>CAMTZC010000027.1:10010000-14810000 GCA_947086505.1 Morpho deidamia
AACAAATGTTTCGCGAAATGTGAATTTTGTGGCTTATTATTCCTGAAAGCGACCATATGTTCTTTAAAACGGGTTTCAAAATTACGACCAGTCTGACCCACATATGTATCATTGCATTCAGGACATTTTATTTTGTAAATACCACTCTTTTTCGGGCTTTCTAATTTGTCTTTATTATTGCATAATATCTTTTTTAAGCAGTTATTACTTTTAAAACCTAATTTTATATTTGACTTTGTTTTAAATATAGTTGAAATTCGTTCTGACAATGTTGACTGTTGATGTTCTGACAACATTGTCAGAACGAATTTCAACTATATTTAAAACAAAGTCAAATATAAAATTAGGTTTTAAAAGTAATAACTGCTTAAAAAAGATATTATGCAATAATAAAGACAAATTAGAAAGCCCGAAAAAGAGTGGTATTTACAAAATAAAATGTCCTGAATGCAATGATACATATGTGGGTCAGACTGGTCGTAATTTTGAAACCCGTTTTAAAGAACATATGGTCGCTTTCAGGAATAATAAGCCACAAAATTCACATTTCGCGAAACATTTGTTAGAAAGCGGTCATAAAGTTCCTAATGACCATTGTTTCGAAATACTGCACACCTGCGAAAAAAGCTTAAAATTGAATATTTTGGAACAATTAGAAATCATTAAGCATAACAATGGCACCCTCATTAACGAGCAGATAAATGTTTCAAGTTCAAGCTTGTTGCACGTGTTCAGAGGTAAAGGTGGGGATGAACCGATTACTATATAACAATGCTTGTTTGCATAACGCTTCGCTTTGCGATTTTGTCGTGGAGTCTATCTCCTGATGATGCCTCGGTTGCGGGGCGAAACGATTGTTGAGTTTGTGATAGTGAAACTGTGTAGTGCTTGTGTATTTTGGTGGAAGTGGTGGAGGTTTGTGCATGTGCTTTTACGAATCCTGCACGTATCGGGTATGAAAATACTGATAATCCACTATACATTAAACACTATATATATTTTCTATTTACTGTATCGCGGATTATAGCAAAATAATTTTATTATTACTTTTGTTTTACTTTAACAAAAGTAAAAGTCTTCCACAAATAGTGTTCATATTATAAAACAAAATTTATTATATGTTAACAAATTAACGCATACTTACGCAACTTATGGGCTGCAATAGTGGCACAACTAAAAAAAAACGTGTTTGGGACTAAGAATATGTGAGCTAATGTTAAAATAAACATTCTTCTCAGCAGCAAAATTACTATTTTATAACCATATATCTCAAACCAAAATTTTTTGGGTTGTGCCACTATTGCAGTCAATGAGCGATATGTATTTAAAAAAATACGTTACTTGTAATACTAACATTGCACATTTGGTACTTACAGCGCACATTTACAAAAAATAATCATTTCATTTATTAAGTAGTTGTTAGTAAATAGTAAGTTGACGTTAAATACATTGGCAATTTATTTTGTGTCTTTAGGGTGTTTAGGTTTAAGCCACTTATAAACTATTTTAACTTTGTGCAATTGAGCTAACGCTTTTTTTCGTAGTTCATAAAGAAAATATAATGCTGAATATAATTAATTATGATAAGTTGATTAAATATTGCTTCTTAATATGGATTGATAAAATAACACTATCAAATACTTATTTTATTATTGTATATTTTAGAGTAATAGAAAATTTGTAAACGGATGTATCGAACACTGATAGTTATATATTAAGACAACCGTTATTTACAATATCGAAAACGGTTGGTAGAGTGATTTTCTATCGGTAATTTGTATAGTACTTTAAGTGATCATAGCAAAAGAATTTATTTAATAAACATTAAATACCATTACTATGATCTTTAACAAATAATAAACATATCAGAATTTCTTACTTAATTAGGTTAATTAATAGACATCAGAGAGTATCTTTATAATCAGAAGTGTAATAAAGTTATAATATTAGAGTTAGTTGTTGTTCTATTATGATTGCCTTTCTATTAAAGGGTTAGTAGAACCTCGGAAAAGGGACTTAAAATTTAAGTCTTGTTCGTTCTTGTAGGTGGCATTGCCAAAACAATATTACTATCGTTCTGAGGCGATCACTTTAATTGTGAATTAATTTTATGCATGTTAAAAAGATATCTTACTGCTCTCAAAAGGCTAATAATAACTTAAAGCAATTGTCCCAGTGAACATATTTTAAATTTTTCGCGAATTATTGTTAATCATTTTTCTATATATTGTAACTTTGAAATAAGTTCATTTATCCAATTTTGTTTAATTTTCAGTATCTTATATTGAATACTTAGTCTTATTTACATTTTAATTTCTTAATGAAATCAAAATAATGTTACAAAGTATGTAGGTGAAAATATGTGTATGACAAAAATTACTCACATTACGTTGTTGGCATGCGATCTACAAGTCCGAACTTTACTTAAATACCTTAACTCATGTTACCTTGGGATTAGTTTTTCTAAGTGTAAATAGATATATTTTTTGTAAATATTTAATAATAGTTGTGTAATAAGGCGTCATCTCTAGTTCATATAATGTTGTAGATCTGGCTGTGTTTAGTAAAGTCATAAATTTTTGATGTTACTTTTATTTTAATAATATCACAAGAATCGAATAAAATAATTTTAGATATTGACAGTAATACAGTCTTATTATATTATTATATCTGTCATTCATTTCTTAATGTTTCCTTCTCTTTATACTTTCCCTCCTTTAATTTTTCATTTTTCATGTTAGAATTTTAATTCGTCTACATTACATGAATAGACTAAAATGACTTGCTATGTTTTAATAAATGAAAAATAAAATATTTTCTAACTTTCAGCCCACTATCGAACTAATAGCACTTTTTAACAGTTTCAGATTTATTTTACACATGTCATATTCTTTCTGATATATCTTGTCATTTAAACTCTGAACTAGTTTCTAAGTTTCAACACACAGACCTTATTTCCAAATATACTTTTACATCATATTTAATTCTAAGAATAAAAGCTTATTTTAACTTGTGCCTTACTCAAATATATTTACATATCCAATGAATTGTTATGTAATGAATAAATTATTTATATTATTGTTACTTAAGATGCATTAGGGATATTTAAAAGTCATATGTAGTTCCATTGTTTGCTCATTATAATTTACTTAATTGTTATATCTATTTTAGGCATTTAATTTTATTTTTGTTTATTTTTTTTGTGTAATAAAATGACACTATACAGACAAAATATATTCCTATTTCATGAACATTGTGTTTGTTTAAACCTTCTACAACCAAATTTTCTAGTATTATCTCTTTTTAGAAAGATTATTGGCATTTTGTAGTAGAATTATGACCTATGGCATAAAACGAGTACTGTTGCATTGCTTGTGATAAGTATTAGGTGTATTAATAATCATAAACGATGGGTTAAGTATTTTTATTTAATAATACTCGTATTACACGTAAGACACTTGATAAATATCAATAATAAGTCACTTTATTAAACCATCCATTAAATTTATGTTCTCTGATACAATATTTTCTAAATTCATCAAATATAAACATCAGAGCCGCAAAAGGTAACGCCAGAAACCACCTGAAAAATGTAATGTGCTCTACATATACGAGTTTCATGAATAAAATTATTTTAATTTTCTAAAATTTCAATATGTTGCCTGAATATGAAAGAATTGTTCTTATACAATTCTCATAGTTTTTTTTTACTAATTTTTCTTTTTCTCTTATACTTAACAATTCCGCCGTAGAATAGACCACCCTCATTCCTTACCGAGGTGTCGTAAAAGGCGACTAAGGTAAGTTTACGTCAGGCAGGCGGCCGGTCGTAAAATACGTAGCCAAATCATGTGACAACATGTTTGTAACATGTTGTGCTGACCCTAGTTAGAGTGGAATAAGGGCAGGAGGACGATGATGACTTAATAATAAAATGCTATCTATAAATCTTATGTAGTTAATAATGTATAATTTCATTTTTGACTAAATTTATCATTTTAAATGAATAAGAGAATAATACATTTAAGTGTACAAATGATATTTGTAAAACGAATAAGGCAAACTTCTTACCATCTTATTCGAAGAGGGTACGTGCGAAAAAATGTATTAACTCCGGGTACATAGCACACTACACAAGCAATCAATAACTCTACGACTAATCCCATTCTCAAAGCTTTATTTTTCATACCTAATGGGGAAAAATACAAAATTAATGAATGGAAATGGTAGAATATCCATATTCCGTACATCGGACTCAATTCAGAGGACCCAATATTAAAGGACCACACTGCGGAAGAACATGACTTCTTTATTAATGTTTTATGTCTAGGGTTCTATACCCTATTTTTCATTTCGATAACGAAAGTCTCTCAAACCGTAGCATTGGTACCTATAACGCTACGGTTTGAGGGACTTTTTTTAAGCAAAAAATCATGTCTGCAGTCGAAAGTGTAGCAAAAGTTAACACGGTTTGGCTCGGTGACGATTCACGATGTCCTTCTGCAAGATCTAGCATCGTTTTCGAGAAAAGTGTTGCAAAATCGCGTTATAGGAAATTTCCTTTTCCGTATTGAGCTGCTTCTTAAGTCTTTAGTAGTTCGTCGAATTCAAATTCAAAATATTCTTTATTCAAGTAAGTATAACAAGTGCTTTTGAATCGTTAACGCCTACTGCTGGTTCGGAAAGTTGTTCCTACCGAGACGAGCCAGCAAGAAACTCGGCGGTTGCTTTTTTCAAAAAATAATTCTTATTTCTAGTTACGTCGTCTGTTCAGTGTAATTTTATTTCTGTGTAGTTTCATGTCTAGTAAATGCAAAAAATAATAATAGAAATATTTTGCTATAATCCGCGATAAAGTTAATATAAAGCTTAATAAATACCTACACTCGAAGAATCGACAAATTATTTATATAAAATGTTGACCTTCAGCAGGAATCTAACCCGCGATTCACAGAGCTGAAGTCAGGATCACGTAGTAACGCCACCGAGCCAGTCTACTACTACATAGTTTTTTTATTTGTATACTATTATGTTATTTCAAAGGAAAATACAATGTAATTTTGAATATAAATGTACATTATATCAGCTCCTTTGGACTGGACTTTAATAGCCTTCATATAACCAGTTAGTATTTTAATTTAATACTCATATAATTAAAAATAGTCATTTTAAAATAAAATGCTAATGTTACATATACATTATAACAATAAAAAATAACCAGTATTACCAGTTTACCAAACGCGATTAAACGTATCATATTATTTTATAGAACGTTTGCGGATTCGCAATAACACTAGCACTCACTATAGCAAACTCAGCGATCGTTTGCCCTGCAACCGAAGCATCATCAAAAGGTAGACTCCACGACAAAAACTCAAAAAAAATTGTGAATCCAATATTGCGAATATAAGGTATGAAAATGGATAGTACACTCTACATTTTGTATTATATTCTCTATTTACTTTATTGCGGATTATAGCTAAATAATTTTATTATTACTTTTGAACATATACATTAGTTACGGCTAAAAAGAGCGCTTCCTAGTTTTTTACCAACTTACCCACGTGGAAAATGGAATTGTATCTTGTTTTACAGATAACTCCGTTCATCATCTGTGTAATGACTACGGCTACAAAGTAGGCCGCCTGACAAGTCCGTTCTAACTCTTTTCTTTCCTCGTATGTCCATTCTTGACCGAAAGAATCTTCGACATCGCTTACCGCCATGTTGTCCCATTTGTCTCGTATACCTTCATTTTTGAAATCATTAATAAATATATATATGAAACATTTATATACACGATCGTCGCTCCCCAAAGTAAGTATAATAATATTTGTGTTACGGGTGACAGACAACTGATGGAAATCGAACTCGCGACCCTCAGTCACTGCTACATGGAACTTATATTTTATAATCATCGGAAAAAATATTATCGTGTATGAGATATAAAAAAAAATAAAGTAATATATAATACAATCCCACGGCTGGGCATAGGGCCGCCACTCTCCGTTTCTGAAGAGAAGGGTTGGAGCGAAGACCTACCACGCTGCTACCATGCGGATTAGTAGGTTACACATATCCTTAGAATTCTCTCGTGATATGTAGGTTTCCTCACGATGTTTTCCGAAAAGCGTGTGATAAATTGAAATTATCAATTAGACACTTAAGTTAATAGGACAACTCATTAGTAGGCACTGGCCGGGGTTTGAACTCGTGACCACCTCGTAAGAGTCGAACGGTCTATCACAGCTCCATATATGATGAGATATATTACTCTTAATTCATTAATTCTCTCAAGGCATGTCATATCTTATAATCGTCCTCTGCAAAAAGTTATTATATTTAGCAGAATCACCAAAGCATATCCATGCCTATGTTTCAAGTTAAATATTAGTTACCGAACAAGTCAGAAGGATAAAAACCATGTTCTGCCATTACAATAAAGTAGGCAAACATTCCGGCAGCAAATTCGATAAGACCAAGGTGGCCATATACTAAGCGCAGCATACAGGTTGAAACAAGAGGATCGGAGGTTCGAGGAGGTCGGGACATTACGTCTTGCTCCGCCTTCTCATACGATAATGATACCGCTGGCCACATATCTGTGCCTAGATCTATACACAATATTGTCATGACCCCTAAAAAGAAGATGTTTTATAAATATTACTTATTGGAATAAATGTGATCCGTTTCAGGCGCGAATAACTGAACAAGTCTAAAACCACATTTTTCAGGGCAGCTATAAATAAATTTATGTCTCCTAATGCCCATTTTGATCAAACATATGAAAGGACGTAAGTCGACTTTTCAACATCTCACGCCTGGAACGAACATAACCTGTTATTCAGATGGTATCTGCAATTGATCCAATTGTACTTGTAATAGTAATTGTGGATTTTATGTAATAACAATGTATCCATACTTATTTTTTGGCGTAAAAATACCAGCGATTATTATTATTATTTTTTTTTTTCAATTCCCGAAGGCAAAATAGGAGTTTGATCCTTATTATATCAGTATATGAGCTTGAATTATATCGAATTTAATCTATATTACTCAATCGTATTAGCTGTGAAAGCGTAACAGACAGACTGGCTTACTTGCGAATGTATAATATAATATAATGTCAATTTAGTAATATTAGTTTAGTACCTTTGTAGTACTCGTATTAATAACAAAAACGTTAACCGCTTTGTATCACTGATTAAAAATTTATGAAATTAGTATCTAAAAACTGTAATTTGTAAACAAAATTAGTACCTCTTTTTTGCGCGTACAGAAGAGCGCGATATTTGCCATAATTAAGTTCGTACGGAGAGCACAAGAAATTAGACTTATACATTTTATATGTTATATAAATTAACTTAAATATATTATTATTATCTTTTTTATGGCCTGTATAGCGCAAATCACTCTCTCAGTGTCGCGTAGAATGAAACTACTAAAATATAATTATAATGTTTATTCTATTTGCGACAAACTTGTCGTACAGTCTGTCATTGTTATTTATTTTTGCATAAAATGTTGCTATGCCTCGACATATTACCATTAATTGGACACAGAAGTAATGAATAAACGATTCCATATTGAATAATGTAAAGGGTTTGCAGAATAAGGAAATGATTTAAAGGGCTGCGAAATCATTCTATGTAATTATTATTTGTATTGATATTTTCAATTCACTTTGCGAGAAGAAATGCATTCACTAATATTTAAGCTTTGGTATATCCGCCTTTGTTCGGCCGCTCATCCACTGCGTTCGACTATTGTTACTTTAAATTAAAATGTATATTGCGAAAAAAAATATATAATCCATACCTAACGGCAATGGTATCGACAATAGAATGAACATTAAAACTGGAATAATTTCCGGCACATTGGAAATTAGTATATAGCAAACAGATTTTTTCAAATTATCAAATATTTTACGCCCCTCCTCAATACCAGTTACGATGGTAGCAAAGTTGTCGTCCATCAAAATTATATCTGCTGTTTGTTTCGATACCTATGCACGATTAAAAAATCATTAATTATTACATATTGGATATTAAATTCGAATCAACAAAACGAAAAAGCCTAGATGGATGGATGGATGTCAGTTAATACGATACTCAAACGAAATATTATATAACCTAATGTTCCAAAAAGAAACAGTGTTTTTGGGAGTGACCTTAGTTTCATAACTCTCATGGAATTAACTTACTTGTGAACCAGTAATCCCCATAGATATTCCAATATCTGCACGTCGTAAAGCTGGTGCATCATTTACACCATCGCCCGTTACAGCAACAACACCGCCTTGTCTTTGACAAGCTTCAACGATTTGTAGTTTCTGAGTAGGAGATGTACGAGCAAATACTGTGGAAAAATTTGAACATTACTATAAAATACTCGTATTAAGTTTAGTAGTTTATTATTATATATAATCATATAATGTCTACGATTTTTACAATAGCCAAGCGATAAAGCGCGGGCCGTGACCGTGAGCCTCGGGATCGAATCGCGAGCACAGACACACATATGCCTAATATTTACAATTCTTTATAGGTTTAAGGAATATAATGTATGGTAAAATGAATATCTTTATAATAATAATGATAATTTCTGGGGTAAATTAACCTGTCAATCTAAGAGTACGTTAGAGCAGCGTGGTGGGTCGGGTCTATTACTTCTCTTTAGGCAGAGAGGACGTGAAGTCTGGGATAGTTTAAAGAATTAATAATTATTTTGCAGAAAACCATATGCAATTTATCCATAATTCTACTTAAACATTTAGTCGTAGGGTTTTAAGATTTAAAAATCTTAGATTAAATGAAAAACGTAATATTTTAAGTGTGTTCGTGCAAGGTTAATGCTGAGCGGTAGTGGAGGTTCTATTATATTTTTTATATATTCTACTTATAAAAATAGGAGAGCGGATAATTTGTGCATCCTATGTAATGTTTTGTCGTCGCAATAACAAAAATATTTATTTTGTAAATAATATACTTAAGGAAAATATAAAGTATAATTTTTTGAACATATTGAACCTATTTCGTAGTGTTTTTCCAAAGTTAAATACAATAAATCTGACGTCATATTCCTCAGTTCGGTACCAGTCACAACATGGCAATTAGGCGTAGTGGAGATACCGACTTCATTCGCAACAGCACGAGCTGTGGCAGGGTGGTCTCCTGTTATCATCATGACTCGTACACCTGCTTCGCGTACCCGTTGAATAGCATAGCGAACCTGTTAGCATACGTGCAGACATACATAAAAACAACTTTAAAATTAAAACGGGTTTTAAAAAAGTTACGGCCTCTTATCCCAGAGCTGAGCATATTCCACCTGTCTCCGTTTTTCGAGAGTAGAGTTTGGAGCTTTGGTCAACCACGATACCCCAATACGGATTGGTAAGTTATACATATTCCCAAAATGCTCTAGAGATATGAGAGATTTCTTACATTTTTCTTCAGCGAATAGCGTGTGATAAATTGCAACTAGGTATCAATTTGTCACATCAGCTTAAACAGAAAAACTCATTGATGTCTGCTCGGGGTTTGAACTAGGGACCCTCTCGAAAGAATCTTAATGGCTATTTGAGAAACGTGTATGTCAGTCAAAATATGTCCCAGAATTACCTCCTCCCTTGGGGGATCTTTTAGGCCGACGAGTCCAAGAAATCGAAGGTTTTCTAGTGGAAAATTTACATTTTCTGTATCAAAGTCATAATTTAATGGATAATCTGTTGGATTTAACATAGAATCCGCTAAAGCCAATATTCGCTCACCTGTAAAAATGGTCACATGATTCGTCATATTTCTAGTTTATATAAATATAAGGAATGTTCGTGTGTGAAATGTTTACCAGTGTCTGCCAAAGCTACTGTTGCCAGATTTGCAGCTTCCTTTATTTCTGTTGTCATGTCAATCGTCATGTTATTAGTTATAATTGTTGAGCATTTAGAAATAATGCATTCTGGTGCACCTTTCATAACTATAAAATGTAGTGATGAAAATTTATCTAAATGAACGCTGACCTAAAATGTATAATAAATACACCGTAAGACGGGAATTGAAACTTTTATGTATGGTCCCTAAGGCTTTATCCACAAATAAAATTTTAAGATTTCCGCACGAACTAAGGTGTTTACTGATTATCCTTTACCTTTATTGCTGAAAACATAAAAATAATCAATATTCACATACATACTAATCCATACTAATATTATAATTGTGTTAAGGCCCATGTTTCTGTCCGTAAGTTTGTTTGTAACATTTTCACGGCTACATCGCTAGACCGATATTGATGATAATTTTTAAAATTGTACTTTATATACCGGGCTATATATATATATATATGATAAAAAAATCGTTTTTCTTCGGTTTTCCTTACCTTCCTAAAATTTTACTGTTTAGATAAACTAGAATTTATTTAAGCGGTCAAAATTTAACATCTAGTAGAAACAAGTTCGATATTCATATCAATATATGTAAATACTTAAGAATACTTAATGCATTTTTTGATAATTTTGTAATTAAGAACTTACTTGGTATTTGTTTGTTGAATTGAAGGGAATTTCAGCGACTTTTGGATATCTTTTTCTAATAGCGATAGGATCATCAAACTCGAAGATAAAGTTCAATATCGCTTTCTCTGAGGCGTCTCCGGTAATAACTTTGCTTAAAGAAACTGAGGCGTTGCTGCACAGTGCCCCACATCTCTTTAAAGCATCGAATGCTAATAATATAATTAAGTGATTAAGTTAGCCTTATTATAAATATTCAAATGAAAATTGCATTTTAATAAAAATATAAATAGAAAATACCTTGTTCATTCTGTAATAAACCTGAAAATAAAGTTAGTTATTAATAAACTTATCTTTTTGATACATACATACATATATATAAATGAATCACCAAAATATTTGTACGTTCATAACTTTCAAACCATTGCACGAAATTGAATAAATCTTCCATTTATGTGGTGGTCATTGTCAGAAGAAGATTTATATCAAATATTAGAATATATATTTTAAAAAAATTCGCGTCTATAATCTACATACGCATTTTAGTCTAAAAGCTTTTTAACTACTTATTCGCGGCGTCTAGCACCGCAGAGCGCAGCTAATTTAATTTAGTTGCTACGATTCCATACCATTAAAGTCCGCGTCCAAAACAGAGTACTTCTTATTCCACATCCAGACGTGGTGAACGCACATTTTGTTTTCCGTAAGAGTACCAGTTTTATCTGAACAGATGGTTGTACAAGCGCCAAGTGCTTCAATTGCTTCTAAATTCTTTACAAGACAATTTTTTGCTACCATTCGCTTCGCCGTCAGAGTCAGCGAAGCTGTTACAGTAGGTTGTAAACCTTACATGGAAAATGGGATTTAAGTGTCAGCAAAGAAAATTAAAACGAGTTATTGAAAGTAAGACAATCATCATGATAATTTATAGAATTAGGCGTTACTTTGCGGAGATCCATAATACAAAAGTAATAATAAAAATTATTTTGCTATAATCCGTGAGACAAATGTTACATTTAGCAATATATAAATTTTCACAATCATCATAATAAATTGCCTTTTTTAAGGAAGAAAAAATTTCTTGAAAAAACCCTTGAAAACTATTGAATCTTGAAATTAAATTTAAAATACTATAAAATAACTTCTAACCTTCAGGAATATTAGCCACAACAATTCCAATCACAAAAATAGTTGTTTGCATAAAGGGATATCCAAGTGCAAGGCTGGCACTTGCAATAAAAATACCCAAACCAACTGCCCACACACACATACAACGCATAAAACGGGTGATTTCTCGGGAAAGAGGCGATGGAGAAGGCTGCAATCGTGCTGCCAGGCCAGCTACACGTCCCAAGGCTGTTAGGTCCCCACAACACAACACAACACCTTAAAAGAAAGATAATCAGATGGGCAAAAAGCTATCATCTCTAACTGATTGTAAATTATGACCTATGCTTAATATCTCTTACTTGATCCACGAAACCTTTCTAATTAAAATGAATGAAATATGAAGAACAAAGATTCAACCGTTTGTTTGTTTGTTTGTTTGTTTGTAATCTCTTTATTGCATGTGTTAATGCAATGGCGGGCTTATTCCGTAATCGGAATCTCTTCCAGCCAACCACTTAAATTTTGACAAAGGTCCTAATAAAAATTTAAAACTAACTATAAAAAATTAAAATTAAAATAAAACTTAAAATACAGAAAACTTAAATTAAGAAACAAAAGTAGAATTAAAAGTAATACGAAATAATAAAATAATAATATAGTACATATAATAAATATAATAAAATAATAAATAGAATAAAATATATTTATTATCATATATTAATATCGGCTGAGAATTTTTTTTAATGTTTTGTTTAAATGAAGATATTGTTTTTAATTTACTATAAGCTACAATTTATACAATTAAGCTAATTGTTAAGCTAATGCGATTAAAGATAATACAAACCTTTCGCCCATCCCTCGACGCAAAGAGCAGAAGAAAACGCAACATTAGGCGATTCTAAAATATTAATTGTACCATCTGTATTACTACGCAGGACAGCTATACTTTCGCCGGTCAAGGAAGAGTTATCAACCTAGACAATTTCGTATTATAAATATTAATATTTACAAATAGCGAAATCTTTACCTTAAAATAAACAAATTACTTGAAATGTTCGACAGTTATTTGATAGTATTTATTTATTTGTGTACCATAACGAAAAAAAATACGTAAGAAAAACCTTATCAATAAAAAAAACAGAGTACAACGCTCAACTTATCCCTTTGACAGAGATCTCTACCACCTTACCTACGAAGTGAGACAATTTATAGTTAAACAGCTATGGTACCAATATTCTAACTTATACACTAATAAATATATATATTTATATAAATAATATATTGTAAATATTAATCATAAATATATTTTATATATGATAAATAAAAAAAATATATATATACATAAATATCAACAAATACATTATGGGAGTAAAGAAATATAAAATATCTTTAATCTAAGTTTAAAAGCACTGGAGGAAAGGTTAAGGCTATCATAGATAATACTGTATGGCAACGAGTTCCCTAGACGTGCAGCAAGAACTGATAGTGTTTTCTTTTGAAAATAAAAATATATAATCAATTATATAGCACATCGAACTAAAAAGCGACAAACAATTCTTTATAGGTAGAATATAAATATAAACGAAAAATATTAAGGTGATCCATTTCTACCTTTCAATACAGTTAGACGCGGGCGGAGCAACAGGTGGTTGAGGGTGGTATTAGAGACACAGTTTATTATAAGCGAATTAGCGAGTATAGTACTGAACATGAAATTAATACTTTCCCTCCTTCCGCCACCTTACATCCACGCAAATACCCTGCCTCACTCTGATCCCGCGGACCTCTTTCCCCGCAAATTATTAACTAGCTGTACGAATTACCTATACGATTACCTCTGACATTTCTAGATATTATTTAGCTAAATATGTATAAAATGAATGTAACTTTAAATCCTTTGCTATCTATAATTCGAATATCTGCCGGTATGACGTCGCCGACTTCAACATATACTATATCTCCTTTAACCAAATCGCAGACTTCGGTATTAGTTATCAGCACACTATCACGCGTACATTTAGCGTACATTGGTATCATGTTATTGAATGTCTTCATGATCTAGAAATAATAATATGATATAAATATAAATAAATATATAGAAATGTAATTTAATTCGCAAATGTAAGAACGGTATTTTAGTGACCTAATTTCTTCGATCCTATTGTAACAGCCACAGGCTGCATATGTGCAAGAGATATGTGTTAAATAGTCATCATCATCATCTCCTGCCCTTATCCCACTCTACGAGGGGTCGGCACAACATGTTACAAACATGTTGTCACATGATTTGGCTACGTATTTTAGGACCGGCCTCCTGCCTGACGTCAACTTACCTTAGTCGCCTTTTACGACACCTCGGTAAGAAATGAGGGTGGTCTATTCTATGCAGCCGGATACCACACGGCACATACCTTAGTCGCTTCTTACGACACCTCGGTAAGAAAGGTTAGTCTGTTCTATTCTGCCGGATGCCACACGGCGTTGACTGTTAAATAGTATAATAGTTTATAATAATTTTAAATTATTAACTTAAGACAAAAACAATGTCTTGAACAAACCTTAGAACTTTTGTAATTCTGAACAAAGCTGAAAAGACCACAAATAACATCGACAGCAATAAGCACGCATCCCAGGTAAAGGTTATCCGCACACGGATCTGGTTTTGTAGACAATTCTATTAAATATGCTGTCAAACATAATGTGGCACCAAGCCATATTACTACTGAAAAGCCTGGAAATACAAGTTGAACAAAGCTTTTAAATGTAAAAAAACTGGTAGAGAAGTAATCCTAGGTTTTATTATGATTTATGTACTGCATACTTGGTTTTCCGATATTAAAAATAGTGTCAATAAAATGTATTAAGTTTAACGCTGGCCTATTTATCAACAGTGAAATAGGCTTCACTTGTAAAGTAAGCTTTACAACGTCATTTAGTTTATAAAAATGCAATTAAAAATAATGAATAAAAAACAATATGACCTTTGATGCTCATTAGAAAAAAACAATAAAGAAAACTCAAGGACGATGTTACTGCAACTGTTTTTTTTTTCAATTGTATTGATATTGTAATTCTACATTAGAATTTATGCTAAGAATGGAAGAATGTAAATAAACGCTATATAATATAGTATATTATTTATGCGCCTCTCGAATTTACCTCAAACTTCTTATTTATTTATATATGAACTGGTAACTGTTACATACATTAATATACAAATCCTGTTATCTTCGAAATAGTAAAGGTAATTTTTTGCTCTCAAAATAATATAATAGTAACCGTAATATACAGGTTTATAAATAATAGCATACCAGTACAAAGGGATTTCAACAATAAACGTGGCCATATGAACTGTGAGGTTGGGGTAAGCGTGTTTGGCCCATAATAATCTAGAAGATCTTTTGCTTTTTTACTAGTTAATCCTTTGATAGGATCTGTATCCAATAAAGTGTAAAGATCTTCTGAAAAAATATAAAATTACTAATAATCCAAATTTTTTTCGAAAGTAACTTAACAGAAAAAATAGAATACAAACGTTAAAAATTTTTCTCAGATATAATTCAATAGGTACAAAACTGTGACATTTAAAGGATGTTCAATTGGGCTAGCAAGAAGTTCCTGAATTTATTCCTAAATTCAATTAAAGTTATAAACCAAATAGAGTTCTTTGATATGCTTTAATTGTTGCCAGTTACTTTTAACGTTCAATATTACCGACGAATAAAGTGTTGCCCAGGCGCATGATTATGCTTTATCAGTATGATTATGGTTAAATAAACATAACGTAGAGATCGTAAAATAAACGTCCTTCAGATAAGAATATATATAGATAAAAATATAGCGTACTATTCTTAATTATAAGATAACAAAAATTGTCAGAAAATGATCATATACAAAATGTAAGCATGTATGTGTGTGATTGTTTCCATCTTTACTGGATACGGATATATGTGAATAACTTAATGATTGTAATCATGAAGTATATTTTAATAAAATAAACTATCAAACGCTTTCGTATCTTAACAATTCGTGATAATAAAACGAAGCTACGATACAAAAAGATAAGTATTGAAAATTACAATATAAAACTTACTTAATGGTATTATATGAGCATCCGTTTGAATTTCTCTTTTTAAAACGCTCAATCGTGTCGAACTAAGGTCCCTAGACCTTAAACCTTTTGGGTTATTAGGCCGGAATAAGTCTGATATCGAAGAAAAACTAGAACTTTTAGAATTCATCGTCTATTTCTTATTATCGAGCAAATAATTGTGTACAATTCATCATAATCGAGATGGTCTTGTAAGACTATCTTGATTTGTAATTCAAGCAATTAGTAACTCAGTTCTTTTTTTAAATCAATATAATCAGTCTTATTCAGTTAAGATTAACGAATAATATAAGTTACAATCTGTACCATCGTCCAGCGACTATATTTACGTAAACATAAGTGTTTAAATATCCTTAATGTTCCTTGTGTTATCCCAGTATCCATATATATTCAGCGGAGTAACCGTGAAAACGTAACCGACAGACAGACTTTCACAATAATATTAGTATAGATGCTGTTGATAAAAGCTTTAGTTGACTACTCGTCGAAAATCTCATCGTAATATTTTTTTCAAGCAATTAAAACTATTTAAAATAAAATAAAACAAAATTATTGTATAATTTATTTATAAACGCAGTAAATAACCATTTCAATATTAATACCAAGTAAAGTACCCGGAAATAAATAATGCACATCTAGGCTTACAGAGAGAAATCGGCTAGATTCTGCTTCATAGAGCATCGTCTCTGTCGCACAAATTGACGAATCTGTGTGAAATTTGATCGATTTGCTTTATATAATGCCGGGTACTATACTACCAATACCCATTAATTAATCATTAAAAAAATTAACACTTCACCTCCGATCAAAAGAGCTCTACACATACACATTTCAAACATTAATTGCTTATCTATTCAGATACATAATACTTGTACGCGTAACACGTATAATGTATTAAATGAACCGCCATCATAGGCAAATGATTAATCAGGCGTATCGATCGATCTTATTTTAAATTTATTAAGAGCATTACACCTAACACTAAGGCGCACACACCTATTGAAAAGAAAATACTTAAAAATGCTTCACTGGAATGTTCGGAAAGAGTCTATCTTTGTCTTTTTTCGTATATAGTTTACCGTATTTAATTCCATCACAATATATCCTTCGTTTACAAAAGAACGTTGATTCCCATTTCATTATAATTTACTTTCAAAATACTTTAATTTCCGTAGCTCTTTCATTTCCGTAGCATTCGTTTTTAATAACTCGTCCATATAGACTCTTCTTATTAACCTTTTTGTCGTTAGCGCGGAATGTTGAGGCACATTCGAAATTTCTACTATCTTTTCCCATGCTTTTTGCTGTAAGTCGTCTGTCTTATAAAGAGAACTTATTAATCCACATTCTAATGCCTCCTGGGCTGGCATTTTATAGTTTAAAAGTAATAGTTCCATCGCCTGAAATTATAATTTTTTTTAATCAAACCAAAAAAATAAGCATAAGAAAAGCAAGCAAGAAAATTTCTATAGATATAAATTCATCATGGCAAGCGGTGTTCCTTGGTGTTACGTCAGTCGATATTCATAAAACATGTTACATGTGTTTAGGCTTCCAAAGTTTTAAATGAAACTAATTAGCTTGAGATGTCTCTTAATTAGACACATTACAACGTTAAAAATTTACCTTTCTTTCGCCAATTAGTTTTGGAAATGTAAACGTGGAACATCCTTCAGCAAATATACCCAGTTTTGTAAACGGCGTGTAAAAGTAAGCCTGTAATTTTTTTTGTATTATTATAAATAAAAATGATTATATATGTATATGCATGTGTGTATATATATATATATATATATCATACGCCGTGTGTTATCCGGCAGAATAGAATAGACCACCCTCCTTTCTTACTGAGGTGTCGTAAGAGGCGACTAAGGTATGTGCCGTGTGGTATCCGGCTGCATAGAATAGACCACCCTCACTTCTTACCGAGGTGTCGTAAAAGGCGACTACGGTAAGTTGACGTCAGGCAAGCGGCCAGTCGTAAAATATGTAGCCAAATCATGTGACAACATGTTTGTAACATGTTGTGCCGACCCCACTTGGAGTGGGATAAGGACAGGAGAATGTGTGATATATATATAATCATAATAGCCTCCGGCTATGTGGAATAAGATATATACGTAGGTCTCTTGTACTGTACTGATGGGAACGCAATATCCAGAAACAAATTAAAGAAATACAAATTTCGTTTGCCTACTTCGCTTTCGTCGTATTCAAATATGACGAAAGCGGAAAAATATCTTAAAAAATTTTTCTTTAATATGTTGTGTATTATGGGATCACCATAGAAAATTTTCCGAAGAGTGTGAAAGTTACTAATAAGTCACGATGTTATTGTGCCGCTTTATAGAAAAGTAAACTTACATTATCTGAAGCAAAGACGAAATCACATAACCCAAGAGTCGTAACTGCTATTCCAACAGCCGGTCCATTAACAATTGCAACCAGTAGTTTGGGAAAGGTTATAAATGCTTTTATGAATTCCTCTAAAACAACTAATATATCATCTGGGCCGTCTCTTCCTGAGACCAGATCATTTCCACTGCTATAAAAGTCTCCTGTTCCAGTTAATACTATCATTGAAATATTGTTATCTGTAGCCGCATTATTTATAATTTTTGTTATTCGGGCGTACATATCGTAATCAATGGCATTTTTTCTGCGAGGTTTGTTTAATCTCACAATTTTAATACCGTCCTTGAGAGTTTCTATGATAGTGTCATTATCCATGTTACTATTGAGTTATTTATCTAAAACGACAATGTCTTTATATGACTTATGGCTTTTTATCAAGTTTTTAAGGAGTTATTTAATAAACTAAAGAATAAAGCTGTTATAGAATATTGCTATTGGAGTCAATAAGAGAAGTAATCACATAAGATCATATTAGATATACATTAAAACGTCATACAAAACTGTCTTCGCGGCAGACCGCTTTCAAGACATACATATAAATCAAATGTAGTATAATTAGATATATATGCTTTGATATTTAACTGCAAGTCTATTTCATGATTTGCTGATAATTTTGGACTATTCCTAAATGGTTATTATTCACACTTCAATTAATTTATTCTAAAATTTTTTGATTACATTATTCACTTAGTTTTCGTTCATTGTGTAGTGCAACCAGCGCGAGTTATTATAAAAACCTACCTCTAATAAGGATCATATGCTCTCCCCGTTAGGCTATCATGGCTTGAAGCATGGATAACACACTATAATATAAGAATATATATACTTGAAGATCAAATGCATAATGTAATGTAGCAGCGTAAATTAGTTTAATTTTGAATAATTGTATTTATTATTGATTTACAAATCCACTTTTAAATTTTTCTTTTAAAATGCTTTTTCTAAATTATCACTTATGAGTCCCTAACCGGCAACCGGTTGCCGACCCCTGATTAATAAAGGAAACAAAAGGCCAGCTTTATCACAACTCACGTTGGAATATATTAATATCACAGAGTACATTATATAAAGGAGAAATTAATATGATCCACAATCTAAACGCAAATATTTGCGTTACCTACGAAAAGTACTTTAATAGTGATTATATAATAAAATAAATTTACGTACCTTAAAATGAAACATGTAAGTTAAAGTTGTATAATATGTACTCTATTATGTAAATAATGAACAATTGAGCGTAACGTTTAAACAAATTCAATCATGACATAGACGTGCCTTCCGGTATGCTTCCGTAAATAAAACTATAGACGTAATATTTTGCGAATGAAGGATAAAGTTCCTATTTTATTAAAAGTAATTTTCATTCGCTCATTTGCTTTGAATCAACAGCTCACCCGTGTACACTGTAATTTTTGAGCTCACCAACTGAGATCGGCAATTTGATCGCTGTCAGGCGAATAATTCTGCATGTTGGCAATGAACTGTTTTCCTGCTCTCTGAATCATTATAAATTGATCCCTACTAGGATATTAATAAAGTAGCAAACACCTTGTCAAACGTTGGATCAGTAATACTAATGTTTGTGTCAGTAATACTAATGTAGACTTGCAGTTAAATATCATAGTATAAATATCTAGTTTTACAACATTGGGTTTATGTATGTCTTGAAAGCGGTCTACCACGGAGACAGTGTTGTATGATATCTTAATGTATATCTAATATGATCTTATGTGACTACTTCTGACTCCAATAGTAATATTCTATAATAGATATATTCTTTAGTTTATTAAATACTGGTTAAACAGCTATAAGTCGTATATAGACATTGTCGTTTTAGAAAAAAACTCAATAATAACATGTAATAAAATAGTAATGTTTTTGTTTGAAGATTTTTGAAGAACGGTATCACGAGCATTTGATTTGAGCATTGATCTTTGCCTATATTAAAGTAAAGTAAAAATACTGTTTGACATTGACATTGTTCACGTACACAATGACTGTTTTATATTATTTAATATTTTTTTATTCATTCATTTCTTTTTCTGATCTTCTATTTTCCACCAAATCTTGCATTCCTCTATTAATATTAAAATATTAATAAATTAAAGTATTAATTTGCTTACTTACTAATAATTTAGTAAGTAAGCAAATTAATACGTATCAATAAATTACCTAGGAAACCAGTTTTGTATGTATGCATCCAAAACCTTATTTTGACTATCATTATAAAAATTTCTTGTGTCGTCAAAAAAAGTAACGACATTATTTTATATTTTTCTCAAACTTATTATTTCCGTAACAACCTACACATTTAAAATTAAAATGCTTCACTCGACTTCAACAAAACTCAACCTTTCTGATGATCTGAGTCCAGACATATAAATATAATATTGTGTAAGCAATCGACAATACTATTATTAGTATTATCTAACGTAATTTTGGCGATGTGTGACTATATAATGTTGTAACTGTTTATTTTACAAGTAAGGAAACCGAGGAGAAGTGAAATACTTTGTATAGAATTTATAGATTTACAGGTTTATTTTGTTAAAATAATTAGGTATATTAATATAAATAAAAAATGTAATAACTGGATGGTTAGATGGTATGACACTTACACATACTACACGACTACCTTGGATCGTAGTTTAAATTTTTAAGCAGGAATAATTGAGTTTTCTATAAAAAGTAACGTGCCTAATTGATATGTATATTGTAATATATCGTGCTCATTTCAGCACCATGGAAAACATTTTTAACCATGTCACCAAAACATGAATCACCGATAACATAAGTGTAAGTCACTATTATCGTGGTTAGACTCATTTCTTATTTTATATTATTTTCTATTGGGATATTAAGCAAAGTATGTTTTCCTTATTATTTTTACTTATCTGAATTTTGGTTATCTATCTATATATGTCTAATTAATCTGTGTTATTACCATAGTTCACTAGTAAATTTTATAGACTAGGGATGTGACTCGGAGTGGAAACATCGATTAATAAATAATCGTTTTTTCTCCCTTCAAAACTGGACAATTTATAAAAAAAATTAGGTCTAAACGAAAAAAATCGATTGATCAATAATTAATAAATTTTTCTATTTAAAAATTTCCTTTTTTATTTTAATAATCAATTAGAATAGACTGATGAAAGTGGATAACTACGAATAACAAAAAATAGATGTGGTGTTTGGTTACATTGGTTTTATCCAATAACGCATATCTTATCTTAACAGACAAGAACAGAGAGGGTAAAAATAATTAAAAAGACTATACCTAAAATATAATAGATTTTCTTAAAAATTTATTTATGATTTTTAAATAATCGATTATTAAAAGTCGATTTTTGTGATAAAATAATCGATTAATATAAAAATATATTATTCACTAATAAGAAATTGACATTTGTTTGACCTTTTCTTCTCGCTTACCAAATTGAATTGTCTAAATAAAGGTAGGTTAGAATGTGCGGCTGTTTATAATTAATATAAATATAAACAGTTGTAATAACAGACAATGAAAGTAGCAGTGACTAGACATCTTGGACATTTTTTGAAAAATTATTTGTGTTATATTAGTAGGATATATAGCAGCAGCAAAGCATCTAGGCCTGTATTTAAAAACACCGAGAAAATGTTCAAATCAGCTGTTTTTAATCTTCAAGAAGCAAACTCATCTCAAGTTCAAGATTTTCTTAATTCATTTGACACAGTATTAAGCGATTGTGATGGTAAGTTTAAAAAAAAGGAATTCAAGATATCTGCCATAACTTTACCTTTCTCTAGAATTACCGGTCTTTAAATTAAGCTAAAGAACGGTAATTTCTAATACAAATTTCCTTTAGATTTTTGTTTCGATTGACTACTATGGGATCATGCATTTTATGTTATTATGTAATTCATACAATGTGAAATTATAAGAATCTTATTTGTAGGTGTATTATGGATAAATAAAAATGCAATTCCTGGTTCACCCGAAGCAATGAACTACTTCCGTAAATTGGGAAAAAGGATATTTTATGTAACTAATAACTCCACTATGGTCCGCAGTGATTTTGCAGCTAAAGCTCAGCAGTTAGGATTTATTGCTGAAACGGTAAAAAAAGGATTATTCTCACATTCTATAAATATTATACATTAGCTTATACTAATATATACTTAAAATGTTTCATTATTTTTGTCAGGAAGAAATTCTGTCAACAGCATATCTTGTCGCACATTACCTAAAAGGTATAGGATTCACCAAGAAAGTGTATCTTATAGGTTCTAATGGAGTAGGAGATGAATTGAAGGCTGTTGGCATAAGGCACACAGGTGTTGGAGTGAGTTAATTTTATTATATATACTGTTGTACATATATTTTAGATTTATAGCTGTTAATGTTATGAACCACCAAATATTTATAACTATTTAATTGAAATATGAAAATTACACAAAAAACTTTTCCATACTGTAAGTTAAACAATACGTGTAAATATTTATAATATTATATTTCACGAAAATGCCTTAAAAATACAATTTATTAGATAACAATCACTTATTTTTATTTGCAAATGTCTTTACTGAATGTTGACATTAAAAAAATTTTATTTTTAATAAGCAAAAATCAAAACCATTATGGATTACAGAATATTCTCATTTTGTACTAAAAAAGGACTCCAAACATATTCGGAAAACTGTTTAGAATTCTACAGTTTGGGAAAATAGCTTCATAATGTTTTCATGAACAATAGTATTTTATAGTATTAATAATGTAAGTCTTCTTGGTTATCCTAATAAATAAAAATAAAATTAAATTAAACAATAAGAATATGACTGATAGTCAAATATATAAATAAAATAATCTTCTTTTCAGCCAGATCAAGTTAAAGCAGACTTTAAGTCCATGTCCCCTTCTGATTTGGATCCAGAAGTGGGGGCAGTAGTTGTTGGCTTTGATGAGCATATAAGCTACCCAAAATTCATGAAAGCCGCATCATATTTATCTAACGAGGAATGTTTATTCATAGCCACAAACACAGATGAAAGGTTTCCAAAATCCAGCTCTATCATTATACCTGGCACAGGTACTCTTGTAAGAGCTGTAGAAACATGTTCAGAGAGGAAAGCATTGGTGCTAGGAAAACCTAATGATTATGTCAGAAAATTTCTTGAGTCTTTTGGACTTAATCCTGCAAGGACATTAATGATTGGGGACAGGTGAATTAATGAATACTTTTTTGGATTTTTTTGTCTTTACAACAATCATTGTTATTGTTACTTAGTCATAAGATTAGATGTTCACAGTCTTCTTCTTCTTTTATATTTATGGCCTCGATCTGTGCTTTGAGGGCACAATATATTCCGCCAATATCGCATAGTATGGAGAAGACACTATGGAGATTAATGTAAAACTTACAATTGGCCAGTGATTACTGATTAGTCTCTGTACTTGTTAATCTACAACAACACAAAGATGTCACATTAATAAACATAAATATCATTATATAAATTATATATAAATAAATAACAGATAATGATTATAATTTAATATTATTTTTTATAACAAATTTACTTAAAATTCTCACTAACGGAGTATACATGTACATTAGTAAACATTGAAAATTTATTGGACGAGGAATTGTAGGATGTTATATAAGGAGTGGTTAAGTTTGAGGCAATTAAAAAAGATGTGATCATAGGTTCCCTCTTCCAGACCGCATTAACAGATGGATATTCATAGTTCTGTAGCCTAATCCACTACTAGTACTAACACAGTTTGTACTAGTAGTGGGTTAGACAATGGGTTAGATAACATACTGCTTACAATTTTAGCTAACAGTATATTGTGATGCTCATCACATATATCACATATCTTTTGAGAGCTCAAATTTATCTCTATTTATATGAAAATTATATTAAAAAAATAAGCAGGATAATTACATACAATTAATAAGTAGAATACATGGAAATATAAAAATATAATACCTCACATTAGTTTTTTATATCTCAATTCATACATACTCAATACATGCATCGTTTTGATATATCTCAAAGGGCAGCATTTATATAACTATAATTTTCCGTCATTTTCAAAAATTGTCGGCTAATTTAAACCAACCAAAATGTTCACTTAAACCAAACTTATGAGGCACATTGTCTCTGGGAGAACTCCGTTCAATAGTTTTGAGTTTATAGCGAACAGAAATACAGACAGACACAGCAGGGATTTGTTTTGTAATCTGTAATTATTATATTACGACTAGGAGGAAAAATCGCTCTAAAAACTCGCGAATTACCTCTAGAGTACTGTGTACAGTGTATTTAATTGCTAATATAATTTAATTGAATTCATGTACTATATTTTCATTAATATAATTCCACAAGGAATTATAATAATGAAAATACAAATTAAAGCTATTACTGTTCTTTTTACATTTGTGATTGCTAAATTATCTTAATATACTTGACATATACACAAGATATTGCAATGTTAGTATCGCTATGCCAGTGTAATTTTATTTTTAAAAAATTCTACATATTTATTATTTTTTTACAGATGTAGTACTGATATAGAATTTGGCGTACGATGTGGTTTTCAAACTCTTCTCGTTATGACAGGCGTAACATCAAATAAGGATTTGGAAAAAATTCGTAGTGAAAAAACACCACCGCTACCAGATGTTGTACTGCCAAAATTAGGAGATATACTACATTTGACTACATCATAGTACAAATAAAGAGCATGTTGTTGAGTAATTATTAATGAAAATGTGATATGTTTTAAAAACGTTATTATTTTATATTAATAAATAATAATATGACTTTATATTAATTGTTACGTTACCAACGAGGCTGGTTTTAACGTATTAATTTTTGCTTTATATTCTGTTTATTCAAAATAATCAATAAACAAAAAAATAATTTTATTATAAAAGATCTAATATAATTATTTATATATTTATATTAAGAATCGTATATACTTAAATCACCGTTTCAGTTAAATTATTTCATAACTAACAGGAGTAGTTATAGTATTATTATACTCTTACTAGCTGTGCCAGTGGATTCGCCCACGTGGGAATCTGCATGTTACAAATTTTTCCTAGAATTCAAATTTTAAACATAAAAGTATTTATTGTGAGTCATAGTCATGCTGTCGCGGAGTATTTTGTAGTAGTTTTATAGATCTACAATTCTCTAGTACATTACTTTAGCATATCTCTGCTGGTTTACGCAGCGCACACGACTAAAGCTCCCAGCAAGCAAGTTTTTTAACAACTGCACGATCTCTTCAACACAATTAACATAATACCGATATGTACTATTTACCTAACCATTCGGAAGTGTTGCACAATCTTTTGGTGAAAATTTTATAAAGATCCGTTCAGTAGATTTTGAGAAAATCGATTTCATACAGACAGCTTATTGGGACTTTATTTTATAATAAGTATAGATTAATAGAACTTAAATGCAAAAAATGTTTCGAGTAAATTGCGACCACTATCTTAAATGAATTACACTACCTTATACGAGAAGCATAATAAGCCAGATAATAATACTTATATTGATTTTTCAATTTGTTTAGAGACTTTAAATATGATAGTAAATGGATAAGTTAAAATTTTCTATTCTGAGATTACTTTCGATTTTTTTATACTAAATACTAGTTTACTGGGCCAATATTGTTTTGTTGAAATAATTTATATGGCATAAATTATTTCTAGGAATTTTCTAATGTATATTATAAAAAAAATTAAAAATGACCAAAATATAAAATAAAAATGTAATGGGTGGACAACCCTTATCTCTTAGGGGTATGAAAAATAGATAATAGCCCATTGTCTGTGTTACTGAACATAAGCCGTTTCAGAGGAGTATGGTAAATAATATTCGTGTAAGAACAGCTTAAAAGTAAAAACTTTCGATAATATTTTTGCCCATAAAGACCCTAGAAAAAACGTCTTGGTAATATTAACCGCATGTGCTTAGGGCTAGCCTTAAGCCTAGCAGTATTGATTTAACAATTTCTTACAACGGTTTACTTGCGTATTGTTAGTTAAAAGATAGTTGGTTTATAATATAGGTTGGTTGGTAATAGATTCTTATATTTTTGTCTCGAAGAATATGTTCATGAAATGTAATGATATAAATACATTAATTATTCTTTATATTGTTCAGATCGTTTTCAAAAGGTAAAGAATGTTTCATAGTTCTTAATCATTCTTCTTTGAAGGTATTATTTTATGAAAAATTTTAGCATTAAAATTTTAATGATGTCGCGAGATTCGTCTTGGCATACATCAAGTATGCCAGACTGCTATTGTGACTATACTCTACTATTGAAGTCTAGCCCAACTCGCTAAAACGCTAGATAAAGTAAAATATTTATTCTGTTATCGTTATATTTTTTCACGGTATTTAAATTGAAAGTTAATGCAGCTTTAACACTTTGTTAAAGCTGCATTTATTAAGTCTCATTCGTCTACCAAATTAAGTAAGTAATATGTTGGAACTTGTAACAATTTCTAATTAATTGCTATGAGCTAATTTTGTGGAGCTAACATGTCAGTATGAGACTGAACTTTGACTGATTTCCAATCAATTTCTAGATAATAATTGCCTGTATTGAAAAATATGAAAAAAAATCCTGTAGGCACGCTTGTCGGATTCTGGTTTTTATGTTTTATTCGTTATGAAATTGTATTTGTATTTTATGAATAATAATCTGTGAATATCGGCGAGATTTTCACGCTGTTACGCGTATATAACTACTGCTAATTTCGTTTGTTTTACATATTTTTCTAAATATTAGAATTGTTCCCTGGATACAATGGAAGTTGGTGTTCATTGGTGCCTATTTCAGAATTAAACCATATAAAATTGGCTTTTAAAACCAGTACGACTGGTACCGATCTTAAGTTGCGCTTAGAGAAAACGCGAATTTTGATAGAATAAACCGATTTACACAACGCGACTATAGTCGGTTTCTGACACAAAATGTAAATATTACCAAATTTGTATAAAAATCACAGCAACGTGATAAGATGAACAAATTTATTATATTAATTTATAGAATTAAGCTTTACTTTGCGGTGGCCCATAATACAAAAGTAAAGAAAAAAAATTGCTATAATCCGCGATAAAAGAGAAAAAATATGTAAAGCAAAATGTAATGTCGTTCTCATACATGCATCCCTGATACATGCAGAATTCTGCATGTATCAGACAGTATTAAAAACTCATGCACTATTTATTTATTATATTATTTACTATAATATTAAATTTCAACAAGTGAGCTCGAACTTTAGTATCTGGCCAGTTTGACAATAATTATAGTAGGTATTTGTAGAAGTTTGAAGTTTAAGAAGCTTTATAAGTAATAATCTAAAAATTTTGATTCGAGTTCGAAGACCTCAAGATCGTATCATGATTTTTGACAGTTCAGCTGACTCTTTCCACTAAAGCTCATATATTCAGCATTTACTTACAGCAATGTCTTGCATCAGCACCTTTTAACTTGGCATTATTTGAAATACGTTTCCCGATACCAGTACCTAGTACTTTTGTATATTTTGCGCATTCAGTAACAGCATGTTACTTCTAATCCTAATTTAAGAAAAAGTCCCATGGTTTTAATATTGCACGTGAAAGCAAACCTTTTTTGTATTGCGAATTTACTTTACTAGCTGTGCTTGCCGCTTCGCCTGCATGGAAATCAATGCATGTAATTGAAATTTTAAACAAATGAAGTTATTGTGAGTTAACCATAAGAAATAGAGACACGCTGTCGCTGACTTTTTTTGTAGATCTACTTTGTCTACTACATTACTTTAATGTATCTCTGCTGGTTTATGCGGCGCTCCTGACTCCTGGTTGTAGCCGGCGAGCTTTTTTTTTAAATAGCGCTACCTTTTCAACACAGTTTACATAACACCGTAATGCACTTTCAACTGAAACCTTTGGTATCAATTGCACTACCTTATAGTAAAAACTGTACAAAAGTCCATTCAGGAGATATCAAGAAAATCGATCACATACCGACAGCTTTCGGAGACTTTGTTTTATAATAAGTATAGATAGAGATAAGACAAAGATGTAAGTAACGCGTTATTATCTAATTAGTAATCAATTTTTTATATATTTATATAGAAATATTATTGTATTTGTACGCTACACCGGCCTAAATTATATGCGTTAAGCTTTTTAAACATTTAAGCTTTTTGTACAAAATATAAAAAATATATAATATGGAGGATGAAACACTTGAGCGAACATGTTGTTTTTATATAAATGTAAGCAATTAATGAACATAATGTATGTTGCACGGTCTACATAAATACAGTATTCAGAAAACATTGTTTTTTTTTTTAGTTTTATGTATATGTTCTATTATTTAAATCAAGACACGTGTCATTTTAAAATGAGCACTGTGCAACGTGGAATAGTTATCTGCGTTATATTTGAAAACTAGGTCGCTGTTATACGGATATCTCTGAACTCTGGATGGTTAGCATATACATAATACGCATGTAGGTAATAAACATCAAAAACTTTAACCATATCTCTATCATCAACGGAGTTTCAAAAACTTTATATCATCTTAGTAATATCAAACTCATAGTATGTTGATTTTAACGTATTTTAAAGAAAAAACTATTTGATTCTAAAGTACGTTAATTCGTTGTTTATAATATGGACGTCATGCTTAGAGCGTTATACACTACAATTTTGGTCTACGAGGGAAATTTTAACATATCGTGTCATAAGTTGCACAGGCAACTTCGATCGCTTCTCTTATGTTTTTAAATACCCTCAATTATGAATTAAGTTTTTTCTCTGTTCCCGAAGGAAAAACGGTTTTTTTTAATATAAGTTGACCCGGTATGTAAAATTGAATATTCAGCATAATATATACAGCATCATAAACCTTCGATTAATAAATGTTGCAAAAGTAATAATAAAATTATTTTGCTATAATCCGCGATTATTATTATTTTTGTATTATGGATCTGCGCAAAGTAACGACTAATTATATAAATAAATAAATGTTGCTTCGTAACGTCTATTTGTCATCACTAAATTTTTTGAATCTCCATTAAATAAATGTAGAGTACGCGAATGCACTAAACACGTACATTATTTGTTTTAAAAAAATACAGCTATGTGAATAGAGGTATCAGTTCACGTGTTCCAAAGAGGTTTTTAATTGAAATTTGGTAACTTCATATAAGGGCTAATATTTAAAGAGAATACATCCCAATGTTGCTTTAAAATAGAGTTATCGAGTGATTTGCGTGGACGTATGAACAAAAACTTAGAGGAATCAATGATAGATTTATGATATTTTAAAAATGCATTAATTTAAAAGTGAGATGTATAAAGAACAAAATATAGATGTTTTGAATACGTAATAAAAAAAATGTATAATAATATTTTAAAAATTCGATTTGCATTTTGATGAGACTAAGACTCTTGGTCTGTGTTAACTAATCTCAACTTAAAAAAAACAATTTACGAAGATTTTTCATGCCAATGATTGTGCTGACATCGTGTATTAAGTACACAGATTAGCCTCAGGAGATTTACAGTAAAAAAAGGTTCATAATGACATCATTAAAAATTTCTTTGAGGTCATCAAAATAGATGCCCTTCATAGAAAGATACATAGATACACAAGCGAAATAGAGCATTCCCCGTCGGGAACTAGGGAAACAGGAACATAGGGTACGATGAGACGCATGCGCTGAAGTGCGAGCTGTGCGTTCAATCTGGTAGTTTGGCAATATAACATAATATACTCTGCACATAGCGCTTGTGCTCTGCGACCGCCCCTTCAATACCTCGGTACCTCGACAGTTTCAATTACGCCGCGAGAGACGCGCACCGCTCCAGTGTTGTCATCTATTAACATTATATTATATTATGTGAGTCAATGTTTATTTTTATGGAACTACGTTTGATTTTTTTGCGCGAATATCAGTTACCTCCTGTGTTAATTGGTGTTTGTGAGATCACCTCGGTTAAAGTCATCTCTATAAATATCTAACGCTTTAGAAAAGTAAAGGAAAAATAAAGAAAATTTCGTGATATGTTTTTTCATTCCGTGATAATTTTCTGTTTTAAGTATTATATATTACATACAAGAAATCTATGTGTGAAAATGCAAATCCTTATTTAATAGTATTTTGTCTAAATTATAATCAACGCAACAAATTTTGTATATAACTATATACACAAATTGCACCTAAATATTAAGTCACTATATCTTATCTTAAATTTGCTGCACTTTAAGCGAAGTGGTTTATTCCAAAAATTCTATTAATGTGGATAGAGCAATACTGTAACTTCTGTATTAATCTTTTGATTTTTTTCTTATAGGATTTACTTGTTACATTGTGTTTGCTGTTTTGATACGCTATTAACTAAATTCATATCTATACAGATTGTATTATCTATACTTATAGCTTATTGTATCTTGTAGATATACGTAACTGAACGATTATTAAATAGATAGATAACATAGTTTCCTGGCGATAGGTGTTATCAAAAGCAGGGACAATTTCATGCAATTTTGTGATAAGAGTGTCACAGCGGATTGCCCGCACTAACCTTCGCAGAAAAAAGAAAATGAAATACGACATTTACATATTCTCTTTCATACTTATTATCATTAACGCCTTTAACACAGGTAGCATATACTAGATAATACGTATTTATTTAATACATTTACGAATTAATTTTCTATAGAAAATGAATACATTTAGTTTTCAAATATATTTAGTTTTATTACGTTGGTTATGTTTTCTAGAGATAAATGTTTGTCTTTAGTGATGAATTTAAGTTAGTCTGAAATATTTGTATAGGTCTTAGAATTGTCGATAAAAATAAGCCTTAGAGATTTATAGTTATTGGGTAAGTACGACAAATTTATTTAATTAATTGTACAAATACGATATAATTCGTATTAATGGTTTGAATTTTAAATATCGAATTATTTTTAGAAGAGAATCTAAATAAAATCATCATTGCAATGAAGCACCTTAGTAGCAACTAATCCCAATGTATTTCTCGAAAAAATAAATGTGTATATAATTCAAATAATAATTCCTTTTTATTAGACAATTTTTTATCATAGTAGTATTACACCGGACAAAGTACCAACATTTTGTATATATTTATATTACCAGTGGACTCAGTAAAACCTTACCATTTCGTATTGTAGTACGAGTGACATGGTAGGTTTATTCAATCCTTTTCTTCAAACGAAGAGGGGAAGATCTATTATTATTCTACAAATCACAGTTCTTGAATAATAATAGGTCACTTTGATTAGTGTCAATATTACCAATTGTAGAATGACTTTTAAAGAAAATACTTTTCCTTTCTATCTCTTAAATTTGCGGAACAAAAACGAAATAAGATTTATTCCAAGTGATTCAGTACTTTTCAAAATTTAATCACACTTAAGACAATTTAATTAGGATTTTTTGTATTTGGCTACTTTTAGACACCTTGGTAATTTTAGAATAATTTAGTCTTTTATTAACTCGCAATAATTGTTCTGCTGAGAAGTTGCAACTCTACCTATATATGTACCCACATAACTGAATGTTTAATTATTTACAATATTTTCTCTCTAAGTATATACGTTAACATAGGTTGTATTGTAGCTTGTATTAACGTAATGATAATACAAAACAGCTATTGACTATGATAAAGCAATCAGTTAGGCCATTAACATCCATCAGTTTTCACTTTCTATTTTCCCATCTATACAATATCTTTTTATAAGTTAAACATGCATGAATATAAGGTAGACACGCATAAGAAAATATAAGATAAATTATGTTAATATAAAGTTAATGATTTCGCCGTAATAAGCTTTAATGAAAAAGTAAAATCCATAATCAACAGGTGGTTATATTACACAGATATCTGAATGATATCTGTGTAATATAATAGCCCAGGCAGTTATTTTAGTCGAATTAGATATGTTATATCTAATTACAAATGTGAAAGTATGTCTGTTTATCTGTTATGCTTTCACGTCTAATCCGCTGAAGAAATATAGATGAAGCTGGGTAGAAATGTAGCTTATATACCGGGCTAAAATATAGATAGTAAATTTTTTTTAAAACAATATAGTGCATATTTGTGGATATTTCAACACTACAGTTGACTAAGTCGCAAATAGAACTAGTATATTTTCAAGATCACTACTTATTACTAGCAATTAAATATATAGCATATTAGGAAGGTCAACAAAGTAGATAAGCAGGGCATAATTTCATAAAAAAACATCGTAGTCTCTTAGGAATTTTAATTATGGCTTAATACATAACCTTAGCTGATATCTAATTCAAAATCATGTCGACGACCTTATTCTTTTATATTAATGTTGTCATTGGTGCATTTTGGTTTGATATTTGAGAAGTAGGAGATTTCTTGCAAAGACAAAAGTTTTTCATTTTGTATATAAATCCGCAAATATTGAATCGGCCAATTGGCAGCTTAAAGATGAATGCGATAGTTGTTAATCAAGTCATGTCATGAATATCTTCCAAACAATGCCTTTGCGTCTGGCAATATCCTCATATCTTAGTTTGGCCTAAGCTGGTAGGACGTGTAACTCATATTAAAAACTCTTCGAACTAAGGACTTTCATATCATACACTTATCCTATTATACTAGCGTAGGGGAGCAATAGGCAAGCCTGTAAGTTTCGCAGCAAATTGTCTAATCACTAAGCTGTGATAGCCCAAGGGTGAGACCGTGCGATTTTTTCAAGAAGGTCATGATTTCAAATCCCCGACAGGCATGAATGAGTTTTTCTAATAAAATTTATGTGTCTAATTGATAATTGCAATTTATCATACGCTTTTGAAAGAAAACATTTGTGAAGGAAAACATTGCGAGGAAACCTGCAAATTTCTAGAGAAGTCTAGGAATATGTGTAACCTACCAATACGCATTGGAGCAGCGTCATAGATCCAACCCTCTCTCCAAAACGGAGAGAGGACGCGTACGCCCAGCAGTGGGATAGTAACAGGCCGTTACTTACTTTTACTTTTTACATGCGCAGAGAAATATTCATTGCACGTTCTTAATTTAAATACTTAAAACATTTTTACCACACCTTCAAAATGTTTATGCGTTGTTTTACACACAATTCACGTCATTATTGCCTTAAATTAATATAATTAAAATTAAACTACATGTAATTTTGTATAATTTTTGCTCCAATTTCATCTTGTAATATTTTTGGTCACCTTTCAGCATTTCAGTTAAAATGACGTTTGTTCACTACGCAAGCGCGAAAAATAGAGACATTATAAGTCTCATTAGCTTTCTCTTTATTTTCGATGGACACATTTTAGGCTGGCTCTTCTATTCTAGTAAAACAACTCTATTCTTATCCCGTATGTTTTAAACGGATATAACTTTTTGTAAATGAGTCATGTCAATATGATTGTTTGTATTGTACTTATTTCCGAATGCAACTACGTGCTAGGTGACGTCACCTACCAAGAGGGTCATGTGTTATCCCTCAATTCGTATTCTATTTCGATAACACTTTAACTTCTCTGCAATGTTATCGTTTAACTATTTCTACTGATGCGTTAGGTCGTTAAATTTCTATTCCACAATATACGTAATCGTAATCTGTTTAATATCTCTACATTTTTTTTAGGGTTTTGTTTTTATATTTTAAAATTGTATTTGTCATTTTTTTTATCTCACGCTGACTATAACAGGCCTATGTTATACAATTAATTCTACTTTTTTAGTTACGACAAAAATGTACAAGTTATGTCTATCTAAAATTATATTACTATGCAGATCATGCCCACGTGGAATGGTTCCAAGAATGCTGGCAGCGTTTCCGCGTTGAATCGCTAAGCTGATTCTTTGTGCGAAAATGGAGCCAGCCCTCTTGTCTACATTTAAGTATTGTTTGAAAATTCATTGTATATTCCTATTGTTAGTAAATATTTCGTTTTAGCAATAAAATATAGTTTTCAAATCTTCCAGTATGAAATTAAATCAATCATTATTCGAATAGACAAATACAAGCGCTTTTGTCTTAGATGAGATAGATATATTTCAATTTTCAGAATTGCTCCGAATATTGAAATATCTCTGTGATGACTGACAATTATTGAAAAAACACAAGTATTGTTTATTTTCAATACAATGCTTCTATTACTATCATAATATAATTGAGATCGGTATTAAGTTCTTAATCCAAAAAGTTTTTTCATATACCTACTCAAGTGAATATGAAGTAAATATAGACGGTATAAACTATCATATCCTTATCGCGCTTAGGAAAAAAATATCGCCATAAATCAAAATCGATATTTATCTTACACTTTACTGAAATTTATGAAAAAGATACTTAATATAAAATACTTACGTTTTGTTTAACGTAGTAGTTTGTAATGTTTGTCAAATGTAATTTAAATATTAAGTATTTTCATACCACTTTTGATATTCGACGATAATTTGTTAATGAAAGAATTGATACACGTTACTAGAGTCCAGTTAATTGCATGCGTTCGAAGGCAAAATGATAGGCATTTGAACTTATTGCTATATTATTAAACTCTTATTTGAGTGATGCGTCGCTTAGCGATTTTGTCGTGGAGCCCACGATGTTTCAGTTACGGGGCGGAACGATTGTTGAAATTGTGGTAGTGAATGTGTGCAGTGCTAGTGAATTTTACGAATCCTGTATGTATCAGACAACACATTCTGCATTTTGCATTACATATCATCTATATATTTTTATCGCAAATTATAGCCAAAATAATATATTCATAACTTTTGTATAATGGACCTCCGCAAAGTAATGTCTAATTTAATAAATTATTTTAAAAAAGTTCTACTATCCTTATGCTAAGTTGCTGAAAACTGCAAAATATATCAATATCGACGACGGCAACGTATACTACATAAAATGTAAATGCTAACTTCAAAAGGCGCAAATTTATTTGGTAATAATAGCACATCAAAATTAATAATCCATAACTTTCTCATACTCTTTTGGAAAATCATATGCATTTTCGATTGTGTGCGTAGTAGCCATAGTTGAAATACGTGAGTAGGCTATTGATAGACTGATTTATATAGGTCGGTATAAAATTTAAAATTAGAAACAACGAGCTGTACGGAGTCGCCGTTCGCGTCAACGTACTGGTAAATACATTAAGGTAGTTGGTTCAAACCCCGGGCAGGCACCAACGAGTTTTTCTATTAAAACTTCGATGAAATTGTGAAATGAATGAATGAATTCGTGAAAACATCGTGAGGAAACCTGCAAATTTCTAGAGAATTCTGGGGATATATGTAACCTACCAATCCGCACGGAGCAGCGTGTCAGATCTTAGCCCCAATCCTTCTCTCCAAAAACGGAGAGGACGCCTATACCCCAGCTGTGGGATAGCAACAGACCGTTACTTATTTACATAAGTATTTTTTGTCTTTCTATTATTTTTATTATTCCAGTAAACTATATCAGCCTTTAAAGCCAGGAGAAAAGCTTTAATTGAAACAAATTTCTTCCATATTGGGTTAGTGTGAAAGCATAGCAGACACACGGAATCTCACATTTTTAAAATTATTTACCCAATAATAGTTTATTTAAATACCAAAATATAAGAACCTAGTTATGTAAACCATTGCAACTTTGTGGCGTTCAAATTAAAAATTTACACAAGTACAAGGGGTATAGTATACTCGAGAGGGATGGTCGATGAATACTGAAGGGAAGTGGGTCAAGAGATGATGACGTAATGCACACCTTTGACGCATTTTGTGTTTTCATGAGCCATTAATTTTATGTTGCACGTAGGTAATACGATATTACCTTAAAAGCAAAAGGTATAGTTTTTCTAACGAGAGTTCAGACGTTTAACATTAGATATCAAAGGTTATTAGGTATGAAAATATTAATTTCTTTACACATAACCAGTAGAGTATAATAAACTAGGGTCTCAATTAAACTATTTAAAAATAATTTAATTCATATTTGATTTATATTCCGAATATAGAAGCAATTTTCACTAGTTCCATTCATAGTTTGTAAATCAGTGTCTGAGGGCCCCCTGAGCTCGGGGGCCCCAGGACACTGTCCCTTGTAGACCTCGGGGAGCTAGGCCACCGCACACGGTCGGCCGTCCACTAAGTCAGCAACTTATTACTTGTGTTATGAGTGATAACGGGCAAATTTTATATACTTATGTAATTTTAAATACATACATTTTTACACCCAGACTTGCAGAACCAACAAATTGTAAAAAAAAAAAAAAAATTAACTCTCGGGGGAAATCGAACCCGTAACCCTAAAGGCAGAGTCACTACCACCAGTGCCAACGGGCTAGTCAAATTACACCTACTAAAGTGTTTTCTTATATATATTAGGAATCGTAATAAGCCATAGATAAATTTCGGTAGGTTATCATTGTATTTCGTTCGAAGGCATTAATGTAACGTGTGAATATATTTGGACTTAGGTATAAATTAAAATTCAATACATGCAAAGATAAACAAAATCACACAATATATATTATGTGTTTTTATGTTCACCTTGAAATTAATGTAAAGTATCAGTGATAATCTGCGAGATAATTTACAACAGAGGAACGGGTTTTAAGATGGTCTTTTCTGGGATTATTTCAAATTACTCATTAGTGAAAGATACTCTTTTGCTACTACTCAGTAGTATCTACTAGGATTTCAGTCAAGACAAATTGTATGTTACAATTTTACCGACCTTGATTTAACACAACAATTAATATCTGAAATTATCCAATTTACATTGGTTAGTTTTCAGCTATATTTCAATCTTTTAAAATTAAATAAAGGTATATGTATTAAATTTGGCAGGACCTATTCACCAAATCCTCTAGTAGAACTGTAATAAATTGGGGTTTGATATATATCATAAAAGTATGACTATTAAAATGAGGAACAATATATAGATTATGAAAAGCTAAAATATTTTGCAAAAAAATTGAATAAAAACATGCATTAGTTACTAGCAAGTTAAGGCCTGAAAATATAATTTTGTACATAAAGCAAAGCACTGCTGCCCACATAATACGTCGTTTTTATATCGTAGGCGTTTGTTTCTGAAATATTGCTAATACGTCTATTTAGGAAAGCGCTACGTCGACAAAAATAATATAGAGAATTGTAAGGAGTTATTAAAAGAAACTTTTGAATATCACCAAGATTATACAGCGAGCGCTGCGTTACTGTGTTTTTATCTATAATCTGAAATTCAAGTATACTTGTAAACAAGTGATTTTAAATCGTTAACTCTACTGCTGGTTGGGAAAGCTGTTCCAACGAGTACCGAGAAGAGCCAGCAAGAAATTCGGGGGTTGCTCTTTTTTTTATAATTCTTATAACTAGTTACATTTAGTCATTATTATCTTGTATTGGGTATCCTTTACCCAATAGCTGTATGCACGCATTCATATCATCTATATAATCCTTAATAGTATAGTAGGCTTTCTGTATCAGCCTCCCTTTAACAGTGTTTTTAAACTGTTATATGTTTTTATTATAGAATCTTTTACCCAAACCGATCTTTCTGCTTACTACCTAAAACTTTGTAGATATAGAATATAACAAGAATATAAAGGAAAATATCTTATTTTACCTGTGTTAATAGAGATATAGATTCTGTGTTGGCTTTAAATAGTAAGTAAAAGAAAACTGTACGTACTCTATGGTCTGAGTTTTTTAAGAAAAAAAGAACAAAAAATACTCTCGAATTAGACTATCTGTCGAGTTATACGACCTGTCCCGTTGGCGCAGTTGGCAGTGGCCCTGCAGTTCCGCGGTTCGCGGATTCGATTACCGCCGAAAGCCACACATACATAAATATGTTGTTGTTTCTGGGTGTATATAAGTATTTAAGTATTACCAGTTGTCTGCCACCCACAACATAAGTGTTAAGTTACTTACTTTGAGGACTGACGATTGTCTGTGTGAATGTCCAATTTATTTATTATTTGCCATCACAAGACCAATATCCTGGTCTTGACTATGAGCCTAATATAAAGGTCATGTACTATACCACACGTCTCTTTAAGAAGTGTATATATTAGGTCCTTACATATGAAATTGGCGTTTTCTATGGGAGGAACATAAAGTCGTTTTTTTTAATGAAATATATTTAATTAATCAAAGTATGTACCATTGCTATGTATGCACTTTTGCCATCTCATAGGTAGTTCATTGATCCCCTTACTAAAAAAACCCTTCGGGCGGGAATCAATAAAATTTTTGAAGGCGGTTTGGACTGCCCCATTGGAGTTGAATTTTTTTCCTTGCAAGTAGTTATCCAAATTGCGAAAAAAATGGTAATCTGTTGGAGCAAGGTCCGGAGAGTACGGTGGATGTCTAAGACATACTAATTGAAGCTCCTCTGATTTGGTAGCCGTCTGTTGTGCAGTGTGTGGTCTAGCGTTGTCCTGAAGCAGCAGTGGGCTAGAGCGATTGACCAGCCTCGGTTGTTTAGCAGCTAGCTTTTCCATCATGGTTTGCAGTTGCTGACAATAGATATCTGCCGTAATCGTCTGGCCAGATTTAAGAAAGCTGTAGTTAACGACACCGGCACTAGTCCACCAAACACTTACAAGCAACTTTTTTTTAGTCAATTTTCGCTTAGGGCAGGATTTGGCTGGTTCGCCAGGGTCCAGCCATTGCGATGAGCGCTTCCGATTATCGTAGAGGATCCACTTGTCATCACAGGTAATGATTCGATTTAAAATTCCTTCATTATTGTACCGGTTGAGTAACGTAACGCAGCAGTCGACGCGCGTTTGTCGGTTTGCTTCACTCAATTCATGAGGTACCCACCTTTCAAGCTTTTTCACCTTCCCAATTTGCTTTAAGTGGATTAGAATAGTTTTATCACTAACACCGGAGCCTGCAGCTAACTCGGACGTGGTTTGCGATGGATCCGCTTCCACAATAGCCTTCAAGTCTTCATTATCAACTTTGGTCTCCGGCCGTCCACGAGGCTTGTTATGCAGGTCGAAATTTCCAGAACGAAAACGTTGGAACCAAAAACGCACTGTGTTTTCTTTTGCGACACCGTCACCATACACATCATTAATCCTTCGAGCCGTTTCTGCAGCACTGGTGCCACGGTGGAACTCATACTCGTAAATAACGCGATATTTCATGTTTTCCATTTTGTAAACAGAGTGACACAAAGAAAAAAACAAAAGAAGAAAAAACAAATGGATTAAGGGGTTTAAAACACAAATGCATGAGTAAATAGCTGTATGAATTCGAATTTGGAATTCCTAACCATAAAGGTAATATTTGAGATCAAAGTGGCCAGTACGACAAAACGCCAATTTCATATGTAAGGACCTAATATTAACATTAATATGTACACTTATACAAATATTGATAACAACTACATAGTTGTTATCAATATTTGTATTAGTAGACTAGAGTTGTATATTTTATTGATTTGGTTAATTGGTAAAATCTTCTCTTAGTATGTATGCAGATAAGGTTAATATAATAATGAAGTCTAGGTCAGAGGGCATATCATTTGTCGCAATTTAAACTAGCTGAGCACCCACTAGATTGCACCGCGGAGGTGTAATAGATTTCCCTCACATAAAGACCTGGTGACTAAGTTTAGCGCTTTAGTTTTATTATCACTTCATTTGGTCACAAGGTTAAGGTGCCAAAACAGGATTTGATATCATTTTCTTTATTTGCTTCAGTGTTCTTGATGATATCACTGAAATGGAAACCATTTACAGGCTTCTTGAGACTTTTAATAGCGTCTGTAAGAATAGCATTAAGATTTGTTTAATGCCTATAAATTGTATATCTGAGACCTAAGCATGTATATGCACTATATATTGATATGTTTTACCCAATTATTTTTATGAATTAAATTTTATGATTCGATCGATTTGTATGAATTCTGAAACAGGAATTATAATTTGGAGACGAACATCGGCTTCTTAACAGAAAAGTCTTTTAAGGAGGAATTTTATGAGTTACACACAGAAGACTTAATATGATAAAAATGTTTTTTTTCGCTGATTTACAATTTTTTCTGTGCCTTCGTCTAGAAATTAGGAGCATATGAGATATTTGTAATCAGAGACCTAAATATACATTACATAGTTCCTAGTTTTGAAGCATAAATATATTCTTATAAGCGAACAGAATCAATAATAATGTAAGGAAAGATAAATCTCAGCTGATATTTGCACGTACGTAGTATATTGTTCATTTTACAAGGTCGGTGATGTAATTGCCGTTTTTAGCGTGAAAACAAAATGCCAGTGAATCTAAGTTGTCAATACGGCTTAGAATAAAATAGAAGACTCGAATCTTTGGTATATTTGCATGACATCATAGACAACCTCGGTGTTATGAATATCGCCTTGGCACTGATAAAATGTTAAATATTTATTTTATTTGCATTATATATATAACGACTTCGCTTTATAATTTTCAAAACCTTATCCTGGTTCCACAATATGTTATTATAAGTTATATTTTATCTTATTTTGATCCAACATTTTAAACGAGTTGTAGGTATACGCTAAGATCTTACTCGCCGATGGAGATTCGAAGTTTAGGCACTTGCCTTGATTGAATACTAGACTGACTTCTTTCAATACAATCCGTTGTAGGCGAGTAGCTCTATGGTGCTTCTGACGAGAGTGTGGATTAAACGCGTTCAGAATTCCAGTAATCTCGTCAACAGACAGCTAATTGGAACATCTCAAGGTTTAAGAGAAAGATTTCGGCATAACTGTTATCGCCTCCCGCGGATAGCGGTACCCATCAAGGGTTTGTTCCTAAAAAAAGGATTTGGCTCGACAACCGCAGCGTCATCCTCTACGAATATCACACTAACAACTATTAAGAATTACAATTTTACCATATGATTTCATCATGTCAATTTTTTCAAAACGTAGAACTCATAACATATAAACTACAAATTGCGGAGGCAGTTGCGTATTTAGTTTATCACGTAAGAATAATATTTCCTTTAAGATTAATTTTACTAAACTTTAGTCCTGATAGATCACAAATTAATTAATTGATAGATTATGAATTATGTCTTATGAAATTCGTACGAGTCGTTCAAGGACTACTTGATCAAAGTGCAAGTGGGAAAGTAACAGTATTCAAATTATTTTGACAGAATCCAACATGTCTGAAGACCACGCACAGACTGTAGAGAATGTGACGCAGGAACTGAAGGACGCCAAGCTGGAAAACGGGACGACTGCAGGCGCGGCCAACGGAACACCGAACAAGAATGAGGACAATGCTATACCGTTTAAGGTATATAAAAATGAATCTCTGTCTCCATTTCCTGAGCAATATCGCTAATTTTTTTTTGTTAATTATTGACAAGAGAAGGTTCTTATGAAAAAAGGAAATTATAAATTTAGCGTTGCATTAGACAATTTAAGAACACTTTCTTACTTTAAAAACTTGAAAACTTTTTATTATTAATTTTACATAACTGTCAGTTGTTTTAAATAACTGTAAGCAATACATAGAGAGAGCTCTAAAAAAAATTATACCAATTCGAATTCAGTAGTTCTAGTTAAGGCGGGACAACTTCAGTCGGGTCATCTAGTAATGTTTTAAAATTTAAATCACTGCAACTTTGTATAATATAATTCACGAGAATTATAATGCGACGTACATTTGAAAGAGATCCCCCGAGGGTTTCCGGCTGAGTAAAATAGACTACCCTCATTTCTTACTGAGGTGTTGTAAAAGGCAACTAAGATAAGTTGACCCGCCGTGTGGTATCCGGCTGAGTGGAATAATTCTTAGCGAGGTGTCATAAAAGACGACTAAGGTAAGTTGAAGTTAGGCAGGCGGCCGGTCGTAAAATACTTAACGAAATCATTAACAACACGGTTAATACATTTTCTGCAGAGCCTAATTGCCTTGAAACTATTTCAAGGCGTTTTTTTATTTCTACCAAAAAATCAAAAGTTCAAATTCCGTATTAGCCTGCCAAGCACTATGCAGGACTGTGCTGAAAGATAGGAATAAAGGCAATTTTTTTATATAATGCGTGAAGGAGCTATGTAATTTAAATTTTGTATTCAATTCCGTGTAATTTAACCAAAAGATGTACGGTGCAATTAAATTCCCTCTAATGTACGCAGGCTACGTAAGGTGACTAACGCTCTTAAATTTCTACCAAGAAATAAGTACACAGGTGTCTTCTCGTACTAGGCGCAAATCACTGTATAATAGTATATCGTTCGTTGGCGTTGTCTAATTTCTGTTAGACATGCATATCTGTACACGAAATTAGTTTCAAACTTAGTATTCATATCTGAGCTTTTACTGGTGGTGCGACTGCAATTCTTTGTATGCTCGGGAGGGCATTCAGTTTTAGGTAAAACATTTTTTTTCAAGGCGTAAATGGCATGTTAACTAGTAGAACCTTTTAAAATGTCGATTATAATAAAACTATTATATTATTTAGTGCACGAAAAATGACCAAAGTAGGGTGTTTGAGTAATAAGTATAAGTAAATATATTCTAAATACTACATATAACATCATAATCGTGTTCCGTGAAATATCATTTATTGTTTCTCAAATTAAACCTTAATACCGAAGTTGGGTTTCCTTTATATGTTGGATGAGATACAGGCCCATATTCTTATATACTACATTCTTATAAGGATTAAATGCAATGTAATTATTAATATATCTTTAAAAAATATTATGAATATATAATGTGATTTTTTTAATATAATTTGGCTGTATTTAATCTCATCCTCAACAATCTAGAGCGGATTAAAGTTTTATCTTTATATTGATTAGCCCAAAGAGGATAAATGATAAAAGTTATATGTAGAGACGATATGAATTAATATTTAAATTTAGTTCCATATATTTTCAGGATGCCTTCAAAATGTTTTCGAAATTCGGAGATCCTAAATCAGACGGCAAACAGATCACACTTTCCCAGAGCGATAAATGGATGAAACAAGCAAAAGTGATAGACGGCAAAAAAATCACTACCACAGATACCGCTATCCATTTTAAAAAGCTGAAATTGGTTAAACTTGGTATTGACGATTATCAGAAATTCCTAGAAGACTTGGCGAAGAGTAAGAAAGTTGAACTTGAAGATATTAAAAAGAAGCTAACTACTTGTGGCCAACCAGGAGTATCGACACATGTTAGTATTTAATTATCATTTAGAAAAAATCCGTTTCCCACATTAACAAAACTTAATGAGAATGTAGTTTATGCATAGGCTTCAAATTCTGCATAAGGTGTTGCATTACGATATAAGATCTCTGAAGGTGTAAATTTAATTATTTTATGAATAAACGGCACATCGCGACAAAATCGAATTACCTTTATACAAGGTTCGACGTTTCGGCAGAGTTGCATCCACGGTGGTCACAAACTGATGTAAATTTAGTTTAAAAAGTTTCATTCTAATGTTTAATAGGAAATTACCGTTATTTTAACTTTCATTTTACTCCCAGCTCTCCAGCGGTGTTTAGAGTTAGTAACAAAATACCATTTTTAGAACGAGTTGCACAAAATTTCATTTAATGACAATAAAAAACGAAAGTGTGTTCATTTATAGTGTTTGACTAAATGATAATTACAGAGTAATTATATATGGTAAAACAGGTCACTTGACGCAACTAGTTATCGCCCTATTGTTACGCTTATGAGCACGTAAGTCTTTACAAGAATGCCGTATCGTTTAAATGTAGCTATTCCATTGTTGTCGCTATCTTGTCCCTCATTACGTTTCTAGTTTGCTGCGGACTAGCGACATCTGTTTAAATTAGTCATTTTCGATAAATAAACAAAATAGCAAAGGTCTTTTCGATAAATTGCGAGTAAAATAATAAAAGGACTTTCAATTGTAGAGATGATGGCATCAAAAGGTTTAGGGCAAAAAGGCATCAAATTCCGCTACAATTTTTAAAATTTGACGATCCAAGACTGCATTGTTCTTAGTAAGTCAGAAGGCACAACGAACTATATCCGATCCAAAACAGTTACAGATCTTTGGGAATAAAACGTTTGCTTTTTGAAAAATGATAAAATATTCTAAACAAAGTATATCTCTACTGATATTTACTTATTAAATAACTGAAATTTTAAATATACATGCTTAAATTATCAAGATTTAAATATATGGAAAAATAAACATGCATTCAAAAATAATTTTCAGTTGACAAAATCAGCAGCAGCGGCGGCAGCAGTTGATAGATTGACCGACACAAGCAAGTATACTGGCTCGCATAAACAACGCTTCGACGATACCGGCAGAGGGAAAGGAATAGCTGGTAGAAAGGATCTTGTAGACGGTTCGGGCTACGTCTCTGGTTATCAACACAAGGATACATACGACAAGTCTCATTAGTCATATATTTTGTCCATTGTACTAATTATCTTAGGTAAAAACCTTTAGATTCGCATAGGCTTGCAGTCAGGTATATGTCAGATATTTGAGCCAAAAATTATTATACCCTATCAAATTAAAATCAAGGTCGTGTCTTGATATACAGGTAAATATAGTAAAACTTTTTCAAAGATAAATAACATGTCCTAGTAATTAGAGTAAAACTGTTTAAAAGATAATAAGGTATACATACGCTTAAGTCTTTACAAAATAAAAAGGCATCATCATCGACCATTATCAGTCAGCATTATCTGGTAATGTCCCAAGATGTATGGTTTATCGGTATAAATCATACTTAATGTTTTTAAGAAATCATTTGCAGTAACAAGGCACTATATACAATTATTGGTAATGCATAATTTGCTCTAGAGTACTAATCGTAGTACGGCTTCCGTTTTTTTCAATATTATTTTTTTTATTTGTTGTTACAAACTAACTAATGAAATTATGGAAACAAAAGCGTATTTATTGCAATGATCTTTAAAAAACAAGAATCTACGCTATTTAATAAGTGTCGAAACCTTTCGATTAAGATAATAACGCGGTATGTTAGTATTTGTTTGTTAAAATCCAAATTGATTGCGGCCGACTTTATATGTGACATATACAACCTCATTAGAAGTTATGTTTTTAATTTTGTATATTATTTTATTCTACTTACCTATCTGTTTTTGATGCGCTTTTTGCGTTTTATTTCTGCTGTAACATTCCTTTTAAAGTATCTTATTTAACGTATTTAAATTATATATTAAGTCTCTTTAGATTGTAAGTGTAGTGTCAACAGAATATTTTTCTTGGTCTTTTAATATTAATCTAGTCGTGAATAGTTTAGATTAATTAAAAATATCAAAGTCAAAATTATATTTCTACAATTTAAATTTATGCACATTTCATCCAATGTCTATTTTCTTATAAAATGCTCTATTCAATTTGATGTAAAGAAAATATTGGCCTATATGTAGTTCTATTATCGTGTTTTGCAAAAGTGTAAACCATATTTAGACAACTTAAAAAATGAATGGCATGAAAATTCAGTACGTAAATTAAGTACTTTGCAAGGTAGCTTTTTACATTAATAAGTGGTGACGTACATTCAAATAGTATATTATTATTTCTATGTATGTCTTAGAACCTCATAAAAACTGGATAACGACAGCTGAGATAAGAGATTAAAGAGATTGAAGATGACATCCTATGATGTACTGCTACCTTATATAAAATCATGTGTTTATGTCGACTGCTCAGAGAAACGCCATCTTTTTTAAGCTGAGTATTTTATATTCTTGTAATATATTTCTTCATTGGTCATGAATCCCTCTTACCTCTTACTTGAAGAGGTAATTAATGTATGTGAAGCAAATTTGATTTAAAAGTAAAGAACACACTTTTTAATTATTTGACTAATAAAATCTATAAAATATATTGGCATTTTGATTTATTCAAATTCAAATATAAAGTTGGAATATGTAATAACATTGTATCTAGAAAATAGCTCAATGTAATACTTGAAAAATGTGAAAGGCAAATAAAAACACGTAAATTAAGTCTACATTTTAATGCGTTGAAAATATCTATAACGGTTTAATAAAACAAGATTTATAATAAATGTACTTTTCTTGGACACTTAAGTATATAAAGGAGCTAATTTTTTTAAACAATTACAATTTCTACAGGTCCTATTTAATATATCCAAATTACACAATTTTATGTCAAAGTAAAATAGGGAGGGTACACAGAAAGTTTAATATGGGAACTTTTACAGAGTCGTAATTCGACCGTGTGTAAAATCACCTTCAAATTATAAAGTTTCATATTAATGATTGTCATAGATTTCAGATGTATTAGATCTAGTATAATATTTTGTTAACAGTAATAAGATAATATCAAATGTAAATATAAGAAAAACTAACACGCGTTAGAAATAATTAAGATACATACAATTTAGATTGGAGATTACATGCATTTTGATTATATTAGATAGAGCTACAGCTGTTGATAATTTTTAAAAATATGTCCAAATATGTTGATGTGATACTTTGAAAAATCACATAAACAAGACATCAGCATAAATACGAAGCTTGCCGAAATTAGCTTCTCGCTTATCGCGCAAAACTTATTGTGTTCAAGATTTAATGACTATACAAGCATATATGATTTGTCGACGGTATATCCTATACGTCTCACAAGAAAGATCAGAGTCATTCAGCGGGCGATGGAGCGAACTATGCTTAAAGTATCTCTAGTGAAATTAGAAATGAGAAGGTCCGTAGAAGAACCAAAGTTACCGACAAGATAGGCTCCACGACAAAATCGTAATGCGTGGAGCCTATCCTTCTGATAATGCTAAGGTTTTGGGGCGAAACGATTTTAGAGATTTTGATGGTGGTTGTGTGTATTGCTTGTGTGCATTGTTGCCGGTGGAGGCAGCTTTGGATACGAGTGGTGATTTGTATTGCATGTGTAAGGTACGTGAATTTTGCCTGCCTCATACACTTAGCATTGCATACATTCGCACAGAAGTGCTGTTATAGTTTCTGTAATACAATAACATATTTTACTAATAAATAGTTTACAGAAAATGGAAATCATACATGACAGATATGATTGATATATAGTAAATAGATCTGCACAAAGAATTCTGGTCATTCTATATGTTATCTATTAAATGTCTGAAATGGTGTAAAAATAGTTCATGTCCAATCAGTATCTTGCCGATCCAGAACATTCTTAATTATAACAATTATCCTTTTATAGGTTCCGTAATACCAGCATAGGTACACATGCATATCGCACGCTAAGTACTAAACTGACCTAATTCAAAATACCTTATTCTTACTTATTTCAATGTCATCTATGGCATTATGCTAAGAACTATTAAAGAAACTAGTGACACTCACAAGTTTTGTAGGCGCTACGCTACGCTTTACAATTTTCTACAAAACAACTGTTTTGAATTAAGTTATTTAAATACCTAGCCTGCAATATGTTATGTGAATTAGGGGAACACATACCTATCTACCAATCCACATTGGTGCAGCTTGTGGCGGCCTGTTGCAATCCCACTGCTGGGAATAGGCCTCCTCTCTCCGTTTCTGGAGAGAAGGGCTGGAGCTAAGGCCTACCACGCTGCTCCAATGCGGATTGGTAGGTTACACATATCTCCAGAATTCTCTAGAGATATGCAGGTTTCCTCACGATGTTTTCCTTCACCGAAAAGCGTGTGATATATTGCAATTATCAATTAGACACATGAGTTTTAATAGAAAAACTCATTGGTGTTTGCCCGGGTTTGAACTCGTGTTCCCCTCGAAAGAGTCGCACGGTCTCACCGCTGGGCTATCACAGCGGAGCAGCTTGGTGGGTCTAAACTCCAGCCCTTTTCACCAAAAACGAGAGGCGTTAAAAAAAGGCTGTCATGTAAAAACGAAACATCTACATCAGTACAATCTAGAATCGAAACTCGCATTAGAAAAGTCGTAGAATCCTTTTAATATGAGCAAAATTATTACTAGGTAAAAAGGTCAAGGCCACAGCCTATTTTATATTATAACCATTATGGCACGCGCGTCGTTTAGCAGGTTTTAAATTTATTCTAAACATTATACAAAAGTAAATTAAAGCCTTTTTCTAGCTCTATTTTAAATAATAGACATGATGTAAAATTTCAGAATATAAAAGATAAGAAAAATATTATAAAAATCGAACGCGCAATATTTTTCATCAGTTTCCTTTGTTTATTATTTTATAAAGCGTTGAGTTTTTTCGTTTGATTTTTACAAGTTTATAACATTCTATTGGTGCTAAAATTAATGAGTCCACACCACCGCCGATTTTTAACCGGATTTTCGCTTATAGTGTAACCACAGGGCCTTTAATGTTTCTCTGTTCCGATCACATCGCAAATCGCTGCCTACTGTAGCTGCAGCCGAAGATTTTAAGAAATCCCGTTTTTCCAAATGCACAGAATAAATAGACATTCATAACTTAAGTATATAATGTGAAACTAGAGTTCAATGATTATTTCAGTGACCTACGATTAAGAGCTCAAAACCTTTATTTTAATTCACAGTAAAATAAAATACCTAAAGTTCTATATAAGTAAAGAGAAAATGGATTTAAAAAAACATATTTTAATAAGATTAGCAAAATTAAAACCGGCAAACATAGTTCGCGTAAAATCCAAACGACTAAAAACTATTCAAACAAACTAATCAAAAAACGATTAATTGTTTAAATTTAAATTTGAAAAACTGTAATTGAAATAAAAAAAAATATGTATATAATGACAACATGATAGTGTGACCTAAAGATCGACTTATTCTTTCTAATACAAGAACTAAACATGTTGTCCTTGATGAGATAAATGAACATAATATAATAAACGAATGTTAACTTTTGATATATTTTTGGAGTAACTATATTATCCTGTTATGTTCGGATCCAAATATCCGGATTAATTAGTTATAAAATTATCTGATATTTTCATAGTCAGACAACTTTATATTATCTCACATGATTTTGATGCTTTTTCTCTAAAATGAATCAAATTTATAACTTAAAAAATCTAGAAAATTATTTGGAAATCGAAATTATATCATGCAGATCTATTATTGAGTTTAGGTCATATATATATCATAACGAATTATACTTACAGTCGAGTAGTTTATAGTAATATGTATTTTTTTACTTTTCGAAATAAGTATTACTGCTCTGATATTATTTTCTATGTAAGTTTTGATCCTTAATTTTCTTGAAAATCTGTTACTAATAAAAACACTCGCCAAATCTCAAAAGAAAAACTATAATTATAATCGATTTATTATATATATAGATATATATACAAGGGCTTCATTTTTAATAAATTTAAATTGCTTTTTTTATACTTTACATTTTATTTTGGTTAAATTTAAATAGTTTAAGATTCAACATACATCTATAATTTTTATCTAATAAAATGAGTGGAGTACAGACAATTATTACAAATTGTTTCGCATTACTAACACTGTTATAAAATATACAAAAACGACAGCAGCGTTCTAAACATGTTACAGTACAATACTTAATTATAATAAAAGTATAGATTTCGCATGTCATCGTATATATATATATATCGTATGCGCATTTGAGTGCAGCGTTTCCATCGTAAATGTTCACGTTAATCTTTCAAAATTACCAGTTTTTGGACCTTTCACTACAACAGGGTAATGATGTAGAACAACATTCGGATAACGAGCGCTTATTTGAAAAAAATCTGCAGGGAAATTGTGAAATAATATATATGATTAGTGACGTGGAAGGCTGAGTGGAGGCTTTATTACCAGCAGGCCTACCATGAACTGTTATTGCGACTCAATTGAAGACGTAAACGAAATTGTTTTGCTTTTTCATACCATGACGTCTTAAAGACGCACACTTTAAGTCGTTGCCGAATTAGCGTTCGGAACTCGTCCTAAGAACATGTGAGTAAAAGAGACAGAGTTTTCTATAGTTCATATAACGTTATCCTTTTCAAACATTACGACCCCGATGCAATTCACACTTCATGTTATGAAAAGAAAGCGGTTTGCGGTCGTCGTTTACGTCTTCAATTAAGTCGCAATAAAAGTGCCTGCTGGTGTATATTGCATAAAAAAACGCATGTAAGATGTTAGAGGGTTGTATGACCTAGTTTCGAAAGCGAATCTCAGATGATTGTACGTGTGATTTATAGAATAGTAGTGTTTTTAATTATTTTTGAATATGATCACGTCACTATTGGATACATTAGGTCACATATTGGATGATTAAATTTTATAATCCTTTGGCTATGTGTGTCTTCCGTTCCTTATAGAGTATGTTAAGCTATCGTTCATAAGTCACTAGTTCATAACTATGCGCAGTCACAAAATATAAAATTAATTTATAGAATTAGGCGTTACTTTGCGGAGATCCATAATACAAAAGTAATAATAAGATTATTTTGCTATAATCCGCGATACAGTAAATAGAAAACATATATAGTGTTTAATGTATAGTGGACTATCAGTATTTTACATACCCGATACGTGCAGGATACGTATTCAAATCGCAAAGCATTGCTTTGCGATTTTGTCGTGGAGTCTATCTCCTGATGATGCTTCGGTTGCGGGGCGAAACGATTGTTGAGTTTGTGATAGTGAACCTGTGTAGTGCTTGTGTATTGTGGTGGAAGTGGTGGAGGTTTGTGCATGTGTTTTTACGAATCCTGCACGTATCGGGTATGAAAATACTGATAGTCCACTATACATTAAACACTATATATATTTTCTATTTACTGTATCGCGGATTATAGCAAAATAATCTTATTATTACTTTTGAAATATAAAATTGGTCATGTATGGCTAAGAATCAGAATGCAGGTTAAATGTGCCAATTCTAATGCTTGTACTTCACAATCGGTAGTGATGATCGGTCTATAATCGTCACGATCGAGGACGATCAGACGACAGGCATCTATCTCTGCGATTCTCTTTGATGCGTGTTTGACAAACCGACATATGGATTGTTGACGATTGTAGGCGATCATAGACGATGGTTGGCGATCATGGACGATGGTTGGCGATTATAGGTGATTATGCATTTTACACGATCGTGCTCGAGCTTAATCGTTTGTAATCGCCAATTTAAAAAGGAGCCATAAGGAATATTCACTATCTTATTTTTGTTAGGATGTGGGACATCTGAATAATAATGAAAATGAGACACTTCTGGACGTAAAAAACTAATTTTGTTATGCTAAAAGACACGATTAATCCGTTAAAATAGTTTTAATATGTTATAGTATAACTTAATAATAATGTTATTCACATACATTTTACATAAAATTTACATACGCTATTTGATGTTTTAAATATTTTTAGATCAATTCATGGCATGGACACTTGGAGTTGCATAACATATTTTAATGTACGTGACTTTAAAAGACGTGGATTCTAAGCATAAAAAAATGTTAAGGTTTTTAATGTTTTCCGGACAAATAAATTTTCACTACAAGATACTAGAGATATTAGTAATTTTTTAAAGTTGTTATATAACCTACTGCTCTTTCAGTATGTACATAATGATAAAAATATTCCAAATACTGTTCTAATTCATTATCCTATTGGCAACCAATATTATTAATATGACATAAAAACGAGCACTTCGTGTTTCCTTAATAAATTCAATAAAAGTTTTTCATTCTGGTAAATGTATAAAATATTACGTAAATATTTTAGAAACGTAAAGAGCCGTGCATCTTCAGGTGAAGACCTAACTTTATTATTTTTGAACCGTATATATACCATTTCTTAGATAATTGTAAATCAGACAAATTATAATACAATATTATTAAATTTACGTTTGATAATGCGTCCTACTATTTAAATTCAATTATAATTTTAATTCGGCACAAATTCACAAAAACAAGTTTCAAAATTATCAAATATTGCTAGTAACTATTATTACCTTATGTAATGTCATGTTATAAAGTTTAGCTTAATTTCGGAATGCGTACTAAAGTAATATATTCATTTATGATTTTTGTATCGGTCGAAAAGATAAAATATGACTAAAAAACTTAATGCAATCCATCTAAAAAGCGGACTCAACATTCGAGGATAAGTTTGCAATTTTGTAACTCTTTACACATATAGAAAATTTACATTACTCCATCTCATTTTGAAAGTCTAACTGGAGTTTATAACGAAATATCTACAAAGAGTTTCATAAACTATAAAGGAAAATCTAAGCTTTCTGAGAAAAAGAGTAGGATCAGAGAGCTACAAAAAAAACGCGTAGACAATGAGATAGCTTTCATTTAACAAATATTATAGACAAATTAGCGCCCACAATGTTGTGCCCGCATTTTACACCTAACGTCACAACATAAAAAAAAACGAATAACACAGTTTATTTTTCACAATATAAAGGTTATTATGTAATTATCTAAAACATCCTATAATATACATAATGCAATATGGAATCGAGATATTTCCTAGTCATACTATCACAAAATGGCGCCCGCCAATACTTACATAGGTCCCTCGATCGTACTTACTTTCATAGCAAAATAATATATGGCCCGGCTCCCTAGAACGCAGGCAAGTAAGAATGCTCCAACATACGCGACATAGATTCCTCCTCCGTGTGTCTTTGCAGCTGACAGTGTACCGAGGGTAACTCCTAAAGCAATAGCGAAAAATATAACCGCAAGTACTGCGAATATAATGCCTCTTACACGAGCCATGCGTGGTCCCACTGAAGACACCTTTCGGCAATGCGGGCATCGCACCGGAGCATTCTTCAACATCTGGTACTGGAAAGCAATGGATATAAACAAATAACACAATTTCAATATGAGATAAAATGGAGAAGTTATGTGACTCCTGATGTTAAAAATATAATGCCTATACTACATGTAGACAAGAACCACTGTTCATGTACAATTGAAAATTATTATCAGATATGTGTTGAATACCACCAATGCGCGTAATGTGTCATAGTCTACCTACTTCCGGTGGCGCACATGGATCTTTATAAAATGATTGTTATATAATAATAATATATATATGCCGATGATAAAATACAAAAATTATAATAAATTACAGATAACATAATGCATAAAATAAATAAGGTTGTATGGTAGTGTAATGACGACTAAGTTTTGGCGGGCTATTCTCAATATAAGTAAAGGAGCGGGTAGATGTAAGGAGTTAGTCTGTCAGTGCTTGTCTTAGCAGTAACGCTGCAGGAATTGGGTTTGATTAGAGTAAATAATACTTTTGCTTGCGGACATCCCAAAATACTTTTGTAACATATGATTATAGCAAGTTTTTTAAATTGACACATTTACATAGATAGTTTTCAGTCTCAAGATGGGTAAGATCTGGTTTCTGTAAAGTTGATCAAGTGGAGGTAATATCTGGCTCTGCACTAGAGACTAGAGCTGTGTCTTTAAAATAGTTAATTTACAATTATCCTAAATACTCTGAATATAGCCAACTTGTAACATATGCAATATTATGTGTCAAGGATGTACTTCAAAGGTCACATGTCAGTATTGATACAATTACTGAAGATCCAATAAGTGGATGCAACACTTAAGTCAGTTTAACTGAGTATTGTTTTAGTTCATGAAAAAAATATTCTAAAAGTTCTACTCTACTTTAATTGAGGCTTTCCTCAATTTATTACAAGATGATACATTGAAAATTTTGGATCAAGCTGAAGAAACAATGTAATGTACAGCCTGTGACAAAATTATTATAATATGTTTAAAAATTAATATTCCATTATCAAAATTGCTTACCAAGAAGGTATCCTGGCAATGTGCACAAATAACTCTGCACATTCCAGGTACATTAGGCACTGGTGGTGTCACAGGTGATGGTGCTAGATTGATAATCCTCTTACAGTCTGCACGGGGGCATGCAATACGCTGTGAAGATGACTTGCAAATGAGCAAGCAATTGCATGGGCAACGCACATACTTCTTGCCTGGTGGTGCATTTCTAATCGGCTACACAGAAAACAAGGTTGTTTTAAAAAAATTGAAAATAATTATATTTTAATATAAAAACTGTACTGCAGTGAATCAATACATAATCATTTATTTGTATGATAATGATAATCACATACTTTTTCACAACTCTCCTTCATTAAGATTAACTAAAGAACACCCAGCCTAATTATAGAAGGGAAAAGAAGAATAAGTAACATTGAATTGCTGACAATAGAACAATGTTAAAGCATGTCTCCTTTGATTAATGATAGTATTCTCATACATATAATAAATAATTTTTTGTTGTAATACATTTTAGAATACACTTACGTACAGCTTAGAATAAATGAACCATATCTCTTATTGAGTATTATTTTATATAACAATATATGCAACATATAAGTAACATTAATAACATTTGTTATGTAACAGTATAAGAATTTACATAATTAAAGTAAAGAATAATAATGTCTAATATTTATTAAAACTTAACAAATAAAAAAATATATTAATTATTGTGTATAGCATTTAATAATTGACAATGATACTTTTATCTATTATTTTAATAAAAAATAAGTATTTTCAGATTTAGCAGCACTATCAATATTGTATGCAACTAAATTAACATTTTATTGAGATATTATAAATTACTATAGAACAGAATAGTTACATATTTCTATTATTTTGTAAATAATATAAATGTCAAGATGGTAAATGAATAATATTAGCAAAAAGTTTTAAAAAATCATACATTGGAGTTTTTAACAACACAGAGTATGTTATTTATTTATGGAGAATTTAATTTATTATAGTGAATATATTATATTGAACAGGTTTACTTACCGTCGCTTCATTACACTCAGAACATTTTACAACATGTTGTTCCCTTTTGCCGGATATATCTATCATTGCCTGACATACGCGACATGTTACCATAGGCATTCCTGCTTGCTGATACGGCGGTGGTAGTTCATCAGGTCCAATCGGCGAGATTGTGCTCACATTTTCTTCTTCTGCAAAATCAGTCAAACCTCGCGTGAGGTAAATACGTAACTCCTTTAGTGTAACCAACAATTATTATCCACAATTGCATAATAACATGTTATTAGACAATAGCTACTTTGTTTAGAAACAAAAAATACAAATAAATTCTGGTTGAATCATCAGCTGTCAAAACAACTAAATCGTAATTTCTTACCGTCCCTCAAAAGTGGTTGATGCTCACTCTGGCCGTCACCCATGATCTTAAACTGAGAATTTAACTGTACAATGTGTAAATAACTTCGCACAAATCCCAAATCTTTCTACGAAAATTAACATACCAGCTTAGCTAGTACCGCAGAAACAAAATGACACATTCATTTCATAGTTAAGATTTTATTTTTTAATTAGTTTTTATTAATGATCTGGATTCGAGTATATTGAGGCCTTTTCTATACTAATATTATAAAGAGGAAAGATTTGTATGTTTGTTTGTATGTATGTTTGTTACGTTTTCACGCAAAAACTATTGGACCGATTTCAAAAATTCTTTCACCATTGGAAAGCTGCTTTTTCACTGAGCAACATAGGCTATATGTCATTTAAAAAAAATAGGGATAACTAATAAAATTGTGATAACTTGGTAAAAATTTAGTCGTAAACATCTATCATCGCGTGCGCTGCGGAAACTATTGATGATACAACAAAAAAATGTTCTACAATATTATAGAACGTATCAATATCCACAAAAAAGTCCGTGATACCATATGTCTAACTATTATAGTTATGCCAATATAACTACTTTTTTACATTGTAAAAGTTGGTAAAAGTGCCGACAATAATCAAACCATTTTATTCATATCTCTGTATTAATCCTTATCCCATTAAATGATATTTTATGAATAACTGTTTCAATACCTGTAAAATACTTTTTAAATTATTAAAATCCGACATCCCAATCAAAAGATTTATCGAATCTATCGAATTTAAGAATGTAAATCGAAATCAAATAATGCTATAACAAACCTAACCTACCGTTATAGCAGGGCCTGCACTTGGTGAGTTAAGTCTTATTCCAAGAATACTAATGATACCCATTTTTTATAATTAAATAATCTACAAAATAAATCTATAGTCCGATTTCGTAGACTTTCCACTACCAAGAGATCTGTATGGACGCGGGTGAAACCGTGGGGCTTTGCTAGTATGTTATATTTTCCTTAAAATTAATTTGTACTAAATTTATTTTGTACTGTAATCTTAGACTATTCTATACTCATACACTTATTAACTAGAGAAGGAAAGCCAGTCTCAAATGTGCCATATTACAGTAAAGAGAAATTTAAGACAAAATAAATGCCGGTGCCTCTCTTGTTAATGTGTAATTACACAAAGATGAAGCACACGAGTTTTATCTTCTCTCTCATTATTTATTGTGACTTCTTCTCTAATCTCACTTACAGACCCGCTTATGTTTTTCTACTCTTTTATAATAATAATTGGTATACTATAAAAATATACTTTTTCTCTTATAGTTGGTATATAGTCTAACATTATAAATATGATTTGTCTCTCAAAAGAAAACACTGATTTTAATTTTTAATGATCTAGTCTTATCTAATTTTAAAAGCTGCATTGTATATAACAATTTTACACTTTTCATGTATAAAATTTTAAAATTATTCGTTTGTTTTGATAACGCTCATATATTATTTATAACAATTCCTAAATCATATAGCTGGTTACATATAGGTGACACAACAGCAAATGATTTGTTTAATAAAAAATACCAATAATATATATACATATAAGTACCTATTTGTTTAAGTGATGATGAAACTTTGTACCAATTGGCCGTATTGAATGCCTTTTTGTAGGTCTGTCTTTGGAATTTGGATATCTGACCATAGGCAAATACTAAAATATTATTTGACTGCGGTGAAAAAGTAAAAACATAGTCTATGGTGAAAACATGCTTTCTAGCATAGACTACTAACTAAAATATTTCTAGTTACTGATTGAATTTATGTTGAAAATTTCAAATAATTGAAAATGGCTTGCAAATTGCATAGAGTACGGTTTTATAATCCAAAACCAGAGCCAGTTAATTGCGCTTCTTTTAATAAAAGTAGTAAACTACTTGCGCTAGCTAGGTAGGTATTGTTAAAGTAAAATAATACTTCCAAGCACTAATTCTTATAATTTCGATGATAAGTTTAATAATTTTATTTTTACAGACAAGATGCGTCTATCGAGATATGGGACTTAAATTATGCACCATACCTTATCAAATTTATACCTGGTGTTTTAAATACTTCGGTTGAGGCACTTTGTTGGGTTACTCAGAGATTGTTGTCTACTGGACTTGGTGGAGCACTCGTTGAGTGGGACCTTGAAAATTTTTGTGTCAAAACCTCCGTAATTCTAACTGGTTACGCTGCATGGTGTGTTGATGTCACATTGAATAATTCTGTTGTGGCTGTTGGGACTGAACAAGGCTATGTTAATTTGTACTCAGTTGAAAATGAAGATATTGTTTATAAAAAGTTGTTTGACAAGCAAGAAGGAAGAATAATGTGTTGTAAATTTGATAATACAGGGAATACATTAGTTACAGGTAACTATCAATTATCTTTTATTATTTTAATTTATATTTTACTGAGCAGCGTAGGCAAAAGCCTGTGTGGTGAAGGTGTTTGGTTGGGTTTTTGTTGATGTTTCTTCTTTTATTGTGGAGTGGATTATCTATTATTATTGCATTACAGATATTAAAGATCTGCTGACTATGCGCTACACCTATTATCACCAGTTTTAATAATATTCAGACTGTATAGGAATTAAGGTGTAACAGCAGTTACTAATGTCAATGTGAAAAGAAAAAAAATTCAATATTATATTCAATTATCACTTATTAAAGTTCAGAGAATTTAGAATTTTAACCTATATATAATAATACCTCTCTGATATTAGATCCCTAAGTAAATACCTTGTAATTATTTCAGGTTCTGTTGATTCAATAAGAGTATGGAATGTGGAAACTGGTCATGCAACATGTAGGATATCTGTGAGTAGGCGTGGCAAAGAGACCATAGTGTGGTGCCTTGCTGTTTTATCTGATCACATTGTTGTGTCTGGAGATAGTTTTGGAAGACTTACTTTCTGGGATAGCAATTTAGGTGATCAGGTAGGTATAATTTTACATGAAAAAAGAAACAACGTAAATATTATAGCTAGATTTTTTATAAAACAAAGTCCCCAAAAGCTGTATGTCATTGATTTTCTCAAAAATCTGTTCAGTACGGACAGATGTTTGAGGTTGCACAGTTTTAAAAAACTCACCTCCTGGAAGCTTTAGTGTGCGTAAAACAACAAAGATATACTAAAGTAATGTCCTAGAGAATTGTAGATCTACAAAAATACTGCCAAAAAGTCAGTGATAGCATGTCTCCATCTCTTATGTAATAATATAAAAGTATCTATTGTGAGTTAATACTCACAATAGCTACTTGTATATTCTCAAAATTTAAGTTACTAGTAAATTTAAGTTAAATACTAATTTCAATGTGGGCAAAGCTACAGGTGCAACTAGTTTATTATATTGACCAGTTTGTGAATTTACAACTAAAATAATGTAATTATTTCTGCCAAATCTTTAGTAGCATTGTACACTGTGATTATAAGCACTACTGTGCTTTCATATTACATGTTTGTCAAAAAGCAATCATATTCTATTAAAAACAAAAAATATTCAAGAGATCATAACTATGTCATATGTTGTCTAGTTTTTAACATTTGTTGGACAGTAGTTTTCTCTTAGTTTTATGGTTACTAAGGTTATTTATAATAGTTGATTCATACCTTGGGTAAAACTTTCAAGATGCTATAAATTGTTATCCTTGCCTTGTATGATATATACAGTCAGAAATATAAGCTTAATATTTTCTGGTACAAAATAAGGGTAAATCGCTATGCTGATAGAAATGAAATACTTGTTGAAGTGATTTGTTTTCGTCAATCCTTCTCAGGCTATGCGACCTTACCATTTATCTACATTACACACTACAGCACGCTTACAGCACTACATTCAAAACTGAGTTGCAGCTTAGAAATTAGTGCTAGCTCATTTGTTTATTCATTATGATTTCCTGAAACATTGTCCTTCTGAGTTGTGATATTACATAAACTAAAAAAACATTTACTTAGACAAAAAAAATTGCTGTTTCTGAATGATATTGATAATAATTAAATAATGCTTCAAATATGTTATATTTCAGATAGAATCTTATACCACACACAAGCGTGACATATTATCAATAGCTGTGTCAGATGATGAGAAAAGTCTTTTTTGCAGTGGTGTAGATCCTGTCATCATACAATTTGTCAAAGTAAACAGTGGAACAGGCAAACAAACTAATGCAAAATGGGTTAAGAATGTACAGAGGAATATACATGAACATGATGTCAGGTATTTCGCTTATTCTGTTCTTTTACAGCAACTTTATTTGCTGAAGTTATAGCAGTATAAAGTTAATTTATAGAATTACTAGCTTTTACCAGTGACTTCGTCCGCGTGGACGTCTTGTAATACTCAGTAGCTTCTATTGCTACCATGCAAATATCTCCATCACAAAAATCAGATCGATCGGGGGGGTTAAATAGCAGTCCTATTGCGTTGTATTACGCTACTCGAAAGTCCATATTAAATTTGATTTCCTTCACGCCTTTGGCACAATTAATGCTTATATTCGTCATCAGGGTAACTTATAGGCTGTGATATAGGTTCTAGAAATCCTTTAATTTAACAGGAATACCAAGAAATTAGGAAACGCCATCTATTATCAACCTATCAAAGTTGTCATATCTGTAATTTGAAGAAGGTTATATATAGCAAGTTGTTTGACTTACATCGAAAGAGTTATTTAAAAAACAGTTTTAATATATTATAAAGTTTTAATATTTCTATTTACTGGATAAATTTAACTGAGCTATTAAAATGTAAAATTAATGTAATAAGTTATACAAAAAAGTAAATGCGAAAATCCGTCTGTCTGTTGCGTTTTCACGCCAAATCTGCTGTACTAATATCGATAAAATTCGGCACGATTAACTTTTTTACATCAGGGTAACATAAAGGCGATGGAAATCCTGTGAATGCAACAGGAATACGATGACATTACCATTACTTTACTTTCATAAATAATACGATATGTCGTGAATAATTTTTTGGATGGCACTCCCTATGAGAGTACAATTAAGTTACTTGAATCTTTGTACTTTTTGTCCAATTTTAAAGCTTGAATCTTGTCTTTGTAGACAGACCCTTTTGAATAAAAAAACACGTGTGCTAATTAAATGTTAGCTAAAAGTGCCATCAAAAGGCGAATGGCGAATGCGATTCGCACTTAACTGAGGGGCAGTTTTGCGCGAACGTTTCCGAAGCCCGCATATCGGTGTGATGATCACGGACTAATATGAGTCTTGTCTTAATACCGTTTTTGAAGCTTTTATCTTTGAATGACAACGGTGATATGCATTTGATTACTCATTATATTAAGTGAATGTCTCCGAAGTTCGCAATTGAGTGTGTTAATCACAATCTGCTGTAGTCTTGGGATGCAAGTTGAGCTGATCTTTTGGAATATCAAGACTCACAATAATGACAGCGATCTGTAATGAATCGCTATTCATATTGAGAGAATGTTTTCGAAGTTTGCATTTCTGTATGACACTCATAATCGGTTGTAATATTTTGGGAAGACTAAGAAAAAATATCGTTTTTTCTAAATCATAGTTTATTTATTTTATAAATAGCGCGTATTGCTTACAATTAAAGATTATTTTGATTTGATTTGTTATACATTCTAAGAGATAAGTTAAAATTATCGTGTAAACAAAAACCAAAAATTATAAAAACTCTTCTTAAAATAACTCTTTCGACGTAAGCTAAATAACGTGATAAAGAACCTCCTTTTAATTACAGATTTGACTCGACTTTGTTGCATAGTGAATTAAAAAACTTTGATAGGTTGATAATAACTGGCGTTTTAAATGTCATACTTTTGCTGTAGAATTAACAGGATTTGCCTGCAAAAGGCGAATGGCGTATGCGATTCGCAAATAACTGCCCCTCATTTTGCACGTACGTTTCAGAAGCCCGCTTATCAGTGTGATGATCACGGGCTAATATGAGTCTTGTTTTGATACCGTTTTTTAAGTTTTTATCTTTGAAAGACAACGGTGATATGCAGTTAATTGCTCTTTATATTGAGTGAATATCTCCGAATTTCGCATTTGGGTGTGTAGATCACAATCTGCTGTAATCTTCGGATACATGCCGAATTGAACTTTTGAAAGATCTAGACTCCAAATAATGCAAGCGAGCAGTGAAACGCTATTCATATTAAGATAATATTTTCTGGGTTTGCATTTCTGTATGATACTCACAATCGGCTGTAACATTTCGGGAAGACAGAGAGATTTATCGTTATAACGACACAGACAGACAGACTTTCGCATTTATAATATTAAGTAAGAATGTATAAGTTGTGGACAAATAGTACAAAAGTAACAATAATTTATCATGAATCATAGTCTGATATTATTACTATTACTTTAGTGTTTAGTTAGTTGAAAGTTACCCTTTTATGTACCTAGAGTCAAATAATAAACATTAATCTGATATATATAGTACAAGCTTTAACTAGACCTGTCTACAGTAAGGTTTAAATTAGAATTTGAATTGAATACATAAACCTTATTACAAAATAGAAGATTATTCGGATGATAAAAATGCTTGGATTTGAAAATCCTTTCAGCTTCATACAAACATATATCCATAATAATATCATGGATAGTTTGTGTTTTTTGATGGGAAGAATATTCGTGAAAATGAACTGACCATCCTTCTGTATTCCTTTCTTCCTAATCGAATAATCTAATATATAATTTATTTCTAGAGCTCTGTTAACAAACGGTGATAAACTAATATCTGTTGGAGCAGATGGGTATCTAACACTTTCGAGTTATCCCCCAAAATGGGTAATGAGAATACCTCCTATGATTCAGAATCCAAGGTCATCAGTATGTGCACAGAAGAAATTATTACTGCTAAGGCAAGTATATATTTAATATTTTGTTAACTTATATTAATGTATTATATAACAATTTACAAAAAAAAATGATGGCCATTTAAAAATTGATGAAATGTTTTTTTTTAATACGGGGTTATCAATTATTGATATTTTTGATAATTGTAGATTATTGTAATTTTTTTTCAAACACGTTATCTATAAATAAACATTTAATGATAATAAAAAAATATATTTATTTTATATATATTTTATTATATATAAATAATCATATAATAAAATATATGACATCATTATGCCTGTAAGGGGAGCTCATATATACTCCATATTTTGTTTATTTATTAATTAACTAGCTAGGCCAACAACGGCTTCGCTCGCGTGATATTCAGTGATTTACGAAACTTTTCCCGAATTTTCAAAACTTTGAACATAAAGTAATTATTGTGAGTTAACCGTGAGAGATAGAGACGTGCTATCGCGGAATTTTTTGTTGTACAGCAGAAGCTCTTTATTCGCGGTCTAAGATTTCGGTATTCGCGGATCAAATCCGTACATCGGTGCATACATATATGTACCTAAATAAAAGCATTCGGTATCCTTTGTCAACGCCTCGTCCGGTGGAATAATAAAAAGAGAAATAAAATAGATCTTATTACAACTACGCCAAGTTTGCGTTTTCAAAATATGAAAAATCTTAGTGAAGACTTGGCAAATGAGCTTGTGATTTCTTTGTGAAAATTGATCCATCAATTTTCACAAGAAGAAAGAAGTCTTGTTTTTAAGAGGCAAATTGCTAATACCACTGCTGAATATCAGTCAGAATTGAAGAAGATTTAAAAACTACCAAGCAAAAAAAAACTAAATTTTTTAAACCATTGCCTAAATCTGAAGATAATGTATCTTATCTAAATAACAAAAAAAAAATCTAAAATTTAAATTAAACTGTTTTTTTATGTTTTTGCTTTTTTATTTCTTCGCTTAGGAACTTATCCCCTATAATCCTATATGAATTACATTCCATATTCACGGTTTCTGTATTCGCGGCATATTTACGTAACATATACCCCTGAATAAAGAGCTTTTACTGTATTTTTATAGATCTACAATTCTCTACTACATTTTTAGCGCGATCTCTTCAACACAATTTACATAATACCGATATGTGCTATTTACCTAAACCCTCCGGCAGTATTGTACTATCTTTTGGTGAAAATCGTACAAAAATTCGTTCAGATTTTGAGAAAATCGATTACATATAGACAGACAGCTTTTTGAGACTTTGTTTTATTATAAGTATAGATAGATTACTTTATCTTACTATCCTCATGTAAAGGTTTCCGGCTACAGTCCGGCTAGGCTGATACTTCGACAATATAGGCGTACTTTATGAAGATCACAACACAAAAATTACACACACATACAACATTTTTGCCGACAACGAAGGTCAGCTTCCTGTCTGTTGGCCTTCTTTCCCAAAGGCTAATCGTACTACTGTCAACTAGTCAAAGTCATGCCACCAGCCCACTACTACGTAAGCCATAACTCTGCCTTATTCATAGGATGCCGCTTCCCAAAGCTTGTGAAGATCTTGGCGATGTTTCTGCGCTCGCCTCTTTCTCCCGATGAGACTGTATACACAATAGAACTAACAACACAGTGTCAGTTCTAAAAAAAAAAGAATTTAATTGAAGCAAATATTCTTGTTTAAATTATGAAAATACCTTTAAAGTCATAAATATTATATATTTTATGTGTTTATATATTTTTTAGATATAGCAACTTTCTTGAAGTGTGGAAGTTAGGTTCTTATGCAGTAAATAAGAGTGGAAACGTAACATTTACGAACATTAGTGTGAAGAAAAATATCAAGCAAGAAGATAGTAAGAATCAATTGGAGGAGGATTCTGAAATTATAGTTAGTAATGAATTAGATAAACAGAAACAGACTTTAAAATTGACAGAACAACCTGTAAAACTTGTGTCAATACGAACCAAAGGCATGAAGCAGATAAAATGCTGTGATTTGTCACCAAGTGGAGAATTAATTGTGTATTCTACAGACAGTAGCATTAGAATGTTGAAATTGGAATGTGTAAGTATTTTTTAAACAAAATTTTATAAAGTCGTAAAGAGCCTCTAAGGTAAGTCGACCCGCCGTGTGGTATCCGGCTGAGTAGAATAGACCATGCCCTTTTTTACCGAGGTGTCGTAAAGGGCCACTAAGGTAAGTCGACCCGCCGTGTGGTATCCGGTTGATTAGAATAGGCCACCCTCATTGCTTACCAAGGTGTCCTATAAGGCGACTAAGGTAAGTCGACCCGCCGTGTGGTATCCGGCTGATTAGAATAGGCCACCGTCATTGCTTACCAAGGTGTCCTAAAAGGCGACTAAGGTAAGTCGACCCGCCGTGTGGTATCCGGCTGATTAGAATAGGCCACCGTCATTGCTTACCAAGGTGTCCTAAAAGGCGACTAAGGTAAGTCGACCCGCCGTGTGGTACCCGGCTGAGTAGAATTAACCACCCTCATTATTACCGAGGGGTCGTAAACTACGACTAAAGTAAGTTGACGTCAGGCAGGCGGCCGGTCGTATAATACGTAGCCAAATCATGTGACAACATGTTTGTCACATGTTGTGCCGACCCCACTTAAAGTGAGAAATGGGCAGGAGGATGAAAATTTCAAAGTTACAACTTGAAAATATATTTATTTATTAAATTATAGATAGTGGTCTTGATAATTGATCGGGATCCTACATAGAATGTTGGTTACTTTGTCATCGCATATGTTTAATATTAGATTATTTTAATTTCGTCTTCCAGGATGACGATCAAAGTAACATATCATTAACCAAAGTCATGATAACCGGCATCACATATTGTGATCGTGTTGTTTTCACGTCCGACTCTGGTACAATGGCCGCTTGTTGCGGCGGTGAGGTGAAAATTTTGCAAGTCGATCCTGAGGCGGGCGCAACGGTAGTACAGACCATAAATTGTGAAAAATGTAAGTAAATCGTCTGTTTTTCTGGGTTATTTCCCAGAAAATCATCGCCACTTTTATATGAACAACTACAGAATGCTTCCTTTGATAAACTAGTTGATTGCTTTGTATTTGTTTTTTCAAAGATTTTGTTACTATAGTGAATGAATGTAACATCAGTTTAAGACATAAGTTTTAGGTAAAATATTGAAGCTTGGCAACTATTCTAATATTTAATGGATGGAGCTAATTTGTAGTTTCAGCTTTTCTTATAAATTTTTCAATTTATCAAAAATTCTCAATTTTTTTTAAAGTTAAATTATTTTTTTTATTTAATATATATTGCAATAGAAACTTTAGTTATGTAAAATCACAAAAAAAAGTAATTTTTAAGCATATTAGAATAACCTTTACTCAAAAATTCGCAATCGATAGTTTGCCATCACAAACAAGTTGCCAATAAATTCATACTTTAAAGTTGAAAAATTTGAACTTCGCTCTAATTTCACTCTTAGACATTAATTATTATTACAGATCTAAAATCAAAATCGATTCTTCATGTACACTTGTCTCAAGACATGGCATCGAATACTATTTACTTAGTGGTCGCTGATACAGATGGACACATTGCAGTTTGGATAAAAAAAACAAAGAAGTTTGAAATTCACGTGTTGCTGCCAAAATACCGATGTGTTCCATCTGCAATGACTGTGGATAATAAGAGAAAAAAATTAATTGTGATATACGTCGACCAAAAGGTATAAAAACAAGTTTAAAAATATTTTAACAACAGGAATTATAAAAGTAATAATAAAATTATTTTGCTATAATCCGCGATAAAGTAAATAGAAAATATATATAATGCTAAATGGATAGTGTAGTGCCCGTTCTCATACCTGATATATGCAGAAGTCGTAAAACTCAACCCTCTGCATATATTAGGTAAGGTACACTCTACATTTAGCATTACATGTAATATTTTTATTTAATCGCGATAAATATTACATAACATGTAATATTTCTATTTAATTAATATTATTATTTTATCGTGGGTTATAGCAAAATAATATTTTCATTACTTTCGTCAGTAAATTATTTACTATTTAAAACCATTTCGCCTGTTCTAAAACGTGCTTTATATGAGGATAAAATACTCTAAATAAATGTAATAAAATAATTTAAGTTATTCTTTATTCATTTATTCATGGAAAATGGAAAACCCCGCGTTATATGAGGGAAAACGATACGACCAATACGAGGGACTGTAATCGCGTAAAGCGAAAACGCGTTACTAGAGTACCGCGTTATAAGGATTACTGTATAAGTATGGATATTTAGAGTTATATTTATTTGTTAAAACATTTTCAGATTGTAGAATATGAGCTGGTAAATAAGAAAGTTTCCGAGTGGAACGGCGCCATGCAGCGGCCCGAATGGCGCGCCCGAACATCTCCTATAGTTTCCATCACCACACACCCTGCTAGGGATGCTCTCGTTATGCAGGATGATGTTTCGCTATGGGTACTCGATAAGGATGCACAGGTATTGTAGCAAAATTGTCTCAAATCGTAACAGCCGTGTCTGTATATCCATACAAATCTGTTAAGGCGCTGAACAGAGCCAAATAGGCTGACTTTAAACACGTTTTTAACAAAAGCTATAGGGATGACGATTAAAAGAAAAATATATGTTAATATACATCATATCTCAGAGAGAATGTAAGATTTCAAAACATGATTACGATACTTTTTTTCGATAAAAAAAATTGGTAAATAGACCTCTGATTTTTACTTTTATCGTAAATATCTCTAATATTTATCAACAAAAATTGATAAAATTAATAAGACTAATAAATCATTATAATATAAAGAGAATGTAAGATTTAAATTTTGAATTAATTAAGATATTTCATTCAAATTAAATATTTTTTAGAAAATAGCAAAACTGAAACGAGTCATCGTCTCGCTTCTCTTTTACATCTACGAATATAGACAGTGATCGCTGAGGCGCGCTGCTATACGGACGTGTGTCGCTAGCTGCCGCCTTTTGAGACTATTCCTTGTTGATAATATGTCTTTTTTTAGGTGTTTAGTTATAGTTTCAGCATACTTAGTTTTATAAGATTAATTAGACATAAGTTTTTTAAATAAATTGTACAAAAAAAGTTTGGATAAAATAGTGTACACCTACAATGGGTGTTAAAAAATTAATTTTGTCGCTACGCCGTCGCAGAAATTGTGGGCGTGGCTTATATGCCGAAATCTGAATTTGCGCCAGCTCTGTTCAGCGCCTTAATAAAGTTAATAAAAATAATCGACTGGCCCGTTGGCGCAGCGGGTAGTGACTCTACCTTCAGCTCCGCGGGTCGCGGGATCTATAAACAATTTGTTAGTTCATCGAGCCATGGTGTATATTTGTATTTAAGTACATATTTAAAATGTAATCGTATCTATATATGTATATATTTACCAGTTGTCTGTCACCCATAACACAAGTATTAAGTTACTTACTTTGGGAATGGACGACCGAGTGTGTAAGTGTCCCATATATTTATTATTCTCATTATATTTATTAAATAAACACATCGCATGCTGAGTATTAAAGTGACCTAATTAAAAATTAGGCTTAATTGAGTTAGGTACATTGTCGGGTACGACATATGTGCATTAATTCATTAATTAGTAATAAAATTAAATAGTAATAAAGTGATCTATCATAAAGTGAATCTCGGGGACGCCTGTCGGTACAGGGTATTAGATAGATAAATAGATACCTGTAATCCTTACTTCTTTGCTATCTATGACATCACGGTACGAACTATTAAAAAAGCTAATCTTCTTGTCCTCTTGTCTTCTTGTAGAAAGAGAACTACTTTTAGCACAAACTACTTTTCTTTTTTTTTTTACTTTTCGTAATTTTTACCAACATAAAGTGTAGCGCCATCTAGCGCGCGACCAGTAGTCAGTTGTCTGTCGACTCTCAAGTGATGTGTATGGCGGATTAATTAAAAATTCACATCAAAACACACAAAAGCTTAAAATCGCCAACGCGCCAGTGGAATCAGCTATAAAAAGGGAACCCCGAAGAAGTAGTAAGCTCACAGAAAGAAAGGTGAGTTACACTTTACCATCAAATTTATCTTTATTCAATTTACCATACACTTCTCTTGCTCTTCCAAGTTATGAGTTTGTCTAACACTCGATTTTGTTGGCGCTAAGCTTCTTTTCATTGCAATTTGCCACAAAACAACTTTTTTGAATTAGGTCACTATAATACTAACGGCGCGACATATGTATGAGCACTACATTTATATAATAATATTTTAATAAAATAATAAATAATTTTTACTATGTTATGTGATAAATTATTAACCTTACAAGCCTAATAAGTAATAAGTTATTAAATACGAAAGATTATTGAATTCAAATTCAAATTCAAATTCAAATTATCAAAGATTATTGAAAAAACATTTTAGTGTTTTTGAGAATCCTCAAATGATTTATTAAGACGCATCTACTAATTTGATAGGTAGCTCCTACTGAGAAAAACCACCAAATATTTTTTCAAAAGAAATACTTTTAAATTTGTCAGTAGTATTTGTAAGTTTAATGTGTGGTTGGCTATAATAAAATTAAAGATTCCTGTCAGCTAGGTTATCACCTTTACTCTGGTAACAAATACAAATTAACTGAAAATTATATATTATTGATATATAATATAAAGTTGGTATAAAATTTTGGTATTTATTATTAAGTTATTTTTGTTCTAATGCAACAAGGCAATGCAAATTGAAAATTTCTGAATTTAATTTGTTCGGATCATAAAATATTTATACTTGCATTCAAATTCTTGACTTTTCTGACTCAAAGTATTGTGTCCCTATCATGGTAATTGTCAAAAACCTTTGAATATTGAAGAAATTAAAAAATATTTCTAAAACTTGTATATTCTAGAATCGTATTTTATTATTTTTGGCATTTTTAGTTCATCAATGTCTTCATCATATTATCTTCATAGATTAGATCTCCAACTACTACGAATAAACGAAATAACTACACACTATTGTTACCTTTTGATAAACAGATATCAGCACTATATGTAGTGTGTATTCGCGTTATTTAACGTAGCTCTATCCCATTCCTTTTTATTAATAAATTTTGCTTTATAATCCCTAATCGACCGTACTCGATTTAACTATTATTTAATTTGAATATTATTGTCATTTGATTGTATTGTCATTAATATATAGTTTGCCGTGTGGTATCCGGCTGTATAGAATAAACCACCCTCACTTCTTTACCGAGGTGTCGTAAAAGGCGACTAAGGTAAGTTGACGTCAGGCAGGCGACCGGCCGTAAAATACTGTTGTGCCGACACCACTTAGAGTGAGATAAGCAGGAGAATGCTGAATGATGATTGTCATTATTTGTTATAGATTGAGCTTGAAGAGCAACAACCAGTAGCAAAGAGGAAGAATAAAAAGCCTAAAAAAAGTACGGGGCTAAGGATTGTACCAATGAAGGTTTGTATGTATATGTATATAATATTTGTTTGCAAACTCAGTTTCTCGGGCGAATTACGTTAGCAGCAGCGAGAGGTTTGAAGAAAAACGATTTTCGGATTTATTAAAAAAACTAAAACTAAACCTACTTAACCTATCACCCAGTCGAAGCTAAATCTAATAATGATCGCTATCTGCAATTAATCAATAATGTCTTTTTAAGTAATAATATTTATTTGATTTTGTTAATTTGTTTATTGATCAATAGGTTAATAATTATATTAACATTCATGTACTACCATTTTCACCATTTACCATTCGTCGTACCATATTGTTACTAGGTCACCTGTATGAGGTTAGATGTTTCGTTGATAATAGTTAAGGGAAATTGAACAGTACATGTCGAGTGAGGGCAGAAGGCCTTGAAGTTAGCTAGGCACTCAGGAACGACGAAACGCGTCTGACCTTTGAGTTCATTGCCAGGTTGAATCTTATAAGTAAAAGGAACCAATTTATTATATGAATCGCAGTAGTGTGAAATTTACTAGTATAGTACCGATTTATAGAAATCCATACACAAGTACTGAACACTAAAATAATTATTTAAAAAAATGCTTGAAATTGTGTACCATGGCCTACCATGAGCTCTTATTGCGACTCAATTGAAGACGTAAACTAGATTGTTTTGCTTTTTCATACCATGACATCTTAAAGACGCACACTTTAAGTCGATGCCGAATGAGCATTCGGAATGCGTCCTAAAACATGTGAGTAAAAGAGACAGAGTCATCTATAGTTCATATAAAGTTAGCCTTTTCAAACATTACGACCCCAATGCAATCCACACTTCATGGTACGAAAAGAAAGCGGTTCGGTTTAGGTACTGACTTGAATCGTTATCTAAAAGTTCATGGTAGGCCGACAGTTCTTGTTTAAATATGAGATTAATATTTATTAATATTTATTGAGCTTATGAGATTAATAATTATTAATCTAATGGGACAACCAGGCCATAATTTATATTACCGATATAACATAATTTTTCATCATCATCATTCTCCTGCCCTTATCCCACTCTAAGTGGGGTCGGTACAACATTATTTAAGAGAATGAAAGTAAGTACACAAGCGAGAACTGGTATAAATGACTAATCGACAAAAACAGCATTCGTCTCTCATTAGAGTAGTAGTACAATTATAAAAAAAACATGATTTATGCATGTTGTAATATGATTTGGTTAGATATTTTACGATCGGCCGCCTGCTTGACGTCAACTTACCTTAGTCGCGTTTTACGACACCTCGTTAAGAAATGAGGGTGGTCCATTCTATGCCCGGCTGCATACCACACAGCGGTATAACATAATTTCTCAATAGGTAAAATATTGAAATTTTTACAGTATCTATCTGGATTCCATTGGCTGGGTGAGGATGAAGCAGTGACGTTGGAAATATTGCCGGAAAATATCGTTTCTCAGTTACCACCTGTCCTATTGACCAAGAAACATGCTCTATGATTCTAAATTTGTATTTGTGTAATATAAAATATTTTAAAATGTATGTGTCTCATTGTTTTAATTGTAAAAGTATTACTATTTGTCCTTTTTATTTAAAGAAATCCATAAGGTAGTACAATGTCATATACATAATATAACCTTAATACCATGACCATTGGTCACGGTATCTTCGCGTGATTAGAGCGCGTGATTGTTTGATAGTATTTATATTGTTTGATTGTATAATAGACAGTTTGAACTTTGATTGTAAAATCTTGCTATTTTGCTTCACTTGTCAGTTAGGAACAAAAGAAAACATTGGTTCTAGGCGTTTAATTGCTTAAACATCTAAGCCTAAGATATATTTATATAAGCCTGGATATAACCCCATAAAAGATGTCTTGTACTATGATAATTAAATATGTACGTCTAATGAAGCAGATCATAACACACGGCATAAGATTATAAGTTATCCCAAGAATATTTTTTGTTTTTAGTTATATTGTGGTTAAATGTCCCATATATTTATTTTTATTTTATTTTATTTGTATTAATTCAGCTTGTTGAGCGGAAATGTGCTGCAAGTAAGCTGTTGCGGCTGAGCCCACATCTCGTTGGTGACTTCATAGCTCGCAGGCGGCAGCTTATACGATATAGGGTCTCCTTCAACGCTCCTGCAATAAATTGTTTTATTCAAGCTAAAAAACTATTTAGCGTTTAAAACACAGGAAGCGAACTAATCTTTTAATTCTGTTAATAATTGCATATTCAGATACCGAGTACTAATGCTGTAATCAAGTAAAGTGGTTTAAGTAAACTTTTCTGAACTCATGACCCCATATACCCCATAGTTGTCAAGTTATAAGGTTGTTCGGAAAGTAATTTCATTTTTCCCGACAGCGGATTTAATTGTATTTTTAGAAATGACCTTTACAATTAAGTCGTATAATCATTATATATTTTGAGATCTGATATAGCAGGACTTGTGTGTGAAAGTGATCAGCCAAATCTTCGCAGTAGTTTTTCATTGGTGTCCTCTTAAAAATGTAAAGGAATCAGAAGGACTTTCATCATATTTAGCTTTTTACAATTAAAAAGTGTAAAATGCTGTTTAAGTCTAGAAGACATTAACTGATGTGTATGGAGAGGATGGTATGGCATTGGCGTACTATCAACAGATAGTACGCCAATGCCAGACCTGGTTTGTAAAATTTCGATCAGGCAATTTTGATGCCGAAGATGCACCACGTTCAGAATAAGGTTAGAAGACAAGTTGAAGCTGATAAGGACACGGTAAAGGAAAGTTGATGCAAACCGACGAATAACGACAGGCGAGATAGGCGAGAGCTCAAATTTATCGAATTCAACTGTTCGTGACTACAAAAATTCCTAGAATTAACCTCAATGTTCGATATTTGTGTTCCCCATGTTCTCACAGACAGAACGCTGTGTCGTTGCAGTGGCGTCCGTGATTCGCTTCTCAAACGTTAAGAAAATGATCCATTTTTAAAGCGAATCATTAATGGGGATGAAATGGGGGTTGTATATAATCTTTCAAATGAAAGAGACCATGTTGCAAAAAGATGAACCGTCTCAAAGCATATCGAAATCCAATATCTATCGAAAAATCGGTTATTCTATCTATTTGGTTAGATTTTAAAGGGACTTAAAGTTTTTTTAGCTTTTTCCGGATATCACAACTATTAATTCGGACGTCTACCGTAATCAGAGTGACACATTAAATAATGCACTTTAACAGAAAAGTCCAGCATTAAGCAACAGAAAAGGCGCAGTCTAAGATAATGAGAGATCTCATACAAGTTTGGTCCCTCACCGAAAACTTTTACGGCTTGAATGAACTATACTGCCACACTCACCATATTCTCCAGATCTGGCACCTTCGAATTATTATTCGTTCCGGTTACGGTAAAGTTTTTGGACGGTTAAACCTTTACTTCAAATGAAGAGGTCAAAAATCACCTTGATTAGTGTTTTGACAGTTAGGACCAAAAAAATTACGATCTTGAAATCATGGTACTAGCAGAAAAATAGCCAAAGGTGTCAAGCCAGAATGGCCAATATAAAGTTTAATAAAGCAATTATACAGTATACGACAATTGTCTTCCATTTTCACACAAAAAAACGAAATGACTTACTTTACCGAACAACCCAATAGTTTGCGATTTCATCATAGAATCTCCTGATGATGTTCGGTTACGGGGCGAAACGTGATTGTGGTCGTAAATGTATGATTGTGTATTGTTGTGGTGGTTTGCAGTGCATGCGTTTTCACGAGTCCTGTATGTAACAGTTATGAAAACAGTTGTGATAATATACTCTACATTTAGCTTTATATATTGGAACGAAAGGAAAAGGAGAAAAGTGGAAGTTTTACCATAGAAGTGTGAAGATAGCAGTGGCGAGTTGTGGTGACGTGCGAAGAGGAGAGTGTTAGCGCCATTGAATTTGTGTGGGAAGTTGACAAGTTGTTAAAAAATAATAAATTGATTGACTTTTGAGAAAATCGCTTCTTATTTATTAATCAATATAAAGGAAAAATATCGTTGTTTTAATATGTTTTCCATTATCTCATAGAAAAATAAAATTATCATTACTTTTGTCTCATAGCGCATATAGATTATGTAGTGGATGCAAATACTCAGCCAGTTGAATATATCATCATGAACATAGTAAGACTTTTTTTAATCTTAAGGAGCTTAATCTTTGTTTATCATTAGATTATCGTTAAGGTGCCCAAACTATTTTCACTTGCTGATAGTGCGCCTTCACAACTAAAGAGTCAATAGCGAACTAACTTTACCCTATCAGGGGTGTCTCGGATTTGATAGTAATACCTAATGATAAAAAGAGATAGGGCTCTGCTACGAATTGGACCCTGCTGAGAAAATCGTTAAAAAATGAAGAACCGAACTTACCCCAAGAATATCATAGTTTGCTTGTAAGGATCATATATTTGACCGGGTGGCCGCGGAGGGCGAATAGGATAGTCACGAACTGTCCTAACGTGTGGCCCATACCTTTCCAAACCACATAAAGCTCTACGGCCTATAACACCTTAAATAATTTTAAATACTACATCTCTTCAATTTACAAAAACATAATAAAATATCTCTTATCTTTCATCTTATACACTAATAATCTACAATTCTAAGTCTACGTTTTCACGAGGATGTCAAAATACTGAAAGTTCATATACTCGTACATCGAAGAAGTGAATGAGAAAGATCCCACGGTTTTATACAATCAAATAAATCTCATTGAAAAATATTAGACAGTCGTTTTATTCACTCTTCTATATCTTCGAACGGAATCCTACCGTCATTCTCAATGGCTCAATATATATTTGTCTAAATGATAGAGTTAAAATCTAAAGTAATGGACTCTTCAATACCAGGTTTCTTCAGGATGTTTTCATTCATCGTAACGTTCCCAATGAATTTATATTCATATATAAGGTTTGAACAAAATAGTTCTAATCCGCAAATCTTTGGTAAGGATCAGTTACTTTATCACAGCTTTATACATACTAAAATCAAGTGTTTAATTCCATTATTATCCAACCTCACCCAGATCTCTTTATCACATTTTTACAAATTTATTAGTTAAATTATTTAAATTTATATATTTAAAAAACTCAGAAATTATTATTAAAGTAAATGACAACGATTTTGAAATTACCTGAACTTGTAAGCGGTAGGGCTGTCGGTGAAAGATCTACATGGACAGAAATCTCCTTTTCTGGTTTGCAGCTCACCGAACGAACGGCTGCTCTATACTCGTCTAGAGACATCCCTAAGACGCGTATTTTCATTTAGTCTCAGTTACTTAACATAAAAACACACAAAGCTTTTCCGTCTTATGTTTTAAGTATTGTACCTAATTTAATGAGGCAACCTCGGCTATGTAAAGGGACTGTCTTACTCAGGTGAGCACCCAATTTCCGGTATTATAATTAACAATTCACAAAATAACTGACGAAATATACTTATTTATACCTATTTTTTGAGCTTCTTCCTCTTGTATTTCATGGATACCACTAAGAAAACCCCATCGTTGGTGCCAAAGACGAGCGGCATGCTTCTCCTTTTTGGTGACTGATGTCCTTTAAACAAAATTTGTAATTAAAATATCAGAATAAGAAAATACGTTTTTGTATGGACGTAGCAAAGAGGAAAATTGCAACGAAATACGAAATAGAACTACATACAAAATTCCTTGTGCTTTGACAGGGTCAGTAGATGGCTCTCGACGGACACCAACGCCTGTTATCGGAGCATGGTTTGTATTTTCCATTACGAACTGGAAACACTTATTATACACACCGAATTAAATCTGTGTTTTAGGTATTTGCCATAGTAACAAGTGTAAGGAAGAAATTGATCAAACGTTCTTAGGACGATTGTTGTTAATTCCTCTAATAAAAACGAGGAGGATAAGTAAAATATAGAGTGAAATGGTAATATTTTCTTCAAATTATATTATTTATTACATAATTTGTAACCAGGTTTTGTGAGTGTACTTATCCTATTCAATGGTTTGCACTACTACTTACTTTTTTTACCTTTTATATCTTATAGTATAGGTAAAAACATGCATAAAAATATCCTATATTTAGTTTCGAAAAGCCTGCTGTAATGAAGCTAGAAAAAAAAAGAATTGAGTGTTAACTAACAACTGAGGAATGAAAAATTAGTTCCATTCCTATGAGCGAAAAATTCTTTCGAGTCTGCGAGAGAGTTACAATAGTTTTCCATGCAGATATATAATATATATAATCTAAGCTACTGTTTAGATATTATAACTTCGTGCCTTTTGCGTTTACTTATTACTTATCTCCTAAAAGAGACGAAATAGTATAGACCTTCATTTATATGCAACGTAGATGCATAATCTATACTTATTATAAAACAAAGTCCCAAAAAGCTGTCTGTATGTAATTGATTTTCTCAAAATCTCCTGAACAGATTTTTGTAAAGTTTTCACCAAAAGATAGTGAAATACTTTCGAATGGTTTAGGTAAATAGTACATATCGGTATTATGTAAATTGTGTTGAAGAGACCGTGCAGTTATTAGAAAACTTGCTTGCTGGGAGGTTTAGTTGCGTGCGCTGCGTAGACCAGCAGAGTTACGCTAAAGTAATGTAGAAGAGAATTGTAGATCTATAAAAATACTTCAATAAGTCCGTGATAGCATGTTTCTATCTCTTACGGTTAACTCACAATAACTACTTTTATGTTCGAAATTTCAAGTTGTTTTTGTGACAACTGATTTCAACGCGGGCGCAGCCGCTGGCAAGGACAAGCCACCACACGCACCCCAAGGCTCCTCCACCAGCAACAAAGCGATTTTGTCGTGGAGCCTATCCTCCTGATGATGCTTCCTTCGGTTTCGGAGCGAAACGATCGTCGAGATTGTTGTGGTGGTTGGTGTGTGTGCTGCTTGTGTGCTTTGTTGCTGGTGGAGGAGCCTTGGGGTGCGTGTGGTGGCTTGTCCTGCATGTGTAAGGTTCGTAAATTTTGCCTGCTTCATACACATTAGCTTTGCATTCATTCGCTTAACCCGTGCGGATTATAGCGAAGTAGTTTTGTTATAGTGCCTGTAATATGGAATTCCGCAAAGTGACGCCTGCTTCTATAAATCTGATAATATCCCTGAAGGGGATATTTGTTAGGTCCTCATCATCAATTTCATCCTTACCTAGTATCTCCCATCTTACCAGCGAGTATATGGGGCACTCAGCCCCATTATTGACAGGTGTCGGTTTAACAGGAAGTGTTCAGTAGTAATGCCTGTTATAATTGCAACGATCTCCCTGCTGTGAGACATTAGCTGTTTTGTTTTCTTTGTACCGAAAGATTTGAGAAACAGCTTGATTGTCGTAACGTTGTGTTTCTCCATCTTTTGCTCGATTCTATTTCTTTTATTTTATGTATGGCTTATGTATGGCTTTATTATCATGTTTCCGATTGAGAGGAAAGGTTCTGGGCCTACAAATGTTTGGCTCGCTCCTTTTCTTGCCAATTCGTCAGCTTTTTCATTCCCCACATGACCATGATATTATTATGGTAGTATTACTAAGGTTCCAACCAACATTAGCTTAAAAATAATACCGAATATCATGAGAAATTTACAGTATCATTTAAAGTAATTTACCTTAAGTTATTATCCTCACACTTAAATTGCTTTTAGTAGCTTAACGTTACTACTACCTTATAACAAAAATATTCTCAAGAGGACCCGTGCTTTATGGTCGTTCAATAGTGTTGTTTCAACCTTTTTCCTCAGTAGCTCGCACCTACGCAATGCCGCACTTAATCGCTAGGGCGTAGTTCATTGAAGCTGCGCAAGTTCTGTGAAGTCTATACAATTTTTGAACTGTATATACTAGGACGTCCTCTGTAGTGAAACGTACTAATATGTCTTAGATATTTCTGCCCACTGTATTTAATCTTTGTTTTTAGAAACTTACAACTACTTTCTCTTTCAGTTTACAACTACTTTTACTTTCAGTTGTGTAGCTACTTAACAATTAAAAATTCATCATAAGAGGTGTCGTTTGAAAGAATTTAAAAGAAATATAGTTAAAAAAAAAATATAATTTTGTTTTTCTAGAGTAGGTCCACCTTCCGGTGTAGGTTTATGGTTGAATTGTGAGACGTAGTATATACTAGCTTCAAATGATTTTCTGAGTTTATGTTAACTATGGCGGGGTGCATCATTTGAATAATGAATATAAAGAAAACAAATTATAATTCTAAACGATTCTTACAGTTTATGTTAATGAACAAGCATCAATTTTTAATGCAACTATCCAATATGATTTCTTTTAAAGGTTTGAAAGGTACTCTAATAATGTTTGAAAGAAAAATTCTTAAATTCATTTTCTTAACTTCATTTAAAAAGTATGTATTTTGTCGGGAAAGATGGCATTTACAACGTGACCTACATTTATACTCCCGACTTGAAAAGGTCATGCGATTGTCCCGGTGCGTTTCTGTTGAATTCTCCCGCCCGCCCACTAAGTCTAGACATTGTACTAAAAAAAGAGTATTTTACTAGAAATAAAGATAATAACTTTCGATCATATTGAATATCTATGAAATGACACGTAAGTATAGTTTATTTAGAACTTATCTTTTTATCCTTTCTTGTGTTTGAATTAGGACTATAACGATTTACTGTATATATATTATTTATGCTTAAGTTCAGTTTAAGTGCGTTCTTGTTGCTGTTTCTGTTCAGAAATATAAAATAAAGTTAATATATCTATAAATAGCCTAACTCTATGACTCAGCTGCTTCCAATTTGTTAAAATTCGCCATACATGGCGTTGCTAAAACAGTTTTATATCGCCATAATCGCCATATCTCTGATCGTTTAGCAACTTTTGTCTCAAGATTGTGCACAATTTTTTATTCATTGTATCGAAATGTACAATGACCATATTTGAGGACATGTCAACTTTGCCAACAAGTATAATTTTGCCCAAAGGGGTAATTTCTAAGCAAATCTGGCAATAAGGAAAAAATATCCCTATTGGCAGGTTCATTTATTGCTATGATTTTCATGAATAAAATAGAATGTATAAAATCGATTTGCTTAACTTACATTATGGACAAAGTTATACCTATTGACAAAGTTTTATATATATCTCTTAGAATTATTACTTGAAAAAAGAAACAAGCAATTGTTTTTCACCTGAGTAACAAGACGAGGCATTATACAGTATAATTTTATCACTCAGCGACACAAGAAACACTTTTGCATAGAACGTCCTATCATTATGCTTAAATGAATATAAACGTCAAGATATTCATTTTTGTCTGGAAAACAAAACGGCGCTGCATTTTAAAAGGTAGCAATGCCGAGGCCTTCATCTCACCTCCAGACGTCTTGCATGCCTTATTGCCCTCCAGCGTGTCTAGACTAGTCCAATAACCAACACGCCTACTTACGTAACGTCTATAATGTTACGTATAATGCAGCTGTTTTATAATATTTGTGTACAGGTAAGTAATGAACGCTGTTCTTACGTAAGACGGCGTACATAACATAAAAAAAGATACATAGGCTGCCTAAAAACTATATATACATCTCATATATTTAAGACCATTGGATATAGATTGCATTTCCATTGCATATTTATAATTCATTAAAAAAAACCTTATATTGAGACCATTTCTCTCAAATAGCTTTTTTTAAAGTAAAAACAATTAAAGTAACGGCCTGTTACTATCTCACAGCTGGGCATAGGCCTCCTCTCTCTCTTTTTTTAGAGAGAAGAGTTGGAGCTAAGACCTACCACGCTGCTTGGTTCCCAATGCGGATTGGTAGTAAACACATATCCCCAGACAAATGTAATAATAAAGTTATATTTTCTATAATCCCCGATAAAGTAAATAGAAAATATATATAATGCTAGTATACTGGACTATCCGTTTTTTCATACCAGATATATGCAGGATTCGAAAAAATACATGCACAAACCTCCACCAGCGCCACAACAATACACAAGCACTACACACGTTCACTATCACAAACTCAACAATCGTTTCGCCCCACAACCGAAGCATCATCAGGAGAAAGACTCCACGACAAAATCGCAAAACGATTTGAAATGATCTTAAAAATAATTAAACACATAAACTGCCATAAGTGGCATGCAAATGTCAAACAATAAAAAAATTACTTAGTTATAGAATAAAATTACGATGTCATATAATTTAAAAATAATAATAAAAAAAATGACAATCAAATTTACTAAACATGTCAATTTACTAAGAATTCGTTAATATCGTAATAGCATTGTTCCAAAAGATAATTAAATAATTGAATTTTAAATCGGCTTAAAGGCAATTTTTTAATATCGTCAGATAGTTTATTATATATTGTTATTGTCATGCCTTTGCGGGGGTAACAGAAGTATTAGTTTGTTACGGCGAAGTATTAGTTTGTTGTTTGTTGTTTGTTGTATAATTTTAAGGTTGTTGGGAAAAAATTACTAACAAGAATATGACCGAGTTTTTTCTGTCTGTCTGTATGTAATCGATTTTCTCAAAATTTACTGAACGGATTTTTGTACGGTTTTCACCAAAAGATAGTGCAATACTTCCGGATGGTTTAGGTAAATAGTACACATCGGTATTACGTAAATTGTGTCAAGAGATCGCGCAGTTGTTAAAAAACTTGCTTGCTGGGAGCTTTAGTCGCGTGCGCTGCGTAAACCAGCAGAGATATGCTAAGGTAAAGTAATAGAGTAATAGAGATCTATAAAAATACTACAAAAAAGTCCGCGACAGAATATCTCTATCTCTCACAGTTAACTTACAATAACTACTTTTAAGTTCAAAGTTTCGAAAATTCGGGAAAGTTGCGTAAATCACTTAATTACACGCGGGTGAAGACTTTGTTGGCACAGCTAGTTAAATATAATAAAGATTCTAGAAAAAAAAACCAATTTTGTTATTTTTATGAAAATTGTTAAATACTCATATTTATAAAAAATAATGTTGTTATGTGATGAACCTGATTAGTCACGATTGTACTTTTAAAAAAAAATCCAATTTTACAATTTAAAAAAAATTATTAAAATTGGAAATTCTTTGGTTATGAAATCCTCTCGATACAACGTCACATTTATGTGTTCGTGAAAGTTTCAAACGAGTGAATTGAGCATTGTTTTTGATATTATTTTAAATAGACTTTATAAAAAAACTCCTAATAAACTAAAAAACTCTCACTGACTTACTCGAGATCATTTAGCTTTCAAGTTGTAAAGCTGTGGAATGATTTACTGTATCAATATGTAAATCTCCTTCCCTATCAGCGTTTAAGTCAAAGACTAGAAAATATTTGTCTCAAGTCATTTTAATTAAACTTAATAGCTTATTGTCAGTATTAAATTACATTTTAATTAATTCATATAATCACTATTATCTATCATTTTATTCATTCATTTTTCAACTTTAATCTATGTATATAGTGTTTCGTTATTTTTCTTTTTCTTCCTTCCCTTTTTTCATCCTCCATTTTTTTTATTTTTTTCATTTTCTTTCTGTTACTCATAGGTTAGCTGGTAGAGATCCCTTTTAGGGATAGGTCCGCCTTTTGTTTGTACAATAAAGAAATCAATAAATTAAAAAAAAAGTAACGGCCTGCTGCTATCCCGCTGTTGGGCATAGATCTCATATCTCCTTTTAGGAGAGAAGATTTGGGCCTTAGACACACTATGCTGCTCCTATGCACAAGTGACAAATTTTCCATACCCAGAATTTTCTAGTGTTAATAAAGGATCGTTGCTTTACATTATATTTTGTACCCCCCTGAAAACAATGTTATATCAAAAAATACGAACATAATGACAATGTAATCTCTGAATTTTAATGCCAAAAAGAAATATATTATCATTCCAGTAATATCCAGTACAAAGCGATGTCGACGACGGCGTATAAAGTGCAGTGTACTGCAACTATTATTCGCCTCACCTCCAGACGGTGTTCTAGCCTAGCACTTTGTTCGGTCTAGACGAATTGAATTATGGAAATTTATATATCTAGACAGACTCTTATACGAGTCAAACTGATAAACATCCATTAACTATTTAATACTCTTGGAGTTGCAATAATATTTTTTACTTTACTGGATGTTTTTTTACGCAGGCTCTTATCGCTCGACCAATCCTTTATTTAGAGTAATACAGTAATGATTTTTAGGCGTTGATGACTTGTTTTTACTATTTTATTAGTAAAACATCTACAAAAATATGTAAGTAGCAGACACCTAAATTATTTTGAATACAGCTTACAATCCATTAAACAGAAGACGTCTAACAAATAATGTATTTCACATGTTAGTGAATAATAATGTAATGCATAAAAGACATCAACAATTAAGATGATTACATTTTTCAGTGTTTTAATAAAGTTTCGATAAACCTTTTAATTATAACAAAACAAATATCCTGTCAATTTATACAGCCGAGTAAAGGCCATCATCTTTTCTTAGAGAGTAAGATATGGAGCTTAGACTCAAAACGTTGCTTAATATGGATTGAAACATATAATTCGGAAATTTTTGTCTTCTATCATGTATTTTTGCGTATTATGCTAACAAGTTAAAGTAAAATTTCTATGAAGTTTGTCAGAATGCTCCATGTTGCATCCAAATTAATACTATGACATTAATAGGGATGGAACATGAGAGAGTACAGTTTCCCGACATGGAAGTAAGAGTAAAAACTATTAACAATGTGTTTATAAATTTTAATTTGAAAGAATAATAGGGGCCTAAAATAATAAAACAATAGATGCAGGGTTCTGTATACGTTTACACAATATTATTGAGATTATAGCAAACATGATAGAGAACTTGAAATGTTTTTTTAATGCTCATCTCTTTATAACTTTGGTGCTTAATTGCGTTTAAATTTTTGTTAAAAAAAATTTAAAACGGCCTTTGTTATCCTTGTCATAGTCATCGTGCCTGAGAGATACTCCGAGTTAGAACCTCTGATGTCTTTTGCTTTTTGTGAAACAAAGGCGCAGAAATAGAAACATTTTAATTTGGTTTTATTTTTAATTTACAAATGTAAATGGAAAGGTCAATTACTGTCAATCCGTTTGTGCATAGTTGATGAATTTTGGTATAATTTAAGCATATATATAGGGTTATATACGATAGAAAGATACTATAAAAGAGTTCATACTGAGAAAATCAGCGACAAGATCGACTGTCACTCTTTTTTTTTTTAAATGTCCTAACTGGTTGCAAGTCAATCCGAAGCATTCTTATCATTTACATAATCTACAATAATAAAATAAGCTTTTTTTTTAGGAGTATACTTTGAAATGCTTTCTTTAGCCACAGCTTCTTTTTTACAGACGTTATTGAATTTTGCTAAAACTAAGGTCGGCTTGTAGTAAAATTTGTATATAACTAAATCCAACTTAAAATTTTCATTTAAAATAAATGGTCTTCCACAAGACTTTTGACAATGCTATTTAACTAAGCTGAATTAAACTATTTCACTCACGCTTCGTTCCCTAAGAAACGACATCTAATTTTTGATTTTGATATGAAATATTTTGATTGTCTATTAATAATATAAATTCTTAAAATAAGAATACCGGCAAATGCACAAATGGCAAGTACAAAACCTGCATGCACTTATATATACACTCAATAATTATGACCCATTCTAATATTATGACATTGCCGTTGCGCTGGTACGTTTTATTATTCAAACGGCCTTTTCGCGACACGCCGTCATGCAGACGTTGTAAGTGCGGATTTATGTTTACGAGCCAGTTAATTAACTGTCTATGGAAGACCGCAACATATAGTATGCATTAATGCGCGACATGCTAGCTGTGCTTACTTCTTCGCGCTCGGAAACGAATATGTTACAATTTTTCCCTGCGTAAATCCCGCGGGAAATTAGGATTGAGAGTTCGATTTATATTGCTCCACAACCTCCTCTATATACCATGAAAATCGGTTTAGCCGATCCGGAAAATGTACTATATATTAATTAAACTTGCACTAAGTACTGCACTAAGTAACTTGCAAAAGTATTGCGCTACCTTTTGGTAAAAATCAAATAGTAATCTGTTGAGCAAATTTCATAAATCGATTACATACAGCTAGACAAACAGTTTTGAGGAACTTTGATGTTTTATGATATGAACGAGTACTAGCTGCGCAGGCGCCCGCGTGGAAATCAGTTTGTCAATTATTTGTATTTCAGTCACTTTAAACCCTAAACCATCCTCAAGAATTGTAGATCTTTTAGTAAAACCGAACAAAAAGTACATTATTAAAAAATCAATCACATAAAATGAGAGATTTTGGGAACTTTGTTTTATAATATGCATAGATCAATATGAAATCGACTAATAACTGTGGTAGTTTCTTGTCAGCCATTTACTTATGACATGATGTTCCTATTTTGATTTCTCTTTTTAGGATGTATCTTGAGCAGTCTTATTCACTTGTGTTGACGGGTTATTTAGACTGAGTTCCCTAATAGGTCGAGTGCGGACGAGCGTGTCAAGCGAGGAGCGGCGATGGGGGAGCGCGACCCCACGCGTTGTGACCGTCCTATTTTTTGCCGAGGCGCAGATTGTCGTAATCGCGGACAGACGACGCGCCAACCGTTAGTTACGGCCGCTCCACTTTAAACCTCATCCATTTTAATTTAACAAAAGTGCCGGCCGATAGCGCGGAGGAAGGACTCATTTCCGCCGGCTACATCTCGTCTGACTCATATCACCCGACGCTATGAAAAAAAAAGCCCGGCATTCCCCATGTCCTTCCTACATATAGTCAACATATAGTTAACATAATCCGCTACTCTAGGAATAGTACCATGATACCGTTCCACCAAGACCTAACGCATTTGTTTCAAATTAATAGAACTTTTAGAAATTAATAAACATTACACCTTACTTTTTGGATCATATATCAAGATGATGAAATATTTGTAATAAAACAAAGAAAATACCTCACTTCTTAATGTTAGAATGTTATGTCTAATAAAAAATCAATAACCGAAATTAATCTATGACTTACATGTAACAAATAATTTCTTCGGCTTTTTTACGTGACGATGTATTATTGTATTTGCAATATTTCACAACGTAAAAAGGTAAAGTTAGCTTTATAAATGAATTACAGATGTGCAACGCTTTCGAACGCTCGACTTATAATGCAGATGGCTTAATTTTGTTTAAGCTTAGTGAGCGTTTTTTGGTCTTCGCAAAGCGGCTTAGTATTTTACAGGTAGATTATTTCTTCAAAATTTGCTGAATTTGTCATTTGAAAATACATAGAGTATTAACGGTTTCGTCTCTTTTAAAAATAATTTCTTAGACTTTGATGTTACAATATTAATTTTAGGAAAAAAAACAGCTTATTTGTATTTCGCCTTTTGTAATGTCAGATGGTAAAGGAACAATAACAAAGCATACATCTAATGGCTAATTGCGATGCAGTGGTTACATAATGATTTGCCGTTCCACTGCCGTCGCCTCATACAATGACGCCTGTGACGTCAGTTAATAGCATCTTGTCTGTGACCGACGTCGAACAGTCTGTTCGCTCGGCACTTGGGCACGCTTGCATGCACCTTGAACGTAATACGAAATATTTTGATCATGACGCATTTATGAACCTATCCATATGTGGCTCGCAAACTTGGCTACAAGTAAAACACTAAAGTAACTATTAATTAATAGCGTAGCCTTGTATAATTAGATACTGCAGTCACGGGCTTTCGAAATTAAGATCATTCATACATTTGCCTTTTTATAGCTGATTACTGTGATGAAAGTACAAATATATGACTTTATAGACCTCTCTTTTATATTAACCATATTGTATATAACCGCATAACCTTACGAAGATCGTGATCTGTCAGAAGTCGAAGAGTTGAAGAGGAAGAATACCAACCATAATAATTCTCTTCATAGCAAAAGACTTTGTAATGTTTTGTTTGTCGCGAACATTAAATGCTTAATAATGTTATGCGTTCGAGTTGCGGCAGTTTGTTTATAAACATTAATTAATAAAGTGGATATTATCATTTCAATAATACAATTTACATTTAAACGCAAGATTACGACAGATTGGTAAAAACTCGTAGACCTATAAAAATGAATAGTAAACACACGTTAATTGATTAAAATACATCAGGTAAAAACAGCACGAAATAACGATATTCACAAAATAAAATATTATTCATAAAAGTTAAAGTAAATATTATTAAAAGATAGTAAAATTAAAAGGGTATATTTATCTGTTGTTGGCGTGTATCATTCATAAATACAAACGTGATCAATTTATATAGTACTAGGTAAATATACCAAAAAACTTAGTCGCAACAAGAGTTTAATTTTAGAACGGTTCGAGATCAGGATTTTTAAGAAGCCTTTATTTTACCGCACACAAAAAGAAATTTCCATTTCAAGTGTAATGAAAACCTTTACGCTCTTTTGCTTCTTCGGTTTGACCTTCAACATTGTTTGAATAAGGTTGCCTATTTATAGTAGCACAATTTCAAATACCTCTAAAACAAAGAAACTTCGAAATGATTTTCTGACAATTGGCTTACATAATTTAATACCAATGCTTCTCCGTCATCGATAACTAAATGGAGTGAGCTCGTGGGAGATAAAATCGTCACGCCATTTGTATCAAGAGTAACTATCTACAATTTTATAATCTGAAAATTTCCTCACTTCAAACAGTTCTTTCCCTTGGAGATTGTAAGTTATTGGATACCAGTTCAGTAAATGTTTTCAGGAGTTCTGTTCTCACTCTATCATCGCCATGTTTTTTTAGTGCCTTTAGACATGACAGGGCTTCGGAAACGTTCGTGCAAAATGAGGGGTAGTTAAGTGCGAATCGCATTCACCATTCGGTTTTGAAGGCAATTTTTGCTTACACTAAATTAGCACACGTGTTTTTTTATTTAAAAGGGTCTGTCTACAAAGACAAGATTCAAGGTTAAAGATTGGACAAAAAGTACAAAGATTCAAGTAACTTAATATTACTCACATAGGGAGTGCAATTCCAAAAATGATTCACGACATAACGTATTATTTATGAAAGTAAAGTAATGGTAATGTCATCCTATTCCTGTTGGATTAACAGGATTTCTATAGCTTTACCCGGTGTATAAGCATTTATTGTACCAAAATTCATTTTTATTGGCTGAGCTATTCGGCGTGAAAACGTAACAGACAGGCGGATTGTCGCATTTACTTTTAATTATAACTTACATCAATTTTACATTTAAATAGCTCAGCTTCCTTATATTATGCTATTACTGTTAAATTAACAGGATTTGTAGAACTTATATAGCCTATAAGTTACCCTGATGTATAAGCATTAATTGTGCCAAATTTCATCGATGTTGGTTTAAGAGAAGTATTTTATGTAAAAAGTTAAGATTATACTAAAAAGTTATTAAACGAATGTTTAGAATTTTTGTGCAAATTTTTATATCATGTTTTTAATTTAATCAGTAGGCCCAATGGAGTCTCACATTGACTGATAAACTGAAAGACGCTGCTGTCCACTAAGAGAGGTTTTACAAATTTCTTATGGTTTTGATCGAATCTTTCCAGTGCAAATTAATATCTTTGCTAAATAACAGTAATGGCATGAAGGAAATTAAATTAAAAATGGAGTAGTAGATAGTAGTAGTATTCGAGTAACGTAACAATTGTCATAGGAACTGCTATTTAACCCCCCGGATCGATTTGATTTTTGTGATGGAGATATTTGCAAGGTTGGATACCGATAGAAGCTATTGAGTATTACAGAACTACGGTCCACGCGGACGAAGTCGCGGGTATAAGCTAGTTATTTTAATAAAATAAGTTATGTAGTCTGTAAACTACTTACAGACACAGATATATCTAACCTGTCGTAGTGACCAACACGGCAAATATCTAAGTAGGTACGAATTTATTATATGTTGAATATGACGGTTTCGTACAAACCCAATTTCTGTACAGATAGGTTATCATTGTCTGTCGCCCTTCACGCTCAGTTCGTTTGATCTTCAAATGACAGTCACGAGTATTTGGCTGGGTCGAATGTATTTATGAAATTTAACAAAATAATTCAGAAATAATAATAATTTAAAATGGTAGCCAGTTACTGTCTTTTTTAGAAACGATAATGAAATCTATATTAATATTATAAAAAGGAAAAAGTTTGTATGTTTGTTTATATGCATATATATAAAACATTACAAAAATACATATATGTTTGTAATGCTTTCATGAAAAAACTACTTAATCGATTTCAATAATTCTTTTACTTTTTCACCATTTTTACTTCCACTTTTAGCATTGGAAAGCTCCATCTTCACTGAACATAGACTATATTATATTTAAAAAAAAATAAGGATCCGTAATAAAAATGTAATAAGGTGTGAAAAAATTTGTCAAATAAATCTTTCATCGCGCCCGCTGTGGAAACTATTGACGATAGAACTAAAATGTTCTACAGTATAGAACGTATCTTTAAAAAATCTAAAAAATATATCTATAAAAAATCTATAAACGCGATATACCGTACGTCTAACTATTATAATTATGTCAATATAACTACTACTTACATTGTAAGAGTTGATAAAAAGTGCCGACAATAATCAAAACATAATATTTATTATATCTTTGTATTACTCCTTATCCCACTAAATGATATTCAATTAAAAACTTTAAAAAAACCTGTAAAATACTTTTTAAATTATTAAAATCCGATTTAGTCAAAATTCCAATCAAAAGATGTAACGAATTAAAAAAATGGCAATGTAAAGAAAATAATGCCATAACAAATTCATTGTAGCGTAACCAATATAACAGGGGCTGCAATTGGCGAGTTAGCTCTCATTCCAAGGATACCAATGATACTCGTACACAAAAGAATTTTAAAAGAATTCAATTTCCAAGTAATACTTTCTTGTCTTTATTATAACCATTAATAAGTCCCAGGGCCAAAAATTTAATTTACAAAAATAAATCTATAGTCTACTTTCCATTACCACGAGATCGGTATGTACGCGGGTAAACCGCTAGAGAACTATAGAGAAAGAAAGTATATGACTATGGAAAAAGACATATCGAGAAAGGCAAATACCTAAACCAATCTAAAAGTATACCATAACTTCATAAGGTAAATGAATACAATAGTTACTTAATTAAAATAATAAATAATTTGCGAAGCATGATATTAAGAACATGTAAAAATTTACGGTGGGGAATGAACACCGTAATGGGCTTAGAAGCGTTATCCATTAAGCTCGTATCTGGCTTAGAGGTTAAAGCTTATACTTGGGACAGTAATATTTCGGAATCCTATTTATGTTTTTCAATACTTTAGTTTATTATAGCTGCTACTTTTATTTTATATAAATGCCAAAAGTCTATTTTTTATTGTAATTTTCGTATTACATATTTGTATGCCGTGTGGTATCCGGCTGAGTAGAATAGACCACCCTCATTTCTTACCGAGGTGTCATAAAAGGCGACTAAGTTAGAAGTTAAGTTAAGAAGTTGACATCAGGCAGGCGGCCAGTCGTAAAATACATAGCCAAATCATGTGACAACAGGTTTGAAACATGTTGTGCCGACCCTACTTATAGTGGGATAAGGGCGGGGTGATGATGTTGTATTAAATATTTGTAGAAAAATTTTGTGCTTAGTATTTTATTGAAAAACTATAAAAAATGCTATTTAATGATATTGAATAACATTTTCAACACGGCGCACAAATGGGTTATATATGTACATACTGAATGCATTATATATTTATAAAGGTGTACACGTGGTGCGGGCATATCGGCCTTCACCTTGAAAACCTCCGTCTGACCCTATCGTCCCTGCCACCCTGTCTCCTACTACTGACTACCACCCATTAGAACACCCTACACCCTTCAATGAACCACGTAATCAAGTTAAAAACATTTAATGTTTCATAGATATCGATTCATTCATGCAGTTCGTGGTGCATTATTTTTTATAGAATAATATCTATACATGTTATATAGTATACTGATTTCCACGCAGGCGAAGCAGTGCGCACAGCTAGTTCTTAGTAATTTTAACTCTCGAATAAATCTTAGGTAACTAAAATGAATTTTTAATTTAACAGCTGATACGATTAAATTGGGGATAGATGTTCCTAACCTACTCCTTTTATCATGTTTCAAGGTACCAGCTTACAATCTCTTCACCACGATAACATGCACCTGTTTATATTCACTTCTAGTACAACAATTTTACTTGAAAGGAAATCACTGATTAATTTTATTTTCATATAACGTTCAACCTAACATTTAACGTATAATAAATACATCACGATATGGTAAGTTGTTTCGTTTAAGAGATTTATTTAACTATAACAAGATGAATTTTGAACTGATTTTTTTTACGTGCGCCAGAGGCTGCCGCTGCTCGGGCAACAGAACGGGTAACGTTTTCTGGGTTTAATGATATGATCCCCTGATACATTTTTTGTTTAAATACAGTCGCAAAAGAACAATAATGGTGATTACTTTTCTCTTTACTTCTTTTCCTATACTTTGTTATAACTTAATAATTTAAATCACTTACCAGCGAGATAACAGCGGCACACCTACAGCAAGGCGATTTAGTGGTCTGGTAGTTAATAGTCTATACAAGTTAGTCTAGTGACATAGGGTTATGTCAAATCTTTTCTAGTTCTCTTAGACTGTGTAACTTAACATCGATAGCATAAGTATAGCAATAGCCGAGCACCAATTTGGAGCATGAAATAAAAAATAAAAAATGATTTTAGTAATCGATTTTAAAATCGTACATGCTCCGTTAAAAATTGCAAATTTCATTTACGGAATCCGTGTGATTTATTTTAAGTTATTCCAAATAACGAACATATGTTCACATACTTTATGCGGTTTGTAGTAAATAACTCTTAAAATTCTTTAGTTCAACTAAAGTATATATTAGTTATTAGATATTGTTGTGTTACATTTACAAAATTGTATACATTGTGTTAAACATTTTATAATGATTGGCTTAGTATTCCGCTTTTCGCTTCTGTATCTGATCAGTTTTAGTACTATACAAAATGTGCTATCAAATTCTACTGTAACTGAAACCCTCCAGAATTCAATAAGTAAGTTTTCTTTGTATGCAAATATAATGTAGAATTTTAAGCTTCGTTAACACTATTTATAAAGAAATGAAAGTCGGGCTCGAAACTCGGGCTATTGATTTACCCTATTATTTTTTTTAACATACGAATATATTGAGTTTGAATTTCAGACTTTAGCTGAATTCTTATTTATATATTACCTATTATTTTTATTTTCTGGGAGTAAAGTCTTGTAGAAATGTTATTATTGAAGGACCTGCCGAAGCTGGTCAATCTCAGCCTAAATAAATCTGTAAAAATTTCAACTATCTTGATACGATATGTCTTGTCTGTAAGAACTGCACTGGTAACGCCAGAGGCTTCCTTTATACATAGAGATCCTGTTCTTGCCTTACTACTACAATATTATTTTTTTTTGCTCATACTACAATATCTTTGAATTCACAGTCACAACGTCTCCGGCAGAGCAATGTGCTCCAGAAAAGAGCTTGCACAGCAAAGAAGATATTCAACTCTTGATAGATAATATTTATAATGCAACATCTATAGACAGCGTAATCGTGGAAAACTATCTATCAAAAGCAACTGCACTCCGAGATAAGCATTTTAAAGAGCTCAGTCATTTTATTGAATGGTTTGGGAATCAGCCAAAACACTTAAAACATGTCCTAAACAGACTAACTAAATTAAGAAAACATGAAGTAGAACCGGAGGCTAAAAGAATCTCTACCATTCTAAGTGAACATCCGCAATTAGAAAAAACATATTGGAAAAAAAGCAATAGAACTAATGAATTATTAAAAAAGCTAAATAGATACGAATTGCTTTGCCATTACAACTGTGATGAATTTTTCTCTGTGCAGCCCAAAGGTACGTCAACTGTAAAATATTGTATGCGATTAACATAATTAATAGTATAATTAGTATTATTAACAGCGAACTATTTATTTTACAACACTTTTAAAAATATAACAGTTCACAACATCACTTGCTAAGAATTACCTGACAATATATGCAAAGGTAAGGATTTCATTTGCCGTAAGTTTAAAGGGATATATCATAGACCATATATTATAAAAACCTCATGATTCAAGTACCATCTTGCACACAGGTATATTTTAAAAGGCCATAAACAATAAACACAACATACATATATATATTTTTACACATAAAATGGGCATAATAATGATATGTTTGTTATTTTCAGAGCATAATATTTTCAAAAGAAATACTATAAACGGCCTCTATTGTAGTTCTTTGCAAGACTTGCAAAATGAAATTACTAAAAGATTATCAGACATTGTTAAAAATCTAAATAATGATACGAATAGTAAACTTGCGATGGATGACAAAATTTATCATGAAAAAATCGATCAAATAAAATCAAAACTTAAAGATAAAGAATTAAAAAAATTTGGTCGAACCATGTACGACATTCTTAGCTTAGAAGATGAATATCACCACTATATAGAGGACATAACCTCTAGAGACGTAATTGTGGCTGTATATGCCATTAAAAATTTGGCGCTGCACATAGATGCAAAATTATTACTTCTTGAACAGGCTATTGAGAGAGTTGGGTACCATTGTAAAAGTTGCGATTCTGGTAAGTCATACTAAATGTATATATATATTTTTACAACATTTAGAATAGATTACTAGGAATTTTAAAACTAATCCGAATTGAGGGGGAATTTTTATATCACTTTTCTCGATCTGAAATCTGTCTTTAATTTTGCAAAATAAAATAATTAAATACACAAATTAAAATTTCAGATATACTTGTAAGAAATGTTCGAAGTGCAGATAAGATTAGTAAGCAAAAAAATACCGAACCTAAATCCTCAAATATTATAGATCAATTAATTGAAGTGAAGTCAAAGGCAATCTTTGCTGAAGTAGAGGATGATTTGACAAATATATTTAACAATTTAAATTTTTTAATAAACAAACTTGAAACTGAGGATCCACATTTACAGAATTTGCAATCAATTCAAGAAGAAGTTAATTTAATGACTACAGCAGAAAAAGATGCTTTGTACAGACTTCAAAACGATGCATCATTAACATCGATGAACAAAATCAGAAGGTTGATTAAGAAATTCCAAGATTTATTTAAACTAATTCAGAACGTTTTGGATAAAATTTCATCCTGATATACTGTTAAATATTGTTATTATCTACCGTATATAAATAAGTAAAATAATAATTTAAATTTATTATTAAACGCAACATAACGCAAAAAGTCCAATAAAAATATTATTTTATGGCACGGCAGCTGTATTATAACATTTCTCACTATTGCAATATCTGTCCGATAAATTGCTCTAACTGCTTTAGGTTATGAAACCATTGTTACAAAAAACTTCGAAATCCTTTTGCCCTCTTAAGTAAGTATAATAAATTTATAATATAGGGTGAGCGACCGGGCGCATAGCCGATTACCGATTCAGTGATCCTCAATAAATCTGAATAGGTATTGTGCGCACACGCATACATAAGTGTTACTACTTATTGTGAGTTAAATTCGTGAAGCAGAGGTTCAAAAAGCCGTTGACATCAATTTGCCGTACGTGCCATGTTTGACACATGAGATTTTGATCATGTTTGACCAATGTTTATAAGTAGAAATTGTTATTATAATTTGAAGCCCAAATATTTGTTTTTCCGAACCAAATGACATTAATGGTTATAAGGCAGCGTTGTCTGATGGTCCAGTAAAAATTATGTACGTGTAAAAAGGACACAGGCACTTAATGTACTCGTTGGTAGGCACGACCTACCACCTCCCCAACCACCACATTACAATAACAGATCTCTAAGACGTGACTGATGATACACACAGCGTCGATCGTCGCGGTCGTCGAATAACGATTAGATAACGTTTCGTGTATAGACAACAACTTTTAAGCATGTCCTTGAATATTTTGCATCTAATAATCGTATGAGTCTGCTACAGAATGAGACTAGTTTCACTATAGCAACCTTATCCATATTGTAGGAAAGGATCCACATTTTATAGCAAACTTTACTCACTTGAGAACACAAATAATATGACACTTAACATTTTAATTCAATTTAATTTAATTTCCAAAATTTATTTAATGTTTATTAAGAGAATTAACATTTTAAAAATTGTCATTCGCCGATTTCCTTTTTCGACATATGTATATAACTTTTAATGAACATCAAATGATAACACTTTTCTTTATATATTTATTAGACGTAGGCGACCCATACTGTGAGTGCGAGTATTCAACAAATAATGAAAAAGGTAAGAAGTGGGATTCAGATTTAGATTTCTCTAATCACACAAAAAAGCGAGACAGTAAGGCAGGCTACCTGTCCCTTATTTTAACATTTGCTTTCATTTTGTTTTAAATATTTATTTTATTTTCTACTCTAGTATAATAGCGCTATTTTTTCTTACAACATCTTAAAGCTATAAATTTGAAAAGACTACTTTGAATTTTTTAACAAAGGCATGTAATTTATAAAAAGTATCAAAATCTTGTCAATGTTTGTAAAATGAAAGCTTTAAAAATATCAACGAAAATCGTAGGTACTGAAAATATGAACGTCATGGAATTTTGTAATTACACTTATCTGATACAACGATCAAAGTATAGGGTTCTCGACTTAGTCTGGCCTTTGAATAACTCATGACGAATCGCACTCGACCGAAAATGCACAAAACGATAAATTTATCCGGTCGGCCAGACATGAATTGGAAATTGAATTTTTATGATGGCCTTAAAAGAATGGCATTAGTTACAGACAATCGCTGCATAAAATTTTGCAATGCACCCAGGTATTTAAATTTGTGTCTGGATGTAAAAGGTCATTTCAATTGAAATTATAATACTTTTAAAATTGAAGCCTTTATTTTGATTTGAATAACAACGCTTGACTTCATTTTCCGACAATGGTTTATAAAAAGGACCAATTAATTTATAATCAATTGAACAAAGATATTATGAAATAAGTGAGATGTCGTTTTATTTAATTTAATATTAAAGCTAATTCAGAAGAGGAGAGCAGTATGAAATTTCTAGTCTATTACTTTAGTATAACGCTAAAAACATAACAAAAAATGAATAACATTTCTTATTGAGCTAATCACCGTCTATGATAGCATCGAGAAAACTCACTTTCGTATCAGTTGTAGTACACGTAGTTACCTATTCTTGAAATAATGTAAATCATCAACTTCATCAAACCAAGATCAAAGTAAGTTACAAATAGAAATGCAGTGATGTATGCCAGGGAGAACTAGCATAACTATCTCTAACAACTCTCTGTAAGCCTTTAATATAATATAATATAGTTGAAACATGCATATAAGTTTTAGTTCCACCCGGTTATGAGTGAGCAATCAGCACTCGAAATAATAGACAAGTACATATATTTGGGATGTACGGTTTAGCTCGGGAAGCATAATTATGAGAAAAAGATTAAGCGATGCGATCGCAACTAGTTCATAAAGGACTCGGGATCTTTTCCGATCATGGGGCCCCAAATCACATAATTGCTTTGGGAATCAACATCCTTAAACAGAGAGTATTGTAAGCTTAAATATGCATCCAAAACCCGGTCCCTGATTATCACATTAGAAAGCTCAGTGTCATTTAGTGGGCAATAAAAAGAACAATATTTTCAATGAAAAATTTGAATAAATAAATAGATTCAGGTAGCACAGACCTTGTAAAGTGTTAAACTTATGTTGAAAAAACTATATTCAGATTGCTTGTCTAGATTGTAAGGAAAAAATTTAAGAGTCTGCCCAAACATTATAAATGGTCTAGTAGTGGTTAAAGCACTTTATTCCAAATTTTGACGCCCGATTTCCTTTAATAAAACTTATTCTTATTATAAAAACTTTATTTGCAAAGGTAAGAATCTTGTGTTGAAAAGTTGTTAATTGCTTATAAACAAATAATTATGAAAAGTTTCTCTTTCATTTGAAAATTACCCTAGGGACCATCCCTTTTTTCTTTAACAGCGTGTTCCCAATTCACAAATTTATTGAGTAACTTTTAGTCATTCCGCAATTCGATTAAAAAACATTATTGATAGACCGGAATAAAGGCTGTTTGACTGTTTCGGTATCTATGCCGTAAGTCACAACCGTCATTAAAATGCATTGCGGGCGGGTCGCTGGCATGGTCTGTCGGTGCAGGGTGCATGCACCGTCTGGCTGGCAAGGGCAGGGGGGCATGCAGCGCCCTTGCTCCGCCCGCTGAGCCGCGGCCTGTTCGACCTTTGCGCCCGTCACAGCGCCCGAGGACGGCGTGACATCTGAAGTGGACATACTGAAATTAATTTGCAGGTGTTTATGTTATTCATCACATGTATACCTTGGTATACATGTGATGAATGGAGCTTGCTCCATTCGTACACTTAATAAGTTGTAATATCTAATATTATTTTACTTAGCTCACTGGTCTAGATTGTTGCAATAAACAACACTAGAATGGTAAGTTATATAATGACGATTTCGCCCTAAATGAACTACATGAGAAGTACAATGGTAATTTTTCTTATTCACATTTCTTACTAAGGATTCTTATAACATATTAGAAACTTTATTCTTTTTTTAATTGTTCAGTTATTCCAGAGAAAATCCATCCTATGTTATTTGGAGAGAAAATGTTAATTTTCTTGCGTATTCGTGCATTCATTCATTTCAATTCATTTTAATATCTTAGGGAGATATTAAAATATATGTGAAAGGTGAAGCTGTAGGAAAACATCGTGAGGAAACCTACATATCTCTAGCAAATTTTAGCGATATGTGCAACCGGTCAATCGGCATTGGAGCAGCATGGTAGGTCTTGGTTCCAACCCTTCCAAATTCTTCCGCGAAATCGGAGTGAGGAGGCGATGCCTAGCATCCAACTGCTAGGCATCGCCTGTAGTCTTGTAACAGGACGTTACTAGTACTACGTGATCATTTCTTGGATGTTAAAATTACTATAGCAAGCTATCCTTAAAAAGTGACATATTCGCCTAGACCTATATGCCATAGTCTACTAGGCCTACATATCGATGAGGATTATTTCACTACACATTAATTGTCTCAAAGAAATTAGGTAGCAAGATAGATCAAGGATCCCAGGCGAATTAATTTTTTCTGACATTTATATAGCCTATAAGATGAAATTACATTTTAATAATACTAACTTGAACCGAATCATTGGGTTGTAACAAAATAACTCGAAAATATTTATTTCTGAAAATAAACTGTAATGATATCAATATATGGACTTGATTTTGATAATTGTTACGATGTGTTTTAAATACAACCTCCTTCATATAGTTGGTCAGTAAAAAAAAAGCATTGTCGCTGTCATTATGTGTTAAGTTGTTGAAAGAGATTAAATGGGTTGACTTTTGGAAAATTGCTTCTTATTAATTAATAAGTCTAAAGGAAAAATATTGTTATATTCAGAAGTGAGATGGAAACCTTAACTCACAAATAAAATGTAAAAAACGAAATATTAAGAGGTTTAAGAAAAAACAAGTGACGATAACGTGTAAGTGTTGACATAAATGTAATTCCCGATTGGTTTTTAGCGTAAGAAATAAAAGATGGGAAGCTTTATTTACTATAAGGGGATAAATGCGATGCTCGTAACATTTAATAATTGACTTTACAGAAAGCTAATACCTTTCCTGCGCCAATTGCGGCGCAATTGTTTCAGGATGGCCGACTCTAACAGCAGGAAGAGGTGAGCAGAAATGTAGCATGCATGTAGCAAGCTATGGCGATGAGCGTTAGTAATGCTAACGCTCATCGCCTGTTCGCAAGCCTGTTTACGTATGCATCTGCTGAGTTGGTTGCTATTAATTGTGCTGTGTTATGCCATGACAGTGATTAACTGCGAGATGGAGAGAGCCTAAGGTTTAAAAGAGCAAGTATTGAGTTTGCCGATTCTTCTCAGTACAATCGGCTTTCCGAATCGGTGGTAGAATCATTCCCAGAAGTCAGCTTATTAGATTTGCGGGGTCGCAAATGTTGTCAGGATGGTCGACTGTTACGACGTGTTTTAAATACAACCTCCTTCATATAGTTGGTCAGTAAAAAAAAGCATTGTCGCTGTCATTATGTGTTAAGTTGTTGAAAGAGATTTAATGGCTTGACTTTTGGAAAATTGCTTCTTATTAATTAATAAGTCTAAAGGAAAAATATTGTCGTCGTTATATAATTTTAAATTAGGATAAGTATAATTACATCTATTTGTTTCATAATGGTTAGAATAATAAACATAAAATTATTGATTATTGAGGCATAAAAGTTTTGTTCACGTATAAGTTATTTTAATGGTAGAGCTTGAATGTGGGTCATAGTGAAAGAAGATATAGAAAATCTAAAATATTCTAAATAATATTGTTATTAATATTAAAAATTATTATTATTTACTAAAATATACATGGCAAATTATATCCAAGCAAAAAAAATAGTTAACATTTTATTGTATGTACTAATGTTGCGAATGCTAATTAAAATATTTAAATAATGAGATAAAAACGAATTTCGCAAGTAAATTGCATTCATATAACCTACGCACCTATTGTGCAAGTATCTTATGTCGGTACCTGAAGTGTCACCGCAAGGACGGCAGGTCACCGTCGTCCCAACTAGGTACCATATGTGTAACGACTTTTCAGGATACCTTTTTGTTTTAACTCGAAATAAATTCATATGATATTATAACATGGGAGGAGACTCGTTTAAGAACCGTATTCCTCAATATAGCTCTAAAATGTAAAAGCTGATCGACTGGCCTGTCTTCAGCTCCGCGGGTTGCGTTTTCGATTCCCGCCAAGAGCCAACATTTTTTTATAAACAATTTGTTGGTTCTTCGAGTCTGGGTGTATATTTGTTTTAAGTATGTATTTAAAATTATATATGTAGTATATCTACCAGTTGTCCGTCACCCATAATACAAGTATTAAGTTATTTACTTTGGAGCCGTGTTTGTAAGTGTTCTACATATTAATTGGTTTTATATTTATTAACACAAGCGTCACAAGATTGTGTGCTTTGAAAATTCCTTGAATACTTATGCTCAAAAGTGGATATTCATCGGCTACAAAGAAGAAGTGCATAATAGCCGTTCATTGTATTATAATGAAACTGCATTATTATATTACTTGGCAACTTCATTGAATCTTGTCTCTTGTAAAGAAATATTAATAAAATATTCTCATTAAAATATTCAAATTTATTATACTTTACAGCTATACTTCTTAATTATGAGAATATTTTAAACTGTCCAGCGTTAAACTCAACTTACTTGACTTACAAATTTTACCTTCCGTTTCAGTGTAAGAGTTTTCGGGACATTCTCCACAAACCTCGTTTATTTGGTCATGTAATTTCCAGTCGTCATATCAGTGCCCGCTCGCTATAATCCAACCTTGTCCTTTTTTGTCACACATAATGACCTACCGAACGATTACGATTTTGAGGCCCCTTCGAAATTACTCACTCTTAGTTCCCTAATCGGATATATATTTATAATACATAACGTAGCATATGTTTTCAAAAATGTATTTCAAGTATGAACTTGAATTGAAGCTCTGTAGGAATTAAATTATATATACTATTTAACATATAACATTTTTAACCTATCATCATCAAATCTATATCAGCTATAGATTATCATCTAGATCATTATATATCCGTATAGATAACAACAGTAATTGACTTTTGGAAACATACCATCTAAATACATCCTGTTTCGTATTATGACATTGGTAAACATTAGGAGTGGCGAATAATAATAAATAATTACAGGTAAAGCTAATTAAGCCACATATCTAATAAAAGTACTTTTTAATAGAAAGGATACAATACAGTACCTGTTATAAGAGAAGTAAAGGATGGAATTAGTTTTCTGTTTTTCTTGTTGAATTATGGAATACTTGGTGGAATAATTGGAAAACTGAGTTCTTACATAATCGTCATTGCGACACATAAAAGTATAATTTGAGCACTTTGGAGATTTTAAAAATTTTCAGCCATTTTAAAATGATATTTCGTTTACAGAAACTTTTATACAGTTCGTTAGATAATTTTCCACGCTGTCGTTTGAGAAAACATTACTGTCAACTTCGAAATTTTCAACAGAAGCAATTGGTTGAGTTAGATAAGGTTGTCAAAAATATCATCTGATACCATTTCGCAGGTAGAAAATAGTACATTCTATCTTGTTTGACGTTCCGTTTTGTTTCGTGAAGTTGTATTTATTTATTTTGATATCTTTTCTACTATTGCCTTTTTCACGGACTTCCGATCTTACGACCCTTGCTATCCGAACTAGACTACAATATTCACGTACACTTTTGAATTAAAAAATATGAGACATACTTAAAAGGTTTAATGCGCTAGATCGTTACAGATAGTAAAAGACAAAAGTGTTAATTTTCTGTTATAAGAGCTACAATTGACCCCTTTTATAACATCACGAAATCTGAACCAAAATTGTATAAAACTACGATTATATTAGTATTCGTTATACGTCAACATAAAAATATGAAAATATATATGATAATTATAAATATACACACAATAATAAAATAAAATGTAAATAATTGATTACTGTGTGATAAATCTTCTAAATAAAGAGGTTATATAAGCTTTAAGTTGTGTTACGACGAGCTTTCCTGAAGCTATCCAATAAAATAATGTTAAAACTTAATATATTTCAGCTGCAATCCGTAACTTGGCAAATATCCAATACTCCCTTGTCTTGTCGTAATGCAGTCAACATTTTACCTCTATTGCACAGGGATTATAGTGAAATGAAGTAAAGAAATACTTTGTAGTCTCCACTAATATCCAACTGATATCGGTGACGGTGTCAATTTTTCTGACCGGGGTTACCGTTTTATTTATATTACACCTATATTTCATTAAAGCCATTTCACTGTGATTGGTGATGATTCCTGCAAATTAATTAAGGACTAATAAAACAAAAACCAGTACCATTATTTAACAAAATCCAATAATAACAACAGCCGGCATATCAACAACTTCCCATTGTTAATCATAACTCACAAATAAGCTGAATCACGTTATAGAGGGCGAGTAAAGGTGTCAATCGGGCGAGAATAGAGAACTTCTGTCTTGCACTAAATATCATTTATCATTATTCTGCCCTTATCCCACTCTAAGTGGGGTTGGCACAACATGTTTCAAACTTGTTGTTACTTGATTTGGCTAAGTATTATACGACCGGCCGCCTGCCTGACGTCAACTTACATAGGTCGCCTTTTAGGACACCTTGGTCAGAAATGAGAGTGGTCTTTTCTATTCAGAAAGATTCGGCTGGTCAACTTACCTTATTCGCTTTTTACGACACCTCGGTAAGAAATGAAGGTGGTCTATTCTATTTAGTCGGATACCACACGGCGGTCTGTCTTACACTACATAGCAGCCTGAAATATTGTTTTGGGACTTATATATTTTATTAAATATATGAGACGATGACGCACATGGTCGTTCGACTCCAAAGTAACTTAATGCTTGTGTTATTGGTGACAGACAACTGACAAATACATATAGGTATACTTATATTATTTTAAATATAATACATATTTAAAGACATAAATGCAAGCAAACTCAAAAAACCAACAAATAGTAATTAGAAAATTTGGCTCTCGGCGGGAATTGAGCCCACGAACCGCGGAGCTGAAGGCAGGGTCACCACCATTCCCGCCAACGGGCCAGCAGTTTTACCATGAACTCTTATTGCGACACAATTGAAGACGTAACCGAAATTGTTTTGCTTTTTCATACCATGCCGTCAAAAAGACGCACACTTTAAGTCATTGCCGAATGAGCGTTGGGAATTCGTCCTAAGAACATGTGGGTAAAAGAGACATAGTTATCTATAATTCATATAACGTTATCCTTTTCAAATATTATGACCCCAATGCAATTCACACTTCATGGTACGAAAAGAAAGCGGTTCGCAATCGTCGTTTTTTCTTCAATTGAGTCGCAATAAGAGTTCATGGTAGGCCTGCAGTCATTGTGTAATACATTCTAGAATAGGTTATTACATATTTACTGTTATGGATTTCACTATTTTATTTTTATAATATCGTCTTTTCTTGATTTTATTCCATTTGATATATATTATACTTTATACTTATACGTCTAAATTCAAATTACCGTCCGTCAGGGGTAAAAAAATTCATATTACGGTGGCTCTCAGAAGAAAAATATTAAGCACGTATTAAAATCGATAAAATATACATTTCACGATATTTAGTCGAGTCATAGTGACAAGGTTATAATAAAGATTGTTTTTGGTAAAAAGAACACATTATTATTTGTAAAATGCTATTGGTTGTCATATAGTAGCGGACGATCATCAAATGAAGTTCGATGCATTGTCCACCTGACTGTTAAATTTGCACATTATTAAAGCGTCTAATTGCGTGAAATTGCTTTTATGAACAAAGAGCTTCCAGTATACCTGTGAAAATGAAACAGAATTCAGGTAAATGACCGCTTAAGTAAACTGAGGCCATATCACGTTTGTAATTCATTATAATAAAATTAAAACGAGAAATTGTCGAGAATAATATTCAATTAGAGCGAAATTGGCGTAAAATTGATGTTAAAAAATTACTGATTTTCAAGTTGTCACCAGTTGTGCAGCTAATTGTCAATATAATTTAGGTTATTAATTATTGTTTTTTTCTGTTACATAATGTATATTTTTTTGTTTACAATAAACAATATTTTGATTTGGTTTTATTAATTTTTTACTCTTCAAATATTTTTTTTTATATTCAAAATAAGAACAGTAATTATAACTATAGATAGTTAATTTCGTAAGTAGAAAGTACAATTGGTGCTACGTTATTTATTATTATTATTGGCGTTACTTTGCAAAATTTATTTGTTTTCAATTCTATCATTACTTATGGTGTTAGATTCGTACTTATAATAAAAGTGCATAGGCTCCATTATTACTAATACTCATCTCTTACAGGCAACCTAATAAAATGTTAAACTAAAGCATACCAGCTTAAATTATGGTGCACAAAGTAATATCTCATAAAAGACCAAAAACTTTCCTAGAATGTAGCTATGGGTTACATATTATAGTAAACCATTGTCTCGTTATTCGAAAACGTGGAGGTTTTAGTCTCTTCGCGTCGTTCTCTTTTACAAATTATAAACGTCCACTGTTGCATAACAATATGCAGCGGCGTTGCAATAGCAATATGTTGCATGCAAACCCAGCGGCTTCCGTTGGGAGCGTTGCGACGTTGGGGTGCAAAGGCGTTGGATATTTTGCTAAGTATAGTTTCAAAAGACAAGCGCCACTGGATCAAAGCGGTTCAGGATTCTATTTCAGGAAAATAAGTTTTAAGGTATTGTTTGATACATTTATTAAAAAAGAATAAATTTTAATAGAATGAAGTTTTATGAAAACTTATTTGAGTAATTTATGTTTACAATTAATCGTTCATTTTAGTTAAGAAATTTATCATGAAACATATGCACTGTATTTCTGAATATTTCCTGAAACATGTGTAATTTAACATTTGTGGTACAGCTCCAATCGTTTTTGCTAAAAGGAGAGCGTATTTATATATATATGTATATAGCGTACATAGAATTTGTTAGAAAATGTTTCTGATTCTTCTATTATCTATCGTGCTTTGAACTCATTCTTCAATACTAAAGTAATACCTAATGAAATTATTTTGCTATAATCCGCAATAAAATAAATAGAAAACATATATAATGCTAAATATACGAGTATAGTGGACTATCCGTTTTTTTACACCCGATACATTCAGGATTCGTCAATTCTATATCGTAAAGCATGCATCGCGAGCAAAAGTTTATCGTGGAGTCGAATTCTGTATTGGGTGTATAGTGGACACCACATTTAGCATTATATATATTTTCTATTTACTTTATCGCGCATTATAGCAAAATAATTTCATTATTACTTTTGTATTATGGATCTCCGCAAAGTAACGCCTAATTAATATCATAACAATAAATCATTCTTAAATCTTTGTTTATTTTAGAAATATATACTAATGAATTCTATTTCAAAGCAGCAAGCTTACAGTTCTTTTATAATTGACAACAAAGAGGAATATTGAAAAACAGTTAGCAGGTTTGAAACTCCATTGTTGGCATTATAAAGTTAGAGTAACACGTGAGCTAGGTACAAAATGTGGTTAACACGAGTAGTGTTTTAGCCGCTTTCCGGCTTAGCGCTATGTTTTCATGTGACATTTTAGAAACAGGATTTCGATCTGGCTGCTCCCGTAAATTATTTATTTTTTACTTTTCACTGTCCGGGGCTATATCTTTATATATATTATAAAGTTCAGTTATGGATCCTTGAACGTAGAATACTTTTTGTGATCTATGAGTACGGCTTTTTTCATTAAACAAAATTCATCGGCTTAAGAAGCGATACTACTTTTTTAATCCTATGTAAAAAACGATTTATAGAAGCAGGCGTTACTTTGCGGAATTCCATATTACAGGCACTATTACAAAACTACCTCGCTATAATCCGCACGGGTTAAGCGAATGCAAACAAAATCGGAATGCGTAAATGTAATGGGCAGTACGATCTTGTCGTGGAGCCTATCCTCCTGATGATGTTTCGGCTTCGGAGCGAAACGATCGTCGAGATTGTTGTGGTGGTGGGTGTGTGTGCTGCTTGTGTGCTTTGTTGCTGCTGGAGGAGCCTTGGGGTACGTGTGATGGCTTGTCCTGCATGTGTAAGGTTCGTAGATTTTGCCTGCTTCATACACATTAGCTTTGCATGCATTTGCTTAACCCGTGCGGATTATAGCGAGGTAGTTTTGTTATAGTGCCGATGTAAAAATCCTTATGAATAATTAAATTCCTTTAGCTCTTTTGTAGTTTTTTTTTGTAATTTTATTTTATAAATTATCATCGTGACTAAACATACAGTTTCTGAGTTTACTCTAAGGATTACTTAGGCTAGGTTGCCCTAAGTTACGTTATGCATGTTATGTAAAGCTAATGATCGCAACCAAGCATTAAAAAAAAAAAACTTAGTAACTAACAATTTGTTCTAATTAATTTGCAAATGTTTTATTATATAAATATACATGAATTATATTCATACATAGGTTTTTAAGCCAACTATAGTACAAGAATTATAGTTTTATCAAAGTTTTATTTAAATTATGCAAGACGGATCGTATAGAAAAGCAGTTCTATAATTTTTATCAAAATATTTACGGAACAGCGTATATTTCTTGTTATGATACTGCTATCTATTTTCGAAAGTAATTTTGTCTGAAATAACATACCCAACAATGTAGAATAACGTAAAAGAATAAATATCTGCACTGCTATTGCAGTACATTCACTTTGTTATGCAGCGCGGGTATGTGGATAAAATTTTGTAAATGTTAACGAAATCGGTGGCAATGGCCAGCGGGAGGGGGTCGGTGCATTGCACACGGTGCAACCGATGCAGCACCCGCCTCCCCTCATCCCTTTATACCACATACATTCTGTTTTACCTTTTGTCAATGGAAGAATTTGACAAACTCTAATTAGTATGAACCAACGCAAGCGCTTATCTAAGAATTCTCTCACTCATTAGAGTAATGTAATATCTTGAGCGTAAGTACCCTCAAAAATACGTTTGTATTTCCTGTTCTCGAGAAAAAAAAACGATTTATTTCATACGTATCGGTCCAGCGGATAAACCGTGAAAGCATAACAAAAACAGTTTGACATACGGATTTTTGCATTCATAACATTGAATATGAATTGAATATATGCTTTACAATATGTTTGTCTCGCTAATCCGCGGAATGGAGGGTTTTAACTTCAAGCCTTATTTACTTGGAGAGAGATCCCTTGTTAAACGAAGAGGTTGTACTAGATCACTGAATTACAAGTGCCTCTAACTGTCATTTTTCTTACTAATGAAATAATTATACAATACGATATTGTAGATATGTAGGTATTAAATTCTGGGTCCCTTCTTATTTTTGGTTTACATTGATTTGCCATATTTAGTGCTCAGTAGTTTCGTCATTTTACTGTTGTAGATGACACATCTTTAATTTTTAAAGTTGACAGTACCAAGGAAAGTCATGACGATTTAAGTAATGTGTCGCAATACTAATAAAGTATAATTTTTGCAAGGTTTTGTTTAAATCGTGACTAAATTGTTACATTTAAGCGATTCTATCAAGACGCACCTTTACGTTTGCTAGTCGTTTGCGTAAAAGCATTTAAAAGCAATTTCATGTTCAAGCACAAAACTGACAGTTATATTATCAAGCTTTAACTAAATTTTGTTCAATAAAGCTTTTAAAACCTCTCTACCGTAAGTTTATTCAATTCTAAGAGTTTATTTATGGTTAAATAAATAAATATTTAAGTAATGTAAAATCTACGTCCTATTCGAAAAACAGCTGGTGTTGACAAAAACTGGCACAATTATAAACTGCCCTCATAAAAGAGTGTTTTTAAAAGATGAATATTTTTCGTACAGTTTTTCTTAAGTATTGATAATTTCGAATAACTCTTAGCAGCAGTACGTGCCTGTAAGAGTTTTATAGCAATGTAACAGATAATACAACAAACGTTGTGATTTAAGAAATGAAAGGAAGATTAAAGAGAGCACAAATATGGTTTATTTAACTATTTTGAAATAACTATTTAACTATTTTAACGGTTTTGAAATTATTGACATATTTTAATTAGTATAAGAAGGTACAACGGATATACTTAACAACTTATATTATTGAAACAAACCAAACTGGAACGTCAAATAGTTAGTAAATGTATTTATGTTTGCGGAATTTTATTACAAAATAATTTAAAGTGAAAGTATATCCGACATAAAACGAACACCTATATCAAAAAGAATTGACGAATTAAATGCCTATTTGAATAAAGAATATTTAATTTGAAAGTGTGTAAGGGTTAATTGGGATATTAATATCCCAATTAACTCTTACACATTTTTATAAGGACCTAAGATGCGCCAACACCAGGATGGAATATACGGAGGCACTACAACGGTATTATTTACTAATGGTTATATTTTATTTATTGCAAATTATACCGATGTAGTTTTATTACTTACTAACAGAAATATCAACTGTATTATATATAATTCTTATTATTGATTAGTGTTATATCAAAACGATTTTGATAATAATGGTTCTTATTTTAGAGAAATAATGCTTTTTAAGTAATATTATCTTATCTTTCGTGACATAATAAAGTAATATAAGTCATCTGTTCAGGTGATTACTGAATAAATGTATTGCTGTGTCAAAAAATATTTACCGAAAGATAAAAACGCCCATACATCAATTCACTGTGCTCGAATAATCCGTGCATTGACGTCGCGAATGCAGCCATAATCGTGCTGGTTGACACCGACCGCTGAGCGCCAAAGCGGACGTAGGACCAATGTTACTTTTATTTAGTTTTTTCGTATTTTCTTTATAGATTTTATTCATCAATAAACAAAATGAACTCCAACCATGAACAGCTTTCATAACCTCCTTACCTTCATATATTCCAAAAATATAAAATTATTATAATGATCTCAAACTAAACCAATTAAAATATGCACTTGCTTTATTTTTGGTGTTACTATAAATATAGTAGTAGTTGCACTCTGTTACTAATCTAATTGTAGGGTATACCTTTTATATATCTTTTCACTCCATTGGAGAGGTGTAAACAATATGAATCAAGGTCTATCAATTCATGACTTAGGCTTTTGGTGTACATTGCAATTTTAACTGTTTCCTTGAGCGTTGTATCTTTAAGTATATGACGTTATTCATTATAATATCGACCATCATACTATAGAGTTATTATACCAGAGTAGGGGAGTCTTTGCGTAATCACACGTAAAAAAGAGAGACAAGTAATAGTTCTCATTTGCTTTCTATTTTTATTTTACTTATTTTTATATACAATGTATCATCATCATCATCATCATCTTCAGCCATTTTCAGTCCAATTTTGGACGTAGGCCTCTTCCATGTCCCTCCATGCCAGGTGGTTATATTATACAATGTATATGTTATATAAATATACATTATAGATATAATATTATATCTATAATGTGATTTAGATGTTTAAATAAAACACAACTGAGTTTCTATAACATTACAGAAACGACATTTAATGCTATTTATTGTCTAAATCACAATAACAATATTATTTTTTACTATTTTACTATTACAATTTACAAATTGGTTTAAGCGACAATGACGCGATACTTCTTCGTTTATGTCTCCTTCTATAGACCCGACTGCGGCTCTGTGACATAAGTTGCGAGGAAAATTTAAATTTGAAAGAAAATATTTTTTCTTTATATATCAATAATAATATATAATAACTCTATGATTGCTCATCATACACCTGTCAATGTCAAACGTTTGTGACTCTCTTTCATAGGGTTATTATACTAGAGTCGGGAAGCTAGCCTAAAATGTGCCATATTACAAAAAAGAGAACACAAAGGAGGGTGATCTATCAGTCTCTCTTTTTTATGTGTAATTAGACAAACATAAATTCCTATTATTATTTATTGTGTCACTATCACTTTCAGGCCTGCCTATGGCTCCCTACTCTAGTATTAATAACTCTATATTCTCTTCCCTCTGATTTATATTCGCTATGGCTTTGACTTTATGCATTTATTAAATATTGTTTTATTGTGGTGCTATTGTGATGAAGAAGTTACTGCATACAAAAAAGATTATTCATGTTCTAGGTCGCAGTCAATAATACGTTATTGACTGTGACTGCATAAAATAATGAAACACAGACAGTTCAAATAAAACATTGACTATTCTAATTGAACCATGACTATTTTAGTCTAGACAGTGGATAGTAATCAGAACCGACAGTCTGACGTGTAAATATCGATAAAAAGGTAAGTACGCGTATCATATCTTTTTGAGGTCAGTACGATTTCATTTTAGTAACTAGGCGATCTAGGCTACTAAGATAGCGGGCCGTAGAGTGCTATCAATAAAAAAGATACATACATCATTGGAATCAGGTCACTTATTCAGATAGATTGATTACAAAATTACATTGTTAAAATGTACTGTCGGTAAATCAGATTAGATGTGGTTTGTTGTGTCTGAATGTCTGTTATGTCTAGACTAGATCGAAACAGTGTTGATAAGTGACGTAGACTCGACATTATTTTTGTTTATATCAACAATTTAGATTCACTAAGCATAAACAATTATTAGAAATAGGTAATTAAATATTTTTGAACTATAAGGGTTTTCGCAATGCTGTTTATTCTGACTGGGGAGGCTTTCGGAACCGACTCTCTAAAATTGATAAAGTGCTGGAATCATAAAAAAATAAACGAATTTTTATTTCAGAGTAGTAAGTATTTTTCTGTATAACAAATAATTTTAATAGGTATACAAAAAAATTAGAATAATTAAAAAAATATATATAAATGTTAATGGATAGTTGAGTGGAGAAAGACTTCAAGACAGGCAGTCTTGAAGACCTTGGTTAAAATGTTGCATCATAGACGAGTTTTTTTTCGTCGTGATAGAATCGTCTTAAGAATACTATTGGAGCAGTCTTTTTAATAAGTCTTGTTCCTTATAACGGCGTGAATAAACAAAGGAATTTACGATTCGCGGCTCACTGCGTCTTTTTTGAGGTTCTCTGCTCTCTGCCAATTCTGCAATCTCCAATGCGGGCTTGCTTTTCCAACTCCTCGGTGCTGCAACGACTATTGATTTTTCGAACTATATTTCCTGTACCGGCAAACCAGTTGGTGGCTTTAGTTCTTTTATGGACCTTTGGACGGTTTATTCGAGAATTTGAGGATGGTCTCTCACTCAGAGTGATTCCTTCTATGTTACTAAGACAGAGTACTGTAATATTGAGACAGCCTAGTAAAGATTGTATTCGTATTCATCATTAGGGACAATCTTATGAAGATTTTGCGTAGAACTTTGTGATTGAGATGACAACGATGTTATATATCTTTTACAAACCCCATTTTACTTATTTATATATAAGACACCAACGACATGAACACAGTTACAATTATACTCTTACATATTACACATATAATATACATATAACATATATAATATATACATATATAATTATTCAGTTACATATAAGTCTTCGTTCTGCGTGAACACGTCACTTAAAGGCATACACAGCATTCAATATTTGTAATTAAAATTATTTTCAGCGATCGAATTTATAATTACAGTATAAAAATATTTATAGTATAGAAAGTATTAGGTCCTTACATATGAAATTGGCGTTTTCTATGGGAGGAACATAAAGTCGTTTTTTTTTTAATGAAATATATTTAATTAATCAAAATATGTACCATAGCTATGTATGCACTTTTGCCATCTCATAGGTAGTTCATTGATCCCCTTACTAAAAAAACCATTCGGGCGGGAATCAATAAAATCTTTGAAGGCGGTTTGGACTGCCCCATCGGAGTTGAATTTTTTTCCTTGTGTAAGTAGTTATCCAAATTGCGAAAAAAATGGTAATCAGTTGGAGCAAGGTCCGGAGAGTACGGTGGATGTCTAAGACATTCTAATTGAAGGTCCTCTGATTTGGTAGCCGTCTGTTGTGCAGTGTGTGGTCTAGCGTTTTCCTGAAGCAGCAGTGGCCTAGAGCGATTGACCAGCCTCGGTTGTTTAGCAGCTAGCTTTTCCATCATGGTTTGCAGTTGCTGACAATAGATATCTGCCGTAATCGTCTGGCCAGATTTAAGAAAGCTGTAGTGAACGACACCGGCACTAGTCCACCAAACACTTACAAGCAACTTTTTTTTAGTCAATTTTCGCTTAGGGCAGGATTTGGCTGGCGAAGCCAGGGTTCAGCCATTGCGATGAGCGCTTCCGATTATCGTAGAGGATCCACTTTTCATCACAGGTAATGATTCGATTTAAAATTCCTTCATTATTGTGTCGGTTGAGTAACGTAACGCAGCAGTCGACGCGCGTTTGTCGGTTTGCTTCACTCAATTCATGAGGTACCCACCTTTCAAGCTTTTTCACCTTCCCAATTTGCTTCAAGTGGATTAGAATAGTTTTATCACTAACACCGGAGCCTGCAGCTAACTCGGACGTGGTTTGCGATGGATCCGCTTCCACAATAGCCTTCAATTCTTCATTATCAACTTTGGTCTCCGGCCGTCCACGAGGCTTGTTCTGCAGGTCGAAATTTCCAGAACGAAAACCAAAAACGCACACCGTCACCATACACATCATTAATCCTTCGAGCCGTTTCTGCAGCATTGGTGCCACGGTGGAACTCATACTCGTAAATAACGCGATATTTCATGTTTTCCATTTTGTAAACAGAGTGACACAAATAAAAAAACAAAAGAAGAAAAAACAAATGAATTAGGGGGTTTGAAACACAAATGCATGAGTAAATAGCTGTATGAATTTGAATTTGGAATTCCTAACCATAAAGGTAATATTTGAGATCAAAGTGGCCAGTACGACAGAACGCCAATTTCATATGTAAGGACCTAATATTATTTTACTTAAATTAACTAAAATATTTTTTTATATCAAATACGTCTTATGTGTAAGAAATTAAAAAAATATATGTAATTATACATTATGTTGAAAATAAATATATAATTCCAAATACCTAATTAAGATTAGATTTTAATTGTCTTTAAAAATATTTAATTTTGTTTTTAAAAGTGGTATAGGAATCCAAAAATATGTCAATTTCAGATATCCAAAGAGTACTTAATTAATTATTTAATCTCTTCATGATGTGTATAAAATAATTAGAATTTATATTGAAAGTGAAAATTACATTAATAGTAGTTAATGTACAAAATCTTAGAAACCTCATTTACTCATGTCTTATTATATCGGGTGATCAAAACGAGAGACATTTCCCGCCGCTATAACGCCGTATATTAGTAAGGGCCAATAACTTAGATTAACTTGAAACTAGCCGAGCACATATAATAAGACAGGAGTATAGCCGGTATCTATATATTAACTACGAATACGAATCACGATAATCTAAATCAAAATTAATAATAATATTACGAAATTCTTCTTATATCTCTATTTTAATGTGTTAACTAGTCCGTAGTGTATTGCGTTTCCCTTTATTACTCTTTATCGTCGCACTATTCATTATATTGTCTAGACTAGATCAAATTCACAACGCGGACAAGAAACGTAGCAATTCAAAAGCCATTACAATTACATAGCAATTGAACACAACCAAGGTTACCTAAGGAGCGACAATTAGGGACCATTAAAACATAGATGCATAAGGTTTGTGACGGGATAAACTATTCACAAGTAACTATTCATAATTTTAGATTCCACTATAGAATAAACGAAAATAAACAGGGTTTCATTTTATTATTCTCAGGCAATTGAAGCCTTTGAAGTATATTAATAAGAATAAGTCTAATAATCACAAGTGTGTCTAATTGTTAGTGATTTTCAGTCTTATCTATCTTCATTCTTCTATTACCATCAAAAGAGTTTGTTAGTAAGAAACAAAAAAGAAACGTAAATCTAGAATAATTTGTTTGGACTAGAATAGAAGACAAAACCTTAACAATGCTGCTCTAGAACAAATGCAATTCCCTGGGAATTATACGACTCTGACGACCTATTCAATCAAATAATCAATCAAGGCAATGGGTGTGTATCGGTGAAAACAGATATCATGAAACCAAAACGAAGAAAATTACCGGTGATATAATTGATTAAAATACACTTTGTTTTGTTACTATCCTCTAGTAACAGTTTAACTAGTAGTGCTTTTTATACATCTATTAATCTTTTTTACTGATTACTTATACACATTCATATAGATTGTTCGTATCTTACACTTAACTACTAACTAACAAACTTAAGTGCGTCGATATTGCGTAATCATAGTAGGGGACCGGCCAGGGTGAGAAAGGAGAACTAGTGGAGGGTGAGGCGGTATTTCGGCCTTCCTGAAGAGCCTTCAGACCGACGCGACGGACTGTCTAGACGTCTGGCATCTACTATGTGTCGTAACAACCATTATAAAATTCATGTCATATGGACGAATATGCGCCGAACCGGTATTTTGTTTATTCTCAATTAATACTATTTAACTTAAAATCTTTATTTGAATAATCTTTTATAAAAAGCAAAGTTCATTGTCCTATACGCTACCAATGCCAAACAATCTATGGAATGCATCAAAACCTATATTGTGCGGTCAACAACCGGAAGTATTCGTTAAAAATTTCGAAACATAAATTAAGCTATTAGAGTGTGTTTACTAAAGACCATTTAGGTCAAATCAGCGAACAATCGATCGTAATTACGGGTCGTATTTCAAATTCGTTCTAGTCGATATGATCTGTGCAAACTCGCACTCGCAGCTAACTCGAATTTTAAAAGGCTGGCAAATGCGCGAGGTGCAGACTACGGTCCGTAGTGACGCACGAATAAATCCGTGTCGAGACAAGGTCGGCGCGAGGGCGCGGGCCTAGTTCGCGTAGCATATCGAGGAGGATGTTTCACATTGCTGGTGCTATTTACATGATTTATGTATGTCTTATTCACCGAGATAAATTTTATCTGACTACAATCCCGATTGATATTTGCGCCTTAAATATTCCTATTTGCTCCTGCTTTGAAAATATTCAAATTAGTAATGGTACAAAACACAAACACGGAAACTGTAAACTCCTATAAAACCTAGCTGCCAATTCAAATCGTTATTCATATAAGATTTTTCAAGCACTTTTGGATCGTCAAGGATCAATATGATTAATGAAGCTATACAACTGGTTCGTAATGTTGCTTACCATATAGGCCTAAACCAATTTTAAATAAATAATTAATAAGTGAAAAAACCAAACATATGTAGAATTACTCACATTCTTTGCCTTGTGATTCGATGCTATGAATGCGATGTAAGAATGAAGTGGTCTATGATCTGAATGTGATTCCCGAAACATACATACGAGTATGTGATATGTGATAGGATCATTATGCTAAGAACGTGGAAATCTGCTAAGCTTTTTGAGTTTGAGCCATTACAAACTTCTAGATCGAAACTAAAATATTTTGCTGTAAATAATCCTTCTAGATTAAATATTTTTTTTGTATGCCACCAGATTATACATTAAGACCTATTTATACATGAAGTTAATTGAATTCAAAAAACAACAGCATAAATTCATTTTTTTTTAATTATTGTAATAATTATTCTGTACATATCTATAAAACTTTTTCGAAATACATCATCATATGAAAATCGTCTAGCCCGTTGGCACAAGTCAGTCAATGCCCGTCAGTGACGCAGTGCCTTCAGCTCCGAATATTGCGAGTTTGGTTTCCGCCGAGAGCCAACATTTTATAAAAACCATTTGTTTATTCCTTAAGTCTGGGTGTACTTATTATTTATTTAAAATATATTTGTACTCCTATATATTTACCGATTATCTATCACCCAAAATCGCCGTGTGGTATCTGGCTGAGTAGAATAGACCACCTTCATTCCTTGCCGAGGTGTTGTAAAAGGCGACTAAGGTAAGTTAACGTCAGGCAGGCGGCCGGTCGTAAATACGTAGCCAAATAATGTTACAACATGTTTGTAAAATGTTGTGCCGACCCCACTTAGATTTGGATAAGGTCAGGAGGATGATGATATCTATCACCCATAACACAATTTAACCACACATTAAGTTACTTGCTTGGGGACGGACGGCTGTGTGGCATACCATATTATTCATTTATGAAAAGTTGTGTTTTATGCGTCACTCAAGTGTGATCAACCCCATGCATAGGCATCGCCAAACAATGGCAGACAGGCGTGAGTCAGCGAGCGAGCGGTCATTTCATTGCACTGATCGTCTCGTTCACCTGCCTACGAGCGCGTCTAGCACAAACCAGGAAATATTTATGAAAAATAAAATAAAAAATATTGATAATATGTAAGAAGAGAGTCAAAAGATTCTTGGCGCGTATAATGTATTACCTAAAATCATTTTGGTCAATATAGCGAAATCCAAAGCGAAATGCTCTGACACTTTACAAACATCCACGGATATATCATATAAATAAAATTTATCATGAAATATTTTTATATTCATTTGAAAAAAATATATATTTTTAATTAATTTAAGATATGAAAAGTTTGAAAACAATACTTAAGTACTGTTTTAATGCAACTGGTACAATACAGTGATAGACTTTTTATACCTTATTGTTCTGTAAAATAATCTACATAGTGCGAAAGTTGAGACGATAAATATGAATTAAAATGACTATTATAAACTATTTAAAACACATTAGTATAAGAATCGTCATTATTGAATGTTATTGGTAAATACTATATGTCAATATAGGAATCAAAAAACGTCAAATGCCATTTGTTTTCGCGTGTTCTTATTTTAAGTTATGCTAAAGGTTCGAGAAAAATATACCTATAAATTAAATAACTTAAAATTAACAAATTAAATAAATATATAGTTGTAATATCGAAAATGGAGTCGAAGACAACATAATGTACACATTAGCTAAGTAAGACAATGAAAGCTTACTTCCATACTACGCACATTCATTTGATACGAAGTTATTGCCCGTTGCCAGACAATAAAATATGGTAAATTTATATCACACTTTCTTTTTCAACCGATGGAAGGATTTCCACAAGACACGATCTTATGCCGCTTTTGGACCCAGCGGCTTCCCGCGGCCTTTTTGAGGTCGTCAGTCCTACTCGACACTTACACACTTTGTTTTTCTTTTAAATAAATGTTTATTTTCTTTCTAAAGACATGATTAGAATTTTTCATTTGGGTCTCAAAATTAAAATCGTTTATTTACGACAATGTTATACTACTTCTTGACTACTTCTTACACTTAGTCACTGTTAGAGAACCATTATGTGTGAGGGTGAAGGATCTGGTTATTTCAGCTAGTCAAACTCTTTCCAGAAGCCCAGAACCCTGCCCGGTTTCCTCGAGGCTTCTTAGCGTACTGTTACAACCTTATTCAACATGGGCATATATTGCTGACTTTGTTTCCCAGTTGGGGTCAATATAAAGTGTCGATCAGTGATATAGGCCTATAAAACTCATAAATTTTTCCAAATTAGTCAGTTCTTGTCATCTAGTCGAATTGCTGCCCAGCTACGGACCCGGTTCCTGCCTGCCGGCTGGCGTCAGCAATAGACTAGTGAACATAAACTCCGGCTCGTACAACCCGCTACAAGGGTTTCGCGAAAACTGTAAGTACCAGCAGTTATTAGATAAATATAGAGTAATATTTTAAAATTACAAAGATAAAGTTAATAAGTTCAGTTTGTGTTTTTCTTTATATATAAACCAAACTGGACGGTCTAACAGTACGTATAACGTATACCGTTCTCGGCGAGCTAAGGATGTTTCCCAGTTATACTAGTTCGGTTATATTCCTTCTAGTTCTCCTGTACTACGCTATCATGCTAAATATCATATACTATACTTCAACTATCATGATTATTAAACTAACTCAGTCATTCTGTATTACAATATCATTCTACAAAACTTTATACTGATAAACAAGCTTATTAAGTAAATAATATATATTAATAAACCGGATTTTTTCTTTTGCTTTGACTAAAACTACACGTATAAAAAATTTAATAATGTTTACACAGAAAAATAATTTATATGTAGAATTACTTCACAGTTTGTAGTTGAATGAACCCAAAAATAATACAAAAGAATATTACACGCCCGTGTTCATGTTCTATATCCAACCATCCTTTAACCATCTGATGAAACAAAGCCAAATTTAAACAATATCTGCTGTTACAAAGAGTACTTCTAGAAGTGCTTTGCATTATTAAAATAAGAACAAAAAAACAATTAAAATTTAGTTATAATTTACTTTAGTCGTAAAGATGTTAAAGATAGTTTTTTGCTTCTTATCTTTAACTCACAGTCGTAATGTTACTTATAATAAAAGAATAGTTTACGTAAGAAGTACAATTTTTTTTCCAAAAACTACGACGTGGCACTTTGTTGATATGACTAATGAGACAAGCCGTCTGCGATTTAACATTAACTTAATTATGTTTTAATAAAATATATCTAATATTGAAATTAATTCAACTCAGATGGCTTACGATATGGCAGTGACTCGACCTTTACATGCTTTCTCTACTGCATACTACTCTTCTTCATCCTCATCCACTACTTTAATAATAACAATACTTTTCCTTCTGACAAACTTACTATCTATTTATATATTAATAGCTGTGCCAGCGGCTACGCCCGCGTGGAAAACGCGTGTCATAATTTTTTTATATAATTCAAATTTTAAACATAATAATAGTTATTGTGAGTTAACCATAAGAGATGGAGACATGCTATCGCGGATTTTTCTGTAGTATTTTTATAGATTAGATTTCTCCCAGAAAACAACATTTTTAACAACTGCGAGATTTCTTCAACACAATTTACTTAATACCGATATGTACTATATATACCTAAATCATCCGGAAGTATTGCACTATCTTTTGGTGAAAACTGTACAAAATCCGTTTAGTAGATTTTGAGAAAATCGATTACATACAGACAGACAGCTTTTTGGGACTTGTTTTATAATAAATATAGATATATTATATGGGAATATGACATTGACAAAGTTTTATTTTTAGCTATACAGTTTACCCTATTGTAGGGATTTGCTAAAAGCCATATTAGGCATGTGTCACAGGTTAGGCATGTTAGTACGCCTCGATAGCCGTTATCTAAAGCGTCAATATCGCGTTATCAAGAATGATAACACTCAATACAGCTCGTTTGCAGACAACTCTAACGTGTCTGGGTAAATGTTTAGATAGTAATGTCTGACGCTAATAACTACGGCCCCGCTCACTCCAAACGCTGTAACTCCATCTACCTCCACAGTATTTATTTACACTAAGAGGACAGGAGAATGATCATGATAGTCGTTCAACTTGTTATTGCGCTCTCAGGATTAAATTTTAAATTCATTTTTGACGATAACTTTTACAATGGAATGAATCTTTGATCCAGGACATTGGGATATTTAGGGTCTGCTTATTATTTAAACCTATATATAACACGCAACCCACCAACGAGTTTTTCTGTTAAACACTTATGTGTCTTATTGATAATTGCAATTTATCACACGCTTTTCGGTGAAGGAAAACATCGTAAGGAGATTTGCATATCTGTAGAGAATTCTAGGGATATGTGTAACCTACCAATCCGCATTTGAGCAGCGTGGTAGGCCTTAGCATCAACCCTTCATTCCAAAAACCCGGAGAGAGGAGGCCTATGCCCTTATGCGTTTTTCAGTTGTGATAGCCTAGCGGTGAGACCGGGCGGGGACCAGTGAGTCTGTTTATTAAAACTTATGTGTCTAATTGATAATTGCAATTTATCACAGCTTTTCGGTGAATGAAAACATCATGAGGAATGCATATCTCAAGAGAACTCTGGGCATATGTGTAACAAACCAATTCGCATTGGAGTAGTGTGTTTGGTTTTAGTTGCGAACGTTCTCTCAAAAAACGGAGAAAGTGAGGTCTATGCCCAGCAGTGGGATAGTAACAGGCCGTTACTTTTATAACTCGCAACCAGCTTTGATAAGGAGTAACTGTTTGGCGTTCATTACTATTTAAAGTTACAACAATGGTAGAAGGTAAATTATACCATATCTTTATGAAATGAGCCTAACGATTTTACATGCACATGAGGAGTAAATGCGCGACTAATGAAAAATACGACAATCGAAAATTTGATATTTGTTGTCGCAACACGTCATACCACTATCTAACGTCATTCATATTTTATTTAATTGAGGAATACGATTTAAAATCTTACACTAAAATAAATAATTAGAAACTGAGTTCCAAATATGAGTACAAACTGACTAACTGATACAATATAAAATAAACTAAGAGCCGCGCATCAGTTTGGAGCCCTTACTGTCAACTATTGATGACCGTAAACTGTAATACCAGTTATTATTATACTAGAGTAGGGGAGACATAGGTAGACCTGTAAGTGAGAATGTAACAATAAATAATGAATAGGAAGATAAAACTCGTATATTTATTTTGGTCTAACCACACATAAAAAAGAGGAACAAGTAGTCTTCTTTCTTACTCTTTATAGCAATAGGGTACATTTAAGGCTGACGTCCCAACTCTAGTATAATAACTCTATGTAATGCCAGTAGTTACTTGTTACATATGTGTTAAATAATTATAAAATAGACATCTATATTTATGATGTGTATACATTTAAACATACGGATTTGAATACGACTCGGAGAATAAAGAACCGACAGCGCACAGCGGGATTTCTTTCAATTACGCTTTACAATTCCCTCTGATCCGACTTCATGACGCCCGCTTGACATGTTGCTCCTAATTAAGTAAATAATTATTACTCCCCAGTCTATTTCTTGTCTGACGGAATAACAATGGCGCATCCCTAAGGTGAAGCTGTCGACATCGGCGGAAACAATTATTGAATGAATGTACTTCCTTTGCGCAGTGAAAATGTTTTTAAGATTATATTATTGTAGCTATATGATTTTATTTTCTCTTGATGTTTAAATGTAATTGTCATTCTGCTAGCTTTATTAATATTTCATCGAATTCAACATTAACATGCTTAATCTTAAATTAACTATTGTATTACTGGAATATTTGAAGCTATTCAGTATACGTATTGTAAAAAAAAAACTTAACAGGATGTTATAAAATATTTGTTTTTGCTAATTAGTTTTAGTTAACTATTATGTCAACGAGCTAATTACAGTGATATTCCTAGTCCAGTATGAAAATTTTAATTAGTTAAAAAAATGTTGTAATCATTACTTTTGTTATATAAATCTCCGCAAATTATCACCTTATTTTATATAATATCCAATTACTCAGTGATTATATAAAATATTTCTTAAACATCCAAGCATAATAAAGGCAAATACGCGAAACGGTTGGACATATTCCAAAATAATAGTTGAAATTATTATAATAATCTTAACTTTAATTAAGGGAGTTAATATAGCAATAGCACGCAGATAATTATATTATGTTTTCGGTCACTGAACTAAGGTTTTATCAACATGAAGTTGACGCCTCGGCATAAGTATGTTATGTAGTTTGTATTCGCATTTGCTCTATCCTTTCAAGTTGTGCCTTCAATAGCTCGACAAAACTAAAACATGAGATACAAAATTGATCTATTGTGAAAAAATAGAGATGGAGAAATAGAAACAAATCTCGATATCATAGCTGGGTACGCTTTGTCCTCACTGGTTACATAGGAGATATTAAGTTAGCTCCTCTCCTTTGAAGTCAGTCTTAGGCTAGATAAGGTGGCACTGTTGGGGCAACAGTCCCACCATGTAACCCATATCCTGACGTAGAAAAATGGATTATGTGGATACTAACGACACAACTGTCAGTAAACGATATTAAAAATATATATATCGTTAACTGACAGTAGTCTTGGAAAAATGGTGTGGTGTATAAAATATTTTAGAGTTTACGCAAAATATATTACCGCATATTTTAAAGTTTTTTTCTTTTCATATAGTTGCCCTTCAAGCACAAGAATAAAATATTTTAATAGAAAACTGTCCTTACGACTTTATTTGCGTCAATTAAAGTCTTAAAATACCACAATAAATTATGTACCATGTGTATTATTCTAGTACCAGCAACAAAAACGCTGTTGATAAAGTTAGCCCAGTATGGAAGCTTTAGTTGTACTAGATTTGTAGATTATATTAATATTGGTCAATCGGACGTAAAAGTGTGCACAAACAGATAAACCGACAGGCTTTCTCATAGAGATTATTTCTCACAGAGATATACAATTAGGAAAATTTTGGCATCAAAAAAACTGGAGCCATATTTTTTCTTCGAATTTTTACACAGCAATCAACATTGTTTCTTAACTATTTCGTTGGAATCTAAGTATGGATTTTAATATCCTCTCTAATTACGATTGCTATCGTTAAAAATTGATAATCAAGGCAGAACTATAAAGCAATTTTTATAATTAATTAAACTAAAATTTTGCTAATCGACTAAACATACTATTCTCCGTAATGAAACAAATAAATGTACCTAAGAGCAGAAAAATAATTATTTTGACAATTAATTTTAATAAACCGTTAAATGTTAAACAATTTGAATTTTAAATTAACACCACGTCCGAGATGTTATCTTATTGTCCAATTATTATATGGACTTCATGAAATTTTATCTGTTTCTATATAAAATTAACTATTTGGATGTAAACGTGGGTGATTAAAATTCAACTAATTAAATAAATAATTATTTTAGATACAAACATAGAACAAAGAGTTATTCTGATGGGTTTAATTTTGGAATGATTTTACATTAAATATTTGGAACTTTTATGTTTTTATTTCTATGAGTGTTAGTTAAATGTATTTTTGAAACTATAAAAAACATAAAAAGGTAAATTTTCATATATTGAGTGTGCTTTATAAGTAATTTAATTTAATTTAATAAAGTGTGAAAAAATTAGTCATAAAAATCTGTCATAGTGTGCGCTGTGGATGGTATTGATGATAGAACAAAGAAACGCATCAACATCTACTACAACTCCGTGATACCATATGTCCAAATATTAGAGTTATGCCAATACAAGTACTTTTTTACATTGTAAAAGTTGATAAAAGTGCAGACACTCCGTATTAATCCTTTTTCCGTAAAATATAATTCGTCAATATTTATATAGCGGATTATTCGTGAAAGTGTAACAGACGGACAGGCTAGATTATAGGATACAAAAATTCCGCTTTTCCTTCGGGAACAAGAAAACAGCATATGGTAAACTACTGAGTGTGATTTGTAACATAAGTAGTGTCCGAGTTGAAAATATGGTTGATCGCTAGATATAGTTAATGTCCGACTTGGAAATGGCAAGTTAAGCCAAATTACTTGAGAGTAAGTGAAATCGCAGTACATTCGCAATCGGAACTCGAAATTATAACACTTAGAAAGCGCGGCTGGTTAATCGTCGCGACTCTGTGGCGGGGTGCTGAAGAGACTTCAGGTGACGAGCCGGGCCGACCGTCTAGACGGCTGGCGCCTACCTTATGCCGTACCACTCTAACCCTTCGTTCGCACGGACGTAAAAATTACGTCGCGTTAAAATTCCACAATAGGCGTTATAACAAGTTTCGTATGGTATATTCAGCTTAACGCCCTCGCTCTAACGACTAAAATGGAACACTGCACGATAAAAATACGACGCGATATAAATACGCTGTCGTGTGAACAGATACCTGGATACCCATTTGTTTCAATTCTGCGTAATTTTTACGCGCGATAAAATTCATCTCGTGCGTACGAGGGGTAAAGCCACATTCATTCTTATTCGTTTACGAGACGTGTATTGGCACTTTTTTCAATGAGATAAAAGGATATATTGAGTTTGTGTTTATATCCTAATGGTAACAAAACATCATTAACGTAAATTACGAAAAATGATACCATAGATAAGTTTATTTAAGTCGAAAACATATTAGCATCCGATTCATTACCTGATTAATGCACTTGCAATGGAATGCGTACGCATGGAATGGGCTGCGAAGCAAATTTAACTAGTCAGAATTCTCACTTAATTAACACCTTATATTTTTACTTAAAATTCCATTCATTCCACTCACTTGGCTAGGTGGGTTCATAAAGCTAGCACACAATGGGTTTTTTTTATTCTTCCACATGCCTGTATTGTAAGATAATATTTTAGTGAAAAAGTGTATAATGTATAATGTATTCTATACAGTCAGTATAAGGCGGAATTAAAATATCTAAAATACTTAGTGATTTTAAAAAAATGAGGATCAAATTGGCCTCTTTTGGATTACTATTATTAGTAATCCATATATATATGTATACCTTATGGTATAACCGAGATTTTTGTCCGATTAGGTAGGTCCAATTTCGAGAAAAAAGTCAGTCGCCGAATCTAACTCGGATAGGCAGCGTTTGGGAAGCCACGCAAGATTTTTTCGTCCAAGATACCTCAGTGCCTGAAGACCAAAGTCTTCGAACAGTGCGTGTTGCCAGTGATGACCTACGGATCTGAGACGTGGTCCCTGACTATGGGTCTCATAAGAAGACTCAGAGTCACTTAGCGAGCGATGGAGCAGGCTTGCTGCTTGGAGCGTCTCTACGTGATCAAATCAGAAATGAGGAGATCCGTATAAGAACCAGAGTCACCGATATAGCTCAGCGCGTCGCGAAGCTGAAGTGGCGATGGGTGAGGCACATAGTGCGGAGAACTGATGGGCGTTGGGGTCTCTAGGTGTTGGAATGGTGACCCCGCACCGGTAAACGCAGTGCTGGCAGACCCCCTACGCGATGGACGGACGACCTCAAAAAGGTCGCAGGGATCCGCTGGATAAAGGCGGCACAAGATCGTGTATGTGTGGAGTTCCCATGAACAGACTTATGTCCAGCAGTTGACGTCCATCGGTTGAGAAAGAAGAAGAAGAGAAGAGATTTTCTCAGTTTAGTTCGAGATGTTGAAAATTTAACATATCTCTAATTCAAAAGGAACAAAACAATTATTTTGCTGTTAATCAGGTATGTATGCTGCTAAGAGAAGATGCTCGGGATAGTGTATCCTGCATATTTTATACCTTCCTTTACTTTTACTTTTTACATATCTGCAATTTTTATACCTACTTATACAAATTATAAATATTCATAATTTACATTAAGTAGTTCTCGGTGGGGAATAAAGACTACAGCCAAAATCTCGACGCTCGGTCCGAAACCGAAGCATTATTAGGAGGATAGGCTCAACGACAAAATCGTACTGCGAAGTACAATCATCTTAGATTCGAGCATAATTCATTCAAGTAATGAATATTACTCATTTTATTGAACAATATTCGACAAATGCGTGTTGCCGTGATGACATATGGATCTGCAACTTGGTCGGTGACTATAGGTCTCATAAAAGTTAGTTTGTGGGTGATACTATGAGTTATGATGGGAGTTTCTCGGTTTGGGAGGTTATCCGAGGAATTCTCTAGAGCAGAAAGTTTTACTCACAATGTTTTCCTTCCACATAAAGCGTGTACTAGGCTTAAAATATAAATTAGGACCATAAGATTTTATGGAAAACTTAAGGATTCTCCTGCCCTGATCTTGAAACCACAATCTTCTTACCAGAAGATTGCGATTTCACCTGCTACCCGCTCGCACCTGTCATGACGACAAATTTTGGAAAATAGTAATCTGCATGTAATACAGATGCAATTATAAAATAAAATAAAATAAAATAAAAAAAAATAAAATTATATAGTTTCGTGTATACGTCGAGCCAATTTCAATATAACGCTTAATGTAACAGCTCTTTTTTGCTAGTTACTTATCTCAAACACTATATATTCACATTTTCGTTTCATATATTGTGTCTTCTCCCGTGTTCTGTGGCGAGACGACACGCTCCGGCGCCTGGGAAAAACGCGCCTAGTGCGGAACTGAATCAATAGAAATAATCGTCGTAGTGTTCTAACGACCCTATTTCGTGTGCCAAGAGGTCGTTCACTGGTATTGTTTCCTTAAGATCTTTATATAGATATATTAAATCTACATTGTAGGAGTCTGTTTAATGAATTAAGAAGAGACGGAGGTAAGAGGCAGTAATTGGGGTAAAGGTTTAATTAAAGCTTTATTCGAACATTTACTCGGTGTCTGTTATTGATGTACAATACGTGCACCTAATTTTTTTTGTCTGTAAATTAATCTGTTAATCACTATAGAATGTCCATAGAGTTATTATACTTAAAGTAGGGAACCCAGCCTAAAATGTGCTATATTACAATAAAGTCAGATGAAGAGAAAGCAAATGTATCTATCTGTCTCTATTGTTTATGTTTGATTAGAGAAAGACAAAGTATACGAGTTTCATTGTTTATTATGACACTCTCACTGACAGGCCTGCCTAGGGCTCCCCTAATCGAAGTATGATAACTGTATGAAAATGTCAAATATGGCTTAGTCATTGCCCTTCTGCTGCCATTGGGCAACGAGTGAACTAACGAGCGTTTATGACGATAGTTTTCAATAAAAACTAATATTCCACACGTTATGTAACGTGATAGTTGTGTTTTATATCAATGAAATTAAGTCCGTCTACTATAATTGGTAATTTTTTGTAAGGCGCACTATCTCACTTTAAAAGATAAACAACAGTTGCTCAGCTTCTTATAAGAGTTAAGCTAGGTAAAGCGAAAGACCACCCTTCCGACGCTGCAATTACTAATCTAAGTCATACCATCAACCCTCCACTACACGTCGCCCTAAGCCGTGGTCCGGCCTTACAGGAGGCACCCTTAGGACAACGCTCCCCGACTTAAGTAGAGCTTCTGCGCTCTACTCTCTGCATTTCGCAACTAAGATGCAACGCAAGATACTTCTGCGCTCGCCCGTCCCGCCCGGTGACGCTGTAAAAGCCATTAGGGCTAACAGCATACTCTAGTTCGAAAAAAAAGCGAAAGTTAAAATTGTTTATGATTAATGACGTCATAAAAAACTATGCAAAAACTTTATTTTTATAACAAATGCTGTTTAGATGCAATATTTTAATTATCCCATATCCAATTTAATAACAAACAAAGTACCTTTCGAATTAAGTTCGCTCCGTCTTAAAGTCCTACAAAAATATATATTTCTGAGCGTAAGTTTCGCGAAATTTATTACGTAATACTTTGGCCACCTGTCTCTCGAAATTAAATTAACGCAAATTTTAATTAAATAATTGTTCAGAATATACTTTTCTTGTTTTACTACACTAGTACATGCCGTTTTTTGTAATATATTTAAAAAAATATGTTTACTCTGTTTTAGATATAATTAGGTAGTTTAATAGAATATGAATGTTAAATTGACTGCGAGATAATAATGTGAAGCGTAGTTCGTTAGTTCTCTGCGCACTTTATTTATTATGCTGCAAAATGCATAAGCGTAAAGGATATACGACGCGAATAGTTCTTTAAAATTCTTTAAATTCAAATTTAAATAAATCTTTTACAAGCGCTTTTGAATCGTCTAAATTACAATGAAGTTACGACTGGTTCGGACAGGCGCTCTTACCGAGAAGAACGAACAAGATACTCGGCGGTCACTCTTTTAAAAAATAAATATTTCATTAATATATAATTATTTATAAATCAAAAACTACAATATAATCTAGTGCGCAGTCGGTCGCGACTTAAATCCATCATCCAAATCTCAATCATTTTATTAATTTGGCAATATATGCCGTTTGGTGATATATATGTTGGAGAGATGGAATACAATAAAAAAATATAATTATTTCTATTATCTTTATTTATCTTTTTAATGATATAATCTCTTAAATGGTATATATATAATATTTCATTGTATATAATAAAAATAATCCATGCATTATTCATGTTGTTACTTATCTGAAACACATACCTCATTATTATTTAAGATTTATGTGTTCATTTATTGTATAATGATTTCATAAAATTTAATAAAAGATTTTTTTTTTCAATGGTATTCGCAACATTCGGTACAATAGTCAAAATAGCGACAAAAGAATGTCTTTTTACGTATACAGATACCATCACAGACTCAAGTTATCCCTTGCTTTTTCTATCACATTACTATTATTGTAGCACATAGTGATTTCGTCATTGCTATCTCGTTCAAGGTTAAAGAACAGCAAAACGCATTTCTATTAATTATGTAAATCCTTTTAGCAGTAGTCCGTAACAGCCTCCTTTTAATATTTGTGTAATCAATATGGCATGGCAGATCTACAATAAGCTACTACCCTCAAGCTGACCGGAACTTAAATGTTAAAATATTTAAAATTAAAAAAAATGAATTTTTTTTACTCAAAATATACTATTCACTTAATAAATAATTGTCAGATGTATAATATCATCATGTTATCATGACCTTTATTAATAATTATTTAATAAGATAGTTAAAAGTATTATTGTATTGAGATTTATATGACATTTAAGTAAACTAACTGTTATATTATGTATTCAACTTTGTAATCGACTGAATATAATAATTTATAATATTAATATATAGTAGACAATTATAATTAGTATCTAAGTAGCATGTCTTTCATCAATATCATCTGAATGTTTACACAATCTAGGCAACAAATAAATTAATTAAGTTATTTCACACTAACGTAATTGGCAAAGCTAAAATTGATTGTGGAATTTTCCCATACTCGTAGAATCGTCTATCAAATCCGTAACTATGTAAGGCGCAAAGCAACAGCTGGAAATTTATGTTATTTATTTTGTGTATTACGTACATCACCAATTTTTTTAATAATTCTGTATATTTTATGCACACAAAGTATAGGATGTATATTTTTTAACCATAAAAATATATAGGTATTTCTACAAAGATACTGTGTAGCATCTGTTACAACATCTATTCCTGAACTTCTCTTGAAGAAATTGTAAATGGCACGTATGGCCCTTTTTCTTCCAATATAAAAAATCGTCCCATAACATACGTTTCTACAATAATATATTTTGTTAAAGGATAAAGGAGGAAGGAGTTAAAATGAGTAAATAAAACAAACAACATTATAATATACATTGTCAGTCTCGGTGGATGAGTTTGGCAACCAGGAAGTTTGGCTTTCGCCTAGTACAAATGCACTTGTAAAAAGTATATACCTGTATTATAATAAAATAAAGCATTTATTTTATTAATTCGTACCAATATAATAGACGCAAATGACTGTCTGTCTGAAAGCATAACAATGCTTTCACGACTAAGTTAGATCGATATTCAGGAAATTTGCTACAATTTAGTTTATGCAAAATCCGAAAACAACACATACATACATAGTAACAGTGAAGTTGTACAGAAACTGTAACAGAACTACTGTGCGGAAGTAATAATAAAATTATTATTCTATAATCCGCGATACAGTCGCGATACATTCTGTAAATTATTTAGAACTACTGTGCATAATCCGCGTGTGTTAAGCGAATGTATGTAATGCTAAATGTAGGAAGCAAGCAAAATTCACGTACCTTAAAAATGCAAATCAAATCTAATCAAAATAATCTTTATTCAAGTAGGCTTTTTACAAGCACTCTTGAATCTTCAAAATTTGACGTCCTTCATTTGAATCGTGCGGGATAAGTCACCACACGTATCCCAAGACGCCTCCAACAGCAACAATGCACACAAGCAATACACAAACCTACCACTAAAATCTCCACGATCATTTCGTCCCGAAACCGAAGTTATCGTGAACAAAGTTGAGACCAGTCATTTTCATCCTTCGGAGATTTTGGTCATCAACTTGCTGTTATACATACTTTTTAGCGTGACAACGACCCCTTGTAAAATAATTACATAATTATGTGGTACATACATACTTAAATAAAAAAATATTTTTTCATAATTAAACCTATAAATATTATTAAAAAAAGTCCACAAAAGCTGTCTGTATGTAATTTATAGAATTAGGCGTTACTTTGCGGAGATCCATAATACAAAAGTAATAATAAAATTATTTTGCTATAATCCGCGATACATCGCGGATTATAGCAAAATAATTTTATTATTACTTCTGTCTGTATGTGATAGGTTTTTAAAACCTGAACTGAACGGATTTTTGTACAATATTTACTAAAATATGTGCAATACTTAATGAAGGTTATAGGTATAGGTTATTAGTTCATTCTGTGTGTTATTAGTTCTTAACCATATTGATGGGACTTTAGGGGAGGAATGGAGCACCATATATGTGTTTTATCCTAGAATTCCCGCAGGGTGGGCATTTAGATGGGAATAACTTTGTGACACACTGATTTCCATGCGATCGAAGCCGCGGTCACAGCTAGTTCAGTATTAAATAAGCCGATGGCATAGACGGCTCACCAAATTCATGCTGTAATAACCAATGGGGCGAGGGTCGCTGATTAACTCTGTTACGTGATCGTATTCATTGAACCACAGCAAATTGGATTATCCTCAGAGAACATCTGTGAATTTTACCTTTGATGTTTGATTCCTAACTCAAATTACATTTTCCATTACACAATGTTGTTTTAAAATATACCGAGTAGCAGCTATAAATAAGATTTCTATAAAATATGTACCTAATTGATGTCATAATTTATCCTGTGTAGGAAAACAGGAAGTCATTACGGCGTTGGACAATTTGAGGTTTATGTGTTATCTGATAATTCGCTATTGAGTAGCTTTAAGCTCCAGTCTCTATACTCAGTAATAAGATCATCTTATTTACTAATACTGGTAGTACCAAGTCTCAGTTTCTTACGTCAGTCGGTCGTGCCCACTAGCCCTCCACTACAAGGGCCACTTGCTAGATTTGCTAATTTCCACCATAGCTCTAATTCTTCACGCCTTTATAGAACGAGACGCTTAGAGAGGACGTCAAAGGATCTTATCTCATGCCATCATCCCGATTAGTTGATATTTATTTCAGTAACCAGAAAATAATAAAAAAAAACTGTGTAGCCAAAAGGAAAATTTAAGTAGCGGGTTACTTGACTAATTACTCTTAACTACTTAAATTTAGAACTCACCACCCTGCACCAACGCGGCTTGGCGACTAAAACATATCTTTGGATTTTTCTAGGAATATTGAAGACTCCTGACCATGTTTTCTTTCACAATAAACCTCATTAAATTTTTATTGTAAATGCACGGGTACTCTTCACGGATTTAGACCCACTCACGGTTTGACACACACACATATATGTATATATGGAAATTATACACACGGAGTCTGTCACCAAAGTAACTTATTAAATACTTGTGTTATGTATTACAGACAACTGATAAATTTATATATAACTAGCCCCGCGGTTTCACCCGTGTCCATACCGATCTCGTGGTAGTGGAAAGTCTACGAAGTCGGACTATAGATTAATTTGTAGATTATTTCATTATAAAAAAATGGGTATCATTAGTATTCTTGGAATAAGAGCTAACTCACCAAATGCAGGCCCTGATATAACGGTCGCTACAATGAATTTGTTATGGCATTATTTTCTATCGATTTGTATGTATTTTTCCCAAATTTTCGAAATTTTGAACATAAAAGTAGTTATTGTGAATGAACCGTGAGAGATAGAGACATGCTCCCCGACTTTTTGTAGTATTTTTAGATTTGCAATTCTCTAGTACATTACTTTAGCGTATCTCTGCTGGTTTAGGCAGCGCATGGCTAAATCTTCCAGCAAGAAAGTTTTTTAACAACTGCGCGATCTCTTCAACACAATTTACATAATATCGATATGCACTATTTACCTAAACTATCCGACTATCTTTTGGTGAAAACCGTACAAAAATCTGTTCAGTATAATTTTGAGAAAATCAATTACATACAGACAGACAGCTTTTTGGGACTTTGTTTTATAATAAGTATAGATGAATGTTTGTCGGTATGTCCTTTATAGACTCCGCAACGCCTGGACCCATTTTAACGAAAAATTCAGACAATCTTTAGAATGATCCTGTAAAGGTCAGTGGTGATTGGAGCATTTTTTTAACTGTTGACTTATGTTTTGAGGGGAATTCGAAACGAGACTGCGCCAGACCTAGACTGGAAGAACCAACAAATTGTTTTTTTATTAATATTGTTGGTCCTGGGCGGAAGTAGAAACCGCGGCAAACAGAGCTGAAGGGTCACTCACACACATAGGGATACCAGCACCAACGGGCTAGTCAGTTTTAAAGTTATAAATTACATATAAGTTTAAAACAGGGATATTTAATCCCTGTTTGAAAATAGCATAATGCTTACTCTATCTGAAGACTATAAACATCAAATAATACAAACGATATCGAAGTAAAAACGTTTGCGCATCTCGCGCGTAAATACGTAAAATTTCATTCACCATTCAAGAGTGCCATTGAAGCGTGATCGAGTAACGAAATTAAACGCGAACCGATTTAGCATTCATTGCGTTATGCGTATAATGATTTCTTTTACGCTTCGAAGCGGTAAGCTACTCGCCTTATATTTCACGAAGCGATAAATATACGTATCAGTACAAGTACCCGTGTCATAATATATAGTAATCAAATTCTAATTCAAAACATTTTATTCAACTAAACTTGTATACAAGTGCTTTTGTATCGTCAATTTACTGCTGGTTCGGAAAACTTTTAGTACCGAGAAGAGCCACGAAGAAACTCAGCCGTTGCTTATTCAAAGTATAATTCTTATTACAATCAATCAATTATAAAGATATAAATGTATCTTAAATAGCATAAAATTATCATGAACTCAATGGTTTAGACTATTGTTACAGTGATATACTTTGTTCATATAGTGTAATAAATATAAAAATGAATGTTTGTCCGTATGTCTTTTATTGACTCCTAAACGGCTGGACCGATGTTAATTTATTATTCTCCTGCCCTTATCCCACTCTAAGTGGGGTCGGCACAACATGTATTAAACATGTTGTAACATGATTTGGCTACGTATTTTTGAGTTTTTTAAAACAATCTTTAGAATGACGGGTGATCCTATAAAACTTGGTGGCGATCAGAGTATTTTTTAAAATAGTTTAATTATGTTTCGAGGGGAATTCGAAACCAGACTGAGCAATAACAACGTTTGGTCAGACATCTAGTAAGGTATAAATTTGAATTATTATATTTATGGAGATGGTCACAAAGATTTACTACTCCAGAATTTTAAATGATTTTTTGAAGTGTGAAAGCGACGTTAATAAATTTACTTTCGAGTTTTATTATTGTCTATTTTTGTGCAATGTTTTTGTTAAAATACATAACACGTATATTAATGAGCTTATGTTAATTGAATTGAGCTGATTATTAAGCAACGTACAATTTTAGTAGAATTGAAATAGTGTTTTGTTTATTTCAATATATGTCTGAACATAATGAGAGTAGGTTGTCTGAGTCTCAATTTTGCACGTGCCAAAATATGCTTGCATAAATTATATACATTTTTGACATAAATTTACTGACATAGGCTAATCTAACAAATACTGAAAATAAAATAAGGACATATGTGCCATTTTTTTATTGTAATGTAAACGTAAATTGTAAACGTATGCTAGATGGAACGTATGTAAGATTTAGATAGATGGTACTTCCCGGACAAAAACCGAGTGGTGAATATAGTTTAAAGTAGTTGACTTAACATTTTTAAAGATTTCTCATTGAGTACAATCTTTAAAATCGTGCTTTTAAGAAATCTGTCGGTCTGTTATTAAAAAAAACTTAGTTGACACTGAATAGCAAGGTACTAAATCGTATAAATGCTAATGCATGTATTCTATTTTCTCTAATGTGTATTATCTAATTTAGGTGAATACTTTTTGAAGAGTCTATCAGTGTATCAATAGTCTCTCCAGTATGTAACTGGTTAAGGGTTGCAATGCAGGTAGACGGGGCAGTTAGTGGGGCGAGCCGGCCACAGGGTGACCGCACCAGCCGCGGCGGATGCCGAGTGCCATATTCGGTCACTGCACACTGTTGTTTACCACGATATCGCGAGGCCGCGTGACGTAGCGTCTAGACGGCCGCCCGCCCCCGCCGCCCGCACCCCCCACACCCCCCACACCGTGTACACGAGCACCGGTTTATCTTTTCAAACGGTAATGCTGCAATGTAAAGCCTCGGATGCATCGGCCTAGACACGAATTAGGTAAAGCGTAAAAGGCCGCGATATACATACAAAATTTCTATAGATCACAAATTTGGGACGATTCACCTCGTTAATGACTCACGATTCAATCGTAATGCTATTTTTTTTTAATCTTACAGGTTATAAATTATACATCTTCCACTGTAACAATGTATTTTTGTAATATAGAATAGTTGAGGAATATGCATATACTCATTGTTAAAATACATCATTAAGTTTCTTTAAATTTTGTACTATACTAGTATAGTACTATATTGTTTTTATTTAAGTATTCTCGCAGGAAAACGGATTTTTATCCTATATGTTACCTGGTATTTAAGCTTCAACAGTACCAAAACTTCATCAATATGGTTCCAGCAAATTAGCAGTAACAAACAGCTAATTTATTTATCAAAGAAAAAAATTATAACTTCGCCTGTATGTTCACTTTGCTCAGCTTCATTATCTTCACGACTTAAAGAAATGTTTTTTTTTCGTTAAAGCATACAAAAAATGAAGGTTCAATATAGTCAGTATCTTAGCGAAGAGCTGAATCAGGCTATAAAAATCGTTTTGGTATTTATTCAAATACCTTGCTACATATTGAATCGTATGCCGTTACAAAGGGATGTTCAACAGATGATTAGCTAAGCTATTCATGGCAAATTATCACTTTTTAGTTTTATACTAAAACGCCTTATACTCAATCTATACGGGGTTTTTGTGGTGTGATCTACATTCAGCATTAATTTTTCTTCAGCCACTTCCACTGTTAGACGTTGGTTTTGTCAAGAGATTCCTACAATATATTGTATATTGTTAGAGTCTCTTGTGTTTGTACCCGGTAGTACCCTGCGACCTTTTTGAGGTTTTGTCTGATATCAGTCCAGTTATTCATGGATCTACCGATGGATCTACGAAGCAGCGTTTTCTGTGCGGGCTGGATTAATAGGATGGTCCAGGATGATAAAAAATAAAATTAATTTCTACATTCAGAATAACATGAATATTATTACTTAGTATGTATAATATATTTGATAGATTTATAGTGAAATAAATTTATACATAACTTAATGGCAAACTTATATGTTAGCCTCTGAAATTATAGTAACTTTCTTTCAAAATAGGTAAACTTTAATTTTTCATTTATAATTTTTTAAATAATATACACAAACCATAATAATACTTAATATTTTAGTTTTAAAGACTCTTTAGCTATAAATCTAAGTTTTTTAGTTCTTAATAGGAAATTTCTCTATTTTCCTAAAGGTGTATTCAACATTTTATTATCGAGCTTAATATTTGAGATAATCCTTAAAATAAAGCCTTCATTAAAGCCTTCCTATGATAATTAACTTAAATTTTTACTCACGGCAGTGTGAACCCAGATTTTTTTGTATACAAATAAGATTATCTGCGACAAACCAATCTTACACTTGTGATAAAACAAAATCATATCGACAAAATTATTCTTATTTTATTGACTATTAAACAAATTTACATGTTAAACTAGGTAACAATAATGAAATTTCAAATTTTCCTGCTTCAGTGGTTGTGATTAAAAGCTATTATAATGATAGGGGGACCAGAATTGAATCTTACAGCAAATCCAGTGACCAGCAACATTAGTTCAGTGATAAATTCTAACTACAATGTATAAAGCAGAAATAAAAATCTTACATCACGTAAATACATGTAACTATTCAATATTCTACATTAGGTACACGCTTCTTCCCACGATAAATAAATATATGGCACAAATTACACACACGGTTATTCGTCCCCAAATTAAGTAACTTAATACTTGTGTTATGGGTGACAGAAAACTGGTAAATATATACATATATCATTTTAAATACATACTTAAATACAAATATACTATAAAATATAATATAAATACTTAACACCCGTAATACATAATACACATCCGAAAATGTAGACCCTCAGCGGGAATGAACTCGCCACCCGTGGACCTGAAGGGTCATTGCCATCTACGCCAACGATCAAGTCAAGATGTGCAGAATATCGACATAGGTCTGCCACCACAGAATCCTTTTTTATGTAAAGTTACCAAAATACTATTACCTACATTACAATACAGTATCAACATCATAATATGACTAATATTACAAAAGTGAATAGACCTTCCTCCTTCCTTCGTGTTCCTTCGTAACCGACAACCACACAAATATGTTTTTGCTGCAGATTTCGTCGACAGTCGGCTCATAATTTTATATGATTTTTTATACCACTAGAATCCCTGCATAAGTCAAATTGACTTGAACATAGACTATGCATTTAAAAGTATAATAAGAATGGAAAAATAAATTGGTATACGTTGAATTGATGTATAAAAGAGTGAATTTATGTTTAGAATATCTTGTAGCAAAGGTTACATATACACGCAAGTATATGGTAATGCGTAAACGCGCCAGACTTGTCATTTTAGATAAGAAACAACAGTGAGAATCTGTCAAACAATGCACCTATACATATCTCACCTTGACATATACAGATAACCTGAAACTGTATCATAATGAACCGTCATGAATACATCTACGTGTGGCAATACGCGTTATAGTTTAGTATTTAAATCGATTCGAATCGAATGTAACTCGGCTTATCATTTAGTATATTTACAGTCAAAACGTGGAATTATTTCGATAGATTTTCATTTGAAATTTAAACATTACAAAATCGGTTCCCCACGTCACTAAATGCAATTTGTGAAACCATTAATAGTTTTAATATAGCAATACCCTAAACAGTAAAAAATAGCAAAAAATAATAATGTTCTCATACGTTATACTTACCTTAAAGTAAAATTAAAATAATACCACGTTATAGCATTACAGCAACGTTTCAATAAAATGGCGATATGAACAAAGGAAAAAAACTAATCTGGACGAAATGTGAAATGTTTGCGAATCTCCTGTATCGTTAAGAGACGGTGAAAGGATTAACCATATAGGTTTTACGTAAATTTTCTTTCAACCAAATCCACAAATGTTATAAGAGAAACTGAAAATGACATTTACTATTTAAACACCACAACGACACCGCTCTATCTTCGCCTAAAGTATAGATAAACACACGCGGCTCGTAGTGCTTTAACTGTATTGCAATTGGGCCTTGAAGTAACTTACCATGTATTTTAATATAATGCTCCAAAGCAAAATCTATATAAGCTCTCTTTTTTATCAAATTTAGTTTACTTAGAATTTAACAACTATCTGGTGTTCGTTTTAAAGGAGTTTTCATAATGAAATTTCTTCACTCATTTATTTCTTAATTAAAAAAAGATTCATTTCAAAATTGTATCTACAGGCGGTGAAGAAAGTATACCCATACTCTCAATGGTTATGACTGTATCCTATTCTTGATCCAACATTTAAGCGAAAGCCTTTTAAGAACCTGGCTCTTCTCTTTTAGATCGTTACCCGAAACAATAATAGGAACAATTTTGTATTTGGATCAATATTCCACATAAGAATTATCTTATAAGCATGGTATGACAGCGATATCTAATATACAATAAGTGCATTTGTTTTTAATACATTTAAAAAGTCTTGTATCTTCAACCAAATTTAAATTTAAAATTATTCTTTTTAAAATATAATAGATACTTTGTAACAAGTTGGTCAACAAAGCTAGCATGCAATAATGAAGTTCTGTACATATGTGTCCTTTAATACAAATAATAAACCTTAAACCAGAATTCGGAAACGATAGAAGGATTGTACATATTATTTATCTATAATAGTTTATTTTACTTAAAATATATGTAAAGTTTAAAACAAACACACCGGAGGAAGACAAAAGGCAATAAACATAAAGTATTTAAATATAACTTCATTTAATTCATGAGTGCAAAGATACGAAGATACTATAGTTAGCCAGTTGTAAATTAAACTTACATTCATTTATCTGTATAGAAAAAAAGACAGACCGGATTTCTATCTCTGTGACTATCGCGAAACTATTCTTTAAAATCTATTTTATGTAAATCAGAATAATAAAATTGGCATTTTGGTTTATATTTTGGAAATCTAGGAAATGAATTCCTTTTAAACCAGTGTCAATAATGACATATTATGTATATGTATAAACTTTATATGTATATACATAATATATCCATATTTTTAAAATTTATTACTTATATCGTCTGGTTTAAGTTTACTAAAATTGCAGTGGAAGCAGAGTGAATCATTAGAATATAATAGATGTGCCCCGCAGTTACACCCGGAAAGCAATTTTTGTGTAAAACCGAAGATAATAAAAGTTTTACGGTATATTTCAAGTACGTCGTTCATACAAACACTCACAAACTATCTATCTAATGTTTTCGTAAATTCTACTGAAATATTAAGTAGTTTCTAAAATAAAACGTTTAATCTTCATACCTTAGTTATACTCAGTTCAAGCTAGTCAAAGGATCAAAGAATAGTGTTAGTCAAATTATTTTATAATTTTATAATTTATTAGTTAATCGGCCCTATTAAAAGTAAAGTGGTAAAGTGGAATTTGGTCCAGTGAGCCTTACCCTATTATAACTATAAATGGAATAGTCTCATTTATAAAAATATATCGTAGTTTTAGTGACTACGATAAATTTTTTTATTTGAGATTTTCCATAATTTTATTTTGCGTAATGGAGAAAGAAAAATATAAACTTTAGTCACAATTTCTTCCAAGGAAATTTAAATTTCCATCACAAATAAATGAATTGTGGTTTTATGGAAAAATCTTGTTCTGATGTTACCATGTTTGTCTTAGATAAAAGCTTATATCCATTGCTCGACATAGGTTTTTACTAGAAGTATCTGCGTCTATTAACAGTACTGGATATAGAAGAGGATTTATCAACGCTGTGATTTCGAACACAGGATCGCCATTCCAACACCTTACAACGTTATGATTTATATCACTAATTTTTGGTCTTCCATGGTTCTTCATATTTATGATTAGATTGCCAAGTAACATTTCAATTATCACTGGCTAAGAGAAGTACTATTATATCCTACTATTATACTACTATCACTAAGAGAACTAAAGTCAATATGTTTCAGATGAACATAATATGGTAAATCATCGTAAGAAGCACTTTAGATTTTGCCAGGTACAATAAATAGTAGTACAAAAATAGGCCTAAGAATAACTTAAGAATAACTAGCGGTAAATGGTAGTACGAGATTAAGAAGATTAACTTAGAATGAATTCTGAAAGCTTACAGCATTAGGTGAAGTAAAAAAATGCTTCATATAAATCATTTTACAATTCAAAATTCTTCATCTACATGTTGACATGACAGTTTGAAAGATGTTTAGTTTCGAGTTTATTTTGCATATATGTAAACACATTAAAAACAGTATATTATATATGCCGCTTACTAATGCGCATTTAAATCAAGTGATATTTTGGGAATTAATGGGATAAAGTTATCAGGGCACGCCGGCTGCTTTACATCCGGAACAAACGTTTGGCTAACGAGACCATTGTATATAATGCTGAAGTACGTATACTACTCGTACATGCTTTTACATAAAAGTTGTTGTAGCACTTTGGCAAACAAACCATTTCAATTAGCATTCATACCAGTCCAGTTTTGAGCTCTAATTAAATTTCCAGCATAGGAAAATGGATGAAAATTATTTACTTTTTCTCTATAAAAGACTTTTATCAACAAAGAAGACAAGAAGAAATTTTTTGTTTCCCTTTGTATTTCTGTGATAAATATTTTACTTGTATTAAAGAAATTATATTTGATTATTCTTCACGCGAGGAATGATAGGTGAATTAGGACCACATTCATTTCTCAGTAGATCTATATCAACTACGAGTACATTGATTCTAAAGCGGGCCCTCTCCGTGATAGCGTAGAGAGGGTTATTAAGTACAAGTACTCTTGGAAATAATAATATTGTTATTTTAAATATAATATATTATATTTAAAACTAGTAACCAAAACCTCTCGGAAGAATTGCACTACGTTTTGGTAAAAACCTTACAAAAATCGAGTCAGTAGATTTTGAGGAAATCAATCAGATACCGACAGACAGTTTTGGGGACTTTGTTTTATAGTAGGTATAGATAATAAGCAGCGATGTCCTGACTGTCAGTTATTCTCAAAGGCCAAAGCAATAAAAAATATTAAAAGCTTTAAAAATAATCTATATACTTATGAGTAACCTAGTTGTGAAGTACGAATAAAATCTGAACACTCATCAATCAAACCATAAAGACTTTATCTATTACCTTATTTAAGACATCTTTTATCTATCTTGAGCAATATATCATTCGGCCTAATAGTCGGATTAATTGATTGAGCACAGCACTCAACGATTTTACGCTTCTAAACGTTGCATAATAGATACATCTGAGATAAAAAAATACATTAATCTGGCGTACTTTATTTTGATCTTTACTTTTATGAATACGTTAACAGCTTGTTAACATGCCATAATAAATATCTTATCTCATAAAAAACGAGTTGATAGAGCTTGATCTTTTTACTTTGTGTAACGAAATTGGCAGCAAAGCTTTGGTCGTCATAGTGTACTCGTTTTTTAGTGACCGATTTTTTCAAAATATGATTTAAAGCTGCGATATTTAATTCGCTAATCGAAGACGGTAAACTTTCCACATCTAAAATTTTTACCCACAGAATGCAATGACATAGAAAGTGTAAACAAATGTTACATTTGAAAAATTGCCTATCATTAGTAAAGTTTCAATAATATTATGGAGAGACGTTAAAATCCTTGTAAATTGGCACATGTAATATTGAGATTAAAGTTGTATACAAGAGAGATGCGTCATATCAGTGAAGTGTAAGTGTAACCGACTACCTTAATAATCGTACTATACCTTAAGAATACCTTAAAGTATTGGCGTATTATTATGCATTTTCTGGTTAAGGATCTCTCTCTCCTGTCTCTTTCCTTAAAAAGAAAGATGGTTATAGATGCCCCAAATTACTACAATCAACTTGGCAGGTTACACTATTGCAATAATTCTCTTAACCGGTTTCTTCACGCAGTTTTCCTTCATCGTAAATCGCATTTAATTATAATTTTAATATTTTATAATTTGTTATATTTTTTTATGATTTTTCATTATTTTGTTTTTTATAATTACAAATATCTAAGATAGTTAAATAAGTTAGGTTAAAGAAAAATAACTTTATTTCACTATTACAATACATGCAATTATTATTTATTGGTAATAAAAATAAAAATGAAAATAACTCATAGATCTACCTGTCCAGGGCTTAAACATACCCTTTGACTATTACAGCTATATCACTACTCTGATATGAAGTGTAAAATTATAAACATTAAATAAACAACAATTTGGCTTGAAGTCATACGCCTCTATCCGTTTATATTGCAAGGTTGTTTCGTTTTTCGCAGATATTAATATTTTTATGAGAGATATAAGAAGTTGTTAATTCGTACAGCTCAAGACGAACGTTTGTGAAAATAATTTTACAAAGATATTTCGATTAAGTAGAGTATAAAACTTTTCCATCTGAATTGATTTCACCTTAATTTTGGTCTTCTGTAGGTAATAGATTTCAGCTTTTAATGATATCGGTTTTAATAGTACACAATAACTTATATTCTGGCTTAAGCTGTGTTAAATAATATACAGTTATAATAGTCGGATATTTACAAGGAATTGACAAGAAAATAATAGACCTTAAAATACCAAAATATTTAAAATATTAATATAAATTTATTTTAAAAACATTAGGTAATAGAAGGTGGCATGATGTAACATTTAATAAAAAGTGATAACACTAAATTAACTCTTTATAAATTGAGACTACCTATTAGTTTTTGCACTATACATTTTTTCGTTCTGCTCAGTTGCATCGCCTGAATTATTGAAATGCGGTCGTGGTCCGAGACCGGCTCGAAGTATTGTTACTATAATCTGTTACAGTGGTTAAAAACTATTCCTCTCCATATACTGAAAAGCCGTAGTAAACTGTGATAGCTCAGCGGTGAGACCGTATTACTCTCTCCAATGAGTTTTCTGATAAATCCTATGTGTGTATTATAACAGATAATTGCAATTTATCACACGCTTTTCGGTGGACGAAAACATCGTAAGGAAACATAATGCTGGGGATACCTATAAGCTAACAATTTGCATTGGAACAGCCTGGTAGGTATTAGATCCAATCCTTCTCTCCAAAATAGGAGAGGAGGCCTGTGCCCAGCAGGGGGATGGCAAAGGCATTTACTTTTTACAGTTACAGTTAAGGCATTACTTTTTTTACTTTAAGGGTTATCGGGCTAGCATTTAAGATAAAAAATTCCGTTTTTTGGATACGGAAAAACACAATGCCTAGATATCGAAATACAATATTTCAATATTATATTTGGATATCTAGTATATAATATAAAAATATATATATAATAATAATAGGCATTACCATCCTATTATACGAACTAGCGGAAATCTGATAAAATACATAATAGACCCCGTCTAGACGACATAAGGAAAACTAGTGGATAAATGCGTAATCAACGTGATTAATCGCGACGCGGTAATTGTCATCATAGATAACTAGATGCTTCATCAAACACGTAACACACTCCATTTCAAAATTAGGTCCATCGGCTCATTAGAAATTTTGGCGATTATGAAATTAAATAAGGTGTGAAGTGAAATAAACATAAATTCTCTTTCGCTAATTAGATGAATATTACAAATAATAGAAATCTTATCTTCTTCATAATATTGTAAAATTAAATTGAACCGACTTAATATGTACCTACGTAAATAAGATTATTATAAAATTATAATACTAATCGTATATTCTGCGTGCTTATTATTAAAGGATCAATTTTAAATGCAGTAAAAAATCAAAGGCGAAAATATTAACTTTATGTTAATATAATATATTATTTCATTTTTATGCATTTTATAATTAATATAATTTGTAATAATATTGGGGTAGAACATGTATTAACTTTTAACAAAAAAATCAATAAGAAGGTGCGTATTGATCAAGGTGCACTTCTGCCAAAAACATTTATAAATTACTTTAAATAAGAATTCTGTGTGGTATCCGGCTGAGTAGAATAGACCACCCTCATTTCTTACCGAGGTGTCGTAAAAGGCGACTAAGGTAAGTCGACCCGCCGTGTGATATCCGGCTGAGTAGAATAGACCACCCTGTTTCTTACTGAGAGGTCGTAAAATACGACTAAATCATTTGACAACATGTTTGTAACATGTTGTCAAATGCCGACCCCACTTAGAGTGGGATAAGGGCAGGAGAATGATGATGAAATTACTTTACACAAGAAACCTTTACAAAAAAAGGACAGTAAGCAATGCCCTTGTATGATATGTATGGGTACTGTCCCATTGTAGAATGTTTCGAAGCTTTTTAACTTGGTTTATGCTATAAGAGTATTCAGCGTCCAGAAAAAGTGCATTCGATTAATTTTTGATATCTGACTATAAGATTTCTACCCGTGATGTGTTTAAAAAACCGTTAAGAAATAACAAGTATATTGAGGTTTACTATAACGTTATTATAGCTAATGTTTAATTACAATAACTCAAGTAACTTATTAGTCAATTTATATATCTACATCACTTATATTTATTTTATTTATATGCTCAATGTTTTTCAAATATTGAGTGAATTGTCGCAATCGCGTTTTTAATTAGAAAAAAATACGCCTCGACAAAAAAAGAAAGAAGAAGAAAGAGAAAGAAGAACGTTGTAAGGAAAACTTTTATTTACGAAAAGACACTATTAAATTTAAAATTTAGAATAATTTAATAATAATTAGGCATTAGAATAAAAACCGCGGAGAGCAGGGTCGTAAGTTTTATATACTACACAGTATCCGAAAAGAATTCCGAAAAGTTCGTTAGTGCCACTGCCCTGTTTTGTTTGCTGCCGTGACGCCTTCCGCAGTGCCGCTCGGGATCGTTGCCGTGAGAAGAGAAGCCGGGGCAAACGCTCGTGGTAGACGTCGCAGGTAGCCGGTACAGGTAGCAGTTATTGCAGACGATAGTGCGAAGGAAAGAACGAACGCACGAACGAAGGAAGGAAGGAACCCTGAAACCGAGTTATTGCGGAGTTTTAGAGGATTCCGTTTTTCAAACTTAGACTGCAACATTGATCATCTTTCTAGAGGGTATGGCTCAGCAGAATGGCAGGGGCGTTATAAAAGAATTGAGTAGTGATCAATGATGCAGTGAGTTATACAAAGAAAAAGTTAAATATACAGTTACTTATAACGGTCATTTTAAACTAATTCCGTTACTACAGAAAATTTAGCAAAATACATAAATAATTATCCTAAATTACACTAGAAATAAAAGATACTACAAGATTATCATTTTAGAACTACGAAATACACAGTTATTTATCTAATACATTTAATGAATGAAAACACTCACCCAAAGTCGGGATAAATTCGTTGCACTTTTTTTGCACACACAGTTTTAATTTTATAATATAAATTAGATAGATTATTAGATCTAGATAGAGTAGATCTGATGATTTTTTTTACTATTAAACCCTTGAAAAAGCAATTTGAATAAAATTTTAACAGGATTACAACTGTACGTTTTTGAAAGTAGGTAGTCAGCAAGTGTGCAGATGATTCTCCGAACGTTAAGGTGCCTCGCGAATGTATTCCGTTCAACGAAGTTATTAAAAATATTTTATGATGTGAATTTCGATAATTACTTTAATTTTATATTTATGATTTTTATGATTTTTATATTTAATTATAATAGTTTAGTGTAGTATTAGGATAAATTTGTTTAATGTAAAAATAGTATAATGTAAGTAGGTAATCAACGTAGGTAAGGTTAGGTATGTAGTTTTTATTTTGTAATTAGGTTTTTTTTTTAATATGTGTTTTAATTTTTGATTATATTTTAGATTATTATTTTTTTATTAAAAAATGTAATTAATAAGTTTTATTTATTTAGATACTTTAAGATATTTTTTTTTCGTATAGCAAATTGACAGTTAGTTGACACTTTTTAAAAATTTGAAGCTACTATGAAACGTCAGTGTTACAGAATCTACAGAGATGAAAACTCCATTCCACAATTAAGTGTAATGGAGTTTTCATGCAAAAAATCTTTTATTTAAAAACAAACAGATTGGTCTTAACCATATACATAACTTATACATATTATTATTTACTTTTGCTAGTAGTAGTTCAGTAGAAGGACCAAAGTATAATATTTAATATCATTTCACTATAATCCGCGATAAACTTCATCAGTCATCGTAGATTATAAAATTCTTACTTTGGTTTCACAGTTTATTTTTAGCAATCTAAGAATATACATAATTATGAAACGATTAGCGATATATATAATAGACAAAGTAGGAACCGACATAAACTTGCGGTTCCTGCTTTGGGCCTTGCAAATAAATCATTTGTGGGATCGGGTATAAGATTCTATAATAAAATCCCGCAATCGATTTTATCTTTGCCATTGCAGCAGTTTAAAAGTGCTGTTAAAGGGATGCTGATACCAAAATACTATTGAAGATTATATAGATGATAATATGCGTGGATATAGATAGCTACTCTGTACAAGATAGTAATAACCAAATGTAACTAGTTATAAGAATTTTATTTGAAAAGAGCATACCCGAGTTTCTTGCTGGATCTTCTCGGTAGGAACAGCTTTCCGAACCAGCGGTAGATTTTAACGTTTCAAAAGCACTTGTTAACAAGTTTACTTGAATAAAGAATATTTTGACTTTGAATTTGAATATATATCATAATAATGTTATCCATTGCATTTGGGGTAATGGATTTGCATAAAGTCTTTCTTAATTCTATAAAATATTTAGAACTGAGATTTTTAAAGAAGTAATCCAAATTTTAAAATGTTTGCTAGCTAAATTTCGTCTAGATCCATTCAGCTTTTTTTATGATTGGGTAACAAACATCCAAACTTTTAGTATATCTTTTTATAATACCACTAGTCTTTCTCTAATAAAGAAATATACTTACACAATAGAAATTATTTTTAGTAGCGTTGGCTGTTATAGTTTAATTGTCTAGCGCATTATTATGCCCCAGACAGACGTGATAACTAACTGTCTAGGTCATTTGTTTGTGCCTCGTGTGTTGAGTGAGAATTTATATTGATGTTTCCTCATCGCGCACTTTTAATGCTATCTCGTTTCAGTATTAAACGTATCTAGATTCTAGAGCCTCGTTAATTATATGAGGCTTTAGTGAAATTTTCACTGTGATTATCAAACAATGTTCAAATTAATTAATAGAATTTGGCATTATTTCGGAGATCGATAATACAAAAGTAGTAATAATATTATTTTTCTATAATCCACGATAAAGCAAAAAGAATATATATGTAATTCTTAATTTAGTGTGCTATTCGTTCCTCCACCACCACAATACACAAGCATTGCACACATTCATTATAAAAACTCAACAATCGCTTCGCTTCATAACCGAATCATCATCAGGCTAATTTAAATAAATCTCTCTCAGCATTAAACACCTAAAGCAAATAGACTGCGCATGCTTAATAAAGATTAACAAAAGGAATTCCGCTGTCGTCAGAACTAATTATGACAAATGAAATGAACTGGATTAAGAAATTAGGTTTATTATGTATAATTATATTTCACATTATAATTCATACTTAAAAAAAGAATAAACGTAACTTTGATTCAGTCATTTAATCTATAATCGAGCTCTTTAAACATACCTATCTGTTTTCTGAAGTACATAACAGTAACGTATAATGCTAATTAAATAATTAAAAAATAGTACTAAACTATTATAAAAAATACTGGGCATAGGTAACTCCCTCCAGAATGTTATAAATTCGTACCAGCCTAAAATAGAATTAAATTACATGGCTTGGATATCCTTAACGTTATGGTGAATATCATTAACTTTTTAGACTTATTTTTCTTACAATCAACAATAATTTAATAAGAATCACTTCACAAGAGAAAAAACGGATGATAGGAGACCGATACCCAGAAGTTTGCTTATCATAACCAAACCGCAAGGCCACCTTTTAGTTCCATATTCGCTTATCCTGCGCGGATTATAGCAAAGAAGTTATAGTTTCTGAAAGATATCGCACTATAACTGAACGCTGTTTTAATGCGTTAGAAACCAGCTCTCATACATGTGTCTATTTATGGGCTCCTTCTTACAATAATCATCATCTCCTGCCCTTATCCCACTGTAAGTGGGGTCGGCACAACATGTTAGGTGAGGTGTCGTAAAAGGCGACTAAGTTAAGTTGACGTCAGGCAAGTGGCGGGTCGTAAAATACGTAGTCGAGTCATGTGACATGCTTACAACATGTTATGCCGACTACACTACTACGTTCTACTACTATTATATACTATACGTTCTACTACTACGTTCTTACCTTAACTAGAACCATGTTTCAAGGATATAAGCGAGTAATTATAATAATGTATGACGTAGATTCTAAAACCAAACACTGCATATTTAATGATTCAGAGTTCTGACATCAAATAATATCTAAGCGGTCGTTTTTGTTTTGACGATACGGCGTATTAACTTTTTGCTAGTTTTCAAACGTAACGTGAGGAATCTAGTCGGGTAGATTAATACAGCAGGAACGATTTGATATTTAAGAACCGGACAAATCAGATGAGACTATTACACATTAGAGCTATAGTGGCGAGCCCTTTAAGCAAGTCAGATGCCGCCTGCATTATAAAGGTATAGAATACCATACAATAGTATAACATTGAATCAATAGAATGTATTACTATTGATTCAATTAATACACAATATTAAAATTCGACATTTTAATATTGTGTACTAATTAAAATAATTTTATTTACACAATATTAAAATTTGACATTTAGTTTTGGGAATCACATTGTCTTTTTTGTTCGACGCATTATTTTATGTCGAGGTATAAATGACAAATTATTTCGTTTTTTTTCGTTTTAGTGTCAGAATAAATATAAACCACGGATGTTTTATTTTATTTTATATATTTATAGAATATATGTATAAAGCATAAATTTTCTTTTTTGCCCATATCTTTATCGTGAACTTTAATCATGTCAAAAATCACACTCATAATGTCGTTATGAAGAAGTAAGAAGTTTTAGTATAACATATTATTACATAATATAGATTTGCTTAAATTTTTCCATATTTTAATAAAGCATATACATATATTCTAACACAAATAGATGATTTCAAAATTGATAATGTAATACGTATAACACTTATCATATAGACTACTAAAAGAAAAGGGCAAATGTTTGCTTCTTTGAATGTTTTTTGTCCTAATGTTCTCTGCTTGGAATATACTCGAATTATTAAACATTCAACATGAACAATAATCATATGCTGCATCAAGCTTTGCTGGTTATTAAAAAAATCCATTACATGTTATACAGATAGAGTGCCGACCCTGCACTGGAGAATGCATCTCAAAAGGATCGAAGACAGCCGCTTAATCTAAGCAGTAGCAATTAAATTCCTGTGATATGTGTAGCCCGTCATCCCTATTGTAACGGCGTGGTGAGACTAAGCTCCAATCCTGGTTTCCAAGAGTAGAGGAGTTTATTCAATTTCTTATTTTCTCATTCCTTCCAAAGACTACCTTTGTACCTTTCTGTTCAGTATTCCACGGTATTCTCAGTCATTACTGAACGGATGTTTTTCCGGTTTTGATTAAATCATTACAAAATAAAGTTTTAGGTGTGTGAAGTCGCCTTTTTGTCTCAACTTAATACCTAATTATGTGCAACGCAAAACGCCTTTTACGAGGGTTACAATAACGTCATGGAATCGTCATTATGTCAAGAAGATGGCAAAAGATTTTTCCCATGATCGTGTCTCAAATTGCGGTTTATTGTCATTGATATGTTTAATCTGTAAACGACGAAAAAAGCCCAATTAATACTTTGGTACATAAACTTTACCGAGTATCGACTCGGTAAAGTTTATACAAAGCATCGTACAGTAACGTCGAATCACTAATATTTAAGCCCTACTACGACTGCATCTTTAGCCAAGAAAATATAGGCTGTAATGCGAGTTATTTTTACCTTCAATATTAATTTCATTATAGCATTTCATAGATAGCATTACATTACATTATTCGGTTCATCGGGTGTTGTTACTAGTCATGGACGATGCCTCCAACTAGATCTAGGTTAATATTTTGTAAAATATAATAATCATTTTAGTGCAGAACCTTTAGTTTATGAAATTAGTGATTTCTCTTTGGTATTTGTAAGACACTGCATTGTGCATTGATAAGCTTTCTAGCCGTGGTTGTAAGCCTAGCCTCCAAAACTAGAATCAGAAGATGATGAAAAACCTTTAAACTTTTATACTTCCACCAGGATTTAATCTAGAAGAACATGATTGGTATTAGAGATCATAAAAACTTTATTACACGAGCGAAATTTAAAATAAGACAAAAAAATATGTAACAATCATTTTGCCACAAAGATTAAAATGTTTATCGTATCTACGTAATATGTTTTATGCAGATGTATGTGTTAGATGCGGACTCATTAAACAGGTTCAATCATGATATGAATGTCACATAGTTCTTAGATATGCGGTGAATTATTGATATATGTTGACATTTATGTCGTCGTTACATCACGTTTGTTACTTACTGATTATTAGCACAGACTGTCTGCATATTTGTCCATAGCCTTAGCCATTGCAGTAAAGAAATTTAAAAAATAGATGGTGTATGTACGTGAAGGTGGAATCTTGCAAGTAAAATTTGATCCCCTTCCCGGTGTCCGATTCAGATGAAATTTTACATACTGATCTAGTCCCAATGACAATGTATTTTTGTGATAAGCATGACCTGATGCTGCTGCCAGGATCAGCTCCAGACCAGGGGACTTCTCAATGGCTCAAAGAAATGAAATGGAATGGGAAAAGCTTTTTTAACTTGACTTGTTCACAGTTAACTGTGAGTTAAAGAAATAGATAAACGTAAGTGTTAAAACATCGAGTTTTTACTTGTAATATTTATTATGTTTGTATTATTATTAGTATAATGCCTTCTGTGCCAACATAGCCGTTGTCTTTGTTTCTCAAACTAACTACTAAAGGCCAAGAATACTTTCTAGACGTATATTGTACGTGTAATTGCCTTTAGCGTAATTAATACTGACATCTTATCAAATCGATCCATTGCCCTAATCCATTGCATAGTTTAAAAAAGCCTTGAATTTTTATGATATTAATGCGAATGAATCACATTTAGCCGTCATTACTTAATAAAGGGCGTGATATCTTTAAAAACGTTACAACATTATATCAAAAATAAAGATTCAGTGGATAGTGGTCTAAAAAAAATAAAATTATATTAGTATTTTTATTATTTTAAATCAATTCTAACAATATTAAGATATGGACTGAACACAAATAACGAAAACTTTGCACTGGCAGCGTCTTTTAGAAATTTTATTTTCATATAAATATAACGTTAATTTCTGCACGTGGATGTCACCTGAACATCGCTGAGACGAAGGCCACTGCGTACATACGTCTAGTCTGACGCGCCAGTCTAGCGTTTAGAGTCTAGACTTTTGTATCAGGGATATTAAACATTATGTCATGATTGTATTGAAAACTGCGTTATTTAAAAAATACAATTTAATTAAGAAACATAATGTCTGACCCGTTGGCGCAGTAGGTAGTGAGTCTGCCTTCAGCTCCGCGGGTCGTGGGTTCGCTTCTCACCGAGAACCAACATTATTATTATTATTTATTAATCACATTTTTTATATAATAGTTCGTTTCTTCAATAATTATCTGTCATTATTGCACCATTAAAGCGATTCCAGAGTTTTAAAAACTTTTTAATAAGTTACCTTGTTTTTAAAGCTTTTAACTTGCGGTGTATATGAATGAGGAATCTTGCAAGTTTTTGACCCACTTCCCGATGTTAAATGCTTTTTTCTAATGAACTTATTTGCTATATTGCAAGAATTTGCCGATCTTTTTAGGCGAAAGAAATGTTGAGTGTAGCGTAGCTCATTCATAGAAATAAAATAAAGACTATATAAACCTTACCGACGAAATAGAAATCTGCACTTTATATAATATCGTGCTGGTGACTCTTGATTATACGTCCCTACGAAGTTTTGTTAAACATTATTCACTCAGTTTAGACGTGTTGCATGTTTGAAAAGAACTTTAGTATTTAGTCATGTAATTCCAACAACCTTTAAAGTACGAGGATCAACACTTTTTCTTTAATGAGAGACAGGCCTTTGCTCGGCAGAGCATTAGTAATACAGTGAATAGAAGTAAGTTGAAAGTCTCCTGGTTAACGATGTTGATATGTAGAACATTAGCATCGTTATAATCCATATAATATAACACATACGAAAGTCCGTCTGTCTGTTTCCTTTTTACGATTAATTCACTGGGTAAATTGTGATGATAATTTGTGCTCTTGTAGCTTATATATAATAAAATAATAACAAAATCTATTTTTCTTTCAGAAAAAGGCAAAAACACATACACCATAATGGGGTTCTTAATTTTAGTTGACGTGAACGTAGTCGCAGTTCACAGGTACAGCTTGTGTAATTAAAAGTATAATAATCCTTCCTATCATCATATTATATAAATAAATATATTAACATCTTTGTGTTTGCACCTCTTTTCAACTACATATATAGGTTTGTAGTCATTTAATTCTAATAATCTTCATTTTACTTGACGTTAAATTAGGATTGTCCGTTAATTATCATGGGAATATGTTATATTTTTCAAAATCTTTATAATATGCTTTGGTATAAAGTGATTAACATAGTACGAGTAGTTATATACCTGACTCCCTTAAGACATCGAGAACCGAATGATACCCGTTAATTCAGTGTAAATTTTACATCACAAGAATTTCCCTTGTGAATATATAAAAATTAGGTTAGAACCTCCAAAATATTTTTCATACCTGTAGAGATTACCTAAACAAGGCGAAAAGCAAAATTTTCATTTAATTGCTTTCCTTAATAGCCTTTCTTTTTTTATGCGTTCTTTATCTTTTTATCCGTTCCATTTATGTCCGCATGGAAGCAGCTTTTACTATTTTATTGTGATTCTATTCATAAATTTCTAATTGACGATATAACACTTTATAAAAAAAATTATATGAGCCTTTATTTAATATGAAAATTAATGAAAAATTTAAATGAAATGGTAACACAGTAATTTAAAAACAGTTTCTGAATCCATTTCATGTGGAAATATCAATTATTGTGGACGAATGCTATGTGCCATCTAGACACTTTTTGTTCTATTTCATCAGTACTAAAATAAATATATTAACAAATCTTCTTCATCTAAATTTTAATGTCTTAAAATATCATATTCCATTTAATATTGTTGAAGCAACGCATAATAATTATTTTAAGTAGCCTATATTCAAAGTTGTATTCAAAGGTAATAGGGCGTGAACTAGTCCCAGTCATTCCTAAAATGACAACCTCACCTGCACGCAGTGCACCTTGCAAATAAACTGACTATACTCTGGCGAATGACTTGGCGTCATAACGATTTTTAAGCTAACTTGATTATAAAAGACTGACAGCGGGCAGCAGCGTTGTCGGTCTGAAATGGTCAGCACTGCCAACCTACGTGCAAAGCGTGGTGATTATTGGCATAACCCTTAATGGATACACACAAAACCCCAGCCTAGTTCCCGGCAGCCCCGCTATTCTTGGCTCTAGCAGCTAAGGTTCTGGACCTCGCATCGGAAAACACAGGGTCGGTAGACCCGCTACGACGTCGACTGACGACCTCAAAAAGATCGCGTGGAGCCGCTGGATCTAAGCGGCGCAATATCGTGTGGTGTAATCTCTTAAAGATGTTAAAGATATCTAGCAATGGACGTCCTCGGTTGACAACGAAGAACAAGATAGCCAAACTTAAATCTGCGCTAACCATTAAAAAATCTGTCTATATGATTAGACATGAAAACTTAAAACACACATAATTCCTTTACTTATAATATTATAACGGTATACTATAGTATCATAGAAACAATGATTATGTATGTAAACAGGGTTTTTGAGCTCGTAATAATTGTTAGATTTGTTTAATTCTAAAAATCTGATACACCAATTATTCGCAGAGACACAGACTTTGTTTAGATTAACGACATGCTTTACATAATTACTCGTATATCGATATAATTAACATTCAGGTTTTAAATGTTGTGTTAATATTCGATGGTTTGTGATCTCTGAACTAGTCTAGCCGACCCGCCGGCTCGCACAATGGACAATGCTAAATTATACCTCGCTTTATAGGTTCAAACCAACCGTCGGTTCAATACAGGTTCAAGGTTGAAAAGATGATACTCATTTAATTTAATATGTATCTAAGCTAGTAATGAGTTAATAATATTTGAATATACTGCAAAAACTTATCTATATATAATACTATAATAAGCATGCAAATTAAACAATATTCGCCAATTCTTTTCGCTTTATTATATTCATTTATTAATAGAAAGCTGTATACTCGTATAAGATGTAATACTAGGTATATACCTAGTAGCAGCCTGTTAATATCCCACTGCTGGGAAAAGGTTTCCTCTCTCCGTTTCTGGAGAGAAGGGTTGGAGCTAAGACCTACCACGCTGCTCCAATGCGGATTGGTAGGTTACACATATCTCCAGAATTCTCTAGAAATATGCAGGTTTCCTCACGATGTTTTCCTTCACCGAAAAGCGTGTGATTTATTGCAATTACCAATTAGACACGTGAGTTTTAATAGAATAACTCATTGGTGCCTGCCCGGGTTTGAACTCGTGATCCCCTCGAAAGAGTCGCACGGTCTATACCTATATTCATATGATAATCACTATGACTTATTTGCACTAGCTACCGGTTCCGGTGCTTGTTCAGATCCGTGATGTGTGTTTTGCGAGGTTACAAACTATTTGTGTTAATTCAAATCCATCGCCCGTTATATGATTGAGTTACCTATTAACATCTTTATAATTGGCGAAATTGTGATAGCCAGCGACCCTACTACTATTTCGAGGGGGTCACGAGTTCAAACACCGGGCAAGCACAAAAGAGTTTTTTTGTTAAAAACTTATGTGTCTGATTGATAATTGCAATTTATCACACGCTTTTCGTTGAAGGAAAACATTGTGAGAACATATCTCTAGAGAATTCCGGGGACATGTGTAACCTACCCATCCGCATTCAAGCAGCGTGGTCTTAGTTCAAACCCTTTTCTCCAAAAACGGAGAGAGGCGGCCTATGCCCAACAGCTAACAGGGAATGTTACAGGTCGTTACTTCTATTATTGGTACAATAGTAGAATAACTTTATATACTCTATAATTGATTAAAGGTATTTTTTTAATGTATCGGAAAAATTGAATGACGATAACAATTATTCAGTATCGTGTCTTTGCGAATTAGATTGTATACAAAAGTAGTTATATAGTTTTTTTCTCCTATATATCCCCGGTGCATGAGCTTTCATTGTGAGAATTTTTATTTATATCGGTCCTGCGGATTAGGATTGGAAGCGTTCAATATAGACAGACAGAGGATTCGTATTAATACTTCGATGCGGTACCAGCGCACCTAAATCTTGATAATATTATAAAATGAATAATTTAATATGTCAGTTCGCTAAGTTCAAATGCATCCGCTTTATCCGCTCATATAGATTTTAATAGCCGAACGGTGAGACCGTGTGACTCGGTCATGGAATCAAATCCCCAGGCACATCCAGACAGGCACCGAAGCGTTTTTCTATTTAAAATTAGGGCTTTGAATTTGAATTGTTTTACAATTTATCACACGCTTTTGATAAAGAAAATATAGCAGGAACAGCGTGCGGTGGTTGGTTAATGGTCGAATCCTTCGAATCCAAAACGAAGATAGGAACCCTATGTCCGTCATTAGGATAAGCCGTTTCTTAACTTGATGGAGATATAGTAAGACAAATATATTAGAGATAACGTAGAAAACCATGTTGCATTAATAAAAATAACATGAAGAAAAAGGGTCTACAGAAACAAAGGAATCCCAATAATCCGTTGATTAATGGTATTCAATTAGAAGAAGAATAAAATGCGGACATATCGTCGTTCGCTTCATTGCCGGTGTCGAATGTGCACGCGCGTGCCGATTACATACAAGCGAATGCATTTGCGTCCAGCGACGAGAGAGATCGCCAGACGGCTTCCGAAATTTGGGTTAGCCGCTTTTTTTACTGCGCGGGCGCCGTTGGAAGCGCGAGCCGAGGTCGATGAGCCTTGGGCACACCGTCCCTCGCCTCCCTCTAACCCTCTCGACCAGTTCCACCACAAGGTGCAGCGCCCGCAGCCGCCAACCCAACATACCTACCACCTGCCAGACACTTTGTGACTATAACATATGAGACTCGACAGGAAACGGCCTGAACAAAGAATAGCGCAGTAATAAAATTGATTGAGGTGACCGCTTCATTTATCTTTATTGTATATACGCGTCATGGCTTGAGACGTTCATAACAGGACGGATAGTGTGTTAGGGTACTAAATCAAAATCATCTAATTTCTACGGCTAAAACAGCATCAAAAACAGTTACAAGTCAATTTTATTGACCATTAATTCAAAAGTCAAAAATAAAGTATGTATCTAAATTTAGCAAATGTAAATACGATATAACTCTGCTCTCCTTCACATTCTATAATACGGAGAATTAGATTAAGCTAAAATCTGCTATCTGTACAGCATTCTTTATGATATGACATAATTTGTGTTTTTCTATTCCCAAATAATCTCATACTTCCAATTTAAATACCAGTTTTACTAAAAAGATCAAAATAATTCATGTAAAATGAGCAAATCACGAAATGTCAGAAGTTGCAGACATCTACTATATATTATATCATCTGCATCAACCAAAGGTTTTTAAAAGTTCCGAAGCGTAAAGTTCACCTATTGCCTATTTTTTGTACAAAAATGCTTTGAGTGTGACTTCAAATTATGAACGGTTGTCTAGATATTAAAATACAAAGGTTAGTAATAACACGAATCGCTGATAAGTAACAAACAGCAAATAATCCACGCATGGGATGACCTCTATAATATAAGAAATATGAAAACGTTCTTTGTTGGTATTTACAACTCAACAAGTGGTTTATCATACAGGCGAGAAACATACAAACTATGTGTAACCTGTGAATCCACATTGAAGCAGCGTGGTAGCTGCGATTCTTCTTTTCAACGAGAAAAAAGTCTGTGCTCTAGAGTGAAATGATAAACAACTTTGTTTCATTAATACTGGGATAAACTTAGCTACACATACGCTATTTATAAGTCTGGGTGGTCTGGTCCGGAATACGACGTGAACAGCTTTCCTTACTTCTCACCAATGTATAGACCTTGTGTATATGTATTGCGTATACGAGTATGTTATAATTTATTTTTTTTCTTTTTAAACGTTTCATAAAGATTTAAAATTTATTTTGTAATACAACTTATCGATATTTTAAGTAATCGCGAATAAGCATATTATCGGCCGCGTATTTACTTAAATACAAATGTACACCAAATAAATGATTGAATGACATACATTCTAATCGCTGTCTGTCTTCGCTTTGTTCGTCTGTGATTAAGAATAATCTAAATCGTATAATAATACACGTACAAACTATTACCAGAACTTAAAGCCCAATACAACAGCAGATTTCAAGTACATAATAAAGCTGTATTGCTTGGTATTTTTTTGAGAACTAGATGTCTAGCCAAGGTTCGAGTTCGGGTACTTTTATTTTCTCATTTTTATTTTTTACACTTTCAAATTGACACGGGATTTTTTATTATCAGTACTTTAAGCTTCTACCTGTCAAAATCTATACCCGAGTTGATTTCAATAAACGAAGAGTTCGTCTGAATGCAATATTTTTTATACCTTTACATGAGACAATTTCATCCAGGAAACGTTGTACAAACACATGAATCAGTTTAAAAATTTCTTAGTAAACTCTATCATCGTTGTGAACGAGTCATTGCAAGCTGTGTATAGCAAGACGTCACAACAAGCCATTCTAAGTATTCGGGGTGTCACGTCACAATGTAAGCGGACCGCGTCTAGACAGGTTGCAGACGAATTTTTAAAACCAACGCGACCGCGACTAGGCGCTGCATCATACATACATGTTAATGTCTAGTCATCGGATATAAAAAGTATGACTTTTAACTTTTTGTGGCGCGCATTTTAATATCGTTAAAAATTATTACACAACGACACCGTGATGGAAAAATAAGATTTATAAATTAAATTATGTAGCCTTTTAGAAAATTAGGCTTTACAAGGACTATTGAATTAATTTATAGAATTAGGCGTTACTTTGCGTAGATCCATAATACAAAAGTAATAATAAAATTATTTTGCTATAATCCGCGATACAGTAAACAGAAAATATATATAGTGCTAAATGTATAGTGGACTATCCGGTTTTTTATACTCGTTACATGCAGGGTTCGTAAAAACACATGCACAAACCTCCACCACTGCCAACACAATACACAACAATTACCCACGTTCACTATCACAAACTCAACAATCGTTTCGCCCCGCAACCAAAGCATCATCAGGAGATAGACTCCACGACAAAATCGCAATCGTCTAACTAACGGTTTTCCAACTTACACGAATTTTTATTTTACAATAACTTTCGGTGACTTCAGAAAAATTCAAACAAAAAGCTATTAATACATTTGTGTTAAACTTGTGAAAATGTGATTCAAATAAACTAAATCATGTATTGCATCCTTTCTTCTTACAAATATCAAAACAGACGTCATAATTTAGACGGACAATAAGCATTGTTGGCATATTATTTAAAGAACTCAATGAAATACAACATTCCTATAATGCAACGAAAAGTAACGTAGTAATGACATTATATAGCAACCTCGCAAAAATTAATAATAAGTAAATTCATTAATAATTAGCAGTTAGCGCAGTAATGTATATGGAAAAACACCCATAAGAATGGTGGATTAAAACTAAATATAGATATAATCGTATACATGGCATACAATGCATCAGATAGTGCTACCATCCACACAGAAGATAAACCATTGAAAAGAATGGATAATTTTAAATATCTCGGGTCGATGATGTAAAAAAACGGAAGTGGCGAATGCGACTTCGTGTCGAGAGTTACCGCTGCATGGGCCAAATGCAGAGAATTGACGCTTAAAAGGATATATAAGAGCGTAATAACCTGTAATACTTTATGAGAGTGAAAACTGGACAGCGTTGACAAAATATACTCGCGGACTCCACGCCAATTAATTGAAGGTGTTAAGATAGATATATGGCGTAAAATACCTAACCAGTACATACGTGGTAACGTTAGCGTGAGAGATATTGCCAACAAAATCGTAGAAGCTCGTCTTGGTTGGTTTGCTAATATGCTACGACGCACTATGTGGGTTACAGGTGTCTACCTGTAACCCACAGTTCGGGGGTGATAATGATGAGACATCATCCCTGTTTCCAGCCATAGACCACGTGGACTACCGAAAAAACGTTGGTTTGATATATCCAGAGTGAACCACTCGGTACACCTGTACCATTGGTTTATAAAGAGAGGATGCATTGCAAGTAGCAAAGTAGGAGTAAACTTAGCAGAAAAGCGGACCCTGGCATAAAAACTAAACTCATGTTATAATATTTCGATTACCTCGATTTTTTATAAGAAGTTATTCCTGTTCACACAGAAAACACGAGAATTTATTAATCCTCTGTCTATGAAATATAAACTTTCATTGTATCTGACTGTAAAAGCATAACAGACAAATAGAAAAAGTTTCGCATTTATAATATTAGTAAGGATATCAATAAACTATCATTTTAAAAAAGTGCTTTTTCTTCCGATTTATTGAAACAAAAGTAAAAACTAACCAGTTCCCGCATAACAAGTCCCAAATAATGTCAAGGTTATTCTAAATGTCTCATATACTATGTCTAGAATATAATAAAATATATGAATATACCATATAGTTTACGAGTTAACTCTGTTCTTCTAATTGTTATATTGTAAAGGAACTTTGTATTGTGCCGATTAGATAAAACTATATAATACCATATATATATATAGATTTTATTATAATTTCCACTGTGTAGTGATTATAAATTTCAAATGCATTTTATGATTAATTAAAAGTGAATAGTTCACATAGAGAAAAAGTCTGAGAAGTTATTGAGTTATATGTTTAAAAGAGTTTCCGCATTTTCTGGACGTTTAAAATAAATTTCGTAGTCCTTTTAATTCTACATATCGCCTAGTAAAGTAAGCCCAAGACTCCAATAAGAAATACAGTCAAGGATTAAAAAATGAAATTTTAATCGGACATTTCGTATGTCTAAGCGTGTGTGGACTACCACCATCAATAACACAGCAATAGATATGCACTGCACACATTCACTACGACCATCTCAATCATTTAGCCCTGTTAGCGAAGTATCGTCAGGAGATAGACCCCACGATAATATCACAAAGCGCTTTTGTCGTAGTGGGTGTCGCTGATGAGTTTTTACGAACTCTGCGTATATCAGGTATGAGAACGGATAGTACATTCTAAATGTAGCATTACATATAATTTTTTAGCGTGGATTATAGCAAAATATAAAAAATTAGAATAAATGAAAGTTTGGATTTTTATATATATAATTAGAAATTAGCAACTATATTTCATTTAACAGGCTCCCAGCAAAACATTGGCTAAGTGGTAAGTATCACGTGACGATATCTCACTAATCTATTAATATGAATCAGTGGATCACACTAAAACACGCGCAATTGACGTGCCGTCTGAACTTCAACCGTGCACATTTCATTAGCGTATCTGTCTAATGACCTGTTGACTAACATTCACACTGATTCTAATGTTAAATAAAAGATAACCGATGCAATAACTATCTATTAGTATAAATAACTAATTATATTAGCCATGGCTATACCGATGAAGTTCCTTACCACCATATTTATTAAAACAAGATTGCAACTTAATTATATCAACTTTAAACACTAATGCGTGATATATCAAAAAAAATAGATGAGTAACGGCCTTTCACCCTCCTTTTGATAGGAAAAAAGTCTCTTCTCTTCTTGAAAAAAACAATTGAAGATTAAACCTTAAACGCTTCAAAGTGGATTCGCAGTTCAAAATATCCCAGAAATTATCTAAGGATATTCAGGACAGCATTAATAATTGTAAATGTTAATACGAGTACATTTATATATATATATATATATATATATATATACATATATATATATATATATATATACATATATATATATATATATGTACATTTATATATATATATATATATATATATATATAAATGTACTCGTATTAACTCGATTATATATATATATATATATATATATATATATATATATATACTCAACTCATAACTTTCCTGTGCAGTATTTGAATAGACGAAACCCTGGGTAAGAACCACTCGATCTCCCTGTCGAGTTATCAAAGCGAACTAGAATTTTTATTATAATACATATTACAAGTGTATTTTAACTGTAGATAATTAAGACAATTTCATGCTCATCAGATAAAACAACATTTACAAATAAAGATATGTACAGTAAATGTGAGTTACTTGGGTTTTTGCTACAATTGAGTACGTGAGACAATTCAATAAATTGTCTTAAACCGAAATAACCTTCACCAATTATTTCGTTATAAAACTTGTGATAAAATAAATAAAAATGGTATTTATTATTATAGTATTTGGTGCATTGAAATAAACTTGGTGGCAAACGGCATTATTGACTGACAATACAGCAGTCGGTCACTCGTCAGCCAAAATTACTAATGTGCGTTACATACGTCCATCAGGTTTTTATGGGCGGGGGAAAGCCCGCTTATTTGCCAGCCGCGTTTCTAGACTATGACTATGTGTCTAGACGTCTGTTCCTGGAGGTCATGAGCCAGCTTTCACGTGTATTCAGTTAATACAAATTACGCTCCATATTGCATGACGCAAATTCAGCGTTACGCGATGTGTGCGTACCATATTTACAGGCAAAGGACGAAAATGGGCCAGAACAAAATAATAATTATGGCGATATAGTATTATCAATACTTTTCCTCCTTTATTAACGTCTTTTACCGAAGTATTTAATTTTTTTCTCGTATTATAATAAATACTGAAATAAATATTTTGTACATTCGAGTTCAAAGTACGAGTATATTATATTAAACATAATAAAAGGAATAGTCGACTGTCCATGATATTTGACGTTATGTTTATTTATCCAACATATTCCAGAAATTTATTCTCCATGGTATTTCTTGTTAGTAGGTGAATTTTTAAAATTACACAAACATCATTAAGGTAACAATCAGGCCTGCTTTCTACAGTTTTCACGCCTGTTTCCTTTTTTTGTTTCTTGGATGTGAAAATTTTTATTAATAATCGACACACATTTCTCGTAGTCTCATTTTTTAAGTTAATGTACTGTTATTAAATATAAACTTCGATAAACGTTTTATGTATTTTATATACTAACGATATATATTTTAGTACAAATTAATCTATTAACAAAGTACAATTTTATCATGTAACTTCATTAACAGCTTAAGTTTTTTTTAATCAGGTCGATAACAAGAACGAAGAATAACAAGAAGGATTTTAAAATCAAAAATATAAGCTCACTCCCCAAAAGTTTCTGATAGTCTAATCTATACGATAATTTTACATTAAAGATGTTGTTTTATTATCTTATTTTATTTATAGTATACAGTCCAGCGACATGATAGTTTATGTATGGGAAAACATAAACTATTAGACTATTGGACCAAACAGTCCCTAAGATTTTTTTAGGAGATTTTTATACCCTTTTTATTTTACTTAATTACTGGACTTAGTACTAGCAAATACTTACTTATCATAGCACAAACTACATAAAAGTGATATAAATGTTTATTTGATGTGCTTCTAGTTTTATAATTGCAGCTTACCTCTAAGTTTGTCTGTTTGCATACGCTTTAAAATTAATATTTATTACTTTATGAATATATTTACTCCTGTTACTGCTTTTGAACAGAGAAAATCGTCAGATATTAATCACAGTTTCCTGGTTGGAGTCACTGAGTGCCTTCGGCAGGTGGTTGGTTCCTTTCGGTTCCTCGGTGTGTGTACGTGCCACTTATTTATAGCCTTAACTAATGTAACCAAGTATCCTGAATATATAGGACACGGTTCCTGATATAACGTTTCTTGAGAGAATGAAACAAAGGCATTCTTATAACGCTACTTATTTTGGTCGATGCCATTTAGAATATTTAAAATCCAATTTTGAATTTAGAAATTTAATCACTATAATTATATTATATTTGTAATTACATCTTTTCTCTATTTAATGACTATTAAAAATTATGGATATTACAAAGCAGTAATTTAAATTTGGGTTTTGAATTAAATTTAATGGAAGTAGTTTATCTTGAATTAAGACACTTCAAATCAACATCGCGGTTGATACAAAAACTACATTAATTTCACAGTGTAATAATAGAATTTTCAAATGTTGTGGTTCTTGTTCGTACCGTAAGCATTGGAGATAACTTTAAGTTATACTTAAATTTAATTATAATTATTCAAGGTCTTCTATAATTTTGAACTCATCCTTCAAAGATTAGCAAGAGCTATGTAAAAAAAGAAGTATAATGTAGATACAATAACTTGAATAAAACTATTAAGAACACTTGACATCATTGGAATTATTATCATAGTTTGAAATAGAAGTAAAATTTAAGTTCATTATTTTTCCTACAAATATAACAAATAATAGAAACACAGATTTTGAACTATAACAAAAGTTGATAAACATCATTATCACATGCAAAATAAACTGAAACTAGAACTATAATAGAACTATATTATATGGCAGTCCGATTGTTACCTAATTTCTGTATTGGTGTAATACACCAACCAATGAATGATTGTACGAATTGATAAGAGAGATACTACTAGGTAACGTTGTAGGAGCAGTCAATTTAATAATAGCCTGTTACCGACCTACGCTACCTTACCAAAAATTATCTGGACAGGTAAGCAGGTTTTATTACGACTTTTTTTTCACGTTGCATAGAGCGCATGGCGATTAATATTTATTCGTTAATATTGAATGACACCAAAGTTAATTATAGAATTAATAGGCCGACAATGGAACTTGTGAACCCTTAGTTAGACGCAGAAGTCAAGGGCTATCCATCCATGTACTATATTCAAATAACTTATATAACTAAAAGTAGTTATATAAGTTAATTAGTTTAATAAAGATTAAAAGGAAAAAAAAATTCGTTATGTTATTTATTTCAAAGTGAATTATAAGGGAAGGTTTTTAGGTTTTTAGGTTAAGGAATTTTGTATTCCATACTCAACAGTTGTAACTTTGGTCCCGAATTCAGCATCACAACTGGCAACACTACTTGCCACACATACAATGTTGTGGTACCGGCTTGCTTTATTTATTGCGCTACTCGGACTGTGCGGTGTGGTCGTACACCTAGCAAAGCCGTCCCGTAACTTACGATTCCTGAATTCTACCTCCTTTTTGTCCGTCTGGGTCTCTCCAAGCCAGCTACGGCTCGCCTAGTACTTTCAGTACCGTCTGTTTATTATTTTACATTGTTCGATCATATTGTACCTCTAATGAGGATAAAGTTAACTTAAATAATTTAGATATTAATTTTAATTGTTCATTTATTTTATACCTTTATTGTACACCACAAAAATTTACAATACATGATCATAATACAGTTTCTTTAAATGTACAATCTGGCGGTCTTATCGCTACGTAGCGATCACTACCAGACAACCAGGTCGAAGAAAGGACATAGCTTTAGGTAATGGGCACGTCGTGTGTATTGTAAAAAACATATAAATATATATATCGTACAAATATAAAACATATATATTATATATTGATGCTTATATCTATAAGTATTTATAATAATAAGATACATATGTATTTATAATGTACATATATTATTTTATTACACTAATGTACAGATGCAAGTAGCTTAAAGAAAAGCTTATAAATAATAGAATATTTATTATTATTATCTCTGGCTATAAGCTTATACTGGGGCATGGCCTGTTTAAAAGTACTATATCGATTTCTATTGTCTTGTGATCGTTCTCTCCTTGCCCCTATTTAAAAAGCTCTCGCCTCGATTCACCCGGACTTGGTTGATTTATACTTCTGCGCACTTCAGGCTGATAAACTTATCAGCCTAGCCAGGGCTAGCACATTCTGGATACTACAGCTCTCTCTAGTATCCAGAATGTGTTGTATGTAAGTGGCTAGCCAGCACATCGAATTTATTTTGATATGTTTCATTAGATCGAACTCGTTATATTAATATTATAGCCCATGTCTGACTCAATTTCGCTGTCGACCATCTTCACGCACTTCACGCACATGCTGGTGTTTTTTTCTAATCTTATCAATTCAAATCAAAATAATCTTTATTCAAATAAGCCCTTTCAAGCACTTTTGATTCGTCAAGGATCAGTATGATTAATGAAACTACAGTCATGAAGCTTATTTCATCATCATCATTCTCCTGCCCTTATCCCACTCTAAGTGGGGTCGGCACAACATGTTGCAAACATGTTGTCACATGATTTGGCTACGTATTTTACGACCGGCCGACAAGAACCACTTAAAGAGTTTTAAGTGGTTCTTGTCTTCTATAGTAAATTATAGCACCTGTTTACACCACGATAACGCCGTTTAAAGAGCTCATGAATAAGAGTCCCGTATGGGATTGAAACTAGTCCGGCTCACACGATAAAAGAGGACGTGAGTATAGCCGGTTTTTTACCTTTAAATAGCACTCACGATAATTTAAATTCAATATCACTGAAAGTAGTACATGAGTCCTGGTGAAGGTATATCACAGGATCTATGATATTTCCATCAGCTCCTCAAGTCAATTACAGCGATGGATCATCTTATATTGATGTTAATTTTAAATAAATGAATAATATGAAAAGAACTTCCACAAACAAAATATATTTTAACAAAATCGACATGGATTATTTGGAACATTTTTTATATATATGAACGTATGCTGAGGAAAAGGTCGTAGACTCAGCTTAGAAGCTGTTTTTCAGTCCACACCTTATGACTGAATATCACAAAGGACAAAGTAATTTTGTAAGGTTTTTTCATATTAATTTATTGGATAATTATATATTATTACAACATGTTTCAAATACAACCTCCAACCAATATATAGTTGATCAATAAAATAAAAAAACATTGTCGCCGTCAATGTCATTGAGTTGATGAAAAAGATCAAATGGGTTGACTCTTGAGAAAATTACCTTTTATTTATTCGATAAGTCTATAGGAAAAATATCATTGTTATAATATTATTTAAGTAGATAATTGTTTTTTGAAAAGAGTGATCGTCGATTTTCTTGCTGATTCTTCGAGGTAAGGCAACCTTGCCCAACCAGTGATAGCTTTATAATTTAACGATTTTAAAGATCTTATAGAAGCCAACTTGAATAAAGAATAATTTGAATTTAAATTTAAAATCGATGTAAAAATTGATTGCATACTTGCAAAAATCCAATAGTCATGGTACTGGTATGCTTAATATGCTACTCAGCAATTGGAGGTGGCAGCAGAAACAGCAGGTGGCCGTTGCAGTGAAAGGAGCGTCAGCTGGGGAGTGCGGCGAGGGGCGGGGACGAGGGAGATAGGTATCGTTCGCAACGCACAACAGAGCGAAAGATTTAAGTATTAAGGCGCGCACGCAACTTTTATGTTATCCCTACTTAGACGTAAACGTGCCGCCACTAGGGCCCACGACGCCTACCCGACTGACGAAAACCGGAGGACACTCTGGCGTCTCCAAAGAGAGGTTAGGGAAAAACTCCGCCTCAATCACCAGTCGGACTGGGATAACAAACTCTCAGCGATCTCGCCGAGTCACCAGGCCTTCTGGAAACTCTCGAGATCCCTGAGAGGAGACCAGTGTGCAGCTACACCCCCATTATTACGTCCGAACCGTCCGGTCGCATTCGACGACATCGATAAGGCCGAGTGATTGGCCGACAGTCTTGAGGGACAATGTACAGACAACCCTAGCCACCCCGAACACGCCAAGTTCCACTTAGAGGTGGAATTGGCGACGGCTAAGATATCCGCGAAGGCTCCCGAAAGTGAGCGACTAGCCCCCACCACCGGAGAGGAAGTCCGTTCCATCATTAAACACTTGAAGACTAGAAAGTCTCCAGGTCCCGATTCCATATCGAACAAGGCACTCAAGTGCCTCCCCGACCAACTGATACACCTAATAGCTTTGATTTTCAATGCCCTCCTGCTAGGTTGCTCCTTCCCCGACGAATGGAAGGAAGCAATAGTTATAGGTATTCGAAAACCGGGTAAACCCAGCAATCTCCCGAGCAGCTATCGACCCATTAGCTTGCTCAACAGCTTAGGTAAAGTCTACGAGAGAGTAATCCTCGCGAGACTTATAACGTTAATAGAGTCGAAGAAGCTCATACCGGATGAGCAATTCGGCTTTCGCGCCAAACACACCGCGGTACAACAAGTACATAGACTGACCGAAACCATCCTCAATGGCTTCGCCAAAAAACGGTACACCGGTACTGTTTTCTTCGATGTCGCCAAAGCCTTCGACAAGGTATGGCATGCGGGTTTAATATACAAACTCGCAAACCTAGGCATTCCCGATAGGCTCGTCCTCATCATACGCGATTATCTCACAAATCGCTCCTTTAGATATCGTATCGACGGTACGCTCTCCTCAAGACGTACCTTACGCGCCGGAGTCGCCCAAGGATCGGTACTTTCACCGTTCCTTTATTCACCCTACACGAGTGACATCCCACGATTCTCCACTAAAACTAGTGTAGCCACCCACCTCGCCATGTTCGCGGACGACACCGCAATCTTCACCACTTGTAGGAATCCTACAACTATTAGCGATAGGCTCCAAACAGCGACCGATAGTCTCGGAAGCTGGTTCCGCCGGTGGAGAATCGAAATCAATGCAGATAAAAGTGTAGCAATGTTCTTTGCCAGGTCTAGGAGAGCTATGGACTTCATCCAGACGCCCCCTAGAGTCTCAATCTACAATAAACGTCTAGATTGGCAAAACGAAGTCAAATACTTAGGTGTTATGTTTCAACCCACCCTATCCTTCATCCGACACATCCGCGTTGTCCGCAACCGAGCGGCATACGCCATGGGACGCCTCTATCCGATATTGTGCAAGACTAGTAAACTGTCACTTCGCAACAAAGTGACGCTTTACAAGACTTGCATTAGACCCATAATGACCTATGCGAGCGTCGCGTTCGCGCACGTTCCTAAGTCACGACTGTGTCCGTTGCAGACACTTCAAAATCGATTCATGCGTACAGCCACTGGCTGTCCGTGGTTCGTGCGCAACGTGAATCTCCATAGAGTACCTCGATCTTCCCACGATAGCCGATCTTCTCAAACGATTCTCGAAGACTTACTTCGAGAAAGCGTCCTCACACCCGAACCCCCTTATAGTGGCCGCATCCAACTATAAAGTGTTTAACTTGCCCAACCGTTTTCACAGGCGCCCTAAGAGCGTCCTTAACGACCCTGACGATGCTATTACAGCATCAAACAAGATCTACACACAACATTCACACAAACAGCCGCGGCCGCCGTGATGCAGACTTCTTCAAAGTCAATGTGTTAGATACAGTCCTCCAAAACGCGCCGCTTTAAGCCGAGGTTCGGTCTCGCAGGAGACACCCTTAAGGGGACGCTCCTAATAAGTTACGAGTGCCTAAAAACACTCGCTTCTTATCAATTTTACCCGGCGAAGCTTCTGCGCTCGCCCATCCCACCGGTGACGCTGTAAAAGCCATTAGGGCTAACAGCATTAGACACATTCGAAAAAAAAATTTTATGTTATCTGCATATGAGTCATAAATTGTCACGCATCGCATCATTCATCTAATGTAATTTAAATTTAGAAATACACACACGGTTCTCTGTCAACGTCGGACAGACAACTTGTAAATACTTTGAAAAGTCAACTTATGTTCTTTTATATGTTTAATCATAATAGGTATTAGAATTGCCTAATTTATATGGTGAATTTTCAGTGAAGTCGATAAATCTTTTATATTGCAAATACAAACTTGTGAATATTTGGTTCTCTTAAACGTATACTAAACCTATTTATGATGTCCTGAAAGGTGTGCGTTTTGGACTATATTTATTACTTATTATTATTACTATTTATTATATAGTTATTCGCGCCTGGTACGGATATAATTTTAAATTAATACATAAATACACCCAAAGTCGAAGAACCAACGGAATTTGTTTTTAGAAAATATTGGCCCTCAGCGGGAATCGAACCTGCAATCCGCGGAGCTGAAGACACTACTACCTTATTTGTTATTATTATCGAATTAATGGTAAAATATGTAACATAAATTAATTTATGATAAATTAATTGAGTTTGTTTTTAACTATCCTATTCATTAACTGATTATTATTTTAAAATTGTAATTTTGCACGTGTAGCGTAATAAAACTTGTTTTCTTTCGGATCTTTTGGCTACCTTAATAAGCTGCCCATTTAACGAAAGCTCTTAGTATGTATATAGTATAATAATTTATTTAAAAGTAGTAGCTATTGGAGGTCCTTAAATAAATATTAAAACGAATCACACTTTAAATTATTACAATAACTAAAAATCCAACAATAAACAGTTTGTGAATATCGATATAAAATAAAACCTAAGAAATATTAAACGAACCAAAGACCATTAGTTTTACGTTGCTATATCGCTTGGTCGCACAAGTGTTGCCGATGCCTAAAGCGAGGGGTAAGCAGCGCAGGAGAGGGGAGGGGGAATCGTCTAGACAGGCCGCAGACGCACGGAGGCTGCGCCGCGCCTGGCTCACTCACACATACCTGTAATGCATCGCCCGCCTGCATGCACATTGCACACAGGAACAATAAAATGACCTCTACCACTCAAGGTACAATGCATCTAGAATCGATTAAAAATATCAAAGGTTTTACTCGTAAACAGATTTTCGACTCAGTCTGCGAAAACATCACGTGATTGCAAATGTAACATAGAATGATTTTTATAAATGTTTTTAATAAACTTTCCTTTTACTTTTTAACAGATTTATCAATAATTGGGTTTAATATTTGTATAATAAAATAGTAAGTTCAATTTTTCATATGATTTCTTTAGTTCAGCTATAGACCCCGGCTATACTCACGTCTTACTCTATTGGGTGAGCCCAAGTTTCAAGCCCATTCGGGTCGATTTATAGAAGCAGGCGTTACTTTGCGGAATTCCATATTACAGGCACTATAAAAAAATTACTTCGCTATAATCCGCACGGGTTAAGCGAATGCATGCAAAGCTAATGTGTATGAAGCAGGCAAAATCTACGAACCTTACACATGCAGGACAAGCCACCACACGGACCCCAAGGCTCCTCCACCAGCAACAAAGCACACAAGCAGCACACACACCCACCACCACAACAATCTCGACGATCGGTTCGCTCCGAAACCGAAGCATCATCAGGAGGATAGGCTCCACGACAAAATCGTAATGCGATTACGATACACATTAGCTTTGCATGCATTCGCTTAACCGGTGCGGATTATAGCGAAGTGGTTTTGTTATAGTGCCCATTCGGGTCCCTTTTTCATAACTTCTTTATACGGTGTTACCCCGGTGCGAACTGCGTATAATGATCTCCTTATTTTAATAGAACTAAGCGCAACTCTTAAAGTTAAATTCATTAAAAAAAATATATGAATACATGTTTTTCAACATGAAATTACAGGTGACTTCGTCAATATCAAGGATTCTGAACGATATCTTAAATCATAGAGCACCAAAAAAATAGTTCATTTCACGTCTCTACGTTCAGTTTATTAAAATACATCCATTAATTTAAAAGGATATAAGCCAGAGCAGGACTCAGAGTCGGACATCATTTTCATTATGTATACAATGAAATATAAGATTATCCATAGAACTTACCAATTAATTATACAAAAATAAAATAATTAAACATACAAATATACAGCAATATAATATATAATGCAAGAAAAAAAATGTAAGATGTTGTGGAGGATATAAGTCACCTCAATTTAAAATCATTTAAATTTGGGTCACATATTTCTAAATTAATTAGATTGCCACCACTCAGTGATATGGATATAACAATAATGTTATGTAATCATATCTTCAACACCGACACTCAAGGTTGTCTTTTGACACGATTTTTATATTTATAATTTAAAATACCTGGAAAGACTCCGTTGGTGAAAAAGAGGCTAGGCAATGATATAAAATAAACTTGTATGGTTACTTTTTATATCTATGTATATAAATGATATTTTAACTTATTATTCTTCTAAGTATCATAACTTAATTGATATGAGTTTTAGAATAATGATAACTCTTTTTGTGAAATGGGAATATTAAGTTCTTTTAATTATTTATTATTATATCACAATTTAAAAGCTGTGATAACCCAGCGGTGAGACCCTGCTACTCTTTCAAGGGGGGTCACGAGTTCATACCCGGGCAGGCATCAATGAGTTTTTCTATTAAAACTTAGTGTCTAATTGCTATCTGTAATTTATCGCACGTTTTTCGGTCCAAGAAAACATCTTGAGGAAACTTGCATATCCGTAGAGAATCCTGGGGATATGTGAAACCTACCAATCCGTATTGGAGCAGCGTGGTAGGTTTTAACTTTAACACTTCTCTCCTACAACTGAGAGAGGATGACTATTGCCAGCAGTGGGACAATAACAGACCGTTACTTTTACTTTTTTATAATTTGAAAGTAGCTATTTAATAATCTTCATTAATATGTGACAACGCGTGACTCTTGCAGGAGGGTCATGGACTTGACCCAGACTAGCACTTATAAATTCTTTTAAAATATTGTGCCATTTTCAGTAAAAAAAAAATGAAATCTGCAAACTATGCTATTAGAACAGCATTGTGGATCTAAACTTCAATTCTTTTCTCTAAAGGTGACATAACTTTGCCCAATAGTGGGATATTAACGTGCTAATACTTAAATACAAAACATTATATTCGGTAGATCCGGTTTAGAGTGAGAAATCATTTGGCAAATTCAACGCGGCTGGGCAATGTTCCGAAAATTAAACGTAAGATCTTTCCGTCTGGAAACTAAAATCTTCGAACAGTGCATAGCCCAAAGTTAGAATTATAATTCATATTACATTATTGCTCGCCCGCCGTGTGGGATCCGGCTGAGTAGAATAGACCACCCTCATTTCTTACCAAGGGGTCGTAAATACGATTAAAGTAAGTTGACGTCAGGCAAGCGGCCGGTCGTAAAATACGTAGCCAAATCATGTTATAACATGTTTGTAACATGTTGTGCCGACCCCACTTAGAGTGGTATAAGGGCAGGAGGATGATGATTACATTATTGCTCTCGTCAACGATAACGTTAGATCACAAGCGAGAAGTAAAACCTCCTTTAATTAAATATATTGTTTACTGATCAGGAAATAATTACAAGTCATTGCTTTCTATTTAACACGTTTTATACGAATTGATATTCAAATTCAAATTACAAATATTCTTTACTCAAGTAAACTTGTAACAAAAATAACTTGTGAACAAGTGCTTTTGAATCGTTAACAATATTGCTGGTTCGGTAAGCTAATCCTAACGACAAGAGTCAGCAAGAAACTGGGCGAGTTTCTTGCTCTTTTCAAAATTATTCTTATTACTAGTTACATTCAGTCATTACTATCTACTATTCTACTATTCACGAATTTTTATCTTCTATGTAATCCTCAACAGTACAGTAGGCTTTCTGTATCAGTCTCTATTAAACAGTTTTTTTAAACTGTTGTAATGGCAAAAATATAAAATATAAAAAACGTAGACTTTTGTCTACTTTTTATCAGTACATTTCAGTATAGTTTTCATTTCCATATTTAAAGACGGATAAAGGTCAGAACTAAAATTAATTGCGCAACCAACTCGCAAACAATTATCTTCATGTCATATCGAGACGTTTTGTCACTGGGTGATAGATTGATAACAAGTACACATGATTATGCCACCTGTTGAAATGATAAAACTTTATCCGTTTTGTGATTGTAATAATAAAACGATAAATATAATAACGATGTGTTGACATTTTAACATTTTAATCTGCGCATTTTGCAAATGAGTCATGCCTCCATAGATAGATGTTGTTAACACAATAAGGTGCAATGAATATATAGATTATAATGTCCCGAATAAAAATGTTAAACGATGGGTAATTGAATTACGAAATATCAAATTGTATTTATTTCCTTGAAAACTTACATAGTTTAAGTAACTTAATCTGCTGGAAATCATTATGCTTTCAGACTATATCATCAATAATATTTTAAAGTTATTTTTTGAAAATCGAAAGTTGCTTTATAAATACTTGGTGGTGAGCAAAAATGAATTATATTAAAATGTATACAAAAAAATTAAATAATACAAATGTAAACTTTATAAGCAGCACATGTTAATGTGTTGCAAAAATAAAAAAATATTAGAGAATCATAAATGTCTGCCCAGACTCAACCCACGAACATTTAAAAAGCAACATCGGGCCCTTCTTTTCAAATAGTTTTGCACTTACGGACAACAGTTAAATAAGATCATCATTTTCCCGCCCTTATCTCATCCTAAGTGAGGTCGGCACGATATGTTTTGAACATGTCGTTATATGATTTGGCTAGGTATTTAAGGACCAGGCCTGCCTGACGTCAACTTACCTTAGTCGCCTCTTGCGACACCTCGGCACGACACGAGGGTGGTCGACTCAGCCGGATATTGCACGGCGGGGACAACACTTAAACGATAATAATTACTATAATAACAAAAAGTAATAGTGGAAGTATTTATGCACATATTATTATTATTTATTACTACATATTACTCGAATCCTAAAAATTCAGTTATCCTTAAGAAATATCCAATAAACCCGTTCGCTACTAGACTGTTTACTGCTTCACACATTGCTATCTGCTATAAATAAATACTACATATTACATATTATGTACAACTATAAAATTTTGAGTTAAGTGAAATAACTTTTCTACAATATGTATAAGATTAATAAAATACACGCATAATACGCCCGTTACTTAGTTTGTGACTTCATTACTCTTTTGTAAAGAAATGAGCTTTTTAATTCAATAAAAATTTAATAACTGTATTGTTAATCGTAGTTAGTGGATTAAACCGGAGATCTCTGTAATGCTTACCTATTTTTAAGAATAAACAATGAGATATTCTTCTATTTATATGCCTTTACCAGGCAGCAATAGGAATTTTAATAGATTATTTAATAGGGAGTCAGTCATATAATAAGTGACTTCAAGTAAAACACAAAGGGAAAAAAGTATGATAACAGCGTCCACAGACCGGCGCCGGCGCTGTTTCGGGTCGTCGCTCGCCGGTAGATAACAGAAACTGATTACACTCGTACCACTACGGTCCCAATTGGTCATACAAGCTTCAATATTTTTTAAAAACCAATTTACAACTTTCATATAAGTATAGAATGTAGAGACATATTGATGGAATAGTAGTTCGCAGTCTATTCTTAAAAATAAGGTAAGCTATACGGAGATATACGGTTAAATCGAATAAATATACAGAAACTATAATAGAACTACTTTGCTATAATCCGCGCGGGTTAAGCGAATGCATGCAATGCTAGTGTGTACGAAGCAGGCAAAATTCACGTACCTTACACATGCAGGACATGTCACCACATGCATCCCAAGACGCCTTCACCAGCAACAATGCACACAAGCAATACACACAATCACCACCAAAATCTCTACGATCGTTTCGCCGAAAACCGAAGCATCATCAGGAGGATAGGCTCTACGACAAAATCGTAATGACGTCATGATGGCATACACTCTGGCATTGCATGTATTCGCTTAACCCGCGCGGATTGTACTAGAGTAGTTCTGTTATAGTTTCTGCAATATGGAATCCCGCATAGTAACGCCTGCTTCTATAGATCCATTAAGTATAGCTGAGAACACAGATATTCCATTTTTATTGAATTTGAAATCATTTCATTACAAAGGCCCGTCCCACAAAGTTGTAAGTGGCGTCATTGCTTTTTTGTTATCAGGTCTTTGAGAATCATGAATGGTTTTTATAACTGCATTTTAATGATCTTACATTACTCTCTTATATAGGGAGGATTATACAAAGGACTGCAACATCGTACACTGTGAATAATTTATAGAATTAGGCGTTACTTTGCGGAGATCCATAATACAAAATTAATAATAAAATTATTTTGCTATAATCCGCGATACAGTAAATAGAAAATATATATAGTGTTAAATATATAGTGGACTATCCGACATACCCGATACATGCAGGATTCGTAAAAACACATGCACAAACCTTCCACCACAATATACGTTCACTATCACAAATGCTTGTGTATTGTGGTGGAAGTGGTGGAGGTTCGTGCATGTGTTTTTACGAATCCTGCATGTATCGGGTACAAAAAAAACGGATAGTCCACTATACATTTAACACTATATATATTTTCTATTTACTGTATCGCGGATTATAGCAAAATAATTTTATTATTACTTTCGTACACTGTGCTTAAACACAACATCACATCTTAATAATTTGTAGAAATTTCGAACACTTACGAACGGTATGAAAGTGGCAAGTGAAATATTCACGGATTTAAACACTGGGCCGGTATCAAAGACTTTTCGATAAACAATTATGTGCCCCATGATTTCAATTAATCAAGCGCTTTTCATGATTAATGCATACCAAATTAATTATTACTTGACTTCTTTTCGGTCTACTGACATTTCGAATCAATTTTCACTAATAACAAGTCCAGCCTATGTGATCTGTGTTATTCGTTTTTCGCGAATTGTAAAAAATATATAAAGAAAGATAGATAAATTACAATTATGAAAAAAAATGGCCCCAATCGCCCCCAAACTTCACAGGGTTATCCATTCGGTCCGCTAAAGATTTTTTGAAAATTTCATTATAATCGGTCCAGAAAGAAATATTATATATATTTTAGATATATATTTAAGAGCGAAGACATTAGGAAATAAAAAATAATAGATATATCAAATTAAGCCAAAAGGTATCTATGCCTTTCTATGAGTAGCTATAAACTTAAGTTTAATTTTATGAACTTATTAATTTAAAGCTATAAACAAGTTTCAAAAGTTGGCAAAATAATATTTCATTACACAACAAATCAATCCAAACTTAATATCAATAATGTTCTTTTGTACATAAAGACACAGATTGAATAAATAATTCATGAAACCATTAACTTAATAAATAATTTATGAACACCTCAATAGATATTATTATGCATTGTGTAATATCAACATCTAACCTTTTATGGCACATATATTTTTCAGTACGGAAAATAAAGTTAGTCTTTAGGAACATGTCTCTGTTTTTTACGTCTTATGTGATAGAATGGTTATTACGTATGAAAGATATTTACAATCACGCAAGAACCAAATGCATTTCTTGAACATTGTTCTTAGATGCTCCTGCTACCACTCACTAAACTAAATTCACAAAGTCTAAATTAACCATATATACAAATAAAAAGAACTACTTTAAGCAATTTTCTCTTAGAAAATAGATACTCCGTTTAACGTTTTATTCAAAATCATGAAATTGTAAGTGCTAATTGTAATGCATATTAGCCTTGAATCGATGAATCCGAATCTTGAAATACACCATCTAGCTATTATGTGTTTAAAATTTAGTGCTTTAAACCGATGGACATATTACAGAATTGTTTTTTAAACAAATTTTAATTGAGAGCAAAATTTACTTAGCTTTCTTCCTATTTCGAATTAAAATTATTATAACTTTCAGAAATTATTATTTATGTAGTTATTATTGGCTATTCTATATTCCCTTAGCAAGTCACCTTTTGCCGACAGGGTTTAGAACATTGCCCCAAAATAAAGATTCAACAACAACGATGCCTCTGTTATGATGACTGATAAGTGAAAGAGTAAAAAAAGTAATCCATTGAAAATTTTACATTGAACGCCATTTGAAATCAAAACCCGTTCCTGTGAATACCGTTAAAAATACTTACTATGCATACAATGGCGTAATCCACGTGTTGAGAACATACGTATACGTAATACCAAAGACTTATAGACACACACAGTTCAAGAAATGTCATAATGGTCATTTCCATAGAATTATTTACACGTACATGTATCTATACAGTCTTGTGGTTTTTTAAAGCTCTAATAGAGCAGATACAGAATCCGGCTTCAATCAGCCGTAGCCAACCGATTTGTTACGTTACTAACAATGGGGTAGTGAAAGACTTTACCAGACTTATAATTAGCTCTTTAAGAAGCAGTATACAGGAGATAGTGAGGCAGTCAAAACTGATACTTTGATTGAATTTTTAATTATACTCAGCCCTTTATCCAGGAGTCCGCAACAGTAGCAAAGCACAAATACCGCAACTTAATTGATGCCCTGTAAAAATTACTTTTCACTATCTATTATTACGTGTGGTTCCTTATCGGATCAACTGGTTGTGCCGATATATGATTATCTTATCGTACTATGATGCAATTCAGAAATAACAATATCACTTTGAAATTCTTTCCGCAATCACAATTGTCATTTATATGCCTAGTATGTTGTATGATATGATCATATCATACAACATTTGGATTTATACAATATACTTTATTGCACCACATAAAAATTTAACAAAAAGTACATAAAATAAAAAACAGTTTAAACTAAGTGCTACAATAAGGTGGCCAATCGCTTATTAGCGATTTCTTCCAAGCAACCTTTGAGCTAGAGAATCTAATCATACCGGGAAAAACAGGTAGATGGTGCTTTAAAAAATAAGTACATATACACAAAATAATGCATTATTAAAATATAGTAGTATATATAATATATAGATATGTATAATAAAATAATATAAATATGTATAATAAATAATATAGATACAGTAGGACTGTACATACATATAAAATACACAAAATGGTAGATCTCACCAGATAGTGAGAGGAAGTAATTTTTCAGTTTATATTTAAAACTATTTATCGATTTTGCTTCCTTTCAAATCAAATCAAATTTTCAATTCAAATCAAATTGTGTTATATATATATATATATATATATATATATATATATATATATTTAACACAATTTGATTTACGCAACACATTGGGAATTTGTTTTTTTGCTTCCTAAAGAGACTGATATGGCTGCGTTGCCTCCTTTAAAATAACTTTGAATATGTAATGCTGATTACAGTGATTGTACATATATTGTATATTGTTACAGTGACTGGCCCTTCAGCTCCGCGGGTCGCGGGTTCGATTCCCGCCGAGGGCCAACATTTTCTATAAATAATTTGTTGGTTTTTCGAGCCTGGGCGTGTATTTGTATTTAAGTATGTATTTAAAATTATATATGTAGTATATCTACCAGTTGTCCGTCACCCATAACACAAGTATTAAGTTACGTACTTGTGTGTAAGTGTTACTTGTGTGTAATATATGTTTATTTATTCACACAACGTATGTGATTTTAATATGTAATACTTCACACCATTAAGTTCACGCTGTGTATATATATACTTATATAGAAGCTGTGATAGCCCAGCGGTGAGATAGGCCAGCAGTGGGATTGTTACAGGCTGCTACTTTTATATATACTTTATATCATGCGATAAGATATACGGCATAGTATCTGGAGAACCTTAACAGAATGAACTCAGTGTGAACTGCATTCTGATTGGGTTACAAAGGCTGAACTGCATTGTAAAGCGAGATTCACCGTTGGAATAAAAAGTAAGATGATGAGATTAATGTAGGCAGACAAAAAAGTTGAAATAATGATACACTGCAAAGCAACTTACACTGATGGATACGAACATTGAATATGAAATATAAGGACATATCCTAAAATAGCCCAATTTTAAATTATTACAGCATATCTATCTTTATAATATGAGTCCTCAATTTTTCTTTAGTTTTGTTATAATTATTAATTTATTTATAATTGGTAAGAGAGATAGCAAACAATTTATATTAAGAATAAAGGAAAGTTACCCATATCAAATGCAGTCTGCACATACGAGATAACTGACAGTGGGGGCAAAAAGGTCATTGGCACATACTGTACCGTATGGACATATCACAAACATACATGTTTTAATCATGCACGGCGCATTAAATTTACATGTTAATGTGATTATAATGTATGTATGAGCACTTTTTTTGTTTTAAGTTTGAGCACTTGATCTTTAAAGTTCGCGGATTCAAACCCTGAATAGACACCAAGCTCTCTAAAAACTAATGCACTTTAAATTCTTAATGTATTTTATAATTATTGATAAAGTCAAGCTAAAATTTTCAATATTCTGATCCATATTTCACCAGCGATAATTTTGTGCAAATCAAGTATTTTGCTCACATAAGTTCATTCGAACTCAAAATAATATTATGCTTTTAGCTATACAATCAATATATCACCGAATACTATAATAAACTTGCATTTTCAATATGATATATCAATAGATCTTATATACAGTACGTATGTGTATACAGTTTATATACATTTAGGTCCACTACGATACCAAACGTATAAATTAAATTTTATTGCATTGAATATATTTATACATCGCCGTGTGGTATCCGGCAGAATAGAATAGACCACCCTCCTTTCTTACCGAGGTGTCGTAAAAGGCGACTAAGGTAAATGCCGTGTGGTATCCGGCTGCATATTCTATGGTCCATTCTGGACCACCCTCATTTCTTATCGAGGTGTCGTAAAAGGCGACTAAGGTAAGTTGACGTCAGGCAGGCGGCCGGTCGTAAAATACGTAGCTAAATCATGTAACAACATGTTTGTAACATGTTGTGCCGACCCCACTTAGAGTGGGATAAGGGCATAAGAATATATTTATACAATGTCTAGTTAAGGTTAGGAAAAAATATTATTAAACTTAATTGTACGTGCTCTAATGATACAATTAGATTCTTATTCGATCGCCAAAATAAACGGAGTATAAAATTAAAAAGAATTAAACAAAATATTTGTACTGAATGTAAATTAATGAGTTTTCACGACCAGTGCATGTCGAAACCTTCTGCCGTCTTCATTTCAATTATAAAGAATGAATTTAATTTTATCTTATACTTGTCAAGTCAAGCCACTGTTTATGCGCTAATTCTTATTATTTCTTTAATGGCTTTTACTTAGAAATACATTTAATTGTGAATGTGTTTGCTTTCACCTAATTAAGTATATTAAAGTCCTTGGAAAGACACTGAGGAGATTTCGAGAATGATGTAGTATAAAAGACATCAACGAGTTGACCTTATAATTTTGGACATGATCATAGCATTGCAAAAGAATAATAATAATATCCGTCTAACCTTTATTAATTTCTTATCTTATTGGCTGTTATATAAAAATAAATAAGGCATATTTTTAATTACGTCTAATTTTATCGTACTGTTTTATTTATAATGCAAGTATATACGTGCGTACAATTTTAAAACTGTCAAGAAGCTTGTCTTGCTATTTTATAATTTATTTGCATCAAAAAAAACGGGAATCTTAACTCTACTTAGTTTTTCAATTACCATTAATTTTCATTTTATTTTTTTCTAAAAACGGGTGATGTTCTTAACAATATCATTATTTCCTTAACATATTTAATTTTATACTGACGGCGCATTATTATAAAAATATAATCGTTATTTGTTAATTTTCACTGTTTTAAAAAAATTGCCTTTTACAACTAACTGTCTAACTGGGAAAGGTTTACTCTCGTTTTAGAAACAAAGATGCAGTAGGTAGTTGTGGGTATGTGAAATCACGGGAGTTTTTAGTCAATGCCTTGCTTAATTATCTTGCTTGCTTCCTTGCCGAGCCAATAGATCCATGCGGTAAAAGATTATGTAAAAGCTTTATATTTAAAATTATAAACCGCTAGAAGTGCGGACACGCGTTGCTCGATTGCATTATTTGGTTGCTTTTTAATTGTTTGTGTTCAAATACATTAAACACAAACAATTAACTTAATTAATTAATCATGTTTTATATATAAAATAGTTTAATTAAATTTGAACTTTCTTTTCTCCGAAGAAGGTTTAAGTAACATGAGTAACTAATAAATATCTCCATAATATTATATATTATAGTGTTCAGTCGGTCTCTACAGACGTCTGCCAAGGGATATTTATTGACTGGGAAAAGATAATGTTTTCCTTCCAATTTTATTGTATTGATTGCAATTTCTTGATTATATTGCTAATAATTATCTTTCTTCGCACGCGATTTTACACAATTTGAATCTACCACTCTTCGTCAGTATATATTACCGGCAAATGAAGAAAATGGTTATTGAGACGTCCCTGTTAAACCCTCAGAAATACTGTCACATTCAAGAGCCAGTAAAATGCACATAAGTAAAAAGACAATTCGTGAATTGTAAAATGTAATTGCAGGAGCTGCGGGCGGGCGGCAGGCGCAGTGCTAATGAAAATTTAAAGTAACCGGTACGGGCATAGCGAGTACTACAATTCATAAGCGAAGAGAGCGCAATTTAATAATTTTTTTTTTTATTTGAATGATTTATAGAAGCATGGTTTATGGAATTCCGCAAAGTAACGCCACTTTGCGGAATTCCATATTACAAGCAATATAACAGAACTAACTACTTTGCTATAATCCGCACGGGTTAAGTGAATGCATGCAAAGCCAATGTGTATGAAGCAGGCAAAATCTACGTACCTTATACATGCTAGGACAAGCCACCACATGCACCCCAAGGCGCAATTCACCAGCAACAACGCACGAACAAATCTCGACGATCGTTTCGCCCCGAAACTCGACACCACGACAGACTCCACGACAGATTCGCAAAGTCGCTTTTGCGATTTTGTAGTGACGATTTTGTGTGGAGCTTTGTGCATGAGTTTTTACTAATCCTGCATACATCGGGTTTGAAAAAACGGTCCACTATACAGTTAGCATTGTATATGTTTTCTATTTTCTTTATCGCAGATTATAGCAAAATTATTTTATTATTACTTTTGAAATACGCTCATCATTTAAAATTAAAAGATAAAACCATATTATCTCTCCCCTATGGATGTTTATATCCGTATTAATATTATTATGAAACCGAAAGTCTATCTGTCTGTCTTTTGTTTTTTTGCCCGCTGGATCGATAAATGATTATACATTAGAGTAACATCTATGCTTATCTATACTTATTATAAAACAAAGTCTCAAAAAGCTGTCTGTCTGTATTTAATTGATTTTCTCAAAATCTACTAAACGGATTTCTTGTACGGTTTTCACCAAAAGGTGCAATACCCCCGGATGGTTTAAGTAAATAGTACATATCGGTATTACATAAATTGTGTTAAAGAGATCGCGCAGTTGTTAAAAAATTTGCTTGCTGGGAGCTTTAGTCGCGTGCGCTGCGTAAACCAGCGGAGATACGCTAAAATAATGTACTAGAGAATTATAGATCTATAAAAATACTACAAAAACGACTACGATAGCATGTCTCTATCTCTCACGGTTAACTCAAAATAACTACTTTTATGTTCAAAATTTCGAAAATTCGGGAAAGTTTTATAAATCATCAAATTCCACGCGAGCGAAGCCCTTGTTGGCACAGCTAGTATAAGATAATATTTAAAAATCCCGTTTTTCTTTAGGGAGCAAAAGATAATATCGAGGGGATAAGTAAGTCTTAAAAGTAATCAGAGCGAGATCTATTGTAACAACAAAGGCTAACCGCTTTCGCTTATAAATTGATTCGATCGATGTAGAAGGGTGTACCCTATCGAAGGAAAGGGGCGGGGGTTCGGTGGCCACATGCTGCGGTGCATCGCGAACTCAGTACGCTGACCTGCCACTAGTGCAGCTTGCAGTCGATTGCAGCATATATAGGAAAATATATTCTTTCTGTCTCTTGGCAGCGCATTGAAACATAAGAAGCCTGATGTAGAAAATATGTAATTTTTGATAAAAAACTGAAATGCTTCTATTATAATTATAAATTCTTACTAGCTGATCCAGCAGACGTTGTTTTACAATAAAAAATATTTCTGGGTAATTTGTAGTGTACAATTTAAAAAATTGACCAATGAATACAAAAAAATATTACACCCCTAATATTTTTTTGTATTTATTGGTCAATTTTTTAAGCATTATAAATATTGTATCCACGCTAGCATATATATTTATTGGTATTTTATTTCCTATTTTGATGTTAAGTATTGCTGTAAGTTATCCTTAAAATTCGATCAAGAAAACGCTCCGAAATTCGGACGATTATGGTAGCTATCATATTTATATATAAGATAATTTTGCTAATGTTCCAAGTACAGAATGATAACAATTCGAGAAAATTGCAAAATTTTAATATTTTAGTGTCCTATCCATTACCAGACTTTACCTCATAGTAATTGACGGCACTAATTTTTGATATTAAAATTATACGTTTAACGTATATTTGCTATAATATCATATACCGCAAGTACATGCGACGATACTAAAACGCTTGATCGCTTGTTAGGGTATCAATAACTACTAATAAGATTAAAACATATGTCAAAGTCAGAATACTAGTTACATTTACTAACTTATACACATACAGCATTTTTGATTTCCGACCTTAAAAGGTCCGCGGGAGTACTAGCACAGAAGCGCGAATAAGCTCATGTGGCGTGAAAATCGCTTGTGAGATCCTTGTCTGGCAGTGGACGGGAAACGGTTTAATAAGAAAACGAGGAAAAGCGAGAATTCGTTTACAAACGGCAACAGTTACTTTATTCAATTATTATCATCAATTAAATTAATGGTATCTATTCCCAGTATCCGTTAAAAGGATCCTGCGAATATCTTTTTATTCAAACTCGCAATTTGGGATTATATAATAAAAATAGACAGTTATTATAAAAAAAGCTGCTCCGCGCAGTTCTCGCCGCGATAACGCTGTATAAAGAGCTCATGAATAAGGGCCCCGTATGGGCCTGAAACTAGTCGGGCGCATCCGATAAAATAACACGTGAGTATACGGTTTCTATATATTAACTAAAAAAACTGACATCATAAAATATGTACAGGAGACTGACCATAATTTGTAGTTAAAAGACGCCGACACTTAAAAATCACAGAACGTTTAAGTATAGATAGATACTATCTTTATGCGTGCCTACGGAATTTACCGGAAGTTATTAAAAGCTGAAGTGCCGAGTCCAAAGCATCACGGTGGCGCCGGCTCTCACGCACAAATGATATGTGTCGTCCATACGAAATTACCTAAATAAAATCTTTATTCGATATAACGACAATCTATCTATACTGATACTGACAGGTATCAGAGTTAATATCAATTATTAAATTATAGTTAGTTAGTACTCGTAGTAATCAATTAGAACACTAATTAAATGTGTTGTTGAACTATGCTTAAAAATAAATAGGTAAATTATGGGTATGGTATTTTATTATGATTGTTTCTTTAACTTTGGTAAACTAATAGCTCACACTTTTGAATTAAAATGACCAATGGGAAATCAATATGTCTGAAATGTTCTACTTTATGTAATATCATTATAAGTCATAAGCACAAGCTAAGTGGGTCTGATTTTGAGAAAAGGGTCATTCTTCGAATATAAATTGGTTGGGCAGCCTTCAGGTAATTACTCTAGATGTTTCGTCCAAAATATGGGGTTCGCGTACATCCTTAAAATCTACATGTTCACAATGATGATCTCGTCAGAAAATTCAATCTCTGACTGTTACATAAAGTAACGGTCTCTTATTATCTCTCTGCTAGGCATAAGCCTCTTCTGTTTCTTTTAGAGAGAAGGTTTGAAGTTAAGGCTCATCTCGCAGCTCCGAACTGGATAGATAAGTTACACATATGCCCAGAATTCTCTTGAGATATGCAGATTTTTTCACAATATTTTCGTTCACTTCAAAGCATGTGATAAATTGCAAATATCCTACAGACACATAAGTTTTAATAAAAAAAACCTCAATGGCCTGACCGGGATTTGAACCTTTGACCCCTTCGATTTAAGCACATAATGTCAATGCTGCTCTATCAACTTCCTAAAAGGGGCTAAGCTTTCAGCGAAATTGCGCGAAGCCTCCTAAATATATGGAAGAGCTCGAAAAGATCACAATTAGAAACAACAAAATTGGTCGAGCATATATCCAGGCGTAGCTTCTATTAATTAAAAAAAATCTGTATTGTTAAATTAAAAGCAAGTTTTGCTCATGACAATTTTTTTTAACTAGCTTACTTAAATCAAATGCGATTTAGGATTTTACGCCATACAAATATAACTATCATATATAGATGTAGCCAAAATCTACAAGTCTGATCTATGTACATATCTTAAATATTGCGACATGCGTCCAAAAATAGAAGGCGTTTTGTTATGTTAATTTTTACCTGAACTCTTGCCGTCTGATTTCAATAAGTCGATCGAAGACAATTCCTTTTTTTAATATAATTTCTTGATCTGTGACTGAGTTCATCTTATTAACGCTACCATATCTTTAGCATACGTTAATAAGATCCGGTGTATTTAAACTGGTAGCCTTCAACAGATGAATAACAATGTTAGGTAAGTAATGTAATGAAATAAGATATTATGTTCCTTATATTTTATCTCATTTTAACATAAAATGATGAAGAGTTACCATGATGAATAATTACGTAGCATACTGGCCCGTTGGCCCAGTGGGTAGTGACCTTGCCTTCAGTTTCACGTGTCGCGGGTTCCATTCCCGCCGATGGCCAACATTTTTTATAAATAATTTGTTGGTTCTTCGAGCCTGGTTGTACATTTGTATTTAAGTATGTATAATTACTTACTACTTTACTATGTAGTATATCTACTAGTTGTCAGTCACCCATAACACAAATATTAAGTTACTTTGGGACAAGAATGATGGGTATGCAGGCTGTACCCTATTTATCCGGCACTCCTTACCCTTTTCTCCTATGCCCCTCCCTCCATTTAGTCAACAGCTACATGCTGTTGCTATCCATTCCTTGACCATCTCTTTTATATCTCTGTATATTCCCCACCCTTCCGCTGCAGTCCTTCTGGAACTGCAATCAATTCTCTCAGCTCTTCCCAGGCACTTGGCTTGGAAGAGCTGTGAGAATTGAGCTGTTAAAATCACCCATTACAATCAAATGATTGTAACATACATCACACGCTGTGGGGGGTTGTTATAACTGTGATGGGTTTGCTCAGCAGTTGGTTGACATACTTAACGATATAGATCTCTGTATCCTCAATGATAGCTCACCGACTCGCAGAGTTCTCCCTAATCAAGACCCCAAACCTGCTGTAGACCTTACTATATCTTCCCCAAACCTTGCCTCCCAATTATCTTGGTAGGTTCTTCCATCCACATATGGTACTGATCACTTTCCTATCATTACTACTTTGAATTCCAGAATTTTACTGCCTTTTAAACCCTGACCCTTTGGTAAAATATAAAGTCAAAAAAGCTAACTGATCAGGTTATTCCCAGTCTGTTGCCAGGATGCTGGACTCTTTGCCAAGTCTGACGAGTGGTGGTAATATTTTGATTTACTACGGCCTCTTTATAAATTGTATTACTTCCTCGGCCGATTCTCATATACCTAAAAACCTCCCAACCAAAAATCACATGCTTTCCCCTCCTTGGTGGGGTGAGGAATGCAATGATTTATTTAGTCATCGAAATTCCGCTGAATAGTCATATACAGCCTGTATGTCTCAACAAAACTTTTTAAAGTATCAGAAAACTAACGCGAAAATCAAAAACCTAGTAAAGAAAAAGAAAAAACTGAGCTGGATTAAGTTCTGTGAAGCCCTTAGTCCTCGATCCTCTTCCTCAATAGTCTGAACTAAAATAAGGAAATTTCGACGTCCCTAAATTGTAACAGATCCTTGTTCAAGCAATCCTTCTGAATGGCTTAACAATTCTGCTGCAACCGAAAAATTTCCTATGTTTGTACTTCACATCCTACGTGACATTGGCAAAGTAATCTGTGCCCAGTTGCCACGCCTGAACGCCAAAATTTTAACAGAAAAAGAAGTTACTTTGGGGATGGACGACAATGTGTGTAAGTGTCCCATATATTTATATTTATACACATATACTGTACTGATTTGCATAGCTAAACATATTGAAACCTTAAAGTAGTTTATTATTCATTTCACAACTTATAAATTTATTGTCATCAAAAAGAGTCGTTAAATTGTTACATACTGCAGCATTCACAATATTGGAATACTAAGTGAAGTTACCATAATTGAAGATACATTTTGATGCCACCACTCCTCTCCAGATGAGTTCATATAATAATATTTCATTTTTAATTTTATTTTTAAATATACTTTGTTATACTTACCATATTATGATTGTCGGAATATCGAATATATGTATATATCTCACGTTAGCCTGTCGCCTGAAAATATACGTAAGAATATAAAATGTTTACCTATAAAATTGCTTCAATACCTAATATTATTTCAGAATTCGTAAAGAATATTATTTATACAGGTGGAAGTTCCCGACGTATGAGAGTTCAACGTAATGTCAAACACCTATCTATATCAGAAATAATTTTAAGTCTAAATATAAACCATGCATAAGAATTCACAACACAGTGCGCGAGACAGTGAGATAGTGCGAGTCTGTTTCCTTGCCAATTGCTGCGACATTGTATCTATTGACACGGGCCACTCCGCGCTCTCCGAAGACTATTTTAAGTACAGGATCACCGCACGTGTCGTATCATTCGCAGATCCCTAGTCTTTCTGAACCCCGTCCCTGGGTTCGTCATAGATAATGCCAAAAGACTTTACATCCTAAAGCATGATGACAAGCGCGACTTGGTGGTGGATGCGGGAGACCGTGGTACATATCGCATCACCGCCCGCCCGCAATTTCGCGTAAAATTGGCAGCGCGGCGGGCGGGCAATGGCGACGCGAAGCGTCGCTCCCGAAATAGTGTTCGGGCGCGGTCGTGCGCTGTCGGAAACGGCGCCGCAGTCGCCGTGTGGCCGCGCGCGCGCACCCGCGTCGTCCTAGCCGCCGCGCCGTTTGCGCCGCCGCACGCCAGCTCGCCCGGCGGAGCGAGCGTACTGTACGGCTCCACGGTGCGCGTATTTCGGTCACGAGGAGGCCCCGGGCCGCGTCGGGCGAGTTGCCCGCGCGCTGGCCGCCGTGCTCTGGTGGTGGTGCGTGGCGCTGCTGCGGCTGGTCGCGCTCTGCGCGCCTCCCCCCGGCCCGTACGGCGTCGGCGCGCCGCCGCCGCCGCCGCCCCCCGCCCGCGCCTCGGAAGATGCGCCCTCGACGCCGGCTCGCGCGGCCTGCGCAGGTGCGCCTTTCAACTCTACCGAGTTACCGCTGTCGACGCCGCCGCCTACGGGCGAAACTCCCCTGCATCCCGGTTAGTATCACGCATTACTGTTCCGCCCGATTCGCTCACATTCATGTGCAACACTACTACCGCTACTATGGGGCACACAATTCTACTCTTTTAAAATTAATTTCATTCATACCTTTACCCTGAATCAATTAACATGCGTAAAATTCTTCAGGCAAATAAACAATGTGATGCGGTTACCTGTGTACAATATTAAATATACAATTCTTTGCGCATAATATAACCTAGATTAGTATTTATATTGAACGCATACCAAGAATTACTGTCTCGCCGTATTAGACAGTGACGGTGATAGTGTAGATATAATATATACTGATAGATATATACTTTCAAAACTATAGTTGTAATATTAGCCTAGTTTTATTATCTAAGTATAAGTAATCAGAGCGTCGATATATTCAAAAAAGTACCCACACCTCAATTTAAATTTAAGTCTTAAATACAAAAATAAGCTGAATTATAAAAAAACTATGAAATCATAGATGCATAATGGTGGAAACAATATGTTAATAGTGGAAACAAAAGCATCATTTGAATTAAAATATTTTTTCTTGAGATAATTTAAATTTATTCATCACAACCCAATTTTAAAAATTATTGAGACGAGTCTACACTTATCGTATCCGTTTTTATGCTACATCAGTATATTTATATTTTCTCTACGTAGCTTGTTCCAAAAACGATTACTATGTTCTTTTCCATTTTTATGGATCCGCATCCTTGTCGTCAAAATCAATACGGATCGCAGACTCCACCCATACACTGCTAGGATTTACTTTGTCTCGTAGTTCACGCCTAATAAAAACAAGGCGATAACGTGATATCGTAGACAAAACAATTCGAGGACGCTTCACTGATACGATAGTGCTGTTGATAGTATAATACACCGCGTATTACCAATGCATGCGGAGATTTGTAATCATAGTATCATTAGTTTGGAAGACATAGTATCATTAGTTTTCTAAATAGTCCTTTTTTAGCTGTAACTTGATTAAGAATTAGGCATTTTAAATTCCGTATAACTCTGTACTAAGGTCCGATCAAATAGATAATAAATACTAATAACATAATTGTGTTTGTTTATCTAGGTTTCACGATTAACAAAGGTACGCTTACAGTACGGGAACACAAAAGGAATAATAGAATTATTTTGCTATAATCCGCGCACAGTAAATAGAAAATATATATAGTGTTAAATGTATAGTGAACTATCCGTTTTTTCATACTCGATACATGCAGGATTCGTAAAAACACATGCACAAACCTTCACCACTTCCACCACAATACACAAGCACTACACACGTTCACTATCACAAAAGCTTGAAATTAAATATTTTGGAACAATTAGAAATCATTAAGCATAACAATGGCACCCTCATTAACGAGCAGGTAAATGATTCTAGTTTAAGCTTGTTGCACGGGTTCAGATGTAAAATGAAAGGTGGGGATGAACCAATTACTATATAACAATGCTTGTCGGGATAATGCTTCGCTTTGCGATTTTGTCGTGGAGTCTATCTCCTGATGATGCTTCGGTTTCGGGGCGAAACGATCGTCGAGATTGTGGTGGTGGGTGTGTGTGCTGCTTTTGTGTGCGTTGTTGCTGGTGAATTGCGCCTTGGGGTGCATGTGGTGGCTTGTCCTGCATGTATAAGGTGCGTAGATTTTGCCTGCTTCATACACATTGGCTTTGCATGCATTCGCTTAACCCGTGCGTATTATAGCAAAGTAGTTAGTTCTGTTATATTGCTTGTTTTTGCATGTGTTTTTACGAATCCTGCATGTATCGGGTATGAAAAAACGGATAGTTCACTATATATTTTCTATTTACTGTATCGCGGATTATAGCAAAATAATTTTATTATTACTTTTGTATTACGGATCTCCGTAAAGTAACGCCTAATTCTATAAATTAGTACAGGAACAGTTCTCTTATAATCCAGTTAAAATCACCGGTAGCATTTAGATAGCGATATGTGTCGCAGAACGCTATTAGGCCTATCAAATTGTTTGTTTGATGTATCACTAAAGGTATTTAAACTCCTATCCGTTCAAAATTATAAGCAAATAGTGAAAAAACAAAAAAACTACTATTAATGTCTTTACCCCTCCAATTAATTTAATATTTTACACTTTTAAGTACCTATTAATCTTATTTAAATCAAAATTTCGGTATAAAAAATCTTAAATGTATTTAATTGGTAATACGATATCTTGACTAATATAAAATGTGAACCCTGAGAAAAGTGAAGATGTAGGTTATCAGAGCGAAGGTTCCGCCGCACACAGACAGCCCTTAAAACCACCTTACCCTTCCCATCAACGAAATTTGCGACAAAAGGCACAAAGGTTCTCCACGTTTGAGCACTGAGCTCATTTTGATACCTAGATATCTGTGTTATGTTTCTTAGTACGTCGATACTTGTTAGTTGTTACATTATCGTGCAGACAGGTCACAGCGACAATTAAACTACGATAACCATTCGACTGCTCTGATTAGTGTGAACAATGCGTAATGAATATATCTTTGCTCCTTTATTGCTAATTAATGCTTATTTGTTAATTATACTACTAAAAACATATGTTTGACACAATGCATGTATTAATATTTTACAACTATACTCTCTTAATACTACTAGCAATGCCCCGCGATTTCACCCGCGTACATACCGATTTGGTGGTAGTAGAAAGTTTACTAAGTCAGAGTATAGATTTATTTTGGTAAATGTTGTAAAAAAAAAGTTTGGTCCTGGGACTTATCAATAGTTAATGCAAGGGATTTTTTTAACGGAATATATTTATAGGTACGCAAATACAATACGCTACAATTGTTATGGAATTATTTTCTCTATCATCATTCATTCATCATTCTCCTGCCCTTATCCCACTCTAAGTAGGGTCGGCACAACAAGTTACAAACATGTTGTCGCATGATTTGGCTACGTATTTTACGAACGGCCGCCTGCCTGACGTCAACTTACCTTAGTTGCCTTTTACGACACCTCGGTAAGAACTGAGGGTGGTCTATTCTATGCAGCCGGATACCACACAGCACATAACTTAGTCGCCTCTTACGACACCTTGGTGAGAAAGGAGGGTGGTCTATTCTATTCTGCCGAATACCACACGGCGTGGAATTATTTTCTCTATATTGACATATTTAAATTAATTACATCTTTTGATTGGAAAGTCCGATTTTAATAATTTTTAAGGTATTTTACAAGTATTGAAACAGTTTTTAATAAAATATCATTTAATGGGGTAAGGATTAATACGGAGATGTAAATATGATAGTTTGATTATTGTCGCCACGTTTATGAACTTTTACAATGTAGAAAAGAAGTTATTTAGTAAGTATGTGAAGTATGTATGTGTGTAATTGTTAGACATATGGTATCAGACTTTTTTGTAGATATTGATACGTTTTATAATAATGTAGAACATTTTTTTGTTCTATCGTCAATAGTTTCCGCAGCACATGCGATGAAAGATTTTTATGACTAAAATTTTTACACCTTACTACAATTTTATTAGGGTTCCCATTTTAAAAAAAATATATATAACCTATGTTGCTCAGTAAAGAAGCAGCTTTCCAATGGTGAAAGAATTTTTGAAATCGGTCCAGTAGTTTTTGCGTGAAAACATTACAAACATACAAAGATTTGTATCTCTTTATAATATTAGTAAAGAAATACATACACGTCATACTTTTTTAATTAAAACAAAAATACTTGTGTGCATAAATTCCTTTTTGAATTTGAAGTTCTTTGCATTTATTGACTAAAATCTCGTCAACAGATAAAGATACATATCTTTATCTGTTGTAATCAAAAACTGATACCGAGAAGGGTTAATATGTACTCACTTTTCGTACAATATGCATTACTATTTGAATGCTTTCCGCTATCCTTTTGAGAGAAGGATTCGATATCAGACGCATCATCACTTTTCCAATGGCAGGTTACACATTAGTTCCCTCCCTTAATCTCTTAGCGATTCTTGGAGTCTATTTACCGATAATGCTTCTTGGGTTACGGGGAGAATCAATTATTATCCATTGTCTTAGTGAATATGGGCAGTGTCAGTATAATATGGTGGAGGAAGTTGTGAACGTGGGGTTAACTAATGAAAGAGGTATGAGAATGAATAGTGTTTCCTCTATATAGCATAACATTAATTTTCTTTATTACGGATAATAAATTAAAAGCAACTTCTATAAATTAATAGTTAAACAAAACATTCGTATAATGACTGAATATAAGAAATTATTATGACGCAACATAGTTATTTTCATAAATACATATTATAACACCTTATAGGGAATAATTTTAAAAAATCCATCATAGCACTAAAATTTCGTCGATATAATAAGGCCTGATTACTGCAGTTTCATGACGTTTTAAGGCATCCAAAGGACTAATTTTAAATCTGTCTGTCTGTAACGCCTTTATGGTCCATTCTCAGGAGCAATATAAATGAAATTTGATACAACTGTACCTTATGTACCCGGTCAACATATATTATTATTAATTTCCCATAATACATAATTGAAGTTACTTTCACGTCAATTTAAATGTAAACACATAATATATTATATATATTTGCCCGACGTCGCGTGTAACTATTCACTACTTATAAATATATTTAAAAAAATTAATCACCGAAATGTTTGTGCGCGCCTAACTTCAAAACGACTGCAACAAATTGGATAAAGCTTTTTTTATGGTTTCTTTATTGCTATAAAGAAAGTTTTCATGAATAAATATATAGCGGTACGTAGTTCGCCGTGTCAGCTAGTTTAATCTAAGCTAATCCTTTCTAAAGTACCTTTACTTGACTGAGCCGTTGGCGCATTTGGTAGTGACCCTGCCTGCGGGTTCGATTCCCGCCGAGGGCCAACATTTTCTATCAACAATTTGTTGGTCCTTCGAGCCTGGGTGTATATTTGTATTTAAGTATGTATTTAAAATTATGTATGTAGTACATCTACCAGTTGTCCGTCACCCATAACACAAGTATTAAGTTACTTACTTTGGGAACGAACGACCGTGTGCGTAAGTGTCCTATATATTTATATTCATATTTATACTTTACGTATAAAGCCTTATGAGCAGATTGCAAATACAATAAGATATATCTTCCCTTAATTATAAGAGTACACACCACAAATTTGTATATAAATAATTATACAATACAAGTGGTGTCCTTGGCTTCGCCCGCATGGACACCAATGTGTCACAATCTTTTTCTCGCTTATATCCCGACCCTGGAGGAATTTTAAGATAAAAAGTAGCCTATATGTTGCTCCATAACCTCCTCTTTGTTCCAGTGAAAGTTCCATAAAAATCGGTTTCGCAGTTCCGGGGATGTACTACTAAATTTAACCTTCCTCAAGAATTGCAGAATCTTTTAGAAAAAAAATGTAGAACAATTGTTCAGTAGATTTTGAGAAAAACCATCACATACAGACAGTTTCTAGGGACTTTGTTTTACAATAATACAGTATACATATATCGATACTAATTACTAGCGTCTGTTTTATACTGTACTTACTTACTTAGTGTAGTAAAAATTTACATTTGCCACAGTCCAGACCTCAAACTTTTTTTTCATACGAAATCATATCGACGCACTTTCGTATTTGTAAAATTAATATGAATGCTTATTAAATACTTTTGAGGTTGATATGTAATACAGATTCGGGAAGAAAATCAAGATTATACTTTACATAGATTTCCATATTGCTACTTAGAAAAAAGAAAAATATATCTAAAAGGTGAATTTCCTAATTCATTAGAATAGTGGTAAGAAGCGGAGTCGTTACAAGACTCCTGAGTGCAAAAAAACGGCAAAAAATTGGAAAAACTTATGAATCTGCAACGTACACCTCATACACCTTCTCACCTCATTTAAGCTGCTACTCTACTGAAATACATATATTCTGCTTTTTTATCGTCTTATGTGTACCTAAGTAAGGCTGACTGTTGATAGCAAATTCGCTACCTCGGATAGCTTCACCATACTGTTCATTTCAACTATCACGAGATCAACAACGAAATATAAATTTTATTTTAAAATTATCAACGCAATTTTAACATATTTTTATTATTTTTTCTACATAAATTAAAACCACTAATAAAATCTACTGAGACACAAACTTATTTTTAACCAAGCATAATCTGTATAGTTAATGTGTGAATAAGATATTTGTACTCCTAAGCACTTTTCGCGCTCACCGAAATGTAAAATTTAGCATAATTAAATTACAATTAGAAGTCCTGTAAAATAAGATTTTCCTATATGTACATTAATGGAATATAATGAATATTAAGGGCTTCAAATAAATATTGGATTGAATACGTTATATACAAACAGATAATTGTGTACAAGGTGTAAGATAACACCCTGTACATCTTCGTATCCTACATCTGTACCTTCACATTTAAATTTATTTACTTACTATACCTTTAATAAACGATTGTTGGATAAGTATTGATAGCTTCTTAATAGATCTAATGAAGTCCCTTTCGCGAAACTTTTTGTGCTAAATAATATCGATTTGCAAGAACAATATCGATAGACATTCCATAAATACATTTTAATTTGTTGCCTTGTTTGAACTTGACAGTGTAAACTGTGTAACTGACTCTGCTGACGTCTGTTTTCATAGTATTTCTAAAGCAAAATTAAATTGGTGCCTTTTACCACAAATTACAGAAAAAATATTTCGCGGCTACTTGTTATTTATTTAAAAAAATTAACTAATTATCTAAATCTTAAAGTAAAAATAACAATTTTTAAAAATTAGATATTATATACCTCCTATGCGAACATTTACCCCAATGATCGACTTCAGTTGTGGTTATGGAAATATTTACTCCAGTGTGTGGATGTATGCACTACTACTTATTATGATTACTTTTTATAAACAGCAAATCGTTACAGCTGTCCTATTAAAATTTTACTGTTTTTAGTATGTATTTATCGTTATAAATCATCGTAATTTTTATTAAATAAACAAAACAGTGGATGTTCAAATTATATATTATATTTATCAGCTAGCAAGCACCTGCAAGGAGAACAATCAAAAAATTCGTACCATAAGATTGTAATTCACAGCAGACGTAAAAATCCTTAAATCTTTCTAATCCCTAAATATATTTTCCTTAAACAGATATCAAGAATACCCTAAAAAAATCTTATTCAATCCCGCCTTTCGCATTTAAATAAGCCTCGACGAATCCTTAGAAAGCGAATACCTAGAATCGGGGATTATTGGGAACATTTCGGTGTCTCCGGGTGAAGGAGAACGGGGTGGTGGGGGAGCGAGGTTTGTTATGTCGGCAGGAAGCGGCCGGTGGCACGGGGCACGTGTAAGAGCGGCCTTGAGACGGCAGGTCGTCGAACGCGACGCGCCGTGCCGGCAGACGCTGCCGTCGGCCGCCCGCCGCACGCCGCCGCCCGCCGCTCGCGCCAGGCCCGCGACTCCCGAGGGACGCACGCGACACCATGGCCTTTGGCCCAAAACTTCATCTTTCACTTATTTCACTCCTCCCGCCGTAGCCTGAGAGGCGAGCGATCAAATAGGTGTTCTTACATTAGCTCACATGCTATGAGGGCAATACAGAAAGCCTACTTTACGTACTTTAAGTACTATTGAGGATTACATAAATGTTAAGAATGTATTGATATAGTTACTCTTCGGTCTTGTACGAGAAGGTAATGGCGAAATTTAACAACTTATAGCAACAATATGTTAAAGAGAATAACCTCCGAGTTTCCTTCCGTACGAGCAGTTTTCCGAACCAGCAGTAGAGTCGACGATTTAAAAGCTCTTGTACAAAAGTTTACTTGAACAAAAAATGATTTAAAATCAAATCTCTATAACTGGAATATACTACTATTGTGCGTTCCTAAATTATTGTTCTATATGATCGTAATTAGAATTACGTATTCCGTTAAACTATAAAAAAGCATATATAAAATGAACTCGCATAAAATACATTCAAAGTAAAAATCATCGAAAAGGATTTTTTAATTTTCAGCTTTTGTGATAGCCTTTTTCACTTTAAAATAACATCCAAATTGATTACATACATCAAAAACTAATTGTAGATGACTGATGTTAAACCTGATTAATCTTAATATTGATACTCGTGAAATCCCCGCTGTCTGTAAACTAGGGGCGCAGTCAAGTATATTCAAGCAGTCAAGGTACAAAATGTACAGTAGTCTATTTTTACCTTGACGTTTGCATTAATTGAAGCAACAAGTTTGAAGTATCTAATCGAATTTGGAATAAGCAAGATGTCTGTCTGGGAAACCAGTGCCAAAATTTCAACCGACGCAACTCTAACGTACCGTTATCGATCCCTGCGCTGGTATAAGATTTTATGAATTTGTTTCTCTCCTCCGTCAACTTTCAAATGATAAAAAAATAGAAGTCTGCATTTAATAAAAAGTGATTTTCAAAATTGAGAATATTATAAAATAAGTAATGGATAAAAGCACTTTTATCATGGAACGGAATAAAGCCAAGACACCAAGGCTTGTTGTGTTGGCGCAGTAAGGACCTTTTTGCCCTTGATTGACCCGTTAAGGCAATCGGCAGTGACCCTGCCTACTAGCTCCGCGGGTCGCGGGCTCGATTCCCGGCGGGGTTCAACATTTTCCATAAACAGTTTGTTAATTCTTCGAGTCTGGGTGTATATTTGTATTTAAATATGTATCTAAAATTATATATCTTATATATTTACCAGTTGTCGGTCACCCATGACACAAGTATTATATTACTTATATTAGGGGGGACAACTGTGTGTCATTTATATATTTGTAAATGTATCATATATATATTTATTCATGTTTATTAGAAAGTACCAACCAAGCAAACTTTTTAAAATAAAATATTGCAACGTAATAGATCTCGTTCAAATTCCTACGTACTGTTAATGGCGACTTGTATATAATAAGTCGCCACCGAGTAATATAGTTGAATATTTTTTTAATGAAACATAATGTAAATTTCTGCAAATTATCCTTGTGATTTTTTATACAAAACTTTTTCTAAATATGTTATGAGAGGCAGAAATATATTGTTCAAGTTAATGACACAACGGTTACTTGCGACAAAATGGCTGTCTATTTATTTGTACAAAGAATATTTTTAGCGATTCAATGCTGAAAAGTAGACAGCATTCGTCGGACCTTAGTGAAGATTCTGAGGTAGATTGTACAATTTTTGTTCATCATCATTCTCCTATCCTTATCCCACCCTAAGTGAAGTAAATATGTTTTAATTTTTCATTCTCTTCGTACATTCCTCAACTCAGGCGCTCCCCCTTTTACATGCACTATCATCCATCCATCTTTTTCTATAATCTCTTTTTTTTCGCTGTAAATACAACAATAACATGGTTACAAATATAGATTAAAGTATAATTAAAAATTATTGTTATTTATTTACAACTGTACATTGACACCGAATCGACCGTGCGTAGACAGACTTGTTCAGCGACTTGTTTTTATCAAGCTGATAAAGGATGAGAGGGGGCAGGAGCAGGCCTAAGGGGGCGGGGAAAATAGGTCGCGAGGCCATCGCTCGGGAGCGGCCTCAACGCCGCAAAGTGCCGAGAGACGAAAGCCGTCTCAACCACTTTGCTACCCCCTAACGACTACGTCGATTCAGTTACTAGTCTTAAGTTAGGAAATTATGAGAAATTAAAAATTTAATTTTCTTTAGAAACCATTTAGAGCACCATTAGAAGCACTAAACTTTTTAAACAGTTTTTTTAATCATCTAAGAAAGATGGATGGACCTTCCATCTAAGATATTGATTCACTCCAAATTCCCCCGGGTTTAATAATTTACAAACATTTTAAGAGTTTATTAATTAGTATCGGATGGAAACATGAGAAAGCAAAGCAGGGTTAGGCTAGTTATAACCACTGAACAGTCTAGAAAGAAAAAATAAATATAAAAGAAAGAATAAAATGCCCTAATGATCGGCCTTGGTTACAAGATTACTATTGAAACGTATTTTATTTTGTATCAATCAATGACTTACAATAACCTACGTACTATAACCACTTGAAACTTGGATGTTTCTACACTGATTTATATACAGAAAGAAAAACTTAACGAAAACAGTTATTTGGTGTCCTCATTAACGGAAACTTACGCAACTATAGCTGACAGGAGGTAACAAAAGATTGCCATATGTGATGAGAATGAACATGTACAAGCTCAGTTCCTTATCTGACAGGCGAAAAATGGATGACACGTTGTTATTATATAAGCTTTTTAATAGATTAAATGACAACCCAGAACTGTTAAGCCTTAATTAGATTCCCTCTCGCTTGCCACGGCATCCTATACCCTTATTTAACCATAAAATGTATAAAACAAACTTGGACGTTACTACTCCTTGATACCCAAGCTGTGCAGGCAATTGAACTAATTTGTAAGTAAGAATACTTCAATAGATATTAGTGATAAATTAGATTTTTTTGGAAAACAATTATATAAATCTTTGCATTGAGAATGGACAGAAAAAATATCCTTAATGTCACGTGATGATGTCGGTGTCACTAGTGTCACGAAGTGGTAGTCTTCTCTTCTGGTTAGCCCCGGAGCCAGTATACGAGTGAACTAAATGAGTGATACTCAATGAAACAATCCCGTCTGGATTGTTTTTTTTATTATTTTATTAAAAGTAAAAATTATTTTATCTATACTAATATTATAAAGAGGAAAGATTTGTTTGTTTGTTTGTTTGTTTGTTTGTATGTATGTATGTTTGTTACGTTTTCACGCAAAAACAACTGGACCGATTTCAAAAATTCTTACACCATAGGAAAGCTGCTTTTTCACTGAGCAACATAGGCTATATGTAATTTTTTTAAAAAATAGGGATCCCTAATAAAATTGTAATAAGTTGGGAAAAATTTAGTCGTAAACATCCTTCATCGTGTGCGCTGCGGAAACTATTGATGATAGAACAAAAAAATATTCTACATTATTATAGAACGTATCAATATCCACAAAAAAGTCCGCAATACCATATGTCTAACTATTATAGTTATGCCAATATAACTACTTTTTTACATTGTAAAAGTTGGTAAAAGTGCCGACAATAATCAAACCATTTTATTCATATCTCTGTATTAATCCTTATCCCATTAAATTATATTTTATTAATAAATGTTTCAATACCTGTAAAATACTTTTTATATTATTAAAATCCGGCATCCCATTCAAAAGATATTACGAATTTAAGAATGTAAATTGGAAGCAAATAACGCCATAACAAATTCATTGTAGCGACCGTTATAGCAGGGCCTGCACTTGGTGAGTTAGCTCTTATCCAAGAATACTTACTAATCATACCCATTTTTTATAATTAAATAATCTACAAAATAAATATATAGTCCGACTTCGTAGACTTTCCACTATCACGAGATCTGAATGGACGCAGATGAAACCGCGGGGCTTTGCTAGTTAATTATATATTTATTTGCCGCGCGTCTTATGGACGCCGCGGTGCGAGTATCACTCGTTTTCCTTTGTATATGCGCTTACATTTAAACCCCTACAATATGTTTGTTAGACTTCATATTTTATTTATTTATGATTGTTACTGTATGTTTAATTGTATACCATTACCTCTAAAGCCCACCATCACTACCTTTAATTGATTTAAATGTTATTAGCAACCCTGTCATATAACCATGTTACTTTAATTATACATGTAATTCTGGTGGTAATTCTATGGAGTAAATAAAATAAAATAGGACAACAACGATAAAATATGCTCTAAAAATTGAAAGCGATGGTAGTTACCATAGTTATGCTTCATTCTTCCTTAAACTTTCGCTATCACTTTTATATAGGCGTTCTATATTTTTATATAGGTGGTTTTATATAGGTGTCTTTTTATATTTACCATGTCTCAAAAAAAAAGTTATCATAAATGTTTGCTTCAGAGTGATTGAAAACTTCGATGTATATTATTATCGGTACAATTGTTTTAATGTAATAATATAAATATATCTTGTTTTAATACTATGTAATCTTATTCTTGTCTAGCTATATGCATAGAGTTATTACACTAGAGTAGAGGAGCCTATAACCTGTAAGTAAGAGTGCCACAATAAATAATGAGATGGAAGATAAAACTTATACATTTATTTTTGTCTTAAGACATAACAAAGAGACGGTTAGAAATGGTCTCATTTGCTTTCTTCTTTCTTTCTTTAATGTTATAAATAGGGCACATTTTAGACCGGCTTCCTTAATCTAGTATAATAGCTATGACTATAATGACTGTGATATTTGAAACATTCATTTGTCTATGGCTACAATTTCAATATTCATTCATAATACAATAATGCCAGCACGACTTTCCGGTAAATTTCAAAATAAAATTCTAATATATTGATCCGCGACATACATACAAAATCCCAATTAACAAGCAATCATATTTTCTAGTAAAAAAATAACCTATGCAACAAAGGTCTAAATAATTTATAAATAAATAAATTATAGTTAATAAATAAAAATTTGCAATGTCAATTAAGCACATTAGATTAAAGAGAAAAACAATCATTATTGCCTGCCCAGAGTTTGATCCCATGACCCCCTGGCTATTAAAGATAAACGATAAAGAAACTAAAAAAACTATTGTTCGAGGCATAGTAGGCGCGTTAGGATATAAAAGTACGAAATTTTTCTTTGAAATATTTAATGTACACATTCAGCATTTCCACGATTTTATTTTATTGATGATGATGTTGCTGGTAGTGTACAATGAATACCCTTATATCTTATATATAAAATTCTCGTATCACAATGTAAGTTACCATACTCCTCCGAAATAGTCTGATCGATTGTTATGAAATTTTAAATACATATTCAATAACTCTGAGAATCGGCTACTATATATTTTTCATACCTCTAGTGATAAAGGTTGTTAACTCCCAGCATTTTTTCTTGGACAATTTATTTTTAATGAACACGGTAATATATTCCCTCAAAATAATTTATATGGTAAAACAACTTTTGCCCGATCAGCCAATATAAATGTGCTACAATGCTGTGCTTCAGTGGCGTAGCTCTAACACTACTGTGGCCATTATTTTCAAAAAGAGGAATACCACAATAAGATAACAGAATAATAGAAACCTGGAAGGCTCTCTGAAGTTTTAAAACTTTCTATTTGTACTTTGTTAGTCTTTTCTAAAATTCTTTACATTTGTTTGTAGGGCAGACTCGAATAAGTATACTATCAACTTATTCTACGGCGATGACTTTGTCAATGAGTATCTGCGTCTTAAGTAGGTACTGAATTATAAAAAGAAGCAAATAAAATAAAACTGGTTATAATTATATTTAAGATTAGAATAGTGACGATCATCCTAATAAAATCAATTGAGAAGTCCAATAAAAATAATTAAGTCTAATTTGCCTCTTACGTGTCATTGTGAAGGGCGGGCATATTAATTTATCATTTTAGCACTTCTTATATTAAGATTCATTTCTTTTCTGTTACCAAATCAAGATTTCTTAACAGGTCCTGTGACAACAATAACTTGCTTGTTAATTTTCACTATTTGGTAAAGAAGACAAATAGTAATAACTAGCAATATAGGCTATGTCAGTTTATTGACAAGAGAGTAAATTCCACATGTATAATATTAATATAATTATAAATTTAAACTAAAATAAATTGAACATCGAAATAAAAAAACCGACGAATATAAACTAGAATGCTTCCTATCAAATTGAAATGACTTCTCCAATAAAAGTAAGCTACGAGTAGCCTGCAAAATAGGACCACTTCTATGAATAATATTATCATTCATAGAATCCTCAACAGTTATAATAGGTTTTGTACATAAATCCTTATAATAATTATTTTAAACTGACGTATGTAATGACGTAGAAATCCCTTGATAAGATAAATCGATCATCCATTGCTTCCATTGTCCATTGCTTAAATTTATGGTTTGCTTTACGTCTTCGATACCTCTATGAAGAATTTTACTCTCCTTTTAAGTCAGTAATCAATATCTTACAGCGGACTTTCAGATCTGTCCTTTATTCTATAATGAATGATGTCAATAGTAGTGATGATCGAATATCAAGGTATAGAGGTAACGTTTGTGGACAGTGGGACGTACACGAATGGCTTGCACGGTAACGTCGCACGCGCCCGAAATAACCCGCGAAACACGACGAAAACAATTGAGACCGCGCTTGCGGCCTCACGCACGCGCAAAAATGACAGGAAAATATGCACTAACAGAGTGCTTGTTCACCATCTGACGCACAGTGAAAGTGCCACTTAGGTCGTTATGTACTGGTTCGGAACGATCCAGTTCGACAAGTAGCTCAAGCTGTCATACCTCGATTGACTGCAGCGTTGCATTCTCACTGCATGCCAACACTAACCTGACAACTTTTCTCTACCACTTCGCATTGAAATCTGCATACTAAACATAGACTCTATAATGTGATTTTAATATTTGTTTACAACTACTGAAATGTTGCCGTGAGCTATTAATGCAACTTACAAGCTGTTGAACGCAAGATATTTTAGTATGACTAGGTACTCACTGATTATTTACAGTGCTTAGCAATTTGAATTCCGTTCAACTGGACTAAATAACGCCAATTAACATTTGGAGTTATTAAGTTCGGTAGTTTAATTATGTATCCAAATTGACCAAAAAAATACATATTTATAAAAATATAAAGTTATAGCCTGTTTTCGAAATAATTAAAAACCTAAATCTGTCACTTTGCAGTAGTTTTTTAATGGCGAATGTTAAGCTTCTCAAATTCAAATTCAAATTCAAATTCAAGTGAGGTCATCGATAATTTTATTATGTCTGTGATGCTTTTGAAATAAATGACCAGAATTATGCGTTCATTATTCATTTCAGACATATTAAACTAACAAATATACTAAAGAAGTACAAAAAATTATGTTGAATGTCGCTGAAATATGTGCAAGTATGTAGCAAGATATATTTGGACATATGAAAACATTCTATTGATATTTTACCAGAAAATTGAGTGATTTTCTTGTAGCACCTTGCAAGGAACCTTTCACGGAATTTTACATCTATTATATTGAATAATAATATATTGAACACTATATGTTAAAGTCTGTACTACATAAACCTGGTACAGTATTAATGGATCTTATGGTTCACATGATAGGTATTATATTTCGTATAATATCTATCATGAACTGAACAACTCACAATGTTATACGGTTATACCAAGTTGCAGGTCAAAAGCGGAGCATAACCTGAAGTCAAGCACTTGTCGAAAAAGAACGATCGTGATTTACATCTTGCACGTGTATCATATTTTCTATGACCGTCAACCTCCGATAAAGATTCATGTCCAAATCGAGGTCTTTTGCAATATTGTTTTTGCTTATTTTTTGTTCCAGAAAAATGGCGTCGAACGTTACATAAAGCTTACATTATTCAAAATGGTCCTTGAAATGGAAGGATTGATCTAGACATTTTCTAGAATAACATAAATTTAAACTCAGATCACAATGTTTTATTTATAGGCAGGTCATAAACCACCTGCTTGTGTAAGTAACAGAAGTTCAATTTTTCAGACGCTGAACAAAAATTGTGCGACCGTCATTGGTAATCTGCATATTCTTTCTATTTCTTATATTTAGGACTAAAATGTTCTATCTTTACTTCTAAATATTGACGTTTTTATTTCAATTTCTGCTCGATTAATTTTATTTTTTCTACTATGGGTACTACATAGTTCGCGCTGACACATCTTCAACTGATGTTCTTCTAAAATGAACATTTTGGATAGACTGCTAACATCTGTTAATTACCTTTTAGTTAGTTTGGCAATATTTAAAATTATTAAGCTTATATTATAATCTCATCAAAAGCTTATGCCAAATAAATTCCCGCTATCCCACTTTACAAGGTCCTCCTTCGGAATGGCTCTCAGAATCTTCTGCGATTCTTCTTTTATCTCTTCAATTGAGTCGAAACGATGTCTTTAGAGCGGCCTTTTGTGTTTTGACCGATTTAACACTACATTCTTCTTAATACTCAATTGGTCCTGCCATTGGTTCAATACCAAGGACTTGAAATCGTTATACAACATTTAAAAATTCTTTTAAGACACGGTCCGATACCCAAAGGCTTTCTGTAGCAACCTCAATATTTTCAATTCATATTTTCAATTCTCAATATTTTTGATTAAAAATTCACCTTTCAATTTGATCACAGTAGTATACATAAAACCGTCAGCAAGTAATATAATTCATACCAAACATTTTACCACTGCATCGGAATAACGTCTGGAGTGAAATTTTAATAATATCCATATTAATTTATAGCTGTTGCGTGTACCTTGCCTACACATAACAATGTTGTCGTACTCGTAGGGTATTTTGTTAGTCGCGCGTCTGATGAAAATAACCGTGGTTATTCTTAAAGACTCGCCCCCTGTTACAACGCTTTGCTGTCAACCGCGTTGGTATTTAGAAATTTAATGTAATTGAGTTCAAAATAATAGGAATTTCCTATTATGACATAAGGATAAATCATAAGTTATTAAAACCTTAAAATTATTATTTACTATACGTAACCGAATACAAACAAAATGAAAAAAATAAATATCTTATGTACATAAGAACGAGAATGCAATCGTTGTTTGGAAAAACAGTACAATTTAGAATCGTTTATCTACATATATCCAATAGGGCGTCACATTTATTAGAAAACTAGTGGTATCCCCACCTTCGTTGGCACCTATTTGAATGTTACAGCACCGTCAAAAATGCAATATGTGCTTTTTTCTCTATTTTTAAAGAAAGATGGGAATATTTTCATCCTATATTATACTAAATTTCATCAATATTGGCCAAACGGATTAACCATGAAAGCGTATTAAACAGAAGAACTTTGAATTTATATTATATGAGTGTATGTGTTCAAGCGTGTCGATCAATAAACGCACCAACAATATTCGAATGAGGGACGGTTGCGTAGCATTCATAGATCATAAGCAATCGTTGCACTGACTGCTGTAGCGACAGGGTTACCACTATTCTTCTAATTTCTACTAAGTACGTACAATTTCTTCTTCAACCGAAGGACGTGCACTGCTGGACATAGGTCGCACCACACGATTGCTCCACTTGAATCCAGCTACGCCGTTCTAGTCCTCGTAGGGATCTAACGATGATGCGTTTTCCGGAGCAGGATCTTCATTCCATTAACTTAAGACTCCAACGCCCATCGGTTCTCTGCATTATATGCTATATCGGTATCTTTAGCTCAGTAGTTCGCGGAGCATTTTAACGAAATAACGATATTCTGCCTATAGATTAATGACAGTCAATACGTATTTACTTACTCACGTATCACTTACCGATAAAAAAACGTAATTGGTTCGATAAGATCATCCCTTGGCATCATTAATTTGCCTGCCAAGCGTGATAATATTTAACATTATCCACAAGTTACTTGATAATAAGATTTCCTGCTAATAAAATTAACTGGCGAACTTTTAAGAGGCTTTTATAATAGACTAAATTTTCTATTTATTATAAAATATTTACTTAATATTATTTAAACCTATGTCCTGAGAGACCTATGTCCAACAGTCGACAGAAACAGATTGCTGATGATGAATTTTGATCTAATGACCACACAATTCTAATATGAGTTCACGGTTAGTGTAATTCATGGATTACCAATTTTTTAAATATAAAACATTAAGTTTATTTAATCGGCGTATACGAGTAACTGATAAAGGTTAATACCGGGCTAACGTATAATATTAAGAAAAGCTCGTTTTTCCACGGAAAGCAACAAAAAAATTATGTGTTTTTTGATGATGGTATTTGAATACGGCGCGATCAATGAAGAAGTGACAACCCTGATTGAAGGTGAAAGTGATGCAACCTAACACTTACTATGAACAGTTACAACTACGAACACATATAGCATCAATAACAGTCTATATTAAAAACATACGACGTTGACAAACAAAATTCACCTTATTTTCTTAGTAACCATACGGCGACACTGTTAGTCACTGATTGGGCACTTTAATACCTTACAATATGCAAATGTTAGAGAATGAAGGTAGACTTTTAAGGTAGACAAAGAAAAGTATTAATTTTAAATATATATATAGATGATATGATATATTCTGTTTAAATTTATGAACCCTGTTATTATTATATACACATAATTTTTCTTATATTGTAGTTTAATATATACTTCAATAATTTAGAAATATAATTTAATTATCTTTAAAAAAATATTTTACTTAACATATTTAATAATTTAAAAGCACTGTAACAGCTTCCATGGTTTACCAGATTGCATCCAGAATTACAAAGACGTATGTCTTTGAAATTCTGGCAAAGATGGATTTCTGTTATGCCTTGGACGTTCCCAATAAGTTACTTCAAAGGATTTCCTTGCTCTAAAGTCTTGTGCTTTGGATCTATAGGATACCTACGATCCTTTTGAAGGTTCTGTCAACCTAACGGGATCCACTAACGCTGAGTTCGGGTCACTCTACCGCACGCTAAAAGCTGGGCATTGATATAAGGCCTATACAAAGAGACCACGTTACAATGTTGTCATTGACTGTTGTTTTGGTAAATATTTAAACATTGGATGCGATTCATATTATCTCCATTTTTGATGATATTCTGTCGAAGACAGAAGAGAATAATAGTGGTCAATCAGTTCCGTCTTCCCTCCCTGCTGCCTATTTGAAGTGATTCTTAACAAATCGAATAGATTTTATTCAAGTAAGCTTTATCAAGCACTTTTGAATACTCAAGGTATTCGGAACGTTACTCTTGCCGATAAGAATCAGTAAGAATCTACATGGACAATTTTTTAAACATTTTTAATTTACTTAGTTAAGCTGCGGTGTTCACTTGTCTATTGTACGTATAAGCATATTCCGTTAAATTAGTTTCTATCTTTGTATCGGATTATTGTATTGGATTATTTGGAGCCTAAATTGGATTGCTCAAGGACTGTTACTTAAAATTAAGTAAGAAGCTAAAAAAATTTGAAATTTACTACTATTTATTAATGAAATAGCACCAATAAATTCACGTTCTTTAATTTTTTTAAATCGAGGTTATGTTTTATGAGATTTTACTGTGACACGAGATTTTTATATATAATACTAGCTGAACGGGCAAACGTTGTTTTGCCATATAAATTATATCTAGGGCATTTCTAGTGTACATTACAGAAATAAAACTAGAAATAAAATATAAAACAAAAATTGACCAAAAAAATGGTAAGGAGTAGACAATCGTTATCATTTAGTCGTATAAAAAATAGATAGTATCCGATTCTCTGACCTACCGAATATGCATATAAAATTTCATAAAAATCGGTCCAGCTATTTCGGAGTATGGTCACTAACATCGTGACACAATAATTTCATATATAAGTATACGTTTAATAAGTATACGTATAAGTATACGTATGTAGTGTTTTTAGACTCGGTTTATGTATTTTTACTTGTATTTATAACATACTAGCTTTAGCCCGCGGCTTCGCTCGCGTGGCAATTGGTCTGCCACATTAAGTTTCGTGACAGATCATTTTAGATTTACATATTTTTTTTACTTAATATTAAAAAATATATATTTGTTAAGTTACTTGTACATCCAAAATTTTAGATGTCTAACTTCAAAACTGACCGATTCCATAGAATCCATTAGGCGCTCTATGGCGCTCCATTCAAATCAATCATATCGTGATAACTTTTAAACTATTCGGCCAAATTACTTAGTGTGAAATACAAAGTTTATCTACATGAAATGCTGTAACGTATTGATTTTTATAAGAGTTTTATAAATATACTAAAATTTGCATCTAAAAATAGTATCAAATTTAATTAAACTTATGATTCACAATTTTGGTCATAATGGCTACCAAATAAAAGGTAGATATATGCTGTCGCGGACTTTAATTTAGCGCTATTTAAGACAAACAATACTACGGTACATCATCTTTGTGTAACCCCAATGGTTTAGGCAGCGTACGCCAAGATAGCTTTTAGAGGCCAGATTTTTTCCATACTGGTGCCACAGATAGCAAAATATCTACACTTGGAAACAATTTTTTATCATGATGATAAATTGCAAGAATATCTCTTCGCGATGATTTCAATACCTATCTGATTTCCTTCCACGATGGCTATATGTGTTGGTGTTGTTTGTCAACGTCTCGTGGTGTTGATGTACGCGGTCAGTCGTTGCTATAAATACTCGGAAGTAACCCGGAGTAGTGCGACAAACAGCCGCTTTTGTTTAGGGTTAAGATTTCATTTTATCTATTACGAGGATATCCACAGTCTATCTAAAATTGGTATTTAATAAAATTACAATTAAGGGTAAATATTGAGATCGGTGTTTCATTCATAATTTCTTTACTGAAGTGGTTGAATTCGGAGGTTAAAGATTCTTAGATAATTTCATGTAAAAACAAATTTTGTTCTAAGTAATAGTTGTCAGATTATTTGAAATCACACAAGAAAATTCTACCATATATTATTGCAAAATAAATACAATGCAACATCCATAAATATCTATATTAATTTAATTATTTTTGCGGCATTGAGGTACGAAATAATACTGTGGGGTAAGTGCCTGATATAGGGAAGGATAAATTAATCCAATTTAGGATCCATCGCAATTTTATATCTACTCCAAATCCCAGCCCCGCTTATCTAATATTGATTCGTAAGGCTTAAACTTCCTGTACCCGTGGAATAAAAATATATGAAAGAATTGCAAAGTTGAGTAAATAATTCCTGTCAATCCACACCACTTGCATTTCGCGGAGATTATCCCAGGATTAGTACATATATAGAAACTTATGCAGTTTCAATGTGTCAGTACAATAAATATAAAGAAAAATTTAAACATTTAAATAACTAAATCAAGTCTTATTTTCTATGAATTAATAATTTACATGTTTTGATAAAATTATGTACTTTGTTATTTCTATTCTATTCTTATAACTTTATTCTATTCTTTTCTTATGTTGAAAACATTTATTTATCAATTACTCAGAAATGAATATTTAGATATATAGTTAAATAAGCAACAAATAGACTGGCTTGAACTTTGCTTATCTATTAATAATATTTTCCGTTAGTCTACCTAAACCATGAACCATGATGAATAAATATATAAATAGTTAACAAAAACACTCGGCGTTATTCCGTACCTATCTGTTAAAACGGTAGAGAAGCTGTATGATTACGACCCGACAGAGGAAGGAGTAGTTTTTAGAAAACTACTATTCCACTAAAATAATTTATTCAAATATAATTGCCAGCATCATTTTCTGAGATTTTAAATCTACTATGGATAGCTTCCCAATTGGGTGTAAGTAACAAACTTAATCTTCAATCTTAAACACTAAAGCAGTTTGGTTAAATATTATAAAGCTTTATACGTGTGTACTCACACTCAAAATATTACTATATTTCAAATGAAAAACAGCACAGTGCATAAGAATTTTAATTACAAAGTTATGATATAATTATTTGACTATAGTCCGCGTTTGTTTAGAAAATCTATGTAATGCTAAGCAAATCATGATCTTGAGATAGGCTCACATAAACTCACAGACAAAATTCTTTACACAAATTTACTACGACGATCGTTGAGATTGTCGTAGTAAACGTGTGTAGTGCTTATCTTGTGCTTGTGTAGTGTGTTGTTGGTCGCTGTCATTTGTGATACCGGCGATATCAAATCTTGCATGTATAAGGTATGACAACGGTTCTTCCTACACTTTACAGTACATAGATTTTCTTAAAAAACGAGGATTCTATCAAAATAATTATGGCATAACTTTTGATCTTCCAATTCTAATGAAAAGCAGTTTTTTATTGCTTGATAAAACGGATAAAAAGAAGTTTTCTAAAAATGAAACTTGGCTACATCTAATTATCACCCTCGAAACCCCCCGCTTACTAAATTCATGAAAATCATTTCTGTAATTCAGATTATTTACATAAAGAATATACAAATATTGCTCTTTTAAAAGTATTATATGGATAAGCTAATAATAAGATGTTTTATTTTTTGTTACCGCTACTTCGTTACATTTATATAGTAATATATTAATATAGCCACATCATATGCTCGTCTCCCCAGAATTTTCTGAAAATTTAAGATTTTGAACCCCTTAGATTTTCACGGGATTTTCCACATTCTCCATTTACCTGCTATAGTATTAATTAGAACATGACGTGAGACTGTCACAGCCTACGCTGCACCTTCCTAATTACACTACGTCTAGACAGATGTCGCAGCGTCCCGCCCGGCACCTCCTCCCCTCTGACCACCCTATATCATTTGATAATCGTATTGCCACGCGTAACGTGTAAGAAAGAAGCTGATTTAGAGTTCCCTGTCTACATTTCTACCACATTATCATGTTTTAGAACGGGAAAAAAAATAAATGATCTCTGCAAATGTTATAACTAAATATAAATTACAAAGCACATATATTCCATAAAGTTATTTATTTAGTTTTTTGGAAATCTGTAAAACACGATATGAAATCTGATTTGGCAAGATGAACCAGATTCATATTATTACATATCTTACCGATCTCAACTAAGCCATAAAAGACGGCCTTGTCACTAAGTAACAATAGCATCTCGGCAGCATCAGGGTTAGTAAACAGTATAAACATAAAAGCTAGAGAAATAATACAATCTTACCTTACTAAGATTTAACTAATAAATACAGGGTAGTACGACAGATCAAAATGGTTTTTCATGAAATGGGTTAGGATCAGCGTGTCCAGGATGGCGGATGGCAGGTAGGCAGCAGCGCTCGCCGCCACGTGGCCAGGTATCGGCCAGCTGGAGGAGCTATTTCGGTGAGCGGTGGCAGGCCCCGGCAGACCGACACCAGACGTCGGCGCCGCCCCCGCGCCCCTCCATTCTCTAAAAATAGCCGCACTGTGCATTCTTGGGCGAACGATGTCGAATTTTTGTCGAGTACGCGCGTCCACATGCCGTTTGTTTTGGCCCAAGAGACCGGCCGCAACCTTCGACCGCGGGCGTAGCTGCCGTGATCTCATTTAATATCCGCTTGACGTGAATCTTGTTTTTCAATTCACATTCAAATTCAAAATATTCTTTATTTAAGTAAACTTATAAACAAGTCCTTTTGAATCGTCAACTCTACTGCTGGTTCAGAAAGCTGTTCCTACCGAGAACAGCCAGCAAGAAACTCGGTGGTTGCTCTTTTCAAATATAATTCTTATAACTAGTTACATTTGATCATTACTGTCTTGTACAGGGTAGAGAAGAAGCTATATCCACGCATTTTTATCATCTATATAATCCTCAATAGTAAAATAGGCTTTATGTATCCTTTTAACAGCGTTTTTGGATAAAATCGATTGCGGAATTTTATTATAAACTCCCAAACAACCAACCAATCCAAACCCAAAACGACTTATTTACTTTTGCCAGGCGCCAAGCAGGAGCCGCAAGCTTATGTCGGTTCCTACTTTGTCTATTATATACATCGCCAATCTTATTATTATTATGTATATTCTGCATTTATGCAATAATGTTGCAAGAGTTGTAAAATGTTAAAGATTTTGAACGCAACTGTAAAGTTTCCACCTAGTATCCATCGTCATTAACAACTAAAAATTTTAAACAACTAGTTTAACAGCCAATGTCAAAAACAATTGACGAAATATTTTTTTAAATATATGCATATTTTTCACGTTTACCATCTCAACCTTAGGCTATAAATTCTTAGTATTGAAAATCATTCTATACGACTTCATCATAAGAAACAATTCTAGTTCTTCACGTAATTTAAATATTATGGTTTACGGATTTTATTTCAAGTCTATCGATTTACATACACTTATTCATTTTCGAAACCACAGCTTTTTTCATCCGTGACCTCAAATGTTCAAATGTTACATGGCATTGACACGTGTAGTTTTATTTATTTTTTCAGACCACTTTACATGAAATATGCGTCTAATACATACTACATGATGTATTTCATATGATCTAAATAAAAATACATTTGGAGACATATAAAAGATACATACACTTGACTAAATTACAGTATTCAGACACTGACTACGTTATGTGTTTTTTTTTCAGAGGTTATAGTTTAGAGAAACGTTGTCGTGTACAACAACGAATAGATATTTATTATTAAATATGGTCATTATTATTATCTTGCTTTATAAAATAGTTTTATTAGTAATAACATTAACAACTATATTAATTTGTTGTTGAATAAATTGTATTGACCGCCTGGAATCACTAGTGGATTTTCTTTCACATTATAAAATTGAATACATAAAATTTTTGAGTAATTTATAAAGTATATTATATATATTTATGAAGTATTTTCAAAATTACTTTTTAAAAATACGTTTCAATTATTTATACCTAACATACCTAATCATTTTTTCCCGTAATAACATTGTTTAATTTACCCACGCTCTTGTATGCCAAAAGCATAGTTCCAGGGTAGTCGAAAATATCCTTTAAGTTAGCGCCCGTTTATACACGTTGTATAATAAATGAAATAAATAATGGGAATACTAAATGAAATAATAAATAATATATGGGAAACTTCCACACACGGTCGTCCATCCCCAAAGTAAATAACCTAATACTTGTGTTATGGATGACGAACAACTGGTAAATATACCTACTACATACATAATTTTAAATACATACTAAAATATATGTATAGCCTTTATAGCCAGGGTACCAGTATGCCTGGGTATACTAGTGTATACCCAGACTTGAAAAAACCACACTTTGTTTATGGAAAATGTCGGCCCTCGGCGGGTCACTACCCACAGCGCTAACGGGCTAATCAATAAAAGTGTATATATTCTTACGAATATTTAAGAAGATAAAATAAAGAAAAGGGAGACATAAAAAGGGCAATTTTCTCAAACAAGTAAAATCGGATTTGCCAGATTATGTAGTAATGAGCAAGTTAAAAATATTGATAATATACAGTAACACTAAACTGTAAGAGAGCATACCAAAATTGGCACTTATCGTAGAAATATACTATACTTCTATATCTTATTAATGTATTACTAAAGTCAAGGTTAGGTACAAGGTCTGTAGTTTGTTTAAATATTGAATATAATTTAAATAGGATTTTCTACTAATTTATAAAAAAATAATTTCATAGATGACGTCAAATAAAACGGCATCCTAACGTCGACCATAAATGATAATATTCCTACTATTATTATTTATTTATTGTCATTTTTTTATTTGATCCTGAAAAAGTTGACGTGAAAAGAAGAAGGTGGAGTGCACGAAAATAAAAATGAAGATTGTTAGGCATAGAGTTGTTATAAAAGACGGGGGGAATAAATTAGGCGGGACTAATCTCAAATAAAAATGAGAGACAGAATAGTCTCATTTCTTTCTCTTTATTTTCGATATACTCAATTTTAGCTGCCGCCCTACTCCAGTATAATAACTATGTTGTTAAGACATTGTATTTGACACATACGAAATACTCGTAGCTAATGCAATACTAACAAAACCGTCATAATATGTCGTTACTATGAGCATTTGACCGTATCTACTTAGTAAAGTAGCGACCTATTACAATCCCACTGCTGGGAATATGCCTCCTCTCTCCATTTATGGAGAGAAGGGTTGGAGCTAAGACCCACCATGTGCTCCAATGCGGATTGGTAGGTTACACATATCTCCAGGAATCTCTAGAGATATGCAGGTTTCCTCACGATGTTTTTCTTCATCGAAAAGCGTGTGATAAATTGTAATTATCAATTAGACACATGAGTTTTAATAGAAAACCCCATTGGTGCCTGCCCGGGTTTGATCTCGTGACACCCTTGAAAGAGTCACACGGCCTCACCACTGAGCTATCACAGCTCTTCTTATCTACTTACTTTTCATAAAACAAAGTGTTCAAAAGCTATCAGTCTGTATGTGATCGATTTTCTCAAAATCGGCTGAACGGATTTTTGTACAGTTTGTACTAAAATTGTAGTAAGTTTTCTCCCGGTTAGTTAAGGTTAATAGTATATAACAAAATACTACCACAAAAGTCCGTGATAGCATGTCTCTACCTCTTACGGTTAAATGACAACAGCTACTTTTATGTTCAAAATTTCAAATAAATATATTACGAATATTCGAGACTGTTTTCTTCTGTTCAGTATCAATCCTTATCTAAATAAATCCTTTCGTTAACTGTGCCTTTTAATATGGATCAAAATTGTCCGTTACACCACCTCGAGCCAGCGCTCTGTCCATAGCATGACACCGTGATCTGACTTTGATAGTGAGTGGACAAATTACGCACATCGACTTGCTGAACGGTCAATATTGTATGCATTCTTTTCATTTGAGGTATTCTTAGGACGATGCTTGTTCTTTCTTTTTTTCCATTTTGGTGTAATTTATATTTTTAACAAAGAATAAAATATTTATTAACTTTATGACTGTTTTCCACTCGGATGTAGCCGCAAGCACAGCTAATTATATATAAAGGTATTTAAGGATAATATGACGAGCCCACGTTAAAAAGTAAGCACTTTAAAAATTCTTTCCTTGATTAGTCGACAAGACTCTCATCTTTCTTTTTGTGTTGATATCAGCTTATAGTATTAATCTGTCCATGGCCGTTGTTCCAGGTTGGTGGTGGGCGGGCGCATGCGTGGGCGGCGCCGTGCTGCTCTGCGCCGCCGGCGCATTGGCCCGTCCGCACCTGCGCCGCCGCACTTCTCCAAACGCCGTAAGGGAAAACTATGCTACTTGTTAGTTGTTAAAGGTTCTACTTAAATGTAATGTTATACTATGTCACAGTCCCAATATTTGTTCTTAGTCTATTATTGTAACTCCTACCTATAGGCCACCGCGTATTATCGTAACGTTCCCTATGAAACAAAGAAGAAATAACCCAAATAATATTAAATGAAAACAACACCTTCTACTACCCAAAAAACATTACTCTCTGCAACAGCCTTATCCTTTGGAGTTCTGTACATTGATTGAGCTTAGACTTAGGCTTTAGACTCGCCAAACTGCTTCCAAAAATTTTTCAAACAAAAATAATTTACAAAAAATGTAGTCAATTAAACAAAATTAACTACATATTCATTTAATTTATGAAAATTTAATTAAAATTAATCGCTGTCTGATGAGTCTATAGTGGCTGAACAAACCAACAGCCTTTGCTATCTCCACAGCTTTTTCCCCTTATCGAATCGTCGCAGAATATCTAATTTTGTCTCCAAGCTGAAAGTTTTTTTAGTATTTTTGCAATTCGACCAGCAGCACCCTTTTCCCTCATTTTTGGGTAAAAAATTATAAATTTATGTAAAAAAGAATATAACTCTTCCAATAAATAATAATCTCTGCCAATAAATAAATTGGGGAAATATTTATATTTTTTTTAACCAAAAACACTGCTCAAAAACAATTCTTTTTAAAAAAACACAACACACTACATTACCTCACACTACGTAATTAAATTGAACTCTAAATAATAAAAATAAGCAAAACAAAGTGAAAATAAAATTGTATTAAATTTGCGTTGATTTTTAGTTAGAAAGGAAATCCCCAAATTTTGATGGCATGTCGCAATTAAAAACAAAGGTGTTGCCATATTTTAGGAAAAAAAATCATATAAAAATTAAAGACTTGAATCCAAAACAACGCGACTTCGAAAATCTAACCACGCACAGTGAAAATTAGTAAAAATTAAGCACCGACGCATCTTCAAAAAAACGCAAAACGAAACGATGCAAAGCGAGGTAACTTTTGGTGTATCTCTTAAGTATCTCATTTAACTATAATATAATGCAATAGTAACGGAAGTTGTTTCTATGTTCTATATACAACAAAACTATGTCATTCTGTTCCATAATTTAAACTTGCAAGTACGAGTTCACGTTATTATACTAACAATGTAGATTATTGTAGGTATTGCCGATAAATGCATAGCAGACAGACATGCTGTATAAACTATATATCTATATAAACTAATCGGTCCTGACAGTAATTTAATTTCTACATGTTAGATTTATAAGATGCTGATTTATTTTAAAGAGGATTTTGGATTTTCAATTGTTTTTCAATATCATATTTATCTTCGCATTGTTTCTGCATATAGTTAGTTTCTTGAGTCCATCATATCTATACATATATGGTTGTATACATATGTACATGATTTCGTAGCACAAAGAACTAAAAAATGTAATGTCTTTCAAGTATTTAATAAACATCGCTCCTTCTTATCTTCAACAACTTTGATTGACACAAACCGATGTACCGAACCGAATTAGTAGAAATTAAAAAAGAGCACCTATATACAATAACTAAAGAGGGTGATAACAACAGGACGATTTTTCAGATTTCTGTTATGATTATTTAAAAGAAGAACGTACGTACGTACCATACGAACGAATGTACGAAACTTTTAACGGCAACATTAACAATATATAATAATATAAAGCCAATATTATAAACCTAATATACAAAAATTCTTTCGTTATTCAGATATTTTGCTATAATGATGATGATCAGACGACAACCAACAAACACAAAATATGTTTTCCTAAAAAATTTGAGATTGGCAACTACTTACTATCTTATTTTCCTATCATGCGATCATTACTTTAAATAACCAATGCAGCCTCATTGCAATTTGAAAATTTGAAAGTGCTTATAAATGTAAAAGCCAATTTGAATAAAAAATATCTTGAATTTGAATTGTGTTAAATTAAGTCATATGGTACCCCTACCATATGACTTAATTTTATGCCTTATTGATGCCTTCATTAATTTATCGTATAAATAGACCTAGGGACCTAATTTTTTTTTCAATTTTCTAATCACGCTTTATTATTTAATGCAGATCAGAAGCATGTTACTTTTTCTGTTATGGTAGTAGTTGTTACGTATGACTACAGCTCAATCATTGAGCAATGCCAACCGTCTCGTCTCACGAGCCGACAAAACGCGTCATCGCTTACTATTACAATTATAGGTGCGCATACATAAGCGCGTCGGTGGCAGCAATCGAGTCTCATTTACGTGTGTGTCCATCTTCATATACACATGGCTACATTTGCTATCGGTATTGCAACTCACACATTCACACTTCGTAATATCTTCGTGCCTTTTACGAGCACACGAATGAAACTAGACAGATTGTTTGTATGTGTTCATATCAACATCATACACACCACGGCTTTGTGTGCGGCGACATCGGGGCAGCCGGTGCACCGTCACCCGCCCGTTCTCCCCGCTACGCGACTTCGAACACAGCGGCGCGGCGCGGCCGCGTCCGCGTCATTGAACAACAAGACTCGCTCGATGGCAGGCGTCTTCCTGCCAATATGAAAAAAAGAGTGCAAAGCGACTCTGTTACAAAATTCGCGATAGTGGAATTTATATGTTATCTTTGTTTTATAAATTATTTATTTTTATAGTGTTATTACAATGAAAACCATATTCTTATTTATTAGTGAATGATAGTTAATTATCCTAAAAGCGCTTTTACGGGTGTTGTATTCTCCGTTTATAGCCTTGTGATTGTTTTGTTTTAATATTTTAAGCTTCTATAAGCAAATTGCAAAAATGTGTGGCAGTGTTTTGAAAAGCAAGCTCGTTATAACCACGACAGTGTAATCGATTTGCCTACAAGTGAATTCTAACAGCGTGTCATCGCAGAAGATACAAACAGCCTGAATTCTGTAGAAGAAAACTACACAATTGTGGCCAACACTGATTCAAATAGTAAGTTGAAATTAAACTATAGAACAAGCTTATTTGTCTCAAAACATCAACCCTACGCAAACTGCAAAGGTGTATGTTTAGGTGTAGCAATCGATAAATGCAGGTTTCGACCGTCACGCGCGACTATTTTATGTATGAACGACGATATTACATATATTTCGCAGTGGTTAAAGATAATGTTTGAACTAAAAGCGAAATGGTCGTCGAGTCAGGTCGAACTTCGAAGTGGCTGAGAGTCGCACGGGTCGGCGCGGACCGCGAGACGGCGGGAGCGTGCCAAGTGATAAGAGCCGACGTCACGCCCAGACGTTGTTTGTGTGAATTTAAATAAATTTTCATGACAGACAGTTCCGTAATCACTTCTCGCGATAGTCGGGACATGCCAACTTGATATCTATACAACTCTTCCGAATATTTTCTTCATCTATACTTACTAAATACTAATTATTATTCTTCACGGATACGTGACCAATTTATGCCGTTTATTTTATTTATTATAGAATTCCTTGATTTAAAACACATATTCTCATATAAAAATATAAATATTACTTTAAAAACTTAAATGCTTCCTTACACTGATATTATTTTGGTAAATTAATTTATTTTATTACATAATCTTTTAAATGAATTTTCACACTACATTTATGGTAACGTGTATAAATAATTACAACAAGTATTAAAACAATGTTCTTCAATTGTTCCGGTCACTTAGCTGAATTGTGATAAGAAGCAAACAATGAGAACATGATAACAAAAATTATGTTACCGTTTTAAAATCGTATACAATAAATCTAGACATCATTAATTTCAAATTAAGTAAGTATAAAAAGATATATGAGACACTAAATTAATATTTTTTGTATGGATATTTTTCTTGTATGTACTTTTTTAGAAATTAAACATTATTTGAGGTTATAGATAAATATTGATGAAATTAGTGATATAATTTTATTTTATTTAAAAAGATAATAATTTCAATTTCCGCTTTGTAATGAGCGAACTTCACAAGCCAGAACTACAACAGAATTCGATTTCTATCTGGACGAAATTAAATTCATAAGTTCTATTCAAAGATTATTTCTTAAAGACCTGTACACCTTACAGATAAAAATAGACGTCAAATAATTAAGTTATTTAATAAAGTTCCTTGTAGAAAACAATACGAGTTGTGGTTATAAGTTCTTCCGGAGATTCTCTCTTTGTGTGAGGTATAGTGAGGTAGTTGGTCAAGAACTAAGAAACTACATTTAATTTCAAATGTTTAATATGCCGGTGTTTTGTTTTGCCAAACTTAGTTTTTCCTGGTAACACGTACTGACATATAATCACAATCGTGTTTATGCTATAAAGATCTGTATCCGATATCCGATCAGTTAACCTCCACTACTTAAAAACGAAGTCCACATGTCCCGAACGATTTCTAACAGGGCACCAAAGTGCGCTCCCAACAAAATCTGGCCTACTGATTTTCAATTTCATCCTTGCCGACTACTCTTTTGCCGATGAGTCAAAAGTAGCTGCAGTGATAGGTATCCCTAACTAGTAGTAACTCGAGGATAAAATTATTTCCTCTTCTAGTAAACAATTATGATCGTATAACGTAGGAGTAAAATAATGCAACGGAAAGTTTTACAGAATTGTAGTGTCCAAACATCCCTCACGAGTCTACAAATCTGTAAAATACTTGATTGTATATCAAATATTTGTACATTCTTTTAAACAAAATGTACTATACAAAAAAGTATATATCCGATCATCCTTTAATTGCAGTGTATAAGAATCGTAAACAGTTTAACTTAAATTGCAGTGTTTTATAGTTTTAAGTTTATTACTATTAAATGTAGGGTTTCATTAAGTAGAACTAATTTGAAAATTTGTATGTACATACAAATTATCAAATTAGTGTTTAGGCTTCAAATTTTAAGAATAATGTCAGTGTAATTTTTGGAGTTAGATACCATGATGGTTTCCAACTCCGAAAATAATAGTTTTTTTAAACTTGGCAGTTTTAATAACTATCTTAAGCATAAATGTGACTCAATAACTTTTTAATACGATTTTTTATTTCTTATTGACTCTATGCTGTTAGCCCTAATGACTTTTATAGCTTCACCGGACGGAAGAGCCCAGAAGCTCCGTCGAGGTTGCGAAAACACGTACAGTATATCTTAGAAATTTAATAGGCTAATTAAATAAGAATATTAAACGTAAATAAATTTGCACTCGTTCTTTAACACGTATAAATGTGATTCAACACTTATCTTAGCTATCTTATCTACATTATTTATCGTCTTACAGACACGATCATAGTATGATATTTGCATCTACTCACAAAGGTGAAATTTCACTGTTCTAAGTATCACAAACGTTTTAATTAATGTTGGTGAACTATTTATTTAGTTATTTGGTCGTATAATGTAATTGTACTACCATAGTAGATTTTAACCCAATAGTAAAGGCTTGGTAAAGCTAAGCTTAAAACCGAATATTGATTGTTTTAAATTCAATAATAGCACTTCAAAACCATAAATCATATTCATGGCTGTTTGCTAAAGACTTTCATATGAACTCGTATGAACCCAATGTATTGTTACATTATGTTACATATCGTTTAATAAAATAGATTTGGGTACCTAATCTTATCAAGGTCAGAACCGTGTTTTAAACAAGATAATACATCTTTTAATATTGAAAATAAATATTTTTTTATATCGATCGACGTCTCTACTTAATCTTCTCATGGATTAGGGATTACAATTATTCAATATGTTACCCCTTTTCTCCTAGCTGATTTTCCAAAGATTTTTTACACTATAATATAATTTATAAAATTCATACTAATATTATAATTGTGAAAGTCTGTCTGTCTGTCTGCAAAGCTGTCTGTCTGCTTGTCTGCTACGCTTGCACGGTTAATACGCTGGACCAATAATGATGAAATTTGCTAGAAAAAAATCCCCGTCCTCAGGAGTGCTATTAAAAATATACATGATAGAGTCTATTTTAACGCTTAAGTTGTGGAAAATGAAATCGTTGGGACAGTTTGTATATACACTTATACAGATAAGTACCGAAATTTATTTGAGTTTTTTTAATCAGCAACTTTTGTAATAAAGTATTTAACACAAATTCCAATAATGACCAATTGAACAAAACATGAGCCTGTTTCAAATATTTTCGTCTTCTCTTATAGAACTAAACCTACCACACTCTCCTCCTTTTAGTGTAAAAAATAGTACCGTGGTTATCGTGATTAAACGAACAGATATACCGACGATTTTTATTTAAAGATGAATGTAACTCTACCCAATCATCTCTTTCTTCCCTTTAAGGAATCATTCCGTATGCCACTCGAACGTGCATTCAAACATTTTATGTTCAAATTAAAGCTGATCCTTATAATATACACTTACGGCTTCAGAACAGTTTCTTTTTTATATACTTTATTTTTCTATATAATCGCATTTAATTCTAGCCCAGTAAAATTTCAGCCCGTATATTCATACATTTGAAATAAACACATATATTTAGATTAAAGATGATGATTACCGATACATTGACATAATTTAAACACCTGGCTAACGTTTCATTCGAGAAACTCGGAAATTCGAGAAGAACGGATCCTACTGATCGCCTTATCATATATGGCAATATTACGTCCTTACCAGTGTTCGATATTTATGGACTACGAGATCAGTGACACAGATACATGATATCTTTTTTTTAAATTCTTACCAAATTTTTCCCCGCTAATGCAAAAGAAAATCAAATTCAATTTCAATTGAAAATCAACAAATTCAATTCAAAATAAAACATGCTCGGCATGTTAATAGCAACTTAAAAAAAAGGCCATTCCAAAGTATTTTTTAATATAAGTATATTAATTAGTAAAATAAATTTAAAAATTTCAAGCCAACAATAATGAAAATATTATTTGCTAGACAGTACCGTTGTCATACTTGATGCATGCAGAATTCGTAAAAACTCATGCACTACGAACCACCAATAACACAATACACAAGCACTGTACACATTCACTACCTCAATCTCAAGAATCGTTCTGCCCGTAACATAAGCATCATTAGGATAGGATTAGAAACCGATTTTAAAATGAACACCAACGAATTTATGTAGTAAGCCTTAAAAGTCTTCATACTCTCCAAGCAAAAAACAGCACACTAATTCTCTTTTATAACGCGGTACTCTTATGAAAAGTCTTCAAGTAGTCTCTAAGTAATCTCAAAGAAAAAAAACAGTACAGTAATCCCTTCTAGTAAAACGCGTTACCTTTATAACGCATTTTCATATTACACGATTTCGCTCCCTCTTATAACAAGTGTTTTTCCCCATATGAAATTAAATTAAATTACTCTGTTAAATGTCTATGCCTAGTTTTTGAATCTTAAGAACCTTGATTATGCATTAAATACTAAAAGGTGTAGAAATTATATTTAAAATAAAATATTTTGTATTATATTTTATTATATTATATTATATTTCGCTAACATAGTTTTGTTTTAATACAACACCTTTAATTAGCGTCATACGAGCGCGGTATACGAGAATGCTTCTACACCGCGTTATCCTATAACGCGGAACCAACCTACCGCGTTATAAGGGGGATTACTGTATAGTGCTAACAATGAGGAGGGTCACATAAGTGAGAGCAGTGTGTTGTGATTTACAGATGCTCTCGGTACAAGTGCCGGGGTGCGCGGGCATGGAGCGGTTGGGCGCGCCGGGGGGACCGCGCCTACGGCACGACCACAGACACCATCATTCCACATTGTGAGTATACTTATTCAATAGATTAGATTAGATTGTAAGCTTTTTATTTTGAATAATTATATATTACAAAAGTAATGATAACATTTCATCATCATTCTCCTGCCCTTATCCCACTCTAAGTGGTGTCGGCACAACATGTTACAAACATGTTGTCACATGATTTGGCTGCGTATTTTACGACCGGCTGCCTGCCTGACGTCAACGTACCTTAGTCGCCTCTTACGACATGTCGGTAAGAACGGAGGGTGGTCTAATTCTATTCTGCCAGATACCACACGGCGTAGTAATGATAATATTTATCCACGATAAAAAAATATCATACAATGCACCATCCGAGATATGTATCTAATGCATCAAGGTTTTGAAAGCGCTTGCACTATAAACCAGCACAGCCAATGCCGTATACACTATTAGCACCGCATACATTCTCTACTACAACCTTGTTCCGAACCAGTGGTAGCTTCATTACAATTTGACGATTGGAAAAGGCTTGTAAAAGCCAATTTGAATAAAGAATAATTTATATCCCAATCAAAACTGACTTAACTGCAACATCGCTCCAATAACTCGCTAAAGACAGATTCTTCACACTATGTTTACAGACAGGTTCAATGTTTACCGTGTTCGTGATGTTTATCCAAATATCAAAATTACAATTTCTTGGATAACATTAGTAAAATTACCAGTGTTACTTTTTGAAGTTCAAATAAATTCTTAATTCAATGTTTACAAATTTTAATTAATAAATATTCATGGTATAATTACACATGGTCAGCCGTCGCCAAAGTTCTGTTATGGGTGACAGACAACTGATATAATTTTAAATAATTACTTAAATACATAGACACGGTCTACGGTCCAACCATCTGCACCTGTTGAAGCCATCCAAATTAAATTTCTCACTACAAAACCATCATATATATATAAATGTATGTTTGACTGTATGTCCCTTTTAGACTCCGAAACGGCAGGACCGATATTAAAGAAATTTTCAGAAAATCTTTTGATTGTTCCAGCAAGATGATCCTGTAAAGTTTGGTAGCGATCGGAGCATTTTTTACAACTGTAATTCATATATCTTTGAATTAGGGTCTGCGAAGCGGGCAGAACATATTAGTTTCTTATAAAACTAATTAACTTATGAACTTATCCAAAATATATAAATAACGAATAAACTAGCATGTACTGTGCCTCTTATAGTAAATGCAAAACATTCTAGAGAAAAATTGTCGCAAAGTAGTACGTACATTTCTTAAGTAACCACAATTAAAAGTGAATATAAACTGCTGATAGCGGGAACCTCCTGAAACCGGTTAAGATAAAAACGTATCGAATGCAATATATTATATACAATTGATAAATATCAAAGATTTTTATCACATATGATACTTGAAGACTTCGCTTATCACAAGAGCACCCAGTGTGACACAGGCGTGTATTATTCAAATTTATAGTATACTTATATATACTTCGATTGTGATGAGTGACATAATACTATAGCAATAACATTTATTGTTTTTGTGTATGTGTTCCATTCATATATAACAGAGCTAGATATAAATAGTCTAATTTCAATTTGAGTTAATCCGATTTCAAAAAAGCTAAAAAACTTAAACTTTTTCGTTAGATCCAAGAAGAAAAAAACTTTAAAGAAAACCTCATCATATACGTTTGTTCAAGTGTATGTTATATTTATGGTTACTCTTGAGGGATAAAACGTACAATTAATGAATTATTTATAAGATATAAAAAAGATAACTATCTAATACTTTAAATACAAGGTGCTTCGCGCGAGTACAAATCAGTGATTTACAAATATTTGTTTCAGTAAATTATAAAAACCGTAATGTACTATTAACTTGAACCTTCCATAAGAAAATACTATCTTTTACTAAAAGCCGTACAAAAATCCGTTCAATAGATTTCGAGATAATCGATCACATACAGACGGATGGCTTTTAGGGACTACGTTTTATATTAAATATAGATATACCATCTGTCATGAAAACATTTATATCTATTAATCTTTCTCTCTCTATAGTCGCTATTAGTTTTTTTTAATCAACTACGAAATAAATTCTATTATAATACAAGTAATGTTGAATCTGTTTTACCATGATAAAACATAAATTGTGGTATCAATAAACCACCAAAGAGCCTAAAGTGTTCGTTTCTTTAGTATACAAGATTTACGCTTTCGTTTGGCAATAGATAAATGGTGTTATAACTAAATAAAATTAATCGCTAACAAGCAGGGATTCACTCATACTCTTCCAATCTTCATTCATAGAAGAAATCCAGCAGTTAACAATGCACCTAGAAGAAACGAGATTATTATCCTAGCTTACTACTACATATCTACTCTAAACTAAAGAATTAATGCAGTACTAATATGTCAAGAAATACTACAGTGAAAGTGCTAAGAAAAAAAAACGAATTTCATATTTCATTATCCCCCAATCAAACTATGACCGGCCCGTTGGCGCAAGTGGCAGTGACCCTGCCTTCATCTCCAGGGGTCGCGGGTCCAATTCTCACCAAGGGACAACATTTTCTTAAAACGCAATTTATTTGTTCTTCTAATGTAGCTGTATTTGGGTATTTATTTAACAGCATAGATATGTATATATTTACCTCACACCCATAACACAAGTCTTAACTTTGAGGACGGACGACCGTGTGTGTAATTGTCCCTATATTTATTATTTACTTTTGGTTCCCGCAACTTGGTTAACGTCAAGTAAATGTAAAAATACCATCAACTAAGTATAACGTGGTTTTCCCTTTCCCTAGGAAAAAACCATATTTTTATCGTTATATTTTATGTTAGTTATTGTCGTATCAAATTTCATAAGTTTTTCTCCATAGTATTAGTGTAATTGGCTGTAAAAGTGCAACAGACACAATTTTCGCATGTATGATATTTTTATGGATTATTGTTTGTTATGCTTTACTTTGTTTATTTACAACAAACTAGTACCTAGTTATGTAGTACCTAGTAACTAGTGCATAGTTATGTTTATCTTAAATTATTTACACGCTAGTACTATACAAATCATGCCCACGTGAAATGGTCCCAAGAATGCTGGCAGCGTTTCCGCGTTGAATCGCTGAGTTTTGTTTATTAATATGTTCCAAAATACATTTTTAAGTACATTGTTCGCAGGGAATGGGAGAAACAGCAAAGGCTGCAGGCGATGGTTGGTCGTCTGCAGGAGATGGTCGAGCAGGAGACGCGCGCGCGCTCGGCTGCCGCGGCGGAGCGTCTCGGCCTGCCGCCCAGCATACAGCTGCCCGACGGCGAGTACGGCCAGGACGCGCATCTACAATTACGAGTCCCTTATCAGGTCCGTAAGTATTTTCATTCATACCATCCGAGTATTTCGTGATTCAAGAACATTAACTTATATTCTTTTCGTACGAAAAAAGATCCATATGTACCACACAAGAGGAAACAGAGACATTTGGACCCTATATTGAATTGTAATAGGTTGAGGTATGGCTTTAAAAAAAACGGTACATTTATGTTTCAAAATATTAAAAATAGTGCAATTTGCAATTTGGAAATTGAAAAATCTTTAAAAACGTGTTTGGCACAAATAAAACAAGGTATCGATTACAATAATCGATTAAAGTAAACGTATAGTTTAAAAAATAACAAAGATGGCGTTGATTATATGACTATTTCAATAAAAAATAATTATTAAATAATAATAAAAATCATATTTAACATTAAAGTTTGTATGTTATATTGTTAAATATTTTAAATTATAAAGAAGTTAAAGTTAAAGTTGATTCATTTACAGAAATCGATTAATTCTTTGTTTCATCGGTGTTGTGATTTTCCATTTTCCAGGAATTCTCCTAAGATATGTATGCAGATTTCCTCACTATGTTTTCCTTTACCAAATATACAATTAGGCACATAAGTATTAACAGAAAGACGCATTGCTGTCTGCACGGGGTTTGAATCCGTTACCCCCCTAGAATGTCTCACGCAGTCTCACCATTCGGCTATCATAGCTGATATATTGTTTTAATGATAAAGTAAATGTTGCATGATTCGTTTAATTTTCTGTTGTTTTGACTCTGAGCTGCAGTTGTTGACATGCTTTTGCTGCAAATTTTTCGAAAATGTAGATATTAGTTATTATGCGTCATTATAATATGCCCTTTACACTGATAAGAGCCATTAATTGCCATATTGTTCTTAGTTTGCAATTATTCATCAAATAAACTTTTTTTTAACTACGTTCGGACTATTTTCTTGCGATGTTTAAAAAGCATATATAAACCATATTTTTTAAACGCTAGCAGTTTTAATTCTTTACTGCTCCATTCACTATATAACTGAATACTGATATGAATCGAATCCGAGACCTGCGGAGCTGAAAGCAGGGTCACTGTCAACTGCGCCAACGGGCCGGTCAATTATAATTTTATCACAGACTATAAAAAAATATACTGCTGTTCATATCAATCATATCATATATATTTCAGGCATTATCGTCATGAATAAACTATAACACTAGTTAAGTAACCGTTAGGTTTTTTTCTATACGATAAGGCTAGCGCCTGGCTGCTATCTCGCCTGACGAAAAGCGAAAGATGCAGCTTAAGGTGGACCGCGTTTGCTAATGAAGTGCGTATTGACTCTTTTTTTGAAGTTGTAAAAGTCGTAGACATCCGGGAAAATAGATTCCACACTACACGTGGCATTACACGTGTTTAATTGCATTTAATTGTTTGAAATAACAGTGTTACACTAACTTATTTATTAATTATTTTTGTAAATTTCATTTAAGTAGTTTTAGGTTATTTTGCATGTGGCGTTTGCCTTTAATTAGTTTTACATTTAGACTTAGTTTTGTTTTACAATAGAATATAGATTTGAATGATATAAATGTTAAAGCTGTTGGTGAACCTAATAAATTAAAAAATAAAAAAAAATTACACGAACTGAATGTTAGGTACCCATTAAAACCTAAGCTTTACGAATGTGGTACAACTTTTCACAGCAAGCCGAGCTGACCAGAAGCAGCTTCCAGCCTCCACCGAACAAGTGCGTGAGCGACGTGCCCGAATGGGCGGGCGTGACGGACGCGCGGCGGCCGGCGGGCACGGGCGGCGGCGGCGCGGGCGCTGCCGTCGGCGGCAAGAAGGACGGGCTGCTGCAGAAGGCCACCCGCTGGTGGGTGCGGATGGGCGCGCGGCCGCCGCCCGCCTTCCTGCCGGCCGCGCCGCCGCCCTGCGTGATGGTGCCGCGCCGCGCCGCGCCGTCGCCGCCGCCCGACGCGTGACGTCGCCGCGCCTCCGCACCCATCTACCATATCACGCTTACATTCCATTATCGGGACGATCAGACTCGGAGTGCACGCGCGTCCCGGAGTATTATAGACTTGGTAATTTATTTATTTGGGACTCGCGGGCGGCGCACTCGTGATACGTGCGACAGGGTCGTGTGGTGACAGTGATCGTGCGGGCCGTGCGGGGCGAGTCGTCTCGCTCGCGAGCGTTGCTAGTCTTGATACTTTAATCGGTTTACACGTAGAGGTAATTGTTTCTATTGAAATTTTATGAAACGAGACGAGGTTCCACTGCCCGCTATTCGTGTTGTAGGTGTGTATGGCGTTGCGTAGAGTGTACGTCTGTGTTCCTCGCACTGTCTTTTGAGTTTTCGAAAACTAAGACTGAAATAAATAAAAAAGATAACACTATAGAGTTTACATTGAGTATGTTGTCTTAGGTAAAATTAATTCAAATAGAAACAATTAAATTATATAATATTTAAAGAATCTTTCGATTGTAACCTTCGATGATATTGTATATTATGAAAGAGGTCAGTCAATAGTATGCTATTAATGTCTTGCGGTGTACAGTTCATGTTTAAGTAACCTACTTTAAAGTTTAATTTCTATCCAGCAGCTAAATCTGTGTTTAAACAACTTTTATATTTATTTATGTATAATGATGTATAAGATAATGCATATCAGTACAGTAATCATGAGAAATGTTAATTTACAAATCATAGTTACTATTTTATTGTAAATATTTTCTCTTATTTAATATTAGATTATGTGATGACCTAAAGCCAAAATGTCGGTCACCTGATTGAGTGTTTGCTACATTCCATATTTATGTTGAAATATTTTCAATAGTATACTGTACTTGCTTTCATTATTGTGCAACCAACTTAATATACTTACAATTTTATATTTGACTGTCTCGCTCTTTGCTACTAGATATTACAATTCTGTCATGCTGACAATAATTAATTGGTGATTAATGTATGTGTATCGGTGCAGATAAATCTCATTAGAGAATAGTCATTGATTTATAAAATTGGTTGAATTAGTTTTTAATTAAGTATGTATTTATTACTTGTAACATAAGGTTGGGTATTTATAACCTGCTTGCAGGTGCAATATTTTTTGAGATAACATATAATTGTATTCCTATCGGAAATTGTTCCAACTTTTCCAATGTAGTCATTAAAGAAGTGATATAGCTGAAATTAGTTAATTTGCTGAGATAAGCATAAAGTTTCCAGAGATCGTAAATGTTCGTATGCATAACTAGATGATAGAATTTGGTGCTTAATCCAATACAAACATAACTAATTGTTATTGTATTTGCTATTCTGTTAAAAAAACACATTTTATCTTATACTTACTGAGTACTATAGTTTTTACGAACCTTAGGTATCGATAAAATATCCTATAGCTCCTTCAACCTAAAACCTAAGCATTAGTTTCTGCAATTGCTAAAAATCAACATTTTACTAAAATAGTAAAAAGAAGCTCACTGCAATCTATATTCCTTATAAAAAAGAAAGACTCTTGAATTATCATTGTCATCACAACCACAACCCAGCCATAAAATCCTCACAATAATCCCAGAAATTCTTTCACTAATAATAAATTCATAAAATAATGATAATTAAAAAATAATTAGTGACAGGAAAACCTGGGTTTAAATTATGTGCTTTAAATCAATTTTATTAAATAAAACTATTTGGCGTTACAGATTTGTATTGCATGATCTGTAGTCAAACTAAAAATCATTTAAGTCAAGATATTACTCAAAATATTTATTTAAATATTTTATATTATATAATAAGTTTCACAAATATTGCGTATAAATGATTTGACTTAATATTTTTGCCCTCAGATCAAACAACCGTTGGCAAAATTAACTTTAGTATATTATAAAAAGTAAATGTTTCCTTTAATTAAAAAAAAGCAAAGATCCTATTATTATCCTAAGAAAAAAAAATAACCCTAAACATAAGCACATTTCCTCACATATTTTCCTTGACTGTTATATACATGATTGTAAATATTGCAATAACAGTTATGCAGCTGAGATTTAACTAATTTAATGTCAATGAGGCATTTACTAGCAGAGATAGAAATTCTTGTGAGAGATTTTGTACTTGTTGTGGTTGCATTAAATTATAATGAATTGTTCTTATCTTGTTATTTTATGGTTTTCAAATATTGAAAAAACAAATAAGACCTACCTACATCTTTCCCTGAAAAACATGTGCAACAAACGTTAACTACATTAATAAATTTGTTGATGGTTAGTTAAGCAATGTTTATGTCAATTGTGTTGGTCTATTTTTATCATATTATTATCAAACAAAATTGTCAAATATATATTATATCATCTAAAAATTGTTAAGACGATTACGTATTTTATTTTAGTGTATTAATATTGATTTAACTAACAGGCAGATTACTTCTAATTTAGATTTCAATTTTTGACATGGATGATCTGGCACTATGATTAATTAGTTGAAATGTTTATTTTAGTTTGTGCCTGCTAAGTTAATTAATGTAATATTGCAATATGGTTAACTTAAAGAGAGTATGCCATCTTTTCCATGTTAATTATTTTCGGACGTTATATTTACTCAAATTGCTTGCTTTTTCAGTCCAGGAAATGAAGAAATGGATGACGTCAAGATGTTTTGAATAGTTTTTTTTAACCTACCTCATTCCCAGTTCGATAGGTCTCGCAAGCTGAGTAATTTAGTGAGTCCATCAAGTGCTATCAAAGATATTTATGGAACATTAAAATAACTTTCAGTTTAATACAAATATCTACTTTTGTGACAAGCATTGTATCAGTGATGTAAAGTATATGTGAACATCAAAATCTGTAAAACTAGTAAGAGTAGTTTACAGAAATCTCCAAACATTTTTGTTATGTCTGATAACATTATTCCAGTTAAAAGGCATCGAACCCTTCATTTTTAATGTTATCATTTAAACAATTCATTATTATTGCATATTGAGTAAAGTTCTTAATTGTGAGACTTATTTATAACTCCAATAAACAATTTGTGTAGAGTCGTTGTTTTAGATGATGTTAATAATTATTCTAAAAACGTTTGTCTTCAATGTATTGTACCTTACTATTGTAATAGATTAAAATTTTTAGGAGGTGGTAGTAAAGCTGTCCTTGTACAAAATGCTGATAAAAATATAAAAGTTGTTTAAAATAGTTTCACAGAATAGATATTTAATCTAGATATCAAACAATATTCCATTGTCATATTATTAAGTGAAAGCAGAAGCAAATTTTTAATAATAAAAAAATACATTAAATTATGACCTACCAATAATGAACGAATGATTTTGATTTTCACCACTTTAAACCTTACCTTTATTACTAGGAACGAATTTGTCTCTTAAGTGCGATGTTATCATAATGGTTAATGGAAAAGTTGGTCATGCCTTTTAGGTTAGCGCCAGTCAACATACATAGCTATATGGTCATACTGATAGAATTGCAGGCGACAGCAATGTGAGTTTAACAGTGAGAGTCTTCCTAAATTTAACATTTTGCTTAATGCTTTAATTCCTGATTCCTGAGGCTGTCTATACATTTGCTGAGATTACATTCTGCTGTATTATAAATGTTTTTACTGATATTTAATTAAATGTGGAAAAAAGTAATTATTTGCCAGAGAAATGATTACGCTGGAAGGACGCAGCCAATGCTTCGTGTAAACTACAGTTTTTCAAATGATTTGTTAGCGTTATGAAGAGATCGATGTTTGCCAATGGAAAATCGCAGAGTTATAAATAAGAGCCATTTACTGAGCGTCTTCTAGTCAGTTAATCAACATAAAACGATCATTCCATGTTTTACGGCATTCAACATGAGTAATCAGTTTCATGTGGAGCTGTTATGAACAACTTTGAAGAAGTCTGAATTGTGCAATGTGAATTATAGATAGCCAGGAATCCTCGTAGCCAATTATCGCCTGGCCCAAGCCTGTAATTTATAGTCTACCGATTAGACTCAAGCTGCTGGGCTAATCATCGCTATTATACATCATGCACTTTTAGAATTATATAGTAATAATATAAGTTTTGTTCGCGGACAAAACTAGGATTGCTCTGTACGGTGAAAACATCATTCTTAAGTCAGCAAATTCTAAGAAGACGAGGAGGAAGGACCAAAGATATGAGATGAATTCTATGCGAAAAGGAAATTACACAAAAAGTTAAATTTCTCGTTTTTATCGACTAAATGCAATGTAATGTGAGTTCTAATTCCACACTCGGACCGTTTATTTAGAATTTGTTGTTCTTCGAGTCTGGGTGTATATATGTATTTAAGTATGTATTGAAAACTATATATGTATATATTTACCAGTTGTCTCTCACCCATAACACAAGTATTAAGTTACTTACTTTGGGGATGGACGACCGTGTGTGTAAATGTCCTATATATATATATATAAAAAAAAAAAAATATCCACTGGTCTGGCAATGTGAAAAATGGTACAGATCAAATTATTCATTTGGATTAGTCAATTTGAAATCACCATTTAATCTCAAAGAGTACATCGGGGACCTGAATTAAAGAAAAATAGACAATAAAAGAGTTTTTTTCTCATTCATTTTACATTGATTTATGAAGTGTTTTGAAGTTAGTAGTAATAAGTATTACCTACTTTGTACGGCTGAAAATGGTAGTTGTCTGCAATTATATGAAAACTAAATGTACCCATGACTGCAAAGGCAATTAATAATAATAATAATTAAGTTAATGCAAAGGCATTAAGTTAATTATCTTTACTTTTCCTGTTCCCGAAAAAACGAATTTATGTTAACTTATATGTATATGTTTTAATTATGCCAAATTTTATAAATATTGCTCCAGCGGAATGCGGATTAGTCGTGAAAGCGTAACCCCTCGTTCGCACGATATGAATTTTATCGCGCGTAAAAATTACGCCGAATTGAAATGGGTATCCAGGTATCTGTTCACACGACAGCGTATTTAAATCGCGACGTATTTTATCGTGCAGTGTTCCATTTTAGTCCTTAGGGCGAGGGCGTCAAGCTGAATATACCATACGAAACTTCTTATAACGCCTATTGTGGAATTTTAATGCAAATTATTCTTTACGACTCGTTCGGACGATCGTAAAAAATGAAACAAATGGATATCCAGGTATCTGTTCACACGACAGCGCATTTAAAACGCGACGTATTTTTATAGCGCAGTGTTCCATTTTAAGGCGGTAGAAATGGGCGTCACTCGAATAGACACATATGAAACTTCTTATTCCTATTCGTACGAACGCGAAAAAATCGCGAGCGATGCTTTCACTCTTTCAGTCCGTCGCGAGCTCCCTCGACGGTCTGACGTGTTATTTAATTTTTGCCTGAGAGTGCATAGTACGATGTCGTTTATCGATCCAGAAGTTATTATTATAGAAGTGGATTCTCGTGCGCATCTATATGCGAAACATTTCCAGAATACTGAAATAAAATTATGAAAAGTAAAAATTGCTTTGTAATTTCGCATTTCACTCGTTTATTTATATACAAATTGATTTACATTTTAAAATAATTTCTACAACAAAAAAAAACATTTAAATTATAAAAAAATTGCCATCCACGGAGAGCGGAGAGAGAACCCAAGCTCCCGGTGGTTAGGGCTACAGAGTGAGGAACCTCCTCACTATGCGTGCCGTCTCAAGCAACTAGAGGTGGGCGTTGAACGGACGAACCGTTTATGAAAACTGTTTTTTATCCATCGACTACTAAACTAGTTTACGTTCCTCTGAGAAACACGTTTATGCAAGAACGACATTTATTTCGTATATTGTGATTCGTCGTCCGTCAACGAGCCGACGATGAACGAAGTCGCTTTATCGGGCGCCCTCGTGCGCTTGCTGATATTGCTATCCCTTTTAATGTTTTGTTCAACAGATGATGGTTGTCAAATAAAAAAGGACATTATTGCAATGAGTATAGAAATCTGCAATTTATTAATGAGTATAACAGTAAAAATAGACATTATTACAATAGGCATACGAACCTGTAACTTTAATGAATATTAGATGTTTTAGTTACATATCTTACATCTTATATATCACTAACAAAGCCCCGCGGTTTCACCCACGTCCATACCGATCTCGTGGTAGTGGAAAGTCTACGAAGTCGGACTATAGATTTTGTAGATTAATTTATTATAAAAAAATGGTTATCATTAGTATTCTTGGAATAAGAGCTAACTCACCAAATGCAGGCCCTGCTATAACGGTCGCTACAATAAATTTGTTATGGCATTATTTGCTTTCGATATACATTCTTAAAATCGTAATATCTTTTGATTGGGATGGCGGATTTTAATAATTTAAATAGTATTTTACTGGTATTGAAACAGTTATTAATAAAATATCATTTAATGGGATAAGGATTAATACAGAGATATGAATAAAATGGTTTGATTATTGTCGGCACTTTTACCAATTTTTACAATGTAAAAAAGTAGTTATATTGGCATAACTATAATAGTTAGACATATGGTATCGCGGACTTTTTTATGGATATTGATACGTTCTATAATACTGTAGAACATTTTTTTGTTCTATCATCAATAGTTTCCGCAGCGTACGCGATGAAAGATGTTTACGACTAAATTTTTCCCAACTTATTACAATTTTATTAGGGATCCCTATTATTTTTGAAAATGACATATAGCCTATGTTGCTCAGTGAAGAAGCAGCTTTCCAATGGTGAAAGAATTTTTGAAATCGGTCCAGTAGTTTTTGCATGAAAACGTAAGAAACATACATACAAACATACAAACAAACAAACAAACAAACAAACAAACAAACAAACAAACAAACAAACAAACAAACAAACAAACAAACAAACAAACAAACAAACAAACCAACCAACATACAAATCTTTCCTCTTTATAATATTATATCATATATCTTACATAGTTACATCTTAGTTCTGATTAAATTGCAATTTGCAATACGTGTTGCAAATATGGCGATTTATCCACAACTACTAATACTTTCACCTTTCTCCGTTTTTGAATTTTTATATTGCATGTGATATATAGTTAGTTATTTTTGTGTAAAATAAAAAGTCTAAATACTCGTCATTACTCGTTAGTGTAAGTTATTAAGAAATAGTTGTGTACATTTATATTCTCGTGTTAAATATAAATATTTTTTCCTTAGCGTAAATTATTAAACAATAATTGTGTACATTTCTATTTTTGTGTTAAGTATAAATATTTATAGTTAATAACGATACCGGCTATACTCACGTCTAATTTTATCGGATTAGCCCGACTAGTTCCGAACCCGTCCGGGGCACTTATTCATGAGCTCTTTACACGACGTTATCGCGTCGGGAACTGCGTGCAGCAGCTCGCTGGGCGCGCCTCGTAGGTGGCTGGGGCGGGGGGGGAGACGGTTGCGGCGGTGGTCGCGCGTCTACCGACTGTTCCGTGTCGCTCTGGTCTTCTTCGTCGGATGCACCAATGAAATTTGTGCATGCGACGCTTACGGTGTCGGGTTCAAAACGGTCTTTATATGAACCGGTAGTGTCAAAAATCGGTTTCCACGCCGGAGGTAGTGTCCAACCACCATCTCTGTTAAAATTCGGGTAGCGGCTGATTTGGCTTCACGTATTTTTCTAGGTACCAGAAATTTTTCCCTGGATAATACGGAAGCCTTGTCGAACCTTATATAGTGGTTGGTACCCGAATCATGGACATGCTCCGCTATGGCCGAACCATTGGTGTCCATATTCTTGACACTACGTATGTGCTCCGATATCCTCGTACAGATGTTGCGACGAGTTTCACCTATATAGTTCTTCCCACAGCCGCAAGGAATCCTATAAACAATTAGACGTGAGTATAGCCGGTATCGTTATTAACTATGAATACTACTCACGATAGTTTAAATTTATAAATATTTAGTTCCTTAGTATAAATTATTAAATAATAATTGCGTACATATCTACGCACATTGTTACATTGAAAGTCAAAAAAATATTAAGTAGTTCGTTAATTAGTAAACACGTTCTCGACAAAATCAATGCAAACGTTCATACTTCAAAGCAGTTCGTTTAATAATAAGTTCATAAACACGTTGACGCTATCGACTACTTCAAATCCCGTTTCGTTGACGAACGAACGACATACGCGAACGCTGTAAAGTAGTCGAAAAAAGGACTGCTTTGTCAACTAGTTTATTACGTTCGACAAACGGTCTCGTTTCGTTTACGGCAAAGACGTCGACGACCCACCTCTACAAGCAACACTGCCTTCTGTATCCTGCGCTTGATCCAGCAACTAAGCGTGAGCCTCTTGAGATGTTGGTCGAGGCTCTTCGCGATAAGACCATTAACCGATACAAACTCAAACTCAAACTCATAATATTCTTTATTCAAGTAGACTGTTTACAGTACTTTTGAATCGTCAATGTTTTCAAGAAGTTACCACTGATTCGGAAGTTTGCTCCTACCGAGAAGAACCAGCAAGAAACTCGGCGGCCATTGTTTTTTTTAAATTTATATATTTTTTTTTACAATTTGATTGATGGTTACAAATTAATCGATGCAGCTTGGTGCGTAGCTGGCTGCAGTTAAGATATGCTACTATCACTTAAATAATCTTCAATTGTATAGTAAGCTTTATGTAGTAGCATCGTTTTAAGATAATTTCTAAACTTGTGTAAAGGCAAGTCTAGATAATGTTGAGGAATTTTATTATAAAAACGTGTACCGAGACCGACAAATGATTTTCGAACCTTTTGGAGGCGCAACCTTGGCGTCATTAGTTTATTTCGGTTTTTAGTGTGTCTGTCATATCTATCACTATTCTTACTATAAAGGTGAATATTTTTTCTTACAAATAGTATATTACTATAAATATATTGAGAAGCTACAGTCATGACGCCTATTTCTTTGAATTTCTCCCTTAAAGAATCACGAGGTTTCATATTATAAATACCACGAATAGCTCTTTGTTGTAAAACGAAGACCCTGTGAATATCAGCCGCAGTACCCCATAGCATGATTCCATATGACATAATGCTATGAAAATAGGAAAAATAAACAAGTTTTGCTGTTTCAACATCAACTAATTGTGTTATTTTCCTAACAGCGTAGGCAGCGGAACTAAGTTTTCCACAAAGGTTTGATATATTTCCTAAAAACACAGTTGTATCCTCTTTCTTTAATGTTTCATTATTTAATACAACATTTTTTGCCTCTCTGGTTTCACTAAGTAATGAAAACTCTACGTATTTAGTCTTTTTTGCGTTTAAAAGTAGGTTATTTGTAGTAAACCAGTGAGATATTTGAAACAAAGCATTATTCACATCGTCAAGATTATCCTTATTTCTGTCAACCTTAAAAATTAAAGATGTATCATCTGCGAATAATACAATGTCACAAATACTGTGCACAAAATATGGCAAATCATTAATATAAACTAAAAACAAGAAAGGACCTAAGATAGAACCTTGAGGCACGCCCATAACTTTGACTGATCCGGATGACTTGACCTCATTTATACATACTCTTTGTGATCTATTGTTGAGAAAAGATGTAATAAGACTAAGCGCATTATCCTTGATCCCATAATGACCCAGTTTAAGCAAGAGAGTTTTATGTTGGACGCAATCGAACGCCTTAGACAAATCACAGAAAATACCAATAGCGTTCTGTGAATTCTCCCAGGCATCGAAAATATGTTTTAACAGTCTTGCGCCTGCATCTGTTATTGACCGGCCCTTAGTGAAACCAAACTGCTCTGGGTGTAGGAATTGGAACAATTATTGTTGAATCAATATCCCACATGGCGGTCATCTCATGAGCTAAATCTAAATATTTTGTTAATTTTTCTTTTTCTGCTCATATGAGATTATTGCCATGCGGGCCATGATATCAACAATAATTGCCCGACGCGCTGACCGATCCACTAAAACTATATCAGGTTTATTGGCAACAATATACCTGTCAGTAATAATGGATCGGTCCCAGTAGAGCAAAGCACGATCATTTAGTAATTTCGTTATTATTGTCCTTACTTTAGGGCTAAAGTTAGTCGTACATTTTATTTTTGCTGAACGCATATTAGTGGCTTGAAATGTGTTATCCTGGGACCATTATTTCCATAAAATTATCAAATGATCTTATTCTATTTTATTTATCTTTTACATTTATTTTTTTAAATAGGAAGTCAACGCAATATATAGTTTACAATATAATGTATAGACACAATTATCTTAGTATTACTAACCCGTATATCTCACTTATAGGCTAACTCAGCATGAGTTAAAAATGACAAACAATGGTTAAACTGTGTAATTAAAAAAAAAGAAAATAACCTTATTGGTAAAAAAAATTAAACATAAATAAATATATGATAATATAAATATAAAGAACACTTACACACACACAGTCATACATCCTCAAAATAAGTAACTTAATACTTGTGTTATGGGTGAATAAAACTGGTAAATATACTAATATGTAATTTTAAATACATACTTAAATACACCCAGGCTCGACGAATCAACAAATTTAAGTTTTATAGAAAATGTTGGCTCTCGGCGGGAATCGAGCCCGCGACCCGCGGAGATGAACGCAGGGTCACTACCCACTACGCCTACGCTGAATTTCAACGCGACGTAATTTTTACGCCCGTGCGAACGAGGGTAATAACAGACGAAAATAAAAATAGGCTAGACGGACTTGCTTGTAAAATATTAGTATTTTTTCTTTATAGACTGGAATCGAATCTCTATCTATAAAAAGGCTTAACATTATGAAAACAGTATTAACTGAATAAGAATAAATCGAGCAATTTTTATGCATCCCTTTTTAAAAATTAGGAGTAACAGATTACAATATCTGAGTAATGAATGGTGCTTAAACATAACTTTGTATAATAAGTTCACGCTGTAAATTGAAAAATGTCATCAATTGATTCAATAACTACCCATACGATTTGTTTTTATTCTTTTACTAGAACTCCATCGGTCACAGATCTTAAAACTAATTTATAATACTTTACAGTAATAAATACTTGAAAAATGCAATCTATACTTTTTGTCCAATGGTACTATGCGAAATTTTTTTTTTAAGTGTACCAAGAAACGCATTCTAATCTACGAAAGTTAAAAAAATACTATTTTTTAGTTAATAGTCTATGCTATTTTAGTTAGCAGCGAAGGTTAGAAGTAATTAGTTAGCTATCTATGGTTAGTTATGTTAGTTCTGTTTAGTTTAATCTATGGATAGTACTTAGTAGTCTATGGCTGCATGCTATAAATTTAAACCATAAACAAAGATTACAGTGGCCACAAAGAAAGATTATAATACTAGCCTTGGGCGTAATCGTTCGCAGCTGAGAATGATTCCTTTGATTCTTCGCGCCTAAACAAACTAGGTGATTCCTTTCGTTCGTTCGTTCGTTCGCGATTCGTGTGTCGTTATAAATTCTCGACTCTTCACCACAGGAGCCGTTTTATAATTTGCGAACGATCTGCCTAATATTGAACTATTTCATGGCAGTTGGTTCGCTTGTTTTATACTGCTCTTGCTATGACATGATTCTTGAAGACTGTAAATTTAATTAAAATTATGCCACTAAAAATAGCATAAAGCTATTAATTTTCATAAAATATGTTTTCTAGGTAGTGATTAAAAGGACCCTTTTATATTTTTTATTTAATTTGGAAAATAATCAAGTAACCTTATCTTTATATATTTATTTATATATTTAACATAATATCAATTCTATATATATATCATACGTAAAATAAAATAATCCATATTGTTTTTAGAAGAATATTTAAGATACGAATTTAAGGAGCTTTTATTCTAATTATATTGTAGCAGTTTTTCATAGCCAAGAATAAATTGTTTTCTAATAATAAAACCTAGCTAAATCGATTAACAAATAATCGATTTTCTTCTTTCAAAATAAATCGATTTGTAAATCTATTAACTCGAAAGGAAATAATCTATTATTTAATAGTCGTGTTTTTCTGACTACTTAAAAATTTGTTTTTTTTTAGAATACATTTTTAGAGTAAAGAATAATTAAAGGTGACAACTACGAATAAAAATTAACAGATGCGCTGTTTGCGAAATTCGATTAATAAGTGTTTTTGACTACTTTGGTTTCATCCAACACCGCATTTCCAATCTTAAAAAACAAGAAATGGGGATAAGAAAAAGAATAAAATGAGCGTAATTAGCAAAATACATTTAAAAAAATCGATTTTTAATGTTTAATAATTTTATATTAAAGATCGATTATTTTGATTAAATAATCGATTATTTAACAGTAAGTAGTCATGGCATACAATTCGATGAGCGAGTGGCAGATACGAGTTCCTTGCGAGACAACATGAGTTCGGTTGACTCCACCTTTACTGATTCTGTACCAAATCACGACTCATGAATTACGAACTAACGAACGATGAAGCGGGATATATGGGACTCGATTCCCGTGATTCGTCTGTGGGAGTAATTCTTTCGAACTAGTTCGTTCGCGAACTACACAAGGCTAATAAGTAATAAATAATATAGTTAATAGTTACATAGTAACTATTACATAGTAATATATAAGTATAGTTAGATAGTAATTTTAAAAATACAAATGAAACTATAATTACAAAAACGCTCTGAAAATTTATTTGGTTCTTCAATCTTTTCAGACAAGGTTATGTTCCAATTTAAATTATATTAAAAAGCATGATTATCTATGTAAAATGGTAAGTTCTGTATCCTATCTCCGTTATTACTATCAAGTAACCTTAAGTATTAAAGAAAACTATTTTTTAATAGATTATAAAAACTTTTATAGCTAACTTTGTTTCAAACAAATAAGGCTCAAAATAATACAAGGCTTATTTATAGATTCTATGGTATTCATTGATATATTATGATAGATGTAATTTTGAAGTATCAAATCTTAACTAAACTGGAGATCGCAATAGTGTATATTAACAAATTGAAGCTGATATAACAAACAATATTTAAGCAACTACGAAATTTAGCTAAAATCAATAGGCATACGTAAGAAAGTGGCGAGTACATGCATTTGTTTACCGCATACTAAGTAAACAAACGTAATATTTATTTTGAGGTTTTTTAAAATTACTTGCCTTTATCGGATATAAATAATTCACATAAATTGAGTTTGGATACAATTAACATATATGAATATGTTGTAACATGAAACCAAGAAACAAAAAAATATGTAAATTCATAATTTCTTTTATTACAATAGTGATTATTAGCAAATATATAGTGTGAAGCACATAAGAAAAAAACAACTATTTAATAAAATAATTTTAGATACTCCGTGAAAGTAAGTTTTTTTTCTATTAGCATATCAGTCATTTTTAATTTAAATTGATACTTTATTTCAAACTAACATTTTTTTTAGAAATATTTGGCCTGACTATTATGATAAAAATATTAAACAAAATATGGGTCCACCTAAGAAATTCAGAAAGTACGATTCAAAAGCTGGAAGTGATAGATCAGGTATATCTCTTATTGTTTTTAAAAGTATCAATGTAAAATAAGATGCAATGTGTATCACAGTTAATTAATTGACACCTACAATTGTTTTTGTGTTTTAATTATTCAATTTATAGGGAAGAAAAAAAAAGTAGATGAAGATGTAACAATAGATCTGGTAGAAGATGATAATAATGAAAATACTGGTGTTCCGGGAGCTGCTTTGCAAGATGCTGAAAAAAATGACCAAGTTCCAGAAGATGAGTTTGGTGCTAAAGACTACAGGTAAAATGTTAAAGACTTGAAATATTATATATAAGAAGACTAAAAACATTATGCACTAAATTATACATAGAGACAAAACACAGTTTTCTATTTTTTGGAATTTTAAAAAGCGTATTAAGTGAAAGTGGTATTAGTATTCATAAAAATTTGTGTAAAATAAATAAAAAGTTATTTTTGGTATGTTCCACAGATCCCAAATGGAGTTAAAACCTGACAATACAAGTCGTCCTCTGTGGGTTGCACCCAATGGCCATATATTCCTGGAATCATTTTCACCAGTATACAAACATGCACACGACTTCCTCATAGCCATAGCTGAACCTGTTTCTAGGTAATAATATTAACCACTTCCTATGTTTTATTTTTTAGTAGCATTATAAGTGCATAAGTTCAAAATCAAATTACAATTATTGAATACAAAAATTCATTTCATTGTTTATTTTTATTTTTACCAAAAATGATGAATTGTTTAAAAAAAAGTGTATTATTAAAGTTAAAGTAGCCTTTAAAATTAGAGAAAGGTGTACAAATTTGGTTTTATTATTTGAAGTGATCTTTTGACAACCCTCACTGGCATTATCAGAATATTTTTTTAATGAACTGTTTGCAATAAACTCAAATATTACTGAACCGATTTTCAGGCACTTGTCTTCAATAGACAAATTAATTCAAAAGAAAGTTTTTAACATATAATCTGTCAAGGTTGTTGGTAAATTCTTTGGAAGATGACAATTTCTGAAAATTTCAGAAAGACTCAAGACACCTAGAAGCTTTCATTTAAATTGTTAAGTAACCCATTTGAGATATAACTTGATGAAAACTTCTGCAAGAAGAACATATAATTTAAAAGATTGTCACAAAAGCTATTAATAATCCTAGGGGAAGGCACAATGAGTGGCTTGATCTGATCGAACTTTATAAAGAAAATTAAATTTTTCCCATGAATATGCTAGACTTTTTTATTTTTTAATAAATTTCGAAAATCAAATATCACTTTTTATATGTCCAATAATAAAATAAATGTATTTCTTATTTTTGTTCTAGACCTCAACATATACATGAGTACAAACTGACAGCTTACAGTTTATATGCAGCTGTGTCAGTGGGTTTACAGACCAATGATATTGTGGAATACTTACAAAGACTTAGTAAATGTGCAGTACCTGCAGGAATTATAGAATTTATTCAGTTATGTACATTGTCGTACGGGAAGGTGAAGCTTGTCCTCAAGCACAATAGGTAACATAAGATGTGCTATGCTTCATTCTACTCATGTATAACTTTTTTTTTTTTTTATTATAACAAAAACATTTGCTATTTGGAAGTAGCTGTGAATTCTCAATCCTCATTATTTTAAGTTAAACTCCACAAAACGCACAAATACCACTGACTTCTCTGTATAGGTGTTGCTCCTAATTGGTATTTGAAATTTATGACCCTTTATGACGATACACCTCTAGACAATACCTTGAATAGGTGTAATAATCTATCAGAGATTGGAATGTTGGATCAAACCACTACCCCTTCTCTCCCAAAGGTAGGATGGTAACAAGCCTACTCATCTTATATTTAAAAATCTATAACAGGGATTGCCTTTTGTTAAACAAATTTTGTTTCCAGATACTTAGTTGAGAGCAAGCATGTTGATGTACTCCAGAAATTATTGAAAGATCCAATCATACAACAATGTCGATTGCGTCGTGATGGAGACGATGAACTGCTATCATCAGCTCTGCCAAAGCCTGCTAATGCGCCAGCTAGACCTGGTGATTAATTATATAATACTAGTGGACCTGTTTCGGACGTCTATATAGAAAAACGAGAATTTCATTATTTTATGTGTTACTGCGGTGTACAAGCTTTAATAAAACTTTATTTAAATTTTCGCAGGGGTCGGCAACCTTATTTATTTATTTTATTATTTATTAATACTTCTTGCGTACAAAAGAAAAAAAAATACATACAAATTATATGTACAAGAAATTATTTGCAGAATCTTGCAAGGGCGGTCTTATCGCCTACAGCGATCTTATCTCTTACAGATAACCCGTAAGTTCTTAAAAGGATCTTAGATCAAAAATAGGTTGGTGCGACAGAAATATAATGGAGAAGATATTTTGAATATATACATAAAGTATAATAGATTACACAAATTTGAGTACTAATACTAGACAAATACTGTATAAGATACATATACTTTAATACATATTCCTATAGTATAATACATACTAATATTACCTATAATATACTAAATACTAATATTAACAAATAGATAAATAGTAGTTTTTCAAACGACTCTTAAAAACGTTCTAAGACAAAAGACTTCCTGACAATGAAAAAAAGAACTAGATTTTAGAGTCGATAATTATTAATTTTTATTATTTGATTTCTGATTTAGAACAAATTTGAGAAAAAATATATTTTCCTGTAAAAGTATAAATATATTTATTTTTATCACAAATCATTCTACCATTCTGACATAAATGGGTTATTATTGGTGTAAAAAAGATTATTTTTTATGTACGCAACAGGAGAGACGCAACTTTACATGGAAAAAGCCGCGTGCGGATCCCGAGTTGTAGGTTGCCGATCTCTGGTCTAGCGGATTAGCTGAAAAAGTGAAAAACAGACAGACTTTTGCATATATAATATAAGTATGGGTTAAAAAGCCAAAACATTGTTTATTTCAGTATTTCCGTGATACTATATTAAGTTCAGTAATAAGTATTTATGAGGCTGTATGCTGCTTTCCAATCGAATTTTTGTATTATTGATAATAAAAGATTTATTATTTTATAGTTGGCGCTGTGGGTAGTGACCCTGCCTTCAGCGCCGGGGGTCGCGGGTTCGATTCCCGCCGGGGGCCAACATTTTATATAAACAATTTGTTGGTTCTTCGAGCCTGGGTGTGTATTCGTATTTAAGTATGTATTTAAACTTATATATGTAGTGTATCTACCAGTTGTCTATTACCCATAATACAAGTATTAAGTTACTTACTTTGGGGTCGGACGACCGTGTGTGTAAGTGTCCCATATATTTATTTATTTATTATTTATAGTTGACTTCATGTAATTATACAAAGATTTCATGCAACAGTTCATTAACTAGGCCCCTCTTGAACCATGGTGCAAGGCACACAGGTGCTGCCAAAACCAAGCCAAACCAACCCCAAAAGCTTTTAATAATTGAGGGGGGGGGGGCACTAAAGCACTACGTGTACCGAAGTGCCTGTTAAAGACGGGCCTGTTGTATGACATACATATTATATATCTAAGTCTGTATGACCCAATACGACGCTTATTATATTGCAAATTTCAACGCAGCGGAAGACAAGCCGGCTGCGAATGGAGCGGTTCCTGAGGACATTAGCCAGTTTTACCAGCAATTAGACAAAGATGACGAAGACGATGAAACCACAGATATTACTGCAAAGAATTCCGCTGTTGCGTTTGAAGTGGACCCTGACAAGATTGAGGTATAGTATGTCATATCAAGATGGAAAAAACACATTACGGGTTTCATTTCATTTTATCATATACAAAATTACAATGAATAATTAATTAAAGAATATAGTAGGGAGGTTTCTAGAATTTTTTAATGAATAAATATAGGTACATTGTTCTTTTTATTTTTATATTTATTCTCTACTACTTCCATAATGGGGGACAGAGGCTGTTTTTTTTCAATAAGTCATTCATACCAGTTCTCGCTTGTATACATTCTCTCATTCTCCATACCAATTCTTTCTTTTATTCATCATCATTCGCAACTATTAAGGGTGTGACCCCTACCACGGTCTATTCTTATGTCTATGAGGGTAATAAATATACACTTCATTTATTTAGTAATAATTGGGTTATTTAAAATTTTTTGTTTTATTACAATTTTTATCGCTTAGTGTCAATATTTTACAAGTTACAATTTAGTTTACAAGTGTTTTAGAGTTTAAGAATATTTTGTGCAAATGAAGGTACATTTGTTTGTAATCTATTTTTAATATAACAATATAATTTTTACGAAATCCTAATTTCTTTCTTAATTTTATCATTTTATTTATTTCTTAGATATTCATCTTAAAGTTTATATTTACGATATAACAGTTACTGTTTCAGCTTCCAATATTTTTAATGGTTTAAATTTTTAGTTATTTCCATACTGTTTCACATTCCTTACACTGTAGTTCAATTTTATATGTTAGCTATGACTAATTCTATTCTTTCTATAGGGTGTAACGTAAATATAGTTACATCAATTATATTATATTATGCGATATAACTAATATCTATGGTACGTTGTTTACAACGTGTTTACTACGTCATGTGTTAAAAACCTATGATACAATTTTATTTAACTATTAATTTATAATTTGAAAAATTCATACATCTGTTTTCTTATCACACAGGATTTCAATATTCGTTTTCTTTTTACATTATAAAAAGGTCATACAAAAGCGGTGCATAGAGTTGGAGTACCCATTGCTGGCAGAATACGACTTTCGCAACGATTCTGTAAACCCGGACATCAACATAGACCTAAAGCCAACCGCCGTACTGCGGCCCTACCAGGAGAAGAGCCTTCGCAAAATGTTCGGAAACGGACGAGCAAGGTTCGTACATCTATACTTATTATAAAACAATGTCCCAAAAAGCTGTCTGTCTGTATGTAATCGATTTTCTCAAAATCTACTGTAATACTTCCGGGTGGTTTAGGTAAATAGTACATATATATTATGTAAATGGTATTGAAGAGATTGAGAGAGTGTAAAGCTGTGGAATGATTTACCTGTATCAATCCGCAAATATCCTTCCCTATCAGCATTTAAGTCACAGACTAAAAAATATTTGTCTCAAGTCAGTTAAATTAAATTTAGCTTATTATCAATATTAAATTACATTTTAATCAATTTAAATAATCACTATTATCTATTATTTTATTCATCATTCAACTTTAATCTATGTATAGTGTTTCGTTATTTTTATTTTTCTTCCTTCCTTTTTTTTCCATCATCAATTTTTTTTTTCTTTTCATTTCTTTCTGTTACTATAGGTTGGCTGGTAGAGATCCCTTTTAGGGATAAGTCCGCCTTTTGTTTATACAATAAAGATAAATAAATAAATAAATAAATAAATAAAAATACTACAAAAAAGTCCACGATAGCATGTCTCTATCTCTAGCGGTTAACTCACAATAACTACTTCTGTGTTCAAAATTTTAATTAAATACACTGATTGCCTCGAGGCGAAGCCGCAAGCACATCTAGTCTTTTGATAAAAATCGTGTATGTTTTATGGCACATAAACACACTCAATTATTTATGTTTATTTATGTTTTGATTAATCTCATTTCTTATTGAGGTGTCGTAACAGGCGACCAAGGTAAGTTGACCGCAGTGTGGTATCCGGCTGAGTAGAATAGACCACCCTCATTTCTTGCCGAGATATCTTAAAAGGCTACTAAGGTAAGTTGACATCTGGAAGGCGGCGGGTCGTAATATGATAAATATAAAAAATAGTCGAAAAGGAAAAATGGAAAGTGAATTAGAAATAAGATACTTTTGTAATACTCTAGTGATTCTCCAAAATATTTTTCAGTAAACAAAAACAGTTCTCACACAATAAAATCATTGACTGATTTACAAAAACTGAAATTAGAACGTCCGCCAGACAATATTATGTGTATACAATATTATATAGCAAATATAAAGAAAAAACCTATAGATTATCAGTGTGTTTCAGAGCCCTTAAACGTATTTTCTGCCGTTGATGTAAGTTAAAGAAGATGTACTTACTAAAAATGGTTTATAAGTCTATATTTATAGAATTAGGCTTTACTTTGCGGAGATCCATAATACAAAAGTAATAATAAAATTATTTTGCTATAATCCGCGATACAGTAAATAGAAAAAATATATATAGTGTTAAATTTATAGTGGACTATCCGTATTTTCATACCCGATACGTGCAGGATTCCTAAAAACACATGCACAAGCCTCCATCTACCACTTCCAGCACAATACACATGCACTACACACGTTCACTATCACAAACTCAACAATCGTTTCGCCCCGCAACCGAAGCATCATCATGAGATTGACTCTACGACAAAATCGCAAAATTGTTTGATATTTTCTATTTACTGTATCGCGGATTATAGCAAAATAATTTTATTATTACTTTTGTGTCAAATCATTATCTTTAATCGTTTTTTTAAATTTTTTATATTTTGTCGTATTATTTGTAATTATGCAAGTATATTCAATTCAAAAGACTCTTGAAAATTATATTGGCATTCATTCATTCGATTGATGGACGGTCCTGTAAATCTATTGCCTCTTCAAACGTAAATATTATATGAACACGCATGTTCTCAGGTAAAGCTGTGATAGCCTAGCGGTGAGACCGTGCGAGTCTCTAGAGACGACATAGGTTCAAACCCCGGGCAGGCACCAATGAGTTTTTCTATTAACTTATGTGTCTAATTGATAATTGCAATTTATCACACGCTTTTCGGTGAAGAAAAACATCGTGAGGAAACCTGCATATCTCTAGAGAATTCTAGGGATGTGTGTAACCTACCAATCCGCATTGGAGCAGCGTGGTAGGTCTTAGCTCCAATCCTTCTCTCCAAAAACGGAGATAAGAGGCCTTAGCCCAGCAGTGGGCATAGTAACAGGCCGTTACTAGACTTTTTTTTTCTCAGGTCAGGGGTAATAGTGTTACCTTGTGGCGCGGGTAAATCGCTTGTAGGCGTGACAGCGGTGTGTACGGTGCGCAAACGAGCCCTTGTACTGTGTAACTCGGGCGTGTCCGTAGAACAATGGAAACAGCAGTTCAAATGCTGGTCTACCGCCGACGACAGCATGATTTGTCGGTAAGTACTTGACAGCAAGAATATCTCTAATAACATATATCAAATTTAGACGATTATTGTTCTTCTTCTTCAATTACTTGATCATAGGTCGCTTCTGGGTATCTCTATACTACACGATCCTGTGCGTACCGACCTCCGACCAAGCCAAACTGTTATATAGAAGTCTCGACATGATTATTATGTAATACGACTTTAATTAGGTTATGATGGAATGAGGTCTGACATAACCTCTCAGAGGTTTAAAGGCCCTATAAAATAAAGAGAAAAAAAAAAACGATCCTGTGCCTCTTGGTTTCAGCAGCTCCCTGCGACTTTTATGAGGTCAATTGATCTCGAGCGTCTATCGACGCTGCCTTTTCCATTGTTATTGCGTTATCAATATTCAGTTAATACCAACTGGTTCTTATCGTACTACTGGATAGGAGCGATCACTTTACTTATGTCGCTGTAAGTTGTTATTAGACTATAGGTCCAGATAACGGATTAGGGTGAAGTACAGTGTAGGGTACGAGTAAGACTGATCCGTCAGGTCAAGGAGTGTGGAGGTCGGCCTGAAAAAGTGGGGAAAAATATGTAAAGGGGGAAAATCAACTTCGCCGCAAACGATGCTTAAAAGTTTTAGGGCTAAGGCTTAAAGGTGGTGAAGTGCGTAAAACTTTCATCCGCTAATTTCAATAAATCCTTCAAGGCTATCCTCAGAAACTTGCAAAATTTAAAAATTGTTTACTAACTATGTCTCCTGAAGTTTTATCCCCTCAATAACAATTAGCAGAAATAACTTAAACCTATGTAATTTCATATATCAAACATTGAATTGTCTTAGTAAATTTGATTTTATACACATTGTAAAAAGCCGCCGCTGTATGGTATCCGGCTGAGTAGAATAGACCGTGCTCATTCCTTACCGAGGTGTCGTAAAAGGCGACTAAGGTAAGTTGACGCCAGGCAGGCGGCTGATCGTAAAATACGTAACCAAATCATGTGACAACGTGTTTCTAACATGTTGTGCCGACCCCAATAAGATTTGGATAAGGGCAGGAGGATTGTGAAAAGCCTTTGCACGTTCCTTTTTTTAAGTAATTGGCGTGCTTTATAAAAATAAACGATCTTTCTGTTGAAATAAAGCAACTTAATCAAGACAAAAATTGTAAAATCATCTCAATGCCTTATCGGATGAGGCCAAGGCTCTGCTACAGATAGCAAACATAATTATAGTACCCGGCAATAAATAATGCACATCGAAGCTTAGAGAGAGAAATCGGCTAGATTCAGCATCATAGATCATTGTCTCTATCGCACAGACTGACGAACCCGTGTGTGACAGTGAAAGCGCTCTACGAAACCGAACTGGCCGGCTGTTACGTTGTAAAACGTCGATGTGCATTATTTAATGCCGGGTACTATATAAGGTTTATATAGTCCTACGGAGCGACATAATCTATAAAGATTAAACTACTTAATAATTAAAAAAAACCTCAAAATGATCACAGATTTACATCAGAAGCTAAGGACAAACCGATGGGTGCAGGCATACTGATCACCACATACTCAATGATCACCCACGGTCAGAGGCGCTCGTGGGAGGCCGAGCAGACTATGAAGTGGTTGCAGGCCCAGGAGTGGGGGCTCGTGGTATTGGACGAGGTGCACACCATTCCCGCTAAGATGTTTCGTCGAGTGCTAACCATCGTGCATTCTCACGCGAAACTAGGTGTCGTAATACTTTTGACTTAAATTTATAGAATTAGGCGTTACTTTGCGGAGATCCATAATACAAAAGTAATAATAAAATTATTTTGCTATAATCCGCGATACAGTAAATAGAAAATATATATAGTGTTAAATGTATAGTGGACTATCCGTATTTTCATACCCGATACGTGCAGGATTTGTAAAAACACATGCACAACCCTCCACCACTTCCACCACAATACACAAGCACTACACACGTTCACTATCACAAACTCAACAATCGTTTCGCCCCGCAAGCCAAGCATCATCAGGAGATAGACTCCACGACAAAATCGCAAAGCTTTTGATTTTTTGATTTTACTCACTTGATTTTATTCTTTATTATTACTTACTTCACTTTTGATTTTATACCACAAGATATTAAGATTAAGATATGTATTTACACAAAAATTCAAAGTTAAACAAGGTACTATCATTTTTCGAGGGCGGCATTGCAATTTGAAATATTATAAATTGTTTCTTTGTATTTTGTCGTCTCCTGATGATGATTCGGTTGCTGGACGAAACGATTGTTCTTGTCATAGTGAATGTGTGTAGTGCTTGTGTATTGTGGTGGCTGTGGTGGAGGTTTGTGCATGTTTTTACGAATTCTGCACGTATCAAGCATGAAAAACGGATAGTCATTGAGCATTATATATTTTCTATTTACTTAATCGCGGATTATAGCTAAATAATTTCATAATTACTTTTGTATTATGGATCCCCGAAAAGTAATTATAAATTAAGTATAAATTGTGCAGCATATGTCATCCCCACAGTCTTAAAGAATAGAAATAATTAAATGAAAAGTATTTTTAGTATTTTTAATATGGTATTATTGTTAAAAAAAGTGTGGAGCGCTTTGTGCCAACTTTTTCATACATATACGATGCATTTTTCGTATGTATTTATATTTTCTATCAAACACTTCACCAAGAAAAATAATATTATTAGCAGATATGAATATGAGTAAAATCAATCGAAAATCGCAATCCGCAAGTTTCCGTAGCAGTAAAAAATTGCGAAGCAGAACTGTAGCTGTGATAGCCTAGTGGTGAGACCGTGCGACTCTCTAGAGACGACATAGGTTCAAACCCCGGGCAGGCACCAATGAGTTTTTCTATTAAAAACTTATGTGTCTAATTGATAATTGCAATTTATCACACGCTTTTCGGTGAAGGAAAACATCGTAAGGAAACCTGCATATCTCTAGAGAATTCTCTAGGAATATGTGTAACCTACCAATCCGCATTGGAGCAGCGTGGTAGGTCTTAGCTCCAATCCTTCTCTCCAAAAACGGAGAGAGGAGGCCTTAGCCCAGCAGTGGGCATAATAACAGGCTGTTACTTTACTTTTTTTTTACTTTAAAAAATTGCGTCCTACTGATAGGTCTAACGGCAACACTTCTTCGAGAAGACGACAAGATCGCAGATCTGAACTTCCTCATCGGACCGAAGCTATATGAGGCCAACTGGCTGGAGCTGCAAGCAAATGGTTACATAGCGCGCGTCCAGTGCGCTGAGGTGTGGTGCCCCATGACCCCGGAGTTCTACAGAGAATACCTGGTTCAGAAGTAAGTTTCATAAGTGCTGTTGCTATTTTTCGAAAACACGTAAATGGTGAACGATCATTTTCCCATAATCGTTTTTAAATATAGATATTATCAACTAATTATCGTATTTAGAATCTGTGATTATAGTGTTCCCCGGGAAGGCACCAAAAAGTTTTTCTATTTAAACTTTTGTATAGTAAAAGTAAAAAAAAGTAAAGTAACAGCCTGTTACTATGCCCACTGCTGAGCTAAGGCCTCCTCGCTCCATTTTTTTGGAGAGAAGGATTGGAGCTAAGACCTACCATGCTGCTCCAATGCGGATTGGTAGGTTACACATATCCCTAGAGAATTCTCTAGAGATATGCAGGTTTCCTCACGATGTTTTCCTTCACCGAAAAGCGTGTGATGAATTGCAATTATCAATTAGACACATAAGTTTTAATAGAAAAACTCATTGGTGCCTGCCCGGGGTTTGAACCTATGTTGTCTCTAGAGAGTCACACGGTCTCACCGCTAGGCTATCACAGCTTATTTGTATAGTACCCGGCAATAAATAATGCACATCCAGGCTTAGAAAGAGAAATCGAGATTCTGCTTCATAGAGCGTTGTCTCTCTCGCACAGACTGACAAACCCGTGTGTGACAGTGACAGCGGTCTACAAAACCGAACCAACCGGGTGTTTCGTTGTAAACGTCGATGTGCAATATTTAATGCCGGGTACTTTACCTAATTGATATTTGCAACTTATCACATACTTTACGGTGAAGGAAGACATTGTGAAGAAACCCGAATATTTGGAGAATTACTGGAATATGTGTAATCTACCAATTTGCATTGAAGCACCAATAAGGGTCTCGAAAAGGAGATAGGAGGCGTATGCCAGTTAGTGGGATAGTGAAGGGCGAGTCCATTACTTTACTTTTACCCTAATTAGGTGGAACTTTCTTAAACTAGGTCTATATAATCTTGTCTTGCAACGTAAAGCATATTACAAAATTGAAGATTATTTCGATGATAAGAAAGCCTGGATTTGAAAATCCTTTCAGCTTCATACAAGACAGTGGTTTAATAATGTATAATTGAAAATATTTAAAAGATTGACCGCCGAGTTTCTTGCTGGTTCTTCTCGGTAAGAGCAACATTCCGAACCAGTTGTAGCTTCATTAATCATATTGATGCTTGACGATTCAAAAGTGCCTGAAATGGTTTATTTGAATAAAGATTATTTTAATTTGATTTGATTTGACTTGAATGCTGTTAGTATATAGTAACTGCGTGTGCAGAAATAATTTTTTCAACAGGCAATAAATATTTTTTTACACTTTTTTACCATATGTACTATTCCATTTTCACGAACGCTACGTATTATTACATATCTATTACATTCTTCTTTAATGATTCCATTGTAGAAACCTTAACGTTTGGTTCCATTGACATATCGTTCTTTTCTCTAAATAGCTTATTTTAAACGGTTTGTATTATTTTTTCGTTTCAGAATAAACAAGAAGATGTTGTTGTACGTAATGAATCCGTCCAAATTCCGCGCTTGCCAGTTCCTGGTCCGCTATCACGAACGTCGTGGAGACAAGACCATTGTTTTCTCGGACAATGTGTTCGCTTTGCGACACTACGCCGTCAAAATGAACAAGCCGTACATCTACGGACCCACGACACAGAACGAAAGGATCCAGATACTGCAGAACTTCAAGTTCAACCCGAAGGTGAACACGATATTCGTGAGCAAGGTCGCCGACACCAGCTTTGATTTACCGGAGGCAAATGTGTTGATTCAGATCTCCTCCCACGGAGGTTCGCGGCGACAAGAGGCTCAAAGGTTAGGTAAGTAACGACTTGTTAGCATCTCACGATGGCTGCCTTCACCGACGAGCATATGATAAATTGCTAATATCAATTAGACACATCTACGTTTCTCTTTACTTTTAAACGAGCTATTCATATATATAATCTGAATTTCGGAAACTGCTCCAACGATTTTTATTACATATAATTAGTATACAAACATAATTTTCATTGTCATTTGCCAAATTACAGTTGGGTATTCTGGCAGTTTCAATATTAAAGTACTCCGGTGTGAGTCCAGGTGGCCAGATGTTTTTGGTCAGGTCCTTTTTTGTGACAAAAATTATTTTCGGAAGCCCTTTATCAAAGCATCTACCTCCTACATACATTGAAAATACCGATATTAAGCCGATTCGGATATTAAGTTTTAAAGATAAATTGATTAGTGCCAGCCCGGGGTTCCAACTCGTCATCCGCTTAAAAGCGTCACGGTTATATTGTCTGGCTATCACAGCTTAATGGGCCACATAAATAACAATAATAATTTACAGGTCGAATTTTAAGAGCCAAGAAAGGTGCCCTGGCAGAGGAATACAATGCATTTTTCTACACCCTCGTCTCACAAGACACTTTAGAAATGGCCTACAGTCGCAAAAGGCAAAGGTTTCTCGTTAACCAGGGTTATAGTTACAAGGTACGTGTATTGTTATTTTAATATGACATTTAATTTGTCTTAAACCGTTTGACAGATAATGACAATATTTTGAGTTATTAATTTATGTCAAACACAATTTTTTAACGATATTCATGCAAGATTGGGTCCTGTAACTAAAGTAAAGAAAAAAATTAAAGAGTACTTTAATTTTTAATGGAGTTTTTGTTGCTGGTTCTATTTATTTATATATTTATTTACTAGTGTTTTTCCGCGGCTTCGCTCGCATGGAATTTGATTTGCCACAGTAACTAATTAAATTAAATTTATGATTCTCAGTTTATGGTCATAGTAGCTTGCACATAAAAGATAGATCTATGCTGTCGCGGACTTTTATTTAGAACTATTCAAGACAAACAATACTACGGTACATCATCTCATCAACTCATCGTTGGGCGCTTGTTCAACTCATCGTTGGGCGCTTGTACTAAGCGCGCGTGTACCGGTGCTCTCTGTGTTTTGCGCAATATACCTATAAAATGACAAAGTGTGATAATTGTGGAAAGTCTATAACTAAAGGCAGTCCGGGAATAGAATGTAACCAATGTGCAAAAATAATACATATTCGTGTCGATTGTTCCGGTTTAAATAGAAAACAGCGTACTGCTTTGCAAGGCAACGAGAATCTTGAATGGACTTGCGAAGACTGTAAGAAAGAATCACCTAGACGTCGAACTGTGATCGTCCCTGACGAAGAAGATGAAGATGAAAATAATACGGTACTATCGTCTGCTTCAATCGATTTAAAGAAACTTTTAAGAGATATTTCAAATGAGGTACAAAAATCTATAAAACGAGAAATGCAAGATATAGTGAAAACTTGCGAGTTCCAGGCAGAGAAAATGGATGAGCTTCTAGAAACCATGGCAAGCTTTAAAACAACCGTCCAAGAACTTACAAAAAAGAATACGGAATTAACCAACAAAAATAACCGCCTTCAAACGAGGGTAGGTGCTTTGGAACAACGCGTACAAGCTATGGAACAACAACAGCTATGTAACACAATTACTATATCTAACGTGCCTCACGAAGAACGAGAAATCACAAAAGAACTAGTCAAGAATATTTCAATAAAACTGGAAGTCCCCTATAGTGAAGTAATTGATGCAAAACGTATAGGGTTATCAACCAAATCACAGCGTCTCCCTGTAATTCAAGTAAAACTGGTAGGTGAAAGTGCTCAAACAAAATGGCTACAAAAGGCGAGAGATATTAAAATTACGTCAGTAGATATTATGCCAAATTCTATTACTGCTAATACCCAGCAGATAATTGCTATACGAGAAACTCTCACCTCGTACAATAAACAACTACTATGGACTGCGAAGCAAAGATTACAAGAATTTTTTAAATTTATTTGGTATAAAAAAGGTATCATTAGAGCAAGAAAGAATGAAAAAGCAGATTCAATTGTCATTAGATCTGAAGAGGATATAAAGAAACTATTAGCGGAGCAATAATTGTTTGTAAAGTGTACTACATATATACGACAAACCTTATTTACACATAATGACTCTAGTTCTAAATGATATAAATGAATTAACTGAATGCGCCGACATCAACCACTTTTTTAAAAATATTCCACCTAATCGTAAAAAACCTAATTTAATATGCATGCACTTAAATATTAGATCCGTAATTAAAAATTTTAACACCTTAGAACAATGTATTTTATCCTGCAAAATGTGTATTGATGTGATAATCTTAACTGAAGCTAGCATACCAGAGTATCTAATTAATATGTACAATATAGACGGATACCGATTGCACGCAGTATCGCGAACGAATCGTAAAGGTGGAGGTATTTTCATTTATGTTCACAAAAAACACAAAATTAATATTTACAGATATAGAACACAACACTTCGAATCATTCTGCTTTAACATATCAAATCCTAACCAATATTCGGCAGATATATGTGCAATATACCGCCCACCTAATCTAAGTAAACACTTGTTTATTTATGAACTCAAAACGCTCATTAAAAAATTTGGCTCCAACAGTGAATTATACATTTTAGGTGACATAAATATAGATTTGTGCAGCAACTCTCCTGTAAAACATAAATACAACACTATGCTTCACGGTGTCGGTCTTGTGTGCGGGATAAATCAATATACGCGTATTGAAACTGTTAACAACAAAGTCAGCAAATCCTGTATTGATCATATCTACGTTAGAACTCGGACACAAGACGTTTACACCGCTGCACTGGGGACGAAACTAGCCGATCACCGTGCTACGGTGGTGGCCTGTTTCGGTCCACAGTTGCAGCGTATACAGAGTGATACAATTTATAAAACTATATATGACAAACTTAAATTAATTAAACATTTGCAAGACATAAATTGGAAAGATATTGAGGTATTAAATTGTCCTAACACTATTTATGAAATACTATATAAATCCATAAGTGAATGTTATAAGAAATCAGAAATAAAAATAAAAACATCTAATAACCTAAAAAAGCAAAATAATTTATGGATAAACAACAAAGTATTAAAGGCTACCAGATACAGAGATACCCTTTTCAACCAATGGATAAAAGATGACAGCAACATGATACTAAGACAAAAATATAATAAAGCTCGTAATTATGCCAATAATATAATAAATAAATATAAAAATAAAAATACTCATGATGAAATTAATAAAAATAAAAATAACCAGAAAAATTTATGGTATTTGCTTAATAAATTAACGGGTAAACTACGATCATCTCTAGATACTACAATAATAAATGCATTTAGAAATGATAATTTAACATCAACAGATTTAGCTAACAATTTTGCTGTTAACTTTGAACAAAGTGTCGCTAACATCTTACCAAAATGTAACATTAAGTTATTAGACAAGCGTAAATTTAATAAATCAATAAATGTATCTATGTATTTCCAAAGGGCAAATGAGTACAAAGTCGGTAAAATAATTAGTTCGTTGTGTAGCAATAAGGCACCGGGAGTAGACGGTATTCGTACTGTGGATATAAAAGCTATAAGCAATAATATAGCAGCTGCAATTGCTAAGCTCATCAATATTAGTATTAGAAAAAGTATTTATCCCGATGACCTTAAAACTGGTATTGTAAGACCGATATTTAAAAAAGGAAGTGTAGCGCAATACACCAATTACCGACCCATTACTATTCTCCCCACTATTGACAAAATTATAGAAAAATATATTAGCCAACAAATTTTCAAGTTTTATGAGGATAAAGATATACTTAATAAAAAACAATTTGGGTTTCAACCACGTAAAAATACAATAAAATTGTTATCCGCTTTTACTGATCAAATATATAGATACTTAAATGAAAAAAAAACATGTCCTTATTGTCTATATAGACTACAGCAAGGCGTTTGATACCTTGCGTCATGACTTGCTTATCACCAGACTAGAAGAATGTGGGATACGTGGCCCTCTATTAGCCTGGTGCACAGAATATTTACGGAATCGCTCATATCATGTAAAAATATCGAATTCATTAAGTGATAAAGTATATGTACGGGAAGGAACTGCTCAAGGTTCGGTCTTAGGACCTTTACACTACCTTACATATGTCAACAATATGGCGAATATAATAGAACACTGTGATATATATCAATATGCCGACGACACTTGTCTATTATCAGCTCATGACAATATTGAAGAAGCACTTCGTTTGCTTCAACTAGATTTTACAAATCTGATTAAATGGTCCCATGACGCCGGCTTAGTTCTCAACGCTGATAAAACGAAGCTCATGTACGTAAGCTCAACACAAAATAGGGTTTACATAAATCTTAAACTTATTGCTCATGAACATGACTGCCTGCATAGCACACTTCTCTACCAACTGCCTTGCAAATGTGCTCCTATTGAAATTGTCAGAAAACAAAAGTACTTAGGGCTTGTTATAGACGATCGAATGAAATGGACCGAACATATTTATTTAGTTTGTGATAAATTAAGAGCCATATTATCTAAATTGTCCCTAATAAAATACAAAATCCCATACCCTATACTGTTAAACTTATACAAAGCTTTAGGCGAATCAATAATTGCTTACGGTCTTAGTAGCTATGGCTTAACTAGTAAATCGCACCTAAACAGGATCTATAGTTTGCAACTGCGAATTTTGAAAACAATTACGCCTAGTAAAATTAAAAACCGCTTTAGGGATGATTACTATCAACTATTCCGCCATTGTAAAATATTACCAGTCCATCACAAACTGAAATATCAGCTCCTAACCGAGCAATTTTTTAATGATAAACTAAAAACAACATTTAGTGGAATAGCTAGAACACGTCGACAACATACCGAAAGACTCATCATACCAAAAGGTAACAATTTATACGGTAAAAACCAACTTAAAATCAAAATACCTACCTTAATAAATGAGTTGCCAAAGACGCTTCGAGATCAGATAAATGAAAAGAACATTAAAAACAAACTAAAAGATTATTATTTAAATTTATCACACTGAATATCATATACAGTAACATCAATCATCACACACACATACACAAATGCACACACACTCACATACATATATATACGTTTATATGTATGTATGTGAGCGTGTGTATAAATATATAAAAATTATAAATATATATATATTTAATATGCATTATTAAATTACATGTTTAAATATTATTATATAATTTTTAACTATACTTTTATATTATTATTATTATTATAATTATGTTTCTAAAAATAAATATATAATGTCTATTGTACTTCATAAAAAAAACAAATTAAAAACAAAAATGATCAACCTGTACTTAGCCTTCCCCTCCATGCTCACCCGTTATCGCTAGGAAGATCGAGTGCGATTAGTCATTCTTTCTCACTCGGGCAGTATCATCAATAAAATCACTGACTTATATTAGTTTACTAAGGATTAATATTGTATACAACAACGCACCTGTACAATTGTAAGCAAACCAGCGATGATGTTGCGGTGTACAGAAAAACTAGTTATAAGTTTATGCTATGCCGTTTTTAACATTGTAATACCATTTAAGATTTTGTCTAATAAATAAATAAAAATAAAAATAAAAAATAAAAAAATCTTTGTGTAACTCCAATGGTTTAGGCAGAGTACGCCGAGATAGCTCTCAGAGGCCTAAATTTTTCCGACTTTATTGACATGTATCGTTATATTACATAAAATCATTACAAATTGTAGCCTATATGTTATTCCGATGTATTACCTATATAACTGTAAAGTTTCATGCAAATCCGTCAAATAGTTTTTCGTGAAAGAGTAACAAACATCCATCCATACTCACAAACTTTCGCATTTATAATATTAGTAAGATTAGTAAGATAAGATAAGATTTATACTACTAGGTAAGAGCAATATTTCGAACCATTGTGGTTCAGAATGTTCTTCTTTAAAATCCATCTAATCATCGATAATTAAGAATATGTCGTATTCATAATTTTATCAATTAGGTCTTAACCATATTTACATTATTTCATTAAAAATTTATCTAAGTATTGAAAACACTATTAAGGAGTTGGAATTTATTGGCATACCTATAAAAAGCATTAAATTTTCATCTACTGACTAGTAATTCTACTTATGACGTTATTATATTATATCATGAGTAGTAAAGAAAAACATATAACTATTTTGCGATGTTTTCCAGGTCATCACAGAACTGAAAGGAATGGATCAGGAGCCGGACATGTTTTACGGCACAAGAGAAGAACAAGGAATGTTGTTGCAACAAGTAAGTTCTGACAGTCTTAAAAGGGAATTTTTGAGGTATATTGTTGTTGTGTATTTATACAAAGAAAAAAGAGAGTTTTCATTGTATATATGTAAGATCAGGCTATTTTGAATAATGTTCGCCTGAATATTATATTAAGTGAAGTAATTAAACCTCATATTACAAAAACAAATATGGCTTCTATGAAACGTAAAAATTAAATAATAAAAATTTTTGGAATAAAAATATGTGTTAATATTGTCAACAATCATTATGAACGGATAAAAAACCAAACAAACACCGGGTAGGCAACTCTGAGTTTTTCTATTGAAACTTTGTGTCTATTTGATAATGGCATTTTATCACACGCCTTTCGGTGAAGGAAAACATCGTAAGGCAACCTGACTCTCTAGAGATTCTGAGGATAAGTGTAACCGGTTAATCCGCATTAGAGCAGCGTGGTGGGTTTTAGCTCCAACCCTTCTCTCCAGAAACGGAGATAGCAGACTGACAAATTGTTTTAGGAAATATTAGACCTCGGCGGGAATCGAATCCGTGACCACCTGCGCTGAAGGAATAGAATAAGTGGTCATCTCGTTACCCTGAGGCGTACCGGGGTACGGGCCTCGAGGCGAACGTCTTTGCCCGGGCTTGTCCTCGCAGGCCTGCGGGCCTGGTCTGTGTTCAGGCCCAGGTCACCTAGATAGATAGATAGATAGAAATTCTTTATTGCACACACATTACATTACACAAATTACATAAACAAAGAAACTTAAATATAGAAACATACGGCGTGCAAAGGCGGTCTTATTGCTAAAAGCAATCTCTACCAGACAACCTTTGGAGAAAGAAGGAATTGTAACATAATATGAGATAGGTGCATCGACAAGAAGAGGAATAATAGCTATGAATATAAATACATATAAAATAAATACACCATAAATACACAATAAATATAAATAAATAGATTAATATAATATATATAATAAATAAATTATAGATTACAACTATTAATTATTAATAGATAACAACACAATACAAGTAACTCCCAGACCGCTGCGTCAAATTCGGGTGGTGTCAGTCCAGGTGGTGTCAATCCAGGTGGTGTCAAATCCGGTGTTGTTGCCCTTATGCCCGTTGCGTCGTCCTCGTCGTCGCCGTCGTCTTCCGCGTCGGGCCGCGGTGACGGTGATCTCAGGAGCTCGCGAGGCAGGGGAAATCCCTCCGGAGGTCGTGCATGGAGTGGCGCGATGTCGTGAAGGTGTTCGTACGCGCTGTTGTCCGCTCGCGCGAACAGTCGGCGCGCTAAGCGACGAACGAACTCCTCCACGGTCGGCATCTTGGTATCCCGGTGCACGACGTCGTTCCGCACATACCTCGGGGCTCCTACGATCAATCGCAGGCATCGATTCTGCTGGACTTGTAGTCTTCGCCTCTGGTACGCCGAGCAAAGCGCGTACCAGGCGGGTGCCGCATACGTCAAGCGCGAGCGGACGTAGGCACCGTAGACCGTCAGTTTGGTGTTGACGGGTAGGTGGGATGTGAACAGGGCGTGGAGCTTGGACCTGGCAGCAGCAGCTTGGCCCACGGTGTGATTCACCATGGGGACCATGCGCAGGCTGCGGTCCAGTTCACACCCCAAGAACCTCACTGTGGTCTTCCACTGTACGTCCTGGCCTCGCAGAGTGAGTTGACGTAGCGGCACGGAGCGGCTGGTCAGCAGAGCGGCCGTCTTCTCGACGTTGACGGACATCCTCCACTTGTCCAGCCATTCCGGCAACAAGTCCAGCAGACGCTGCATGCGGTTGATGGCGACGACTTGCTTATAGGACGACGCAAAATACGCGCTGTCGTCAGCGTAGAGCGACAACAGCACGTCCTCCACTCCCTCCTGTAGGTGGTCGCGCAGGGTGGGGATGTCATCCGTATATCGCCGCGTATAAGCGCGGCGATATACGGATATACAACTGCCCTGGGGTACTCCGGCACGGATGGCGCGTGGCTGGGATTCGGCGCCAGCCACTGCCACGTAGAAGCTACGACCGTGTAGGAAAGACGCCAACACTCGCACATAAGCGGGCGGCATGGTGGTCTCGATGATCTTGGCCAGGAGCCCGGCGTGCCACACCCGGTCGAAAGCCTTCTCGATATCGAGGAAGACCCCGACGGTGTAGCGGCCTCCGGCGCTGAAGGAATTTTGATTTTAGGTACTGGCTGCATCAGAAACTGACTGCGAAGAGGAGCGTGAGGGTGTGGTGGGGGGTCCGGGGGGCTCGGGCGGTGCGCGGCGCGCGGGGGGCAGCCTCGCCTCGCTGGCCGGCGCCGACGACGCGCTGTACCTCGAGCACCGCCGCGGGCAGCACAACAAGCACCCGCTGTTCAAGAAGTTCCGATACTGAGCACGCGCTACCACGGTGCACAGATGTGCATACGTTTAGGTAATTAGCTAAATGTAAACGTATACGCCGTTGACTGGCCCGTTGGCGCAGTTGGCAGTGACCCTGTCTTCAGCTCCGTGGGTCGCGGGTTCGATTCCCGCCGAGAACAAACATTTTCTATTTAGGATTTGTTGGTTCTTCGAGTCTGGGTGTATATATGTATTTGAAACTATATATGTAGTATATTTACCAGTTGTCCGTCACCCATAACACAAGTATTAAGTACTTACTTTGGGGATGGACGACCGTGTGTGTAAATGTCCCATATATTTATTTATTTATTATTTATTTATTGTGCTGGTTTATAGTGCAAGCGTTTTCAAATCCTGGATGCATTAGATTCATATCTCGGATGGTGTATTGTATAATATTTTTTATCGTGGATAAATATTATCATTACTACGCCGTGTGGTATCCGGCAGAATAGAATAGACCACCCTCATTTCTTACCGAGGTGTCGTAAGAGGCGACTAAGGCATGTGCCGTGTGGTATCCGGCTGCATAGAATAGACCACCACTCATTTCTTACCGAGGTGTCGTAAAAGGCGACTAAGGTAAGTTGGATTCAGGCAGGCGGCCGGTTGTAAAATACGTAGCCAAATCATATGACAGCTTGTTTGTAGCATGTTGTGCCGACCCCACTTAGAGTGGGATAAGGGCAGGAGGATGATGATGTAAACAAAACCATGTGACTCAGGTGCGCCAAACATTTTACATATACAAATTTTCAATTAAGCATTTCTTTTATAAAATGTAATATTTATGATTTTAGTATCCAAAGCGTTAACATTTAATTTTAAACAATAGATTTATCGGATTCATATTAGAACCAATGAAACCATTTTAATATGCAATTTTGACATTAGTAATTATATTAAATATCTGATTTAACATATTATCAATCCTACTTCCTACTAATATTATAAATGCGAAAGTTTGTGAGTATGGATGGATGTTTGTTACTCTTTCATGAAAAAACTACTGGACGGATTTGGATAAAACTTTACAGTTATACAGTTTATACATAAGAATAACATATAGGCTATCCTACTAGTCTGTTTATAAAGTCACTGTGATAATGTAGTGTTATAGTTTATTTAACCATTGTAAAACAAAGTCCTCTGTCTATCTGTATGTCATTGATTTACTCAATATCTACTGAACAGATTTTTGTACGGTTTTTATTAAAAGCTACTTTAATTCTTCCGGAAGATTTAGATAAATAGTACATTACGGTTTTATGTAGTGTTCAAGAGATTGATCAAGAAAACTCGCCTGCTGAGAGCTTTTTTCGCGTGCACCGCGTAAACTAATAGAGATACACTAAAGTAATGTATTAAGGATTTGCAGATCTCCAAAAATTATACAAAAAGTCCGCGACAGCATGTCTCTGTATCTTCTCACAAGAACTTCAAAATTTCGTTATTTTCGAGACTGTTTTCTTATGTTTATTATGATTCCTTATTGAAATAAATGAGTTCGTTGGTTTAGCCGTTTAATATCGATCAAAATTACGCGATTAAAAATTTCCAAGCGGGCGAAGCACAGCTAGTACTTAAGGCGCTGAACACAGCCAAATAGGCTGACTTTAAACACGTTTTTAACAAAAGCTATAGGGATGACGATTAAAAGAAAAATATATGTTAATATAAATCATATCTCAGAGAGAATGTAAGATTTCAAAACATGATTACGATACTTTTTTTCGATAAAAAAATTGGTAAATAGACCTCTGATTTTTACTTTTATCGTAAATATCTCTAATATTTATCAACAAAAATTGGTAAAATTAATAAGACTAATAAACCATTATAATATAAAGAGAATGTAAGATTTAAATTTTGAATTAATTAAGATATTTCATTCAAATTAAATATTTTTTAGAAAATAGCAAAACTGAAACGAGTCATCGTCTCGCTTCTCTTTTACATCTACGAATATAGACAGTGATCGCTGAGGCGCGCTGCTATACGGACGTGTGTCGCTAGCTGCCGCCTTTTGTGACTATTCCTTGTTGATAATATGTCTTTTTTTAGGTGTTTAGTTATAGTTTCAGCATACTTAGTTTTATAAGATTAATTAGACATAAGTTTTTTAAATAAATTATCCAAAAAAAAGTTTGGATAACATAGTGTACACCTACAATGGGTGTTAAAAAATTAAGTGTGTCGCTACGCCGTCGCAGAAATTGTGGGCGTGGCTTATATGCCGAAATCTGAATTTACGCCAGCTCTGTTCAGCGTCTTAATATTTTTCATTGTTTTCTAAGGACGGTTAAAATAACTATGAGTTTGAGGTTCTTAAATAGGCAGATAACAAAATAACCATTAAGTAATATTTAATTGTTTCAAAATCTTTAAAATTATTGATAGCAATAATTTTAATAATTTTAAATTTTTTAACCGTACAAAAATGGCGAAAATACAATGAAGAATTTTGAATGAAGAATAACATTTAGGGTAATGTGTTGAAACCTGCCTACTAAAAAGACTTTCTTTGGCACGTTTACATTTAGTTAAATACTTTAGACTACGAAATATACTTCAATTCAAATTCTTTACAATCGGTACCAGCAACTCCTTCCCGCTAACTTAAACGTATAACGTTTTGAGCTGAGCAACGCTATTTTATACGCAAAATTTCACGTAAAAAATTACGTCCCTGAGAAATATATCTTTCTCTAAACAACGTACATAAACGGCCAATTCTTTCAAGCTACGTCATTGCGCCGTATTACTTTAAATTTTACGACTGCGCCGCTCCACGTTATTTCTTTTATATACTTGTATCAAAAGCAGAACGCCATTAATTGTAATTTATTTTTTATAAGAAAATGTAGCGGTCGTGCAATGAAAATTTCAAAATCCATGCTCCGATCAAAGTGTTAAATATCAATAGTAATACGATATGTCTTTTCCCTGTACCTGAAAGAATATATGTTACCCTAAGCTTTAATTTATTCAAAGTTTAATAAATATTTGAACAACAAATCAACTGTGAAATTGTAACAGACAGACAGAATTTCGCATTTATATTATTATGGCTTCATGTTAGCTTTTACAAGTACTTTCGAATCGTTAAATTATAATGACGCTACTACTGGCTTAAAATCTCGGTTGCTATTACCGAGAGGAACCAGCGAAATTTCGGCGTTCCCTCTTTTCAATAAAAAAGAGCTTATTATATTTTTAGCTATTTTCACTGAAATAGGGGACATAGATGTTTCTTTGTTTTTAACCCATCACCCAGAACCTGCTTAACGTTCACCTGTATATGTTAAAAACTAACCAAATAGGGGTTGGTCCTGGCAAGCTACGTACGAGTACATAAAACAAGAAACAGTAGTTTTATCGTAAAAGTATTTCGTTTTTCAGGAGCTAAATGCAGTTTCAGGTTTCTGTTAGTTTCGACTGAAGAAATAACAACAACTTCTAGTGTGAGAAAGAAAGACTACATTAACATACAATGGGATAGAAAGCAGTGATATCCGAGTTTATCCTATATCATAATAAGCACATCGGTTTTTTCATTTTTAAACTGTGCATTATTTAAAAATATGTACCGCATATGTAAGGTGTTTAGAAAATATCGAAGGTCCCTTACGATACGCAAAATATTCTATATACAGATTATTTGTAAACTAAATATATTCCAAATTATAAAAACATTTTAGTTGTTTTATTTTTGCCGCCGTCATTTTAGTAACTTGTAGGGATTTTTTTAAATTAAATGTGAATTCCAGCGAAACCAAAACGGAGGGAGGTGTTCCAGAATGGGCTTTGATTGAACTGCAAGGTCTTATACAAATGAAGAAAGAGGATCAAAATGGACCCACTGTGGTAGGAGATCTGCATTATTTTAATAGAAACCGCCATCCAGTGCTCGTGCTGGGCCACCACGTTCTCAACGGCAAGGAAGTCAAGCTGGAACAACCTATGGCCGTTATAGAGAAGACCATTGAAGGCGACAAAAGCTCCTATCACGTAAAGGCTATAATTAAAAAAAAATTGTTATTCAAATCTAGACCGAAACCAATAATTTCTAATGTCAGCGAAAAAGTTTAAATATTGAATAAATATTACTTATAAATAAGTCTCTTTTATTTTATCTTCTATAGGGGAAAAACCATGAATTTTCTTAAATATTTAGTTTAACGAGATTAAGGATAGGTGTGCTTATACATATATTGCAATTGTATACGATGATTATCGTCACTTAAATAAGATTGCAGCCCAAAATTTAGAATTCAACTGGTAAAACCTATTTCAGCCGATCGACCGTGAAAACGATCCACTGTTTTGAATAACTTAATTATAAACTAAATCTCTTGGCTGTAACTGTCATTGCAATGCTATTCAAAGTTACTTTAAAACACAGGTAGCAGTGCAATACTAAAAAAACTATTAAAATCTTGTCAAAGAGAGTATTATATAAACGAGTGTGTCACAATTACGTTTGTGATATATGTATTTTTAAATAAAATATACAATTGTGGAAATAAAAAATATTTCATATGAAAGGCACTTTATTTTTCTCAATAAACAGAAAATAAGTTACTGCTATACTTAAATGTATATAACTTATTCTTTTGTGTATTAACACTAAATAATCATAAGTCCAATTCGAAATTTATTTACTTATTAGTTTTATAACAAGAATTAATTTAGTACACAAAAGGAATGAATTGCACCTACCAAAACCATGATATTGTGTTAAAATAAGCACGCTTAAATCCATGAAATATTCAATGTGAACTTTGGCTGCAAATATTAAATATAATCTATATGATATGATAAACTCATATATATCTAAAACAAAGAAATAAACAATTTATTCTACAACACCACTATACAATTTTATAGTGTTATTATCTAACAAAAACTTTTTTTTGCATCTGCTAAGTAATTTCAGTCTCCACATTAATTTGTGTAGTTTCAAATTCAAATCAATATAAAGCAGAATTTTCTAAATCAAAAAAAAAAACAATTAATCATGTAAACCTTGGTTCGGTATTTAATATGGCAAAAATATAACACATTTAGTTTCGAAAGCTATGAAGTTAGATGATAGGGTCACAATTTTACCTCTCATGGCCCCACCAACTGGGAATCGGCTGAAAAATTGGGTTATTTGTAATTAGACGAGAAAAGTCATAAAGTTGTGAACAAGCAGAACATAACGCTTGTCCTTATCACGCCAGGGAGATTGATATCATTCATAAGATTTAGAAACGTAGGTCTTTGAAAGTTGATAAAGTTATCACGAAAGATCTGATATGAATTACCAAATGTCTATAATATTAATACTGTTTGATCAGAATCTTAAATTTTAGAAAGGCAATGGCATTACCTAATCCAAAAATATTTTTTGTTATCAAAGACATAAATTAAGATGGAGAAAAGAATTTTAGTATTCCATTCGAGTGTAGGAAATTCTGAATTCGTGCCGGCCGACCAAAAAAAGTTAGCTAACCTCAACTGAATCCGTTATATTATATGATATGGTTTCAAACAAGTCGACGGAGTAAAATGCGAACCCTAGATCGAAATACCGTTCCAATTATAATGAACTTCTTAAAAATTATAAATGTATTATTATTGGTACCTGCGACTTCGTTCGTGCTAACTTAAGTATTTTAGTACCCTCGGTAATGCAATATGTTTTTTCCGTGCCAAAATAAAACATTTTTTATGCTACATCTTACTTGGTACATTGGTCCAGCGGATTAACCGAGAAAGTGTAAAAGACTTTCGCAATTGTAATGCTAGTGTGGATAAATTAGAAAAAAGGTCAAAACGTTAACATTTCTTTCATTTAAAATGGTTGCTTTTGCGATATTAACTACCGATCCGTCATTATTTAATTTCGTATTTTTCTACAAAGCGACAATGAAACAAAAATGAAAAATTATATAAAACCCCTAAATGCACCTCTTAGTACTTAGTGTAAACACAAAGTGATTTTTATTAATATTTAACATCAAGTTTCCATACACACTTTTAGTTAACTCTAGTTAACCATAATTATTAAACTAAATTATGTCTGCGTACGGACTGACAGATGTTTCATTCATAGGTAATTTAATAAATGTTATAATTACAGTTAAAAAGTTATACAAAATAGTTCTATTACGATGCAATGCTAGCAGATGATACTAGCAGAGCCATATTGAAAAAATTGACGAAATTGACATTGACAAAAAAAATTCTATCATATTTGAAAATTTTCTGTTTCAAATTCTAATATAGGATATAGACCATTGTCTTTGCCTATCTATATAAACGTCTTTTATTGGGTTTTTATTGATTTAAAAAAATATTTTCAATGGATAAAATACCTACAGTATTCAGAATACAGTTCATACAGCCACGTTCGGTAATGTAGTCAGATCCATAGAATAATAATAATATTTTGTTATAATCCACGATAAATAGAAAAGTATATAATGCTAGATGTAGTTTCCTTTTTTTTATACACGCAGGATTAGCAAAAAATGCAGCGTCTGTAGTACATTCCTTTCTACATCATGTATTAGGAAAAAGGAGTCTACATTTAGCATTATATATATTATCCATTTGCTTTATCGCAAAATAATATTACTTTTGTGTTATATAAATTTCGCAAATGAACGCCTAATTCTATAAATAATGTAGTAAAATCTATTAATATCTTATTAAATTCGTCAATTTCAATACAAAATACTCCAAAATGGCCTGCTGGGCCGGCAATCGATCATTTTCACCCCAAAATCACCTGTCAGTCTAGTCGCACTTATCTTACCACCCATAAGCCAATATAATGAACATAGCTCATTTCTTTTACACATTAACAATTTACATTAATTCTTAATTCACTATTCAATAAGTAACATTCAATATCGCAATCTGTAACATAATTTCATCATTTACACTAAATATTATATAAACAAATAAAACTTTCAATACACGAGGCCAATCTCGAGCAGTGAAAAGAAATAATGTGTGAATAGAGGAAAGCGAATCTACGCACACGGACTGATTATAAATCGGACTAGTTAGTTATAATCGGCTAACTTAGGCCAGTTAAAGATGGTCCCAGAAAGAACAGAACAAGAAGAACACTACAGTGCATACGTCAAGATATAAAGTTTGAAAAAAAATGTGTAAATTCTTTATTTTTAGATTAGAATTAAATTAGAATAATATAACATATATTATTAAGCTTTTATTGTTTTTTTTAGAGTGAATTTAGTAACAATATTATATATGTTCAGTGCACTATATAAAAGGCACTATCCCATTAAAGCACGTGGTAGAGCAGTGTTTCCCAACGTGGCGCCCACGCCCCACTGGGGGCAATTTGATTATTAAGGGAGGGCAATTCTAAAATAGACCCGATACGACTGTAACCCTTTCGATCCTTTAAAATTTTAGAAAAAAAACTAATTCTTCATTTAAGTTTTTTAGGTATACAATACATTTTTTTATACTAAAATTTATGAATAGTACCTGGCAATAAATAATGCACATCGAGAAAGTAGAACGAAACAGCCGGCCAATTCGGTTTCGTAGAGCGCTGTCACTGTCACACACGGGTTCGTCAGTCGAGGCGACAGAGACAATGTTCTATGAAGCAGAATCTAGCCGATTTCTCTCTCTGAGCCTCGATGTGCATTTTTTATTGCCACGTACTATATGTTACAAAGGGAAGTACAACAATCGTTGGCAAACACCGCGGTAGAGTATAAGTATATGTAGAAGAAAGTTATAAAACCGCCGATTTCATTCAGTTTAATTTAATTTCTATAGTCCAATCGCAAACTTTCTCGTCAATAACATTAGGCGGTGTCTAGAGCGGCTCGCAGTAGCTCCTGTCCTTCAACGGACGTCCAGTACTCGACGAGCAGATCGCGCTCCGTCTCTAGACACGAAAGGAATGTAAGTTCTGCTTCACTGTTACTTTTCAAACTCAGCAGTCTTTTCTTTAATAATATATTCTGTAACAAAATAAAACCTTTTACAAATTATCGTATCGTATCGCTAATGTTAGCGGTAAGTGCTATCCATATTTGTTTTTTATCATGTTCCCGAAAGAAAAACGTGTTTTTTTCTATGTACTCCGTTGTATAAGTTTTAAGCAACTATAGTCCAACGTATTAGCCTTGAAGGCGTAATAGACAGACTGTCGACTTTTTATTATTATTAAACAAAAGTAATCGTAAAATTATTTTGCTATTATCCGCGATAAAGTAAACAGAAAATATATATAATGAAAATATATAATAATAATAAATGTAGAGTGGGCTTTTTTTTCCATACCCAAAATATGCAGGATTCGTAAAAACACATGCACAAACCTCCACCACCGCCACCACAATACACAAGCACTACACACGTTCACTATCACAAACTCAATAAAGCTTTAGATTTAAAGCATTATAGGATCGCAGAGAACGTAGATCAGGATATCTTATTTATTAGGTTAATATTCCTTTTAATATTTTCCTTTTATGTAAAGTTGGTAGAATGATATATGATCCCAGGACAGACTCTTACACCAGTGATAAGTGTTATCCGTTGATTGGATTTTAATTGTAGCTCTTTAGTCAGTCAGCATTGTAGCTTGAAGTGATTTATTATCAAATCACAGCTTGGCGGATAAAATGGCGAACTAGCCGTTAGTAACAAAATGAAGTCGTAAGATTGACTCAAGTTGACCAGTAAGCGACCAATCTACGTAGTTATTGTGTAGGCGTTATTTTAATTTGTTGCCTTCTTCATAACAATTTCTTCTCTACAATTCTTGTACAATAAAAAATTGACTAAAAAGTGCTATAGCAATCTTTCATCGAATTTAAGATACTCATAGTTTATTTTATTAAGACGTCATTGTAACAAAATGTAATTTTTAATTTTGCTTGTTAAATCACAGATCAATTTCTATAAGCAGCAATATTATATTATCTTATCGATGTGGGTTATGACCTCAAAACAGCGGAACGATTTAGTTTAGAATTATTGAACTATGAGTACATTAATGCCTTTGATTTTTCTCATTGTGGTTACAAGGACACGAGCAAACAGTGACAGTGATGAGCCTGTTCTTTATTACTATGGTCTTGTAAGTACATTCACACAGAGCCATATATAAGACTGTTTCATAGTAAAGCATAGAGCATAGCATTTTTGTACGAATAGTATTTACAACATAGTATAGTATTAAATCACATCATAATTTTAGCATGATATTTACAATTTTTCACATGCATTTCGTTGAACGAAAACATCGTGAGGTAACCTGAATATTTCTGGAGAATTCCTGGGATATACGTAAGTTATCAGTCCGCATTGAACCAGCGTGGTGAGTTTGAGCTCCAACACCTTTCCAAAAAGGAGAGAGGAGGCCGATCCCCAGCAGTGCTTCAGTTAAAGGACGTAACTTTTTATAGCATTATAACATATTTTACATCAACTAGATAGACTATAGTTTTCTACAATACTCCACTTCTAATTTAAATTTTTGATACCTTAATAAAGTCTGGGAACATGTCCGCAGCAAACATTACAATAACCACCATCTTACAATGTCCCCATACAATTAAAAAAAAAATAGTTACCCAAAACAAAAAAATCTTACTTTTAAATAAATTCTATACTCCAAAATTTTGCGGTGCAACTTTAAACTATATGGGCAGAGTAAGGTAAGAGTAAAGTAAGCACCAGTTTTATGCATGTGCACTGGTTAGTTTAAGGTTTATTTTTTAGGACAACAAAAAAAACGATTAAATAATGCAATTTTTTTATATCCCATTTCCACTAGTTTGGAGATATTATATTATATTAGGTTTAAATTTTCCTATTCTTACTATAGAATATATCTCGCTTTAAAAATAATAAAGTGTCATACACACTACTGGCCATTGCCAAATAAGAATATATTTGCTTTGAAATTTTTAAATTATTGAAATTGTTAGTTACTCTAAATTGGTTCATCAACCATCCAAATGCGAGATTAGATGTTTTTTTTCGAAAGTACGGGTAAATACAGATAAAAATTGTAAAAATTTAAGTATGCTAAATAAAAGTAAACAAAGCTGTTTGTGCTTCGCCACGTCAGGAAGAGAGCGAGCGTAGCCTTCCTGCGTGCTCCGTGCAACAAGCTTGTTCCGCACTACTGCAACGGTACTGGCGACGCGATGCGCTGGTAAGGCTTTGCCGTTGCGGACGTCGGTTGCGGTGCGACGAGCCAGCGCCCAGCGACCGCCGCATTGAGCTCAACAACCGCGCACATTTACAGGTTATTTAATTTTTCGAACTTACTATATACTGCTAGCCCTAACGGCGTTACAGCATCACCGGTCGGGACGGACCGCAGAAGCATCGCCGAGGTTGCGAAATGGTGAGCGTAGACATTTACAAGTAATCAGCATCTAACTGAATGACTAACCGGAATAGCAGTGCTTTACGTACCTAGACTATTATAAAACCCGACGATTGGATTATAAAACTCAACGTCACAGAAAAGACACTTCGTTTTTAATTTTTATCATCGCGGTTTTTTTGGTAGAGAAATTGTCACCCCCATAGTAATTACAAAAACACTTTAATTTCTACTACATTAACTACGTTGTAAAGCAATATCGCTTCTCCTGATCTGGAGATGCCAAAATGCTATTTATTACAAGTGGCAAAGTCAAAAATTAATTCTAATTTTAACCTAAATTCACTTCTAAGGTCCTCGTTCCGCACACATTCTATCATATTATAAAATACATCTTCGATGACACCGCATTCTACACAATTCGAAGATGGCACTTTGTTCATCAAATAAGCAAAGCTATTAATTAAGTGGAGTGTGTGTGTCCCGCTTTTCTTAATAAGCCAGGTTGAACTGTTCTACACCAAATTCCCTTAGTTCGCGATCAAAAAACATTTTAGTACGTCTTTCGTTACATTACACCAACGCACATAGAACTTGAATATTCTTCCACAAATAATCCCAATTATTGCAATTAATACAAGACATAATTCAAGATAATCGAAAGTAAGACGGAGGAGAAAAAGCTGATCGAAACCTACGCCAGTGTTTAAAAAAACAGAAAAAACCTTTTTCAGAATCGCGGCAATAAAAGTTCAGCAGGCCTACCATGAACTCTTATTGCGACTCAATTGAAGACTAAACTGCACATTGATGTTTAGAACGAAACAGCCGGCCAGTTCGGTTTCGTAGAGCGCTGTCACTGTCACTCAGTCAGTATATGACGTTTCACACGGGTTCGTCAGTCTGTGCGATAGAGACAATGATCTATGACGCAGAATCTAGCCGATTCTCTCTAAGCCTTGATGTGCATTATTTATTGCGGGGTAATATAGTTTAGTCTTCAATTGAGTCGCAATAAGAGTTCATGGTAGGCCTACAAGTTGGCTTAATGATCACCGAATTTGTGTACGAAGATGACACTAATAGTAAAAAGAGCATCAAACCGAATTCTGTATCTTTACATAATATCATATATATTAATTTTTATTAAACGTTATAAATGATAATCTACGAAGATATTTGCGTTAGTAAAACATCAATATAATATCATTTACAGTTTTGTCGTCCAACAACCGGGTGGCGTGAATGTTCAACAAACGAAGCGTCACTCACCGTCGAAACGACCTACGATAGAATGAACCCCGACATGTTGGAAGAGCTGCACCACGATAACGTACAACTTACACCACCAAAAATTATCCTAAAATGTCGATGCCGCTACCCAAACTATTGGAAACTTCAAACGCATCATGCTAACGCGGCATCGTACCAATGCACATCACTGCCGCTATGTAAAAGCGGGGACTTTTGCGGCAATGTCAACGACGACCTCTTTTCTTTGTATCAATCCTGCTTATGTCCTAAGAACCATATATGTGTCCACGGTGGGGGGATTGCACACGTTCAAATATCGGAGCTATTGTATCGGGGAAAGGGATGGAGGGCGTTTTGTCAACTTATAGGCGACGATTACGACGAGTACTGAGTGAGCCTATTTCTAAGTACTAGTGTTAATCACCATATCATTCGCGTTGAACTGAACCGTTTAATAACCCTTATAGATGTAATAAAACGGGAATATTTAGCCTATATGTTGCCCCGGTTAATAAGCTTAAATTCTATCTACTTTCATCAATAACGGTCCAGCGGATTAGCCGTGAAAGCGTAAGGGACAGTCAAACTTTCGCTTTTATAATATTAGTGTACATCTATGGGAACTTAGATGGTTGCTACTGTTTAATGATGTATGATAACATATATACACCTTGATCATTATCCTACAGTTGGGTAGCTAAACAGAATGGTGCCCTCTTCCACAGCGTAATGAGATGTGCCCTTCCTACCTAAGCTTGAGTATGATTGTGATTTGAGAATCACATTCGCACCGTGATATAATCAAAGGTGACCACGGTGATCGTGCTGCTACTGCATTGGTATTGTGTACACAAACAAATGTAGGCCTTATATGCGTATGCAAATTATTGGATATAAGGACTACATTTGTTTGTATAAGCAATCAATTAGTCCAGTAATCGCTGAATCGCTAAAAGCGTAAATAGCAAATAGCAAAAAATGCTATCGGCTATTATATTATTCAGCTATCACTGGACAAAGTTATTGTTATTACAAACAAACGTAATTCTTAAATCATATTCAATACGGCCTTTATTTCTAGGTTATACTTTCAGTTAGAATAGCGTAAAAGTGACACATCATCTTGAAATATCGACCATATTGATTCAGATATAAGAATTAGATTTATTTGTGTAACAATAATTTTGGCCAATTCTAGGTAATACATTCACTTGGAATATCGTAAAAGTGCCACATAACCTTGATACACATGATATAATGATAACATTTCTTTGTAATATTATTTTACTTTTTTATGGAATATTCATAATTTTGTATAGCAATAGCAGTTATCTAAAATTCAATAGCAGATGATGCTATATGATGAGTGAATCATATCATGATCACTAAGTGATTGGTGATTCTTTCCATCCCTAATCCTGCCTGCTCCAGTATCCTCCTCTCCCTAACCCGTCTTTTGACCTACTCGTATTTTTCTACTTATAGCTGAGCATTATAACGAAAACAACAATATTCGTTATATAAAGAAGTAAAGTGCATTTTTACTAATTTTATTAAAATTTCATCATTTTTCATCGTCCCGAGTATCGCCCCTTGACTTGCAGCGCCCCCTCCCCTGGGGCTGTGGTAATCTACGCCACTGCGAAAAAGGTCAGAATATATAAATCATTCACCTGCAATGGTTGTTCGGCGATGTCTTTTGCTATGTTCAATACTTGCTCGTCGAACCTGTCGGGCCACAGGACGCGACTTACCAGGCCACCCTCCAACGCCTCTGATGCCGACAGCCTTCGACCAAATATAACCAAATCGTTAACCTGGAAAAGGTTGTTATTTTTAACCGATAAATTTTGCAATATACTATAGTTAATGGAAATAAATATTTATTAAAATTACTTTTGAAGTTGTCTGTAACAGATCTGATCAGAAATGATGGATTAGAAGTCCATCATTTTTGTTCTGATCTACTGATTACATCTGATATAAAACATTTCTCATTCAAAAACAACAGAGGTGGTGTTTTGAGAGCTGGAACGGATTATTGTTCTTTTTAATGGAAGAATGGGAAAACTGTTTTGACATATGCTATAACTTCGCTGGTTACGAAACGAACTAAACTGATACGTGAAGATACTACTGTCATAATAATCATCTTTATTACCCTTATCTCACTCTAAGCGGGGTCGGCACAACATGTTACAAACATGATGATTTGGTAACGTATTTTACGACTGGCCGCCTGCCTGAAGTCAACTTACCTAAGTCGTATTTTACGACCGCTCAGAAAGAGGTTGGTCTACTTTACTCAGTCGGACACTACACGGCGGGTCGACTTGTCTTAGTCGCCTTTTACGACACCTAAGTAAGAAATGAGGGTGGTCTATTCTACTCAGTCGGTTACCACACAACATCGGTTACAAAACAATAAAAATGTAATGTTGAATTAACGACGACTATTTCTACGCTCTCGTACTTTGATATTAGCAGAAATAATTATTTTACGTAATCAATTGTCAAATGAAGTGATGCGCAGAACAATGAAATTAAATATAATTAAAATATACAAGAAGACATGAATGTTATGACCCAGTTGCAATATTGTTAGTTTTATATTTCAAAATCATTTAGCCATCAATTTTTTCCTCATACAATTGACAGCAATATTTTTGTATAAGCCTAATTTTACTAATTTTAAAATACTGCTTACTTTAGTTTATTGTTATTTTTTATTTTTATTGATTGTGGAATTTTGTTATAGAGATCTCTATTGTTTGGTATGGCGTAAAGTAAAAGGGATTTTTTTTCGGGATTTTCACTAATTATGGCGGATAGCACTACTTAGGTTGCTAATACGCAAATAATAATAATAATAAAATAATTAAAAATATTAAAATGTTTCAGAAAATATGGTCTCGGTAGTTACATATATTAAAAGGCGGTATCAATTTCATCAAGGTCAAGATAACACTGTATTTATTAAAAAAAAATATGTTTAATTTACAGTTTTCTCTTTCGACCCTAAATTTGTCGCATCCTAAAATGTACGAACCAAAGCCTGAGGTAAGGCTCGACAGCGTGCCGTGAGCGCTGCGGCGCCGGGGAGCACGGGCGCAGCGGCTGCAGCTAACCAAAACGACGCCCCCTCGGACGCCAGTGCGACGTCACTTAGTGCCACAAGTGCAAGAGCAACACCCGCGCAAGCGCCCCACACGCCGCAGCACAATAACTTGGTGTGCCGCACCACCGTACTCAGCAATGATCTGCATATTTCAGAAGAAATATTCTTTGTACTTGTAAGCAAGTGATTTCGTTCAATCGTATCATCATTCTCCTGCCCTTATCCCACTCTAAGCAGGGTCGGCACAACATGTTACAAACACGTTGTCACTTGATTTGGCTACGTATTTTACGACCGGCCGCCTGCCTAACATCAACGTACCTTAGTCGTCTTTTACGATAACTCGGTAAGAACTGAGGGTGGTCTATTCTATGCAGCCGGATACCACGCGGCACATACTTTAGTCGCCTCTTACGACACCTCGGTAAGAAAGGAGGGTGGTCTATTCTATTCTGCCGGATACCACACGGCGTGATTTCGTTCGTTCGTTTATTTATTTATTTATTTTATTTATTTATTGGTTTATGTACCATAAAAAACGTAAGAAACAAGTAGTGAGACAATTTATATTAAAATAAATTAAGAATTCAAATTATATTTACTAATAATATCGTAACTTAATAAACTATAATTGCTCCAACTGACAAGAGCCTGAAAGAAAATCGGCGGTTGCTCTTTAAAAAATATGATTCTTAGGTATATTAAATCACATTTCGTCATAGCAATATTGTGGAAGGTCGGAGAGTAACTAAAGCCACAAAGTTTTATAATTTATATAATCCTCATAAGCTGTGATAGCCCAGCGGTGAGATCGGGCGATTCTATCGAGGGAGTTACGAGTTCAAACCCTAGGCAGACACTAATGAGTTTTTCTGTTAAAACTTATGTGTCTAATTGATATCTGCAATTTATCGCAAGCTTTTAGGTAACGGAAAACATCGTAACGAAACCTGTATATTCTGAGGATATGTGTAACCTACTAATCCGCATTTGAGCACCGTGGTAGGTCTTAGCTCCAACCCTTCTCATCAAAAAACGGAGGGAGGAGGTCTATGCCCAGTCTCTTACTATGGGATAGTAAGAGCGAGTTACTTTACTTTTACTTTATATATTCCTCACTAGTATATTTTTTTGTATCCATCTTTTTTGGTAGTTATGTTAAATGTAATGTAATTGCTGTAATGGCAGAACTAGAAATTTATCATGAAATTTAATTATGGAATTATATACTTTTTTTTTTGAAAAGGGGAGTGAAGAAATTCAAAGAACTCCTTATACTTTTGGATTACCATATTAATTTTATATATGTAAAAGTGTGTTGTGTGTATATTTGCGTTGCAAATGAATTTATGACTTTATTTATATAAAATCATTAAAAAGTAGGGATTTCTCAAATATATAATATTCTCCTAAAATTCTATAAATTCCTACAATTGTATTTTCGTTAATAAATTAAGGTTAGTATATATTGGTAGTGATTGACTTATAGGACATAAGAATAAAGTAAAATAAACATTTACACCAAAAATATACTCTTAACATATATGAACATACATTAACCTACCAGACTCCGCAACATCAGCTCATCAGCTTTAGACTCTTTTTGACCCTTTTTTAAATTTATTCAGCACATGATAGATTCAATTTTGCAATAACTTCTAAGATTTTAATTTTAATTATATGGTGCAAATTTAATTGCAATATTTTGATAAAATTAGTTAATTAGTTATCAAATGAGTGTACTTCTGCTTCATAATAATGGGACACATAAGGAAGTTTGTATTATCGCTGCAGTTAATAAAAAGAATTAGCTTGATCTCATCCTGGTTTACAAAAAAATCGCACCCAAGAAAATGTTATTTTTACAAATTCACTAAGTGAAGAGATGACAACATTCTATTCTATGGCACACAAAATTTTCGTGGCATAGAATTCCTTTTAAATGACTTGTGTCCAAGTGGTCTATAACCTGTGGATGTCCAACATTTAAAGAGTGAAAAGGAAGTGTAGTAGTATAAAAGTAGTGTAGTAGGGATTATGTTACCTGACTGATTCTGCTAGCTCATAAGCATGATTAGTTCTTATTTCCTTATTCTCATCAAGTAGTAAACTTAAATCCAAACTTGAACACAGTGTTCCACATTGTGACTCTAACAGAGTTATTGATATGTCTTTCCTATTGTCAATATAATTTAATGCTTCTTCTAATTCCTTTAAAATCTGAAAAAAATGTTATATTATATTTAGTATTGTAACTAATTTACTATCTCTATAAACTTAATGAAAGTTTTTGTACCTCCACACAAATCTTATAACCTGTTTTCTTAATACATATTAATGCTAATCTCCGAACGAACGTAATTGATATAAAATTAAACTGATTCAAACGTTCTTCCTCTGTGAAGGACATACTTTCTTCATCTTTCAAAAGTTTCTTTAGCTTTGCTGGCTTATCATTTTTAGTAGTCTCTCTTTTTCGTTTATTCAAAGCCAGAGACAATTTTGAATTTAATTTTTCTTTTATAGATAAACAATCATCTTTGTTAATCAACTCACTACTTAATGTTTTGGGTACTTCAGACCTAAAAATATTTTCCTGTTTGATTTTAGGTTTGCTATCGGTTTGAGTATCTGAAGGAGTTTGCTGGGATATCCGACCTACATTCAGTGTGCTTCCAACTTCAACATCACTCAAACGCCTAGGACTCATGCAACTACTAGAGTATGAACTTGAAGAGTGACGTCTGTAAATAATAGAATCATCAGCACTATGTGTTTCAAAATCCTCACTAACACATGGAGATTTCACTGAACTGCTTAAAGATGATCTATGTTTTCCACCAAGTATTTTTTTAGCTTCGCCTTCTTCATATCTCATTGATTCTTTTTTTCTTTCTCTAAATTTCATTTCTTTGCTATCTGGTGTAGAGCTCTGAATCTTCTTGATAAATTCTGCCTTTGTCTTGACATTTTTTTTGCCTTTGGGTGCTTCTGGTGTAAGTTGATATATCATATTTACAGCACCTTCATCCATTAGCAATTTATCAACTTCCGTCAGTCTTTTACACTGTTTACTATTTTTGGGTGATGGTTTTTTCCACTGTAATTTAGACAATGGAGACTTTGATTTTGACATGTGTAATAATTGATCTGCTTTTATTTTTTTAAATGAAATTTGGTCTTTGGCAACTAATATTTCTTTAGCTTTTTCTTTAGCTTTACCTTTTGTAAAAGTATCTGGATTATCAGGATCAAATATCACTTTCTTTTTTATTACTCTACTTAACCTACGTGTGGGGCCTTCATCTCCTATTTTATTTGACTTTATTTGTGTATCAGTACTTATAGAATTTGTAACACTGTTATTCACCAAGTCTTCATTTGATGTTATACATTCCTGGCTACTATTAATTTCTTCAGAATCTTTTACTAAATTCTCTAACTCCTTAACAGCTCCATGATCCTCGTTATTTTCTGAAGGATCATCATCCCAATCCTTTACAAGTGAACTAACTATACTGTCTGGCTGCATCTCAGGCTTTTCTTTTTTTTTATTGTTTTGTTTATTATCATCTACCCTTTGTGGGTGTTCTAATTGGATTTCCTGAATTTCTTCTACCTTAGTCTCTTGCTGTTTGCCATCTTGCTGGATTTCAGAAGGATTTTCTTGTAATTGCTGATGATTATCTTTGTCAGTAGTGTTATCATATACTGTACAGTCTTTTACAGGACTTTTAGTTTTGTCTCCCTTTTTAGCTCTAGGAATTTTTATTTCAACTTTCTTTTTTCGTCCTACTCTAGACTTAAGCCTAGATAATTGTTGTAAAGCTATCTCTGATGGTGTTATCTTATTTTGTATTACTGGTGAAGCATCATCAGGTTGATTAACAGCCTGCTGCATGTCATTACCCTCCAAAATATCCAGTAACTCTTCTTTATTAAAAATCTCTTGTTTCAGTGTGCTATTATTGTTCTCAACATTTTCACTGACATCTGATGATCTAAGAACTTCACTTAATTCAATATTTGGACCCAATTCATTTAAAATGATGTTAGAATGACTACTATCTTGGCTATCAATTACCATTTTCTCACCATCATTATCATTTTCCTCCACTAGTATTTCGGTTTCAAATTGAACAGTAGATACTGAAGATTCCATTTCAACAACAGTATCCATTGTGACTCCGTCTTCTATACACATCTCTTTTTCTGACAACCCTATTGTTGTTTCGGAAACATTTTGTTGAGGATCTTTAGGTTCATTCGACGCCTCAATATCACTCTTCGCTTCTGCTTCGGAGATAGAATTAACAATTTCGGGAGTTTCAACGCTAGAAGTATCATGAACATTTGTTGAAGCAATCTTAGGCAAATCATTATCTTCACTGATTTTAGACTCTTTCTCAACAATAACATCTACAGGCTTTTCATTTACTGCAGTTCGACTTGACTCCGGTGGTACATTATCTGCTTCAGAATGCTCAACCTCAGCCTTTACGTCGTAATCGACACCATTAGGTTTGTGACACAGATTAGATTCGTCGGCATTCGCTTCTTCAACTACATTGTGTTTTATAATATCATTAACAGCAGTGACAACTGGATGTTCCTCGGCTTCCATTTCTTTTACTTGATATAAAATTCCAAACACTCAACTTAAGACTAACCTAATGTGTTGATAAATAAATCAAATAAACGCAATAACACTCAAAGGTAAACTCGTTAATATTGCTTATCTACATTATCACGTTGAAATCCATTGAAATTTTCTAATAATTACGAAATACAAATAAGAATAATATTCTTATACGACAACAATACTTTAATTTATTATTTATCAAAGCGTCGGTCCATTTAATTTCTAAGCGATCATAAAGGGTCGCCATATATACGTGGACAAATATAGGGCATTTTCTGATTTCTCCATGTACTAGGTATTTACCTACTACTACAAAGTTAAATGTATAATTAGAAAAAATGTACATGTTCTATTCCATAATCTTGGTATTTTTATATGTTGTCATATAACACCTTAAGAAATAAAATATGTAGTTTTCGAAATATATAATTATGATTTGTTATTGTAAGCAGCAGTAATTTAAGAAGTAAAGAGGTTTTTTTAATTCTTATTTAATAGAACCAATATATCTACATAAATCTTAAAGGTTCATATTACAATACTTTACTTGTAATTGTATAAAATCAATAAGACGAAGTGATCCTTTCAATGGGTCTTTTACGATAAAAACGCCAGATACAGAGATGCACTGAAATTAACTAGTCTAAATGGATTAGTATATGTATATATAGAAAATAGTATTTGAGTAAAGGAAAGCTAGTCTGTGGTAAATACCTCATGCCTGCACCATTGACTAAGAATTGAAACGATATTTAAAACGAAACAAACTATAGGAAAACATTGTAGACCTCTTTCTTCACAAAAAAATTTTTTTTAAGGTAAATTTTTTATGGATTAAGTCAAGTTTAAGTCGTTTTGGGTAGCTCGATGAATCCTAAAATCATACACATGTCTCAAATCTAAACATTACAAATCTAAGAATGGTTTCAATTTGAATCTGGCGTTTTTATTTTCATGGCTTAATTATTTTGCAGATATCTCATTTTAAAAGAGAGATTGCCTTCCTTGGTTTGATAGTGCTTTTGTTTTTAAAATCCTGCAAATATAAAATAAAATGAATAGTGCATTACATATATATCATTATATGGGTTTTCGTTCTTCCCGGATTATAGAAAAAGAATATTATTGTAATATGCTGTGATAGCCCAGTAGTGAGACCGTGTACCTCTCTAGAGACGATCATGGGTCGAAACCTGGGCAGGCATGTCTGAGTGTTTCTTTTAAAACTTGTGTCTCATTGCTACTTGCAATTTATCACACGCTTTTCGGCGAGGAAGACATCATGAGAAACCTGTATATGTCTAGAAAATTCTGGGGATATGTCGAACCTACCAACCAGCATTAGAACAGCTATTATTCTCCTTAAAACAGAGAGACGACGGCTTGGCCAAGCATTGGGATAGTAACAAACTTAAGAAAGTTACCTTTATAGTATCGTAAAAAAAATCCCCATCTCAGCCTTAGTCCTTCACTTACAACAACAACCAACAACATACAGATATAAAACAAAATGTTGGAAAATCTGTATATATAATGATATATAACAACATCTGTATTCATAATAATCTGTAATTAGAATTATATATCAGATAGATCCAATAATTGAAGGCATAGACTAGGCTTTAGTTAGACCATAGATGATACTGATAGACTACTAAGCTAAAAACCTTAATTAAGGCTAAGCTATATAGTGTACTATCTATGCTAAAAAATAAAAATAAATTGTGACTTTTGTCAATGAAAAATACAATATTTTTTTGCGCTGTACAAGATAACAATCATTTTTTTAGTTGTTAGAAATGAATATTCTTCCCAAAAAAAGGTAAATTTCGCTTGCTCATACGAATGAGATATGTTACTTTTCATATTAATTTATATTGTTATAATAAAGAGCTTCCATAAATATTTATTTTATTTAGCTGTAACCGGATTACCTGTTATTTGTTAAATTTTAATACAATGATTACCTGGTAATTAAACTAGCATGTCAGACACAAAATGGATAATATTTTAATAAGTTTATTAGAAAATGTCCTGGTATGATCCATTTTAACTTGCGTAAGCCTGAATGAAATTTCAAGCAATATAACAGAACTAACTACTTTGCTTTAATCCGCACGGGTTAAGCGAATGCCTGCAAAGCCAATGTGTATGAAGCAGGCAAAATCTACGCACCTTATACATGCAGGACCAGCCACCACATGCACCCCAAGGCGCAATTCACCAGCAACAACGAACACAAAAGCAGCACACACACCCACCACCACAATCTCGACGATCGTTTCGCCCCGAAACCGAAGCATCATCAGGAGGATAGGCTTCACGACAAAAATCGTACTGCCAATGTCGTGAAGCCTATCCTCCTGATGATGCTTCGGTTTCGGGGCGAAACGATCGTCGAGATTGTGGTGGTGGGTGTGTGTGCTGCTTTTGTGTTCGTTGTTGCTGGTGAATTGCGCCTTGGGGTGCATGTGGTGGCTGGTCCTGCATGTATAAGGTGTGTAGATTTTGCCTGCTTCATACATATTGGCTTTGCATGCATTCGCTTAACCCGTGCGGATTATAGCAAAGTAGTTAGTTCTGTTATATTGCTTGTAATATGGAGTTCCGCAAAGTAACGCCTGCTTCTATAAATCATTTGAATGAAATTTATTTTTCCTTGCAAGGTGGCATGTGAGAACAAAAGAAAATATAGCCAGAGTAAGAAAGGATGAAGCTGAGGCAGCCGAAAAGGAAAGGCAGGAGAAGTTGAGAATTGAAAGGGCTGAACGAGAAGCCCGTCTGACAGCATTGAAGAAAAAAAACAAGCAAAAGATAGCAGATTTAGATAATTCCCCTGATAATATCAAGACAACTGAGGCTCAACAACATATTAATTTTTTTTCTGATTTGGAACATGCAGTTCAATCTACAAATAGGGATCATGATAAAGAGATTAAAGATAAGAAAGAAGAGTATGAAAAAAAGATTGGCTATTTAACATACTTAGGACAGGACACTAATGAAGCTCTTGGTAAGAAAAATTGGTATGAAGTGCCTCCAGGATTATCACATTCTATTCACATTAAAGATACTTATGAAAAGCTAGTATTACGTGATAAAGATGGTAAACTAAAAGAAAAAAGAATTGATGAAAGAAATGGTGAAATAGCATGGAAAGCTAAGCAAAATTTAGATCCTCTTAATATGTTTAAACAGTATAGTATGATCCCCAAAGATAAAGATTTTAATATGAAGCAAAAAATTATAACCGGTATGAAAAAAAAATCCAAACACAGATCACACAATGATTGTAGAGATGAAACAAAAGATAAATTACAAAAGTTAAGGGAAGCCAGGTTGAAGCGTGAGCAACATGAACAAAAAAGAACTAAGTTATTCCTATCAAGACTTAGTGGTACTGCATCTGAAGAAAGTAATACAAGTATGCCCAAAAAAATTCAACCCAAATATAATTCTCAGTTTAATCCTGAATTAGCAAGACAGAATTACAGATAAATATTATATAACAATAAATTAGATTAAATACAGAAAAATGAGGGTTTTTACATAATTTTATTAATGTTGTCACTTAATACATCATCATCGTGCCCTTATCCCACTCTAAGTGGGCTCGGCACAACTGACATGTTACAAACATGTTGCCACATGATTTGGCTAAGTATTTTACGACCGGCCGCCTGCCTGACGTCAACGTACCTCAGTCGCCTTTTAGGACACCTCTGTAAGAATTGAGGCTGGTCTATTCTATGCAGCAAGTTTACCACACGGCACACACCTTAGTCGCCTTTTACATTGTCACAATACAATAAGTATGAAATAAATAAGAGTATATGACAGATTATAAAAAGTAGAATTTGTTTTAATGATAATTTTCTAAGGTCTACAACACAAGATGTCTTCATATATAATTTTACTACTATTTTTAGGTTGCAAAATATGATTACTTTTAAAACCAGAAACTTTTTGGCTATATTTTTTAAGCTTAACTCTCAATAGCTTCAGTAGAAATATATCTAATGTTTTGATAATATGTATTATATTATTACAATATACATATATATTAACATTTACTTATTTATTAAAAATACACAATATTGCTGAATGAAACTCAGATATAACAATATAAATAATAATCTTTATTTTCATTATAAAAACAAATATATCTGCTTAATTTAATATTTAATTTGATTTTTCTATTTGTCATTTCTGTGGAACTTGAGTTAACAAAACCAATGGTAGTTTATTCATCAATTTACCAAAGGAATAACTGAATGTTTCACATAATAATTGCAATACTCTTACAACAAGGATACCTTCATGATTTGCTTCTGCGGATTTTAACCTGAAAAAGGAAATTTATACTAATAATAATAGTGATCTATTTTATACTGGATTTAGATTCTGTATACAATTATTTCTAACAAGAACTACTATGCATGCTCTTACTGACTGTATTTTCATGGAAAAATTTAGATCAGGCACTGTGTTTGCACACCATTACTGATTGAGCAGTTAATGTAGAAAAAAGTATAAATAATCAATAAAAAACTCAATTACGAACTTGTTCATTGTTACTATTTTCACGTATGTGCACAGAAAATTGATAAAAATTTCCATATTTTCTGTCTTTGATTGCCGCAGTAATGTGTAAATACCAATCAGTAGAGGATAACCGTCAATATTTTCTCCTGCTCTCTTGGTAATTAAATCACCTGCAACAATATTATTTATTGTTTTATAATCAAGTAGGCTGACCCAGTAAATGCTGTTTTGCAATATTAATTGTTTCTTGGGAATATCTATTGTCCATTATAAAAGAATAAAAAACTTTGTCTAAAAAATTAAAATTTTAGGTGCGGACAACTCTTATCACTTAAGGGTGTGAAAAGGGGGGATTCTCAGGCCTACTGAATATGCATATAAAATCTCATAAAATCGGTCATGCCGTTTCGGAGGGGTATAAATATAAATATTTGGGACACTTACACATACGGTCGTCCGTCCCCAAGTGAGTAACTTAATACTTGTGTTATGGGTGATGGACAGCTGATATACTACATATATAATTTTAAATACTTACTTAAATAAAAATACACATCTTGGCCATCGGCGGTAATCGAACCCGCGACCCGCGGAGCTGAAGGTGGGGTCACTACCCACTGCGCTAACGGGCCAGTCAAAGTACGGTAACTAACATTGTGACACGAGAATACATAGTGGTACCGACGAGACGACATTAAATTAATCCACTAATGAATTAAACGTATAAGATAACTTCAGCAGAAGTCAATCTTGTTAAAATTGTTCTAAGAAAAAATGTATTTTCGAACAAAATGGTTGACGGACCTGGCGCGTCGCGCTTCTTCATAAAACAGGATAAAACAATAACAAATTAATGTTCTGTCTCGCGCTTGCGTCTAGTTTCTCGGTCAACGTTACGCATAACATACGAAAAGGAATGGATAACGAATTCGATTTCCGAGATTACGAAATGGTGCTACGAATTCAACCTTCAATATCATGTACATTTCTATTCAAAACTTAGAATAATTCCTGTGGCTAAATTACTTCACTAAATTAACTGTAATTATTTATGCAGGCTGCTTAGGTGTGTATTGTACCTGGAATTAAAATTAATGTCGTATGGCCGGAACCGCCCTGTACATATAAGATAATCGTATGGTCACAAATATATTTATACATAATTTCAAACAAAGTCACATACCAGTTGTGACGCATAATTGTAACTTGCTCAGCTGTGCAATCAACACGATTGCCATGAGGCGTCCCATATCTGAATTTACAAATTCATTAGTATTCTTCACATAGATCTTCTCGAAAGGCTCACTGATTCCGCACCGAACTAAATATTCCTCTAAGTCACGGAATAAACCTAAGGATACCGATTGGGAATCAGACTTAGCAACTTTTTTAATTTCGTTCAGCAGAGATCTATAATATAAATGATAGTCCATGTTAATATCCATGTTTTTTAAATAATGTAAAATAATAAAGCGATATATCGACTGTGAACTGGCAAATTGTCCTATCTTATTTTTGCCAACTTTTCAGGAAGAAGAGAAAACGTGATTATTAATATATTCTCAATAATTTTTGTGTAATAAAAAACAGTTGACTTTAAATATGTTTATTTATTTACAAATTTTCTAGTAGATAACACATGTTGATACGGTAAATGATGGGCAGTAGTACCTAATGACGTTAAAAAGTGATTTGGCTTAAAATTGAGATAGGAGATATTGCCGGTTCACAGTCGATATGTAAGTTTTGTGGCTCTTTAGGCTACGATAAAACATCATTAATATGAAGCGCTGTTATTTCAAAATCATGGCATCTTTATAAGAAAAACATATGACCAAGCGAAAAGCAAATTGGTGATTCTTTAAGTAACTTTAAGTTGGATACACAACTTAAAGGACAAAAAGTTTTTTTGGTATCAAGTTCTTACAATTGCGACCTCGTACCAGAAAACGTATTATTCACGTGCGTTATTATAGGGCGCTTTTATGGCGGCATAAGACCTGGCGAATTCCGCTACAGATATCTATATCTTTTAGTGGATGATGGTCGGTTGTTTTACTTTAATTCAACCGGTGGACATCCATTGCTAGATATATTTCTTTTTAAGGTATTTCCAAGCCGGGATCTTGAGCTGCTCAGATGCAGCGTGTCCCTGCAAACTTTGAACTCGTTTCCTACCTAGTTGTTCTTCTAACAACAATACATAAAAAACTTTGGAACAACAACGTCTGTCGGTTAAGGAATTATTTTTGTATATGCAATAGAAAGCAGGCAAATTACAAAAAATATCCAAATTTGAATAACATACTCATTCATGGTACGAAGAGATGCTTCTAAATGTGCTGAATCAAATTTACAAGTCGTATTCAGCTGATAAGCAATATGCTTACGCAGCAATTGGAGGGTCCCAATCATGATTATGATATCAGCAAGTTGCTGATATGTCTTGTGACCTTTGGCGATGATTTGCTCCACATCCTTCATATCAGTGATGCCAATTGAAATTTTATCAGATGAACTTCTAAATATATTCTGAACGTTATGAAGTTGATTTTTAATCATGTAACCGTACAAACTGTCCAAACCGTGTAAACCCAGTACCCCGATCGCATCGTGTAGCTTTGCAAATGTTTTTGTGTTTATAGTCTCTGTATGGGTTTTAACGTCAAACCAGGCCGCCGATACGTTTATGTAAACACACAACCTAAAATGAATTAAAACAATTCAATATGCACACTTTTATTAAATTCTAGTTTAAATAAGTCTTTTTTGACTTTGTCTTTTTTAATCACACTGTCAAATCGCAAATTTAAACAAAAGATTATAAGTATAGAAAAGGGGCAGAAAATGAACAGATATTGTTTAAATAGTAGAGGTTGTTAGTTTACAATTATATATACTAATATTATAAATACGAAAGAAATGAAAATATTATTTTACTTAATCCGAGATAAAAGAAAATATATGTAATGCTAAATGTAGAGTGTACTACCCGTGTTCATAGCTGATACATGCAGAATTCCACCAATAACACAAAAATACATAAGCACTGCACACATACACCACCACAATTTCAACAATCGTTTCGCCCCATAACCGAGGCATCGTCAGGAGATAGACTCCACGACATAATTGCAAAGGTTTGAGATTTTCTATTAACTTTATCGCGTATTATAGCAAAGTAATATTATTATTACTTTTATGGATCTGGGCAAAGTCGAACGCCTCCGCGTAACTCTATAATTTAATATTAGATATCTAGGTCTGTCAGATAGAAAGGCTTTCACGGCTGAACGGCTAGAGCAGTATTGGTGAGATTTAGTACAATTTAAGCCTATACCATACATATGGATATAATCTGCTATCGCTAGAAAGCGGTAGGGCCTTATATTGTTTTATTTTATGGTTTGCCAGTTGTGTTCGCTGCAATAAAGTATATCTACATAAAATCAAATATTTCCTACCTGGCATCTGTAATTTGTACAATCTGCCGTGCCAAGCTGCCCATAAAGCTGGACGATGGTCCATATAAGTTAACACCTTTACGTATACTTATCTCCTTGGCCACACTTTGATTTATTATTGCAGAAACCTATACGACAACAGTTTTTTTAAGATACCAAAATAATTGCGATTAAATCTAATCACCTTTTTATAAGGTTCGACGTTTAAACAAGAATCTCATTACCTGTTTTTGCCAAATTCTTAGTCCATGAATGTTTATGTAATCTTGAATATATTCAAGAGATCTTTTGTAACCATCCATGCTTTCAGCAAGTTTCTGGAGTCGAAACATCAGATTGTTTGTCTTTTTTAAAGTCTGCGGTTCGATAAATTCAAAGAACTTTCTGCTTATATGGCCATCTAATTCTCTTAGTAGACCCTCTTCAAGTAACTCTGCTGGGTCCACTCTTATTACTCCAACTAATGTTGATCTCATATCCAAAATTCCTGCAACAATATGTAGGACATCATACTACACAATGGCCTTACATGCATACGTAGATAGCAGTTTGATAAAACTGCGAAGTTGTCATTTTACCTAGTTAAAATTGAAAATAACAGGATATGAATTAAAAGGTGGATCTATAGGCACTTATATATAGGCAAGTTTCAAGAGAGTTCCAAGATAAGAGTTGGCAGGTCACAATTTTAGCACCTCAGTTCACCGTTTCATTGTTAATTATAACTCTATTAAATTAATCCAATATTGTAATGTGGTTATCGATACAAGTACCAGGGACAGTTTCGAAAAATGGATGGCCATGGGGATAGCGGGAATGGTTATTAGTTCCCGTGGTGTCATATATTGGCGCAATATTTAAGCTAATTTATACTCATTATAAAACTCCTAAAAAGCTGTTTGTCTGTATATAATCGATTTTCTCAAAATGTACTGAACGGATATTTGTATGGTTTTCACCAAAAGATAGTGCAATATTTCGGAAATGTTTAGGTAAATAGTACATATCGGTATTATATAAATTGTTTTGAAGAGATCGAGCGGTTGTTAAAAACTTGCTTGATGGGAGCTTTAGTCGCGTGCGCTGCGTAAACCAGCAGAGATACGCTAAAGTAATGTCGTGAAGAATAGTAGATCTATAAAAATACTACAAAAAGTCCTCGATGTCTAATCTATCTCTCACGGTTAACTCGCAATAACTACTTTTATGTTCAAAATTTCGAAAATTCGGGAAAAGTTTCGTAAATCACTGAATTCCACGCGGGCGAAGCTGTTTGTTTTGGCACAGCTAGTACACTATAAATAAAATTTTTCATAACTTGCCTGTAGTGAAAGTCGAGGCCGAGTGGGTAAGTTTAGCGACTTCCATTCTATGTTCCAACTGCGCATACTCTTTTAATTTCTCCTTCTCTATTCTTGTTGGCACTTCTTTAATCGTCCAAGTTTGAAGGTCTATTATTTTTTCAACTATGTTAAACACCATTTCCGGTATAATTTGCAAAACTTTTTGAATATACTTGATTAATTCACTACTATAGTATTGCGAGACTGAGACCAAATCATCACTTTGTGCTTGATTTATTCGTAATAATGGTATTTCCATAGCACTAGCTAATTTCAGAAAAAGTGCCCGAAGACGACTAGTTACTGCTGGGTTTTCTTTAATGCTGTCTTGCATATACACTGTGTATAAATCTATCGTACACCAAGCGTAACTGAAATCTGCTACTGTTTCTAACGTCACCAACGAATCCTCTTTTAAAGAGGCAGTTCTCAAAACGTTTCTTAATGCATCTTTGCTTTCATTAAGAAACTGCACTACAGTTGACGTACTCTTTATGCTGTGAAATTCTTCAACATTATCTAAAACTCGTAAAAGTTGAGTTACTTTTTTAACAGTTTTTGGTGTGATAGGTTCATTTAGAGATGAAACTTGTTTAGCAATGTTTTCAAACCAGAGTTTTAACTGTTCATTTTCAGTTACTTTCGTATACGGGTTTGATCCAGAAAATAACTCAGATAAATTATTTATGGCTTCTAGTGCGAGCTCTTTATTTTTGTTCCAAGCATCACTTCTAGAATCAAGCAAACGATTCAAAAATTCTCTAACCTTTAATTCTAACTCTGCTGTACTTATTAAAAGCTCGAGAAATTTGAGCGGATCATACGAGGATTCTTTAGTAACCAAGTCCTTTAATTGTTTACTTTTTTTGTTGTTATCAAAAAATATAACGTCACTATTGTGTAGCAGTAACCAACGTAAAACGTGATTTGAATTTAAAATTACATTTAATATTTTATTTATATTATCTAGAACAAAATCATCAGTCAACGTGCCTTCTTTTAACAATAAATGCGTCTTATTAATAAGCAGCTGCACTGAATTGCCTCGCTTTGCATAAATCTCTTTTACCGTTTTAGTATTGCATGTATTATTGAGTGAATTCTTTGCTGCTTTAAAATTTTCCCAATAATCAACTATATTCATGGTGACGCCCATATATATCGGAATGATCCAGTTACATGGAAAAAATTTGTCCACGATTTCTCTCATTTTTGTAGTGTCGCTGTGCAAATAATGAGGAGTAAAAAATAAGCAAACTACTAACATGCTAGCCTGTGTGGCTAGAGCAGACGCTTGATGTTCAGGAATAGTATATACAGCTAGCTGGTTATATATATCTTCAGATCTTAACTTTCCTACAACTTTCTCCATAAAATCTGGATGGATTGGTACTCGACTAAAAAAAAAGGATTTAACTTACGATACATATTTTTACGGTTTAATTAGAAATAATTCAATTCCAGAGACATCCTAAATAATACATAAGTATCTAACACAAATGCAATCGAATACTAAATCTTCTAAAAGCTGTAATTGTAAAGAGAATATAATTCTTTAATCCAGAGGTGAGCAACCTTTTTAATATCGGGCCAATAAAATAAAAATTGTGCCGCACATTAAGTAGCACTTACGAGTATTAATAATTTATTCAAAAATATTTATAATAAACATAAAAACAAAAAATATATACAATAAAAATGAAAAGATTTCAGTTTAGTATGTAATTTTTAACAATTGTATTATAATTAATTTTATAACAATATATTGAAGGGAGAAAATCGATAAATTCAATTTTATAAATACTTGGTGTGCCGCATAAATATGTTTAACGGGTCGCAAGTGCCCCATGGGCCGCGTGGTGCTCATCTCTGCTTTAATCTATCTATTATATAATATACCTATAAACATGAGCCTTGATGACTGCTTTCAAATCAATAATCATGGAATAACATTAAGAATCTGTAATTTATATTACAAAGATGATTCAAAGAAGCAATCCTTGCTATCCTTGGTATATATAATAATGAAATAAAAAAGGTGGAGATAGTTTTCAAATCCGAAACATTCATTGAAATTTGTGTCTAATTAGGAAATAAAAGTTTACCATTATATGGAACATACATTATAAAATATTCTTATATAAAAATAGTGATTACCTAAAATATTCAACTGGATAATCCGGAGGTCTTTTTCCATGTTGCTGGTTGTAACTAGTGTCTCTCAAAAGTTTGCAAACATCATCAACATTTGATTGTGACTGACTAGTGCTATAGCGATAAAATGCAACTAACAGCTTTTCCCTCACATATCCAGGTATGTATAGATCACACAGAAGAAGCATTGCACCATATAAATATAAGGATTCACACTGTAAAGTATACATGAATATAACATGTGAATACTATTTCAAAAAGAGAAAGAGATTGAGAATATGAATTGAATTCATAGAATACACTGAAAGATGTTTGTTTTATGAGGAATATGAATTTATGGATAACTATGCTTGATATGACTGTTTTATAATTAGTTATAAATGTTAGAGATATTTTTTTTATTTTTACTAAACTACTGGCAATAGTTTATCAAAAAAATTATTTTATTTGTTTAGCCATTCTGAAAGTTCATGGCTTACTTTGAAACTGTCTTGTTTGATCTTTTTCTATAATAATTATTATTGTTCTATAAGTATAGTTAACTGACAATATAACACATTAATAATAAAATTAATGGGTAAGCTTCAAATAAAAAGATTTTCTTTAATTTCAATGAAATGAAATTAATCTAGTTAAGGTGTTGCACAAGTAAAGAATATTTTTACAATTTATTCTATAAAATATCTTACCAAAAGTTGTTTTCCCTCAACATCTTTCATAACTGTATCAATGGTTTGCTGAATAAAAGCTCCATCATGTAATTGTTCCACAAAGGAATTTAAGTCCACTATATACTGATAAATATTTTCAAAAAGTAAATAAAATCTAGTAATTAATTCTAGGTATTTTTCTTTTAAGTCATCATCCAAATCTTGTAATTTCTGAAAATAATATTATATCAAAAAATTTATACATTAAACAAGCTTACACTAGCTGTTTCACCTATATACAGATACATACAGTGTTCATACTAATTTTTTTTTCTTGAAATTCTGATATTTTAAAATAACTAAAGTCCATGATGACATCTTGATAATTTTGTTGTGTTTCCTTTCTGTCTAATCTGCAAGTAATTTATAGTTAATATTTTGATATAACCAATACATATGTTTACTTATATATATCTAATTTCAAGTTTATTCTATCATAATTCAACTATCCACTAATATCTTTAAAACTTTTCCCTCAAAATTATTTAGTGCCATTTCAATATATGGCATAATATAACTTTAATCACTAATTAAGGCAAAATTAAAGTGTTTATTGTTCACATCTATAATTTAATAATTTAAACATTATTTTGTGCCTCTCTTTCCTTTTTTAGAGAGAAGGATTGGAGCAAAAGCCTATCTATAATTTTCAATAGATGTGCAGGTTTCCTCATGATGTTTTCCTTCACCGAAATGCCTGTGTTAAATAACAATTATCAATTAGACACAAAAGTTTTAACAGAAGAACTCATTGCTGCCTGCCCGGTGTTTGAACCTGTAACCTTTTAGAAGCACATCAATCAAATAGCTTTTTACACAGATGGGCTATCATAGCTTTTTAATGCTCACATCTATGAAGGCTTAATTAAATAATGGAAATATTGTTTTATGTACATTTTTTACGGTTTGTAGAAGCTAAATATAAAACCCAGTCTCCTTCGCTTAAGGTCTCATACTGCACATGTAGTAATTGTATACCATCACATAACAAGAAATTCATTACACAACTCACAAAAAAACTTTAGGAATGTGATCTTTCAGTCTTAATATTTCAGCTAATATAGCATTCCCGTGGGATACTAATTTAAGTAAATTTTGAGCACACAGGTTGTCTTCGGCTAAGAAAACACGCATTGTATATTATGATTTATAAATCTATTTGTAACTAAATTTTTGTATTATAGACTGTTAATATAATCTATAAAAATTCTAAAACTTCTGAAACTATAATCATAGACTGACTATAGTAGTTTATAACATAAGTTTATAATATAATTTATAAACAAAAAGCCAGACCAAAACTTTATTATTGAATATTGTTAGTAGTCTATGTTAACATAGACTACTGACTAAAATATATGTTAACTTGTTAACCGGTACATCATCCATAGAGTTATATATCATCGTGACCGCGGATTGGAGTAAAATAATTTACTACTTTGTTTTTTATTAACTAGCTTTGTATTATGTATGGAATTTCATTTAATTATGTTCATATCATGTTCTCCTAAACTAAATTTCAATACGTCCTATATGTTGTAATACCATGTATGGATTATTATTGAATTGTACATCCAACAATGGAAGCCATGTACCGAAGGCTATTAAAAATTTAAAACAGACTTTTGCTTCCTTTCAAATAAAGTAATTCTATGAGTTCACACAGATCTTGATAAATTTTTATTTCATCTCAATTATCATCCTTCTCGTCACATTTCTAATTCATGAGATCGTCAAAACACATCATAGAAAAAATACTTAGTCAGCTATAATAATATGTTATAATAATTTGTTTGTTCATGGTGACCACTGACAGCTAAAAATACGGTACAGCATAGATTACTAACTAAAATACGGTACAGGACCTATACCGTATTTTAGTTAGTAATCTATGCTACAGGTACAGTCAAAGACTACAGTGGGTACAGTCTATGGAAGGATCTCGGTAGTGTACTTTGTGTAATGTGTAGTTATCAAAGACTACAGTGTACATATTGGAAGTAGTTATTTGCAGGGCAGTTTTACTACGGGCGCCAATACAAGAGTTCTTGCATCCCTCTTGCACATGCACGTTTTTATGAATGAATCGTATGAAAATAGTCTCAGCTGCATCTCGCTCCACTCCGCCATACATATTTTTACGCACTCATTCTTATTTTGACAGTGTATAATATAACAAGAAAATTTATCAATGAAAGTATGGGAGCCATTTTAAATTTTTTAAACTTCCCGTTGAAAACTTTAACTACTTTAATTTTTACAAAAATTGATAATTTTATTTTAATTTAGTTAGAAATATTCTTAAAACAAATATTGCTTATTACAATTTAAATGTATAAAGTCTTATTTCACTAATATCTGTTGAGATATTTCTTAAATATGTACTAATGAAATAAAATTGTGTGTTAACACGTGGAAAAACAATACGAAGAGGATTTACTTTAATGTAAGTATTGAGTTTTAATGAATTTTGTGCATTTCTATAAAAGTAAGAGCATTCTTAAAATTTATATTCTCACATTCTAAATATAGTAACCTAATTCCTTGCAAGCTGAAATTGTATTTCAAAACTATTACTACAAATTAAATAAAATTTTTAACAACTGATTCAATTATCGTAATATAAAAATTGCGCGGTTTATAGCAAAATAATTTTTATTACTGTTGTACGTTACGCACATTAATTTAGATTGACGAATTACCTGTATTAAATATTAATATATTATGTCCTGCAATTTTATATTAAAGGGTCTAGTGGTCTTGTTGCTCTATAAACGATCAATAACGTAGCATTAAAGTCTTAAGTTAGTTTATTAGAAGCTGTTTTAAATGGTTTTAAGGGTGAATATTAGTTATTAATAATGTGAACAGAATTAAAATGGTTTTGAAAAATGGAGTTCACTGTCATAGCATAAAATGTAAAAATATTTTCAGATCCGCTTGCTCATTGGAAATCATTGTGTACCTCTTATACCTTAATTTTATAGATAGCTTAGAAACCAATACTTGTGAACTGTGTGAACATAAAGTTACATTCTTTACAGTATTTTTGATTGAAGTAACATGTAATATATTAACATGTAATACATGTAATTTAAAACTTATTGTCAGGTTTTTAAAAATGACACTCAGATAAAAAACGAGTAAATAGTATAATAGAGAAATTTTATTCTGTATAAAGCAGTAGAGTATATTGCTTTATATAAAACTATTGTTGGTTTGTAATTAAAAAGCCAAAGCAAATTTTAAGACTGTTTAAACAGATGTACAGAAAGTCAAATCCCAGGATTCTTGAATCAATTGCATATTCTGTAATATATAAGCAACTCAAAATAAATTTATGTAATTTTTGTCTAAATTTGATTATCACATGATCTGATTTTTGGTTTAAGATATATTTACATTTACAATGCTGATAAACAATATAGTGCTATTTGTACTGAATGAAAGAATAATAGCAATTTAGAAAGACTGTTCAATAATACTACAAAAGAATAATTATTTTGTTTAATTAATCACTTATATATGCTACTGTTTGTACTTAACAGAATTTATTCTCAATTTTACCAAAAATATTTTCAGAAATTTAAGACTAGACTGTATGACTAAAGGCTATAAATATATACAGTTATATTTGTGAAAAAGATGACACTCAAGCTACCTACCATCTTATCTAACAATTTCTACACATACCTGCGACAACAAGATTAAGTATGTAAGTCTTTTTTTTATTACAAATCATTCAAGTAATAACTTTAACCCTTTGACTGACAAGAAGCAGGAGGGTGTACTAATTTTTTACCTTAATTTTTAGATCATGTTATTACTATATGTATAATAATTATACTTATAATTGATATACCAATTTCTTTGTTATAAAATTCCCCATTGAATACAATAAATCATTTTATAATAACTTTTGCTGGTGATGAAAACATTTGGATTTTTCAATCCCCCCCCCCATATTTGGAGGGGTTAAATATAATTTTAAGTAAATTTCTGCTCTGGCTTCTAGGGGAAATATTATTATTTCTAGTTATTTGTCGCATATCTATTTCTCTCAAGTCTTTAGCTCAGTCTGTTTTTTACTCCTAATATTGTGGCATATGTTAACACTTTACACCCATAGCACTTTTATGTACTCTTAGTTTTTAAATACTGTGTTTATGTTAAGAAAATAATGAGTACATATAAATTACAGATCAAAGAAACTGGCTTATCCCTACAACTGCTTCAAAACATTTAATGATATAGTTTATTCAGTTTCTCGACTTAAACTCAAGTTTACTTTATCCAAAGGAACTTAGAGGATTTTTAAATCGCTAATTTAAACTTTAATTTGGAAAATTGCTTCTACCAAGAAGAACAATCATGAAACCTGGTGATTGATATCTTCATAATTTAATTCTAATACTTTATGTTTCATCATAGATATCCTGTGCAAGATGAGCTTACATTTTAGACCAAGTATGTTTATCATTTATATAGTATACTAGCCATCCCGTTTCACATTGCTGTGACTCAGTCTGGTTTCGAACTCCTCTCAAAATTAAATTCTCATTGACCATTTAAAAACTATGACTCTGATTGCCACCAAACTTTACAGAATTATGCTCTGGGTTAATCTAACGATTATCTGAAAATATAATTAACATTGGTCCAGCCCTTTCTGATTCTATAAGGAACATACAGACAAACATTTATTTTTACATATATATAGATTACTATATATGAACTGGCCTTTTTGAGTAAAATCTTTTATAGTAAAATTAATGGTAATGTCCCTCAATTTTATTAGAAACATTTATCTAAATGTAATATCTGTTTTAATATGTTTCTATGGTGTTAGGCAGGGACCTCAAAGCTGATCCTCAAAGATCTTTTTTTTATTCGACATACTAATATTATAAAATTTAATCTTAAAATAAAATATACAAAATTGTTAAAACATTTCCTTTCATAATAATATTTATTATGTGTTCATTGAATCGAATCTTAACCAATATCAGTTATATCCTATGTTTAAAGTATTTATTTATTGATAGTTTATTATTTTTTCTCTAAGAGAAAATATATTATAGACAATCTTTAATTCTTTAATAATAATAATAAAATTGAGTTATGGCTGACGGACAACTGGTAGATATACTACATATATAATTTTAAATGCATATTTAAATACAAATATATACCCAGGCTCGAAGAACCAACAAATTGTTTATAAAAGATGTTGGCCTTCGGATGGAATCGAACCCGCGACCAGCGGAACTGAAGGCGGGGTCACTACCCACTGTGCCAAAGGGCCAGTCAAATATAAAGTTATTTCGATACTATCGATGTTCCATGTTTATTGAAATCTTTGTGTAATATTTTTCAGACCAACCTTGTAATTGCCAAAGAGAGTACTCAGTGGGATGACGTCCTAGGCTATATATGCTGATGCTTTGTGGGATGAAGCAAATGATTAGCCCAATTTTTATGACAAGATGAAGGCAAGTAAATATTAATTCAATGCCTGTATGTCTGTCTGGCTATTTCACTTTCACTTAAAATTAGGTACATCTGAAGCTGATATATATAGAGGGCCATTCGATTTGAGATATAATAAAATACTGTATAAATCAATTATTTCTCTTTTAGAGTGATATAAGTATGTGATATAAGAACAGATGTAAAGATATGTTAGTGATAATTATTCTAACTTTTTTTTGTCATGTGACAATGATGCTGAGTTACAGTATTTGGAAAGCTTCTTATTTAAAACCTGGTTTGCTAACAGTACATAATCAAAGATATTTAAGTTACAAAGAGACACAGATATACCTACTATTTTATTAATTTTAAAATATACTGCTGCCATTTGTAGGAAGGATCTGCCAAATACCAATTGGATGCTTTGGACTCGGTGGATCGACGTGCCAGGAACTCATAGGTGATGAGACCCTGACAAATGCTAAATTGCAGAGTCCGCAACACCCGCGCAGAGTTGCCTGTTTATCGGTTTTCTACAAGATATATTTCGGAGAGTGTGCCCAGGTACTTCATGAACTTATTTCACCTTCGCCGTTCAATCATCGCACCGCTAGGCACCAGGAGAAGTTCCACCCTTATGTCATCGACATTCCACGAAGACGCACACAACGCTTCGCTTCGTCTTTTTTGTTGCACACAGCAAGGGAATGGAATTCTCTCCTGGCATCTATCTTTCCCAATACTTACAATATGGGTACCTTTAAGGCAAGAGTGAATAGGCATCTTCTAGGTAAGCGTGCTCCATCTTAAACTGTATCATTGCTTACCATGAGGCATGATTACAGTCAAGCGCTCGCCTATTTAACAACAAAAAAATATATATATTTATAGTATCTATATAAAACTGGCAAAGTAAGACATCTAGACATCACTTGTAGAGATTTTACCTAGATATCAGAACTCTAGACACAGTCAAGTCTGTTAGTTAAAGACCAATATAAAAATATTTTTAGGATACTATTTAAGAGCAGGAATATATTTTTAAATATAGAATCTATCTTTCTGTCTGTTATTTGTTAAAGCATCACACACAATACACAACAATTGAAGCTTATATACTAACAGATAGGGTTAAAGAGTTCAATTTTCTTTCAGGAACAGGAAAATATTATATATATTTTTAGGAGTGTTCTAATGTACACAAGCCACTCTCTATTTATTTATTAAATAAAACTCACAAAATAGACATTTATAACTCGCTGTAACATTAAGTATGCAAGCAACCCTGTTATTCTTATGAGAACAGGATAAAATACAGATTGTAATTCTAATTATTATAAAATGTCTTATTAAAGTTCTTGGTTTATTTAAATAATACTAGATTAATAATATTGGTACAGTTTATAATAACAAATTGTATATTTAAACATTTCTATTATAATACTTTATTTCCTGTAAATTTTCTAAGATTAAGAATAATTTTCATAAAAGGAAAATTCTTAATTGTTATACGTAGTATTTATTTCTACATAAAATTGCGCAAGTTTATTATTGTTTTGCATCTACCAAAATATTGTCAATTCTATATGCCAAGATTGTCTGTAAGATTGCTTTTGCAATCACTATTTTTAGTATCATAACATTATTTAAACAATACATATGCATTACAGGATCAGTAGCTGCACAATACTCCGCCGGGAAGTATCTACCAGCCACATGATGCAGATGAAGATATATGAAGAGCTTCAGTTGGATCACAATTATGTAGCACCAATATTAATAATAATTTGGCATAAAATACCTGTTCTGATTATAGTAGTGGACATCTAAAATTTCTCTTTGTCAGTAAATTCAAACCATTCTGAATTTTGAAGTTCAGCTGTAAAAGTCAGAGTCAATGCGATTCGATGCTTGAGACTCAAGAAAAAGCAAACCAATGTCTATAAAATTGTATTCATAATATTCAAATTGACAAACAATATAAAGTTTGAAGGATGTTAACTAGGAGCCCATGGATTTTTTTCTCATAATCATAGATAAGGTAGCTGACACACTAGCAGTGATCGTAATTTTGTTGTTTTGTTAGTTAAAAACATTATTGGTTAATAATATTAGTACCAGTAAATCTTTGTATGCTAATGTGCCGATGATAGTGATAAAATGTTAGGAATTCTCAGTGATAGGCAGAAGTTTGATAGTTACAGAACCTAATATTCCATCAGAAATATGTTCCAAATCTAATCCGTATATTTCCGGTGCGGTACATCGATATATCGCAAAAAATTATATTTTGAGACTGGTTGATTGAGATCTTTTGAAATGGGTTTATAGTTTTTGTTGCTAAGGAAAATGTATAAATATTGTTATAGTTTGAAACGACGGCCTAATATTGAACCATGAGTTCTTCTTGTGTTGGTGCTGAATAGAATGTGTACTTTAACATTTACACATTTTATTCCTATTCCGATAGACGTGTTTTTTAATAGTGCCACTATTGCATTCCACAAGCGATATATTTCTTTGAATGAAAAATCTGAATTTTGTAAATTTTGAAATTTTTATAAGTACGCTGTTTTCTAATAAAATTGAAAGATTTGATTAAATTGCTTTAATAAAAAATAGAGAATGTATTGCCAGTGACATCACATGTGTGAAATTAAATTATCCATCACAGAAACTTATGTCTTTTGAACAGTATTATATATGTTTAAGAAAAGACATTAAGTCAACGATTTGTTTAGTCTACTTGAAAAATTATATTATTATTTTTACTAGAAGAATTTACAGATAGCTGAAAAAAGGGAATTGAAATGTAAATTTTTTATCAGAAGTAGGGTTATTTGAAATACATGAGGCAAAAGTAGCAAACTGAAATTCCTATTCTTAACATTTGTAAAGCTATATAGTTTTCTTGTTGGATAAATTTTATTATTTTTATATTCCATAAGTAGATACTTCACTTAATGTAAACAAACAAAACCATGTCATTACAATAATATAATTGACAAATGAAGAAATACAAATTGAACTGAAGTTGTCAAAATAATATCTTTAATGAATATTTATTTTATAAAATTGAATATTTGTACCTTGTATTTTATATACATTTTGCCGTATTAAAGTATAGCAAAACATAAATATATACATATGTAACATAATATCAATATTCTATGAATTAACTCTGTGATACTGTAATACTTTATTAATATACTTGAAAATGTTTAAAATACTTTATGTTTAGGTTTTTATAAGTTGATATTAAATAATACTTATTTATTTGCTTCAAAGTTTAAAAAAAATATTGATAGCAATCACGCCATAATCAAATAGTGCGAAAAATATAACTAAGTTTATATATTGTTGTTATATATTAGATATTTGTATGGTTTAATGGTAAAATAATGTGTTTTGTGCCTACTATTACAAAGTACTTTTTTACATGTTTCCATTTAGTTAAATAAGTTATGGAGCATACTTCGTTTAAGCGTGATAATTATTTCAAATAATACTATAATTTCGTGATTTCATTCTTTCTTAACTATGTATTAATCTCAGGTGTTAATTGATTTGATTGTAAATAATATAAGTAGAGATAAGACCCGTTCATTACCATAAGTGATATGCGATTGCACATACATTCTCACTCTAATATTTATAATTTACCAAAAGCGACATCTATCGTTTCAAATATTGATCTTGTAAATTGTTTCGAGTGAATGTATAAAATTCCTTTTTTTTTGTTAATAAGTTACAAATCCAATTTAAAGATACATGATCGCTTACGTGTCTATGTTTGAGGCCTGTGAAATCTCTGTTTGAATAACTTTTTGTCGGCTTATTCTGTTTTCTATGTACAAATTATATTTGTGTTTTTTTGTTATACTTTTAGCGTGTTTAGGAAAAAAAATTTTTTAGCACGTATGCTGAGTTAAATTTTTTGCATCTCTATGCGCTGTTTTTAAAACATTTTTTTTAATTCAATAATAAATTTAATAAAGAAGTTACTAAAATATTTTGTTTTATTTAAATTTTAAGATTAATATTAGTATGTAGAAGAAAACCGGTAACTGAAATAATCGGTAACAGAAAAATACGAATCGATAAAACTTTGGAATCACTAGTTACGGTTTTAGCACAACAAGTCATCACTAATTTTACTACGAATTTACGTCATTCGTTATATATATTACGCGTAGTAAATTTCCATGTGTTAGAGAGAGTCAGAGCTGAGACTATTTCCGGATTTATGAATGAAACGGGTGAGAGGCAGATACATTTCTATGAATGACTATAATTAGTACCTATAGTACGTATCCGCACCTCCCACCATCTCCCACTCTTCCTAATATTCTAACGCGCCAAAGTATGAAACATTGTCGTCTTTATTTTAGTTAGTAGTCTATGGTTATTTGTCTATAGTTAATTGATAGGGCGGCGGCGGCGGGTACTGGGTAGTCGCGTGTGTGCAGTTAGAATCATGTTAGAAAATGTAGTGATATCGATTAATAATTAAAAAAAAATTGGAGTTAGTAATTTATTTAAAAAAACAATTTTTAAAGCAACTTTACTCCTGTGATTTGTTAATTCAACATGGCTTCGTCATTATTAAGTTATGAAACCTTAGTTCATGCAATGGCAGGTGCTACGGTAATTTTGATCAAATAAATTTAGTCCTTTTTTCATCTCAGTTTCATGGAATAACATATAACAAATTCATTTCAGGGTAGTGTAGTTGGAATGACTGCATTTTATCCTTTGGATACACTAAGGTCGAGAATACAAGGTAATTTTTTCCTGTTCATTACTCACGTAATATAAAAAATAAGCGTCGTAAAAAATAATTTACGATTATATGAATAATATATGAATATATGAATAATATATTTGAAATAAAAATTCATGTACCGATATTTTTTACAGTTGAAGATTCTGCAAAACTACGAGGTACACCTTTAGAATTACTTATTAAGCTTGCAAATGAAGAGGGCATTGATTCCTTGTACCGTGGTTTATTTCCTGTACTGCAATCTCTGTCTGTTTCAAACTTTGTGTACTTTTACACATTCCATGCATTACGAAAAGCATCCTCCACAAGTGCTTCAGCCTTTAAAGATCTAATTTTTGGTATGTTAGCTGGCAGTGTTAATGTTCTACTCACTTCACCCCTATGGGTAGTTAATACTAGAATGAAAATGGAGGCAAATTCATATTCAAATATATTTGAGGGACTTTATGATGTTTTTAAAAAAGAAGGCATTAAAGGATTGTGGTCTGGCACTGTACCATCATTATTGTTAGTTTCAAATCCTGCTATTCAATTTATGGTTTATGAAGCCCTAAAAAGAAAATTGACATCCAGAGGACAGTTTGACACATATACAGCATTTTTTGTGGGAGCAGTAGCTAAGGCTGTTGCAACAACATTAACATATCCTTTACAGCTCATTCAATCAAGATTAAGAGCTGGCACAAGCATAAGGCCTCTAGTGAAGGACATTAAGACAAAGCCATTGATACTATTTCGTGGTTTAGAAACAAAGTTACTGCAGACTGTTTTGAGTGCTGCACTAATGTTTTTAATTTATGAAAAAGTTGTCCGCTTGGTTTTAACAATTATGCGCATCAAACTCGGTAAACATTAATAAAAACTATTATAGAATTCAAATAATAACATATATGCACTCAAGTATTGTTGAGTATTAATAATATTCAAGCATGAATAAATTTCATTTTAAATTTTCTTTAAAAAAACAAATGCTTAATTGATGAAATACATAAAGTACAGATCACATGTTGTTGAATGTTTGAAAATATGAATTTCATGTTAATTTAAATTTTGATGTTACTGTGATAAAAGCCAAATACATGACCAAATTGACAATTTATGTTTACACATTGTTTGTGGTGTAAGTGACATTTATGGTTTATTTAATTGTTATGGATGGTATATTGCATTGTAATGGATACTTATGGTTGAGGAAATTATAAGGTGAAGGTGTTTAGGAACAAAGTTAGTGACTGTTTTTTTTGTTTAAATAAAACCCTTATACAAAAATGATATTTTTATTTTAATTCAAACCAATTTCATATCTTCTGTCGTGCGGGTTACTATTTTCATGTATTTATCCACAAGGAACTGTAGCTCATGATATACCTGACAAAAACAACCAAATGTATTGTCAACATGGCCACAAAAATAGTACAATTTAAATTATACTACTTAATTCCATTACTCAGAAAAACTACAGTTTTATTATTCTGTAACTGATTAGCTGAACTGAGGAAAATTATGTATATCAATCAATTAAATAGTATGGTATAAGGCCAGAAATGAAACAACATTGAGAAAAAGGAGCATTGTTTTAATACTTGTTTATTTTACCCAATCTCTATCTTAGGATGGCAAATGCATTAAAGCGTCGATTATCTGAAGTGATTAGAAACATGAATGTTTATATAAGGCGGTTTATTCAAATCAACGAATTAAACTCCTGTAGGCCTACCATAAACTTTTGGAAAACGATTCAATTCAAAGTCAGTACGTAAACCCAGCCGCATGTACCATGAAGTGTGGATTACATTGGGGTTGTAATGTTTGAAAAAGTAGGAACCGACATAAGCTTGCGGCTCCTGCTTTGCGCCTTGTAAGAGTACGTAAGTCGTTTGTGGGTTTGGGTATAAGATTCTATAATAAAATTCCACAATCAATTTTAACTTTGCCATTACAGTAATTTAAAAATACTGTTAAAAAGAGGCTGATACAGAAAGCCTATTATACCGTGGAGGCTTACATTGATGATAAGAATGCGTGGATATAGCTGCTCTTTGACCTTGTGCAGGATAGCTATGACAAAATGTAATTAGTATTAAGAATCTTCTTTTTTAAAAGAGCTCCACCGAGTTTCTTGCTGGCTCTTCTCGGTAGGACGGCTTTCCGAACCAGCAGTAAAGTTGACAATTCAAAAGCACTTGTTTACAAGTTTACTTGAATAAAGAATATTTTGAATTTGAATTTGAATTTGAAAAGGGAAACGTTATATGAACTATAGATAACTCTGTCTCTTTTAGTCAAATGTGTTTAGGACGCATTCCGAACGCTCATTTGGCAACGACTTAAAGTGTGCATCTTTAAGACGTCATGGTGTGAAAAAGCAAAACAATTTAGTTTACATCTTTAATTGACTCGCAATAAGAGTTCATGGTAGGCCTGCTGGTATCCACAACTTCGTTTGCATCGGCTTTTGTGATATAACCCATAATTATATACATTGCTTTTTTCGAATGCCCGAAAGATAAATAGAATTTTTTATCTTATATGTTGCCTCAGTATATAAATAAGTATCCATAGTGTAAATTATAGAGATATTTTCGCAGTAATAATATTAGTATGGATTATTTTTCATGAAAACTTGTAGCTATAAACTATTTAATTCCGACTGAACAATCCCTAAACCCTCCGTACCACATCCTTCCTCTCTTTTGCCTCCTTCCTGTCAAAATGTCCCATTCACACACTGCATTCCGTTTCAAGCATTCATCCAACATTCCATTCCCACATATACATACGTAAAACAATATATCGACTGTGAACTGGCAAATTGTCCTATCTTATTTTTGACAACTGTTCAGGAAGAATAAAAACGTGATTATTAATACATTCGCAATAATTTTTATGAAATAAAAAACAGATGACTTTAAATATGTTTATTTATTTGCAAGTTTTCTAGTAGATAATACATGTTGATACGGTAAATGATGGGCAGTAGTACCCGATGCCCTTAGAAAGTGATTTTGCTTAAAATTGAGATAGGACGTATTGCCGGTTCACAGTCGATATTCTGCTGTAATATAATAATAATTCAAGTGTTACCTGTTTTACGTGCGGTTGATGTGTGTGGTGAGGTAACTCGTTAAGTAACAGGTCTGCAAGGGCAAGGGGAGCAGCGCGAGGTGCAGGCGTGGGCGGGCACAAGCACAGCGCAGCGCTTTTCAGAGCTTCGCAGCAGAGCTCGGCTGCTTCTAGGGCTCTACCGCCGCTCAGGAGAGCACGCACGCACAATCTACCCTCCACTTCCTATCACAACAAAATATTACTTGCATAATAATAATGATGCATGCAATGATGATTGCATATATAACTCATTTTAGGTTCCAATTAAATATTTTCAAGTATTGAGTTTAAATAAATAATTACATATAATAGTATATTATTTATTCGCATTGTAAGTAGGAAAGCCTGTCTGGTACGGTTTCACGACTAATCCCCTGGATCATTATTGATGGAATTTTGGACAACTAAAGCTTATACCTTGGGGTAACATTTAGCATAAAAAATTCCCATTTATCTTTCACGATCAGGGAAAAACATATTGCATTATTGAGGGTAATTAAACGCTTATGTTTTCATGCGGTAACCACTAGTATCATAGATATTATTTATTTGGTTCCGTGACTGTATTACCTACAGGATAACAAAAGTAGTACAGATAAAAACGAAAACGTGAATATTGAAAGATTAGTATGATTGATCGTTCGGCAATGATAACTAATTATAATTATATATTATCAGCGAAGATATTGGGACAAATACGACATTCAAACAATGCCAATACCTTTTATAACTTAATTCTAGTAATGCGAATAGAATTACACAAATTTTATAAAAATAATGTCTCATAATCATGTTTAATTGCCCCAAGCTTATTATCAATGCCAATTAAGTAAGACATACTGTCATTTTAAAATGAATAGTTATATAAAAACTTTATACACCAGAACATTAAAACCGATTGGTACAATGCATGCAAATAAATCGGTCTTATGATTATTTTATTTTATTTTTCCTTTTTTATGTTTAAAAAAACTATATATATATTTCATATTATATAAATTATACAAAACACGAAACAACATTCTAGAATAAATATGTTGATCGTATCATTAATGTCTTATAACTTGATATCGTAAGTAGAGAAAATATATATTTTCTATAAATTTGTATTCTATGTATTGAAGTTAGTCGCTAACTATGTGCCTTATAAGGAGGCTCAGAGTCGTTCAGTAGCTCTCCCCAACCAAAGTGATGGATACAGCTAAGGCTCCGCCAATGTGAACTAGCAATAGACGGAGCACATAGTTCGTGGAAGCGACGGACTTTGGGGTCTACAGATGCATGAATAGCAATCCAACACCGAAAACGCAGTGTAGGTAGATTCCCCACAAAGTGAAAAGATGACCTCAAAAAAGTCACGGGAAGCAGATGAATACGGGCGGTACTAGATCGTATGGCTAGGAAGTCCTTTGAAGAGACCTATGTCTCAGTGTATGTGGGCAGTAGGTCTTGTTTTATTTTCAGCAGTTTAGTTCACCGTATAGTGCAAGAGAAATTGTAAATGTCTGTTACAAGAATTTTAAGAACAATTATTTGAATCAAAGGAATTTGGTAAAAAAGAATTAGATAAACTCATAAATCAAATAGATTGGTTTGGTTACCATGAATCTCTGGAGGAACCATCGAGGCAGAAACTGTCCGGTGTTTATTGCTCTCTTGGTTACGGCCGTTAAAGTTTCCGCATCTGCCTCTTTTAATTTAGGATATAAATTTTCGAAGTCTATGTTTTCAGTTCCTGTAAGACAAAAAGTGTTAGAATATGTTACCATAGGGTAATGGGACGAATAGTTCGGAGACCGTAAGTCCGTGAGTTTCGTTAAATAAATAATATTTGAATTCAAGTAAAGGTTATAAGTACGGACTTTTTTATATGTCTCACTTACTAAGTAATGCTTGCTGCACTGAATCTAACGCTTCGGGCACTTCGCGCCGCAGCTCAGCGGCCAATTCTTCTGGACCTATCACCTGTTTCATAAAAAAATTAAACGTAACTTCCCTTTTGTCTAATACAAAATAGTATAGATTGGAACTTGTATTTTGCGCTACGGTCACAAAAATCTTTAAAAAAAATCAAATATACACAGATAAAATATACAATACAATATCTAAAAATACTTTTCAAATAAAAATGAGGAGCTGTTGATGTCTTGAAGAAGCCGACTATTTTTTATAGTTCCATTTAGGTCCATACATAAATCGGTAAAGTCCATAATGACTTTATCGATTTTGCATTATTATCGCAAAATATTGAGTAATTGTACTACAGTAGGGGAGGCAGCCTAAGATTTATCTGTTGAAAATAGAGAAAACAAATGAGGCTATCTCTCTATTTTTGCGCATTATCTGAAGATTGGATTTAGTCAGTTTATGTTAACATTCAAACTTATTTTACTTTTGAACAAAAAAAAGGAAACATTTTGAAGGTGTGCTTAAAATGTCTAAAGTATTTAAATTTAAAACCGTGCCATGAATTCTTTTTTGCCCACGTGTGATTAGACAAAGATAAATATTGATCTTTAAAACTACATCTCTTATTGTTTGCTGGACACTCGCAATAACAGTGCTTCAATTCTCTATGGGCAAAAACCTATACGTGTCCGTTCACGAACTATTAAACACTTCTGTTAATATTCCTGCTCTCTGCCATATTATTTTTGAACTACGAAGGTAAATATTTGCTAGTGGTGTTTAAATAATGAAAATTAATTACTACGTAGACACTCGCTGACGGTTGTTGGGCAGGTCGACGGGAAAAGACCACGTGGTCGCTCACCTACCCATTGGTCAGACCAAGTAAAGACACTTACAGGCCTGCCTATCACCGAAGCTTTAAAGACCGCCGAGGACAGACAAACATGTGCATGACGTGATCCGCAGTAATAATTCTATCTAGACACGACCTTCAGCAATGAAGACCTCGACTAAGAAGAAGAAACTTGCAAAATACGGATTACGAAATTTTAATAATTTTAAAAGGTTAAAATCGTTGGATTCAACTAGTCATTTAGATTTTTTGTACTAGTTGAAACACACCAATTTATATTTAACTTTATTTAGTTACACGGAATTATATTTTTCTCTAGTAAACCTGCTATTATTATGCTAATAAGTTTTGGTATAAATTATAATATATTTCGCCTTGAAAATTGTTTTACCTATGTTCATAATTTACAATAAGAATATGTATAAAATCTTTAATTACCACACTGAATACATTAACATAAAATGATTTAATTAATGAAGGAATATAAATTGGCTTTAAAATAAAGGACCACATAGTTTAATTCTATGAAAATAATGTTGGTGGTAGAAATGATAACAAAAAATCGATTTTGCATGAAACTCGTGGTTAATATGGGGCAGTGTTTTTAATAAGAATATATATTTGTAGAGATTTTCGGATCATAATCATCCTCGTACTCTTATCCCGCTCTAAACGGGGTCGGCACAACATGTTACAAACATGTTGTCACATGATTCGGCTGCCTATTTGACGACCGGCCGCCTGCCTAACGTCAACTTACCTTAGTGGCCTTTTACGACACCTCGGTAAATTCAAATTCAAATAAGTCTTTATTCAAATTGGCCTATTACAAGCACTTTTGAATCGTCAAATTAAAATTAAATTGAAGCTACAACTGGTTCGGAAAGGTGCTCTAACCGAGAAGATCCAGCAAGAAACTCGGCGGTCACTCGAACTTTTACGAAACCTCGGTAAGAAATGAGGGTGGTCTACTCTACTCATAGGCCGAAGGCCAACATTTTCTGTAAACAATTTGTTGGTTCTTCGAGTCAGGGTGTATATATGACTTTAATTAAAAATAATATAAGTATGTTTGTTTTTATGTGAGTTTTTATCACTGGAAATGGTGATAAATTTTAATGATCAATTAGACACAAGTTTTAAAAACAGAATATAGTAATAGTGAAATAGTCTTGAAATAGAAATTAAAATGAGTGGTAAGACCAAAACATAGCTGATCACCTGTCGACAGGCGTGCCAACTTCCCCCAAAAGCTGTCTTTCTGTATGTGATCGATTTTCCAAAATCTACTGAACAGATTGTGCGGTTCTTACTAAAAGATAATGCAATTCTCAAGGATGGTTTAGGTTAATAGTAAATTCTCCAGAATAGCTAAATTTTATGGAACTCACTGGAAGATAGAGGAGGTTGTGAAGCAACATATTTATCCTTACATTTTAAACAGGTTACATTTCATCCTAGAATACTCGCGCATTAGGGATTTATGCTACAAAAACCTTGTGACACACTGATTGTCACGCGGGCGATGCCGCGGTCACAGTTGTTTTATAGTAGTTTATGATACTGTTGCATAATAAGGGTTCTTATAACACGAGTGTGGTTTAAAAAAACGAGCCGCAGGCGAGTTTTTTTATAGTGTCACACGAGTTTTATAAGACCAAGTTATGTACAGTATCATACACTACCTTATCTACTCTCATACTATAATACGTAAAACAATATTGCAAATAAAACGCTGAATATAACAAAAAATTTATTTTTACTTGTAATAATTATTGATGTTCTGAATATTCATTTTCCATTCCATGAACTCGTGGTAACATTTAATATAGTTGCTCCTAGATTTCGTCGGCAACAGGTTCACGGTCATGTTTGACGCAGCTTTCAGAATATCTGGTGGTGTACAATCACCACTATCCCCGCTCTCAGACATGTTTTTATACAAAAACTTATTTTTTTACAAACAAACTAAACTTCGTTTAAATATTGCAAAGATTTTTTAAATGTCATATTTTGGCGCCAAGGCGCAAACATCGATTGCGCATGCGTGTTGCGTCGCCGCGCATCCATTCATTGAAACCTTTTTTTTTAAGGTATAGATTCAACCTCCTTGGTCCAGCTGGAAGTTGTATAGGTGTATCGTTATGATTAAAAAGTTACATTATGATACAGGTGTCCATACAAGACCTGTATCGTAATTAAACTTTTTAATTTTTAATTTTTGTTCTGTACGTAATGTTTGTCATAAGAATTTTGTTTTCAGTTTTATAATCTTTGTATTATAGTATCAGAGTAGATAAAATAATTTATTTATTATTTTTTATTTACCATAAAAAATGATACAAAAATATTACTAATTAAAAAACGTGTACGTGTAAAGTTGTTCCTTAGACAGAGATCTCTATTACCTAACCTACAAAGAAAAGTCAATTTATAATAAGAAGTATTGGTACGCAAACATCAAAAATTATAATAATGCTGATGTTGTTATGATAATGACATCTAATTATCCCCTAGAACGTTAAGGATCGGGACATACCTGGAGAGTCCGTGGAGCTCCAGAGCCAGAGGAGGGTCTCGCGAGGAAGGCGTGTTCGGGATTGGCGAGTCGTAGACACGTCACGGCAGCCGCCAGCCAACGGCGTCTCCACGAAGAACCACCACTCTCTGCGGTGCACCGCGAGGCGCGCTCGTACATTACTGCCGCCGCTGGTTTGAAGATATAAAGTTACGACCATGGGAAAAGGGCTCGTAATACGTATGTCATAGAATGCGAATGGGACAGTGGCAGTGTTACGAAAATTTGAAAAGAGTTCGTAATGCATATGTCATAAAGTTCAAATTGGACGGGAATAGTTTACGAACGTGTAAAAAGGGTTTGTAAACTTAATGTCATAGTGTTCAAATTCGCTTGACGATAATTCTCTGCAACATTCGGAGTGTTTACCAATAATGTTGTTTACAAAGATTGTTTACGATCTCCCCAAGGTCTCGCGAACGTTCACGAACATCGGTTCGTTCGATATGTAAGCAGACGTATCGTGCGCCTCGACATTCAGTTTGCGAATAGCGATCAAGAGCGAATAAATAAGTGAAAATAAAATTAAATAATAGTGACCTCGGCATTCTTATTGGACAACGGATTGTATAGAGATGGTAAGTACTAAGTTTGTAGTAAAAAGTGAAATAAAGTGTTTTAATGAGTCACCAGGTATTTTCATCCAAATCCACGAACCTCTGTACGTAACAATATTTACGTAACAGTGCTAAAGTAATGGTAAACTGAATTTATACTATCGTATGCTTTAGACGACCCCACTAAAAGCGGGATAAGTGCAGGAGAATGATGATAATGTTTTATAATAAGTATATATAAATATGAATCGTGAAAGTTTAAAATCGACCAAGTTACCTTTTCTGTAATGATGTCTAGAGATGTGTAGTGCGTAAAGGAAGTCGTAGTATGGATTGTGAGGGTGCGGGTCGTGCAGTTTGGCGCGCGCGGCCGCCGCACGCTCTGCCTCCGCCGCCAGCGCGCCGCACGATACCAACGCGCCCAGCTGCTTACGTTCCGCTGACAATATAATAACACTGTTATACTTTAGATTTACGATTTACCTTCTCATCCAAATTCTTTAAGACGCTAAGGTCTTCTTTAGTATCCGGCTGAGTAGAATAGACAACCCTGTTTCTTACCGAGGTGTCGTAAAAGGCGGCTAAGGTAAGTTGACGTCAGGCAGGCGGCCGGTCGTAAAATTCGTAGCTGAATCATGTGACACTTAGAGTGGGATAAGGGCAGGAGCATGATGATGGTAAGGTCTTCTTTAGACCGGAATTGATGGAGGCAGGTCATACGAAAGAAGGGTGCAGGTGACCACGATCCTCAGTAACGAGGGACCGATTGAAGAAGAAAATTCTATAGCAAATTTTAAACATAGGCGTAGACGAAGTTTGTACAATTAAATCTTTTATTTATTTTATGTATATCAAGTTGATTTAACATTTCTTAAACAAGACACCATCATTTTGCAAGGATAGCATTCCAATTGTATAAACTGTACATATGCTATTCTCTCAGTCATAAAGAACCAAACAGAATTTAATAAAAATAATATTTTAAAAATATGAGTAATGTTCAAGAGTGTTCGTGTATGTGTGTGCTCGCGTGCATACCCATGCACACGAGCACACACATACACGAACACGTGTGTGTGTGCGAATGCTTAGTGTGTTTTATGCATGTGTACCTACGTGGAAGTTCATATGGCTTAAGTATAAAATATAGGTTTAGTTATGTAGTATTAAGTGTTCAATTTGTTGATAATGCATTCGCTATAACCAAGGTAAAATTTTAGTGTTAGCTGCACGTTTGGCAGAAGGACTGAAATTACCATCTTTAATAGAAGTTACTGCAAAATTAATAGTAACGCGCGCTAATATGTTGGATGTGGAAGTCGAAACATATTAAAGCCATGATAACACGTAGTCGGTTGTACTAGTACTATAATAAAATTATACCGAGCGTCGTAAGGAGCGTTGCGGCCGCGGCAGCGCGCGCGTGCGACGCCGGGTTCGCCGCCGCAGCGCTAATAGCGCGCTCTACGCGTCCACCAGACAGGTGCCACTTGAAGACCATCCATTGAAACATTGCCTGGTAAAAGAACATTATGCCTGCTCGTCATTACCGGTAATGATTGTTGATCGTCTATAACCGGCATGATCATCGTGCAACTGTCCACACGTACGTATTATCTTGCGATACATATCCATAGGTTATTAATACTAGAGTAGGGGAACCATAGGCAGTCTCCTGTACATGAGAGTGACACAATAAATAATGTGAGGGAATATGAAACTCGTATAATTCATTTTTGTCTAATCACATATAAAAAAGAGAGACAGATAAATCACTCTCAATTGCTTTCAGTTCATTTCTCTTTATTGTAATAGGGCACATTTTGGGCTGGCTTCCTTAATTTAGTATAACTTTATGTATGTATCACACAGCAATTCCCTTTGATACATGTCCGGCGTGTGGCTTCACTATGACAGGCTTCGCTTTAAGGCAGTCTCCATTCACAAACAAACCAATTTTAGATATTGGTTATCTGATAGCCCCTGCTCTGGTATATTCAGTATTAAACAACAACAGAAAGTCATTTGATTATTTCCGTTCTCTCCATACACATCCTTCAATAACATCTGGATAATTATAGCCCGCTTACCAAATTAGGATCATCTTTATCAGCAATACTGATAGCAGTCTCAGCCAGTCTAACGACGCATGCTCCTGCATCGTGTATTTCAAACAGCTTTATGACCTATAAAATAGAAATTAACATAAATAAAAACAAACATAATCTAACATGTAAAAAAAAATTAGAACCTTAACGTATCCCACGTATGGGGTATCTCAAGTATTTTGACCCACCAAACACAAATTAGAAATACTCTTTATTTAAAATAGCTTTTACAATCACTTTCTTATCGCCAAATTATAGTGTAAGAAATTTGGCGGAGATTATTTTACATTTTTTTTAATTTACATAATTAAGCTGCAGTTTTGTACGAAGTTCATAGGATTATCAAGTCCAAGCATTATAATAATTTATATAATCTTCTACCGTAACATCATCACTATCTTAACTTTATCCCACTCTAAATAGGCACAATATATCTTCGTCTTCCATTCTCCTCTATCATTCGTCAACTCTGGTATCACTCCTTTAATATGCATATCATTCTTCACATTCATATTTAAAACTCTTCTGGTCACATGATTTTCATCCTACCTCATTACATACCAATTAATCGTACGTACTTATAAACATATTCCTTACATGAGCTCTTAATAGACAATGTACCACTAAAAACAGAAAATACAACTGTATTTTTGGGAATGACGTTGGATACAAAACTCCAATGGAGCACACACATAACAGCTCTCGCAGGGAAACTCAGTTCAGCAGCCTATGCTATTCGAAAGATAAGACAGTTTACAGACGTCGAAACAACAAAACTAGTTTATTTTGCTTACTTCCATAGCATTATGTCTTATGGAATAATGTTATGGGGTAAATGCGCTGATATTGAGAAAATTTTTGTATTGCAAAAAAGAGCCATACGTGGCATTTATAATTTGAATTCGCGTGAGTCCCTGCGAGAGAAGTTTAAGGAAACAGGTATTCTTACGTTAGCTTCACAGTATATTTTTAGCAATTTGATTTTTGTGCATAAAAATATACATAATTATAAAAAGATTGGCGATGTATATAATAGACAAAGTAGGAACCGACATAAGCTTGCGGCTCCTGCTTTGCGCCTTGTAAGAGTACGTAAGTCGTTTGTGGGTTTGGGTATAAGATTCTATAACAAAATTCCACAATCAATTTTAACTTTGCCATTACAGCAATTAAAAATACTGTTAAAAAGAGGCTGATACAGAAAGCCTATTATACCGTGGAGGCTTACATTGATGATAGAAATGCGTGGATATAGCTGCTCTTTGACCTTGCGCAGGATAGCTATGACAAAATGTAATTAGTATTAAGAATCTTCTTTTTTAAAAGAGCTCCACCGAGTTTCTTGCTGGCTCTTCTCGGTAGGACGGCTTTCCGAACCAGCAGTAAAGTTGACGATTCAAAAGCACTTGTTTACAAGTTTACTTGAATAAAGAATATTTTGAATTTGAATTTGAATATAATTTAAACTTATGTGTAGGCTATAGTAATATGCCTTGTGGAATTTTATTGTAGAGCTTTCAGTTTATTATTTATGTATAGTTTATTCAAATAAGCTCCTTATATTTCAAAGGAATTACTATAGTTTTGTGTTGTTTGAACGAAATGGCTGCCTGTGTCCCTTTTGTTGGTGTTACAGCATTGCAGCTTAAGTTTTATCAGTCCCACTCTTTGGAAATACAACAGTATCACTACTAGCTCATCTAACAACACGATTATTTTACAACTCGTTGAATATTGAAATAAAATGATAATTTACATTTACATTTTCTACGCATTTCCTCATTTTATATTCGATCGCTCAAACACACAAGCATAGTTGTTGATTATCTGTATAATATTGCGTAACTGAATTTGCAGTTTATAAAACGCTTAGAAACGAAAGAGCATATTTATATGTCTTTGAAAGACTGAAAATAAAAAAATAGGTTAAGGACACACACACACAAACAAAATAGTAATTTAAATCGAAAGTTATAAGCGGTAGTAAGAATTATTATTAGCATTAGTAAGAGGTCGCCACTGAAAACCAGCTCATTTGAGGAGGTACCTCAAGTACCTCCTCAAATGAGCTGAGCTTTTTACAGGGTCACATTTCTCTGCGTATCCTTGTTTTTGTGAACTGTGAGATTTTTTATGCTGTAAGTTTTATGCGTCGTTCATTGTATATACGTAGTTAAATGTGATATTTCTGTAAATAAAAAGGTTTTTGATTTGATTAAGAACGAGCATGTGGTGTTTAACGAGCCTTCATATAGTAGAGGACGAGCGCCTGGTGCTGTGTTAGTCTCGCTTCCGGCGTTGCCACCAAGTGACGTAGGAATGGTTCCGTGCTGACGCCCTTAGCAGCACGACAGAAAGCTGTGTATGCGCCCTCTGGGTCATCAAGTTCCAGAAGAGCCAGGCCCAGAACAAATTGACCTGCAAACACAACTTTTCTTCACACTTTGCAATGATTTGATACTTTAAGATTTTTGAATTTTTAATTATCCTAATTGGTATTCATAGTTAATGTATAGAAACAGGTCATATTCACTTCTTATTATATCGGCTGAACCTAAGTAATTTTAAGACCATACGGGGCCCTTATTCATGAGGCCTTTATACAGTGTTATAGTTACTAAGTAACCCGGCAAACGTTCTATTGCCATTTAAATTATTTCTAGGGAATTTCTAGTGTGGATCATAAAAAAATTGTCCAATAAAAAAAAACGTAGATAATCCTTATCACTTATGAAAAGTAGATAGTAGCCGTTTCTCAGGCTAAGTGAATATGTATATAAAATTTCAAACAAATCGGTCTGAAAGAGTGGAGTCTTGGAGCTAGCAGGGGTATAGTAACAGGGCGTTACGTTACTTACGTGAGCAGGCATTCCATTCGCACCAGGGCTCCAACAGCGCCACATAACTCTGCACGAGGCGCGGCTGATTCACAGTCGCCAACCACCAACCAAACTCGAATCCTCCACTCACAGCCCAACTGAGCTTGATTCAGGAATTTATTATTTATATCCACGCAAATACTTTGTGCTGTGAAAGCTATGAGCTGTGATAGCCCAGCGGTGAGACCGTGCGACTCTTTCGAGAGGAACACGAGCTCAAACCCGGGCAGGCACCAATGAGTTTTTCTATTAAAACTCATGTGTCTAATTGATAATTGGAATTTATCACATGCTTTTCGGTGAAGGAAAACCGTGAGGAAACCTGCATATCTTTAGAGAATTCTAGGGATATGTGTAACCTACCAATCCGCATTGGAGCAGCGTGGTAGGTCTTAGTTCCAATCCTTCTCTCCAAAAACGGAGAGAGGAGGCCTTAGCCCAGCAGTGGGCATAACAACGGGCTGTTACTTTACTTTAAATACTTTGAAGATTTTTAATATCCGTGCATTTCATGTGTACTTATTATAAAACATTTTCCCCAAAAGCTTTCTGTTTGTATATGATTGATATTCAAAATCTATATAACGGGTTTTTGTACGGCTTTTAGTAGAAAATAGTGTTGAGGTAGGTTAAAGTTAATAGCACATTACACTAGAATTTCCGCTGGGTCAGAATTTATGTGGTGTAATTTATTTAACTTTGTGACGTATTGATTTACATACAGACGAAGCTGCGGGCAACAACTACTATAATATAAATTTTTACTAATATTATAAATGCGAAAGTCTGTCTGTAACGTTTTCACGGCGAATCCGCTGAACTAATATTAATGAAATTTGGCACAACTATTCATTATACACAGGGGTAAAATACAGGCTATAGAAACGCTGTTAAATCAACAGGAATAAGATGGCATTGAAAAACGCCATTTATTATCAACCTATCAAAGTTTTTTTAATCAAGATATGTCAGTCAAGTTTATAAATTAAAGAAATAAAAAGAATCAGGTAGATAGACAAACAACGTATGCGTTATAGTTGTTTGCCTTACGTCGAAAACGCAATTTTAAGAATGTTTGTGAATATTCGGTTTTTGTTTAGTGGATAAATAAATTTAGTTTTAATATATATTTCATGTAAGCCATACTGGTTATTTACTACAGGTAATTAAACTATGGCCTCGAGAAAACGATAAACTCTCTTAGTCTTCCCGGATCGATCTAATTTTTGTGATGTAGATATTTACAGGCTTCAAGTGACAGATGCTACTGTTCATTTCAAGACTACAGTCCCAGTGATCGAAGACGCGGGTAAGAGATAGTAAATAAAAAATAATCAACTTGAATTAATACAAGTTTTGACTGGCCCGTTGGCGCTGTGGGTAGTGATCCTGCCCTCAGCTCCGCGGGTCGCGGGTTCGATTCCCGCCGAGGGCCAACATTTTCTATAAACAAATTGTTGGTTCTTCGAGCCTGGGTGTGTAAGTATATAAGTATGTATTTGAACTTATATGTGTAGTATATTAGGTCCTTACATATGAAATTGGCGTTTTCTATGGGAGGAACATAAAGTCGTTTTTTTTAATGAAATATATTTAATTAATCAAAGTATGTACCATTGCTATGTATGCACTTTTGCCATCTCATAGGTAGTTCATTGATCCCCTTACTAAAAAAACCATTCGGGCGGGAATCAATAAAATCTTTGAAGGCGGTTTGGACTGCCCCATCGGAGTTGAATTTTTTTCCTTGCAAGTAGTTATCCAAATTGCGAAAAAAATGGTAATCTGTTGGAGCAAGGTCCGGAGAGTACGGTGGATGTCTAAGACATTCTAATTGAAGCTCCTCTGATTTGGTAGCCGTCTGTTGTGCAGTGTGTGGTCTAGCGTTGTCCTGAAGCAGCAGTGGCTTAGAGCGATTGACCAGCCTCGGTTGTTTAGCAGCTAGCTTTTCCATCATGGTTTGCAGTTGCTGACAATAGATATCTGCCGTAATCGTCTGGCCAGATTTAAGAAAGCTGTAGTGAACGACACCGGCACTAGTCCACCAAACACTTACAAGCAACTTTTTTTTAGTCAATTTTCGCTTAGGGCAGGATTTGGCTGGTTCGCCAGGGTTCAGCCATTGCGATGAGCGCTTCCGATTATCGTAGAGGATCCACTTTTCATCACAGGTAATGATTCGATTTAAAATTTCTTCATTATTGTGCCGGTTGAGTAACGTAACGCAGCAGTCGACGCGCGTTTGTCGGTTTGCTTCACTCAATTCATGAGGTACCCACCTTTCAAGCTTTTTCACCTTCCCAATTTGCTTTAAGTGAAGATTAGAATAGTTTTATCACTAACACCGGAGCCTGCAGCTAACTCGGACGTGGTTTGCGATGGATCCGCTTCCACAATAGCCTTCAATTCTTTATTATCAACTTTGGCCTCCGGCCGTGCACGAGGCTCGTTCTGCAGGTCGAAATTTCCAGAACGAAAACGTTGGAACCAAAAACGCACTGTGTTTTCTTTTGCGACACCGTCACCATACACATCATTAATCCTTCGAGCCGTTTCTGCAGCACTGGTGCCACGGTGGAACTCATACTCGTAAATAACGCGATATTTCATGTTTTCCATTTTGTAAACAGAGTGACACAAAGAAAAAAACAAAAGAAGAAAAAACAAATGAATTAGGGGGTTTGAAACACAAATGCATGAGTAAATAGCTGTATGAATATGAATTTGGAATTCCTAACCATAAAGGTAATATTTGGGATCAAAGTGCGTACGACAAAACGCCAATTTCATATGTAAGGACCTAATATCTATTAGTATACCGGTGGTCCATAACACAAGTATTAAGTTACTTACTATGGGGACAGACGACCGTGTGTGTAAGTGTCCCATATATTTATTTATTTATTTTATAATTTCAATTCACTTATCATGTAAGATAGCCCAAGTTTCTCTATTGTTTTGTTTACTTAAATGGAGAGCCGCGGGGCGAAAATAAAGTAGTAAAAACTTCTTAATAATTTACCTAGCTTTCACACTGCTTCTCTCATTAGCACACGCTTTCGTTTAATAACATAAATTATCTTTATATTTATTATTAGAATATTGAATCCTACATAAAGTAAATTTTATGAAAAAGAATTTTTTAATTAGATCGGATCCTGGCTCTTTTCGGGATATTAATACCCCTCCTATAACGTTCCAGGAGGTTACCACCGAGTTGTTTACATCCGAGGCAAATCCCGAGTAGATTACATTCGAAGATTATATCCGAGGAGACTAAATCGGAGCTGATTACATCAGGGTCGCACCCAGGAGCCTTGTCCTGGCCGGGGCCGGATCCCGGAACAATCACCACCGACAGGAGAGTACTTGAGCTGCGGCGGAAGTTAAAGCAGATAGGCTATATACCACGACCTTAATAAATGTGCCGGGCGAAAGGCTGCACATTATTAATAAATTTTTGATGCACGAAACCCTGGTTTCATTTACCTCTATTGGTAGGTAGTTAGGAACCGGGGTTAACGACACAATGTAGTATATCTACCAGTTTTCCGTCACCCATAACACAAGTATTAAGTTACTTTGGGGACGGACGACCGTGTGTGTAAATGTCCCATATATTTATTTATTATACAAGTAAATAAAAATAAAGGATACAGTTGATGTGCGATATGGTAAGCCATCAGCGGTAGGGCCTGGTGCCAATGGGTGGGCGCGTTCGCAGCGGCAAGGTGCGTACGCGCGCGCGTACCGCCCCCAGCCGCCACGTAAGCTGCGGCCGCTCCGCGCGTACTCTCGGCGACGCAGTAATTCTCCAAGCTCTCTCCTCCCAAAGCCGTTAACTTTAAACGGAACGCTTCCGATGACCCTGGTGCTCTGAAAAAATATTTTTTTTAGCTCATATCATACTTCTCATCATCTTCGATTTTCAATGAAGCATAATATATAATATATATTATACAAATGTATTATCATACGAAAAATAACTGATTATAAATGTACCATATTTATCAAATCAAATCAAATCAAAATAATCTTTATTCAAATAAACCATTTCAGGCACTTTTGAATCGTCAAGCATCAATATGATTAATGAAGCTACAACTGGTTCGGAATGTTGCTCTTACCGAGAAGAACCAGCAAGAAACTCGGCGGTCAATCTTTTAAATATTTTCAATTATACATTATTAAACCGCTGTCTTGTATGAAGCTGAAAGGATTTTCAAATCCAGGCTTTCCTATTATCCAAATAATCTTCAATTTAGTAATATGCTTTACGTATAAGCATATTTTTTACACTTGATTGAAATTTTTCTGTACACTGGTCTAGAATGGATTGAGGAATTTTATTATAGAAGCGAATAGCGAGACCAACAAATGAGTTGCTTACTCTGCTGAGTCGCGACGCAGGTATCGTAAGCTGTTTGTGACCTCTCGTATGTCTATGATATACATCAAATTTTGTTTTATATGTACTTATATTTTTCCGTACAAATAGAATATTACTATATATATATTGTGATGCTACAGTCAGTATGCCTATTTCTTGGAACTTTTCGCGAAGGGACTCACGTTGCTATATTATAGATAGCCCGTATGGCTCTTTTTTGGGCAACAAAAATCTTTTCTATATCGGCCGCTTTACCCCAGCTTTTTATTTATATTATGTATATTATGTCGACGGCTCTGGCGTACAGAAAAACTCTGATGAGTTATTACGCTAACATGATGTAAACTGTAACTTTTGTATATTCTGATGAAATAAATAAAATAAAAAACCGCGCTTTACCGTCCATGTTAAAATGTTTGACCTTGACTTAATTATTCTATAAGTCATATGTAATGTTTCTAATCTATGTATAATCAAAATTATTTCTAGGGAATTTTTGGTGAACATTATAAGCATTTTAAAAAATTGTCGAAATATAAAAAAAAAATTTAGGGGTGGACGACCCTTATTTATCTTACTTACTTACTTAGGGGTATGAAAAATAGCCGATTCTTAGATCTACTGAATATATATATAAAATTTCATAAAAGTCGGTCAAGCCGTTTCGGAGGAGTATGGTAACTGACATTGTGACACTAGAATTTTATATATAAGATATAACATGCATAGGTAGTGATGTAAAACGAAATTTTGACTAAAATATTTTAATTTAATATATGAAATAATTTCTAATAATTGTTTATAATATGTTTTATGTCTATTCTAAATGACAATTCAGTTAAATTATAAATTAAAATCGTGAAATAATAATTACTTATTATTTTTTTCACTAAAAAACTTTGTCCGTATGTTTGTTTTTTTTTTTTACTTGACGAAATGTTATGGCTTACTTCACTTAATGCTAGAAACTACATGCCTGTAGAGTATCGGTAGCCAAAGCACACTAGTTTAACTATCGGTGTAACTCATATTTGTGTGGCACCAAACTTTGAATTTATTTCGTTGTGAAGTTGATTTCAATCAAGTGTAAAAAATATGCTTATACGTAAAGCATATTACAAAATTTAAGAATATTTGGATGATAAGAAAGCCTGGATTTGAAAATCCTTTCAGCTTCATACAAGACAGTGGTTTAATAATGTATAATTGAAAATATTTAAAAGATTGACCGCCGAGTTTCTTGCTGGTTCTTCTCGGTAAGAGCAACATTCCGGACCAGTTGTAGCTTCATTAATCATATTGATGCTTGACGATTCAAAAGTGCCTGAAATGGTTTATTTGAATAAAGATTATTTTGATTTGATTTGATTTGATTTGTAATTGTTGGCACTATTTTTAACTGTTCAGCAAAACTATTCAGTGGTAACCATAAAAGCGGTAACGGCGATGCATACGGTTGCTGTAAGGTAGCAGTGCGCAACCACAAAAGTGCTCGGTAGGCTTGCCAGTGCACGGCGCAGTGCCCCGCGCCCGGTACCCCACCTGCACCATGCGCCACGCCCAATGCGGCTAGGGCTCCGCGGACCACTCGTGACCTAAACGAAAACATATCCTTCTGATAATAAAAATAAGTTAAATTAATTAATAAATAAGTAGAGATCTTTCATTCTAAAAGTGCACGCCCCTCCAATGTCTTTACTCACTTATACCAGTCGAGCAATTAGTTGACCTTTAAGTGCGCGAATGAGTCGAGTCAACTTTGAAATTGCTGCTCGCACACATATACAATAGTACAGTCAATATTTTCTCTCACACATTAAAATAATGTAATTGTGTAATTGTAATGGTGGAGGGGCGTGCACTTTTCAAGATCTCTATAAATTAAAATAAATTAACAAATCAAGAAAAACTCATTTTATTCTAATAGTTTATATTTTACTTTTATATTTTTCAAGTGTATATTTTTGTTTTTCATTTTTATATCATCAATTATTGTTTGAAGTGTTATGTAAATGTTGTGCGTACCTGTGATTTGGAAACATATAGGAAAGATGATACATTGAATGTTTTTATTAGTTTATTAATGTATATAATTTCTAGTTGGTAAGCATTAACAATAAATAGAATAAAAATAAAATTAAGTAATAATAAAATATTTTGCTATAATCCGCGATAAAGAAAATATAAAATATATATAATGATAAATGTAGAGTGGACTATCCGTGTTCATACGTGATACATGTAAGATTTGTAAAAACACATGCACAAACCTTCACCATCGACACCACAATACACAAGCACTACACACGGATACTATCACAAACTCAATAATCGTTTCGCCCTGCAACCGAAGCATCATCATCATCAGGAGATAGACTCCACGACAAAATCGCAAAGCGAAGCATTACCCGAACAAGCATGGTTATTTAGTAATCGGATCAACCCCACCATTTATTTTATTTTGCCCCCGAACACGTGTACCAAGCTTGAACTTTTTTTGAAATTTAAATGAAATTTATATGATCATTAATGAGGGTATCGTTGTTGTGTAACGATCTCAAGTTATTCTAAAATATTTAGTCACAAGCTTTTGGTCACAGGATTTCAAAACAATGGCTATTAGGAAGGCTATGACTGCTTTCTATCAAACGTATTTCGAAATGAATGAATTTTGTGGCTTTGAATGTGAATTCATGAAAGCAGCAATATGTTCTTTAAAACGGGTTCCAAAATTACGACCAGTTTGACCCACATATGTATCATTGTATTCAGGAAATTTTATTTTATAACACCACCATGGATGGTATCCCTCATTATAGAAAATAATATTATTATTACTTTTGTAATATGGATCAAAGTGACGCCTGATTCTATATATTTTTTAAATTTGCATCATGTGACGCGATTTGAACAATACATTTCTTTAATACTAGTTTTACTAAGTCATCTGCACTGGAACTGAGCTAACTTGCGAAAGATAAGCCATCCATAAACAAGGGCGGCTTAATAAACATTTTTTCTAGATGCAACTTACAGTCTAGTGATTAAAAATATTTTATTAAAACATTACACACCTCATTTCGGCCATTTGACGAATTGCTTCAGTAACTATGGCTGTACCCAAATCACTACCAAAGAGACTATCATATTCGTTTGCTTCTTCTAAGTCGCCTGAAATGTCAATTATGTTATTGTTAACGACCAGACAAAAATTATTATATAGTTATTATACTATAGTAGGGAAGCAAGTCTAAAATGGACCTACAATTACGTTATTGGTTGAAAGACCTGCTCTGCAATTGTAAGTACTAAATAAAGTTTCTGAGGTTATCGAGTGTTTTTCTTCGAAAGTACGTATCTTGTACGTAAAATATGGTATGTTTCTCTCTAAATTACAGGCCGCTCATTTCGTCTGGTTGTGTACTAGACTAAATGAGCGGCCAAAGAGTACTATTGAGGGTGCGAAGTGCGGAGGGAATCACTATAATATTTAAGCAAGTCAAAGCTAATATCCTTAAAAATAAAATTAAAATAAATGCTATGACATTAATTAGAGATGCAGGAATACCTTCCAAAATTTTATCCATTTAGACATATTCTAATCATTTTTAGTAGACTTATTAACACAATCATTTACTTAAGACATACTGGGATACATTGTAAAGATTTTTTTTTACACTGATAAAAACTTTATAAAACATTGTCTTTTGATTTTTCATTAAAAATGTTTTATTTTATAATAAAACATTAATTCATTCAATGTGATTTAAATACATATTGCACCATCCGAAGAATTGAAAAATATGTTGAATAAGGGGTCTATAATTTATGCCAATTTTAGTTTATGATATATTTGACTACCGCAACTGTGTAAAGCTGTTTCTCAGTTTTCTGTTTTTGTAGTGAGTTACAAACCTATTTTTAATTAACGATTTCACCGTGAGAAAAACTGTATATTCCAGAGGAGTTTTTGGAACAGACGTTAAACCAAAAAATATATTTAATCACTATAATATGAACAAGTTTTTGTCATTAGAATCTATAAAATGTCTTTAAAATGGTAGAGGAGACTGTTGACTTACTTTTACAAGTATCAAGTTCGGGGACATCCAACCTCAAAGCATCGTTTAATTCAAGTACAGCATTTTGTAGATCCTTAATAGGCTCCAGTACAGATGTGATTTCATCTATCTGCTCAGGTGATAAGGTCTAAAAAATAAAACTTATAACATACACATTTATACGCTTCCGGTGGGCGTTGAGGTCTTAAGATGTTGGTACTGATGACCCCGCACCGAAAAACGCAGCGTCGGTACCACCCCCAACGAGGTGGACTAACGACCTTAAAAGGACATTCATTCTCAACCGATTTTTTTTTTTTTGATTTACTGCTGGACATAGTGTCATTACGGGATTTTCGCACCACACGATCCTGCGCCGCTGTGGCTCGAGTCGAATGTATAATATTATTTAACAATTTTCATGATACAATTTTTCTTAATCTATTTTACGATACTTATATGAAAGTCTTATATTTTAACTAGCTGTGCCAACAACGGCTTCGTTCCCGTGGAATTCAGTAATTTACGAAACTCTACCCGAATTTTCGAAATTTTTACCACAGAAGTAGTTATTGTGAGTTGACCGTGAGAGAATGAGACGTGCGGACTTTTTTGTAATACTTTTTAAGATCTAGAATTCTACGACATTACTTTAGCGTATCTCTGCTGGTTTACGCAGCGCACGCGACTAACGATCTCACCAAGCAAGTTTTTTACAAACTCGCTATCTCTTCAACAAAATTTACATAATACCGATATGTACTATTGACCTAAACCATCCGCTACATTTTGGGATAACCGATCAAATACAGGCAGCTTTTGGGAAATTGTTTTATAATATACATAGATTATTATCAATTTGTATGAAAGTAAAAGTAGCTTTCTAAAATAATGACCTGTGACTATCCCATTACCAAGTGTACGGGCTGCTACTATCCTGTACAATCTTTGTTTGATAGATTGATAAACTGCGACATTTAATTGATTGATCAATTCATACGATATTAAAATATGGCGTAAATGCCGATGTTGCAAATGTACGTGTTAGTCCGTACACTAGGAATAGGCCTTCTCTCTACTTTTTTTTGGAAAGAAGGGTTGGAGCTAAAGACCTACCACGCTGCTCCAATGCAGATTGGTAGGTTACACATGTTTCCAGAAATGTCTAGAGAGATGTAGGTTTCCTCACGATGTTTTCCTTTACCGAAAAGCGTGTGATAAATTGCAATTATCAATTAGACACATAAGTTTTAATAGAAAAACTCATTGGCGCCTGCGCGGGTTTGAACTCGTGACCCACTTGAATGAGTCGCACGGTCTCACCGCTGGGCTATCACAGCTCTTCGTATCTACTTACTTATCATAAAACTAAGTGTCCAAACCTATCTGTCTATATGTGATATATTTTCTTAAAATCGGCTAAACGGATTTTTGTACGGTTTGTACGAAAATTGCAATAAATTAATAATAATAATAATGATAAAGCTTTATTTATTTCTCCTTTAAAAAAAAAACTTTACACATAATCTTTATAATATTACAAGGCTTAATGTTTAGTAATTTAAAAAGATCAAAATCGGTACACTATGGAAGGAGACTGACGCCTGAACTAGGATTCCCTGTATTTCAGGTCGCCAGGGACTTCCCCCTTACAAAAAATTAAACTAAATACTACGAAAAATATTGTTATAACTAAAATATTTAAAGAAAATGGAAGAAAAAAATGTGTATAAAATTTATGGGTGTGTGTATATGTGTGTGTGTGGGTGTAGATCATATAATGTATGTATAAATTAGGTAATCGTTTGAATTAATTTCTCTGTATGAGGATACATTCCGCAATTCAAATTGCGGAGCCAGTTACAAAATTACAATTCTTCCGAATTGATATATTTGGTGTGAATGTTAATGGTGTGAATTGGTCATGCCATTACAGCAGTTTAAAAACACTGTTAAAAAGAGGCTGATACAGAAAGCCTACTATACTGTTGAAGATTACTTAGATGATAAGGATGTGTGGATATAGGTGCACTTCTACCCTGTACAAGACAGTAATAAATAAATGTAACTAGTTCTAAGATTTATATTTTAAAAAGAGCAACCGCCGAGTTTCTTGCTGGCTCTTCTCGGCAGGAACAGCTTTCCGAACCAGCAGTAAAGTTGACGATTCAAAAGCACTTGTTTACAAGTTTACTTGAATAAAGAATATTTTGATTTGATTTGATTTGAATGTACTAACCGGTGCTGGATTGTCTTGAGGGGTGGCGGCGAGTAGCAGGTGCAGTAGCCGCGGCAGTAGGCGGTGCTGCGGCGCGGCGCACGCGAACAGCCGCCGCTCGAGGTCATCGGCCCCCAGAGTGGTGGCCGCCCGCTCCCACCGCGCTCCCGCCACCACCACGCGCACTGCATCCGCCGACAATTCACCCATGTCGCCACCTTACAAAGAACAAACTATTATTATTATTTTATTTTTTTTTATTTATTTAAATTTCACAATTGCATTATAAATGAAATCAACAGATATCTATTGATGCTCGCACTAGGTCGCCCTGTACCGCGAGCATCAACCTTCCCAAATAGTCTTCTTTCTCCTACCCTTATCCCACTCTAAGTGGGGTCGGTACAACATGTTTTCCTCTTCCATTCTCTTCTATCATTCGTCAACTCTGGCGCTACTCCTTTTATACGCATGTCATACTTCACACATTCCAACCATCTCTTTTTAGGCCTCCCTCTAGTCACATTCATATTCATATTCAACACTCGCTTAGTCACATGATCTTCATCCCTCCTCATTACATGTCCATACCATCCCAATCTTACCTTAAAACATTAAATTATGAAGATACAGAAGTTTTATTACTTACTAGCATCGCCCCGCGGTTTCACCCGCGATTTCGTTGTAGTGGAAAGTTTACTAAGTTAGATTATAGATTTATTTTTGTAAAATGAAAGTTTGGTCCTGGGACTTATCAATAGTTAAGGCAAAGGAAACTTTTTAACGGAAGGTATTCATAAGTACACAAATTCATAATTATGTACCTCTCACCTCTCATCTTTTCCATAATGGGGGCAACTTTCATACTTCCCCTAATATACTCATTTCCTATTTTATCTAGTCTTGTCACACATATTCAATAAATATTAAAATACAAATAAATTGTTACAATTGCGTATTAGTTTTTATCGTGCAATAATATAAAATTAAGGAAATTGTTGCTATAAGCCAGATATAATACTTATATCCGAATCATGATAACAAAAATTTCGTATATGTGTGCGAGATTGCGTTTGTGTTGCGAGCCCGGAGTGTGAGTATGTGATTGTGAGAGAGGGAGAGAGATAGAGTGTGTGTGAGTGTAATGTAGTTGTGTGTGTACCTTGATACATGAGCGCATTAGAAATTTATTTTAAGGAGATCCTCAGTTTCGGAATACGTTTTTTCTTTTAGCCAATTTGTAAGAATACTTTTAACCCTTGTTAATGAAAGTGAATAAATATCTATTTTACGATTAATTTTATTATACAACCTAGGGCCAAGGACACTACAATGTCTTCCCGCTAGAGCTGACCTATGCCTTGTGATTTGACAAAAAAACCCACCTTCTTCTCTTAGATGTGTGACGAAAGGGTGTAGCAGCATGAGTTCTCAGTATAAGTTTTAAAATGTATAATTGCCTAATAGTTAAAACAGAGCAGTCTTTATAACCCATTGATCTTCGTTCATATGCAAGTAGGTTGCATACTTCAAGATTGACACTTTAAACAATCGTAGATATGAGTTTGATGCCTTGTACGTATACAAGATTGTTAACAATAAAATTGATTGTTTGTGTTTGCATAAAATCATTCAATTTCGTGTACCATCTAAGGTCCCCCGAGTTCCAATAGCACCATCGATTTACATTTTGACACAAATAGGGTATTTTATAAAACCATTCGTTTAAATATATCTAACATTTCTTTTAACTTTTAAGATTTAAGAAATGTATGTAATAACATAAAATTTATGCAACGTATGATGTTAGAGGAGTTTACTTTTAAGTGAATTGTTACAGTTCACTTATGTACTTAGAAAGTAAGAATCTATATTATCAGTGTAAGCAATTTCTTAGTAAAGCTAAATAAATAAATGTTTCTTAAGTCTTACAAAAGTAATAATAAAATTATTTTGCTATAATCCGCGATAAAATCCGATTTATATAATATAATAATTTTATTATTACTTTTGTATCATAGAGCACCGCAAAGTAACGCCTAATTCTATTAATAGCTTAAGTTTTACTTTGTTGTATTGTAATCCATACATTACAATAAAATTATTGTGCAACATTATGCGGCAAATACTGTTATAACTGAATGTGTGTCACTATTTCTAAAGCAATGCTGCTAAGTAACAACGTTTATTCATTATATGTTTAACAAACAAGTCTATTAATTATAAACTTAGTACATGAAGACATGCTTTGTGACAGACCTTAAAAAATTCTTTTTCATAAAATTTACTTTATGTAGGATTCAATATTCTAATAATAAATATAAAGATAATTTATGTTATTGAACGAAAGCGTGTGCTAATGAGAGAAGCAGTGTGAAAGCTAGATAAATTATTAAGAAGTTTTTACTACTTTATTTTCGCCCCGCGGCTCTCCATTTAAGTAAACAAAACAATAGAGAAACTTGGGCTATCTTACATGATAAGTGAATTGAAATTATAAAATAAATAAATAAATATATGGGACACTTACACACACGGTCGTCTGTCCCCATAGTAAGTAACTTAATACTTGTGTTATGGACCACCGGTATACTAATAGATATACTACACATATAATTTTAAATCCATACTTAAATACAAATATACACTTAGGAAGAATCAAGAAATTGCTTATAGAAAATGTTGGCCCTCGGCGGGAATCGAACCCGCGACCCGCGGAGGTAAAGGCAGGGTCTATACCCACTGCGCCAACGGGCCCATCAAATTGAGTATATCGTCGTTACTAAGTACCATCCCATATACCTATGGTAGCACGGGCATCCGGCAACGTATCCTCAGGGGATGGGGACAGCATAATCCTCTCTAGCGGCTCAAGCTGACGCACCAGTGACACTCCCGAGCGGCGCACTACCGCACACCACCAACCGCTCTCGGCCTCACCTATCTGAACATACCACATACATATGTAATTATTCTAATACCACTCAAAATGATTGGTTATACAAACAAATGTAGTCCTTATATCCTATACATTGCATACGCATATAAGGCCTACATTTGTTTGTATATACAATAGCAATCGCAATAGCAGCACGATCAACGTGGTCACCTTTGATCATATCACAGTGCGAATATGATTCTCAAATCGCAATCATACCCAAGCTTATAATTAATTTATAGAATTAGGCGTTACTTTGCGGAGATCCATAATACAAAAGTATTAATAAAATTATTTTGCTATAATCCGCGATAGAGTAAATAGAAAATATATGTAGTGCTAAATGTATAGTGGACTATCCGTTTTTTCATACCCGATACATGCAGGATTCGTAAACACAGATGCACAAACCTCCACCACTGCCACCACAATACACAAGCACTACACACGTTCACTATCACAAACTCAACAATCGTTTCGCCCCGCAACCAGGAGCATCCAAGCAACCAAAGCACATCAGGAGATAGACCCCACGACAAAATCGCAAAGCTTTGCGATTATAGCAGAATAATTTTATTATTACTTTTGTATTATGGATCTCCGCAAAGTAATGCCTAATTCTATAAATTATCTAATACCACTCATTAGAGGAGATGAGCATTCAAAAGCACTTTGCTGTCCCGATGGAAGAACAATGATGCAACTGCTAAAATTAAAATTTTATAGACCAAAAAAAAATATTAAAAAAACTAACAGTGAAAATTAATCAAATGACTAAAAATAATAGTAAACAATTATTTTCTTTTCTCATTTCTCCTAAAATAAAAAAAATTAGCAGTTGCGTCATTGTTTTTCTGGAACATCGAAAAATAATTGGAAAAGTTTACTTGAATAAAGAATATTTTGAATTTGAACTCAGCAATCACAATAAAGTGATAAACTCACATGATTAGAAACTATAAGACCAAGAGGTTTTTGCAATCCCTCCATGTATTGCATACACCAACTATATAAGTCGGACCAGCATCTAAAAGGAAAAAAATCCATAAGGTGCGATTAAAAAATACAAAAATAAATATTTGAAGGCAATTACGACAAAAAAACTATTAATTGGTAATCAATCGACTGGGCTTTTTTAGAATTATTTGTTAATTGAAAATGTAATCTCATTAAAAGGATGGACAAAATATATTATAAAAAATTTTTTTCGTTTTTTTAATACACACGCGACTAAGTTATATATATAGTTACGTTAACTATAATAACGTGTGACATTAATAGCACTTACGAGCCACGACGACCAAGAAATTTAATTAAATAATTGTAGGCAAAACCGAAGGGGTTATGATGTTCTAAGGCAGAAGTCAGCAACATTTTTAATGTAAATGAAATACTACATTAAAAAATAATGGCAGGCGCCAACTATTTTTTTAATTATTCATATTTATAAAACATGTTCATTTTTAATTACTTGTCTAAATTAACAATAGTATAAGGACACAATAAAATTTATTGAAGGGCGCAGTTACCGACCTCTGTTCTAAGGTATTAGAGTGACGATCTTGTAAAGGAAAACTTTTCATACGACGTGGAACTAAAAAAAAGGAGTCGTGTAGGTTATGGACAAATCTTTGACTATAGTTTCTTTTATCTCTAGTTTCCACACAAATACTACAAATATTAATTATAGAGATTTATTTTGGTTTATGCGTTCCGTTGGTGTTTTGCTTACATACCGATGGAACGTTGGCAAAATATTAATAACAAAAAATAGAACTGAATAGATCTTAAATCCGTACTTGTGCATCAATTGTGAGAGATCTAGAGTGGTTGAACGTGCACTGAGGTTAAGCATGCGCGCCTGCACTGCGCTCATACACGATTCCCTAAGATCGCCTTCGACCCCTGTCTCAGCTCCACCCCAAGTTCGACGATATATCTGTAATAAACCGCCTTAACTTATCATAAATATCTTCTTAAACTGTTCATTGCTCTCTCCCTCTCTATCTCTCTCACACACACATACATTCACGCTCATAAACATATGTATGAGAACACACAAAGATCCATATTTTTATGTAGTATGTAATAGTTTCTATTATCTTTGTAATGCAATGTTAACTTTTGCAGTATCATCACTACCATTGTAAAAGAAAAATTTTAAATGTTCCATAATAAATAAATTTCATTTCATAATAATTTAACTCTGTAGGTAATTAATTAATTTAATATAATAATATTTAATAATATTTATTTAATCTGAAAGGTAGGATTTGGTTATTCTGATTACTGTTTTATTCCTAATTTTACTGTTTTTTTAAATAGCCGTGTGGTACCCGGCAGAATAGAATAGACCACCCTAATTTCTTACCGAGGTGTCGTAAAAGGCGACTAAGGTAAGTTGACGTCAGGCAGGCGGCCGGTCGTAAAATACGTAGCCAAATCATGTGACAACATATTTGTAACATGTGCCGACCCCACTTAGAGTGGGATAAGGGCAGCAGAATGATGACTGTTTTTTAAAATAACCACTATATATTGAAACGCAATGATACTAGATGACAGCATTGACTCTAGTCGGGATTCGAGGAAATACAATTTTATTTAAATTTTTTTATTGTGATCAATATTATAGTATGACAAAGTATCTGATTCCTGGTAATTGGTAAAGGTAGATGATTATTTATAATACAGTAGTATGATATGAGGACAATGGTTAATCTGCCTGTTTTGTATTGGGTAAGCTGTTCTTTAGATTCTTTGGGGTTGCCAACACTGTTAGAATTAGTTCTTGATAATAACTTAATAACTTACGACAAGGGCTTTTTTAACGAGAGCGGGTGGAAATAAACCAGGTGCTAAGAGCCGATCACGATACTGCTTGTGTGAGCTAAGCTGTGGTAAGGCGGCTAGCGGTTCGCGCGCTGCCACCGCACGCCAACCCACTTCTGCTCCGATTGGGCTGCCTGTATTTGAAACTTTTGTTATAATACTAAAAACACAATGCAGACTGAAATTTTATTGTTATCAGTATCTATTTTATAAAATACAATTCCTATATATCACCTAAAATACTTTCTAATCTTAATTATTAACGTATTAAGTGTTGTTTTGAATAAAATGACTCGCCCGCCGGAGGGGCGAGCGACGCGAGCGGCCAAAGCAAGGTCGTTTAGGCATTCGATTCCTACCATAGCGGCCGCCTGCTAGTGACGTTTCGAATACGATAAGGACAGGCCGCGTGCGCCTGTATACGGCATTCTTTTTATAACGCACACGTGTAATTTTGCGTTTCGGGTGTTATTCTCAGTAGTGACACGACTTTATTGACATTTGAGACTGATATAAGTATTTAGTGACGCGTTTAATCAGTGAAGCGTTTAAGAAGACGCGACCGTCCACGGTTTTAGTGCGCGTTGGATTACTATTCCCCGATATAGGGACGATTCAATAACGTGTGACCTTACGAAGGTTGTGTGCACACCGGGTGTTATTTAACCGATATAGTGAAGTGTATACTCCGGGAGACACAGACATTACGTGTCCGTGGAATAGTGCAGAGGCGAGCCAACGGTTTCGGGAATCGGCCAAGTACATACAAGCACACACAAACACGTACACATATACACGCAGTGACTCATGAGGCCGGACCACATACAGCTGACGGCCGCATAAGGTAGGTTGAGACGCCGAGACGACGGGCCCAGGTCCCGGAGGTTGTTTCATCCGTCCGCACGTTTGCGCGGAACAAGTGTTATGAGCAGAACACTTTTACCAATTTGTCATCTCTAACACTTTCATTCAATTTGTCATCACAATTTTTTTTCTTATAGTCCTCTAATAAATAATATTGTACGTTTCAGTATCTAGTCAACATGTTTTTTATTAGGTAGGGCACAGACTACATTAACCAGAACACATGGATAAGGACACAAGGTTTTAACAGGTTTTTATTTGCGCCTTGTGTGGTTTTGTGTTGCAATTAAAACAACGCAATGTTATTAAACTTACTAGTGACAACAGCATCACCGTCAGGTTGTGTCCATAGAGCCCATATAACGTGACTCCCTTCGCCATAACCAATTGAATAATCTAGAAGGTCCAACTAAAACAACGAAAATATTGAATTAGATTTACATTGTCTCAAATGTTAACTGCAATGAATTTTTTAGCACCTAAATATTCAAGCATTGCTTGATAAAATAAATAAATGAATGATCAAGGAACGAGCGAAACATTTAATGTTGCATTTATAAAGATAAACAAGAATAGAAGATTTAAAACTTTCGCGATTCATGATACTAATTAATATGATGAAATTATTCTTTATTCACATTGCCATTTACAAGCACTTTTGAATTGTCAAATTAAAATTTAAATGAAGTTACGACTGGTTCGGAATTGGTTCGGAAAGGTTAAAATCTGTGATACTTGTTATATATATCGTGGAAGGTGGATTTAACCACCGAAACCGAAACGTGGAACCTATTATAACTCGGTAACTCGATTTATCACGATCTATATATATAAAAAGAGGAAGTATGTATGTAGGATTTTCCTTATAACTGTTTTTTAATAAATTTTCAGACAATCTTTAGAGTGATGTATTGAAATAGGTTATACTTACATGTCTTATTTTATCGTGTTTGACCGACTTAGTTTGGCTATTAGACTAATATTACCTTATTTTATCAGTATAGTATCAGTGTATCAGTTAGTCGAGCTAACCTGATAAAATAAGACGTGGGAATAGCCGGTTTCTATACATTAACTATGAATACTACACGATAGTTTAAATTCAAAAGTGTTTAGATTGACTCAGCGCCTAAACCTGTAGTTTCTGGGCGATATGAGCATTTTTTTTTACTCTTATGTACTCTCGCTTGTTTTCTTGGGAGTGGAATTCGTAAACTTATTTATATATATACTAATTATAAAACAAAGTCCTAAAAAGCTGTCTGTCTGTATGTAATCAATTTTCTTAAAATCTACTAAACACCAAAAGATTCACCAAAAGATAGTGCAATGCTTCCGGATGGTTTAGATAAATAGTATATATCGGTATTATGTAAATTGTGTTAAAGAGATCGAGCAGTTGTTCAACTTGCTTGGGGGGGAGCCTTAGTCGCATGCGCTGCGTAAACCAGCAGAGTTACGGTAAAGTAATGTACTAGAGAATTGTAGATCTAGAAAAAAAGTACAAAAAAGTCCCCAATAGCATGTTTCTATCACTTACGGTTAAATCACAATAACTACTTTTATGTTAAAAAATTCAATTTGGAATTTTTTGTGACAACTAATTTTCGACGCGGGCGAAGAATGTCTATATTTTTTACCTGGGGTCCAAAAATGCGACAGATCTGCGAAAATTTCACTGCTCCAGCCCCACCGTCGTGCATTTTCATCACCACAAATTCGCATTCATTTGGAAAAGAGAGATATGCCACTAATATTATACCTCCATCCAATCCTGTTGTGTATTGTAACATGTGCCCGTGTGCTGTAATGTATAAGAGAATCACTATAATAACAGTACTTAAAGATGGAATACTGTGACCAACTGCCAAGGCACTGAAAACTGACTTATTTTTAAGCTAACTGGATACGGTTTTAATTTCGCGATCACCAATTTGATTGATGACCGTATCGATTACCTCCATAAACCTTCACATATAACATTCAAACATAAGCTATATCTAAAATCATACATGGTGTACTACATTGTAAATGATTGTAAATATACAAACATTTCTGATTCTTATCAGTATAGTCTACAATTACTCACTTTTTTCCATGTATAAGTGAATAAGACAACAATAAGATTTTTAAATTATCTTCTTCTATAAAGGCTTCATAAATCTATAATATGAAGCAATGTGAGTCCCTTCGTCAAAAGTTCAAAGAAATAGGCATACTTACTGTAGTTGTCACAATATATAGTAATATTTTATTACAGAAAAATATCGATATGTATAAGACTAAATTTTATGTAATTACTTAATATATCATAGAATTACAAAAGGTTACAATAAGCTTGTGATTCCTGTGTCACAACTCAGCAGAGTTAGCAACTCATTCGTTGGTCTCGGTATTCGCTTTTACAATAAAATTTCGCAATCCATACTGAACCAGTATACAGAAAGGTTTAAATGAAATGTAAGAGATATATGTTATACGTAAAGCATATTACACAATTGAAGATTATTTGGACGATAAAAATGCCTGGATTTGAAAATCAGCTTCGTACAAGACTGCGGTTTAGCAATGTTAAATTGAAAATATTTAAAACATTGACCGCCGAGTTTCTTGCTAGTTCTTCTCGGTATGACATTCCGAACCAGTTGTAGGTTCATTAATCATATTGATCCTTGACTTGATTAATTCATTAAGTGCTCAAAAGGCTTACTTGAATAAATAATATTTTGATTTGACTTGATTTTATAAACACCTTTGAACTATTGATGATCATCATCATCACTAATAATTCAAAGGTTTACAAGCATATAACAGAACTAACTACTTTGCTATAATCCGCACGGGTTAGGTGAATGCATGCAAAGCCAATGTGTATGAAGCAGGCAAAATCTACGTGCCTTATACATGCAGGACAAGCCACCACATGCACGCCAAGGCACAATTCACCAGCAACAACGCACACAAAAGCAGCACACACACCCACCACCACAATCTCGACGATCGTTTCGCCCCGAAACCGAAGCATCATCAGGAGGATAGGCTCCACGACAAAAATCGTACTGCGCCGCGCTACCCATACAAGCAGTCTTATATAGTTCAACTCCCACCAATACCCTCCCCTCCGAACACATTTAGCAAAACGGAATTAGATACATTTACTTGCTCGTTAATTAAGTGACCATTGTTATTTTTTATTATCTCAAGTTGCTCTAACGTATTGAGTCGGAGTCCCTTATCACAAGTGTGGAGAATATGAAATGAATGGTCATTAGGCACTTTATGACCGCTTTCCAGCAAATGTTTTGCAAAATTAGAATTTTGTGGTTTATTATTCCTAAACGCAGCCATATGTTCCCGGAATCGAACCGCAAAACTTCGGCCAGTCTGACCTACATATGTACCGTTGCACTCTGGACAATCTATTTTATAAACCCCAGATTTTTTACCCTTATCTAATATATCTTTATTTTTACATAACAAACTACGAAGCGATTGGTTAGTTTTAAAAGAGAGTTTAGTACCCGATTTTGATTTGAATATATTTGCCACTCGATCTGTTAATTTTCCAAAGTAAGTCAGACTGGCCTTATGATTAGTTTTATTAAAAGATGGTACCGCATACAAAAGTTTAGCGACTTGAGACTTGTGTTTATTTTTAATTATGTTTTTAACCGTGTCTGTAGGGTAACCATTGGAAAGTGCTATCTGGTAAATTATTTGTAACTCCTTTTCATAACTGTTTTTTGAGAGAGGGACCGACAATAACCTATGGACGTAGCTATGAAAGGCAGCAAGTTTATGTTTCCAAGGGTGGCAAGACGAAGCCGGTATGATCGTATCGGTGTAAGTTGGTTTGCGAAAGATCTCAAATAGGATGTTTATTATTAACGCGAGTAATAATCAAGTCTAAAAAGTTCAGTGAGCTAATTTGTTCGTATTCTAATTTAAATGTTATTTTGGGATGTTTTTTATTCAAAGTATGGAAAAATTTATCAAGTTGTCCAGTAGTACCTGTCCAGCATATAATAATATCATCTATTAGATGATATTATTATATGCATCTATGTGGTTCGATTCCGGGAACATATGGCTGCGTTTAGGAATAATAAACCACAAAATTCTAATTTTGCAAAACATTTGCTGGAAAGCGGTCATAAAGAGCCTAATGACCATTCATTTCATATTCTCCACACTTGTGATAAGGGACTCCGACTCAATACGTTAGAGCAACTTGAGATAATAAAAAATAACAATGGTCACTTAATTAACGAGCAAGTAAATGTATCTAATTCCGTTTTGCTAAATGTGTTCGGAGGGGAGGGTATTGGTGGGAGTTGAACTATTTAAGACTGCTTGTATGGGTAGCGCGGCGCAGTACGATTTTTGTCGTGGAGCCTATCCTCCTGATGATGCTTCGGTTTCGGGGCGAAACGATCGTCGAGATTGTGGTGGTGGGTGTGTGTGCTGCTTTTGTGTGCGTTGTTGCTGGTGAATTGCGCCTTGGGGTGCATGTGGTGGCTTGCCCTGCATGTATAAGGTACGTAGATTTTGCGTGCTTCATACACATTGGCTTTGCATGCATTCACCTAACCCGTGCGGATTATAGCAAAGTAGTTAGTTCTGTTATATGCTTGTAATATGGAATTCCGCAAAGTAACGCCTGCTTCTATAAATCATTCAAAGGTTTATTTTATTTTATCTTCTTAGGAAGTTCACATTCATGGAAAAAGTGAATATTATTATTTTTATTTGTTAACATAGAATACAAATATATATTTTATAATAATATTAATTATATAAATGAATTATATTTTTTATATCTTGTAAGTTTAAAATATTATAATAAGAATAAATGTTAAGTTTTTATTTACTTACGAGGAGGTTTAGGTTTATCTAAAGTCTGTGACAACGGTGTTGAGACTGCAGTAGGCGCACCCCCATCATCCAGCAGCCAGGTACGAAGACAAGCATCACCACATACAGCAATCGCTAATCCATTTGTTAGTACTACACCATATGTGTCAACACCTTCACTTTTCCCCCTAAATTTTCATTATATTAAATTTTCATTTGTGTTATTGGTACATGTGATTCATAACTTATTTTTTAAAGTTATTTCTAAACATTTTGTTACAACAATAAAATATCTGTGCTTGGAATTACATATTATTTGTTGCTGTAAGAGTAACTTTAAACAAAAAGTTGAATCTTCTAGGAAGACATTTTTACTTATTAATTAGTGTTGGCAGAGTTCTCTTTTTTATTGAAGAAAGAGATATGTCAAAATCATTTACACACTTTGTGCAAGTCATAAACAGGTTTTAATTTGACTTTTTTTTTAAACAAAGCAGGTTTCTGCCATCAAGTCAATGATATGTATTATGAATTTAAATTAATATTAGTTCAAATTGTTGGTGAGCATTAACATTCTAAATACTAAGATTCTAAAGATTGATCATCTAAGTACTAAGTTGTAATTAAACGTAAAATAATTTTTAAAATAATACCTCAATGCTCCAGTTAGTCCATGCAAGAACCTAGGTACTGTTGATTCACGTTTAAGAGATAATGTCACTGCAGAACCAGTCACTGGTAGTTTAACCAAAAGGAGACCGCCCTCCCCACCGTAACCAAATGCTAAAGCAAATACTGCCTCACCATTTTCTCTTAATAAAGAAGCGCATGAATGTGCTACACCCACATCTGTAAAAAAAACCATTTCATCTAAGGGAACCTTAATATATATTTAGTAAGTATTATTTTGAAAATATATATTTAATGAACTTTATTTCTCTATCATATAATATCATGTCATGTCATATAATAAAGTGCTAGCGAAATTTGCAATGTGGAATGCAGATTCAGCTGGCTTTTGACAAGTTTTAATTTTAGATTAGAAACAAACAAAGATTGGTGGAAGATTTACTCCTCAATGATCTCACAATTTTTCCTGTTTAATGACTAATGTAAGTGTAATGTGTTAATATTATTTGTATATTTACTTCAGAACACTGAAACACTAACTATTGATTCTGCACATAATAAGTGATCATTAAGTGACATTTCTCATTCATAACTACTTATTTGTTTTCACTTGTATTGCTCCAAAGGCAATTCTGTGTTCCAAACTTGCTGAAGAAATTAATTATATTATTATTTATACTAAAAAAAGTTAATTTAAAAGTCTTAAGTTTTTCTTAAAATATGCTCAATTAAAAAATAGAGACCAAGCAAAGACTTTTGAGATTGTAAACAATGTATAGTAAAAATAAATTAACTTTATAATTAACCTAGAACATCATGACATAATTATTTGCTTGAATATTTTCAGTTTTTACTTACTTGTATTTGAGTACTGATTGAGAATGCAATAATTATTTGGGTTATTCACCGCATTTGTATCAATAAGAATTGAAGGTGAAATACTGCATATTGAACCAAACGTTGACTGCAACAATAAAATTGTTATGTACATATTTAAATATAACATTTATTGTAATTTTTTGGATGCCTCAATAAAAAAAACAATATATCTAAAGAAGTTAAGTCATAAAAATAATAAGAAAAACTTATCCTAAGCCAATTTAAGAATTTTAAAAGCAAAACATCCAAAATCTAATAAAAAAATATACATTTATAACTTTTTAAGAAATATATATTATTATACATACATATAGGTAAACAGATACTTTAAAAAGTTTAAAGAGCATTTTATTCATGACGCTTAAGTGTGTATGTATGTAAAGGCTCTCCTGTTAGTTTAGCTTTACAAAATATATTGTTCTAATTTTATGATTATCTCAATTAAAATTGTAAGTATTCTCAATATTTCATAAAGTTTCAAGTTTACCTTTGTATCTAAAACATCAGGATGTGGAAACACAAGTCTATGTACTGAGGAAACTGTGGCAGCAAGTATAACCATTTGTTGTGAAGGTATTCTCTCATAAAACATTAAATTGTTCAGGGGTGGTGTACCAGGTGCCACTTTGCATCTTAAATTACATCCAGATAAATTCACGTCTAAGGAAACTTCTGACAATTCTATGGAATCAGGCGTAGTTTGCCTAAAACAGGTTGAAATGTTTATTATAAGATTTAGAACAAGATTAGATTATACCGAGAACTACAATATTACCAATATATAAATCTGTTTCTTGTACTTTCTTTTTTAGAGTCCATGTACCAATAACCACCGGCTTTTTGAGGTAATTTAATATCTTGTAATGTGCTATGTGTTCCGCCTGTAATTAAAAATATAGTTAAAAGATATTAATTACTGACGGACATGACCTAGACTTGTTTTAAATACCTGTATTTAAAACAACTTCTTTCCATTTTTCTGGTGTATTATGATTTGGGGTAATTTCTTTAAAAATTACTGGTATAGATTCAATGAACTCCATGGCACTAAACCTAGTAGACCTAACACAATTACAACAAAAAAAATTGTTGAAAAAATTTATATATCTGATATTATATCACGAAATTATTCGATATGTAATTACTTATATCTATATTATTTTAAAGATCGCAAACGTCGGCTTACGGCGCGCTTTATTTTTAGTTAGATAATAGATTTGCAATCTATGGCATAGATTGTCTATGGCGCGCATCATAGATTACTAACAAACAGCGCGCATAGCCCACCACAGATAAACAATTTCGTAAAAAAAAATATATAATAGCCAAATTACAACTTCGTGACTCGTGTAGATAACTACCTAAAATGTTCTAAGCCAGACGTTTAATTCGTGACTACGATGGATGCAACTCTCCGTTAACAACAAACCTAATATAATTTATAAAGGTAACTTGTAGTATACGTATTTCGGGGAAGCCCACTTATTTGGATTAATACCTAGTAGTTATTCGTTCCCGCCTCGTGGATGCGTCTTTGAATTTGAGTCAGACTACGCCTCCGCGGACGAGTTGCCACAGGTCTCAATTTTTTACATTTAGGTCAAGTTTTGGCAAGTTGTTAAAGTTAAATAATCTCACTGTTTTATAAGTTTGTAATGTAATAGTTTTGTTATTAAGGTCATTCATAGTATACGAAGTTCTGCCCAAACTATTTCTTATATTTTGGGATACCGAACTCCCGTAATTTTGTCACCCACCGTAAATTGTGAAGTGATATTACTACCCAACGTGACAGGCTCCTATCGTGCTATTAGGCGTCGTACGTCACAAACTCGTGATCGTTGATTTTTTTTGTTTTTTTTATTTTTATTATTTCCATAATACAACATATATTTTATAATAACTAATGCTTTATACCAGACAGAATCTATTAATTCCAGGTCCATTGCCCTGGTAATACACAACAATTAGACTAAATATAATCTATGGAAAAGAGAAGTAGAAATATAAAAAGATAAAGATAGTTGCGTCAGTTTCAACTTTTAATGACAGCGTCATTTTACTTTAAAATAATCTTCGTTTACTATTTCAGTCTTGTGTAAATTTTATTCACGTAAAATTGCTTAAGAATTTATGAACAATTAAATAGAGTGTATAAACTTTAAATTTTAAATGGACATAATGATTATTAAGTCAGTTATATATTTATAGGTTTGTATGGAATGCCATCGATTTTTATTTTTCTATCAAGCGTGAATAATTTTTCGTAGATTTTTATTGTATTTGAATACAGACACTAAAATTTAAATTATTTTTATTTGAATTCTTAGTTTTGTTTCTCTAATCACATAAAATGTTTTACGTAAGTTTTAGGAGATATAAACCGTTTATTCTTTCTTCCACATCGTATAATATATGTTTTTTGATAGAATAACCAAATCTCTCTCAATAAAAAGGTTACAATGAAAAGAGTTATATATCTTGTAATTCAATATATGATAATTAAATAATTGTTTTCGAATTCAATTCTTAATATATTAGTTTCGTAAGGGGAAGTGTTGGTAGATTAATTGATAAGTGTTTTATGACCTCAAGAGGGTTGAAAAGTTAAATTTAAGTGCCAAAATATATTTCCTATGTATTAATCACATCGGATCCCTGAACCCAGGTTTAAGTGTCCTTTGGGAGTGAGTGTAATCTAAATTACTATGCAATTATTTGTTTGATATTAAAAAAAATCCGTAGATAACCAAAAATACACAAAACAAATGTGTAAATTCATGTACACTTTTTTTTAAATTAATAGTTTCCACCAGAGAGTTTCTGCCTGTGTGAATTTCAGTACCAAAATAATAGTAATAATAGAGTAAATCTCATCAATCTGTAGCTCCATTAAAACATGTAGAAACAAATATTTTAGTGTTTTTAATTTTTGTATTAATGTTAAATGAGATACCTAAAAGTTTTTTATAAACTTTGATATTATATAAACAAGCTGTACTTCCTGTTCGTGTACTTGACAATTTTAATGTTAAAATATGCTATATATACGCTATATATGAGCGTAACCAATAGTAGTATAGCGCATGCGCTATACTACTATTTCATGTTCCTGACGGACAATGACAGTTTTTTAATCCCATAAGTATGCCCAGTATATAGTCTTCAACTGTAATAATTGTAAATTTCAATTGATAAGCTCTGAAAGTGTTACAGATGGAAAGATAGACAGTCAGACTTGCATTTATGATATTTGTATCCATACTCCATACAAACTTGAAACTAGGATTTTCTATTAATTAGAGACAAATGTTCCATCCAAATGTATAAATAAAGAAAATTCATTCAAAGCATTGAAGCAAAATAATCTTAGTATTACTTTTAAAAGAAAATTCACTCTTGAATGTAAGATTTTCTATAAACAGTTTTTATGGTTTTTATATTTATTTCTTGCGCATCATTATAATGAAATCTGTATATCTATGGCTATTTTATGAGTTATTTATAACCTTGCTTATCTAAAGAAGCCATGGGGAGCCAAAGCTCCAAGTTTTCCTTTCAAGGAGGATACAGATGATACTCATTCATAATGGTTTTATTATTATTTATATGAGGAATGTAAAAAATTAATATTGTTAGTGTATTAATCATAGTAATCATGGACATAATTTTTATATTTTCATTACTATACTATATATTACTTTATGCGAACAATATTCATTTCACAAACATTTAGTTTTATGTTAAACTACTTTTTTCATGTTTCCTGTAGTATTAATAATAAGTTTTCAGTATATGTACATAATAACAATATTTATTTCTGATAATCAGTGGTACCCATATCATATATCAGTCATGTAAAATAATATTGTAATAGCGCGGTGGCGGGTTGCGAGCACGGGGCTGGCGGGGCGAGTTCGGGCGGCGGACGGCCGGCCGACACCATTCGCCGCGTCAAAGTGAAGATGTCTTCAGTGTCTGCCCAGGGTGTCGTTGAGCGCGCCTCTGCTGAACTGTCACGACGTATCACAGGATTAGGACTGCGCGGCCGCAAGCGTTCGCCTGGCGTAGTGGAACGCGTAGCCAATGCCCTCTGCGGTCCTGCCTCTACCGCAGCCCCTCGAATACCACGTCGGCGAAGACCCATACCACGACCTCTTGTGTGGACTCAATTTATCTTAGAAGAGAGATTTCTTGAAAAGTTTTTCCTGTATTTTAATGCGAATGAAAGGAAAACATTGGCACAGGTGTGCACGAAATGGCGCGATACACTTTATTCGACTCCACGTTGGTGGTCTGGGCTGGTTGCCATATTGGATTGTCGGGAATTACGATCGGAATCTGGCTGTTGCATGCAAAGGTTTTATAATTCTGTGGTGAGAAGGGGAATCCGTGGGATAATTTTAGTCTCTGCTACAGATGAAGATGTAAATGAATTTATAAAACAGTTTCCTGTATCGGCTCACCATGTGCATGCAATTGGTTTAAAAGGGTGCACGATAACTGACAGAGGGTTAGAAGCGATATTGGATCACTTACAGGTTATCTTAATGACTATTCTTACTAGAAGCATTGGTCATTCATATTTCATTACACTGCAAAATTAAATAAAACATTCTTTTTAGGTTCTATTTGAGCTAGAGCTAACTGGCTGTAACGAAATAACTGAAGCTGGTCTATGGGCATGTCTAACTCCTCGAATTGTCTCACTTACGCTTACTGATTGCATTAACATTGCTGATGAGGCTGTAAGTTGTTCAATGTACTTGAATAAGAATAGTATTCTTTAATCTGGTAATATTAAGACGAAAATGAAATTAATAGCTTTATTAATACACCAGGTGGGAGCGGTGGCACAACTTTTGCCGTCATTATACGAGTTCTCGTTGCAAGCGTACCATGTAACAGACGCGGCTCTTGGGTACTTCTCCCCGAAGCAGAGTGCGTCACTCAGTATATTGAGGCTACATAGTTGTTGGGAATTAACTAACCATGGAGTTGTTAATATCGGTATGAAATCATCTAAATTCCTTTTTTTATTTACGTTAAGCAGAAGAAATTTATGATAGGCTAGAGGTGAGGAACCAATGGCACGCGGCACAATGTTTTAGGCACGTCACTGATTTATCCATATTTGTCATCTAATATGTAACGACAGAAATCACACCACACAACTATAATTTACAATATTTAAACTACGCGTTTAATTGAAACATTGCAAATTTACATTTAAGTTTTAAATTGACTTTTAAGTTGATTGATGCTACATATTTATTAATTTCACAATTTTTTTAATAATGACAAATTACACGCCTAAAAGCTCATTAAAAATTTGTGTAGAAAAATGCTTTGTTGCATAAAGGTTCGCTTAAGCTTAAGAATGGTTATACCGCCATTAGTCGGTCGCCAGAGCCTCGTCGGTCCATTTGCAAGGTGCACCACGTGCAGGTGAGGTTGACATTTGAAGAAACTGACTGTGACGATTTTCCGCCTTACACTCCAGGCTTTAATGACGCCATGAAACTCCAGAATACTTAAGTAATCTTTAACTCTACACCATACTACATTTTCTACCGCAGTTTTATTAAATCCGGAATTCCGGTAATATATAAAAAAAATATGTTACAGTCCACTCCCTGCCAAATCTAACGGTGCTATCGCTGAGTGGATGCAGCAAGGTGACCGACGAGGGTGTGGAGCTGCTCGCGGAGAACTTGCCGCGGCTGCGCAGTCTGGACCTGAGCTGGTGTCCGCGCGTCACTGACAACGCGCTCGAGTATATCGCCTGCGACCTCAACCAACTGGAGGAGCTTACACTGGATCGGTGAGAATTCAGTTTGTAAATGTAAACTCATCTAATTCTTGCAAAAGGCTGTCTGGTTCTTACGCTTTCACGAATATTATTAATGATATAATAATAATTATAAGTCTAATTATGTACATTCATTTATTTATTTACAAATTAAATTACATTTTTAAATATTTTCTAAAACACACAGTAAAAAAATAACATTTAAAAATATAAAAAAATTGCCGTCCACGGAGAGCGGAGATAGGACCCAAGCTCCCGGTGGTTAGGACTACAGAGTGAGGAACCTCCTCACAATGCGTGCCGTCTCAAGCAACACTGCCTTTTGTATCTTGCCCTTAATCCAACAACTAAGCGAGAGCCTCTTGAGGTGTTTGTTGGTCGAGACTCTTCGCTAGTAAACCGTTGACCGATACAACAATAGGAACAATTATTGTTGAGTCAATATTCCACATTATATTATTATAATAATTATTATTATTATTTGCTATTTTTTAATTGGTATTTTGACATTTATAGTAATGACAACTTTGTATATATTTTTTTGACATTGTGGGCTTTAATATGTCATAATCCAAATGTACTGTATTTTTTAAGCATGATGTGTGGTGGACAAATAAATAGATAATAAATAGATTATATTAGAGTGAGATTTAAATAGAGTGGCATTAAACTTTTCATATGTGTAATAATAATGAAGTTGACAATTACTGTTTACTCTGTTGGCAGACTAATGGAATAAATAAATAATTATTCATAATATTGAAGCTTATATGTACAGATATCAGGCTAAAATAAAGGATTATAAAGAATTCTTTTATTTCCTTCAGGAATAGTATATACTATATAAATAAGATTAACTTAACACTGGAGTTGATGTGTGGTTTTATGTGTGATGTGTTATTAATATACGTTTATATTGATGAAAGATTATGATATTTAATATTATAAATGCAAAAGCTTATTATTTATAAAATCGGATAAATTGAAGAAAATGTGTAAGGCTAACATAGGATAGAAAAAATCCCGTCTATTTTTTAGGAACTAGAAAAAACTCGATTATAATTCATGGTATTTTAACACTAAAGTTGACGCAAACAAAGAAATAAATTATATATATATCAAATTAAGTGGACTTTTCTTATTTATTAAAACAGAACAACGATTGCTTCAGTATTGTAAGATATTAATTATATCAAATTGCGTATTTATAGATGCGTGCACATAACGGATATAGGCGTGGGCTACATCAGCACTATGCAATCGCTAGTGGCGCTGTTCTTGCGCTGGTGTTCGCAAGTGCGCGACTTCGGCGTGCAGCATCTTTGCGGAATGAGATCACTGCAGCTACTCTCATTAGCAGGTAAGCCAGATTAACGATAGTTTACTATTTTAACTGCTGCTAGCGGGGAAGCCACCAGTAGTGTAGTGGCGCACTGTTTGGTTTCTAGTTAGTGCAGTCTGACATTCCGTCGCTCATAGCTATAGGACGGTGGTAGTCATGTTTAGTTTTTCTAATATAATAATAAAATGTACGAGGCATCGAGATCAATAGACGCTTCGACGGCCTAGGAGACTTGTACTCCAATTCAGTCAGATTCCTCATTCGAAACCCACGGATCTCCGTGGATCACCTTCCGCCTGAGGTCCTCTCGAGGAGTGTGACGCCGACTCTAACATGGCGTCACACACGAACGCAGACTGTCCTGCTTCCCAAGCAGGACAGTCTGCGGTGCAATGGGCTCATATCGCGGCAGATGTGGAGTATGATTTGTCCCTACCCACCATGATTCGCAAAATGCTGAACAGGGAGAAATTGTGTATAGTAACGGGGATCTCCTCGTTAGAGCGGCTAGCGATAGCTTTCAGAGGTGCCTGCAACGGATCGAATTCAAGAATTCGACTTCCCGGACCCACACCGCTTTCTACCTCGTTGAATGAGGCTGTACACAATTTCTCCCTGTTCAGCATTTTGCGAACCATGGTGGGTAGAGACAAATCATACTCCACATCTGCCACGGAATGAGTCCATTGCACCGCCCAAGCAGGACAGTCTGCGTTCGTGTGTCACGCCATGTTAGAGTCGGCGTCGCACTCTTCGAGAGGACCTGTGTCAGGTGGAAGGTGAGGATCCCATGTCTCCTGGCAAACCAGCTCTAGAGAATGGTGCATGTCTCAAATATTCCAGCATCCCGCGCTGAGCGATTCCAGCCGCTGCCTCCATTAGCGGAGGAGCTTATCTTTAACCACTCTCCGCCATTCCATCTCTCCTATGCTCCAACTCTACGTTAGTAGACCTGATCAAGTATCATGAGCAAACCTGCATATCTATTAACAATTGCTAGGGTATGAAGAACATACCGATCGTTACAAAATTAGCGATCAGGTCTTTTCATTTGTCGAAAATAATGAGGAAACGTTACTCAAGAAATGCCACTACTCGAACTATAGTAAATTATTTAATAATTTCTTACTATTATTTTAACATGTGTACTTCTGCAAATTATCAATTTAAGGTTGCCCCCTGCTTACATCCGGTGGGCTTTCCAATCTTATCCAATTGAGACAGTTGCGCGAGTTGGAACTCACCAACTGCCCCGGAGCCTCTCCAGAGTTGTTCGACTACCTACACGAGCACCTTCCACGTTGTCTCATTATAGAATAGGGCACAAGATACACCTGAGAACTACTTCTATATTGTTACCTTACGACAAGGTAACAAGCGTTCATGAGAACACTTAAGTCTAATATTGTCTCCAAACTTTTTTTAACTTTACGATTATGTTTCCGAAACAGCAGTAATATAAGATCTCAAAATAAAAATGTGAACAAAAAAGCATTTCCAGGTTGATAATTTTCTGATGAAGTGAATGCTGAATATTTATCACAGTGAAAAATTTTACTAAAGTAACATAAGAAGATTGAAGTAAAAAAGAAATTGATTTGCAGTTACATATTATTACAAAAACATTCTTTAAAATGTAGTTTGAAACTACCATTTCAGACATCATCTTGATTTGTACGCTATCACATAACCAATGTTATTATTTCGATTAAACAACAGATACAGATGCATTTAAAAGTGGTGCTAGATGGTTTCTAACGATAAAGCAGCGAGAATTTAAGACGCTCATAAAACTATATAAAACTTGTTTTTGGGTGTCTTTTGATTATTAAAAAGATGATGGTTGTTCCTTTTTATTTTAGTATTCCCGTACACAATACTTATAATATATTTTTAGTTTCACGTCGGAAAACATAAGATAAGATAAGATAAGATAAAACTTTAAACATAGTTGTTACCATATTAAGTTTTCGAAGTCTCCGTTAAAAAACCTCAAAGAATAAAAAAAACTTGCAGGCCGGATTCATACGAATTATTTTTGTGGTGAAGTTCTGAGACATCTATTGAAAATTATTAACTATAATGTTCTTTTGTATAAAGATTATATAAAATAAAGCGGTTTGTAAATACATATAATATAAAGTTGGGCAAAGTCAATTTATAAAGTTTGCGAATTTCGCAACAGCTATATGTATCCTTAGTATGTAACTTTCAATAGAAGATTAGCTTTCTTTAAAAAAAAAAACTTAAAATCGTACCCCAGAAAAATAAAATCTTATAGTAGCATTGAATTCACTTAAATAAAATGTTTCCATAAGGTTATTATACAAAGAATAGGTGATCCGTAAGCAAATATGTGAGTGAAAAAACAGAGAGCAAGAGAGAAAGCAAATGAGAGTATAGTACCGGGCATTAAATGATGCACGCTGTCATTCAATTAGTATGTGACGTTTCACATGGGTTTGTCAGTCTGTGCGACGGAGACAATGCTCTATGAAGCAGAATCAAGTCGATTCCTCTCTCTAAGCCTCGATGTGCATTATTTATTGCCGCGTACTATACCTATCTGGTAACCTCATTTGCTTTCTCTTTTTTTTTGCGATGGACATATTTTAGACTCCCCTACTCTGGTATAATAACTCTATGATTATTTCAGTTATAGGTAGCTATTAATATTTTTGTGAATGTCTTGTTTATTGTTATAACATATATTAATAATGAGTGTCGTCGTACAATTAGAATTAGTATTATTACTCCACTGTAGATTATTTATTATGGTTGTGTCCTGCTTATTTATAATTATTGGTATAGAACACATTTAAGCATAATATATTATTAAAAATAGTACAATCGTTGTAACAGACATTTACTCTAGAATAATTTGTCTGAATTAATTTATTTCGTATTCTTCCACCGTTCATGCGAGTCTCTAGTTTATTTTACTCCTTAGTAATAATTGCTCAATATTGCTAATAAATTTAAAATAAATTATTAAAATATTGAATGTAAATAATCCTTTTAATAAAATATAATCTATTATTTATATTAGTTACAAAAGATTTATAAGGAAGAAAGTATCGCACGTTGATGTCAATAAATCAATTATAATTATGTAAATGAATTCATAGTAATTAAAATTAATTTATAAATTATTTTACCGATAAATTATGGATAATTATGCGTTTTGGGACCTTGATAACTTTAATGATCTTTTTAATCAATTATATGTATTATTGACAAGGATTTTAGAGACGAATTTACATTTCGTGTATTTTATTTGATGAACCTTTTTTATTATATTGATTAATGTAATGTATTTTTCCTTTAGAGTATCCTATTTACTTTACAGTATTTAGTACTAAAGACAATATTAAGAAAGCCTTTATGAATCAGTCAGTCAAAAGCTTTGACCAATGCTACATTTTGTTTTAATATTATTTATTACTTTTGTATCTTCTATATTCAATAAAAATGTTTAAAATATTTGAAAAATCTAGTCAAATCTAATGTAAAGTTATGGCCCACTTGCATTCATGTGTATCAAACTAAGTCGGTTCCATGACTTGTACATGTGATCCTATTCGACTGGCTTTAATAATTTAGACTATTTTTTTACAAAGTACCTAAGATGCTTTATACTATTCTTAACTATTGATCTATTATAAATGTATGCCGATTGTTTTACTATATGCTCTAGTCATTTTTATACCATTATTGCAATTATATTTTTCATTCCTAGAAAACAATGTCAAAATACTTAATTTAATTGATTACTATATTAGTAATTTTGCAACCTATATTACTTCGTAATTTACTATGAGTAATATAGCTATAGTGTAAATTGTTTGTTTATTCTAAATAACCTTAAAATTGAATTGGCCCGAGTGTAAACAAAATGAAAGAAGCAATATTTGACACGATTTATAGAAGCAGGCGTTATTTTGCTGAATTCCATATTAAAGAAACTATAACAGAACTACTTTGCTATGATCCGCGCGGGTTAAGCGAATGCATGCAAAGCTAATGTGTATGAAGCAGACAAAATTTACGTACATTACACATGCAGGACATGTCACCACATACATCCCAAGACGCCTCCACCAGCAACAATGCGCACAAGCACTGACAGCTTACTTATATTCATACTAGTTACTCGTAGTTAACTTATAGTCATATGCGACATCACTCTACCATCTTAAGTAACAATAATATTGCAATATGTTTTCATCCGTATTCCGGAAGGCAAATGGAAATTTTATTAACAATTATATTACCTCGGTGTATAAACTTTAATCAAGTCAAATTTGATCAATATTGGTCCAGCGGTTTAGCGTGAAAGGGCAAAAGACATAGATTTTCGCGTTTGTGTATTCAACTTGTCGACACGGGGCCAAAAATTATTTTTCGCTTTGTGAATTGATGTAGGTACCATCTTATTTTTTTTGATAATATACAAATAAAATTGTTATATATACGTAACGTATTTCAAGTAAAATAAATTAATTAGATCACTTAATTTCTGTAGACACAAAAATATTAATCATCACTGTAATAAAAATCCTCCCTATAATTACATTTATTACTATATACCGTCCGAAAATTGATAGGATGTGCGTGTGTTTGAAATAATATAGGTACTGTAAAAATATTATTGGTGTAACCAGTTTGTATGTAAATTTGATTATATATCGTTTAGTCAAACAATACTTTAAATGTAAGGAAAATATATATTCATACACAGAATATTTAAAAAAAACTGTTTGTTTTGACACGATATTTACCATCTATGTACAACTTTATGAACCGCGCGGGTAAATTGAGTTACCCGATAATTAGATTTAGCTAGTAAAACCGCTCGTTATATTGACTTTAAATAAAATTAACCGAGTAATGTTTAGAGACCGTAGAGAATGTAGAGAGGCTATAATCACGTCTTATTTTATCGGATGAGCCCGACTAGTTTCAAGCCCATACGGGGCTCTTATTCATGAGCTCTTTATGCGGCGCTATCGCGGGGGGAACTGAATTAATTATGAATACCACTCCACGATAGTTTAAATTCAAAAATTAACCGACTTGTTAAATTGTACCCCTGTCGATAACTGGAGAATTATGTTAGTTTTAAAGTAAGGTAGATGTTGTAATGTAAATGTAACCTAGAGTTTGAAAACTTTAACTAGTCTACACATTAGAAGAGCACATTTGAACTGCAATCATAAATGTATAATATGTGATTTATTATCTTAAAGACTTCGCAGTTTGTCTTATTTTATAGATTACCATAATCATAAGAACTTCAATTATTGATGTTTATATCAATATCTAACCGACTAACTATTTACAATGACTTGATTTAAAATATGTTCTTCTTGATTTAAAAATCTTTGAATTTGATTATGTAATGGTAAATTTAATACTCATATTCTGGTGGCTGCGCTATTTTTAAATTTCCATAATACGTCATTTTATAAAGTAGTGATAGTAAGTTCTTACTATATGTCTATATCTCGTGTACATGAAATACAGAAAAGTAATTATGATGAGTGTATAATTCTAAAAATAGATATAAAGTTGTTAAAGAAATGTGACTTATTATCTTACCTTTATCGTAATGGTTGTAATGAAAAACAATAAAGCAATATATGTGTATTATTTATGATTTTACTTTTAGTACATGTATAAGAGAATAAGTTTTTTCTTCTGTTAAACTAAGGCAGAAAATGTTCCGCGTAAAACACGGCCTGATCGATTTTATTTTCGCCTTGACTGGAAAGCGCAGAGCGATATATATATATAGGCGCCGGCTGCGTGGTGCAAGTACACCCCCCCAAATTGGAACGAATTATGTATTCTGTACATTAGTTTCTTCTAGATATGTAACTAAAAAAATCTTTGGAAATAGCATCTGTGTGGAATAAAAATGAATAAAGTACTTAATGCTCTTTTATCCATATGCATAAATGTACAGTTCTATATCTTATATTGGTTTATAATATCTGTAGATACAGATATATCTCTCTCCAGTCGTTACTTCATTGCTGAAGGTCGTGGTCCTGGCTTGATTGTATCCTCGAATGGATTTCTTGCCTCCACCGGCTCCTATCAGTGGCCATTGTTGCTACCTCGTGGAATTTGCAGGACGTGCATGACTGGCGCAGTTGGTCGGACCACCTAGTTGGTGAGCGGCCTCGAGGTCTTTTACCATCGGTATTGCCGGTAACAACCAACCTCTCCAAGGTATCGTCCCCACGTCGCAGATACAGATGTACCCCGCTGAAAATGATCAGTACTCGTGGCGACATACACTAGAATTTTCAATACGATTCTTACTATTAATGTAAAAAGATTTTTTTACATGAATAACTTTTCAGCTATTCACTCCTCGTTCGCAAGAGAGGTTTTTACCGTGCGTTAAAGAACGTAAAAAAAAAAACAATTTTTATGATCCATTTTAGGCGTTAAGCCGAATATACCATACGAAACTTTTTAAGAAGCCTATTGCGGAGCTTTAACGCGACGTACTTTTTATACCCGTGCGAACGAGGCGTTAGGCAAATATTTCAAATATACGTTAGTCAGAAGAAGGCTAGAGATAAAAGAAGATATGTATGATATCCATTTGTAGAAAATTTTCTCAATGTTTCCCGAACACCAAATTATGCAATATAATTCTATAACTTGAGATTCGTCTTGTGGTTTTTCAGAATTACTATGGGTCAGAACTGTGTCACTGGATTATTCTATTCACAAGTTTATCATATGCCTAATAATTTGTACTTGTGCTATGTTTTAGGGTAGCAACTGATTTATATAAAGTTTAAAAAAGCAACACGGACAACTTTACTGTTATTTTTCTACAATTCTCAACCAGTAGCGAGAGAAATGCGTTTGATAAAATAATATACGAAAAGTATAAAATGATTTATTTCAAAAGTACGATTTTAATAATGTTTCCATCACTATAAATATTCTATGTTAAATTGTTTCAATATCTTGATCCCCACACATAATGGCGCAACAAAAACAAATCTTTCACCGCCTTAAAGCGAGTTTTAGATATCAGTCATTATATTTTTATAATTGTACAAATGTAAGTGAATACATAAACTTGATTACGCTTCTATCAAATATTTTCACAACTTTGTATTAAGATGTTCCTTGTTTCAAACGTTTTTTCTTTTTAAATTTTGGGATTATAAAATGCACTTATTAGATTAGTGTTATTGTGTGATGTACTCGTATGTGTTACTATCTTTACTTTTATGTCTAATTTCATAAAAAAACACCTTAATTGTACAATACCAAGTGAGAAGTTATAGTGCAATATAGATGTACTGTTGGTTTAGCGTTTTATTTTTGTATTTATCCACCTATAACAAAGATAAAGTAAAAGATGTAAAGTGTTTTGAATGTGGCTTGAACTCTTAGTCAGGTTGAAGTACAGCCCGCCTCGAGAAATAAATATCGATACTTAATGTAAATTACGGTATATTGTACCATATATTTATTAATTCATAAATATGTTTCAAAATCAAGAATATTAAAATATATGCAAGACAATGAGTATGAAGCTTAAAATTCCTGAGATATCCATAACTTTGTCTACCGCTTTGGGGGACAGCGTGGTAGCTCATATTTCCATACTAAAGAGAGGTCTTTACTGCAATGGGAAGTAGCAGGTTGTTAATTTTATTTTTGCATTGAGGTATCACATAAATTTACTGAACTTCGCTAACTAATCAGTTCAAACCCAAAATTTAAGATTATGTATATGAATTGCTGTATCGATATTGTAAGACAGCAACAATTTTCAATTAGTATCTCGAATTATTGTTGCCAGCTTTATCCCCCATCCAAGGGTATGAAAGTGATCATTGACAAAGCTCTCTATGACGGTCGGTTCTCGCCTGCGAAACCTGTTAGTTTATCTGTTCACGTCATTTTTCTTTTTGTGTTTTTGATTACAAATGTGTTAATTTTGTTCCCTTTTTTAATATAATTTTTAGGATCCCATAGTAGGATACTTTAGATCGTAAATCAATAATCGTAATCACGCTGCTCCAATGCGGATTGGTAGGTTACACATTCCAGAATTCTCTAGAAATATGCAGGTTTCCTCACGATGTTTTCCTTCACCGAAAAGCGTGTGATTAATTGCAATTATCAATTAGACACATGTGTTTTAATAGAAAAACTCATTGGTGCCTGCCCGGGTTCGAACTCGTGTTCCCCTCGAAAGAATCGAACGGTCTCACCGCTGGGCTATCACAGCTCTGCCTAAAAATATATTAATTATCATTTAAAACATCTCTGTATTAATAGGCAAATATGGTAAATAATAAACAGATTACAGGTACTTTTGTACGATTTATTGCAATAGCACGCACTTACTAACAAACCACGACAACAAATGACAAACTAAATGATGGTAACTTCAATTATTCATACATCACAATTTGAATCTATTTTAATGCGAAACTATTAAACATAAAGATAGACCGAGAAAACAAATATTAAACTACAATAATTATATATTTTAGATTAGACCATTTATGATAATGTTCATAAATGAATATCATATTTCTGAAAAAGAAACCTTAAAATGCACTGAGCACCAATAAAACTAAAATATACCTTAATATAAATTAATATACTTTTATATGTATTTTACACAACATGTGTATTTGGTATTGATTTTTGTATGTCAATAAACAATTCGAATATTGTAAATGAAATTTTTACATCCAATTTATTTAAACCAATAAAAATAAAACGCTTAGCAAACCATCATAAATAAAGAAATTTTTATAACTATACAAAAGAAATACAACAAATTAATAAAGATACCCCCTTTTTTATAAAATACTACTAAGAATAGAATATTATCCCTACAGTGGAATATAATATGTGCTACAAATATTTTTTTCTGATTTGTTATCTTTCACGAACCGCCAAAAAAGACAGCTCTGCAATTCATCTTAGAAGGATGCTGAAGATACAAATAAAATGAGCTGTCTTCCTAAATTTCAGTCTTTTCGTATTTGGTTCTGCAAAAAAGTAAAAAACAATGTTATAGATATCTATTAGAACAATTTCAGTTATATATGATGTGTCAGATATAAGAGATGAGTGAAAGTAAGACATTATATTAATAAAGTGTTCAATGCAATAGACTTAATTTGTTGTACGAACTGTTCAGTAACGATTTAACTACGCTGTCTATTATATTTCACAATTGTAATATATATTGTTGAAATCTGAACAAATATTACTGTCTTATAGGTAGCACGAACATCATCATCCTCCTGCCCTTATCCCACTCTAAGTGGGGTCGGCGCAACATGTTAAAAACATGTTGTCACATGATTTGGCTACGTATTTTACGACCGGCCGCTTGCCTGACGTCAACTTACCTTAATCGTATTTTACGACCCCTCGGTAAGAAAGAGGGTGGTCTATTCTACTCAACCGGATACCACACGGTGGGTCAACTTACCTTTGTCGGCTTTTACGACACCTCGGTAAGAAATGAGGGTGGCCTATTCTACTCAGCCGCATATCACACGGCGGGTCGACTTACCTTAGTCGCCTCTTACGACACCTCGGTAAGAAATGAGGGTGGTCTATTCTACTCAGCCGGATACCACACGGCTTCTTATAGGTAGCACGATGTGCAATTAAATCAATGTGATTTAAGTGCGCATCGTAATTGTATTATCAGTTCATTATTTTGGGGTATCTCAATAGTGCAGGCGTTAAGTCTGTCACATATGATTTATAAATAGAGGAAATAAGGGTTGGTACTATCCTACAGCTGGGTATAGGCTACCTCTGTCCTTTTTGAAGTGATGCATTGAAGCTTAGACCCAACAAACTGGTCCAATGCGAATTGTTACGTAATACATATCCTAGGATTCCTCACAACTGTATAAACAGTGCAAAATATGTAAGTTTCCTCATTATGTTTTCCTTCACCAAAAAGCGTGTGATAAATTGCACATATTATTATGTGCAATTTACTACATAAGTACACATAAGTTTTAACTGAAAACTCATTGGTGCTTGCCCAGCTTGTACTTGTGACCTTTTGGAAATAGTCACTCAGTCTCACTGTTTGACTATCACAGCAAATATTTACAAAATATATATGCAAAGATATAGATTGAATTCAAATGTAACTGTCATCCGCTAATTCAGAAAATTGTCTTAGGGCAAAAATGTATAAAAGTAATAATAAAAATATATTTCTATACTCCGTGACATAACGCGATTATAGATATAAGGATTATACAGGTAACCGTAATATTCCCGTAATAAATATTACAGTTAATATACAAGGTTATTCATTCATTATCGGACACCCTGTATAATAACAATAAAAAATATTACTTTTGTATTCTGGATCTCCGCAAAGAAACGCCTAATTCTATATTTAAATATAGTCTATATTATATGTAAACCATGCATGATCTAGAAAAGTAATAATAAAATTATTTTGCTATAATCCGCGATACAGTAAATAGAAAATATAAATAGTGTTTAATGTATAGTGGACTATCAGTATTTTCATACCCGATCGCAAAGCTTTGCGATTTTGTCGTGGAGTCTATCTCCTGATGATGCTTCGGTTGCGGGGCGAAACGATTGTTGAGTTTGTGATAGTGAACCTGTGTAGTCCTTGTATATTGTGGTGGAAGTGGTGGAGGTTTTTGCATGTGTTTTTACGAATCCTGCACGTATCGGGTATGAAAATACTGATAGACCACTATACATTAAACACTACATATATTTTCTATTTACTGTATCGCGGATTATAACAAAATAATTTTATTATCACTTTTGTATTATGGATCTCCGCAAAGTAACGCCTAATTCTATAAATCATGATCTAGAAATTTACCCAGTTGTATTAGTGGTAGGACTGCAAGTAAGCGGTGGTCGAAGCCAGGTCACGTCGTAACCAGGCAGCGTTCAGGCGCACGGTCTCTAGCGCCTGCTGCACGGAGCGCTCGGTTCCCGGGGAGTGGTGGGTACGGAAGAACTCTTCTATCTCTTGAGCGCACGCTTCTGACGCAAAGTTCTCAGTCGTGGATTTTACCAGCCGCGAGAGTAGGTATCCACCCTGATAGTGCAATAATTTTTTACTTCTCTAAACAGTAAAATCTCCAAGTAAATGGTCATATTTTGTATTAAAATAACTATTTTTCATGATCTGCGAATTACTTTCGATAATATAGTGTGGGCGGGTATAATTTACATAGCAAAATAATAGTTTACCTAATTGCCCATTCCTAAGTGTATATAAAAACAATTATTTCAGACACACTTGTATCTGAATCAGTCAATGAACTCATTAATAAAAAGGTATTTTTAGAAAAAGGGCTACTACCAAAAACGTGCCGAATGTATAGGTACGATGCCTCAATGTCAAAAGTAGATGGCGGGTAGAAATGAACAACTTATTTCTTTTACAGACACTATACAATTAATATCAATTTAGAATTAAAGTCGAATAAAGATCTTTTATTTAAAGTTTTTATACAAAAACGACTTCCAATTTTTATAGATATGGATCAAATGTATATATAAATTTAAAAAGAAATTACAACAATTGTAAAATCAAATATCTTGGGTGTTATTGGATATAGAAAAACGCAAAACATAATGACTGTTTTAACTTACAATTAGTAAAAGTAATACTCTATATACCTGATAACGATTCATGAATTCCTGCCAATGATCTTTGAAGAATTGCCAGGCAAGATCGCGCCCGTTTCGGCTCACTGCTACTGAGACGATAACAAATACAGTATCCTGCGCTCGAACCTCATCCTGTAACAAAAGTTGACATTGAAAATTGTATCCATAGTACATTGAGTCACAAAATATAACATCGAAGTATAAAATATATAGACGTGAAAATTTGCACAACACTTTGACATATTATAGCTAGATTAACAAAAAACATAATAAACCTTTATGAGTGCTAAACTATTTTATATGCACACTTATATTCATAGCTGAGGTATTTTTAATGTAGACTACAGATATATTATTATTTATTATTGTATAATATCGAGTTGGATGTGTTCGTTTGAATACGAAACTATTTAAAGAGAAATGTTCTTGTTGCGTCTTTAAAACACAATAATAACAAATGAGTTCAACTCAAAAATGTTGAGAGGTGAGTATATTTTTATATATTTCTAAAGAATATTGCTAAAATACTGACGTTAAAAAACCACTTAAACCTTTTGAAGGTGTGCTAAAAAATGTTCAAAGTATTTAAATTAAAAACCGCGCTATATATTTCTGGGAATGTCTGATTAGACAAAGATTAGTAGTTGCTATCTCATCTTCCCTCTGTTATTTGTTGTCTCAGGCCTGCTTATTTATTTATTTATTTATTTATTATTTAATTAGAACGGACATGGCCCACTTACACTAATTAAACAGAATACATCACAAAAAAAAAGAATACATAATTTTAACTGTAACACAAAAAAGAAAATGAAATTGAATAAAATAAAACAATAAAAAAATAAAATAATAAAATAATAAAGTAAAATATGTAATGATAATAAATATAAAAGTCTTCTTCACATCCCATCAAATCTCTGCAGTCACAGTTGCTCGCTGAACTGCATGCATTGCTTTGCAATATTAGCCCATTCATCCGCAAATATGTCGCAGTGTGGGTACTCTGTTAATATTTTATTAAGCGCAGACAACGAACGCGGTATAGGAGAGGCTTATGACACCCCTGCCCTTTGTTTTATAATATAAGGAAAAAGGAAAACTTTGTAAAAATGGGTATTTACAGAGATAGCGAATTCAAGAACTCGCGTGAGCAAAGCGGGGTCTTTGACAGCGCCAAGTGCTCGGCTGATGCGGTCCTTCTCCTCGTGGAGATCGGCGGCGCGGTACAGTTGCAGAAACCGCTGGAATGCCGCCTCGTCTGCATCCGCAAGCACCGCACGGTAACACGCCGAGCGCAAGTCGGCCGGCAGCGTGCACTCGCCCGATATATGCTTCTCGAAACTGCAACCAAATCTATTTTATACTAATGACTAGTAGTGCTTGCGGCTCCGCCCGCGTGGAAAAAGCACGAAAGTAGTTAAAAGTAAAGTAAAGTAACAGCCTGTTACTATGCCCACTGCTGGGCTAAGGCCTCCTCTCTCCGTTTTTGGAGAGAAGGATTGGAGCTAAGACCGACCACGCTGCTCCAATGCGGATTGGTAGGTTACACATATCCCTAGAATTCTCTAGAGATATGCAGGTTTCCTCACGATGTTTTCCTTCACCGAAAAGCGTGTGATAAATTGCAATTATCAATTAGACACATAAGTTTTAATAGAAAAACCCATTGGTGCCTGCCCGGGTTTGAACCTATGTCGTCTCTAGAGAGTCGCACGGTCTCACCGCTAGGCTATCACAGCTTCGTTATTAGTAAGTAAAAACAAAAGTAGTTATTGTAATTTAACCATAAGAGATAGAGACATGCTACCGCGGACTTTTTTGTAGTATTCTTAGAGATCTACAATTCTCTAGTACATTACTTAAGCGTATCTCTGCTGGTTAATGCAGCGCCCGCGACTAATGCTCGCTAAACAAAGTTTTTTAACAACTGTGCGATCTCTTCAACACAATTTACATAATACCGATACTTCTACTATTTACCTAAACCATCCGGAAGTGTTGCCCTATCGTTTGGTGAAAACCGTATAAAAATCCGTTTAGTAGATTTTGAGTAAATCGATTACATACAGACAGACAGATATTTGAGACTTTGTTTTATAATAAGTATAGATAAACACACGCTGCCCGCGGTCCCATAAATCATCGGTGCGCTAGGGACAGGCACATGCGGTGCGTCAATTATAGTGCTTGTGGAATCTTAGAAGTTAAAGAAGCTCCAGAACAATTTAAGAGTATTAATTTCAACTTGCCCTCGTGAAAACATTTGCCAACCGCGTGCTGTGAAAGATTCAGATCATCATCCTCCTGCGCTTATCCCTCTCTAAGTGGGATCGGCACATGTTACAAACATGTTATGAAATGATTTGGCTACGTATTTTATGACCAGCCGTCTGCCTGGCGTCAACTTACCTTAGTCGTATATAACGACCCCTCGGTAAGAAAGAGGGTGGTCTACTCAACCGGATACCACATCTACTCTTCTTTTTATTTTACATTGTTTCTTTTTCCATAACATAAACACGGACACTTCAGTGGTGCGTGACCATGACTGTCGTAACTCACGTAAGTGCGATAGAGAGCGCAAAAGAGAAGACCTGTTTCCACACTTTATTACCTCGCGGGCGAGTTTTTAATATTAGTATATTAGAAATGCCTGTCTCACTTTTACACTACTATTAGAAAAAAGCCTACATTTAGTATTGTTATTTTAAACTACTATCTACCAACTTATATTAATCCTGTTGTAGTATACTTAATATTAGAAAATTAAGTCACTTAAATGTAACCATAATGAATAGGTGAGAGATGGTTAAATTTTAGAATCGACACCAAAGATTAAATTTGGTTCCCTTTTACATCTTTTTGTCTTATATGTAGAAAATTACATGCCATCATCGATACTGAACGTGGTCACTTCAAAAAAAATTTTTAGACACAATCCTGTTTCTTCGAGCAGCGGCTCTTTAAGGTCGTCTGTCCACCATCAAGAGGTCCCTACCAACATGGCGTCCGTTCGCAACTCCCAACTTCCTGAGGCTCATCTGGGTTAAGTCAGTAACTTTAGTTTTCCTACATAAACGGGTTATAGTAAAAATTGTGCTTACCGACACTTTGCTTCTTTCAATGTTTCGGGATCTTCAAAGCTGATCATCTTATGCAACACCAAACTCCTAAGAAGAGTATCGAGGTGACTCTCTTTTTCCTCCGCATCCCATCCCAACCGTCGTGTAATGTTGGCAAACAATTTCCTTCCATAATTTTTAAGTGGTTTGTCTAGAGCAGTGTGAGAGAACAAAGCACTCAACTTGATTAGGCAGTTAGATATCGACGACCAAACGGTGAAGTTATTTTCGTTACTAAATGCTTCTATCAATTTCAGAGACTGAAATAAAAAAAAAATACTATTAAATATTATTTAATTGTAACCACACTATGTTTAGGAGCTCGCTCAGTTGTAAAAAAAACTCGCTTGTTAGGTGTTTTAGTGGCGCGCGCCGCATAAAATAACAGAAATACACTAAAGTAATGTACTACGGAATTGTAGATGTACAAAAATACTACAAAAAAGTCCGCAACAGCATGTCTCTAACTGTTACGGTTAGTTCACAATAACTTCTTTTATGCTCAGACTTTCAAATCGGGAAAAATTTGGGATAGCTAGTTTATAAGATAAAAATGTCGTAAGTGGTAGTAAATTACGATTTTATTTCTACTTTATTTATTTGCTATTTAACCAATTATAAAACTTACTCCCCTGCCGCGTTTATTTATCGGTTCGCGATATATTCAAAAATACTAAATTGATTTTACGATCAGGCCTACCATGAACTTTTATTGCGACTCAATTGAAGACGTAAGCGACGACTGCGAACCACTTTCTTTTCGTACCATGAAGAGTGAATTGCATTGGGGTAGTAATGTTTGAAAAGGATAACATTATATGAACTATAGGTAACTAAGGAGGAATTCCGAACGCTCATTCGGCCACGACTTTAAGTGTGCGTCTTTAAAACGTCATGGTATGAAAAAGCAAAACAATTTCGTTTATGTCTTCAATTGAGTCGCAATAAGAGTTCATGGTAGGCCTGCTGATGTAGTTTAGACATTTGACGGACTGATTCCCGACAGATTGATGCAATTCATACCATCCTTTTCCACCATCCACCACCATTCTTTTTTTTTTTTTACAATCTTGCACATCTCTTCTTTTCTATAATGGGCGCAGCTTTCAGACTTCCTCTTGTATACTCATTTCGTATTTTATCCAATCATGTCACACCACACATCCAACTTAACATTCTAATCTCATTTGCATGTCTTATTCATTGCCCAACATTGTAATCCATACATTACGACAGGTCTAATAACAGTAAATAAATTTTCCCCTTAAGTTTAAGATATAAGTTCGTTTATATATAGGTAAGTATATATAGTAGTATTACCTCAGCGGTGTGTGTGTGTCCGGCCTGCACGAGAGCGAAACAGTCGTCGAGCAAACCCAAGCGGTCTAAAGGCGGCAACGATCCGTCGCGTACGGCGCGTACCAGCTGCTCCAACATGGCCGCCGGGTACCGGGTGCGATAGTACCCGACCTATGTACCACAGATATTTGCGATTTATAGAAGCAGGCGTTACTTTGCGGAATTCCATATTAAAAGCAATATAACAGATCTAACTACTTTGCTATAATCCGCACGGGTTAAGTGAATGCATGCAAAGCCAATGTGTATGAAGCAGGCAAAATCTACGCACCTTATACATGCAGGACAAGCCACCACATGCACCCCAAGGCGCAATTCACCAGCAACAACGCACACAAAAGCAGCACACACACCCACCACCACAATCTCGACGATCGTTTCGCCCCGAATGACGCTTCATGATGATGCTTCGGTTTCGGGGCGAAACGATCGTCGAGATTGTGGTGGTGGGTGTGTGTGCTTTGCTATAATCCGCACGGGTTAACCGTGCGGATTATAGCAAAGTAGTTAGTTCTGTTATATTGCTTTTACAGATATTTGCATTACATACTATCCGGCAACCGTTGTTTGTTTATAGATTGTTAGGGAATTTCGAGTGTACATTATAAATAATTTATACAATTAGGCGTTACTTTGCGGAGATCAAGCTGTGATAGCCTAGTGGTGAGACCGTGCGACTCTCTAGAGACGACATAGGTTCAAACTCCGGGCAGGCACCAATGAGTTTTTCTATTAAAACTTATGTGTCTAATTGATAATTGCAATTTATCACACGCTTTTCGGTAAAGGAAAACATCGTGAGGAAACCTGCATATCTCTAGAGAATTCTCTAGGGATATGTGTAACCTACCAATCCGCATTGAAGCAGCGTGGTAGGTCTTAGCTCCAATCCTTCTCTCCAAAAACGGAGAGAGGAGGCCTTAGCCCAGCAGTGGGCATAGTAACAGGCTGTTACTTTACTTTTTTTTTTACTTTTTTGCGGAGATCCATGATACAAAAGTAATAATAAAATTATTTTGCTATAATCTTCGATAAATTTAATCGTTATAATAAAGAATTTATCGCGGATTGTGACAAAATAATTTTATTATTACTTTTGTACATTATAAAAAATATTGTGCAAAGTTTTTTATAAATGTTAGATGTTGACAACCCATATCATTTAGGGGTATAAAAATAGATAATAGCCGATTCTCACACCTAGTGTATACGCTTATAAAATTTCATAAAAATCAGTCGAGCCGTTTCGGAAGAGTATGGTAGCTAACATTGTGACTCGAGAGTGACTGTGACTGTTATATATAAGATATAACATGCATAGGTAGTGATGTAAAATAAAAGACGGCCTGATAGTGTGGGATACCCCACAGCTGGGCCTTCGCACTCCTTTTTTTGGAAAGACTTTAGAACTTTGACTCACAAAGCCACTCCAATACGGATAGGTAGGTTTCACATATCTCCGGAATCCTCCTGAGAAACGAAATTTTCTTACAATTTTTTTTTCTAAGAAAAACGTATGATAAATTGCAAATAACAATTAGGTACATAAGAAAAACTGATTGGGTCCCGCCCACGGTTTGAACTCAAGACCCCTTAGAGTAATGATTATAATAGTATTATTTCGCTTTTTCTTCTATCGCATTCTTTATTATTGAATGCCAAATCCTGGATGGAAGTCCTTCATAGCGCGAATGTTACAGAGATCAGTAGGTGCGGTCACACCAACGGCTAGGTAATCGACCGCGGTGTCGTTTTCCTTCGACCTTGCCCACTATTGTCAATGAAAAAACGGACAGTCCACTATGCATTTAGCACTATATTTATATATTTTCTATTTACTGTATCGCGGATTATAGCAAAATAATTTTATTATTACTTTTGTATTATGGATCTCCGTAAAGTAACGCCTAATTCTATAAATTATCACTATTGTCAACTTATCCTGGTTATCTAATTGACTGCAAGCAAGGTGACCAAAGTATCCTAGGATTCTTTGTTAACATATTGTTTAGAGACATATTGTTATTTCGGTTAATGATAATATTATATCGCTGTAATGCGATTATTACACTAATCGTTGATTATAGTAGAATATTATCATTACTTTTATAATCATGTAGCGTATTTACTGGTTATAAACACTTACTGTCCCAGGATTGAGTTTGATCCACGAGTCTTCGGCAACATTTTCTAAGATTACTTCCTGCGATCGTTTCTCCAATACCGTAGACAATGCCACCTAAAAATAAATATAACACTCGACAATCAAATATAATATTATGTAGTACAAACTATACTTGTTAGTATGATAAGGAAATAATGTTCCAAGTATATGAGTCGAGTTTCATACTTATAACAGTATAAATTTAAAATGGCATTACATTTGGATAAAACCAAGTGATTCAACATTTAATACAATTCTGTTATATAAAATGTGATTATTCAATATTTTATTTTGATTAATTACACTTAAAACATGATATAGTGCGTAGCAAATTGCAACCTACATCCAAGCTTTCTAATCATTTGGATAGTCTTCAATAATATAATAAGTTTTGTTGATAAGTGATTTTTTAATTGCTTTTTTGATACTCGTGTATAGGCAAGTCCAAAACATGTAGTGGAATTTTATTTTTAAAAACGTATACCGGAGCCCATAGACGATCTTCGAACTTTCTGAAGCCGTAGCCTTGGTATTATTAATTTATTTCGGTTCCTGGTTTGGCTATTATCGCTATTTTTATTTAAAAATATTTATATTTATATAAATATTATCTATCTAAACTTATAAAACCAAGTCCCCAAAATGCTGTCTGTCTGTGATCGATTTTCTCAAAATCTACTGGAATCTTTGTGCAGTTTTTACTAAAAGGTAGTGAAATTCTCCCGGAATTTTTTTTTTATATTTTTAATATGTATAGTTTGACTGTTGCTATTCGTAATGCAACAACTTCGAACTTATAGATAAACAATTAAATTCTATCTATGTATATATACATTACAAACTAACTTAATCTTTATATATATGTATATAGCTATAGTTAAGTTTTTTTTTATTAGAGGTCACGCGATTGTTTAAAAACTTAACCGCCGCGTAAACCAACAGCGTCACACTAAAGTAAAAAAGTAATGTACTAGAGAAATGTTCATTTACAAAATGACTACAAAAAAGTCCTCAATAGCATGTCTACATCTCTTTTGGTTAAGTTACAATAACTACTTTTATGTTTAAAACAACAAACAGATGTTTAGAGTTTACTTCGATTCGTGTCAATTTTTGTGATACTGATTTCCATGCGGGTGAAGCCGCTGCAAAAACTGATATTAATATAAATTGATTGTGAAATTTATTGTACTGTATGCCTTCAAGCATTAAACAATAATATTAAATTCCCAGTAAAACCTTTAGGATATTAAAATCGGATAATAAATAATATTCAGTGAGCATATTAAAATTGAAGTTTTAATAATACTATTGTTATGTTGGAAATATTTGAAAACAGAATTTTAAATATTTCCAACTTCAACATGTGAACAACTTCAACAGATGCTGACCGTTGCCAAGATTTTAATACTTCATACGGACAAAGATCACTTTGATCATCGAACTTTTGTTGACATTGCTTCAGAACATCTCAGACTTATAAATATGTTAAGCAGAATATTTATATACAAAAAATATGTTGTCTGTTGCTTGCATTAATCGTGATGTTATCATGATTGTTGTTGATAATATTGCTTGTATATTATCAATAACATAATTCAATCAATAACAGGAAATTTTACAAATCAGGTCAATATCAAAAAACTAATGATAACCTTTATGATAATATGATAATCGTGAATTGATCAGTATATTTGATTTTCCATAATCTTTTGTTACCAATTATTAATATGATAGTGATTTTTTTTATTCAGTTGTTATACACACACTTATATATTATACTATATTATATTTTTGAAGCAAAACTGTAATTAGCAATACATTAAAAAATCACTTTTGAAGGCGAGAAAATATAGTTACACAAATCAGAAACTTAGGACGATCCATAAGAAAATCACAATTGGAGGTTGTTACTTAGTAGTAATTATAGCAGAAATCAGTTTTTTGCAAGGATTCTTAAACTAATCACTTTTTAAAGTTGCTCCTGAGTAGATATAGTAACAAAAATCAGCAATTATTGTAGATACTAAGAAAAATTACCTTTGAAGGTTGCTCTTGTGTAGATATAGTGACAGGAACCATCCACAGAGTTTTATCACCCTCACTGCCATCAGCACAGAACTTTTGTTGTGTCAATTTTAATATGCGATCTGCGCCTTTCTGTTCGGAATTAACCTGCAACAAAACTTATATTATAGGATCGATAGATTTGAGAACTTGTTTCAGTACCCTTATTGAAATATAAAAATTAAATCGAATTAATTATGTACATTTTAAAACACAGGCTGATTTGCTGCAGACCCAAGTTTTTATAGTAAAAATATATAAATTTAATTTCTTACACTTCTCTACGTGTAAAGCGTTCTTATGTAAGATTTTTTTTGGTAATAATTTGCTTAGAATATACTATCTTAGTTCAATAGTTTAGACAGAACAATGTCTGTCGGGTCATTAGTATTATTATATAGATTAGACAAATGATATTTACTCTTTAATATAGTGTAATAAAATATAAAAATTTCTATATATAAATCTTTTGATTAACAGGATCAAGGATATAAGGTACAGCAATCATTTAATAATGCTATTTTGTACATGCTGCATGTTAAAAAAAAATATTATTTTATATATAGATATATCATAAAAATTATACTTCTATAGATTAACAATACATTAGAATATCCATAAATATTAATTTTTAATAAAACAATGCTAAACTAGTTTTTATAGGAAAAGTTGGCGCCAACGATGTCGATTGAAAACTTTGTTTCTAAATAAATAGTTATAGATTTTATTATCATTCTTAGTTCATTTAATCCAGAACAAACATAAGTATCTATTGTTGGTTACATATATTGTGACATTAAAAAAGATTAACTGCTCAGTCGTTTTGATAACACTGAGAGATAGTATATCATCATATAATAACAATACAGTGTGCCTACTGATAACATATGTTAGCTCGTAATTAAAAAGCTTACATAAAATTTTGTTATTTTCATACTACTGCATACCTACCAACTTGTGGTGACCTGCAGGCCTACCATGAACTTTTAGATAACGATTCAATTCAAAGTCAGTACCTAAACCGGACCACTTTCTTTTCGTACCATGAAGAGTGGATTGCATTGGGGTCGTAATGTTTGAAAAGGATAACGTTATATAAACTATAGATGACTGTCTCTTTTACTCACATGTTTTTAGGACGCATTCCGAACGCTCATTCGACAACGACTTAAAGTGTGCGTCTTTAAGACTTCATGGTATGAAAAAGCAAAACAACTTAGTTTACGTTTTCAATTGAGTCGCAATAAGAGTTCATGGTAGACCTGCTGCACTAGAGTACCAAAGTTACTATATCCAATTGCGATTTTACAATTAGTGTTGGTAAATGAAAATCACAAAAGTAATGAAAAAAATATTTATTTTGCTATAATTCTAACCTGGTGCTGCTTTATAGTGCCTGCGGTTGTATGAATTCTGCATGCATAAAGTATGAATGCGGGTGGTGCATTCGACTTTAACCCTTACATAGATGACAATCGCGGATTATAGCAAAATTAGATTTTAGATAGAATCCCACGTATCCCAAAATGCAGCCACGAGCAACAATTCACACATAAACAATAGCAATACACAATCACCACTACAATCTCTACGATCGTTTCGCCCCGAAACCGGGGCGTCATCAGGAGGATAGACTCCATGACAAAATCATAATGCAGTACGCAGCTGTAATGATCGTAACGAACGAAGATGTTACGATCCAAGACCTTCTGGGCTCGTTTCACATCATAATACAACGTTGCTTGTGGCGGCATTTTGGGATACGTGTGGTGACTTGTCCTGCATGTGTAAGGTATGTGAATGTTGCCTGCTTCATACACTTAGCATTACATAATATTCTCTTAACAAACACGGATTATAGCTAAATAATTATAATATAGATTCTTTACTATGGCATTTCACCAAGTAACACCTGCTTCTATGAATCAAATAATATTTGCATTACTTTTGTATTATGTACCTCAGTAATTTAATACCTAATTCTATTAAATATTGAGTTATTTAAACAATATTATAAAAAAGGGCAGAAGGTAAGACGGCAGGGCGTCTCTCATGTTTTGGTGCGAGGTGGCAAAATATAAGAATGGATTAATAAAAACTACTGATTATACTGTAGTATAATCTACCATCCATACTAATATTATAAATGCGAGGCTACTCCGCTGGACTAATATTGATTTATTTGGCACAATTAAATTTTATACACCAGTGTAACATATAAGATAAGGATATAAGTCCAAAATTTTGTTTTGTGAAAGGAAGAAAAGGATATTGCATTTTATGATTATTATTACTTAAACGCTTTAACTGCCGCGAACGAAGACGCGAGTATCACTAGTCTATATCGATATCTATCCATATAAATATAAAACTGTCGCCAAAAACTGTCGTTACGTATCGAATTTCTCTAAAGCTATTGAACGGATTTTACTAAAAGGTTGAGCAATTCTTCCCAAAGGTTTAGGTTAACAGTAGGTATATAACGGTTTTATGAAAACCGAGTTGAATAGGTCGTTTTACAACAATTTTTAGTGGGGGTAGTAACAAGTAGTGGTGTCGATTGTAGTTTAGAGGGGGTATCATAAAGTCAGTCTCCTGCCGAGACTCAAGCGACTATTACATGCTAACCACCGATTTCCATGCGGGCGAAACCGCACGTATATTCACTATATTATAAAACAAAGAGCTGTCTGTCAATATGTAACCAAATTTCTCAAAATCTATTAAACGCATTTTTGTATGGTTTTCAATATAAGATGGTGTAATTTTTGAAGAAGGTTTAGATTAATAGTACGTTACATAACTAATCCCGTGGGGTCGGGATTTACGCGAGAATCACTGATTTTTATGCAGGCGAAGCCGCGGACACAGTTAGTTTTTAAATAAAAATAAAAATATATGATTTTCTAAATTCATACCTCCACCATTGGAAATCCCATTTGTTTGGTCCATGTTGACATCACAGCTCCAACTGGTTTATTTGAAGCCTCCTCTAAGGCTGCCCATAAATCTTCAGTAAAAGTGTTTTTATACTAAAACAAACCACAAAAACCCATATTCAAAATGGTGAAAACATAGATCTATTATGCTTTCACTTCTAATCTGCTGAAGCAATATGGATAAATTTTGGTACACCTTATATACTGGGCCAACACACAGGACATAAAGGAAACATTTTTCGTTTTAGTAAAATTGAGATTATTTTAAAACTAGAGTTGATGTCAATGAAGTCAAAGGTATAAGTAGTTGAATATAAATATAAAGTCCTATGCCTTACAATTGCCTCATGCCAAAAAAGCAATTTAGTTTAAGTGTTTTTACTGATAAAACTAGCCCATACTCTAATTTTCTAATTACTCTTCAAAGAATGGTTCCCTGAGTAAATTGGAAATTCAAATAAGCAAACTAATAATACTATAAGTTTAAGTTCTTTGGAGAGACTTAGTCATGACATTAAATGTATGTTGGTTAATTAAAAATGGGTTACCAGAACAGAAATATTTTGTAAAAACAATCAAAACATTATCAAATGGACTTCACTACTACTACTTATATAAATCGAATATAAATACCTGATGTCTTGTTAAGTAAATATGCATGCCTTTACGGAAATCATCATCTCCAATGTATCTATGTAACATGCGTATAACAGATGCACCTTTGTTATATGAGATATCATCAAATATTTCATCAATTTCTGATGGGTGTCCCACTGGTACCTCTATAGGATGGGAATTCTTTAAACAATCTAACTCTAATGCTCTGCAAATATATAAATTGTGTAAATGTTTTAATTTTATGATTTATTACAGCAGGTGTTTCTTTTTTGGCATTTTATTGAATATATGCATTTCAGTAATTGAAAGATAGCCAATGTTGGAATATAAAAGTCATTGACTTAATAAGTGTGATGACTTGGCAGCATTCCTCTATTATCATGTGCATAATTTTAAAATTAAACTAATACCATGGAGGATTAAATTTATGACTATTATTAAATATACTATAATTTATAATACTAAATTATATTATTTAATATTTTAATATTTTATTTATTTATTTATATATTTTATTTAAATAAATATGGTAAAAATTACATCCCTAATAACCATTATAATAACATACATGTTACATGTACATGTTAATCTTCAACATACATGTTACATGTACATGTTAATCTTCAACATACATGTCACATGCCTATACATACAATAAAACTCTCACTGAACTTGTACATAATTTTCCATTACAATTATAATCATTGCAGCATTTTTTTTTAAATGAATCATCAACTATGCAAAAATGCAACCTTCTTTATTAATATTATCATTTAGATAATATATAGGGATACTATGAAAATGTACATTTCTTTTATTATTTTACAATTTTACTTTTACATATGTGACAATCTAATAATTACTATATTATATCAATATGATTTATTAATTATGAAAAATACCTTATATATGTTTCTGTTACGAACTGGGTCCAAATATCATATTCAGGGAAAAGATGATTAACACACAGGAACTCAACAAAGGATGCATAGCCTTCATTCAACCATAAATGTGTCCACCACTCCATAGTGACCAAATTACCAAACCACTGATGTGCAAGTTCATGACCCACAACTAATGCAATCCATTGTCTTCTTACAGCTGATGTATGTTCTTCATCAACTAGCAGGCATGTTTCCCTATAGGTTACAAGTCCCCAGTTTTCCATAGCACCGGCAGAGAAGTCAGCAATAGCTATCAAGTCAATTTTTGGTAATGGGTAAGCAATATCAAAATACTCCTTATAGTATGGCAGTACTTTTGCTGCAACTTCTAATGCAAATAAACCCTGTTTACTTTTTCCTACAGGAGTATACACCCTTACCAGTACACCATCTCGTGAAGTTTTCTCTACAAAGTCATACTCTCCAACAACAACTGCTACAAGATAAGTGGACATAATAGGAGTTGTATGGAATTGTAAAATTTTCTTGTCACCATTAATTTTTTCTTCATTCACTGGCATGTTTGACAGTGCCACTCTATCAGCTGGTACTTCTAAAGTAATGTCGAATGTAGCTTTGATGGCAGGTTCATCCCAGCAGGGGAAACACCGACGGGCATCAGTAGCTTCAAATTGAGTAACGGCAGCATAACGTTCTTCTCCCCCTGGAGTCAAATACTTGCTGCGATATAAACCCTTCATTTTATCATTAATTTCGCCAGTAAATTCGCAGTATAGCGTCGCATCACCTATGGGAAGTAATTTGTCGAACGCTATAACTACGGTTTCGTCAGTCGGCACCAATCTCACATCCACTGGATCAAGTGTCGTAATTGAACCACCATCGTCATACTGCAGTGCAACGCTTGTTAACCCTAAATCTAAACTATTTAGCACTATTTCTTTGGTGGAATTAACAATCTGAAAATATATATGCGTGTTTTAAAAACGTCACACGGGAAACTATTGTTTGCAGTAAGGACAATATGATGAAAAATCCACTTACCGATACTTTCACTCTAGTTTTTCCACTAAATGAAAATTTATTAAGATTAGGAACCAGTTGCAGTTCGTAATGTTTAGGTACAACATTTTTTGGAAGTCGCTGAAACGGTTTGTTTTCTGGCATTGTCACTTTTTCTTTCAAGATTGTAAATTTGGGACGTAACACAGAAAAATACCGTAATGACCGACTGACAGAGTAAACTCGAGCTCCTGTCGCACCCGCACCGTTGATACGAACCCCCCTCACACGTCCACACCCCTCTACCAAGTAACGGTATTCGCTACGTAATAACTTATAATGGCGACTTAGATTACGATGACTGCTATAGTTTTGAAAACGAAATGCAAATGAATTATGCGCACCACGTAGCAGTAGTAGCGTCATGGAACCTAAATAGATGACGCTATCAGTGAAAGTAACAAGTTCAAATTTTTTAATGTAGCCTTTAGTCTACGTTAGTCTCAGATCAAAAAAAGGAAGATGGATTGCACGAAACAAAAAATGAAGCTATCTGTGTGTTTCTTTATACATAGTAGAAACTAGAAACACAAAAAATACATACAATGGTACCTTGACATACGAGTTTAATTCGTTCCGTAACCTTGCTCGTATGTCAAATTGCTATTATCTCCGAGCAATTTTCGCCTTTGAAATTAATTGAAATGCCATTAAACCAGACTCGAAAATACCATCTCAGTTATCGTCAGTAAATAACCGTAAATCGCTCGTATCTCAAATCTAGCTCTCATCTCAAAGTAGGGATGGACAGAATCACCAATCACTTAGTGATCATGTTATGATTCACTCATCATAATATCCAAGTGAATGTATTACCTAGAATTTGATTTAAGATATTGAATTGAATATGATTTAAGAATTACGTTTGTTTGTAGTAACAATAACTTAGCCGATAGCATTTTTTGCTATTTGCTATTTTCGCTTATAGCGATTAAGCGATAACTGGACCTAATGATTGGTTATACAAACAAATGTAGTCCTTATATCCTATACATTGCATACGCATATAAGGCCTACATTTGTTTGTATATACAATAGCAATCACAATAGCAGCACGATCACCGTGGTCACCTTTGATCATATCACAGTGCGAATATGATTCTCAAATCGCAATCATACCCAAGCTTATAAATAATTTATAGAATTAGGCGTTACTTTGCGGAGATCCATAATACAAAAGTAATAATAAAATTATTTTGCTATAATCCGCGATACAGTAAATAAAAAATATATATAGTGTTTAATGTATAGTGGACTATCAATATTTTCATACCCGATACGTGCAGGATTCGTAAAAACACATGCGAAAACCTCCACCACTTCCACCACAATACACAAGCACTACACAGGTTCACTATCACAAACTCAACAATCGTTTCGCCCCGCAACCGAAGCATCATCAGGAGATAGACTCCACGACGTAATCGCAAAGCCTTATCCCAAGCTTATCTTAAAGTAAAATATAGTTCGCTTGACGTATCTCAAAACACTCTTATGTCAGGGCAGTGAGCACTCGTATCTCGGGGTGCACCAACGTACGTTAATAAACAAAATTAAGCCGATCGTCGTCATAAGCGAACGAGCACTTATTACACTTTTATTCAATAATTATTTGATTCAAAAGTTCATTATATGTCGCATTGTACTAATACTGTCTTCAAGTATTAATATTTAATACTAATTTTTGTAAGTGATTAAAAGCAAGTCACAGTTAACTAACTCTCACTTTGCTTTTAATCTTTTAATCACTTACTTGCTTTTAATCACTTACTTGCATATGTATAAATCATTTCATCATTACATAAAAAGCCCAAGGAATTAATTATAATATATAAAACCACAGAGTTATAACTGTTTTTCGATTATTTCATACTAGTAGTACCCGTGACTTTGTTCGCATCGAGTTCAATGTGTAATTACTCCCAACAATGCAATAGGTAAGTATGTGGTTTTTTCTGTTCGCAAAGGAAAACGGGAATTTTCTTATTCTATATTTTTAGCCAGGTACAAATTTCAATAACGTTGCTCTTAGACGTAAAAGCTTAATTTTCGCATTTATAATATTAGTATAGATTAAATATTATAGAAAAGACTACACCAACGGAGATGCCGATCCTATAATTCAATTTTGCTTTACCAATCAGAGAGCACTCTTGCGTCCAAACGCGGTTCAAACAAAGAATTATCAATACTAAAGTAGGTGAGCCATAGGTAATAGCCATAGGTAGTGTAAATGAGAGTGTCACAATAAATAATGAGAGGGAAGATGAAACTCATATACTTTATCTTTCTCTAATCACACATAAAAAAGAGAGACAAATAGATAGACCCTTATTTAATTTGTCTTCATTGTAATATGGCACATTTTAGGCTTTTGGTTGTCAAAGACTGTGTGACGACTTAAGTAATAATATGTATAAATAAATTTTTACAAGAAGCCAAGAGCAAATGAAATTTATTCCTCTTCGTCCTGTCTTCTGAAAGAAATTTGGATACTGGCTTCACGCTCTCCCATCAATGAACCTGGGTAATCTTTAAGACTATACCACCTTAAAACTGGCGATAAGTTCTTGACACACTCAATCAAATCAATCGAGCCGCCACAGTCCACACAGATGCTATTGATGATTAGTAGTTGGACCTATGGCTAACCTATGGTTACCATTGTCTTTATAGCAGTTTTAGAACCAAAGCTATTGTTCATAAGATTAGAAAAGACCTTATGGATAAATATCATCCTTTGGAATTTGGGGAGGGAGTTGGGATGATACATATGTAGACGAGAAACATTTTCCAAAACCATATTAATTTGAACTTTATTTACAAAATCTTACGAGCTATTTTTAAATGTTTGTAACATTATAATGAGTACAGTGCAACACAAAACGTTCACAAGGTCACAATAAATCTTGATTGCCGTTAATTACCATAAGAGAACAAGTTTCTTTAAAGAACATAAAGAAACTCAAATTATACCTTGCAATTCCGTATAACGTAATTCTTACATTACACTACTAACTAAAAAAACGTAAATCTTTATGGTTACGTCACAGACAAGTAAACTGACAAAAACACTGACGAATAATTAATAAGACAAAAATAAAAATAGCTCTGCAATTTGCATTTTAAGGGAGCGGGAGAGGGTTAAATATTTTAGTTAGTAGTCTATGAGGGTTAAATGTCAGATCCTATTTCCTAAAGTGCTATTTTCTGATTTGCGTCTAGTCTGTAGTCTTTGCGTCTAGACTCTAGTGCAACTTTAAACTTGTAAGCAAGGTTTTAAGTTTGCCCTACACGAGTTTAGTTATTTTTTATGCTGCCGATGTATGCTAATTGCTAAGGACTTTTGTTAGCGTGTTTTTAGATTTAGTTTTATTCGCAAACAGTGACAATGAATTTTATCTTTGGTACTATTTACATGTTAATTATAGGTATGTTATGTTAGATTTTTTAGATTTTTCCGAGGATTGCATATTATTATTGAATACTAATAAAAAGCCGGTTTTATCTATTTCATATTGCTATTATAAAGTGAGGCCAAGTCAATTTTAAGTTCAATTTTGCTTTTTAAATGCACTACGCATTCGGAAATCCTAACGTATATTATGGCGAAACTTAAAAATAAAAACAAATACTTACCTAATAATCTTAAGTGCATTAGACAATAAAATTAGTTTATAATAAGTTTCATTATTATATTGAAGTCAATTTTTGTTTTGTAATTTTAGGTTCAAGCGTCGTATCATCATCTAGAGTTTTAGAGCTAAGCGATAAATTTATCGATATTAGCAGTGAAGGTGTTTGGTTTGTAAAATTTTATGCACCATGGTGTGCACATTGCCGCAGAATTGAACCTATTTGGGCACATGTTGCTCAGGCTTTGTACAACACACCAATAAAGGTAGCCAAAGTTGACTGCACACGATTTAATGCTGTAGCCACTCACTTTAAAATAAGAGCTTATCCTACCATAATGTTGTAAGTATTTTTTTGATTTAGTAAATGGTTTCAAATAACTTAATTTTGTGATAACAGTTACCACAATGATTTGTTTCTTTATTGTTTATTATTTTCTAGCATTAAAGGCCCATTTTGGCATGAATATTCAGGAGAGAGATTAAAAGAGGACATGGTTAACTATGCTATGAGAATGTCTCAACCTGCTGTTCAAAGAGTATCTCATGCTGATAGCTTAGGCTATTTAAAAGAAACAAATGACATATTTTTTGGTTATGTTGGGAAACAATATGGGCCACTATGGGTAAGGTGAAATATTTATTAATAACCCTTTAAAAATCACAAGTAATATTAGTTAAACTTTTAAAAAATGCACCAACTGTCAAACACTAAATTATTTGTAAAATACACAATTAATATGAGTAATAGTCGCCACAAGTTTGAATTAATTATCTTAATGTAAAAAGAAAAGCAAACTTTCTGTAAAGAATTCAAAAAATATTTTTAGTCTAAAAATATGAGAGTAAATGTGATACACTTAAAAAAATTGATTGCTTAAATAAATTAAATTTTCAACATGAAATACTAATAACTTGTTGCAATTTTGAGCACAATAGAGAGCATTTGACTGGATAATAAGGTTAAATTGTAAGATACTAAGGTAACTTATGGTTATTTTTAGGATATCTTTTCAAATCATGCAGAGAAATACCAGGCACATAGCTGGTTTTATGCATTGTCACATGAAATTGCAAAAAATGATTTGAATCCTCCAAATGATACATATGTATTCGTATACAAAGAAGAGGAAATTATTTATTTTCAAAGTGAGTAAGCTAAGTTACTGAACTCTTTGTTCTGCATGGATCTGATTTTTATATTTATAAAATAATATCAAACATTTGTCTGAAATTACTATTGTTGTGCAAAATTAATTGATTATTATTCATTAATTAAAATATTACCACTGGGAGTTCTGTTGTATTCATTATACAGAGTACAATAAAGCTTCTGCCATCTGACTTTAAATAACTTAGTTGTTTATCAACAATTTAATATTAATTATACATTTCTAAATGCTGCGTATAAGTTACATAGCTATTGCAATTTTTTCTTCTTTTTAGATAAAATTTCATAATATTCAGTGTTCATCTATGTTTCAGAGTGCTTAAATTGAAAAACGGAAACTTAATATTTCAAAAAATATATTCTGACTATGTAGTAGAGTGGTATATTTCAAAATTGAAAAACAATGTTATTTAGATTTTAATAATGATAAGATTTTTTTAAACTTTTTTCTTTTTTTTCCTATGGTTTATTTATCAATAGGTTAGGTTAACTTTTTTATATGTGTTTCACAGCATATCCAGAACTCTTGGAAGATAGGGATGCATTAAATACATCATTGAATAAATGGGTTAATGAAGAGAGATTTGGATTTTTCCCCAAGATAACAAGATCAAATATAAATGATTTAATAGGCACTAAAAAGTACATAGTGATGGCTGTTGTATCAGAAAACAAACTGAATGAGATTACACAGACTGAGCGTGACTTCAAGGACATGATTGAAAGTATTATAAGGTATGGCTTCCTTAATTGTTAAGATTATCTGTTTATTTGTATCTGCAGATTATGCAACAATTATTTAGAGGGAATTATTTATGGAGAATGTTTCTATTTAAATTAAGGTATAAGGTTTAGCAGTTATGTTAAAATGTAAAAACTTAAAAGTCTTTTCTTGTAAACAATATTTAAATTAATATAAAGGATGTTTTTTATTATTTCAAGAATGTAATTTATACAATAATATATATATGATATACTTTGTGGCCTGTTATACCTTGAGTGAGACCACACGTCTTACTGTAGGTTCTGGAATCCAAACTAATTTTGGTAAGGGCCAGTAGTAATTATCATAAAGTATAGGTTAATAATACTGGTAAATATTTTTTTTTATGATGTTTATGAATATTAAAAAAAATTGATTGACATTGTATTACAGGAGTAAAAAGCATGAATTACACAAAAACTTTCAATTTGGTTGGATGGGTAATCTTGAACTAGCGAGCTCAATAGCTATGTGGGAGTTGTCAGTGCCAAATCTACTTGTTCTCAACTCCACCAATAGCCATCATCACATACCTGATGATGACCCTGTGCTCATGACTCCGGAAGCGGTTATAATGTTTCTTGACCAGATACATAAACAGATGGCACCAGTAAGTATAAGCACTTAACGTTGCATTGAAAATATAGTTTGCAATTAATAAATAAAAAAATGCTCAGTTAAGCAGGCAACCTGGTGTGTACACCATATTAAGTATTAATTCAAAATATTCTTTATTCAAGTAAACTTGTAAACAAGTGCTTTTGAATCGTCAACTCTACTGCTGGTTCGGAAAGCTCGGAATGGTTCCTAAAAACATTTGAGTCAAAGAGACAGAGTTATCTATAGTTCATATAATGTTGTCTTTTCAAACACACTTCATGGTACGAAAAGAAAGCGGTTGGATTTAGGTACTAACTTTGAATTGGACCGTTTTCCTAAACTTCATGTATGCCTACAGGGCACGTTTACCCACCACAAAAAGTGCACAACGCCGCTAAAGAACTTTTCAAAAATAATCTATGTCTTATAGAAAACTAAACGAAACATTTCGCTCACGATATGCAATATTTACTTTATGCAGGTTTTATCACGCTGTTTTTATTTACCACTAAGCGCACGGCGAATTGTAAATCCATACTGATATTATAAAAATGATAAGTTCTCTCATATCTCATCATCATGGGTCATGGGTTCAAAATCCCGGACACTCACTAATGAGTTTTTCTGCTTATATACCTAATCGATATTTGAAATTTATGACACTTTTCGGTGAAGGAAAGTATCGCGAGGGAACCTGCATATCTTTGGAGAATACCTGGGATATGTGTCATTTAGAAATCAGAATTGGAACGGCGTGGTGGGTATAAGCTCCAACTCTTCTCTCCATAAAAGGAGAGAGGAGGCGCAGCTGTGGGATATTAACAGGCCGTTACTTTAAGCGTAAGTTTTTTCTTAGATAACTAATGCTTATTGGATTTGGATTGGGTGGGGTTTATCATGCAATTTAAGCTTCGGTGATAACGGCTAAAATACATAAAAGGTTTTAAATATTTCAGACATACGGTGGTAACCACTATGTAGTCGGCCTCTACCGAGGTTTTTTTGAGCTACGAACAAAATTGCTAAGCATGTGGCGCGGGAATCCTGTATTAACAGCACTTGTATTTGGTTTACCACTAGGCTTCCTCTCTCTTATCTTTTATTCGATTTGTTGTGCTGATATACTTGACGCTGATGAGGAAGAATTAACAGGTAATTTTGTTTTGATTTGATAGTGTTTAATCCACACTATCATAAAACCTTTGTTGACTTTTTTGACAATTTATATAACTAGTATATTTTAAACTTTCGCGATTCATACTTATTAATATGTAAAAATACGGGTGACATCGCGACTAAATCGAGTCACCTTTGTATAATTTATATAAGTGTAGGTATGTTTAAATTATACCGTGTGGTATCCGGCTGAGTAGAATAGATCACCCTCATTTCTTACCGTGGTATCGTAAAAGGCGATTAAGGTAAGTCGATCCGCCGTGTGGTATCCGGCTGAGTAGAATAAACCACCGTCATTTCTTACCGAGGTGTCGTAAAAAGGCGATTAAGGTAACTCGAAAAGTCGTGTGGTATCCGGATGAGTAGAATAGACCACCCTCTTTCTTACCGAGAAGTCGTAAAATACGGCTAAGGTAAGTTGACGTCAGGCAGGCAGCTGGTCGTAAAATACGCAACCAAATCATGTGACATGTTTGAAACATGTTGTGCCGACTCCTCTTAAGAGTGGGATAAGGACAGAAGAAGATAAGTTTAAATTAGCGTACGTGGTTGTATAAAAACGAGCATGCGTGCGTCCGCGAGTATGCACGTGCGCGCATTTTTGTATGTAAGTATGTATTGAACAGTCATAATGTTTGTTATCGACGAAGGAGATCTTGATACTAATTATTATCGACATATTTCATGACTTTCTTTTAAAATTTGTATTAGTGATATACTAACGTACTTAAAGTAACTATTTAATATAGATTTGAGATTAGCGGTTATAAGAGCTGGTATGAATAAACGATGAACCGATAAAACGATCAATGACACATGAACTTTGCATATAATGGCAGAACTCCTCTTTATAATTGTTGAAGTGTTAAGTTTATTATTAGAGAGTATCATTTTAAATTTTATATGTTTCATAATTTTATAATTATAATAGTTTCTACTCGAAATTTTGCCTCCGTTAGTTATTCAGTCGTATTTTACGACCCCTTATCTTAGTCGCCTTATAAGACACCTCGGTAAGAAATAAGAGGGGTCTATTATTTTCAGCTGGATACTATACGGCAAATTCACATTTATAATATAAACAAGATAAATTTCACTATTGTTAAATACTCTTTTTTATTTTCAGAATGCCACGAAAAGAAAGATTAATCACGAAATTTCGTTACTTAATAGAGATATTTGTAGTTTTTTCAGAGGCTTATATGATTTCAGTATTGATTATTTAATAGGTATTTGTTTGTAAGTTAATAATAGGTGTTTGTTTTATTTGTTGATTAATCTAAATGTGTACTATAAGTTTTATTTTTGTTGTCGGTGCTAAATTTTTTAGTTACGTGCAATGAAGTCTTAATTTTTGTTTTAATTGATAAATTATTTTACTTAAGTAATATGTTTTTGCGAAATAATTTATCAATTTTGTTTTATTACATTAACATAAGAGCATACCTACATGCGATAATTATGAATTGCAATGTAATAGCAAAATTGCTTTTTTTGAAACAAATTTATTTAAATGTACGCATCGTATTCGCCGGATTTGTTTTAAAAATATTGTTGTTACTAAATATATAAATGAAACCCCCTATATTTAAAACGCTGTGTAGCTCTACCGTTTACTTAAATTGTTTTTTTAGTAGGACAAATCACTTATTACATTTTATAGGAGTCTGTAGAATATTAAGAAGAAAACGTAGTTGTAAATTTAACTACAGAAATCATATTATACAAACATTCTGATATCGTTGTCTCGGCAGAGACTGTAATACAGCTTGCTTCATTTCAAAAGCAGTTCTCCTATAGTTTATAGTATTTCCTCACTACATCCGCAAGGTCAGATTGCTCAGGCTCCAAAGACTTCAGAACCGATTTATGCGGACAGCCACTGGTTGTCCGTGGTTCATGCGAAACGTTGACCTCCATAGAGACCTCGATCTCCCTACCATTACTCACCTCTTTAAACGTTTTCCGAAATCTTACTTCGAGAAATCTGAGGTACACTCGAACCCCCTTATTTCAGTTGCTTCTACCTACATCCCAGTTAGGTCCGACCATCGAAAATATAGGCGTCCAAAAAGCGTCTTGTATGACCCCGACGATCAAATAACGATCGCCAACACAGATACACTCTACACGTACTACACGCACACAGCGTCTTCGCCGGCGAAGACGAGGTCCCAGTTTTCTGACGTCGGTCGGTCGTGGCTTCTCGCCACCCTTCCGACGCCGCAATGACTAATCTAAGTCGTACCATCAACCCTCCACTACGCGTCGCCCTAAGCCGTGGTCCGGCCTCACAGGAGGCGCCCTTAGGACGACGTTCCCCGACTTAAGTAGAGCTTCTGCGCTCTACTCCCTGCATTTCGCAACCTCGGCGATGCTTCTGCGCTCGCCCGTCCCGCCCGGTGACGCTGTAAAAGCCATTAGGGCTAACAGCATACAGTCAGTTCGAAAAAAAAAAAATCACTACATCCGCACTTTACGTAAGGTGTGAAGTTGAACTCCACTGACATTGTCTGTTGGCGATCTTGTATCGTCGATCTATTTCGCATTTTATTCTGTTCGATCGTCGACAGTTTAAAGCTCTAGCGATTTGTTAATAGTTAGTTAATCGATTAGTTAATCTGGATACGATTGGATAAAATTTTTAAATATACTATTTAAAATCGCCAGTGATCTATTCAACAAAATTGCTACAACAGAGTTCAAGGCAAATTAAGCTATGAAAGGAATATTGATCGCTTCATTATAGTAAATTTTAACAAAAATCATTATATTCTTTCTATTTCTTTTTTCTTAGTATACCCATTCCAATGATATTTAATAATTCTTTAAAATTTGGATGTAGATAAAAAAAAATGTTCACATTTTATTGCATTCTTTTTTGTGTTTAGTACCTATACAAAACTTTTATAACATTTAAAAGTCAAATGCAAATCCATTAAAGGTTTGGCAGTTAAAAAAATAGTTTTTGTGTATTGTTTTCCAATAATATTTGCTTGATTTGATACTGTTTTTATTAACTGTTAACCCAATACAATTAAACATCTTAAATCAAAAATAACGATAAAAATTCAAGGTAATTAATTAATTACCTTGAATTATTATCGTTATATTTGATTAAGTTACTTAATGAATTGATTGAGGTATTGATTTACTGGTTTTGTGTTTTAGCCTAAATGGTAAAATCTAGATCATAAGCTTTCGCACATTTCTATAACATTTTTCCTATGGTAAAATTATCAATCTTTGACAAATCCTTAATATGGCGACCCTATGAACTATTTTAGAATAAGATAATCTAAGGAAATTCTGAATAATAATAATATAATTATAAGAATATTCAAGAAACAATATATATGTGTAGTAATTTAATTTTACTTTTACGTAGAATATGTGCAATCTAGTCTTTTGTTTTAATGTTTTTGAAATTTTGAACAATTATAATCAGTTTTCTTTACTTAAACGAAAAAATCATGGTAATGTTATTTACAAAAATTGTATAACTTCAGAAGGCTTATTAAATTCTTAATAATTATATGATTTTTTTTATTTCCAAGGTTCTCTATGTGTATTGTTATATGCCTGTTTCACATTGTTAATTGCAACAGTACTTCTACAAATGGAATCTTAATTGCAATAAACATTAAAACATTCAAATTCTGAATCTAATCAATTCCCTAGAAACATAGACAATACTTATTAATAAAAATTGAGATATTTTTTTCAATTCAAAGCTTCAAACCCACAACTTAATAATTTGTTAATTTAATAATAAGTCAAAGTAAAACAATGTTTTCTTTAATAAATAATTTTTAATAATTAATTTCTTGCCACACCAACGTTCCATGTGCTACTCTAATGAGTAGCATGTAGTTGGTTTTACATTTTATTGTTAAATATCACAGTAAGTTTCAATATAATTTACTGATTTCATCAATATAAACAGCTAATTCAATTTCCCTAACTCTTAATTTTAGTTGATTGTACCAAAATGTGAAATCATTGCCATTGGATGTTTTAGTAGACTTAACTTTGTTCTGTTCCTCAGAAATAAAAGACTCTATTAAACTACCAGGATAATAATTTAGTACAGATATTGGAGCTTTGTTATATTTTGTAGAAAGGTTGAATCTATCTTTCTTAACCTTTGATTGCATACAATAATGTGACGCTAATTCTTTTCTTCTTTGAGTTTTGATATCTTCATTGGAACTACTACTAGAATGTTCGTTTTCTTTGTACTTTAATTTTGAAGATTCACATTGATGATTATTTTTCTGAACAAATCTATCAATATGTGCACCAAAGCTGTTTTTTTCTTGTTTTAATTTCCCATCGTTAATTTCTAAATCCATTAAGGTTTTTTTGGAGCTATTATTACTTTGGATTCTTTGATTCTCAATTATATTAGGAGATTCATAAGCATTTTGATTCCCATTAACATGTAATATAAATTTATTATGTGGATAATCTGCTTGCTTTAAAATATCTTGTGATTTATTCTTTATTCTGTGTAGATAATATTTTGCTGATACATCAGGATATGTCATACATTTATATTGAAATTCTTTTGTGTTTTGTTCATTATTATTTTTAAATGACATAAACAAATCTGAAAATGTTTCTATATTATTAGTAGTATCACTTGAATCTCTAAATGAATTACAGAGCTGATGAAAAGTTTCAACCTTTTCTTTATCAGGGGAATTTTCAATATCACAAATAATTTTCCATAATTCTGTAGAATCTTTAGAGTCATTTGTTAGATGTGATTGATCATGTGTTTCACATAGTTCTATTTCTTCACTAACACTGTCATTACTTTCATCACCTTGCCACAATGGACTCAAATTAATGGATGCATTTACTGCTGACAGTAAATGCATAAACTTCTTCTGCTCTATACCTTCACTTAGTATAGTAATTGCTATTCCATAAGATCCAAACCTTCCAGCTCTTCCTATTCGATGTAAATAGGTTTGCCATTCAAATGGAGGCTCAAAGTTTACTACAAGATCTACATTTGATGCATCAATTCCACGAGCAGCTAAATCTGTAGATATTAAAACTCTACATTTATATTCCTGTAACGTTTTAAGTGCATCAAGACGTTCTATTTGTCCCTGAGCACCATACAACTGTTTAGCAGGCCACTTCTCTCTTGTTAACATTCTATATACTTCTCCTACTCTCACTTGATAGTTGCAGAAAATTAGACATTGTTTAAATTGTGTTTTGGTTAAAATCTTTACTAGCTCTTTAAATCTATTTCTTGTTTGTAAAATGTTATTGCTGTTGTATTTAACATAAGTTACTTTTTGCACTACTCCTAATAAAATACAGTTACTATTGGGACAAATGTGTTGTACATCTTGAACAAACTCTTTAATAAAATCTTTACAACTTTCAGAATACGTAGCACTACTCATTATTACTTGTTTTTGGTGAGGCATAGCTAAATTAATAAACTTGATATCTGCCAAATAACTTTTTTCCATTAGTTTATCAGCTTCATCTAGAACTAATAGTCTTGCTCCACTTACATCTATATGACGCTCATTGATAAGATGCCTTAATCTACCTGGGCTGCCAACTACAATATGAACTTTTCTTCCTTTAAATTTTTCAATATCTTCTTGAACAGATAAACCTCCTATTACAAGTTCCACAACCAATCCTTAAAAAAGTAATAATATTAAAACAAGAAACAAAGCCTTAAATTATATAAATAGTAAAATAGAAACCTTTATATTGACATCCTATTTGTCTTAATACATCACAAATTTGTGCTGCAATCTCACGAGTGGGTGCTAAAACAACAACTTGCAATCCTTTAGTTAGATCTAATTTTTCTAAGGCAATAATGGCAAAAACTGCTGTTTTCCCAGTTCCTGATTTGGCTTCCATTAATAAATCTAAAGTAAAAAAATTAAGTTAAGCCGAGCATTATAGTGGAATGATTCTTACACCATGCACTTAATTGCTTACCAAATCCACATTTCCCCAATGGAATACCATGTAACTGAATTGGAGAAGGTCTGATGAAGCCGGATTTTTTTAATCCTTCTAATGTTTTTGTCGAGAGGAGCATTAAATCAAATGTCACATCTTTCGTTATTTGGACGTCTTTAGTTCTCTGGTGATTTTTTAAATCATGAGCTAAAACCATTTTCTGTTCACTTTAAATAATCGCAATATTTGAAATTTTGAAGTAGGTATATATTGGCAAGCTAACCTTAAATGTTTATAAGGATGTCAAAAATAATCGATTTTAGTGCTAATCGATAAATTTTATTACAATAATCGATTTTGTAATCTATTACTCCAAGATTATAAATCAATTTTTTAAACATCTATTATTCATTATTTTTTTTTCTTGTCTATTAAGATAAGATACCTGTGGAGCCAAACAACACATTTGAATTTCGCAATCAGTACATCTATAATTTTTTATTCGTAGTTGTCCAGTTTAGTTAGTCTTGATTCTAAGTGATTATAAAAAAATATTATTGTTAAATGATCAGAAAAAATTTATAATTAAATAAATTGTTTTTTTTATAGATCGGTTTATTTTGAAGGGAGAAAATCGATTCTTCATGTTTAAATTAAATCAATTAATATTTTTTTTCCACTTCTAGGCACATTCCTAGTCTTTATGGTCTGTATTTCTAGTCTTCGGTATTAATTATGTCTAACATAGACTAATATCTACATACAATGTTCTATGTGTCTACGTTTAGAAATGAATTATTTGATTTAGGTATTGTTTTCTTTATAGTTAATTAATTTTTAAAACTGTTTTTATTTTTCTACATAAAATAAAATTATTGTCTAATGGAATAGATCACTTATATACATTCTACATTTAGATAAGTTTCACGCAAAGACTAGTGTACACTGTACATGTTTCAGGACTGATACTTGAGATATGGCGAATTTGTGGATACATATATTTTGCGTTCGATATTAATTTTTAATAAAAATAATGTGATATGGACAATTCTAATAATACGTATTTATTAATTATTTAATAAGTGCTGTTGCGTTGACATCAATGAAACGAGTTGGTTGTAAGATAATCCAGTATCGGGATTCCATGAATAGTTTCGAATTTATACATTTATCCACGTAAGTAAATATAAGCTTAACAAAACTAAATTCTTGAATAAACTGTTTTTGAAATCTTGCTGAACTGTTGAGATGTCTCCAGTGTGCAAGTTCATTCAGAATTATCATGTAGGTCAACATCATTTTATACCACCTATGTATATTTAAATTAACATAGGACATAGAATTATCATCACCTATGTCGTTTTCTTATTAAGGAAATATTGATGAGTAAAATTTATTTCTGTGAATATTATTTTGATAACTGAATTACTTACTAGATAACCAAACAATATGAACAATTGTGGAGGAGCAGTTGGTGGTGGACCTATCACAGTTGGAGCCTATGATACCAAAATAGCAGGCTTGTATGACTTGCTGGACACTCTTGGATCAGGCCATTTTGCTGTTGTAAAATTAGCAAGACATGTATTCACAGGTGAAAAAGTTGCTGTTAAAGTAATTGACAAAAGTAAACTAGATGATGTTTCAAAATCGCATTTATTTCAAGAGGTAAGATACATTAAAACTATTTCCTGTTATGAAGTACTTCTTATTGTGATCATACATACTTAAGTAATTTGCTTTTATAGGTTCGCTGCATGAAATTAGTTCAGCATCCAAATGTTGTAAGACTTTATGAAGTTATTGACACACAGACCAAACTTTACTTGATCCTTGAACTTGGAGATGGAGGTGACTTATATGATTATATTATGAGACATGAATCTGGTCTCTCTGAATCTCTCGCCCGTGATTACTTCAGGCAAATAGTCCGTGCTATTTCATACTGTCACAGGTACAACCGTTTTAGCTTTTTTTAAAATGTCTATTAATAAATATAACTCTTTACTAATCTACAACTTCATTTTAGGTTACATGTTGTACACCGAGACTTAAAACCTGAAAATGTAGTATTTTTTGAAAAATTAGGAGTAGTTAAATTGACTGACTTTGGTTTTAGTAATAAGTTTTGTCCAGGACAAAAACTAGAAACCTCATGTGGATCATTAGCATATTCAGCACCTGAAATTTTGTTGGGTGACTCATATGATGCTCCTGCTGTTGATGTATGGTCTCTAGGTGTAATATTGTATATGTTAGTTTGCGGTCAGGCTCCTTTTCAAGAAGCAAATGATAGTGAAACTTTGACTATGATTATGGACTGTAAATACACAATGCCAGCTCATGTGACAAATTCTTGTAAAAGGTACAGTTTTTAAAATTTTCATAGTAGGATTACCTCACTTTAAAAATAATATGCTAATATATGCTTATTTTGTCAGGCTTATTAGTAGAATGCTTGTAAGGGAACCTGAAAAGCGAGCAACATTGGCTGAAATTGCTACTGATCCATGGATCACTGCTGGTGAAGGTGTCACTGTGGAGGACTTTGATACACCTCTAGTTGCAAAACAGGATTTAACAGAAGAGGACCGTGCTGCTATCTTGCAAAGAATGGTGAATGGTGCTATTGCTACAAAGGAACATATTTTAGAAGAATTGGAAAAAAATGAATACAACCACATCACTGCTACCTATTATTTATTAGCAGAAAGGAAACTAAGATCTAAAAGGTTTCAGTTCTTATATTTAATTCAATATTCTTAATATACTTTTTTCTCTTGTTATTTTCTGTCTTTGATCTATCTAAACTTATTATAAAGCAAAGCTCCAAAAAGCTGTCTGTATGTAATTGATTTTCTCAAAATCTACTGAACAGATTTTTGTATGGTTTACACCAAAAGATAGTGCAATAGTGAAGGTAAATGGTACATATCAGTATTATGTAAACTGTGTTGAATAGATTTGGCAGTTGTTAACAAACTTGCTTTCTGGGAGCTTTAGTCGCGTGCGCTGCGTAAACCAGCAGAGATACGCTAAAGTAATGTACTAGAGAATTGTAGATCTATAAAAATACTATTAAAAAAGTCCGCGAAAGCATGTCTGTATCTTTCATGGTTGATTTACAATAACTATTTTTATATTTTAAATTCCATGCGGGCAAAGCTGCAGCTACAGCTAGTTACAATATAAAATTTAGTTTCTTTTTATTCTTAGGCAAGAAGCTAGACAGAGCGCTCGAAGGCCTGAAGTATTAGGTGTATCTAGGACATCTCGAGGGTTGCTAGTGCCTCCACAATTGTCTGCTGCACCACGCACCCCCCAGGATGTACCACCTGTATGTAAATTATGCAGTAATACTGTCAATATATGTAGATTATGATATTTATTTTTATCTATATAAAAATATTAATCTATATTATAATAAAATATGAATATAAATAAAATTTATATCCTATATAGTATGTACATAATATTACAGTTCTTCTTCTTCGTCCATACACTCTTGCCAGAGCGATTGTGGCCGTCACGTAGTTCAAATTCAAATTCAAAATATTCTTTATTCAAATAAACTTGTAAACAAGTGCTTTTGAATCGTCAACTCTATTGCTGGTTCGGAAAGCCGTCCTACCGAGAAGAGCCAGCAAGAAACTCGGTGGAGCTCTTTTAAAAAAGGAGATTCTTAATACTAATTACATTTTGTCATAGCTATCCTGCACAAGGTCAAAGAGCAGCTATATCCACGCATTCTTATCATCAATGTAAGCCTCCACGGTATAATAGGCTTTCTGTTGATACAGAAAGCCTATTATACCGTGGAGGCTTACATTTTACAGCAATTTAAAAATACTGCTAAAAAGAGGCTGATGCCTCTTTTTAACAGTATTTTTAAATTGCTGTAATGGCAAAGTTAAAATTGATTCTGGAATTTTGTTATAGAATCTTATACCCAAACCCACAAACGACTTACGTACTCTTACAAGGCGCAAAGCAGGAGCCGCAAGCTTATGTCGGTTCCTACTTTGTCTATTATATACATCGCCAATCTTTTTATAATTATGTATATTTTTATGCACAAATATCAAATTGCTAAAAATATACTGTGAAGCTAACGTAAGAATACCTGTTTCCTTAAACTTTGAAAGTTGAGGTGCATATCGCTCGCCTTACGATGTGATTTGTCTCTATTCGCCGTCTTTCTGGCGCATTCATGAAGAGGGCCACCAACAGCAGATTTAACTTGATCGGTCCACCGCATCGGCGATCGACCGCGAGGTCTGGTACCCTCGACTCTGCCTTGGACTACAAGGCGTTCTATGGACTCTTCGTTCCCGCGTGAGACGTGGCCAAAATATTTTAAAATACTTGCTTGGACTATAGTCGATAGACGCTGCTTGATGCCGAGCTCTTCGAGTATCGATATATTGGTGTATTCAGTCCAAGATACTCGAAGCATTCTGCGCCAACACCACATCTCCAGAGCGTCTATCTTCTTTTCTGTTTCACGTAGTGTCCACGTCTCAGCAGCGTATAAAAAGATTGGAAATACAAGTGAACGTAATATTACAGTTAAGTAACTATAATAGTTACATATATATGGTCTGTGTTACTGGGATCAACAAAGAAATTTAATTTATTTTTATTTTAAGTATTCAGCTGTATTTTTTTGTTTTGGATATAATCATATTAAATTTCTCCGAGTTTCTTGCTGGCTCTTCTCGCTAGGAACAGTTTTCCGAAACAGCAGTAGATTTGACGATTCAAAAGCACTTGTTTACAAGTTAACTTGAATAAAGAATATTTTGAATTTGAATTTGGAACTATAAAGTTTAAATATATATATATATTTTATTCAATTATTTCTTTATATTCAGCGTTCGCGAAAATGTAGTATTGTGCGTGAAGAGGAAGACGATGAAGAAGGTGCAGTGGCGGCAACAGCTGCGCGAGCAACTGACGCACGCCGCGGCTCCCGCTCGGAAGGCCGTCTACACCTAGCGCGACCGGCTCAGCTTGCCGATAATCTTACAAAGGTAAGAGACAAAGTGATTTGTAACTGAAATTCTAAAATTGTAATTATCATTATTTCAATAAAAACAGCATATAACTATTGAGGAACGAAGTCAATGTATACACAGTTGACTTATTCCTTGACAGTAATAGTTTTGCTAATAACAGGTTTACGACTGGACACTACCTGTTTAATAGTCAGCTTACATCAATGACTATAAGAAAAGACTCAATAGACCTTCAATGCTGAGGGGAGGAAACAAGTCCTGATATCTGCTATCATCTTAGTTGTGGATATATTGACTGGTGAGATGGGGACATGCTATTATAGACACAGCATGAGTTATTGGGTGGAATGGATCAACTTCATAATCTATATCATTATCTTAGTTGGAAATACAACTGAGACTTGAAACTATGGAATATCTTCTCTCCTACCTAAAATTAAAAAAAATTACTTCACATGTTATTTGTGGTATAATAATGGGTCAGATTGTTAGAGTTAATGAATAAGATATAAGACTACATAAAGACTACATAAAATTGCAAAAATTTCTTTCAGCGTTTTATTAAACGTAATCGGTAATTCGAATAATCTAAAATATAAAATAATTATGTGACATTATAAAACAGAAACTTCTTTTTAAAAACTAAAGAGGTCATATTATATCTTGTCATAATAAAATTAATTCTCCAATACAGATTTGTTATAATCAGTCACCGTCACAACTTCGAACTCAATTCAAACTTACCAAATTCGACTAAACCAACCAAAACAATGATAAAACATTTAATTTAAAAAAAATATAGAGCCTGAACACACCTATGAGTTTTGTATAAAATCTTTTGTTTAACCCACGAATCTGAATACAGCTCGTATTGTCAGTCTCTGTAGTTCTATGTTTTAGCTCAGCTCAAGATACATGCCAGCACTTTTCTACTGTACTTAATTTTTATACATTTTATAATTCCCAAAAGTCACATTGTATCTATCGTAGGTGAATCTCGACGAAGGTGCGAGTGCGCTGCCAAACATAGTCCCGCCGCAAGTAGAGACCGCTCGCCGTGCCCCGCCGGCCCCAGCACCTGCGAGACGGCAGCGGCTTGAATGTCGCCGGAGACGAGCACGTGCTGGCTCCTGCTCCTCTTCCGATTTGTCGGACGATGACTCTGAGAAAAAGAAACGTGCCGGCGAGCAGGCTGCGGCGCCGGCAGAGCGCGCCCGACGCGATTCCCACGACGACTCCAGCGACAGCCAGGAGCGCGGTGCCGCGAGAAGACCTGCGCCTCGCCCTCCGCCCCCCGCACCAGCGCCGCCATCGCATGGTATTTCTCTACGTTTTGGTTTATACTAATATTATAAAAAGGAAAGATTTCTATGTTTGTAATGTATGTGCGTATGTATGTTTGTAATGTCTCAAAACTACTGGACCGATTTCAAAAATTCTTTCATCATTAACCAGGATCACCAAAATAGGGATCGCTGATAAAATTGCAATAAGGTGTGAAAAATTTAGTCGTAAAAATCTATAATCGCGTGCGCTCCAAAAACTATTGATGATAGAACAAAAAAATGTTTTACAGTATTAAGGATCGTATCAATATCCGCAAAAAGTCCGCAATACCAACAGCTATAACATTTTTGGAAGACAGAGAGATTTATCGTGTATTCGAATGCATAGTTTATTTATTTTAGTAAATAGGGCGTATTACTTACATATATTATACATTGTATTGTAATTTATCCAGTAAACAGAAACCAAATAATAAAACTTAAAAAAATATGAAACTTTTCTAAAATAGCTCTTTCGACATAAGCTGAATATTGTGAATTCTGAAATGGAACCTCTTTAAAATTACAAATTTGACTTGGCCTTAAAGGACTCAATTCCAGCTAATATATTAATAAACTTTGACACATAGTGAAAAAAAAAAATTTATTATATTGATAATAGATGGCGTTTTTAGCGTTCAGGGGATTGACCGTGAAAACGTAACAGAGAGACAGCCTTTACGCATTTATAATATTAGTAAGATTTTATTTATTTTACGAGACAATGTATGACCAATAGTAGAGTTTAATAACATTAAACAACAAAATCGATTTTTTGTTGAGACCACTATGGTGTGAAGCTCGTAATATATTTTTACATATATAATATCAAAAGTAATAATAAAATTATTTTGCTATAATCCGCGATACAGTAAATAGAAAATATATATAGTGTTTAATGTATAGTGGACTATCAGTATTTTCATACCCGATACGTGCAGGATTCGTAAAAACACATGCACAAACCTCCACCACTTCCCCCACAATACACAAGCACTACACAGGTTCACTATCACAAACTCAACAATCGTTTCGCCCCGCAACCAAAGCATCATCAGGAGATAGACTCCACGACAAAATCGCATAGCGGAGCGTTATCCAAATAAGCGTTGTTAAATAGTACTTGGTTCATCCCCACCCTTTATTTTACCTCGGAACACATGCAATAAGCTTGAACTAGAGACATTTATCTCCGCAAAGTAACGCCTAATTCTATTAATTATATATAATATCATTTCACATGGAAATACTTTTGTCTTTTATTAGGAGGGGGTTCGTCCAGTGGTAGTGGCGGTGGCGGTGCGGCGGGCGACGCACGCGGCGGCGGGGCGGGCAGTACGGGGGGTCGAAGGCGCCGTGCGGCTAGAAAAGAAAGCCGGCTTAGGGAATCACGTTCCCTGAACCGTATTGCTGAGGTATTTGTTTGGAAATTCAGGTGCATGTGTACAGCAGTCGTTATAAATAGAGGTGTAAGAGTAACGACAAAAAGCGTACCCGTATGTGTTCGTTACTATAACAAGTAGTACTCGTTACTATCGTATCGGTACTTTTGATATATGATACCATTACGACAGCATTTAAGTAACATCTCGAGTCGTATTCCGGTACGGTATAATATCGGCGCGACGTATAACTTACTTGCAAACCTAGCTGGGTAAGGCGAATTTTTTCATTTTATTTTTACAAAATCTTGATATAATAAAAAAAAGTTAGAATTGTAGAATAATTAAAAGCACAAGTTAATTGTAGGCGGAATCTACTGGATTTTGAAATGGATTTATAATTTTAACTGTTAGAATAAAATAGATATTGTTCGCTTAGGATGAACCTTAACATAAAATATGATAAAAAAAATATTTTAAAGGAGATTTCATATAATTTGAAACATTTATTTTAAGGGGCTTAATATACATAAACAAAAAAAAATTGTTCTTTGTAAGGTTCATTTAAATTCACCGACAGCACACATTCAAACCACAGATTAGGTACCGTATTATGTAGTTACTGATATGTACCGATACGAAAGATGCGAGTAACGAGTAACGAATAGCATTCGTGAGTAACGATTCGTACTCGGTGCTAGATGGCGCACCCGTTACTCAGTACCGAATCATACGGTTTGCTTACGGCTTTAGTTATAAATTTAATTAGTATTTAAATATACTTGTTATCGCCTGGTGCTATGAGTGTATGTGTTAAGATGTGTGAATGTTGCCTGCTTCATATACTTAGCATTACATAAATTCTTTTAAGAAATGCGGATTATTGCAAAATAATTATGTTATAATAGATTTCAAACTTTCGCAATTCATACTTAAAAATAAAGTAAAGTAAAGTAACGGCCTGTTACTATGCCAACTGCTGGGCTAAGACCTCTCTCCGTTTTTGGAGAGAAGGATTGGAGCTAAGACCTACCACGCTGCTCCAATGCGGATTGGTAGGTTACACATATCCCCAGAATTCTCTAGAGATATGCAAGTTTCCTCACGATGTTTTCCTTCACCGAAAAGCGTGTGATAAATTGCAATTATCAAGTAGACACATAGGTTTCCAGGGGTTGAATACTTTTTAATATAAAAAACGGGTCACATCGCGACAAAATCGAGTTAAAAGTTCGTCGTTTTGGCAGAGTTGCATCCACCGTGGTCACAAACAACTGGAGCGCCGCGGCGTCTTAGTTCCCGAGTACTACAGTCATTATTTTGACCAATTTTAAAGTGAGGAACGAAGACGCCACGGCGCTCGAGTCAGTTGCATAATGCAAAACAATTTTATTATTACTTTTGAAAGATGACTCGATTGTCTGGCGATATTACTCGTATATTTATATATGTATGGAAAGAATATAAATTCTTTTTTAATATTTGAAATTTGAATCTTGGTTTGACTCTGTCAAAAAGAAAATAATAATTAGAGCAAAAGTACTTAGCAACGGAATATCAAAATGGATTTAGAAGTTAATATAAAAAGCGAAGTAGAGATCTTACATTCTAAAAGTGCTCGCCCCTCCACCAAATTACATTATTTTAATGTGTGAGAGAAAATATTGACTGTACTATTGTATATGTGTGCGCGCAGCAATTTCAAAGTTGACTCGACTCATTCGCGCACTTAAAGGTCAACTAATTGCTCGACTGGTATAAGTCAAACATTTATATGGCGGAGAATACACGCTTTGTTCTCATACAAACTGTATGAGACAGCACGTCTATTCTGTCACGCGTTCCTATCCTTTGTGCACTGGCTTACCAACCAATCCGGTTACACAGGTTACAAGTAACGTTTGCATAAAAATAAAATTAATATTATATAATATTTATAATCAAATTTATGTTGAATATTCTTTAGAATAAAAAGTAAGTTTTTAACGTTTCCCTGGAGTAATAGTAAGCGCTGTAGATTGTAAACGGGAAGTTTCGCATTGTAATCCTAGAAAAAATATATTAGTATATTTCTAAAATTTATTCCTGGTCTTGACTAGATAGATACTTCCGACGTACCCTTCTAACAAAGACACAAGCGGTTTAGCATTCAGGTACGATGTCGTGTAAAAACCCTAAATGGTTACACGTTTAATCTCCAAACCCTTTCAAGAAACTTAAACTACATCGACATCCACCAGGTGAATTCGCAATCAAGAGCTAGCTTGCCAACTTAATTTAATAAGGATCATATCATATATTCATTATGCAACTATTAGAATGATTAATAAAACGTAATGTGCAGAAGTCTGTTCATTTATTTTATTAGTAAAAAAAGAAAAAAATTAAACCGCAATAAATATTTACTATTTTAACGCTATTCACTCACGTCGCTTTCTTTAGATTCGGACTCAACATATATAATTATAAATTCAAAATCCATGTCAGAATTTTTCATATATTCTATCTCAATATCATTCACATTTCGACACGTATTTTCCCACATATTTCTATCAATCATGTCAATTCGTTACTTAATTAAAGCAATGGCTTTAATGATGAAATAATGATAGATGTTAAGTTTTGCCCGTTTTTTTTCGCCACATAGTTTTATAAAATTTTCCATATTTTTCTATTAAAGAAAAAATTTATTATTTAAAATAAAAAATAAAAAATATTTATCGTCTTTTTTTGACAATGCTTACTGTACTTTTGGCAATAATCCATGCGTGCTCCTACTTTCGTGTCTGTCCGGCAACTGAGTAACCAATCAGAATAACAAGTTTGCGTGTATTTCGTCTGTACATAAGTTTTCTGTGTGTGAGTAAAGACATTGGAGGGGCGTGCACTTTTAGAATGAAAGATCTCTAACATAGAAACTTAATTGTCGTTCTTTGGTTAACGGAGTAACAAAATTTTTATTTGCCGCTTAGAAAAAATTTACTTTTAATTGTCTTATAAAACGACGGAAGAATATAAATTCTTTACATCTCCTCCCCTTAAAAAAAACATTACTTTTAATCTATACTTTACATATTCACTTGTTTTTCCTTTATTTATTTATATTTTTACTTTTGCTTTATATTGGAATTGGAATAAGTTTTATAATATGAAAGAGATCATCATTCACCTGCCCTTATCTCACTCTAAGTGGGGTCGGCACAATATGTTACAAACATGTTGTCACATGATTTGGCTACGTATCTTACGACCGGCCGCCTGCCTGACGTCAAGTTACCTCAGTCACCTCTTACGACACCTCGGTAATTTTTGTACATAAAAATATAAAGAATTATAAAACGATAGGTGATGTATATAATAGACAAAGTAGGAACCGACATAAGCTTGCGACTCCTGCTTTGCGCCTAGCAAAAGTACGTAAATCGTTTGTGGGTTTGGGCATAAGATTCTATAATAAAATTCCGAAATCAATTTTGGTCATGCCATTACAGCAGTTTAAAAACACTGTTAAAAAGAGGCTGATACAGAAAGCCTACTATACTGTTGAAGATTACTTAGATGATAAGGATGTGAGGATATAGGTGCACTTCTACACTGTACAAGACAGTAATAAATAAATGTAACTAGTTCTAAGATTTATATTTTAAAAAGAACAACCGCCGAGTTTCATGCTGGCTCTTCTCGGCAGGAACAGCTTTCCGAACCAGCAGTAAAGTTGACGATTCAAAAGTACTTGTTTACAAGTTTACTTGAATAAAGAATATTTTGATTTGATTTGTGTATGCAGGTCGAGGAGGCGAGCGGAGCGCGCTGGGCGGGCGGCGGGCTGGTGGCTCTCTGCGGGCGGCCGCTGCTGCGCCTGCTGGCGGCCGCGCGGCCCGCGCCCTCCGCGCGACGCCTACACGGCCTATGTTGACTGCGCAACTTCCGGCATCGCACTTCCGCCCTAGGCCCTTCGATAGCACATCGCCGTGAGCACATCAATGAGCGATATAGAGAAACGTATTTGACCAATTGAGATTGCATTAAGCATAGTTTATAGAAGTAGACTGCATGATACGTTTTTAGATTGCCCTATCAACTTTTCTTCTTTGCTTGGTTTGTTCGTGATCACGACAGCTACACAAGAACCAAACGCATCGAAACATATTTCCTTGTGATAACATACTAAACGAGCGCAAAAAAATTGACAATATTATTCCTTGGCTTCTCATGCTCGATATTACATATTAGGATGGAGCCGCGATCTAGAGAGAGAAGCGTTATGGACTCGATCTTTTTTGGCAAAGTTGCTTTTGTTAGTAGTATTGGACTCATTAACATGTAGTTAGTTAAGGAATGTATAGCGATATCTAAGCAACTTGTCTTTAGACGCGGTGTAAATACTTTAATGCTTGAATGTTTATCTAATCTCGAGGACGCCTGTCGGCGCAGGACGGGTTGGCAACTCCTATTCTGGACAATTGCAGCCAAGCTTGAATGTGTAACTTACATCACTTTTTTTCGATCTTTCTCAATCTGCCTTGCTGTCCTGCTAATAATGTAGGCCCATTTTGAATGGCAACAATGCAGTCATTGCACGCTTTATTACTAGGTGAAACATCATCATTGTTGTATGGTTTATCGGTCTTTTTATTTCAATGTCCGTATTGTGTAATAACCTTGGAGTTTCTATTATTTTTAGTGCTACATGCTACTTACCCTACTATTAATTAATTGGCAACAGGAAATAGTATAAATTCCATGTGTGATTAACATTATTTTGTAGTGGTAAATGTGGTTAATAATTATTTAAAACACCACTTCGTTGTACAGTAAAATATGTGGGGAGTTCGATAGCTTATTCCCGCAGATTTTATATCCTTAAATTTTTTTTTTCTATCGAGGAGAACCAGCAACATGTAGCTATGTATGTTGCAAAATGTTCCTATGCGTAAAATTCACTATTCATATTTTAATTATTCAAATTTTCAAGTAAAAAGCGTGCTTGAGTTGTTTTAAAATATTATACTTTTCATTGCGGTTTTTGTAAAAGTATAGAGAGACGTATAAATTGTGTTGCGAAAGATTTTGCTCATGTGTCGGATTTGATTTTGAAAAACGGCGGTTCGACGTTACTTTCCATCGTAAGGTGCAAAATTTCTTGAACAGTTTATTTAACATTTTATAGCTATGGTAATCATTGACTCATTTCAAAAACCATAACATTAATAATCGGCCATAACCATAACATCGTGTATGACAAATTTGAAAGTCGCGTTGTTATTAAAAAATAAAATCTAAAATTTTCATTCATCTTAGATCTGTTTACATTTTGAGTCCCTCAGTTTATATCAGAATTTATTAAATGATACATTTATGAGTTTTGTATTACATTGTCCATGTTCAAACAAAAGCGTTATAAATAATTGGTTGAATGAAATAACTGAATTCAATGTAGTAATACTAAATAATTAGTAATATACAGATAACACATTAATAATTCATTCCAAAAAGCTCTAAATAAGAAAACATTATTAACATTAGCACATTAAAAAACTCATTATAGCTCCTTGCTTCCCTATTTATTGCTTATTATGTATCATTCTTATAACAACTTCTTCAAATATTTATTGCTTATTATGTATCATTCTTATAACAACTTCTTCTTAAGTTTTGACTTACGCTGTATTTAATATAACATATAAAATTTTTCGCCCGCACCCTTAAATTTACAATGCACCATGCTTACTTTTCTATTATTTATTTAAACATGATAATCGTTGTAGCACTGCTGATTCTGTTACTCCTTTTAGTTTGGCCTCTTGGTAAGCCTACTTTAAAAGCACTCCATGTCAAACTTGTCTTGTTCCTGAATGTATATATTAAACTTAACGTGATTGCCCCTTGTGTCGCCAAATATATATACTGGTAAGTTTTTAGAAATGTTTTACGCCTATAAATACCTATTTGTAATTAAAAATTTCCGATGCTCCCTTTAAAACCACGTAAAAGGTTAAACAAATTATTATGTGTGGGGCCATTTTATCTTGGAGCACATTCTTGACAAACAATAAGACGCAAAATATATAATATGCGTGTTTACAAATTACTTTTAGGGCTACAGGGTTTCTACGGTTGATTTCATAGATACCAACTCCTTTTTATATGTCGTGGAAAATATATAACGACGTAAAGAACTGAATTTTGTATTGCTTGAAGCTAAGAATATATCGCGCGTGTAGTACTGTAGTGACCGAATTTTAAAAGTTGGTTTTGTGGCAAATTGCAATAAAAGGTAGCGTAGCGCCTTCAAAACCCGTAAGCGTTAAATACACCCATAACTTGGAAGAGCAAGTAATTACTAGCTTTTTTTATTGTTTGTAGCGTGATGTCATAGATGGCACTGAAACAAGAATTACAGTGTATCTAACTCAATAAAGCCTTATTTTGAATTCGGTCAGTTTTAATACTATGTGTGCGTGATATTATAGACTTATTTTATATAAGTTCTTAAGTCTCCCTACGTTGTAATAAAATAAATTAATTAGGTATATAAAATGTACCTTATAGGTATCGGTTAGTGTTAGTAAAAGTTTTCAATCAACTTTCAATTTATATTAGCTAACATTTGTGACAGTGGCTAACATCTTATTGCCTTGCTTTGCATTCATTAGAAATACGATTCTTTCTGGCTATAACTTAAATCTGGATTACACAATTCGACAAATCAGTGTGAAATCATAAAAAAATCGAAATATACGTAGAAAAATTAACTGCTGAATTTAGAATCAGAAAAATATTAATATTAAGGACTTGACATCGTATCTTTTATCACATAGATGATGCCAGTGAAATGAGATAGTCATTACGTTTCTTGTTTGAGCTTAGCTCTCTTATTTTCGGTCATAAAGTTGTCGCAAGACATGAACATATTCGTACGATTTGCTCTTTATTCTAACGTCCAAAATACTATCGTTAACCTGTAACCATTTATAACAATGTAAATTAAAAGAATACGATGTTAAATTAATTTTATAGTATACAATGGATTTATCTCCTAAGTTTAGCAGCTTATATTGTCATTTTTTATTTGTATTTTACAGTAAGTTCTAATATTCTGATTTCGATGGTAGCCAGTAGGCAAAGTTTAGGTTCCATTTTAACTACGACACCAATTATTTCTTCTGTGATTATAAAGAAGCTTGGCCTGTCGTGTAGGACTTAGGTACTAGAACATCAGTTAGCACTGGATTTAAGAAATGCTAGAATAAATCGGTATATAAATAAATATGACTTGTCGAAATCAAAACTCGCCCTCTAATCTCAAGCAAGAAAATTAATAAATTGCATTAATTCGAACTCGGTTTTTACTTAATGTAACTAACATTATTATAAATTATTGATGTTTTGTGATAGCTTTATTTATAATATGAATATAAACTTTATATTATTTAAAAATCTTCGTCAAAAAAAAAAACTTTTGTCAAAGATTTAATTTTAATGTTTTTTAACTTTTTCTGTGCAATTGATACTAAAAACCATAAAGTGCAATTTGTATTATAAAAACATATTTTATTTTGAATATAGTCCTGAAATGTTGTATTTGGTGTAAATTTGGGAACCAACAATTCTAAATTTTATGCGAAAGATGTAATGTAGCGTCAAAAATAAAGGAATAGCACTTACGAGTTTTGAAAGACTTTTTGTGTTTTTATCACCTAGTTTAAACTTACGTTTTCTTTTCATCCTTCAAAGAATGCAGTCTTCAGGCTGTTAAATATCATAGGTATATATAAAAACAAATTCTACGTTGACAGCTGTAAATTTTTAAATTTAAATTTTCAACCCACTTTTATCCTATACATACAAACAACAATAATTGAAATAAATATATTTGTGTTTAATTATACTTTTCCTTGTATTAAAAGAACCTTTATATGTAAATGTTGTGCTGTTCGGTGCTATCGTGTCCCTTAGTTGGTAGATTTATTTGAAACTGTAAATTGGTTAACATTCAATATGTATTTTTATATTATACGTACTTTTTGCCTAATTTTTTGCATTGTAGCTAGTCAAAGTCAAATGTTTCCAGAGAAATGTAATGTCCGAATAAAATTATAGAAAGACTAATAATCATTGTTGTACCTTAGATCGTGAATAGTTCAATATACATTTGTACGTACTTTGTCGACTGTAGGTGATTTATTCTTAACTGCATAATAAACGCTGTAGGCGATAGATGTATGTGTCCAAAATTGTATATGATCATTTTGTTCTATAATTTGAAGTAGTTATATATTATTATAATAAATTTATTGTTGAACAAGTTAAATGTTGTATATTAAAATATTTATGTACATACCTATTTAAATTGTTGTAAATAAAAAGTTTATCTTAAATTTTAAAGTTATAAGTTGATTTAGAAAATTTGAGTTGTGTGTGTGTGTATTAAGTTCTTAATATTGTCTTTGGATCTATACTAAAAGGATTTGTGATCTAAGCTTGCTGTAGAATATAGACCAAAGATTAGTAACAGTTAATGTTGTGCACTATTTAGAAGCCTCGTGCCAACCCCCCTTTATTAATAATTTAATGACAAGTGTAAACTGATAGCCGAGGCTTATTGGCCTTTAAAATATTAAGATTAATTTATGATCCACCACATATCCATAGGAGTAAACTCATATTTAGGTTATTATTTTTAAGGTTATGTATCAATATTTATGTAATGAAACCCAAATATATGTTTTACCGGTTTCTACAAATAAAACAACTATTTTTTCATCGGCAACAGTGTAATACACTGTGGTTAATTATGTAAGACCCACGAATGCAATAAATTGAGCTTTTTATTATTTATATCATTATTTTTACATATACTAATAACAAATATATGAATTTATTATTTCACTAAAGTCACTGTTTAAAGCATGTGATAAATTAAATAAATACTGTTTATAGTATAATTGTTTTTTAGTTATCATTATTAAGTTATTTGAGTTTTGCAGTACAATAACATAGAGTTAATGGAACACACTGCTGCATATATGTGTTTCTGGTTTTATACGCATATCAAATAGATATCGATTTTTCGAACGGTTAGAAAAGCAATTATTTTATTTGAAATATTCTGATACATTAAGTAGATGTATCTTCAGAGAGTCCTATTTGTTAAAATAAGTAATGATTATTAATGATTAATAAAACTGTACATGTACTTTAAGTTCTTTCATAATTATACAAGAGCTTTGTCCGAAGAGATTAGCAATAAGTCTACTACATGTAATCTTAATGCTAATCTCGAGGACAAAACATGAGTATAATTAATGATAAGTTAAAAAGGGTTGCTAAAGTACATTTACAATAATGCTATGAGCAAACAGAGTACGGGGAGGACAGCGAAGCAACACTGGCGAGACGTGAAGAGTTGTAATATATTAGTTAATGTAGAATATGACTCTTCAAGTCCCGCCAACGTCCCGTCCCGTCCGCTGTTTGACCAAAGCATAAGGATTTTCTATGAAAACTGGACAGACTAAATCAGCATTTTCATAACGTATTATTATAAATATGAGAAAACAATGTTTCGAGATCATCTTTAATCTTACGAATCAGACTCACTAATAGGTCTATGAAGTATTCGGTCTTAAAGTACGGTATTCATATAAGTAATTATTATTATATAATATTATTTATAATATATATTTACCTGAATAATTAATTTTTCAAAATATTATAATTTATAAAATAATAAAATTTCAACATAAAGCTATATAGGTATTTACTTAGAATATCAAATATTTTTGTTCAGAGACTTGTGGTATTTCTTTAACATACGTTAAAATCATCTTGGAAAAGCCACCAGGTGGTCTTATGATAAATATTGCCGGATAGATGCAATATATATATAAACTATATCCCGGTCGTTATCTAAGAAAATTAAATAATTTCCTGTTTCGATAAACGACGTCGCTTGTGTCGGTGCTGACTTTATTATTTTAAAAGTTATTATAATAGAATGAAAAATGTAATTCGGTTTTGAGGAAATATTCAGTACAAGCAATATAATTTAGATCGCTATTCAAACCTTTTTGCAGTTTACAAGCGCAATCTGATTATATTATTTCAAACGAGTTTTGTATATTGCTTATTAACAGTTTTATATATTTCTGATATAGAAATAGCTATGACTTAGTACGCTATTTTATCATATTAAATATTTGGGTGATAGATTTAAAGTAGAACAATTCTTAATATAGACTTTCCTGTATATCAAAAGGGTATAAGAATCAATATTAATATATAAACTACTAGTTACGCATACATAATACTCGTAAATTAATTAAAATAACATACTATAATTCAAAGTTAAAAAGCTTTGAACTGTGTTTAAAGCTGTTTAATACTCTTTTTCCCTCCGCCATAGTAGAATAGAATGTATTTATATATTTTATATGTGATTATAAAATTCTGTTAGTTTATTAAAAGCACCTCATTTACTATATTTGTATATTTTCTTACTGTGTACAGTTCATATGATGTAGCCATACGGAATAATAAATGTTAAAGTAATTGAGTATTTTATTTAAAGCATCATAATGACATTAATACCAAAAAAAATACTTCCAGGTTTTGTTACTATCCCGTTATAGGGGAAAGGCCTCACCCAGTCTTGAAGACAAGGATTTAGTCTTTTACTTACTTCTTTGCTAATATGCAGATTGGCAGGTTACACATCATAAAATATAAATTCTCTAGGAATGTGCAGGTTTCGTGGGGTTTGAATTATTTCTCATTAGTCTGCAATGCAGCGGTTAGGGCAGAGTACTCATCGCGGGGCTCACGTCTCACAGGGGGAAATTTCTTTGTTAAGAGTGGAGTAATTCGAGAATGTTCTCCACACTACTTGAATTCTTTCGCTCCAGTTCATTTAAATGTAATGCTAGATTTCTATGCCTGCGAATTCTTCCTAAAACCTATAATTTAAGTATTTTAAATGAACAATTTTTTAATATTAAAGTTAAGTCATAATAATTTTAGAAAGGCTAAGGTAAGCTATGGCACAAAAAACGTTGAGAGACACTGGGTTAGGCCATCATTTTGATTTCAATAAAAATCTTATTTCTCTCGTCGAATAAGAAACGCTGTTGATAAAACTTGTAACTAAAAATAGTAATATGACCAGGAACTTCTTACCGTACTCTCTGAAGTGAGGACAGAGGGTAGTCAGCCAAATGGCCTCTCGTTACGTAATAGTTCCTTCAAATATTGATTCTTGTTACTGGCATGGTTTCACTGTTGCAACGCATTCATTCGACCTAACAAGGTTACACTCCCCTTGTCGCATTTAATTTTGTTACAATATTATACAAAAACCAATTTACTGAACCGAAACCGAAAAAATATTTAGGTATAAACGTAGGTTAATCCTGATCAGATGCAGCACGTATGAGCTGCTATATTACCGTATTTCTATGCTGGGTTTTAATAAATAAATTATTTCGGCCTGTTATCGTTTTGGAATAACCCGTTATTGCAGAAACAAAACTAACTATATGAAATAATCAAGTTCTTATATAAACTAATATTGCTTTTTTTATTGCAATGCAACGTGATTTTTGAATTACGAAGTCAATAATCTACACATAGAAAAAATTAAAATGTAATGAAAAAATGTAACTGAAGTTCCGAAATTTATTTACTTTAATTTATTTATTTTTTGTTAAAAAAATGACGGATAAACTGCTTAGTAACGATTATCTTTCTGATTTACCCTTGATCGCAAATGAATTAATTTTTTGTCATGTTTAGTGATCCAAAACATTTGTAAGGATTCACAATAGCAAAAAGCCACAACTAATTACTTGGAAGTGACAATTCACACTCAAGATATTTCATTTGATCTTATGCATTATCTGACGTAGATACCAACATTGTCAGGTAGTGCAAAAAAATTGACATGAATAACTATAAGTTTTACTTGTGATACACAATTTATGTTACGTATAGGAAGGTATAAAGTCCTTCAAAGCCTTTGCCATATATTATATAAATTTGTGTTTTATTTTTGTCTGATCTTTATAATGACATACAATTGAAAGTTTGAGAATATTAACATCTCGAGCCTTGTACTCTTCCCCAGCCATGCACAGTAAAGACAATAAATGAGGAATTTAATTTTAATTAATGATATTGAGATAATTTTACACTATATAAGGCTCCGCAAGATATGACTATACACTCTTCGCCCTTGTTCGAACCAATTGAAATTTCAATAAATCAAAGAACTTTACGAGATATATATTACAAAATAAAGTCGCCGCCGCATCTGTTCGTTTCTTCCCGATAAACATAAACTAGTGAATAGATTTTCATTTAGTTTTACCTAATAGACAAATTGGATATTTTTAAATATCCAACAAAGTCAAGTTGTCACGGAGCTAAAGCCGAATTCCTTTGCGTTATAACAAAAACAACTAATACTTAGATTATTCCTCTTTTATAGCACTACATAAAAGGTTACGATGGCCTATATCTAAACTCTAAAGGACAGTTTATGTATAGAAACTGGGTACGCCTTTTTCTATCGGGTGAACCCATCTATTTTCAAGCCTACCCGGGGCCCTTATTCATGAGCTCTTTATAAATCTTACTCGGCGCGAATCGGGAGGCGGTATCGTAGACTTTTAAGGATAGCTGATCCATTTTAAAAAAATGGTCACGCCCAATGCAGTAATTGTTGATACAATGGTGGTACGATATGAACCCTTATATTAACATACGTTAATTACTTGACCATTTATAGCCTTGACACCTTAAAATTTAATTAGTTTTATTTATATATAACTAAATTTATTTAAATAACTTTATGAAAGACTAAGACGCCCTAAAATTATTAAATAGCGAGTTCCAATCAGGGCATATGGTCTACTGCCCACGCGACGCCGGGTCGGGTTAACTAGTATATTATACATATAAAAATAATTTTAAATAAATATGTTTATCTACTTTTAGTTACTGTTGTGTTAGTTGTTGCCGTTGTCAAAAAGGACTTTTTGAACCCATAAGGTCTGTATATGAGACATGCAGTTCATAACTTTAATATTTAAAGTTGTGACCTGCATTTTATCTTATCCTATACGAAAAACGGGCTTTGTATAAACGGACCAATATATAAACGTCTTTTATAAAAATTAATATATTAGGACACTGAACTATATAACATGTATTTTTTTCATGTTCACTACAGAAAGTCAGGATTTTTTATCCTGTTTGTTATATTGCTATGTAAACTTCAATGGTACTAAATTTCATCAATATTGGTCCAGTGGTTTATGACTTGAGCTTCTATGTGTCCTATATGGTCTCCTGAAAATAAATCTTCTAATTCACCTTTAATTTAAAGAATTGACTTTTTCTACTATGATATATGACATGTACCACTATTTTTACTTAATAACAACTTAATAGCAATTGTCCCACACAGTAAACAAAACAGTAATAACATTGACTAATATAATACCAAAGTTGAAAAACCTTACATTATTGTTGAGTAAAAAAAAGGCAAATAAGAATATCCATGACAGTATAGTTTGATTTATTTACCCTTGCTAGTTATACATTGGTAAAAACATTAATGCTATGAAACAATTTGACTTAGCGTTTTGGTTTTTCACAACAAAATCACACAATTTGTTTACAAAAGAATCTACAGCAATGGACTTACATTTACAAGCTGTGTGTTCGGTTTGTAAGAAATCTATGACCAATCCAGTTTATATAATTTGTATGAATAATCAAATTATGATGTGAAGCTTTACTATACCTTATCTTATGTCTCTAACAAATAAAGATTTCTTAAAATATTTTACAATTCATGTTCAATTCAAATGAAATATTTCTTTAACTTATTAATGTGATTATAGTTTTCAAAGAAATATTTTTTATTTATTATAGGATTCATGCTTAGTTTAATAATGCATTTGAATACTCAATTGAGTATTGAAATTGAGAGACTTATTTACAGGTGTATAAATATACACCTGAAAATTAGTCTCTCTTATTATAGAGAAAGCAAGTTTGACTTTTAAAAGCCACAATAATTTAAGTAGAGATAAATAAATGTTAATGTTACCCTGTATGGGTAATTATGAAACCTTTTTTAAAGTGAAATCTTACAAGATATCTCCTATCCAAGCTGTTAAATAATAGACATAAGATCAAACAATTTGCTGCTCTGTGATAAATATGAAATTACAATAAATGCAAAGAGAAACATCAGAGCACCCTGGTAGATCAATGATGTTGATGTTTCCAATGTGACTATAATTTATAGGACATATTTAAAAGTATATGAATAATTAAGTGTGTAACTCTAATATAGCAAAGAAGATTGGATCATTGAATCATACTTCAAAAAAATTAAAAGGTGCTTCCCTCTGGGGGTTGAGAAAGCTTCATATTTTCCTTAAGAGTCATGAGACGTCTCAGTTCTTGCAGAACAGTTTTGATAGTGTAATCACGCTGCCATCTTGCTAGAATAGGGACTTGTCTATTATCCACCTGCATAAATACACAATAAATTATATAGCTGTCTGTAAAAGCATAATTTTTTTTTACTAATTTTATTGGCCAATTATATTTAAGTTAAATGTATACTCTCACCTCCCAAGATAGAGAGATATAGTTTGTGGTGAAAATTAGTTGAGGTTCAGTAAACACAATTTTACTTAAGCTTATATTTCAGGAAATAGAAAAGGTTATTTTATAATTATTTCTTCTCTAGTATTATAATAAATGAAACATTTTTAACTATATTATAAAAAATAATTTTATTAATTAGTACATTAAGATACTTACAAGTCCAGTTTGGCTGTTTACACAGTTCATATTAATTCTGGAGATAAATCTAGCAGTAGGAGGCTCATCTGGGTATCTGGTACCACATTCAATTTTAAGAGAATACATCCTATTTTCATAAGGAGTCTACAAAATAATTTTGGTAATTTTTATTTGTTATATTATACTATTAAGACATGTTTTAAGCCCTTTAACCATATACAAAGAGTAAAGATCAATAATGATGTATTTTCAAGATAATCCAATTTACTTGACAATTACAATATAATATGTAGTACTAGGTTCAGACACTGAAATATACTAGATACCCGTAATTAAAGATAAATTGAACAAAAGGGGTCTTTAACTTGAATATTGTAATGAATTAAACAAAGTACTGATATAAATAAGTGATAGACAATTACCCTAGGAGGTCCAATTATCATACCAGTCCAATGAGTCAGGGTCATATCATCATCACTTTCGAGGCCCCAAGAAATAGTACCATCGCCCACTCCCTTCTGACCTTGCTCAAGTTCTTCTAGAAGACGAAAGTTTCTTGGAACCACTGGAGAAAGGAAAATAAATATGATTATAACGTTTTATAAATTTTCAAATAACTAAATTAGAGTATTATACAAAAAACTTAGTTTGAATATCAAATAAAGTGCTTACCAACGCCTGATGACGGATTCGCCATGATCACAATTTCACCGGCGCTTACTGTTCAGATATTAAACGAAACTCAAGTATCTACTTAAATTTTAAATATTTCATGGGATCGTTGGAATATTTATACGTATTAATAATGATGTTATATATTTTCATTTATCCTTAAAAAAAACGTTCACTCAAATTACTCAAAGTTGACTCAAAGAGTAGGTTAGCTATTTTCTAAGCTGACATTGACAAATGTCAATCGACGGTCAATTCAATTCTCACGTCATTAATTTTAATTTCAACTCAACCCATTATAATCACCAGCATGCATTATTTATATGAAAAAAAATACAATAAAAGTATTTGATTATTATTATTATTGTTTTTACGGCTCAGGGTTCTGGATAAGTGTTTAATTTAGTTTTAGTAGAGTAAGTTTCAGTTTTTGGGAACCGAGAAATGAGCTAAAAGTTGGAATCATAAAATGTTTTTTTATCTATAAAAACTACAAGAACTACTAGAGAACTAAAAACGCACCAAAATATTTTTTGTCGAGCATTAAAGAATAGTTAACGAACAATTGATATAGCAAAAAAAAATACTAAAACGAAAATCACTCTGCTAATTACTACTAAACTCTGTTAGTCACATTGAGGATCTTAATCCTCAATGTGACTAACAGATATTACTAACTAAAACAGTGACTAATACCTAAAATAATGAATTAAATCATATAATTAGCTTTTGTTACACCTTTTATTATTTTATAGTTTATTTTCTTTACAGACTATTAAGTATTATCGATGTAGTGCTTCCATTAGTAGCTATGCTTATTGCTTAACATTATAGTGCATGCCATAGATTACTAACTAAATTAGTGAACACCGTACATACTAATTTAGATTTTGTTAATAATCTATGGTAATTTATAGAATTAGGCGTTACTTTGCGGAGATCCATAATACAAAAGTAATAATAAAATTATTTTGCTATAATCCGCGATACAGTAAATAGAAAATATATATAGTGTTTAATGTATAGTGGATTATCAGTATTTTCATACCCGATACGTGCAGGATTCGTAAAAGCACATGCACAAACCTCCACCACTTCCACCAAAATACACAAGCACTACACAGTTTCACTATCACAAACTCAACAATCGTTTCGCCCCGCAACCGAGGCATCATCAGGAGATAGACTCCACGACAAAATCGCAAAAGCGCTTTTGCGGTTGCGGGGCGAAACGATTGTTGAGTTTGTGATAGTGAAACTGTGTAGTGCTTGTGTATTTTGGTGGAAGTGGTGGAGGTTTGTGCATGTGCTTTTACGAATCCTGCACGTATCGGGTATGAAAATACTGATAATCCACTATACATTAAACACTATATATATTTTCTATTTACTGTATCGCGGATTATAGCAAAATAATTTTATTATTACTTTTGTAATCTATGGTACATTCTATTTTTGTCTATGGTCTTTACCACCGCGTACTGTTGGATTGTGTGCGTTTTTCTTTTCCGTACTGTGAACTATTCAGATTATTAATACACATGGATTTCAAGAAATAACAATTACTTTTTGTGCAGCAGCTGTGTGTGACTACTGTAATTATCATGTTTAATTCCTTAATTTGATAAATATTGTGACGTGATAGTGCAGTTTTGGAGGTAAAATGCCCGCTTCAATTTGTGACCCAGTATCAAACGCATTGCGCTTATCTCTTACGGCAGAAGAATCACAAAGTTCTTCGTTGTTGGACAGCAGACTTTATTCGTCGACTAAAAATGTTCTCCTATCTAAGATTGAATTTGAGGAGTCGGGAGATTACCAAAGCAATGTTCTTGAAGGGTTAAAATCTAAGTACGTGGTTATCCGACCTAAAAAACCGATACTCGAAAATAAACTTCTTAAAAAGGACTTAGTTTCGGGTAATCAATCTACAGGTAATATTGTTTTTACATTTCAATATTTATTAATTTACTAAAATATCGTTAAACTTATTTTCATATAGGTTATCTTTCATGATGTCAATATTTACTTTCTTTGCAAATGTATAGACCGAACATATGTTTAGAATTTTTTTATTAATTCAGTCAACAATGACATATAATTTATAGTAAATTGTGTTATATCAAATATGACGAAAAGTTGATACTGTATATTATAATTTTTTGATAAAGTGGATATTTTGATTAATATTACTTTCATATTGTAAACATCAAACTGTCATGGGTTTGTAGTAAATTCTACAATGTATATTTTAGATGGCACTAAAAATGGTGAGGAAGGTTTGCCAAAACCTAAGAGAGTATTCTTTCCTGTTGAGAAGGTCCAGTTGGGATGGCAAAGTGCATGGGCAGCTGGAGCTGGCATGCAAAATGTTGGCAATACTTGCTATCTTAATTCTACTCTGCAAGCTTTATTCCATGTTCCTGCATTTGCTAACTGGTTAGTTTCAGAAGTGGCACATTCAGAGAAATGTAATCAGCAAGGTAATGCTATTCCTATTTTTCCATATAATCTAGGTGACTGGTGATTTTAGATTAGTAGTTAGGTTTTTTAATGAAACCAAAATATTGTTGGAATTCTGATTTAGTTAAATTTATTTTCTTTTACTTATTGCTTTGCATTTTTTTTTCTAAAAAGATGCAGAGAAAAATTAAATATAACTGGGGGATTAATTTGATTCTTGGGATTGGTGAGTTAGCACCCAAAATTCTTTTTAATAACGTTTTTAATAAGTGAACCTATTTTGTACTTTTCTTAACTTTCTTTGTTAGTTATACAGTCATAGTAGCAAATTATCATCTATATATGCGTATGATTTGATCGAAAATATTACTGTTCTAGAAAAGCATGTGAACTTCCTATTTCAGAGGCCTGTGTCGTTTGTGGAATGCGTGCCACTTTGATGGCTACACAAAAAAGTGGTGGTACACCTATCAAGCCATGGCAAGTGTATTCTAAATTGAGGCTTATCTGCAGACATTTAACACCTGGACGCCAAGAAGATGCTCATGAATTTCTAAGGTATAATCATCAACTTGTATTATTTTTATATAAAGAGCAGTATAATAAATTGCAAATAAAATGTTCCTTGCAAAATGGCTTAGTTAAGGGAATAATTTGTGTTATTATTCCACAACCTCTATTACCTGCTATTCCATTGTGGTTGAAAACTAGAGAGGGACACTTGATAATATGGAATGTGGCTATTTTGCAGGCAGATTTGTCTATTAGGATTCATAATTAATAATTAATCCTAATAGAAAATAATGAAGAAAAAAAATTCCTAAAATTCATTATTGATGATATAATATGCTGTGATTATTGTGTGAAATTTTATGTGATATGAATTTCTCTACTTTAATGCATATTTTATCTCCAATTTTCAGGTATCTAGTTGAAGCTATGGAAAAATGTTACTTGGCAAGATTCATTAATGCAGACAAATTAGATCAGTACAGTAAAGAGACTACTCCTCTAAATCAAATCCTGGGAGGTTACCTTAGGTCCACAGTCCGGTGTCTTGCCTGCCATCATTTATCGACTACTTATCAGCATTTCCAAGTAAGCAATGATTTGCCTCATATTAGTGTTTTCTAATCGCCCATATGGACTTGCAGTGATTCCATGTGATTTAAATCAGTTGTGAATGCTCCTCTTTTACTTATATATATACTTACACATTCATATATACACTCTTGTGACTTACTCTACAGGTATGCCAGACTGTATGGTGGATTTAAAAATATGTCAAAAAACCAGCAGAGATGTATATTTACATACATAAACAATTCTGCAATTTAAGATGTTTTGTCAAAATGCAACAAGAAGATGTTCTCAGGTCTACCTGATCATCCAAGAATATGTTGCATAGATGTTCTAACTTTGTTTATTGTTTTTTCTGTTCTTATAGTTATTGGGTTTCCTGCAGATATCTGGTAGAAAGTTGAACCAGTGGCCTTAAATTTTTTCCTATAGACCTAATGTCACTTTCACAGGGATACTCATTTAAGTCATACAATAGGGACGCCTATATAAAATAAATGATGAACAACAATATACCTTTCATTATTTTTGCAATAATTTTTAATATATAACCTTGCTGCAAATCTGTAAAATACTCCATAGTCACTGATTTGAAAGATTTGAGCTGCCACCACCTATTCCACACAATAGGGTTCTTCAAATCGTGCCTCTTTCTTGTCCATCCTTTATAAAAATAACACAGTATTTAAATAATTTATAGAATTAGGCATTACTTTGGAGATCCATAATACAAAAGTAATAATGAAATTATTTTGACTTTACGACAAAATCGCAAAAGCGATTTTTGAGTTTGTGATAGTGAATGTGTGTAGTGCTTGTGTATTATAGTGGCGGTGGTGGAGGTTTGTTTTTCCGAATACTTTATGTCGGATTATAGCAAAATAATTTTGTTATTACTTTGTCAGTATTTAAAGTCAAATTAACTCATTGAACTTCTTACTAATATAATATGAATAGTATTGAAACTGTTTACTATAATTTCAGAGTGCCATAAATAACACAAAATATTTTGCTACCAATTATAAGTAATTCTTTATTATTAACCAGTACCCAACCACTTTTCATCATCTTACTATACATATAAGAAAGGTATTGTAGGCAGTTGTAAATGTAAAAGTTACATCAACAATACACAGTCAATAGATGACCCAGTCTGGCATGAATAGACTACCACTTAGAAATTTGTAATTCCATTTGCACTAACATTGAGGGAATTCATTATCATTATCATCATTATCATATATTTGTTGTTTGAAGGACTTATTGTTGGATATAAGGAAGCATTCAACACTAGATGAAGCTTTAGACTCATTTTTTTCAAGGGAAAGATTGGAGGACCTTGGATACAAATGTGAAGCTTGTAATAAAAAGGTAAGTAAGGATATTGATAATACTTATTTTTTGTACTAGTATTGTGTGATATTTAGTTTCAATTGTTTTATTCTTTATACATTGATGATTAGTATTGATTTCCTTGTGGTTATAAAATGGCCAAAGATTAAATGAAAGATGAAAGAGATAAAAGCAATTGCACTCACTTCGCCAAAGCTATAGTCAGTTGCCAGAAAATAAAAAAAAATCTTGATGTAATATATAATATAGGAGTCAAGATAATTTCATCATTTTTTAAACTTATTGTTAAGATCATTAACTGGCAGCATAACTCAGTTCTATAAATATGTGATATTAATAATTATGTCATAATATATATGTATTGTGAAAGTTTATTATATATATTTGGTACTATTCACACAAGTTATTAATTTGCAATTAGAAATTGTTATGTGTTCAGTATAAATTTTATTTTTATGCATTCCTCTGATTTTCTATTCTGTTAACTTTCACAATTGCTTTAAAGGTACGAAGTTCTTTTCCACATATTTATATACAGGCTGTACTATCACTTCAAGCATCTCAATTTATATGTTAAAATATCCTCCACTAGTACTAGTAGAAAGTATGTACTGTATTTTATCTTGTTACCAAATGTTTTTTTATGCTATATCAAATCTTCAATTGCACCAAATTGTATCAATATTGTTTGGGTAAAAGTGTGAAAGCATTACAGCCAAACATACTTTCTCGTTGATACTATTTGTATGGATAGATGGAGCTTGTCAACATATTAAATTGGATTTTTACTATTGTAGTAGATAATGCTAGAAATCAGCTCTATATTAGAGCTTTCACAAATTTTATGAATGATTTTTTAAATAAATCTTGCTATCTAAAATCAGTCCCTAGACTATAATCACGATGAATGGATATATGAATTAATGTTTTATCTGTAATAGAGCCTGCGAGCCAGGTGCTAGCAACCTGGTCATTGTCAGATGCTCACAGTTGTGTTTGTAACATATACACATATACTGTAATAGCTCCGAGCTGGTGAGCGCTTGACGTTAATGACCTGATCATCATCATCCCTTCAATACGAATGTGAGAACTACTAATGTTTTGTAGTTTAAGATATTTGAAATTAATTTCTAGCAGCATTTTTAATGGATGTTTTAAGATTGAATGGAGAGATCCCTTAAAAATTCTATACAAATTGGTCCTCTCTCTGTAATCTTATTATATATGAATATATATAGATTCAGTTCTCCAGATAGCTTTTGAAAATATAAATAGGACCTTTTTTAAATTCCGTCTTCAGTGTTAATAAAGTTGTTGTGCTGAGTGATAATATATTAGTTTTTCCTCTCTCATATAGGTATCAGCAACCAAACAGTTCTTCGTGGAAAGGGCGCCGATGGTACTTTGTATAGCTCTAAAAAGGTTTTCTCTTGCTGGTGGAAAATTATCTAAACATGTACAGTTTCGAAAGAAAATTAACCTTAGTAAATATATGTATAATAAAAATAGTCAACAGCAATTAGTAAGTATGAGTAATGTTAACCATTTTCATATCCATTAGAATATTTCTTATGACAATATTAATTGTGTAAATTTTTTTCAGTCTTACAAGCTAGTAAGTTTAGTTACGCATTTAGGCCCCTCACAAAATTGTGGACACTACACTGCAATAGGTCAAGCTCCTAATAGTAATTACTATCAATTTGATGACAGCTGTGTTCGGCCACTTCCACTATCTGCAGTTTTAGGCACTAATGCATACATTATGTTCTTCGAAAAAGATAATACTCTTGAAGACACTTCAATCGTCACTGCCTCTACTTCAAATGTCGTGTATGGACCACAGCTCCCTAACAACATTCTCCATAGAGAAAAGAGTCCTTTGAAGTTAACATTTTACAAAAACGAGGAGAGAAAACCAATTGTATTAAACAATAGCCCAACAGATACACCCAAACCAGAAGTGAAACCTATAATATTAAATTCTACGTTAAGTAAATCGTTGGAATTAAGCAGTACCATTTCTGAACCATGGGTCGTAAAACAGAATGGGGAAGTAGAAAAAGTGACACAAGCTCCAAAAGTTCTAAATGGTTTTGACAAAACAACTCATAAAGTTGATGACGATAAGAAGATAACATTTGTCATAAAAAAGCAAAGCATTGACGAGTGTGTGATTAAACCTAAGCTCTCAAAGAGTGATTCAGATCTTCAAGCAATCACAAATGTTTGTCCCAAGATACTACAAGAAAAGTCAGCATCGACAAGTAAGTTGGTTAGGCCTTCGAAGTCACCTTTAGAAAAATTAGAAGAACAAATGAATAAGAATGACATTTCATCAAATCATATTCAAAGGAATGGAAATTCTTCATCTAAATTAGTGCCATATGATTCTGAGTCTAGCAGTGATGAGCGGTGTGAAAGAGTAGTTGAAGATAAAAATAGAAAAGAGGAACCGAGGGAACAAAATCGTAAGCCAAAACCTAGTCGATGTGATTCACCACAAGGTCTTATTGTCACCACCAAAGCCATGCACCATGCTTGGACAGTTTCAAAAGAAAAGAGTGGTCCACTGTTAAGTCCTAGTCTTAATGGTGACACTAACAAAAAGTAAGATTTGTTGTCTTTTATACTATATACCGATTCGTTAGTACTAATGTCTATTATATATTATATATTATATATAATAGACATTAGTACTAACGAATATACTATGTATATTTTTTACTTTTTTACTTTTATAAATGGAAAGCGATTTAATTAAACTAAAAACACGGAACCGCATTTTTCAAGTGGTGAATCCCAGCAGTGAGACCGTGCGTTTCTTTCGAGAGGATCACGAGTGTAAACCCCGGGCAGGCGCCAATAAGTTTTTCTATTAAAACTTATGGCTCTTAATTGATTATTGCAATTTATTACACGCTTTTCAGTGTAGGAAAACATCGGGAGAAACCTGTATACCTCTAGAAAACTCTAGGGATATGTGTAAAGCGTGGTGGGTTTGAGCTCCAACCCTTCTCTTCAGAAACGGAGAGAGGAGGCCTATGTCCAGCAGTGGGATAGCAATAGGCCGTTGCTTTATATTTACTGTATTATTTATCATTAATATAAAGTAAATCTATTTATTTATTATATAATTTATTTATTATTATATATTTATTAATCAGATTATATAATGTGACCTATGTATTTGCAAAAAAGCCTCTTCCATGCCTTAAACCTTCCATCTCTAAACGTCATCCGTAAAGGTTTGCCGACATGTGTCTGTGAAATGATAAACAGTGAAAAACTTATATTTGACATATTTTGGGCTATGATAGTAAAACTAAAAACTCAGGGTCGTAAAACACTGCACTGCACACATTCACTACCACAAACACGTATCGTCGAGTAACCGAAAAATCATAAGTAGATATATTCTACTAGTGAGACGGTACATTCAGCATTATACATATACTACACCACTATAGTAAAATAATATTAAATATATATGGGACACTCACACACACGTAACTTAATACTTGTGTGGGTGTCAGAAAACTGGTAAATATATAGATATAATTTTAAATACATACTTAAATACAAATACACACCCAGGATCAAAGAACTAACAAATTGTTAATAGAAAATGTTGGCTCTCGGCGGGAATCGAACCCACGATTTGAGGAGTTGAAGGTAGGATCAATACCTACTGCGCCCATGGGCCAGTCAAAATTATTATTTTTGCGTTACGGATCTCCGCAAAGTAATGTCTAATTCTATAAATCATTCGTATTTTATCAGGATTAAAGATAAAGAAGAAAGAAAAGGAGACACCGAAGAGAGTCCAAACACGAGTGTAAGCAGCATGTCGCCGTTGAGCGACCGCAGTGAGGCCCCAACCCAAGCCCCAGCCGCTGCCCCTCCGCCACTCGCGCCCCACCACCCAATCGAGACCACGCGTCATTTGTACGGTCTCTCACACCGTGGCTACGGAGCACCTGTATCTTCCTGGAACGGCACACACAGTGCAATATCGCGACAGGTATATTAACCATAGAGCTTTACTATAAAAAAAAAGTATAGTAGCGGCCTGTTACAATCCCACTGCTGGGAATAGGCCTCCTCTCTTCATTTCCAGGGAGAAGGGTTGGAGCTAAGACCTACCACGCTGCTCCAATGCGGATTGGTAGGTTACACATATCTCCAGAATTCTCTAGAGATATGCAGGTTTCCTCACGATGTTTTCCTTCACCGAAAAGCGTGTGATAAATTGCAATTACCAATTAGACACATGAGATTTAATAGAAAAACTCATTGGTGCCTGCCCGGGTTTGAACTCGTGTTCCCCTCGAAAGAGTCCCACGGTCTCACCGCTAGGCTATCACAGCTTTACTATGGTACTAGATTATTCATTCATTATCATTATGGGAGCCAGCCTAAAATGTGTCCATCAAAGGAGAAAGCAAATGAGACCTATCTGTCTCTTTCTTTCGCAGTGTCTAAAGATTGGATTTAATTGTTGGATCGAATTGAATTTTCCATTTACATAAAAAATCGCACAAACCTTTTGAAGGCGTGCTGATAAATTTTCAAAGAAGTTAAATTAAAAAGAACCTATTAATATCGCTCTGCATGTATGTGATTAGACAAAGATAAGTAGAGCTTGTCTAATTTGAAATGGCGTCCCCTACTACTTTACTAGTTGATATAAATGTGTGAGTGCTAATGTTTATAATGACATTTTGTCTAGAGCTATCATCTGTTGCGTGATTAATGATCTGATAGCGAACGTCGTGGTCGTGTGATAAATCTGGTAACGCTATCTGTATGAAGTAGCGATGACTTATTGAATTAAACAGGACATCCGCCTTTTCGCGTATTCGGAGAAAATTAAACCAGTTGAACACCAAATCAAGAATAACCGTTCCTGTAGCATTGTCTTTACCAACTGATTGACCAATGAATGAATTTTTAATGTGTTTTTCGAACATATTTTAGATTTTGCTTGATTTTGGGTTAAAACTAGTGGGCGCGTCATTTTAGCTTAGATGAGCTCTTTGGTTCTCTTATCTTTCCTCTTTTATTATTTGTTGGACAGTCATACTCAAAGGCCAGCCTATGGCTAATTAACAGCGACTAACTGGCCTTGAGTGGAACCTGTATTAATTAACAATAGGTATGTTCATTGCAACATATTTTAATATGACGTGACGAAAACAACACTCAGTAATAGATATTTTTGCAATGACATCACACCACATTTTATAATTCCATTATGAATTTTGGATAGCAGGCAGCTGAACTTTTTCGACATTTCTAACAATGTCGTCATATTTTAACTAATAGGTATACATACGCACATTTATTACTCTGTATATTGGAGCTTTTGGGAGTTATGTTGTTTTTGATTTTATTTGAGCGAGAGATAGACAGACGAGACGGCCTTTTTTGTTTTATACTATGTTGACATAACTGCTTTTTTTATATATCATAACTAACTAGGTATTTCAACTAGGTGTTTGAAGAAAGGCGTGATGAACGTAAGCGCGCCATGGAAGCTACAGACGACATGGATCGGGGACGGACGAAAAAATTGAAAAAATTTCACCATTATAATCGTTTCAATAATAATAGGAATGGATACAATCCTTTCCAAGTGAGTATTTTGCAATATTTGCAATTTTTTTTGCTTTCTTAATCGATTTATCTAATTCATTCTGCATGCTCTAGATCTAACAAGTGTATATAATTTTCGTTCAAGTATATATATTTTTATTCATTATTCGGTATTCTATTAAACTATCATTTTGTTTACAGGAGAAGCAAAATAAGCTACATTGGGGAAGTAATTTTAAATACCGTGGTGATCGACGCCCCAACCACCATTTCAACAAACATCATAACAATAAATACAAACGCTTTAACAGGTATGTATTACTATAAAAATATCACATTTATTATCAAATATTATCATTTTATATATTTTCACCATTGCAATATATTAATATAGTTGCAATCGCCAACACAAACATTCGTAGAACAAAAGTGTAATTCATTAAAAATACTGTTAGTATCATTTCTAGCAGGGTTCTCTTATTATATGACTGATGGATGGCCTACTGACAAAGTGGATTTCTTTTCCCTGTTCTGAACAATCTATTGCCAGTCGAATAAAAACCTATTATTATAAAATAGTTGGGTTGGGGTAAACTTGATAGCTTCCTCGCCATATTTATTGAGCTATATTTGGGACTACTGAGTGGAAATATCCCATAGATATCTTATCGTCCGATCGTTTACCAATCCTAAAACATGTGAAGTCGAGTCGTGTTAGATAAGCCTGGATAATTTTATTCAAATAGTCCTATGGCCATTTAGGATGATCCATTTTTTAATGAAGCTCAGAAACAGCAGATTATGATCGAGGAAACTACATTTGCAGTACTACATTACTGTATTTTAAAATGTAAATTTTTAAACGATGATCTTAATAATTATTTCAATTATTTTAAAATACTTTTTGGTAACATATTTATATTTCTTTAGGTACAACAACATGCATCACTATCCAAGGCACCATTGACCCTGGCCGGTCACCGCCAGTTTATCGGTGTATATTGTTATATGGACTTATTTGTTAGAGAATATCTTAAGATAAATATAGTTAAGGTGGTTTATGATATAAACTGAATATAGTGGAGAATAATTTTAATATAACCCGTTACAACCATAGTCCATATTAATTTAGTTAAATATATTAAAGTGGCTTGTTTCCAATAATATGTACTGTTAGTATAGGTTTTTATAATATTGGTACATGACAGCAAACTTGCTGTTTTAATATGTGCACGTCCGATTTATAGCGACCTCATCTGTGTTTTACCATTACAAAATATACAATCATTATTTAGATCAGTGCAAGATATACATAGTGATTTAATAAGTAACTGTGAAACGCTTAAATTATGTTAAAAGTAAAATGTTATTTTTATCTAATCGTAGACGAAAATTAAGTTGATTTATATTTTCCTTGGGACCATGTACTGTTTACTGGAATTAAAAATGTGTAGTTTAATTTTATATCCACCACATTAAAATTACAAAGGCAGAATTAATAAGTCTGCCTTTGTGATTTTAGTAGAATCATAAGTTATTATATTGTTTTATACTTGTTTATTATATTTTTTTACTGATACTTGAATTATGTTCAATCTGTGGATGGATATTAAAATTGGTATCGAAAATACAACTTAGGTACTCTAACTGTTACTTAAATATCTCCTCTATCCTCATAATATAACAAAAACAAAATTATGTTAGAGATATTTCTATGTTATAGGGTTCACAAAAAGTTCGCGATGGCACGCATCTAACTCTTAGATATAAAACTAAATCCATTACGTTTTTGATAAAATTTATTCATTTATTTATTAAATTTCACAATAGTTGCATTATGGTAGGAGTGACAGATATCTATTGATGCTCGCCCTAGGTTGCCCTATATCAATCTTCCAAATAAACATAAATAATAGAATATATGAAAAATATTAATATTCGAAAAATATTTTTTTTCAAATCCCATTTAATTTTTAACATGCAATAATAATAAAATAAAGAAAATTGAAAGTTATATGCTCTCAGTTAATACTCTTAGCTCTTGTTAACGGAAGTAAATACATTCCTATTTTCCGATTATTTTATTACGGTAAAATGGTCACATAAAGCACGGTGCTTTGTAAGCTATTTAGCTAAATGCAGTATTAATACTTATAATTTACATACGATACAAACAAAAAGTTAAATAACCTTAAGCATTTCATGCTTCACTTCAGTTCTTTAAATTATAATCGATAAATCATTTGTAAAGAGTATATTTCTTTTGTTTTATTTACAAGTTTTACGCGAAAGACTTAAATATGTATGTTTAATTTAATTTCGTTCAATAATTAAATTGTTAATTATAAAAATCACAATCGCTGCTCAGCAGGGAGGACTGCGAGCAGTTGGGTTGTGTACTTAAACTAGATTAGCATGACAATCGATAACGCAAGCTTTATACCATACCAAAACCATACCAGACCATCGATACCATATCCATGTCTTTTTATCATCATAAGATTAAAAAGCATGCGGCAGTCTGTATTTGTTCAAAAAAATAGTTTTATATGAATGATCAGGTTACTATAATTAGACACTATATCGTAATATAAAGGTCTCTCATAGATGTACGTGAAGTACGCCTAATCTAGAAAGTTACTAATTCAAATAGAGAAGTAATTGGTGTCTAAAACATATTAAGATGGTTATTAAGCAAATGCGTAATTTTTTTATTAAGTATGCCTTAGTAATTTTATTTATGTAATTAATAATATAAATATGAATATTTTTTTTACGCAATCAAATATATATTATATCATATTGAAGTATATCTTACACTACGAAATGGTTATCGCTGCTCAATAAGAGGTACATAGAATAGTAAATGTAATCTTATTTAACGTGAGTAGAATAAGTTGTATAAGTAGCGGAATATAATTTTTTGATGTTTAAGTCACTTAATAGTTTTTTATCACTTCTATAGCCCTAATTTATGTACTAGTAGTATACACTTCCACTTCTGATATTATTTGCCAGACATATACCTCTATTATATTATTAAATGAAACTTATTCTATATATGTATATAATATATAATACTATTGCTAGTGTGTTAGTTACGGGTTCGAGCGCATTTTCTTTTTTGTAACGTTGTAGCGTTGATTTGGCTAATACAGTATTTTGTTTTAAAATACATTACATCAAAAACCATTGCATTTATTGTATAAGACTAATTGAGCAAGAGATTCGCAGTCATGTACCAATAACCCCGATGTTTGTATTAACATTAATGGTTAAGCCATTGAAATTTACAATGACAAGATAGTGAACAAAACCCTGCTACTATTTTTGTTCAAAAATAAGAAACCTCATTCCTATTTTCATGGTTCATCAGCTCGGTCATAACGGTTGGCGTGGATCATACGGGCAAGGGACATATTCTAAATAATATTTGGCAGTTATTATTCATATAGTATAATCAGACGACACAACATAATACAGCAGGAAATATTTAGGTATTTAACCGTAGCTATCGGAGGGCTAGACGGAAAATGCCCCGGGAAAAACACAAAGAATACGAAACAAATGATTTGAAATAGTTGGGAGCCCAAGTTTCTTTTTGGCGCTATGGTTTGATTTCTAAGCTACTCCACTATATTTAACAGCTAAGGGACCGTTAGCAAGTCGTTACGACTCATGATCCCCAAGCTCGTGTTTCTCGTTAATGTTCTCCCACACATGGACCGACACATGGACAATGTTCTCCCACACATGGAGCGTTTTTCCAAGATGTTCTACCCAGCCAAGAACATCTTGGAAAAACGCTTTAATTCAATAGACGTGATTTCTTCGGACAAATGGTTATAAAAACAAATATGTTGTAAATGTACTAAAAGCAAAAACGCCAACTTATCAAAAATGCTTCGAAAGCAGAAAAGCACGCAGACCGAAGTTTAGTTTGAAATAGGAGAAACTGTTAGACGACCACGTCTTGGTCGTGTGCAGCGGTGTAAGTGCGATTCCTTGTATCTCAAGTCTCGCTTGCATTTTAAAGAAAAATATAACTCGCTCGTATGTCAGGGCACTCGTATCTCGAGGTGCGACTGTATTAATAAATCTTTAAACTATAGCAGAGTGCTAAACAGTAATAAAGATGTTTATTAACATAAAAAAGCAAAATTCATTTAACATTATTACTGGCTTTCAGAATATTATCATTATAGTTTAAATACCACAAAAGTTTTATTTCTGAAAATTTAAGCTTAAGGCTTTCATATATTTCATTTACCTTCAATTTCGTAATCATATAATAATGATTAATTATCACAACATAACATAGTAGCCGTTTTTGGCTATTTATAACTGACATTTTTCTTAAATAATAAGTTTGTTGCACATTTGTTTTTGAACACAAATAATTTGTGTAAGAAAAGAAAATGGTATTAATTTTATGTAGTTTTATTTAAGTTCAGTTAAATATTAGTAGTAAGGTTCTTGTTTTAATACAAAATGTAATATAAAAAGGTTATACATTAAGGCTTAGATATTAAAGTGATTTTAATTTTGTACATATAGAAAATTTCTTTTTAATTCAATATCTTGTATAATATCAAAGTGGTCCTATATTTTATAGAACAATTCGCATTAGTTCACCGTTTTATATCACGATTTGAAAGTTACAGTAATTTGGTCTGTTACCTAACTTTGCAAGTCCAATAGTAAGTAAGTAAAATAGTAATTATGTTTGTAGACAAAAATTTAATTCTGAGTTTACGATTTTGGTAAGAAATATCACCATATATGTAATAGCTAAAACAAATGACGTATTTTACAATATTAGCGAAAGTAATAGAGTGAAATTTGGGTTGGTTTATGCTAAATTTAAGGAGTATTTAACATACTTTTTTTGGCTTATTTAATTTTAAAATAAAAAACATTTACCAATCCATAACAAGCATTTATATTTGCATTGTTTTTATGAAGAGCAAACAAAATATTGTTTACATGATGTAAGTGTAAAAATTAACATCTTTAATATGTGATATATTGCAGAACTTGAAATTCTATAGTAAAATGCCAAACAACAATATGCAATAAAAAGCAATCTTACAACACATTTAGTTTTATTACCTTTAATGATTAAAAAAAAAACGAGAATTGTTACAATTTTTAATAAAAACTAGGGAAAGCTAACTAAATACTAAATGCAATTGCGATGCATATAATGCGTTTAGTATTTATGGTAATGAAATTAAAATAACAATAATTTCATTTTACTTTACGTAAATTGCCACAATATGCAACAATCAATATTTAAAGCACGCTTAAAAATCAATGGTAATCATTCTGAGAACAAAGAAGTTAATTTAAAAAATCTTTTCACATTTCATGTACCTGCTAAATGTTAAATGTTAAGGAGTTCCCTCCTCTGGATCCAATGCTGGCATGATGTCATGCTTATCCTAAACATCCACTGTCATCGGCACTGGACTAATATGTAAAATTTCAGCTTAATCGAACACTGGGAAGTGGCTCAAATTTAACTTCCAGATTCCAGACAGATTCCACTTTCACATATATATAAAGCAAGTTATATTAAGCTTTTAAAAATGCATAGTTTGATTAAACCTATAAATTTGTATTCCTTACAATACTGCGTGTCCAAAGTGAGCTAGGCGATTCCGCGATTGGGTTAATCGCTTTTAATCACCTTTCAGTTAACCACTGTTAGCATTCCTTGGAAAAGTTTTCGCAAAATTTGTACCGAAAACCTTTACACAAAACGAATCTACTATAATCTGGTTCAGTGCCTACACTTATAATCATTAAAATATTTTAACAATTATATGCATCTTATATGCTAACCTAAAATACAAAAAAAATTAATACATTTTGAAATAAAAAAATTCATAGAAAGTAATGGGGAATAAAATGCTACCTTGGAAAATAATTCATAATGTCGGTTTCACAATTATTACAGGAATGATATATTTTTTTACATGACGTATTTCATAAAAAAAATAGAATTAGACATAGTACTTATTTACTGTACTTGTCATATCTTAACAAAATTAAAGATAAAGATGCATAGAGATATTAGATTAGAGTAGGGGAGCCATAAACAGGCTTGTCAGTGAGTGTTACAATTAATGATGAGGGTGAAAGATTATTTTTGTCTAATCATACAAAAAAAAAGAGACAGATATCGTATCGTCGACATATAGTTTTTCATTTGCTTACTCTTTATTTCTTTTATTGTAATAAGGCAAATTTTAGACTAGCTTCCCTCCTTTACTTTAATAACTCTATGATAAGATAAGCTTAGTTCTATTAAAGAATACACTTAGAGTTAATATCTATGTTTTTGGGAGCAAATTATTACTTATAAAAATTCTGTCCCGCCAAAAAAATAAATATTACGAACGATTACATACATAAATAATCACAATTCTGAATTGCAAGTTCAGAATTAATAACGTATTATATTTTAAAGTCATGGCGATATTTATCAAATATTTCTCATTGCAAACGTACTCAAGTAAAACAAAGTGTGACGTATTTGTTATGAGGAATACTTAATATTATTAAAACACTTACTGTCCGTAAAACATTAAATACTAAGTAAAGCTTTATTTGTTACAATACATAAAAAATACACTGGAAATGGTATTATAAGACAAATCAAGTTTAACGTCTGTTATTACTGGTTGATTCTGATAATAAACAGTCTAGGACATCGTCACAAGAAACTGAAGCGTTCGGTGTCGTTTGACAAAATCTGTTTGGAAGAGTCTTATAAACATTCCTATTCCGAGCATCATCCACTAAGGTCTGCCATTGAGTATTTTTCTGAAATAAAAACACAAGTTTGAACAGAGCTCTGTCATGAAAAATAAATAAGTCTTCCTCCATTTTTTTTTGGAAAAAATAACGATATCATTGAAGGAAGTTAGGTAGGTTGTGGCGATTTGCCAATTTCACATGCCTGCGATATATTTTTTCAAAAACTATCCTACCTCATACCTCTGATTCATACAGTAACTTAATCGTAACGAAAACACAAGAACACAGTAGATAACAGTCAGAGAGGCGCGCAGAAATTTAATGGCGCGTTTTTAATTCAGAATCTTTGGAAATTTTTTAGGTTCCAAATGAGTTTTTTTTTATTAAAAAGTATAAATAGTTTATAATTATACAACACCAAATTTGATTTCACTTAGTAAATCCTATCTTCAGATAGTGAGAAAAATAACATACAGTAAGGTAACCTCATTTGCGCTCTCTTTTGTCGCGATGGACCCATTGCAGGCCTACCATGAACTCTTATTGCGACTCAATTGAAGACGTAAACTAAATTGTTTTCATACCATGAAGTCTTAAAGACGCACACTTCAAATCGTTGCCGAATGACAACCTGCACTGGATCGCAAACGTATTTCATTCACTCTTTTTTCGTACAATTGGCTATTAAAATAAATTAACTTATTAACTAAATTTCTTAATTTAATTTATTTTAAATAATTCTAATATATAATATATAAAACTATGTTTTACGTAGATCGATATTAAACAATATAAAACAGAGTGTATTGTTATGCATTTTTCTTATATTCATTGCAAAATAGATTTAACTTACAGTAAAAGTAAAAAGTAACAGCCCCTTATTATGCCCACTGCTGGGCTAAGGCCTCCTCTCTCCGTTTATGGAGAGAAGGATTGGAGCTAAGACCTACCACGCTGCTCCAATGCGGATTGGTAGGTTACACATATGCCTAGAATTCTCTAGAGATATGCAGGTTTCCTCACGATGTTTTCCTTCACCAAAAAGCGTGTCATAAATTGCAATTATCAATTAGACACATAAGTTTTAATAGAAAAACCCATTGGTGCCTGCCCGGGTTTGAACCTATGTCGTCTCTAGAGAGTCGCACGGTCTCACCGCTAGGCTATCACAGCTTCGTTATTAGTAAGTAAAAACAAAAGTAGTTATTGTAATTTAACCATAAGAGATAGAGACATGCTACCGCGGACTTTTTTGTAGTATTCTTAGAGATCTACAATTCTCTAGTACATTACTTAAGCGTATCTCTGCTGGTTAATGCAGCGCCAATTAGACACATGAGTTTTAATAGAAAAACTCATTGGTGCCTGCCCGGGTTTGAACTCGTGTTCCCCTCGAAAGAGTCGCACGGTCTCACCGCTAGGCTATCACAGCTCTTACTAACTTACAGTATTCAAGACAAATATGAAGAAAAAATTAGTTTCAAAATGCGTCCTAAAAACGTTTGAGTAAAAGAGAGGGAGTTATCTATAGTTCATATAACGTTATCCTTTTCAAACATTACGACCCCAATGCAATCCACACTTCATGGTACGAAGAGTTAGCCGTTGAGTTTAGGTACTGACTTTGAATTGAATCGTTTTCTAAAAGTTCTAAAATTCTGTAAAACAATATTATCTATCTAATAACAATTAAGATGACTATTATTATTAAGATAATTGTTGTGTATTTATTGTATATTATTTAATAGTTTATAGATTTAATATTTATCATTTTTATATTTGATTTTTATGATGTGTAGATCTCATCTATGTATTGGTTTGTATTATTAGTATGTATTTACACATAAAATAGTGCACCACCCGCACATATTTCAGTTCTCCTTAACCCTAAGGTAGTCTGGAAGAAATCGCTACTAAGCGATAAGACCGCCTTTTGTACGTTACAGTTTGTTTTCTTTTATTGCTGTTTTTTTTTCCTTTCCTGTATGTTTTCTCTGTGGTGTACAATAAAGTGTATAAATAAATAAAAATAAAAATAAAAGTTAAAAGTAGGATTGCCACCACTCACCACGAAGGCCAGTGGATTGAGGCACACGAAGAGTGCGTGTTTGGCTCGCGTCAGCATCACGTTCATGCGGCCCGCGTCCGAGAGGAAGCCCACGCCATGGCTGCGTGCCAGCGACACCACCACCACGTCACGCTCCTGCCCTTGGAAACTGTCTACCGTGTTCACTTCCACCCGGCTGTCCGACCTGTTACGGTTTATATGGAAAGATTTAAAAATAAATATAAAATGTAATGCACGAAAAAATTTGTGATCATGGCTGAATCTATTCGGCTCGCCAAAATACTTGCAGTTACATGACTAAATCACAGCTTATCTCAGAACAAGATGGCTTAGCATAGAACCTGAAATCAACATCGATTAGAAACTGACTTTCTGACAACCTCCACCGCATTTTTTACCTAATCCTCCCTTTAAACTACAAACTGCCATATGCAGTTTGTATTTATATTCTCTAACCTCACTAAAAATCGTAACAAAAGTCTAATCTGATCAGATGTTGCATACTTGTTCACCCAGTTCTGATAAAACAATAGGTAAACAAACAGGATAAACAACTTTTTTAGGTAGGATAAACAACTTTTTTTTATTGCATAATAGGCGAGTGCTTGACTGAAATCATGTCTAATGGTAAGCAGTGATACAGTCTAAGATGGAGCGCGCTTGACAAGAAGATACCTATTCACTCTAGCTTCGAAGAGACCTATATTAATATTGTTACGAATATGCGAAAAAGAGTTCGTGATGCGTATATCATAGAATTCGAATTTGACGGTAGCAGTGTTTCAAACAAGCGAAAAGAGTTCGTAATGCATATGTCATAAAGTTCAAATTGGACTGGGATAGTTTACGAACATGCAAAAAGAGTTCGTAAACTATACGGCGTAGAGTTCAAATTCGTTTAATTCTCTGGAGAATTCGGCGTGTTTATCAAAACACGTTAACAAAAGACTTGTGATCTTTCTAAGGTCTCGTGAATGTTCTCGAAATCGATTCGTTCGATACATAAGCAGACGTATCGTGCGCTTCGACATTCAGTTTGCGAATAGCGATCAAGAGCGAATAAACAAGTGAAATTAATGGCGGCCTCGGCTTTCTTATTGGACAACGGATTGAATAGAGACTGTAAGTTCTAAGTTTGTAGTAAAAAGTTGAATAAAGTGTTCTTAACGAGTCACCAGGTATTTTCATACAAATCCACAAACCCCTGTGCGTAACAATATGAACCGCGAAAAATAGATGCCGAGAAAGAATTTTAGTCCCTTGAAGTGCGCAATAAAAAAGAAGACGCGAAGCTCCTATTTTATGACATGTTTACGAAGAGGTACAAGGAAACAAAGATCAGAGTACGTACGGCGCCTGCAGCGCGCGCACCGCGTCCCGTAGTAGGTCGCGGTGAGCGCTGTACGGTGTGATGACGGCAAGAGACAATTGCTTCGGCCGCGTTTTCTTCACCAGACAGACTGCCAGACGAGCGACGCCCCACGCCTCAATTTCATTTGCCCCTGAATTTCCTGACAAAAAATCATTATACACGTTTTATGTGTAGTACTTACATATTGTTACGAAAATTGGCTTGTTCCACACAAACGTGCGGGCGGATGAAACAACCTCCGAGACCTGGGCCCGTCGTCTCGGCGTCTCAACCTACCTTATGCGGCCGTCAGCTTTATGCGGTCCGGCCTCATGAATCACTGCGTGTATATGTGTACGTGTGTGTGTGCGCTTGTATGTACTTGGCCGATTCCCGAACCCGTTGGCTCGCCTCAGCAGTCTTCCACGGACACGTACTGTCTATTTCTCACGGAGTATACACTTCACTATATCGGTTAAATAACATTTATAAATAATTTATAGAATTAGGCGTTACTTTGCGGAGATCCATAATACAAAAGTAATAATAAAATTATTTTGCTATAATCCGCGATACCGCGGATTATAGCAAAATAATTTTATTATTACTTTTGTAACATTTATAATTTATAATTTGAATTCGCGTGAGTCCCTGCGAGAGAAGTTTAAGGAAACAGGTATTCTTACGTTAGCTTCACAGTATATTTTTAGCAATTTGATTTTTGTGCATAAAAATATACATAATTATAAAAAGATTGGCGATGTATATAATAGACAAAGTAGGAACCGACATAAGCTTGCGGCTCCTGCTTTGCGCCTTGTAAGAGTACGTAAGTCGTTTGTGGGTTTGGGTATAAGATTCTATAACAAAATTCCACAATCAATTTTAACTTTGCCATTACAGCAATTTAAAAATACTGTTAAAAAGAGGCTGATACAGAAAGCCTATTATACCGTGGAGGCTTACATTGAGGATAAGGATGTGTGGATATAGGTGCACTTCTACCCTGTACAAGACAGTAATAAATAAATGTAACTAGTTCTAAGATTTATATTTTAAAAAGAGCAACCGCCGAGTTTCTTGCTGGCTCTTCTCGGCAGGAACAGCTTTCCGAACCAGCAGTAAAGTTGACGATTCAAAAGCACTTGTTTACAAGTTTACTTGAATAAAGAATATTTGAATTTGAATTTGAATTTGAACACAAATAACACGCGGTGTGCACACAACCTTCTTAAGGTCACACGTTATTGAATTGCCCCTATATCGGGGAACATTAACCCGAACGCGCACTACTACCGCGGACGGTCGCATCTTCTCAAAACGCTTCATTGATTGAACGCGAACTAAATCTTAGAACCACACCCAAAACGCATAATTACGCGTGTGCGTTATACAATAAAGTCGTATACAGGCGCGCGCGCGTCCTGTCTTATCGTAATACAAAACGTTACTAAGTATCGGCGCTCGCGTCGACAAGCGGATGCATAAAGGTCGTTGCTCCGGCCGGTCGCGCCGCGTCGCGCGTCAATTTGTACAAAACATGGCTCTTAACACAGAAATTTCTAATTCACTTGAAGTCAATATTCTGGAACTTTCAGGTGTTTACAAACTATGTATCCGTATCTTGATTACAATAACGGGTCAGGATTAATCAATAAATAGAACTTATTAATAATATCGATTACTTCACTGTTGTATATGTAAGTGAATATATCGCGCGCCTTGAGGATTGGCTCATATTGGCAAGAACTATTAGCATTATATATTCATCATTTTCCTGCCCTTATCTTACTCTAACTGGGGTCGGCACAACTTGTTTTAAACATGTTGTAATATGATTTGGCTTGTATTTTACTTTAACAACTTACCTTAATCGCCTTTTACAACATCTCGGTAAGAAATGAGGGTGGTCTATTCTACTCAGCCGTATACCACACACATTATATATTATGAGGCAAATTTTCTTTCCACTTCTTCGAAATACTAAATTTTTTATGAATGTTCGGAAGGTCGAATTAAAATAAATATTATATTAATGGTACCACTATGTTCAAAATTATCAGATGTCAATAGATGCGTTAGTGGTCGAGAGTTACCGATTGTCAGGAAATAAAGATTACTGTATTCAAATTCAAAATATTCTTTATACAAGTAAACTTGTAAACAAGTGCTTTTGAATCGTCAATTCTACTGCTGGCTCGGAAAGCAGTTCCTTGCTCCTTTTAAAATGTAATTCTTATATTTAGTTACATTTAGTCATTACTGTCTTGTACATGGTAGAAGTGTATCTAAATCCACACATTCTTATCATCTTAGTAATCCTCAACAGTAGTATAATAAGTAGGCTTTCTATATTAACCTCTTTTTAAGAGTGTTTTAAAACTGCTGTAATGGAAAAGCTAAAATTTTTTGCGGAATTTTATTATAGAATTCAAATTCAAATACAAAATATTCTTTATTCAAGTAAACTTGTAAACAAGTGCTTTTGAATCGTCAACTTTACTGCTGGTTCGGAAAGCTGTTCCTACCGAGAAGAGCCAGCAAGAAACTCGGCGGTTGCTCGTTTTAAAATATAAATCTTAGAACTAGTTACATTTATTTATTACTGTCTTGTACAGAGTAGAAGCGCACCTATATTCACACATCCTTATCATCTAAGTAATCCTCAACAGTAGTATAGTAAGTAGGCTTTCTATATGAGCCTCTTTTTAAGAGTGTTTTAAAACTGCTGTAATGGCAAGGCTAAAATTTTTTGCGGAATTTTATTATAGAATCTTATACCCAAACTCACAAACGATTTACGTACTTTTGCTAGGCGCAAAGCAGGAGTCGCAAGCTTATGTCGGTTCCTACTTTGTCTATTGTATACATATACATACATACATACAATCATACATACATACAATCTTATACTCATGTATTATGTTGTGTTCCGCACAAACGTGCGGGCGGATGAAACACCCTCCGAGACCTGGGCCCGCCGTCTCGGCGCCTCAACCTACCTTATGCGGCCGTCAGCTGTATGCGGTCCGGGCCCATGAATAACTGCGTGTATATGTGTACGTGTGTGTGTGCGCTTGTATGTACTTGGCCGATTCCCGAACCCGTTGGCTCGCCTCAGCAGTCCTCCACGGACACGTACTGTCTATTTCTCCCGGAGTATACACATCACCAACGCGGTTAAGCAACACAAATAACACGCGGTGTGCACATAACCTTCGTAAGGTCACTCGTTATTGAATCGTCCCATATCGGTAAACAATAACCCGAACGCGCACCAAAACCGCGGACGGTCGCGTCTTATCTTTATAGTATTCGAAACGCTTTACTAATTGAACGCGTCACTAAATGTATAAACCACACCCCAAACGCATAATTACGCGTGTGCGTCTACAATAAGATCGTATACAGGTGCGCGCGCGCGTCCTGTCTTATCGTAATACAAAACGTTACTAAAAACTACGTAATAAGCGCGAGAGGCGAGCGTACACCTCTTGAATTGACAGTGAAGTCAGCCTCGATGCGAGTTTGCCGATAAGTTTCGCTGGCCAGGCGCGCGTGAATTTATACAAAACATGTTGTTATACCTTGTCCCTTGTCTCCGCTAGAGATGCCGACGACGGTGTAGGGCGGCACGTCGAGTCCTACCGCGGGCGGCGGGACGGACTGTACGAGGCGGTCATAAAACGCGCGGTTCGGATACTCCGCGATGGCCTCCTGCATGCGGTACTGGTGGTTCAACAGCACCACGGGACACTTGGGCCATTGCTCCGAACAAGATGTTAGACGAGAGAACAAACTTTCGCCGAGACCGTGTTTTTTTGCTCGCTGAAAATCAAAAACGCCCTTATTGTACCGAACAGCAAAGTGTGGGCAAACATTTGGAGTTCCGATTAGATTAGATTTTAATCTCTTTATTACGCTGCGCTCCAAAGCATTCGCCTCAAATTATAAATTATTAGTTTCGGGTACATACCACGGTAATTTGTTTTGATTTTTTTTGTTTTGACGGAACAGTTCCGTCGTGACCACGATCCATGCAACTGGGTCGAAATATCGGCGAATCAAAACAAATTACCGTGGTATGTACCCGAAACTAATAATTTACAATTATGTCTTCAAACCACGAATATTCAAGTATAAAATCATTCGCCTCAAAGTCGGCCATATTTGAAATTTCATTTCGTCGGACCAAGCATAAGCTGTGGCCTTAAATATGGCCGGAGATATTAATATGGGGGATGTTTTAACTTTTAAAAGAGCGTTATGAAACATGCTAGATACCATTTTATTCGAAAGGCTCTTAAGTAATAAGACTCGCAAAATATGGGTGTAGTTGTACGATTTGCAACCTAACTACATAAGTTGTAAACTGATTCTATCAGATCTTACTAATATTATGAACTAGCTGTGCCAGTGGCTTCACCCGCTTCGAAATCAGCAGTCACAAAAAAATACAAACTGTAAATTTGAACTTAAAAGTAGTTATTGTGAGTTATTTTGTACCTGGGAGCAGATGAATCCGGGAAGCTGCTGCGGGTCGCCGATCAGCGTGATCTTTGTAACATCGAGAGTGAGCGGAATAAGCGTTTCGGGTTCGATCGCTTGACCCGCTTCATCTACTACGCATAGAGCTATTCGACCTTTTAAACTGAAACAAATATCAAGCCTGTTAATATATGACGTTTTTTTAATCATCAATACGGAATCCATTGTTAAATGATTTATAGAATTAGGCGTTACTTTGCGGAGATCCATAATACAAAAGTATCAGCTTTGCGATTTTGTCGTGAGTCTATCTCCTGATGATACTTTGGTTGCGGGGCGAAACGATTGTCGAGTTTGTGATAGTGAACGTGTGTAGTGCTTGTGTATTGTGGTGGAAGTGGTGGAGGTTTGTGCATGTGTTTTTACGAATCCTGCACGTATCGGGTATGAAAATACGGATAGTCCACTATACATTTAACACTATATATATTTTCTGTTTACTGTATCGCGGATTATAGCAAAATAATTTTCTTATTACTTTTCCATTGTTAACATCTTCATGACTATCAACCGTTTTCGTTCCTCTTGTCTTATTTTTAAAAACCAAATCATCAAAAATAATACCAAGGTGTAATGCTAACACACAGCCAAAAATGTAATGTGTAGGCAACAATTTCTAACTACTTATTAAACTGCTTTAATTCGAATATACTCAAGTATATTATAATTAATATACATAAGTTTTGTTGATAATTTAGTACTGACATTTGTGATACTTATTTATTTACACTGTAATTCTAACGCCCATTTTTGAGAACAAAAACAAAATGAAACAAAGTAGTTTTGAAAGCAAGCAAAATCACTCTCAAGAGAACACGTTCTAGCGGTTTTGCGATACAAACTTTACATTAGTTTTTTTAAATAATGTCTCTTTATTATAAATAATTTTAAAATTGTTTTTACCCTCTCATCTTGTGGTTACACGAGCTTGCGAGCGTGGTTACAATAATGTCAGCGCCCTCTATAGTACGACGTTCAGCTTGTGCGAGACGTTCGCCCGCTACGACCGTACTAGCATTTCCAGATCCGTTGCGTAGCTGCAATATAGCTGTTTTGAATAAAATGAAGCGCGCGACGCGGGATCAAGGACCTTTATGCCGACCGACCGTCCACGGTTTTAGTGCGCGTTGAGTTACTATTCCCCGATATAGGGACGATTCAATAACGTGTGACCTTACGAAGGCTTGTGCACACCGGGTGTTATTTAACCGATATAGTGAAGTGTATACTCCGGGAGAAACAGACATTACGTGTCCGTGGAAGATTGCAGAGGCGAGCCAACGGTTTCAGGAATCGGCCAAGTGCATACAAGCACACATATACACGCAGTGACTCATGAGGCCGGACCACATACAGCTGACGGCCGCATAAGGTAGGTTGAGACGCCGAGACGACGGGCCCAGGTACCGGAGATTGTTTCATCCGTCCGCACGTTTGCGCGGAACAATAACAATACAATAATAATAATTATTATAATAAAATACTTTATTGTACAACTAGAAAAAAGAAACAAAAACAAATTAAAAGAATCTAACAACTTATAAATAGTGCAAAGGCGGCCTTATCTCTAATAGTTATCTCTCACAGGCAACCTGACTTAATAGAAACTAAAACTAGGAGCTAATAGGACGGTGCATAAAGTATTAATAAACGTAAATACAAAAGAATAGTTACACACTAATACATATTATAATAATAATACACTATTGCATACTATATACAGTGCTTATAAATACAATATTTTCATTTGCCCCCTTTTTCTAATATATCCTAAATACTTAAGTGGGATCTTTTTACTACTAGTAGCCTTATGCGATACCCTTTCAATGACACTGAGTGACTACCATTTTGACATTGCAACTCGGGAAATAATCAAAGTTACAGATACACCGAAAATAATCAAGATGAATAATAGTGTTACGTGCTTTCTGCGGGCACGGAGGGGAGCCAAAAGGCATCTCGACTAGAAACCATATACGTCAGCAAACTAAATGAACAATCAACCCATCATCTTTTCTATATGTTTTTTAATTACAGGTATGCACAACATTTACGATCCTTTTTATTGTAACTTTTTTCTGTTGTTTATTGACTAGTTAAAACCGACCGATTGTGCTACTTCTGCACAGACATCACAAATATCAGTTATCACGTTGTGCTTGAAGAAATTGTTATTTCTTAAACTAATTAATATTACCTTGCAACATATGAAGCTTTCACAATAACTTTATTTTGCTAATGGCGAAGTCATCATCATCCTCCTGCCCTTATCCCACTCTGAGCAAGCACAACATGCTACAAACATGTTGTCACATGATTTGGCTAGTTATTTTATCCGGCCGAGGTATATATATATGTGTATGTGTAGCCGATGTGTATATATGACGTCAACTTATTATCGTCACCTTTTGATAGTGTGATAAGGGCAGAGGAATGATGATGTGTATTAAATATTTCTTGTACGTACCAGAGATATTCTATTGAGTATATCGTTGGCTCGGCTCTGGCAGTACGCCGCACGTTCCGGGCCTTTTGCATCCCTTGCTGCTGTGGTCCACATGTTCACCTTCGCTTCTAAATGTGAAATCTATTAAGAGAGACATCAGTTTTAATTAGTTCTGTACTTTCCACAATAGATGTATGACCTCAGAATGTATATAATACAATAATTTTAGCTTTGCCATGACAGCACTTGAAAAAACTATTAAAAGAAGGCTGATACAGAGAGCTATGAGAATTACATATATAATAAGAATGTTTGGATATAGCTACTTGTCGATCAAGATAGTTATGACTAAATGTAACTAGTAATAAGAATTATGTTTTGTAAAGAGCATACGCCGAGTTTCGAGCTTTCTTTTTTGTTAGGAACAGTTTTCCGAACCAACAGCAGAGTTGACGATTCAAAAGTTATGGTTTAAAAGTTTACTTGAATGAAGAATTGGATCGCCTTAAAATCCAAAATCGCACCTACCGATCGACTTTGCTGATTGAGTGAGTAGTCGATATCTCTGACACTACAACCGACATTTCTTTAGGTATTTTGTTGAATTACTTACCTAATTATGACTCAAGTAACTTTAATTAAATAAATATTATTATTAATATTAATCTTATTACACACCACTCGTTTGTTTTATAAAGTTGAATGTAATTTTTAGGAGGATAGAAAAATGACCAAATGTGGCTTAGACCTACGAAACAGACACTATAAATCAACTAAAGATTTAATTTAATGTAAATTAAAAATTAAATTATTAATGTATATGATGAACACATTCATCAACATCTTTAGGTTGAGTTTGTTAATAAAGTTATAGTAAAAGTACGCTGAAACTCATGAGCAAAGGCTTCATATGCACGCGGTAAAATCGAGGCTACCCAGCTTCTCGATAACACAGGACTAATAAGAAGACCGAAAAGTGCAAACCTTATGAATTAGTGTAATATAGTGACAATTTAGTGTTAGTGCTACTTAAAAGAACACAAGAACAAAGTGTCTTATATAGCAAGAAAGACTAAGATAAGTCACTGGATCTATGCTTAGATATAAGTTAATTTATAAGTTAAGGTTATCTTTAAGTTGCTTATCAGCCTTTTGGTTGGATCGCAACATCAATAAAGTATAGTACCCGGCAATAAATAATGCACATCGAGGCTTAGAGAGAGAATCGGCTAGTTCTGCTTTATAGAGCATTGTCTCTGTCGCACAGACTGACGAACCCGTGTGAAACGTCTCATACTGAGTGACAGTGACAGCGCTCTACGAAACCGAACTGGCCGGCTGTTAAGTTCTAAACATCGATGTGCATTATTTAATGCCGGGTACTATACTTCCTTTTTGGTTGTTCTTTATAATATTTTTGCCTGTAATAGGTTGCCTGTAAGAGATTGCTATTAGTGATAAGGCCGCCTTTGCACTATTCATAATTTTTTAGATTTTTGTAAATTTGTTTTTGTTTCTTTTTTAGTGTGATAGCCTAGCGGTGAGACCGTGCGACTCTCGACATAGGTTCAAACCCCGGGCAGGCACCAATGAGTTTTCTATTAAAACTTATGTGTCTAATTGATAATTGCAATTTATCACACGCTTTTCGGTGAAGGAAAACATCGTGAGGAAACCTGCATATCTCTAGAGAATTCTAGGGATATGTGTAAGACCTTACTTCATAGGAGGGATATGTGTAACCTACCAATCCGCATTGGAGCAGCGTGGTAGGTCTTAGCTCCAATCCTTCTCTCCAATAACGGAGAGAGGAGGCCTTAGCCCAGCAGTGGGCATAGTAACAGGCTGTTACTTTACTTTTACTTTTTTTTCTTTTTTAGTTGTGCTATAAAGTATTTTATTATTATTATTATTATTATTTTTTTATTAATATGGAATATGGTTATTTCACCACCTCTTCATTCAGTCCGTGGTGGCCGTGGTCAGCGTGCGCGCGGGCCGCGTCCCTCTGCGCTAGCTGCTGCGAGCTGACGTCACGCGCGCGCTCGTGCATAGCATCCAGCCGTCCCACGCGCACCATACGAAACCGCTCCCCTACGTCCAATAAAAACTTGCAGCGTGATAGGAGAAGTTTTGCAAACTTATTCTATCTATTCTAATATTATACAGAGGAAAGATTTGTATGTATGTCTTTATGTATGCCCGAAGGTTGACTGGAAGAAATCGCTAGTTAGCGATAAGGCCGCCTCATTGTGTCACTTAGAATTAAATTGTTGTTTTCTGTATATTATCTATTGTGAATTTTATGTGGTGCAATAAAGTATATTCTATTCTATTCTATGTTTGTAATGTTTTCACGCAAAAACTAATGGACCGATTTCAACAATGTACTATCTTATTATTATTGTTAATTACATTTTGGTAAACTTTGTCTGATCTTGAGCAACCTGATGACCAATCCATCAACGGCAGCATTGCTTGTGGCGCATATTAATAATTTATTCCTGTTTTGTTGCTTTTTGCCCGAGCAATCGTAGAAATATGTCATTACTATGGCACAAATAACACTAGATTTTCCTGCAATGAAAAAAAATTTCATTTCAACAATTTGATTTAATTGGACTTTATTCTTAAGCTTAACAGTGTTTACCATATTTTATTAATGTCATTGTTTATCATATTGAATAATATAGATATATTTGATTTTTAGATCCAATTCAGTATTTAAGCAAAAAATACTACCTGTTCCTGGCGGTCCTTGCACCATCTGAATGCTTGGTCGGTCCCCGAGCGCTGCTGACACCGAGTTACTGACGGCCAATTTTTGACTAGGGTTTAACATCTTTGTCCACTGTAATGTAACAATGTACTTGTAGACAAACATTTATGCAGACTTTAAGCAGTTTATTTTAAAAGATATTCAGATCCTTAACAATAAGTTATCAATTTCAAACTCCAGATCAGTCTTGACAAAATATTTTTTTATGAATAACAATCTGCAAATGGAGTGGTGCCGTGTGGTATCCGGCTGCGTAGAATAGACCACCCTCATTTCTTAACGAGGTGTCGTAAAAGGCGACTAAGGTAAGTTGACGTCAGGCAGGCCGCCGGTCGTACAATACGTAGCCAAATCATGACAAAATGTTTGTAACATGTTGTGCCGACCCCAATTAGAGTGGGATAAGGGCAGGAGAATGATGAATGACGATAAATCTGCAAATGGAGTATTATTGCAAGAATTTAAAAATATTGACTGAATTTTCTGGCCAAAAACGCTCTAACTATTAAGCCAGATGTTAAAGTAAAATTTCAACTCATACACATTATCGATTTTATGTACAGAAACTGGTTACTCACTTCGTTAAATAACTTATAGGTGGGTCTTATATTTACAATGTATCGGTTATATCTTATAAATATATATTTTTTTTAAAACGCGAAAAGCATCAAGAATATTAATGATTAATAATGTAGCTATATTTTTATTCAAATCTAAAATGTTACATTATCATTTTTCTATAAAACTAGCTGTGTCACATAACTTTTACAGGTAAAGCTTAAGTAGTTTTTGTGAGATAACCATAACTAGGCTAGGCTAGAAATATGCCGTAGTGGACTTTTTTATATTGTTTTTGTAGATCTACAATTCTTTTGAACGTTGCATCGTTGCGTTGTTTATTACATCTCTGTTAGCTTACGTGGTGACCGCGACTAAAGCTCGCAGCAGGCGACTTTTTTAACAACTGTGAGATCTCTTCAACACTGTTTACATAAAACCTAATATAGCATTAACCTAAACCTTCCGGAAGAATTGCACTACCTTTTAGTAAAAACTGTACAAAAATCCATTTAGTTTTTGAAAAAGAGGTTTTGAGGAAATCGATACTGTCCATATGTGATCGATTTCCTCAACCTCTACTTATTATAAATCAAAGTATAAGATAATAATACACATTTTACACTTACTTATAGTAAAATACAATAAGAAATAAAGGTATATTCTTGCTTTTCTTAGATTCAACAGAAAATATTTTACCAACCATAACTGGGCTTTTTCATTTAATATATTGTATACAAGCATATCCGGCCATAGGACACTCTGTTTATAATTGATATTTTTACATGAGACACTTATATAAAAAATTACACAATAAACAGTAAAGATACAAATATTCTGATGCTGAATATATATTATACTAGCAAAGCCCCGCGGTTTCACCCGCGTCCATACAGATCTCGTGGTAGTGGAAAGTCTACGAAGTCGGACAATAGATTTATTTTGTAGATTATTTAATTATAAAAAATGGGTATCATTAGTATTCCTGGAATAAGAGCTAACTCACCAAATGAAGGTCCTGCTGTAACGGTCGCTACAATGAATTTGTTATGGCGTTATTTGCTTTCGATTTACAATCGTAATATCTTTTGATTGGGATGTCGGATTTTAATAATTTAAAAAGTATTTTACAGGTATTGAAAAAATTATGAATAAAATATCATTTAATGGGATAAGGATTAATACAGAGATATGAATAAAATGGTTTGATTATTGTCGGCACTTTTGCTAACTTTTGCAATGGAAAAAAGTAGTTATATTGGCATAACTATAATAGTTAGACATATGGTATCGCGGACTTTTTTGTGGATATTGATACGTTCTATAATACTGTAGAATATTTTTTTGTTCTATCATCAATAGTTTCCGCAGCGCACGCGATGAAAGACGTTTACGACTAAATTTTTCCCAACTTATTACAATTTTATTAGGGATCCCTATTTTTTTTTAAATGACATATAGCCTATATTGCTCCGTGAAAAAGCAGCTTTCCAATGGTGAAAGAATTTTTGAAATCGGTCCAGTAGTATTTGCGTGAAAACGTAACAAACACACATACATACAAACAAACAAACATACAAATCTTTCCTCTTTATAATATTAGTATAGATGGTAAAATACCTGCGAAGTCAAGTTAATTTTATTGTTGAGTTCAGTTTTCGGATAATAATATGGGTCGGGCCTTAAAATGGCATTACTAAGAGGAGATCCAGCTAAGTACTCAATTGCTTCAAATAACATCAACTCGTTTTTTATATAGGCTATAGTTCGCCCGATCATCAGTTCACCGGGTTTTAGGGTTTTCATCTTCTCAGTGAATGTTACGTACAACGATATGCTGAAGAATGAATTTATATTATCTGGAACAAAAAGTAAATGCAAACTATGTCAGTATAAGAATCAGTAATTCAGAAATATTAGTAAGGAGTGATTTGACTATATTGTCAAACTAATAAGGAACTAAAATAACACTGAGGAAAATCAAATAACAATGAATATGTTTATATTATTAATTTAACATTTAAAAAGTAGTTATAGTGGGTTAACCATAAGAGATAGAGGCATGTTAGAGCATGTTTACAATTCTCTATTACATACTATAGCGTATCTCCGCTGGTTTACGCGCGCACGCGACTAAAGCTCCCAGCAAGCAAGTTTTTTAACAACAACGCGATCTCTTCAACACAATAGTATTTACCAAAATGATCCGGAAGTATTGCACTATCTTTCGACGAAAACCGTACAAAAATATATAGAAAAAAATAGATAATAGATTTTTGATTACATACAGACAGACAGATTTTTGATAGATATAGATGTTTCAAGCATTTTACCTTAATTTCAACTTGTAAAGTATATCATGCAGATAGTTGAAAATAAGTGTGAATCATGGCTTAGCTTTTTACATACCAGTCTAGTAGTAAGAGTCATATGACCATTTAGATGCCTTGACATCTCGGTAGCCGTGAGATGTGAAGGTTTTCATCTTGTTGATGCAAATAGACGCCACCATCGCGTTTATTCATATTCTTGAGTAATAATGCTACATGTCATAACATAAAGATATATCTAGATAATAATAATAAATATATACCCTAACTACCGTTATCTCGGGATATTGTACCGCTTCTGGCGGACGACAATTATTAAATGTTTTTTAATTACTTTGTTTTTTTTTAATTAGAAATATTTAAATATATAATGAGTTAGGTTTAAGAAAAATAAATGAGTTAATATACGAGACAATTACACACAACTGGTAGATATATACATCTATCATTTTAATTCAATACAGACAAACTCGAAGAAACAACAAATTGTATTTAGAAAATGCGAACGCGCGACACGCGGAGCTGAAGGCAGGGTCACTACGATATGCGCCAACGGGCCAATCACTATATATAAAAATACTCACTAGGTGGAGAATGCAGAGGCCTCAAATTGTGTACATAGACAAATCTACTTTTTCTTGCATTTTCAGGACCAAAGTCTACAGTCATTACTTCCCCTATTCTGGGTAAACGCTTTATGTCAGACGTTGGTAACGATACTAAAAGTCAATATTTTAATTTTTATTATTTGAATTAAACAATAATAATTTTATGATAAAAAAAATCTTTAAAATATCAATATAAAATTTCGTAAAATATATCTTTGTTAATTAATATTCTTTGATAAGTTCATGATTTTTTGAATCTGTATTTTTCTTGAAACATAATTATTATTTCAAATTTAGAAGCTGAAATAACTTACAATTAACATTTATATTAGACAACTGAATGTGATTATCTTGAGTATGAGGTGTCAATGGACATGATTCTATTCTAAATTTAAATTCATATGGTTGATTTCGTGTTCTATTAAATGCTTGTGTTAGACATTCCCAAATTTCCATTAGAAGTAAGTCTCCAATCACCCTGTATACAAAAAATATGAATTAAAAGTATGGATGTCAATAGTTATTTCATCATCAGAGGCATCATTTAATTTGAATAGGTTATATTACCTAGAACTATGTCCGCTGTTTCATACAGACCCCCTCTAAAGAAGGAGTAGTGGTATTTTGCTTTATGCCATAAATTATAACATTAATCTAATTGTTTAATATTAAATACGAATAAAAATATAGATAAAGTTGTCAAAGAAAATGTCAAATAAAAATAAAATTTTCAAAGCCTATTTATATGAAATACTGTAATATCTTATAAGTTTTTCTAAATTCATTTATAGAATTTAAGTTTCTTTGCAAATTTCACAAAAACTTGCGTGCCACTTGCGGCCCTTTAAACTTTTGTATGCGGCCCGCCGAGTATTTATAAAATTGAATTTACTTTATTGTCTTTCTTCCATTAATATGTTGTTAGAAAATGAATTATAAAAAAATGGTAATCCATACTAAACTGAAATCTTAATTTTTTCTTAACTTTTGTAGATTATTAATAAGTGTACAGGCCGCCACAGAAAGTGGCCCATAAAATAAACTGGTTGCTCACCTATAGAGACCAATAGAGAATATCTATGTAATGCTAAAAGTAGAGTGTGCTATCTGTGTTTATACATTCGGAATTCGTAAAAACGCATGCACTATAAATCATTACAACACATTTGAGACAGTATTTCATATAGAAATAAATTGGCATTTAAAATTTCACTATTTTATTTTTATTTGACCTTTTTTAACTCTACCTATATTTCTGTATTAATTTAAAATTAAAGATTTAGATTTTACATCTACCATTATATTGTCAATGTAAAATAGAATATATATATTTGTAAAATTATTTTCAAAATTTGACATCTGCTCGTTAAAAATTATTATTCATTATATAAATTATATATTAAAAATAAGATTATAGTATTGAAAATTGAAAACATTCAAATCACAATAATAAACAAAAGTCAAACATTATATATATCAGAAACACTATTAGATGATGAAAGGACTTACTTTACATAATCCTTATGGCTATTGAACGAATGCAAAATTGCTATGGGTAGATTATTATGGCTTAAAATTGGAGGTGGTTCTGTGATGTTCAGTTGTTCGATAAGCCAATGGGGATTCCAACGCAGAATTGTTATGAGTTGTATCTTCTCTAATGAGAATAGTTGTACTTTTTGTATATCAACTAATGTTGTTTTTACTGAGCTCGTTTTTCTCATGTTATTGCCAGGCTCAATTTGAAATTCATATACTTTAGGTGGTAATTCCGAAAAAGAAACCTTTTTCTTTGGGGCTTTAGGCGGTAAAGGTTCTACTTTAGATACAGGCTTTCCTAAATATGATTCTTTTCTTTCTGTTAGTGGTTTTAAACTTTTGAAAGAAATTCTAGTATCAGAATTAATAATTGTAGTAGATCTTGTTGAGTTGGATTTAATATTGGTATCTTTGTTTTCACATGACTTATTATTTTTTTTGTGTAGATCCATAGTCACTTTATAACTTAGATCACTTAGATTTGATATACTTTTAGATTCATCTTTATTTGTAATTTTATTTTTATCATTCCCTTTCGATGCATTTTCTTTCCTTTTTGTAGGCTTTATAGTGGCTTGAACAACATCACTAAGAAAAGCACCTCTGTTTGATGTAGTAACTTTTACATTAACTACAGATTTGTTTGTATTATTAGCTAAATCTTTATTGGTTTCATCAAATTCTTTGTCTTTATAGGCAAGCTCTTTTAGTTTCTTTTTTCTTTCTTCTTTTTGTGAATTTGTTATTTTTGTTTTTGATAATGAAGAATGTTTATTTGATTTGCTTGACTTATGAGAAGGCTTTGATTTACCTGAAAAATTAATAAAGTTATATAATATGGGATGTTTACACACACAGTCACTCATCTAAAAAGTAAGTAGCTTAATACTTGTTGTGGGTGACAACTGGTAACTATATACTCATATAATTTTTAATAAATACTTCAGTACATTTCCACACTCCAACACTCAGACTTTCTCATTAAAAAATGTTGGCCCTAACCAGTAATCGAACCCACAACACACGGAAGTGAAGGCACAGTTACTACCAACGCCTATATATCATCTATTTTTATTCTTACTAATACTATAAATGCGAAAGTCTGTCTATAACTTTTTAATAGCCTATATGGTGAACCAATATAAATGATAATTGGTTCAATTAATGTGTATATACCGAGGTAACATATAGACTGCAAAAATCCTGTTGTTTCTACAGGTCAAGAGCAGGAAGCAAGTGAAAGAAGAAGCCGTTTGTTATAGTATCAATATATCAAGGTTTTTGTATTCACCATGTCTCAAGGTTAAGCCTGTATAATAAAGAAATAGGTTCTATATTAAGGGTTTTGGAAAAAGATCTTTAAAGAAAGTTTATATATAATTTGGTTTTTGTTTATTCGATAAATTTGATGATGAATACTCCGGCCGATTTCGGCCATGGCGACCACTTTGGCTCCTAGTCGGTTAGGCGCTGATGCGGCCGGACATGGCTTACGTAGCCAATCTTTGCAGCAAACTCACGTGCACAATGTGGGCACGTGAGCTTACCGCATACATAATTATAGTGAATGGCAGCGGGTGGGCGAGCATTTAGCTCATCACGCTTGGCGTCGAGATCAGCTATACGCTGTTGCTGAAATTGCGGATTTGCCTCTTCACGAACCCACGCCATTCAGATCAGGATAAATTTAATTGAGCTATTTTATTATATATTTCATTTAAGTCACACTATTCATATTTTATAGTCATATTAACTAAAGCAATTAAACTAGCTAAGTTCTTGAGAAAACGCACAGATCATTCTGATTTTTATGATTAAGATATTTGCAGGTTTGGATAATGCTATTGTTTATTTGAGCTGTGATAGCCCAGCGGTGAGACCGTGCGACTCTTTCGAGGGAAACACGAGTTCAAACCCGGGCAGGCACCAATGAGTTTTTCTATTTAAACTCATGTGTCTAATTGATAATTGCAATTTATCACACGCTTTTCGGTGAAGGAAAACATCGTGAGGAAACCTGTGTATCTCTAGAGAATCTAGAGATATGTGTAACTTACCAATCCGCATTGGAGCAGCGTGGTAGGTCTTAGCTCCAATCCTTCTCTCCAAAAACGGAGAGAGGAGGCCTTAGCCCAGCAGTGGGCATAGTAACAGGCTGTTACTTTACTTTTATTGTTTATTTCAAAAACCAGATTAGATAGTTTGTGTAGTCAATGCGAACAAAGTTGCGGGAAAAAGCTAGTTTGTAATATTTTAAAATTTAGGTAGTAAGTTTCTGATTTACCTTCTGAAATATGAGACGAAGAGCGAGAACGACATTTTTTATTTACAGATTTGATCAGTGGATCAATCATTTGAATTTGTTTCCCTTTTTTATGTTTTTGTTGTATTATACTAAAAGGTTCATCAACATTTTCTATGCCTTTTGTAAAATCAGCAATAGAATTAAGCTCATTTACTGTATCCAAAGGTTCTTGAGCAACTTTTAATTCTTTTTCCTTTTTTACTATGTTATCATAACAGCTATTTATTGGTGTGAAAGGAGTTGTTGCTTTCTGTATATCATTTACCAAATTTTTGCTAAGATTCGTGTCATTCTCTAGCGATTTATCATGATTTCCTGATATCGCTAATGGCTTTTCCTTAGAAAGTATTTCAGCACATTCAGTATCACAAGCTTTCTGTAAGTATTCTGGTGGTTTTGGAGGAATTGTTATTAGGTCATCCATATATTCTTCTTCAGAATCATCATTCTCTACAAAGATAACATCATCTAATTGACTGTATGAACCATCTGCAGCTTGAGATTCTGGTTCTTTTTCCCTCACTTCTATTTTCTTTAATGGTTTACCTGGTGAATTTTGGGATAATCTTCTTAACCAATGTTCTGATTCACTATCACTATCACTAATAATTTCAATAGGCTCATCATCATATCCCAAGTATTCCTGCTTGACATTAAATGCTTCATACTGGAAATCCTCATTTTCAATTTTGACATCTTGTTTAGTTTGGGCTTCCATGATTGGTTCTAATTTAAGTTTTTTTACAGAATAGTTTTGTTCTTCCACATCATTTTCACTATCTGATATAATATTAATAATATCATCAGGTATAGCATCTATTGCTGCATTTTCTTTTGTGTCTAATGTATGTTTGTTGATGATTTCATCATCTTCAAATTTGATATTTAACTTACGTTTTAAATGAAGCTTAGGTTTGAAAATTGAAGATTGTCTTGATGGGCTGGTTTTTGTAGCATCAAAAGATGCAATTTCAGCTTCTAAGTCATCTAGTACATTGTCTTGAAATTGAATTCTGCTAGTGATAGGCGAAAACAATTTTTCTAATTTAAAAACATATTTTTCATCATCTTTCACCTTAGCAAGTGGAGCTCCATTGGTCCAACCAAAACCAATAACATCAGCTTCATTTAGTATATAGGGAGTATTTGAAGGGATCTTCTTTAATCCAACATATACCCCATTTGAACTCTGTAAAATATACTGTACTTGAAAAACAACTACACTATCACCCACAAGACAGTGCTAGAATAAATGAGGGATAAACAATAATTTTAACACCCTTAAGGATTTTGAAATTAAAATAATACTAGTCAACTTGTCCACAGCTCCACAGGGATACTTGAAGATATCCCCAGACTAAATTACACACAATTACACTATTTATGAAATTTCACTAGCATTATCTTTCTTCTTCTTCTTCGTCAACCGATGGACGTCCACTGCTGGACGTAGGTCTCTTCACAGGATCTCCACACCATACGATCTTGCGCCGCTTGGATCCAGTGGCTCCCCGCGACGCATTATCTTTAATATGTTATTCTATGTATATTATTCTTTGAGGTTGTAGTAAGTTATCCTTAAAAGATACATATATGCCCCAATTTTTAGTAGACCTATAAAAGAGAAATTGCCGTCCAAACTTTGTATATATATATAATATATAATTGTGTATGTATATATATATATATATATATATATATATATATATATATATATATATATATATATATATATATATATATACAAAAAGAGTTTATGCACAAAGTGAATGGCAAAATTTATTTAGAGACCAAAATAGAGTGATAGCACAGAATTAAAACATTATCAAATCAAATAAATAATTATAAAATGCTATATAAAAAAGGAGATAAGAGCCAGATTAACAACTACAGACCAATTAGCTTGGTGTCTAACTTATATAAAATATTTTCAAAAGTAGTACTGGGGTGTCTAAATATATTGGATGAAAACCAACCAAGAGAACAGGCTGGATTTCGTAAAAATTTCTCAACCACAGATCACATATTTGTGTTAAAACAAATACTGGAAAAGCATAGGGAATATGGGCTAAAGTATTACATAGCCTTTGTCAATTATTACAAGGCATTTGATTCATTAAAACATAGAGAGATATGGAAAGCTTTGAGAGCACATGGTATAACCCCAAAAATATATTAACCTCATAAGAAATATATATCTAAACGCTACTGCAAAGATAAAGTTAGAAAGGACAGGAGAAGAATTCAGTGTGAGAAAAAAAGGAGTATGTCAAGGAGATCCATTATCACCACAGATATTTACAGCAACCTTGGAATACATGTTTAGAAAAATTAATTGGGAAAATTATGGTTTAAATATCAATGGTACAAATTTAAATCATTTAAGGTTTGCAGATGACTTCACCCTATTTGCTGCAGATTCTCGAACAATGCAAATAATGCTGAAAGAATTGGCTAATAAAAGTTCTGTACTTGGATTAAACATGAATATCTCTAAAACAAAAATAATGACAAATGGGAAAAAAGATAAAATAGAAATTAACAATAATATAATTGAATATGTTGAGGAATATGAATATTTAGGCCAAACACTATCAAATAATGAACACACAGAGAAAGAAATTAAAAAAAGGATAAATAAATCATGGCAAAGATATTGGTCACTTAAGTCTATAATGAAAGAAAGAGAAATAGGCTTACAAGATAAAGTAAAATTAATGAATACCTGCATCATCCCCATCTTAACTTATGGCTGTCAAACTTGGCCCATATCCAAAAACAAACTTAAGAAATTAGAGGCATGTCAAAATAACATGAAGAGAAATATCTTGGAAATGAAACTAAGTGATAAAGTTAGAGTAACTAATATTAAAATGAAAATAAACACCCCAAATGTAATTAGTGTGATAATACAACAGAAATGGAGATGAATTAGCTACATGACGAGAGAAACATTGTCAAAATGGAATAGAGATATAGTAGAGTGGTACCCACAGGGAATTACGAGAAAAAGGGGAAGGCCTTACCTAAGATGGGAGGATGATCTAAGAGTGATCGCAGGTCATATGTGGAAACAGAAGACTTGAGACAGAAGAATTTGGAAGTTTTTGGAGGAGGCCTATGTCAAAGGGCAAACTGAAGATAAAATGTTAAGAAAGTAAAAAATACAAATATTGTAAATAAAACAAAACTCATCAGATAATAAAAGCTAATATAATATAAAAAACAAACAAAACTGCATGTTTCATTCATTTATTTTATACATTCTTTAGTTCTAGTTAGTAGATGAAAATAAAGTTACAAGATCATGGGTATATAAGATGTGCCCACGATCTAGTGATGATGATTTAAAGAATATACCCACAAATCATCATTCTTCTACCCTTATACAGTTGTAGGTGGAGTCAGCACTATACAACATGTTAGATGATTTGGATAGGTGTTTGACATCAGCTTGCGTTAGTCGCCCTTTACGACGCTTCGGTAAGAAATGAGGGTGGCCTATTCTACTCCACTGGTTATTTTGTATGCTATATAAAAAAAACAAATAATTATATATATAAAGTATTTGTTTTTTTTAACCCGAATGAATAAGCCCCAATATGAATGAACGGAATAACTACAACTATGAATAGCCCATATATATATTTTATTATATATTATATAGATATTCCAAAAGGAGATACAAAATAAAAAATTATGAATAACCTTTAAATCAATGATTGATAGTTCATCTCTTTTAACATTTATTGAGCAATGATTTCTTGATACAACTATACTCGATAGAGTTATTGTATTATTAAGGCCTCTTCCGACCGTAACTTGCTCTCCTTCCGACAATACAAATTCTTCATTTCCAAATGTTTGACGACACAGTTTCCATTTTGCCATTGTGAATACAATTTTAGCAAATAAGTAATAACGTCGTTAGATAGCATATGACAAACAATTACCATCACACTTTGTAGAAAAAACGGAAATTTTAAATCTCTAAAAAGCCGATCATAACTCATGTTTTCAAAACTAGCTGTCAGCTGTAAGTTGTTGAGTAGGGATGTCAAAATAATCGATTTGTACAGTAGTCTATTATCTAAATGTTATCATCGATTTTAAAAACATTATAAATCGGCTTTACATGCTCCTGCTTCGCGCCTTGCGATAGTACGTAAGTTGTTTGTGGGTTTGGGTATAAAATTCTATAATTCCACAATTACCGTAGTTTTAAAACTATTAAAAACTGTTGAAAATACTGTTAAAAAGAGGTTGATACAGAAAGCTTACTATACTGTTTAGGATTACTTAGACAATAAGAATGTGTGGATATAGCTACTCTTCGACCCTGTACAAGACTGTAAAGACTAAATGTAACTAGTAATAATAATCATGCTCTGAAGAGAGCAACCGCCGAGTTTATTGCTGGCTCTTCTCTGTTGGAACAGCTTTCTAAACCTGCAGTAAAGTTAACGATTCATAAGCATTTTTTTACAAGTTTACTTGAATAAAGAATAATTTGAATTTGAATTAATTATTAAAATTTAAAAAGGCAACTTTATTAATAGTCAGAAAAATCGGTTATTAATATTCGATTTTTCCACTCCAAGTACATACCTAGTTGTATTATCAAATGATTGTCAATTCACAAAGCTTTGCCGCCCTCCGTCTTAATTAAAATACAGACCATATAAAATGTAATAGTAAAATTACCATAGACAAATTATGAAATTAGCTGTCAGATTTTCTTTTGTGCTTTTTTTAATTTTTATTATGTGTTTTAAATTATTATTTTTATTTTTTCTCTTTCCATATGTAATGTTTATTTAGTATTCATTATTTCTTCGTTTACTATTAGCTTTTATGTATAAACTAGTGGAAACTTAATTGGTTAAGTTATTTATATATTTTTTCCTAGCTATTAAGTTTTTAATGTACTGTTTGTTTCCCTTAAAAATAAATAAATAAATAAGATGTTTTTTCATAGAGTGGTACATAATAAGTGGTATGCATAATAACTCTCAGGTTTCTATTTTAAAGCTTTTATATTTATCAATAGTATCAGGTGTCTGTTGGTTTTGTCGTAATAATTTAAATTATTCTTAAACTTTTTGCTTGTGTGATTAGAGAGATATGATTGATTTATAAAAAAATTTGGCTTACTTAAATATTATAGAAGACACGTTCTGTTGCAATAGGTATTGTTTTATTTTATCAAATGTTATGTTGATTGCATTGTTAAGTGTTATAACGTGTCTTCGAGTTTTTAAAGTGCTGGCAAAAGATTAAAAATATTCATCTAGAGAAAATAGTTAAATATGATCATAATTTTTTTTTGATAAGGTAGAAAATAAAAGACCAGAACAGAAAATTCTTTGATATGATATCTTCACTTCTTATCATCCTTACTCAAAAAATGCTTGACCGACAATACAATGGTTTCTTATCCATAATAATTCGTCTACGTCTATAGGTATCATAAATGCTATTATCATCTTCTTTTTTTTCAAATTGCATTATTTTTATATCTTTTAAAATAAAATACCGAGATAAGCTCGGTCCCCAGGTACTTTTTATTAAATGGGTCACCAAAGAATACAGAGGAGCGCCATCTATTGGATTATTAGGATAGTATTGCAGTGACATCTCTGAGACGAGGCGTCAAAACAGTTTCCTCTCATTACTCGAATAAAAATATGAAGACTATATCGCTTCGTACCCCGATCATTAGACCCACGAGACACTTCCCTTCAGGCTCAAGCCATTAGGCCAGAGCCTAGGCCAACAGGCCTAAATAAACATCCAGGCGAATGGCCTGCGAGGAAAGACCCGGGTAAGGAGGTACGCCTCGAAGCCCGTACCACACCCGCCCTCGGGCGAGTGAGAAGACCCCTTTATTATATCGAATAAAATTAAGGAGTTTCTCATCTATATCATATATAGTGTTTTATATAGAGTCCGTCTGTCCCAGTGTAAAGCTTTCACAGCTTTTTCCCTTCAACAGAATCGATTAAATTTTATACAATTGTTAACAAAATCCCACTAACTCTTTTCCTAGGAACAGAAAAACGAATAGTACCTACTTGCGTCATTTTTAAATTATGTAATTTAATAAATATTGTATTTTAACATAAGTTTAAGTTGAAATGATAGATTTGGTGTGATATTATTAGCAAACAGTAAATCGGGTTGTAATAAATTACCGTTAGTACGCGGAATTAGCTTTTAAATTAGAATACGTAATGTTCGCCTTTAATACTGTCATTTAAAAGCAGTTAAATGTTATCTCATTATTATTACGATTGTATGACGTTAAATATCTTTATGGATAAATTTGAATTGTAGGTGATGAAAAAATTTAAAAAAGAAAGCCGTTTCAGGCAACTCAAAATTGTACTTCAATATGTTATGATAAATTGTTTTTTTTTAATGATAGACATATAATTTTTTGGAATTATTGGAATAATATATTAGTTAACTTTTCCCTCAGCTTTTTCTGCTTTTATCTTAGATACCTGTGGTATTTTTATAGTTTTTAACATAATCATTAGCAAGATAAAAGACTTATAATAAAATATAATGATATTATGATAAAAAGCTTCGTGAAAGAAAGAAAATATGTTGCGTTGCGCAGAGAAAGCTCTGGGCGTCTGCGTGAGGGGCGGGCGGCGAGCGGCGAGCGCAAAATAGCGGCAGCGCACAGTCGGCCAGCGTCGGCCACTTTAGGATAGTGTATTGCTTTACTATGGCTAGTATCCTATCGCGTATCCTACATTAAAAGACGATCGCGTGAAAACTCGAACGCTCATCTGACCGACAGTCGTTTAATATTCTGTCGTTTCTAATGACTCTATCTGTTACTATTTACAGTGAGTGCGTAGTGTAGCTGTTACTTACTATTAATACCATCAGGCTGATTGAGAAGTATTGTCCTAGTTTGGTCTAGGAACCATTGAACTTGGTGTCAACGGCGGTTTATTCACCATCTCATCGCGTCTTCCTCCTCAAGGTCACACGAGGGGGTAAAGATAATGCTTCATTCATATTTTATAAGACAACTGTTACCGTTTTATAACGGTCGACCTGTATTATAAAACGTTTAGGAAAATCCGCAATTTGAAATTTTCAAATTCAATTCTGTATGGTGCGTTGTAATCGACCGCTATGCATGAATTTGCATCGATTGGTGTAAGTGCATGACAGTAAGTGACCCATTTTCGCAACAAGACACTCGAAAATTCAACATTTGGCAGTAGGTATGTGCAACCATTTTGGCTGTTACTAAACTACTTGCAGATATTTTAAGTAAAATGTCTTACTACTCGTATCTTTATTTTTTTATATCTTGCAATTTTTTAGTTGGTACATATTTGTTTTTGTAGTTGGCTTATCTATTGTATTGTTTTATAGTAATATTTATGGAATGCTTATTTTATTATTTAAAGTACAAACAAAGTCTTGTAAGTAATGTTTGAAACAGATAATTCAAGTCACAATTTGTATCTGCAGCTTTATTGTGTCGAACTTTGGGCATACAAAGGTTATTATAAGATAGCTCTTGTACAAATAGCTCTAAGTTAATTAAATGAGAGCTATTAGTCATTTATTCAGTAACGATCGCGTCATTTTATATACTCTATTGTCAGTTTTAAGAAAAAATAATTAGCCTCGGAGTTAATGACGCATATATAATAATATTAAGGCACACTTAGTGTACCTTACCTTTGTAACCAGCAAATTAAAAATTACTGATCTTTTTGATATATTTTAAGCGTATAAGTATGAGTATATAAAATATCCGTCATATTATTCTATTACTATTGGTCTGATCTAAATAACTAAAATAAATAAAATTAAACAGTGTATTGATTCGATATTGTTTTAAAAATTTTCACAAATAATTAATTTTCAACTTACGTTTTGGTAGTTAAATTACCAACAGAAAAAGATATCAACCCATCTTTTTCCAACAAAATGAAACCAATCAACAAGAATTATAGAATCTGGTTCAAAACATAGTTTTTCTTAAAGTTAAATAATTGGTAAAATAGCAAATAAAGTAAATAGATATTTTTATAAGACTATAGTTTTGATTTATCATTGAAAAATATGTCAATTTATTGTTGAAAAATATGTCAATTTGTTCATTCAGTGGTATGAAGAAGCAAAATGGCCATATTGCACAGCGGTTGATATCTTGGCAAGAGTAATTACGTAAGTCTGTCATATAAAGATTATAGATCATCGATTCGTGACCAAAAAGAATAATTAAATATTAAAACACGAGACCTTCATAATATACACCGAAAAATTTTCTTATATTATTGTAATTAATATTATGAGTATAATATTAATTGCCTACATTTTAACATAGCAAGTATACTTTTATTGAATCTATGACTTCATCCACCCACCCGATTAATATATTCACAGATTTCTAATGTAAATTTGATTGTCTATATCCGACGAATTCTGGAAAGTAAATAATTTATGAGTATTGATTTACCTGCCATTCTGTGGCAAATATTCAGTATCCTACAAAGCTGGTATATATCTATCTACTGTTGTTTCCGTTATTACATGATTTAAAAATACACTATATCGATCAAGCTTTTAATTACTGCTGAATGTTCGTAAGTAGCCGTATTGTAATTAAGTACTAATTACATTATTAGCTCTCAAGATGTTGTAATTAACTTTTTGTTAGACATCCACAAGTCACTTTTTAACAGCTTCTTTCGAATGAGTCAACTTGATCACCTAAAGCCTATTGTCAATTCGGAAAAACACCTAACGTGATTTCGATTGTAATATATAGTCCACTTATATAATTCTAATTGTGCGTAGTCAATAAGTTTAAGTCAACGACACTGTTTTGGTATTTAAAAAATGGAATGTACAGACAGAAAAAAAATGTATGGCGGGGTTATTACTATTTAATAGGTGTACAGAAAAGTCCACGATGAAATTTATCTGTTAAGGATAACAGGGAGCAAAACACCTGATAACTCGTTCAGAACGTACGAGCATGAATTGCCAAACCCATTCTGACTTCTAAGAAGATGATCACTTACAAACGGTACTTGGAAGGCGCATAAAGTATAATTCCATATTAATAAATATGTTAAAAATAATATTAAATCAAGTATTTATATATCGAGTAGAGGATTATTACCTTTTACCCAATTAATAAAAATATATTAGTCGTTGTTAAAAGTTAATAAAATTGACGTACCTATATATATGTAATTTTAAATATATATTCAAAACACAGAAGATACATTTCTGTGACAAACGAGTTTAACTAGATGAATGAAGCAGATACTGATCGTTCGGCGGCGTGAACAAAGGCAACAATGCCTGTATAAGAGTACTAGCCTACTAAGGCGGCATTAGGCAACAGGTTAATAAAGTAAGGCTGCTACCTTTATATCAGAAAAAACAGCGTGTTAAATTGATTAATACGAAATAAATAGTGTTGGACAGGGTGTTGTTTTGTACAAATATTGTATACCCTTAAAGCATACCTATTTTAAATAATGTATAGAATTAGGCGTTACTTTGCGGAAATTCATAAAACAAAAGTAAATATAAAATTGCTGTGCTATAATCGCGTAATATTTTTCGCGGATAGTACCAGAATGATTTTATTATTACTGTTATACCTATTTCACATGGAATGTTTTCTGATACTTTACGCAAATATAAAAAAAGGAACGATATTTTTTATAAATCGGGTTCTTGTATACACGAACCTCCATAAAAATGCTCTTCATACAATTATTACTCGTGATATAGGTTTATAATAATTATATTAATTGCTCATGATATAACGGCAATGTGGATTGTCAATTCATCGATTATTAAGCCTATACTCGCAGTCGTTTCTGTCGACAGTCTCAAAGCGAAAACCAATATCAACAATAGCATTTGCTGGATCAAGGGCCTGAAGAAAATTGAGAGAATTTAGAGGATCTGATCACTTTGGAGCCTTAAATAACGTCAATTTCGGATTACGCCATTCTACCAGTGGATGTCAATTTTGGATATTTTAATTGTTTCCTTTGATTTTCGTTTTTAAATTGAAAAATATATAAAATTGATAGTTTTCTAAGAGTAATAAAAGATGTAACAATTATAATAATAGTATATTAAGTCTTTGTCTCATATACTTCTGATACTTACTACCTTTAATTAAAATAAATTGCATGTGGAATTGTAGTTTAATGTTGACCGTAAAAGAATATATATAGGTAACTTGTATATTTTCGTTGTAAATACTTGTTATTTTTTTGTAAAATCTTCTCAATCTTCTCTTATTTATTAGAAAACTTAATTACGTAAATATGATTAATACGAAAGGATCCATTGTATTATTTATATTTCGTACGAAATAGGTATAATACTAGTTGTATCGGAAGTGATAAAACTGATTCTTTCTGCACAAAAAGGAGCCACCTCTCTAGTCAGCTGAAGAGGCGATTAACCAAGTTGTTGGATTAAAAGATAATGATAGAAATATACCTACAGAACTAGAGGCTTTTACCTACTTTGAAACTCTGAGTTTTACAGTTTTTAATTACTAAAAGCTGTAACTGGTAAAAAGATATAAACTTAAAGTTTTATTAACTTAAATCAAAACTAAATTATGAGTATGTAATCAGAATTTATAATATTCTTAATGCTCATGGACATTCAAAGTGAAAGGAGACATTTTAGATGTAGCTTTTTAGGGAACAACTAATACAAAAGCTCTTCAAACTTGTAATCGATTGTCGGTTTGTTCAAGATTTCGTGCTGTTAAGGTATAATGCGAAACATTTTGCTAGTTGTAATATAAATTTAGTAATAGTAGTAACTAATTATATATAGAAAATTTATCAAAGGCACAACGGAGCTCATGATTTATTTATACAGGCAGAAATTTGGTCATGATATTTGAACACCAAATGTAAATCAGCAAATTCTCAAAAACTAGAATGCTTGATTGCTAAATATCGGGATCAACATAACATGAAACGATTTGTTATGGAAAAACAAACATAAATCTCTGGCAGATCATGAAATGAATTCACGAGAACTTATTGCTTAAGTAATAGTCAAAAAACAACATTACAATTGTAAAACGTAATAGAGGTAGGTCTAAATACCGCTAAGATAAAACTTTCTGCAGCTTTAAATAGTTATGTTTGGAAACAAAGATTTATTAACAAAATGTGAATACTTTTTGTCTTCAACTAATCTTATTCAATGTTGTAAGGAGCACATCATGTGGGTGAAACGAAATTTTGTTTATTGTTTCGTATATAAATACTGATTAAATTGTTTTATAAATTTAATTTATTATATGAAAATTCATTTTATGAAATGGTTACGATCGATTGAGGGCAATAGAGCGAAAGAATCGGGCGCAGTCCGCCGAATTTTCTTTTAAAATATACAACATTGATTTTAAGGAATTATAGATTATGCCTCTTAAGTTTTTCAGCGATTTCTGTGATACCAATCATGTCACGGCAGGGCGTGTTATATCTTATTATTTAGTTCTACAAATGATGTAACTTCATTCAAAAGGGCGCTAACCTCTCTAGTTCTGCGCGTTCCATCTTGATTTTATCTTTATTTACCATTACGTAAGATAATTGTCAAGCAAAACTGAAAACAAGTAGCAAGTAAATAGTTGTGGCTTATGCTGGTTGACTGAACTCTATCTTGTATAGAACGCAATTCCCATTTCCTATTTTAAACACATTAATTGCGACATGTCATTCGAGTTTTGCCACTTCATGTTTATATTAAGGTAATTAAATAATAGTTAGTTGATTTTATAAAATAATATGTTTTACAAATAACTATGATTGTGGTAGAAACTTTTAGGGAGTGATTAAAAATCAACCTTGATAACATGCGACGTAAACACTGCGAATTGGCAAGCCGACTCTATGAGGAATGCTAACGAGATTGGCCCATTCTGCACCCGCAACTACATTAACGCCAGTTTGATGAAAACATTTACAGCTATAATTAAGTTCTTTGTGAATTGTATTATAATCGTTGTGAGTTACTGGTCTTTGAGGAGATAAAATATTTCTAACGTGGATAGAAATTGATCGTTGGCTGGAATGATACAACAATATATGACTGGACTAGTGGATTATTGTAGACATAATATTCACATGCATTTGTCTAGTGGCACAATATGTAACCAAAATTAATTAGGCATAACTAGTGTAGGAAGTCGTTGAAAGTATTAAGTAATTCATCCAATATTATAGAAATGCTAGCTGAACTAACATTGTAATACGAGAATTTTATATAGAATAAGATTGATAAAGAAATTTTTCTTTCTTCGACTATATAATAAATAAAAAAGGGGACAAAAGTAAAACATAAAGACATGTGTTATGTCAACTTCGTTAGCCCTAAAATGAGTAAATACTTATGAGATCTCTATTATTAAAATATATACTATGTAAATATGAATTGTTACTATTATTTTCTTTTTGTTTTTATAAATTTAGAAATACTGTTACTTTTATTGGTTATCACTAACCACTATAATCAATTATAAGTATTAGTATTACTATTAGTATATTAGTATACAGTGAGAGATATAAAGTATGTAAACCTAGCTTGCCGTATCTAACGAATATAATGATGCGCCAATTAATAAATCGATTTGTATTAAAAACATCAACTACCTTACAATTAGATATATAATATGATATAATATGATCATCGATCATATCCTATTCGACATAATATATCATAACATTTTGTTTCGTTTCTTATAAATATTTGGTTCTCAATGTAGAACAATGTACTAAAAGGTAAACAATTTGGTTTACAAGCCACTTCGTGGTTGATTGACGTTAACGAATTCCTGAATATTTTTCTAAATTTACTATTTCTAATTGTAATTGTATTTGTTGGGAAAGGACACAGAATAAATAAAGTGGGTGGACACAAACGTATATATAAGTGGATATCTAACACATAACTGTCAACATACACTTAGGGCAAAATACACGTCGAGTTAGTAACGACTCAACCAGTATCTTGTCTAAAAAGCCTTGTAATAACAAATTGAGACAATAGAATTATTGAGATGCAGAGCATCTAATAGTCCAGTCGAGTGTGCGTTTAAAACGAGATCGCCTTAAATTCTTTGACTTTCGCTATTTAACTATTAAATTAAGCGCCCCATTTTCGATATTACATTTCACAACTTGAGAAACAAAATGTCCTAATGTCACAAGTTTTTTTATATTTTTTTAGTGCTCATAATTTCCTAAATTTGCAAATTTTTATAATAATATATTAAGGGCCGGTGCGTAGCATTACAACGTTAATCTAGCAATGACGCAGATCTGATATGTTACACATTAAGTCTCGTTAGCAAGTCCTGATAAGGTAGATGTTGGGTATGGCTAATACTTATAACTACAACTTATCACTGGCTATCGAGCTATTAATGAGATAACATAACAATCTCAGTATTAAGAGAGATAACCGATTACAAAGCGTGTTGTGACTTATAACTCGTAATAAATTATTACGAGTGCACAAACTACAAAAAATGCGATCTTCGAATGTATTACTTAATTTTTGCTAAAACGTGGAACTGATTTATTTTATTATTTTATATTATATAGTAAGCTATTACATTTAAATATTACTTTGTATTATTCAGATAAATATGTAAGACTTTTGTTAAAATTTATTTTATTAAGAGCTCTATTTCTTTAAATAAATTTTATTTTTACTGATACAGTGTTTCAGGTGTAAGTGCTAATCTGGGGGATATTGATGACAGTCCTGTGGTTACCATTTATGATTGAAAAATAAAATAGGCCATTACATGAACACATTTCTAATTTAATTTTATAGAAACAATAATAGTAGAAGTATCACACGTACAATTTGCGCTTGCATGGAATATTTCCATGAATGTTTGCTTAAATGAGTCTTTGTACAAACATATGAAGCGAGCTACCCCTTTTGTAGTTTGAAGGAGCAATTAGACGAGGCGTTATGTCTTTGAAATCTAGTTTTTACACAAGCACCCTATGCCTTCAGGAATTGACTAGATTTGGATATAGAAATACTGGTAAATATATGCCTAAAGACACGATATTGTGGACGTTTCTTTGTGCACCTGCTTTATTTTGTAATATAAAATTATAATAATATCATGAATATTATACTTTACAACTCCAGCTTCTAATCACCATGGGTGTGTAGTCCTTATATCACTATTACAGGTAGTGCTATTTGCTTTGCAGAGTATATAGACACCCAGGATTGTCGTACCATTTTTTTTACTTCCAGTTCTCTTTATTATGTTTGTTCTCCTTTTCTAATTATAATAATTTATAGATTAATAAAAATATTATTATGTGAAATATCATCACAAAAAATTTAAAATAATGTATTAATTCTTTATTTCATATACGCTGTCATTTTCTAACAAGTACCTTATAATATAGAAACCATAAATTAGAAAAATACTCGTTAAAAATTGACCTAGTAATTTCTTAAAAAAACGAAAATTTTATACGCGCAGAACTCAAAACAAATATGGATTTAAAACAATTTTGTAGTATTTGTTTGGTTAGAAGAAGCGTAATTTAAAAGAAGATAAAGGTAGGATCATTTTTATTTTTAATACGTACTATACTATAATTGCACAATATCAATTTAGCAAAGTCCTGAAACTTGTACACATTAGACGAAAGTGCAGTAATGAATAAAATATTTCTATGAGCTGGAAATAACATCACGGAGCAAGGTCGGGTCGCGCGATACTCATAGAAATGAAAGATCTTTTGATGCGTTTGAAGCATAAGAGTTATATAGAGTTATATGTAACATAAGAGTTAAATATATTTTAAGAGATTTAAAAAGATTTGTCGTATTGCTGAATAACTTAATATATAATTTTAATATAATGATTTCAAAAATACGTAGTTAAGCGAGATACGCATTTTACAACAATTTTTGATACGATATTAAATACGAGTATGTCTTTTTATTAAATTAAATTTACATTACAATTAACCAGGCGTTACTGATAATACATGACGTATGAAATATAGTGCTAATATTGATTTTTCAAATCAAATAAAACTTTTATTAATAACGTCACAGTAAAGTAAAAATAATGAGAAAAATATACAGGAAAGTGACGTTACGAATTGGAACATCATTCCGCTTAAGTTGAGGAGTACCTCAACGCTGGTATTCAATGACGACCATTGTTCCTTAAAGCTAAATCTTAGTTTATCTTTGTATTCTCAAATACAAAACTCACTATTTTCATCGATCGGAATCTTTGCTGACACGGTGGAATATCTTGGAATATCATCATTTTTGTGTTTTTTATACAGACATAAGTTAACAAGATTATACAGTTGATATTCTTTTAAATGTAAAACACTCAGCGGCGCATATGAGTTTTCAAATGTTTGTTGTACGACACCACATGTTCTCATACAAAATAAATTACGATTAATGACATTCTGCTTTTGATATACGTGTAGAAAAAACTAACGTAGAGCGGTGCTATCAGTCCAAAAATTAAAAGTAATACGACGCAATGATGTAGCCTGAAGGAATTGGTACTAGTTTATGCTCGTATGGCTCTAAAGCCATATTTTTTGCCGATATGTATAAAAGTTGACAATTAGCGTTCATCCAATTTGACGTGTTATAACGTTGCTCCGCGCAATGTGTTATAAGGATTTCCACGATCTTGAGCTGTTTGGATCTAGCAGCTCTCTGTGCGCTCTATGAGGTCGTTTGAACACATAGTAAGGGGTAACTAGGAACGCTTTGACTTCTATAGCGAGTTTGTACTCCAAAATCTTAGGACCTCAACGCCCATTATATTACAAATAGGTAATATGAGTAACAGAAAGATTGTCTTTATATGTACTCAATTATCTGATTGTGATGTGTCAGGCCAATTTGAGTCAGTTGGCATACAGGGCTGGCAGCACCCCAGGCGCCCACGTCTTTGCCCCCTGCACATTCGAGTAGTATTGTACGTAGCGTCACCTACTCCGTGAGCTATAACGGTGATGCAGATGCGTACACTTGGCACCCCTTCATAATGTTGCAATAACGACTGTCACAGTTCTAATTAAACTCTCTTGGTATTCGGAAGTTCAGATACTATATTTAGCGGCTTTATAATAGATCGGAAATGTCACGAAATTCAAAACAAATGAGTTGTATTTTGATTTTCAGATTCAAATCCAAATTCAAAATAGTCTTTATTAATGTTAACATGTAAACAAGTGCTTTTGGATCATCAACTCTACTGCTGGATGGTAAAGCTGTTCCTAGCGAGAAAACCCAGCAAGTTGCGGCGGTTGCTCTATTCAAAATATAATTCTCATTACTAATCACAGGATCGAAGTGTAGTTATATCCACGCATTTTTATTATTTAAGTAATCCTCAAGACTTACTAGACTTTCTGTATCAGCCCCTTTTTAACAGTGTTTTTAAAGTGCTGTAATGGCAAAGCAAATTGATTGTCGAAGTTTATTATAGAATCTTATACCCAAACCCACAAACGACCTACGTACTTTTGAAAATCCAAGCAGGAGCCGCAATTAATCTAAATTATACAATTTGAATTGTTTACTGATACAGGAAATCTTTAATATTAAGTACCATATCCCAGTTGCATTTTGTCAATAAGCATATACAGCAGTTGCAGTTAATATAAATAAATGAACACTTAAGCTAACAGCCATATACGTACACTCGGACAAGTATATTACTCCTCTCTCTCAACACACTTTTTTAGAATTTAAGGTATACAATAATTTCTATTATTTGTACAAGATAGTGATTATATATTAATGTTCAAAACCTATGTAATAATAACAAATCGAAGATATAATTTGTATTATTTTTGGATGAAAACAATTATTCAAAACACATACAAATAATCTATCTATAATTATTATAAAACAAAGTCCCAAAAAGATGTATGTATGATGTATGTAATCGATTTTCTCAAAATCTCTTGAACGGATTTTTGTACGGTTTTCACCATAACATAGTGCAATACTTCCGGATGGTTTAGGTATATAGTAAATATCGGTATTATGTCAATTGTACTGAAAAACTTGCTTGCTGGGAGCTTTAATCGCGTGCACTGAGTAAACTAGCAGAGATACTCTACTAGAGAATAGTAGATCTATAAAATACTACAAAAAATCCGCGATAGCATGTCTCTATCTCTTACGGTTAATTCACAATAACAACTTTTATGTTTAAAATTTGAATTTTAGAAAAAAACTGAGACACGCTGATTTCCACGCGGGCGAAGTCGCTGGCACAGCTAGTAACCTATAAAAATACGGACAGGCAGACAGATTTGCTAAATTTACGTATAGACTTCTGCAAGATTTAATGTATATGGACTGAAATTACTTTCTTTGAGCTTGTTTTGCTTTCAATAAAGGCGCAAAGATTGAAATTTCTCAAGGGACACGCTTTCAATTTCATATTGCATTCGAAAATATTATCGGATATTATTTTACAACTTATTTTCTCAGTAAATTCTATTTCTACTGTTGATGAAGGTAAAATTGGATGTTTATATTTTTGCCCGTATTAATCAGTGTATACGTCAGCCGTGATAGTGTTTTCGTTATATTTTTTTATATTTCTTTCATGTCCTATTAGTGTAACAGACAAATAAGATTTTTAAACAATTAACTTATTTTATTACGGTCAATTTTACACATTTAGTTGTCGCAGGCTATATCGTGAGGTGCAATTTTTTAGTGTTATAGGTGTACCTTAGGGGTCAATTCTAGGTTCTTTTCTATTTTTAGAATATAGAAATATTTGTATTATTAATTAAATAATATTATTATTCTATTTATATTTCCGAATTTTATACTGTTAGCAGGTATCACATTATATCTTTTATTATTACGTTAAATCAATAAAAATAGGGATTTTAATGGCATAATCATTTATGATTCTTCTTCTTGGGGTGCCTCTCCGATCAACGAAGGTTGGCAGTCAGCAGCGTATAATCTCGTTTAGTTTTCGCGAGGTGAAAAAGCTCGGCAGCACTGGCGATTCCTGTCCACTCCCGGATGTTACGTAGCCAGGATTTCTTCCTGCGACCAACACCTCTTCTTCCTGCTACTTTTCCTATCATTATCAGTTGTAGAAGTTCATACCTCTCGTGCCTAAACACATGCCCAGGATATGACACTTTTCTGACCTTGACGGTGTTCAAAAGTTCGCATTTTTGGTTAATACGTCGCAGTACTTCCACATTGGAAACTTTGTGAGTCCAGCTTATGGTCATCATGCGTCTATACGCTCACATCTCAAAAGCTTCTATGCGTTTTCGAAGGATTTATTTTATGATAATAGATTTTAATTACGCGACCTTTTATAACACTATATATTTGATCTTAAGAGTTTGTTTTTGAATAAGTTACATGTGTTAACACATTTCTATTTAAATACACTTCCATCATTCGCAACGCATTTCTTTCATGGCAAGTGGTCGCTCTTCGATTTATAGTTTGTGAAAATACCTAATCGTTTACATTCGCAATAACATTAAATTTAGATCTTACGATTAACTCGTATAATGTGGTTTGTCTTTTTTCGATAACAGTGGACTCAATTTTTATTCCCGGCGCGAAATGTATTTGAACAAAGCTCTTCGTAAACTCGAATATTGCCACTTATACAAATTATTACATATTAATATGAAATAAAGAAAGAAAAATATTTATTTAAACATTGCATAAAACATAGACAAATACAGTACAACACTTTAGTAGGATAGAATGCATCATTACGAATTATGCATCTAAATTTTATGCAATCTTGAAAAACTCGGAATGAACCGAGTAACATATGCAGTGACACTCGGGACCGATTTTCAGCTTCAGCCTAGGTGATAACACGGACGACTGAGAACACCAAAATACTTAAAATAAATATTAAAAAAAATTTTTTTTACAGAATTTATATGTTTCAACACCTTAATAAAATGATAAGAAAAACAATGCTAATCATAACAAGGAATATAACAATAACAATAAATATAACAATCATAAATACTAAAATACAATAAAAAATAATAAATATAACGAATTTTTAAATCACATATATATATATATATATATATAGAAAATTGTGGCTGTTTAATTTGTTTAAAAAAAAAATATATATAGTGGCGAAAATAGTTTGCATTAAAAAAGAAAAAAAATGTACATTTCAGTTAAGCTTATATGTATTATATGTATGACCTGACCGATCTCTAAATTTGTTTTAACGTTCGTAATTTCCCGAAAGAAGCAAGATGACATTTACTAATATGTCATAGTGGACTTGTAAACCTATAAGAGACGAATAATATGTGGGATTATATACATACATTGATTTTTAATCTCAAAGTAAGATAGTGTTTTTGTTGAAAGCTTAGATGAAAGCTTTCTTGCATGCTCAACCATTATAATCATATTTTAACCATCCTACGAGTACACTAAAGCAACTTTAACAAATTATATATCGAACCCTTCTCGATAATCAGTCTATTGGTCAGGTTTGCATAATCAATAAGGATTTATTTACTGATAGCCATTATTGTTATCACTCATTCATTTATTTACAAATTCAATTACGTTTACTAAGGCGAGAGCTTCTTGAGATGTTGGTCGAGGCTCTTCGCTAGTGGACCGTGTATCGATACAACAATAGGAATAATTATTGTTGAGCCAATTCTAGTGGTAATCTCATGGGCTAGATCCAAATATTTAATTAAGTTTTCTAATCCAGCTTTTATGAGATTATCGTCATGTTATTATTATAACCATAGTAGGTACACGCAAATTATTTTCTAGTCTTTTTTTTGTGTAAATTATTATAGTGTAATTATACTACAGCATGAGCGTCATAGGCAAGCCTGTGAATGTGTGTCCAACAAACAACAAGAGAGGAAAGATGAGAGGTATATTAGGTCCTTACATATGAAATTGGCGTTTTCTATGGGAGGAACATAAAGTCGTTTTTTTTTTAATGAAATATATTTAATTAATCAAAACATGTACCATTGCTATGTATGCACTTTTGCCATCTCATAGGTAGTTCATTGATCCCCTTACTAAAAAAACCATTCGGGCGGGAATCAATAAAATCTTTGAAGGCGGTTTGTACTGTCCCATCGGAGTTGAATTTTTTTCCTTGCAAGTAGTTATCCAAATTGCGAAAAAAATGATAATCTGTTGGAGCAAGGTCCGGAGAGTACGGTGGATGTCTAAGACATTCTAATTGAAGCTCCTCTGATTTGGTAGCCGTCTGTTGTGCAGTGTGTGGTCTTGCGTTGTCCTGAAGCAGCAGTGGCCTAGAGCGATTGACCAGCCTCGGTTGTTTAGCAGCTAGCTTTTCCATCATGGTTTGCAGTTGCTGACAATAGATATCTGCCGTAATCGTCTGGCCAGATTTAAGAAAGCTGTAGTGAACGACACCGGCACTAGTCCACCAAACACTTACAAGCAACTTTTTTTTAGTCAATTTTCGCTTAGGGCAGGATTTGGGTGGTTCGCCAGGGTTAGCCATTGCGATGAGCGCTTCCGATTATCGTAGAGGATCCACTTTTCATCACAGGTAATGATTCGATTTAAAATTCCTTCATTATTGTGCCGGTTGAGTAACGTAACGCAGCAGTCGACGCGCGTTTGTCGGTTTGCTTCACTCAATTCATGAGGTACCCACCTTTCAAGCTTTTTCACCTTCCCAATTTGCTTCAAGTGGATTAGAATAGTTTTATCACTAACACCGGAGCCTGCAGCTAACTCGGACGTGGTTTGCGATGGATCCGCTTCCACAATAGCCTTCAATTCTTCTTTATCAACTTTGGTCTCCGGCCGTCCACGAGACTTGTTCTGCAGGTCGAAATTTCCAGAAGGAAAACGTTGGAACCAAAAACGCACTGTGTTTTCTTTTGCGACACCGTCACCATACACATCATTAATCCTTCGAGCCGTTTCTGCAGCACTGGTGCCACGGTGGAACTCATACTCGTAAATAACGCGATATTTCATGTTTTCCATTTTGTAAACAGAGTGACACAAAGAAAAAAACAATAGAAGAAAAAACAAATGAATTAGGCGGTTTGAAACACAAATGCATGAGTAAATAGCTGTATGAATTTGAATTTGGAATTCCTAACCATAAAGGTAATATTTGAGATCAAAGTGGTCAGTACGACAAAACGCCAATTTCATATGTAAGGACCTAATATATCTTATCTTTGTCTAATCATAGAGGTACAGAGCAATATTTACGGAGCATTCTTAATTGAAATACATTTAAACATTTTTAGCACACCTTTAAAATAGAGACAGGAAATTATCCTAATTTGCTTTCTCTTTTTTCGATGGAGAAATTTTAGGCAGGCTCGCTACTCTTGTATAGTAACTTTATGGAAAACAATTCATGTTTGTTATTTATTCGACATTTAAGACTCGAGAGATATTCTTACAGATCAAATCAAATCAAAATAATCTTTATTCAAATAAACCATTTCAGGCACTTTTGAATCGTCAAGCATCAATACAATCGGTTTTATGTGATAGAGAGGATTATAGGCATAGGTTACAATTGTTTTACAATCAGGCGTAAAATTGCGGGCGCTTATTGATATATACTTAAAATTTAAAAACTATAAACAGTTTTACAAATTAATTTGGCTTACTGAACATTTTATCGAATTCTTAAATATGTCTCAATTTCAGTACACTGTTGAATATCAAACATCGACTTCTGGGGCTTAGTGGTTAAATAATTTCAACTGAAAATTGTTATCTTTAAGTTCTTAAGGCTTCATTAGACCTAGCAAGTGGTTCATATTCATACTTATCTTTAATATTGACAGTATTTAATATTCCATAGGGGAAACGGAAAATGAAACGTTATGTCGCCTTATGTATTAATGTCGTTTACATTTATTTTAATTTGCGCATTACGATTTTGTCGTGGAGCCTATCCTTCTGATGTTGCTTCGGTTTCGGGGCGAAACGATCGTCGAGTTTTTGATAGTGGTTGTGTGTATTGCTGGTGTGCATTGTTGCTGGTAGAGGCGTGACTTGTCCTGCATGTGTAAGGTATGTGAATTTTGCCAGCTTTATACACATTAGCTTAACCCGCGCGGATTATAGCAAAGTAGCTCTGTTATAGTTTTTGTAATATGGAAAATAGTAAGCAACGCCTGATTCTATAAATCATTTATTTTACAATTAATTCTGCACGTAACATATACATATAAATACAACATATTTATTTATATACATAGACATATTTTCTTTTTTTGTAAAGCTCTGTCTTCAATTTCGACTTGCTCTCTTCTTACATCAACAAATACAATTTGTTTTTAAAAAATATTGTAAAAGTGATTTTATGAATAATTATGTAGTCACTTTTTGATTAAAAAGTAGCCTCTGTTACTGTCCTACCCATCAAATATCTTCATTACAAAAACAAGATCGACCAGTGCGTTCATTTTGCAATTACTCGTCGGAACGATATCACTACTTGAATACCTTACCTTACTTCGATTTCCCTTTAGTCATTACTGATAATTACCAAAAATATATAATTTGCACAAAAAAAGAAGTTTTCCCTTGTAAGTGTTCCCTTGTTTCCCTTCCATTTCTCTTGTACGTCTGAATTTAGGATTGGATTCAATTGGATTGGATTGGAGTCACCTGATTTAATGAGAACACTTTAGATTCAGGGCACCAATAAGTTATATTCCTCAATCAATTTTGACTTTGCCATTCTGTATCATCCTCCAATTAATAAAAAAAATATTAAAGGGAGGATGATACAGAAAGCCTACTATACTGTTGAGGATTTCTTAGATGACAAGAATGCGTGGATATGGCTACTGTTTAACCCTGTCCAAGACAGTAATGACTAAATGTTACTAGTTACAAATATTATTTTGAAAGGAGCACCTGCCGAGATTCTTGTTGGTTTATCTCGGTAGGAACAGCTTTCCGAACCAGCAGTAGAGTTGAGGATTCAAAAGCACTTGTATACAAGTTTACTTGAACAAAGAATATTTTGAATCTACAATCTCCAACACAAACAATTAAAAACAACCTTATAGAGCATAAATGTAAAACATATCGTTCCTACGGGATAATTATGATCTACGCAACAATAAATGTTGCTAATTTGAGTTAGTGTAGCGGCATTGCAAAGGCGATAAATACTCATTAATGACTAGCATCCGCCCGAACTCGCGGCTAACTTGTAGTTGTGCGTGTAATATTGACAACGCAATTATTATATAAAAACATTGTATTTTTATGTATTTATTACAGGTACTTCCAAATTCGTACGAGCATACTCAAGTATGCTCGTACGAATAACGCTCAAGCGTTTAAATACGTTCAATAACGCAATATATATTTCCCGAAAGAAAAACGGTTTTTTTTATTTAATAGCTACCACGGTATATTTAATCATGTAAAATGACATCAAATTTGATCCAGCGGATTAGCCATGAATTCCGTACAGATAGACCGACTCGTATTTATAATATTAGTATTTAGATATATATTTTTTTGTTTACTATACACAAAACGGAAACAACGAGATATGTAATTTTTTTTTATTAACTAATTAACTTCATTGCGAATATATATTTGTGTCAACTGAAGTACTGCTTGTAAATAACTTTAGTACAAAAAATGACAATTGCTTTTCCTGAATTTTTGTGACTTTTGCCGTTATCTACTGAAAATGCTGTATAGCACAGCGAAATGTTTGTTAAGTGAGGTGTATTGCCAGCATAATTTGGTGATAATAGTACTACTTACTAGCTTATTAACGTTTTAATTAAGATTTTTGTGAAAGACTAAGTAACCTGGGTTTGAAATGTATACTTCGTCACTGACGGCTAAATTTTAATATACTGCTCGTAATAAATAAATTGTTACTTGTTTTGTACTGAGAGAATTGGGCTAATTCTGTGTACGTTATAAATATCCAAAGAAGCTGTAAATAATGCTGTAAACGCAGCCTTTCGGTATTGCGCGTCTCATTCCTTTGTTTATATAACAGGCGGTAGTGTATAAAAGCGTATCAGCTTATGTTGAGCCTTAAACTGCTTATTAGTTATTTTTAAATGTTGGGTGTCCTACATTTCAAAGTTTTAACAGGAAAACAGATTACAAGAACAAGTTAAATGATAATTTTGTTTGTAAACCAAGCAATCGGACTATGTATAGGAATTATATAAAAAATATATGTGTCCATGGTACCAACGTAAGTTGAATGGAATAAGATTTAGAAAATATTCACTGGCCCGATGGCGCAGTGGGTAGTGACCCTGCCTTCAGCTCCGCGGGTCGCGGGTACAATTCCCACCGAGGGCCAACATTTTCTATAAACAATTTGTTGGTTCTTCGAGCCTGGGTGTGTATTTGTATTTAAGTATGTATTTAAACTTATATATGTATTATATCTACCAGTTGTCCGTCACCCATAACACAAGTATTAAGTTACTTACTTTGGGGACGGACTACCATGTGTGTAAATGTCCCATATATATTTATTATTTGATTTATTTATTTACAGGGTATAATAAATTAAAAAAAGAATTTTGAGCTATATACCTATACTAAATAGGTTTCTAAGGTCTCTAACTATATTTCATAAGTTTCTTTAAAATTATACATCTATCTACATTCATACTAATAACTTTCCTTCATATATTACCTAAGCCGGGTCCAAGGCCTCGATCCAAGGGTGCAAACCTTAAGCAAAGCCTTTTTTTTTAAATATTAACTCTGATTAACAGGGACTGGTATAAAGTTACATTTAAGGTATTAATATATTACAACGTACGTATAGCCCGGCCCATTTATAAAATCGATTTCTGTTACAAGAGCATATATCAGGAATGGGGTTCAGCAAGCTGAATATAAAAATATGACACACACATCGCGGCTTAAGACCGGCGCCAGCGATCAACGTTTTGCAATTGACGTGCTGAATTTATAGACCAAACATTAAATTTTATAATTATGAATGTTTAGTTAAATAAACATTTTCCTACAATAAACATCCTTGATCTCATGAGCATCATATAAACTGTCAAGGTCCGACGTTTCCGACAAGGTCCGGTATTTATAGTGTATTTAAAAACCATGTTGTTTATAGCAAATGTTTTTTGACGCAGTACGTTATGATTAAAAATAGATTTGTAGGCATTTAAACAGTAATAAAATTGGAAATAAAATTATTGTAATTATTGTAATAATAATTATTGTAAAATTAATTATATAAAATTATTATAACTTAACCTTTAACAATATTAATCAATTAAGTCCTGGTATGCCGACTTTTGCTGTGATCTTAAATTGGTCTTATTTTAGACCTTCTATTGTTTCCCACATTTAACACAGTCTTTTCTTAGTATAATTTCCTTACATACATAAAGAGATTGCATACTGGTGCGAGTACCTTTGTTTTTGCTAAAACTGTTTTGTTTGCACATGGGAAGACTTTAAATCCAAGTGAAATTTGTTTAGTTTTTACTATCTTTTATTATTTCATTTCATTTGTTATAAAGAAAAACTTTTGTTATCATATTATTATTTCTTTTAAATAATGAAACTCTTATGTAACGGACAGTTTTATGGTTTTTGTCCTTCAACAGACGGGTATGTACTATGTATAAATGGTGTATTTATAAGGATCAATTCAAGAATTCACCGCAAAGCATTAGTTGCACTACGTACATGTAATATAGAAAAGTCAATTTCATTTTACGAGTGAACGGAAGAAAATAACTCAATTGAATTGTTCCTCGAAACACAGTATATTTAGGTTAAGATTAGCCCCACGTAATATCAGTTTGTAGTTACCGTTTTACATATCGGCACTGAATTAGCAGTTAGCAGGTAAATTTGTTTATTTACGTTCCTAATTTTAAAGGTTATTTATTCCGAAGTGACGAATATGTGTTCATCTAAAAATAGTGCACGACGCGCGCAAACGCTTTCTCTTTCTGATGTTAATGTACTCTTGCAAAAGACAGTCTGTATTAGGGTTATTTCTTTAAAAATTGGTACTTTTCAATTTAAGCCTGTACTTTGAAACATTTTTAGCTATTTATTTATTATTTCCAGCTACGATTGTAAAAAGTATTTTAATAATCTAAGCTAATTTTAAACAACGATTTCTTTTAACGGCCTTTTGCAAGTTGCTTAAGAGTAGTTAGGAGAAAGTAATTGTAACTTTTAAGATCGGCTATCCAATTATTGGAGATGGTAAAACTGTTTTTCTGGTTGCTGTTCTAACACCACAAAAATCGTTGTGTTATTCTTACCTAACTTATAATCAGAATATAAATGTTGCCGTAAGTTGCGCATACACCTATTCTTTTAAGCACTTAATAGCCATCTTAAGATTTTTTTTACAAAAAAACTATCGCCTAGTATGATGGCGTGATCGCCTAATGGCGAAAGTGCATGTTCAAAGGCTAGTGGGTTCAAACCGTTCACCATGCTTTTCTTAATTGATACCTAAAATTTATTTATCACAATTTATGTGCAATATCCTAGGGATGACATATCCTTAAAGGTTTCCGGCAGTTCTCTTAAATATGTAAATTACTTTTAAAAAAATTGGGATATAAGGGGAATTTTAGTCGTGTCTCATGCTCATGTATTCGTTGCTAGATCGGCTGCTTGCCAATGTATCGTAAAATGGTAGAATAGCTCGTAAATTCGACCATTATTGATAGTCATTAAATTAGACACTTTATAGGTCGCGCGTAGTAAAAACAGTGTCTGCCATGTATTGTGTGATCGTATGTAAGCTTTTGACACTTTCTTTATGTTCTAAGTAAAGTTGTCATTCTTTTGATTGACATATCCTAATTTTAAATCTATTTATCATAGATATTCTTGCTACATGATATAACAAAAATATTAAGCTTGAATTTAGCCAAGTTTTCAGATATCTTTAAAAACTTTAGCTTTAACGTCTTTTCACAAAATTTGTCCATCAAAAATCAATGTGTTCGTACGTCTATATATACTGAAAATAGGCAAAGGTGTGTTTTTATCCTTCTATCACATACGAACGATGTTACTGGAGATAAATGCTGTAGAGTGACATGAATACCTTTTAGCACAGTAATAAAGTCCACATAGACAAAGTCGTCGCAAATGCTGGTTAAATTCTTGTAGATAAATATTGATTACATAGTTTACGAGTAGAATGTGATGCAGTACAATGCAATAATCATTATTAAAAGTGTTTGGTAGGTCGTGTAGATGTTAGGTTTAGTTTAACCCTGTTTTTCAAATAGGCTCAAATTATATCATTCATAATGTTGTAAAGGGTGTGGTGATGTTTAGAATTTAGCCCATTTCCTTAAAATACATCTGTTGAACATTATGCATAGAGTTATTATAATAGATTAGGGAAGCCAGCTTAAAATGTGCCATTTAACAATATAAAAAAATAAAGAGAAAGCAAATGAGGGTGTAGCTATGTGTCTCTCTTTTTTATGTGTGATTAGACAAAGATGAAATATACGAGTTTCATCCTCCCTCTCATTATTTATTGTAACACTCTCACTTAAAGGCCTGCCTACGGCCCCCCTACTCTAGTGTAATATCTCATCTTTGACACTAATGCGTATTTGACATGTTAAGTTTTGGTACAAAACATCTTTTAATGTGTCAAAAACGTTGTCCCTATTGAATATGAGTATAAATCAAGTCTTTGGGCTCCATTAATCTGCTAGACATGTTGATATTTGAATTTAAACAAAGGAGAGGACCAGAATTTCATACATCTTTGGGTCCAGACATTACAGTATTAATTTTTGTGTTGTAAGATAGAAAAATATTTGTTATCTTAGGATCAATTATTATTTTATTTAATTTCTATGGGGGAACCATAAAATATGAGTTATAGTCTGAGGTTATGTACAACTACAAGTAGATACTAAATACCATATGAACATAATAAAAACGATAGGATTTATGATAAAAAAATATAACAATAAGCTATCATCATTAAAGTAAATTTTGATCATTAATTTTTTTGTCGTCAGAAAAACAAACATTTCGAGAAAACGCGTTATAAGCGCAACGTACATTTTAGTTATAAGTCTATGGCAACATGTACTAAAAGTTGAATAATAATAGACATATATTGCAATATTTTTTTATTTAATCCCACAGAAATTAAGATCGTAAGCCATACAGCCAATGAAAAAAGTATTTTATTCTAAACACCTTTTTTAATATCTGGAAAGTCATTATTGTTAATAAAATGAAGCTAATATAATTTATAAAATTAGATGTTACTTTGCTCTGTTAAAAGAGTAATAATAAAAATTATTTTGCTATAATCCACGATACAGTAAATAGGAAATATATATAGTGCAAAATGTATAGTGGACTATCCGTTTTTTCATACCCGAAACATGCAGGATTCGTAAAAACACATGCACAAACTTCCACCACTGCCACCACAATACACAAGCACTACACACGTTCACTATCACAAACTCAACAATCGTTTCGCCCCGCAACCGAAGCATCATCAGGAGATAGACTAGAGATAGCTGTGCGATGCTATGGTTGCGGGGCGAAACGATTGGAACCCAGCGCTGTTTAGGCAATTAAAAAAGTAACAAGTTGACAATGATACGTTCCGTTTAAGGCGTTTACTGTTTTAATACCATTACAAATATCATTACCTATTAAAGAAGTTTTTTAACATATTTCCATTGAAAGTTTATAATATTTATAGTGATATTTAAACAGAAAAAAACTAAAATTTTTTTGATGTATGTGGGGTTTCTGTAACAATTAAGCCCAATTCTGGCACCCTCCTTTTTAGAAATCACTATTTGATAATATTAAATCCAAATCTGGCACAAAATATTTTTTTAGTGTTACATATGAGTGAAAATATGTGTATAATCTTCGTTTGATATCATGTGTTACATTGCAATATAATAATAATTCTTTTTACGAGTATTGCATCTCATGACTAAACAATGTATTAACATATATAAAAGAAATTATCTTTATGTGTTCATATCGTAGCATAAGACGTTAATTTGTGGCTGCTTCACCATGAAATTACATTTTATTACCGGAGGACATAAAACTAAATTAGCTTTACAGCTCAAAATGTATATATTATGACAATAAATATACAAAATAATTTAGGTTTCTCATAATGTAAACTAGACTTTTCAGTAACAACTTAAATGTTTCTGAAGCTACAATATCATTAAATATTAAGATAGTTTAAGTAATTTTTCTTAATAAAATGTACTGGAGCTCTATTTTAAACTAAGTCTTTTAAGAGTCTTGCTCGCGACTTCGTGCGCGTGATCTTTAATATCGAGTAAAGTAGTCTATGTCATTCTCTAGCCCTTGACTATTTCTAGGTATAACGCTTCGTTTAGATGTGAAAGAAAGATAACGAAACGAATATTAATTATTAAAGATTAGTATAGATTTTGTTGATTAAAGATTAGTTTATATACATTTAACAATACCAAGTTTACGAGTTGAGAAAGTTCGAAGATCGTTTGTAGGCTTCGTTATAAGTTATTATAGTAGTTTTAAAAACTGTTTTGAAAGGAAAATCTCCTTTACACAAGGTCAAAAATTAATTAAAATCACAAAGCTTATTATACTATTGAAAACTAAATAATATGATAGCTTAAATTTAAATTGAAACCACTAACGTACTAAATCTAGTACGTTAGTGGTTTCAATTTAAATTTAAGATTAATAAATAGATTACAATCTAATCAGATTGTAATCTATTTATTTTTATTTTGAATAATGAATGAATTGAAATAATTATTTTGAAAAGACTGACCGCCGAGTTTCTTGCTTGTTTTTCTAGGTAAGAGCACCTAAAGTTCTTCATTAAACTTTGACGATTCGAGAGCGCTTATATAGCGCCAACTTGAATAAAGAATAATTCGAATTTTTATTTTGTTTACATTTAATTATATAAGCGTATTAGCTTTGAAAGCATAAAAGATAGACAAAATTTTGCATTTATCTTATCAGTTTGGAAATACTGTTTAAATTCCTAATTGTCACATTAAATTCAATCAATAATGAATAGTATAATGTTTATATCCTTTTATTTCAAAGCAGTCTATGGAATCCACTCGTGATGGTTGTCGGTAAATATTTTTAAACACGTCATACATTCGCATTACGTGTTTCTAAAAGCTTTCCTACATTATTATGTGCTTTGCTCTAGTGGTGATTGATTCAGACGATTGATGAACTCTTAGTGATATTTTTTCAAAAGTAATATTGTTTATTTTATTTTAGTTTATAGTATTTTTAGTTTGTAACTTATTATAATTAAATTAACTCTGAATAATTCGAGAGTCTTGATTTACTCTCAAATGATATACATATAAAGATTTATATGAGAATTACATATATGTGATAAACCCACAAGAATGAAAGTAATAAACAATTACCATTACATTGGGCTCTAGTGATCTAATTGATGATCAATTCGTCGTAGAGTTCCTTCCATACAAATACATCCCGTTATCGGAAAAATTGCTTCGAGAAAACAATTCACTAACACCAATGTTGAATTTAAATAATAATTCTCGCAGTCGATGCATTCGTTTGAATAAAAAATTAAATGATTTTAATTATAAGTTAAGCTTAGAACGTCAATATGTCATATTGAAACATGGTACGAAAACACAGCTAAAAATAGAAAAAATCAATGATTAGCCAGTTCCAGAACGAATATTAACAGTTAATCTTGATAGAGTTTGTGATTAAGAAGTCTAGAAAGGTCTAAAACGTGTTTTAGTTTTAATTATGGGCACGCGATACTTCGGCACACTCGTATATTAAAGTTATTCTTAAATTTGAAAAGAGGTATAAGGTTTGACGTAATTTCAATTCGTTAAATAATTCCTAGATAGAAAATACCTTCAGTTAATTTCACTTAATACAAATCGAACCTTTGTAGTTGTTTACTCTAATCGATACGCTTGCGACAGTATCAGCAGAGCGATCAACAACTTTACTACTGTGTGATCGTTACTGGCAAATCTACTAGTATGTCGTGAAATTTCTGGCCAAATCTCTGTGTGTGGGGACGGACATACCTGTTTGTCTTCTTATTCCCTTGAATATATAGCGAAGATAACATTGAAGGATTTCGAAATGCTTTCGTATTTCTTTAAACCTTTTAAGAGATTATAAATACAATCCAATAAACACAAATAGATACATAGTCTCAGGTTCTTCTCTGGCAAACAGTGCTTCATAAAGTATCGTGTTATATTACGAAAATCTACAAGATTCTTGTTTCTAGTGTGGTAAATACCTCATATAAGTTCTGTGTAATGTTCTTATAATATGTTCTGATTTAAACGTTGTTTTAATATGAATAAATATGTATTTATAACCACGCCTTACTTATATCCACCGATTGCTTACCCCTGGCTGCCGACATAAATCAATTATTTTATAATAACTTAGTAATAGCATTTACCTATCTTGCTCTAGTCATACTAAACTCCCTAGCTTAGAGATTGCTAAGAAGAAATATAAGTAGTTATTGAAACTCACGTATAATGTGGTTTCCTGTTTTTTTTACTTCAGTGCTGCACAATGAAATATTGAATTATAATATCTTATATTTCTATGTAGCGTTATTTAAGATATATTTATAATTATTAACTATTTAATTTTTAAGTATCTATGGCCATATGGTCGAAAATTCCACTTCATTTGTAGATAGGAGGTTTTTTCGGTACTTTTTTTATCTTAATCTTAATATGTATATTTTTATATTAGTAGTATATTTATTATCTTTACTTTGTTTTATGTTAAATTTATTACTTATCGAAAAGGTTCAGATCATTTGGCAGACCCGAATTTATTTAATATTTTATATGCATTCAAGACGTGACCCTTCTGTATTGAACTTGATATATTCGGCAGCTGTGTTAAAAATATCACTCCACATATATTTCTGTGGTCTCGGTACAGACATATTTGCTTCTAATGCCGGCCGGACAAATAGATAGGTCAATGTCTTGGACTAGATTGAGCGCGTTCCAATCTCTTATTACTTTTATACCGCTTTATGACGTAAGCATTAAGTACTACAAAAATTGTGATATTTTTGAAATATACGTGATGATAAATGAACAAAATCACTATTGCTTGGTAATATTAGATGTAGTTACCTTTCCCGAATTGAAACTGTCTTACGACTAAATAACATTTTATGTCCTGAATAAACTTTTGACATTTAACTTTAACAGTTTCTTAATCATGAATTTGAGTAGTAGAAGTCATCCACATGTACAATATAAAAAAAGTAAAGTTGCGGCCTGTTACAATCCCACTGCTGAGAAAAGGTCACCTCTCTCCGTTTCTGGAGAGAAGGGTTGGAGCTAAGACCTACCACGCTGCTCCAATGCGGATTGGTAGGTTACACATATCTCCAGAATTCTCTAGAGATATGCAAGTTTCAACAATTTATACGGTAAACGAAAATATTGGGAAGACTAAGGGTGCTTTTGTGATAATAATCGAATAAATAATTATAGACCCATTCCACTTTTCCCACTCTGACCAAAGATTCCGTATAAAAATTGTTTGAATTAATTTGTTCGAGCATTTTAATTTGAATTACCTCCGTCTGAACTGTTTTTGAGATGCGTCTGAGGCCTCCATTTATAAGCCTAAAATTTTAGTATAGTTTTCATAAGCTATGAAATCTTATACTTTTTTCCAGTCAAATCTAATTCAAAAGTTTGTTCAAAGCTATGGTAAGATATAATTCTATCCATTTAATTATTATTTTAGGAAATAAATATCAATAATGAACTGAAATCGCTACTGAATTATTAGAATTAGAAGGCGTGGGCAGAAAGTTGTTTACAAAGTTAGTTTAAAGTGCTTGTAATGCTCTTAATTTACCGGTAAAGAAAACACCAAAAGCTTTAAAGCTAAAATTATATTAAATTTAGAAGTAGACATCGTAAAATAGAAAATTGGCTCCGATTTGCGATCCATACATAATTGAGTAACGTGATTCCTGATTTTAGTTTTACTTTGTCTAGAATCTACGTGATAAGGCCAACAACGTAGGGTTGTCGATGTCTAGGTAAAATTAAAACATTAAATAAGCTTGTGTACATTGATTATCAAAATTATTTTACCAGCTTTTAACATTACTTCGTTTCAAACGTAATCGAATGGAAAATTTTATGAAAATTAGATCAGACTTGATCGGTGCTAGTTTTCTTAAAATGAAATTTATAATGTGAATTATGTAATCAATGTTGAAATTGATTCCTCTTCTTCTTCATCCTCAACGGATGGACGTCCAATGCTGAACATAGGTCTCTTTAGGGGATTATCACACCACACATCCCGTGCTGCTTGGATCTAGTGGCTCCGCTTGACCTTTTTAAGGTCGTCAGTCCGCCTAGTAGGGGGCCTACGAACGCTGCGTTTTCCGCTGCGGGGTTGCCATTCCAACACCCTAAGACCCCAACGGTCATCGGTTCTCCGTAACGGTTTTCATTCATGTTTAATTTGTGCCCTAGTTAGATAAAGCCTGAGTATATGGCATGGTTGCACGAATGGTTCCTTTAAAGTATGCGCTTAGTATTTTAGTACATAGTACTACTTGCATGTCGTAAGTGGATATTGCCTGCTAGTAGTAGTAAAATGTACACAGCTGGTAAAATTAACGATTTTCCAATAGCTCTAGAAGTTCGAGCATAGCAAGCAAACTGTCTTAACGAGTTGAAAATGTCGAAACGCAATCGAACCAATAGCATAAATTAAATTTTATTTTCCTTAACAACTATCTTTTTAACTATCATCTGAAACAAATTATATCAACAGATATAATTTGTTTCAGTTCAGTTCAGTCTTTCAAGTTTTTTTACGTATATTTGTAAACAAATTTGCGTCCTATTTTATTGGAATAATATATATTAAGGTAGAGATTTCGTTCACGGTTATGCTGAAAAATCAGTTGTAGCTAAAATCATATTGTAAGTTTGCAAAAAGATTGACTGGCTGTAGGGAAATGTAAACACGAAATAATCGCATATTACGAAAATTAAATTATGTGAAAAACCCACAGATTATACAAATGTTATAAATTTTCCTTTATATTTTTTAAATGATATAGTAATAATACAATAATCGCAAACATGATTTCGTAAATGTAGTAAAATAAAAAACAGACGAGTAGCGTAGCGTGCGGAATTCCAATGTAAAAAGCGATTACACTCTGTAATGTACTTAAGGGCGCGTTTCATTGGCCGCGAGCAGCCATCCTGTCCCTGTTTTCATTAGTATCGATCCTAATTGTTCCCTTAACGATTATTGTTTCAAAAAGGGTATCACATGAAACCAGGTCTTCAAATTGCCTGTAATATGTAAATAAGTTAGCCAAAATGTGTAAGTATTTAGCTGATCTATTTTGTACATTTTTTCTGTTTCAAAATTTCTACGCTTCGCTAATTTTATGAATTATAAATTAAATATAATAAGTTATTTAGGCTGGTGGAGATTACCAGTTTTGTTGATACTATGTTGCAATGTTTAATAACATTGTAAAATAATAAAACAGTTCAAAATTTCCAAGTTCAATGACATACTCGTACAGTGAGTCCTTATTCCTCTGCAATAAAGTAGCTACTGTACTGTTGAAATGCTCGAATAATGACAATGCAATTTCTTTTATTACATAATTCAGAATTCAGATTCGTAAAGGAATTGAAAACGATAACCAATATTTTTGCTTATTAACTGCATAATTTAAAGACGTTATCTCTCTGCCTACCAACTAACATATACTTATCACCCCCGAATGTATTCAAAACTAAAACCGAATTAACAATAATAAATACGTATACGCACACAATGTGCTAGAGACGATGAAGACCGCGACAGATGGAGACGCATTTCAAGGGCTACAATAATGGAGGCAAAAAATCATCAACCACGACCAGTGTGGTCATGAATAACGACTATAGAAGAAGAAGTACTTGTATTGAATACTATTTAAAATATGCTTCTTTATACGATTAAGTAAATTAAGAAGCTAAAATTCAAATAATTTTGTAAATCTATACTTATTATAAAACAAAGTCCCAAAAAGCTGTCTGTCTGTATGTAATCTATTTTCTCAAAATCTACTGAACGAATTTTAGTACGGTTTTCACCAAAAGATAGTACAATACTTCCGGATGGTTTAGGTAAATAGTACATATTGGTATTATGTAAATTGTGTTGAAGAGATCGAGCAGTTGTTAAAAAATTTTGCTTGCTGGGAGCTTTAGTCGCGTGCGCTGCGTGAACCAGGAGAGTAACGCTATAGTAATGTACTAGAGAATTGTAGATCTTTAAAAATACTACAAAAAAGTCCGCAATAGCATGTCTCTATCTCTTATGGTTAACACCCAACAACTACTTTTATAATTTGAATTCTAGAAAAAAATTATGACACGCTGATTTCCACGCGGGCGGAGCCGCTGGCACAGCTAGTAGATTTATAAATAAACAATTGGGATATCGCTGAAACTCCCATTTGCATTTAGATTCGTTAAGGCCACTACGAAAGGCTGTATGAGGTCCTAACGATTCCGGTTTTGCTCCCTGTGGGAGTAAAGGATTAAAGAAAATTCGGTGAAAATTAAATGTGTGTGAAAATGGGAAGAGCCCGGGACGCCTGCCAAGAACACTTGCTGATCTAAATGCGGACGGATACGTCACTCTCAGGAGTGTCACACACAGTGTGTTAGGACTGGCGAGCCGGTGTTTACCAGCGCGACATCGGCACTCGCATCACGCTACATGCTATCGTATGTATGTCGGGTAGTATTTATAAATACGTGGAACCATTGTTGTATGTCAACTCATTAATGTCTTTTATGCATTGCCCCATTTTTGATCTATAAAAAAAATAAGACTGCTACTTACTACTGGTTATTTAGTATAAGGTTTACTCAGGCTAGGTTTTTGTGGTTTTTTTCATGTGATAGAGCTGGTAATTATAATAATCTTTGAGCGTGTAGGATATGGAAGCATATTTTCAGAAATATAGGAATTATGTGTGTTTTCTGCAAGGCTTTTGACTGCAAAAGTATAATAATATTATTTTGCTATAGTCCCTTAAATAGCAAATAGAAAATATATGTAATGAAAATAATAATAATAAGCCCCCTAAAATCCAACCACACGTCCGGATCGAACATCAGATCACGTAGGGGGCGGACACACGATGAGAAATTACTGGCGTGGCTAACGTGGCAATGGTAACCCATTGAATATGGAGACTAGATCACATAAGAAACTGAGAGGGCCGCTACCCGAGGGCAATCGTCGGGGCGCACCTGGAGCTGACGCTGGGTGTTTCAGCATACGAACCGTCAGTGGTGAGGAGTTGAGCAGGCGGGCTCCCACCGGGGGTTTTCAACCCGAAAATACTACAGCCGATATTCCACAAATACACACAAATAGTAGATACAATAGCTCAAGTGAGCCATACAGTCCAAGTACCGCATCGTATAATCCTTCGGTACAGTCATCAACAACATCTTCGGACTGTGGTAGACGTACACCAACACCAGTTTTGGATGTTGCGCGGGGGGCCAATGCCTTTTTACCTACGTCCACCAAAGCTGGTAAATCAAGAGGGCGCATGAAATGGAGTAAAGATGTTAACCTATTTATCATGCGTACTTACTATTACATCACTAAATTAGAAACAGACATGACTATGTACAGAAAAAAGCTGTACGAACAATTCTCACTTAAATATCCTGATGTGAAAGTAACAGAACAAAGGATCTCAGATCAGAGAAGGACAATAGAAAGAAACAAGATGTTACCTGAAAACATACTAAATAGATTGAAAGAAGAAGTAAGAACACAATTACAACAAGAAGAGCAAGAAAGAAGTAATGATCATATTTCAGAATACATAAATAACACACAATTACAACATCTTCCTGCCTTATTAATACAAATACCCAGTTCTTCTCACTCAAACACTCAAGATTCACAAATTCCATTCACTTTATCTAATACAAACAATCCACAAGTATCAAATATATCTACACAAACAGAAACAATAACACAACTATTAGAGAATGATATTGAAACCTTAGTAAGTATACATCGACCGAACGTAGATCTGCAAAAAATAACTGAGAAATTCCACACAGCTGTTACACTATACGCAGGTATGGACCCCACGGTTCGACCTAAGTTACCGAAACTGAGATATAGCTATAAACTGTTTCAACTTACAAATCTCTTTAATGAATGCATACTCAAAGAATATATCTCTTCAGACACAAAACTTATAGATATACTTACATTGATATACTGCACCGCACTTACAATAACAGAATAATTAAACTATAAAGTCACTGAAAACTTAAGAATTATACGAAGGAAAGATGAAAACAAGCCAGCCTGGCAACACAGAATAGAGAAGGATATAGATAAGTTGAGAGCAGATATACGTAAACTCACTCAGTACATCAAAAATAATAGATCTAGTAAGATAGTTAAAAGAGTAGAATATTTACTGAGAACTATAACCGTACACACAAGACACGAAAAAAACAATAGTAATCCAGAAGAGGTTTTGGACACGTTAAAACAAAAATTAGCACTTAAATCTCACAGACTAAAAAGATATAAAAAAACACAAGAAAGGAAGAATCAAAATAACATATTTATCAATAGTGAAAAACAATTTTACAGAAACTTACAGAAGTCAGACATACCAACACAAAAACATAATATAGAAATACCAACACGAGACCAACTGCAAGAATATTGGTCTCAAATATGGGAAGAGCAGGTGTCACATAACAATCAAGCCGATTGGATAGTAGATGAGGAGCAAAGGTGGAATGGCATAGAGTATATGGAATTTACAGAAATATCAGAAGAAGAAATTAAACAAATTACAACAAAGTTACATAACTGGAAATAACCGGGTATAGACAAAATTCATAACTTTTGGTATAAAAAACTTACTATTCTCCACAATTTAATGGCAAAAAATATTTCAGAAATTATTTCAGGACAACAGAACATCCCTTAATTTATTGCTACTGGAATAACATACATGCTACCCAAATATAGTTACTCTAATCAACCATCTCAATATCGTCCAATTACATGCTTACCAACTATATATAAAATAGTCACAAGTATTATTGCACGAAGAATCAATATACACGCCGAAAACAATAATATATTGAGTGAAGAACAAAAAGGCTGTAGGCGGGGTCATATGGGATGCAGGGAACAACTTATCATCGATTCCACGATAATGAAACATGCTATGACAAAAAATAAGAACTTACACTGTACATACATTGATTTTAGGAAAGCCTTTGATAGTATACCACATTCTTGGTTATTACAGATCCTGGATATTTACAAAATAGACGATACAATAAAAACATTTTTGAAAAACATTATGACATACTGGAAAACTACTCTACATATAAACAGCACAAACAACAGTGTAACGACCCGCGAAATATCTATTAGGAGATGAATCTACCAAGGTGATTCCCTGAGTCCCTTATGGTTTTGCCTGGCTTTGAACCCACTCTCTTATCGGCTGCAAAGATGTCGAGCCGGGTACCATCTTAAATCTGACATTAATGAAACAATAATATCTCGTTAATATACATGGACGATATTTAATTATATGCAAGAAATGAAAAAGAGATGAAAGCATTAATAAAAACTTCTTCTGATTTTAGTAAAGATATACAAATGGATTGGATTGGATGGTTTGGATTAGAAAAATGTAGAACTGTTCATATAATTAAGGGCAATATTAAGCTCGGTAATTACACACTCAATGAAACCGACACAATAATAGCAATGGAACCAACAGACTTATATAAATACCTAGGTTTTCAACAACTTAAAGGACTAAATCATACCTCAATCAAAGAAACACTGACTGCTGAATACAAAAAAAGAGTTAACGCTATTTGCAAGACTCATCTTTCCGGTAAACATCTGATAAAGGCCGTAAATACGTATGCGATCCCGATCCTCACATATTCATTTGGTGTAATAAAATGGACTAATACAGACATAGAACGATTAGAACGATCAATCCGCACTACTCTCACCAAACACAACAAATTATATCCTAAAGCTGCGGTAGAAAGACTCACCATAAAACGGCAGAAAGGAGGCAGGGGTAAACCATACAACACATAACAGGAGCATGTATAACCCTTACACAAACAGACTATACACACAGACACAACCAACTTGCGAATATTATACATCAAAAACTAGCTCATAAATACAAACTTGTACAAGCACTTAAAACGCAATGGCGAGTTCACACAGTACATATGGTTCCGATTGTTTTATCATCGACTGGTATAATACCCAAAACTTTGTTGCAAAATCTTGAAAGTTTAAATATGCCTAAATATTCACAGTATTTACTACAAAAAGTCATGATTCTGAACGCCTGCCGCAATACTCGGAACTTTCTTACATCGTCATCAGTTTCAACACCTATAATTTAATGTGCTATGCTTGGTGAAAGCCCGCATAACAACATTGGTACCCCTTGACAAGAGGGAGAAAAAAAGTTGATAGAATAATAATAATGTAGAGTGTACTATCCGTTTTCATACATGACACATGCAGGATTCGTAAAAACGCATGCACTTAAATCCTACGTCACTATCACCACAATACACAAATACTGTTCTCATTCAGCATCACAAACTCAACATTAGTTTCGTCACGTAACCAACGCAACAACAAAACCGCAACCTTGGAGTTCATCTCCCGATGATTCTTTGAGACGCTCGTATTCGTCGCGTTAACTTAAGTTAAAATGCCCTTAATTATGTATTATATGTTGTTTCTAATTCCTAAGGGATAACCTGAAATTGTTCACTCTATATGTTAGTCTGGTATATCAATAGAATATCCATTATATCAAATTTCATCAACATTGGTCCAGCAGATAAGACATGAAAATGTAACACCCAGACAGACAGACTTTTGCATTTATAGTATTATGGTTTGACGATGTCCGTTGTATTTCTCCATTTGGTATTTTAAAACACTATGGTGTCGCATATATTTATTAACATCATTCTAGTAATTTATTACACGCATTCGTAAAATAACACAAGTAATCTTTCGATTCTAATGATGGAAAATTCGAAATATACGACTTCATAATAGTTTTCGAACCATGAGATGAAATGGTAGTCATCTGCTATTTATACTACAAATGAAATGCTTATATTACAAATGAAATACACTACATATTTCATGAAACATTTCGAGATAAGTTTCATGCAGAATTTTGTGCAACTTTTTTTGTACTGATTATTAGAATGACTACGAATCCATGCATGCCTTATTTATAATTTGATTACATTCAAGTAATAAATAAAAGATTTCTTAATTAGTTCTAATTGATATACGATTTCTCTCAAATATCTGTTAATAGTGGCTGAATATTTCAAATCTGCCCTGTTTAAAGCCACATTTAGGTCTATTGAATCGATAGACATTAATTGTCAGTTTATATCGAAAGTTTGTTTGTTTGTTTGTAATCTCTTTATTGCATGTGTTAATGCAATGGCGGGCTTATTCCGTAATCGGAATCTCTTCCAGCCAACCACTTAAATTTTGACAGAGGTTCTAATAAAAATTTAAAACTAATTATAAAAAATTAAAATTAAAATAAAACTTAAAATACAGAAAACTTAAATTAAGAAACGAAAATAGAATTAAAAGTAATACGAAATAATAAAATAAAATTATAGTACATATAATAAATATAATAAAATAATAAATAGAATAAAATATATTTATTATCATATATTAATATCGGCTGAGAATTTTTTTTAATGTTTTGTTTAAATGAAGATTTTGTTTTTAATTTACGAAAGGAAACGGGCAGTTTATTCCATAGTTTAACAGCTTGTGAAGTGAATGAATCGGCATATGTTTGAGAAACACATTCTGGGGAGGCAAGGGAGAGATTATTTGTAGATCTTAGACGCTGACCACTTTTTTCTGACAAAAATTGAAAGCGTTCACGTAGATATTTTGGAGCACAAGGGTTGAAGAGTATATTAAAAAGTAGTGACAAAATATGACAATTCCTTTTAAGTCTAATTGGCAGCCAGTTTAATTTATTACGATATTCAGTAATGTTGTCAAACTTCCGTAGACCAAATATGTACCTTATTGCTACGTTTTGAAGGCGCTCCAGTTTATTTAGTAAAACTTCTGAGGGATCAATTACAGCCACATCTGCATAATCAAGTATAGGTAGCAAAAGGGAATAGGCTAATAAAATTTTCGTTTTAAACGGTAAATAAAATTGCAATCGTTTTAAGGCGTGTAAAGATGAAAGAAATTTTCGCTCTACGTCAGATATATGTGGAGCCCAAGATAGTGTTTGATCTAATGTAATGCCTAAGTTTTTTACACAAACTGAATAAGGCATAATTTTATCATCAAATTTAATACTGGGTATTGCCGTGTAAGAGAGCTTAGCAATAAAATAAGGACTACCAATTATGATAGCCTGAGATTTAGCAGGATTAACTAAAAGGCCATGGCTTTTAGACCATTCTACTATAGATGTCAAATCTCTGTTAATTTGAATAACAGCTTTTGGAAGATTGTCAAAGTGTTCTGCAGCATATATTTGTATATTATCAGCATAAAGGTGATAGGAAGAAGTTAGCAGTGGTGTTAGATTATTAATAAAGATTGAAAAAAGAAGTGGAGATAAAATACTACCCTGAGGTACTCCTGCTAACAGCTCACACCACTCAGATCGACTTTGGCCAAGTTTTAACAACTGCTTTCGGCTGAAAAGATAGGAACAGAACCACGATATTGCTATAGGCGATAATCTGCAGGATTTCAAAATTTCAATAAGAATGTCTAAATCCACTGAATTAAAGGCACTGCTAAAGTCTAACATGACAAGGACTGTAAGTTTCTTTTTATCAATATTTAAGCGAATATCGTCTGTAACTTTAACCAGTGCAGTAGTTGTGCTGTGACCCGATCGAAAGCCCGATTGTAGGGGGCACAAGAGCTCATATCTTCGTAGATGGCAAGAGAACCGTTGATGTACGAACTTCTCAAGGATCTTGGATAACATAGGAAGTATTGAAATTGGTCTGAAATGAGAGCCAGTTGTTGGATTAGGATTTTTAGGAATAGGTATAACAATAGCTAACTTCCAGGCCGAAGGAAATACGCCGTTTGATAAAGAGTAATTAAGAATATGTTCGATAAACGGGGCAATGAGATATGTTATCGGAGCAATCATATCTAATCCTAAGTTATCGTTTCCCACCGCACGAGTCTTAATAGATTTTATTAAGTTAATGACCTCCATCGCTGTAATTTTTCCTAATTCAAATAGAGGAAAATCAGGGCTGGGTTTAGACCGCAAGTTATTTAAAGTTTGTGCTTTTATATTCGGTATAATACAGAAAGGAGGGGTACAGAAGTGTTTATTAAGGATATTTAAATCGACATTATTAGAAATAAGGCTATCAGACTTTCCGATACCTAGAAATCGTAGAAATTTCCACATTCTATCTGGTGGGGAGGTATCTATAGTAGAATGCACAAATTCTATTCTATGGAACAACGATTCGGTGATCAGTCTTTTAAAAATGATTTATATTGTATGTCTGGTGACATACAATATCATTTTTCTTCGGTGCATTGTAATTTATTAGTTGATGTATATAATTATTTAGTTATTTTTAGGTAAATCAACATACGTACACAAAAGCTAAATAATTACTTGATTTAACATATTAGCTTCAGATTACGCCCAATTATAAGAGAATACAATAGAAAAGTAAATTGTTACAACGGTAATAAAAACGATAGTAAAAATAAAAAATACTTAAACTTACAAATCAAGAAAATAAAACTGAAACTAAAATTAAATATACTAAAACTAATGACAAATAAATTGAAAAATAATGTAGGGAGTAAAAAAGATCTAATTTATGATTGTGATTTCACAATTATAATTTAAATCTTTATATTAATATCACGAGTATATTAGTAATTAAATAATTTCTTTTTAAATATGCTTAGCGCTTCGAAACGCGTATCAATAGTTCGAAGTAAATGTCATCATGATTATCGTCTTCCTGTTCTTAACCTACTCTAAGTGGGTTCCAACATGTTACAAACATGTTGTCAAATGATTTGGCTACGTATTTTACGACCATCCGCCTGCCTGGCGTCAACTTATTTTAGCCGTATTCTACGAACCCTCTGCAAGAAAGAGGGTGGTCTATTCTACTCCACCGAATACCACACGGGGGATCAATTTACGTTAGTCGCCTTTTATGACACCTCGGTAAGCAATGAGGGTGGTCTATTCTACTCAGCCGGATACCACACTGCTCTGCGAAGTAAATGTATATTTTATAATTTTTTAATGGATGTCAATGGTGTCGTAAACGGACAGATAAACAACGCAATAATTGTGCCATTAACCAGCAGCTACTCATTCTAATTTAATTAAGTTTAATTGTTAAGAAAATTTATTCTACCATGGTCTTTGCATAAGTTAAAAATTACTTGACTATAGAAGCATATTGGCACAAATATATGAATATTTATGAATTGTCCCAAAGCATTTAAATGCACGCTACATGAGATTTTGTTGCTGGTTCTTGGGCATGATAAAATTGACAAAACGCATATATTAAATGGTATATATGTTTCTATTGTGCCAAATTTCATGAAAGATGGTTTATAACCGCGAAGGTTGTAATACACACAGTATTAGAGGAAGGAATATTTCATGCCATTGAGTAGTCCCAAAAGATAAAGGCTTTTTGAAATTTTGTCTTTGTCGCTTTTATTACAGACAGGTCATGTAATTTGTAATTTTAAAAAGTTAGATCTTTTTGTCTATATTTTGGAATATTATCTATTATACAAGAAAGAAGCGGTCAGAAATTGTATCTTCCAATCAGATTTGTATCAACATATGAATATAAAATATTATTCAATTTTTAATATTTTTATATTTGCCTATCAAAACTGCTTTACTATGAATTGACTCACTTCATAGGTTAGCTGGCAGAGATTGTGCACTTTTTTATTAATAATGTTTTCCTTACGTTTTTTATGGTACATAAATAAATCAACAAATAAACATTTAGTATATCAAATCTAGTGTCTTTTATAGATTTTAGTTAGCATCCATTGTTTTGTGGTAGCATATGCACTTTTATGTAGAATAACTTTTTCATTATTAGCAAAAGTTACTTATTTCCATATGTTACTAGTAAGAATCCTTTATAAAGATAAGGAATCCTATTATTTTTTACATTTAAATTAGTAGTACATAAATAAATTAAAATTAAAATTGGTGATGTGATATAATGTTTTTATTATTTTCTTATTATATATATTTCATGCATTAATTCTTATTCATTTTAACATTTTTAATGCTTATGGCCATATCATATTACTCATTCTACACACATGCATACTCACTTATATACACATTTTTGTATATATTATATATATTATTTTCTTAGTTTTATTGTTACTATTCAATTACTTTATTATAGCACGCCTTCATACGTTTTTATTCACTCCTGAAGGTTGGATGGGAGATAATGCTTAAAGCATTAAGCCCGTCTTTTGTGCAATTATTTGTATCTGCTTATATTGTAGTTGTTCAATAAAGTTTATATATAAAAGACGGAATTCGCAAATGAGTGTCTCATTTGCACGTGTCGTGCAAACACGTATGTCAGTCAGTGGCTCTGGCAGAAGCAGGAAACGGAGATTAAAAGGAATTAATGTATGTATCTCATTTATTAACTTTGCTATGTACCTACCACTAATGAAATGCTATTGAAAAGCTGATAAAAATTAGCTCGTATTTTAGTCGCTTAATGCCTGTCACTTGAGTGGTCTCTACTGCTACAAACGCATTTAGTTCAGCTCTAAATTTCGGTTTGGTGTACTAATAAATAATTTAATTTCACATTGAGAACGACAATATTTCATATATTTGAGGTTGTGGTTTTTATGTGAAAACTTTATCTTATGTATAAATACGACAATGTGTCTGTCTATCTGTCTGTCACGCCCTCACGGCTAATCAACTTGAGCGATACTGATAAAATTTAGTACCTATAATTGAAAAAATATACAGGGCTAATATCATCATTCTCCTGCCCTTATCCCACTCTGTGTGGGGTCGATAAAACATGTTTCAAACATGTTTTTAGATAGTTATTTTAAGACCGGTCGCTTGCAGGACGTCAACTTACCTTAGTCGCCTATTAAGACACCTCAGTAAAAAATGAGGGAGGTCTATTCCACTCAGCCAGATACATATACATAGCCTTACTTCGAAAACAGGTAAAAATTAGATGGAACATGGTATTTTAACATTAAAGTCGTCGCGAACTTAGTCGTAATTACCATTATATATTTTATTTAAAAAGCACTGATAAATGATGACATTGTGCAAACTCGGTGACAAAATGCAAGCTAAGTATTACAAAGTCATTTATGTGATAACTAAATGAAACTAAATGAAAGTCTAATTTTGGCCTTCTGCGGCCATTTTATCATCTCCGTATCAATAATAATAATATATAGATATATAATGTGATTTAGATGTTGAAATAAAACACAACTGAGTTTCTATAACAATACAGAAACGACATTTAATGCTATTTATTGTCTAAATCACAATAACAATATTATTTTTTACTATTTTACTATTACAATTTACAAATTGGTTTATGCGACAATGACGCGATACTTCTTCGTTTATGTCTCCTTCTATAGACCGGTTCGGTTCGTATCGACTGCGGTTCTATGACATGAGTTGCGCGGGAACTTTAAATTTGAAAGAAGTTAACTTGTTCACGTGGATCATAGATTTGACATCAATCAATATAAAAATTATAATTTAATTATAGTATAATTATAATATCAGTCAGGGCTACATAGTAAAGTAGAACATATGAAAGCCAAAGGTAGTATAGAATGCTACAATGCTCTACATGTACATACAATGCTCTACGAGTCGTAGCAATGAATGTATATGGATACTTAGATTAATAATTTTTCCATTTAGATAGAATGTACGATCCAAATAGCACATTATTATGTCAAGTTTAGGGCCTAAGCCCTACCCCCCCCCCCTATTACTAATAATTGTAATCAAAATTGAATTTAATTGAATGTTGCGTAATAGAAAAAAACGCTGAGTCAGCTCAATAAATGACCGTTTAAGGCACAGTCCTATAGAATTTCCGCTATTAAAGTTGTCTATAGATCTATACACACGAGATTCAGTTACAAGTTGTATACCTGACATTAGCTCTATGACGGAAAGGTCAAAGGTAGATTGCTATAGAATATATCTCACAAAGAAATATTAGTAGAAAATATAATTTTATCAGCATTGAATTTGTTTATTTAATATTTGGCAATAAGACATTGGATAGCTTAGTTGAATTGACTAAGAGATTGATGATTATTTAATTTAACTGTCAAATGACCTTTGTTTCATATTTTTCTTATTTTTATTCCTTATAAATATTATTGGTTAAATATTTTTGATATGACAGTTTTTTTTACTAATGTTTTTGGCATAATCTAATTTGGAGATATTCAATACTTCTTTAAAATGATGAGTGTCACAAAATAATATAGTGCTATAAAATATATATTATAATTTAAATAAATATGCAGGAACTTTCAAAGTATTTTATTTTAACGTTTTCTAAAATACAAGATATCGTCTTGAAAGTACAACGTAAGTATGGTGTAGCAAATCACAACTTTCACCATACATAATTCCCTTAATGGCTTTTGGTAAAGTCGAATAGTATGGCGTGATGCCAGTAATCAGCTGGAATGATTAATATGATTCAGCGAAAGTGCGTGCGAACTTGTGTAGACATTGGACTTCTAATTTCCAAAGGAGTTTTATTGTTACTCAGCCTTCTGGGGAACTTGTTTTTTTTGTTTAGCGTTATATATCGGTGTTTGCTCTAACATTCTAACAAATCTTCTTTCTTTAGACCAGACAATTTTATGTGAAGTTGTTGTTTGGAATTTTGCGGCTTTATATATATTGATTGGTTTAAAGGCTAAATATAGTACTAGTAAAAACTGAGTTATTAATATTAATGCCACTGTAGTTAATTTAAAAAAATAAATCAAACTAAATACGTGTACGCGTTTGTGTTCGTTTTCATAGGTTAACTGTTCGATCGCCTGATTCTGGGTATTATATCAGGTATTTAAACACGAATCAGGCAAGTACTTCTGAGTTTTCTTTTAAAACTATATGTATACTCATTGAGCGATCTCCGTCAGGAAAGGTGGGATAGTTTTAGGTATCATTTTTTATTCTTCTCTTATTTGGAGACCTATTTTCAAAATGTATGTACATCATTCATTATTGTCATTATTTTTGCTAATATCTATCCTTGCTTATATTTCATCAGTAAGCCAGTTTATTAATAATAGTCAAAGCAAGCGGTCCAAAGGAGATCTACCATTAGTCCAAAACCCTTTGTCCGTTTATATTTTCCACATAGATAAGCTAATATTCAACACTTAACTATAAAATTTCGAAATATTTAATGAATTATCGATGTTTGCTTTTAGGTAGGTAGGTTAGGTAACATTATATAATGGTTATTATAAGTACATTGGGTAAATATATTCAGTCTTAAGGTCAAGGCTGCTTTGATTCAAGTCGGATAATCTCAAGATACGGGAAACAGGATAAGATCGGTCGAATGGAAACGAGACGTCGCTCTGTCTACCAATATAATGGTCCAAGTTTAGCTAGCCTTGAGTAAAGATGGACGACACTTATGACTTCGACGTTTAACATTAATGTGCTTTCGCGTTTAATAATCTCATACAAAAAGACAAATATTAAAATCCTTATATGAATGGAATGAATTTTCGCGATTATTGAAATATAGTAGAATCGTCGCAGAAGTTGACCATAGGTTTCGTTATTAGACGTGTTACCAAAGTAGCATTGTTTATTTTTTCAATTTTTTCAATCACAGTTGTCAATTCTATTGTTAGTTGTATATATTCGATCCATTTCGTAAGCTTTATTTCCTTCTTCCAACGTGGAAATGTGGATTTGGCGATGATCCAATTAATTATTGATATACGCAGATGCCTTTCTTTGAACTTATACATTTTTCGCGAACCCTAGTAATAGTTTTTGTTATGTTCTGGTATATTTTCATGTCGATGATTTGCAAATAATTTTTTTCCGAGAATTTCTCATTTTTGTATGTTGTTAGGTTGTTTATGTGGCACTAGAGCAAATTTTCAAGAAGCTTTTTATATGAATATTCTAAATGTCACAACATATGGACTTTCTTACTTAATGAACACATAAACAGAACTTAAATCTCTAATGTGTGTTTAAGTTACTAAAGAGTTAGGGATTGGACTGATATTAGATATATTTTGCTTTCTTGTGTCCTTGGGTTGGTTGCGATTTTGTTCATTGAGTCTATCTTCTGATAATGTAATGGTTGTAAGGCAAAATGAGTTTAAAGGCGAATTGATATGTAATGTATAAGTGGTGATTTGTGGTGCCTGTAGTTTAATAATTCTACACATTGAATGGCATTCGTAGAATCTTACTACAGTACGGTATTACTATATTATTATTCTATAAGTATTAGTCAGAAATGATAACGTTATATAAAATATATTATGTTAGTTATACCGTTATATAAGCCGTATTGTCAAAGGCAAAATTGAAATAACGCTCGTAAGCACTCCGGAATTTAATCCCAACATTTACGTAACATGCTCTGAATGCTATAAAGTATTAATATAAAGTCGGTAAGCGGGTTGGCTGTGTAGAAGTTCTATCAGATTATTTACTACCAGCGGCGCCTCCACGCCTGTCCGTTCACGGCTCGAGATCAATACGGAGGCTGTCTCCACCCCAATACGTAACAGCAACCCTCCTACTTCCTACCGCGTATTAGAACTGCGAGATGTTTCAATCTGCACTCTCGATAAATAAGCACAATATCATGTATATATATAACAAATCTTCTGTCATCTTTAATTACCACAATTATTGTCAACAACAACAACAACAACAATATCAAATATTCAATATCTTGCTTAATTTCATTTACCATAGTCATCATCATCCTCCTGCCCTTATCCCACTCTAAGTGGGGTCGGCACAACATGTTACAAACATGTTGTCACAGATTTGGCTTCGTATTTTACGACCGGCCGCCTGCCTGACGTCAACTTACCTTAGTCGTGTTTTACGACCCCTCGGTAAGATAGAGGGGTGGTCTATTCTACTCAACCGGATACCACACGGTGGATCAACTCACCTTAGTCGCCTCTTACAACGCCTCGGTAAGAAATGAGGGTGGTCTATTCTACTCAGCCGGATACCACACGGTAGATCAACTTACCTTAGTCGCCTCTTACGACCCCTCGGTAAGAAATGAGGGTTGTCTATTCTACTCAGCCGGATACCACACGGTGGATCAACTTACCTTAGTCGCCTCTTACGACATCTCGGTAAGAAATGAGGGTGGTCTATTCTACTCAGCCGGATACCACACGGTGGATCAACTTACCTTAGTCGCCTCTTACGACACCTCGGTAAGAAATGAGGGTGGTCTATTCTATTCAGCCGGATACCACACGAATTTCATTTAACATAGTGTTGGCCAAAATATGAAATGATTATTTTTTTATTACAACAAAGAATTAGATTATTGTAGCTTAGGTCTGTTATTTATTAGAAGTGTATGCAGAAAGTATTTAGTAACGACTAACAAGAAATCGTGTTTCGTGTATACTTTGAACTATTACTAACTGGGTGTATATATTTGGCTGCCTGGCCTAATAGAATCAACGGCCCTAAATAAGGTACGAACTATAATTCAAAATATTATTTATTCTAGTGGACTGTTTTCAGTACTTTTGAATCGACAAATGTTGTAAAAGAAGTAAGAAAGTTTGCTGACACCAAGAATCTTTTAAGATAAAAAATTTACAATTTGACAGATGGTTACAAGTTAATCATTGCAGCTTGGTGTCTAGTTGATTTCAGTCAAGATATACTACTATTACTCAAATAATCCTCAATTGTATAGTAAACTTTATGTAGCGGCATCTTTTTAAGATAATTTCTAAACCTGTGTAAAGGCAAGTCTAGGTAATGTAGTTGAATTTTGTTATAAAAACGTGTACCGACAAATGATTTTCGGACCTTTTGGAGGCGCAACCTAGGCGTCATTAGTTTATGTCGGTTTCAAGTATTTCTGTCACATCTATCGCTATTTTTACTACATAAGTGAATATTTGTTTGAACAAATACGGTAGTATATGGATAAAAATGCCTACTTTTTGTACGAACAGCTTTATTAGTTTTTATTGGAAAAAACCCAAAAAACATCATTTACAATTAGTATTGATTAAGTATAGATATCTAAATTACTTTACAGAAGAGTTTCTTGCCAGTTTTTCTCGGTAGGAGTAGTTTATCGAACCAGCAATAGAGTTGACGATACAGAAGCAATTGTTTGCAAGTTAACTTGAATAAAAAATATTTTGAATTTGAAAACAGATTTCAATAGCCTTAATTGTTTTTGATATGTCGAAGGAATGTTATTTCTCAATTTAATCTAACCGATACGTAAAAGTTGAATGTGAAAAAGAATTTGTAATAAAAATTCGTAGCTAGTACTGCCAAATGTGAATGAATTTTATATGAGGCGGCGACGTACAGAGCTTAATGTCAAACGTGAGGACTTTCTTGTAAAGGGCAGGTCACTAATATATCGGTTATATAATATTTAACATGAGATGCAGTACAAAAGTAATAATAAAATTATTTTGCTATAATCCGCGATACAGTAAATAGAAAATATATACAGTGTTAAATGTTTAGTGGAGTATCCGTATTTTCATACCCGATACGTGCAGGATTCGTAAAGACACATGCACAAACCTCCACCACTTCCATCACAATACAAAATCGCAAAATCGTGATTTTGTCGTGGAGTCTATCTCCTGATGATGCTTCGGTTGCGGGGCGAAACGATTGTTGAGTTTGTGATAGTGAACGTGTGTGGTGCTTGTGTTTTGTGGTGGAAGTGGTGGAGTTTTGTGCATGTGTTTTTATGAATCCTGCACGTATCGGGTATGAAAATACGGATAGTCCACTATACATTTAACACTATATATATTTTCTATTTACTGTATCGCGGATTATAGAAAACTAATTTTATTATTACTTTTGTATTATGGATCACCGCGAATTAACGCCTAATTCTATAAATTATTTGAGATACAGTAATTGTAACTGAAAACTTTATGAAGTTCTGAATAATATTAATATAAATAACTATAATAATAAAATATAAAAATAAAACAATAATATTGATCGCCCAGTGTTTTGCGGATCCTTCGCAGTCAGTGACATTCCGAACCAGTGGTAACTATATTAATCACATTGATTTTTGACGATGCAGAAGTCCTTGAAAAAGCTTATTTATTTTGATTAACTCAAATTAAAATAAAATTTGATTATGAATAAGGCGGGCAATAAGGTTTTCCTTTTAATTATTATATAAATATACGGGTCACATTGCGATAAAATCGAGTTACCTTTGTATAAAATACTGATTGTAGTACTCGGGAACGAAGACGCCCTATTCAGTTCTAGACCGCGGTAAATTGCAACTCTGTCGAAACATAAAACCGTATACAAAAGTAGCTCGATTTTATCATGATGTGAACCGTGTGTTTATTTAATAATCAGTATGAATCGCAAAAATTTAAAATCTACCATCTTTCCTTTATTCTTTCAATAATAAAAGTTGCCTGTCTTTAAATTCCTAAGCGGGCTAGACAAGTTGAGAGTCTTCAAGTCTACTACGCTGTGAAGTGTAGACAAGCACCATTTCGAGATGCCTATCTGTTTGTTGATTGATAAATAATAAACATTGTTTTACCACATTATCCGTGATGTATAAAAATATTTATATTTAATATAATTAATACTAAAATCATTTAATATTTATAAATTAAGGGTGTAACCACATCAGTAGTAACCACATCACATCACAAGGGTGTAACCAGGGGCTAACCACATCCTGGTTTGTTACTCTAACGCCAATATCAATCGTGGTGAAGCCTGCAGACTTAATGACGAGATTAGCGAATGAATTTAGAGGTTTAGAATATTGCTTAAATTAGCGTAAAGCATTTTCCACCTAAAACTTACACTACACTAAGCAAATGATTAAAAAAACAAAATCTGGTTATCTACTAAAGTACTACTAATAAACCTGCAGATTTTTAAATCACAGATCGCATATTTCATCATCGTAGATTTTCTAAGAATAGCAGGTTTCATTGCGATATTTTCTCCACTGTCAAGTGCAAAGCTGTGATAGCCCAACGGTGAGACCGTGTGATTCTCTAGAGACGATCATAGGTTCAAGCCCCGGGCAGGCACCATTATGAGTTTTTCTATTAAAACTAATGTGTCTAATTAGTAATAGCAATTTATCACACGCTTTTTGGTGAAGGAAAACATCGTCAGGAAACCTGCATATCTCTAGAGAATTCAAGGGATATGTGTAACATACCAATCCTTATTGGAGCAGCGTTTTAGGTCTTAGCTCCAAACCTACTCCCCAAAAACGGAGGCCTATGCCCAGCAGTGGGATGGCAACAGGCCGTTACTTTAAGTGCATAAGGATTTATATTTTTCAATAGAAAACTCGTATATGCCCGTCCTGGGCTTACCACAAACCCTCGATAAAGATCACACCCAACAAAGGGTAATTCTCTAACTATATTAGCAATTAAATTATACTTGGTATATCTACAAACCTCGCCCTAATCAGATATGTGAACATTGAAAAACACTTTTCTAATTAAATAAAGCGACTAATTTATTTCTGTATACCATAGTGCATGTATAAATACAAATTGTTTGCATATATATATATAACGTGCATAGAAACAGAAGGAAGGTTTACGTCCGGTGGTTCAGTGCAATAGAATCTATTATTAGATTAGAGTCGATCAGAAGGCCTGATAAAGGGCGCGCCATGCTATCTGCCAATCGATTTACCCCCGCCCACTGTTCTAGATCTTGGTGTGATGAACAATTTACCTCAAATATTTAACTGAAATATTTTAATTAAGTAATGTGAATATAATTTGTAGAAGTGGACTTATCTCATAATATTATTAATATAGTTTTATTATGTATAAAATTTTGTAGAATACGATTTCCTTAAGTTATAAAATTTTCGACTGGTATATTTCCGGTGTTTATTTTGGATATTATGGACAAAGTGTATATAAAAAATAATTATTAGACCATTAATAAAGTAACTTTACTAATTATTCAGCGAATGAAATAAATTTTGAGCTAATATGTTCGATTAGCTATTATTGAATGGTAGGGGTTCCAACTAGAATGTATTTGGAGGTGGAGAATAAAATTAATAGTATTGATAAATAAATAACATTTGTATTTTCCTTTATTACTAATATGATTTAATTAGCATTGCTCAACACAATCTTTTTATTTGTACTTTTTTTTCATATCAAGCTTTTATTTTCTGTTTTAGCAATCTTATCAGTCTACTCGTATATTATGTTTACGACTTGACGAGTTGTTAACTAGCGACCATAATAACAGAATAAACTCGTTGTAACGGCCTCTTATTATCCCACTGCTGTGTATTGGCCTTCTCTCTCCGATGCTGAAGAGAAGGGTTGAAGCTGAGTGCCACCACGCTACTTCAATGCGAATATGTGTAACTTGATGGCAAATAAAGAAATAGAAGTGTAAATTCATTACCCATGTAGGCAATAAGAATTAGGTAGTTAGATGTAGAAGGAAGTCCCACCCTTTTAGTTGCGAAAGATGAAGAATAAAAGAAAGAATTGGTTTCTAGAATGAAAGAATGTATACAAGAGAGAACTGGTATGAATGCCATATTGACAAACACAGGCTCCGTCCGTCATGATGGAGGTAGAAGATAAAATAAAAAAGTAACCTACTGTTGCACATATATCCAGAATTCACTAGAGATATGCAGGTTTCCTTACGATCCTTTCCTCCGAAAAGCATGTGATAAATAGTAATAGTGATAAATAGGAAAACTCATTGCTGCCTGCCCAAGGTTTGAACCCATGTTGGCCTCGTAAGAATTTCACTGTCACCTGATATAAAATTTTTATACATGTATTTGATAAGACACCTATGTCGACTCAATTGGTGCTTAAGTGTGCACAGCCTTGTACATTTATCTATACCACATAAAATGTCTGCGAAATTTTGTCATATCTTCTTAAGGTCAATGTTTCTAATGTAGAATCAATGTTTCTTATACGTAATCCTAATTAAAATACCTTACTTACTTCCTATGGCACTACAGCCTTTTATGGGTCTTGGCCCCCTCAACGAACCTTTTTCACCTTACTCTGCCCCTGGTCTCCCGTCTCCAAGATGTTAGTCTGCCCATGCATCGGAGGTCTTCCTTGACGCAGTCTTTCCATCGTTTTCTGTTTTCTAAATTTGGGATCTTTTGAAGTCCACTTGGAGCGGGTTTTTACCGCCCTAGCATCGTCCATGCGTTCCAGGTGGCCCGCCCATCTGAGCCTTTGTGACTAGCAAAACCTGCCGATCGTTTCCTTATAAATCACCTGATCCAGTTTATGGTTTTATTCTTCTACGTTAAATGCCGTAATTACAATTGAAATACCATCGTCGACATATGTATGTCTTGTGACCATTAATCCCAAACTACCACAACTGGCAATTACAAACATAGCAGTGGTGGTAAAACACCATAATTACAACAAACTAATCGCCTGTTAATATCATCATTAAAATACCACTACGATGTGCAAATGATATGTGTATATATGCAATAAATGCATTGTAGTAGTTGATTCTTCTTTAATAGTCTACACCGTTCGTCAAAAAGTGTTCCTGGGAATTGGGCCATTTAGTCTTCCGTATGAATATTTTATGTTGTTGTACGTTGACTCATATTGATCTATTTTTTAATATTATGCGGGAATATAAGACCGCAAAATATAAAACTTAAATACAGATTAAAACAGAGGTATGTAAACCTTTTGACTTGAATAAGTTTTTATTACGAAAAAAACTTAAATTTCTTTGAAAGACGAAAACACACACAGTTAAATACCTAAATAATACTCAATGAAGTGTTTGTAATTTTTTTTTTAATTGTTAAGTAGTTTTAAAGTTTTAAAATTGCTTTCAATTCCCTCCCTATGCTTCCACGTCTACTATTAAAAATAAGTATTTTTAAGGACTTTCCACGCCATATGATCTTGTCCGACCTGAAACTAAACTCCTTTGAAACTTACAAACAATACACCGCGGTTGTGTACTGATTACATGCGATGCATGTGAGAACTACTTTGATAATAAACAGCACTAGATATCAATAAAAGCGAAGAAAAGATAAGATATTAAATAAATTAAAAAGTGACAATATTCATGTTATTTCAGGATCTGTCAGAATTGAGCAGCCAGCAATCCTCTTTTAAAATCGAATGGGGCGAAGAAGGACAGCGCGATGAGCTAGCGGCATGGGGGGCGAGGGGGCGGGCCGCGGCGCCGCGCGATGGCACGTGGGCGACTCGCCCCCGCGCGAGTCCATGGGCTTCGCGGCGCCCGCGCAGGATGCGCCGCTTGATCGCGGCCTCGCACCGGCACCCGCGCCCGCGCAGCCCACGCCGGCCGCCACTGCTGCCCTACAGCGTGCACACTCCAGGTAAGACATATTTTTTCGAACTCTTTATATGCTTTTACAGCGTCAGCATCCGGCGGAAAGTATAGCGCAGAAGTTCTACTAGCGTCGAAGAACGCCATCATAAAGGTGCCTAGTATGCCTCGACCACTGTATAGCTCGTAGTATGACTTTCATAAGTCGTCACGAGAAGCCACGGCCGATCGACGACAGACAATCGCGTCTAATAGGACGCTGTATTGTACGCCTATATTTTCGATGAATCGACTTAACGGGTAAGTAGGTGAATATAATCTTAATTGTTTTTATGATTATATCTACGAGTTTTGTTTGTTGTGTATTGATTTAAGCCTCCATTTTTTCTTCACCTAGAACCTCAGATGTAATCGAATATGTAATTACAATATATGGGCATGCGAGTAGTATCACTGGACAAAATAATCTATAAATATTTTATAGATACACTTCGATAATTTTGAATACCTTATTGGTATTTTAATACTTATAGAATATAAATATATTTATAGATCGATGTCGTCGTTACCGCCGGAGCCTTTTATGATGCTCCGAGCGAAAGCTCTGAGCAAGCGAGTCATAATTAACGTAGGCGGTGTTCGGCACGAAGTTCTCTGGAGGACTTTGGAAAGACTGCCTCACACGCGCCTTGGTAGGCTGCGTGATTGCAATACGCATGAGGCTATTACCGAACTGTGCGACGACTATTCGTTGCAAGACAACGAGTATTTCTTCGACAGGTATGATAAAAATGGTTAAGCTGTTTAAAATATAACTATGTCAATACATTAATTAATTGTGATTTTCGCAATCTTTAATCTTACATCGGCAAGGTAGGGACGGATATGAGTTGAAATTTGACACGATTGAAATTTTCCCCAAGTCACAATATTTTACTTATGGGCCAAATTTGTATTGTGATGATGAATACACACGCAATTATAAATATTTTTGCTTATATAGATTTCATTATAAAACAATTTTATATTAGTTTTATCGGAGTGACCATGACCATTAGTAAATTTGTACTAAAACATAGGAGCTTTTTTCAAGTCATGACGCTCTTCTGGGACGCTCCTTTATTTTTGATTTACATAGAAAAATTATATTTCAAAGTGTGTTAATAATTTACATAATGAAAGTATGAATAGGAAACATTGACTTTCTTATTTTCAGGCATCCGAAAAGTTTTAGTTCAATTTTAAACTTCTATCGGACTGGAAAGTTACACTTAGTGGATGAGATGTGCGTTTTGGCATTTAGTGACGACCTCGAATATTGGGGCGTAGATGAACTGTATTTGGAATCATGTTGTCAGCATAAATACCATCAGAGAAAAGAGAATGTACACGAAGAAATGCGCAAAGAAGCTGAAAGCTTACGACAGAGAGAAGAGGAAGAGTTTGGGCAAGGGACTTGTGCCCAATATCAAAAATGGCTGTGGGATTTGCTTGAAAAACCAACAACGAGTATCGCTGCAAGGGTAATGTATTGAATAATGCTAAAATTTCTATTAACTTGTTAATCTACTGAATTAATATTGCTACTTCAGCAAGCAGCCTTGGATTTAATTTATATGACTGAAAGGTATTAATTATTATACATTTTTTGCTTCTGTACACTATGCGCTAAACATTACATAGTTAAGAATCTCTGTATTCCACACACAAGCACAATTTTTATTCCACAAAATAAAACTACGATTTACCCTTTTCAAATTAGAATACACTTGATGCTGTCTTGCCCATTCAAATATTTTGATTTCATGATTCATGATGTCACATGTTTATTTACATAAAATCACACACTTATAAGTTCGCATTTGAAAGGTTTTGAATATTTTTTTTATAATAAATTGAATATTTTACAAAAAATACAGTATGTACAGTTATGACATATGTTATTTATTTAAGAAACGAATGTTATCCTTTGTAAACTTAATTTTTAAGCTATCGGCATGAATTGGTTTGTAATGCAATGTTGTAATGTGGTGCATGAATAACATCTATCACACTAACTTTTGTAGTACCTACCTATTTAGTTTGTTTGTTCTGGAAATGGTATGTGGTGTTGTGTTCCGATGTTATATCGTGACTTTCCGCGCTTTTATCTAAGCCTGCCTGATTTTGTCGTACAATATTTTCAATTTTATACATGTTCTGTTGTGTACAATATTTATTTTTGACAACGGCGACATATGATGGCTATGTAAGTATAAAATACTAATGCGATTACCTTTTTGATTTCAGTTACTTTCTTTAAATTTATTTCGCTGTATACTTCCTGACTTAAAAGTAAATTTATATATCTAAATATTGTAATGTGAAATATTAGGTTGTTTTTCTTTGGCTTAATTTATAAAAGTTGCAATTACTCAGAAAATCTGGACAAATTGAAACAATATCTTTGTAAAGTAAATATTCATTGTGGTCATTTAATTTTATAGAATTACGTTTCAAATGAGTAAACCTTATACATATAGAGTACAAATTTTAAATATTCAACATCATGTTGAATCATCATTCATCAATCATCAATCAGCAATTTTAGTTACAATAGGTATGTGGATTACTAGAAAACTAATTAGAAGTCTGTAAAACATAATTTGGATTAACTATTAAATCTATTAAATAAAAAAACTATTACGTCCTGATAATTATTTGAGTTATAATTGTCGTTAACTGAGGAGCAACATCTACAGTGAACTGTGATTACGACTTAGTAAGAATAACAAAAATATATATAAACTATTAAAATTAGTAAAGTACAAATTGGTATGATAAATATACTCTGTAATATACTTTTTAGTAATGTTTAAACTTACAAATATTATATTAAAAGTAGATTCGGTGTTTTATCAACAAAAAATATGTTCTAAATTCAGTCATTAGGCAACCGTGTTGTCTTTTTGGTCAATATGAATATTTTTCCAACTGTATCAAAGCCGCTTGATTTTATTTCTGCTAAGATATGTATGCACTACTTATATACTTATTGATTTAATTTACACAAGGGACCAATTAGAACTCGTGCGGTGCCTCGTGTATATTTCCTGTTACATATATTTCTCAATGTTCACAGCCGCGTCGATAGTTCTCTGAAAGAGGGCACTTTTTTTTTATAAAACAAAGCTTAATTGTTGTTGCAAAAAGTCGCAAATATGGGATGGGCTTACGCGATGTGACCAGCCGCTGCCGGCGACGCTCTGCGGCTCGCGTGCGGGGCCGCACGGGACGGAGAGTGGCGCCCTGCGGACCGCAGTCCGCAGTGCGCGCGCCGCGCCCGCGCTGCCTCCCATCACGGCTGAGCGTCGCTCCACCGGCGTCTCGCACCCTATCCTCGGCGATCCCTTACCCGTCCCCACGCCCTCTACAACCCACCGGCGCTTCCGCTTCGTCGTACTGATCCGACTAACCTAACGCGGGCCATGGACGAACGCGCGTTCGACTGCACATCCTGTTTGTATATTGAGTTTTCTTTGACTAAACGCACGTCCGTCCATTTGTGTTCATCTAACTTTATTCTATTCTAACACCTCGACCACACAACACTACTAACAATATTACACCAATAGATGTTATTTCTACACCAAAATTATGCTTTAATTTTAAGGTAATTATTGTTGTATCTATACATTGGCTTTAGTCATCTTAAAGACTGTAAATAGGTACATATTACTTATAACATATTACTTACTCATGTTATGTAACGATTTGTACAGAAATAAGACTTACTTACAGAATACTTTTGTATAGACACTGGCACCACTTCCACAAATGCGCTCTAACTATACTCGTACATGTTTCATGTCATATACTATACATATTTTTGTGCGACAGTACGGTGGCGGGGAGCGTGTCGCTCACTTCGTGCGTGCTTGCAGGTGATTGCAGTTATCTCGATCCTCTTCATCGTGCTGTCCACGATAGGGCTCACTCTCAACACCATCCCTCAAATGCAAGTGTCCGACGAGAAAGGCGCACCCATGGACAACCCACAGCTGGCCATGGTCGAGGCCGTGTGCATCACGTGGTTCACACTTGAATACGTGCTGCGGTTTAGTGCCTCGCCGGATAAGTGGAAGTTCTTCAAGGGAGGACTTAATGTGATAGATTTACTGGCGATATTGCCTTATTTCGTTTCACTATTTCTGCTCGAAACTAACAAAAACGCGACCGATCAGTTTCAAGATGTGCGTCGTGTGGTACAAATTTTTCGTATCATGCGAATATTACGTATTCTAAAACTTGCTCGGCACTCGACTGGGCTACAATCTCTCGGGTTTACGCTCAGAAATTCTTACAAAGAGCTCGGACTACTCATGTTGTTCCTTGCGATGGGAGTGCTTATATTTTCGTCATTGGCATATTTTGCTGAAAAAGAAGAGCCGGGGACTAAATTTATTTCTATACCGGAAACGTTCTGGTGGGCCGGCATCACCATGACCACAGTCGGATACGGTGACATTTACCCCACGACCCCGTTGGGCAAGGTCATCGGCTCAGTTTGCTGTATTTGCGGCGTGTTGGTAATTGCGTTACCCATCCCTATTATTGTCAACAATTTCGCCGAGTTTTACAAGAACCAGATGCGTCGCGAGAAGGCTCTTAAGCGTCGCGAGGCGCTCGAGCGCGCTAAGCGCGAGGGCTCCATAGTCTCCTTCCACCACATTAACTTGCGCGACGCCTTTGCCAAAAGCATGGATCTCATCGACGTCATAGTGGACACAGGTTAGTGCTCTAAACTTTATTCACGCCTCTATTGCTTATCCATGTCATGTGTCGTTTGCTCGTAATTGTAACTTCTCTTTCACTCTCTGCACGCATGCTTTTTTTGTTCAATGCTCGATTTTGTATCAATGTTGATGAATGCTATGAATGTTAACCGAGTGCACGTAGCATCGTTTAGCTCTCCGGACTCGCAGGCATACTCAAATCAGAACAGATCACGTTACATCGCAGCTACAGCTATATTCACTCGCTCGTTCCAAAGAGGTGTATCAGAGTATTTTATTCATTGTCTTCAGGTGACAAGTGCGTCCTCATTGAGGCGAGAGACGACGCCAGATGAGCTACTTGCTACTATCGCACAGTCGTCAAACTCGACCCCTTATTATTATGTTCGTAGCTCGGGGTCGGGTTCGCGTCGCCTGTAGCTTGCGATGTGCGACGAAGACACTTTATCTAAGGTCGATTACATTGTCAGCGTAAGCCTAACGCTTCATAAAACTAACACTCATTTCTTCTGTGAACTGTACGTTGTGTGTATCCGGAGAACGCTGGATTTTATTAGACTGTTCGTGTGGAATGTGTGTTGTGTTGTTCACGCCGCTTCATTTGTTCTAACTGTCGTTTAATTATGTGCAATATGTAGGTACTTAATGTGAGAGCTTTATGGAAATAAGTGGGACAGAGATCAGAAAACGTTGCTACTTAAGATGGTATGTGTCTCCAGGACACAACTTGTCGCAAGCTGACGCAACTAGCCTGGATGGCGAAGCGCCGGCGACCACTGGCTGCTACAAACAGTATGAACATACTATTGGCAATAAGATACCGCAGACTGCTGACAACATTCAGGTAAGAAATAACAATTTTCCGCAACCTCTGGGTGCGTCCGTGAGTAAAATTTATTTATTATTTGTTAGTTAGTTAGTTTTTAATATCGTGCTAAGCGAAGCAGTTACAGAAATAATCGATGCCAACTCGTATTTAGATGTATATATTTCATCTATCATCTAATAACTATCGATCTTCAGCAATATAGATATTAATTGTAGTATTTAAGTAGCGTCGCAATTTTTTCATGAAAGTTTAATTTTGGGCGTACCCAGGCAAAGACAACAGATATCAGTGATGATAGATTAAAAATAGTGCCTTGTAATTAACTCGTCAAGATATAGTTTCAGAGCAGCCCTAAAAAGGAACGCCGCTTCTCAAGTGAAGGCTTGAGCACGCCGGAGAAATGCTTGCTCATTAATCCTGAACCCACACCAGTAAGATATTACATCATCTCATTCATTGTTGGCTAATGCTTAACAAATGTATAAGTTTATTTGTTTTGGTTGACTAATCTATGTCACTGCTTAAAGCATATAGTTAAGGCAAATTAAACCATAGAATTAATATGCTAGAGTAGGAAGCCAGCCTAAAATGTGCCCTATTTACGATACTATTACCATAAAGAAAAAGAAAAAGATTAGACAAAGATTACGCGTTTCATTTTCCCCCATTATTTATTCTGACACTCTCATTTACAGGACTGCCTATGACTTCCCTACTCTTGTATAATTCTATGAATTAAACATTAAATGTAGATGACTTACATGATAATAGTTGCATCAGGAAAATTCGAACCATAGAGGGATGTATAAATAAAAGGCAATTGTTGTTTTTCATTGACATTCGATTTTACTATTGTTTATAAATAGTATCATCGTAAACAGATTGATGTGCATTTTTTACAGACCGTAATTCGTCGAATAACATTAAAAAAGCAAATATCACATTATTGTTGACACGTCCCTATGGTTTGAACCTCGTTCTTGCGACGTAGTATATATTACGAGAGTGTATAGTAAATACTAATATATTTTCTTTTTCTAGGAAAAGAAGATGGCTGAAAAACAGCTTGACTTGGATCAGCTGCCTTCTGAGTTTGAATGTTGTTTTTGCACGTTCAAGGTACTAAAATCACTAACGCATTATTAAATATGTGTGCTGGTTTTGCCAAAAAATAATTAGGTTTACTTTGAATGCCATTGAAACGATCGTGTTAACAATCCTATTTTAACTGTATTTGAAATTTTCAATCAGCAATAACCAGTAAGTACGTGGTGCTTATTATTTATTCATTTATCTATAACGCAATTTTTATTGTTAATAATCGATATGATATTACAAATTTAAGTTTATAAATAATATAAAAACTTAATTTTACATCAAACTACTAACTGATTCAATTATTTTGTTCATTTTTTTAAAAGTTGTCTTCAAACAAAATATATATATGTACCTTAAATATAGATTTCCGTACATAAGTAGATTAAAAATAGAACAATATTTATTAGGTAATTCAATTTTGATGCAATTTAAATAAAGTAACTAAGTTACTTTATTTACCAGAAGCTCAAAATTGGATACACGCAATTGTTTTCCCTTAATATTGATATAGAGCTTGATTAAGTGAATGCACTTAATCAAGCTCAATATCAAATGAATGTATGTTTAATTCAGAGTAATCTAATTTTTATTTATCTTGTATTTACTATATAGGGTTACAAAGAGTTCATAGATGCGGAACAACTAATGCCAATGTCAACGTCGGATCTACGACAGCCAGTGTGCGTAGAGCTAGCGTGCCTGCAGCGACACCCGGCGCCGCGCGCTTTGCCCGAAGCGACCCCTAATAGCCTTGATAGTCCTGGTAAGTAATTTCACATTGGAATTCTTGCGGTTACAATTCTACTTAACCGATTGCACCGTGTGTATATTATGCACTTATTGTGATCCTGTGATCGTGATTAATATGTCATGCACCAAGTTATTTTAATGTGCTCTGTGGACGTATTACGCAATTTTGATTTAATACTAACATATGTTACGCTTGTAAATCCATGTGATATTATCATTATTATTGCTATTAGTTAATACTCAGATAAAAAAGAAAGTATACTGATTCTGAAAAAGATACTGGAATTTTCTGTATCAGTGTCTGCTTCAGGGAATAAAATTATTCATATAATCGTTTCGTGCTGAAAATGAAAGACCGACGACGCCTCTATATATTCCTCTTTTTTCGTACATTTTTAAGTACTGTGATTGTGTGATTTTAATGAAATAGATTGACCAATAGTATATACATATATATATTGATACGTGAAATTAGCAAAATATATTGATGATAGCAATTTATGAATCAAAAGTTTTGTAATACAGAAGCAGAGCAAAATAATGGTGCAGATAAGAATATTTGTCATATATGTAGATTTGGCATTATCTCAGAAGCAAAGATGGTTTGTTTACTCCAAATATCAAGCATATACGACACTTACAAATTACCTGCACTTTGCATTGTAGAACACGTCAAATTATTGAAACTAATAAAATTAAAAACTTTAATTTGAGTCACTGTGTCAATGATTAATAATTTTTGAGACAAAATAAATGCACCATTATTTTGTTTTAAAATCGCATACAATTACATTATTTAACATAAGAAAAAATCTTGCACTCTAATAACCACTTGGTACATAACATATACGTATATAATGCCTACTGTTTACCAGTTTGTTCGGTACCGATATATGTAACCTTTATATGCAATTCAAAGTTTTGCCATTCATCGTTCCATACGTAACTTCATTGGAGAATCTTAAGAAACCTACCGAAACCTCTGTGCTATTGCTACCCACATAATTCCAACTGGGTGACGCGGTTCCATATGCGTGTATGTCTTACGTTGCAGATACATTTGCATCATGCCTTACGCACCCTTTTCCTTCAGAGGGCGACATCACGTGCGAGAACGACTCGTCAAACTTGTATGTGAATCCGTTGGACGGTAGCGGCGGTGGCGGGGCGGGGGTGAGCGGGGGCGGGGTGTCGGCGGAGTTTAACGGTGTGCGCAAGAGCGCCTCGGGAGACATTTTGTGTGCGAAAGGTTCGCAGGGCGGGGGATCGCCGCGCGGTTCTCAGGGCAGCTTGTCGGGCGTGGACGCTTGTGCTAGCGATGTAGGCGGGAGGCCGCTCGACGCCTCGCGTTTCAGCTTACCGCAACAGTCCGACGACTCGCCCGCCGCCGCCGACGACGCCAAGCCCAAACACAGAAAAGCGCGTTTTCAACAGGTCAGTTAGCGTCTTCGCTGCAGCAGTTGTTCGAACTTAAACACGCGCAGACCTTTGCAAACGCGTATATATCATATACAATATTCATTTCCTAAAGTTGACCTTAATACTTTGGTAAATGTTCGTTCGCTCGTTCGTTCGTAATTCGTTTGTCTGCATGTGGATATTATAGTGGTATTCAATAAGTGTACATTAATTCATTCTATTTGCATGCGATTTGTTTAAATTCATATTACATTATGTAAAAGCGTGGGTATGTTTTTTTTAAGTTATACGTATGCCACGATGTTTTGTAGGAATGGTCGGAAGAGGAGAAGAGGCCGCCTAGAGGAATAGCAACAAGGATTATCAATCACCACATACTATTTGGTAAGCATTCTTAAATGTAATGGGAAAACTAGTATCAAGAAATATTTGCAGTAAAATTAATGATTCAAATGAAGATCATATAATCGATTCAGAAGAACACTTTTCATTGAATAATTTAAAGAATCCGACGTTACTTTGATCCATGATATAAAATTAATGATATTATTTTTGCTATATAAGACTTTATCGCGGCAGTGACCTTGCCTTCAGCTCCTGGGGTCATGGTTTCGATTCCTGACGAGGGCTAACTATTTGTTTATACAGATGTATTTAAGTATTTCTTTAAACATTATATATTTACCAGTTGTCTGTCACCCAAGACACAAGTAGGTATAAAGGTAATTGCTTCATATATTTATGTAGTAGATAAAGAATACCAATAATACCCGCCGTGTGCTATCCGGCTGAGTAGAATTGACCACCCTCATTTCTTACCGAGGTGTCGTAAAAGGCGACTAAGGTGAGTTGACCCACCGTGTGGTATCCGATTGAGTTGTGCCGACCACACTTAGAGTGGGATAAGGGCAGGAGAATGATGAATGATGATGTAGTAGATAAAAACACTTTCGATCGTTTATATCTAAATGAAACGTATGGTTACAATTTTTTTAGGTAAAAATGGAAACAAGCGCGGCGGTGGTGGCTGGCCCCATGAGAGCGACTCGCGATCTCGATCCATCCTGAAAAACAAAGAGTCAAAGGGCACTGACAGCGAACTACTCCTACAAGAAACGACATCCCTTGGTACTAATGTAAGATTTTTTTTATACTAGGTACTTAGATTTACCAGACCTTGGTTCCTTGTTTTAAAATTGCGCAAATCAACTGCTGGACATCGGTCTTTTCGAAGAAGTCTTGGTGTGCAACACCTGCTAACATTAAGGCTGCTAACGATTAAGGGAGAACATTGAACCCGTTCACGCAAGCGCGGGTTACCGGTGCCCGCACTTTAACGGCCTCATCTGGACGCTCGGGTCATTCAATTTTACTATTCGGTGCTGAAAATTAAAATCATGCAAATTCTACGTATATAAAAATAACAACGTATATACAGGTCTAAGCAACATCCACCGCGTGGTATCCGGCTGAGAAGAATAGACTAACCTCATTACTTACCGAGGTGTCGTAAAAGGCAACTAAGGTAAGTTGACCCACCGTGTGGTTTCCGGTTAAGTAGAATAGACCACCTCTTTCTTACCTAGGGTCGTAAAATACGACTAAGGTAAGTTGAGGTCAGGCCTGCGGCCGGTCGTTAAATACGTAGCCAAATCATGTGACAATATGTTTGTAACATGTTGCGCCGACCCCATTTAGAGTGGGATAAGGGTAGGAGGATGATGAGGATGATGATATATTCTCATTATAAGTAAATTATGAATTAAGAGAAGTGGCTAAAAATTATAATGCTTGTTATAAAAATGCAATTTAATACAAAATGTTTTCAAAAGGATGATGATGATACAGGTCTAAGCAAGCAATAATCGTGAGACAGATGAGAGTAAATCGGCCTCGGCGTGAACGTGTTAATCTATAAAAAAGTATAATAGATTGTGTTCCAGGGTGACTCGGGCAGCGAGTCCTCACCGATTCGTCTCAAAGACTTCAAGAGCCAAAATCATAAAGGAAGTTCCGCGGATAGAAGCAACCTTGTTACGTAGAGCATAGACTAAAGGCTACCTGCTCAAGCCCTAGAGAATTCAGTCTCGCGCGACGCTGCCAGGCGTATAGTCGAGTACCTGCGTAAACATATTTGCTTCACATATTAATATTTAGAATGCAATAATAAAAAAAAATACATAAAAATAATTTTAACATATCATTGGGCGATTGTGACTGCTTGTTGATAGACGATTTTCATTTTGTAGAGAGTTTATATATATTGTATAAAAATATATTACTTAATGTAATAATCGTTCATTCCAATCGAAAAGTTGAAAGTACCTATTTGTTAAGTTTTTTTACGTGCAATTATTAATTGCTAATTATATTTTAAGCGAATATAGTTTGTATGGCATAGTTGAAAAAAGCAATTATTAAAATTAAAGACTTACTGAAATTGTTATTGACTTTTTCCTTTTTAAAACAATATTATACCTTTTTTGGCGATATTGTCCAAATTTATAGCGAAATTTTCTGTTTTCATAACTGCAACTATCAGTAGGTGTGTTTCAAAATTTTTAGTTGGGAATTTGTATACACAGGTAATAATTAATGTGCTAAATGTACCAATTGATAGCTATGAATCGAACACTGAAGAAAAGTTGACCTTTGATCCCTAAGGTTATTACACTACGAACTCTATTCCGGGATACGATGTATAGGTAGACTCGTCCAAAGGACGGACGGATTATCATATGCATACTACCCGTGCTTTTTTTTTTATAAAAATGAAAGTTCGCGACAGTCTGTCTTCTGTCTCGCTGTTAACTTTTACGCCTAGCCTTCTGAAGCAATATTGATGAAATGAGATACAGTAGGAACTTATAAGTTATATATATAACTTACATATGAAATTGGCGTTTTGTCGTACTGGCCACTTTGATCTCAAATATTACCTTTATGATTAGGAATTCCAAATTCAAATTCATACAGCTATTTACTCATGCATTTGTGTTTCAAACCCCCTAATTCATTTGTTTTTTATTCTTTTGTTTTTTTCTTTGTGTCACTCTGTTTACAAACTGGAAAACATGAAATATCGCGTTATTTACGAGTATGAGTTCCACCGTGGCACCAGTGCTGCAGAAACGGCTCGAAGGATTAATGATGTGTATGGTGACGGTTTCGTAAAAGAAAACACAGTGCGTTTTTGGTTCCGTTTTCGTTCTGGAAATTTCGACCTGCAGAACAAGCCTCGTGGACGGCCGGAGACCAAAGTTGATAATGAAGAATTGAAGGCTATTGTGGAAGCGGATCCATCGCAAACCACGTCCGAGTTAGCTGCAGGCTCCGGTGTTAGTGATAAAACTATTCTAATCCACTTGAAGCAAATTGGGAAGGTGAAAAAGCTTGAAAGGTGGGTACCTCATGAATTGAGTGAAGCAAACCGACAAACGCGCGTCGACTGCTGCGTTACGTTACTCAACCGGCACAATAATGAAGGAATTTTAAATCAAATCATTACCTGTGATGAAAAGTGGATCCTCTACGATAATCGGAAGCGCTCATCGCAATGGCTGAACCCTGGCGAACCAGCCAAATCCGGCCCTAAGCGAAAATTGACTAAGAAAAAGTTGATTGTAAGTGTTTGGTGGACTAGTCCGCCGGTGTCGTTCACTACAGCTTTCTTAAATCTGGTCAGACGATTACGGCAGATATCTATTGTCAGCAACTGCAAACCATGATGGAAAAGCGAGCTGCTAAACAACCGAGGCTGGTCAATCGCTCTAGGCCACTGCTGCTTCAGGACAACGCTAGACCACACACTGCACAACAGACGGCTACCAAATCAGAGGAGTTTTAATTAGAATGTCTTAGACATCCACCGTACTCTCCGGACCTTGCTTCAACAGATTACCATTTTTTTCGCAATTTGGATAACTACTTGCAAGGAAAAAAATTCAACTCCGATGGGGCAGTCCAAACCGCCTTCAAAGATTTTATTGATTCCCGCCCGAATGGTTTTTTCAGTAAGGGGATCAATGAACTATCTATGAGATGGCAAAAGTGCATACATAGCAATGGTACATACTTTGTTTAATTAAATATATTTCATTAAAAAAAAAACGACTTTATGTTCCTCCCATAGAAAACGCCGATTTCATATGTAAGGACCTAATATATATATATATATATATATATATAGTTACAGTACAAAATTTGTTTATCCATAATTGAATGTACATGTAACCGATATAACATGAGTTGTAATGCAGCAAACCCTTCTATAACATTATAAAAAAGGCAAATCATTTTTACATACAACACTGTATATATTTTTACAGCCATGACGAGGCTAGTTGTCCTAAAGGGTTACGAAAATGTATGTAGGCGCTTATCCGTACTTTGAGGCAAAATAACTGCCAGGGCTTCTTAAACTATGGGTCGCGTAGCAAAATTCTGGGGTCGAGAGATTTTAAATAAAATCTCAAAAATTTCTCGAAAAATTTCAAATATATTAAAATATATAATATAATATTATATATATTTCAAATATATAACATTTTATAACATCACTAGAGTTAGCGGAATACAGTGGACTTGTAGTGTAGTGGACACGCGCATTTGTTGATGGTTTTGAGCTATCTCCACCGACAGATAGATTTTTGTATGTTTCAAAACGAATTCTAAAACTATATATTTTCATATGTATATGTCTTTTATATTTGTATGGGGTCGTCAAGAAACTCGCAATCATAAATGGGGTCGTGAATGACAAAAGTTTAAGAAGCCCTGACCTAATAATAGTTTTGAAGTTAATTAAAAAACACTTGGTAGTCAACAATAATATTTATTTTCAAGCGAAATAATTTTAAGTTAAAAGTGTTTAACATAAATTACGTACAATATATCTTGTGAGTTTAAAATAGAAGTCATGAATTAAATAAACATTCACAGCTCACATTGAAATCATAATTTGGAATATTTGTTAACTAAACTTGCGTATGAAATACAATATAAATTCATACAATATGAAATCAATAAAAAAAGTACACAATTGTTATATGTATATTTTAAAACTAAATGTAATAACATTAAAAAATAACTGAATAATACTTAATACGGTATAGGGTGCGTTATTTCTAAACACTTAGGCTTACAAATTTTGTAGTGTTGCCATAGGTGACTCTAACGGCACACAACATGAAACCCTAAATTATTAATACCTTAATAAAAATAACGAAACAATTTACTTTGGTTTTTTGAGAATTATAAATAAATCAAAATGTAACTGGTACACAAGCACAGGAATATGTAAAATTTACTCACACAAATAACCAATAGGTTTAATAGAATATAATAACATAAATGGATATCGATATATTTATGTTTAGCTTATAAATTACAATTTACACGTGAACACACAGGCACCTTACTTAAAATGTCTTGGCATAAAATCATGGCACATATATATGTAATATAATATAATATGTAATATAATAGCAGCCGCTGTTTTTAATTTATTTATGTTTAACATTTAAGTTCTTGCATATAATAATGCAGTTATTCTGCGTTTAGGGGTCAAAATAAATCGATATTTATTTTTAAAGATTTGAGTACCAAGAAATATCACAAAGACTTGATAATTGTTTGCCATTCTATATGTCCCACACGATAACTTAACATCACAGTCCCAATATTTCATCTCATTTTTGGAGAGGAAACTTTATTAAATAATTTGACTTTAATCAAAAGATATATCTTAAAAATAAAAATAGTCAGTTGAAATTATTTTTTTTATAGTTGTTCTCAAAATAACAATACAGAACAAAATTCACGCCCGCTACGTCCGTCTATCTGTCAGATAATACACAAATTTATAAAGAAAGTTTAGGTGTATACTTTGGTAAAGTTATGCGTAAATGTTTAAGGTTTTCTTTAGCTCAAAATGTGTGCATTTATTCTTGTAAAATTTTGGGTTTTGTGCAAAAAAAAAATATACATATATATATAATTATTCTTACTATTAATAAATTCAAAAAATTCAGTAAATGTGATGAAAAACGATGATAAATGTTGAAAATTTCGAAAAAAATCAAGTCACCTGGGAGGTTTCAACGAACAAGTTACTTCGTGCTTTTGACAAATAAATAAATAAGTGGCGACACTTAGACACGCGGTCTTCTGTCCCCAAATAAACTTAATACTTGCGTTATGGGTGACAGACAACTGGTAAATATATACATATATAATTTTAAATACATACTTAAATACAAATATACACCTAGATTCAAAGAACGAACAAATTGTTTATAGAAAATGGTAGTCCTCGGCGGGAATCGAACCCGCGAGCCGCAGAGCTGAAGGCAGGGTCACTGCTAACTGCGCAAACGGGCCAGTCAATTTATGGGTATATGAATAAATCTTCTTCTTAAGGTGCCATTTTTCCAAGTTCGGCGATCATTAACGCAACTTGGTGATACTAATACTTTCATTAACGTATGAACTAAAATATGTATAAGTCTGTAATTAATATTATAAATACGAAATTGTGTTTCTATGTTTGCTCTTCTTTAACGTTTGCACAGCGAAGCGGATCGATCTGATTATTTGTATGAACTGAAGGGCTTAAGTAAGTAACAAATTAGTTTTGACTCGGCACTGAAAATCGAACAAAATCATGGGAAAAAATATACATTTTATAAGAACATAAATTTAGAATATTTGACAGGAACCAACCATTTCGATAAACGATCGATGTCAAAGCTTCGCGAACAACGAATAATACTGTTAGAAAATATCACTTGAACCGACTTCTACACGTCAAATAATCTATTATACAGAAAAAAAAGGCAGGAAATGCCACATCAATACGTAGAAGAGACTCGCACAGTTCAATCCTATGTCACATTCCACAGTAACCATGAAAAGATGAAAAATCATTAGATTAGTTAATTGAATAAATATTTTCTTTGTACTCTAAACTTTAAAAGGAACATGTGTGTCAACTCGACTACAGGTATACCAATTAGTCACATATTGAGAACCATGATCGGTGGATGATACATGTCCCAGTACTTTGTCGATCATGTAAAATTCGTTTTTGACGCAAAAAAATCAGACGTTTTCATCCAAATAAACTATTAGTAGTGGCGGCTATCGGTCTAATTAAAAAAAAATTGCATATTGATTATTACACTGTATCATATATACAAATATTAAAAATAATACTGTAAATAATATACTTGATCTTGAATTTACCGATTTAAGAATTTGGACTACTTAAGCGAATTTCAAAAGTTTTTACATAGAGACAGGGCTTTTTTGCAAAATAGATAAGGCGTAGTAGATAAAAATTATAGCCGAAATAAAAATTAATTATTATCAAGAACACTCATTCGTTGGGGCGTTTGCCATAAATTTTATTATTTGTTAGATTATTTGGTGATGTTTTATATATTTAAACCATTAGCAAAATTAGTTAACAAACCTTGATACATAAAAATTTACCATGTTTGTGTGGTCAAAAGTTAAAAACTAGTTCACGGAATTTAGCAAACATTGCATTTGTATTTCAGACCTACTTATTTTTAATTTCTCATAGAGCGTTTATAAATTCATAGCGAACAAAATCGCTTGTCAATTGAAAAAATAAGATATGTAACATAGTTTACACATGTAATAATAGGCTACATTTGTTAGCTTCCATAGCAGCAATCAAGGCTTGGAATACTTTGCAACAATGTCTTATGCAAACAACAAGAGAAAGATAAGAAAGCGATAAGATTGTCAGATAACACATGCTTTATCAATTTAGAAATGTGACTCATATGTATATAAAATACTTAATGATATCATTACATATAATTACACACGTATAATAATTGTCGTATTAAATTCGATTTTATTAAATGGACAACAAGACGAAATATTAACAAGTTACTTATTTTATGTCTTAGTATAGGTAAATACAGATACAGGGTTGGTGTTTCAGAATATGTTGGGATGCGTAAAAAATAAGTAGGCAATAACAAAATCTTTACACAAAATATTCGTAAAGTTCTAGAAATTCGAGAAAATATAGCTTTGTAGCATGTCACTCGAGTGATTAAGAACCTTCGTACTGGATATCGCTAGTTTTTTAATTAAACGAAGCGGAATTTTCACTCCAAGGAACTCTATACGTCACTGTATTTGCAACAGAAGACCGCAGAGGTTTCAAAAAGTTAACAGAAAATGCTACATTATTTTCTTTGCTTTATTTTCTTTATGGAAATAAAATCTATGTATAAGTTGTATTTTATTTAATGGCTTAAAATGTGGACCTGACCAAGCTCGAACAATGTTCGGACGAACCTCAGAATTACATAAAACCTCCTGTACCAATATACTTAACTGACATTTCACTCCAAAAACGAATCTTAAGGCACACAAAATCAGAAAGCCAGCAATTTTGTAATTCTACATGTTAAAATGTTACTGGAGAAGGGAAGATAGAAATAGTTAATTCCTCAATAGATATACAGATTTTTGGACGCTCATTTTAATAAAGAATGAATTTATTTTTGAAGATCATATTATAATAATCTATTGTAATATGATATTTAAAGATAACTTAATTCTCAAATAAACTTTTGTGACAATAGAAAAGTTATGATTAAATTATTTTACTATAATCCATGATTAAGTAAATAAAAAATATATATAATAATAAATGTAGAGTGGACTATTCATTTTCATAAACCACCAACGCCACAGATTTTGTCGTCTATCTCTTGATGATGCTTTGGTTGCGGGGCGAAACGATTGTTGAGTTTGTGATAGTGAACGTGTGTAGTGTATTGTGTGTGTGTATTATGGTGGCGGTGGTGGAGGTTTGTGCATGGGTTTTTACAAACTCTGCATGTATCAGGTATGATAACGGATAGCACGCTCTACATTAATCATTATATATATTTTTTATTTACTTAATCGCAGATTTTAGCAAAAGAATATCATTATTACTTTCGTATTATGGATCTTCGCGAAATACCGACTATTTCTATAAATTATTGTGACACTATTATGTACATATTCTATTATCCTTGCAGTATAATATTCACATGTGATATATGGTTTTCTTTTTTAATAGTAATGTCAGTTTTTTAAAAGAATCTTTACTCTGATGACTTTTAAATACTTAATACTATTATTTGCACATCTTATTGTGATGGTGGTCGTTCATGTTATTTCTCAATAACAATTTCAATTGTTTGAGAAAACTTTGCCTATGAACTTAAAATATTTTATACTATAGTTTCCGCAGGTCACGTTGTTAATCAATTAATTTAACTCTCACGGCAATATAAATGCACCAGAGATAACGATGCCCAAAAATATGCTAGTATTCAAATTACAAGTGCATGTTCAAAAAGTTCAAAGTTTGTTTAATAACTTTGAAAATTCCATTTCCATTTATTTTCGTGCAGATTTTATTTATGTAAAGCAATAATAATTTAAAAAATATATACATCTAAAATATTTCATCACTAACATGAGTCGTACGAATTCTCTATTAATTCAGAGCAAAAGGTTAGCCCACTCTTTATTCATTTTTATTATTTAATTTCACAGTCCTTCATTATGAATTAATTCTATTCATATTGACTGTTTGTTACGTTATATCTGGCAATACTATTTGAAGTGTTCAAAAAGTTCAAAAGTAAAAATGCAAACAATTCAAATAGGATGGGGAAGCCTAATATAATCAACTCTGAGTTCAGATGACCGTTCAGCTTAACATTTATATAGTTTACGCGTTTATCGTGCGTAATTTGTATTTCAGCATAACATTAAGAATGAAACAGCAAGACGTACTTCGTAGCTTCGAGTTGAAATCATATTTATTTTAATAAATTGGTTTGAAATAACCATGATCGCAGAAACTAGTCTCAAAAAGTCTACCCAATACCTTACTTCACCAGATTGCATTGCGCCCTGCCAATAAAGACCCTGGGGCTCGAATAAAGGTTATATAACAATCTCGGTGAGTTTCGCATATTTGGTTGTGGCTTAAATTAAGTGCAAAGACAACAGAGTATAATTACATCGTTTTACCAAATTTCAAAGCCATTGAGAAATATAGATATTTAAGTTTTTTTGGATATTTAAAGTGAACACAAGTTACTCTTACTATCCAAAAGATGTATCCAGTAGTTTAATTGAAATACCGACGATATTAAACTCTTTTTGATAAAAAACTACTTGATAAAGTTAGGCTTTACTTTGCGGAATTCCATAATTTAAAAATAAGCCGCGAAACGCTTCTTCGTCAACTGTAAAAATGTGTTTAATATATTCTGCATTGCTTATGTATTCACAATGATATAAGCGATCATCTGAACATACTATGGAAAATAATTTACACTGTCATTTACCAACGGAAACCACTTCTTAGTCAGAATTATTCTCCTACCTAAAATACTTATACATAATAACAATGTGCCAACAAAGCAACGTTTTATTTTATCGTAGTGTTACTATATATCTATTCACAATAATCCTATGATTGATAATGACCGTCAATAGTCTACCTTTCAGCCATACTTATTAATGGCAGTTTTGAATACAATTGTCAAGTTTTCGCTGTATAAATTAAGCGGTGCTTACACTACCTGTGCCAGGCTATTGTGAGGGCCGTCCGAAGCTTGCCCCATAGCCAGGGGTAGAGTCCACCCCCGCGCCACGCCGTCCGGGCGACGTATTTCATGTAATCATAGAGCCCCCAGGGCGCGTGGCCGCCGTTCACGTAGTACACGTATGTGAAGCCGTCTTTACAACGGCCCTCTATCGAATAATAGTAAGGCAGGAATGAATGTAGTCTAAACCTGAAATAACCGTTCAAAAATTTTATATTCTATTATCGTTACAGGTAAAATCATCAAGATACAGTTACGAACATGCCAAAAAAGTTCTCAATGAGTATGTCATAGAATTCGAATTGGACGGTGGCTGTGTTACTAACATGCGAAAAGAGCTCGAATGCTTATGTCATAAAGTTCAAATTAGACGGGGACAGCTTACAAACGTGTAAAAACGTAAATTATATGAGTTTAAAGTCGCTGGACGTTAATTGGATTGGAACATTCGGTTTGTTTACCAAAAAGGGTTTACAAAAGATTTGTTTACGATCTCCCTAAGGTCTCACGAACGTTCTTGAACATTGGTTTGTTCGATATATAAGCAGACGTATCGTGCACCTCGACATTCAGTTTGCGAATAGCGATCAAGAGCGAATAAACAAGTGAACATAGGAGTGAAATAATAGTGAGTTCGGCACTCTTATTTGACAATGCACAATATAGACTGTAAGTACTAGGTATGGATATGTAGTAAATATGTAGTAAAAAGTTAAATAAAGTGTTTTTAACTAGCCACCAGATATTTTCATCCAAATTCACGAACGTACGTACGTAACAATACGTTTGGTTCGCGTTTGAAAATAGATGCCGTATTTATTACCAATCAATTACACACCCTTAGTTTAATTACATAAATATGTTATTCTTTGCCCTTTTTAATACACGTCTAATGTGAAGTTATAACTAAATATAAGTCAACCTGGTTGTTTCTTAATGGTCACTATACTACTATAAACTATTATGACGAGTCTTGTTATGTGTAGCCTATATGCAAGTTCTATAATATATACATAGATAGATATTCATAACGGTACTTTAGTAAAAGTATGTCTAAAAACCTTTAAAGAAAAGCATCTAAACAAATAAGCAGAAATTAGTATCAATGATAACATAAAGTGACTGTTAATCTTCATTAGACAATAACAATCTTTATGGATATACAAATAAAGAGTAGTACATATAACGCGAAAGCAGACCTACCTTCGTTTTTCATAGAATAATATTGCTTCATTGTTAGTAGTGAGAACATGTAGAAATATTGCCTTAGCACGATGTTCATGTGGCAATTGTGGCACTGGTCCTGCAAGGTGATTTATCAACACGTCCAGGAGCAGAGTCGCCACACCCGAGCGACGGTATGATCGAACAACACCTACAAAACAAATTTCATGTAATTAAATAGACACAACACAAAATAAACAATTTACACACAGAGAGAAGCAATAACAACAGAAATTATAAAAGTAAATTTAGAATGTGTTGTTGCTTAGTGTTGGAGGTAAAAAAATACCAACAATGTTGATATACTGCCGGATGCCTGTCTGAGAGATGTCTGTATATAAAATAATTTTATGGATATGTTCTGAAATATATTTGTATAGAAATCAATCAACTGTTTGTTTCTATTCGCCTAGTATTTATATTATTAATTATACATATCCCATAATTATAATAATTCACATAATAATAACTTCACATCTTGAATGCCTTAATCTGAGAAAGGTAAATTGTTGGGACTACCCATTACACTTACATTTTATGAAGAAAATGCAAGAAGGTCAATGAAATGTTATATTATTATAATTACTACAATAAAATAATTATATATTAAGATTTTTTATCACATAAATTGGTTTGGTACAAAATTATTATAAATCGAAAGTACAACAATATTAGTTAATAAGTTTGCTTGCAAAAATTTAAAAATATTTCAAAAACTATCATTACCTAGCGACAATATATATGCCACAAGAGTGTCTTTTGATGCAAACCATCTTGAAAGAATTCCTCTGTCCTCTGCATTAAGTTTAAGATATGGTTTGATCTCAGCTACTATAAGTCCAATTATTTGACTTTTGTAGACAGCTGCTAGGGCAAAGAACCTCTCTGAAGATGTGATGTCTTCATACCATGAATGTGGATATTCTATTGGAAACCAATCTCTACATAAAGATCTCACCTGTAATTGGTTACAGAAGTATTTTACATGTATCGAAATTAGAAATGTTCCTTGTGCTATTCACCATAGATGAATGAGTTTAATTTTAAATATGTAAAAAATATACAGTTGTTCAATAAGTTTGTTCTGTCACATATTGCAGTGATTTACTTATACAAGCTTACAATAAGCCGTTTACAATGTATTAAGAGGTGATATAAACATTATCTCAGATGTGTGTAAGGAGAATATAATAATAAAATAGGAATGACTTCAACATCTAGATTTGAAGTTATTACTAAGCAAGGGTTGCTATTCCTTCCATGTGGGCTTCTTAAAGCTACATTAAATATAACCAAGTTAAAAGCTAAATTAAATATTATGACCAAGAGAGGAATTTGAATATAATATAGTGTATGACATTTTAACATTGATATAAATATAAAACAAAATACCTCTTCCAAATCATCAGGGCACAAGAAACGCAATTGTACATCTTTTAAAGAGCATTTCGCGTCCTTTGACTTCTCAATTATTACTTGGAAGCCCTCAGATAGGTACCTAAAGGAATTACTTAACATGTTTCATCACAAATACAGTAATAAATTTTGATTTGACCAATTTCGATCAATTAGAGAATACCGAAATAGAAACAATAATAAAGTAAATAAAGATGAATGAGTAAATTGGTGCTTATCAAATCGTTTGAAATATTAAATACTTACCAACTAAACCCAGCCATTCGGCAATGTGGCCATTAATAAAACCATTTAAACACTTAACAAGGCTAATCTTGTTATCATTTCAACATTTATTGTTTTCCACGAAATAAAAATAAGAATAATTACAAAATACGATAATATGAAGTTGACATAAGCTTGACAATTAATGACAATTGACGGTATATTTTGTTGACAGTTTATATTTTCCACTGTACATATAATTATAACAACACTGGAATCTAATCCTTTCAAATCTTACATACATTATATAAAATTATATAAATATAAGTATTATATACACATGTATAAGCATCTGCTACAATTTTAGCAATATCAATTTAAAAATATATAAATAAATGACTACCAGACCTATTGTTTTGAAGTTTTTCTTTTTGCTTTGTTACGTTGAGATATAATATGGAATATATACTTGCAAAATTAGTGCTTTCGTTTGATTTTAGATGTCAGTATGCGCGGACATCGTGATATAGGCTTATAATTATTTCAAATATGCCAAAGGAAATAAAACTTCAGAATGTCTTCCTCTCTGTTCCAAGGTCAGCAAGGTCAAATAGTTTAGTTTAATAATATGTTAATATTAATTGGTTATAATTTATAAAATTTGATTGTTTTTATTTCGCGTAATCGAAATGAAACTTATTGAGCAACTTTTATTGGCTATCATACGAGTTCAATTGATACGAATACGAAAGAAATAATGAAAATATTTTTCTATACGTAGTAGAATATATATATATATATATATATATATATATATATATATATATATATATATATATATATATATGTAATGCCAAATGTAAAATGGCCTATCCGTTTTTATACTTGATACGTGCACTCGCAAAGTTTGCGATTTTGTTGTGGAATCTATCTCCTGATGATGCTTCGGTTGCGGGGCGAAAAGATTGTTAAGTTTGTGATGGTGGAAGTGTATAGAGCTTGTGTGGTGTGGTGGGGGCGGTGGCAATTTGTGCATGAGTTTTTTACAAATTCTGCATGTATCAGGCACGAAAACGGTTAGTCCACTCTACATTATAAACGTTTTCTATTTACTTAATCGCGGATTATAGTAAAAAAATTAAATTATTACTTGTGTATTATGGATCTCCGCAAAGTAACGCCTAATTCTATAAATAATTGAAACGAAGGCATTAAAGTATATTCTTTGCGAAGAAAATTAAAGTAATAAATAAATACAAACACCACATCATACGAAGCATCTAAATTCTATGTAAACTTAAATTTATGGCCAGCTTTAGTCGGAATATAAAAGTTTGATGTATTAATTAGATTTATACATTACTATTGAAAACTTAATTTTGTGTATATAATTTACACTTCTATTGTAAATAGGGCAAAAGCAGTGCAATACATTAAAAACTTTCTTATTCGTGTCTCTGTCGTGAAAAATATTTTAATGCCTTTTGTGTGCCTGCTAACATATAATTTAACATACAATTAATCCATATTGATAACATATCCAATGTCCTTACGAAGTTCATTTCACGTTACTGTGCTCAATGATTCAGCTGCATTGTACACATGTTGGCACTTGGGTCGTATATTGTTGGATTTGATTTCGAAGCGATGCTCTCCAGACGCCGAGGTATCGCCTTACACATCAGTATCTGGTATCTGGAGACCAATTTCACACGAACTGTCGTTACTGACGACTACTTGAACATGCGGTCAGTGGCAAGCGAAAGCTATCGTTTCCGATCCAAAGATTGTGCTAACTTTTTACACGTTCGTTTTAAAAAAGTTATTTCTAGTATGTGTTATTTTATTATACCCAATTTCTAACTATAAAACTCTTTCACCACTGAAACGTAAGTTCAAACCCTGATAGGTACAATATTTCTTTAATATCATGATAAAGAAAAATAAAAACCTGCACATGCTTAAAGAATGATGCGAATTGTGGAGCGGTGTTCTTGATTAACAGGTGCGGTAGTAACAGGTTACTTAACGGCTTTATACTCTCAAGCGAGTTACTACTAGTTGACTTTGAAGATCTGGATTACCAGTGATGTACTTTAATTGGCAGCAGTGTATTAATTACAATAATTGCATTATATAAATTGAATCAATACATAAGTTTCATTCATGCAATGCGGAAATGGATATATATCTGGCCCGTAAGATAATAAAACAAAATAAAAAACACTTTAAATATAATACAATTAAATTTGTATTTTATATTAATAGTTATTTGAAATTTACAAAGATAGGGTAAATAGAGACCGTGAAATTGATCGCATTAGTGTCTGCCCACCTAATTAATAACACGCTTTTCGATGCAAAAACATTGGTGAACGTTTGGGATGTCTTTCGGCATGCAGGCCTGTGAAACGCGATCTGCCGCCGCACGCGCCTCTAACCCCGGCTCATTTGCACTCAATCTTAATATCCCGCAAGATGCCCCATTACCGATTCATAACAGCCACGCCTGTCTTTATTTTCGTGTCTAAAGATCCAATTTTCAGAATTGAGATAATTTGATTTGTGTTTTCAAATGATGCGAAACTGAAATGTTGTCAATAATTATTAAATGTTCTTGTAAATCACATGCTTAAAAGAAGTTTCTAACATTCTCATGTAGGTAAGGTCTTAGGAAGGTAGGTCTCAAGAGGCTCACGTAGGTACTGATTAGGTTACCTATCGCTTGTAACAAAGCATCAGAAACTTAATATTATTAAAAAAAGAATTTTCTTACTATCGATTTTCATAAATATTTTTCTTAGTAATGATTTCCATAAATTTATATGAGATATAATATTTTGATTCATTACAAATTGTTAATAACTTTGGTTCGTTATTTAGTGGACGTCATAATAATAACTACACAATTTGAACAAATTCTAATAATAAAAAACATGTACTAAAAATCATACCATAATATAGTTAAGAGTAATCGTAGCTAATTAGGATATGTTATACGAGATATCTTTATATTGAAATTATACTTGCTGTAGTAGTTAGTCACTTAGATAATATTATAAGTGATAAATCAACTGTATGTCCCATAAATTCTCTTAAGTCGCATAATTATGTAATTTGTCGATAATATTGGTCATTAGTCGGTTGCGAAAATGTGATAAGATATGTGAACAAGGAGGCTTTGTAGCGGGCGGGCGCGACCCGGCCGGAAGCGGGCGGCTAGGGGTCGCGCGTATCATATACCCTTTGTCAATTCTGGGAATGAGCGAAAGAGTATATACTACTCTTGATCTCATTCCAATACATGATTGAAATGAAACCTCTTATAAGGCACTTTCCGATTGTTTTTTCATTAGCTTTCGTTTCTTATCTACATATATAAAAAAGAAAGTATATAGGGTTATTTATACCTAAGTAGATTTTGAATGAGTTTTAATTTAGGAGAATTAAGTATAATAATAAATATATTTTTAATTCATTCAAAATTTTTATTTTATAAGTAACTTTAACATTATATTACTAATTAATTAATCACAATTCATAACTTATAGGTTCATACAATAACATATTAAATTATCAACTAAATACTTGAAGGAATACAAATAGCTTTGGAACCTGAGGTGTTTCGTGAATTCTACTGTAGACTTAAAATAGTTACTAATTACTCACTTACATTAACGCTAAAATAAATAAATAATTGACAACTGTTATTATGAAGATATTTTTGAAATAGTTGAGTATGTTTGGTATCAAGGATGACAAAAAAGAAAGCTATATATGGTATGTATAAATTATATATTTGTTTCAGAAAATATAATAAATAAATATATGGGACAATCACACACACGGCCTTTTGTCCCCAAAGAAGTAACTTAATACTTTTGTTATGAGTGGTAGACATTTGGTAAATATATACAAATATAATTTTAAATTTTATTTGAAATAATTTTAAATAATATACACGCAGATCGATAAACTGACAAATTGTTTTCGGAAAATGTTGACAAAGAAGAAGATCCTCGGCGGGAATCGTACCCGCGACCCGTGGAGTTAAAGGCAGGGCAAGCAGGCAGTCACTGCAATATATTATCTTCTAAAGAATGAGGAAACTTTTGAATTACGTCAGATTTATTATAATAATTACAATAAAGAAGTATATTAGTAAAATTGTTTCCAAACTCTATTCTATTGCCTATATATTATTTAGCAATATAATATTATTTTCACCACATAATAAACCTACGGTAGTAACTTTAATTGTAGTCCTTATATAAAAAGCTTCGGTAGATGTCAAATTACTATTCTAGGTTATACAAAGTTTAAAAATTTACATGAACAGCATTGTCACTGATACGAGCATAAATATTTTGATGATAGATAGATATGATATAACTATTAGTAATTAACAAAAATTATCCTTAAATAATTTTTTCTTTAAAGTCTACGACAACATAAATCATTATTGTATTCTGTACCGATTATAAAACAAAATGCCCAAAAGCTGATTTTTGTATGGTAGTTACTAAAAGGTAGTGTATTTCTTTTGGAAGGTTTGGGTTAATAGTACATTACAGCTTTATGTAAATTGTGTTGAAGAAGTCTTGCAATTGTAATAAAAAACGCTTGCTGGAGCTTTAGTCGCATTCACCGCGTATACCAACAGATATACGAAAGTAAATTACGAAAGTAATGTACAGGAGAATTGTAGATCTACAAAAATTCTACAAACAAATTCGACAACATGTCTCTATCTCCTATGGTTAACGCACAATGACTACTTTTATGTTTAAAATTACAATTAAATACGCTGATTTATACGTGGTTAAATTCGCAGGCACAGCTATTATACTATATAGTTTAAGTATGACGACACATGTTTTCTATCGCATGTTTATTTTGACCACTATCTCACCTATCCAATCTCAAGTATCATTTTTATATTGACGATATCGTTTAAGTCGAAGAAGTGCGAATTGGTGGTAATACAGTTTTAAAGGAAGCGTATAAAATGGAAAATCGTTTTAAGGTGCGTCTGGTAGTGTACGAAATTATAATTGTGCGTCTGCCATAAGATGAATAGCTTCTCTGACATTTAATATTACGATTTAATATAATTCATGTAGTGTATACATATATAGCAAATTAACATTTTAGTTTTCAATGTTACTTTGTTATTCATCTATAGTTTTTTAAGAGCCTAAAGTATAGTGTTATACACATCGGGAAAGATATTATGTTAATCTTAGATATCAACATGTTTTTCCAATAAATGTTTGCTTTGCGATGTGATTAAACGCACGTGCGCTTACGTTCGGATCCCATGTGGGGATACCATGATATTTACAATACCTACTAGACATTCGTAAGCTATGACCTAATTTTAAAGTTTCGATTCGCGACGAAATTTGGAAGAAATATAACTCTTAATGAGCATACATTTTTTACATTAGGAATGCCCCGAGTAGTGCGCCCAATCTCCACAAGATGGGTGCAAATGGGAGGTAACGGGGGAATAGAGTCCCGGAGGCGGTAAGCTGTGGGTGTATCGAGGTTGCATCTCGTGGTAGTCTAAGATCGGCGCTGGTTTCAAGTACTGATCTAGTTCTGCCCCGTCAGGTGGTCCGTCGGCTAGCAACGCCCCGTCTACCTCAATGCGGGAGAAATCTATTTGAGATCGTTCTGGGGTTATTTCGCGTTTAAGCCTGGTTGTTGTTGCCGGTGGTGGCTTGCGGCGTCGAGGTTGATATTTGTAATCGGGGTACTCTCTCTTGTGTTGCGTACGTAACCTTTCCGCTTCCTTGACGAAAGGCAGTTTCTGGCTGTCACTCAGGTTTCTGTGAAAGATAATAATTACCATAGAAATTGATTTTAGTGTTTCATAAATAATGTCAAATGAACCTGATCTAAACTTATATTATAAATGCCAATCAGTCTGTCTGTTACACTTTCACGGCTAAACCGTTTCACTATATTCGCGACGTTTACTTACCAAGATGAAATAGAGTAAAAAATATGTCACATTATAGAAATGAACGGATGAGAAGGAATATATGCGTACAATAAATGAAATTTAAGAACGATGTTAAGGATATCCAAGAAGATAAAGTATTGCTGGGCCTCGCCGTTGGTGGCAGAGTGCGAGAGTGCGATTCATGCAGGGCAATATCCTTTGACTTAGAAACATTAAGGAAGGTATATGTTTTTTTAATGGAAACAAACCGCAGACTAAATTTAACATGGTCAAATAGTCGTTATTACTGAAAAAAATATTTGATATATTTAGATGAATATATAGACAGAAAATATTTATTTAAAAATTTATTTTAGACCGGATATAAATTTGCAAAAAATAACTAAAATTATTCTCATTCTTAGAGTACAAAATAGCTGCCTAAATAGACATTCTTCCAAACTTTAGGTATTATTAGGATGACGCGCACCGAGGATAGTAGGTAGAGCTTTTACCCACTGCTCTCGCATTTCGCAACCTCGAATGCTAGCGCGCTATTCCGTCCCGTCCGGTAACGATTTACATAGATGCCATTGGGCCTAACAGCATAATGTCAATTCGAAATAGAGCGCAAATATAGGCGTGTTATCAATATAAGTCAATTTTAATAAATAAAGAAGCGAATGTAATAGTAACGTAAGATAACATCAGCAGATGCCGACTGTGGCGCGTCGCTCTGCAAATGTGCCGTAAGATCCGTTTAACTGTACCATTTAGATCACTCGCAGAAGAATTACGTAGTTATTTTTTGAAAATAACCACGTAATTTATATAAGCTTTCAACGACGCTTGCTTTTTTAAAAATACATTGAAATATTATTAAATATACTACAATTATGAATATAACGTGAAAAAAATAAGAATTTTTAATCATCTTTTTCCTTTCTACAACAAAATAATATAATAATAAAGCTTTATTTATTTTCTCCAAAAAAACTACTTAAAATCTTTAGAAATATTACAAAGTTTAATGTTAAACGACCGTAACGATAAAATATAATATTCTATTAATCGAAACCTAAAAAAAAAACAAAATGGATTCCTAGGTCAGTTAAACATTTCCGAGTATATAATTATACGTGTTTCGTGTTTGGGAAAATGCGTTTTATCGATATGAAAAATAAGGTTGCGACATTCCATAGAAAGAAAAAAAGAAAATAATTTAATTTGTGTCATAGGACCTTACAGGTCTTATGCAAGTTCTGTAGTGTCTTTTTGTGGCGGAGTGACATGTTAGTCTTATTGTATAACATCGGATAAATCGACATAAGTAGAATAGGCAGCATTACACAGCGTTTTTTTTTGTCAATCGTAGCCATAGGGTGCTTATTTTTAAATTTTTTATTTAACCCATTAAATGCTTATCTTTTTTAACATAAATAAATCCATTTAATATTTAGTAGATATCACTCACAAAAGTAGTTGTATTTTTAAGAATACTATTTAAGAAAACTAAAAATGTAAGCACCTTTATTAAGTAAATGCTTTATTTAGACTTGCCAATATACTATTTGCTGACAGTTCGTGATAGGATCGATGAATCACAACAGAGCAGCAATCAGCATCTTTTCACCGACTGTTTTCTTTGATGATTCGACCGTTTGCTCTGAATAGTCATGTCATTCTTGTGTCATAACAGTTCATCGCGGGTGGCCGTAAATATCAAATACGATCCTTAAAATTTACTGCCATATCAATCTATTTACTATAAAAATTTATTAGCTTATAGATCTAAATATTTAAGAGCCGTGTGGTATCCGGCAGAATAGAATAGACCATCCTCTTTTCTTACCGAGGTGTCTTACGAGGCGACTAAAGTAAATGCCGTGTGGTATCCGGCTGCATAGAATAGACCACCCTCATTTCTTATCGAGGTGTCGTAAAATACGACTAAGGTAAGTTGCCGTCAGTCAGGCGGCCGGTCGTAAAATACGTAGCCAAATCAACAACATATTTGTTACATGTTGTGCCGACCCCACTTAGAGTGGGATAAGGCCTGCCCTTATGATGATGTTGATGAGATCTAAATATTAAAATAATTTAAAGAATTAGCCGTTGCTTTGCAGAAAGTCACAATAAAAAAGTAAAACTTCGAGATAAAATCAATTTAGTTCTCTAAAAAATCTTGTAAAAAGTCTATTTCCTCATGATGCTTCGGTTACGGGGCGAATCGATTGTTGAGTTCATTCATGAGCTCATTATAATTAATTTTGTTTCATATAAAGTTTCAGTATCTACGTATGGAGAGATATTATAAATGATTTCTCTTTGATAATAAGTTTGAATCAGCTACACTTAGAAAGGACTGAACTACAAATCTTGGAAAGCAAGGAGAAGAAAAACAAAATCGATAAGTTATATCGTTTTCATGTAGTCCTGGAGTTTCTGGATATACGCAACAGTTCACACGATATAACTATAACATCTACAATATAAGGAAAGAGTATTAGGTCCTTACATATGAAATTAGCGTTTTGTCGTACTGGCCACTTTGATCTCAAATATTACCTTTATGGTTAGGAATTTCAAATTCAAATTCATACAGCTATTTACTCATGCATTTGTGTTTCAAACCCCCTAATTCACTTGTTTTTTCTTCTTTTGTTTTTTTCTTTGTGTCACTCTGTTTACAAAATGGAAAACATGAAATATCGCGTTATTTACGAGTATGAGTTCCACCGTGGCACCAGTGCTGCAGAAACGGCTCGAAGGATTAATGATGTGTATGGTGACGGTGTCGCAAAAGAAAACACAGTGCGTTTTTGGTTCCAACGTTTTCGTTCTGGAAATTTCGACCTGCAGAACAAGCCTCGTGGCCGGAGACCAAAGTTGATAATGAAGAATTGAAAGCTATTGTGGAAGCGGATCCATCGCAAACCACGTCCAAGTTAGCTGCAGGCTCCGGTGTTAGTGATAAAACTATTCTAATCCACTTGAAGCAAATTGGGAAGGTGAAAAAGCTTGAAAGGTGGGTACTTCATGAATTGAGTGAAGCAAACCGACAAACGCGCGTCGACTGCTGCGTTACGTTACTCAACCGGCACAATAATGAAGGAATTTTAAATCGAATCATTACCTGTGATGAAAAGTGGATCCTCTACGATAATCGGAAGCGCTCATCGCAATGGCTGAACCCTGGCGAACCAGCCAAATCCTGTCCTAAGCGAAAATTGACTAAAAAAAAGTTGCTTGTAAGTGTTTGGTGGACTAGTGCCGGTGTCGTTCACTACAGCTTTCTTAAATCTGGCCAGACGATTACGGCAGATATCTATTGTCAGCAACTGCAAACCATGATGGAAAAGCTAGCTGCTAAACAACCGAGGCTGGTCAATCGCTCTAGGCCACTGCTGCTTCAGGACAACGCTAGACCACACACTGCACAACAGACGGCTACCAAATCAGAGGAGCTTCAATTAGAATGTCTTAGACATCCACCGTACTCTCCGGACCTTGCTCCAACAGATTACCATTTTTTTCGCAATTTGGATAACTACTTGCAAGGAAAAAAATTCAACTCCGATGGGGCAGTCCAAACCGCCTTCAAAGATTTTATTGATTCCCGCCCGAATGGTTTTTTTAGTAAGGGGATCAATGAATTACCTATGAGATGGCAAAAGTGCATACATAGCAATGGTACATACTTTGATTAATTAAATATATTTCATTAAAAAAAAAACGACTTTATGTTCCTCCCATAGAAAACCCCAATTTCATATGTAAGGACCTAATATGTTTGCAAAGTAAATGAAACAAACTGAAACTTTAATATGAGTCACAAACAATATTTTAACATTTTAAATTGGTCGTGAATATCGAGCATTTAGTTGATTCGTAAACTTTTTAAATTCGAGCAACGCTCCAGAGGAAGGCTCGAGACAGTTAGAGATGTTATCACATCACTTAGCGGCGATAGCATTTTAATGAGTAAACAATCGATGCACGCCGCTCGGTTGGGCGCCGCACGCGCTGTCTACTCTTGTACATTTGCAATACATTCTCATTGAAAAAGAAACTTTAATGATAATACATAAGGCTCAATAAGGTTTGTGTTGCAAACGAGTAGCTATAGTATGCCTTCCCCGTCCACTTTCTTAACCCCGCTTGCAGTACTTGATGTTAGTCATCTCATCGAATGCGATGTGCTCATTAAGATAACCGCGGGATGGGATGACGTTAAAATTGCAATGTTATTAGAATTAAAATGAAAAATCTATTTTGTGTAGGGGTAAAATAGTGATCACGATTTCCGTGTCCTCAGAAATTAAGATATTGTAAATTTTCTTACATTATTCAAAGCTTTTAACAAATTATTTTTCAATTGTTAATAAACTCACTTCCACATAGAGCCAAGGGATTTGCTAAGTTCTGCGTTGTGTAGCGAAGGCCGCTGCTCGGAAAGACGCCGGCGCATGGCTTGCGCGAACACCATGAAAGCATTCATTGGACGCTTCACGTGTTTTCTTCGCATACAGCCACCGCCTCTGCACATAATAAATTATAGAACATTCAATGATAAGAGGTCGTTTTACTTTTCAGGACCCCTATCATGCCAGAAGCATGTATACATGTATGAAATATTTTAAGTTTAACTCAAATAAACATAAAATTAAAAAATGATACCAGTCACTCCTAAGGGCTTCAGTGTTCATCCATTTATTTTTATACATTCTTACTTTGCGGAGTTTCAATATACAAATGTAATTTTAAAATCAGGTGTAATGAATATCTAAATTATTATTATAAAAAAATATATTTTCATGTTAATGTGAAATTTTAATGTAAAGACGGTGAGCTTGACCGTACAGGCTAGACTCTACATAAAATTGACTAAATTACATCGCGTCGCTGTCGAAAATATTTGGTTCAACCAACATTATAAACATTTGAACGTAATACCCAACTACATTAAAATAAAATGGCACGTGTTTAGAGGTAAAATAAATGGTGAGGATGAAGAAACTACTAAATAACAATGCTTGTTTAGATAATGCTTCGCTTTGCGATTTTGTCGTGGAGTCTATCTCCTGATGATGCTTCGGTTGCGGGGCGAAACGATTGTTGAGTTTGTGATAGTGAACGTGTGTAGTGCTTGTGTATTTTGGTGGCAGTGGTGGAGGTTTGTGCATGTGTTTTTACGAATCCTGCATGTATTGGGTATGAAAAAACGGATAGTCCACTATACATTTTCTATTTACTGTATCGCGGATTATAGCAATAATATAATTTTATTACTATTATGGATCTCTGCAAAGTAACGCCTAATTCTAGAAATTATTTAATGTGAAGGCTATTTTGAAATCTAACATTAAGTAATATGTTTTGATCCATCAGGATATTTTATTAATATGAAAACCGCACGAAACTACTACATTTCATAATGAATTAATAGTTAGAAGATGATATAATTAGTTTTTCAAAATTTCCTTATAAAGTTATAGCTTAAGTTAAAGCAGCCAAAAAATAAAATCAACATACAACCAATCTGATGACAAGAGCACTTGTAAATGAACATTTTATCCGACATTTAATATACATTCTTTTTTTTTACGACCGCAAAGAGTTAACTAATAGCTTACAACCGATATAAAACATTAATACAATTCACTTTTGAATCACAGCCATACACAATTCTATAGTCTTAGAGAACTTACAACATTATTGACTTACATAAGCGCTGAACACAAAGCAAAAGCCAATGTTGACACAACCAATATAAAATACGCACTCGAGTAGTTTGCTGTACCACTTAAAGTTTCAACTTTCGGCGCACGACCCATATAATTACCTACGAGTCGACCACATATAAAAACTACTGACAGGAAATATACACAAACGATCTACATAAGTGTAGCCATAGATTACGTGTAGCGACACATTTAGATGTCTAAGTGAAAACAGCACAAGAAAAATTTACTAACACTATTGAGGTTTAATCTTAGTATATAATATTACAAAGGCTGTGCCGTGTGGTATCCGGCTGCATAGAATAGACCACCCTCATTTCTTACCGAGGTGTCGTAAAAGGCGACAAAGTTAGATGCCGTGTGGTATCCGGCTGCATAAAATAGACCACCCTCGTTTCTTACCTAGGTGTCGTAAAAGGTGACTAAGGTAAGTTGACGTCAGGCAGGCGACCGGTCGTAAAATACGTAGCCAAATCATGTTTCTGACATGTTGTGGCGACCCCACTTAGAGTGGGATAAGGGCAGGAGAATGATGATGATAATATTTCAATGGCTAAAATATTGACTATATATATATTAATAGTAAAACACTATTGTTATTTCTAACTTACTATATAATATATTAGTATTTTAAATCATAACTAATATATAAAAATGAATGTTGATCTGTGTCTTTTATAGACTCCGAAACGACCGATTGTAATGAATTTTAATTTTGTACATAAAAATATAAAGAATTATAAAACGATAGGTGATGTATATACATCACCTATTATATAATAGGCAAAGTAGGAATCGACATAAGCTTGCGGCTCCTGCTTTTGCTGATAAATAATAAATGTAACTAGTTATAAGATTCATATTTTTAAAAAGCAACTGCAGAGTTTCTTGCTGGCTCTTCTCGGTAGGAACAGCTTTCCCAACCAGCAGCAGAGTTGACGATTTTGAACTTGTTCACAAGTTTACTTGAATAAAGAATATTTTGAATTTGAATTTGAAAGAAGGTCTACTAGCATCGTCCTATGGGAATCTCTTGTGAGGCCGGACCACGGCTTAGTGCCTATGACATTGTTATGACTATGACTAGTCATTACGACGTCGGACCGGTGGGCCAAAAAGTAATGTATGACCCAGCGGATGATCCTGAAAAGTCTGGTGGAGACGGAACCTTTTTTTTTACTGTTGAGTACTGTTTCAAGGGGAATTCGAAGCCACAGCACATATTTATAATCAGAGAAAATAAAATTATTTTAAATGAATTTAAAAGAAAGATAACTTATTTATATTAGCTGTTATATTTACTGAAACAGTTATGTCTATTGCGTGGATACACTACACGAACTTTCTATACATCATATAATATAGTATGTATTATATAGAGCTTTGTTCATTAATACTTATAATTGAAATATAAACCTTCTCAGAGTCTGTCCGTCTGTCTGAGTCTGTCTTCTCAGATCTGAAAGTGATAGGTGACAATAATGAATTGAATTTGTTAATTTCAAAAGATTTTGGCAAACTTTTATAATATAAAGGAAAGCTCGAATTATTTATTTTATTGTAGATTATATTAAACATTATCATAATTTTCCTTTAAAAAGGTTTTCTTTGAGGTTTCTAACTTACTTATCGTTAAAACTAAATCATACTTCAAGTCGGCGGCACAGTTTACGGCGGCGCATGTAAACTTCCAAACAACCGAAGTGGCGGACCCTCACGTCATTTTACGCTCGTAAACATCTCTTATTTTATTACTTTTTTATTTTCTAATACCGCGTTCGGGTTACCTCGCGATCAATGCTGACGATAAATTATGCTTTTTTCAAACGCTGACACGCTACTAAAAGTCGATCGATTTCTAACGGATCACCCTCGGGAACCAATATGAAACAAAATAATTACCTACTACTTCTCCGAACCAGTTTACTTGTTTATTAGAATGAGTTTTCAAGAATTGAGGTTTAGTAAACTTTATTGCCCATCACATGCGTACAAATGAAAATTAGAAATTTATAATTATAATGTATAATCTACCTATTATGTATAAATATTAAAAAACACTGTTAGTTGGACTATTTTAGAGACAATATTCGATGCGTTTTTTGTTAGACCTACCGCGCGCCGCCATCTGGTTAGTAACATCTGACAATCACAGATACCTATCATGTTCCATTAGGTACATAAACTTTATATAATATGATTTAAGTAAAATTTTGATGGCATATCATGCGCTTATTTAAATATTATCATGCTATTTACATGAATTTTGTTAAGTGACTAGAGTTAATTAAGCAACAATTAACGTTAGTGAAAAATTATATTAATTCTTAATAATAATCGGAATTAATTCAATAATAACTAAAAAGTACGTAAATAGGATAAGCTGTGATAGCCTAGCGGTGAGACCGTGCGACTCTCTAGAGGCGACATAGGTTCAAACCCCGGGCAGGCACCAATGAGTTTTTCTATTAAAAATTAATGTGTCTAATTGATAATTGCAATTTATCACACGCTTTTCGGTGAAGGAAAACATCGTAAGGAAACCTACATATCTCTAGAGAATTCTAGGGATATGTGTAACCTATCAATCCGCATTGGAGCAGCGTGGTAGGTCTTAGCTCCAATCCTTCTCCCCAAAAACGGAGAGAGGAGGCCTTAGCCCAGCAGTGGGCATAGTAACAGGCTGTTACTTTTACTTTACTTACGTAAATAGGAGTATAGTAAGTTTATGTTCCGATATTCCCTGATTTTGTGTACAAAACAATGTTTTGTTGCATATTTTCGCACGCATTATCTATACATATAATAAAATTGTTGAGATGCCAAATATAACAATATGATAATTCATTTTAGCGGAAACACAGTCAGCATTTCAGGGATCAAACCGATTACATTACTTTTCTAATAAAAGAAAATTTAAATCAATAATTGAAAAAACCCAATTGCATTATACTATGCATTTAATTTAAAACATATTACAATAAAAAAACAGGTTTCCATATTTTTTGTGACAGTTGTATTTTTAATTTCAAAGGCTTAAAATCATTATCGAACGTGTCCGTATCTTGACAAAAAGTTTTATAGCCTAAGCATTGATTTACTACACAAGATTTCACAGTCAACGTCAACTCTACATCTGTGTTTACAGCGAGGACATAATTTTTTTCAGTTAAACATATGCTCGAAGAGGCACGTGTTTATTACGGACGTTTGAGTATTTTTATATAATATATATTTAAATCATCGATCTCGATTAAGGGGAGTAGCAAAGTCCTTTTTAATCGGTATTGTTGTTGTTCTTCTCGGGAGAACTGTCGACTAGACTTCATGCTTATTTGCGAAGCACTTTCGAGCCAAAGCCAATTTCAATAAACAATAATTTTAGTTGAATATGATAGTACTTAGTGCCTAAAATAGCTGGTCCGTCACACATTATGATCAATCAAATGATGCTTATCGTCAATCTACGAAAGGTTTAAATTAATCAGGTAACTTAGGTAACCTGAGTTACCTGATTAATTTAAACCTTTAATTTAAATTAATCAGGTAACTCAGGTTAATTAACTTAAACCCAACAAACCTCGATTTTCGTTAATGACGGAGTACCTAATGTAATACCTAACAATTTGATTCGTACATAACTTTAATTCCGCGGGTGAAACTGTAAGGCACATCTAGAATTTTATATAAAAATATTTAAACACGCCTTTTTTCGAAAATAAAAAATGGATAACATTTCAGCGACTGCAATATAAATAGGCTTAATAAGCTAATTAAATATAATTTCATATCTAAAAAATTGATAGTGCTCTAACCAATCAAAATTATTTTGTTTTTATTTAAATTGATAGCTTTTGTGTTTAATTATGGAACTTGATATAATAAAATAATGGCCATGTATAAGTGATCTGAAGAGTGAACTAAGAGAGTACCAAAGTAATCGATGTAGTCCAAAGCTTAAATGATTAGCAAGCTTAAATGGGCTGCAGGCCTATCATGAACCCTTATTGCGACTCAATTGAGACGTAAACGAAATTGTTTTGCTTTTTCATACCATGACGTCTTAAAGACGTACACATTAAGGCGTTGCCGAATGAGCGTTCGGAATTCGTCCTAAGAACATGTGAGTAAAAAAGACAGCTATCTACAGGTCATATAACGTTATCCTTTTCTAACATTACGACCCCATGGTACGAAAAGAAAGCGGTTCGTGGTCGTCGTTTACGTCTTCAATTGAGTCGCAATAAGAGTTCATGGTAGTCCTGCTGGTCACATTTGTCGCAGAACCGAAAACCGCTGGTGTAAACGTGTTCTGAGGAAGAGATCGTGTCTTGGCAAACGTTGTGTAGGACGTCCTCAGGCTAGGTGGAGTGATGATATCCGCAGAGAAGCTGGCATCGTTTGGAAACGACGAGCTGAAGACCGAGCTCAGTGGCTTGTTTTTGTAGAGACCTATGTCCAACAGTGGACAGAAATAGGTTGTTGATGATGATTAATATTTAAAGTTTACATCGGGAAAACAATGTTGCGGCTAAACATTAAGTAAATCATATTTAAAAATAACAATACAGAAGTCTACTGAAATGAATTCCTAATAATTTCAAAATACTTCATAATAACTTTGAGCAGGCAGGTTATTAATTTGACCCCATTGTTATGAAAGCAACAGAATTCGCCTCGTGTGGAGAGGTTTTTTTGATTGATTTATTATTAAACAAGTATAGTGTTACATATACGTACACGTGAACTAGATCTTAGTAAGTAAAATGTTTCAAAACATGCCAGCGAAATATTAATTTGACTATTTATATAGTAGAAATAAGAACGTGTAGGTATAATATAAGAATGTAAAAATCGTTTGTAGACTTTTAACCCTTTAAAATTCATTTCACAAGTGAAAAAGGATCAATATAAACTAATAAGAAGCAATATAACTAGTTCAGTGGAACTAGAAAAGAAACAAAACAGAGGAAAGTCTTTCAGATGATGATGATTTCAGACATTGGCTTCACATTGGATATTTGAGTAATTTAATTTTTGTACATAAAAATATACGTAATTATCAAAAGATTGGCGATGTATATAATAGACAAAGTAAGAACCGACATAAGCTTGCGGTTCCTGTTTTGCGCCTTGCAAAAGTACATAAGTCGTATGTGGGTTTCGATATAAGTTTCTATAACAAAATTCCGCAATCTACTTTAACTTTAACACTATTTAACAATGGCTAATACAGAAAGCCCTCTATACTGTTGAGGATTACTTAGACGATAAGAATGCGTGGATATAGCTACTCTTCGACTCTGTACAAGACATCAATAACTATATGTAACTAGTAATGAGAATAATTCTTTGAAATGCTAGTTCTTCTCGGTAGGAACAGCTTTCCGAACAGCAGTTCGGCTGTAGCTGCAGCAGTAGATGTTGACGATTCAAAGGTACTTGTTCACAAGTTTACTTGAATAAAGAATATATTGAATTTGATGCATTATTTCTTTAATTGGGGGCCTCCGATTAGTAGATTAGTAATAACACTAGTTTATTACTAATCTACTAATCGGAGGATAGCTGAAAGATTACAAATTAAAGGTCACAGAAGTGTAAAATATAGCATACAAATACTTGACCAGTATCCTGATTTGGTCGCCAGTTGTGTATCAACTAAAGTATATTAAGTAAGTTTGCGAGGACTACAAGGTGGAAGACTAAAAAATAATAATAAAATTTTGTCTATGTCAGGTTTACTTAAGAAATATTGTTATTTATTAATATAAAGTTTCTCGATCTTGGTGGTTTGACTTACTATTAATTTATTAACTTCCAAGAAGTATTTTCCTACCTACGACACGACATATCAAAATATATATTTTATATGTATATATTATTGATTTATATTATCTATTTAATTAAACAAATTTGAAATTATACGATATCTGTCGCGACTAAGCATCATTCCCTTTATTTAGAAAGCGGCGTTGTAGTTGTGTTAGAAAGCAAGTAGTAGTTCAGTATCTACGTCGAATTAAACACTTTGTGTGTAAAAAACAAATCTTCTTAACTCTCTTTTCTGGCTTTGTATTGAGATAAATAGTAAATGGGAAGTGTAAAAAGTAATGACACTATCTCACTGCTAAGCATAGGCCTCCTCTCTCCGTTTTTTGGGAGAAGTGTAGGAATGCAAAATATTTCATAGAAAAGACCGCATCGATGTCGTGTTTGTTCATTTTATGACAGGTAAAAATAAATTTTCCTAGTTATATAAATGTTCGTTTTAATGTTAAGATGTCATAAAGGTGCGATAATACTTACAGCTCGGTTTAATCGAAAAGTAGTCGGAGGCCAATGGCTGAGGAAGTCATAAACAGCGCAGAATGCAGATAGCTGTCATGTGTGACGAGCCCGCCCACGCTATTTCTGCTTCCAACGATGCGCCGGCGCTGCCCCCTCCCACCCTTTTACTAATCCGACATAAATTTGCCAACGGCACTTGGGCTGGTCACATAACTAGTGTTTAGTTTAATATTAATTTAATGTTTATTACTTATAATTAAGAGTTACTAAAGTCGAAGCGCTTTAGCCTATTTTTTTTAAGAGCGATTAAATGATAAAAGAGGTTAAATTTTATTAATTATACAAACAATTTTATATTATTACGATCCCTTGACTAAAAAAGGCGGTCTAATCATTAGCCATGAAGATTTTTTTCGTATTTTTTTACTTATAAACATTCACTTTGGCTATTTATATCTAATAAGTAAAAAGCACTGCATAGTCGTTATATTTGAACCTCTCGAAAACTTTAACCTGCATTGTTTTTACATAAAGCAAAAATTAGAGACCCGTAAATGTGGACGTCTAGAAAGCTCGTCTTCCATTCACTGTACCATAGTGTGACCAACATAGATTTAGTATACTAGAGTAGGGAAGCCAGGTTAGGTGTTACATGACAATAGAGAGAAATGAAGAGAAATAAAGAGCAAGTAAATGAGACAGTATCTATCTGTCTTTCTTTTTTATTACATATTCTTCTTTCTTGTTTATGATTAAACAAAGATACAAGTTTCATTTCCTCTTATTATTTATTGCGACACTCTCACTTACAGCCCTGCCTAAGACTAGACTAGTATAAAAAATGGTATGGTAACGACATAGAACGACGTTTCTAGACGATAGTAGACTTAAGGACATAAAAAAAAGTATTAACAAAAAAAATGCGATTTCAGTAGAGTATCTCAACAAGTTATAGAGCAAAGCGAAGATCATATCTTCGCGTCCCACTTAATGCTGTCACTGTTTAACACTAACCACACGAAATTGGAGGCAAGTACAAGTACATATACACATGCTTGAGACATACGATTTTGCTTAACATCTCCAATTCTGAGTTAGAAGTAAATCGTCAAGTGTAACTCATTTGGCAGCATTTAGGAACCACAAGACATCTTATTGTCAATAATCTAAATGCCTAAAGACCAAAGTTAACCAATAGTTTACAAAACTTAACTTCTTCGTCAGGGTACAGTCACCGATACTAAAATCTTCTGTCGCCACTCCAGTGTAGTCTCCTAAACATCCCCCAACCGCCGTTATCTTTACAGTCAATTTAACAACTACCATAAAATAATTAATGGCGCTGTAAAACATTACGGTAGCCAAACTACAATTATTATTCGGGCACTCGACTCCGCTTATCATATCAACAAATTTGTAGATAGTAGGTACGGTAAACGGACACCTGCTTCAAATTAAGCTGTGGGAAATAGTTATATCTTAACTATACACGATCAAATTAAAGGGAGAAAAATTTGTGTTAAAACCGCGAAACTATATTTTAGTTTTTATCCTAGGTAAGCATAGACGATGTGTCGTTAAAGGCGACTAAGGTAAGTTGAGATCAGGCAGGCGGCCGGTCGTAAAATACGTAGCCAAATCATGTGACAACATGTGTGTAACATGTTGTGCCGACCCCACTTAGAGTTGGAAAAGGGCTGGAGAATGATGATTCTAGGTAAGCATAAAAAAGGAATTGTCAGTTACAATCAACCTGAGTATAGTGCATCTTAGCTTTACTATTTCGATGTGAATGCGCCTTTTTTAATGCGAACTACATGCGGTTATATAGAGCTCAAATTTTTTTAAAGAGCATAAAAGTAAAAGTAAGAGCCGCTTACTATCCTACTGGCCACCCATAGGCCTCCCCTCTCTCCGTTCTTGGAGAGAAGGATTGGAGCTAAGACCTACCACATTGCTCAAATGCGGATTGGTAGGTTCACATATTCCTTGAATTCTCTAGATATATGTACGTAGGTTCGAAATATGTAGGATTTCTGACGATGTTTCTCTTCGCCGAAAGGCGTGTGATAAATTGCAATTATTAATTAGGCACATAAGTTTTAACAGAAAAATTCATTGGTGCCTGCCCAATAGCATTGTCAATAGCATAGCTATCACAGCTTTTAAAGCGTATAATCAACTGTAAATACGCTATATAACCAAATCGTTAATGAAAAATTATACACCAAAACAAATCAAAAAGTTAAATGTGTATTACAAGTTTAATGTTGATGATAATACATATTTTAAAATTTGTTATATCGTTATCTTTTCACTGTTTATACATATCGATGAAATTTTAAAAAGGAATATTGAACACCTGGTTCTATATGTTCTCCCTTGGGAAAATTTGCTTTTCAAAGACATTAGGGGTAACATTGGACAAAGTTCACATGCAAAGGAATTGTCCGTTATCAGTTCTATGTTTTGATTGTAGTTTTAGTTTATGGTTATATTTTAAGATTTTGAAATTTTAGTTAAGTACTAGTTGCAAGTAGCAACTTCGTTTGTCACTAATTGAGAGTGAAAATACTTAAGGAATTTTTAGGAATCTTTTTCCACAAAAGAAGGATTTTTTATCTATTCGCCTGTTATATGAGCTTCACTTATACCAAATTTAAGTCTTTAGAGTTATCTCTAGAAAGGACACATTTTATTTGCTTATGTAATAATAAAGTAAGGAAAACTCCATTAATAACAGATAACCAACACATGTCATTTATAAATAGGTAAAAATAATACAAGGTACGTAAGTAATTTGGTAATTTTAATATTGAGGAAATTTTTAAGAAACTGTCAGGGAAGAATGGCAATAAACACTACAGTGAAGATAATGTGAGAATTAATGAAACGTCATAGTGTTTTGCGGTTCACGATTAGTATTTTTTTGAATTAAGCCTTTTTTACTTTAGGCTTTTTTATATATGCATGGAAATTATTCAAATATGCTTAAAATATTATAATTTTAGGAATTTTTTAACATAAGAAAAAAAAAATAATTTCAATTATTCTAAAGTAATATAAATAAATATAAAATACAAACCTATTTAGTTTTCCAAAAGCATACATGAGATATCTGCGGTATTATTTATATTGATAAAACGTGCCGCTTCTGTGAATCCAATGTGATTGCAAACCGGTGCAGGAAGTGAATACAGAATAAATATATGTAGTATATAATAGGTATATTTTATACAATATAATTATACACTATCACGTCATTTTGACTGATGGAAATATGAGGCTGTAAATAGACTATATTACGAAAACGTGATCGCACGCAAAAATTAAAACAAATTCTAGTTAAAAGATTTCATGTCCCTACCCTCCAGACGAGGGTACCGTTGACCAATACTGGGAAAACTGATCATGCTTTTCATTAACTGTACATAGGTTAAGGATAAAAAGTTATATATAGTGTAAAGATTTAGACTTTATATTTCACACTTGGTATTACAAGACATTTGAAGTCTTCAGGTACTTATTTACTGTTGGAAATGATATATCCGAATAAAATTCTAAGGCACTATATGTTTCGAAAGAAAAATGCGTTATATATGCATGATAATCAATAAAATGTTTATCAAACTATAGGTAAATGTTGTTTTATGCACCCCAAGTCTTTCAAGATTGTTGGGTGCATGGGAAAACATCTGTGTCCACATTGCTTGTGATAACGTCCACTCAGCCCTATCTACGTCATAGTAATAGGCACCTATCGACCATGACTTGACAGTAATCAACTTAGGAATTCCTTGAAACTAATACTATCTAACGTGGGACATTTAATTACAATGATCTAGTGTCATTAATATAATGGATTAGTGATCAAAATATTAAATTAATATATTTTTTTAAACATTTTTGAGTTTGTTAAATTATTGTAAAGAAAATGTTTTGTTGTAAGGAAAATGGAAACGGTGTATCACGTTTTCGATTTGTTCCAATATAAATATTGTTAATTAACTTGATTAAGCTGCAAATAATTGATTATTTTTCCAATGAAACGCTTTCCGCGTTTAATTTTTCCGATTCTGCCTTTAAACGCAGACAATACAGACTTTTCATATACACACCATGTTAACCAATTTTTGGGTAACATTTTAACAATTGTTATGGCTTGTCAGACACGTTACACAGATGGATATTGGGAATTGTAGATGATTTTAGATATAAGCCGTTTTATATGTACATCATGAAAGAAAAATAGTGAAGTAGAGTAACGGGCTATTACAATCTCACAGCTGAGCAAATGGGGACGCTTTAACTATTAAGGAAATGAGGTAGACGTTAAGCGATCTCCTAACCAATGTAACCGTTATTTAACTAAGACCGATCAACTCCACCACTGGAAAAATCACACGATGTCACAGTTCAGCTATGACAATGGTGAAAATATTAAATAGCAATTTTTTTATTAATTTCTCTCAACTTATAAGTTTTTTCTTTTCTGATTGAAAGTTGTTATGCGCTCTTTATCTTTTTTGTTAGTTTTAGCTTCATTAATCATATTGATTCTTGACGATTCAAAAGTGTTTGAATAAGCTCTTTATTTGAACAAAGATTATTTTTATTTAATTTGTTACCGTTACTTATGATTCTTTTAATTACGTTACTTTGCGAAGATCCATAATACAAAATTAATTTTATCATAAATTTTGCACTAGAATAGTACAAAATTAATGTATCTTAAAATCGAAATAATTTGCGTCCCGACCGTGAGATATATTCTATAGGTAGGTATCGACGTGGTAACTGATCGCGAATAACGTTTAGCGAGTGGAAGCATTCCAAATAAGTACATAGTCGGTAATGAAGAACGGCTGGTGTTAACCGCGCGCATTACCGCCCGTCCGCTAACACACATACGCCCGCCGCGCCGCTACCAGATTAAACTCTGTCAATATTTAAATAGTATAGAATCTCAGGAGAAATTAGAGGCAACGTCTATAGACTAACACAAATGACTATGTAAATTCGTAGTAAAGTAAAGTAAAGTAAAGTAAAGTAACAGCCTGTTACTATGCCCACAGATGGGCTAAGGCCTCTTCTCTCCGTTTTTTTTTGGTGAGAAGGGTTGGAGCTAAGACCTACCACGCTGCTCCAATGCGGATTGGTAGGTTGCACATATCTCCAGAATTCTCTAGAGATATGCAGGTTTCCTCACGATGTTTTCCTTCACCGAAAAGCGTGTGATAAATTGTAATTTTCAATTAGACACATGAGTTTTAATATAAAAACTCATTGGAGCCTGCCTGGGTTTGAACTCGTATTCCCCTCGAAAGAGTCCCACGGTATAAGATAATAACAAAGAAATAAATAAAATAAAGCAATAGAAATAAATTGCCAGGCTTTTTTGTCAAATTAGTGTATATTTTCCGAAAACACTTTTATTACAGACTCAAAGGTATGTTGTGAAAAGCCGTCAAGCAATTAAGACCAGAATTTGATAGCGGTTAAAAGCTTTGGCTTTTATAAATATTGTAATAATGTGCGAAGCTAAATAAAAATCGAAATCTTCTATCTATATTAAATTTAAAAAATTAATAAAGTAGACAATATTTTTATAATTAGTATAACATATATCTTTTATTTTATAATATTAGGTCCTTACATATGAAATTGGCGTTTTCTATGGGAGGAACATAAAGTCGTTTTTTTTTAATGAAATATATTTAATTAATCAAAGTATGTACCATTGCTATGTATGCACTTTTGCCATCTCATAGGTAGTTCATTGATCCCCTTACTAAAAAAAACCATTCGGGCGGGAATCAATAAAATCTTTGAAGGCGGTTTGGACTGCCCCATCGGAGTTGAATTTTTTTCCTTGCAAGTAGTTATCCAAATTGCGAAAAAAATGGTAATCTGTTGGAGCAAGGTCCGGAGAGTACGGTGGATGTCTAAGACATTCTAATTGAAGCTCCTCTGATTTGGTAGCCGTCTGTTGTGCAGTGTGTGGTCTAGCGTTGTCCTGAAGCAGCAGTGGCCTAGAGCGATTGACCAGCCTCGGTTGTTTAGCAGCTAGCTTTTCCATCATGGTTTGCAGTTGCTGACAATAGATATCTGCCGTAATCGTCTGGCCAGATTTAAGAAAGCTGTAGTGAACGACACCGGCACTAGTCCACCAAACACTTACAAGCAACTTTTTTTTAGTCAATTTTCGCTTAGGGCAGGATTTGGCTGGTTCGCCAGGGTTCAGCCATTGCGATGAGCGCTTCCGATTATCGTAGAGGATCCACTTTTTATCACAGGTAATGATTCGATTTAAAATTCCTTCATTATTGTGCCGGTTGAGTAACGTAACGCAGCAGTCGACGCGCGTTTGTCGGTTTGCTCCACTCAATTCATGAGGTACCCACCTTTCAAGCTTTTTCACCTTCCCGATTTGCTTCAAGTGGATTAGAATAGTTTTATCACTAACACCGGAGCCTGCAGCTAACTCGGACGTGGTTTGCGATGGATCCGCTTCCACAATAGCCTTCAATTCTTCATTATCAACTTTGGTCTCCGGCCGTCCACGAGGCTTGTTCTGCAGGTCGAAATTTCCAGAACGAAAACGTTGGAACCAAAAACGCGCAGTGTTTTCTTTTGCGACACCGTCACCATACACATCATTAATCCTTCGAGCCGTTTCTGCAGCACTGGTGCCACGGTGGAACTCATACTCGTAGATAACGCGATATTTCATGTTTTCCATTTTGTAAACAGAGTGACATAAAGAAAAAAACAAAAGAAGAAAAAACAAATGAATTGGGGGGTTTGAAACACAAATGCATGAGTAAATAGCTGTATGAATTTGAATTTGGAATTCCTAACCATAAAGGTAATATTTGAGATCAAAGTGGCCAGTACGACAAAACGCCAATTTCATATGTAAGGACCTAATATACTCAAAAAATGTACGCGTCCCTATTACATGCCGTGGCAACCTATAATTAAGACTACATTTAATTAAGTAGCTTGTAGAGTATTTTGTAGTATTAAAAATGTAAGTCTTGTTGATTATCCTAATAAATAAAAATAAAAATAAACTATCACGTAATAATTGGATTTTTAATTGATTACTTTCTTCCGTTTGAATCCGTAATTTTAAACTTTAAACATATATTTAGAGCGTTTTATTGAAGAACATTTTTATTATTATTTATCTAGACAGGGATAAATTAAATTTTAGAATGTTCGAAACTGTTTCAATATTAAAAACAAATCAAATCTAAATAATCTTTATACTATAGCTCTTTCAAGCACTTTCAAATCGTCAAGGATTAATAAAATTAATTAAACTACAACTGGTTCGGAAATTTTACGTCAAATTGTACATTAGTAAACCGCATTCCGGTATGAAACTAAAAGGATTTTCAAATCCAGGAATTTTTATCATCCAAATAATCTTCAATTCGTACAAATGTTCTTATTTCGTATTGAATGAAATCGAGTCAAGTTCAGAAGTCATACATTAAGGTATATATACACAGCAAATATGATGCGGGCGATTGAAATAGCCTGTTTACACGGGGTGTTTGGGTGTGGATGCGGCACCTGTGAACGTGTTTGCACCCCCACTTACACGGCAAGCTAGAATAGATGTGCAAACTGTTTACTCGCACCGGCATCGCCCAGCTAGGCGAGGAAATCTTAATCTACGAAATAGGTTTCAATATAAATGATTCATTTGCGCATTGCTTAAGTTTGTAAACGAATATATCTACATTTATATTTAAATTTTTATATCAATTGTCTAAAAATCAACCATTTATGCATCTAAGTTTGTAAGTTTATTAGTAACGCCCTCGGCGACTAAGATAAGCACCCCACAAAGGGAATGTTTGCAAAGCACTATCGCGCTCCACGCGGAAATAAATCGGTTACAGGAAGACGATAAAAATCGTCACACGAGCTTCGCCTGCACCCTAATAAAAGCAGCGCCGTGCTCTTTTCTCAGTTTTAAGTGTGCGCAAATAAATCTAATCATATAAAAATGCTTCCATACCCAAGCAGGTTCTAAGATTAGTTTTTGGACTTATAAAGTTTTTCATAATAAATATTATAATAAGTAATAATTGAAATTCGTTGCTAAATAACAAAAAGTTAATAAAATTTAAATAAAGCTAACGGTTTCAATAGACATTATATAACAAAATCCCTCCAAACCTTCGCCACATTCGCGATACTTGTTCGCGATAAATGGATTTGCTTGCGGTTTTGTCCATTAGTAACAATAACAACAAATACTCTATGTATTTTTGGTTATTGTTAGATAGAGTAATGATATATCTAGTCAGTGGTGTAGTACCGGAGGGCTAGACGAGGCAATGCCTTGGGGCCCAGAAGTTCAGGGGGTGCTCCGAACTTGCCTAAGAAAATATGTCAATTGCGCTATGCGTATTGCGCTTTTAAAGGTCTACATAAAAGCCCGCGATGGCATTTATGTATCCTTTCAGAAAAGCTTATAATATTTACAAAATTACTTATATAACTTTTAAGAAAATGGTAATATATATTTCGGCAATTGGATAGCTATTGATACAGATATGTATTCGAACGTTAGCTACTTTAAGCTAGTTTTTCAGTTCATTGTGATTTCTATCTTAGGAATAGACGCAAAGTGAAAACTAATCCGCGCAAAAAGTAAATGTTTAACTGCCCGACACAACAGTGGTCCGCCTAGTTAATTATAACTTAGTTTCGATGCATTTAATGTAGTGCAGTATTTGCTTGAATTGTGCAATATATATGTATATAACATGAAAAGTGTTGTTCGCACATTTTCTATACGCAACCCTAAAATGGATATCCAAAGACTAAAAAGCCGACAGTCGATAGGAAATTAATAAACAAGGAGCTGATAAGAGATAACAGTATTCAATAAGGCTGTACATCAAGTGTCGGTTTCACGAAGACGCCGACCTCGCGCCCCGTATCTTACAACTACAGTTTAAGATAGTATACTGTAGTTATAAAGATGTCGTATTAATTACAGAATTTCTCAGTATATGGGGTCACATCCATTACTAATCTAAGACGTACCGCTTAATTAATTTATCTGTTCATAATATATTTTCTGAGAACTGATCGCCGCATAATCTACCTAAAACTCTGTTAAAATAATTAATACAATCTTAGTAGAAAAGATATTTCGGGAGCGATGCAAATAAATATATTTACGTTAACAGAATAATTTAAAAAAATATTCTGATAACATAATGTTAACTTATTGATATCATTTTATATTTAGATTGTGTTTATAATTAAAATTATCGATTATTAATCCGATTTAAAAAAATATATAGCTTTAAAAAACGGCATTAAATTTAGGAATGATTTCTTATGTCTTAGAGCCAAATAAACTACTAACTTGTGAAAATTAAGGTGAAATGCAAAGAATTCGAACATAGCGAACTTCTTCATTTCTCTTGCACATGGCACAGGCATTTGTCTGTGTCACTAATTCTAATACTCTACCTTAAACAGTGTGTCTATACTAAATTGTCTATACTAAAATGCCTTCACTAAATTGTCTGATTTATAGTACTATAAGCAATCGTATATCAGAATACATTAAAATATATATCGATCGGAGCACGTTGTGTAAAAGTGTTGTAAAGTAACGGCCTATCAAACTGCTAGGCAAAGGCCTCTCTGCGTTTTTGGAGATAATGAATTGAGCTAAGACTTGGTACGTTACACATATGCCCAGGATTCTCTAGAGATATGCAGGTTTCCTTACAATGTTTTTCTAAGTAGCGTGTTATAAACTGCAATTATCGATGAGACGCATATGTTTCAAGTCATTGGTTGCCCGGGGTGTTAACCTATGACCCTCTCGAAAGTGTTCCACTGCCACATCGTCGGCTATACAAGCTGTGTAATTGAAATGTTATACTGCAATGGATAATAATCGCCGAAATCGAAAGCAAAGAAAGAAAAATTTTCATAGTCGTCTTTGTATTGCAATTTTTAAACAAATATTTAAATAGTGAAAACCTGAGAGCGAGTGCTAATTAAACAACTCAATAGAAGAAATGCACATTACAATATGATGCCGGTTATCGTTAGCGCAGATGCTGCGCACTTGAATCTTAAGTGTTTTGTACTTCAAAATAGAATGAACTTTACTACTAAGCATATAAATTTGTTTCACGATTTAAATGTTCACTTTTTTTTATCAATTATGAATAAATTCATGCCGTGTGGTATCCGACTGAATAGAATAGACAACCCTCATTTCTTACCGAGATGTCGCGAAAGGCGACTAAGGTAAGTCGACCCACCGTGTGGTATCCGGTTGAGCAGAATAGACCACCCTTTTTTTACCGAGGGGTCGTAAAATACGACTAAGGTAAGTTGACGTCAGGCAGGCGGCCGGTCGTTAAATACGTAGCCAAATCATGTGACAACATGTTTGTAACGTGTTGTGCCGACCCCATTTAATGATGTATGGAATAAATTCATATTAATATGATAAATGCGATAGCCTGTCTATTATGCTTTCATGGCTTAACAGCTTTTTAAACTTTTGGAATTTATATACCGGGACTTATCTCGGTCATCAAGTATAGATCTTAATCTATACTTGATGTACAACTAACACAAAAGCTGTCTTTCTGTGTGTGATCGATTTTTTCAAAGTCTAGTGCAATTCGTCCTAAAGGTTTAGGTTAATTGTAAAAAAACCATTTTATTTAAAATTGAGTATAAAGGTTGCGCTGTTGTAAAAGAACTCACTTGTTGGGAGCTTTATTCGCGTGCGCCGCGTTAACCAGCAGAGACACAATAAAGTTATGTATTATCTACTAGAAAATATTAGACCTACATAAAATACTACGAAAAAGCCTGTGACAATATCTATCTCTTATGGTTAACTCACAATAACACCATTTATATTTAAAATTTTAAATGGGGAAAAATTTCGTGACACACTTAGTAAAAAAAAAAAAAAAAAAACTTAAACTTAGTATACAGGATAAAAAATCTTGTATTTTATCAGCTAACGTGAAGCACAAGTACGGCTAGTAATAATAATAAAATAGTACTTATTAAAACAAAATTTAGCTAACATCATATATTACATTTATTATATTATATTTTGTATTTTAGCGTAAAAAAGTTTTTTTTTTAATTCTCGCTCACAATATTTATTAATTGTATGTGAAATATACAAGTTTTCAAAACAAACTCAGTCAGATTTAGTAAATCAAAACATAAATTCAAATATTATGAAGAAGTAATCCAGACAATGTCAGTATTAATCAAATCAATATAAATTATTGCAAATACTCTATTTTTGCAATAATTTGTTATATTGCCCTTTATAAGTGAGTGTCAATCGGAATTGTAATAATATCTTTTGTCTTTATAAATATTAATATAAAATTGTTTAAGGTAAATCTAGGCAAAGGCTATTCAAAATTGTTAATTTTTACAAAAAATATATATTTATATATGAATAATGGCTGTAATTCCAGAGAGCTTAAAAGCTCAGTACGCAAGCGACGCTCGGACGTATCGTAATCATAGAAAGTCTCGTGTTATTTATGTACACTTTTCATCATGATGGATTCCTTTATCGTAAATTGCGTAATGAATAATAAAATGAAATAAATATATAAGTAAAAAAAATATAACTTCCTCGAACTCCGAACTTGAACTCGAACTCCGAAATGACTGGCCCGTTGGCGCAGTGGATAGTGACCCTGCCTTCAGCTCCGCGGGTTGCGGGTTCGGTTCCCACCGAGGGCCAACATTTTCTATAAACCATTTGTTGGTTCTTCGAGCCTGGGTGTGTATTTGTATTTAAGTATGTATATAAAATTATATATTTAGTATATTACCAGTTGTCTGTTACCCATAACACAAGTGTAAGTGTTCCATATATTGATTATTATTTGCTCTTTCCATAATATTTTTTAGCTTAGGTTTGATAATTTAGATAATATCAATGCACAATGAGAATAATTCATAAAATTTCAGTATTGATTGAGAAATACGTCAAAACATTTTTTGAGTTTAATTTAGATGGCTTTTCAAAACTAAGTTAAATTATTTTAATTATCATATAGTTTTTCGCACGTTGTTTTTGTCTTACAATGTATATAGTTTGAAAATAACTATTATTAATTTATGCTACAAAAACAAATGTTTTGATTTGTTAAAAGATGTTATACGAAACATTAACCAGATCTTAACTAAATGAAATCATTTATTCATTGTTGTATACACCTTATTTTAATAGACTGTAGTCTTTTAAAACCTCGTCAAAGTATAGGATCGCTACAACTCGGACAATAATCTCTGAAAATAATTTACATATTCTATATGTACCTTTTATTGTTTTTATGTATATACCGATCCAAATTCGTTTTGCCTTTTTTGTTAAATCAGTTCCGCGGTAAATTTCACTGCGTCTACGCAGCGCTACGAAAGCTCAGAAAGACATTAGTCGTAATAGGATAGATCGTACTTAATAATTGTTACATACTTGGTAGGTTGAGCGACTATGGTGTCGTAGTTAAATGATTGCAATAGCTTTGCAACGGCCTCATTGATCTCCAACTTCTCGCCTCGACTGTGTTCCTGTTCCCAGTTCATCATCACCAATGTAAGAAAAAGTTGTGTTTTAATCACAAGTGTACGACGTCGCGGTATGTGCGCGTGCGATCGACTCGAGCGCACCGACTATAAAGAGTTCCTTATGCTCGGATCATAGTTATAAGTGTATAGAGCGCGAGGCTATACGTTAGCTTTGTTTACTTCGCAATCGGATAGGTTTTTTTTTAATAAAGTTATAGTAAAAAGTCCTAAGGTTGACTTTTGTCATAAATTGAAATTTTCAAATAACATATCTTCCTTAAGTAATGTTTAAATATTGATGTGTATAAGTTGGTCAAAGGTTCTACATTAAATGACCATCAATAAGTTACACTTTGGGCTTCTAATACGTTTTACTAATAGTATAAAATAACAATAATTAATCAATGTAGATTAGCTGTAAGAGATCTCTGTCAAAGGGATAAGTTGACCTTTGTACCTTTTTTATTAATAATGTTTTCTTACGTTTTGTATGGTACATAAATAAATGAATAAATAAAAATAAAATCAATCAATTAATGGAAAGACTCTGGATGAGAAATAGTAATCGTTTTGTAGCTTTAGTCATTTCGAGAATCAATAATATAACTACTCGTATTATATTACGGGTAATATTTTCTCAACAAAAATGTTACACTGTATTTTTACTGTATTATTAATGCAGCAACTATAATAAATAAAAGTATTTATTTTATATGCTACTAGCTGACCGGGCAAACGTTTAGTTGTTTATTTGTAAGGAATTTCTAGTGTTTTACAAAAAAAATAAAAAAATTGACCAAAAAATATAAAAAAATGTTAGCGGTGGACAACCCTTATTTCTTACGGGTATAAAAATTGATAGTAGCCGATTCTTAGACCTCCTGAATAAGCATATAAAATTTTATAAAAATCGGTCAAGCCGTTTCGGAGGAGTATGGTAACTAACATTAGCATGACACGAGAGTTTTATATATAAGATATGGATGTTGTATAGCCTAATTGAATACGGTATTTTTAATAGAGTTTTCCAAGAGTTTCCGCCGATAACGACGTGAGTGGGCGGTACTGGGAGGTATCGTCGGCTCGTCCGCCATTGGCGCCGGCCACTGTGACGTCAAGGCGCCCGCGCCTTTATCTCCGTGCCTACCACAGTACCGACAGATTGCTCCGAGCACCATGAGAAACTCATAATATTCACATTCCTCAGTGAGTATGGATAAAATGATGTTTATTATTTGTGTACTTTGCAGACATTAAACAGAACCTGTACATAAAAAATTGAAAAACTATATGTAAATCCTTAACTAAAAAAATAATTAATAATTTAAAGTTGTGTAAATAAATTCCTTTAGCGTGAAAGCAGTAGATATCATTAATTAATTTAACGCAAATTAATAATTAAGATGTTTAAGCTTTTCAATGTACTGGCTTCGACATGACCTATAAATTATCACTCATCTAATCAGTACTTTGTTTGTAAGTAAGACTTCTTCGGTTAGTAAATTCTTATTCCGAAATTAATTATAACTCGATCCCATGGCAATTCAATCCATGTATTTAATAACAACCTCAAAAGTTTCCACGTAATTACCTGCAATGGTGTAATGTATAGATTACTAACTAAAATAATCCCGACATCTAAAATTCTATAATTAAAAACAACTACTAAAACGATGTTTATTTTTTATCACGGAATTCAGATAATACCATTAATGATTATATATGTAATTGTTAAAAAAAGCATAAATTTAACTGTTATAAATAAAAAAAAATAAAAGTCCAATTATACTCCAACTTTGCGAGAGTAAGCGTTGATGAAATATAACTACAATAACTATGAGACTTAAATTTACAAAGGAGAACCTGCCGAGTTTCTTGTCTACATTTACTTTGGCGGATTTTACTGAATCAGGGTTAAAGTTGACGATTCACAACGACTCGCAAATGTCTTTTTGCATAAATTATTTTTAATTTTACTGGTTTACGATGTTCGGAGTTCGGAAATTGTAAGTCTACCACCACGCAAGTAGTTAAAACTCATAAATTAGTTGCTTTATATTAAGTCTTCCAGTTGGTCAATTAACACGATCTAATTTTTGTGCCCAATTCACACAAGAAACCGCTAATTGATCTGTCAAGGTGGGGTACGAACGTGTTCCAACTGCCTTTTCTATAAATGATAGTTTATAACGATAGTTTTAAATCATTCACGATAATTATAGATAATTTAAATAAAATATTATATTATGAAGTACTTTATAAAAAATAGATAAGTAGTATTAATATACACATATTTGATTCATTTATTTACCGGGAAGTTCATTTATTTACCGTCAATACATACATCTACACTATTGTAAATTTTTATAATTACAAGCACAACGTAAACGGTATTATTATCGATGTATAAATTGTGAAAAACTTTGTATAAAAGGAGGCAAGAATTAAGCAGTAAGTTTTAAGACATATGTTTCATTCTCTCATCACCAGAAAAAATCTCATCAATCATTCTCCTGCCCTTATCCCACTCTAAGTGAGGTCGGCACAACATATTACCTTAGTCGCGTCTTAAGACACCTCGGTAAGAAAGGAGGGTGGTCTATTCTATGCCGGATACCACAGGGCGTGGACAGAAAAAATCTATTATATTATTATTAATGGATTTTTTCGATTCGATTCCATCGATTTTTTCAAGTCGATTTATTTGGAAGGGAGAAAAATCGATTATTCGATAGTTGTTTTATCACTCTAAGTCAATCCCTAGTCAGAAGTAAAACAGCTACTATAACAACATTATGTACATTAGGTATATATTTTATAAATAGAGTTATTATACTAGAGTAGGGAAGCCATAGGTAGGCCTGTGAGTGCTGCAATAAATAATGAGAGAATGAAAATCGTATACTTACTTCATTTTTAACTAATCACACATAAGAAAGAGAGAAAGATAGATACACTCTTATCTGCTTTCTCTTTATTGTAATATAACAAATTTTAAGTTTGCTAATCTAGTAAAATAGCTCTTTTTTGATTTTATATAGCATGCATGATAATGGTAACTGAAACTTAGTGCTAGGAACATTCAATGCGATTATTTATATCATTAAATTAAGACAATTATGATATTAAAGATGCGTGCTAATTTTTCTATCTAAAAATAAGCAGAGCGATAATAATGTCATAATATTTTTTTATTAAAATTATTTGTTGAGATTAGGTATCAAACATTTTTTTTTTACCATAGGTTTACCTGTTACCATATGCGACACCCAAATGTCACAATTGACTTCAGGATTCAAGCATTCAATTGTTATTACTCGGTGGACATCGGCGTCCCAAGAGTATAACCAAGAATACTAACTAAAATAAGTATCACAGACAAATAATTTATCCTTTTTGTTCTTACTTCTTAGTTCTTGTTGACTAATTCGTCTATGGTGTGAATAACCTAATGTTAAATGTTGTTTTGTATACCTAATTAAGAAATACAAAAAAGGATATAAAAGTAAAATTTCTACGTTAGTTATATAGATAACATTATTCGTCCTTTATCTAGTCATAAACCCATAAAATGAAAATAGCCGTAGAAGGTTGTGCCCATGGGGAACTGGAAAAAATTTACGAATGCATTGAAACATTGCAGGAAAGAGAATGTATAAAAATTGATTTGTTAATTTGTTGTGGAGATTTCCAATCTGTTCGTAATAATGATGATCTTCGGGCTATGGCTGTTCCCGAAAAGTATCAGAATATTTGCACCTTCTACAAGTAAGTTAATTTAGTTTAGTAGGTTAGTTTGGTTAAAAAGTGTATATAAAAACTATCACTAATTATGTTATCCATGCAGGTATTACAGTGGTGAGAAGCTAGCACCTGTCCTAACTATTTTCATTGGAGGTAACCATGAAGCTTCTAATTATTTACAAGAATTGCCTTATGGCGGTTGGGTGGCGCCAAATATTTATTATATAGGTAGAGCAGGTGTTATTAAATTCGGTAACTTAAGAATAGGTGGTAAGTATTGTATATACTTCTTATATTTTAGATACTTAATATAATAGATGAATTAACTACAATTTATTTCACATTGAATGAACAGCATACAATCAACTCCATACAGAAAATGTTATTCTCATTCAAGGTGTATCTTGTGTTTTGCATTGTACCTATATAAGTGAACAATAATATACCATGTAAGCAAATATTTTGATAAAATAATTTTGTTAATACAATTATATGATTATTTTATTTTAAATGAATTGGTATAATTTTCAAGTTTAGTATAAACATTTAAACTACTAAAATGCAAACAAGAATATTCAAGCTCTCATGAATAGTATTTACTAGTTTGTTAGTAGTACTACTTTGTTGTTTTATTTTTTTTTATTTTTCACATGTTACAGGATTATCAGGAATTTTCAAAGGACGTGATTATTTACAAGGCCTTTGGGAATGCCCACCTTACACACAAAATTCACTCAGATCTGTTTATCACATAAGGTCTTTGGATGTATATAGGTTAAGTCAAGTAAAAGAGAAAATACACATAATGCTGTCACATGACTGGCCTCAAGGTATAACAGATTATGGAGATCAACAGAATTTGTTAAGAAGAAAGCCTTTTCTAAGGTAGTTCTGAATGAATATATGTTACCCATAGCATGTTGGTTACAATATGATGACATCTTATAATTATATCGTTTTGAATATTTTATAGTTTACCTCCATTGTGAAAATCTGCACTATAAATACTACTTTGTAAAAATTGGCCTGTTCTGCCTCAACTATATCTATGTCTTAACCATATAACAACATTCTATAGTTGCAATAAAAAAATTTCTATGCACTATAATTGTCATTAGACTACAAGATCTCATTATTATGCTCACACTCAATTAATATAAAAATTTGAGGTTGAGGCTCAATATAAAGTTATTAAGCCTCACAATATTCACATTTAATTTTTAATGCTATATAATTGTTTTATGGCAGGGAAGACATTGAAAGTAATAAACTGGGGAGCGCACCAGCAGCAAAACTTTTACATGAACTTAGGCCACATTACTGGTTTGCTGCCCACTTGCATTGTCAATTTGCAGCTCTCGTTAAACATGATACTGATGAGGAAACTAAGTTTTTGGCTTTGGACAAATGTTTGCCAAAAAGAAGGCACTTGCAAATACTGGATTTGCCTGCAGAATTTGATGGTGACAAACTCCTTAAATATGACACAGAATGGTTAGCTGTATTGAAAAATACAAATCACCTTTTGTCTGTAAAAAATATTGATTGTCACTTACCAGGCCCTGGTGGTAATGAAAGGTAGGTCCTTAATGATTTTGTTGTATAATTTGTTTTAAAATCTAATTTTGGGTATTCTATATCAAAGGCAAAATAAATGAAGCGAAAGACAAAATGTTGAGTTAATATGACATAAACTTGTTTGCTTTACTTAAAGTCTCTGCAATTCTACCATGGAGTTGATATTTAAATGATCCTGTAGTTATAAACTGTAATTTTTATGATGCTAGTGAATAAGAGGTTAATATGAAATATTTACTAACCCTACATATAAAAAAATGAGAAATATTTTTTACATACAAAAATAATAGAAATATGGTCATTTTATTGTTTTTTCTTTAATGTTTTGATACATTCATACTAGGACAGAGCATCCAAGTTTCGATTCGTTTTTCGTTTCATTGAATAGGAATGGGCAGATACACATAATATTAATTAAATAATGTTATAAATATTAATATATAACAATTAATAATATAATATTATGATGTAATGTAATATATGTAATTTAAAATTCTTTAATTACTCTTAGATATGACTTTACTCCTACTATGCAAGAAAAAGAAGGTATAGAAAATGTTATGACTAAGTTAATAATAACAAATGATATGTTTGTGAGAACTGGACCTATATATAAAGCTGGAACTCCAAAATCCTTACCTACAGAACCTCTTTTGAACCCTCAAACAGCATATCTATGTGAGAAGCTAGGAATTGATGATCCAATTCAAGTGATTATGGCTAGATCTGGCAGAACTATCAAGCAAATACTAGCAGATAGTATTGAGATACAAGTTGAAAAAACTCCTATTAAATGTTCAAAACTCTCGCTCCCAGCTCCTGTAACACCTAATGAAAATGAAAGTCAACAAGAAAATACATTTACTCCTGAGAATAGTTGTTTATCTGACACAAGTATTGCATCAGATTGTTTAACACCACCAAGTGTAACAAAAAAAATTTTTAAGAGACGAAATTTAGCTATATACACTCCTGAACATAATACAATTGACTCTCCAGTAGATTCCACTAGTCCATGCTCGAGTAAATTACTTAGAAGTAATGAATTAACTAATTAGCAAGATTTATTTTTAAGTTATGACTAATTTAATTGAAGTTAATCATGATGAAAGAAAGGAGAACCCATTAGGTTGAATGACAAAAGAGTGCAGAGAGTTGTTGCTATTGTTGAATCCAAATAGAACTAAATCAAGTAGTAGTTTGAATAATCTTTGAAGAGAGCTATGTTAATACTATCAGCACTGAATGTTTACTGGTTGAACAAGAAGATAGAGGATTAAAATAATTTGAAACTATTTTTATATAATTTATTGCAATAATAGTTGAGTTATAAGAATCAAAAGAAAGTTAAATAAAGTTTTTTAATAGTATACTTTTAGGCAATATTATGTGCAATTTTATTATAAATGATTTATAATAACCAAAGCACAAATATTCTGGTAGGATATTCTATTTTAGAAATATATATCTGACATTATCAAGTTTTATTATTTAACAGCCCTTATTCACTAGTGCAGCACTAGAGTTATTACTTCTTTATAGAATTAGGCGTTACTTTGCGGAGATCCATAATACAAAAGTAATAATAAAATTATTTTGCTATAATCCGCGATACTATAGCAAACGAGTATCGCGGATTATAGCAAAATAATTTTATTATTACTTTTGAGTTATTACTTCATTTATAAGCAAAAACATAAGTTATACACATGTAACATACTGTGAATTAAGATTGTACAAAATCAGTCTAAGGCAAGATGATATAGTAGATGTTATAGTATATAGAGAGAACAGCTAAAAAGTTTAAAGTTTGAATCTTTATATTAATTGAGTTAAATTAGTTAAGTTTGAATCATGAAATTAAAAAATAAATGAATAATTTATATCTTTCAGATCGAATTCTTTATATTATTGATTATTGTCACTTTCAGGTATTTAATTTAAAAAAAATATTTTTCACTTAATACTTCAGCATAAATAAATAAATTTATAAGTCATTTGTCAAATGGGTTGTTAAATGTTGCTTTAATTGGGGCATATTTTTGGGTTCATAGCTGCACTGATTACACTTCAACTGTGTTGACATTAACATTTTGTGAATGTTACTGGGCATTCTTTCAATGTAACCATCATGCTGTAATTTCCTTAACAAATCTGCAATTAATATAGGAAACCATAATATAAATAAAAATAATCACTATATAAATCAAAATTAATTTTACCTATTTTTATCATTTCATGTTGCAGTATGTAAGACAGAAAACTTAATGTGAATACCATGTGTATATTACTAAATCTACAAGCCTTATAACATTAAATGTGCCATGAATGCCAAGTTTAAATATTTTTTTATTGTACTGTTATATAGTGTATCTGTAGGCTAGTACAGAACAATGACAATAGTTTTATAACAAATAATTTATGCAATTGACATACCTTTGTAGGGTATAAAAAAACTTGTAGTAAAGCTATTCCAGTGTATTTTGGTTTTAAGACATTTAGAGACCATATCATTACTAATCACATGCATGTGAAGCCTTTGCATACTAGGTGCTGCGTGAAAACCAGCTCGTAATTCAATATCCGAATGTTTACTTTTAATAGTTTCAAACATAGAACCAAATTCTGATATTAGATTTATATGCGTCTTATTCAATTTGTATATGCTACTTATATCTTCCACGGGCAATACAAGATAATGTATTCTAGCTTTAGGGTATTTATCTTTTATAACAACAATATGTGGTGTTTTCATATAAATGGATAGAGGATCTGTCATAGATTCGACTAAACCCAAGCTCCAGTGCTTCCTCTTAGAATCCATTAAATTTTATTTACTGATTTATATAAATATAAATTATAATTAAAAAAATTTCTATTTTCTATATTTTATATTTACACAACTACCGAATCAGAATTCTGAAATCTGAGAAATGCTAATCATGCGTCAATAGGCATTTTAAAAAATAATCGATTATTTAAACATTAAAAATCGATTATATTAATTACCCTCTTGTTATTTATTTTTAAACCTGAAACTTTTTTCCTTTGTAATTTTTTATTCGTAGTTGTCCACTTTAATTGGTCTTTATTCTAAGTAATTATTCAAATAAAAAAGCTAAATTTTAAAAAGCCACAAATAAAATTGTATTCGATTTTTTACTAATCGTTTTTTTTTAAGGGAGAAACAACGTTTTTTCCGCCCCAAGTTACATCCCTAGTAATTAATAATGTGCGTACATACATGGTATTCATAATACTTGGTATTAGAACTGAGCAAAACCTACTTTTGTGAAAAACGAAACGAAACAGTTATTAGACGGACGGAAAAGAAACGGTTTAAAAAACCGTTATTTAGAAACGCTTTAGAACTACACACTATACATATAGTGAACACAGTATACAAGTTGAATATCGAATACACTTTATTTACAATTAATATCTTCTCAAAAAAACTCATTTTTGCACTGTATTCTAAAAGACGCTTAAAAATGGCACGAATTTATTAACAGCGAGCGTATGTCAAAGAAATATCAGCTTTTTTCATATGTGCAAGGTATATTTAAGACGTAAGTTTCTTGAAACTGTTTGTTGAAACGACTTTGGAGAGTGATCGCTCCGTCTCGCTTATTATAACCGTATTTATGGGAGGTGTTAGCGAGATAGGGCGAAATTTGCTCACTCATTTATCGTTGCGTGCTTGTTTTTCGATATATGACGGCCCATTGAGACGACCGCAACTAGTTTTTTAAAAACGGTTACTCCTGTAGACAAAAAACCGTTTGTTCGTTACGCAGTAAGTAAGTATTTTTTATAACGGTTTCAGGAAAAAACGCCCAGATCTACTTGGTATATTATGTAAATACTCTGTGGCATTAGCTCTCAAACGAATCAATTTATGCAATATGTATTATTATCTTTCTTTATGACCATAACAGTGGCACGTAAAAAAGAGATAGATAATAAACGCCAATACATAGATACAAACGTAATATTGCACATTTTAGCTTCCCTACCGTAGTACCGTTATTAACTAAATTGTAATGGCATTTTACTATATGATTTTGTATAATAAGTTAATCACCAACTATCATTTTTTTTCCCAAGCTATTATTTTTATTTATATTAATTATTTTTTTTGTTCAATTAAGACGTTCAATGAATATTTAATTATAATATAATATATTTGTCTATTCAAATGGACTATATAGTTGAAAAAGACCAGTTTGGAAATTAATTACTTTGAAATTAGGTACTTATTGTATGTACCTAATTTTAAAATGTTTAAATTTTAATAAATCCAATAGATGTCAGTTATTAAATTAAGGTACAGTATTACCGATTGCTTGCACTTTTTTAACTTTATGACTCGATTAGAACTATTCGAAGTCGATCAATGTGCAAATTAGTTTTTTAAACAAGTTTTGGCTAGGTATTTTACGACCGACGTGAATTAGTAATTGTGAATTAAGTAATTGTAAGTGAATTAAGCCTTTTACAACACCTCGGTAAGAAACGAGGGTTGTCTATTCTACTCAGCCGGATAACACACGGCGGAAATTCGGGTGATAGCGATTGATACAGGTATATCGGATATTACAAAATAAGATTATTGCATGATGTATTACAAACGTTAATTAGTGTGTGTATTTATTTAAAGTCACATATAATATACAATTTGATACATACAGATATAATCATCAAATCTTACTATCTTATTTATTATATCAATAAATTAACATTTTAATCTTATTTCTATGAATTTAAGTATCGGTCATGACTGAAAAAGTTTTAAGTTATTTAATTTTAACTTTTGTTTTTTTCAGTCATAAGTTCATTACATATTATGAGTCAGATAATAAAGAAAATAGCGTACAAAATTATTAGAACTAGATACGGTAATAATTAACTTTTCAATCATGGTTGTCTTTAGTTGTTATGTTAAAATATATAATATCCGGCTTCATGCCATGTCCAATAATCAGGTTAACTAGCCAAATGTCAATCAATCTTTTATTATACATTCGTGACGGGTGGGCGACGTAACTACATGATTTACGTATTTGTCAGTCTATGAGTAATTAATTATCATATAATTATATTATGTTGATTCCACCCACAGATTAACTACTACTAAATTTCCAGTTCCTGACAGGTTCACGAGTTAACCCTTTTTAAGGTAGAGGCAGAATAGATGCCACTAAATAAAAATGTTTATATTACCCTCTGAATATGGGGCAGTGGCATATATGCTGCCAACAAATTTTCTACTGATTTCCCAGCGATTTTCATTAAAAATATTTCAACTAACATACAAAAATTTTATTTTCGTAACTTTCCTCGTTTCCACGGCCTTATAAATGGTTATTATTATTATTCATGAATCAACTTTTACAAATAATATCACGTATTCACGTTTTACATTCAATACCAATTAGGTCATTTATAGAAGTAGGCGTTATTTTTCGGAATTGCATAGTAAAGAAGTCACAATAGAATTATTTTATATATATTCCGCGTTTGTTAAGAAAATCTATGTAATGCTAATCTAATCTAATCTAAGGTAGGGGACGCCTGTCGGTACAGGGCGGGTGGTCAGCTCCAATTCTGGACTATTCCACCCATTTCCCCTCATGTTGGGACAAGGGTCTCACTGTTGTCCCGACAGTGTCACCTGCTCAAACCTACCAGTTGCTCTTACAAACCTTATGATATCCCTGAAGGGGATATTTGTTAGGTCTTCTTCTTCAATTTCATCCTTACCTAGTATCTCCCATCTTACCAGCGAGTACATAGGGCACTCAGCCATAAGGTGGAGACTCGTTTCTTCTTCTCCACACTCTGGGCACGCTGCATCTTCTTTTATTCTCATTATTGACAGGTGTCTGTTTAACAGGCAGTGCCCCGTAGTAATGCCTGTTATGATTGCCACATTTTCCCTGTTGTGAGACATTAGCTGTTTTGTTTTCTTAATGTCGAAAGATTTGAGAAACAGCTTTGATTGTCGGAACGTTGTGTTTCTCCATCTTTTACTCGATTCTATTTCTATTCTTTTATCTATAACGCGCTTGTAATGCTAAGTGTAGAAAGCAATACCGAATCAAACCGGATATAGGCTCCACGATAAAATCAACAAGCCTATGATGTTTCAGTTACAGGGCGAAACGATCGTTAACATTGCCGTAGTGATTGTGTGTAGTGCTTGTATAGAATGCTGTTGGTGGTGGTGACTTCTGATACGTGTGGCAACTAATCCTGCACGTATAAGGTATGAGAACGGTTTTGCTGCCTACACTTAACATTATACAGATTTTCTTAACTAACGCGGATTATACCAAAATAATTATATTATATTTATTTTGCACCACTTAAGTCCATAATTGAAATATACGATGAGTATTACTAAGTTAATAATAAACTATCACATTTTTTATATCAGTGCATAAAACAAATTTAGATTTAGATTATACATTTTGATAGATTGACGTTACTTAACAATATTTATCGGCATCATAAATAGAAAGTTATAAAAATAAAATAACTTTAATTACTTTACCTCTAATTATAAAAATAAGAAAATACTGTTAATCAGTATGATTATAGAATACTGCGTTCGAATTCTTATTCTAAATTTATTAGGTTACTTATCTTAAATACTTAAAATAATTCTTTATTTTCTTGTAGTGTAAAAACTACAACCATTGTCTAAATACGTTGCTTTGTATTACAACAAGGAATGTTTGCATTATTTAATAAATACTAGTGTACAAATCTATAGTTCGGCAGTTAGAATGTGTTTATATATAAGCCATGTCAATGGCGGTTGTATACAATCAATATTGTATGGTAAAAGTTTAAAGCGCGATACAACACGAGGTTCATGTATACTATCTGTTTACGCTTTTGACTATTTCAAAGAGCTTAGACCAGTGTTTCCCAATGGCTCACGCCCCAATGGACCACTTCAAAAATGGATTAAACATGAATGTAATCCTTTCGCTTTGGAGCATTTAAATGCAATGCTAGATTTCAGTGCCAAATTTAAGAAAGAAGCAAATTCTTCTTTCTAAATCTATCATTCAACATTTGTAAGTGAACAATTCAATTTTATAGGAAAATAGTGCAATATAGTGCAAAGGGAAAATCATATTAATTTTAGAAAGGTGGCATAAAAAAGGTTAGGAAACACGTGGCTTAGACAATTGTAGATGATAGAAAAAACTGGTTATAAGGCTTAAAATATTATTGGGCGTGTCTGTCTAATAAATAGCTTAATTTTCATTTATTTTTTAATTAAGGACAATATTTAATAAGGTTTTTGGTTGTTTTTCTAAAAATAATGTCTATTGTAATCGAAATTTTTCTTCGGTGTATATTATAATAATCAAGTAACATCGGTATTTTTTTAATCTGTTTGAAAGTTTGATAAACTAAATTGTCATACACAGAAATATGATTTTCCTGTATATTATAGTATATGATTACATGACTAAACGAAAAATAATTGTTGATAAGTTTGTTTCTTGTTGTTAAATTTCTGTTTAATAGCATTTTTTGCTGTTCAGACTTTATAGTTTAAAACGCATTAAATATATTTACTGCGACAGAATTTAAAACACTATTTAAATAAATAATATTTTACATAACGATTTTAAACTCTCTTAATGAGCATAAATAAAACTATGGAATTATTGTACCGTGGGGCGACCCGTGTAACCTGTTTCCGGCAGCGAATGTTGGGCTAACTCTCTTAATATCTGTTCGAAGCCTTTTCCCGATGTCGAGTGTAGATTGTTGTTCTTCAGCATAGTCGAGTTTAATTTAGTTGCTAAATAGCACATCTGTAAGTCCAAGAAATGGATTATGAATTTTAAATGATTTATAGAAGTAGGCGTTACATTGCGGAATTACATATTACAGAAACTATAACAGAACTACTTTGCTAGAATCCGATCATAATGCATTACGATTTTGTCGTGGAGCCTATCCTCCTGATGATGCTTCGGTTCCAGGGCGAAACGATCGTAGAGATTTTGTGGGTGGTTGTCTGTATTGCTTGTGTGCATTGTTGCTGGTGGAGGCGTCTTGGGATGCATTTAGTGACTTGTCGAAAATGTGTAAGGTACGTGAATTTTACCTGCTTCATACACATTAATATTGCATGCATTCGCTTAACCCGCGCGGATTGTATCAAAGTAGTTCTTTTATAGTGTCTGTTTATGAGTTTTATATATTATCGTTAATAGTGAAATCATAAATAGAAGTATCCATAAACATCCATAGTGTACGTTATCGAGAGATATATTATGCGCGTAACTAATAATTTTATCTACAGCATTTGATTAATAATAATTATGATATTTATATCATGTTAGTATTGGTAAAAAAAGTAAACTCAATTAACTAACTACTGTTAATACTGTAATACAGGTGATTAATTTTATAAATAATAACTTGGAACTGGCAGCTTTTAGGACTTTTACATCTGTATTAATATTCTATCTATTAGAAGTGCGTCACTTTTGATTTTATGACCATTACTGACGCTGAGTCGAGACGTTCCCAAAGACTACATATGGACAAGCCAAGTATGCGGACCAATTGATATCATCATCATCCTCCTGCCTTTATCCCACTTAAATATGGTCGGCACAATATGTTACAAACATGTTGTCACATGTTTTTTACGACCGGCCTGACTTCAACTTACCTTAGTCGCCTTTTACGACATCTCGGTAAGAAAAAGGGTGGTCTATTCTACTCAGCCGGAGTACGGCGTACTAATTGACATATTACCAAATATTGTACGAATGGCGAAACAAGCATATGGGAATGCCTTGTGAAATAAGAAATTATTGAAACTCTGACTTATGTGTTACTTCATTTCATTTTTGTTTCTTACCAATAAAGCCGACATGAACAACAGTGCACCCAGCGCTACCGCCACCATCATTGATGTAGCACAATTGCCCTCTATCGGTGTCCGATGAAACAGTTCCCCTGGCATCACTACTGTGTACTCTATATTTTCTTTAAACCTCGTGAACGGAATGGTGCTGTTGTCAGCGACGAGCGATGCAGCTGATATGTTGTATGAAGAATTTGATCCTGGCAGCGATCTTTTTCTACGGCCGTGACCTAAAACAATGACATCGATGAATTAAGTTGAAGACACCATATAATGGAAGTCTTAAGACTGATTTACATATTCTTTTTTACTCATAATTTTTCTATTTGATTCTCCGGTATTTCGGAGAGTTCGTTGAGGGAATAAATCGTGTACGGTTTAGGTCTGTTCATTATTGATTACCAAAATTGAGTTGAACAATACCTTATGGTCATTGTCTTGTAAAAATGCGATCAAACTCTTGGATTGTTTAAGTTAGTCGGAAATCGATGGGGGAAAACTGTTTCTATCTTCCGCAGAAATTATTTTTTCTTGACTTAATGTGAAGACCTTAAGTGACAGATATCGCTAAAAAGTAGAAACGCTGACGTATCAATGGAAGTGAGGGTTTAAATTATTACATCTATCTGTATGCCTGGATAGACAGACGACCAAAACAAGTAACAGGGTTCTGCTTGATCTGACTGACAATTACTAGACAAATCATACAAGTCTATGTGTATAAAGTAATGTAAGAAAGTAATTGAAATATGGTCAGAATTAATTTGCAATGGAATAGGTAGGATATTTAATTTTGAATTCTTACCCGAAGGCTCGTATAGGTCTAGGCAATAATCAGGCTGACAGTCGGCGGCGTCCATGCATGCTTTTATTTGCGAATGTATCCAAAGTGTCGAGCGTTCTTTCATCGAAGCTAGGAGGAAGGCTTCAAAGTCTAAAAACACTTCGTTATGTCGCTCGCGATACCGTGCAGGTTGGTGTGGTATGATCGATGCGAAATCTTTGTTTCGACACCTGTGGGATATATATATTTCAATTTGAGTGTGGCTAACGTAAGTAGGTTTAATATAGATTTGCGGTAAAAAAAAAAACAAAACAAGATAATTTGAGAAAGGGATAAGTTGACTTTTGAACACTTTTTTATTAATAAGTTTTTTATGCTACAGAAATAAATAAATAAAAGAAATTACTGGTCAAGAAAACGACAAATAAATTGTACATTTGAAATTAGTCAACTATATCCGAAAGTACTTGAATTCTTAACCTTCAATCTTTTAAGATCGGAAAACAATACGAATCTCACTACAATTGGGTAAGATCTAGTGAATATTTTAAAGTGAATAAATAAATGGGACGTTTACATACACGGCTGTCCGTTCCTAAATCAAGCAACTTAATACTCGTGGTATTGATGACAGATAACTGTTAACTATATACTAACATAATTTTAAATGCATATAGGCAGGCTCGAAGAACACACAAAAAAGTTGTTAGAAAATGTTGGCACTCGGCGAGAATCGAACCGTCGACTCACGGAGCTGAAGGCTGCGCCAACGAGGCAGCCAAAGTTGCATAAGTATAGGTATTTATATGCTCACTACTACTAATACTGATAAATAGTAAATTTTACACGCCATATATTAAGCCATATTTAAGCATTTAAATTTATTATTTAATTTTTTTTTAGTATACCGATCGAAAAATCAATTACATGTATAATTCCAACGTACCCATCCTTTACTAACAAGACAGCTCCGGCTGCATGCGGTCGATCGGGATCAGGAGAAACTGCTACCTCAAGTAGTTTGATGTGACGCCAAGCAGAATCGGGGTTTATTCGAGCTCGTAGTTGGAGTTTAGTTCCGATTGGTACAGCCTGAAATGTGAGCATTTCGGTAAATTGTATTTTAAGATATTTTTACAAGGTTACAGAATCGACCTATTTTGTAAAATAAATGATTTCCATCCACATTTCTTATGGACTAGTCTTTAATGTTGTAATTTAAACAGTATATTTAGTAGATGTCAATCCTCTTGCAAAAAAGGCCCGAAGATCTGGCGATGTCAGGCCTCACAGGAGTCAACGTTAGGACGAAATTCTCCGATGCTGGTAGAGCTTTTGAACTCTGCTCTCCAAATTCGCATCTTCCACGAAGTTTCTGCACTCGCCCGTCCAGTCCGGTGATGTTTTAAAAGTCGATAGAATTACCAGCATATAGTTCGAAAAATCGGGCATTTCACCTACTAAATCTCCACAAGCATTTTATACGCAATTTGAATGTTACATTAGGACACAATTATTCCAGAAATATTAGACTTAGCTTGTTTCGTGTTTCTGATATCAGAATTCTGAGATCAAGCCATATGGCTTGACATAATAATGAAATACTTGTTTACTGACATGAAATACTTGTATTTTAGTATACAGAAATGATAATCAGAGTATCATTTATATTGATCGAACTTTTTTTTGTTTACCTCATTGACAAACTGTTATATTTTTTCTCATCTCATTTTGTCTTTTTTTACACAAAATATAGATTACGATTTATGGAATATCCCGGTTTGTATCACAATAAAAATTATTTTATTAAATTCTGTGTTATAAATTGTTGTTAAGGCATACAAATTTGTATACAAACGTCACGTACAGTATTTACCTGGTCGACGGGCATGTCAACTGAGAGATTGGAATGGCGGGATACTGGAGGTGCCTCCTTATACAACGCTACTTCGTACTCAAGGCGCCCCGGTGTTTCCTCCACTACGCCGGAAACCCGAGCACCGTGAGGACTGGAAATGTGTCTATATAAGTTATTACATACGTAAATGACTCATCTATTTACTACTCTAGAATTAATAAAAAGTAATTCTACTTCATACAAAGAACAGATGGGCGTTGGGGTTCCGAAGTCTTAGAGTGAGAGAAACGATTGACGATCGTTAAAAGATCGCAAGCAGATCTGAACGACACATTTAAAAAAAAAGAAGGAAATATCGATTTTAGTGAAATAGGAATGTCCTGTTGTAAAATCTAATATATGAAAAATTTGATGAAAATTTATATTTTTAATTTTTCGGTGAAAGAAACTATTGTTGGGTATATCTTAAGAATTCTTTGAATATATTATGTAACCTACAAAAATCTGAATAGGACCAGCGGGTCCTCGCTCCAAACATCTTTAAAAAAAGAAACAAATGTAGTGGACTAATTACAAAAATATAAGTATAGAAAAAAAAAAAAAACGATCTGATATTATTATTGTTATACTGTCATCTTTGTTGCATAAAAGACTTTAAATAATTCAAACGATAGGATAAGGATAAACGAATAAAGCTTTCATTTATTGGCAATATGATTTTAAAGGACTATACTCACAAGCTACCGGCAAAACCTGCTGCTTTGTTCTCAATGATGGTTGGTTCTGGCGGCTTGCACATTATTATAAGTTCCTGATCAGACTGCATGACCACTCCTGGGAACTGAGGGAACCAAATGCGGACGTGTACGAAACCCTAAAAAAAAAACACAAATCTTTATTGGTTTGAATTATATAGATACATTACTTGTAGTATTTTATTGTAACTGGTATTGATATTGGTTGCTACATATGAATTGTGTACGTTTTAATATCATATAAGGTCTTCTTAAAGAGGTCATTTTGCTTTTTAACGTCATATATAAAATGAATCTCTATTTCCCTCGGCCATCGCATCACGTGTGAATAGAATTGCGCTAATTCTTTTTGTGTTGTGTTAATAATTATTGTCAGGTGAAAGTTCTTCTCTTATATGATCTATTTGTCCATCTTACTTTTAATGCCTTAGTATTAACTAATCCACCTGTTCGCCGCGGGTAGTACTGTGGAGCGCAGCTATTCGCTTATGCTTATTTATTACCTACTTATTATTTTAAGTTTGTTTTATCTGCAATATTTATGAATAAAATAGCCCTGAAACCAACATCATACAGTACAAATTCACTGAAGAAGGTATTAAAGAATGTAAGGCAGCTGAAGTTTCATCATTGTGTGCTTTGCTTTAAGTATAAAAAAATATATCATTAATTAAGTTTTATGGAGCTCACAAGTTAGTATATCTATAAATTACCTTGAGTAAACGATAATTGTGACCTATATGTATAGTGCCCTACTCTCAAGTGACAGCTATCTGAGTCGCTAAAGTGGTATTTTGCAAGTCTTTAAGTTTCCACTTTAATACCGGTCTACGGATAGTTAATGGTATTAGGATTGCAGTACATGCCTTGTTCTCTATCTGACACCAACCTATACTGTTATTTTAACGGCATTTCTGTTATACATTATTGTAAAAAGAATACGCAATGGCCTATGAAAACGTTTTCTAAAATCGTTACATTATTATGTTACAGTATTTAGATGACTTTGCGTAAATACATTTGAGATGCTATATGAGTATCATCATTATATGATTTTATATATTTCGTTGGTAATGGGGACATTAGGTATTTTTATGTTAATAAGCAGATATCATTTGATCATTATATTACTTGACAGTTACTCTTATCGTTTACGGTGTTAAACATTGTTGTTTATAACCCCTAAGTGAACCAAAGTTAATCGATTTACACTTCACTTAGCTTAACACTTCAGCTTGAAAATAAACCGAGACTTCTGAAGTCATTTTCAGTCAATAGACTGAAAATAAACTCTTAAAGTATTTTTAAATTCCATTACAAAAATCTGCAAGAGAGATTTAAAGGCGTGTTATATGTAATAAGTTAAACCTGTTAACAGTTCTCAGTATGTATATAAATTTCAAAAATATATTTCATAATATGTTGATATAATTTAACAATAAACAAGTCAAGTTAGAAAAGCTAAAACTAGAAGAACAACGACAAGTTAGAAAAGTAGTTATAACAAAATTTCATGTCCCTATTGCTAACCGTTGAGGAGTTCCCTCGTCCGGTGCCAATCTTGACAACAGCATTAGGTCATGCTTTTCATAAACAAGCATTGTCACCGGCACTAGCTAACTGTAAAATTTCAATTCAATCGAACACCGGGAAGCGGTTCAAATTAAACTTGCACCTTATAGCTTTTAAAAAATACCGAATCGCGTTCATATAACATGTTTTATTAGAAGATTCGAGCAGTTGGTGATAGGAATCAATTTAAATTTTAATACTAGGAAAGTCTTTATTTAGAGCTTAATGGATCGTATCGAACTTAACTGACTAAATGTAACGTAACTCCTTCGTTTATCTGATTGTAAACAGATGTTCATTTACATACAATAAAAATGGAAACAGTTATAAGAATGTACGAACTTTTTTATTTAAGACATCCATTTCTTTATACACTACATATATTATATGCAATTGTTTGTCCTTATTTTATTTGTAAAACGTGATCGTTGTACGTTCTTTTTTATATGCTTCGTTCGTTCGTACGTTCTTCTTAAGTTTTAATATTGAATTTTTGGATTATTTGAATATTTAATTTTTGAATTTTTGGATTATTTATTTTTGGATAATTACACTGGGTTTTATAACAATCAAAAAATTATAGTTAATGACTTATAAGAGCTCTTTTACATCTCCTGAGATCGTTTTATGGTTTGAGGCACTAGCTTCTATCCCGATTTAGTCTATATGGTCTTCATTATCGATTTAAAAAATTAGTATATATAAGATTCCAGCCATTCGACTTCCTCCAAAATTCACATCGATCTGTTGCTTCGTTCGATTTTTTCTTTCGTTCCAAGTTTACATATCTAATATTGTTACATTTTATATGAAAACATTTATGCAATTCAAGTATTCTGCAAGGGAGTTACATATGCTATATAACTCACATCACACACATATGCCTAACTCACATCAGTTTAGCCTACAACCATATGTATATCGGTGACCCAGCGTGATAAAGTATCATATAACTTCAATCAGTTTTGCATACAACCTTACATCGCTGACCCCGTTATTGAAAAGTACCTACCATATAACTTACATCAGTTTAACCTACAACTCTATATCGATGACCCGGGATAATGTACCATATCACTTTCATCGACTTAGCATCAAACCCTATATTGGTGAGCGGGCGTCATAAAATAATATATAACTTACATCAGTTAAGCCTACTACGCTACATTAGTTCTCCCGATATGATAAAGTACCATATAACTTACATCAGTTTTTCATACAATCCCGCCGTGTGGTAACCGTCTGAGTAGAATAGACCACCCTCATTTCTTACCGAGGTGTCGTAAAAGGCGACTAAGGTAAGTTGACGTTCGGCAGGCGGCCGGTCGTAAAATACATAGCCAAATCATGTGACAACATGTTTGTAATATGTGTTGCCAACCTCACTTATAGTGGGATAAGGGCAGGATGATGATGAGTTTTTCATACAATCCTACATCGGCGACCCTAACGTGATAAAGTTCCACATAACTTACATCAGTTTTTCCAACCACACTAAATGGTCACTTACGTTTCTTTTCAGAACACCGCATTTAGTGAAGTCGCTAATCTTCAATCTGTATAGCAAGCCAGTAGGGTCGTCGGGCTCCGGCCGTATCTGGCACACGGGGTCTCCGATAGGGTCTGTAGTGCGGTCGTCGGCGAAGAGTGGGGCGCCTCGGAAGCCTTCCGGCTTTCTAAGGAGCGCTGTCACGGAATCTCGGATGCCCGAGCCGCCGCTAGCGAATGTGCATTGGATGTCCGTCACTGCAATAATAAAGATAATCATAGGACTAGTACTAATAAAGAGTACTAGAGATGATAGATATCAAATTAAAATTCAAGATTACCCTCAATAATTTTGAAATTTAATTATTTACATCAGATTTTGCGTAAGCCATCAGACCTCTAGATGTATTTGTAATATTCTTAAGTTAAAGAAGCTTATATAGGTGTTTATATAACTATTTAATTTGTAGTAAAAAATACAGAAGCCCAGCGGTAATACCGTGCGACCGTTTCGAGGTGGTCACGAGCTCTAACCAGTAAGCACTGAAAAATTTTCCTGTTAACATTTTTGTGTTTCATTGTAATTTATAACACGTTTTTCGTGGAAGGAAAACATCGTGAGGAAACCTATCTATCTCTAAAGAATTTTGGAGATGTGTAACCTACCAATCCGCATTAGAGCAATGTGATGGGTCTTATCTCAAACCATTCTCTCCATACACAGAGACAGGAGGCCTATGTCCAGGAGTGGAATAGTAAATAAATTATTATAAATTTATAATAAGTTGTGATAGCCTAGCCGTGAGACAGTACGACTCTCTAGAAGCGGTGAAACCGTGCGACTCTCTAGAGACTATCATGGGTTAAAACCCCGGACAGACACCAATGAGTTTTTCTATTAAAACTTATGTGTCTAATTGATAGTTGCAATTTATCACACGCTTTTCGGTGAAGGAAAACATCGTGAGGAAACCTGCATATCTCTAAAGAATTCTAGGGATATATGTAACCTACCAATCCACATTGGAGCAGCGTGGTAGGTCGTAGCTCCAATCCTTCTCTCCAATAACGGAGAGAGGAGGCCTTAGCCCAGCAGTGGGCATAATAACGGGCTGTTACTTTTTTATTTTACTTTATTATAAATTTAGATGTATACAGGCAGTTTGGGGAGAAGATTTAGTATCACACGGCATCAAAAATTATTCTGATTATTAGGCCATTAAGCATGTGTTATCTACTACATGCACAGTAACTATTGTAGATGTATTACTTACCGTCATAGTCTTGTGTTAACACGGCCGGAATCTGAAACAATGAGCATTCATTGAGTATACACCAATTACATACTTTGTTTCGTTTACTTCGGGATCCGTAATTTAACTGAATATGTATTGTAATCGTTTACAATAGACATAATAAAGAAACGAATACTAGTAAAGTACTAGTATTCGTTTCTTTATTATGAAACAGAATGTCCATATATAAAGATATATGCACATTCTTCTATTTTGTCTATAGGAAAAATCTATAAAAAAGCAAATATTATCTAAAAACTTTCAATTTGTTACGTAGATATACAAGTATATTAGTAGCTTTTGTCGGAGTGGACTTTAACAATATTATGATGAAATTTGGCACATGTGTGCCAAATTTCATCCAAGTCCATGGAATGATTATTGTATGATTGAAATCAAACAAAAACAACCGAAAAGTAAAATCTTTCTCATATATTTGATAATATTAGAAGGACTCATGGTTAATTGACTAGTAAAGGTAGTTCGAAATAAATAATGACATAAAATAAATAATCCTTTTGCTAACTACATTGTATAGTCACAATGGTAGTCTATAAATATTATTTTAAATAAATTGTCTTGTTTTTTATTTACAACCTAGCTTTATAGCCTGTAAAGAATTCTAAGATTCTGGCAAAAAATCCTACTTCGCAGAAAACACATATTTTTAATTTCTCTTTATGTCATAGAAATTGAAAGGAAGACACGTTGAGCCCAAAGACTACAGTGTACGTTGAGCCGTTGAAATTCTAGCCTTCTTGATTCATCGATGGGTTTAGTTATCATATTGGGATTAACTCAGTCATTTTGAAATGAACCATTTATATTTAGCGCCTGATTTTGAAGGAATATTTCCTCTTGGAACATAGGGACATTGTTTACTCTGCCAAGTAACCTATCAAGTACATGTGTATCCTTGTTTTAACTAGGACAATTTTCTCTTCATTATTACTTTCATCGTCATTGTACTAAATGCTAATATTACTATAAATATAACGGTCGCTTTTAACCAGGCTATAGAAATCGTGATCGGAACAAACCGCAGAGTTTAATGCCGGCTATTATCTTCCAGTGGCTGGGGACTGTAGATTTCAACAGTTTTAAGAGTAACTTAATTTTGTACGTGATCGGTATGTTCTAATTTTTAACAACCAGAATGTAAATTGCTAATATCCTCCGGCTAAGATTTGATATCAAACATTTGGTTCATTTGCGGAACCCTCATTTCTGATCTATTATCATTTTATCACTACAAAACATAGCTTAATTTATGGTCTGATGAGATTTTATCCATTTTGTGATGCTGCTCATTGTCAGCTACTAAGTAATCCATTAGTTATCATTAACTCCGATGTATTGTACTGTAGAAAGTCTAGAGGAACTTAGGATAAAAAACTCTCGTAACTTTTCGGAAGCTGCCTACCCTAGTTGTTTATTGTGAGTAATCTGTTTCAAAATTTGACATTCCAAACAGTACTATGCTTAGTCGATTTCATATTAAACTTAACCGTAAATTTTTATATAATCTATACTGGTAGGAGGTGTTATAGATCAAAGGTTTGCCTCACAAAACCCACGTAGATAAAATTTAATTTAAAACCTACCTAAAGTGTGAAATAAAAAAATAGCGTTTTAGGAAAAATAAATAAATTTGAAAAAGTAATACCAGACCAATAAATACGGGAGTATAGGAAGGTTAAGAGCGTTTTTCGTTATTTACTATTCATAAATCATGCTACGTTTTACGCTGAAATAAAATATTTTGAGGAAATAACTTTATATCCATATAAGTAACAAGATCTCTAACTAACTAGTTGCAAGAATCATATTTTGAAAAATTAAGTAATAAGTTTCTCAAAGGCTCCATTCGGCAGGGGCATTCAGAATTTTCCGAATCTCATCACTCTCCTGTTCTTATCCCACTTTAAGTGGGGTCGGTACCACATGTTACAAACATGTTGTCATATGATTTGGCTACATATTTTACGACTGGCCGCCTGCCTGACGCCAACTTACCTTAGTCGCCTTTTACGACACCTCGGTAAGAAATAAGGGTGGTCTATTCTATGCGGCCGAATACCACACGGCATTTACCTTAGTCGCCTCTTACGACACCTCGGTAAGAAATGAGGGGAGAGGAGGTAAGTTGACGTTAGACAGGCGGCCGGTCGTAAAATACGTAGCCAAATCATATGACAGCATGTTTGCAACATATTGTGCCGACCCCACTTAGAGTGGGATAAGGGCAGGAGAATGATCATGATGATGAATATATATAGACTACTTTTAAAAGTATCTGATTTTATTTCGAAAATATAAAATTTACGTATCTCATACTCATGAAGTATACTATTCTACTCTACTGGATACCACACGGCTTTTCCGAATCTACAGAAGAATAATAATTTAGAGGTTAAGAGGTTAAATAATAATAATATTTTGAACTTCATTTGAGGATGGCTGTAAGCTACAATCTTCAAGAAACTTCTAGAAGAGAAGAGAACTTTGGCCAGTCGTTACATAGTAATAGGCCGTTATATACTTTTTACTTCTTATTTTTTTAATTATGTTGTAAAGCGCATGGCTTGACAGATAACACCTTGTATTATTAACATGTACCAAACTGCACGCCATCAAGAATTTGTTACATTTACTAAATACATGAAAAAATAATGTAGGCCATTTATAATTCGGTTAAAATATATCCATTATCAAAAAAAAAAAACGTTATATGTTGCCGATCGCTATCAGAAATGCTTGTATGCAAATTAGAAGAGGTTCTGGCAAACGGTTCATTCCTAAAACGGTGCCGCTCTGGTTATTGAGCGTGAAGACAGACCGTGACGAAAATTAATTGATCTTTGGAGGAATGTTTTAATACCCAATTTTAAATATATTTTTTTATTTATAACAATTAAACATCATTTTCAATAATGGATCTCAACAGAAAATATTTTCTTTTACATGTATTCTTTCTATTGGGTGATAGCCCAGGGATGAGACCTATGAGACGTTGAGACTGTTACCAGGAGTTCACGGTTCAAGCTCCTGGAAAAGTTTTTCTCTGTGCTTAATTAATAAGCCAGCACATCACTAGAGAATACCTCGGCAGCACTGAGTTTACCAACTACAAATAATCTTATGAAACAGTAAAATTAAAATTATATAACAAAACGAAGGATAATAAAAAAAGTAAAGTAATGTAACGGCTGGTTACAATGCCACTGTTGGGTATAGGGCCTCCTCTCTCAGTTTTTGGAGAAAAAGGGTTGGAGCTAATACCAACCACGCTGCTCCTATGCGGATTGGTAGGTTACAAATATCCCCAGAATTCTCTAGAGATATGCAGGTTTCCTCACGATGTTTTCCTTCACCGAAAAGCGTGTGATAAATTGTAATTGTCAATAAGACACATAAGTTTTAATGGAAAAACTCATTGGTGCCTGCCCGGGGTTTGAACTCGTGACACTTTTGAAAGAATCTTACAGTCACAGGGCTATCTCAGCTCGACAACAAAACGAAGGATAATGCAACAATATAAATAAAACTATAATTGTATAACCTACATTTAAAATATTAACACTATATTAGAAAACGCATAGTCTATGCAAGCGCATTCCACTTCAAATTGGTACCTAGGTAACCGGATTGGAGACTAAACTGGTATTATCTTTACTTTCTCTTTTCACTTTAGGAAAATCTTTGAGCCCTGTATCCTATTTAACAGTTACTTCCTGTAATAGTTTATACTTACATTGATGCGCATAATCTTGGTTAATCTAATTACAAGTTGAGAGAAATTGTGCTAAAATTTTGATATTTCTAATAAGAAAATTTGTAACAGGTACAAAACAAGACCTATAAATATCTGAGGTTCAAATGTCCTATCTAAACGTGAAATCCTATTTCGATAAAACTACAAAGCTAAACGAAAAACAATCAATATGTCTTACATTTTCTTTTTAAATCTGTGTACATCTAACTCGATTATAAAAGTAGTTTATATTTTATGTCGGTGTAAAAAATCCTATTCTATTGCAAAAAACTTAATACACATAATTTATTAAATTGTATCTTGAAATAATCTCATTTTATACCGCCCTATTTCAAAAAACTAAGATAAACCTAAAAAAGTTTTATTGTTACTTTCGTATTTCCTTTGTTGCCACACAAATCTTATAATGTAAGGATTATAAATGAATATAGTGGCTCCTTTCCATAATCATCAATTACAAACGAGTAAGCGCGAGCGCGATCGTTTAGGGATCATGTCTCACTCAGCTGTACTCGCCAATCTTATTCTATGATCGCCTTCGATCGCCTACTACACCCCAGGAATTTACGGTTAATCGCATATGCATCAAAGGGAATCGTTGGATTATACCTATGATCGTAAATCTAGAGTGCTGTATTGTGTGTTCTGTGAATTTTAATTTTAGATACCAAACTAAAATGTCATATGGTCCGTACCACCCGTATAACTGCTTGTGACCACCTGAAAAAGTGTCTGTTTCATTTATACGATAATACAAATATATATGTATATAGTTTAATAATAGGTACGTGTGCCCACTTGCACGACGATTGTACTGATTATAGACGATCACACGTTCAACGATCATCGCCGATAGTGAAGAAAAGCATGTTTTGAAGCAATTGAAGACGTAAAAGAAATTGTTTTGCTTTTTCTTACCACGAAGTCTTAAAGAGGCACACTTTAAGTCGTTGCCGAATTAGCGTTCGGAATTCTTCCTAAGAACATGCGAGTAAAAGAGACAGAGTTATCTATAGTTCATATAACGTTATCCTTTTCTAACATTACGACCCCAATGAAATTCATACTTCATGGTAGGAAAAGAAAGCGGTTCGCGGTCGTCGTTTACGGCTTCAATTGAGTCGCAGTAAGAGTTCATGGTAGGCCTGCTGGCCTATAGATATGGCCTAAGGATTTATACCTACAATGAATATAATAGCACTTTAACTTACTTTTGGAGAGTTTTCGAAATCCATGTAACTCGGAACGATATGCTTGTATATACTTTCTCAAAAGCTTTTTTACTTGCAGAATATTACAATAGTATTCATATCCGAATGCAGTGACGCCAGGTACATCAAGATTAGAAATGTGATAATATGAATATGTAGTATATTTTTCGATTTTATGTATAAAGCAGCGAAATAAACCAGTTTTCAACATTAATTTTGGGCTACCTAGTTTTACGGTTGAAGCGCAGTATGATACAGTTTTTAAATTACGGTTAAAGTCAACCATAGCGCAAGACTAAACCACCAAAGTGAATCGATTTGATTTGATATTAAAGACATATTTAGTTCCGTCCATGACTGAACTAACCTGGAAACCTACATATTGAGGAAATTCTGTAAGTGAGACTAATTGCCACCTTTATCTCCTGTTTTTATTTTTTTAGCCTATAGGCATACGTATTATTGCAAGAGAATGCGGTATGATCAATTATTTATATACAACAAGATGCATTATATAAGAATTTGCTCAAATAGATGAATGACAAAGATTTAAAAAATTAAAAGTTACAATTTTTCGTAGTAAAAAAGTAAAGTACCGGCCTGTTACAATCCCACTGCTGGGAATAGGCCTCCTCTCTCCGTTTCTGGAGAGAAAGGTTGGAGCTAAGACCTACCACGCTGCTCCAATGCGGATTGGTAGGTTACTCATATCTCCAGAATTCTCCAGAGATACGCAGGTTTCCTCACGATGTTTTCCTTCACCGAAAAGCGAGTGATAAATTGTAATTATTAATTAGACACATGAGTTTTAATAGGAAAACTCATTGGTGCCTGCCCGGGTTTGAACTCGTGTTCCCCTCGAAAGAGTCGCACGGTCTCACCGCTGGGCTATCACAGCTTATTTTTTTGTAATTTTTCGTAATGTTAAATTATTCTTGTTGTGTAACTCCATAAATATTTTTGTTTTAACGTTAGTATTGTTCACGCAATATCGAGCGATCTATCATCTTAACCAAAACTAATATTGTGTCTTTCGTGTGTATTTACTTAAGTAAATGGTAGAGCTTCAATGTATAGTCAAACATAAGCAATGAATGTAACTATGTTGTATTTTAATTAAATCCTTTAAAAAAAGAATGTAGGTATATTCCTCTCAGAAAGACAAGTAAATTTTATTAACAATTTTATTAGCTTTGACATATTGTAAATAAAGGATATACTAGTAGCATATACCAATGCAAATAGCCAAGATACACATATCGATGTGCTGCACCTGAGATATGCAGAGTTCCTTGCGATGTTAATCTTCATGGAAGGGCGAGTAATGTTTGTTAATATCAATTAGACAACTCAGTTTTTATAGAAAACTCGTTAGTGCCTGTCCGGGGTTAGAACTCGTAATCTTGTGATCACTAGTTAATACTAGAGCCGCGATCAGCTATTACGGCTTTAGTATTAACTATTGATTAAATAGCGAGATAAATAATAATTATGTACATAAAATTCGTAATTAACGGTAAGGACTCCGTGGCGCAACGGTAGCGCGTCTGACTCCAGATCAGAAGGTTGCGTGTTCAAATCACGTCGGGGTCATACGATATATTTTTATTAATTTTTTTCTTAAATTTACTGAGTTAAAATAATATATCAATTATTTAGAATTGGAAGTGACGTTTATCAATATTTCATTGATTATTTTCCTGAACGGCCACAAACTCATAAGACGAAAATAATAAATTTCCGATTGGCTTTACTGATGATAAAACAATCCGTTTGTCGAGTGTTAAATATATTAAAGAATCAATTTAATGATTCAGTGTAAAAAAAATAGCACTTCACATTTTTTATTTTGAAGTTCTCATGGGAAAGCGTTAATAAATAATATCAGATTGTGCCACAATTCATGCAGCTGGTTGTACTCAGTATTTCATAAAACGGCCTATTATATCTAATCTAAACGTACATTTCCTGAGATCATACTGGTGTATAAAGATCGTATCATCTTATAAAACATATATCTCAATTAGTTACAATGTATACGTTGCTTCCTTAACTTTGTCCGTTTGTCTCACGGTGTGTTATCGTTTTCTCAGGCGATTTGGGCTCATTAAATGCATAATTAAACTGCAATATCATATTTTATTATTACTAAAGTAAAAATAAAATTTTAATCCGCGATAAAGTAAATAGAAAATATGCTAAATGTATTAGTGGACTATCCGTTTTTTCATACCCGATACATGCAGGATTCGTAAAAACACATGCACAAACGTCCACCGCCGCCACCACAATACACAAACACTACACACATGTTCACTATCACAAACTCAACAATCGTTTCGTAAAAGAAAAGAAAGTGTTTCTTCGAACTTCATAGTGTTTATTGCCACAATTTATTTGCAAACAGATTTCGGGAAGTACAATCTTCCAATAATCAAGTCCGCTTATTGCTTAAGCCTGTAACATACCCCAAGTTTTATAAGGATACTAAAAAGTAAATTAGTACTTATAATAATGAGTGAAACATGTTCTGTCAATTTATTTTTACGTTTACTTCCAAAAAATATATATTGGATATTTTACATTAAAGATAACATGCATTTTACGGGTGAAAGGAAAGAAAACTTTATGAGATACGTAAATTATATATTTTCGAAATAAAAACAGATACTTTTAAAAGTAGTCTATATATACTCATCATCATCATCATTCTCCTACCCTTATCCCACTCTAAGTGGGGTCGGCACAACATATTTTACGACCGGCCGCTTGCCTGACGTCAACTTACCTTAGTCGCCTTTTACAACACCTCGGTAAGAAATGAGGATAGTCTATTCTATGCAGCCGGATACCACACGGCGTTTATCTTAATGCCTCTTACGACACCTCGGTAAAAAAGGAGGGTGGTCTATTCTATTCTGCCGGATACCACACGGCTTAGTAGTCTATATATATATTGTATTAAAAAAAGAGAATTGTTTTAGCTTCATTTACAAATTTAATATAGCTAAAAAAAGAAGGACAATGTTATTTAGGTCAAAGCTAATATAATCGCTGCTGGGTCTAGCCCAACATGTTTAGCAGTACTTAGATTGTTCTTAAATATTTAAGGTTATAGATTTGTACTTGTCTATTATTTCATTTGATGGTGACAGTAGATAACACCACAGAGTGCAAACCACCTAATTTTGAACTAGCCATTTCGAATGCACCTATAACCGGATTAGACTAAAAATGTCAGCAATCGTTGGAGTAATTGATTGCCAAATTGGATCGACACTTTACGTGTAGGCTTGATCTGTAGTCGTGGAGGTTTTTTTAAAAGCTTTTGAAATGCTTTTACTCTACTTGTTAATACTTACAAAAGTAATAATAAAATTATTTTGCTATAAACATAGCAAAAGAATTTTATTATTACTTTTGTATTATGAATCTTCGCAAAGTAACGCCTAATTCTATAAATTATGTTAATACTTAATTGTTTCTTACTTAAAGTAACGGCAAGTTACAACCCACTGCTAGGCATAGGCCTCCTCTCTCCGTTTCTGGAGAGAAGGGTTGGACTGCTCCAATGCGGATTGTTAGGTTACACATATCTCCAGAATTCTCTAGAGATATGCAGGTTTCCTCGCGATGTTTTCTTTCACCGAAAAGCGTGTGATAAATTGCAATTATCAATTAGACACATGAGTTTTAATAGAAAAACTCATTGGTGCCTGCCCGGGTTTGAACCCGTGTTCCCCTCGAAAGAGTCGCACGGTCTCACCGCTGGGCAACCACAGCTTAATAACAGGCATTCGATATATTTATATCTTTACCAACGGCCGTTCGATACCGGGCAATAGTCTCTTTTATAGGTAATTGTAACCTAAGAAGGTCATTGCTCATAACCATTTCGCTCGTGCAAACACTACAGTTACAATGTTAGCGATGCGCCAGCTAGTTACGCTGCAATGCATCAGTGTAAATCATTAATTGGTTCGATTATGTTCTATCGTTACCAACGCTACTATGAATACAAAGCTTTTCTATTTGCTTATATATATGTACAGTTAAATTAGATGCCAAAATATAATATATAATAATAATATATGGAACACTTACATACACGGTCGTCCGACACCAAAGTAAGTAACTTAATACTTGTGTTGTGGGTGACTGAGAACTGGTAGATATACTACATATATAATTTTAAATACATACTTAAATACAAATATAAACCCAGGCTGGAAGAACCAACAAATCACTACCCACTGCGCCAACGGGTCAGGCAAATATACTCTGTCGGAAATGATGTTGATGTCTTTCTTCGTTATCTTTCTAAAAATCCGTGATATTCTAAATGCTATCGATATAAAGTAAGTATTGTGTAGAGATACTTAACCTCAGAATTAGTGTTGGGACAGTTTAAGAAAATCATACTTTTGATACTTTTACATATTATTTTCTCCTGTCACGAGTATTTTTTTAATGCTTTCCACAATCTCTATTTTTTGTAATCATTTAAAGACACTTTTGATGTTGATGATGTTGTTTTTTTTCAATGTTTTGTTAAAGACGCACTGGCATATAATATTTAAAATTTGATGGCGACATAAGCAGTAAGTGTAATGGTATCCAGGATTTACCTCGTCGAAATAAAAAATTAATAATCAAACCAGATTTATTCATGATATTATTCTTTACAGCGAAACCACTTAGTATAAAAAAATTTTTTTTGAAGTTCTATCATAGATTGTACAACGCACAAATAAGAAACATAGGAATTAAGTGCATTGCTATCGGAAATCACATTAACGTAATGTCTAATTTTTTTATTAGAAAATTAATTAAATAAATTAAAATAATTAAAGAAATTCCTCTAATTTAAAAAAAGAGTGATAGGGATTTATAGACCGCGTTACTTATGTACTCCTTTTAAAGTAATTTCAAATCAACGTAATGATATAAGAAATATATTTAATTACATTTATATTTTAGTACTAAATTTTAAATATATATCATGATTTAAATCTTATTATAACGTAAAAATACTGGCATTAACTAAACGCAGAACTGTCGTATTATTTTAGAAGCGACAGGTTTACGAACGAGTTTGGTTTTAATACTTTGGGCCTTTCGATTGTATTGAGGTTAACTGAGGACGTGGTCGTACGTAAATAACATCTAATTTTTATAAAATTTTATTATATGACCTTTCTTTTTTGTTGACACGGTTTTAAATTCGGAAAAGTATTTAAAATAATAGTAGTAATAATACTTATCTTCTTCATTTTATGTATTAGTATAATCCAAAGTAATAAGACCTTACTCTGGATATCGGTACTTCTCAGTTGAATACAAAATATGTATTATATATATAGAAATATTTAACTTGTAGGTCTAATAGAAAATCTTATTGTTTTGCTAAAAATATATATTTTTACCAGGATTTTATAAAGATCCAGATCATGCGTTAAGAAGTAAAAAATAACAATAGGATTTTCTTTTTATAAACTACTTGTCATATTAATTAAACGCATCATTTTGCTATTGGTTATTAAAAATTCATAAGCTTTTAATTTTCCTAAAATTTCTGAAACTAAATAGATGGAAAAAGTTCATTTATTAGTTAAATTAGCACCGTTATGCGATCCTGCGAATAAGCTGTGATAGCCGAACGGTGAAACCGTGTGCCTCTCTCAAGGGAGTCACGGGTTGCAGACTGACACCAATGACTTTTTGTTAAAACTTGTGTCTAAATCATATGCATTCTATCTCTAGAGAATTCTGGGGATATGTGTAACTTACCAATTCGTATTTAATCAGCTTGGTAGGTCTTAGCTCCAACCCTTCTCTCAAAAAACGAAGAGAAGAGGCCTATGCTGCTAAGTTATTTTTTATAGTATTCAAATTACGTTGTTTCTTTTTCAGTATAATAGGGATACATCCCAATAAACAAAATATTTTCCCAAATTAGTGTTTTATGATAAGGATTTCATACGTTATTATCATTGCCGATCAAGCCATTGATAGCCCTGTCGCGAGGACAGGTAGATTTAAGCTGCATCGCTCACCGCTACCACGTTATTCGCCTCATTGAACATCCACCGTAGGTAGACATGCTGATTGCTAAACCTCTTTTAAAATATAGTTTAAAAACACTGAACAACCTTATTTCAATTCTTTATTTTTGTATAGTAGCGTTCAGTTATAAACGAGTCAACATTTTTTTTATATTATGTAGTTATTCATGTTTTCCCATAGTTGAGTTATATTATTCGTTAATTATTTATTATTAATTAATATAATATTCGTTTTGAAAAAGTGGATATGCCAAAAATTTCATTTTTTTTGTCGTTGTATACTAAAAAACAATTCTAAACTTAACTCTTCATAATTCATTTGTCTCGTAATTTACCATGACATATCGATATACTTACCAATTAAAATTGTTAAAATTACAGTTATATATCTCTTAGTAAGGTCGAACTATAGCTTAACGCATACTTTATTCTGATAAGCTTTTGTCTGCACTATTTAATGGTTAGGTAATGAACCAATGGTACGGAACGTTGCTTCTACAGAATAATCACTTAGAAACTCGGTGGTCAGTTTCTAAGAATGTTCGTCATAATTGTTGTTTTTTTGTTGATGTCTATTGCCTGATTAAAATCAGAGACATTTTTTAATTTATGATAACGAATCTAACAGTTAGAAAAAATGCGCCTCTAATCGTGTCACGTAAAACTTTAATTAAGTTGGAGTTCGGGTGATTAAGTTCCTGCCAGTTCATTCGATACATGCGAATTGTAAAGTTCATCAATACAAACAAGTGGATCTTTATCCAATCTCAGTAACTACGTCTCGTAGCAATATACATATATTTACATTACATCAAAACGATAGAATCGACTGCAATGAGGAAAGATTCCCTGGCGTTACCTCTTTGTTTAGCCAAATTTATACGTTGACTTCGATAACTACCTTGTTAGAAGTAAAAAATATTTTTAACTAGCATTTCATAATATATTTATCCCAGTTTCAATCATGGTGCAAAATATAGACCACACTCATTTCTTACGGAGGTGTCGTAAAGGTGACTAAAGTAAGTTGACGTCTGGCAGGGGGCCGGTTATATAACTATCCAAATCACATTAAAAATGTTTAATATGTATTGTCGACCCCACTTAGATGAGGATGAGGGTAAGAGAATACTAATATCAAAAGAATATCTTAAATGCCGTGGGGTATCCGGCAGAATAGAATAGACCACCCTCCTTTCTTACCGAGGTGTCGTAAGAGGCGACTAAGGTAAATGCCGTGTGGTATCCGGCTGCATAGAATAGACCACCCTCATTTCTTACCGAGGTGTCGTAAAAGGCGACTAAGGTAAGTTGACGTCAAGCAGGCGGCCGGTCGTAAAATACGTAACCAAATCATGTGACCACATTTGTAACATGTTGCGCCGATAAGGGCAGGAGAATGATGAATGATGATCAAAAGAATATCTTAAAAGATAAATGAAATAGAGAAAGTTCATGATAAAGGAAAAACTACTCATACTCATATACAAATTTCATGTTGATTATTTCGTTTTAACTGATAAAATAAATGTCTCTTAAGGCAAAGAACTTATAACATACTTAAGATTAAAGCATGTTACAAAATAATTTATCACAACGCCAAGTGTATCGTGACCACAATTTCCAGCGTGCCTAAACAGTTACGGACTCGTGATTTATGCTCAGCCATAAACATTTTTATGGTCATTATAAAGAAATTCACTATTTCAGATCTTTTTGAAAGCATTTTTGCGCATCTAACACAAATCCGCGAGGCATGAAATTTTAAATTTCAAGCGAATGCTATCATCACTTCATCATAATGTCCAGTCAATTGACTGCACTCATATAAGTAATATATTATAATTACATGTAACAATAAGGTAAATTTACAAAAAAAGAATGAGGTTAATTTACGCTCTTATTAACGATTAAGTATAATTTAATAAGAAATTAAGGTGTGATCGAACCCGCGACACTCAGGTCTCAAGGCTGTATGTAGACTGCGCTAACAGGCCAAAAAATTTAAATTGCACCTATATTAGTTATATAAATAACAGTAAAACATATTCAAAAAGTTCAAGACAAGCCCAGTGAGTTTTCTATAAACACTTATGTTACTGATTAGTATAGACTAATGATTAATGTTATCAATGTAAGAGTTTGTCACTTAAAAAAATTGCCACTTTTCTTTGGGAAACAGGAAACAAAACAAATATCGTATTATTCAGAGTGAATGTAGTCGCAAGTATCACTTTATCTATAGTTATTATAAAACATAGTCCCCAAAAGTTGTCTATCAGTATATGATCGAAGTTCTAAAAATCTACTAAACGGATTTTTGTACAGTTATTACTATATAAATATAGTGTTTACAGTTTATTGTAAATTGTGCTGGAGAGGTCGAGCGATTGTAAAAACTCGGTTGCTGGGTGCTTTTGACGCTTGGGCTCGTAAATCAGAAGAGACACTATAAAGTAATGAATGAAACATTTGTAGATCTACAAAAATACTACAAGAGAGTTACAGCATGTCTCACTCTCTCTCTTTTTATTTTGAGTTAACTCTTATGGTTAACTCAAAATAACTACTTTTATGTATTACTATTACGTATTAAAAATTTCAATATAAATGATATGTTAGGTGACTAGCCCGTTGGCGCAGAGGGTAGTATCCCCGCCTTCTGAGCCGCGGGTCGCGGCTTCGATTCCCGCCGTGGGCCAACATTTTCTATAAAAAGAAATTGTTGGTTCTTCGAGCCTGGGTGTATATTTGTATTTAAGTATGTATTTAAAATTATATATGTAGTATATCTACCAGTTGTCCGTCACCCATAACACAAGTATTAAGTTACTTACTTTCGGTCGGACGACCGTGTGTATAAGTGTATTTATTTATTTATTTTAGAGACTTTTCTCCTGGTTAGTGTCAGTCATTAATTAATTAATTAATGCGTTGGTTATCGTCGCCATAAATATTATTATTAAATATTATTAAAATTAGGCAGGTATTTTTATTTCTTTTATTACATTTTGGTTTAATTTGTATTTTTAACCTTGAATAAAATACGCGGGAATACCTTGCGACACACGTAATTTCCACGCGAACGAAGTAATGTAAAGTTTAGCTAGTTTCAATACAGAAAAATATTGAGGTAAAACCTGCACTTTTCTAGTGAATTGATGTGATGTGTAGCTTACTAATTTGTGTTGGGGAAGCGTGATAGTGGATGGGTCAAGCCTTCTCTCCAAACGAAAAAAGAGGCCTTTGCCTAGAAGTTTGTAAAATGTTTGGGCTAGAAGTAAGTAAATATAGTCTTAATTACTTAGATTTTAAAACGCATTTTTAATTTAGATTTCTTGAGTTACATATATATGGCACGTTAGGACTTGGGATTGTCTTCGGATACGCGGATTGTGGGTTCGATTCCCGCCGAGAGACAACATTTTCTATAAAAAGATTTGTTGGTTGGTTCTTCGAGTCGGGAAGTATAAATGTAGTAACTTAAAAATTACATATCAGGTATATGTAATTTTTAAGTAACTACATTGTCTATTACCTATAACACAAGTATTATCTTACTTTGCGGACAGATGACCGCGTGTGTAATTGTCCCAGATATGTATTTAAAATAAAATATTTATGTATGTAACGATGTTAGTTATTAACATAAAAAAGCTTAATATGCTTTTCTCTGTTAATCTAATGATAAATTATAATGTAGTTTAAGATAAACATTTCTGACATAGAGGCGTAGGTATTCTCCATACATCTTAACGGTTTTTACACGGCATTGTAACGAAACGCAAAGTTATACGGTGGCATACTTTCGTTATATTTTATGCGAGCACATGCTGAAATAGAATTAAACCGTGATTAAAGGTAACTAGATCATCATATTAATTATGACGATTTTAGCGAGGGATATCGTCCTAAATAAAAAAAACTAAATACAAATTCTTTATATTGGGGAAAAATGCGATAAAAATAAGGTTGCGTTAAATCCTGAAAAAGTATAAAAGTTAGCTGATTCTTCGTTTTTATTTAAAATTATCAATTGCCAATATTTGTAATCATTGTTGAGACAGATCTTAAAAGTGGTTGTTAACTAATCAAATTAGTAAACAAAGTCTTCTCAAGTTATCAGTTATCATTAAGTCATCTCAAGGACCAATAATTTTAAAAACCACAAGAGTTACTGTAATAATTTGTAATTAACTCGGACGTCTTAAATATTTAATATTATCAGAAGTTTTGGTTTAAAATTAATGCAGATGCCTCATGCATTAAACAATCCACGGGAGTAAGAAAAAAAAATACTTTCAACACTTAAGGATCCAAAATTTATTGAACTCGAACGAAGTTATAGAAAAAACTTATTCCAATTCTTAATGGAACCAAAATTGTACAAAAATTGTTAGCGAATACTTTATCTCTTACCCGTCAGGGATAAAATATTATGTTAAATCCTGATTTGCATTGCAACAGTATTTTTGTGTGTAAGTTTCATATATTTATATTTTAATTTAAATTATTTACAATTTTTGTATGTTTTAATTTGCTTTGAAAGAAGTTATAGTTTTTATATCAGACCTAGAAGCTTTTTTTAATGGTGATAATTATTTTCTTTTCAGATTATAAGATGTGTTCTCATATCTCAAAGTTTAATCACCAAAAATGGAAACAAGTGTTTCAATGTAACATTGCGACAATCCTTTAAAATATATTTAAAATGACGGGTAAATTCGACTCAAATATAAGATATAGCTATCTATATTTTATATTTGAGTCGAATTCATTAATTATATGATTATTTTATGACTCCATTTCGTATTAACGTTTAAGATTAGTTTGAATATGGTCATGATTATTTTGAAATCAGTTTGCAAATCAATAATCTAAATATGTACCATGCAATTTTCACCTATTGCCCTGCTCTTAAATAAAATGTCAAGGAGTTTTATAATTTAAATAATCCCTTGAACGTACCAAGAAGAGAAGTAGGAGAGAAGTGCTGGCGCTCGTCATGCTTGTAGACTGCCACAGTCGAGTGCGGAGCCAACCGTTAATGCTGTCTGCCCCGATTACCTCACTAATGCTACCACAAAAAAAACTATAATCGTTAGTTTTCCCTTATTTGCTTCATACAAAAAAATACTACACTGACACTTTTTTAGTTTCCGCCTCGGGAGTGCGCGCGCAATACTACGCAAACCTTTCCCGCGATAGTGACGAGCGCCGCAAGATTGGAAATGCGATTTCCGTTCGCGTGGTGCGCCTGCGACGTCTCGACACGGGACTGCGCGGAAGCCGGTGGTACGCCTCGCTTCACGAACAGTTAGCCAAGCTGAAGTTGGGGAGAGCCGCTTCCACCTGTTACAACTTTTCTCACGACATTAAAATTGCAATTCGACAATCTTATTATCTACATAGCTGATTAGCCTCTCCTTAGAGGAAATTAGGTTCTCATACAAACCACAGACGGGCACGGTGGCGTGACATTTACGTGGAGAAATCGTAGTATCGCTGTATCGCTGATTGAGTGACGGTGACCACAGGTCGCGAATGGTATGTTCGGCGTGCAATCTAAAATCAGATCATTTGATAAGATAACTAAATATGCTATTTGTCCGGGCTCATGGAGACTATCGATTTGATTTGTAATTATAATCTTTATAGAAAGTCAATCATCTAAAGATGCATCCTGATAAGCTTTTGATTTATTAACCCATATATCTCCTTAACAGTAGATACTCCAAATCTACCGAGCTAAATAAGCCGAATGCCGATTCTAATAAGAAATAACCTAGTAAATAGTATAGAAATAAATAATTTTAATCGCTGTTATGTTCTCAGCTAGCATATTTTTAACATTGATGTATTTTTTGCAAATACAAAGTAATCACACACTTACATACAATATTTATTGAGAGGCATGATTTATTCCGCAAATTAGAATTGTCAAATACTATTTGTATTTTCTTGATGAATAATAAAAATTCTCTTCATTTCATTCAATTTATCGTAAGTTCACGTGCCCATTTCTACATTTATAAACTCCAAGGAAGCACGGTTTAGTTGAAAATTCCTGTATACTCGCTTATATATAAACCTAAAAACCTACTAAAATAGAACTATACGTGAGAACATATGTAAGGAATGATCTTAGACCATAATAAATGTAGTTTTAATTCGCCGAAATCCGTTTGTTATACATATATTTTATTATAATAACAGATTAGTTAAACCAAAAAATTCAAGTAAGCATAATTTGCATAAAATTAGTGTTGTTTAGTAAGGCTACTTAACGATGATTAAATGATATTTTGTAAGATTGCTTCGTGGGTGGGAACTTTTGTCTGGGCCTTCTTTTAATTAGTAACTTAATGTTAAAAAAAGTGTAATTCGAAAAAATTATATTCTTTATTTATTTATGAAAAATGGTTAGGGCTTTAACATAGTACACTCGAGCAGCCTAAAAATCTAGGTCAACAAAGACTTGTGCGCCGAAAACTTCTTTATAATTTTATTTTCTTTTTATTTGAGAAAATTGTAAACAATATAAATCTAACATACTTTACTTAATAATAAAGAAAGAAAAATTATGAAATAATATAATTATATTATAACGTTTAGTTAAAAACATAGCATATAACGTGAAATAGGACGCCCTAAGTGCGTTCCGCAGCCAATAGCTTTAGCAAATAACTGCTTTTAGTACCATAGTCCGCCATAAGTTTTACTAAAGCTACGGAATTAAAGCATCTATCTATTTCTGGTTTTGAGCTAAAGCGTTGGATTCTAAAATAGCTGGCATATGTATAAGAAAAATCGATTTACCCTCTTTTAAATTATTATGATGAAAATGACGGTAACAATAACTAATTATGGATAACCAGACCTTGGTGTTACATTTACCACCTCTCCACAGAAGAATTAATATCTTTAAGTAGTCGTGGCGCTTATAAGTATGGTCTAAGCAGTTTACTTTCTAATACAAAAGCATGAAATTAGTATTGTCTTTGATTGTTATTTTTTAGTTTATTAGTATGCTTTCTTTTATTCTATTTTAACATATCCAAATTGCCTGTGCCTATCGAGTTCTTTTTTCTATACGTACATTAAAAACTTTAAAATAAATATTTAATCAATCTTTCGGCTACAAGGCTAGAAAACTTTAAGCATAAAATCAGATAAATATAGTCATTTTCTTTTAGTTCCTTTTATTCTGTACAAAATCTCTTAACACAATTGCGACCATAAAAGTTACGTAGAATAAAGAAAATAAAATTATACACATTTACAACTAAATAGTTATTGAAATAAACACCAATTGACATCTGAAATTCTTTAATAATACAAGGATTAATACAGATAATAAGCACTTGCATTAGAGGATGTGTTAAAGCTACATATTTAAAAATTTAATTTGTTTTATCCTTTTAAGTTTTAGTTTAGATTAGTAATACATCATTTATCTATAGTTATTATAAAAAAAATCTTAGGGACTTTGTTTTATAATAACTGTCTGTATGCAATCGATTTTCTCAAAATCTACTAAACGGGTTTTTGTGCGGTTAATCCTAAAAGGTCGTGTAATTCTTCTGGAAGGTTTTAAGTTAACAGTACTGTTTTATGTTATTTTATTGAAGAGGTCGAGCGGTTGTACTAAAATCGGCTGCTGGGAACTTTAAGTCGTGTGCGCTGCGTAAACCAACAGAAGTTAGGTACACTTAAGTGATATAGTAGAGAATTGTAGATCTAGAGAAATACTACAGACCATGTATCTTATGGTATACTCACAGTAATTACTTTTAAGTCCAAAAAATATTTTTTAAAATATTATGTTACACTGATTTCCACGCGAGCAAAGTCGCACAGCTAGTTTAGTAATATAATTTATACGTATTTTTTTATTAACAGCTTTCTCATTACCGTGTGTTATACTAATGTTTACTCGATGTATGCACTGGTTTCCTAAATATAACCGCTCCTCAACGTAGCGATAAAAGATTACAGTATATGGTAGAGCTGTTTCAAAAGTTTAAAATTTTACATTAATGTTTTCGGTTGAGTAATGTTCGGATTATAATTTTGATCTATTTTTGCAGGACGTTTTCTATCAACGCAGGGCGACGATCCATGACTGCGACCGCTCTCTTCACGCCCTTTTGCTTGGCTAATTACAATGTGAAGTTACTGCCTTACTAAAGCTTATGCAACAATTTGTGTAAAATGCAATGTTATGATCAAAGAAGAGTTACAGCCTAACGAAAATCTTAGTATTGTGAAGTCAGACCTTACCTTGTGATTTTAATGGGTATATCGATACTTTAAACAGTTCTTTTAATATTTTTTGACTTGTTGACAATTATGAATTTATTTTTATTGACGGTTACTGAATCTTTATAGGTTCATTCATGTAATATAATGCTTAGGTGGTGTATTTTACAACCAATATTATCTAAGTCAATTAAATGAATTATGAATTAAACTAATACGAAGCTCTTGGCTATACTTTACATTAGTCCCTGTGTAATCATTGACCGAAACAAACTGTGTATACAATAACCGTCGAGTCTACATTGCATATGGTGTTTTCGTGAGCACGGTCTAAATATTTTAAGTGTTAGCCGAGATTTTTTTAATATATTAAAAAACTAAATAATTGCGGCAATGACTTGACCATGACCACAACGCGTGTTGCCTTTTGGTGGCGTTAAATATACAGTTCGTAGCTCAGTTAGTAAGATTGCTGCAATCGTAAACAATGATATATATTCATGGCTAATAGATGCGCTGTGCGATGCAAAGTGCTTTCACCGCAAACTAGGTTCCCTATAAAACAGAAACTGGAAACTAAACTGGTGTAGTGATGCGTAAAAATGACTTAGTTAATCCAGCAGTTCAGATTTCTATTTTTTTATGATTTTTTTTTAATTTGCAGCCTAGTAAAGACTTATTCAAGCGGATAAAAATTGATAAAGATTTATATCTTACTAAATGTTAGCACTTGCTTTCCCGTAATACGATATATTAAGTCTCATGCCAATGCATGAGACCGGCATGAGCTCGGGTTTATCTTCAAGACAGCATTTGTAAAACTAATCAGTTTTCGTTCTTCGATCTTGTTCTAACCATTAGAGTTACCTTTTCTTCATGACTTGGAGAGCTCATTAAGCTGCCGGACGCAGTAATCCTGAGATAAGCAAAATGTGTCGTGTGAAAGTTTTTTTTTGTTTAAGACTAAATTTGCAGGCCTTAAAATTCCGAGAATTTAATATTAATCTGTTATTATACAAGGATAAGGCCTCTTCAGCGGAAAGAAAGATTGAAGTTTATTTATACTCATCCCGTCCTTCAATGCGGATAAAGTTACAATTATCCCACGAATATGAAGGTTCCCTAACGGCGTTTTTCTTCCTCCTTAAGTGCAGAATGAATATTAATTTCATAGATGCTTTACCAATAAATAGTCGAAGTCGCCTTAAATCCTTCCGTAATTTTGTTCACAAAAAAGAAAAATCATTAAATACGCAGCTATTATTATGCCACGATCGTGTAAAATTGCAGGCTTAAAAGTTAAAATATAGTAAATATATAAGTTAACTACTATTGGTTAAAATATTTTATCTATGAACATTTAAATCAAAAATATACCAATTATATCAATCTTAAATTACATACATGCTAGTTCAAAAAGGTTGTTAGTTAAATTGGTTTGTGAGTTTATTTGACAAATACACTACATTAAATATACAACATATAGGATGAAAATGTTTTCATTTCACAGGTACCTATCATAGATACCTATCTACCTATGTACCTGTGAAGGTACCTACCTTCACAGGTACATGTACCTATCAGTGTCTATAACTATTTATTGAATTACTCATATATTTTTTTTTCTATTGTTGCAAGCCATTTAAATTAACCTGCATATCAAGCTCATGTCTTGGCAAAATAACTGGTTTGATACATAGCTTACATATGTAACTTGTCTTTTTATTAACATCTCTATCTATACTTATTATAAAACAAAGTCGCAAAAAGCTGTCTGTATGTAAACGATTTTCTCAAAATCTAAAAAAAAAAATGGACACAGATGGAGCAATACCTCCGAATGGTTTAAGTAAATAGTCCATATCGGTATTATGTAAATTGTGTTGAAGAGATCGAGCAGTTGTTAAAAAACTTGCTTGCTGGGAGCTTTAGTCGCGTGCGCTGCGTAAACCAGCAGAGATACGCTAAAGTAATGTACTAGAGAATAGATCTATAGAAATACTACAAAAACTCCGGACTCGGACTTCATTAGAAAGTTGGGATTGTACATTGTAAACTTAAACGTTTACAAAGTAATGTCAGGGCTAATAGAAAGTAAAAATGTAAAATTTCTTTTCGTGTGTGTTACAATGTATCGTATAATGACGTTAGAGATAAGTCCCACATTGAGTGTGGACTGTTTCTGTATACATAAAAATCAATTGAAAAATAATTTTTGTAGGTCCATTTTTTACAAAATAATAGTCCGTCGACGTTCTAGAAGGTTTTATGGAGGCTTTTTTCGTTCTATATGTGAACATTAATTAAATATGAATATTCATCCTGCTAATTTCTGGATCAACATATATTATTTAATTAGGTTGTGTACTTTTGGAGTTTACTTTCAGTTGTTCAGTTTTAGTGAGTGAAAATGGAGCTTCGTGAGAAAATTTATAGTCTCCCAGAGGGCGATGGAGCCAACTTTACTGGTACGTGGTCGATGGACACACATTAAGCTGGCTCCCCAACTCTACCTAAACTCTATAGTCATAACGCATTCATATTTCTCGTACATCATTAGTGGTACAAATAATGTGAAACACTAGGTAAGCCCCGCATAACATACCGACAGCGTACGGCATCCGGGAATATGGAACGCTCAATTTATTGAACATTCTTCATACATACCATGTTAAACAAAAGCGACCTAACTTAATTTTTCTTTAAACTTACTAACTAAATTAAGCGTGATAAATAACTCGTTAGACATCTGTATAAAACAATGTAAACAGTTTGTAACCATGTAAACCCTTTATGTACCAAAATTTTGTAAAAATATATTTTTATGAAATTAATGTAAATACATACTAATATTATAAACGCGAAAGGCTGTCGGTCTTTATGTTGAATTATTAAAGCGTAAGATTAATGTTGTTTAAATAAGGTACTAATTAAAGCTTATATACCGAACTCTCATAAAGTATATAAAGGTTCATATTCTTCTTTAGGAACTCTAAACACTCATAGAAGTATAGTTAATGATAAAAGGGTGATTTTTATAATTTCACTTGATTTTTTTCGCTTTAGTTTGTTACTTTATATTTGGTCTACAATTAGTATTCTATCTATCTACTTAGATATATATTATATATATCTAATAAAATAAAATTATAATTAATTAAAATATAATTAGTATTCTATCTATCTACTTAGATATATTGTATATATTATATATACGTTTGTTGACGAGTTTGTTACAACACTTATAACTCGAGATCTGCTGGATAGATTTTCATGGTTTTTAATTCGTTCGATTTGTCTCCGCCCCGTATAGCAGAATACATCTTAAAAAACAATGAAAAATCGACGTATACATAATTATGAAAATAAATAAATGTTCATTCGTTTCGTACCTGTCAAACATTTGTTGTCATCCTGTCAAATACAGTAAGTAATGATTGGCATTTATGCATGCGTTCAGAAATTTATTTTGTGTAAACTTTTTAAAAAGGGTGAATACTATTGTCTGTATTTTTTTAATCAATTAAAAATGTTGAAAAGTGGCTTAAGCAGATACATAGAAGTTCCTAAATTATTTATGCGTGCGTACAGAAATTATGACAAATTATTAACATTTACGCGTGCGTTCAGAAATTTATTTTGTGTCATTACGTTCATCAAAGCCTAAATTAGTTCAGCTAAAGGTAACACACCATTCATTGACTATTAGGCGGTACGAAGTTCGCTGGGACAGCTATATATAAAGAAACAAAATCAGAAGGATGAAATGATTGATTTTGAGTTATCACACTATTGCAATTCTACGAGGTCTTAACAATTGTAAGCATTAGGGAAATGTTCGAGCGCGTGCCGTTGATGGTGTTTTTGCAGCCATTACTGACGCGAATCGAATCCCATGATTGATGATCTAAAACCTTCCGCGTGCTATCGTGACACCGTACGTGGACCCGAAATCGATATATACAGTAAAACTGAACCCGTTACACAATCGACGCTCTGATGCCCATGAAAATTACTAATGGACACGCTATAGCTTGCGACGTAAGTTATAGTGAGTTATTTTCGATTGGGTGATGAATTTATAATGATGAAATAACGATGAACATTTGTAGTGCAAGAAATAGGCCGGTGAATGACGTTCTCGCTAATAATTTATTTGATTTCGTTTGTAAGCATTATGTTGACATTTTATATAATAAACATATCGGATAAAGTGAAGATTTTTGGGGTACATTCTTTGGTTGTTCATGAACGACCCGTCTTGACCCATGATTGGGTGCGGGCGCGTGTGATTGAGGGGGTGCAATACACCCGGGCACTTCACCGATCATTGTCAAATCTTATAATACCCATCGGTGACTTCGTTGAGGCGTCCCAGAGTTGTTGTAATTTTATTGTTTGTATTTTTAATACACGTGTATAAAATTCATTTTAAAACTTTGGTAATTTGGGATTAGGGACGCCAGAGCTTTTCCCCGGGCGTCCGTTGTGCTTAATGTTAAGCACAATTCGTTATGGATAGAAAGTATAAGTACCCATGCTTATTGGTGAGTTGCTCCAATATCGCAGGATTGTCTTAATAGACTTGATCTGTCTAGGTCGTGACTGGTATTAACGAGATCTGCGTTATGACTAACTGGTCGTAGATTCATTCTAACATTCCTATTTCAAAGTATAATCACTTGACTATTTTTTCGTCTTCTGAAGATTATATTCGGTATTAAACAAAACTGGTTTAGTCATGTTAAGTCCCTATTTTCAGTGTTATACAACATCTGCCGAACATTTTTTTGATATATATATTCCATATTGTATGATCATAATAGTTATTTAATTTAAGATATTTCGTTCGAGATATTGGTATTATTTGCCAATTTTTATCAATCCAAAACTTACAGAATTGATTAGTGTAAGACTTATTACTTATAGACATATAAGATGAACATAATTTCGTCGATGTCTTATACAATTGTGAGTAGGAGTTATAAACGCTTACAAATAATGCCAAGAATTTACCGAATCGCAATAAAATATACTCGTATATACAATCATATAAATAAATGTTACATTGTAAAATAATTCTATGCAAGAAATAAACTATTTTTTCGGTAAGTTTAATCCATATATATAAAAATAAATGTTTCTCTGTACGTCCTTCCCAAACGGCTGGACCGATTTTGATGAAAATTTCAGACAATCTTCAGTTTAATCCAGGAGATGATCAAAAATTTCCTGTAAAGTATGGTGGCGATAGGAGCATATTGTTAAAAACTGTGATTCACATATCTATGAATTACAGTTTTTAATTAAAACTACGCCTTGTGAAGCGGGCTAGATATATTAATTTTTAAAACATAAATGAATTGGAATATTTTTGTTGAAACGACATCATTACAGGATGCTGTTACAACCATGAAGTAACCTATTCCATTCCTCAAAGTGCTTAAACTATTTTTGTTCAATATATATTGGATTAAACTTGACAAATTCATTTCCAAAATTGATTAAAAGTCTTTAGCCTCCTCGCAAGCTATAAACTATTTTAACGGAGCGTTCACACGGTTATCCACTACGGACGACTGCCACTGATTTTGACCAAACTAATCGTAATTTCAAACTACAAGAAAATAGAACAAAAACCGGAGGCCGGAACAAAGTAACAACTGGTACAACGAAAATTTTAATAATGACTATCTAGCGGATTTTATTCTTTTATGGTACGGTGGCTGACCTCCATTTACGTAGATTACATGATTAAGCAGTGATACATGCGTAAAAAAAATTATTATGTGTATTTGATAACATTTACTGTTCTACATAAACATACCCTTATCTCTCTCTAAGTGCGGTCGGCACAACATGTTTTTTTTTCCATTCTCTCCTATTTGTTGTAAACTATAGCGCCACTCCTTTTATAAGCATGTTATACTTCACATAATCTAACCATGTTTTTTTAGGCCTCCCTCTAGATATATATCCATCCACATTCACATTTAACACTCGTTTGGCCACATGATTTTTATCCCTCCTCATTACATGTGCATACCATCCCAATATGGCGCCTCTCGTCTTTTCTATAATGTGCGCAATTTTCAGACTTCCCCTAATATACTCATTTCGTATTTTATCCAATCTTGTCACACCACACAACCATCTTAACATTCTCATCTCATTTGCATGCACTCTTCTTTCATCCGACTTTGTCATTGCCGAACATTCTGATCATTACCGATACATTACGATGGGTCTAATAACCCTTTTATAAATTTTCGCCTTAAGTGTAATGGGCATTCGGGGTCGCATATTGTTCCTGATAGGCGTTGGATATTTTTGAACAGCATATAAATGCTGTCATCGATTCTACTTATCTGTTATATTATCATGTTATTTAAATTAGTTACATTACATTTTGTGATATTTTATTTAAATTAGCGAGTGTAGAGAGGGTCACAATTGCTTGTCATCCCTGTATTACAACTCAGCAGATTAAGCAAATTATTCGTTAGTTTGAGTATTCGCTTCTATAGTTAAAGTCCGCAATCTATATTAAATTCGCCTACAGAAAGATTGAAATTAGGTGTATTAAATATACTTATATGGTTTAGTTTAAATTTATGTATTTTATTATTATTTTCATTAAATTTAATTGATCTTTGACGATTCAAAAGTACTTTAAGTAAAGAACAAACGCACGCGAAAATTTATCAAATAATGATAATTAACTGGCCTGGCTCGTTATTAGTATATAGTAATCGTAGTTAACATATAATCAAGTGTACATATAACGATGTAATTTCATGCAATATGCGGTATTACAATGTTTTTACTTACATCTGCTATATGTTTGACTTAACTGTGTATGGAAAAGAAGATGTGCATTGGTATAAATTAATCTCGATGAAAATTTTGGATAACATAAAGTGAAAGTCGAAAACATGTAGTGCGATTTGTCTAGAATGTCACTGCAATAGCAAATGTTTGCTCAATTGTAAAAAAAAAAAAAAGGATAAAATTACTTTCTTTAGGAAACGAGACTGTTTTAGGCTTTATACTACATGTTGAGAGGTAAATATTTAGCTTGAACATACCCTATAATTAGACTGTTACTTTGTGCAACCACAATGTGCTAGTTGCAACCGTTTTACTGTCATGTGTATATGCACCATTTGTCGCAATATAGCATGTTGAATGTAGAGCATGCGGGACCTAATGTTCGACTCGGTCGGACTTCGAGCCAGCCTGATGGTTAGTTTAGGTAGTAATTGGCTGTGCCTTGTTTCTGAAGTGCTAGGTAGTGGTGGTGGACCGTCATTACACGGTCCGCAGCCTATCTTTACTAGAAACGTTCGATTGATTCAAATTATCTTAATAGTTTAATCGCTTTCAGTGGAACCAGTTAACATAACTTTACAATACTAGCTTTAATATTATGCAAAAACTTACCACAACCTAGACAAGCTTTAGAAACATATTATACGAGTATTGCTTACTTACTTTAAATGGTATATGACTTAATATGTTTTATGAATATTGTTATATAATTATAATGTTTTTCAAACGTAAGTGGCTATTAAAATATAAGTCAATAATAATTACCTTATATCGTATTTAAATTATTACCATTGAAGTAGTTTATCTTACGTTCCTTTTAACGTGTAAGTAAAAACAGTAAAAAGTAACGGCTTGTTACTATGCCCACTGCTGGGCTGAGGCCTCCTCTCTCCGTTTTTGGAGAGAAGGATTGGAGCTAAGACCTACCAGGCTGCTCCTATGCGGGTTGGTAGGTTACACATATCCCTAAAATTCTCTAGAGATTATGCAGGTTTCCTCATGATGTTTTCTTCACCCAAAAGCGTGTGATAAATTGCAATTATCAATTAGACATAAGTTTTTAATAGAAAACTCATTGGTGCCTGCCCGGGTTTGTGTTGAACCTACGTGTGTGGAACCTATGTCGTCTCTAAAGAGTTGCACGGTCTCACCACTAGGCTATCACAGCTTTTTTTTTTAACGTGATATAGGGTTAATAAAGCGAGCAGCCTTTTGTAGTTAATGCATAGTCATTCTACCTCAATAACTTAAGACCAGAATTGCTGTGATGATCTATAGATCCAAAACTGGTAGCCTTATATTTCAAAGTTACACAGCTGGAAATGTAATTAATAAGCTCAGAGGCGACACTTGATCAAACGAAAAATAAGATCCGATGTTAATAGGTGTTTCAGCATTATCTCTACAGTATATTTTTATCAAATACAATTTGTGCGGAAAAATAAAGAGCACAAAAATAAACCGGATTTTCATGCAATTTTGACCAATACAGTGATTATCAAAGTAGGTGTAAGTCTATAATTAGTTAAGTTTTTGTGTAAATTAATTAAGTTAAGTTTTAGTGTTAATTAGAGAATTGTTGAAAAGTTTTGAAAAAGCTAAAAGTTTTCATATTTAATTTTAATATGAAATATTTTTTTATATTTTATAGGGCTTAATAAAACCCACGATGGGATCTTTAAGGATAACTTAACCATTCTACATGGAAAAAAAATGTTCACGTAGAATCCGTGATTCATTAGGATATATGTACTTTTATGATTCTTTAATGATATATAGAAACTTTGACGAATATTTTATGAATTTTCGCAAAGTAAATATTAATGCGCTCGAGTACTCCGAAAGCCTTAGTGTTTCTATTATAAAATAAAGCATGTAAGACTTCATTTATAATTTATATGTCATAGATAATTTTTTATTAATTGTTTATGTTTGTCATCTGCCGGAAAATTTACTACTATCAATAATTTTAACGCTAAGCAACTAGAATTAAATTTAAATTTATTTATATTTTTGATCGGCATCAAATAAAAATTTCATTAATTTAGATATGAACATAGAGGTCGTTAATCTCGACTATGCAACTAATAAAATTAAACTAAGTATTAACTGTGTGTAACGTATTTTCTTTGTTTCTAGGTCAAATTCAGATATCATGAATTCTGAGTAATAGTTTTGCAAGTTACGGTATAAGGAATCATCATCGTGAAATATGCGTAACGGCGAATAGCACCGTATATACATATAAAGAGTAGTACAAAAAAAGGAGAATAGGTCACAATTAACTACATACTAACATACTGTCAGATTCGGAGGCTATACTAATTAGTGTTGATAGAAATTTTAATTGCATATTAATTTAATAGCTGTTATTTGTATTGTCAAAAGTGTCAAGGTAACAAAAAATGTAAAATCTTTTGATACAAAGAATATGAGATCTTTGTAGCAAATGCATTAAAATACAAATAATTACATTATGTATATTCCTTTTTATTTCAACAACTTAACGGTTAGATGTCGCAATGAGGTCTTAGAACATCTTTTTTTTCAATAACTTATCTAATGTATTTATAAAAGGGTTCAAATTGACGCACGCGTTCAAATTGATTCGCCTGTCACTACCTAACGCAATGTTAACGCTGCCGAGCCGAGAAAAATTCGGTGACTAACAAAATCATAGTACAAAAAAATGAAACTATTCTCCTCATGAAAGAGAATGGTTTCAAAAGTTTCAGAGTGTAAGATTAATACTTAAACTAATTAAATATTAAACAATAGTTGCTAAGATATTCAGCATCAAAACGTGAAGAAAAGACGATTTCTAAAATTATTTATTATTATTTGTAAATAAAAATGAATTGTTTTTGAAGAACATACATCTAACGGTCGAAGAAGAATCACTTCAATTAAACAATTATAATAAACTACACAAAAACTAAATGAACAAAAAAATTGTTTATAATATTTTCAGAATCTCCGTAGATCCATATAATATAAATGAATGAATAGTCTTTATATTATTTCTTGATAAACATACAAAATATTCAGAAATTAGAAAAATCTGTTAGGCGGAATAATGTCGATATATACAGATGATTGAAAAAACCCTAATAGTGACATTAAGAACTTTAAATTTGGTCAGTCACAGCATAACTCTACCCAATAGTTTAAAATGAATATAAGATAATAATAATTTAAAATTGAAATTAAATTACCACACTAAATGTATTAATTAAAATAAATTTAGTGAAACGTCCGATCTGTCCCAAAAATTAGCTACAATTAATATCATTAAAATAATTCAGGATCAGTCAAGTTAATGTCTTCAAATAATACGTGACAAGATATTCAATAACTTTTAAGCCAGTTTTATTGTTGAACTAATATTAGCACGTCACTGCCAGTATAATAAACAATTATACAAACAAAGTTATATCTATATTATTGCTTTAAAACCGCGAGTATTTCATTTACTAAGTAACGCAAACTGCTTTATCTGTGTTAAGATATCAGTCTCGAAGTCATTGTGCTACTAACATACACATTTATATTTTCAAATACCGTTTTTATTATACATGTAAATTGCTTTAAGTACTTATAATTAAATACGTTAGTATTAACCTAACTGAATCGAGATAACGTTATAAGATTTTTAAACTTTGAAATGTTAGAATTTGAGTCATTTTTATTACCAATTCCTCAGCTACAAAAATACACGAAACGAATTGAAAGAGATAGTAGCCGACTTATGCACCATATTTTCCTGCTATTTAGTTCTAATGAACTAAATATCTCAAACAAATGTTTGTCATCGCTACAATAGAAGCACATTCTATCTATTTCTTTCCTTCTCACCTTCTCTCTCTCTCCAAGCTACACGATCTTTCTCTGCGAATTTTTTGAGGTCGTCTGTCCACCGAGTGGAGAATCTACTAAAACTATGGTGATTGGCGCGGTCGCCATTCTAGCATCTGAAGATCGGATCTCCGAACTAAGTATCCCGCTCATTTCCATTTCAGCTTCGTGACCCAAAGGGATATGCTATAGATCTCTTCGTTTCCGATATTATGACGTAGATATACTTCATCTTTCTTTTTCTTATAGTGAAAAAGTTTCAGATCCAAATGTCATCACTGCTCGAAGTCTATGGCCATTAAGCACAAGTAATTTTGGCCAAAGACATTTTAAGATATTTCGAAAAAGGAATATCGATTGAAACGAATCAATTATTCCTTTCTCTATCCCAATATACCCCAATCCTATTCTTAGTGTAAACAATGTGAAAAGTATATAAGGTTCTTTGTTATTCAATCATGCAAAAACCACTAAAAAGTTTGACTAAAACATGGTACTTATACTATTTATACAGATACTAAAATCCATTTATATGAAGTCGCAGGAAGAAACCAGGAATACCATTTTATTTGTGTGAATCATCCCATCACAGAAATTCGATTGTATTAGAATTTAATTAAATGGACATACAAATTCAAAATAATTAAAGCAGTTTATAATTTATTTGTTTTGGAGCGGTTCATTGATAGCTCTGGATAAACTACACTTTAAGTCGAAGTTTTTTTTAATTAAAATTCCACATCTTAATAATATCATAATTTAATTTAATATACCTTTTAGAAAATTCGGAAGCTAAAATAAAACGCAATTGACACTGACAATTACCTACGGATTCTAAATATTCGCGTAGAACTTGAATCAAGGATATTTCAAATTTTTGTAGTGAGGTGCGATTGAATCGATAATTTGATATCGATTTTCATTCATTGCAGCTTTATTAATTTTACGTTTACTATTCTTATACATACTTATTTAAAATATAATACATTCATCCATATATTCATGTATGTTTTTTCGTTTGAAAGTGGCATGTAATTAAATGCTAGTTTATTTCAATATAATAAGAGTGAGAATAAAAACTCATAATTTTTTTTAAAAGATTAAATGTATCTTTGAATATGTGTTTGCAATTGGACTCAAACTAGTACGTAGTAGTAAGTATTTTTTTTAAAGAGATAATAAAAATAATATTTAATTTCTTAATGGATCCAAGTTAATATTATTGGTACAAATTTTTGTTGTGAAAGTTTTTGATCTAAAAATTAATAGTTTATATTATAAAGTAATGGATTTTTGAATAGTTTAAACTTTAACATATAAAATAACAGTCATAAATCATAAGTCAGCAATCATTGGTTTGTCTTTAGTGGTGGCATTGCCCACGTAAGAGTGGCAATCAAGAAAATAAATTTGGACGAGTTCGACCTAGATATAATAATATATAATAACAAAATAATATTTATTATAAAATCTATCACGATAACATACTAAGAATTTTATTTTACTAAATATAGTCCTAAATATATATCCTACACAATGTCGATTATTAAATTTTTTTTTTTAAATTGATGAGTGAATCGATTTTTACGGATCTATTTATAAGCAACATCCCTATTTTCATTATTCTGTGCAATAACACAACAGTGATATGTCAATTTCAAGCTAGTGATGTCAGTCAGTCATATGTCAGTTATGTCAGAACGATAAACATGTGGAGAGTAGGTATAAAAAGATCTGTGAAAGATAACACTGACTTACTACAAAATATAGCTTGAAATATGTGTTCAAAATAGTACTTAATTTAGAAATTTAAATAATAATCTGTAAAAATGATTCCTGGGTACGGTGCTGTGACACAAGCACTTCTGGGCACCCTTTTGACGTGGGGTCTTACCGCCGCGGGAGCCGGCTGCGTGTTTTTTATACGAGGAAAACATGTAACTACATTTTCACAAACAAAATGTAATTATTCTCAGAATAAATAATAATAGTGCTATTTGTTTTCAGCGAAAATTGCTTGATGTGTCGTTAGGGTTCGCCGCTGGTGTAATGACAGCAGCTTCTTACTGGTCACTTTTGGAGCCAGCCATACAGATGTGCGAAGAGTCTGGTTTATACGGCGACAAAGGACAATATGCATTCGTACCAGTTGCAATGGGTTTTCTATTTGGAGCTGTATTTGTGTTTGCAACTGATCGATTTTTGGATTACTTGGGAATCAATTCGACAAATATGATGATAAGTGAGTAATATATTTTTTTAATAAGTGCAGAAGGACATTTTAAATACATAAATATTTAATTACGAACAGAGTTTTTGAAAATTATTTTCAGGTTTTTCATAAACATTACTTATATTCCATTTGTCTGTTTCAAATAAAGTATTCTTATATGAGTATCTTAACATAATATGAGTATTTATATATATTTTTGCATTCATAATTTTTCTTCAAGTATTAAGCTGGTTGAATATACATAGTCAAGTCAAACAGAAATAATTAAATTTTAACATATAATTACATTGTACAAAATATTGTTTTAAAGTTTAAAAAAATGGAAATGTTTTATTTTATACTAATAAATTTGCTTATCATTGCAAAACAATAACAATAATAGAATGTTGACAGTATTGTGACAATGGACCGTAGTAGTGACTTATTATCATTTCTATTTGTAAACGAACAGGTGTGTAAAGTCTTAAGGGCACAGGTGTATAAGACAAATACATTAATGAAAGTTTTAATTCATATTTAATAGCGGTACAATTATAACAAACAATAACTGATATATAGTATTATTAATTTCTGAAGAGTATATACATAAAGAATTCCTGGAATTATTTAATACTAATTCATATGGTACCAGTATGGCATATATAGGCTCCAATTTTATCAAAGGTGGCCTAACACTGGAATAATAAAATGTAGGCTCACAAGAGACAAATTTTATTTTAAATGGTACAATTATCAGTAAATCAGATAATTTGATGTTAAAAGAAATATGTAACCTTTAGATTTGAATTGCATTCAGATTTGTTGTAAAATGGCTAAGTAAGTTCAACACAATTAAGTATTATCTGAACACACTAATATTTATATATAAGTAACTCTTTGGTAACTGATAGAAAGATATGATTTAATAATAGAAAATAGTTAATATACATAAGAAAGAGGATTTTTATTTTAGTATTTGAAATTTTTAAATTAAAGTTTTTTGTCACAGTATTTTAACATTAATAATTCTGATTTATTTAAATTAGATAATAATTCAATATTATTCAGTCAATTTTATGACTGATTTTGTTAATAGCTTTAGAGATACATAAACATAGATTTTTTATTTAACTTAAATCATAATTTTTGCAATATGTCAAGTATGAAGGCCACCTTTGTACAGATTTGATTATTATGAATGATATTTCCTGTTTCAATTTTTCCTCAACAAGTTTTTATATTGAAAAAATTTCTTATTTAGCTGTTTCTTCTTATAAATAACTGTATTATTAAGTAATAAAGTTAAAAAATTAAGTTCAACTTGCAGTTAATATAATTTAATATTCATACTAAACATAAGTTGGAAGCCCACTGTTGTTCTTAATATTTTCCATCATTCCATGAAATGTGCTTAATCCTCAATGCTCGCTTGTTTTTCACATTTTCTATACATACTTGGGTGTTTAGTAATAATAAATGATTGTGTATTTAGGTCTCATCTTGGGACTGACCTTGAAACTTTTTGTTTACAAAGGTAACAAAGACTTTTTTGTTTAAGTGCATTACTCTGTTTGTCTGCATCAATAAATATAAAGAAATAATGCAGCTGTGAAGCTGCATAATACTAAAGTTTTTATATCCATTGAATTGTGTACCATTGAACTGTGTATAATATGATCTTAGAAACACTGAACAAAAGGCTATTCCTTTAGGTCATAGGCGTAACTATTAATTTGAGGTTGTTATTATTATGATGCGTTGTACATGGTCAAGATGTTTTACAAGGTCACCTGTATTTATATTTAATAGTAGTGATATGTCAAAAGCAAATTGGTAATGTAAAATTTTATCATGTTGCTACTTTATTTGGAAGAAGTGACAACATTTTTAATTAAAATCCTTTTAGTTCATGCTTTAAGAGTTTCTTGTAGTCCAATGGTAAATAAATAATTTTGTATAGTTTTAATTATATATCATTCTATATAATTTTTGTAAGATACAAAGATGATGGATAACAGTAGTAGAATTTGTTTTAAACCAACATTAGATTTCAATTAGTAAAACGCTATATAATAGTTCTGCATCAACCTAGCTTATTGCTAGTATATAGCCAGAACATTTTAAATTAAAAATATTCCTTATTTAAATACTTTAGTAGTCAAATGTAGGTAAAAAAGCACTCAATTGCAAGTTTAATAGAATATATGTTTTTCCAAATTATGCAACACTTACACACACAGTCATCTATCCCCAAAGTAATTAATTTAATATTTGAGATGTGGCTGACAGACAACTGGTTAATATATACATATATACTTTTAAATACATACTTAAATACAAATATGATGGTCCCAGGCGGGAATCGAACCCACGACTCGCGGAGCTTAAGGCCATTACTACCCACTGGGTCAATGGGCCAGTCGAAATTGAATTGACATTGGATAATTTATTTTCTTGTTAAATTTATGTCAAATATCAATAAAAATTTATTGTAATAGGTGATAGCCAACAATGAATAAACAAATATACCTATGTAATAGGTTTTTCTCATATTTTCAAATTACACACTTGTTCGAGTCAGTAACGACACATGATCAATATCAATCTTCAACATCACCTACATGCTGAGCACCTAAAAATCCTACGACTCTACGTTTAAGTACCAAACTCTTTTTAAAATGGTAACTTATAATAATAAGTATTTAGTTATTAAAATTAATAACTTAGAAAGAGCAAATGACATTCGAGTATATACTAAAAAAAAAATATTACTACATACATAATCAAATTGTTGAATCAGTATGTAGATATATTATTACTAGCTGACTGTTTTCACATATAAATGATTCCTAGGGATTTCTAGCCTTCATTACAGAAAAAAAAGATGTCGAAAAAATAAAATAAAATTATTAAGGGTGGACAACTAATCCATTCTCAGATCTAAAAATGCATATAAAATGTAAACATTGTGAAACTAGAATTTAATATATATTATTAATTTTAGGTTAGCTTAGCCACAATTTCCGTTAGGTTTTCTTTATCAAGTTAACTCGCTTTCTCATAATCTTTTGTCTATTTTCCTTATTAATAATATATATATATATATCTTTTTGTGGAATTGGTGGAAAATTAGATTTCTCGGCCAATAATTAGTTACGTAATTAAGCAGGGCTGAGTTACTGTGAAATTATCAATTAACTAAGTTACCTATTTTATTATCCAAGTAACTTTAATCGAGACAAAGAAACAAGCGTACAATTAATGGGAATTTACGTCTACGTATTTAAAATTTATGTACAACAAAGTTCAAAAATTTTTTTGGTATTTCTTTTGTGATTCTATGGTTTTTTTCTCAGTATCTTGTATATTGTCGTAAATACAATATAAAATTTTTATTTTAAGTACGCGATAACTATATACTTACTGTGTTAAAAAGCGTTTAACTATATTTATAACTTGATTATTACGTTCAAGATCATGGTACGGTCGGCTTTATAAAATTTGTACGTGTGTTCAAATTTTTTGGTTTACGTACTATCTTGGGAATTTGACTCAAGGTTTTACCTACATATTCTCAGTAAACCTAAAGCTTTTAAGTTCAATGTTGTTAACAAATTATTAACTCCAAGTCTTAATCTAACTAAACATTAACATGTTTAGTAAGATTGAGGTTTTACACAGCGAAAAGTAATAAAATAAATTTAAATACGGAGGCCAAGTTCTGGGTGAACAGCTTGTATACAATTTATAACAGTAGAGGAAAAAAAACAGCTTCTCATAAAATGTTAAAGTATTAATAATTAATTTGCGAAATATATCATGTTTCTTTGTAAGATACGTCGCAAATGTTGACGCCGATTCATAAATTAGGCACCAGAGCATAACCGCCACATTGGCTGCGTATCTCTTGCAGGGTTGTCAGATTGAACAAAAATGGACGTTATGTCTGTTCTTCACTATCGGCGATGATCCTTGATCGTGTGATCGTCTATAATCGGCAAAACCATCGTTCAAGTGTCCACACGAACATCAGTAGTATCAAACGATACATACGATTATGCGTACCACCCAGTATTCTCTTGATGCGTATCCGAAAAACCGACAATTCTCGGCTTTTAGGCGATCGTAGGCTATCATAGACGATTAGTACAGCCGGGTATGCCCTCTACACGATCGTGCTCGCGCTTAATCGTTTGTAATTGCCGATTACGACGAAGAGCCATTAAGCGATAGCGTAGGTTAGGTGTTTAATTTATATCACTTGATAGCAAAAAGTTGTTTTAAATAAACCATCAAAAATATGAACCTACATAGTTGAATAAGATACGGTATTTTTTTCGAACTGACTGTATGCTGTTAGCCCTAACGGCTTTTACAACGTCACTGGGCGGGACGGACAAGCGTAGAAGCATCGTCGAGGTTGTGAAATGCAGAGAGTAAAGCGCAGAAGCTTTACTAGCGTCGAGAAACGTCGTCCTAAGGGTGCCTCCTGTGAGGCCGGACCACGGCTTAGGGCGACGCGGAGTGGAGGGCTGATGGTATGACTTTGATTAGTCATTGCGACGTCGGAAGCGTGGCGGGAAGCCACGACCGACCGACGTCAGAAAACTGGGACCTCGTCTTCGCCGGCGAAGACGCTGTGTTTGTGTATTACGTGTTTCTATGCTTGCGATCGTTATTTGATCGTCAGGGTCATATAGGATGCTTTTTGGACGCCTATATTTTCGGTGGTCAGACCTAACTGGGATGTAGGTGGAAGCAACTGAAATAAGGGGGTTCAGGTGTACCTCAAATTTCTCGAAGTAAGATTTCGAAAAACTTTTAAAGAGGTGAGTAATGGTAGGGAGGTCGAGGTCGCTACGAAGATCAACATTCCGCATGAACCACGGACAACCAGTGGCTGTCCGCATGAATCGGTTCTGTAGTCTTTGGAGCTTGAGCAATCTGACCTTTGAAACGTGCACGACCGCAACGCTCGCATAGGACATTATTGGTCTTATGCAAGTTTTGTAGAGTGTCACTTTGTTGCGGAGCGACATCTTACTTTTCTTGCATAACATCGGATAAAGTCGTCCCATGACATACGCAGCCTTGTTGCAGTCTATGTATGTGCTCGTGGAAGATCATGGAAGGTTGAAAAGCGACACCTAGGTACTTGACTTTCTGTTGCTAAAATACATTAACCATTTGTCATAACGCAGAGTCGCGTTATGGTACTACTCAGTCCACTTGTAGGGCTGTAATTGCAATAGTCACTTGCCAAAAGAGGACCTAACGCATTTAAAATTAACTCGCGCTTTATCGTACATATTTTTCCGCCATCGACAACCAGTCAATTATTTGGTAGTATTTTTTAAAATAAATAATTAAATTTAAGTATATCTAATTTCTATTTAGAACTAGAAGTCTATTGGAATTAAGACAGTCGTGTGATAGCATACTCTGTTAATTCGTATGTGACCTTAGTTTTGCACATTTGTCTATATCTTTTTTGATCCCTGCTTTTTTCTATTCTTTTGTATTTATTCTTAAGGGATTTTATGGAAGTGTTGTAAATCGTTTTATAAGCGCACGAAAATAAAGCATATTGTGCCGTCAATAAGATCCGCGGTTGATTTAATTTTCGCGCGTGTTGATTTTTGTTTTGAAATGAAATGCTTGAGGTAACTAACATTTTTAAGTTCATATGGTTAAATAATGAATAGCGCTTCAATTACCTCATTGTACGGAACCATTTAAACCTATTTAAGCGTTGGTCGTTATACTGTGTATCCTAAAAAACTTGTAACCAATAAACAACATCCATCCGTTGCTCCGATTGGATAGACATTAACATCATGACAGTGTCCTATTTAAATAATTAGTATGTAATATGTATTATAAAAGTTATTATTGCTAGATATTGAGTTTACCTGGTAGAGATCTTTCATTCTAAAAGTGCACGCCCCTCCAATGTCTTTACTCACACACAAAAAACTTATGTACAGACGAAATACACGCAAACTTGTTATTCTAATTGGTTACTCAGTTGCCGGACAGACACGAAAGTGGGAGCACGCATGGATTATTGCCAAAAGTACAGTTAGCATGTCAAAAAAAAGACGATAAATATTTTTTATTTTAAATAATAATTTTTTTCTTTAATAGAAAAATATGGAAAATTTTATAAAACTATGTGGCGAAAAAAATCGGGCAAAACTTAACATCTATCATTATTTCATCATTAAAGCCATTGCTTTAATTAAGGAACGAATTGACGTGATTGATATAAATATGTGGGAAAATACGTGTCGAAATGTGAATGATATTGAGATAGAATATATGAAAAATTCTGACATGGATTTTGAATTTATAATTAATGTTGAGTCCGAATCTAAAGAAAGCGACGTGAGTGAATAGCGTTAAAATTGTAAATATTTATTGCGGTTTAATTTTTTTCTTTTTTTACTAATAAAATAAATGAACAGACTACTGTACATTATGTTATATTTATCATGCTAATAGTTGCATAGTGAATATATGATATGATCCTTATTAAATTAAGTTGACAAGCTAGCTCTTGATTGCGAATTCACCTGATGGATGCCGATGTAGTTTAATATGGAAGTGGGCTAACTTGAAAAGGTTTGGAGATTAAACGTAACCATTCAGGGTAACCATATGTTAACCATTCAGGGTTTTTACACGACATCATACCTGAACTCTAAACCGCTTGGTGGTACGTCTTCGTTAGAAGGGTACGTCGGAAGTATCTATCTAGTCAAGACCAGGGATAAATATATTCGAATCCTAGAAAAAACTAATATGTTTTTTCTAGGATTCGAATGCGGAACTTCCCGTTTACAATCCACCGCGCTTACTATTACTCAAGGGAAAACATTAAAAACTTACTTTTTATTGTGAAGAATTTTTAACATAAATTTGATTATAAATATGAAATTAATTTTATTTTTATGCAAACGTTACTCGTAACCCGTGTAACCGGATTGGTTGGTCAACCAGTGCACAAATGATAGGAACGCGTGACAGAATAGACGTGTTGTCTCATACAAAGCGTGCATTCTCCACCATATAAATGCTTGACTTATACCAGTCGAGCAATTAGTTGACCTTTAAGTGCGCAAAAGGAGTCGAGTCAACTTTGAAATTGCTGCGCGCACACATATAAATTAGTACAGTCAATATTTTCTCTCACACCTTAAAATAATGTAATTTGGTAGAGGGGCGTGCACTTTTAGAATGAAAGATCTTTATAAGCCTAAACCTATATATTATCTAAAATATTTAACTATATTTGTTTGTTGAAACGTTACAGTACATACTATTAATTCACTACAGAATTCAGTTAATTAATATTGATACCTATTGCAATATTTCATTGGAAATTTCATAATCTCGAGGTGTAACCTCGTCGTGGTTTCTGTTAGTTATTAAGTATAATTTAAATTAGGCCTACATATTTAACTTCCTGCAAATCATGAAATAGATATAGACTATTCTTGAGTATATTATAGTCGCAACCATCAATTATTTTTTCCTTATTTCGTCCTCTAACTTTTATATTCTAGTTAACCTCAAGTTTATATATTCTAAATAAATACAAAAGAAACAAGTGGCAGGGAAATCAAAGTTAATTTGTATTACACTACGTGAATAATCACAAAATACGCAGGTCACAAACATCTCTAGGTTACAGCTTCTCTTACTTAGAATACGGAATTGCATTTTTGGATTTCGATTTATTTCCATTTCACTTATGGCTATTCGATTGCATACAAAAAACGGACTTTTTTGTTCACAAATTAGGTATTGAGTATGCTTAAACTTAAACCGTCAGAATCCGTACATCATTGCAGTTTTAATTATGTTAGCTAAAAGATTTTAGGCTAACATTTCAGAACTGTGCTACCTTATTGGTCTTTCGGGATCCAAAAGTGTCTAAGATTTAAAGACACTTTTGGAGAATGGAGATCCATTCAAACATGAATTATGTTGAATTGATTCTGACTCAGATGTGTTTGATGATTGATTGTTCAAAGTTACTGAGGTATAGAATAAAATGTAAATAAGAAATATTTTCTGCCATCCCTAAATCCACTTATGAGGTAACCTTAAAAGTAATAATTCAACTTGGAAAATTTGAGGTATTTATGCTTTTCTATATTAGCGGTAAAGAAAGAAGCTAAATAAATTACATCTCAATGAATTTTTATGTTTGCGAACACAAACGCATTAACATAATAATTTAAGATACTATAATTACTACCGATACCAGGCGACTTTTTGTTTAATGTGGCTTATTTTATAACGAGAAAGTGTATACTAATTACTCATTTAAAAATTGCTTTTTTTGCATCGTGCTATTTACATTTTCGTTAAGAGGGTCGCACATATTGTTCGTTATGCTCACTTTGGTGACACACGGAGTTAAATCGAGTGTACAGGAAAAATATCACGTTTTCAACAATTCCATCAAAGGTCAATCACTTCTACGCATCCGCGAGCGATATATTATTTACAATTAAATTAATATATCTTTTACGTAAATCATGAAATATATTCAAAATTGTGATTATGATAACATATTTTATTACAACATCACGCTTAACATGAATTGCATCTTTTTAATATATTGTATGTACTATTATGTAGAGCACGAGTTAGCTCGTAATACTGTTCAAAGAACTTGCGCTTCCATCAAGTGCCTCGCCATTTTGGTGATCAGAAACGCTTAATTGTAGCAACAGAAATAACCAGTAGAATTAGTAAAGTTCGGTTGAATAACATAAAAAAGATCCTTTACATATCGATAATATATATGTATCTTCGGACTAAACATTGAGCAAAATGTTTGAAGAGATTTTTCTAAGAGATGTTTCGGCTGTATTTAGTTTTTGAATATTATGAATTATGAGAATTGCTTTTTTTTTAATTTATAATCATTATAATTGTAATCAATAAATTGTTTCAATTGGATTTTATTGTAATCAATAAATTATGATATGTAACGTCATAGTTTTGAAACAATTCAGTAACTCTGTAAAGGGGGAAAATTTGTTTACTTATTTTGTTTTTCACTAATCTATTGCCGGTACATGTTATAGAAAAAAGTGTGATGTAGAGATTTTTTTCGGTCTGTGTTAATAAATTTCGAATTAAGCATATCTTATACAACATTGTAGGTACTTTATATTCTGTGTATATAAGCTAAACTTGTCACTTTAAATAGGCAGGCAACTTGGTTTTGTGTAAAAAATTGTTTTTAATTGATATTTACACTTTATCACACGCTTTTCGGTGACGGAAAATATCACGTTTTCCTACATATCTCTAGAGAAATACTTTTATTTTCTTTCTTTCATCACCCAACTTACGTTTTATATTTTGAAAATGAACGTAGTAATTTAAATATCTATTTTATAATTTTTGAGTTCCAAATATATAGAATATATTTATATATAGAAATAATATATATAGAAAAACTACTTTTTCTTCGTCTTCAACTTATTAGTTCAAATTTGTAACTTTATGGTATTTTTTTCTTAAATATTTAAAATTTGGAGCCGTAGATTAAGTTAGTCGTTTATATATTAAGTTTTAGTCTTTAAATATTTCGTATACTCAATAGAAATTATAAAATACCATTCTATAAGTTTCATTGGAATTGTTGAAATATGTAAATTTAGTCGATCGACCTGCCTATGTCGGTATTTTTATCTTAAAGAATGTGTAAATGAGTAAATAGTTTTAATATTTGTTAAGTTAAGATCAAGATCCTTTTGCTTCGTCTTATACGTTTATGTGTGTATTCTGACAATTAAGATAAATATATTTATGTATTTCTAGCTGACCGGGCAAACGTTGTTTTGACATTAGGAAATTTCTAGTGAACATGATATTTTTTGTGGACATTATGACTTAGGGGTATAAAAATAGATAATAGCCGAACTAAACCTACTAAATATTCAAATAAATCGGTCAAGCAGTTTTGGAGGAGTACGGTTACTAATAATGTGATACAAGAATTTTTAGACAAGACAGACGTAAGTAAGACGTAAATAATAATGTTCCTGATGCTCTATATAACGAGCAAGATATTTAAAAAGGTACAGTTGGGTGGTCACATTGTTTTATTATTGGTGACAGAATGTATCTCATATATTAGTGTCTAATAATAGTATTAGGTCATGGCAATTAGGTTAATATGTACAAAACCTATGGCTTACATATTTTTATATAAAAGCTTGTAATTTGATGCATATGTTTTCTATACCATGAAGTAAAAAAAAGGTTTAGTTATTATCAGTATAATACAAATCAGCAATAGCCTCATTGACGGCACAAGTGAGTGCTTACTCACGCATTTCTGACAGTTTTGCGTAATAAGTAATATTAGTTTGCAAATTTAGTAACAATAAATAGCCTTACTAAATCTGTATTTCAAATTAAAGTCAAAAGATTTCGTTTTGAACGTGAAAAAAAGTTAAAGGATTTCGTTAGCACAGCATATATATAAATTTTTCCTTATCGCGTCAGTCACTTTTTTATTTAAATATTTTTCCCCTTAAAATTGAGAAGTTCCTTTTGGGTTTTTACTTAAGGTAAATCCCCTACACTTAAAAAAATTTAAACAACAGGAAAAAGAATGAACATTTTTAATATTTATGATGTTATGGTTGGGTTCTCTTATTTTGCCTTCGGTTTAGGATTTTCTGTCTTCTCTGTAGGCTTTGATTTCCTCTTGTGTGTCTGCCTCTTCCATTATCGTAGGACTTCATATTCCGTCAATTCTCCGTATTCTTGCCCGGGATCGTCTACGTCATTACGTCCATTATCATTAAATCTGCAGGCCTATCTTGAACTCTTATTGCAACTCAATTGAAGACGTAAACGACGACCGCGAACCGCTTTCTTTTCGTACCATGGAGTATGAATTGCAATCGGAATGTTTGAAAAGGATAACGTTATATTAACTACTAGCGGCCCGCCCCTGCTTCGCACGGGTATAAAATATATAAGTATAGGCTGTCACTCAGTGAAAAAAATGATTAAAATAGATCCAGTAGTTTTGATTTATTCATTACTGCCCGCGGCCCGCACGCGTTAAATTTGGAGTAAAACAATTCCCCTTTCCCTATACCATGAAGATTTCCTGCTATCTTTGGAATATCTTAATTCATATAATACATTTTATCTAGTTCCTTTTTACATTTTCTCTATGTATTTTATTTTTACAATTAATCCAATCGCTGCTAAATTATAAGTGCTATAGGGCGAAGCGCGGCCTCCGATGCGCTATTTATAGGCACGCGCCGCATATTAAATCTGTAATATCTTCGAAAATATTCATTTAAATTACATGCTGTAAACGGCCATATTAATCTATATTAAATCAACAATGTATTTAAGGTACTTAATTGGATAAGGATTGATGCTGTATAGCTTAAAATTGCTTCGAAAAGAGGGCGTTATTTTTCGTAAAAAGTAAATGACAAAAAATGCTATTGTGGGTTATCCATAAGAGATAGACATATACCCTCGCGGAGTTTTCTGTAGACCTTTTTAAGGTGTACAAATTTTTAATACATTATTTTGATAAATCTTGTAGTGTTCAGCCTGCGTTTGCAATGTAAGCGGAAAAAAATGTAATTATTTACGTCATCACGTTAGAAACCTCAAAAATTACAGTATTTCTCTACTCCATATTGACTGTTATTGTACATATAAACCATCCTCTTGAATCACTCTTAACTATTAAAAAAAACCGCATCAAAATCTGTTGCGTAGTTTTAAAGATTGAAGCATACATAGGGAAATAGGGACATAGGGACATAGGGACAGACACAGAAAGCGACTTTGTTTTATACTATGTAGTGATATATAACTATATCTCATTGACTCACATGTTCTTAGGACGAATCCAGAACGCTCATTCGGCAACGACTTAAAGTCTTTAAGGCGTCTTTAAGACGTCATGGTATGAAAAAGCAAAACAATTTCGTTTCCGTCTTCAATTGAGTCGTAATAAGAGTTCATGGTAGGCCTGTGGATCTTTTTGTTGATGACTAAATATGTTATCCTGGTTCAGATAGTTTATTAGATGGCGGAGCTCAAATGGCAGTTGACCCGTATAACAGGTTGCATGTCATTTTATGATAAATGGTTATGTTGCAACGTGGAAAGAAAATAAAATGCAGTTTTAAGTATTATTGTTGGGGTTATTAAGTTTTAGTTTTTTAAAGCCGTGACAACCGTGAACCATGTGATCCTTACCAAAATTGATGGGTTTGATATTTAAAAGTGATCATGCGCATCATGGACCCTGGATGGATATTCATGGGTTATGGCCATGACAATCCATATTGTAGCAAGTTTTACAATTCCACTCTCTGTATCTTTAACTCTAAAGTGACGAAGGAATTTTTACGGCAAAGTTTTAGTCTATTAGGACAAGCTGTGATATATTAGTTTTATCATGAAATTCTTTTAATCATCATCCTCCTGCCCTTATCCCACTTTAAGTGGGGTCAAATTCAAATTCAAATTTGAATTTGAATTTAAGTGGGGTCGGCACAACATGTTAGAAACATGTTATCGTATGATTTGGCTACGTATTTTACGACCGGCCGCCTGCCTGACGTCAACTTACCTTAGTCGCCTTTTACAACACCTCGGTAAGAAATGAGGGTGGTCTATTCTATGCAGCCGGATACCACACGGCATTTACCTTAACCGCCTCTTACGACACCTCGGTAAGAAAGAAGGGTGGTCTATTCTATTCTGCCGGATACCACACGGCGGTATGAAATTCTTTTAAATTATTAAAAATAAAACAAACAAAGACTTACGTCTTATAATAGAAAGTTTAGAAATCTGATAGGTTAAAAAGTGATCTTTAATCATATTTTATAAACTTACGTGTACAATATAAGATTGAACGCAGTCAAAGATTTCTATCTTATCTGGTAACCGAGTAGCTAGCTAATAACACGTGGTCGTAAGTTACCCAAGACCATGTTATCTCTTATTGACAATGAACAAGATTATGATGTTATTGTGGCTAATTGCGTCTGCTGAAATTAAATGTGTAATATTATACATTTCTGACTGTAAATTTTATAGCCGTCTTTTAGTGTGGGACTTAACGATTTAACGCAAGTAACGTTACTGATAAAACTGTATTTTTGTAGAGTTAGGCCGCTTATTTCCTCGTATCGTTAACATAACACGCGAAATGAAGACCAAGAGTTATTTAGTCTGATAATAGGCTATCGGCTTGTCAAATTTTAGAGGCGCGTACCCATAGGATACATGTATCCCATATAATACCAGTACCAGTATCAATCCAGCTGGGTAGTTCTAATTTTGAAAAACTTTTACCCGCCAAATCATATCTGGTATCGATCCAATTCGTATCAATCGTATTTGGTAAGGTATTATATGTAAAAATTAATCTTTACTTACGAGTATAAAGCATTGTATCGCTGTAAACGACCTTGACTCAGCGTTGAAATCTTTTGAAAATACATTATGTCCAACACTGGACACTTTTGAAAAAAAAACCCAAAACTGTTGTGCATTTGAAATGAAAATGATATTTACTGGATGATTTATAGAAGCAGGCGTTACTTTGCGGAATTCCATATTACAAGCAATATAACAAAACTAACTACTTTGCTATAATCCGCACGGGTTAAGCGAATGCATGCAAAGCTAATGTGTATGAAGCAGGCAAAATCTACGCACCTTATACATGCAGGACAAGCCACCACATGCACCCTAAGGCGCCTCCACCAGCAACAATGCACACAACCAGCACACACACCCACCACCACAATCTCGACAATCGTTTCGCCCCGAAACCGAAGGATCATCAGGAGGATAGGCTCCACGACAAAAATCGTAATATTTACAGAAATTTAAACACATTGCAATAAGTTTTAAGTATTGCTTTAAATAAAAAAAATATCTAATAGTAAGTGCGTAACGCAATCAACCTCTTTTAATCGCCTAGTCATCATCAAGTTTAGAATTAATAAGGCCATAATATAAATTTCATTCTAAGTTGAACATTCGTTCCCTTTTTTAAGTTTCGTGAAGGAAAATTTACAACAAACAGACCTACATATCAAAGTCAATTTTTTCATAGTTTAATACTTATCTTACTCGTAATTTATCGTTGGTTTCTTATTGTTTAATATTGTTTGCACTCACTTACAAAGAGATCAGGTTTGTATGACCTCCTGTGTGACCTTACGCTGAATTGAATCTTGGTAGAAAACTATGCATCACGGTTTACTGATTAGCATTTTAAGGTAACTATGATCGATCTTGCGTGAAGTAAGATCTTTTTTTTGTCAAGCTGACAATATGCGTTAGCTCTAATGGCGTTTATAGCATCATTGAATTGTAGGGGCATAAGCATCGTTGAAGGTATGAAATGAGGAGAGTAGCGCTTATAAACGGTAAATATGGTGTACAATAAAGTATAAATAAATAAATAAAAAAAATATAGCTAGAATCCTAAATCCGAATACTTATATATTTTAATATATAAGTATTCGGGGTATGTTAGGTTTCAACTTTGAGTTTAAGAAGCGCTTGTATAAATTAGTTGTGGTGGGGAGGTCTCTATAAAGGTCAAGGTTCCCCAAGAACCACGGATAAGTGGCTGTCAGCATGAATCGATTCTGTAGTCTATGGAAGGTGATGGAGGCAATCTATTTAAAACGTACGCGAACGTAACGCATTGAACATTATTGCCTTATGCAAGTTGTGTATTGTCACTTTCCTGCAGAACTACAACTAACTCTTGAAAAGTAAGACCTCCTGTAAACAAGCTGCATCTTATTTATTTTGATCGTTTCTAAACAATAAATAGCTATAACCTCATTAATAAATGAAAAAAATATTATAGCATCTTCAAATTCCTGAGTTCAAACTAGCGCTTCATTAACATTTTATTCATTATTACACCGATTAGCAAACACTTTTTACACAAAAACAGACCCGTTCAGCTTACTTATACAGTGGTATAAATTATTATTGCTGTTGTATGACGCTGTGTACGCCGCATTGGAGCACAGTGTTGGCATATAGACTTTAATCATTTTCTCTATGGAGAAAAGTGAAATTTGTCCAGCTGTGGGACATTACTACTATTAAACTTATTCGCATATGGTTATTCGTCTAAAGCAAAGAAACTTACAGTTATAATACGATTTATAGGAGCAAGCGTTACTTTGCGGAACTCCATAGTACAGAAATTATAACAGAATTATTTTGCTTTAATCCGCGTTTGTTATGAGAACCTATGTATTGCTAAGTGTATAAAGCAGGCAACATTCACATACCTTACACATGCAGGACAGGTCACGAAACGTAGGTTAAAATGCCGCCACCAGCAATAATTCACACAAGCAATGCCCACAATCACTACTACAATCCCCATAATCGCACCGCCCCGAAAGCGAAGCATCATCAGTAGGATAGAACAAGACGACAAAATCGTAATGCCGATTACGATTTTGTCGTGGACCCTATCCTCTTTTAACTTTGTTATTATATCATTCTAACTAAGACGATCCGACTAAGAAAAAATTCTGACTCCTTATAATTATTTATTTATTTATGTACCAACAGTTAATACATTCAAATTAAATTGATAAACAATGTATACAAAGGAAAGCTTATCGCTAAAAGCGATCTCTTCCAGTAGGCCTAAGAGTATTGGGTAAGATGATGAATTGTGGTATAAATACAAGTAATGTAATAATATTAAACATAATACAGATTATATATCCATATATGCTACATATATAAGCAACAAAAATATAACTTAAACTAATACATAAATATTTTTTTATTGAATGTAATAATAAAATTATTTTGCGATAATACGCTAAATAGTAAATAGAAAATATATATAGTGCTTAATCGCAAAGCTTTGATATTTTGTCCTGGAGTCTGCCTCCTAAAAATAAAGCAAAATATTTATTTTTATTATTACTATTGTATTATGGATCTCCGCAAAGTAACGCCTACTTCTATAAATTAAGTTAATCTTTTATTGATTTTTAAGAGAAAAATATTTTCCTTTAGTTTCATTTTTAACGAGCGTACGGAAGTTGTATCTTTTGAAATGCTATCGGGAAGGGAACCACAGCTGTTTTTCAATTGGTTCCTTATATAATGTAAAGTATTTCAAAATATAATGTAGATAATATCTGCTTTTATTAGTTGCAGTACGATGTTTCCTAGATGTCTGTCTCGTCTATGATATGATGATTTATGATAGTTGTATATATTAATTGTAAATATATTCAAATCTGTACGAACAGTATTCGGAAAAAATCGCAAGGTAACAACGATACCGGACGTATACATTAAATTTAAGTCATTTTGAAACTCTTTTAGTATTCTTACAGCATGTTTTTGAGAAAGCAGGGCCTGGCGCGATTTTAAGGGAAAGACGGATGTTTTATGAATCGAAGAATAGTTTGAATAACATTAAAACAGCGTTATTGCAATTTTCGCAAATCTAGCAAGCAATCAAGCAATGTTATTTTTTTTTAATCGAGACAGTTTAAAGCGCTGGATATAGACTCAGGATGCTTTTGATCTCAGTAAAGTCCGTGTAGACAAAGTTGTCAGAAATTAGTGTATAATAATATTGATGGAGTTACTTTGAAACACTTTAGTTTCTTAACATATACAGTACGTAAGTTCTGAGAGTTACGTAAGTACGTAAGATATTTTTAATTTTTTAGCAACCGCATGATTCTGGTTCAAAATAAGGTTTTGAAGCAATTTATAAAGATCAAAGTATGACCCAATTTTAGTCCCTTAGATTGGTTGACATGTGAGAGTTATTTTTTTTTATTACTACACCTGATATACGTTTTTTCTTAGTGAGGCATTTACTATACATTTATTAAACTAACATTAGAGAATGAGGTTTTAGTCAAGCTTTATGTTCTTGAGTGCTTGGTAGTTAAAAAGTTTAACCAATATTGTTTGAAAAATATGATTCATGAAATTTTGGTCACACGGCATCGACGCGTTTTAAGTCATAATCGACCTTAACCCGCTTCCCAGCCGAACAATTTTTATTAATCTAGGATTCTTTTTTAAGAGGTTTTTATTTTTCGTCAGGTAATTTTTTATTTTACATTTGCATCAGGCAACAACAAAAAACTATATATGTATAAATATAGTGAAACATATACAAAACGCAAATATAATTGTAGGTATTATAATACATTTAGCAATGTAGGTCCTTATGATAGTGTAATACACGCAGACTCGCAGTTTAATGTAACACTAGGGAAATTGTTTGAGCCGCATTAGTAGGCACTAGATTCAAGAAATATTTTGTCTAAAATGTGCTAACTATATTACCTATCAAAAAACATAATTTGTGCATATTTAATGTCGTGTTCATATATGAATGAATATATGGGGCACTTACACACGGTCGTCCGTCCCCAAAGTAAGTAATTTAATGCTTGTGTTATGGGTGATAGGCAACTGGTAAATATATACTTCTATAATTTTAAAAACATAATTAAATAATATGTACACCCAGACTCGAAGGACCGAAAATTTTTTGTAAGCAAATACCTACTCTCGGTGCAATATCCAACCCGCTACCCGCATAGCTGAAAACAGAGACATTGCCAACTGCGCCAACGGGCCAATCATAACAGAAATCTTTTAATACGTTCAAAATGTTCACAAATTTTGTAAAGTAATAAAAATACATCAAACAAAGTGGTCTAATACGTAGTTTTTCGTGTTAAAGTTTTAATTAACTTTAACTGTTTAACCTTGCAAATTTATAACTCGATTATTTTGTAACCAGTTATATGTGATTTGATAGACACTGACCGCTCTGGTCACATAACCATCTATCATATATAGTTTTTTAAAGGTTTTATTTAACTAGCTGTGTATTTATGTGAAGGTGGAATTTTTCAAGTTAAATTTGACTAATTTGCCGCGGTCTGCAGGCCTACCATGAACTCTTATTGCGACTCAATTGAAGACTAAACTTTAAATAATGCACGAGCTGTGATAGCCCAGCGGTGAGCCCGTGCGACTCTTCGAGGGGAAAACGAGTTCAAACCCGGGCAGGTACCAATGAGTTTTTCTATTGAAACTCATGTGTCTAATTGATAATTGCAATTTATCACACGCTTTTCGGTGAAGCAAAACATTGTGAGGAAACCTGCATATCTCTAGAGAATTCTGTTGATATGTGTAACCTACCAATCCGCATTGGAGCGACGTGGTAGGTCTTAACTCCAACCCTTCTCTCCATAAACGGAGAGAGGAGGCCTAATCCCAGCAGTGGGATTGTAACAGGCCGCTACTTTAAATAATGCATATTGATGTTTAGAACGAAACAGCCGGCCAGTTCGGTTTCGTAGAGCGCTGTCACTGTCACTCAGTCAGTATGTGACGTTTCACACGGGTTCGTCAGTCTGTGCGATAGAGAGAATGATCTATGATGCAGAATCTAGCCGATTTTCTCTCTCTCTAAGCCTCGATATGCATTATTTATTGCCGGGTAATATAGTTTAGTCTTCAATTGAGTCGCAATAAGAGTTCATGGTAGGCCTTTAGATCGGGCTGAAATTTTACATTTGGTCCAGTCCCGCAATGCATGTTTATGATAAGCATGATCTGATGCTGCTCCAGACGACGCGACTACCTAACGGATAACAGTTGGGATATGAAATTTCGTTAAAAGCTTTTTACTTTGACTTGTTCCTATTTTGAAACTATTAATTACAAGGATCCAGTCGCAAATGTAACAGAGATGTACATTTACCTTTCGCTCAAAAAATTATGTTCGCAAACAAAGTAAAAGTTATAACTTAAACTTTATTATAAATATAAATGTTTTTAAACATATTTCACGCTTAGTGTTAAATTGACCTAATTCAAAATTTTTTGTGGCAAATTGCGATAGAGCGTAGCTTAACTCCTACAAAACCCACAACTTGGAAGAACAAGCAAATATTAGTTTTTTTTAACAGTTCTTAGCGTGATATCATAGACGGCATTGAAATAAGGATTAAAATATATCTTACTTTACTTTAACACTAAGCCTGATATATCCATAGTAATGTTAAAAATCCGAAAGTTTGTGTGACTGCTGGTATGTCACGCATTCAATATTGATAAAATTTAACGCTATTGAAAATTATCCATTGGCATAATATATATGATAAAATCCCTTTTTTGGGGAAGGAAAAACACATTGAGGGTACTTAAATGCTTAAGTTAGCCCGAACGCAGTCGCGAATATCACTACTTATAAATAAAAGTAATTGAATGTTTACGTATTTCGTGAATGCAGAACCAAACTCTATCTAAAATGTTTTCCTTGAATACAGACTTGACTTGTCTTTTGACGACTCAAGTTCTATGCCTAAATTCTGACTGGTAGTAAATCATATTTAATACATATTAATTCGTCATTATACTGGTAACAACTGAGGAAGTTTGCAATTGCTAGTTTAATCTAAGCACGATTCTATCCTAGACTATTACACGGAATAAGTTTTGTAAACATGTATTGTTCCTAATTTTTTTTACAATATTTATCACAAAGTCACGCTGCGTGGTATCCGGCAGAATAGAATAGACCACCCTCCGTTTTTACCGAGGTGTCGTAAGAGGCGACTAAGGTATGTGCTGTGTGGTATCCGGTTGCATAGAATAGACCACCATCATTTCCTTACCGAGATGTCGTAAAAGGTGACTAAGGTAAGTTGACATCAGGCAGGCGGCCGGTCGTACAAATCATGTGACAACAGGTTTGCAACATGTTGGGCCGACCCACTTAGAGTGGGATAAGGGCAGGAGAATGATGATGATTAATCATAAACTCATTTAGAATAAGTTTTGAGAATTTTGAAATTGTATTGGATTCTTGGTTAGAGGTGTTCATGAAATACATAATTGACTGCTTTTAATATTAAATATTTACATTTATAAACCGGAAACTATGTGTATTATAATCTCAAGTCTAGACATGACCGCAGTGGTATTTCCTTTTAGTTATGTAGTTCATTTATACATACTATAAACTACGATTTGTGGGTTTGTTAATATCAATTTGCATAAACGACAAAGTACGTAAATCGAAAGTAATTATTTAAATGTTGTATGAGATGTTGTAAAAATAACAGTTATCATTTTACGATCACGATCTATGATTCTGTTGAAGGCGATTGTTAAGAATTAATGCACTTGTTTCGCATGAGAAAATTTATATGTATTTTACATACAAGATAATAACTCAAATACATTATTCTTCGTGTTAATTCGATCCTAATTGTCTTATTAACAGACAATCTTATATCAAAAGTCCTCATACTACCAAAAAATATGCGTCCGTATTTGATAGGTGTACACGTAGACATATGACGAAGTCAAATCACTATATCTTTTCATATAGTGTAGAATCGTATATGAGATACTCGCATCAACTTCAGTGTTGTTGATTTTGTTTTTGCTCTTGCTCCTGAAAGAAAAGCGGATTTTGTTTCCTATATGATAATCTAGTCCAGTGTTTTGCGAACTTCTTTGTGCATTGCCCCACATTAGCTGTTCTAAAATTTCTTATGCCCCCCTATGCAACATACACAACTCTTGATATTAAAAAAAGGAAAGTAATAATAAAATTATTTATCTATTATATGTATAATATGTTTGTAATTATTTGTATTTATGTACAGAAACTGAAGATATATATTTAAGTATTTATGTTGTGTTTTTTTTCTGTTTACTTGGTGTGCAATAAAGAGTTATTATTGTTATTATTATTTTGCTATAGTCCGCGAAAAAAATTTATCGCGGATTATAGCAAAATAATTTTATTATTACTTTTTTATTATGTATCTCCGCAAAGTAACGCCTAATTATATAAATTATTAAAAAAATGAATAGTTCACTCAAGAAACTTAAATGATAGGTTTAATGAAGAAAATTTGGTTATTACGTTAAATTTGATCCCGAAATCTAGCATTCCATTTAAGAGAATTTTTTTTTTCTGGAGCGAAAGGATTAAAGTCGTGTCGAGTCCATTTTTGACATTGTCAGACTTTAGGGCGGGCCCCACGTTGGGAAACAGTGGCCTAGTATATAAACTTCAAGTTCAAGCCTATTTACGCATTTATATTATTATTATTATTATAGATATGATATTTAAAAATATCATTGACATATTAAATTTTGTATTTTACAGCAATAACAAAAAGTAAAGACTCCAAAGAGAAGTTAGAAGACTTAGAAATGATGACTGCGCTCAACAGGCGGCCCTCTAACCCCACAGTAGTGACTCTGGAAACGCAGCCAATAGATTTCACCGACTGTATTTCTAACCAGCACACAGCGCAGAGACGGCGTGGGCTTCATGTGTCCCAGCATTCATTGGTTAGTGTTTGATGAGGTTTAAAATATTAAACACTCTTATACTCTAAAACTTAACTTATCTGATAGACTAATCTAAAGAGGTAATTAAAAAGAGTTGTCAACAAATTGCATGTTTCGAATCAGGTTTTGACGGTACACCATTAAAAGTACAAACTTTCATTTTGTTTAAACGGACTGAGTTTAACGTAATAATATTATCCAGACAACGCACCAGCTGTACGTTTTAATAGTAGTTCGATCATTATGGTCTTAAACACTATAGATAATACACTGAAGATGCAATTTTCTTTTATTTTGTCCACCAACGGAATTACATGTATTTTAAATAAAAATAAAAAAACAAAACTTATGTGACTATTTGGCACATAATACCATTTATGCATGCATCTTAAACATAAATTTACTTTGACAATATTAGTTTTTCTTAATGTTAACTTTACATGAATATAAAATACATGAATAATTAAATTTAAAACAATATTCTTATTGCGAAAGTCAGGGAGTCTGTCGGCCTGTCACACTATCACGACGAATCCATTAGAGCATATTTTTTATAAATATTAGTTCAGAATATTAAGCGTGAAAGCGAAATAAACGCACAGACAGTCTCGCGTTTATACATACTATTGGTACGGATTACATCTTATCCGAATTGACAAAATGTAAATTTTAAAAAAATGCAGCAATCAAATTAATCAAATTGCTAAAAATGACAATGAAAGCCAAGAGTATATTAAAACATTAATAAAGCTTCATTCAGTACATTTAAAGTTTTAAATAATTAAAAATGATACAATTAATATTTTTAATGAAAGAAAATGATGTCAATGTTATGGTGGGAGAAAAACCCTAAAATATGACTAATTCTAAAAACTTAATACTACTAGTAACTTACAAGGCAATATTGCTAGTGAACATTATTACTTTCAAACTTAGTAAACATTATTAAGAGAATTTATGGGCAGAAATTGAGGGTCATTTATGTTTTTCGTTATAATTTGAGTTGAGCTTTAATGTTGTTTTTTTTAATGGTTTTTATTATTCTCTGGTGTTTATTTTAAGTTTAGAATTGTATCATTGTAACTTATAATGATGTGATCTCCTATAATTGGTACATAATTAATTGATATATGTTGTATGATTTATCGTGTAATACTGTTGAAGATCCGAATAAAAAAAAATACAATTTTTTAGTAGGGCAATCGTAAACTTACTACGCCGTGTGGTATCCGGCAGAATAGAATAGACCACCCTCCGTTCTTACCGAGGTGTCGTAAGAGGCGACTAAGGTATGTGCCGTGTGGTATCCGGCTGCATAAAATTCAAATTCAAATAAGTCTTTATTCAAATTGGCCTATTACAAGCACTTTTGAATCGTCAAATTAAAATTAAATTGAAGCTACAACTGGTTCGGAAAGGTGCTCTAACCGAGAAGAACCAGCAAGAAACTCGGCGGTCACTCTTTTAAAAAATAAATATTACAGTTTTGTATTAACTAATGTTAACAAACTTAGATTATAATATAACATAGAATAGAACACCCTCATTTCTTACCGAGGTGTCGTAAAAGGCGACTAAGGTAAGTTGACGTCAGGCGGGCGGCCGGTCGTAAAATACGTAGCCAAATCATGTGACAACATGTTTGTAACATGTTGTGCCGACTCCACTTAGAGTGGGATAAGGGCAGGAGAATGATGAATCGTAAACTTACTGTTTAATGGTAAATAACTTTTTGCGGTAATTTTTGTATAGTGTATACTCATAATCACTAGAAATGGAGGAGCAATTTTTGTAAATAATAAGTTAAATGTTCCAGAAAACGGATGGCGGTGAAGGCGATCGTCGTGACAGCTTACAGCGAACTTTGGAAGCGCGGCAGTCGCAATGGAAAAGGATAATGCTCCTTGTGGTCGCTATCACAGTCCACAATATACCAGAGGGACTTGCAGTAGGCGTCGGTTTTGGCGCTGCAGCATCGTCCTCTAAGGCTTCCTTTCAAAGTGCAAGGTTAGTGTAAAAATATTTTGCTATAATCCACGATAAAGTAAATAGAAAATATATATAATGCTAAATGCAGAGTGGACTATTCCTTTTTATACCTGCTACGTGCAGGATTCGTAAAAACACTAAAGATGAAAGAAACACTAAACACTAAACATGAAAGCCTACTATACTGTTGAAGATTACTTAGATGATAAGGATGTGTGGATATAGGTGCGCTTCTACCCTGTACAAGACAGTAATAAATAAATGTAACTAGTTCTAAGATTTATATTTTAAAACGAGCAACCGCCGAGTTTCTGGCTGGCTCTTCTCGGTAGGAACAGCTTTCCGAACCAGCAGTAAAGTTGACGATTCAAAAGCACTTGTTTACAAGTTTACTTGAATAAAGAATATTTTGAATTTGAACACATGCTTTTATCTTGCTCAGTTTCAAATCCCATTTTTGCTATCACATAAAATTTGCCTATTCCTACAAATTTTTCTATGTAATTTATAAATTGTATAATTCTTCTAATAATAACTATGTTAAGAACCAACATTTGTACAATTTTGCTATAAATTTTCCTTGTTTCAAATTGTAGTCTTTGTGTAATTATTAATGTATGAATACAAATTTATGTTGTTGCTAAAACAACGTGTGCTCAACAGAGCAAGCAAATATAAGTGAAAAATATTTTTAACTAGAATCTGTTTAATTTGTAATTATTTTGCTAAGAAACTAAAGAAAAAATATATTTTCGGTTTATTTTTTTAAATACTCTGACTACATGGGTGATGATACCAAATACTGTTATATTACTGAAGTAATGCGTCCCGTCGTCGAGACTCGTTATTATTGATATTATGCTGACAGGCCACAGTAAATCTTCTGTTCGTAATATCGCTATTATAGTTTAGGTAAAAAAAAATATTTTATAATTCCTTATGCCCGCCGTGTGATATCCCGTTGTGTAAAAGAGACCACCTTCATTTTTTACTGAGAAGTCATAAAAGGACGCCTTTTAGGTAAGTTGATGTCAGGCAGGCCACCGATCAAAAAATAACTAGCCAAATCAATTGACGACATGCACATAACATTTTGTGCCGACCCCACTTAGAGTAGGATAAGGGCAGGAGAATGGTGATATCATTCCTTATGAATATTTTTTTGCAGCAAGGTTCAGTTCTTACTTTTTATAAACTGATTTTTAGTCAGAGAATTTGCCGTATATAATTTAATTATCATATAATTGAGACATAGTGCCATCTATCAGTAAATTATTGTATTGCTAGTCCTTCGTGACAAAATGTAATGTTTTACGTCTCTCAACGCCATCTACTGTAGACTTTAATTTATCTACCTGCCGGGTATTCGTACTAGATGTAGCTACTAAAATGTAATGCGTATTAAAGCTTATTGGTATGAAAAAGATGGCGTTGAAATAACATGATGCGTCTTATCAAAATTATTATTTCCAAATCCAGGATATAATTATATAAAAAATATTACGTCGATTCGTAAAAAAACCATAGTTAAATGCAGGTTACATAAATTGATATCACCTATTATATCTGCTTTTCTTTTTTTTTCTCAAAAAATGTATTGAACGAATATCAATTTATTAGTAATTTTTCCAAATGTAATAACACGTCAGTGTTACATGGACGCCATTTTGTAACTTCAGAGGGACCGTGACGCATCGGAGGGCGCCGATGTAGGAATTTCATTGATAACTTACCGTGAGCGGGATTAAACTAGTTACACTATGGACCACCGCTAGCCGGATTCCATTTAGATTAAGAGAGCAGTTTAATATCCAGTGGGTAAAATCGTAATCCTTATTGATTTTTCATCTTTTAGCTAAAATTCAGGCTATTTCAGATTAAGTATTGATACTGTCCAACTAGACATTCATTTTTACAGGTTGCGTTACAGGTTGCGAAATATCTTCGTGACGTATTGAGAAATAACACAGGCGAATACTAGTCAAGTATAATGTTGTTTTCGTATAAAAGTCACTCTTCATTTTGGCTTGTCACATTAATTAGGAGGACTTGAATAATTGAGTGGATGTCCCAATTGAGTACTATAATTCCATTGCAGTTTATTTTGATCAAATTATTTTCAGTCATTAAGCCTTTCATTCATTCATTGCCTTACTTTACTGTAGAAAAATAAATACATAAACAATTACGACAATTTAAGACAACTGAACTATCTGTTCAATTCCTTGAACTCGAAATTGAATTCGAAATTGCCACTTTAAGAGTAAAAATAATTGTTTTGTACTCAATTATTATATCATTATAATGTCGCCTCTAGGACTCATAAGAGAAGGCGTTGTATTATTTCATTTAGTAACAAGTTTAGGGTCACACGAGAATTTGATAATAGAAGTTGTTAGTTTGTTATGGTTCTGTGGAATGTGTTGAGTGTGAATGAGTTATTATGCTATTATTTATTATATGACCTGCGTTTAATGTACATAATTAAGTTTTATATTTTTAATGATCCATATAAATAAGTATAAAAGTTATAAAAGAATTATGTTTCTCTAATCTGTGTTTATTAAGAAAATTTTCATGCTAAGTATAGAATGCCCAACCCAATAATTGCATACCTTACACGTGAAGGATACCACTCGTATCGTGTCCCTTCACCACTACCAGAATACACAAGTACTGCACACATTCACTATGACAGACACGAGTCATTTTGCCCTGTAGCCGGAGAAACATTAAAAGATAAGCTCCATGGCAAATCGATAAAGTAGCGATTATAGCAAAATAATTCTATCATAAAATTAAACAAAAGAAATAACTTTTGTACTATGAAATTCATAAAATAAACGCCTACTTCTACAAATATTCGTTGAGTATTTAAGGGGAGAAATACATTTACGAGCGTGATAAATAGGCATTTTTTTTGAGAGGATATAATAATCGGATGATTGTAAATTTTGGATATGAGTTTATTTAACTTTGAACTGAAAAATATAATTTCTTTTTTACGGATATCCAACAAAATGGCGGTGCTACGGAGTCTTCAGATTATTTTTGCGATATCAAGGTGGCATTTTTTTTCTTTTGATCTGAAAAATATATAAAAAAATTTTATTCTATTACTGACATGTTAACAGGAAGGATATACCCAAATAATGATGAAAAACTGAAAAATTGAAAAGTTGGAAGCTTCTTTACTTAGAAAGACGAGTTTTCAACCATTTTTGCATCATATTTGACATATAAAAATCTTTATTTACACGGTACGTTATATAAATATAAATTTTAGGTATATCCCTCGGTTTGTATTAATAAGAGTAACCTCCTTAAATTTCATTCAAATCGGTTCATAGATTTTTGAACTACAAGATAATCATTTTTTTAAAAGTAGTTTCGAGATAATCACGTTTAAAGTTTCAATATGGTAAACTATAGATTCTAGTGACTTACCAAACAATCAGCAATTCCATGTGTATCTATATACAGTAGTATCATAGTAGTGCTTCAAATTCCTAAAAAAAAATATTTTCTTTCGTTAGCGGTTGTTTCCAGGCTATACGAGCTTCTTTTGTGTTGGAACCGCTTCTGTCGAACAATCCGTCTCTCATCCGAGACTTCAGCAAAGAATCTACAGTTGATACCAACGATTATGTTCAATGCATTCATAATCCCTAAAAATCGAATAAAATTCATCATTGAATAACCCAGCAACAATGTAGGCCGAAATTTCCACAATTTTAAGTCCGCAAACATAAATGTCTTGGAGCCAATCGCTAGATCGTCTAGTTGAAGGTTTTGTTGCATCTCGGATATGGCCACCCAGGCTTCTCTCTATCAAATCATCTCTGTATAAATCTTGATAAATTGACGAATCCAGTCTTCGTTATTAAAAAAATATGATATAAAGCAAAAAATTGAACTGCTCCCGACAAAATTTCAAGATAAATTAAACTCTCCTTGCTCGGACAACGTTTCGCCCCACAGTTTCCACGTGAATGTCATTCACATAAAAAAGTTACCTGCTGACTCTAATAATACTTTGAAACATCTGCCTGGGCAAATAAAAGGTAAATAAGAAAGCATTGTGAAGCAAAGGTTGCTCTGCCTCTGAGAGTCCGGCGCCCGACTCGCCGCATGCTGTCGCCACGGTCTAAACTATATGCGATATTTCCGAGAATTTTCAATATTTCAAATTATCCTTTGGTTACTATATTCTTAAGATATAATTCGTTCGAAATATAGAAGAAGAAAAAGATGGTTTTTTCGAAATTTCTAAATGTATTTCTCCCCTTAAGTACATTGAGCTGTAACAGCTCTCCTATACACTTAAACTAGTTAGCAAGTTTCCCTGTCTAATGAGAATTTTGGTTGTAGATTAAGTAAGGTTTTCAAACTTTAATTTAAGACGTTGCGTAGAAATTCTTAAAAACTATGAATGGAAGTAAATTTTGTTTAATTAACTAGTTTAACCATCTTCTTAAGCCTCACTCCAGCAACGGAGAGTGGAGGCCTACGCCCATCAATGGGATAGTAACAGGCCGTTACTTTACTTTTTTTAAGTAATTTGGAAATCTAGGAACGATATTCTGCCAACTTAAGTCGCGCGCCTTACCTTCTTCGAATAACTTTAGCGACGCCTACTGCTGAAATTCATTTTGTCGAAGAGTTATTAAAAAATATTTAACGCGCACTTTCAGCTGTGATTGATGTTGACACATATTACATGCTTTTACTGGGAGAGTGATGAATGAATAAAGAAAATTGAATGGTTCCAAACCATTCGTATGATTAAAAAATTATATTTATCTAAATTATTCGTCTGAAAACACGTAATTAAACAAAACAAAATGGACTTTCTATGTTAATTGTTAGGATTTTATAGTCATTTTTATTTTTGTTAGATTTAATTAATGTGACTGTGCTGTGATAGCCCAACGGTGAGAGCGTGCGACTCTTACGAGGGGAACACGACTTCAAAACCGGGCAGGCACCAACGAGTTTTTCTATTAAAACTCATGTGTCTAATTGATAATTGCAAATAATCACACGCTTTTCGGTGAAGGAAAACATCGTGAGGAAACCTGCATATCTCTTGAGCATTCTGGAGATATGTATAACCTACCAATCCGCATTGGAGCAGCGTGGTAGGTCTTAGCTCCAACCCTTCTCTCCAGAAACGGAGAGAGGAGGCCTATTCCCAGCTGTGGGATTGTAACAGGGCGCTACTTTTAATTAATGTATTTGTATGTTCGTAAGTGTATTTATTTACATACCTCTCTCTGTCTGGGCGGGGCACATTGTGCAAAGAACTGGCAGTTGGGGTCATAAGGTGTTGGAATGGCGACCCCGCACTGGAAAACGCTGTGTCGGTAGACATACAAGATGGACTGACCTGAAAAAGGTCGCCGGTAGCTGCTCGATACAAGCAACACAAGATCGTGTGGTGCTGGGATGCCGTGAAGAGACCTCTGTTCAGCAGTCGGTGTCCATCGGTTGATGAAGAAAAAGAAGAAGATCCATACTATCTTTTCAGTAGTTTACAAAATTCTAATAAGCACCACTCAGCGGATGTCTATATTTCGTGCCAAAATTTAAGTATGTAGAGTTCATGATTAGAGAAAGATATTAAATGTGAATATTGTGTCCAGTAGTAATATTGTGTTTTTATCTTCATTCTCTCTGAAATGCATTTCGTATATTTGTAATACCATGTCCAATAAACACGAAGGGAGGGTGTTATTGAAATCCTGGTATAACTAATGGAATTCTTAGAAAATGGTTAAACGAGTTTAACCCTTTCGTCATGTTTTGTCAATTTTTTCAATTCAATTTTTTAATTGACACCCCCCCCCCCCTAAACACTCAAATTTCCCCGTGTGAGGCGTGGGGTCCACTTTGGGAAACACTGTTCGAATATAATAGCTCTCTATTCAAACTAGTCGGGCTGACCCGATAGAATAGGACGTGTGTATAGCCCACTTCAATACATAAATCATTGACCTTGTGAATAACTGAGGTTGCAGGTATTGAGCTGATAGCAAATCAGCGAAAAGGGTCATGGATTTATACCCCGAGCAGACACCAATGAGTGTTTTATTAAAACTATTGTGCTTATTGGATGTTGACAATTTATCACACCCTTTTCGGTGAAGGAAATACAGTGAGGAAACTTATATATCTCTAGAGAATTCTGGAGATGTGTGGTACATACCAATCTGCATTGAAGCAGCGTGATTCGTTTTAGTTCCAACCCTTCTCTCCAAAAAAATAACGGAGGCCTATATCCAGCTGTGGAAGAGTAACAGGCCTTTCCTTTACTTCCTCGCAAAATGCGGTGGTATTGGCGAGGACGGTCCATTAGTAGAGGCGGCGACGCGGGCGATGAGCAGAGCTAAATCGTACGGCGGGCGGGGGCATTGACCTGCGCCGGCGTGCCGTCACCGCCGACGCCGCTCGGTGAAACTATTTCACTGAAAAATCCGCCGACGCGCCGTAGCATTGAAGTCAACCTTGACGATTTGTCGCGTCGTCTGTACCGCCGCGTGGGTGCCCCCGGAATACCTATTCATAATCGTTAAACATCGCCACTTCGCTAAATCCAGTAACTCTATCGAAAAACTGATTTTGTTTCGCGTCTGACTAATTATACTTATACTTATTATAAAGTACTGTAAAATTATGTCACTATCCCACTGCTGGGCATAGACCTCCTTTCGCCTCTTTTTTTCATGACAGTATAATTAAATTCGGCAAATCTTGCCGACTTTTCATTAAAATTGGCATTTCTTGATGTTTCTTGTGTCTATTTATTTTATATATCACAGTGCTCTGTTAATCTTTAATAGACTGTGAATGATACGATGCTCTATTATATTTTGAGTACAATTTATGGCATATATATGCCTATGAAATAAATTGTGATATGATCCATATTCCTTAACGTTAACAATTGGTTAAGTCCACCTTATATTTGGCGCTCCGCGTATTAAGTGACCAGGCCGCGCGGCCAACGATTAGGCATTGGTCGCGCGGCCAGCTGGAATATCGCGGCCCACCCTCGCCCATTTGACCGCTGCGATAAACGAGATTCATCATTTCGTAGGAAATAGATTAGTGTGCACGGACATGTTGCAGCGTCACGCAATTTTGTGCGTACAGCAGGCCTCCCATGAACTCTTATTGCCACTCAATTGAAGACGTAAACGAAATTGTTTTGTTTTTTCATACCATGACGTCTTAAATACGCCTTAAAGACTTTAAGTCGTTGCTGAATGAGCGTTCGGAATTCGTCCTAAGAACATGTGAGTAAAATAGACAGTGTTATCTATAGTTCATATAACGTTATCCTTTTCAAACATTACGACCCCAATGCAATTTACACTTCATATACGAAAAGAAAGCGGTTCGCGGTCGTCGTTTACGTCTTCAATTGAGTCGCAATAAGAGTTCATGGTAGGCCTGCTGGATTGCGTTTGATGGCATTTGGTCGCTTTGTGGATGCAAATGAATTGAGGTGATGCGCGGTCAGGCTTCAGGTCACGGAGGCACTTATACTCAACCATAATTAATTGATGGAAACTATTTCGTCTCAACATTACAAAGTTATATCACAAGAAAAAATTTTGAAGATCTATGCTAACTTACGATATAAACGCTTTTACCTCTTTTCCATGTTTTTATGTTTAATCATTATCTGAATCCTAATTGTATTTTGTAAGTATAGGTATGACTATGATGGAGGTATCAAAACGAAACAAATGTAAACACATTTGAAACTAAATTTTTTTAATATTTAGGTGAAAAAAATATTCATTAGACTAAATAATACTTTACAAGGTATGGTGCAAGTTTCAATAACGAACCAGGAGATATTAAATAACAAATTTCTATAGTAGATGAGAAGTATGTAGAATTCTTCCGTCGACACAATCTCAACTAAATATTCAATTTCAAAGACAGTGAGTATGATTTGTAATATTTACTATTTCTCAACAACTGACTCCACGTATTTATTGTTATTTTAAAATTAACCGTAAATTTAACTGAATCATATAAAGATACCTACCTATTAGACGATAAAACACCCTGTCGGTTAACAACGTTTTCTCAGAACTTTATGTGTCGGACATGCATAAAGCCCCCTGCGGTTTTCCCTCGGAATTCTATAATAGAGCGCATGTTTGGGCGAAACATGTAATAAATTTAATTTTTTACTCCCGGACTCTGTCATCAAAAAATACTTTGTTATGCGATATTGTACCAACATTTTTTTCGTGTTCTTTAAAATTATCACCAACTTTTCTCCATATCTGAGAAGAACGGGCATATTTTATTCATAGAAATAAAATCCCAATATTAGACATTTTTGTAACAAACCTAGAAACTTGCGATTGTTAATTGTAGTGAAATCACTAAGTTAAGGAAGGTGGAACAAAATTTACTTTTTATTCCCTTGCCTTATTATAAAAAAATAGATTTGTTGCATTATACAATAAACAATATTTTACCTACTGTATGTAATTTTGCTTCAGGTTATCACCCGTTTTTTTTTCTCAATCCTTAAACACTTATAGGTTTTTTTAATCATATTAATAAATTCGTAATATGAGATTTTTTCTAACGAAAATACCAAAGTTGCATTTGCTAAATCTAGCGAAATAAAATGAATTTAAAATATAGTGCTTAGATTCAGTTGAAAATATAGAACTGCGAAATTGTAACTATATTTAGAAGATATGAAAATCTATGTAAAATCTTATATTCATAAAGTCCTTAACTTTTGGAATCCCGTCGGTCGAAATATCGCCCTGGGTATCGTCGGCAGTCCTGTTCCTGATTGATATACAAATCACCCTTTTTTTTGCAATTGCATTTTCTCTTAAAATAGTGATATTGAGGACAAATCTTCGTCGGAAACCTTTTCGAATGTATCAGGTATATGTATTTTTTATTTTGATGGTTTTTATCAGGGATTTAAACGCAATATCTCAGATATTAACTTATCAAAATAACATAAAAGAGAATAACGACTAAATTATTTGCGATTTTTATCTAAATGAATTATCGCAGTACAACTCAGATGAAAAATGGAAATTGTAAAAAGTAATAAAAGCGAGTATTTCCTAGTTTTCAATGTGGCGTGCTCTTAAATTATTATCACACTGGCTATTTTCATTGAATTAAAAGCATACAATTTCTATTATTTATGACAAGACGAATGGTGTGACACCACAGCCTTTTACTCGTGTACATAAATGGCAGCGTGTAAATCGGGAGGTGGTCGATCGCTCCTCCGAGCGCGGGATGGCGCCCGAGCATAATGGATGTCGGCAACGGCTTTGTGCCGGCCGCTGTTATTATGCAGATTAACACCGCCGGGAATTTGTTCAAATATCGTAACAAGCTCTCCTCCCGGCGCCGGCGCCGATCGCGTTCGTGTAATTTACGATTTGGGCCTCGGGAATGTGTCGGTGTTCGCTCCTTCTATGGGTTTCGGGCCGTTTTGTCCATTTTATATTACGCCTTCTCGCCGCGATCGGCGTCGGGAGGTTTAGGGTGTAATTTATTTTTGTGTTTTGTTTGCGGCATCGTGATTTTTGCCGTGCGATTGCGAAACGTGAATCCTTATTAATTATAATATGAATCTTTGATGAGGTATCGTATATTGGAGTGTAGATAACTCGGTAGTATATCCAATTGCTCACGATAAAGAGTGAGTCATAAAATTTATAGAATCATATTTTTTTTCTTATTTTATCCAAAAATTAATATTTTGTATAATACCTTAATATAAAGGTATATATTAGATTTTGAGTAATTAACCTTTTAAAACATTTTTGATTAAGTTTTAGTGTTTAAAATTGTTTTCACGAGAATTATTTCGACCAATACATATTCTAAAATATTTTTTTGACAAAAAATGTTTTGAATTTTTTTTATAGTTTGTATACAAAAACACCTATAGTTCTTAAATCCCGTACAATTTTTTTTTCCAAAAATTTATTGTACATTCTACTTTTTCGCTTTGTTACTAATAATATATTCAACAGAATAAATATATTTTTACTAAATACTATTAAAGATTCCTTTTATAATAAAAACACGAAATTAAAGTTAAAATAATGTGTGTAAATTGAATGATGGTATTGGACCATAGAATCTGATGTCTAAAAAGTAAAATGGTTTCAAAGCAATAACAAAGCATGGAGTCTGAAATTCCGCGCACATTTAGATATGAGTTAAGCAACAAAGTGGAATAAATGGTGGGAGCAGGCGGGCGAAGAGGGGGGATCCGGCCGCATTCCTCCGAAGCCTCCGACCCTCGCATGCCGAACTTTCTGCCGCTTTCCCAGGATGGAATGCCAGCCCGCCTAATGCGGTTATACGTATACTTCTAACAATGAAAATAATATATTTGATATTATTATTATTATAAAACAAAGTCCAAAAAAGCTGTCTGTCTGTATGTAATCGATTTTCTCAAAATCTACTGAACGGATTTTTGTACAGTTTTTACCAAAAGATAGTGCGTTACTTCCTGATGGTTTAGGTATATTTAGCTATACGTACTATTGTACGTATCGGTTTTATGTAAATTGTGTTGAAAAGATCGCGCAGTTGTTAGAAAACTTGCTTCTATTTAATTTAATCCTTTGATTTGTTATTTTTACGCCTATTATTAGTTGCACATTAGTAGCAACAGCTTTGAATTCAATTTTGACCCATGTTGAACGAACAGATTTTATTTAAACTTTTTACAATACCTACAATAGTTTGTCAATTTTTTTTTCAAATCTTTCAATAAAATAATAATTAAAAAAGTGTGAGGTGCTCGATATACATCATCCTCCTGCCCTAATCCCACCCTAAGTGGGGTCGGCACAACATGTTACAAACATGTTGTCATATGATGTGTTTACAAATTTTACAACCGGTCGCCTGACTGACGTCAACTCACCTTAGTCGCCTTTTACGACACCTCGGTAAGAAATGAGAGTGGTCTATTCTATTCTGCCGGATACCACATAGCTAGTGCTTTATATACATATGTACGAAAAAGCTTCCCAGTTCCTCGATATGTTATATATGTATATATGCGTCACTAGCAATAGCAAATACTGCACGACTAACTAAATATTGCACTTTTCTCGTCTAAGCTTCTCCTTTGATCGGAAATGTTTTTACAACAGTGATTGCTTTTTAAATTAAGTTTACCTGAAATCATATCTACCCAATAAAAAATAATATATGTTACGATTTGAAACCGTGTTGATACAATATAAAGTTTATTTTTTGCTACAGTTTATGCAGTACCAATTAACGTGCACCGCGAGCATGCGTTTTCCATAACCGATGCTGTGGAGATAACAGTGATTAGCGCATTATTTATTCGTCTGACGTTACGATTGTCTGGCGTAATTATTAAAGCCTAATTTCGATTACATTTTGATACGGCTTTACATAAATTGAAATCATTTTTCAGTTAACTTTTATCTCGATGCCTCAGGGGTTAGCGTATATGGTCTTTGTTGAAAGAACACTTTATCTCGCGGAAGAAGACAGTGGAGTGGATCGAGGAATTTGAGTCTGGATCCGATCCGTCGCAGGCAAGCGTGGCGCAAGAGACTTAACGAAATCCTTACTTGGACCTTCAAGAGTTTCGAGTTCGGAATAGGAACCCCTTATAGAATAGGCCCTCGAAGCAGCCGATGTATCTGTTGCTCCCGATATATCAATTAGCGAAGGGAGCACTTTTAAGAAAAGTCTGCGACCAAGAAGTGGTGCATGGTGGAGCACAATTGGGTTTTTAGTCAGTGCGATTCCGAATATACCCGCCGCTCCGTCCCCATCAGACTGCGGTCAGTATTTGTAAGGGGTTTTCCTGATAAAAAAAGTAATAGTTTTTTCTTTTACCTTTTCTACTTTCATAGTATTTGCTACGGGAATATTTAAAAATAGGCTAATAGAATATTAAATATGTCTGTTACATAATATGTGACCTCTGTAATATCTTAACCTGAACAGTATTTTATGGTATTTCGGTATTTCTTGCAAGTCTAAGAAGATTGCTATTCTTCCTAATATTAAAAAAAATGCTTAAATATTTTCCTCTTTTTTTCTCACATTTTACAGAATAATATGAGAGTACATCTGGTACTATAAATGGTATTTTAATTGATAACAAAACAGTTTCCTAATTACCTGTTATTTTTAACATAGCTCTAAACTCTAAAGGCTCTCTAGAAGGATCTTGGTCTAATTGGAGTACGATTTGCTTGTTTACCTAAAAAAAAATAAAGTTTTAGGCAAACGCCCCCTTTGTAGAGCCAAAAAAAAGAAAAGATCTCAATTGCAGTTCCAATGATTGCAGCCAACGTGAAATAAAAATTACTTTGCAATGTTTCAGTTACCGCCAAAACAACATCTATCATCAAACACTATCAATTCCTTTAATTTAACTAAACTTAATGAAACCTAATTTAATTAAAACTTTATAAATCTGTTTTTTTTTTATTTTGAAATTGTCGGTAATTTATCTTTTTACGACGTTAAGAAATAAAATATATTTCATCCGTCACTAGTTTTTTACAGCCTGTCATATATTTTTATTAAAAAAAAAAATTTTGAATATATTTTAAGTTTAATGCTGAAAATAACTTGCAAAACGCCGTGTGGTATCCGGCACAGTATAGAATAGACCACCCTGATTTCTTACCGAGGTGTCGTAAAAGGCGACTAAGGTAAGTTGACGTCAGGCAGGCGGCCAGTCGTAAAAAACGTAGCCAAATCATGTGACAACATGTTTGTAACATGCTGTGCCGACCCCACTTAGAGTGGGATAAGGGCAGGGGAATGATGAATGATGATAATGAAAATAACTTGCAAAGTGAGCTATGTGTCAAGTTCACGATCTTAACATTTATATTTATACCAAACGAGCGTACCGAAATGATTCTGATATGCAATCACGTCTTCTAAGGACAAACTTAATTAATATTAGCAAAAATTTTAAAGACGTTTCGCTTGCCGAAAATTTTTTATGTATAAATGCAAGACAAACTAGTGATGTTCAATTATAATCGATTAGTAGTATTTATAATCTGACACTGATTCATCGTATTGTGAAAAAGAAATCATCTAGGATGAGTCTGTATAACGTTGAGTTTAGCAATGTAATGAAAGTAGTAATATAAGCTGTAATTTACTGTAACAATCCTTAAAATTTAATTTTTATAGTTTTAGTGCCGAAATATAACATGAACTTTAGAAATAAACAATTGAAGTTAGACCACCCTCAATTTTACCGAGGTGTCGTAAAAGGCGACTAATGTAAGTTGACCCACCGTGTGGTACCTGGCTGGGTAGAATGACCACCCTCATTTCTTAACGAGGTGTCGTAAAAGGCGATTAATGTAAGTAGATCCGACGTGTGGTATCCGACTGAACAGAATAGACCACTCTCATTTCTTACTAGAGTGTCGTAATAGGCGACTAAGGTAAGCTCGCGTCAGGCAGCTGGTCGTTAAGTACCTAGCCAAATCATGCAACAACATGTTTAAAACATGTTTTGGCGAGCCTACTTAGAGTGGGATAAAGGCGAGTACAGTGCGCACGCCTCTTTGTTAATGCATATTTACATAAAAACGGGTTTTCCCTACGGTCTTGGGAAAACTGCGATTTTTATATTTTATAATACATAATATACATGAGCTTTTGTCTACTTCGAATTTTATAGATTTTTTCTACTTTAATTAACAAGTGAATTTTTGGCTAATTTTTCTAGCTTCATGTGTCTGGTGTACCAAGTTATATATTTTTTATTAATGGAGTTGGTAAAATTTTACGATTTAATTCTTTGTGCGCATTGTTACTGCACCAAAGTAAATTTAAGGATACATCACTGCATATTGGATTTGGCGAATGTTTATCTTGTTGACCGATATTACTATGGTAATATATTAATATTAAATAATTTTAAAAATAATAATCTATTGGAAATTAAAGTAACTTTAAAGAAATATATATACATTGTATATCGATTTAACGGGCGATTTAATACTGACGAGTGGCTAAAATCGATTAGTGAACCCATTTACGCGCACGCCTAGCCTACCCTCATCACTAAGCTAAACGCTAAGGTAGCGCGCGGGAGGCGCGGGCGCGACGGGCGGCATGCCGCTGGCCGGATTCACGAGCGTTGCACTTGTTTTTACGCACGCGCCCACCGTGTGGTGCATGACCCCATTGGAATGTACCACGTGCACTAGCCGATGGAATGCGCAACTGTTTACTTTTTAATTTTTTTCCCTTTTCACTCCTACCTCCACAAACAATACCTTTTCATGCTATTTCGTAACGAATTCTATGCCGCACTTTCTATTCTCATTTGTATATTGACACTTTTTATTATGAATTGATTTTGTTTTCTGAATGAAGTTGATAATTCATCTTTGAGTCAGTAAATATTGGTGTGTACTTTGAGCTGTGATAGCCCAGCGGTGTGACCGTGCGACTCTTTCGAGGGGAACACGAGTTCAAACCCGGGCAGACACCAATAAGTTTTTCTATTAAAACTCATGTGTCTAATTGATAATTGCAATTTATCACACGCTTTTCGGTGAAGGAAAACATCGTGAGGAAACCTGCATATCTCTAGAGAATTCTGGAGATATGTGTAACCTACCAAAACGCATTGGAGCAGCGTGGTAGGTCTTAGCTCCAACCCTTCTCTCCAGAAACGGAGAGAAGAGGCCTATACCCAGCAGTGGGATTGTAACAGGCCGCTACTTTACTTTTACTTTAAAGGACCTTCATTTAAATATTTATTGTTTATTGAATATTTGATACGTTGAATGCTTTGACACATTCATTGTATCTGACGTTAATATCCATCTGGATGCTAACGTTTTTTTAAATACGTTAATGAATTTTTCTGCACTATTATAATATTTAAAATTTATTTCCAGTAATTATTTTAAATTGCATCACTATCCAACAATATTGTAAAAGTAATCTATAAATTTTATAAAATGAAGTCCGCAATAGCTGTCTGTATGTATTATGTAATCGATGTTCTCGAAATCTACAGAACGGATTTTTATGCAGTTTTTACTAAAAGGTAGTACAATACTTTTGAAAGATTTAGGTTAATAGTACATTACCGTTTTATATAAGTTGTGTTAAACGCTTAAGATCGCGTTGTTGTAAAAAAACTCCATTCTGGGAGCTTTACCCACGTGCGCACCCAGCAGAGATAGACTAAAATAATGTACCAGAGAATTGTGGATCTACAAAAGTACTACCAAAAATTCCGTGATAACATGTCTCAATCTCTTATGGTTAACTCGAAAACTACTTTTATGTTCGAAATTTCAATTAAATACGTGTAAACGCGGGTGAAACACAGCAAATGCACTCCTTATACATAATATTTATAGTATTTCCAACATTAAATTTCCAACATTAAACCCGGCAAACAACTTATGTATCGAAGAGCAATTCTCTTATTAAATTTACAGATGTACGAGTTTAGTAAGAGGTTATGAGAGTTAAGTATAAATTATATACATACTTCATTATATCACGGACCATTCACAACGGAACGCGGTGTCCAAATAAAATAATTGAATACTTTGTCTGAGTTTAAGTTGTTATATTTAAGAACAATATTCATCTTTATAGTGCACAAAAAAACGACCTCATTCTGGCAAAAACGAATAATATTATGCTTAAATATTACGGGCGCGTCTTTCATCGCAACTGCTCGTATTATTCCATTCATAATTAATTCATTCACAGTCAAATATTAAATATAATTTGGTTTTATATTCTCATTCCTACATTTTATACATATTATAAAGTTTTTTTACTATACCTAAAATCTCGTGTAACAAGATTTATAATTAGGATGATTTACGCATAGCGTGCTTTGATGATTTGGCTTTAACTAGATCGAACATCTTAGTTTATGCTAAACCTAAATTTTCATTACCGATATATAATCTTTGAACATTCTCCTACCATAAGGGCAGTCCACTCTAAGTGGGGTCGGCACAACATGTTACAAACATGTTGTCACATGATTTGGCTGCGTATTTTACGAACAGACGCCTGCCTGACGTCAACTTATCTTAGTCGCCTTTTACGACACCTCGGTAAGAAATGAGGGTGGTCTATTCTATTCTGCCGGATACCACACGACGTCGATATATAATCTTTGAAATGATAAATAATGAAGATTGCATTGAATGAGCTAGGACAAAATAAAAATATAATTGCGAAATTCATAAACTATTACTATTATCTTTCAAGTGATTTTGTTTCGACATTTTAGTTTTGAAAATAAAGTTGTTTGATGTCTACAATTAAGAATATATAGTATATTCTGGAAAAAGTAAATTGAACATTTTGTTTATGTTATTACCTTCCTACTATAGACCTTCGAAGAGTAACTAATTCTATAAATTATTTAAAGACGGCTAACTCGTCCGTACAGACTATATTTAATCAATCTATATATTAAATTGCTACACAGTTAAATAAATAAGCTGTGATAGCCCATTGGTGAGACCGTACGACTCTCTAGAGATGAACGTGGGTCCAAACCCGGGCAGGCACCAATGAGTTTATCTATTAAAACTTATGTGTCTATTGATATTTGGAATTCATCACAAGCTTTTCGGTGAAGAAAAATATCGTGAGGAAACCTGCATATCTTTAGAGAATTCTAGGGATATGTGAAATCTACCAATCCGCATTGGAGCAGCGTAGGTCTTTACTCCAATCCTTCTCTTGGAAAAACGGAGGCCTATTCCCAGCAGTAGGATGTAAACAGGCCGTCACTTTACTTTTTTTTTAATAAAAATAAACGCCAATAATATTATCTTTTTTTATGGAGCTCCGAAAAGTAACGCCTAAATTTATTAATTATTTATTAACATGTCAAGTTAAAATAAGCTTTGAACTAAATTTAATGTCTCTACTGATATCTGTTGAAGACTTCCCTAGTCTAGAGCCAATCCTGACAGCATCATCAGGTCATGCATTGTCATGCATAAACATACATTGTCATAAGGCTGGCTAGACCAGTATGTAAAATTTCAGCTCAATCGGACCTCGGGAAGTAAGTAAGTAACTAAAAAGGTTCCAACTTTACATACATACATACACGGCAAGTTAAATAAAGGCTTTTAAAAGCCAATGAGCTTGATCGTATAGGCTAAATTCTACATGAAATTTACTAAATTACATCGCTTCGCAGTTCAAAATATAATAGCAATAATATTACCATTAATTAATTTTGTACTATGGACCTCGCAAAGATACCCATAGTTACCTTTAAATTATGTTCTACAATATACAATAATACAGAATCAAGTAAGCAAAGTACGATCTATAGAAGCAGGCGTTACTTTGCAGAATTCCATATTACAGAAATTATAACAGAACTACTTTGATATAATCCGCGCGGGTTATGCGAATGCATGCAAAGCTAATGTGTTAATGTGTTACACATGCAGGACAAGTCACCAAATGCATATCGAGACGCTTTAACCAGCAACAATGCACACCAGCAATACACACAACCGCCAACAAAAACTCGACGATCATTTCACCCCGAAACCGAAGCATCATCAGGAGTCGATCTCCACGACAAAATCGTAATGCGCCGCGCCATTCATGCAAGCAGTCTTAAATAGTTCTAGGACTATCTAAGGCTAACTAATATGTAACTAATGTGTACTTGAATTTTGCCTGCTTCATACACATTAGCTTTGCATGCATTCCCGCGAGGAATATAGCAACGTAGTTCTGTTAAAGTTTCTGTAAGCAAAGTACATTCCTATCCATCAAGGCACATCCCGTGCCCGAAATAGAAGAGTTCAGTAAACGGGTGGCTATAAAGCGAAGGATATTTGGCGAAAGCAAGGCACGGTGCCGGAAGCCCGCCGGAAGATGCGCGTTCTAGATGCGTTTCTTTTACGATTTCCTGTGCGCCCGAGTACGTACACTCTGTTCACTAATGACTCATTGCTGTATGATTTTCATTCACTGTTTCCTACTATGCATCACACGTTGAATACGTAATATATATCTGTTAGTGTAGTTTATAATAACTTGATCTTTTCAATTTATCACACTCTTCTGGGTCAAAGGAAATCGTAAGGAAACCTGCATATCTCTGGACCATGTAAAAAAATAAAATAAAGTAAGGCATAGGTCTCCTCTCTCCGGTTTTGGTGAGAAAATATGTCAGCTAAGACCCACCACGTTGCTCTAATGCAGATTGGTAGGAAGCACATATCCCTAGAAGTAGCTAGCTACTTCTAGGGAGATGAAGGATAACATCGTGAGGAAACCTGCATATCTCTAGAGATATGCAGGTTTCCTCACGATGTTATCCTTCAACGAAACACTTATAATAAATTGCAATTATCAATTAGACACATAAGTTTAAATAGAAAAACTCATTGTGCTGTGCAACAGTGCCTGCCTAGGGTTTGAATTCGTGACTGGGAGTTTGTATAACCTTCCAATACCGTATTTGAGTACTGTGGTGGGTCTAAGCTCTAACCCTGCTCTAAATAACGCGAATACAAGCTTGTGTATCACACAACTACTATAAAGTAAGAGGTCATTACTTTTTTACCCGTAAATTCGTTTCCTTCAAGTTCAGGCAGAGTCGCTGCCACCTGCGCCAACGGGTATTGTATATATTATTATAGTCTATCAGTCAGTCGGATTAAATCTATTTCGCCACATAAAGTTATTCGTTGTTACTTACTAGAGTATGTCAAACGTTCCTTTATTACCTGCTATACCAGCTTACCGAGAAAGGTAAACTGGTGGCATTGGTATTTGGGACACGATAGCATGTTATATTTTTATTTTGTGTCAGTTTTATGGACGCACGAGTACATCAAACACACAGTTTCATATACGCAAGAGCATTGTTAAAATGTTTCCAAAATATTATAGTAATAGTAGTAACCGCGACATGGTTCGCATTAACTAGTTTTTTAAAACACCGTCAATCGTATAAAAGTAAAGTAACAGCCTGTTATTATCCCACTCCTGGGCATAGGCCTTCTCTCTCCGCTTATGGAGAGAAGGGTTGGAGCTAATATCCACCAGGCTGCTGCAATGCGGATAGATAAGATACACATATCCCGAGTATTCTTTAGAGATATACAGGTTTCCTCACTTTGTTTTCCTTCACTGTAAAGCGTGTGATAAATTGCAATTAGACTCATAGGGTTTAATAGAAAATAAAGATAAAAGACTAAACAGTTTTTTGCTTTGAAACTAAAAACTAAGTTTTTGTTTTTTGCAAAAAAATTTGCTTATGTGTATGTCGCTTGTTTTTCGTTATGCAAGTAAAGTGTAATTTATATATGAGCTAACTGTGCCAACAGCGGCTTCGCCCGCGTGGAATTCAGTGATTTACGAAACTGTTCCCGAATTTTTGAAATTTTGAACATAAAAGTATATATCGTGAGTAAACCGTGAGAGATAAAGACATGCTATCGCGGACTTTTTTGAAGTATTTTTATAGATCTACAATTCTCTACTCCATTACTTCAGTGTATCTTTGCTGGTTTACGCAGTGCACGCGACTAAAACTCCTAGCAAGCAAGTTTTTTAACAGCTGCGCGATCTCTTAAACACAATTTACATAATACCGATACGTACCTACTTTTTACCTGAACCATCCGGAAGTATTGCACTAACTTTTGGTGCAATCCCAAATCCAAAATCCGTTCAGTGCATTTTGAGAACATCGATTACATACAGACAGACAAATTTTTGGGAATTAGTTTTATAATAAGTATAGATAGATTAGTAATTGCGCGACAGGACACGTCAATGCTGCATAGTTGGCGTCACTACCAATCGCGTCATTCACGACTTAATTGGCTGGTAGGCTACATGCCACTATCAATCACTTAACCATACCTTGTAAGGCAAAATTGCATAACAATGTTTCGAAAATATATTTACCATAAATCCAATTGTCAACGTTGGTACGTTTAATAGGATTAATATTGGTTTTATAGTTTCATTTGTTACATTCACCTTTTATGTTAAGGTCACCAATGAGTTTTTCTATTAGAACTTATTGATGGTTGCAGTTTATAACACGCTTTTTGGTGAAGGAAAACATCGTGAGGAAACCTGCATATCTCTAGAGAAATCTAGGGATATGTGAAACCTACTCGTACCAATCCATTGGAACAGCATAGTAGATCTTAGCTCTAATCTTTCTTTCCAATAACGGAGAGAGGAGGCCTAAGCCCAGTAGTGCGATAGTAACAGTCTAACACACATGCATTTAGACATTACATAGATTTTCTTAAAAGAAGCAAAATAATTTTGTCATAATTTTGTACTGTGGAATCCGCAAAGTAAGGCTATAAATTGTATGAAAAGTTTTTTTAAAATTCCAATCGAAATAAATTTTTATGGTCGCACTAAAATTGGACTAGCCAAAGGTCGAAGGAACTTAAGGTACATATTTATATTAACTGTTATTCATAGAAAACTTTACCATTAACATTAAGTTGGCGCCAGTCGTAAATTAAAATATCGACTGTATTTCAATGATTCAACACCTCAATTGTTTTACATATCTATACCAAAATTACCAATTACGGGAAAAACAATAAATTCATTGCCAACTTTGTGATTCATAATTAAGTCGAACCAGTTCTTTTTAAATGCATAATTTTTCGCGGAACTCAATGAGTCGATTGCATAAAATATACAGTATTAGCAGTTATAATCCGATCTGTTAGGTGCTGGCACCGCCCTTGACATGTTGGTTAGTCGTGAATGGGTGAGTAATGCAAAATGAATTACATGAAGGTTATTCCGACCTGCATTTTGTATGAGACCTACAGGTGAGTTTCTTGTGGGAAACTCTCAAGTTGGTGCAGATCAAATCTTCTTATGATTATTATAATATCTATTGAATGTATAATATTATGAAAAAATGTGTTTATGTGTTTGTACTCGTTTTACTTCCGAATGAAATGTGTCCAAAACCTACTATATTTATGATTTGTCTATACAGCGTAATCTTGTATTATATATGTATACGAAAGAGATTCCACACAACACCTCACGCTTTTTTCACAATTATACTATGGTCGGCACAACATGTTCATAAAACATGCTGTTACTTGATTTGGCTAGATATTTTGCGATGTCAACTTACCTTAGTCGCCTACTACGAGATCTCGGTAAGAAATGAGGATGGTCTATTCTACTCAGCCGGATATCACACGGCGGTTCACTAAATTTACATACTATTTTTTTTCTTTTATTATTTTTATTCTACCTATATTAAGATTTTTTATCACGCTTTAGTTCGATCTATTTAATGGAGTGTTTTAACTGTTGTTTAAGTTTCTTAATTAAATTCAAAATATCGTTAACAAAAATATCCGCCGTGTGGTATCCGGCTGAGTAGAATAGACCACTCTCATTTCTTACTGAGGTGTCGTAAAAGGCAACTAAGGTAATTTGAACCACTGAGTGGTATCCTGTTGAGTAGAATAGAATAGCTAAGAAAGAGAGTGGCTCTTTCTTAACTAGGGGTCGTAAAATACGACTAAGGTAAGTTAACGTCAGGCAGGCGGCCGGTCGTAAAATACGAAACCAAATCGTGTGACAACATGTTTCTAACATTGTGTAAGGGCAGGAAGATGATGATTTGTTAACAATAATATGGACAATGATTATCTACGTTCTACAAGTATTAAAAATTCAGATAATTTATAGTATAGTTTTCAAATAAGTAATGGAGATAATGCGTTATTGTTAAATACTGAAGACTTTTTAATATATCGTTGTCAATGAGTAATCATTTACGGTAACACGTGGGCGTAATGTGGCCCATTCAAAGCACGTAGGTACCACCATGTGAGACAGGTACTGGTTGGTGATTTTACGATAATCAAAGCTGGCTGACTAATCGCAAAGACACGCAAGGCATGCATTTGTTAAAGGAAATCCGCGACGGCGCTATGTGTATGCATCAGGAACTGTACTTTGCTCAGAGTTGATGATATCATTGTTGTTTACTTAGGTATTTGTTATTTTTAGGTTAGAGCATATAGATACAGAAAGGTTATGATTACCCCATATCAACAGGATTTTATTATTAAAGATATCTTAAATTAGTGACCTGATAAGTTAATAGGTATAAATGGAAGGATCTCTTCTACTTCTATGCCTTAATCGAGAAGGCAAACTATACATTAATCATAGTCTTTTTAATCTTTTGCTGCAACAAGTGCCGACGTAATCTTCGATCTTGCCGCTCTATTAGCATCAGAAACAGTTTCTCCAATACAAAGATTTAATCATCTGTCTGACGTTAAAGTCCTCCTATTTACGTTAAGGTGAATACTATCATAATATTACGCATGTTTTTAATAAGTAATTCGTGAAAGCTACTGTATTTTTGTCTAGTCATGGATTAAACAAAAAAAATGTATTTCATTCCTTGCCATCAATGATATAAAAAATAAATGTTATGGTGCCTTATTTTATATTTTCTTTGTACTTCAAGGAAATTTGTCGGGAGTTTTGTATGTCCCCGATCTTTAAATATTACCTATTCATTTTGAATTAAATTAAAGTTTCATGCTGACTGCCAATTACACTTGTATCCTATATTTATTATTTAATAGTATTTAAAATTTTATGAAGAGTGTTAAAAGATATGAATTGCAGATATGAAAGATATGAATGGAGTGTTAAAAAGATATGAAAAGTCAAATTAATTTTGTCTGTGATAAACCCGGGCTAAATGAAGTCTTTTTTAGATCGAACGTAAAGAAAGTTTTTAAAAAGTTGGCGTACAAGATTAAGTGCATATTTACTGGCAACAATTTATTAATGATTTAATTTGTGATTTATAGAAGCAGGCGTTACTTTGCGGAATTCCATATTACAAGCAATATAACAGAACTAACTACTTTGCTATAATCCGCACGGGTTAAGTGAATGCATGCAAAGCCAATGTGTATGAATCTACGCACCTTATACATGCAGGACCAGCCACCACATGCACCCCAAGGCGCAATTCACCAGCAACAACGCACACAAAAGCAGCACATACACACCCACCACCACAATCTCGACGATCGTTTCGCCCCGAAACCGAAGCATCATCAGGAGGATAGGCTCCACGACAAAAATCGTAGGTGAATTGCGCCTTGGGGTGCATGTGGTGGCTGGTCCTGCATGTATAAGGTGCGTAGATTTTGCCTGCTTCATACACATTGGCTTTGCATGCATTCACTTAACCCGTGCGGATTATAGCAAAGTAGTTAGTTCTGTTATATTGATTTAATTTGTAGTTATTCTACTAATTTGCAACACAACAATAGCTACAATAATATTTAATTAGATTTCCTATTTTCTTAATGTTTCCGATGCCGTGATGCGATCGCCGTGAGAATGGCCATATCATAAACGCTTTTGGAATGTAATGTTCAAAGATTGTTCTAGAATGTGTCCCGAATTCGGCATATTCGTAATATCGAATTCGGTAATCAATAGGCAAAAGGCATCTGCTGTAATTGCTTGTATTAAAGGTAATTTGAAATATTTGTCGAACGTTTAGTAGCTCAATAACAAAAGGTCGAGAGAACTTCGATCTCAAAACTACTGTGGAGGATAAGGAGGGACGGTTGAGATCTTACCAAAATGATGACTATCAGAGGGAGTAAACACGAACTTTAACGCAAAGTATGGCGGAGAAGCGACGACCGCAGCTGCTCTGTCAAGGGCTATGCGAATAAGAAGAGCTATATGTAAATTTTGCACACGGTCTTTGGAAAAGTACAGTAGATAAAAATCGTATTTAAAACTCAGGCGACATATCGTTACTGAAATTGAGGTTCGCACATCATTTTTACAAAATATAAAAATCCGCAGACTATGTGATGAGTCATTTTCTGGCGAGACATCATTAGTACAGACGATGACCTTACAGAATCGACTTTATTATTTTAAATTTGAATGCGGCTGTGTTTACATCTTTCTCTTTATTGTGACATTTTTGGCTGGAATCCAGATTGTGACATTGAGCAAATTACCCATCATATAAATTTGTGGGTGTAATCTGACTGACAACTTAAGTGTGTGCTGTTTGACTATATGGCTTTGTAATAATTTAACGTAAATAATATTAATATTTTGAAAATTTTATTGGGATTATTTTTAATATGTTTTTATTGCCTTCGTTCGTGTCCGTATAGTTATTTATTTTAAGTAAAATGGTTTTGCTAAATGTAGAAGATTTACTATATTTACTTCGTATTCATAATTGAATTAGTTTTTATTAAATAATTTAATGAATTAAAAAAAATATTAAAAATATGTGTACTTACTAAGTGTGCCAACAACGGCTTTGTTCGCGTGGAATTCAGTGATTTACGAAACTTTTCCCGAATTTTCGGAATTTTGAACATAAAAATGGTTATCGTGAGTTAGCCGTGAGAGATAGAGACATGCTATCGCGGACTGTTTTGTAGTATTTTTATAGATCTACAATTCTCTAATACATTACTTCAGCCTATTTCTGTTGGTTTACGCAGCGCACGCGACTAAAGCTCCTACCAAGCATGTTTTTTAACAACTGCGCGATTTCTTAAACACAATTTACATAAAACTGATATGTACTATTTATGTAAACCATCCGAAAGTATTGCACTATTTTTGATGAAAACCGCACAAAAATCCATTCAGTAGATTTTTAGAAAATCGATTACATACAGCCAGACAGCTTTTTGGGACTTTGGGTTATAATAAATATAGATTTAAAATTTCAACGTGATGGTCTAACGGTGAAACCGCGTGATTCTTTCCAAGAACAAGTTTAAGATTTTTATTTTTTATTTGTTATTGTTACTTTTTTATTATTAGTTTTTTTTTAACAGCGTGGTGAGTGTATGCTCACCTTTTTCCAATACTATGTTTCCTTAGTAAACTATCACTACATGTAACTTTGAAAGTACCGTACTATTTGTAAATTTGGAACCTGATACAATTTAAATATTTTTTTATAACAGTCATGGTCCACTCACAATAAGCTATAAATGAAAACTCTATCAAAAAATGTAAAGTTTATCATCTGAGCATGATACAGTAGAGTCGACTGGAGAAGGTGCATGAATAAAATCCGAGAAATTGTTCCAGATATAACTGATGTGTACCTTGATCAGCGTTTCGAATAAATGTCAGCGATTTTAAATACGAAGAAAGTCTAGTATTCGTTACTGTCTATGTTTAGATGGCTCGTTCGAACTGTACGGCTACAGGCGGATGTGACTAAGCGTAACTGTATCGGAACCAGTGACAATGCTCTATTCTTGTAACGCTACGAAATAACCGCGTCCCAGTCATAGAGATATTATACTAGAGTAGGGGAGTCTTAGGCAGCCATATTAATGATAGTTATACAATAAATAATGAGAGGGAAGATGAAATACTTATACATCCTCTTTGTCTAATCACACATAAAGAAGAGAGATAGATAGATCCTCAGTTCCTTTTACTTTATTGTAATACTAGCAATGCCCCGCGATTTCACCCGCGGACATACCGATCTCGTGGTAGTGGAAAGTTTACTAAGTCAGACTATATACTTATTTTTGTAAATTGAAAATTTGGTCCTGGGACTTATCAATATTTAACGCAAAGAAAATTTTTAACGGAAGGTATTCATAGGTACACAAATACAATACGCTACAATTGTTATGGCATTATATTCTTTATATTAAGTATTTTACAGGTATTGAAACAGGTTTTTTAAAATATCATTTAGTGGGATAAGGATTAATACAGAGATGTAAATATTATGATTTGATTATTGTCGCCACTTTTATCAACTTTTACAATGTAGAAAAGTAGTTATATTGGCAGGACTCGCATATGGCACATAACTCGCTATGTGACCCGTATTTTTACACAATAAGTATGAATCGCGATAGTTTAAAATGTACTGACTATAATAGTTAGACATATGGTATCGCGGACTTTTTTTGTAGATATTGATATGTTTTAAAATAATGTAGAACATTTTTTGTTCTATCATCAATAGTTTCCGCAGCGCACGCGATGAAAGATTTTTATGAGTAAATTCTTCTTATTACAATTTTATTAGGGATCTTTTTTTTTTAAATTCATATAGCCTATTTTGCTTAGTAGAGAAGCAGCTTTCCAATGGTGAAAAAATTACATAATATTAAAGATAAACCACCACTCTCAATATCACTTCAGCTGATAATTATTGGACGTCATCATCCTCCTGCACTTATCCCACGCTAAGTGGGGTCAGCACAACATGTTACAAACATGTTGTCACATGACTTGACTGCGTATTTTACGACCGACTGCCTGCCTGACGTCAACTTACCTTAGTCGCCTTTTACGACACCTCGGTAAGAAATGAGGGTGGTCTATTCTACTCAGCTGGATACATACGGAGACTGAAAATTATTGGGCGTCACCTGATTTGAAAAAGTTAAACGCAGATATAGGTTCATGTGACATATTACACAACATGAATCAGTGTAACCGTTTGCCTACTTTTTTTGTAATAGTAGCGTGTACTAGTAATAAATCGGTACCCCGCTTGCTTCTTCTTTTTTACTGCGCACGGCAAGGGAATGGAATTCTCTCCCGGCATCTATTTTTCCCGAGTTTTATAATATGGGTATCTTCAAAGCAAGAGCGAATAGTTATCTTCTAGGCAAGCGCGCTCCATCTTAGACTGTATCACTGCTTACCATCGGGCATGATTACAGTCAAGCGCTCGCCTATTACGCAATAAAAATAAAAAAAAAGGAATTTTTCAGAATCGTAGATTCACCCAAAACGCGCCGCTTTAACCCGAGGTACAGTCTCACATAAAAACCATGAAGGCTTTCAGGAAGTTGCGAGTGTAATAGCACTCTTTCAAGTTTCCCTTCCGAAGCTTCTGTGCTTGTCCCGTCTTTCGGTGACTCTGTCTCTCTCTATCAATGCCGTTAGGGAAAACAGCATCAGTTAAATCGAAAAACAAAGTAATAAATCACTTTAAGAATTGTGAACTACAGTCATGAAAGTTATAAGAATTCTTTCACTTCGTAACGCATCATCACTTACCACCAGGTGGATAATGCTGTCAAGCGGAAACCCGTTATAAAAAAAAGACATTTTATTTACAAAATATGTTAACGACGCTGATGTATTATCATTAGTACTTAAGCATGAGGTTGAATAATGTTAACCTGTTTTAAGCTAGCCATGTGCCGAGCGTCGTGCCTAACCACATTCCACTTAGTTTGTAATAGAACTTTGTACTTGCGAGTAGCTGTAGCGGTATGCTTTGTTTTATTAACAGTTGCTGTTCTGGTTATAATGTATGGAGTTTGAGTTGCTTTTACCTCATTAGACACATGAATTCGAATTAACCTTTTATCATAAACAACAATTTAAATTGGGTAAGCATTAGCGATCATTCCCTAATATACTGAAGTCATTAAAGTAAAATGTAATTTAACTTATTACATGTTTATGCATAAGTATGCTATTTCATAGATTTTCTTTAAACCTAAGTACTTATATATTATCGGGAATGGAAAACACGTCAGGAAACCTACATATCTTAAGGAAATTTCTTTTATATACGAAATCTGCTAATCCACATTCGAGCAACATAATCTAGTCTCCAGTCCAAAGAGAGGCGAGGTTTTTGCCTAGAAGTAGAATGTAATAAGTTGTTTTCTTTGCTTAGTATGTAAAAAAAGATGTGTGTTGTGTGTGCGCACGTCAGATATTGAATTAATGGTAATGCACCGAGCCACCCGACTCGAAAAACAACCTGTGTTTCTCACAGGAAACCGGCGATCGATCAAATCACATAGCCAGTATGCAAACATACGGATCAGCAGATATGCGCCGAAAGGAGCGTATCATCGCGAGCGAGCGGGACGTCTGTATGTCAGATAGGATTAGGGTTACCAACTTTTATCACAAGAAGTATATATTGGTCTGAGAAGAATATTTAACAGTATTTTAGAAAAATATATAATTAAACACACGGTCGTGTTCCCAAAGTTTAGTAACTTAATACTTGCATTATGGATAACAGACAATTGGTACAAAAACATCCAGAGAAACCAACAAATTAATTTTGGAAAATATATACCCTCGGCGGGAAGCAAACTCGTAACCCTAGCGATTGTACCGTTTTCTACGTAAAAATAGTCAATCAACTACAACTTTATTCTACGTCTCATTTTACGTGTATATTTTTACTCTCTCTCACATAATTAGCTGAATAGAAGCTTGATTTATAAAGCATAATTTTAAATCATAATTTTAATGCAACTATGTCTTATTCAGTCTTTTAAAAGAAACTCATAGTGTCTTAAATTAAATAATCTCCTATTTCATATAAACAAAACATTTTAAAAGAATTTCAGTGTCATAAATCCAAAAACAAAATACAGCCGTTTCAAATGTCCTAGAAATAACTGTTTTTATGTAGCGACCCTAATGTCGAGTGACGGACGTGAGATGGAACGCAGCAAGTCCGGCATCAAATCCGTGCGTTTGCGCTTACGAATTGCATTCCCATACAGGGTAACGGCGCTCGAGCTGCGTTCTCGCTCGCACCAAAGGCCTCTATTAGACCTCTCGCTCGCGCAACATGAATGGAGGCGCCATGGAATGCGGTCGCGTGACGTGTGCGGCGCCGACGGCGATCTCGATGCACTTCATAGGGCTAGTTCTACCTTTGTGGTCCTAATAAAGTAATAAATTCCTACCAAGGTTTTATAGTCCACCATCTAGATAAGTTGAACTTTCAAAATCTACGTTTGAAATGAGAATTAGGCACCGATGAGATTTCGATATGATGCACTTCACAGACACTTTAAAGTGAAAAATAAAGTGAAGCAATAGTTTGTAACAGTGTTTCTCATTCGCGGTTCTCATTGGTGTTTGTGCGATGATGTGATAAGCTGATTAAACTTTGCTTAAGTTGAATGAATACAGTAATTTAAATGTTAAGAATGATAAATAAAACGCAGTCAGATAGATACTCAGTGATTTTTTAAAATACAAATAAATTTTAATTTCGTATTTGACGTATGTTTTTTCCCCCCATTGAAATTAATTGAAATGCCAATAATTCGTTCAAGCTCCCAAAACAACAACTCAGTTGTCTTCAGCAAATCACCGTAAATCGTTTGTACCTTCTTACATATGATGGATGGATGGAACGGTCCTTCTTAAAACGGTCTTCTTTTTTCATGGAGATAGTTCCAGAGCTTGGAATTAATTGTAACGCCCTTAGCTGGCGTTATAACCCTAATAAACCCCTTCTGTTAAAGCACAATAAATATAATTGATTCGCTGCACCCATACATCCTCGCCAATTCTTAGTCAATAAATCGCTCATGCTATTCTTTCATTGCACGTTTTGAGTCAATAGACATTATCTTTTCGAACCCATGGTTTTAAAAATAAATATGTTAATGTTTTGTAAATGTAAAAAAGGTAAAAAATGCGAACCAAACTTATCAAAAATGCTTGGAAAGCGAGGGAAACAGGCACACAGACGGAGGTTCGATATGAGATGGGAGAAATTGTTAAACACTGCAGATGACATCAGTGTCCACGACCACGACGAGGTCGTGTGCAGCGGTGTTAATGCCATTACTCGTATCTCAAATCTTGCTCGCATCTCAAAGCAAAATATAGTTTGGCGGCTCGTATGTCAGGGCACCCGTATGTCGAGCTATTGTATTTGTGAAGTTCATTATGAAGGAAAACAAGTAAACGAGTAACATAACGCTTTTTCAATAAATCTGTTCAGTTTTAGTGCATTCACTATATTCCGTTGACGTTTTCTTCTTCTTAGAGTGCCATCTTCTTCCGAAGTTCGGCGATCATTACTGCAATCTGAACTTTTGATGCCGCGTCTCTAAATAAGGAACGGGTGCTTTTGCCAAACCACTGTCGTAGGCGTTGACGTTTACTTAGTCGTAATCTAATGATTTTAAAATTTGAAAAAAATATAAACCACCACGTTAAGACCTGATGGTACGGGAATAGAAAAACTGACCTCTTTCTTAAGATTGGACCTTTTAAGCCGGACCGCTTGTGTGACTTAATTATAGAATAAATTGTAAAGTTCGATTATACTAACCTCTACAATTTTTTGGGGGATTATGTTTTTACGCGTTGATCGTTTAAATGGTTTGTTTAATGATTTGCAACGTTCTTTAGATTAATTATTTTAATGGCGAGTGACTTGTACAAGCTAAACAAGGAGGCGTCTCGAACCAAGGAAAAGTAAAAAAATATGACTGAAAAATATATGCATATTCCCGCGACTACGACTGTGTGGATCTTAGTTTGGAGATAAGGTTATCCTTTGTCATTTTCAATACTTCATCTTGGTGTGTTTATACCAAAAATCAAATCAATGCAACGCTCCATCTACGCGAACTATTGTCAAACAAACACTTTCGCATTCATAAATTTCACATGTAGTTTTCATTTAATGTGGATTTAATTGATGAGAAATTATTTTTTACTTTACTTCCCTTTATTTTACGTATTGACGAAGTCCCAGCGTTCTGCTTCTGTTATATATGCGCATGCCAAAATTATTAAGTTCATCTATAGGGCAGCGCGCTAGATCGAAACTTCGAATACCTTTCTCTCACGAGAGAGTAGGCAAAGCGTATTTGAATGGGAAAGTAATGTTAAGCGTATGATAATTTTAGCGTAATGTTCATGTAACAGAGAGCGTGTCGCGAACGGCCAGTGCCATTTGTTGCAGACGGTGAGATTGAGTGTTTTTGTTGAAATACCTCCCCCACACCCCGCGGCGTCTGCGCCCGCGTCTCGCATTTAATTTTAGGCTTTGTACAAACTGTAGACATTATATTAACTTGTCGTCGGAAAATTTTACATCTATTATTATTACAATATCTACTCATAGAAATTAAGCAGAGTAATTTTATATAAAGTATCGGGCTGTTACAATCTCACTGCTGGGAATAGGCCTCCTCTCTCCAAAAACGGAGAAAGGGTTGGAGCTAAGACCTACCACGCTGCTCCAATGCGGATTGGTAGGTTATACATATCTCCAGAATTCTCTAGAGATATGCAGGTTTCCTCACGATGTTTTACTTCACCGAAGAGCGTGTGATAAATTGCAATTATCATTTAGACACATGAGTTTTAATAGAAAAACTCATTGGTGCCTGCCCGGGTTTGAACTCACAGCTCTTAATTTTTTATTTTTTTATTAAATTATATATATTTTATAAAATTAAACAGAATACCTACTGAATTGTTTTCTTGTGTGGTTTTTCTTTAGTCAATAATAACTAACTGGCTTCTGATATCTGCGATTAGTTTCACTATAAATAAACGTTCTTACTTTTTGTACAGCTAATATCTTAATCTGATATATAGTTTAGATGCTACGGTTTATTGATATTACATTTATACACCTTATATTAATAACACTTAAGTTACATGCATTAACAAAATTTAAGAAACTCTTATATTTTTTAAATAGTCTAACTTCCTTAAACTTATTTTAGGAAAGTTATACTTTTATACTTAACACCTTTATACTTTAAATACATTTAAATTTCGCTTTATTTTACATATGATATGTGTCAGACAAAATCTGGTCAAAATTCTTCAGAACATATGTATTGTATTAATTAATTAAAACCTATTATTATGTTTTGACTAAATTGTTTTTTTAATTTTACATACTTATTCAAAAAAAAAAAATTCTAAAAAAATGTATACTTATTATTAAAACAAAGTTCCAAAAATCTGTCAGTCTGTATGTGATCGATTTTCTCTAAATGTACTGAATAAATTTTTGCACGGTTTTTACTAAAAGGTAGTGCAATTGTACCGGAAGATTCAGGTTAACATTACAGTTTTATGTAAATTCAGTAAAAGGTCACTTAGTTGTAAAATTTTTGCCTACTGGGAGCTGAGTAAGACATAAATGTCTTGACCGTATATAATATATCAGTGTTCGTACGACCTTATATTCACGCTTAAACGAGCAATGTTTGTATGTCATACTATTATTTAAAGCTTTTCATTTTGAGTATATAAATTCTAATATATTCTTTCTCCAACGGTGCATCTGAAACTATGGGACATTATATTTCTATCAATTTTATTCGTCTCTCTCACTCTTTACGTTTAACCATATTCGCGTTGACTGTTGGATATACATAGATCTCTTAATAAGGTACTAGTCAAATCCAGCGGTTCCCGTACCAACACCTTAAGTAGCATCTTACGTGACTCAAAGCGAACGCGATTGCGAAACGATTCGATGCGAATTCAATGCGGTGTGGTATGGCGCGGCGACTATGTCCTACGTACGCGCGAATCGTCCTATACCAACACCGTCATGCACCTTCCGCCATTCAGTTGCAATTAAACATTTATAAATAAATAATACATAAAAAGAACTTTGTTCAGCAATGTACATTTCTACAAAATCAACAAAGATTATTTTAACATTTTTATACTTATGAACGTACGCTGAGGAATAGGTGATAGACTCAGCTAAGAAGGTGTTATTTAGTCCACGCCTCATGACTAAGACTGCTGCCAAAACCAAATTTTCTAGCATTTGTCATGAACAGACGGAAACAAATGTTGGAAAACTGATATCTTAAATATAAGAATCAATTGCTAAAAAAATATGTGGTATTAATTAAAATTTTTAATTCGTCCGACATTAAAGTTTTGTTTATTTAGTAAAATTTCAGCGGCGTCACGTCCAATTCGCGTAAAAATTTCAGGTCAACTGATCGCGTTCGCCTTAATTCGTGCCGCGCCGCATCGCACCTTACGTGCATTTGAGCACTTCAATAGGTATCGACTCTTTATTTTTTCCGCGCCGACCCATGCCAACTCACGTTCGCATCCCGATCGCTCATGTAGGTCGCTGTACAAAAGTAATAATAAAATTATTTTGCTATAATATATATAATAATTTTATTATTACTTTTGTATTATGAATCTCCGCAAAGTAACGCCTAATTCTATAAATTATGTAGGTCGCTGTCTTAGCAACAACCAATAAGCTTTGTTCGATTAGTAGTCTTCATATACTGAGATTTTGAACGAAGATCATCTAAACGTAAAACTAGTGTTGATTGGAATATCAAATATCAAAAGAAGAATCTTTTAAGCCATCATTATTCTCCTACGCTTGTCCCATTCTAAGGGAAGTCGAAACAATATTTACTCCTCTTCAATTCTCTTATATCATTCGTCAACTCTGGCGCATGTATGTATGGCGCAGTTAACACAATCGATCCACCTTTTTTTCTGCCTCCCTCTAGTCACATTGAAATATTTTCAGCTTTTTGAAATTAACACATTAACTCGTCCTTCAAAGGACGTCCTTGTACAGAATATATATTTGAAATCTTAAAAAACCCATTATGATCATAATACGCACTATACTTCTCTTATCTTTGATGCGAGTCAAATCAATCAAAGACAGAAGACTTGATAGTCTTCTATCTTTGATCAAGTAATTTATCAAGATTATTTTATCGATCAGCTTATTTAACGGTTCGTATGAAATACCTTTAATCGCATATTGATAGTATAAAATATTGTACTGACACCTCCGAGCGCCCCTCTCTCGTCATAATTCGCACAAGTAACGGTCACATCTCATTCACAACGTCATTGCTCTGAAATTTCCTCTATTTCCGATTCATATAATTGATCTTATCTAGTCATTTCGGCTTTTAAATTTTTATGTCATGAGGCGCATTAATGTTTGGTAACATTTAAACCACCTTTAAACTCTTTTATTAAGTCAAGTAATAGTAAAATATTCATTTGCTATAATCCGCGATAAAAGAAAATATATAATGCTAAATGTAGAGTGAACTATCTGTTCTCATACCCGATACAAGCAGAATTTTTAAGAACTCATGTGCTACCCGCAACACAACAATACGCAGATAGACTCCACGACAAACGCGAAATCGTAAAGAGATTTTGTTGTGGATTCTATATGGTTCGGTTACGGGATGAAATGATTGTTGACATTGTGGTGGTGAATGTGTGTTAATATAGGCCTGCTTTGTGCCTTGCCAAAGTGAAGAAGTCGTTTGTAGGTATGGGTATTAGATTAAATTATATCTCTGCCATGTTTAAAAAAACTTTTCAAAGTTGGCTGATACAGAAAGCCTGCAATATTGTTGAGGATAACATAAGTATAAAAATGCGTGGATAAAGCAAATTTTAATATAAAAAACGCGCTGATGTGTTTAAATGGTTTTTTTTCGTTATTATTATTTTTTCAATTAATATTAATGTCCCGTTACATTTTATAGCTTACTTTTTTATTTATATAGAAATAGGTATTAGGCAACGAATTCAAGGTGTATTACACAAATGTCATATATTAATAATGTGTTTGGAAATTGTGTAAAATACTATTACTTGGTCTAATAAATAAATTAAAATAAAATAGCCACTCGTCCACCTTGTACAAGATAATAATGACTATATGTAACTAGTTATAAGAATTATATTTTGAAATAGCATCCTCCGAGTCTCTTGCTGGCTCTTCTCGGTAGGAACATCTTTCCGAACTAGCAGCAGAGTTAAGGATTTAAAAGAACTTGTTCACAAGTTTACTGCACACAGAAGCAGAACAGAATGTAATTCCCGTCATTCGCAGGACATACGTTTTTTAAGCTTTTTAAAGTGCCTACTTTTTATGGATCCTACACGTTTTTTTAACAACAGAAGTGTTGATCAAAATATTACAAATAGTGTTATCTTAATATGTGTATTCGCGGTTAATAATGGCATATATTTAAGCGAATTACGTATTTGTTTGTTGTTTTTATACTATAAAATATTTGAAATGGTCTAAATAAATGATCCGGCAAGCTTTTTACCGCGTCTTTTAATAGTACACAGTGTAATAAGCTATTTACTCAATATTTAATTTCCGAACGCACCCTGTTTGCGTGGGAAATTTTTTTTTTTGATTATTTTTCCTTACAATTTTTCTGACCTTTATATACCTTCCTTGAACTCTTCTAAAATGCAAAATTAACTAAATCGATACAGCCAGTCTCTAGTTTAGGCGAAGGCTCACAAACATTATTTCATTTTTATATAGATAGATGATTTAATTGCGTTATTTTAAATATTGTTCGTCGTCGCATAAACATTCGTACTTACAGTTATTCAAATCGGTCGTATATATTAAGAACTAGTATCGTATCAAATTTTGATCGAAGTAGAGCGAGCAGCTTTCGCGGACAACGATCACAGCTATGCAAGAGATTGCTGTTAGCCTCCCATGCGGAGCCTCGCTGTCTGGCAGCCGGCTCCCCCCTCCCCCGCGGCCCCCTCCGCGCACCCCCTGACACCTCTCGCTCGCAGCCTCAGCACGATGGCCGCATGCACTATCCGCATACGGAACCTTGCGTCTAATGTCTAGGAATAAAAATTGACTCATATTTGTTGTCTTAATTACCTCGGTTTCCTTTAATTGAGTTTTGTATTTGTATTTGTTCTAACAAAGCGCTTTATAGGAATTATAATATGTCTGCCGATACAAAGGCGTTTAACTAATCAGTACCTATGCTATGTTCTTGTTAGTCGTATAATTTTTTTCAATTTTTATTGATCTGCCACTTTTTTAACGTTGTGATAGTCGAACGGCGAGACCGTGCGCGTCTCTTCAAGGAGTCGTGGGTTCGAATCCGAGACAGGCACCAGTTTTTCTTTTAAATCTTATTGATATTTATCGCTTTTCGGTGAAGGAAAATATTGTGAGAGAACCTATGAATTCCTGGGATTTGTGTTACCTACGAATTCGTATTGGAACAGCGTGGTGGGTCATAGCTTCAATCCTTCTTTTCAAAAAAGAGAAGAGAGAAGACCTATATAGTCAGTAGGATAGTATCAAGTTTTTACCTTTACCAATATTTTAATTTTTTTGTGAAGAAAAACATGAGCAAGCGTTTAACTACGTCAGTAGGATAGTATCAAGTTTTTACCTTTACCAATATTTTAATTTTTTTGTGAAGAAAAACATGAGCAAGCGTTTAACTACAATCGTGCCTGATAGAAAATGAAGATGTTGTCTAAGGCTTATCTAGTCGATGCTTCTTCCTTCTTGCTTCTAAGATGCTTAAATTTCATAATCTCATAATCTATACTTCTGCAATACTGATCGGCAAGTTACGTCAGAGATACGTCTATTCTCTCATACGTCTACGTCTCTTAAAGATACTTATCAACACCCCTACAGGCTATCACGGCTCTGATATTTTAAAATTGCATTAGTCTTCTGAAAGAAGTTGCCTTTGGACTTCATTTTAAGCTTGGTTATTTTGTTATACCGAAAGTTATAAAATATAATTAATACATGCAGAAAAACCACCCTCTTATATAATTAACAAGGAAGGATTTAATAATAACTACTGAAAAATATGTACCTTCCGCCATGTGGAGATACCTGGTGGCTGAGTAAAATAGACCACCCTCATTTCTTACCGAGGTGTCCTTAAAGGCGACTAAGGTAAGTGCCGTGTGGTATCCGGCTGAGTAGAATTGACCACCTTTATTTTTTAACGAGGTGTCGTAAAAGACGAGTAAGGTAAGTGCCGTGTGTTATCCGGCTGAGTAGAATAGATTACCCTCATTTCTTAACGAGGTGTCCTTAAAGGCGACTAAGGTAAGTGCCGTGTGGTATCCGGCTGACTAGAATAGACCACCCTCATTTCTTAACGAGGTGTCGTAAAAGGCGGCTAAGATAAGTTGACGTCAGGAAAGCGGCCGGTCGTAAAAAAAGCCAAACCATGTAACAACATGTTATGCCGATCTCACTTAGAGTGGAATAAGGGCAGTAGAATGATGACTGAACTATACCTTGTTGAAACTGTTTAGAAAGCAGTAGAAAATAAGCAATAGATGAGGTTGTGTACGAAATTGTGTATTACAAAATACTAAGAAAACCAATGAACTACAAAAATTCCGATGACATAACACCGTCTGGGGCTAAGAACTGAGCTGGTCAAATGTTAGATCATCGGAAAGTTTTTTCGTTTTGTTTGAAAGTTTAAAAGGTAATATTATCACTGATACTTTTATTTGCATTACTTTATGAATACACAAATCATCCGCCGTGTGCTATCCGGCTAAGTAGAATAGACCACCTTCATTTCTTACCGAGGTGTCGTAAAAGACGACTAAGGTAAGTTGACGTCAGACAGGCGGCCGGTCGTAAAATACGTAGCCAAATCACCTGACAACATGTTTGTAACATGTTGTGCCGACCCCGCTTAGACTGGGATAAGGGCAGGGGGATGATGATGAATACAGAAATGATAATATAAATTATTTAACTTAATTATTAAAATTGAAACTACTCTCATAACTTTAAAGCTTCCACATAATTTGGTCAATGTATTGGAAATGAGTAGCTTTAGGTATTTGCATTACATTTATTTTAATCAGCCTTTTCGAGAATTAGATTGTGGTATATTATTACATACCACATTTTCTCTCAATACCTTTACATGGTGAAAAACTCTTTATGTCAATGTAGGACTAAACTATAACATTTCTCGAATAATCATCATCATCATCCTCCTGCCCTTATCCCACTTTAAGTGAAGTCGGCACAACATGTTACAAACATGTTGTCACATGATTTGGCTACGTATTTTGCGACCGGCCGCCTACCTACGTCAATTTACCTTAGTCGTATTTGACGACCTATCGTTAAGAAAGAGCGTGGTCTATTCCACTCGAAGCTGAAAGTTTGTGAACTATTTGTCACATTATCAAAGATTTTTAAAAATTTTCAGTTTGGTTCAGTTAAGTCGACGATTACTAACAAGCGTAGTTAGTGGCGATATGTGATCAAGCTTTCTTGGTTGACTGGTAGAACGGCTGTCCTGCAGGCCTACCATGAACTCTTATTGCGACTCAATTGAAGACGTAAACGAAATTGTTTTGCTTTTTCATACCATGACGTCTTAAAGACGCACACTTTCAGTCGTCGCCGAATGAGCGTTCGGAATTCGTCTTAAGAACATGTGAGTAAAAGACACAGGGTTATCTATAGTTCATATAACGCTATCTTTTACAAACATTTCAACCCTAATGCAATTCACAATTCATGGTACGAAAAGAAAGCGGTTTGCGGTCGCCGTTTACGTCTTCAATTGAGTCGCAATAAGAGTTCATGGTAGACCTACTGAGGTGCTAGACGTATAAGCTGGCCCAATGCCAATGTGATAATTTATCAAGTGTTCAATGTGCGCAGTGGAGTCCTGCGCGTGCAGCAGCGGCTGCGCGCGAGGCCGCGGCATGAATGGATCCACGGTATGTAGGTCACGGTGTCGTCAATGGGCCGTCGTGTCGATGGGCCCCGCGCCGCTGCCGCTACCTCGCGCGCCCCCATCCTCACGTGTCGTGAAAGTTGCCACTACTTTCGCGACGATCGCCGCATGCCGATCCATAATCTACACTAGCCGACCAAAATTAAGTTACTTTTCCACTAACACCATCGAACATTCACATCCGCTTCAGCGTTTTGTACTCTCGTCTGACGCTTTCTGCGACCGTTTTCCACTACGACTCTATCACCTTGCCGACAAGGCTCTATTTCCCTCGGGCAACTTGAATATCGGCCGCGCCGTATGATCGTGCTTAGGAATTCACTTCCGGGTAGGTCGGAAAGTGAAATGGTCTCGTCTGTGATGTAATTGGAATTCGGATGTATCCGGAGTCAGCGTTACTCCGTTCACTTATAAATTTTCTATACAAAACTGTTGACATAATAGCGACGCGTCAATTCCGTTACACAGTTAATTGTCGAAACGATCTCGCGCCGGGTGACCAGCGCTGCGAAATAAATTTAATGGTCCATTGAAAATACCTTTATGCATACTTTAGATATAACCGTGAAGATGGTGCAAAAACTATTGGAATTCGTAACTGAGTATTACGAATGTGTCATTGACTCCTTAGAGGAATTTGCGAATTTTTTACCTAAAGTAACTCCATTAACCTGTTTCTTTAAGTACTTTGAAATTTTAAACAACGCAAGATAAACCATCTTAAAGTCCTCTCTCTCGCGTTCCTTTGTATAGAACTATAAGAAAAACCTGTTCTTAAATAAACAGTAAGAACGTAAATGATAGTATTACATATATCGCTATTTACAATTATATGATATCAAATATTAAAGAAATTTGCATTTGAAATTGAATTTCCTATTTCAAAAATTTTAATGCCGAATAATCATCTATTGTAACATTTATATCGAAAGGAGTATCTCGATTCCTATACCTATATGTATATCCTAATTTTATAGGAATATACAGATTTATTTACGTCGTTCTCCTACGTTGTAGATGAATAGTAAATATCAGGAACATATCAGTTTTAATAGAACATTCTAAGCTGTAAACAATGAACCTTTAGTAAAGTATGCAGAATACATAAATATGAATAATAAATATTTGAACACGAGCCTTTAATTAAACCAAATACTAATGTGGGTACTATTTTAATTGCAAGCATACCAAATCATGAAATATTCTTATTCAAATTTTAAATATAGGGTATAGTAATAAAAATTAATGTATTCCATAGATAAATTTTTAAGGACATTTCATACAGAAATAATTAGTTATGTGCAGCGTAACGCTCATCATACATTGCGTAGTTTTTTGTTATCTATCTGTTTACGCTAATTCACCCATTTTCACATGTACATGTTATTGGAAGTTAGCTTTTTGTGAACTAAATAAGTGGAATGTCAGTTTAGTCGTTACTACGAACTCGACGTTTCGAGCCCGTCGGTAGCGGTGCGCCACCCGTAGTGAACAGCTTTCACCGGCTCAAAGGCTCCGCGCGCATGTTTATAAGTTAACCCTATATACCAGAATTCTTATGCCGTCCGCTTACGTCAATAGTACGTTCTTGGATTTATGTTTTTAATCTTGAGGACATTACCATTTTCCATAGACTTAGTCTATCATAAATAATTCTCTACACTTTAGAGCTGATTGATCGTTAAATTTGTAAAATTGAAATAAATTTTATTTATCTAGTCTAAATTTAACGAATAAATTATTGCGCCTTTAAACTAATCTTAGAGAACTCTAAACTAATAAGATAGTAAACATAAATAAATAATAATTACACTTACAATTATTTTATAGTAAAGCTGTGCCAGCGACTTTGCCCGCGTGGAAATCACAAAATTTTTCCCGAATGAAAGTTTTGAACATTAAAGTAATTATTGTGATTCAACCATAAGAGATAGAAATATACTGTCACGGACTTTATTGTAGCATTTTAAATCGTCCACAATTCTCTAATACATTCCTTTTGTGTATCTCTGCTGATTTACGCGGTGCACGCAAGTAAATCTCCCAGCAGGAAAGTTTTTTTTTACAACCGCGTCACCTATACACAATAATGTACTATAATGGTAATATACTATAAACCTAAACTTTCCGGAAGAATTGCACTACCTTTGAGTAAAAACAGTACAAAAATCGGTTCAGTACATTTAGAGAAAAACGATTACATACAGACAGACAGCTTTTAGGGACTTTGTTTTAAAATAAGTATAGATGTAGGAAAGCAATATACTTTGCTTGTGACGGTGAAAGGAAGCACTCGTCAATGGTCTTTAACAAATGTAAATTTTATGTTTACTTGCAACAGTATCGAGTGAAACTTAATTTCGTTCATCGAAACTCGTTACAACTGTACCACGCGTTTCGCTAAACCGTAGTTAAATTGTTTCTCAATCAATTATATCTTTTGTTCATTTATCTCAGGAGAATAACATTTTCTACTAAACATCTTAGTAGAATAAGCGAAGTTACTGCAATAAGTTACTAATGTACTGCTATATGCTAGCAATGGTAGGCATATTGGGCTTCAAAGCGACGTTCGTCGTTCAGATCTCAAAGTTTTGACACGGTTATTCACAGTCCTCAAAGAACTGGTCTGGTCTTAATTCAAAGCCAGCTGAATACGGTAAAGATACAAGACATGAAAGCCTACCGTTGTATGTGCATAGAAAAAGATGACGCTACTGAACTATATAAATTTTGCTAGTATTTTGCCTTTAAAATTAGTCCGATAACTGCAAAAAAAACGTATCTTATAGCATCAGGACAATTAGAATATGATATTTTTATTTTTTAACGACTAAAAAAATTAAAGTTTCACTTTAATTTGCGCAAACTTCCTTACATTGCCCATGAACTTTTAGTGATAAGACAACCTTCGCATTTCTTTATGGTAATCCTTTTTTTTAATATTATATCCAATTGCCAAGCAAAAGCCTCATCCCAACTTCAAGAAAATGATTGCAGCTGGGATCCATCACGCTCTTTTAACGCGGATTTACAAGTTACACCTATAAGTTTTGAGGACATATACACATTTCATTAGTATATTTCCTTCACGGTGAAGCGCATGATAAATCATAAATATAAATTAAGCACATGAGTTTTTCCCTTGATCTAATTGTGTTAATAAATAATCTTACTGAACTATAGTTTATAAAAGTTGGGATTACATTCCATAGTGCAAAACTAACGATATAATTATTATGCTATAATCAGCGTTTGCTGAAAAAAATTATATAATGCCTATACATATCTAGGAGGCACAATCCGTTCTTATACCTTGAACATTTAGAATTAGTCTTTAGTGGAATTAGTAGAATATTCTAATGAAGCTTCCGATTACGGTGCGAAATGATTGAGATTGTTGTGGTTAATATGTGCAGTGATTACGTTGTGTGGTAGTGGTTGTATTTGTTTTAAGTGATAAAGAGTGAAGATTATAGCAAATTATTTCTATTATTACTTTTGTCTCAATCGGCAGTGCGAACAATTATCACGAGCGTGAATCATGTAGAAAGCATACTGGGCTGTACACGCCAATGATCTTCTATGGTCGCCTACAACCTGGGACGTGTCAGTTTTCGGACAAGCATCAAAGAAAATTACTGGGTTATGATCGTATTTATCGTATGATAATATTAACGATCGTGTGGACGCTTGCACGATGATCGTGTCGACCTTAAACGATCACACGTTCAACAATCATCGCCGATAGTGTTAAGCAGGCATTGCATAATTTATAGAAGCGTTACTTTGGGAATTCCATAGTGCAGAAGTTATGATAGAATTATATCGCTATAATCGAATAAATTATTACGATTTTGTCCTGGAGCCTATCATAATGATGCTTTCTGATGCTTCCTGATAATGCCTAATGATGCCTGGGAAATACGACCGATTGCCAAAGAGTGTGTTTGTGCTTATGTGGTGTGTTGTTGGTGGCGGCGTTTTGTAATACGTGTGGTGACTGGTCCTGCATGTATAAGCTTAAGTATGTGCTTGTTTTCTGCTTCCTACACATTAAACCGCATTACATAGATTTTCTTAACAAACACGGATTATAACAAGATAATACTATCAAAACTTCTGAGCAGGCATTATCTAACAAGCAAAATTTCTGAAACACTTCACGTAAAAAGTACATTTATTACGTAACACGGGCGATGTAAATGATCTCTAGCAGGAACAGTTGTTATTAACGGTGACGGAGGCTGCACGCTGTACAGTTAGCCGCATTCCTAGGCCAGTCGGGGAGGCAAGTGCAGAGAGGGGAAACGTCCTCCGTTGGAATGCTGGTGTCTTCCTCTCTTAATCACTAGTCATTATCAACCGCATCGCAAATGCCTATTCTATAGCAACTTTGTATTCTAATATCAAATCTGAAGTTATAATGACATGAAAGCATTACGTTTGCTAGCTAATAGCTTAATACACTTACCGTATTAAAAGTAAATATATAATCTTATAATATAAACGTTAAAAATGTTCTTAAATTTATTTCTGATACACCGAAAGGCTTTTTATTAATACGAGTTATGACAATCATTGCTGTGTATAAGTATACGCATTTCATGCATAAGCAGTTCTATATGAAAGTTAATAATTATGTCGATTGAGCAATTTTAATAAGGGTTTCATTTTAAGTATAGATCGCTTTTTACAAGGAAATTTGCATCGTAGACTGTATGGTATCGTAAAAAAGATAATCTCTCAATATGTCTCCCACTATTTCTGAACAACGGATATATGTGATGGATATATGATATGAGATCGATTTTTAGAAGAAAGACTTTTATTCCTGAAGTCTATCCACTAAATGATTTATAGAAGCAGGCGTTACTTTGCGGAATTCCATATTGCAGGCACTATATCAAAACTACCTCGCTATAATCCACACGGGTTAAGCGAATGCATGCAATGTTCGTAGGTTTTGCCTGCTTCATACACATTAGCTTAGCGGATTTAGCGGATTATGGCGAGGTAGTTTTGTTACCTATAGTGTCTATCCACTAAATATGTCATCTACTTTACCAAGGTTTTTTGGTGCGGGTTCGCTTCTCTAACACCTTAAAATTACAAATTTAATCGATTATTCGAATAATTTTCCATGGCCAGTAAAAATAATTAATTAATATAATTCGCATATGAAAAAATATATGCCGCTATGAATATATGTAAAACTGAAGTAGGATCTTAATTTAGTCCTTGTCATAGACATCCTCTTTAAAAACAATGGAACTTCAGCCTTTAGTATAGGTAAGCGATATATTAAAGCAACATTGCAATCGGCTTACTCATTCCGTGATTCAATTCAATTATCTTGGCAGATTTTATCGTCCGCTCGGATCGTTGAGATGGTGTTGCAAATGCCATAAGTGAGCTTCGGGTTTACGTGGGCGATGTCTTAGTATAGTACCCAGCATTAAATAATGCACATCGATGTTTAGAACGAAACAGCCTGCCAGTTCGGTTTCGTAGAGCACTGTCACTGTCACTCAATATGTGACGTTTCGCACGGGTTCGTCAGTCTTTGCGACAGAGACAATGCTCTATGAAGCAGAATCTAGCCGATTTCTCTGTCTAAGCCTCCATGTGCTAATGCACATGGAGGCTTCGGCAACAAATAATTTTGTTGTTAATTACGCGGCAACAAATAATTTTGTTGCCGCGTACTATACTCAGTACTTGATCATAACCGAAATGTCAACAATGTGATTGCTAATTATAGTTTGAACAAGATTTATATAAAATTTTATCATAAATGTTATGACACTGCAACATAGTATCAGAATAGTTTCTTATAATCGTGTTTAATTAAAACTGTACCTACATCTTAATTATATATCATTTAGTTTTTGATGAAGACCGCTCTTCTAAAAATATCATTAAACAAGAACTGTAAATGTAATGATTATTTAAATACATTTGTTAAATATATTAGAGCCAACCTGTTTATATAGCTAAGTAGTGTTCGCGTAAACTTCATTGTTAAAATTCTCTCAATGGTTATAATGGTCTACTAATAATCAATGTATCTAACTTCATCAATATTGCTTAAGTCGATAAACCGTGGCAGCATAACAGGCGGACATATAGGCTTTTTAGTATATAATACAAGCTTTTGCCCGCTGCTTCGCTCGCGTGGAATTTGGTCTTCCATATTAAGGTTTGTAACAGATAATTTTATATTTCAATAATTATTCTTACTTAATATTAAAAGATAAATATTTATTTACTCGTCGATTCAAAATTTCAGATGTCTTACTTTAAAAGTCACGGATTGCATACAATCTTCGCGAGCCACGCCTATAAGTTCAATCATATTGTGATAGCTTTATGACTCATCATCATCCTCCTGCCCTTATCCCACTCTAAGTGGGGTCGGCACAACATTTTACAAACATGTTGTCACATGATTTGGCTACGTATTTTACGACGGCCGCCTGCCTGCCGTCAACTTACCTTAGTCGTATTTTACGACCCCTCAGTAAGAAATGAGGGTGGTCTATTTTACTCAGCCGGGTACCACACGGTGGGTCGACTTACCTTAGTCGCCTTTTACGACACATCGGTAAGAAAATGAGGGTGGTCTATTCTACTCAGCCGGATACCACACAGCTTTATGACTATTCGGCCAAATTACTTAGTTTGAAAGACAAAGTTTATCTACATGGAATGCTTGAGAGCGAAAAATGTATTGATTTTTATAAGAGTTTGATAAATATACTAAAATGTGCATTGTAAAATAGAATCTAATTTAATTAAATTTATGATTCACAATTTTGGTCATACTGGCTTACACATAAAAGGTGTTGAAAGAACTATTCAAAACAAACAATACTACGGTACATCATCTTTGTGTAACTCCAATGGTTTAGGCAGCGTAAGCCAAGATTATATTACATAAAATCATTACAAATTGTAGCTTATATGTAATTCTGATGTATAACCTATACAACTGTAAAGTTTTATCCAAATCCGTCCAACAGTTTTTTTCCTGAAAGTTACAAACGTCCATCTATACTCACAAACTTTCGCATTTATAATATTAGTAGGATTAATATGGATTCTGTAATGAAAAATGATTTTTCAGAATGAAGAACGAGAGCGGATGCATAAAAAAGTAGCAACTAGCATCAGAATTCATAATTATGTGGTACTAGCATAGCCCGCGGTTTCGGCCGTGTGGAAATCAATTTGTCACAACATTTTTACCGCGTAAATTCCTACCCCGCGAGTGTTCAAAGATAAAAAGTGGTCCATATGTTGGTCTACAAAATAACCGTGTGGTATCCGGTTGAGTAGAATAGACCACCCTCATTTCTTACCCACGTTTCGTAAAAGGCGATTAAGGTAAGTTGACGTCAGGCAGGCGGCCGGTTGTAAAAAACGTAGCCGAATCATGTATCAACATGTTTTAACATGTTGTGCCGACCTCACTTAAAGTGGGATAAGAGCAGGAAGATGATGATGATGTTGCTCTACAACCTTCTCCACGTTCCAGTCGGATCGAAATTAGTTTAACCATTCCGGGGAACTTACTATTAACTTAAACCTTCCTCAAAAATTTCAATATATTTTCGCACCACACTAAAATACGTCTAGAACATTTTGAGAAAATCGATCACACAGCTTTTGGGACTTTGTTTTATAATATATATAGATTAGGCACGTACGTTGGTCAACCACTGATCTGTTGAACATTGACGAGGTAGCGTCACTCAATTTTTACAAATTAAAGTTTTGTTTTTTCTCGCTTTGCAACCTTCCAACTAGTTTCAAGCGGCGTAACTTGCAAAAGACTCCCTTAAACTATTGTTTCCTTTTGTTTAGAGATACTCTGACAATTATTTTCAGATTCAGGTTCATTTTTCATACAAAAAGTCAACCACTTCTATGTCATTGATATTCGGAACAAAATCAATTTTGTACAACATAGAACAACAATTTATATAGTAATTTTTTTTATACGAAATGCCCTGGCTATATCGAAACCTACGTTGCGATTTGTAAGGCAATCACACCAGGTTTGGTATATGTGGTAAGGTGTCTTCTGTCTGAGCCGCATAAAATTTAAATGATACTTTCTAAGATGTTTACAATTTATTCCCTTTCCTTTTTTTGTGTACATACCGATGTTTATAATTGTTCTATTATTTGTTCAGGAATTTGGCGCTGGGTATTGGTATCCAAAACTTTCCCGAGGGCTTAGCTGTCAGCTTGCCACTACAATCAGCAGGGTTTTCCGTATGGAGGGCATTCTGGTGAGTATCTTTAAATTGTACTACTTATCATTTATTTAGCTCCAACCCTTCTCTATTAAAAAGAGAGAGGAGACCTATGCCCTGCTGTGGGATAGTAACAGGCTGTTACTTTATTAATTTAAAAATACACACTTAATACCAACATTGCACATCAAACAACTAAATGTAAGCTGTATTTTAATTACAGGTCATAACAACTTTCATATTGGGACACGACAACTGAGAGATAAAATTAAACTAATCATTAAGTTAAGCCAAAAATTACAGATGAAAGTGGCGATCACCAAAGGGCATTAAAATAATTGATGATCATTTACATATATCCATTACTCCTTTTCATGCCAATAGTATCATCGTGAAAAAGTATCTAAAAAAATTAACAAGTGTTTAAAAATAAAACAATTTACTGACTCATAAATGATTTACAAATTAAATATACATACTCTATACTATACTATATATATAAAGCTGAAAAGTTTGTTTATTTGATTGTTTGAATGCTCTAATCTCAGGAACTACTGGACCGATTTGAAAAATTCTCTGAGTGTAAGATAGTTCATTTATCGAGGAAGGCTTATAGATTATATAACACCACGCTAAGATGAATAGGAGAGGAGCAGCAATAAAAAATATTGCGAAAGCGGCAAAATCTAAAGCTTTCCTTGCGTGCGCTAAGTAAACGGAGAAAGTTATTCAAAAATCGTGTACTACAAAATTGTTCCCCTCTAAAAGTTCTAAATAAAAGTCCGCGACAGCATTTGTCTTTTGAGGTTAACCCATTTAATCATAATTAATATAAGTATTATGGTTTACTCAAATAATAAGACTGCAGTCCACGGGAACGAAGTTGCGTTTAAAAGCTAGTCTATGGCTATATAAAGCGATGGAAATACGTATACCGGTAATCTAGACGATTGTTGTGTCGTGCCATCATCCTTCCAGAAGTTTCTTTCGTGTTTTGTTATGGACGACCTATAAACAATATATTCTGGAATAGTTTTTTTTTATTTATGTAAAAATGTCTTCCGTAGTATCAAGATAGAGTAGAGAATGCACTCGAGCTCGGCGCGTCGTTAGGCCGCATGCCAACGGAGCCAGACTAGACGACCCCATTCCTACGCAGGCTAATTCATTTACATATAACGAATCGCGGAGATTTTCATATCACACGAAACCCACAGCCGTATTTTTTCTGTATACCTCAAGCCACTATACCAAGGACTTATTCAATAAATAAAAAGCAATTTTCTCAAAAGTCAACCCATAATCTTTTTCAACAACTGAATGACATTCACGACGACAATGTTTTTTTTTTATTTAATGACCATTTATATGAAGTTACCGTGTGGTATCCGGCAGAATAGAATAGGCCACCCTCCTTTCTTAGCGAGGTGCCGTAAGAGGCGACTAAGGTATATGCCGTGGTATCCGGCTGCACAGAAAAGACCACCCTCATTCCTTACCGAGGTGTCGTAAAATGAAACTAAGGTAAGTTGACGTCAGTCAGGCAGCCGGTCGTAAAATACGAAATCATTTGACAACATGTTGTAACATGTTGTGCCGACCCCACTTAGAATGGGATAAGGGCAGGAGAATGTAATGACCATTTATATGAAGGAGGTTGTATTTACATGTTGTAACACAACCCTTACTGAGCTTGCGAACGAATTATTACTTTAGTATAGTGACGGTAACAAATAAAATATCCTACCGAAACTACCTATAGTTTCGGCAAAAGTTTTCTTAAAATATATTTAGAGTAACCGAGACTTGGCGTAAACTTGAGTTTTTAAAAATACCCTTAATTGTGTATTATGCGTTTCTTTCTGTTCCCATTGATGGGCTTATGCATAACTATGAATAAATCCATCACTGTCACAGATCATCATCATTCTTCTGCCCTTATCCCAGTCTAATTTGGAGTCGGACCATTTTAAACATGTTGTTAGATGATTTGGCTAGGTTAATACAACCGGCCGCCTGCCTGACGTCAACTTACCTTAGTTGCCTTTTACGACAACTAGGTAAGAAATGAGGGTGGTCTATTCTACTCAACCGGATACCACACGGCGGCCGTCAGTGTCACAGAATTCTATATATATTTTTTATGACTTATCGCGTCTTCTAGATGTTAGATTTACTAACAGATGTACGTATAAACCGTGTTGATCATACAATAGATCAAATAATTTTAGGTCAAGGTCGATGAATGAAGTTACTATATCACATAGGTATATGTAGCTCATGCCATGCGTCCTGTACTGACAATTTCACTGACATATTAAAACTTTTCGCACTCCCGTGGTATGCGAGTATATTTTCTTTAGTAACTTAGATTCATTAAATTCAACAGCAAAAAAATTACGTTTAGCGTTTTGAATAAATAGTAGAGTCAACGAACAGTCTTTTTTTTTTTCGGGACATAAAGAGTAAATGCTATGGTATGAATACAGACGGTATGCTAACTAAATTATTACTTATTGGAAAGTATTTTGCAGCACAACGGTAATTAGAGGCAACTTAGCTAACCATCAAAACCTGACCATATACATATATTCAGTCTTAATGTGCGGAGTACGAAACACTTAATTGTTTTTATAAATATTCACCGAATGTAATTGACGCATGAGAATAAATCCGTGACATTTAAATTCAATGTCCACCCCTCATATATATTAATCGTACGTAGCTCGAGGAAGGAATGTCCAAATTACCGGAGCGAAAGGTTACATCTGCCAGTGTATGCGGTACGTGCATGCATTGTAAATGTTACCAAATAGGTAAAAGTTGTAAATAGTCGCATTCCGTGGGGTTTCTCGGAAAGACAGGCGCCACCCGGACACTGGCAGCGCTTGTGCTCTGGAATTACTAAATTATCTTTGGATATGGTAACGCATTTTTCCTGTTATTCATATTTTTGGTTATAAATGGTGGTGTGGTAGAGTTTAATTTTCATTCACAAGCTTGCCTTCTAAACGTCGAAGACACTTATATTGTAAAATCGTTCAATTTTTATAGTTTTTTCGGGATATCTTCGTAGTATCGTGATACGTCCACGCTTGCTCAAAATATACTTAGTCATAAAATATATATAAAATTTAATTAAATGCGATCCCAATCTGTCTCTGGAATTACTAAATTATCTTTGGATACAGCAACGCATTTTTTCTGTTATTCATACTTTTGGTGATAAAATGGTTGGTAAATATTTTGGTAGAGTTCAATTTTCGTACACGAGCATTCCTACTAAACGCCGAAGACAATTATATTGTAGAATCGTTCAATTTTTATAGTTTTTTCGGGATATATTCGTAGTATAGTGGTAGGTCCACGCTCGCTTAAAATTAAATAAATTGCGATCTGTTCGTGCTTATATCTAGAACTCTGAGGACGATTTTTTGGAACACTAAATATATTTTTAATATTTCCTAAAAATTTGCCGTAAAACAACCAAAATACAGACTATACTGCTTTTAAAACAAATTAAAGTTACAATTCAGCACAAGAGAGATTCGTAATGCGTTAAAATGTGATATTTAAATCCTTACATATTATAAAACAAAGTAAGTCCACCATCACGTCTGTGTCACTGACGGTTCGCGATGAAATCGTAATTGTTAAACAGAATTTCATTCAGTTTTTACTAATAGACACAATAAATCCCGATAAAGTTTAAGTTTACGTTTTATGTAAATTAGTTGAAATAGGTGTAAAAAGTTTAGCCGTCTGGGAGGTTTCATCGAAACCGCTGCCTTATCCGTTTGAGATATAACAAAACAATATGTAGTGGGTATTATCCTATTTTATAGAGCTACAAAAATTACCAAATATTACTCTTTTAGGGGATAACTTACTCCAACCCTATAAAAAAGAAATAAAAAAACCAATGCGGTATTTGGAAAGCTATTTAGACAAATACAGTTAAAATCTATATGAACTTAAATACTTTAGTTACATACTCTAAGCATTTCATCCTAAACATTTAAATTTTTTACCGTTTAACTATATACCTAATATACACAGTGTTTCCTGTAATGAATAGATAATCCTGTAACAACTGATAGTAGATCTAATTCAAAATTACTCGAAAATTACTTAAAGGTAGTTTAAGTAATTTAGTACCTAGTTACGATTTTTTTTGGAAATCGTCGAATTTTTAGCACTACTTTGCGTTTCTGTTAACCACATCTTGAAATAAGTGAAATTTGTGGGTTTTTTGGTATTTAATAATCTGTATATATTGCATAGTACTGTATTGAAAATTAAAACTAAAGCTTGCCCTAAGTATTAAACACACACACTGAAACAGACAGAACAGAACAGAATCTCCAGGACTGTTAGTACTAAATATATCGTGTATAGGCACAAATAAACATTATTTATTTTTGTCCAGGTATAAATAAGCAAAGATGCATAATAAACAATTTACTTGTACAATGTAAAAGCCCTAATAAGTCTTACTTTTATAATGTGAATCCGGCAGAATAGAATAGACCACCTTCCTTTGTTGCCGAGGTGTCGTAAGAGGTGACTAAGGTATGTGCCGTGTGGTATACGGCTGCATAGAATAGATCACCCTCATTTCTTACCGAGATATCGTAAAAGGCGACTAAGGTAAGTTGATGTCAGGCAGGCGGCCGGTCGTAAAATACGTAGCCAAATCATGTGACACCATGTTTGTAACATGTTGTGCCGACCCCGCTTAGAGTGGGATAAGGGCAGGAGAAGAATGAATGTAAAAGCCCTAAATTCAGAATACTGATATTTGTTAATATAACGCCATTACTAAAGTAAAAGCTGTGATAAAATTTTAATACTATAAAACGTTAACGAAACAAGATATAAAATAAGTTAAGCAAACGACTAAAAGAAATTTTTGGAATTTGTGTTAACATGTACACTACGGTGTTCCCGTTACGAACATTTTTAATGATGTGGCATATTTTCCTGTTTCCTTATCTTGAATTTGTGTTATATATACACAATGTAATAAAGATAAGAAAGCATTTAATATTTCAATAAATGATTATTGAAACTATAATTCATTTCAATTAAGTTCTTTAGATTATACACTGTTAATAAAAATGGATCATCATTCTAAGTCTAACATGTTTTAAACATGTTATAGCATGATTTGGCTAGGTGTTTTACGACCGGCCGCCCACCTGACGTCAACTTACCTTAGTCGCCTTTTACGATACCTCGGTAAGAATTGAGGGTGGTCTATTCTATGCAGCCGGATACCACACGGCACATACCTTAGTCGCCTCTTACGACACCTCGGTAAGAAAGGAGGGTGGTCTATTCTATTCTGCCGGATAACACACGGCGTTGATTATTAAAATTCGATAATAATAATAAAATAATCGATTAATATAAAAATCTATTATTTTTTCACACACTGCTTAGATAGACGCTCTCTGCTCTTTCATACGTTTGGCAATACAAAAGTAAGACATGATTTTAATATTATATAGAATTTAGTAGGCTTTCGATGCGGAATGCAAGGAGTTAGGAATGTCGTTTGGACAAGAAGCGCTGCCATCCCGCCTCGTACATACGTCTCTGCGGGAAAACATACGCAATCTGACCACTTTAGAAATTCAGTATTAAACCTTAGTAGCTGTGAAGTTTTTGATTTCAATTTCATTGTGTGTTTAATTACCATCAATAATGCAAGAAGACATGCACTTTGGTCCATGTGGCAGTGATCCCTGCCTTTGGCTCTGCGGGTCGCAGATGCGATTCCCGCCGAGCGCCAAATTTTGTTAAAAATAATTTGTTGGTTCTTCTGAGTCTGAGTGTATACTTTAAAAGGGAACAATTTTGGCAATACATAATTTTTCAGTAACTTTCACCTTTTGCTTAGCGAACGCAAAGAAAGCTTTGAATTATGCCGTTGCCGCAATATTTTTTAATGCTGCTCCTCTCCTATTCATCATAGCGTGATGTTATATAGTCTATAGCCTTCCTCGATAAATTGACTATTTTACACTTAAAGAATTTTCACATCGGTCCAGTAGTTCCTGAGATTAGCTTGTTCAAACAATCAAACAAACAAACTCTTCAGCTTTTTTGTATTAGTATAGATTATTAATATATGTTATTAACATGTTTCTGTGTGTTGTAAAATAAGGTTCGTATGTAGGAATGATGACGAATCTGACAGAAGCTTAAAGATAAAAAAACCATTGTAGCAACCCAAGGCCTGTTTATAGTGGTGATCTCCAAACATAGCAACTACATATAAAATGAAATAAATATGAAGTAAATATTCGAATTCGAATATTTTGTATCGTGATATAAATCGTTAAACCGTGAAATTAATTTTGTTCACAATAATAAATTCCAAGTCAAATTCAAAATATTCTTTATTCAAGTAAAATTGTGAACAAGTGCTTTTGTACCGTCAACTCTACTACTGGTTCGGAAAGCTGTTCCTACCGAGAAGTGCCAGCAAGAAACTCGGCCGTTGCTCTTTTCAAAATATAATTCATAGAACTACTCCTTCTTTTTCTTCCTAGCGTTTATCCCAGCCTATGCCAGGTTCCTTTCTTCTGCGTTCAATTCTTATAAGTACTTACATTTAGTTATCTCTATTTTGTACAGGGTCTAGGAGTCCAGAAAATCTTATCATCCATATAATCCTCAACAGTATAGTAGGAATTTTGTATCAGCCTCTTTAACAGTTTTTTAAACATGGCATAAATAAAATTGAATCCGAAATTTTATTATAGAAATCAAATGCAAGAATACCTATTTCCTTAAACTTCTTTCGCAGGGAATCACGCGGACTTAAATTGTAAATGGCACGTATGAGCAATATGTGGCATTTTTTTAATACAACTTTTTTTTCAATATCCACGCATTTACCCCATAATATTATAATGTACCCTAAGAAATATACAGAGAGAATAGATAAAAAGGAAATATAAGGAGAGATAAGGGAACAAACACTACTCCTCTGCTGTGTTTTATTTATATTTTTATTTATTCGGATATTCAACAGCATTACACTATAAATTAACCAACATATATCCCATATATCCCATGTGCTGTGATAGCCTAGCGGTGAGACCGTGCGACTCTTTTAAGGGGAACACGAGTTCAAACCCGGGCAGACACCAATGAGATTTTCTATTAAAACTCATGTGTCTAATTGGTAATTGCAATTTATCACACGCTTTTCGGTGAAGGAAAACATCGTGAGGAAACCTGTATATCTCTAGAGAATTCTGGAGATATGTGTAAACCTATCAATCCGCATTGGAGCAGCGCGGTAGGTCTTAGCTCCAACCCTTCTCTCCAGAAACGGAGAGAGGAGGCCTATTCCCAGCAGTGGGATTGTAACAGGCCGCTACTTTACTTTTTTAGAATAATGAAAACAGAAACAAACATCAATAAGGCTCAACTACTATAACTCTGAAATTAAAGTTTTAGAACATTTTTTCATAAACGATGAAAACCCATCGCAGCTAATATCCGGCGATAATGTTGTCCTTTGCGCAGACATTATATATGTGCGAGATACGTGATATTGGGGTATTCTTTTAAGAACGGACATGGAATGCGAGGAGGTATTCGAGGTACATTAGTACTAAATCTACTTAACAGTAGAGTATTATCTATTTTTCTATTGAATATTTTATGGAGAAATTTCATATCTAGTATAGATAAGGGATAGCCATTGACTTCATTTTTAAATATTCAAGTCAGTGTTTGTACGACTCTAAATAATTAGATTCTTTAGATCGAAATATCAAATGTTTTACTATTTTACACAAGTGATTTTTAATTTAATTGAGCAAATTCACAAATACCATTTTTCATACATGGCCACTTGATTATCGCGTTAGAGCTGTAAGTAGAACGAAATTCAAGAAGTAAGGAATGCAGTCCGGGTAAGGAATGCTGCTATATTGCTCGTCGCGATTCGTATGAGAGAATATAATAACTACTGTAATATTCTAATCGGAGCACGATTAAAAACTGGATAAATAAAAGTGACTTTAATTTTTGATATAGCAGTCTACAAGCCCGATGTATGGCATTTATGAAAATTTAATTTCGCTAAATGATTTCCATCGCGCAATTAGGCAAAAACATATATTTGGGACGCTTGCTCGATTGTCTGATATGTCGAATAAATAGACTATACGACTATTCATGAGCTAATTCTCGAGTCTGATATGGTCGCCTAGCTATCAGATTGAACACTTAAACGGTATTTTATTTTACAGTGTTTACATTTTTCTCTTGCAATGATTCGCACAAGTTACTATGACATAATAAAATGTGAAGATAAGAATGTGAAGATGTGAAAACTGAACCAAGCAATTAGCCCGTGGTATGTTTTCGTATATAAACTGATAAGTCCTGGTATTCTGCCCTGCTCACAAATAAATTTAAGGCGATAAATTTTAATAGCAAAACATTAAATTGTGATTGCAGACAGTTCTCATAGTTGATGTACATCAATTATCATTTACAACCAGCACGTCACGGGTCACAGGTTCAAACCTCGGGCAGCCACCAATGAGTTTTTCTTTTAAAACTTATGTGTCTTATTGATAATTTATCAGGTTATCGATGACGAAAAATATCGTGAAGAAACCTGCATATCTCTCGAGAATTCTAGGGATATGTGTAACATACAAATCCACATTGGAGCAAAAAATGTAGAGAGGAGGTTTATCCCCAGCAGTGGGATAATAATAGGCCGTAACTTGAATTTTACATTACATGAATTATCCTACATTATAGGAATTATATCTTCTTCATCGCGGATTAAAAGAGAATAATTGTACCGACCCTTGGTATCCTGGAACTGCGGAATATAACGTCATATGTGTATCCTACGTGTGTAAAACTAATGATGTGTACGTCACACATCATTAGTTTTTACTGACACTTTTATAATTGTCTATTGGAAATAATTTGTTACAATTTATCAATTCTATATATGTAACTGAATTATATCTTGATGTGAAAAAAAATCATACTGATCAATGTATGAAATTAATCATTGAGGAAAATCTGCCAAACCGGACCAACTATTTATTGCCTGTTAGATTTTTGCAATAATTACAAGTTATTTAATATCGTTAAGCGTGCATTAATAAGGATGTATTAAATTTACATAAGGTCAAGATGGACTGGCAGACGATATGTCTGTTGATCGACCATTGATTTTATAGTATTAATTTATATTAGAGCTAGTTACCTACTACGTATTCTACTTTTAAGCAAAACTAAACATGATTTACTTGTATTACAGACATTCCTCTGAGTTTCTCCCTGGTTCTTTTCGGAAGGAGCAGCAGTTGTGGTTCAAAAGAACACTTTTTTAAAAGTTTAATTAAAAAAATAATAATTTGAATTTGAAAAGATGATATTCTTTTAAAAATGATTTGTAAATTTGACTAATGTAATACACATATCTCGTTCATTTATTTTATTATATCAACGCGGTGTCAGTACTGATAACTCGAATTTTGTATTATTAAAGCATGGAGTCTATTAGTATTTTTTGTTTTATTATGACATAATCAAATTAGGCGGTTCGGTGATACATTGTTGTAGACAATGCGTCTAGTGAACTTTTCTCACCGCATGCGCACATGACTCACTGTGACGTACAATCACCATCGATCTTTATAACCATGGACCAATGAGACACCCTTAATATTTGCGCATTTTCCATTCGTTCGCATTTATTTTATCGGTATCCTTCATGTTTTTTAATACATATTTTATGTACGTTATAATGTCGCATGCTACATTGAAATAGTAGTTTATGATACTGTTGCATAATAAGGTTTCTTATAACACGAGTGTGGTTTAAAAAAACGAGCCGTAGGCGAGTTTTTTTATAGTGTCACACGAGTGTTATAAGACCAAGTTATGTACAGTATCATAGACTACTTTATCTACTCTCATACTATATATAATACGTAAAACGTACGTTTCCATTCCATGAACTCGTGGTAACATTTAATATAGTTGCTCCTAGATTTCGTCGGCAACAGGTTGAGGTTTGACGCAGCTTTCAGAATATCTGGTGGTGTACAATTACCACTATCCCCGCTCTCAGACTTGTTTTTACACAAAAACTAATTTTACAAACAAATCTAAACTCCGTTTAAATATTGAAAAGATTTTTTAAATGTCATATATTGGCGCCAAGGCGCAAACATCGATTGCGCATGCGTGTTGCGTCGCCGCGGACCCATTCACTGAAACCTTTTTTTTAAGGTGTATCGTTATGATTAAAAAGTTACATTATGATACAGGTGTCCATACACGACCGTGTATCGTAATGAAACTTTTTAATTTTTTATTTTTGTTCTGTACGTAATGTTTGTCATAAGAATTTTGTTTTCAGTTTTATAATCTTTGTATTATAGTATCAGAGTAGATAAACGAAATAAACGGTACGATCGGTAGAGTCTAAAGAGTTGATAGAGGCGCGACGAAAGTGCACGCGCGAAGCGTGTTCAAAGGTCGCCTTAGGCACGAACCTCTGTTTGGTTGGCCGGAAAGTGGACCCGAGAAAGTCATCGTATGTCGAAATTTAAGTGTTGCGTGAGTATGATGTGCGATGTGTCGCTGTGGTGCCTCAGAGTCTGGCGCAAGCATGCGGCGGCGCGCTGTCTGCGCGCTCTTCCGGGCCACACCCGTCCGACCAGTCGCAGCGCACCGCCCGCTGCCCGCCTCAGGCGATCGGCCTTCGAAGTTTAATAATTAAATCAAGGTTGCAACGGCACCGGCGGAGGCACCGCCCGCGTTCTCGTGCGGGCCCCGAAGAAGCGGTTGCTGCCAGCCTTGATGGCGCTGTTCTGCGCAATCGCAGCCGGTTTGCGGTGCGCATATTGTTGCCGCGCCTAATCTTCTCGAATGTCGTTCTAGACTGCTCGATCGTCGCGTTGTTTTTTTTCTGATCGATGACGTCCATAGCAATCCTACTTATGCGTGGGAAATATACTTCTAAGATTAGTTAGATAAGATTGTACACTGATTGATTTAGCTTAAAATCTGTATTTAGAAATTTTTGTTTTAGTACAACAAGCAATATTTTTAATTAAAATAAAAATCAAAATATTATTTATTCAAGCAAACCTTTAAAACTTTTGAGTCCTCAACTGTACTGCTGATTTGGAAAACTTTCTGTATTACTAAGCCTTTTTTTAGCAGTGTTTTTAAACATTTCTACTCTTTTTATGCTTGAAGCCAATGTTAGAATACCTATTTCCTTAAACTTTTCGTATGGCTCTTTTTTGTAAGTAATACAAAAATATTTCAATGTCCGCACATATACCACATAATATATCCCGCGAGACATAATGCTATGGAGATAAGTAAAATAAAAAAGTTTTGCTGTTCCGCCATCTGCAAACCGTCTAATCTTTCGGACAGCGCAGGCCGCTGAGCTGAGTTTCCCAGCGAGTGTTGTTATGTGAGTGCTCCATTGGAGTTTTGTATCCAAAGTCACTCCTAAAAATACAGTTGTATTATCTGTTTTTAGTGGTAATGACATAAGTTATTTATTAACCGAATACAAACGCTTCATTATTATTTATTTAGTGTGATACTTATCCACAATCTACGGTTTATGCAGTCTAAATTATATATGTCATATACTTACATACGACCACATAAACATAAATGAAACTACAGGGCTATCGATTTACTCAATAACGGAAATTATGAAAATATTCGGTAGAATAGGCAATCCAAAATGAACTATTCTAGAATGAACATAATTGATCAAATCATTTATTAATAAACAATTTGGAAAGTTTTGTTTAAATTAACATAGTTATTGAGTGACGGGTATCCTGTTTTATGGGTTTGTCGGCAACTCAACAATCGCACGATTCTGCGAATCAGTGGATATTGTCGCAAATTGCCGCTTTCGCCTCCCGCTGAATAATGCATGCGATAACATAACATCACGTCGCGCACCCAAAGCGCGCCTTCGATTCTCTGCCGCCTCCGCTTTCGCTTCCGCCTGCACTGCCGCGGCCGCGTACGACACCCAGACACATTTCCTCTTTCAGTTCTTAATTTTCTTAACTTAGTGTTGCCTAACGTGAATTTAAATTTATCTTCGTGCTTGTTATCATCTTACACAACGAAACTTTCGATGCCTTTGCCTCTTCTAATTTGCTATATCCATACGAGCGGTAAAGTAACTTCTCCTATTTAGTAGCTACCCAAGCAACTGAGATTCGGTACTTCGTTCAGTCTCGCGGGATGATGAGCTGTCAGCGGTAGTCGTGTCTTTGGATTGGCGGGGTTCGGAGTTGGCGGCGTTTCCCACAACTCCGCTCGTCGACCAGTTCCTCGGAATGTGGTCGCGGCACCGGTGCGCACTTTCACCAAAACAATTCGTTAGCGACCTCTTTCGCTACCGCGGGACCATCCCGCGCCGCCCGCACCACACCGCGTTACACCTGAACACGTGAAAAATATAGTCTATAAAATTTTCCTGTATATCATATTTGACTAACTATACTCCATACCAGCAAATTTATTACGTATTTTTAACGTAAGAAATAAATATATACCAGATTAAAATCAAAGTCAAACTTCAAAAGGTCTTTAATTTCTACATCCATTCAAATAATACATTGTCACATATACCAAAAATATAAAATATGAGTTTATATGTTTATTACTAAATCGAATTCATATGAAATTTGTGCACACAGATAAATTGCCTGATTTTAAACACGAACCTTTTTATCATAGTATTGATTGATACCCACGCAAACATAATTGAGAGTATACAACAGTATACTTAAAAAAAATACATACATACAGTATAAATAAAAAACTCAAATAGATCGCAGAATACCGTTGTATTAAAACGCCACAAGATCGTATGAGCTCTCTGTATAGGAACATCCATGTGTTATAAAAGAAAGAGAAGACGACAAAATTGCTAGTTATCAGAGGTGAGGCAGTCTCAAACATTTTCCCGAAGCCGAGTTTCAATCGAGCCTATTGACGACACGTAGTCGTTAAAGGACACGTAGAATTGAATTATTCAAGGCTCATTTAAAAGTGGATCATCATTATCATGTTTATGTTTTGAAACATACTAAAGCTTCGTGACCCCTTCATAGAGAACAACCACCAAAACATGATTCTTTGAGAATGGTGACTGCGTTGAACTTTTCTGACAAGTCGCGACGCTAGCGTGGTCTTTTTATCATCTGTTTGAACTAGATGCTACTCCTGCTCTGGCCACTTAACTAACGGTCTTTTTCCTAAATCACGTTCCCTTACTCGTCCCAAATTTCAATTATCCACCTTTTTTCGTAATCTATCACAGTTTGATTTGTTTTTTTTAATATTAAACTTTACACGATATTAATGGCGAGTTTAATTATCCTAGGTACGGACAATTATCGGGCATGGTGGAACCAGTGTTCGGTGTACTTGGTGCCGTAGCCGTAGCAGCAGCGCAACCCGCTCTACCCTATGCTCTGGCCTTCGCAGCAGGAGCAATGATTTATGTCGTCGCCGATGATATAATTCCAGAAGCTAATGCATCGTAAGTGCTCGTCATAAGATCTTTCAAATATCTCAACACCTATCAGTATAATCCAACATCCACACTAATATTATAAAAGCGAAACAATGCATCAACGGTTTTTCATCAATTAGAAGCTTATGAGTAACATATGGGATAAGAAATTATTTTTTCTGGATCTTAGATCTATTTATAAAACTTTTGCGTGAATACGTAATATCATAAATGCAATCACAATAGTTCTGGCATCTATAACGCACATGTTTTGTACAGATTTTTGGCTTTTGGCTTCCTCCTATATTTTTTTTCCGCTGTATACAGTTTTTCTCATCATAGGAGATGGTGTAGAATGCATTGAGCACGTGGAAAGCTCGATTGCGAAGTCTGAAGTCTTCTTCCATTCATTTTATTATTTCATTAATCTCTGTTAGTGTTAAGTGTCTTACTTGTTATATTTTTAATTTTTCATTAACGTTTATCCTCGCGCCCATCGTCGAAAGGTTTTAATTTACATAACAAGTATAAATTTATAAAACTGCTGACACCATTCGAATACTGCTTCTGGTTAGTTTCTATTCTATACCTTTAAGTGAGGTCTTTTGCTGAGAGTTCACATGAATTTTTAACAAAGAACCTAAACGTAACCTAAAAGATTATAAGAATGGTACGAGTAAGATATCATGGCACATTTTGCATTCGCTCCATATCCATTAAATGTTAAGTTCTAAATTTAAAAGCAATGATACTTCAACTCCCTGTTTTGACACACTTGAAGTTGTTGTAAATTATTTAACTTAGTAAAGACCATTTACGATGATATCTTATTGCAAATTAGGGTCTCTCTTGTTGGTTGTGTTTATGAGTGTAAGTCAGTTTGTATAACTTTTCATTTTACAGTATAAAGGAACGTCTTGAACTGACCTTGAGATTGACCCAAAAAATACGGGAATTGCGTGTCTTTGTTCTGACCCTTGCGGGACGCGGCCCTCGGGCCGGCATTCAATCTCAATATAGAACAGATATCATCTTATATTGTGGCTCTATATGTCGAGTGCCATATTCATTTCAAATGTTCTTCATTGCGCTACGGAATCGAAACTTCCTTCCACGATATTTAGGTGGCACGACACATTTAGAAACGGTTACTTATCGGATGCAAATCTCGAGCACAACTACAGGCCCCTGTCATAATCGGACAGACGAGGGTCTCAAAGTTGGTCGAATGTACTGCATCATTTTGGCCTTTCGACAAATTGAGGTTTGAAGTTTGCTTGTTAGCAGAACCGAATTCTAAAAACACCGTTAGGGCCACGAAATCTATTGTGCTTCATAAACACTTCCCCTTGACGACACTTATTGTCCATGTTGTATATTGTTTGGAACCCGTCACGATTCCCTTCCGTCCTAAACTTGTCTTTCGTGAAACTTTATTTAACTAGCAGATGTCTGGGTCTTCAACCATTAGACTGTTTCAATTTAGGCTGTTGCTTAGGGAGCCCTCGTCAAACGAGTTGAAAAGTTAAAGCCATATATTTAACAAGAACAAAGAATAATTTGGATTTGAATGGTTTATATATGGTATCATAGCAGAAAGCTTCTGTGAGGTGACGACTCATACTGATGATACTCATTATAGATGCCAAAATATGTCTATATGTCCGTTATTCTTTCACGACTAATTCTCTAGACGAATAATGAAAGGTAACATATGGGATAAAAAATCCCGTCTTTGGGGAACCGGGACAAAAACAAATATTGCATTATTTAGGCTGCTTAATAGATTACGTTGGCGCGAACGAAGTCGCGTGTAACACAAATGTAAAAATAAATTAATCATCCGATTTTCTCAAAATCTACTGGACTTCGCCTGCTAGGAGCTTTACTCGCGCGCGCCGTGGATACCAGCAGAGATACACTAAAGTACTAAAGAATTGTAGATCTACAAAATAATACAAAAAGTCTAGAACAGAATGTGAAAATTTTTGTGACACAAATGATTTTCACGCGTATAACTGCTGGCACAGGTAGTTTAGTTACAAGAACTGAGAAGAGAATCCGTGTGTTAATAATTTTCCGTCATATCGATCTCATTGATATTTCTTTTATATTTTCCCACGGTTTCACTCGTCGGCTGTAGCCGTCACGTAACACTGAAAGTTGGTATTAAAATCCATTCAGAAGTAATTCGAATTTTATTATGTAAGGCATTCACACGTATCACTTGTGAATTTGTGTAATGTAATTGCACGGATCGCTGTTATTAATTCGCATCGGAACACATTCTCACATAACAACCAGAACCAGCATGCTATTTTATTTTTATTATTTTCATAAAATATAAAACTAAAGAATGTTTAATTGTACAAACTTCTATATAAGCCAACATAGTACGATAGAGTGCAGACGATGGTATTTATTCTGCTCGGACGATTGTCGAAATACGTATAACATATACGGACATAAAAGGAAATTTTTACCAACTTTAAAATGTATGTGAATGAATATAAAGTAAATCAGCAGGTAATATATAAATTTAAGATTTATCTCTGTTCGCGATAAACTAAAATACTACTAAACGGACTTTCAATCAATTGGTAATAAAATTTTAATTACATATATTTGTTTAAAGTGTATATTCTATATTATTGAGTTACATTTGTATAATGATTTTAAAATAAAGTCTCCCAAAAGCTGTCTCTCTGTATGTGATTGATTTACTCAAAATTTATTGAACGGATTTTTGTACGGTTTTTACTAAAAGATATTTCAATACTTCCAGAAGGTTTAGGTGTATAGTACATTTAATGTTAATCAAGAGGCCGTGCAGTTGTAAAAAATAACTCGAGTTCTGTGATCTTTAGTCGCGTGCACCGCATAAAGCAGCAGAGATACCCTATAGTAATATAAAAGTACTAGAGATTGCAGATCTAAAAAAAATTGTACAAAAAAGTCCGCGATAGCATGTATCTATATCTTATCGTTAATGATAAATATAATCTTACAATAACTACTTTTATGTTAAAAATTTCACTAAATTACACTGATTTTCAAGTAAATAATAACTACACTTAGTATAAACAAGATATCATCAGCATTCATGGAATTATCGCTTATTTTTAAGTTCTCATACATAATATATTGGAACAACTTAGGAATCGAGGGTTGTCTTTCTAAATTTATACGGCAATGAGGGTAACGTAATAAGCCTATTAGCATGCAAATATGGTTGTTCTTACAGTGCTGGTAAGTACGTACCCGGGATTCATAGTGTAAATTCTGGAGGTAGGTCAGGGAGTAGACCGGCGCGCCGGATTCCCAGACGGTGACGTCAGCGTTTAGACAAACTAGAGCGGAGTCCACGGGCTTTATCCCGGTAACAAATGCGTTATTTCGCATTATTTATTATTATTGACGGCGGCGAGACGGTGACAAACCCACGCACGCACCGAATTTACTTGATACAGCGACACGAATGCCGCCGCCCGCCCTCCGCCCTCCGCTTTCCGCCCGCTGCAAATAGATGGACCGCCACTCGATGCATACGCAGACGAATTCGTCGCGCATATTTCTTCGAAGTAACGGCAGTGGCTCTACTGAGAAGATTCACAGTCAGTTACTTTTAACTATCGTTATCGTCCTGCCCAGAAATTAAAACCTAACATGATGTTGAATAACCATAACATCACAAAATCCAACCTTGCCCGAGACCTGCTTTCAGTCATTTTCAGTTCTGCTGCATATAATCTAGCTGGATCTAGGGAGGGAGAGTAATCTTCCTGTTAAGGATGATATTAATAAAGAAAATATATCGTCAGAGACAAAAACTAGAAGAATGGCGTAAATTATTTTTACATCCTTTATAGCCCTTTGGATTCTGAGATAACTGTAATCCAAAAATTTGCACTGTTTTCGCTTGACGGATCTCATCTACACAATCCTCTATCTAAAGAAACAAAGAACATAACTCCGCAAATATTTTTCTTTGTAACATTAATTGTACGTTGATTACTAACACTGTCTAACATCAAACATAATTCGTTGAAATACCACTTTATACTATCTAGAACTTCTCATACGTAGATTTCGTGGTTTCGCCCACGGCATCTGTCCCCTTATAAACAGGCAATATCTAACAATATTACATTTACGATTTGTGCAGTCATAATGCCCACCAAAATATACTGTAAAAAAGATTTCAGTTTTTATACAACACTAGTATATTGGTTGTAGAAGGAAACGTATTTACAATTTTCTTGTAAATAATTTATATTAACATCATATTTATATTTAGTACTAGCTCTGCCTTCGGCTTCGCCTGCGTTAAAATCATTATGTCACAAAAATTTTCCCCAATTGAAATTCATAACATAGATGTAGTTACAGTGGGTTAACAATTAGAGATAGAGGCATACTGTCGCAGCCTTTTTTGTAGTATTATTGTAGATATAAAATTGTCTAGTACATTATTTTAGTGTATCTCTGCTGGTTTACGTGACGCACGCGAGTAAAGCTCAGCAAGCTATTTTTTAAACCGCGCGATCTCTTTAACGCAATTTACATAAAAGGGTATTACACTATTAACCAGAACCTTCCGGAAAAATTGCACTACGTTTTAGTAAAAACTGTAAAAAAATCCGTACAGTAGATTTTGAGAAAATCGATACCATACAGACAGACAGCTTTTGGAGGACTTTGTTTTATAAAAGTATATATATATATATATAAATGGTAATCGCGTAAACTAGAGGATCGTATTAAACATTAGTTTAAGATTATCTTTATAATATCATGTGCTTTTTTTCTTTCTCTTTTCTAATATCATGTATCTACAATAGAGAAATAAATATATAAATATCTGGTGCCATATCCTTCGTTATCGATCGTTAAATAGTTTAAATATGTGGTTCTTAAAAAAATATATAGAATGAGGCGTTACCTAAGAAAATCCATAATACAAAAGCAATAATAAAATTAATTTGTTATAATATAAATGTAGAGGGTAACTTAACATTCAGAAATCGTAAATCACCGCTCTGTCCATTTCTTTATGAGATATAGTAGACTTATATCCAAGAGTAGAATATATTATTATTAAATATGCAACTTTGTTTATTATCTATATTAGATCTAAATACACAACTTTAAACGATACCTAATAGTGTCATGTTATATCGATTGAATATTTTTCCTCTGGCTTAGTTGCGTGCATTGACTAATGGAGGATAAATTAAGTGTGAAGCTTGTAGAATTATAATAAAACTCCGGTATTAATAGGCACATGAATGCCGGCCCGTCTAGTGCCAAGTCATCACTTTTATTCGTTTTGCAGTTCACGACGCACGGCGTTGAAATGTATTGTATCATTCGCTCAAGTAGTCATTAATTTGGAAAGCTAATATACGACGAAACCAGTTATTTTTTATTTTTTCTGTCAATCATTTTATGAGCAGTCTCTATGTTACTACTAATTACGAGTGTAAATAAAGATATTAAAAAGACGACGCTTAAATATTAATTAATATGAACAAGTAGCATTATTAAATAAACAGTATACTATAACAATATATTATTAATAAATAGTAGGGTCGTATACTAATACTTCTTGTATTCTCCTTTCTGCAGTAAATGAAATAGATGTTCATAGTTATTAAATTATGACAACGAATTGATCTTTTATTGATTAGATTAAATACACAAATTACAAATATATCTAGATAAGGCTTCTCAAGAACTTTCCTTAGAAGCCCTATACTCGTAAGTAATGAAGAAATGTCCAGAGTCCCAAGTTGAAAAGAAAGATCGCATCTAAGACCTATCACGCTGATTCAATGCAGATTGGCATGTTCAGGTATTCTCGTTATTAAGGCTTATTTTAATTAGAAGACTATTGGGCGCATTAGAAATTATAATGTCCAACAACGTTCGTTGATTCTTCTGTGTAAAACTTATAATAACCCGCCCGGGAATTTAACTCAAAAACCTTTCGTAAGGTATATAACTACATAAATTAAACTAAACAAAAAGTAAAGATTTAAACAAAAAGCAAGATATTTTTTTATAATTAGGAAGTAGCATTTACGAGAAACGCAGTTAGTGCTCCCAAAGCAGGGTGTCAGACGGCGCGCCGCTATTTCTGGCCAAGTATTCGCGTCTCCGGCCGCCGTCGGGGCGCCCACTCTACAGCATTGTGCTACTTGCACCGACCACGTTTCGCAGTCAATGCAATTGACACCGTCCAAAACAACATCCACCGAATAATGTTCGTACAGAACATTTTTATTTTGATTTACTAATGTTTATGTTTACGTTTGTACATTCAACCATTAGAATTCATGTAAGAATTTTTTTTTTAATCGTAACCCCTGAGTTTCTTGTTGGCTCTTCTCGGTAAGAGCAACATTCCGGACCAGTTGTAGCTTCATTCATCACATTGATCCTTGACGTTTCAAAAGAGCTCGAAAGAGCTTATTTAAATAAAAAATATTTTGATTTGATTTGGCCTATAAAAATATGTCTTCAATTAGATCCACCATCAGTAACACGTTAGAAACAATCCTACTTTTCTCAAACCATTCACCGAACTAAACCGACATAATCCTTAAAAAATTCGTGCGGAGCAATCATTTTTTGATATACCTACTGCGCTCATGTTTAAGATTACCTCTCTTCATTCACCCATATAAGAATTTAAGTCACTATAACAGAACTACCTTGCTATAATCCGCACGGGTTAAGCGAATGCATGTAAAGCTAATGTGTATGAAACAGGCAAAATTTACGCACCTTACACATGCAGGACAAGTCACCACTCGTACCCCAAGGCACTTCCACCAGCAACAATGCACAGAAGCAGCACACACAACCACCACGTGCGTAAATTTTGCCTGCTTCATACACATTAGCTTTGCATGCATTCGCTTAACCCGTGCGGATTATAGCAAGGTAGTTCTTTTATAGTGCCTGTAATATGGAATTCCGCAAAGTAACGCCTGCTTCTATAAATCAAGAATTTAAAGATTTTTTTAAACATCTTAGCTCCAGTTAAAAAATATATGTCTTCAATTGACTTTACCGTCAGCAACAATTCAGAAACTATCCTACTTCTCTAATCTTATTGATTGTTAAGCATCAAATTTGTACAATTATTCAATACTTGCGAGTATTAAAGCTTCTGAGTAACCTTAATCAGTATCCTTAAGTACTGGCACTTCAACATTCGTAAACTTTAAAGCTTTACAAGTTAACGTACTTATATATATACTTTACCTCAGCATTCCTTTGCGTTTAAGGTATGCTTTTCCGATATTTTTTTATTCAATACTCATTTAAATCAAATTAAAACTTGTTCTTAAAAAGATGATTATCGAAAAATAAATATACAAAAAATAAGTGAATAGAGTTACCTAAATTGTTACCATGATATCAAGGGAAATTTTGCTACGAGTCGTGCTTCGATGGGTGTTCCCCATTCCATACGTGATGTGCATGTAGCAGAAGTGATGACATCGTACATTACGTTAGAAAACACAATTGTTTGGAATACTAAGACAGTACTTGAGCGAAAAGAGTTTGCGATATTTTGTGTTAATATTCTATATTTATATATTATATTTTATTATATACGATATCTGTGACATCGTTCAAGTTAATTTGATTAAAATTAGGTATTATCCAATGTTTTAGAACAATTACAATTTCTTACTCCTTAATGTCCAGTGTAGACGCTTCTACTACCATTCACTAACATTATACATATAATATTTAAACAAATATATAGTTTTTTTTCTATTATTATATAAGTCCATATGTTATTTAATACATTAGTTGGATTGTACCAAGTTTCATCAATATTGGTCGGACTAAAATTTACGTGATACCTGCATAGCAAAATCACTGCTAATAAATTTTTCTTTTCTACCTATAAATATCCCGATTGGTATTCATATTTTATGTATATGAAACTGGCTATACTCACGTACTTGATATCAGGTAAATCAGACTAGTTTAGAACTCATCCGGGATCCTTGGTCAAAGTTTCTTTGCGGAGTTCACGTCGGGAATTTCTATTTCTTGTGCTCTATATAAAAGAAAGAAAAAAAATGTTTATTTACTAAAAATCATTTTCATCTGAATTAAGTAACAATGCTTAAATTTACCATATGTAATTAGTACACATTAATTAATAGTATAAGGTTGTATATATACTTAATGGGATAGCTACTATCATTGCGTCAACAATCTAGTCCCAGATAGTCACTCCCAACATCTTAGGACCCTAACGCCCATCACGATGTCCATGAATTCGAATTCTACGGTTCTTATTGTTTCTTATTTGAGCATGTAAAATATATCTCGAGATTTCCATTGCCCGCAGTCGCAGCTATCTAATGAGGGCCATAGTAAACGACCAAGTTTCATATGCATAACTTATATTCGCTGTTTGACAAATTTGTTTTTCAGGCGTTTAGGGATTTTGGGCGAAGAGATTTTCCGAATGCTGCCCAGCATAGTTCGGTAAATTAACTTTAGCTCTACTTTACTTTAACTGAACTTTAATGAATCATATTTACCAGTAACCAAATCTAACTAACTATGATTATTATGGCGTAATGATGATGAATTATGGCGACGATGGGGTATTATCAGTTATTCAATTCGTGTAGCACTGGAATCCTAGCTACTAAGCCTAGTGTATTTGGTTATACAATAGAACCCGCCACACACTCGCTGTATACAAGCAGAGTACTTGGAATCGTTTTATTGTAATGGGCTATAATTCCAGTTAGCTGATTCCGTCCGGCCGTCAATGACTATTGTTTCTCTAAATCCGAATGCGTGAGACGCAAGCGCCATCGCCGGCCTTTCCGATATCGTAATTTTGCTACCTATCTGTTTAAGGCGAATTTGGACACGAGTTTTCGGAATTCATTAGGTATAGATCTTTCATTCTAAAAGTGCACGCCCCTCCAACATAAATTTGATTATAAATATTATATAATAGTAATTTTATTTTTATGCAAACGTTACTTGTAACCCGTGTAACCGGATTGGTTGAAATTACTGCGCGCACACATATAAAATAGTACAGTCAATATTTTCTCTCACACATTAAAATAATGTAATTTGGTGGAGGGGCGTGCACTTTTAGAATGCAAGATCTCTACTGTCTTGTACAACCCGGAATTCCACGTGTACATTATAAAATGTACACGTGGAATTCCGGTACTTATAAAAGTACCTTGCATCATTGTGTTATTTATTTAAAAAATGATGAATCCGCAGCGTCCGTATTTCCCAAAACTGGCCCTCTGTGATATTTTCTTGTTCCCGAAACTGAAGAATCCCATGAAAAGGTCACTACGCTTTTGCGAATGAAAATATAAAGATGACATCGAATGTTTTTCGAATATGACAATAGTGTATATATCATATCTGTTAGGGATTACGTTGATTGGGACAAAATAGATTTTTATAACTGAATAAATAATTTAGTCGCAATACTTTTTGAACACACAGGAATATTTTCTATATTAACTCCTAAAATCGTTGCAACATCGCAGGCCGCGTTAATAAAGATACTGTTTTTATCATTAATACTTTTACATAATATGACTAACTAACAAAAAAATCTCTTACCAAGGGATGTGTTAAATAAAAAAACTTTATAAATAATTAATTTCCAGTTGACAAGTCTATCTCACGTGTATAAAGTTTGTCTTGAGTATAAACCATATTGAAATAGGTGGTGTTAATACGCAATACCGCGCATCCTTAACATAGTATTCACCTTAACATTAAAATGTCAATTCTCAATGGCTCGCACCGTCCGACGACTGTTCTTTATAACGGACTGTGACGTCATCGTCACATGCGCTCGACTATTGTATTCCACCCTGTCTTGTTGCGTCGTCGTAAATCAATTTGGTCACGGAAGCATTAATCTGCCCTAAACAGGATATTAGTGTGCACGATTAATAAATTTGGTGTTACGTGTTTTGTTTTCATTTATTGGTGCTCCGGGCTAAAGGGTCCGAACTACAACTTATTGACGTTGTAAAGCTAACTTACAATAATTGTTTTTGTAACAGTTTCGTTCTTAACTACTGTATCGCATAATATTTGACTATCAATGCATTAGTGGGAAAAATTTGTTTTATTTTATGGCTTCTGTTCAAAATCGGCGATTACAAATGATTCAGCGTACTCGCCAAACGTCCTCTACACTCACAACCCGGAAATTGACAGTTTTTAGGACACGCATCAAAGGGAAACGCTCGGTGATACCTCTGATCGTATGTAAAGTAAAATAGTAAAGTAGCGGCCTGTTACAATCCCACTGCTGGGAATAGGCCTCCTCTCTCCATTTCTGGAGAGAAGGGTTGGAGCTAAGACCTATCACGCTGCTCCAATGCGCATTGGTAGGTTACACATATCAACAGAATTCTCTAGAGATATTCAGGTTTCCTCACGATGTTTTCTTTCACCGAAAAGCGTGTGATAAATTGCAATTATCAATTAGACACATGAGTTTTAATAGAAAAACTCATTGGTGCCTGCCCGGGTTTGAGCTCCTGCTCCCCTCTAAAGAGTCGCATGGTCTCACCGCTGGGCTATCACAGCTATCACAGATCGTATGTATCGTATGTTAATATGGACGATCGTGTGGACACTTCGCCACATCCGAAGAATAAAGTTACATGTTCTATATGTCTTGCATGATGAATATGTAACTTTACTCTTTAGTTACCGTACTTAATTAAACTTTAGTTAAGGTTTATTTAGAGTATCGTATCGTAGTATCGTATCCTGAGACTTAATGAAACTTTCATGTGTGTTTCATTTACCTTTAGGATTAAAAAATTATTGTCCTTTGAATTTTGAATGTTATAAGGGAAGCGCCTGGCTGCTATCCCGCCTGATAGAAAGAAAAAGATGCAGCCTAAAGTAGACCGCGCGTGCCAATGTAGTGCCTATTCACACATTTTTTAAAATTTTTGCAAGTCGTAGGAATCCGTAAGATAATGCAGAAAGGGAATTCCACATTTTGACCGTACGCATCATAAAAGATGAGCCGATGCGGTTTGTGTTTAAGTTGTTAGTAAAAAAATTTCAATGTTTAATAACAGCAAAAGTTACCTATAGTAGCGTCCAACACTGAACATTCTTTAAGGCATTTGACGCTATACGATTCCGCATGGATTCTTAAACTTCTTGCTTACTTTCTGAACATGTATGTTTACCTAATAGAGATTCTTCTACACGATTCCGTATGGTTTCATAAACTTCTTTCTTACTTTCTGAACATATATGTTCACCTAATAGGGGTTCTTCTACACGATTCCGCATGGATTCATAAACTTCTTGCTTACTTTCTGAAGATGTATGTTCACCTAATAGAGGTTCTTCTACACGATTCCGCATGGATTCATTAACTTCTTGCTTACTTCCTGAACATGTATGTTCACCTAATAGAGGTTCTCTTCTACACGATTTCGCATGGATTCATAAACTTCTTGCTTACTTCCTGAAGATGTATGTTCACCTTATAGAGGTTCTTCTACAGCTACGTTTTTTTATCTCTATACTAACAACAAATTAGCTTACCACTATTTCTATACACACCTTGTGAGACGACGTCTCGCGCTCATAAAAATTTTGGCAAGGATTTTCTTAACAATTTATACGAATTCCAAACCAAGTTACAAATTGCAATGGCAAGTTTGAATTGCCACATCAATTTACAATTTAGATAAAGATAATTTAATATGATAATTTAATTAAGGTTATAATTGTATAACTAAATCTGCAAAAACGTTTTTCATTTGGTTTTTATGCAATATTCATTCAACACTAGATTATACTTGCAAATTCCTAGAGCAATTACGTTACCGCCGCCTTGTACGTGTTAATTATATCTATAATGTATTAAATAGTCGATGCCAACAAGTCTATGTTGCACAGATTTTTGGACGGTAACTACCTTTGTCGTAGATAGATAGATAGAAATTCTTTATTGCACACACATTATATTACACAAATTACATAAAGAAAGAAACCTAACTACAGAAATATAGGGTGTGCAAAAGGTCTGATTGCTAAAATCAATCTCTACCAGACAACCTTTGTAGAAAGAAGAAATTGTAACATAAAATGAGATAGGTGCATCAACAAATTCAAATTCAAATTCAAATTCAAATTCAAATAAGTCTTTATTCAAATTGGCCTATTACAAGCACTTTTGAATCGTCAAATTAAAATTAAATTGAAGCTACAACTGGTTCGGAAAGGTGCTCTAACCGAGAAGAACCAGCAAGAAACTCGGCGGTCACTCTTTTAAAAAAAAAATATTACAGTTTTGTATTGACTATTGTTAACAACAAGAACAACTGTAATAGCTATGAATATAAATACGTATAAAGTAAATACATACATATATATAATAAATACACCGATACACAATAAATATAAATAAATAGGTTCATATATACAATAATATATAATATTACGATTTCTAATTATTAATAGATAACAACATAATACAATTTTATAAACAGCCCGAGGAGAGGTAATGTTACTTCAAACGTATTTTTGAAAACTGTCACGGATTTGGAATTTCGCACATACGAGTACAAGGGACGCTTCACTTTCCGTACCATAATTTTCGTCGTATTTACAAAGAACACTACCACGCTATGATAACCTAGCGGTGAGACCGTGTGACCCCTTCTAGCGGGTAACGGGTTCAAATCCCCGGTAGGTACAAATGAGGGAAAATAATTATGTTATTTATCTCGCTTTTCGATGACGGAAGACATCATGAGGAAACGACCTAACGAGACGAAAAGACGACTAATCAAAAGACTTTCGCTTTTATAATATTAGTATGACTAATTTAATAGAAGGATGATAAAAAATAATTGATTTTTATATTACCGATTATTTTATTATTATATAAATCAATTTTTAAAAAATCAAATATATTTATTACTCCTGTTATTAATATCTTTTTCCTTGTTTTTAAGATAAGATATGCGTTGTTCGATTAAACCAATATAGCCAAAATCCACATTTTATCGAATTTCTCAAACAGCGCATCTATTTTATTTTTTATTCGTACTTCCATTTTAATTAGTTTTTAATCTAATTAATTATTAATATAAGAAACGACTTTTTAGATAGAAAAAATCGATTACGAATAATTTTAATTTTAATTATCAATAACAGATTCTTCGAATGGAATTTATAGATGTTTTTGTAAATCGATTTATTTAAATCCAAGTGACATCCCTAAATAGAATCCATTCATTCATAGAATGATGGCTGTTGCCGGAGACTACGTGATACAATTTACATTTAAATAATTATGTATTATGATAATTTTTGGTAAACATCTTTCGTTTTAATCGATTCTTATGTCAGAATATATTTGCATAAAATTTCTAGCAGTTTCACAAAAAAGTTAAAAAACAAAAACATCATTTTAAAATCCTCCAACTCCACAAAGACAATTTGCCACATATTTATCAGAAATAATAGATGTTTGGAGACAAGTAGCAAAAACTCAGGTTTTACACATTAAATGCCTATCTATGTTTTTTGTTTGTTTAATTTTTTTCGGATACTCGCTTTGTGGACGGACAACCGCGTGTAACTGTCCCATATATTTATATATATTTTCTATGTTTAGTGGCAACGGCAAGCTGGCGACGTGGGGTTGCATCGTGGGTTTCATGGTCATGATGTGCCTCGACGTGGGTCTGGGATAAAGTCACTGCACCGTGCCTTCATTCGTATTCATTACGATCAATAGCGTGTTTTGCCTTACTAGTAAAGGTCGTTTCACTTCTGCAGAACTGAACTACAATCATTTTTAATATTTACCGAAAATCCAAACAACCAAAATCCTACTAGTCCAACTAGGCTTGCAACTAGTCGACCGAGCCACGACATAATAACCTAATAATAGCCGGTTTCTTTATAAACTAATAATGCTACTCACGATACTTTAAATTAAAAAGGTTTACACAAGTTAACATTTCAAAAAATGTCTGGCATATTCGGAATCTGTAGAGGTAAAACTACCTTTAATTTACCAAAATAATCTTAAGGAGTTATCGATAAACCTTTAATGTGTTTACGACGACCAACAGACACAGCGACTTTTGTTGGATAGTATTCCAATTTTTTTTATTGGATTTTCATATAAACAAGCCCCAGATCATTAATCGGTATGCTTGTTACTTACAACTTACGAAAAAGGTTTTATATTTACATATTCCTTGAATTGTGCATGATGAAAGTATTATTTGTTACTTAAGTTGCAATCTCGTTGTTCGAGTTCCTCTATATACAGTATGTATATTTTATACTTAAAGTGTAAACTTGTAAATATATTAGGATATTTAGGGACACCGTAATGTACCTATAAGTATTTAGATGGAACGCATTGCACAAATTGACTGACACTAACTAGTTGAGACCGAAATAGAGACGAAAAAACGACAGATATCTTTATCTATATAAATAATAATGAATTACCGATATGTTTGTACGCACATAACTTCCAAACAACTGCACCAAATTGGATAAATGTTTCTTTTGTGTCCCTTATTATCAGGTTTGTATGAAACAAAAAATAATAGCAAATATTTGCATATATTGACAGCAAAACAATATGGCGATACGAAATTAACTAGTTTTTTTATATTATCGTTAGACCTCGTAAATTTTAGGAATTTATAATAATTAAATGCCGCCATCAATTTTTATTCATCGAATTAAAAATTACACCATTACTCAGTATTTGCAGTTTGTTAATTTTATTTCTATTTTTTTTAATAAGCTCAATTTATTAATACTAATATCTTTATGATTTAAATCTCTTAATATTATATAACAAGCAATAAGTATCATTAGTTCAAATGATAATTAAATAACTTAAAGGAAAAAACGTTAAGGCTCTAGTTCTGTAACCAAAAACATTAATACAAAGTTTAACCCATTGAGGTAAGAATATGATTTGAAATGAGATATATTTATATTTCGAAAGAATAAATAAATATTATATATTAAATTAATTCCTTTTAAATGAGAAATCAAATATGTAATAAAAATTTTAAAAAAATTTAGAAAAATTATTGGCTCTTTAAAATCTAGATAATTTTTAAATTGTTACCTATGGCTGTTTAGTCTAAGGTTGCCGACTGATTTAGGCAGATGACATAATTGATAATGAAATTTTTTAATGATGTTGTTAGAAATTAAATGTTACGTCACAAAATTTGGCTTACCTTAAAAGGTGCGAAAAACATTTTTTTAACAACTAATTAACAATTTGAATTTAACATTTAATCTTTCGTTAATGTAATATAGATAATAAATCGGTCTTCGTCTCTGTGTCTAGTCTCTGTCTAAAATATATAATAATTGTGTTATAATTTTTGGATTTCAATTGTCAAATTCAGAACAACTTATTTCGCACAAGTAATTTGCAAATGCTGTTGTGAATGTGTTGGTTGAAGGCAAATATCTTAAACTTCATAACGACTTCGGCGCTTGAAAATGGTTTTAGTCTTTGTTAATATTATTAGAATTAATTTCGTTAGGATTTATTGATATTAAATTTATGAATTCTGTATTAAATTGTATATATTTCTTGTATTGATTTAAATTAATAAATGCTATCAGACAAACGTTTTGTTTATTAATTTTATTATAATTTATCTTTCGTTTATTAATTTTGACGGATACTATATAAATACGTTTATTTGTTGTTGACTATGATTTTTATATATTTCATTTTCGTTCGATTTTGTTAAGTATATGCAATGCATTTATATATTACAATGCATTTATTTACAACTTGATACACAAAAAGATCAAACACAGTATTTTATTACGTAAAAGGTGTTGTAGCCTTTTTAAACGTGGACAATATTTACTTATTAATTAAGTTATAAAACCATATATTCAATAATTCAATTGTTAAACATTCTCCTGCCTATTTTCTTATCCTATTCTAAGTTTCAGTACAATATATTTACCACTCCCATTCTCTATCCCTATCATTCATCAACTCTAACATTAGTCATTGGATAATTATCGGTCAATTTAATTATTACAGATAATATATATTAGTTAATTAGAAATTATGTCATGATACCAGCTATAGTGAAAATGTAGTAAATAATTAAAACAATTTTCAACAAAAACTTTTTATTTTTGCCAATTAAAATTATACGTTTATATCCTAATATTTATTTAATTTTTATCTAATTGTTAAATAGATTTAAAAGTATACTGATAGTTCGGCGTAATTGTAAAAATGCTACCTGTTAATTTTTAGGTATTAATTTTTTAATGAAATATATTGTAATATTACAATAGCTGGTTTTTTATTTTATTATTCCTTACTAGATACGTAAAAAAGAATTTTTAAATTTAAAATATTGTTTTTTAGGTAGATTGTTTTCAGTACTTTTGATTCGTCAAATGTTTTTAAAGAACCTACCGCTGATTCGAAAGTACGCTTATATTGAGAAGAACCAGTAAGAAACTAGGCGAATAGGGCTTAATAAAATAAATAAACAATTTGATTGATTACATGTTAATAAACGTTTACTTCTGTACTGTTAGAAAGGCCTCACAAACTAGTTCTTAAATTACACATAAGAATTATTCAATTCAATTTTCCATTAATGGCTTTTAGGAGTGCTATATTGGCAAAGATTACTTTGCCAATGTCACGTAAGATGGAAAACACACAAGATTGTACGGTGAAACAAAGAGTCAAACTAAAATTTTGAATAATTACGAATAGGGAAACTTATGTTGAACCCTTCACCTGAAACAAAAGGACAACACAATATGAATATATATTATATACAAATAGTTATACTACAAAAAAAATTTACAATTTTATTTTATTAAATTTAATATATTTACATAAATATTTACAATAGGGGTTAATACAGACGTTAACAAACATTCAACATTTAAAGGACGAGGGATTTTGGTTGGGATAATGTCATAAAGGGTGAAGGAGCTTAGGACAATTCAAAAGGATAAGACAAAAGTAATAATAGAATTATTTTGCTATAATCCGCGATACAGTAAATAAAAAATATATATAGTGCTAAATGTATAGTGGTGGAAGTGGTGGAGGTTTCTGCATGTGTTTTTACGAATCCTGCACGTATCGGGTATGAAAATACGGATAGTCCACTATACATTTAACACTATATGTATTTTCTATTTACTGTATCGCGGATTATAGCAAAATAATTTTATTATTACTTTTGTATTATGGATCTCCGCAAAGTAACGCCTAATTCTATGTATTATCAAAAGGATAAGAATTATTATTTTAGTTTCCACTATTTCAATGATACAACAGCTGATGACAGCTAACGATCAGTATTTACTCTTTTTCATATACGTATACATTCTCAAATCGTCTTTTATATTATGTAATTTAGATTCAGATAATTGAACAGAAAAATATTTTTTATTTATTTAACCAAAAAGCGTTTATAATTAAAAGTTACGAAGAGCCTTACATGTTATGGGAGATTCAATTGATATAATAACAAAAAACAAATGATTTATAGAAGCAGGCGTTACTTTGCGGAATTCCATATTACAAGCAATATAACAGAACTAACTACTTTGCTATAATCCGCACGGGTTAAGTGAATGCATGCAAAGCCAATGTGTATGAAGCAGGCAAAATCTACGCACCTTATACATGCAGGACCAGTAACCACATGCACCCCAAGGCGCAAGGTGCATCATCAGGAGGATAGGCTTCACGACAAAAATCGTGCAGTACGATTTTTGTCGTGAAGCCTATCCTCCTGATGATGCTTCGGTTTCGGGGCGAAACGATCGTCGAGATTGTGGTGGTGGGTGTGTGTGCTGCTTTTGTGTGCGTTGTTGCTGGTGAATTGCGCCTTGGGGTGCATGTGGTGGCTGGTCCTGCATGTGTAAGGTGCGTAGATTTTGCCTGCTTCATACACATTGGCTTTGCATGCATTCACTTAACCCGTGCGGATTATAGCAAAGTAGTTAGTTCTGTTGTATTGCTTTTAACAAAAAACAAATTACAAAAATGTAAATCTCAGTCATGACCATAGAGTTCTGATATTAGAGTAGTGGAACCAACTTAAAATGTGTCTATCGACATTAAAGGGAAGGTAAATGGATTTATTATCGGTCTCACTTGTACGTGATTAGACAAATATAAGTATATGAGTTTCATCTTACCTCTCTTATCTGACACTCACTTGCAGGCCTGCCTATAGCTCCCCTATGGTCGTGACACACCGCGTCACCTCCGCCTCACGCAGCAGATGACGTAACAAACAACAGGGAATTGCACTAGAAAAGTATAAGGAAGGGAGCGGCGCTACGCGGCCGTTGACCTCGCGCACACGAACACAAATTCTCGGACGTAAAGTTTTACCGCCCGATAAAAGGTAAAACCCTCTCGATGGCATCTCACGCGCGCCTGACGACGAGAGCCTTTTTTTTTTTTCGAACTGACTGTATGCTGTTAGCCCTAATGGCTTTTACAGCGTCACCGGGCGGGACGGGCGAGCGCAGAAGCATCGCCGAGGTTGCGAAATGCAGGGAGTAGAGCGCAGAAGCTCTACTTAAGTCGGGGAACGTCGTCCTAAGGGTGCCTCCTGTGAGGCCGGACCACGGCTTAGGGCGACGCGTAGTGGAGGGTTCATGGTATGACTTAGATTAGAGACGACGAGAGCCTGAGATGGCGTCAGGCCTCGTCTTCGTTTGTTTAAAACGGCGCCGGGATATAGCAGAATCCTCGACGGCGTCTTATGTTATAGTGGCAACGAAGAGAATGACCTGATGACTTGTGATGAAATTTTCATAGTATCTCTCTTAGTTTTAGATTTTTAATCTAATCAATCTAGCAGATGGTTTATAAAGGTTAACAATAAAAGAAAATTATACAGGTATATTTGAATTTCTATGACTTGTTATCAAGCTATGTGTTCCAGTAACAAATCCTATTTTAATAAAACTAGCTCTGTGTGGCCTATGTTTTATCCACGAGACATCCTAAGTTCAACTATTAACTGTTTTTAAAAAGTTCACTCGAAAGTAATTTTGGAGCTACAGTTATGTCAAACCCTTAGTCAGTAACTATTACACATATTTTAGATTTCTTCTTTTCCATCAAACTACATGATCATTGCCCATCAATTGTGTTTGCGTGATATAGTAATTAAGCAGAGCAGCTTTTAATACAATATATCTATAAATATATTTGACCTTGTTCCTTATTGCCCGTTTGTCAAAATTATCCAATAAAACTAATAACACTGAAATTGGCATAGTATATTCGTAGTGGTTCTGAAACAACTCTTTTAATTTTGTATTTGTTAAATTATTATTCTTTAACCGTCATTATAAATAGAAATTGATGATTTCAAAGTAGTTATTTTGTTATAATTCCCGATAAAGTATAATATTATCAGTATTTTTATATTATAAATCTCTGCCTGATTAATATTATTCGACGGGAACATGTCCCACATTCCACTCTTTGGCTCGAACACAGTAAACACTTAGTACAAACAAAAGCTTGAAGCAGCTTCCAACAAACAGAATTTACTGATTGAAAAGGACAGGCGATGTATCGTCAATTAGGAGATCGAGGCCGCGATGCATTCGATCGATGGTGTACCGAGTAATGTGAGGCATCATCGGCCTCATTTCCATTCATTCGGTGTTTGTTGACAATCTATCGTGCGGTGGCGCGGTCAGAGGGCGCGGCGGGGTGCCCCTCTCGGCTGCAGTCCGCTACGTGCGCCCGCGCCCCGCGCACGCTGCACGCTGCACCGCTGCGTGCACCCTACGCGCACCCTACGCGCACCCTACGCGCACCCTACGCGCACCCTAAAGCGACCGCACCCTCGCATCCCCGCACCCTCACGTGCACCGCCGCACGGCACGGACGAAACTATCTTTGTTTACGCCGCCTGCGCACGTAAGTTATGCATGTCCCGTGTACTAACCGCCTGGGTCTTAAGCAACGTTTGTTTATTTACCTCGTGCGTGACGTAAGCCTATCGCGCACCTACGTCACATTGTTTTTCACAGAATTGCTTGTATGTAACCAACAACTGTATTAAGTTTATGTTGAATAATGTCAATCGAAGGGAATGATTAGTACAGTTGTTATCAATTTACGGATCATAGATTTATTATTTTGGTATCAGTAAAATTTTACGGTTTTCAACTCTATGACCTAATAAGAGAGTTTGAAATTTATTATTATATTTCTCCTCACTATGTATACCATAATTTATGAGAAATATATTTGGATATCAATTAAGACATTAGTTCAATATTTAGACATTTAATTAAACATTTAGTTTAACCAAATGTCTATTCTATAATACAATATAATCCTTCTCAATTCAATTAATTCTTAAACTCCTGTCGCACAAAATTACCCACACTCATAGATAACTGATAGAGAGTTTTGAGTCGAATTCATCTAAATTGTAAACATTCTACAAAAGTAATGACAGAACCGTTTCGCAATAATGTTTTTTTTTTATAAAAATCTACGTAACGCTAAGTGTAGAAATGTCACATAGCGGATTATAGAAAAATATTTTTATAAATATCCGGTTGATCCGGTTGGTATCCGGTTGAGTAGAATAAACCACCCTCTTTCTTACCGAGGGGTCGTAAAATATGACTAAGGTAAGTTGACGTCAGATAGGCGGCCGGCCGTAAAATACGAAGCCAAATCATGTGACAACATGTCTGTAGCATGGTGTGCGGACTCCACTTAAAATGGGATAAGGACAGGAGGATGATGATGATTTCTATAAATATTTTGTACTTTGGAATTTACAAAAATAACATCCACTTCTATAAATTAACGTTAAAATGTTTATCTTTGTTTTTAAGTTATGTCTGGTACCTCATATATATAGGTATAGATAAATTACCTCGTTCAAATTTAAAAAAGGAAATATCCTAATATAAAATAAATCGATGGTGGGCCTATTTAGCAGGGAGTGAGTTGCAATTTGCGGTGTCGGGACGCGGCCGGTCGGAAGTGGGAGCGCAACGGCCGCACATCTGCCGGTCAAGCTGGGACGGTGATGTCCATAGACACTTTCTTATCTATCTATCTATCTATACTTATTATAAAACAAAGTCCCAAAATGCTGTCTGTATGTAATCGATTTTCTCAAAATCTACTTAACGGATCTTTGTACGGTTTTCATCAAAAGATAATGTGATGCTTCCGGATGGCTTTGAATTGAAAATTGTGTTGAAGAGATCGCGCAGTTATTAAAACACTTGCTTGCTGGGTCTTTAGTCGCGTGCGCTGCGTGAACCAGCAGAGATACGCTAAAGTAATGTAGTAGAGAATTGTAGATCTATAAAAATACTACGAAAAAGTCCGCAATAACCATCCAAACTGCCGACTATAATATTCGTTACATACAGATTGTTAGGAAACAGCCTTGTGTAATTTACATTGAGGTGTTATACTAGAGTAGAGTCGCCATAGGCAGGCCTGCAGGCGTACCATGAACTCTTATTGCGATTCAATTGAAGACGTAAACGACGACCGCGAACCGCTTACTTTTCGTACCGTGAAATGTGAATTGCACTGGGGTCGTAATGTTTGAAAAGGATAACGTTATATGAACTATAGATAGCTCTATCTCTTTTACTCACATGTTCTTAGGATGAATTCGATTAATTCGAGAAAAATTCGAACGCTCATTTGGCAACGACTTAAAAGTGTGCGTCTTTAGGACGTCATCGTATGAAAAGTAAAACAATTTTGTTTACGTCTTCAATTGAGTCGCAATAAGAGTTCATGGTAGGCCTGCTGTAAGTGAGAGTGTCGCAATAAATAATGAGACTGAAGATGAAACTCGTCAAAAAAAAAGTCTCATTTGCTTTCTATTTTTCTATTGATCTTTTTATTTTAATAGGGCACATTTGAAGCTGGCTTTCCCATTCTAGTGTTATAAAAAAGTGGAGTATCCCACCGCTGGACATAGGCCCACTATCTCCGTTTTTTGAGGATTGGAGCTAAGACCTACCACGCTGCTCCAATGCGGATTGGTAGGTTACACCTATCCCCAGAATTCTCTAAAGATATGTGAAAAAGCGAAAAGCGTGTGATAAATTTTAATTATTATATAGACATAAGTTTTAACAGAAAACTCATTGTTGAACCCGTGTTCCCCTCGAAAGAGTTGCACGGTGTCACCTCGGGGCGATCATAGCCTTTTCTAGTAAAGTAACTCTATGGTAATAATACAGCAAGGACAACAGTCATTTCCTTGCGAATTACGCAAAAGCTGATTCTTATGTTTATTTTGTTTGCATACGTTTCACAATCTCCTTTCAAATCCTTGTTATGTAAATGTGGGTATGTGACACACGTGGTGCAATCTTGTTTACACAAAAATATATGTAACTAAGATTCATTAGCCGAGAGCTGATAGATTAAGGAATACGGAAAAGATATATATACTTCAATAATGACATATTGTTTAAAAATAATAACATCAATATTCTAGTAAATTAGGCGTTACTTTGCAGAGATCCATAATACAAAAGTAATAATAAAATTATTTTGCTATAATCCGCGATTAATTAATAAATATTATATAATACTAGCTGCACCTTGTCACAATTTTTTTCTATAATTCAAATTTAAAACATAAAAGTAGTTATTGTGAGTTAACCTCAAGAGATAGAGACATTTTATACCGGACTTTTTTGTAGTATTTTCATAGATTTACAATTCTCTAGTACATTACTTTAGCGTATCCTTGCAGGTTTACGCAGCGCACGTGCCTAAAGCTCCCAGCAAGCAAGTTTTTTAATACTGCGCGATCTCTTCAACACAATTTACATAATACCGATATGTACTATATATCTAAACCATCCGGAAGTATTGCACTATCTTTTAGTGAAAACCGTACAAACTTTCGTCCAGTAGATGTTGAGAAAATCAATTACATACAGACAGACAGCTTTTTGGGACTTTGTTTTATAAAAAGTATAGATATATACATAGAGTCGACTATTCGTTTAGGTACCTGATACATGCAGGATTCGTAAAAACACATGCAATACAAAGCCCACCACCGCCACAACCATCCTCAAGTACTACACACTTTCACTGGATCGATTTTCTTGACTCAGTTAACATAATTGCTAAGCTTTGAGATTTTTTGATAGCAGGAATGAAAACGGAGTCCACTATACATTAACCATTATATATATTTTCTATTTATTTAATCGTGCATTATAACAAATTAATATTATAAATACTTTTTTAAGATCAATATTGTCATCATCATACTCCGTGCCCTTATTGCCCACTCTAAGTGGGGTCGGCACAACATGTTAGAAACATGTTGTCACATGATTTGGCTACGTATTTTACGACCGGCCGTCTGCCTGACGTCAACTTACCTTAGTTGTATTTTACGACCCCCTCGGTATGAATTACTCGGTCATCCGTACTTTATAAATCAAATCAAATCAAATCAAAATATTCTTTATTCAAGTAAGCTCTTTCGAGCACTTTTGAATGTTAGTAATTTAATACTTTTGTTATGGGCGAGAGAGAATAAGTAAATATATAGATATATAGTTTTTAAATACATACTCAAATACATATATACAGCCATTCTTGAAGAAACAACAAATTGTGTTTAGAAGATGTTGGCCATCGGTGGATATCGAACCCGCGTCTTCAAAAGCCGAACTGCCATGTGCGCCAACCCAGTCAAAACATCTAAAATGCTGAGTCCTCTTATATTTTTTGTCTTTGTTGCATTCACTACTAAAATTGTATTAACCTTGAAGCACCGTAAATTTATTTGTGTTTCGGTCCATTTTCTAATTAATCAATTTATTAATCATTCCTCATTATCGTCATACATGTTTAGCCTCATTTCTGCTAAGTTACTTAAATCTATCTCGGAAAAATATTTTAGTAAAAACGGTACAAAAATTACTCAAAGATTTTGAGACACAGCTTTTGGCGACTTTGATTTGTAAAAAGTATAGATAGACATTAACCTGGAAGATATTTCTCTTATAGCAAAAGTAAACAGATTCCCGATAACTAATTTCAATGTAATCACAATTACGAAAAGAGGTTCGGAGATAGGTCAAAGTCCAGGTAAGCGAGCCACGCCAGACGTGAAATAAACAAAACAGTCTAAAATACGAAGAAAAAATCATCGCAAAACTCAGCGCCAATAGAGATTGACCAGACGTACTTGTTTCAAATATAACTAAAGTATTCATCATGATGTTCTGATGTCTTTACAAATGAATACACATATATTATAAATATGTAATATTTCGATGTCTAGTATATAGAACATTTAAATATTATTTTATTGCATAATTATTTGCACTATAACAAATGCCGTGTGCTATCCGGTTGAGTAGAATAGACCACCGTCATTTCTTACCGAGGTGTCGTAAAATACGACTGTGGTAAGTTGACTCACATCAATCATCACACAATCATATTATAACATGTTGTGCCCACCCCACTTAGAGTAGGATAAAGGCAGGGGGATGATGATGAATTATTTGCACCATAGCAAATTTTCTTTATTTATGAAAGTAGCGGCCTGTTACAAACCCACTGCTGGGAATAGGGAAACGGAGAGAGGAGGCTCTCTCCGTTTCTGGAGAGAAGGGAAGCTAAGACCTACCACGCTGCTCCAACGCGGATTGGTAGGTTACACATATCTCCAGAATTCTCTAGAGATATGCAGGTTTCCTCACGATGTTTTCCTTCACCGAAAAGCGTGTGATAAATTGCAATTATCAATTATACACATGAGTTTTAATAGAAAACTCATTGGTGTTTGCCCGGGTTTGAGCTCGTGTTCCCCTCGAAAGAGTCGCACGGTCCCGCCGCTGGGCTATCATAGCTCATGTTTATACATATTATAGAACAGTCCGCTAAAGCTGTATGTGATCGATTTTCCTAAAATTTACTGAACGAATTTTTTTACGGTTTTTACTAAAAGGTAGTGCGTTTCTTTCGAAAGCTTTAGGTTATAGTACATATTATAAAACAAAATGTACAAAAGCTGTATATCTATATGTAATCGATTCTCTCAACACGTACTAAACGAATTTTTTCCGTTTAAGTTAATAGTACATTACGGTTTTATGTAAATTGAAAGAAATACATATCTGTGACACTGATTTCCTCACGGGCGAAGCCTTGACCACAGGTATTTTGTAAAAAAAAGGCTGTGCACCCGTGGTTTTAAAGGTTACGGGAAGCGTAGAAAAGATGGTTATTTACTTAGGCATAGCAGAAAATCGAGTTCGCCCGGACGTAATAAAAATCGCCCGCCAACGTCTGCAAGGACTATGGACCAAATTACATGATGGCAGTATAACGGCATCGAAAGGTAGATGGTACAATATCGTAACTACTTATCTATGATGACTTGAACATTGTCTATAAAAATTAGAAATACTTTGAAACCTAAAATAAAAATGCACTATGCTAAGAGTGAGATACAGATATAAATTTGTATTGCCTTACGAAGTAGTTTACTTACCTAGGAAGAAGAGTAAAAGTAGATTTAATTAGCATCACGGAACTGTTTTTGGGTTAGGAAACCCTAATTCGATATAACAAATCGAAAGAAAGGCCCGAAATATAGGAACCCGTAGCAACTAATTAGTCCTTTGCAGTCGTATTTCTGCTTCTCATCCACTAAAAGCTTTGGAGGAGAGAGATGACTTTTTCTGTTTTTTTTATACCTTACCTTAATATTCTAAAAATGTTGTTCTTTTTAGTTTTTTTTTATTCATGTAATTATGTACACCTGTAGGTAAGTGATACGTAAATTGCAACAAGTGAAGGTGGGCACTGGTTCCCAAAATACAGTTTAAACTAACTTGGGAGCCAGGGACACAATAATTTGTACATGTATATTTTTAAAATATTAAATAAAAAAATAAAAATAAAAGCCTTTTTACCGGTCTGGTCATATGTCTGCCAGCATGGTAAAAAATCATATCAATCCTATATTGTATGTATTCATGTATCAGTGTACTAAGAAACCTATTCACTAACCAATAAGATGCTCCTATCAATTGGAGATAGGGAAATATAAATATACGACTGCTGAGTTTGCAACCTAACCGTATTCCATCTCGATTCTTACTAGCCTATCTGGTTAGTCTTACTAACAGCAGCTTTGTAAACCGGAGGGCTTCTCGGGGCGAATAACTTATTCTTAACTGTTAAAACATTAATGCTGCTCCGTTTATCGATGCATCTAGAGGACCAGATGCATCAACCGCTTTGGAAATCAATATCCATCGTAGACGCTCCTTATTTATATTTTTTTTATGATTGTACTGGAGAAGCCCACCATGCTGTCGGTTTCACGGGATATGCGAATACTAAATGTAAATATCCTCGGCGATTGTACCCGCCAACTCTTGATAAGGCTCAAACCATTCGGCAATCAATGCCCATTACATTTATTATACTTTAAAAACATTTTGAGACTATACAGATCTTTTACTGATTCAGATATTTTAATGTAGAATCTTTCGAACTTTCCCCGTGCCATCCGTCATATAGTACGTATATAAAACGGCACGTGACTTGTACCTAATTAGAACGGTTAGAAAATAGCTGTGAGTAGTACCGGCGATGACGTCGGGCTGTGATCACTATCAGGTAGTCGCGTGACGCACCTTTGACGGATGCGGACGTCACCGTATATGACCGCACCGTGGACTGTAATAGAGTCCATCATTGCCAACCACGTGCTATCAGACACTATAGATATCTATCATAGTGCGTGATGATCAGATGTCACCAGTGTTATGATTACATTTACGCATGTCCTGTATCAGATCATGTTACCAATCGGATTATTTATCGCACACTTTCGGCGAAGGAAAACATCGTGTTGAGACCAGCATCTCTCTAGACAATTCTTGGGATGTGATGGGATGGGCTTGAAACCTTCTCTCCAAAAATCCTCTCTTGATCAATAAATGAAAATATAAACAAAAAACATTACTTTTAAATACTTACCTATAAAATGCAATAATGGCTTCTTGTAATTTTTAAACGAATAAGGAAATACATTATGACGTTTTAACGTGTCCACGTTTCATATGAAAAATTTCATTTACGCATTTATGATATTCGTCAACGTGATGTTTTTTCAGCCAGCGTAGGGTTAAACAATCTTCGTAGTTCAATTTTTTTGCATAGAATTAATTTCTAAACGATACTTCATTCGCATGTTTAAATTATAAATTTGTCTACGTACAGTTAATGTTATCTGCCTAGAATTAGGTTCTTAAATGCTAGTAGCTTCGTAGTGGTTCACCCATTATGAGCTGTTAATCTGTTCACTGTACCGTTCGGCTATCAGGGCTTCAGGGTTTGAATATGAAGCACCACCATTAGTTACGTTATCCAAAAATTACCGAGATTGACACGGTTTACGCAAGTACGTTTCATTGCCTCCTCCAGGCCTACCATGAACTCTTATTGCCACTCAATAGAAGTCGTAAACGACGACCGCGAACCGCTTTCTTTTCGTACCATGAAATGTGAATTCCATTGAGGTCGTAATGTTTGAAAAGGATAACGTTATATGAACTATAGATTCTGTCTCTTTTACTCACATTTTCTTAGGGCGAATTCCGAACGCTCATTCGGTAACGACTTAAATTGTGCGTGCGTCTTTAAGACGTCATGGTATGAAACAGCATAACAATTTCGTTTACGTCTTCAATTGAGTCGCAATAAGAGTTCATGGTAGGCCTGCTGAGCAATGCCTATCTGATAGTCCGTCTGTCTAATAGTCTTGTACATCTATGTACCTGCTGATATGTCGATATCAGCATATACATGCACTTACCGAGGGGTCGTAAAATACGACTAAGGTAAGTTGACGTCAGCCAGGCGGCCGGCCGTAAAATACGTAGCCGCATCATGTGACAACATGTCTGTAACATGTTGTGCCGACCCCATTTAGAGTGGGACAAGGTCAGGAGGATGATGATGACATGCACAAGTCAAGGTAGCATGAACAAGGAAGCCATCCAATAAGGGTTTATTCCATTTTTTTGCTCGTTACAGTTCGTTTTCAACTTCGTTAGAAAGTTTCATGCGCTCTGGTATGCATAAGTTAACGTAAACAAGATGACTACTGCTTATCAGGAAAGTTAATAACGGTATGTAACTAGAGAGAGGGAAGTGATATGTGAGTGGAGAGAGGTAGAGTTCAAATACCAGAATTGACGAATGACAAGGAGAGTGTTGAAGAAAGATTTTATTGTACTGAGCTGTGATAGCCTAGCGGTGAGGCCGTGCGACTCTTTCGAGGGAACACGAGCTCAAACCCGGGCAGGCACCAATGAGTTTTTCTATTAAAACTCATGTGTCTAATTGTTAATTACAATTTATCACACGCTTTTCGGTGAAGGAAAACATCGTGAGGAAACCTGCATATCTCTAGAGAATTCTGCAGATATGTGTAACCTACCAATCCGCTTGTCGCAGCGTGGTAGGTCTTAGCTCCAACCCTTCTCACCAGAAAGGAGAGAGGAGGCCTATTCCCAGCAGTGGGATATTAACTGGCTGCTACTTTACTACTTTACTTTACTACTTATGGGCAGGAAAATGAATATTTTTTATAAAGTGTAAAATTTTTATAAAGTTTTTTATGTAAAATAAAGTATTTTTTATATCAGTTTAGCGATTTAAGGCAATCCTTTATGAAAATCTACAAATTAATTCCTTAATTACTAACACCAAGGTACAACACTAAATATAAGTATGTGATTCTCCTTGAAAAGCAGCTATCGAGAGTATATAAATTCGACAGTGTAGCGACCGTAGATATTTAGATACGCCTTTGTTAAATGGATCGAACAGTTTGGTTCGGACAGGTCTATTAGCTTTATTTCGGACAAGCCTCGTGCCGCCTCCTTGCATTGTGTTCTAGTCCATTGGTCGCCAAAGTTGGCTATTGGGACACCAGGGGCTACGTAGAGTGGATATAATTAACGTTTTCATTTACTTAAAAAGACATGTCTCTCTTACCTATTCTTAACATAAAGTCATATTTCGTCATTCCCCGTATCGTATCGTATTTGTAAAATACCTATATTCCATATATGTATTTTACAAATTTTCTATGAGAATATGAGTATGACTATGAGTTTTCGAGTTATACACTAAAGCATACTTTAACAAAATTGAATTAAAATCGTAAATTTAAAATTAAAATTGTAAAGTGACTTCATTGTTACAGTATACGAAGTATAAAAATACATAACTCTTCAGAATTAATTATTCACAATAAACCTTAATATATAATAATAGATTTTCAAATAAAAAAAAAATCTTACCTAAACACGAACATTTATACACGCATTCACATACACACACATATATTTATTGTATACACATATATATATATATAATATTCACACTAAACAAATTAAATTATATATTAGCATTTAGTAGTACTGCTATTTGCTCATTGTGTTGTTTCCCATTCACAAAGAAAAAACGGGAATTAATTTATCCTTTCATCAATATTGTTCCAATTTCTTCAATGCCGCAGGATATCGCTTTAAAAATAGTCTGCAGAAAACGAAAATTGTTTTTTATAATATTCTGTTGGGATATTTACCAGCAAGCAGATAGAACTGTACTACTACGACGATGCTTAATAGTAACCGTCAAAAGATGTACTACAATTGCGTATAGCACTTTGAAGTTGACAAGTTGGTATCATTAACTGCATTGGTAATGTTATATGAAAATGGACCTTCAGACTTTCATCAGTACAAAGAATTTAAATAATTGGGATGACAAAATCATTTTCATATTAGAAGCGGCAATCAAAAAGTTTGGATATCACTGCTCTAGACATATCGACAATAGTGTCGCGACAGGCGGCCCGTTCGCTGAGAGATCGACTTCGCGCGATGTATGTATATAGGGTGACCATTAATTGTTTATCCCGTTGACATAAAATTGCGTTCTACCATTCACTGTTCATCTCACAATAGAACAGCTATCATTTTTTTCTACGTATTCTAGATTATTGATCACAAATGTTGAAATTAAAGTAAAAGCCTTTTAATATTCCTCATAATTAATATCCATATCCCGCTATACCTTTCTGTAATCGGACAAAGGGATGTAATACCATTACCTGATATGCTACTCCATTACTCGTTAATGAATAGCAGAAATTATCTTGTGATATGTAGTAATACGTTGTTACACTTTCTTAATTTATCTAAAGCGCATAAAAAATTTCATGTATCAATTGAGAAAGTTAATTTCAGAATAAGTTTCTGGGCTAGCTTATAGACGTTTAAATACACAAATCCTTGGTAAGGAATACGCACTCTAGCTACTATGCTCACAATGATGTGATTATTGGATTATTACTGTAGCATTTACTACAGTATTTGGCACAGTTCGTATTTAGAAGCATTATAAGTCGCCCGAAAAATGTTTAATGGGAGAGCGTTAATTATAAGCACGATCAGCGAAAATCCGACTTTAGTAAACGGTAAGACCGAACCGCATATGTATATTCTTTGTCACTAAATTATATCAAACACGAACATCACAATGAATAGTTAAATTTGATTCCTGTCATAAGGCATTAAACAAACACGTTGATCAAGTTCCAAATCCAAGTGCAACGGTTCTAAGTTAACATTACAATTGTTGAGAGATAGAAATTTGTGCAAAAGTTATCACACACAAAATTGGTGTAAGTTATTTAAACAATATGATTAAAATATAATTAACCTAGATGACCTAATTCAGGCAAAATTTATTGGGAAAGGAGAATAGACTGACTTCAGGATCATGGAAATAAGAGCAGACATATAAAGTAAATAAAACTAACCGCCTATTACTATAATAGGCGATTAGTTTTTTTTACTCATTATACAGCGAAGCTAAAATCAACCACACTGTTCTAACGGATTGGTAGATTAAACATATCCCGGGAATCCTTTAGAGATACTCACATGTTTTCCTTTACCATAAAGAATGTGTGATAACCTGTTCTTCTTCTTCTTCTTCTTCTGGGAGTAGCGGCTATGCAGGGCCTAAGGGCCCAGTATCACTTTGACCATTGCTGATCTATTGTGATCGCCACTGCTTACAATTCGCCACCAATACCTGTGTCCTTGAAGAATTCAAGGATCTTCTTGGCGGCGAGTGCTTTTACTTCTATCGGGCGTAAAATATGTGACCCTAGGAGAGAGCATCGAACGTTGATCAGCGCAGGGCAGTCACATAGGATATGCATGGGTGTTTCCTCCGCTTCAAGGCAGAGTCTGCACAATCCAGTGTCTGACGGTGATAACCTGTTAATTAGGAACATAAGTTCGTATGGAAAACATACAGATGCCTGCCCGGAGAAAATGGTCCTACAGTCACTGTTTGAGTGTCACAGCAAAGCATTAGTTATGTATTTAAAAGTACAAAAAGGAATAGTAGTTTAGTTCTCAAATTGGCGTGGTAACCCTATGTATGTACATGGAAATGAAGCGAGCCACATGTCTGGTATAATTGTAGCGCAGTGTGAGCGCGCTCTAACAGTCGAGAGGCGATAATGAGGAGTGCAATGGTGACGTCAGGAGGCGCGCGGGCGAGCGCGGCGCGGGCGGCGCGGGCGCGGGCCGCTCGGGACAGAGGACGGAGCCGCGCGCCCGTTCATTGTAGTTTTTCGATTATTGTTTAATTAGGGCGAAGCGGCGGCGGAGCGGCGGCCAGGGCACGTGAACGCGCGGCCCGCTTTTCCGCACTTAACCAATTGTTTCATTAAACACGATTTATTTTAATTATTATAATATACGCATATAAATGTAATTACGTTCAAATTTATTAGTCTACGATCAGTTGCAAAAAGTTATTAATGGCTTTTGGTGTATTTTAATTTATTAAGAGGAACAGAATAATAGTGCTCGACGATTGCACGATGTTATGTTTTATTTGTGATATGTTCAAATAAAATTATAATTTTGCGCTGTCTATTCCGGCTCGTATGCAATCAATGTGATACAATATATTAAAATACGGATAATCTCTTGATATTATTGTTGAAAGTGTGTCTACATATATGTTAAAGCAAAAGATGTTTATTGTGATATAAACAAGTGAAAGATGTTTATGTTGTTAATTTTTATCATCATCATTTTCCTGCCCTTATCCCACTCTAAGTGGGGTCGGCACAACATGTTACAAACATGTTGTTACATGATTTGGCTACGTATTTTACGACTGGCCGCCTGCCTGACGTCAACTTACCTTCGTCACCTTTTACGAAACCTCGGTAAGAAATGAGGGTGGTCTAGGCAGCTGGATACCACACGGCACATACCTTAGTCGCCTCTTACGACACTTCGGTGAGAAAGGAGGGTGGTCTGTTCTATTCTGCCGGATACCACACGGCGTATGTTGTTAATTTTTATATGCCAACCAATATCGTATTTGTATACCATGTATAAACGTATACTATGTGCAAACGACGTGGGCAAAAACTTAGATATTTTTCCCTAATTGGATTTCCTAATTGGATCCGCGATACAAAGAGAAATGGCTATCTATAAGTAGTCATAGACTCTACTTCTACAACGTAATAAAACACACATCGCTCAACAAGAAGAGCTTATATAAATCGCTTTTATTTTAAGCTAAATAAATCTCACTGGTTTCATTGTATGAGGTCAAAGTGTTGAAATAAAAAAACACAAATTCATAATATTCTTTATTCAAGTAGACTATTTCCCATTACCTACTTTTGAATAGTCAAATATTTTTAAAGAAGCTATCACTGATTTGGGAGTTTGCTCCTACCAAGAAGAACCACCAAAGAACTCGGTAGATAATCTTTTAACAAGAAATATAATTTCGATCGAACAATCGATTGATCGATTACATGTTAATCATTGCAGCGTGCAATTAAAATATGTTATTATGAACAATTGATAAAGGAATTGAAATTTATCCAGTAGCTGTTCAGTGATGCGCGCGCAACGGTAGACTTCCATCGTGTAACGTGTACATATTTCGCAGAGTACAATAAACGTGTATAATTAGTAGCGGCGCAGACGGTGCGTCGGTTGGTGGCGGCTGGCGCTATCGCGGGCGGCGACCGCCGGGGGCCCGCGGGGTGGCGGCGCGGGAAAGAGCGCGTAAAAAGGCGAGCGGCGGGCGCGCGCGGATCCGCCGCCGCACGCCGCGCCGCGCGCCTTTCACGAGGTCGACGGCCGGGGCCCGCCGAAACCGACCCCGGCCCCCGCCGCGCCGCGCCCCGCTCGCACCCGGCCACCCCACCCCTGACCCCCTTCACTCATTTTCCCAATTTTACCGGCGCGACATGAAAATACACAAACTACATGTATCCGAAACTTCGTTCACGTCAGCTTAAACGTTCAAATACTTCTTACTTCTTCTTCTCAATCGTAACGCTCTTGACAGAGCGGTCGTGATCGGCATCAAGAAGTGGGTTTGGTAGGAGCTGCTGTTATGCGCTTCACAATGTCTCGCCATTTTCGCCGGTTTGCAATCATTCGGGTACACTCATGTACCGGACCACCCACAGCAGATTTGATCTGGTCGGTCCATCGCATGGGCGACCTTCCGCGCGGTCTTGTGCCCTCCACTTTTCCCTGGACAACGAGACGTTCAATGGACTGGCTGCCCCGTCTCGAAACGTGTCCGAAAAATGAGAGTATACGGGACTGTACCGTGGAAAACAGACGCTGCTTAATGCCTAGCTCTTAGAGTATCGACACATTCGTCCGTAATTCGGTCCATCTTACCCCAAGCATTCTTCTTCTAACTATAAAATATAGTACTCGGCAATAAATAATACACATCGAAGCTTAGAGTGAGAAAATCGGCTAGATTCGGCTTCATAGAGCATTGTCTCTGTGGCACAGACTGACGAACCCGTGTATGACAGTGACAGCGCTCTACGAAAACGAACTGGCCGGCTGTTTCGTTCTAAACATCGATGTGCATTATTTAATCCCGGGTACTATATGTAACAAAACGACAAACAGACTTTTAAGCGAGATAAAGTCCTACTTAGTTAACAAGCGATCCATATCATCTTCCAGTTTCCTTATTACATCAATGTCTGAAGAAGAAAAAAATGGCGTCATGCCCATCAAAAGAGTGAAGCATTTTCAAACAAACATTTCAATGTGCGAGTTCGTCGTAGTGTTAGAAATAATGAGCTTTATAGATATTAGAAATAAAGTCGAAGAATACGCCCGAATATTAATGCACTTAAGATGCCTTCGACTTAGTTTATTGTGTACTGAATGTGTGCGTTTTATTTATGTGCATAAAAGGGTTTTTATTTAACATATATAATGCTTACACATTAGTCAATCATTCTTAGTACTATGCACTACATCTTTCTTTGATATGGGACCAATTGTAGAACTATTACAATATCAAAGTTTAAAAAAAATAACTGCCCGACTATGGAGGTTAGTTCATAATTCACATTGTTGTCCACAAATTGTCACTGATTGTACAGGGAACATCAAACGTTCAGTTAACATTTCAGGAAATTCGTTTTGAGATACGATTTATCATATGCTCCATCTGATAATCAACATTACCCCTTTTTATCCATGAGTCTAGAATAATTCGATTATATAGGTAAGTAATTTTAATAAAATTATAATTATGCTTTAAAGGACACAACTCCAGGCTCTTAGCAAAACCAAAAAAAAAAATTAAAATAGTTCGCGAGAATTTAAAAATGACATTCTTATGCTATAGTATATAACTACGTATTATTTATAGGTGTTAGTACATATTATAGCATTATATATGTTATTAATACTATACTATTTAAAATAGAACATTAATTTTAGTTTTCTTCCATATTATATGCATCTGTATGAACCTCTAGCGACAGGTATGGTTATTAATGAGACAATGAGTGACGTAATTCAATTTAATATTCATCCTTATTTTATAATCCCATTTGTAAGTGGGTGGTCTTCACATTCTTGTACACGTTTTAATACAACTGAACTATACAACATTAGTACTATTCAGTGTAGTCTTTTCCGTAAGAGCACAACGGATATGTTCCTTTGAGCCATGAAAGCAATGAGCCTTTTAATAAATAAAAAGAAAAAGAAGTTCTGAAACCTTGCGAGTGATATCAGTAAACCAGAATAAAAAAACAAACAGCACAGTTTTGCCAAAAAGGAAATTTGAGATTAGGTTAAAATAAATTAAGCACTTTTTTTTAATTTTATGAATCAACGGAGTCCCTAATCTATGTGTGCCCATGGTCCTCGGCTAAGTCTAATGTCAAATACAAATCTTGATTTTAAATAGAATTTTTTAAATATCCTCAGTATACTAATACATCTTTTGTACTACAAAAGTTATTGACACAAAGCACGTTATTTAATATTCGTTACCGAAAATACCAGAATGCAAGTCACATTATGAATCAATTCACAGACGAGAGACTCTTGATGTAACCGTTTTTATCTTTACTGATTAGTTTGCATTTCCTTTTACATAAAATTAGTTAACCTGACTGTAAGAAGAAGACTTTTTTTCTACTTCAGACTTATTATAAAACTAATGATAAACTAATACTATGCTACTAACTTCTTACTACCTTGGAAAATCTTAGTTTTAGTGTTTTTATTCCTGTTCAACAATCTTTTTTATATGGTAATATCGCGTTATCGCTGTGGATTATTTTGCTTTAACTTTTCTCATTTACTGGAAATTAAGGAATATTAAAAAAAAATGCGAAATCCAGCCATTTAAGTATCGTAGTATCCTATTAAGCTAGTTATCTTTATAAATATAGATTCACTTAGAATCCGTATCTACCTACCTAATTAAAATAAGTATTTTAAATCAATTTTAAAGAAAACACTAATTTTTATGACCATTTTTAAAAACGGTCCAACAACTTCGTATTAATTTGATCCATATTGAGCCATGACCGAAATTATAAAAATAAATAATAGATCATTATTTTAATGGAATCAATAAACATATATAGTACAGAATTAACATTCCAACTCTAAGGATTCACAAAAAAATTAGTTAAGACAGTACAATAATATTCAACGGGATTCCTAACTAAAATAACCTCTTCTCGCTAAAACAAAACTTCTTGCTAAAGAAGGAAACAGCGTGGTTCAGCACTAAGTAATGTCGCATTGTCAACTCAAGTACGTAATCCGACATCTATATTTAGGATTCTTGACTCTCGAAGTGACGCGACGCAACTGCACCGACACGCGCACGATTCGATTTCCGTTAGCAGCTCAAATTTGTCCCTGACGTAACCTTAAAAATAGGATACAGTTAAAGAAAAATGTTTAACAACACGCCCACTACGCGATCGCAAATACGTTGCCGACAATAAAACATCCATTAACATCCAGTCAGATTTGACGTCGAGCTTTGCCCACCAAGTCACATGATGAACGTATGACGTTTGCGGTAGATCAGGTACCATAAAGCAAGACATAAAACTTATTAGATGCAATATAGAAAACTTTGAAAATTTTAAACTTGCTTATGATAAACTATTTACAACCATTATAATCCAGTGTACAACAGCTTGTAAGTAAGCCTTTTATTAAGTTAAAAGACAAAAGAAAACGGATTTTGAATTAAATTACGACTTATTCCGTGTTACATAAACAATAAATAAAAGGAAAATTGACATTGATTTATCTTCAGACTACGAATTTTAATGAAAGCTTAGTGTACAGTAGAATAGATTCCTATTCGCAGATCCCTTTGTGATAAATTATAATTCGAATACATTATGTGGTGAAGTGTCGTAGTTGCGTGTAGCGAATGGACGTGCGCACTCATCGATAGTATCCGGGCCAATGCCAGCGGTACCTAAACTAGAAAAGTATTGTCCTCGAATGTTCCGAACGATAACCGAATTGAGAACGGATCTAATACCAACTTTGTGTGGAGCGGGGAAGGCTTAGATTCGCGATGCGGAGGAGATGAGGTTGCGCGTGAGATATGTGGAGTCGCGGCATGCGGGTCGCGCGGCGTTCTCACGCTTTGAATATTCCTGCTCCCGGCTGGTTCCCCCCGGGCCGCGAGCTCCGCGCCCCCCGCTCGCTCCCCGCGCGCCCCGCTACCAGCGGCCCTTCAATGACGTGCCCTGACTCCCACTCCGAGTGTCCTATAATTGAATGAACTTGACTAAGTATGTTTACATCCGCGCCGCTCTACGTACCCTCATGCCTGTCAAATTCGTTTTCAATATTTATAAGCTCCGTAATTCTAATTGCGGCAACCCCTTAGCGTTTAAAATTACATCACAAAGAAACAAACATTTACAGTTATATATAGAGTATGAGAGCTGTGATAGCCTAGTGCGACTCTCTAGATACGACATAGGTTCAAACCCCGGGCAGGCACCAATGAGTTTTTCTATTAAAACTTATGTGTCTAATTGATAATTGCAATTTATCACACGCTTTTCGGTGAAGGAAAACATCGTGAGGAAACCTGCATATCTCTAGAGAATTCTAGGGATATGTGTAACCTACCAATCCGCATTGGAGCAGCGTGGTAGGTCTTAGCTCCAATCCTTCTCTCCAAAAACGGAGAGAGAGGAGGCCTTAGCCCAGCAGTGGGCATAATAACAGGCTGTAACTTTTATAGAGTATGTATCCGGATAAACTATAGGGTTTTTTTTTTCTAGTCTGACGCTTTTGTGTTACGGCGAGTTTAAAGGAGAAAATGGTTAATTTTTTGATGTATACATACTAGTAAAGAAACGGCCTGTTATTATCCAACTGCTGGGCATAGGCCTCCTCTCTGCGTTTTTGGAGAGAAAAGTTGTAGCTAAGACCTACCACGATACTCCAATGCGGATTGATAGGTTACACATATCCCCAGAATTCTCTATAGATATGCAGGTTTCCTCACCGTTGTTTTCCTTCGCCGTAAAGTGTGTGGTAAATTGCAATTATCAATAAGACATAAGTTTTTAACAGTAAACTGATTGATTCCTATCCGGAGTTTGAAGCTATGACACCTTCGAAAGAGTCGCTCGGTCACACCGCTGGTCTATCACTACTTGTAAATTGCTTATACTCGTAAGCAAACATTTTTTCATATCTCAATTCTAGGCTTTTGTGTATGCAATAATCCGAGGAAAAATAATTTAAATATTTTATAGAAGCATTTGTAGAAACATAAAAGCGAAGAATCATATTTTAACTACTCTGTAATATAACTTTTGTTTTCTACTTTTTCTACTTTCTCCATTTTGATTACAATTTCTAATGATGTGTAAATTTTTAAACAATAAAATTACATTTACAAAAACTTTATTTTAAAAAGTAACAACAAATATATTTTTTCACGTCAATCCAAGGTGATATTTCTGTAGTCCATAGATATCAACATATCCTTGGCTTACATAGTCATAGTGAATAAGGTACTAACCTTATTCACAGGACTCCTTAATTAGAACGAACTCACGTGCTGTTAAAATGTTCTAAGTAGTTCAAAGTTAACGTTTTCAAAATCGCAAAGCCATCGCACTATCGCGTTTTAGGGCATGCTTTTAGATAGATATAAATACCTAATTGCACACACATAATAAGTACATGAAGGAAGAAACTTAAAGAAACATACAGTATTAAAAGAAATCTCTACCATCCTCCGTGTTGTATCTGGCTGAGTAGAATAGACCACCCTCATTTCTTACCGAGGTGTCGTAAAAGGCGACTAAGGTAGATTGACAGACCATGTGGTATCCGATTAAATAGACCACCCTCTTTCTTACCGAGGGGTCGTAAAATACGACTAAGGTAAGTTGACGTCAGGCAGGCGGTCGTAAAATACGTAGCCAAATTATTTGAGAACATATATATATATATAGCATCATAATATCATTAGAAAAAAGAGAGACCGATATTGATCGCGAAGTAGGAGAGTTTTCACTGTTTGCAGAACTTGTGGTTCAGTTCTGATAATCCCCTGGTAAGGAAAGAGCACCGCAAAAAAAGCCCGCTAGGAACCTTGGTTACCTCTTAGATGTCTTTGTTAAGCAATAAGCGTCCATCGGTTGAAAAAGGAGACAACAAATACTCTAGTATATTAAACAATTATGAACTACAACTTTATAATGTGTATTGTTATTTATGTTAATTAATTCTGATTTTAAATTGCCGTGTGGTATCCGGCAGAATAGAATAGACCACCCTCCTTTATACCGAGGTGTCGTAAGAGGCGAATAAGGTAAGTGCCGTGTCGTATCTGGCCGCGTAGAATAGACCACCCTCATTTCGTACCGAGGTGTCGTAAAAGGCGACTAAGGTGAGTTGACGTCAGGCAGGCGGCCGGTCGTAAAATACGTAGCCAAGTGCTGATCCCACTCAGAGTGGGATAAGGGCAGGAGAATAATGATGATGAATTCTGATTTTAAAGATACAATACTATTTTACTTTATTTTATTTTATTAATAAGGCTTACCGACTAGAAATCATAGACATTAATAAACTATTATAAAAATTCAATGTATGATCTATCCTGTTTCCAAATTACAGGTACGTACAACATTTACATAACACTTTATATATTAATTGATTTTAGCAAATTTTGATATAAAAATTAAAAACAAAAATATACACTTCAAAAAATATAAAAGTAAAACATAAACTATTAGAATAAAATGAGGTTTTTTTTAAGTTTATAAATTTAAAGGTTTTCCAGAATACACTTTTTGAAACATTGTAATGTATCAAAACAGATATCAACAATTTTTTTATTATTGTTAGTTCTATTAATTTTACAAATAGCTTCATGAAAAACTTCATTATAATTTCTGAGTAATCTTAACATTAGTGAGTTTTGACCATAACGGTTTTGACTCTTTGGGACATAGAACGGTCGATAATTACTCAAACGGAAAGAAGGACGAACAACAACAATGTAGGTTTAGAATAAAAATTCAGGTGGTCTGATAGATAGAACCTAACTATCTACTTACGATATTAAGTTTCAGCGACGCAGAATTTTTCTATTTTAGAATGGTTCACGTCAGCGCAAGAAGGATCCCACGGTGCGGACATGTTCAATTCATCCTTGACTTACATTAATACGTACCTTTTGTGCGGGACTCGGTTTCCGTGAGAACGGAATAGTTAAAATTTCATGCGGCATTCAGAATAGATTAAAATTAGTGGAACAAAAGGACTGCTCTGCGTATGTTAAATGTAGTTACCGGCCTACTTTTTACACTTCCATATTGAAAAGGTTGTAAGTATTTGTTTGTACACTCAAAATTAAAAACTTCAATTTACTGTTTTCTTTAATAAATTTATAAAAGTTATTAAACTCTAAGAAATATAATTATATTGTTTATTTGTTTGTAGTGTCTTTATTGCACAAATTGACATTTATATAAAAATGATAAAAAAATAAAATAATGTGCAACGGCGGGCTTATTCCGGAATCGGAATCTCTTCCAGCCAATCAGTTTAAGACTGATTAGATTGAAAAAAAATTAATATTAATTATAATTGTAATTTCTATAATTATTTACAATTTACTAAACTAACTAAAGCCAACTAACTAAGCTGTGATAGCCCAATGGTGAGACCGTGCGACTCTCTAGAGACGAACATAGGTTCAAACCCGGGCAGGCACCAATGAGTTTTTCTATTAAAACTCATGTGTCTAATTCATAATTGCAATTTATCACACGCTTTTCGGTGAAGGAAAACATCGTGAGGAAACCTGCATATCACTAGAGAATTCTGTTGATATGTGTAACCTACCAATCCGCATTGGAGCAGCGTGGTAGGTCTTAGCTCCAACCCTTCTCTCCAGAAACGGAGAGAGGAGGCCTATTCCCAGCAGTGGGATATTAACAGGCCGCTACTTTTTTTTTTTTTTTTAAACTAACTAAACTATTTTGCAAAAACAAGAATTTATAATAGATTAAAACTACTTAAATAATACAAAAAAAAAAAATTAAAAGAAGAAAACAAAAGTTATATATACATATTTACATATATTTACACTAAATCAAAACCTTCGATTCCATTGCAGTAAGATTCCCAAATACTGGCAGCGTTACCCCTTTGAATGGCCAAACTTATTCGTTGGGCGAGGTAGGTGCCAGCTCTCGGGCCTTCTCGACAGCTCATTGAAGAAGGTATCAGCGTCGAGGCCCCATGGACTTGGGTCCATGGGGCCTGGACCCATCTGGTCCATTTAGTCTCTACATCAAAAGGCACAAAAATGAAGCTTCTGTCTATGTCTGATTAGTCCAATTTATTTTGACTGGCCCGTTTGCGCAGTGGGTAGTGACCCTACCTTCAGCTCCGCGGGTCGTCATTTTCTATAAACAATTTGTTGGTTCTTCGAGCCTGGGTGTATATTTGTATTTAAGTATATATTTAAAATTATATATGTAGTATATTTACCAGTTTTCCGTCAGTCATAACACAAGTAATAAGTTACTTACTTTGGGGATGGACGACCGTGTGTGTAAGTGTCCAGTATTTTTTTTTATTTTTATTATTATTTGCGCTTTTTGGCATGTTCTCAATTATATATATAAAAAAAAATGTATAATAGATACAATAATATTATAAATATAATAAATACAAAAAAAATGTTATTTATAATAAAATATAAATATCATTTATTAGCTTAGTATTTTTTTTAAATATTGTGTTCAATTAATTATTTTAGATTTACGTAAGGAAATGTGTAGTATTCCACAGTTTAACAGCCTGTTAAGTAAATGACTTAGAATATGTTTGAGAAACACATATTTGAGAAGCAAAGGAGAGGTTATTTGTAGATCTTAGACCATGACCAATGGCCATTGATTTGACTGATTTATAGAATTAGGTTTTACTTTCTGGAATTTTGATATGCTAAGTGTAGGAAGTAAAAACCGTTCTCATACCTTATACATGCAAGATTAGTTAACGCATGTATTATAAACACCACCAACAAAAAACTACACATTTTTGTATCATAATTTTATCATAACTTTGTATTCCGTTGTTTCGATTGTATGTGGTATTATATTATGATATTTATTATTTATATTACACTAACTGTTCCAGCGGCTTCGCCCGCGTGGAAATCTGCGTGTCACAATTTAATTCTAGAATTCAAATTTTAAACATAAAAGTAGTTATTGTGAATTAACCATAAGAGATAGAGACATGCTATCGCGAACTTTTTTAAAGTATTTTTATAGATCTACAATTCTCTAGTACATTACTTTTGCGTATCTCTGCTGGTTTACGCAGCGCACGCGACTAAAGCTCCCAGCAAGCAAGTTTTTTAACAACTGCGCGATCTCTTCAACACAATTTACATAATACCGTTATGAACTATTCACCTAAACAATCCGAAAGTCTTGCCCTATCTTTTGGTAAAAACCGTTCAAAAATAAGTTCAGTAGATTTTGAGAAAATCGATTACATACAGACAGACAGCTTTTTGGGGCTTTGTTTTATAATAAGTATAGATTTTCATTTGCGAGTATTAATTGACTTGCCGAGTGTGTACGGGTGTAGCACCTCAATTATATGAATTGTGCTTAACTGAAGGAGTTTATAACGCCAGCTAAGCGTGTTACAATAATTTCTAAGCTCCGCAACTTTCTCTATGAGCAATTACTGATGGTTTGAATGAAGGAGGTTTTGGGAGCTGGAACGGATTAATGGTATTTCAATTAATTTCAATGGGGAAAATTGCTTTGAGATACAAGCAAGGTTACAGAACAAATGCCGAGGTAGCACTGTATACAGAATGCAAGACGCAAATAACGAAGAAATCAATATCGTATAAGATAATTATTATGATATTTAATAGTCTTGTAATGTACGATATGATACACGTAAGTATAAATGTGTGCTCGCGGATTTTCATCGGATATCCCTTAGGCGTGAATAGCAATCACGACATTGAATTCTTGAAATCATTGCACTTAATAAATTAATTTACTAGAAAAGCTGCGACTTTCATTAAACAAACCAGAAGGTAGCGTAAGTGAATTATGTTACTTGGAAACTATAATATTATATGAAAAGAGCACTATAAAAAAACCGTTAGGAATTTTGGATTCCTCTTAGATGTCTTTGTTCAGCAATAAGCATCCATCGGTTTGAAAAGGAGACAATACTCAATTGATATTACTACTTCATTACTAACTATGATTGTTGGTAGAGACAAAAGATCTAAGGATATAGAAAAAAGTAAAATAACAGGAGACAAACTAATTGCTGCATACCCGGGATTTGAACCCATGATTCGCTCGAAATATGCGTAAGGTGTGAGACCTTATGCTATCACAGTCCAAGAATATGCTATTAATAATTTATATAGTTAACTGGCGAAAGATAGAAATCAAAAGGGTTCTTACGAAAATTGAACATTATATACTTTTTGATTGGAAATAATAAGACAATATCTTCATTTCAACACAATATTTAAAAAAAATACTTAGCTAATAAGTGACATTTACATTATATTGTATTTGTTAGGTATATTGTTATATTATTATATTTATTACATATTCCATAATATTATTTTGTTATCTCATATTACTTTTAATTTAGTTTTTGTTTGTTATTATTAAACACGTTTAATTTTTATTTAAATTAATTATACTTAATTTACTAACTTTTTTAATTTGATTTCGGTTGGCTGGAAGAGATTCCGTTTGCGGAATGAGCCCGCCATTGAACATTGTTGTTTTTTTTATCATTTAAAAATTCAATTAATATTAAATTTATATAATTTTGTACAATAAAGAGATTACAAACAACATTACGAATTTCTGTTATTTTGATATGCACTTGGAAATGTCATAATGCTCTACCCAGTCCCCCACAAATTCTTCAAACGGGGTTTGAATACATTGATAGGAAATATATGCGGGCTTCTAATAATTCTTAATATTGCGTGATCAATAAACAAAATATATTTATCTTAATTCATTTAACCAATTTGTGTTCTGCTACGATTTTATTGAACAATACAATAATCAGAGTCGGAAATACAAAAGACTGCGGGTATCAATAATAATAGGAATTCAAAAGTAATGTTAATATTATTTTTCTATAATCCGTGATTAGAAAATAAATCTATGTGTATGAAGCACAATCCGTTCTCATATATATGCACCCAAATCTATTTTGACATTAACTTAGATACAACTTAGAAAACATCTCCACAAGTCCAGAATACTTAGTTAAATTCACCATCACTATTCCTTTCTAACAGTACTCAGGTTTAGCGATATGATATAACCGGCACTGCTAAGATTTATCAGTGAGATAATCAGTTTTATGTTAAAATACTTCTGACATAACTGAACTTTTATGTTAGATCGTTATATCATCATCCTCCTGCCCATTCTTGGACCTACTGAAATTTAATAATTTTATCATCATCGTCCTCCTGCTCTTATCCCACTCTAAGTGGGGTCGGCACAACATGTTACAAACATGTTGTCATATGATTTGGCTACGTATTTTACGACCGGCCGCCTGCCTGACGTCAACTTACCTTAGTCACCTTTACGACACCTCGGTAAGAAATGAGGGTGGTCTATTCTATGCAGCCGAATACCACACGGCATTTACCTAAGTCGCCTCTTATGACACCTCGGTAAGAGGTATGCAGAGATATGCAGGTTTCCTCACGATGTTTTCCTTTATTGAAAAGCGTGTGATAAATTGCAATTATCAATTAGACACATAAGTTTTAATAGAAAAACTCATTGGTGCCCGGGGTTTGAACCCATGTCTTCTCTAGAGAGTCTCACGGTCTCACCGCTAGGCCATCACAACTTAACAATTACAAGTAAACCCTGCTAATTGTACTTGCATTAAATCCTATTTTTTTTTAAGTAAATTTGTTACTGATTAAACATAATCTTTATCAATTATGCTCAACTACTGACCAATATATTCCTAAACATGGTTAGTACAATACCTAGAGATTTACAAATTGTATTTTATGGTAGAAGATCTACGATCTAACACATGCCGTGTGGTCTCCGGCTGAGTAGAATAGACCACCCTCATTTCTTACTGAAGTATCGTAAAAGGCGACTCAGGTAAGTCGACCCACCGTGTAGTATCCGGCTGAGTAGAATAGACCACCCTCATTTCATACTGAGGTGTCTAAAAAGGCGACTAAGGTAAATCTACCTGCCGTGTGGTATCCGGCCGAGTAGAATAGACCACCCTCATTTCTTACTGAGGTGTCGTAAAAGGCGACTAAGATAAGTTGACCCACCGTGTGGTATCCGGTTGAGTAGAATAGACCAACCTCTTTCTTACCAAGGGGCCGTAAAATATGACGAGGTAAGTTGACAGTAAGAGGTAAGTTTCAGGCAGGCGGCCGGTCGTAAAATACGTAGCCGGATCATCTGACAACATGTTTATAACTAACTAACTAACTAATAAAATGTTGTGCCGACCCCACTTAGAGTGGGATAAGGGCAGGAGTATGATGATGATGCTAAAAGAAATCTCTATCAGACAACCTTTTTACGAACAGCTTTTTTACGAATCCATATATTAAGTGCGAAAACCGATAGTACACTCTTAGGGTGGGATAAGGGCAGGAGGATGACGATGTTAGCAATACAGAAGGCAAAAGAGCAGGAAATCGGTTGACAGCACGATGGTAACTAGGAAAGAACCCGCCTCATCATTCGTTGTTTGGAACCATACAACACACCTTTTTTATTAGTACCTGTTCACACGTATTTCTCTCATCTAACTTAATTAAAGGCACTTGGACATAATTTAAATCATTAAAACCTAACAATGTAAAAGTTGCGTTAAATAAATTTTCTCTTAATGATTTATAGACGTTGCAGACGTTACTTTGCGAATGTCCATATAACAGAAACTATACAGAATTACTTTGTTATAATCTGCGTGTGTTAAGCGAATGTATGTTAGTATAAGGCAAAATTCACGTACCTTACACATACAGCACAAGTCACCACACGTACCTGATTGCGGATTGTAGCAAAAGAATTTTATTATTACTTTTGTAAATCAGTTTTGTTATTGGTTCTGTAACTTCCCTCTTATTATAAGAGGGAAGTTACAGAACCTTTCTGTTGCGACACTTTTACTCACCGGCCTGCCTTTGCTTCCTGACAATATTAAATGAGAATAGAAAAAAAGGATTTTTTTATTCCAAATATAGTCTTTTATCCATAGAAAAATGTTTATAAATAAATGCCTGTAATTGTTAATATGATATATTGTTATTCGCCCTACTGTAAGATTTTAACAGGCTCTTACTGTTTTCATTTACTATCTAAGGAGCCGGATGCACAGACGCCAGCCTCAATATTACTATAAACTATTCTGCTCACATCGTTCGTTGCGTCTCCAAATAGGACACTGAGTGACAGCGTGAGATTTATTTGCTGTATTTGTTACGTCAAAGCTTTAATAGTATCAATTCTCATGAAAAATCAATATCAACTAATCTAAACATTATTTTGCTTCAATCACACAGAGTAATACAATATTTTGCAATAATCTGTATACAACTGTGCAGATTAATGTATAACCTCCACTGAATAGTCAGTAGAGCAAAATGCACAAATAATATTTACAGTAATGAATCATCAATGATAATTAACTATAATTACTTCTTACACCTAACTTATAAACTTGTTTTTGCCACTACAGCAGTTCAAAAACACTGAAAGGGAGGCTGATACAAAAAGCCTTACTATACTTTAGATGATAAGAATGCGTGGATATAGCTACTCATCAACCCTGTACAAGACATTAATAACTATATGTAACTAGTAATAAGAATTATTCTTTGAAAAGAGCAACCGCCGAGTTTTTTGCTGGTTCTTCTTGGTAGAAACACCTTTCCGGACCAGTAGTAGAATTGACGATTCAAAAGCACTTATTTACAAGTTTATTTGAATAAAGAATATTTTGAATCTGAATTTGAATATAAAATTATTGGATATTTAAGGATACTGATTTGCCAAACGAATCAACTATCTAATGTCAACGAAATCAAGCAAAGTTGCTTTGACAAATGGATGAACTACCGCTGCTAAACATAAGACTTTTGTATGCATGATTTTTATCAATGAAATTTTTTGACAAATATTTGCTAGTTCTGTCATTTAGGTTGGTATCGAAATGATGACCATATTGCACAGATAAGTCTGTTAGTCGTTATCGGTCACTGAAATTTGGATCAGATTGTAGCAATAACGCCCATTTCCGCCATAATTTTTGTCTCGACGTAAGTTGGAAATAAATCAGAAAATAATGAAAAATTAAATATTTGACAAAATAAAATCCAAAAATAAAACACGAGCGGAAACAGAAACAACAGAATAGCGTAACAAAAACAGAATAGCGTATGACATCCTTAATGTTTCTACGCGACATGAACCCGAGTGCGAATTTAATAGATATACGTCATTGATAGGTATGACCCTCTGCAACCATAGAGACAAGAATAAGAGATGAGTCAAATGCTAAGAGAAGGTATTCCAGTTAACTGAAACAAACACCTGATGTTACGTTACGTGAATGTCAGGTATGAAAGAGGAGTTGTATAGCTTATGGTTGCTTAGCTTATGTGAACAACTAAGGTTGCACGAGACAGTTGCTGCTGTCCAAAGAACTATAGGATGTTTATTCTCCTTAACCTCTACAAAACAGGTGAAGAGGTTCCACACCATGAAGTATTATAGGTAAGCAGGAGAATGTAATCATTAACAAATTTCGTCATTACCAAAAAGCTTTCGCAAGGGTGCACATGTGTGCACCCTTGCGAAAGCTTTTAGGAATGTTCCAAAGCAGAACCTGATTAGTACGATCGAAAAATAATGACTCACTGAAACCAAAAATTGTTCTTAATACGACCCTCGCATATTCTGGAATAAAGTTTAGTCTTCAAATTCAAATTCAAAATATTCTTTATTCAAGTAAACTTGTAAACAAGTGCTTTTGCATCGTCAAAATCTACTGCTGGTTCGGAAAGCTGTCCCTACCGAAAAGAGCCAGCAAGAAACTCGGCGGTTGCGCTTTTTAAAATATAATTCTTAGAACTAGTTTCATGTAGTCATTACTGTCTTGTACAAGGTAGAGTAGCGATATCCACACATTCTTATCATCTAAGTTATTCCCAACAGTATAGTAAGTAGGCTTTCTGTATCAGCCTGTTTTTAACAGTGTTTGAACTAAAATTGTCATGCGGAATTTTATTATAGAATTATACCCAAACCCACAATTAAGTATTGAAGCATTCTCTTCGTTCGCAACTTAATAATCGGAAGTAAGTCTCCATACTACTATTAATGTAAGGATCTTAAATACTTTATGCATTTACTTTGTATAAAAACATTAAAGTCTGTATTAGGTTGTAAGTGAGCTCGCAAGACTGAACGCGGTCCCGAGACATTCTATCTGTTTACCATATATTCATTTACTATTATGGGACAATAATCTATTTCTATACATGTTTTATTTTCCGAACACAAAATTCTATCAAAAATTTTATTTCAGTTGATGCTAGTTAAAAATAGTTTAAAATTTATCAACACTTCAAAATGACTTTAGCAAAGCTGAACAGGACCTGAAGGCCTACCATGCGTACGTAAACGCAATTGTTTTGCTTTTTCATACCATGACTTCTTAAAGACGCACACTTTAAGTCGTCGCCGAATGAGCATTCGGAATTCTTCCTACGAACATGTAAGTAAAAGAGACAGAGTTATTTACAGTTCATTTAACATTACGACATTACAAACATTACGACCCCAATGCAATTCACACTTCATGGTACGAAAAGAACGCAGTTCACGGTCGTCGATTATGTCTTCAATTGAGTCGCAATAAGAGTTCATTGTAGGCCTGATGAAGAAAAAACTTAAATACAATAGTTACAATAAGTTTCGAAATAATTTACATACATATAAGTATGTACCATCATTTTTTATCACAGGGTCAGTATTCTCTAATCAGCTGATTTACCGAAGTCAGATATTAAGCCATAATATCCATATTTAAGCCTCTACTATCAACATTACATAATACATAACATAAAATTCATCCAAAACGCAATTCTGTTGTTAGTAACGATCCTCTTGTATGCTTTCTTCATTGATCTCTCCATTTTACTCACAACCACATATAATCCGGCCATCATTATTTATTGCGCATTGTAATTATAAAATTAATACTTTATTTAGTTGCCGCTCACAAAATTTATTGTATATTTTATGATATTTTTTCAAAATTATTATCAACATAAATGTATTAATATTACTTTATAAAAAAACTAATACGGTGCATCAAAGTTCGTCGCCGTGTGGTATCCAGCAGAATAGAATATACCACCCTCCTTTCTCACCGAGGTGTCGTAAGAGGCGACTAAGGTATGTGCCGTGTGGTATCCAGCTGCGTAGAATAAACCAGCCTCAGTTCTTACCGAGGTGTCGTAAAAGGCGACTAAGGTAAGTTGACGTCAGTCGGCCGGTCGTAAAATACGTAGTCAAATCATGTGACAACATGTTTGTAACATGTTATGCCGACCCCACTTAGAGTGGGATAAGGGCAGGAGAATGATGACGGTGCATCAGTGTTCGCTAGTCTTTACAGTGCAGAAATATATAGATGGGGCGACACTAAAATATTAGACCAAGAAAATGGCTGATGCGTGAAAAGTAAAGTTATAGTTTATACAATAACCAAACTAAAACAACATGAGGAGAATACACTGAAAACAAAATCCGGAACTAGGAAAATCCTGAAAGTTCATAAAAACTGGTGATCAAAGCGCAGCTTCGGACGACGCCGCGTACGTATTTTTAACTCGTGGGGCCGCCGCGCTCAAGCTCACCTTTCGATCTATTCCTAGCCGTCTAAAATTAAACTTTTGTCTCGATTACTTTCCTGCTTATTAGAGGATGATTGAGATGCGTCGCAGGGGGCGCCTGAAATACACGCCATGATATGAGCGGCTGGTCGACATCCGTCACCTGGAGCGGCAGCTTTTATATCAAACACGTTGACGTAAAAGTAACGAACTTGGAATAGTTTATAGAATCAGGCGTTACTTTGCGGAGATCCATAATACAAAAGTAATAATAGAATTGTTTTGCTATAATCCGCGATACAGTAAATAGAAAATATATATAGTGCTAAATGTATAGTGGACTATCCGTTTTTTCATACCCGTTACGTGCAGGATTCGTAAAAACACATGCAAAAACCTCCACCACTGCCACCACAATACACAAGCACTACACACGTTCACTATCACAAACTCAACAATGGTTTCGCCCCGCAATTGAAGCATGATCAGGAGATAGACTCCACACAAAGCTTTTCGATTTTGTCATGTGCATGTATTTTTACATTTAGCACTATATAGTAATTTTCTATTTACTGTATCGCGGATTATAGCAAAATAATTTTTATTAATACTTTTGTAGTAGAGCTTCTCCACTCTAAGGAAAAGCTTGCGTAGATCTAAAAAAAAATTGCTATAACTTTCGTCAGTGTCGTTAATTTCATACCAACGAAAATTTTGTGACCAAACGAAATGTATTAAATATGGATAGACCTAAAAAGAGAATTTATTGGATTTTGCGAAGTATGACATCCATATAAAAGGAGAAGCGCGAAAGTTGACGAATGAGAGGAGGGAATGAAGAGTAAAACATGTTGTGCCCACTCCACTTAGGGTGGGGATAAGTGCAGGAGAATGATGATGTCCATAATTTCATTCATTATCCAGGAACTTTGATAAAGCTCTATTAAAATTTATGGTCACGAATTGTACAATCATTACAATCTACAAAGATGAATGTCACCATGAGAGAACATCACTTACTCATATAAAGACATTAATAATTATTACACATGAGGATTCTATTCATCATCATCCTCCTGCTCTTATCCCAGTCTAAATTGGGTTCGGCACAACATCTTACAAATGTTGTAACATGATTTGGCTACGTATTTTACGGCCGGCCGCCTGCCTGGCGTCAACTTACTTTAAGTGTATTTTACAACCCCTCGGTAAGAAATGACGGTGGTCTATTCTACTCTTTATGAGGATTCTATTATGTACTTTATATCCATGCCTATTCCAACACTTACCATTTCGTCAAATATTATTCAAGCGTAACTCTTACATAAATATGAATAGTCATTGCGTGAAAGGCTATAGAAAAAGTATGTGACTAAGAACCCAGAATGAATTTACAATTAGATGGGAAAACCCGATATTAATAACAATATAGCCGGTAAGCATTAGGGCTGCGATTGTCCTAATAATAGAAATAGTAATAATAGGAGTACATACTATGTCAAGGAAATAATAATGTCGCATGATATTTGTTATTCTATGACCAAATGTTATGAAGTATTGTTACACTTGAGGAAAAAATTAAACTAATTATTCGCCAAATTTGTATGTGATTTTAATCTGTAACCTGTCCCCTGCAGGCCTACCATGTACTCTTATTGCGACTCAATTGAAGACCATACCATGACGTCTTAAAGACGCACACTTCAAGTGGTTGCCGAATGAGCGTTCAAAATTCGTCCTAAGGACATGTGAGTAAAAAAGACACAGTTATCTATAGTTCATATAACGTTATCCTTTTCAAATGCATTCACACTTCATGGTACGAAAAGTCGCAATAGGAGTTCATGGTAGGCCTGCTGATGACACTTGGGTAACGGGGCGAAACAATCGTTGATATGATTACAGAATTGCATTATTTTGCCGAATTCCATAATACAAAAAATAGTGAATAATTTTACTGTAATTTGCGATTACCGAAAATTTATGTAATGCTAAAAGTATTATATATTAGGATTGAAAACGGATGGTACACTCTACTATCCGTTTTCAAACCAAATGCAATTTTTTCATACTTTTTACTCGCTTTTTACCTCAAGCTGTGTAAAGCATTAGAGTATATTAAGTGAACAATTCAATTTTTTTGATATTAAATTTTTGTTGTTAAAAAGTATGTTACATAAGGGGCATTAGAATTTTAGAAAGGCTAAGGTGGGGCATGGCACAAAAGGTTGGGCAACACTGCTCTAGAGCCTCTTTTACTCTATGACAAGTAAACATCATCATTCTCCTGCCCTTATCCTACCCTAAGTGGGGTCGACACAACATGTTATCACATGATTTGGCTACGTATTTTACGACCGACCGCCTTTTTTTAGTCGCCTTTTACGACACCTCGGTAAAAAATGAGGGTGGTCTATTCCATGCAGCCGGATACCACACGGCACATACCTTAGTCGCCTCTTACGACACCTCGGTAAGAAAGGAGGATGGTCTATTCTATTCTGCCGGATAACACACGGCGTTCTATGACAAGTATTGTATAGTACTAAAATATACTTGTTATTTACTTAACTAAATTGACTCAAGTCATATCACAGGGCTGGCACTCTCATTCTACCTATTCACAATATTACATTTGGGCCTTCGCTACATTTTTTTGCCCCATCCAACGACTTACGAGCATATATGAATGAATACGGCGCCGTCCCTGCCTATAACTTGATGAATGATTTCTATAACAATTATTTTACTGTCTGTAATGTATTTTTTTAACAGATAAGCAATAGCGTAACATTTAGAGCCTCTTATAAGCAAGAAGTTTATTTGATGTATAATTATAAAAAAATTAAGTATAGAATTATTTTACTATAATTCGCGTTTGCTAAAAAAATTTATGTAATGCTTAATATAGGAAACATAACACGTTCTCACACCTTATACATGCAGGATTAGTAAATGAAAGTTAAACATCACTAAACAAACAACACTGCACACATTCACAGCAACAATCTTAACGACCCTTTCGACCCATAACTGAAGCATCATCAGATTATCACAAAATAATTCTATTATTTCTCTTGTACTAACAAATTCATGTAGTACCGGCTATTAGGCATTTCCTCGCAACTTAATCTGCGTGGAATTCAGTACCTAAATAAAAAGTCTCCTTTGTCACTTTCCAAGCTTTCTTCAACTATCTCAAAACCGAAAATCACGTAGAATGTTACGAATATATATAAATAAAGGTAGTTTTGCATTTCTTTTTATACGGATTATCAGTTATCACGATCTAATTGTGTGCTCAACGCTCATTTCGCCCCATCCGACGAATAAAGTTACATATTCTATACTTTGGGGCGTTTTGCTATATTTTCCAGAAAACTTTCATGTCACGTTATACAATATTGGCTAGCCTGAATTTTTAGATTTATCAACATTTCTTATGTAGATACAGACCAACATTACTATTTAGAGTAACTCATACTTTATAATTCTTATTAAGCCTTAAGGAATTGAAATGTCATACATTTGGTATCGCGATAAGAGCAGTAAAATCACTAATGCATTTAGATAAAGCACGACAGGAAATAGCAGAAGATAAGTTCCACTCCAGATGCATAATATCATAATACCGAATAGAACCATTTATTTATAGAAGCACGCGCGAACGTGGGGCGAGGGTGGGCCCCGTCCTTAAATTGTTAACGTCTGACGAAAATCCAGCAATCGTGCTGTCAACGTCGGCATATGGGCAAATGCCGATCTGCAGGCCTACCATGAACTCTTATTGCGACTCAATTGAAGACGTAAACAAAATTGTTTTGCTTTTTTATACCATGACGTCTTAAGGACGCACACTTTAAGTCGTTGCCGAACGAGCGTTCGGAATTCGTCCTAAGAACATGTGTTATGTATAGTTCATATAACGTTATCCTTTTCAAACATTACGACCCCAATGCAATTAACACTTCATGGTAGGAAAAGAAAGTGGTTCACAGTCGTTGTTTACGTCTTCAATTGATTCGCAATAAGCGTTCATGGTAGGCCTGCTGTTTTAAATTGTGAGATATAAAAAATTGGGGATGTTCGAACTCATAAAAACATTCTCGACGCGTTCTCAGGGGGAGCGCGAGCGGGAGAGTCAGACCATGAGAGAGCACCTTTTTTCGTCCCACCCAATATATTATCTACCATCTGATAATTAAATCGCATCGTTCGAAATACAGCTTTCGTAATCGATAACATGTTTTCGAATCGTCACGACGCATACTTTTACACTACCTACGTAACGAATATGGAATCCAAAAAGTCGTAGACGCGTTCGTGGAATCCATATCGGAGCGTATGATGAATTTTAGGTGAAGAAAGTCCGGGTGGTGGAGATAGAATGCGGCGGGATCGGCCGACTGGTTTCTAAGTCAATGTCGTTTGGAATGCAGCGAGGCGGCGGGCGGCGGGCGCGGGCGCGGGGTCCGGTGCATCGCACGGTGTCGTCGCAAGTGGCCGCCGCACTTGTCGGCGCGTTTGAGTGCCGGAGATATTCGGCACGGTAACGGGCCGCGGCCTTCCTGGAATCGGTTACCTGTTGCATTCCTGCGCCGGCCGCCGAGCCGACCGCCGCGCCGCACTCTCCCGCCGATGCACCACGCTACATAGCGAAACAATATTCACTACTCGGTGCAACGGCGCTGGATTATTTAACAGAGCGGAAACAATAAATATAAATAAATATATGGGACTCGTACTCACACGGTCGCGCATCCCCAAAGTAAGTAACTTAATACTTGTGTTATGAATGACGGACAACTGGTAGATATGCTACATATATAGCTCTAAATACATACTTTAATACAAATATACACCCAGACTTGAAGAATCAACAAATTGTTTAAAGAAAATGTTGGCCCTCGGCGGAAATCGAACCCGCGACCCGTAGAGCTGAAGGCAACCCACTGCGCCACGGGGCCAGTCAATGTAATAATAATAGTATTTTTCAAAGGTAATGATAGAATGTAAGCTGTGGTAGCCCGCCGGTAAGACGTGCGACTCTTTCGAGACGGTCACGGGTTCAAATCCCGGGCAGGCAGCAATCAGTTTTTCTGTTTAAAATTTATTTGTTTGTTTGATATTTGCAATATATTATGTGTTTTTTTGTGAAAACTACATATCGCTGGAGAATTCTGGAGGTGTAATCTACCAATCCGTATTGTATCAGCTTGATGGATTTCAGCTCCAACCCTTCTTTCCAAATCATACAGAGCAGGCCTATGCCTCGCAGTGGAATAGTAACAGACCGTTAATTTAATTAATATATTATTATAGAAGATAGTATCTATGTTATACTAAATGTAGGAAGAACAATACGTGCAGGATTAGTAGCAGTACGCATCACACACCATACAAGCACTGCACACATTCAAAACGACAATCTCCACATCATCAAAAGATAGGTACCACGACAGAAATAAAGTTTATTTTATGGGTTTCTTATTAGGCCCATTAGAACCTCAATACACAAAATATCGGATTTCCTCTTTTTGTGGATAATTACCCGCACCAATAAGATAAGCTAACCAGCAGGCCTTCCATGAACCCTTATTGCGACTCAATTGAAGACCTAAATGACGACCGCGAACCGCTTTCTTTTCGTACCACGAAGTCTGAATTGCATTGGGGTCGTAATGTTTGAAAAGGATAACGTTATATGAACTATAGATAACTCTGTCTCTTTGACTCACATGTTCTTAGGACGAATTTCGAACGCTCATTCGGCAACGACTTAAAGTGTGCATCTTTCAGACGTCATGGTATGAAAAAGCAAAACAATTTCGTTTACATCTTCAATTGAGTCGCGATAAGAGTTCATGGTAAGCCTGCAGCTAAGTCCTTTTCAGAAACCTACTCGGATCTCTTGAGACTTTAACCCCATCCTCCAACCAAGAATGTTTGTTTCGTTCTTCTGCCATCGCTGTGAAGTATACTATAACGCGCTGTTTACACGATAAGTATTAAGAATACTGGTACTATGGTATATGATTTCTTTCGCGTTGACTTCAGTGTTCTAATACCCTTTATTTATACGCTATACTTGTCTTCCTGTTTCCAACCGGAGATTTTTATATTCTTTATGTTAGCCTAATATATAAGCTTCAATTCTACTAAATTCAATTTACTTTACTATAGCGGAATAGACGTGAAATTGTCAAATAGACAGATGATTTTCGCAATTTTATTATAGCTGGTATAAATCATCATTTACTTTTGAGTGATTTTACTGCCTTGTCTTATTTAGGACATCGAATTAAAATGACAGCTCAAAGTAAAAGTAAGAATAATTTACTCAAACTATTCAAAGTGAAGTAAATAAGAGATCCAATTATACAAAGGGACCGTGAGCAGTTCTTACCATCTTCTGGAATATAAAAGGTCTTCATCTGATTCCTTTGGCAAAGTCCTGAGCATTGGTGTAGCTTGGTAAAGGCCCTGGGGCAAAAATTAAAGTATAGTACCCGGCATTAAATATTGCACATCGATGTTTAAAACGAAACAGCTGGCCAGTTGGTTTCGTAGAGCGCTATCACTGTCTTACACGGGTTCCTCAGTCTGTGCGACAGAGATAATGCTCTATGAAGCAGAATTAGCCGACTTTCTCTCTCTAAGCCTGTGCATTATTTATTGCCGCGTACTATAACTCCTCGTAAGCACGAGAAGTTTTTTACCGTGCGTTAAAAATACGTCCAAATGAAACAAATGGGTCTTCAAGTTCACATGAAAGCGCCTTTAAAATGCGACGTATTTTTATCGCGCAGTGTTCCATTTTAGGCGTTAGGCGTAGGGCGTTAAGCCGAATATACCATACGAAACTTCTTATAACGCCTATTGCGGAATAGTCCCCGAATAAACTGTATAAAAAGTCCCGTATACCAAGTGTTCCGGATTGAGCTTCCCAAGAGGGGAGTGGGGGCTCCAAGCTTGGGGGTTTAAGCACTGTCCTTTCTAGCCCTTCGGTAACTACCGACCACCACTGGCCCTAAGCTTTTGTATATATGTAGGCCTTGAGCGTTTGACTATACCTTTAAAATAATAAAATGATATACAAGTAATAGCAAACCTATTTCAGGTAAAAAACTTGAAACTATTTAACTACTAAACATTTCTCCTCACATAACCAGAAACGGCGGTATCTCATAAATGATTGCGCCGGATTTACAAGTCCATTACGGGTGACCGTCATAAGATGACCTCTAACAAATATTAGATCGCTTACTTTATAGGGCGCTAGCAATGCTGTTGCTTCCACTGTGAAATGGATTGGAATGTATGGGTACAATGTAATCGAACCTGAATTGTGTTTATTCGAATAGTTTGTAAATTTTTGCGAAAAATTCGCCGTCTTATATCATTGTTTGTGTTAACGCCATCTATCGTTGGACTTGTTTTTTTTGTTTTTTTTTTCCTATGATATTGCAGTGATCACGTGATGATCCGATGCAACATCCCTTCCCTCTTTCCTTACGTGCACGGTGGCCGAAGAAAAGACAAGTAGTCGTGTCAGCACCGCTAATCGTTACGCATATCGCAAACCGCATTTTTAAACGCATAAACGAACATAAGACTTAGGTCTCGCATATCCGCATCACCAAATTGTGTCCGGTGGAAGTACGAGCCACATCACCTCGGAAGTGTCCACGATTGCCGCGTGTGTGTTCGTGTGTGTGCCTGGATCCAGGACAGACTTCAGTGGCCATAAACCAGGTACGTGCACGCTCCTGATTTTTCCTTGTGCCGCCATACTTGTTTCCTTTGCTACGTGGACACTGCATACTAAAAAACTTACAGTCCACTCTTATTAACTCAAGCGTGATAGTGGTCCGCCGCCGCGACAACATTTTATTTGGCCCGTTTCGAGCCGGGATTCGCATTTTCGATAAGCAAGTACATATTTGCGTGACTTGCATTCCGCACCCGCCCTTATTAAGTATATTCTTATAAGTGTATTAATAAAAATATATATAATTTATACGCTATATTCCGCATATATTATACCGCACCGTCATATAATTAATAATAAATTATTAACAAGCATTGTCCCCCAGTTACGCTTAGTAAATATAATATTTTTCTTATTTATCTTTAATAATGTCCGAAGATAGAACTAAAAGAATCGTTTCCTCAGTTTCTAGTGACAAGGAATTAAAATTATTAGAAGCTAAACGCAACGTTATTTTCGAACGTGTTCAAAAAATTTATGACTCATCGAAAGTCATTCATACTAACGAGGATGTAAAAGAAGATTTTCTTAGTTCGATTGTTACTTTAGACGATCTTCGCAACGAATTTCAACGACTTTTAGATCTATATAATGACCGCTTATTAACTGTTGATTCTGACGCAACACCTAACTATTCTAGTTTAATTTCGTTTGATGATTTATATGGCCGCATTAAACTTATTAGTTCGAAATTTCCTAAAGCAGACACTAATGATACTTTGCCGCATAAAACAAGGCCTAGCCTACCTCCCATCGAATTAATGTCATTTGACGGCGATATTCGTTCGTGGCCATTGTTCTACGCTAGTTTTAAATCCACGATTCACGACAATCCATCGCTCACAGATTCCGAGAAATTATACTACCTTCTCGATAAAATTACTGGTAAAGCACAAACCGCCTGCGCAGGGATCACGCCTTGTGCAGAGAATTATAATTTATTATTACAGACTCTGATCGATAAATATGATGACAAACGATTACTCGCGTCTACATATATCGATCAATTATTAGAATTTAAATCTTTCAGCACCGCGTCCGCTATTAACTTTGATTTATTTATGGATAAATTTGTAACGGCATTAAGGGATCTTAAAAATCTAAAAATCCCAGATTTAACAGATTTTATAATATTACACGTTGCTTTAAAGAAATTAGATTCCGATACAGTGCGCACGTTCGAGCGGCTAGGTGACGCATCAACCATTCCTACCCTCGAGTGTTTAATAGATTTCATAAAAAATCAATCTAAGCTAATGCAACGCGCGCAACCAGCTGTTAATATTAAAAGGACTGTCGAACGTGGACGTAACAATAATAATATTACCCCGCAAAAATATACATTTTTAGCCACTGTTAACAAACCCATCGCTAAATGCTTGTGTAATAATATAACGCATCAACATATATACAATTGCCCGCAGTTTCGTCAAGTATCGCCAAAGGAACGTTTTAAACTAATTAAAGAATGCAACGCTTGTGTTAACTGTCTTAGCATAAATCATAAAGTTTCTTTCTGTAATTCAAATACAAACTGCAGAGTGTGTAATCTTCGACATCACACATTACTTCATTTTAATACGCCCGATTCAAACCACGCTACTTCAAGTCATGTTCCCCACATAACAACTACCGCGCCGCAAAGCACTGCGCCCGCGCGCCCCGTTCTCGCACCCGCTCGTAGCGATAACACGGCAACAGTGCGCACGGACATCGCGTTATGTACAACATCCATTGCCGCTTCACACTCTTTTCGTAGTAACAACGCAAGCGAATCTATTAAGCAATGTACAGCGCTTACATCGATCTTACTTGCCACTGCTCAAGTAGTAATGTACGATAGCGAAGGCAAGTCGCATCTAGTACGATGTTTACTGGATAACGCGTCTCAAAGTAATTTTATTTCCGCAGATTGTTGTGAACGTTTAAATATAAGTCCGATCCAAAGATCGCATACAATTGTTAAGGGTATCGGTGGCTCAGAGACATATATTCAAGGCTCAGTGTCTTTGCAATTTTATTCGAAATACAATATTAATATTAAATTCGATATGTCGGCACTCGTTGTAAACCAAATTACGGATAACTTGCCTTCGACTTTAATTGATAAATACCCGCTCTCGCATTTAAATAATTTACCGCTAGCAGATGATACGTTTGCTACTCCGAACCCCATTGATATTTTGATTGGGGCTTCGTTGTTTCCGCATTTATTGTTGCCTGGCGTTGTTCACAGCAACACGTCGGCGCCGCCCGCTATACAGACCGTTCTCGGTTATATTATCATGGGCGACGTGCCCGCATTGCCGCCCGCTTACGCTCATACAGTTACGACTTCTTGTCGCGCCATCGTCCAAGATCGTAAGACTGTCGCTATCGATGACGCTATTAAAAAATTCTGGGAGCTCGAGGAACTTTCCTGTCCGCCCATTCAAAGTCCCTATGACAATGAATGTGAAGATTTTTACCGCACTACCACTGAACGAGATCCCGTCAGTGGTAGGTACTCCGTCGCATTACCATTCCGCGAGGATATGTTTTCTCTGGGCAATTCTTACCAAATTGCATATAAACGTTTTTTATGTTTAGAACGTAAATTAGAAGCGTCCTCACAGTTGAGGATGGCTTATGACAGTGTAATTCGCGATTATTTACAAAATGATTATATATCCCCAACGCTTCCCCACGACCATGATAATTCGCATTCGCCTTATATAATTCCGCATCACGGTGTAGTTCGTGAAGATAAACCCACAACTAAATTACGCATTGTTTTGGATGCTAGTTGTAAAACTAGTTCTGGAAAATCCTTAAACGATATTCTCCATAGTGGACCGAATCTTCAGGGTGATTTATTTAAAATAATTTTGAACTTTAGATTATTCGCTGTAGCTCTTTCCGCGGATTGTAAACAAATGTTTCTTCAAATCGCCGTCCGTGAGAACGATCGCCGCTTTCAACGCATTCTATACCGCTTCAGTCCGAAGGACTCGCTTTCCATATTCGAATTTAACAGAGTATGTTTTGGGCTCAAGTCCAGCCCTTATCATGCATTACGTACAGTAAAGCAGCTCATAATCGATGAAGGGAGTAGGTATCCGCAAGCTAGTGAAGTCGCTTCATCATCGCTTTATATGGACGACTTAGTCTTTTCGGTGAAGACTGAGAAGGAGGGAGTCGCTGTAGCCGGCGAGCTGACTGCCTTATTTAATGAGGCTCAATGGGAATTACGCAAGTGGAGCAGCAACTCGTCCGCGGTCTTGGATAATCTTCCCGAGTCACATAAACTTCCTTCAGATATTGAGTTCGATAAATTAAATCAACACAAAATATTAGGGTTGCGTTGGTCGAGTTCCGCAGATAATTTCTTTTTCCAAATTTCATCTCCAGACGAAACGTGTACTAAACGCGCTATACTGTCCACAATAGCTAGGCTATGGGACATTATGGGATTTTTGGCTCCAGCCATTCTTTTCGCTAAGCTACTTATTAAGGAGCTCTGGCTTTCGAGACTCGATTGGGATGACACACCACCATCGAATATTATTAAGAACTGGAAACAATTTTGTCTCGAGTTACCATCGCTTAATGACCTTAAAATTCCACGCTATTTGGGAGTAGCCGATGGTGTGGTCGTCACTCTCATGGGGTTCTCTGATGCCAGCCAGCACGCGTACGGAGCCGTCATATATTTGCACGTGCAGTCTGCGAGCGGTAACGATGTACAGCTGGTCTGTGCAAAGTCAAAGGTAGCTCCGATCAAGACGCTTTCGGTTGCTCGTCTTGAGCTTTGTGCGGCTGTGTTGTTATCAAAGTTACTCCGCATAGTTTTTGATAATTATAACCCGCGATATAACATGGACGTATACGCTTTTACCGACTCTAAGGTCGTGTTATATTGGACTAAAAGCTCGCCGCACCGCTGGCAAACATTTGTCGCTAACAGGGTCGTCGCACTTAATGACAATATTCCTGCTACTAAATTTTACCATGTTTCGGGATCCGAAAACCCGGCTGATTGTCTCTCCCGCGGTTTATCGCCCCGAAAATTACCTGAGCACCCTCTGTGGCTCCACGGGCCTCAGTGGGCTTCTTACGCACCTCACCAGTGGCCTATTAAGGAACTGGGTGATATATCTGGGGATGATATACCAGAGCAAAAGATTCTTTCGCATGCAACACTAATTGCTCTGGAAGAATCTATTATTTATAGCCTCGCCACTCGCATGTCCTCATGGACAAAATTATTACGTACGCTTGTTTATGTTTTGCGTTTCGTTAAATTATTACCGCGCTGCAAATCTTCTAGCATCACAACCGGTGATCTAGAATTTGCAGAAAGTAAATTAATTAAAGTTTTGCAATTAAAGTATTTTAAAGATGATTTTGAAAATTTAAATCATAACAAACCTTGTTCATCCGCACTACAAAGATTAAAACCATTTTTTCAAAATGGACTTATTCGAGTTGGAGGGCGTCTTGCATACTCCGACTTAATTTATTCGCAGAGACACCCTATTGTGTTGCCTCGTAGTGATCATATTATTAATTTATTAATTGATTATTATCATATTAAATATTTACACGCCGGGCCGGAACTTTTAATGTCTTTACTGAGACAACGGTTTTGGATCCTGTCCGCTCGAAGATCTATACGAAGTCGACTTCACAAATGTAATACGTGTTTCAAATTAAAACCGCGTTCCACGTTTCCTCTTATGGCTGATCTGCCGAGTGCCAGAGTTACGCAGGCTATTAAAGCTTTCGCACATACAGGTTGCGACTACGCGGGTCCGATCTCTTACACGCCTGTAAGGCGTCGAGGCGCTAGGAGCCATAAGGCTTATTTATGCGTCTTTACGTGTCTTACCACTCGCGCGGTTCACATTGAAATCGCTACGGACTTAAGTACGGACAGTTTTCTAGCCGCTTTAAAACGCTTTCTCGCACGAAGAGGTCCCGTCGAATGCATGTACTCGGACAACGGGAGGAACTTCGTCGGGGCACGTTCGTTTTTAAAGGACTTTTACAAATTTGTAAATAAAAACTATCGCACGCGCTTTGAGGAAGAGTTAAGTGGTGTTAAAGAACCGTATTCCGCTGCCTAATCAGTAAGTTTAGATATAAGCATTTATTAGGATTAGGTAAAACATATTTTTTAAGAACCCGCTATTTATGTTTCATGTATACATACTATTACTTAATTTAATATATTTCGCCTGTATCCTCCTCACTCCTCTTATATCAAGTATATGTATCGCACGCTTCCTATTTATGTATATCGCATTTTTTTTTTCTCTTAAAGGCTACCCTTTAAGGGCGGGGGGAAATGTTAACGCCATCTATTGTTGGACTTGTTTTTTTTGTTTTTTTTTTCCTATGATATTGCAGTGATCACGTGATGATCCGATGCAACATCCCTTCCCTCTTTCCTTACGTGCACGGTGGCCGAAGAAAAGACAAGTAGTCGTGTCAGCACCGCTAATCGTTACGCATATCGCAAACCGCATTTTTAAACGCATAAACGAACATAAGACTTAGGTCTCGCATATCCGCATCACCAAATTGTGTCCGGTGGAAGTACGAGCCACGTCGGAAGTGTCCACGATTGCCGCGTGTGTGTTCGTGTGTGTGCCTGGATCCAGGACAGACTTCAGTGGCCATAAACCAGGTACGTGCACGCTCCTGATTTTTCCTTGTGCCGCCATACTTGTTTCCTTTGCTACGTGGACACTGCATACTAAAAAACTTACAGTCCACTCTTATTAACTCAAGCGTGATAGTGGTCCGCCGCCGCGACAACAGTTTGATTCCAATTAATTACGTTAATTTTTTGGACTCATTAAGAAGTCGAACGATTTTCTTGAGATTTGTCAGATTTTTGGTTTTAACTAATAATAATCGATATTACTGTCTTGTAAAATGTTTCTCTGCACTATGAAGTTCTATCAAATTTACAGGTTAATAAATAATAAAATTAGTATATATTTGCCAAAGAGAAAGTATGTATGTACATTCTTACGAAACGGTTGGACTGATTTTAATGAAATTTTCAGATGATTTTGATATTGAATCAAGTTATAAACCTGTAAAGGAAAGTGGCGAACGGAACGGGCTTCTATTTCCCATTGATGTTAAGTGGCTTATTACAATTTTTGTTTTCCTTCAACGGAAAGCGTGTAATAAATTGCAATTATCAATCAGACACATAAGTTCTAAAAGAAAAACTCATTGGTGCCTGCACGAGGTTTGAACTCGTGACCCCCTCGAAAGAGTCGCTGGGCTATCACAATATAGACGTATGGATTATAGATAAAGTATTACGATACATATGTAGCATTACGGATAAATGCGAAAATGTGTTTTTTTGTTTCACCTTTTTTATGTCTGACCGAATCGATGCGATGAATTACGAGCGTTTGTCATAGTTTACTCTAAACCATATATCGACTGTGAACTGGCAAATTATCCTATCTTATTTTTGTCAACTTTTCAGGAATAAGAAAAAACGTGAATTATTATTATTATTTAACATTCATTTATTTATTTACAAATTAAATTACATTTTTAAATATTTTCTAAAACACACAAAAAATAACATTTAAAAATATAAAAAAATTGCTGTCTACGGAGAGCGGAGATAGGACCCAAGCTCCCGGTGGTTAGGACTACAGAGTGAGGAACCTCCTCACAATGTGTGCCGTCTCAAGCAACACCTTTTGTATCTTGCCCTTAATCCAACAACTAAGCGAGAGCCTCTTGAGGTGTTTGGTCGAGACTCGTCGCTAGTAAACCGTTGACCGATATTATTATGTTATGTATTATTCGCAATAATGCATTACATTCGCAATAATGTGTATATATAAATTAAATTTTATGTAATAAAAAAAAAGTTGACTTTATTTATTTAAAAAATTTCTAGTAATACATGTTGATACGGTAAATGATGGGCACTAGTACCTACCCAACGCCGTTAATAAGTGATTTGGCTTAAAATTGACATAGGACATATTGCCGGTTCACAGCCGATATAATATTGCTATGTATGTAATACACGAAGTACTAAAATTACTGCAGAACACTTCCGAGCCGTTTAAAACTATGCAAAAGATAGCCGCTAGTAATAATATTAATACAAATATTTGAAAGGAATATAAATATTCAGACAATTAAAATGTAATTTAATTTTGGCAAGTTTAATTAGCTTAACATCCATCATCTACCTACTTGGGCTTCCACGCTAACAATAATTATATAGCTATTTTATACAAGGGCAACCGCATCAATAAGACAAAAATGTCTAGCTTCTTCATTTATGCTCATAGAGTTATTATTCTATGCTAGGGGAGTCATAGGCAGACCTGCAGGTCTACCATGAACTCTTATTGCGACTCTATTGAGGACGGTAAATTTTAAACTTTCGCGATTCATACTTATTATTATATAAATAAACGGGTCACATCGCGGCAAATTCGAGTTACCTTTTTACAAGGTTCGACGTTTTGACAGAGTTGCATCCGCCATGGTCAATTGAAGACGTAAACTAAATTGTTTTGCTTTTTCATGGTATGAAAGCGACAGAGTTATCTATAGTTCATATAACATTTTCCTTTGCAAACATTACGACCAATGCAATCCACACTTCATAGTACGAAAAGAGAGCGGTTGAGTATACGTACTGACTTTGAATTGAATCGTTTTCTCGTTTAGTAAAAATTCGTCTTTGTGATCGTTATTTTTAAAAGCTTTTGTTAAATTAGCATTTGAATTTTTTCAAGTTAAATTTATTCTTCTCACTTCTCGGTGCCCGATTCAGCTGTAATTTATCATACTGGTCCAGTCCTGATGATAATGCACGTTTATGATAACCATGACCTGATGCTGCTGCCAGGATTGAATCCAGACGAAGGAACAAGTACAGGAACAGTAGGGGCATGCTAGTTTAAAACTTTCTTTAAAGTTCTTTTTTAAAATGACTGGTTTAGTTTAACGATAGTTATATTTTCACTGCACTATGAATTTAATAGATAAACCATCCCACACAGAGGAACGGATATTTAAATCTTCACAGAGATTAATTAGTTTATACTAAATCAATGAAACATTTTGAAAAATAATTGAAATGAATAATTTTTAGAATCTGCCGTTATTTATAAAAAAATTCTCAATCGATGTCAATTAAGCTTTAATTAAGTTTAGCTAGTTAAGTTAGTTAGTAAATAAAGTTTGTAATATTTATTTATTTATTTCAGCTCAATAAAAATACGCGTATATATAAATAAACAATAAATAAAGAGAATATTTTCTATTAAATATTAATTAGGTATAGATAATGAAAGCTACGCCATAATACTAAAAACGCAACAAAATTGAACAACTGATATACTAAATTTTACAAATGATAAACTAGACGTACCGTTTGTGTTTTACTTTTAAAAAATGCTAATTTTAAAACATTGTGTTTGTTGTAATAAAAAAAATGGAATTCCACACCAATAAAACTATGTTTTTAACGACTATCATACACCTACTAATGTTCGAGTTAATTAAAATCGAGACATGTTTGTCTTATATATTGTAGCCGCCTTTAAATACCATTAACCCAACGGCTACTCCTTGCCTGTTGGTTCCCCAGTGTTCACTTAACTCCAACCGCCGTTATTTAGAGCAAGTAAAGTAAAGCAACCGTAACAAATCAACTCGGAGCCTATTAATTCTCGCAATTGGAAAATTTCATAAGTTATATCAATGCATACTAAAAGTGAAAATCATCAATAGCTCCGTGCTATATTACTTAATCTATATAGATTCATGAACGAGGTGAGCAAACGCTCATTTTTTAAATAGTAATAATAAGCGACTCATTAAAGATTGATAACCTCGTTGGTGGGCCGCACGCAGCCATAGACGCGGCACACATACGCGACGTGTGCACACATGCCGCGTGCGTACGTGTGCAGGCGCTGCACACAGAGGCGTGCGATACGCCATTATCTACATTCTCGTATACACTGCTGACTGCTCGGTGCGCTCGCCCACAGCTGCGTTACTTACCGCGCAATGTATATTCTCGGCCATCCATTACATCCGTCGAGTGACGTATCCTTCGCATGTGTGCCGCGTTGCGTACGTGTGAGTTAAGTAACGACCGAACGGCGAATTTTCGCTCAAAACGGGAAGTAGGTACGTTTAAAGGTTGCAAGTTAATATAATAATGTAATTGGGAAGGCTCATAATGATGTGTTCGTAAAAGGTGGTTAAGTGAGGTGGTCGGCGGAGGCGTGTCCGGCCGTTATAAGAGCACCCCGGCGGCCCCAAGTAGGTACGGCGTGCGCGTGCTTCTGTACCAATTGCCAAACGAATAGAAAAAAATAACTGTTCAATATGTCTGAATTTAGCACAAATTATTTATCAAACCGCTAACAGTTTTGATCATTGGCAAAATATGCTTCCATGGAATCATCTCGAAACTCGTTCGATTCATATGACTATATTTTGCAATACTCGCTAATTTTCTGTATTTTAGTTTTAAGTATAGTGACTCGCTGATATTTGTGGCATGATGCAAATTTGTTTCCGCATTTATTGAAAGGCAATATCTTGCTGTGCTATTGCATTTGGCTGATGCAACATAATTTTACATATAGAGTGAAGAATTAGATCAATTTCTAATTGCATATACATTATTGCTTATTTAAAAAATATATAAAATTATGCTTCTTGCAATAGCTTTAAACATGTATTACGGTATTTTTTGTGACTTTTTATACTCTAAAAAAATGTTACTGCTTTGTATATTCGCTTTGTTATTATAAAAGAAAGGAAAACATTATTTTATTATGATATAGGTTAGGTACCAAACTATAAATATATATTTTTAATCTATACTAACATGCTGTAAATTACGAGACAAAGAATAGAAGGCAACCAAATTAATGGCTATTTATAGTTAAAGCCTTTCTGCGTTTCGTCTGTTTCGGCCTCACTTTAGCTTGCAAATATTATATTCAATGCCAAATCGCTTTGCTTCTGAAGGCGCATACGTCTTAAAAGGGGGCAAGTGCACGCTTTTTTATATATACGGATGGTATTATAACTTTAAAGGTATGAATATCATCATGATGTTCTGGTTTCAAATAGATGATTTGTAGAGAAGGAATAATATTACTTAATACCTCAGTACATACGAAGTTCGTAGAAAATAGAAAAAGATATACAATAAATGTACAAACTAGTGACTTTCCCAAACTGAACATTTTACAATCCCTATATAAGCTATATAAAACAATATAAACTAATTAGAGTCTTCGACTTCAGTCGATTCAATGAAAAATTATATCTAAGGATTGTAAGAAGACTGTTTAAATCCTTAAGCCAAATGATAAAATATTTTACGGTAACTTAAGCTACGAAATCTAATCGAAATAATATCCTGGCGCTATGAATGAAGAATGTTCCTTTAAAGATTTCCATTCTTGGAATCATCCAAATCATTTATATTTCTGAACCAGCATAAGAGTAGACGATTCAAAAATAATATTTATAATTTGTATTTAATTTGAATTCAGAAAGAATGGAAACTAAAGATTTTCTTATTGAGTATTAAAGTAAGACTTTCATACTCAATAAGAGTATTTAATCTGTAGGTAATTTTCCAAATATTTTTGTATTATCGCTACCAATCGAAACAAATACGAATAACAGATATGCCTGCGCTTAGCTACCTAAATTTTATATTATTTGATAACACTTCTAGGTACCTATTGCATTTATCAAAAGATAAAGATAACGCTATATACAAAATCTATATCTGCTTAATTTTACAATCAAATGTAGTGCGGTAGACAACGTTTCAATATGATGACGTCAATTAAAAAAAATCTGAAATTTAAATTTTTCTGCTGAAATTAATTCCTCATATAAAAAAAAACTGGCGACCATTTTGGTTTAAACCGCTATATAGTCCTTAGTTAGACCTCTTCTTAATATTGTATAATATAATATAAATATTGTAGTTAAATATTATGAATATATTGTAGTTAAAACTTGTTTTCCGTTTATATACGCAAATCGTTAAAATAATATCCTTCTATTGTTAAAGAGTTGATACAGATTTTTGTTTATGTATTTTTATGTTATTAATTAAATTTACTGTTAAGCACAGAACTATACGTTGCAATATTCAGATTGATCTCTCTGGTTGGGCTCTGTTTAATTTTATTACGTCTATTAACCAATATTAGGTACATTAATCATATCTTTTCATCATTATTTATTTTGTTTCCAACATTGTTGTTATTAAATTACATATCGCTCATGGGTTGCAATAGTGGCACAAATCAGAAAACACGTGTTCTGGAATAGGTATACGTAAATAGTAAAATACACATTTTTGTCAGCAGAAATACCGGCAGAACATAATTTGATATTGCACCGTTCGTCTATGCAAATTAAAGCATTTTTCATAGCAATGAAAACTTTAAACCCATGATTTTTTGAGTTGTGCCACTAATGCACTAATAAGCGATATGACTAGAGGAGTTAAAAAATAGGATATAATATGCAATAGTTTCGTCACCTAAGATTTTTTAAATATTTCTTAATCTTTTTATATGATTTATAGAAGCAGGCGTTACTTTGCGGAATTCCATATTACAAGCAATATAACAGAACTAACTACTTTGCTATAATCCGCACGGGTTAAGTGAATGCATGCAAAGCCAATGTGTATGAAGCAGGCAAAATCTACGCACCTTATACATGCAGGACCAGCCACCACATGCACCCCAAGGCGCAATTCACCAGCAACAACGAACACAAAAGCAGCACACACACCCACCACCACAATCAACGACAAAAATCGTACTGTCGTGAAGCCTATCCTCCTGATGATGCTTCGGTTTCGGGGCGAAACGATCGTCGAGATTGTGGTGGTGGGTGTGTGTGCTGCTTTTGTGTTCGTTGTTGCTGGTGAATTGCGCCTTGGGGTGCATGTGGTGGCTGGTCCTGCATGTATAAGGTGCGTAGATTTTGCCTGCTTCATACACATTGGCTTTGCATGCATTCACTTAACCCGTGCGGATTATAGCAAAGTAGTTAGTTCTGTTATATTTCTTAATCTATACTTATCATAAAACAAAGTCCCAAAAAGCTGTCTGTCTGTATGTAATCGATTTTCTCAAAATCTACTGAACGGATTTTTGTACGGATTTCACCAAAAGATAGTGCAATACTTCCGAATAGTTTAGATACATAACGGTATTATGTAAATTGTGTTGAAGAGATCGCACAGTTGTTAAAAAATTTGCTCGCAGGGAGATTTGGTCGCGTGCGCTGCGTAAATCAGCAGAGATATGCTAAAGTAATGTATTACAGAATTGTAGATCTATAAAAATACTACAAAAAAGTCTGCGATCGCATGTCTCTATCTGTTATGGTTAACTCACAATAAATAAATGATAAATAAATAAATATATGGGACATTTACACACACGGTCGTCCATCCCCAAAGTAAGTAACTTAATACTTGTGATATGGGTGACGGACAACTGGTAAATATATACATATATAGTTTTAAATACATACTTAAATACATATATACACCCAGACTCAAAGAACCAACAAATTCTAAATAGAAAATGTTGGTTCTCGGCGGGAATCGAACCCGCGACCCACGGAGCCGAAGACAGGGTCACTGCCAACTGCGCCAACGGGTCAGTCAAATATACACTTACACACACACACACACAGACTTACACAATAACTACTTTTGTTTAAAATTTGAATTCTAGAAAAACGCTTGTGAGACGCTGATTTCAACGCGGGCGAAGCCGCTGGCACAGCTAGTTTAGTCTAATTTCTTTTTTCTTTTATACTGTTTTAATAATGATTGAGTTCAGTATAAAACGATTGGTAAATGTTCTATTGTGATGACGAAGTCTCTTGCTAATTTATTTATTTAATACCTACGTATTATAGTTTCGTCGACAGTAAGAGGCGAAATGTCGCCGGAATACATTAGTTGATAATAAATGTTAATGTTATGACAGGAATATTATAATCGATCGTTTTTATTCGTCAACTCAACGCTTGTTAAAACAATTTATGAACCTCAAAAATAGTTATGACTACCATTCTAAAATATATTTAGATGAAATCTATATTTCGTCCTACTTATTGCATCATATTGTACGTATTATATATTTACTGATTTAGTGGTCGACGGAAAATATTTCAAATAGAGCTTAGGCAAAATTTAAATATATGGTACACTTAAACGGTCTTCCATCCTTAAAGTAAGTAACTTAATACTAGTGTTATGGGTGACAGACAACTGGTAAACATAATTTTAAATACAATACACACCCAGGCTCGAAGAGCCAACAAATTGTTTATAGAAAATGTTGGTCCTCGGTGAGAATCGAACCCACGACGTGCGGAGCTGAAGGTAGGGTCACTACCCACTGCTCCAATGGGCCAGTCTAGGCAAGGCAGTAAATTCACTTCAAAGTAAATGCTGATTTATACCCGCTATATATAATACAATTGCGAAAAGTATCTGTCTATTTGACAATCATGTCTAATCCGCTAGATTAAAGTAGATACATATAAATACATTACATAAAGTAAATTTTTGGCCAGAACTGTCTCGTGCATCGTATGTTGTCAATTGCGAAAGTAGTTCGTGGTGATATATATATCTTCCATGACTCTGTTAATAGGCGCTGTTAATCTATATATTTATTTAAGTTAATTTTTTTTTTTAAATTTGACAAGTTTTGCTTTTTATAATATAAGTAATATTTTGTAATGTAATATTGTAGTTTAATATAATATGTTTGGTACCCAGTAAGCATGCTAGATTCACATCAAGAAGACATCAATTATTGTAAGCGAAAACTTATGTTGAATTTTTGATTTCTTCAATTATATGTGAGTTTTGTGAACTAAATAAAAAACACATAATTTTAAATACATACTGAAGTATATACACCCAGGCTCGATGAACCAACAAATTGTTGTTAGAAAATGTTCGGAGGGAATCGGACCTGCGACCCGCGAAGCTGAAGGCAGGGCCAACTGCTAACGCGCTAGTCGCCAGATGAGAAAAAAGGTATAAAAAAATATAACTTCCTTTTATACTACTTTTTACTTATATTACTTTTTATCTTAAAGAAGTATAAATAGGAAAGTATATTTAATCCAAAAATTATTTTAAATTTAAAAAGTGAAATATGTTGGGTTTAAATATATATCTACAAATATTTACCTGTTAGATGTGTATCTTTCAAAAGAACACTCTTTGACCAATTTCAATTTGCTTTTGGGTTTCACACATGAAAAATGTTATTTGATTAGTATCTTTAAGGCATAGCAAGAATAGCAATGATTCGAGTATATATTTTAAAAATATTCATACAGGACCAAAATGTTTTTAGTAAATTATCTAATTCCTGTTACTTTGTTAATTCTGCAGGCCTACCATGAACTCTTATTGCGACTCAATTGAAGACCATACCATGACGTCTTAAAGACGCACACTTTAAGTCGTTACCGAATGAGCGTTCGGAATTCGTCCTAAGAACATGTGAGTAAAAGAGACAGAGTTCACTATAGTTCATATAACGTTATCCTTTTCAAGCATTTCAACCCCAATGCAATTCATACTTCATGGTACGAAAAGAAAGCGGTTCGCGATCGTCGTTTACGTCTTCAATTGAGTCGCAATAAGAGTTCATGGTAGGCCTGCTGACCAGTAATCTAGGATACTACTATACTACATATTCTTCCTAAGTATAATATTTTATTAAAAACTCATACATATACACGAATTGTAAAATATTTTAAATCCATCAATGTTTAATTTTTTATATAACATTTTTTTTTTATCAAATTCGAAGTTTAATATTTTCTTTTCACTATAATATATATTATTTTCCACTTTCATCTAGTTTAATTTGTATAAGATTATTTTTGAACATTCAGAGAATACTATTACAATATTATTTCAAAACTATACTCAATGGAAGCGTTGAAAGTTAATGAATAACATAAACTTTTCCACGATTACATCATTGCTTAAATCACAAAATTCTTTACTGCTCTACTAAACTTGATACTGTCATGACATAATAAATACTAGGAATAATATCAAAGAATGTTTGTATTGCATTTCATCTTTGTAGTTATTATAAAACAAAGTCCGCAAAAGCTGTCTATCTGTATGAGATCGATTTTCTCAAAATCTACTGAAACCATTGTTGTAAGGTTTTTACTAAATGGTAGTGCAATTCTTCCGAAAAGTTTAGGTTAATTTATTATATGAGGATACAGAGGAAATACTATATAATCAACCTAAATGCGCACACACGCCCACAGACACACACGCACACACAGAACGCTCACACACACACGCCCAAACACACACACACACACACACACATCCACACACGCCCAATCGCACGCGCACGCACACGCGCAGACTTTTGCATAACGAATTCAACATACATTTTTATTAACTTTATAGTATAATGTAGTTACAATTATTTTTAAGAAGCATGGTTTAATTTTGTAACGGAGGAGGGCGTTGTTCACTGCAACACATTTTATAATACTTCTGCAGGACCAACGTCTATTTTTCTTATGTACTATTTATTGTTCCCAATAAATGTTTATTATTTAAAAAAAATAGTGTACTACGGTTTTATGTAAATCGTTTAGAAAAAGTCGCGCAGTTGTAAAAAAAATTACCCTGTTGGGAACTTTAGTCGTGTTCACCGCGTAAACCAACAGAGGTACATTGGAATTATGTACAAGATAATTATAGATCTACAAAAATACATTTAAAAAGTCCGTGACAGCATATCTCTATGGTTACCTAGCAAAAACTACTTTTATTATCAAAATGTCAATTGAATATGATTTTCACGCGAGAGAAGCCGCAAGTCCAGCTATTCGTAAATAAATATAGCAAATTACAACAGCGTAGTTATACTAAGTTTTTTAATGTAAGTTTCGTCAATATTTACGATATAAAGATTATTAATATGATTAATTTTCCATTTCCATTAAAGAAAGCACATTTTCATTTAAGTAATGAAAGATTTAAAAAACCTTTCAAAGCTCTTAAGCATCAAAAAACGATAGTAAATTTAAGATTCATCATAATCATTCTCGTGCCAAGTTACAATTAGTAAATTTAAGTAAATAGACTTTTGTTTCAATGCTACGACGCTTAAAAAATCCTTTTTTTTAATATTTTAAAATAACGGTATAAAATTAACAAGACTAAAAGCCTCATCTCGTCTCAGAGAGAAAAAGGTAGAATTTGAGCAACCAAGCTGCGCGAATGTTGATTGCTATTATGTCAGATTACACATATCCCAAGAGTCCCATTCTATAGATCTGTGAGAGGCGAAAATTCTTGGAATGCATGTAATCTACCTTCACAAAACTGTGTTCACGTCGAATCAAACTGTTGTCTCCGATTCCTCTCCTATGACCTTCCACTAGCACCTATGCGTAGTCTACATTAAGGTTGCATATGTCATGGGCCGACTTGTATAACTTGAAAACTTGTATAAGACCAATAATACTGTGAAAGCAACGCGTTCGCGTTTAGAAATTCAGATCGCTCATGCTCCAAAGAGTACAGAAGCAATTCATGCAGACAGCCCCTGTACTGTTCGTACGTCAACCTGCGAAGTGACCTCGACTTTCCCACCATCATCTCGAACTCGCGCTTAAAAAAACTGAAATCCATCTGAACCCTGCTACATCAGTAGGTTTCAATAACGTTCTGATTGGATCGTCTCATCGAATATATTTACGTCCAAAAAGAGTCCTATATGACCGTCGATCAAAACACAAATGCTATCAGTGACATCGCCGGCGATGAATATATCTCAATCTGACATCGGTCAGTCGTGGTTTCTCACTATATTTTTGATGTCATGTCTGATCGCAGTCATACCACCAATGCCATTACATTGCCCTATGCAGCGGCCTGGTCTCATAGGAAATTTTCTTAGGATGCTTCTGCAACTTTTGCGCTATACACTCTGCACGGCGAAACTTTTTCTATACCCATTTGCTCGCACTTTCCACCCGATTTAACTTTAAAACTTATCATAGCTGATAAAAATTGAGAAATTTTACTATTTCAGAAAAATCTTTCACAATCGTGCTTTAAAAAACATTACTTCTTGTGGATTTAAATTATTTCCGGAAATTAGTTTAATTTAATTAAGGAAAAAACCGTAAATATGATTATTACAGTCCGTACTCCAGTGGTATTTTTCAAGCGGGATAAAACTTACACTTAAATTTGATATCAGCGCCACATATTGGAAATACCGTAGGCGATAATTATTCGTATGCGTCATGTTACAAAGGCATAGAGGTACATTCATACTCATATTTTAAATGCAGATGTGATTATCTTTCTTTTACATCCGAACGATGGAACGGATCGATGTGATTGTCAAAGATGTAATTGAAGGACTGAGAACCAATATAGACTACTTTTATCTCGGGGGTACCTTCATGCAGACAAAAGTCGCGGACGCGGTATGTGCGGAATTTTGTAAGATCTTATTTAAGGAAATTGTTGAAGAGTCTGCCATTCCTCTTTCATATTTGTAATTTCTTAAAAAAAATAAGAAAATTTTAACTTTAAACAATTATACGATTACAATTGTATTATATAGTAAACTTTTGCAACACACATAAGTGTTTCTTTAGGAACTGCATGAACGCGTTTCCTCGTCACTTATCTCGTCGACTGTACTGGCAATATTATCAGTTTTTGTTTCACAAGGTATGTTTCGGAATGAATTCCTAAGAATACAGAATCTCACTGGTCCTTTTTACGGCATCACTTCTGCTAATTCTCATCTCTCTTGTAATATCTTCAGTACAAATAATGCGTAATGTGTTTAAAGAACGCGTTCTCATGTTACCTAAACCTATATTATTAATTCATAAGATAACGCTTACAACTGCTGTACCTTTTGTATAGTCCTTAAGCACACAAATATATCAAGCATACAATTCATAGTCTTGATGTTTTTTATGACAATATCATCATCAAATCATCATTTCTATTGAAGTCTGCACAACGATATTTCATTGTCCATAATTTCTGCTCTGTAACGCACTTTAAAGAAAACTCTTAACGGCTATACAATCTCTTTCTTTTCTCAGTTTTTTAAAGATTTTACTTACTCTATATACGAAATTCAGAGAGTGCATTTGACAACAATTTCCTCTTTTCTATAATGAAAGTCACCTGAACGAGAGATCTCAAAATTTCTTAATATTTTTTTTTGTAATTTTTGAAGTCAATATAATTCACTGCATTAATTTCAAAGAAATAATGATAATTCTTTATTGAACACAAATATTAATTAATATTTCTCCTCTTATCTAAGGCATGACTTATATAAAACTGAGTTACGGTAAGATTATCTCTAGCGCTCAAACTAGGCTTAGCCTGTATCTTATTAAATAACGTTAGAGGATTGAATAAGTAGAGAAACCTATGCGATCATGAAATTTCAGTCTACAGAAATATATCTGGTTTAGTACGAGTATATAGATCGCTTAGGTGCATTACGTGAAATTTAGTGGTAGTAAAATTTGAGTCCTACAACATCGTGAGCAAATCAAGTTCGGCCAGATGCAACGAATGTTTATTTTATATTAGTGAACAGTAAAATGTGTATTAAATTATGTATTTATAAGGAAAATATGATACATAATGTAAGTGTTGTAAACGTAGTAATAATTCAATCCTATATGACGATGTCGTCAGCGGTTGTAATTGCTTCAGCTTACTTGGAACTCCCTTCCACGTGCAGCTTAGGGTTGTCTATTTTGGAAAATAAAGAATTTGCTTCAGAATCTTACATACATTTCATACACTACAGTATATTTGGACTTTGACAATCTTAAGGTTATTTCCTAGATAAATACTTTTATATGTAAAATAAACAAAAAATTAAGAAATAAAATTTTAACACTAAATTTCTATTTAGTATACCTAATATTACATACATTGTTAAACATGTATAAATTCACGAAAACAAGGTATATCTTAATTATTAGATTCAAAATTAATTTTTATGGTGTCCATTAGGTACATTATATGGAGTAGATATTAGTGCGAATATGACAAAAAACCTGATTTATAGGTACTTATGTCATTATCTTATCGTAAATTATTCTCATAAGTCCATTTCATATTGATTAACATAAATATAACACTTTCCGCAATTTCGTGTAAAATTAAAAAAATAAACAAAGCTTGGCAAGAAAAAGCTTGACGAAAATAAAAAAATATATAATAAATAATACTAAATCGTACATGATGGCAGCCCTAGTGCAGCTCCCTCGCGGTGTCATTTTCCTTTACTTGCCGGGTTACAACGAATTTATATTTTTCCTATGCCACTAAACTGTGCCGACTGCTCTCCAATTTCTCGAAACCATTTACAATTCGATTATCAACCTTAGCTAACCATAAATAAGGTTGATAAATAACTATTCACAATATCAAACGATGGTGGTGGCAAAGTACCATCGTTATCATGGTATGCGGCACACGTGTTTCTATTTCCGCCCTTTGCTTCCCTCGGGGAGCCAAGGACAGTAATAAAACTCTTACTTAATTGCGTAGTTGTAATTAATGAATATAGAACGCTTTGGGAAATCCGTGTTCTAAATAATATCTATACAAATTTGAAGGCAAGGGGTTTACGTATCACATTTGCAGTATTTAACAAGGTTCTTATGAACCCATGGCTAGACTAGACTAGAGCATCTGACCTTCGCAACCCAATCCCTAACAACCAGTCATGTGATATTGGAATTAATTTAAATGCGTTACTTTGCAATCCAAAATACAAAAGTAAAAAAGTAAATACAAAAATAATAAAGTAACCATATATTTAATATAAATTGACTTCAGTCCGTTTCGTGGGTCGCGCGAGGGCCAAAATTTTCTATGATCTATTATGGTTCTTCGAGTCAGGGTGTATATTTGTATTTAAGTATGTATTTAAAATTATATATGTATATATTTAGCAGCTGTCTGTCATCTATAAAACAGATATTAAGTTACTTTCTTACCCAAAGTCCAACAAAAAAGATACTATACTATGCGATATAAGACAATCTATGAAGTGCTATATAAAGAGGCACTATTCGTTGAACCAAAAAGCACTATCGACACCATACATTTACTATAAGACTTTTATTGGGGGTGTGCAGAAATAGTGTAGCGTATATTATGCCTGCTCCTCAATATCGGTGGTGATCGTTGATTGTGTGATCGTCTTTAATCAGCAAGATCATCGTGAACGTGTCCAGACGATCGCCCGTATTATCATAGGTATGTATCACCCAGCGATTCCGTTTGATGCGTGTGTGAGGAGCCGACAATCATAGGCGATCATAGAATGTGATTGACGGCTACAACTGAATATACCCTCTACAGTGCAGACTCTACACGATTGTGCTCGCGATTAATCGTTTAAAATCGCCGATTATGAAGAGCTATTTAACAATTCTCTAGTTCAACTCGCTGCTTCTCGATAACAGCACCTTTTCAAACCAGTGGTAGTTTCATTAATATATGACGATTCAAAAAAGCTTGTAAAACCCAACTTGAAAAGAGTAATTTGCAAGGGCCTAGCTAAAATTCTATACAGGGGAGAAAATTGTCGCAAAAATCTAGACTATTTTTTTTCGTAACCTTAAAAATATGAGGAGCTCACATTTGTAATGGAGGTGTACATTTGTAACATTATACGTCTTATGAAAGCCTTTTATAGTGTCAATATGTTGTTAGTTTCCCAGTGTTACAGTTTTCAGTGTAAGGGGGGGGCAGCTTTTGTATTTCAAAAGAAATTTGTATTTCAGCCGTGAATTTGTTCCAAGAAACAGAGACCTATATTGAAGATTTTAATTATTTATGGTATGTAGGTACATTTACTGACTGGCCCGTTGGCGCAGTGGGTAGTGACCTTTAGCTTTGCGGGTAAATAGACTCCACGACAAAATCGCAAAGCAAAAAAAAATAGAAAATAAATATAGTGCTAAATGTATAGTAGACTATCTGCTTTGCGATTTTGTCGTGGAGTCTATCTCCTAAAGATGCTTCAGTTGCGGAGCGAAACGATTGTTGAGTTTGTGATAGTGAACGTGTGTAGTGCTTCTGTATTGTGGTGCAGTGGTGGAGGTTTGTGCATGTGTTTTTACGAATCCTGCATGTAAAGGGTATGAAAAAACGGTTAGTCCACTATACATTTAGCACTATATATATTTTCTATTTATTGTATCGCGGATAATAGCAAAATAATTGTATTATTACTTTTGCAATTTGTTGGTCCTTAGAGCCTGGGTGTACATTTGTATTTAAGTAAGTAATTAAAATTATATATGTAGTATATTTACCAGTTGTCCGTCACCCATAACATAACACAAGTATTAAGTTACTTTGGGTACGGACGATCGTGTGTGTCATATATATTTATATTTATTTACATTAATACTAATCGGAGAGTTGTACAATCCCATCGTTATAGTGACGTTTATAGGCCTGTCTTCGAGCTAATGCCTACTATAAAATTTCGTGTACGATCTGGTTGTTACTTTTAACGTGGGAAAAACAAAAATCTATTAGCACGTCTTAAATAAACATTTCAAATTCAATTTATTTGAAAGGGGATGCAATGGCACTGTATGTTAATATATATATAAAAATAAATCTATTTCCCTTGTTCATCGCATCTCGCGAACGGATGGAACAATTTAGCTATTTTTTTTTAATTATTGTTAGGAGTAGGTTCTTGTAAAATAATAAATTTTGACAATGAATGTAGAAGGAGTAAAATATTAAGCGGAACATAAGAAAATTTGAGAAAATTCTCTTATTTAAATAGTTAAGACGTACAACGTCCATCGAATCGCTTAGTAAATAATATGATATAAATGCAGAATAATAAGTTATTTATTCTAACATAGACTGACTAAAAAAACTAGAGCTAACAGAGGGTAGAACATGAAAGGCTCTATTTATATCTACAGATTTATGACTGTAGAGGTTAAAATCTTGCATCCATTTAAAATCTTTGATGCATATTTTGCAGTAGATTGCATACTAGATGTAGGTATATATTGTGCATTTTTATACGTGAAAAAACTATTAGCCGAAATAAATTTTGCCAAAACATATATACAATCTTGACGTGTGGTATCCGGCAGATTAGATTACGTATTTCTTACCGAGATGTCGTAAAAGGCGATTACGGTGTCTAAGTTGACGTCAGGCAGGCGGTCGGTCGTAACATATCAATTTAATTATGTCACAACATGTTTAAGACATGATGTGCCGACCCCACTTAGAGTGAGATCGCGGCAGGAGAATGATAATGCGATCGCCCGTAGCGTGTTACGAGATGTGACCGCCCGCACATCTTCCTTGCTCCAATACCCACGCAAGGACTAAGTTAAACGGTTAGCTTAAAGCTGTAGCTTATATATAGTAGAAATGCTATCAGAACTTATATGCAGTGCAAACTAAATCGATGAAGGAGATTCTTAATGTACTAGTTATTCAAAATTGTGTATTAATATTTTTTTTATCACACTATTCATATTGATAAATAAATGAATTTAATTAATTAAATATTCGAAGTTAAATCCTCTCTATTAGACTCCAACGTTATTTTATGAAAAGTATGCTATATATAAAGTTTGCTTTATAATATAATCATTTCATAAATAAATTTTTTTAAATATAAGTAATATTATTTCTTATATGAAATAAATGAATCCTTTGATTTTGAAGCATCACGATACAAAATAAGAACTATTTAAATTCATTTTTATCAATAACTTAATACTAAGCTGCTAAGAGATAAGTTTGATAATGAGAGATAAATTTATATAAAATAATATAATTATTTAAATTTAAATGTATATTTTAGGATACAGACTAGAGAGAAAGAGACGTTTAATTTGTAACTGAAAATTTAATAATTATTCCCATCGTGGTAATGTCGTCGTGTTATTTGAATTTTTTTCAATTAGATAGGGGTACGAGCAAAATATATCACCTTGCAACCTCATAACAAAAATCATTGCAGATTATTTGATGAGATGTTCTAAAGAATTGCTTGTTTGATTTTTTTTAACGATGATATATAAGAAATTTAAATAAAAGATTTATCTTTTTTTTAATTCCCTGCTCATGGTATCGATTTGTCTTTAAGCTAATTTATTTAAAGAAAAATGCCTTTAAAGATCACCGAAAGCCGAGAACCAATTAGGTTATAGTAGATGTATAAAAAAACCGAATAATAATTATTACATATGTGTATTATTTTCTTAAAATTTAATTTTATATTCTAATATAAATTGTAATTATAATTTTAAAAGTGTATTTATAATAAAACTAAATTTTATAGATACAATTAGTAGGTATATTATTCTCTTTTACATTAATTAATTTAACATAATATTTTTTTATTTTTGTACACTAATAATGAACAGAAAATATGAATATAAAATTTTATTTAAATGTTCAATATTAATTTTTTAATGTTACTAATTTATTGTAGAATCAATTAAAGTCGAGTTTTTTTAAATGAAAATACCCTTCTCACTAATTAATATTTGAAAATAAATTTAATTATGATAGCACATCGAATTTTTTGAATCTCTATGATGTGCGTTCATAATTTTCAAATAACATTTAAAAAAATTCTTTTCGATATTTGATGACATTTCTTTGGCGCCATTCGGCCGTGGGACACGTGCAGTCGCGCACGGTTTTACATATTTTTACCGTTCCGACCTTATCTACCCGATGCATTTAGAGTGTCGATTTTAACAATTCTCAGAATTAAGGCATCTTTCTCGGAACATTCTACCTACCCCGACGCGCCGCCTCTGCCACCAACGGCGACCGGGCGGTATTTTTTATTCGACACACATCGCCCCGTTTAATAAAATATTCCAATACGGATAACGTACCGCTAATTTTGGAGAGTAATTTTAACAACTTTACGTGAGCCCCGACGGCAGCCGACGTGCTGTCTTGACGTCACAGATGCAGTGCGGCCGGAAAATTTTTAACAATTTTCCTCCACGCACGGGACGTTATACTTAAAATTTTATTTCATAGATTAAACGTATAGGCTTGCGCCTCTCCGTTGATGGCAAAATGTTCGGGGTGCGAGATATTTTTTTTACCTAGCGGTGAGTAGCGAGGGGCGCATCGAAGCCGCCGTACCCGCACCGGGCGCTCCGCCTGGGCGGGCCCCGCGCCGCGACACTTTTACTCTAACGTGAACGACTCGCTCTAAATCTTTCACCACAATTAGATCCTGGAAGATCTAATTCGATCGAATGGAGAATAAAAATTCAATATTTTTTACACATCGTCCTCCTACGTGGGCTACGCGACCCCAATTTTTAAAAAGTCCCCCGGGCTCTTTCGCCCACCGAAACGGTCGCGGGCGACTCGTCTCGGTAGCGCCTCTCGGGTGGATGTCAAAAACGCAACTTTGGTGAATTTTTTTTAAGGGGAAAATTGGGAAAATCCATCGAAGTTCAGAGGGCGCCGCATCAGATGCGCTGTTTTCTAAATTTTTTTAGCGGTTTCGGAGGCTCGAGGGGTGTCAAGAGGCGATGGTGTCGAAGTCAGGGAGCGTGCGCGGGGACGCTCGCACCCTAAACTTGCACAAAAAGTTGATGTTTTGGGCGAGAGCCGTGTGTTTATGGTGGCGGCGCGAGGCGCGGGCGGCGGCGGCGCGCCATTGGCCGTGCCGCCGCCGCGCCGCCCGCCGCCCGCCGCGACTCCCTACATTACCTTACATTAAATTTAATTATTAACATTTTAATTTTATAAAATATTGAATACTAATTTTGAACTGGAATTAATAAAAATAAAAATAATATTTTTAATAATAAAACCACGAAGTGAATCATGTTTTTTATGTGAGTTTTACTTATTTATTTATTTATTTTAAATTTTTGTTTATGTGTATTAAGCATGATTATTCCGTTTTCATAAATGTGTTATAATTTTTTAAAATTATATTTGCCTTAAAGTATTTTAAAAATTCTTTAAAAGTTCTTAATTAATTCATTGAAATTCTTTAAATCATTTTTTATTATTTTAAGTATAATTTATTTAAAATATTTTGAAATAATAAATTAAATAGTGATATAGAGAAAATATACCATAATAATTATTTATATTCTATTTTTATTATTAATAAATTTAGAAAAATATTTTAATAATTAATATTGTTTTTAAATTTATATTTATCTTACTTTAAAAAAGCAAAATTTTATTTCACTTATAATTGTTTTATCTATCATTATTTTGATATTGTCTTTGTCAAAATAACTTTTAATTTTTTCATTATTATTAGATCGGTTTGAATAAATTGTAACATCATGACACATAACGTCATAAAATATATACATATAAATTTATATTGTTTTAACAAAAAAAACTTGCAACAACAAATATAATTTTTCATAGATTTCAGTACCGAAACTAAGTTATCACACAATCCGTCGTATTATTTGGCCAATTTAAACCAAAACCAATCAAACCTTTTACCAATGTTTGCATGCTGACGCTACAAAGAAACAAACTCTCATTTATTATATTATAACTGAAATAAATAATATGCGCGCTGTCAACCTGTGACCTCAAGTATAATTAAAAATAAATAATGTCACTAATATCTAATGTAAATACAATAAAAACTTTAACTATTACGTCTAATGTCATTGATTTTTATTAAAATTCCAGAAACTATAATGAAATCTAGTTAAAACGCAGAAATAATTTTTACATATAAAATAAAGCCTCAAAACATTAGAAGTAACAATTTTATATACTTTAAAGTACAATTTATTTATTTTGCCTAAATGATATCTAAACAAAATCAAATCAAGATTTTTTTCAAATTCAAAATTAATTAAAAAGTTTATTCAAGTAAGCTATTTCGCGCACTTTTGAATCGTCAAACATCAATATGATTAATGAAGCTACAACTGGTTCGGAATGTTGCTTATAACGAGAAGAACCAGCAAGAAACTGCAATGTTTTAAACATTTTCAATTTTACATTAATGACCCGCAGTCTTGAAGCTTAAAGGATTTTCAAATCCAGGCAATTTTATCATCCAAATAATCTTCAAGTTTGTAATATGCTATTATGTAGAAGCATATTACAAAATTGAAGTCTCTTACATTGTATGTTAATTATTGAATAATTAAAGAAAATGGCTATAAAATACATACATAATAAAATTTCCATCTCACGTGATAAGTTTTGATTTGTTTGATTTTCCACTTTGCAATTGGTGGGGTAAGAATAAAATTCAACAAAAACTCACTTTAAGTAGACTGTAAGGTTATGTCAAGCGCTTTCCGACCGCTTAATTTTTTATCCCAATGTTTATTCAAATTTCCACTTAATAATTTCAACAAACATACTTTATGTTTCTTAAACGCGAATTCCTTCTTTAGTGCAAAGTTGACTACTAGCTCAAGCATAAAAGCTGGTTATAGAAGCAAACTATTTGGGGAAAGGTAAACGTGCAACGGGCTCACTGAAGCGACAGGCAGGTGTGAATTCCACCCCATTCTAAGCCCCAGGAAAACCTTAAGATTTTCTGATAAGTTGTTTTGTACCAAGTTATTCTAATTTAGTTAATCCATAATTGTCGTATCCGTGGGACCCTAATTTAAATTTTATAGGAAACAGAAACTTTTAAGTATATATTAGTTATGGAAGAAGGGTTACTATCTTTTAATGAGAAATATATTCAATTAACTGAAGAAATCAACCCTAAGTCGTTTGAATGTCCCCAGTATATATTCAAATAGAATGTTAACGACAATACCTTAAAAGGAAACGAAAATATGTATGGAGCAACAACGAGCGAAGTTAGAATTTATAATAACATGGACATAATTAACGATATATAAAGAAGAATTTAAGAATTAAATAATAAAAGCAGACTTAAGAAATAACGGCGTATCTTTAAAGTAGCGGCCTGTTATAATCCCACTGCTGGGAATAGGCCTCCTCTCTCCGTTTCTGGAGAGAAGGGTTGGAGCTAAGACCTACCACGCTGCTCCAATGCGGATTGGTAGGTCACACATATCTCCAGAATTCTCTAGAGATATGCAGGTTTCCTCACGATGTTTTCCTTCACCGAAAAGCGTGTGATTATTTGCAATTATCAATTAGACACATGAGTTTTAATAAAAAAACTCATTGGTGCCTGCCCGGGTTTGAACACGTGTTCACCTCGAAAGAGTCGCACGATCTCAACGCTACGCTATCACAGCTGTGGCGTATCTTTACTTCAAAATCAAAAAAACAGAAAATGAGGAACTTAAAATATTCTTAGGATTTGCAATAGCTCACACGTAGCCATATATGTCTCATTATGATTATTTTCTATGGGCGTACCTTCAATCGATGGTCTACGAGAAAATAACCCTACCAATTTAGTGCAGCTGAAGAAGAATGTTATTTAGGAAAGTGACAAAATACGTATAGCAACTTTTCAAAAAGTTTTCCAAAATCTGCAACTTCAGTTCCAAGAACTTCCAGGCAACCGAAAGAAGTCATTTCAATATTATTATTTTTAAATCTCAAAAATACTTCTTGTTTCGTTATATATCTTGTTATTATTGTTCTTATAATGTATATATATTTTTTTATTATGTTTCGTAGGTTTTTTTACCTGAAGGATGCAACCGTTATGGCCCACTCGGTATATCAATTAAATAACAATTTAAAGTAATTCCTACTTTTATAGACAATTTAAACCTGAAACTTAAATAAGAAATAAATATGGGACACTTACACACACGGTCATCCATATACAAAGTAAGTAACATAATACTTGTGTTATGAGTGACGGAAAACTGGTAAATATACTACATATATAATTTTAGATACGTACTTAAATACAAATATACACCCAGGCTCGAAGAACCAACAAAATGTTTATAGGAACTGTTGGCCCTCGGCCGGAATTGAACTCGCGACTTGCGGAGCTGAAGGCAGGTTCACTACCCACTGCACCAACGGGCCAGTCGAAACTTATATTAGCTACTAGTACTCCACAATGGCAAATGTTTTTTCCTTCTCACTTCTAAATGCACGATATTTGGCATTAACGTATTCCGCATTAATTAAAACTATTTTTATGCTATTTATAATTTTTACTTACCATTTAATAAATAAATAAATGTTTCTGTATCCAATGCTGGCGCAACTTGTCCCTAAGGAATGCATCTGCTTGAGAGTAGGGATGTCAATATGAGTGACAAAAATCGATTATAACAAATCGATATCTATTCTTCCAAGGAAATCGATTTACAAAAAAATCACACTGACACCTGAACAAGGATTCCCTGTATTTCAGGTCGCCAGAGAGTTAATTCAAATTTATTAATACACGTAAAAATTCGGCAATTTAATTTACAGGTGGTAACAATAATATTTTCGCAAATGAATACGTACGTGGCGCGTGTCTCTTCCTTTGATTTTGACAAATAACACCTGCGCACACAACGACCACACATCTGCTCCTACGTCACCGCTATTGTACATTTCAATACAACGCCATAGATACAAGTCCGAAACGATATAGACAATTGTGTTAAAATGGCTACTCGGCTTAAATTATGATGATCCTGTATCATGTTTTTAGTTTTATCATATAAAAACTCAACACGCACTCGTTCACATACACACACACATACACAAACGCACACACACCATACAAGCACGGACTTAACAATTATATTTCCAAAAGTAATAACAAAACTATTTTGCTTTAATTATATTTCCCATTATGTATGAAATGTTATGGAAGAGCGGGGCCTCCTGTCACAAGTACTAGTAGAAATACTAGTAACTTACTAGGATGGTCCCAGATTCTGTATATAATTTTTATACCGTATTCGTGATGGGAATAAATATTTTTGATTTTGATATTCCTTAAAATTTATGAACTCAAAATTTAATTTTCCCGCGGAACTCATGTCATAGATGCGCAGCCAGGTCTATGGAAGGAGTCAAACGGATAGGAATTGCGTCATGCCAATGAAAAAAATCATCACCCTCCTGTCCTTATCCAACTTTAAGTGAGGTCGGCACATGTTATGAACATGTTGCCACATGATTCAACTTTGTATTTTACGACTAGTCGCCTGCCTTATGTCAACTTACCTTAGTCGTAATTTACGGCACCTCGGTAAGAAAGAGGTTAGTCTATTCTATTCAGCCGGATACCACACGGAAGGTCGACTTACAATAGTCGCCTTTTACGACACTTCGGTAAGAAATGAGGGTGGATATTCTACTCAGTTGGAATGGTCATGAAACCAATTGGTGTGTACGGAACATATTTTTAGTTTATCTTAGCTTAGCTTAACTAAACTAGCTTAGTTTAGCTTCGGAGTAGCTTAGCTTTCGGTCTGCAACACCCATTGAAGTGCGATAAGACAAATACATAAATACACCCAGGCTCAAAGAACCAACACATTGTTTTTAGAAAATGTTGGCCCTCGGCGGGAATCAAGCCCGCGAACCCTAGAGCTGAAGGCAGGGCACTGTCACCTGCAAAACTGACCAGTCAAATTCTCAGTGACAAATAAGAATGAGAAACGCTCAGTAAACAGTTAAATATGAGTTTGACAATCAACTATATAAATATAAAATATTCACAAAACAAATAATGTACAAGCTTCTCCAGATATGTTTTCCTTCATCGAAAAGAAAGTGAAACCGTAATTAAATTCTATCAAATTTAATTTTATTCCAAATATTCTTTATTCAAGTAAACTTGTAAACAAGTGCTTTTAATTCATCTACTTTACTGCTGGTTCGGAAAGCTGTACCTACCGAGTAGAACCAGCAAAGGACTCTGTGGTTGCTCTTTTTAAAATATAAATCTTATAACTAGTTACATTTAGTCATTACTGGAAGTTAAGCCGTAAATTAAAAGGGCCCTTTTCAGTGCAGTCATGTAACTCAGCACGTATGTTATGGTACCAATAATGTCTTGCGACAATCGCTTGCACAGCTGCCTCTGAGTGTCCTATATTGTTTAAGTGTTTATTGAGGTATAGATAATTATGTCCACATGTGATTGATGAGAAAACTAGTACAAATTACCTACGTATGTTGATACATAGTTGATGTATAGAAACTGGCTTTACTCACTTCTTATTTATCAGGCATGCCCGACCAGATTCAAGGCAGTACGGGCTCTTATTCATGAGGTCTTTATGCGGCAGTATCGCGGTAGGCGATATAAAGAGCTCATGAATAAGGGTCACGTATGCGCTTAAAACTAGTCGGGCTCAGCCAAATAAAATATTGATATATAGGCAAATAAAATATTGATAGGTATAGTGAAATGATTCAGACTTTCATAGCAAATATAAACGACATTAAAAATCTAAAAGATTATGCATGTGAAGAGCTCATAGCTGCAATTAAAAATAACCACCCAACGAAGTCCGCGATCACGGGATTGCACTTCTTGTTCCCAAAGTTCTGTCAACTTATGCAAGAATGGAGGAATTTAAATTAAAAAAACATAATACGTTCAACAGAGAAGAGGGCTTCAGATTTCAAAGAAAGATATAGTTGCAAGCTATATCGAGTGCAGATATTATCAGTGTGGTGTATAGAGACCTTACGTGGATTATGCGATTCAGGTGAGGGTAGATAAAGAAAATAATGACGTAGTACTCGAGTTCACTACAGTCATTATTTTCTACTTCAGTGATTTGCGAAACTATTCCCGAATTGTCGGAATTTTGAACATAAAAGTCGTTATTGTGAGTTAACCGTGAGAGATATAGATGATATACATGCTATCGCGGACTGTTAGTATTTTAATTGATCTACAATTCTCTACAGCATTACTTTATCGTATCTCTGCTGGTTTACGCAGCGCACACGACATAAGCTCCCAGCAAGCAAGTTTTTCAACAACTGCGCGATTTCTTCAACACAACTTACATAATACCGATATGTACTATTTACTTAAACCATCTGGAAGTATTGCACTATCTTTTGGTGGAAACCGTACAAAAATCCATTCAGTAGATTTTGAGACAATTGATTACATACAGACAGACATATTTATGGGACTTTGTTTTTATTATAAGTATTATAAATCTTTATTTGTTTTTGTATAAATAAGACATTCTCTATTACTTAACCTTCAATAAACATCCTTAAGTCTACATAAAACAATCTACTTCATGTCTTTTCTATTCTACGTGTCATTGGCAATGTATTATGCCATATTGGCCATATTACACAATTAGAATAATAATATTATATTGGTGAAGGCTAAATAGTGTGCACAACGACAATCAATAAAAACGACAGTAAAAACCTTCAATGCAATACCTTTTTGCGCTTCAAACAAGTGATTTTACAGAAAAATTCTAGTTCTTATTTTTTTTATAAGAGGCAAACGTATCGTTAAAGCAGTCATAACTAAGTCAGATACCTAAGATGGTACAATCGAATTGGACATAAACTTTTTACAAAAGAAATAATAAAATTATTTTGCTATAATCCGCGATACAGTAAATAAAAAATATACTATATAGTGCTAAATGTATAGTGGACTATCCGTTTTTTCATACCCGATACATGCAGAATTCGTAAAAACACGATAAAATCGCAACGCCTTTGCGATTTTGTCGTGGAGTCTATCTCCTGATGATGCTTCGGTTGCGGGGCGAAACGATTGTTGAGATTGTGATAGTGAACGTGTGTAGTGCTTGTATATTGTGGTGGAAGTGGTGGAGGTTTGTGCATGTGTTTTTACGAATCCTGCACGTATCGGGTATGAAAATAAGTATAGTCCACTATACATTTAACACTATATATATTTTCTATTTACTGTATCGCGGATTATAGCAAAACAATTTTATTATTACTTTTGTATTATGGATCTCCGCAAAGTAACGCCTAATTCTATAAATTACTTTGCAATTGTGTTCACTATAACGTTCGCATTTTGTTTTTATTAAAGAAGAATGTTTTGAATATTTTGTCTGAGATCTTTTTGAGATGTTCTGCTTTTTTGAGGGGTCTGCCAACAGTGACTATCTTGTGGTCACTTGGAATCTAATGGCTGTTATTTAAACTAAACATTACGTTCATTTCAACTCTATCTTTGCAACTCGTAAAGCTATACCAGGGACTCAGCGATCACAGCAAAATAGTTTTATCGATTCTTTCATGCGATAGGAATCTGCGGATGGTAAATTAGCATAAACTAAAATCTACTGTTAAACAAACTACGTCCACGTGGAGTGGTTCAAGGATAACTGGGTGCAGTTCCGCATAGTGTCAAAAGCATGATCTTATATGCGAAAACCAACCCTGTTTGTCACCAGAGGAAATTAACTGCAATTAATAATCTTTACTTAAGCGCAAGCTTTATTAACTTTTATACGATGATACACATTTTCTTACTTTGAAGGAAACTTTAGTTTCAAGTGAAGGAAGGTTGATCCGCGACCTTCATGTTACACGCGCTTTATAATACTCCTGGAAGGAAATATATTAATAACTATTGTTAATCAAGACTTCGTTCGCGTCTACTTCAGTTTTGAAAATAACCACATGAGTACCATTTGTTTTTTTCCCGTTACGGAGGAAAAACGGCCATTGTATATCCTATACTGGCTGTGCCAAATCATTGAAATCAGTGTCAAAATTAAAATGTTGAACATAAAAGTAGTTATTAACCATAAGGGATAGAGACATGCTGTCGCGGACTGTTTTGTAGTATTTTCGTGTATCTAGCTCTCAGCAGGAGAGTTTGTTCTACAACCACGCCTCTTCAATACAATTTATATAAAACGCTAATGTACTATTAACCTAAACCAGAAGAATTGCATTCCCTTTTAGTAAAAACCGTACAAAAAATCCGTTTAGTAGATTTTGAGAGAATCGATCAAAGACGAACAGCCTTTGGGGACTTTGTTTTATAATAAGTATAGATATAGATATAATAATCTGATATATAAGACTAAGATACTGATAAGAATATTTCCCTTCATAGCTTATCGAGATAAGTACACGACTTTTATAATAAAAGCGTCTCTAGTACGCAGTGCATGAAATGCTCCTCGTAAGTTTATTTCATCGACTGATACCGAGCTTAAAATATTATTTTTTAATACTCTAAATTCCTCATTTTGTATATCCTTTTTTTTCTTTTTTTTTTCGAACTGACTGTATGCTGTTAGCCCTAATGGCTTTTACAGCGTCTCTGGGCGGGACGGGCGAACGCAGAAGCATCGTTGAGGTTGAGAAATGCAGAGAGTAAAGCACAGAAGCTCTACTTAAGTCGGGGAACATCGTCCTAAGGGTGCCTCCTGTGAGGCCGGACCACGGCTTAGGGCGACGCGTAGTGGAGGGTTCATGGTATGACTTAGATTAGTCATTGCGGCGTCGGAAGTGTGGCGAGAAGCCACGACCGACCGACGTCAGAAAACTGGGACCTCGTCTTCGCCGGCGAAGACGCTGTGTGAGTGTATTACGTGTTTCTGTGTTGGCGATCGTTATTTGATCATCGGGGTCATACAGGACGCTTTTTGGACGCCTATATTTTCGATGGTCAGACCTAACTGGGATGTAGGTAGATGCAACTGAAATAAGGGGGTTCGAGTGTACCTCAGATTTCTCGAAGTAAGATTTCGAAAAACGTTAAAAGAGGTGAGTAATGGTAGAGAGATCGAGGTCTCTATGGAGGTCTACGTTCCGCATGAACCACGGACAACCAGTGGCTGTCCGCATAAATCGGTTCTGTAGTATTTGGAGCCTGAGATTGTATATCCGAAGAGTAGAAGACATATTTACTATTTCGTTTTATATTTTTCAGGTAACCTTCACATAAAGCACATCGAAAGTAGTCCGTCAAATGTTTCTGAAATCAGGAAACCGAAGAATTTTAAGTGAGTATTGATAAAGTGACGTTCTTATATTTACATTATGAAGTAATACCATTATTATTTACAATTCTTATTATACTAAATTGAATAAAATATCGCATATCGCTTTACAGAAAAAAAGCTGAGGAGATTGAGAAAGGTAAAATTGACCATCTAAATTAACAGCCAACCAGCGAGAAAATCAGCGGTCACTCTTAAAAAAATAAATATTTCAATAATATATAATTGTTTACCCCGCCGTGTGGTATCCGGCTGAGTAGAATAGACCACCCTCTTCTTACAGAGGTGTCGTAAAAGGTGACTAAGATAAGTCGACCCGCCGTTTGGTATCCGGTTGAGTAGAATAGACCACCCCTCATTTCTTACCGATGTGTCGTAAAAGGCGATTAAGGTAAGTCGACCCGCCGTGTGGTATCCGGTTGAGAAAAATAGACCACCCCTCATTAATTACCGAGTAGTCATAAAATACGACTAAGGTAAGTTGACGTCAGGCACGTCAAGCATACGTAGCCGAATCATGTGACAACATAGTTATAACATGTTGTGCCGAACCCACTGAGAGTGGGATAAGGGCAGGAGGATGATGAATATATAATTTTTTACAAATAACAAATTACAATAAAATCTTGAAAGCTTGAAAAGAAAAAGCTTCTTAAAATCAACATAGTCTAATATATAGTCATAAATATAATATATATTAGGTTGAAGTAGGAAATTAAATTTGACTAACATTTAAAGTATATATATAATTGCCGCTTTGTTTTTCCAAATTAAACTGTCACTGTATTAATATGTATCAAGAGCTAAAATGTAATGACTATTGTTGCCATACGACTTGTATTATTTAAATAAATATTTTTTTTGGATGTTATGTATACACTGATAAATTAAACAGCATAAATTATCTAATTAGTTTATTTTTCTCAGCCTGTTTTATTTACGTCATTTAATACATTGCGTATTATAATTTAGTTCATAACATTGATGATTAATTTTTATGTACAATTAAATGCAATGACGTCAATATCGCAGACTGAACTTTAGTTAATGGTTTTTTAAGATAATCTTTTGTTATTTCTTCAAATATCACAGTCTTAACTTCATGCTGCATTTTTATATAACTTTAAAATATAACTTAACTTAATTAACTTAAATATATAACTTAACCTCCTGCCCTCATCATCACAACACACGGCACAACTTGTTACAAACATGTTATAACATGATTTGGCTACGTATTTTACGGCCGGCCGCCTGCCTGACTTCGACTTACCTTAGTCGTATTTAACGACCCCTCGGTAAGAAAAAGGGTGGTCTATTCTACTCAACCGGATACCACACGGTGGGTCAACTCACCTTAGTCGCCTCTTACGACACCATGAGGGTGGCATAAAACTTGTAATTAAATTTTTATATACATGTACTATGACATTTATTGACGTTTCTCTAACAAAAAATACAGAATTGGACGTTTATGAGATTGATAATTTAAACTGACTCTTTGGCGCAGGTGGCACTGAACCTGCCTTCTGGGTGTCGCTGGTTTGAATAGCCCGTCGAAAGCTAAAATATTCTATAAACAATTTTTTGGCTCTTTAAGTTTCGGCGTATTAATGTACTTATTTTGAACTATACATAATATATTTGCCAGTAATCTGTCATGGGCGTAGCGAGGTACAGGCAAGGGGGGCAAGCTGTCCCCCTTACACTGAAAACTGTAACACTGGGAAACTGGCAACTCGCAACATAGTGACTTTATAAGGCTTGCATAAGACTTATTATGTACCTCATTAATACAAATTTTTCAATATCATAAATAATAAATTTATTTCTGGTTATTATTTTAACTTTTTTTTACCTCTCTAGTTGAAGAGTATCTCTTATTAGTAGTTACTAATAAGACATACTCATACGTTACTCCTAATTAAAATAATATATTATACAAAATCTACTGAAATAATATAGTCAAGGATTTTCTGCCTCCCCCTTGTATAGAAATCTGGCTACGCCCTTGTTATCTGTCACCCATAATATAAGTATTAAGACACCTTGAGGACGGAAGACAATATGTGTAATTGTCCCATATATTTATATTTACATCTAAATGAACATTCAGTATTGCTAGCAAAAAGCACAACTCTCGCGAGCTTATTTTTAATAATAGTAATTAAGTCTGTAATTTCTAAAAGATGGTGTTCATAGCGTATATACCAGTCTAATCAGTTGAACTTATCATTATTATGATTGTTTTCGTTTTAAATGTGTAGAAAATATTATATTTGATATTACAACGTTGTGAAATTGTTATATGTAGGTAGTTACTATTTGTTGGTGTGTGCTGATGTGATGCTTGCGTGCGGTGAGATAAAATTGGTTGAAATACGAAAGGAGTATATGAGGGGAAATCTAAAAGTTCTATTAGACGCAATTCTCTAAGCTCCACGCATTAAGTTTTAAGGGCAACATCTGAGTCATATGCACGTATAACACACTTCATATTTTAACGATGTTAATACAAATGGATCATACAAATTACAATTTTTTTTTATTGCATTACTAAATGCATTGGCACATCGAGGTGATCATGTACCAATCGATTATTGAGAATTTACAAATAGCTTAATCATTCTGGTCCTGAATTTTTATCTTGATAATTAAAATAAGTGAGCATTCCATTTTTGTGTTGAATTATTAATACAAAAATGGTAAATTGTGAATAAAATACCAAAATACGTTTATGAATATTAGTTTTCGATTCAAATGAGGTTAGAAAAGTCGATTCCACAAAGCGTATTTTGAATATCGATTTGAATTTATTGTGCGCCCGCACTGAGTACATAAATTCATGGCAATGACTAGGTATACACAACGTACGGACTTATTCGCAGTTATAAAATTAATATTTATAGGTCGCAGTTAAAATTATAAAAATGGCGTAGTGTACGAAACTAAAAAAATTGAGCATTTTTTCTTAGTTTCTATACGAAAAACTCATCTCAACACTCACTCTACCATACTTTTTTTATTGATCTGAGATATTTTACATAAAGGAAACTGACACACTTTTATATAATTAAGGCCCCAAGATGTAAACAGATGAAAATGGAGCTGATTCATCGCTTTTTATTAATTAACTATTTCTCAAAATTTGAATGATTTTGTCAAATCATAGCTTTATAAGATTTAGTAAAAGTAATGTTGCGAATTTCTTACGCCGTGTGGTATCCGGCAGAATAGAATAGACCACCCTCCTTTCTTACCGAAATCATACTTCGAGAAATCTGAGGTACACCCGAACCTCCTTATTTCAATTGCTTCAAAAAGCGGCCTATATGACGATCAAATAAGATCGCAAACACAAAAACACGTAAGACACACACACACACACAGCGTCTTCGCCGGCTCAGACGAGGTCCCAGTTTTCTGAAGTCGGTCGGTCGTGGCTTCTCGCCACCCTTCCGACGTCACAGTGACTAATCAAAGTCATACATCCTCCACTACGCGTTGCCCTAAGCCGTAGTCCGAAGCTCTACTCTCTGCATTTGTTCCCCGACTTAAGTAGGGCTTCTGCGCTGTACTCACCGCATTTTGCAACCTTGGCGATGCTTCTGCGCTCGCCCATCCCGCCCGGTGATGCTGTAAAAGCCATTAGGGCTAACAGCATACAGTCAGTTCGAAAAAAAATAAAACTCTCTGCATTTCGCAACCTTGACGATGCTTCTGCGCTCGCGAAAAAAAATATATATTCTATTTTGCCGGATACCACACGGCTACGCTACTTGAGAAGTAACAAACACAAATAGTAACAAATTTTCCTCATTGAGGTTTCGTAAACGTACGTGATCCCTATCCCGTATCATGCAGGAGCCGAGCCACCGGATGTTTGGTGCCCAATTTATTGAGGTGCTGAGTAATAAAACAAAACTGTTACGGATTCCGATAACAAAACGTTCAACCTTTGTCCCCCTGACTTTCGTTGACACAAATTGATTTTTTTTATACGCGACAAGGCAATCAATTCATTCAGTTATCTGCGAATAACGTCAACACTGTGTGTAAATAGGCAGATGAACTCAATTTTTAATCGCCTCTCGAATTCCACGCCGCTAATTCGTAATGTCGTATAAAAATAAAGATCTCTTTGTATGTTTTGGCGTTTAGATTCCACAAATTCCAATGACTACCTAAAATTCATCTACATAAATAAATATAAATAATAATTTTTAGAATTAGGCGTTACTTTGCGGACATCCGTAATACAAAAGTAATAATAAAAAATATTTTGCTATAATCCGCAATACAGTAAATAGAAAATATATATCCGTTTTTTCATACCCGTTACATGTAGGATTCATAAAAACACATGCACAAACCTCCACCACTGCCACCATAATACACAAGCAATTCACACATTCACTATCACAAACTCAACGTTTCGCCCCGCAACCGCTTTGCGATTTTGTCGTAGAGTCTATCTCCTGATGATGCTTCGGTTGCGGTAAATATAAATAAATATGTTTATGGAAGACACACACCGTTCGTTATCAAACTAAGTAACTTAATACTTGTGTTATGGGTGACAGACCACTGGTATATATATTTATATAGTAGTAAATACGTAAATACATAGTATATAAAACCGGATTCAAAGAACCAACAAACGTTTGTTAAGAAATATTGGCCCTCGGCGGTAATCGAACCCGCGACCCGCGGAGCTGAAGGCTTGGTCACTGCCAACTGAACCTACGGGCCAGTCTACATATAGGTAATTCAGACATTCAGACAGATAGACTTTCAAATACTTTTCAAATGTATAACATTAGTATGAATCCATACGAATTCTTCGCACTTATTTAAGAGTTTTATTTTTAAAATAACTCTCAGTTAGTTTATATACAAAACATACGGTTAGCCATAACTACGAACCGTGCGACTCTGTCGAGGGGTCACAGGTTTTAGCCCCGGGCAGGCACTAATGAGGTTTTCTGTTAAAACTTATGTGTCTAATTAATAATTGCAATTTATCACACGCTTTTCAGTGAAGGAAAACATCTTGCGGAAACCTGCATATCTAGAGAATTTTAGGGATATGTGTAACCTACCAACTCCTTACTTAACTAATAAACAACTTAATATCAATTAATTTGTACACCACAAGTATATCTTACATGGTTGATTTATCAAGTAAATAAAACACAATTTATCTTGAAAACATTTTCGTATTTGAGTTCGAGAGCTTCGATATCGAAAAAATTCCATCGACCGGGTAATAAAACTAACATCAAGAGTACGCACCGTTAAGTACGGGCGGCTCTGCTTTCGTAAATTGGTATTTATTGCGAGGGTGTTTGGGTTTATAGCGATGGGCACACGCGTCGTAGGGAGTCGGACGGGACCAGTACATCAAAGTGCTATCGGCTTCCGGCGCGGGTTATCGGGCGCGCGACGACCTCCCGAAACCCGGCAATTAACCACCCTCCCGTCGCCACTTCCGCTCCTCACCTTCAGACGATTGGGAGCAAACATATGACGGTTACACAAACACCTTATCGGAGCGCTCGACTGTGGGTATAGCCTATAGGTACCGCGGGCATGCTTAGCTTAGACGAAATACGAATCCGACTAGACGAATCTTATAAAAGAGAAATTAGACACCTATATTCCTTATAGACTTGGAAACGGCTGGACCGATTTTAATGAAATTTTCAGATGTTCTTTAGATTTACATAGTGGATATTCAGAATCGTTGCGATCGAAAAATTAATTTTTTCGAACACTTAAGTTTTATTTATATTTCATGTATAGTTTTTTTTTTCAAGCTTTCTGTTCCCAAAGCTACTTAATATTTGTATTATGGGCGACAAACCACTGGTAAATATATACAATAATAACATATAATTTAAAATACATAAACGAATACTAAGACTCGAAAAACCAGGAAATTGTTTACTGAATACGTCGGCAGGAATCGAACTCGCCACCCACGGAGTTGATGGTAGGGTTACTACCAACTGCGCCGACGGGCCTGTCATTGTCTATCATCTATAATGTAATTAATATATCATTAAATAAAGTCCGGCGAAGCGGGCTAGGTATGGTATGGTAGGTTTAAAATAAATTTTAAACAGAACTTATTTATGAGCCCCCTGTATCACTTTTAAAAGCGATACCACCACTGTTAAAAAGAGGCTGATACAGAGAGCCTACTATACTGTTGAAGATTACTTAGATGATAAGGATGTGTGGATATAGGTGCGCTTCTACCCTGTACAAGACAGTAATAAATAAATGTAACTGGTTCTAAGATTTATATTTTAAAAAGAGCAACCGCCGAGTTTCTTGCTGGCTCCTCTCGGTAGGAACAGCTTTCCGAACCAGCAGTAAAGTTAACGATTCAAAAGCCCTTGTTTACAAGTTTTCTTGAATAAAGATTATTTTGAATTTTGAATTTGAATTTGATACATCGCCTGATAATAATTAACTCAGCGTTTCGCTCGCGATTTCCTTTATATGCAAATGTCGATTTCGTTCCGGAACACATAGTTAGAAATCTCGGAAGAATTCCTAGAATTTATTTAACCTAGAGCTAAAGCCTTAATCCCTCTACAAATATTGTTTTTCGAACTCAGTATATGTTGTTAGCCCTAATAACTTTCACAGCGCCAACGGTAGGATTCTCTGCAAATAGAAGGTTGCTTTGCATTGGGATTGTAACGAGCTACTACTTTTTTTTAAACTAACTCTATGAAAATAAGTATTGATCTCAGAAACAGGATACTTTTGGTATCCACTATCAACAATGCAGCAGTAGTTACGCAAAAGTGCATCACAGTCGCCGTCGACTTGAAATAAGTTAATCGATAAGAAGCATACTGCGGCTCATGTCTAAACTCTCAATGGCATTGTATGGCCTTTTCTACTTTTTCGAAAAAGGTTGCTGAATAGGAAATGAAGTAACATTTCTTTGTTAATAATTATAATCGACTAGCTGACCCGCCGAAATTTTTACCGCCTTGAAAGAGTATGGGTCTTTTAATATTCCACAGTGTAAGCTATCTTCCTTGCCCAATATTTGTTCCGAACGCAACCTGTGTGACAGGTACGAACAGTTTGTATGGGAAAATAAAATTGTTGTTTTCGCTATTTTTCTTTCAATTTCATTATATTTAGTACATTTTCATTATATTCAGTAGTCCAAAGAAGTCTCCAACCTTCCAACACTTTCCATACCAAGAACTTGAAGTCAATTTAGTAACGATTAAGGACTGGAAGTTGATCAGTTAAGCAATACAATGATAATAGCAAATTATTAATTTACGACGTTATTACATTTTTATAAACAAAATATGATGGAATTCTACTTTCAACACGTTTTCCCCTTCAACGGCTACATTTACGAACAGAGGATATCGCTGATCAATAAAACAAAAAAAAAACACCGCCTATTTAACAATTCTCCGTATCGAGCTCAAAATTAGGGCAATGTTTTGGGAACCCCATTATCGCTGCGGCCGACGCGCCCGAGCGCGCAGTTGCTGGCGTCATGTGCAAGCTTCGATACAATTTCGAAACGGGAGACTCTAAAGAGGTCACCGGATAAGATTACGGTTTACTGTGTAAACAAACCGTTTACATTGATAAGTCGCTAGCAATTCTGCGATGGCGCCTATGACGTCCTGCCGATGAATATCCAGTTACACGGCTCTAGATAAGCCTCCCTTTCGACACGTTTCGCGGCGTGGTGAATCGGACGCGTTCCGAAAACGCCTAGTCACTCTCGCGAGCGAAGTTCGATACCCTGCAATATTTAAGGAAGGAATCGTGCTTCTGATTTACGTTTGCAGCTAAACAGATTAGATAAAAGAATTACGCACATATATGAGAGTTATTGCGCAGCGGCAGGTCAAAACAATTTATATCTATATAAGAGTGCGCTCTCGTAAAATGCACGGTATGCTAGTCAAGGTGATTGTAACCTTATTCTTTTGTACAAAGAGAACAATATCTATTGTTAAAAAAGTTTGTATAAACAGTGGAAACGTCGAATTAAAAGGATAATCCTAAGATTATGTATGGAAAATGTTGTTAATAATGACGTTTATATTGATGAGTAATAACAAAGTGATTTTTTTGATTATATTTCGTAGAAACTGACATGGCATCTTAATCACGTGCAAATAATTTGTTGTATAGTCATCAAGGACGCAAACCCCATAAACTTAGTATCCCGGATGAGATTTTCGTATGTGTCATGATTTCACAACATCTATGATTCAATTTAAAACAATCAGCGTATAATATGTATCAATTCACGAGATGACTAATTGTGATAAATCTATTATTCTGCGTTATCGAATACATAATCAGTTGCTTTCTTAAAATATTGTGAAATATATCCCGAAATAACAAATGACTGTGTTAATGAGTCATGTTCTGATCAAATCACCGAAATCCAATTGATTGTACCTCATTGTTGTTTATAATGGATTCCGCGTTTAAATATCACGTAGTAGCGGCCTGTTACAATCCCACTGCTGGGAATAGGCCTCCTCTCTCCGTTTCTGGAGAGAAGGGTTGGAGCGTAGACCTACCACGCTGCCCCAATGCGGATTGGTAGGTTACACATATCTCCAGAATTCTCTAGAGATATGCAGGTTTCCTCACGATGTTATCCTTTAGCGAAAAGCGTGCGATAAATTGCAATTACCAATTAGACACATGAGTTTTAATAGAAAAACTCATTGGTGCCTGCCCGGGTTTGAACTCGTGTTTCCCTCGAAAGAGTCGCACGGTCTCACCGCTAGGCTATCACAGCTAATTGCGAATCTCTTAAGGTTCGTATGTCTCATGACTCGACACAAGCTAGGGCTTTCAGTTTATTTACGCAGTGTTATTTATTAATGTACAAGCTGTGCATTAAATACTCTTATTTCTACGTGTGTGAATCGCGGTATATTAAATTAAAATTTTGAATATAAAAGAAGTTATTATGCGTTAACCGTAAGAGATAGAGACATACTGTCCCGGACTTTTTTGTAGTATTTCTGTATACCTACAATTCTCTTATACATTACTTTAGTGTAACTCTGCTGGTTTACGAGGCGCAGGCGAATTTTAATTTACAACCGCGCGACCTCTCTAACACAATTTACATGAAACGTTAATGAACTGTTAACCTACACCTTCCAGAAGAATTGCACTACAGTTTAGTGAAAATCGTACAAAAATTCGTTTAGGTAGATTTTGAGAAAATACATACAGACCGACAACTTTTGGGGTTTTTGTTTTTTTATATTAATTTTAGATTATTGTATCATGTTAAAAACAGTGTTGCATAGTTAGGATTCTTTGATTAACGTCCATTCAAAATCGGGCCCAACCGTTTAACTGAAAGGAAACGGGCGTTCATAAAAGATGACATAGTCCTATCGTAGGGTCAACAATGACCTTTATCACAATGAAACAATTAACGTCTATTGCCCGTTGCAAAGGAACATATAAAAATGATATAATATCAGTGGCCGCTTTCAACATGTAGTAACTTCTTATCATTTACAACAAACACGCAATAAGTGAATGGGACACGAGTTCATACAACTCTTTCTTAATCGTTGCAATAGCGATGTGACTCGAAATATCTTATGGTAGGAAAATATTAGCACGACGATAGAAATTCATGTGCGAGAATAGAAAAAAAAATTCGCAATCACATAAATTAAGTGTGATTTGTTATTTTTTTAAATTTTATAACAGCTGACCGGGCAAACGTTGTTTTGCCATATAAATTATTTCTAGGAAATTTCTAGTGTACATTATAAAAGAGATTAGGGGTGGACAAAAATTATTAGGGGTTTGGAAAATAAATAGTAGCCGAAAGTCAGACCTACGCACGCATAAAATTTCATAAAAATCGACGGCTTTTCGTTCTGGAGGAGTCTGCTAATTGACATTCTGAGAATAAAATGAATGAGAATGAAAAGAGATAAGCCTACAATATGTGACTTAGTAAACTTTCCTCTACCACGAGATCGGTATGTACGCGGGTAAAACCGCGGGGCATTGCTAGCTAGTCAAATATATAAGGAAATTCGTGTTTATTTTCGTGTATAACAGTTAAATTGGCGCGAACATAGTTGATCGTCTAATTTGATAATAAAAGAAATTAAATTTCAGAAATGACATTCGTATAATGAACAACTACTCTTATTTTTAGGGTCTACAAAATAGATGAATTGTTCTGTGGCGTTTTATCCTAATATAAGAAGCTTAATATGTTACAAAAATGGCACATAGCATAAAAATCATTGATTGAGAATTGTGATAGACTAGCCGAGACCGTGTTGTTTCGAGAGAATCACGGGTTCTGCCGCGGGTAGCCAAAGCGCTTTTCTATAACTGCCTATTTATATAACTGTGCAGCAGTTATATAAATAGGCAGTGGAAGTCTATCGGTTGAAAAAGATGAATATTATTGGCATACTGAAACAAATCGTATTACGCTTCGAAATCAGAGTGTCACTAAATATTTTGCTGTAAGTAAATCCCGACCTAGCGAGAACTCCAGGATAAAAAGTAGCCACAGCCTCCTTTATCTTCCACTGAATGTCCCATTAAAATCGATTTATCCGATTCGGAGAATACTGTCAAGCTAAACCTTCCCCAATACTTGCACTTACTTTAACCTTTTTGATAATATGTATATATATAAATTTATAAATTTAAAACTTTAAACAAGGTTAAAAGAGAACAAAAGTATTATCAACATTCAATTTAAGGTTTAAAAACAATCAAAGCGACACGTTTATTTCAATTGTAATATTGATGTTTCGTCGGACGCCATCGCCATTTATCGGGCGCCTGCAATCCGCGCTGACCCCGCGATATCCTCGATCTACATTACCCCCCGCCCCACCCGGCTATAAGTAAACCACTAACCGGCAATTGAAAACCAACCTTCTTGAGTACTTCTTAAAGATTAGAATTGATGCACGCATTTATGGTAGCAGGCGCATGAATGAAACGGCTTGTGAATGAGCGGACTATGTCCCGCTGGCGATAAGCGCTATCGTCGGGGCCAGCTGACAGTCCATGTTGACAAACCCTGTTCCACTTTCATTTCGCCCGTGCTTAGCTTTATCAATTGGCAATACTGGTTAATTCCTATTTACCCTCTTTGTTCGTTTTACGTCAGAACATGTTTTGATCGAACGACCTGACCTTTGCGGGTCAGTATTAATGAAAAAACAAATTAAAACTTTAGACGTCACCACATCCAGTGTTCTAAGTTATCTTTAGTAATTGGCCTGGCCAATTCAAAGTTTATTCTTTGTTTAAAAATTGATAATTTCCTTAAGTTCTTATCATAGTCAAAATTTAAAAACCAGTAACACTTTCATATAATCAGGAATAGGTAATATTTCTTATGGCGTCAAACCAATGGGCTTAAAAATATTTCTTATTTTATCTCATATTTAAAAAAGAAAAATTTTGGACTACCGTCAAAAATGCTAGTAGTCAAAAGACATCAATAAATTAAAGCTACATATAACTTCGCGGTATTAATGTTTTAGTTAAAAATTATACATTGCATCATACGACTATGTCAGCGAAATTTCAGCCCATAGTTAATGTAACAAGAATAGGTTTTTGTAATATCTGTGAATGGTGAGTGTTGGAGCATAGAAAATACGAAGAATTTAAAGGTTATTCTTATTTAACTGCGTTATCGTTTCAACAAAAACTTGAATATTCAAACATCTGACATCCATGTTTCCGCCCTAATCTAACTAATTATGTCAGGAAACGTCAAATTAGTGAGTATGAAACTTTAGAAATGATAAAGTTAAAATGTAGACATCAGACAAATGATAACGTAGAATTCGATGATTATATTATTCTAGAATTTCTTTTGATGAAAAAGATTAAAGAAAACGTTAAAAACAAATTATGATCATGTGACTAAACGAGTGTTGGATATGAATGTGGATGGATATGTGACTAGAGGGAGGCCTAAAAAGAGATGGTTGGAATGTGTCAAGTATGACATGCATATAAAAGGAGTAGCGCCAGAGTTGACGAATGATAAGAGAATGGAAAAGGAAAACATGTTGTACCGACCCCACTTAGAGTGGGATAAGGGTAGGAGAAAGAAGAAGACTATATCGAACTAAAAAAAAAGTGCTGTTATTTGTTGTTCCTTACGTTTTTGATTCTAATAGCGAAAATGAAATTCACGAATGAGATTTACTAAACTGTCTTTAATTGTAATATTTCCGCTATTACAATTAAGATCATGATTCTCCTGCCCTCATCTCACTCTAAGTGGGGTCGGCACAATGTTTCACACATGTTGTATCATGATTTGGCTAGATATTTTACGTCCGGCTGCCTGTCTAACGTCTACTTATGTAAGTCACATTTTACGAAACGTCGGTAATAAATGTGGGTGGTCTATTCTTCTCAGCTGGATTCCACACGGCGGCATTACAATTAAAGATTTTCTTTAAATAATGGACGTTGCCATGTTTAAGTCAGACTCTATGTGAACGTTGACTCCATCGGACTATTAGATGTCACGTTATTGTAATATGTTGGTTATGTTCCTGTGTCTACCGATATAAAGTGTTATGTGTCCTTTTTTCTACAACTTTCATTTATTTATGTACTATTACAATTGTAAACAAACATAAAAAACATAAAGAATATATATAATTTACTGATATCAACACTATAAGCTGCATATTTATGTTAAAATGCAAATTGTGATTTTGTGAAAAGAGCGCAAGAAACGATGTATAGGTACGAACATTAAGGAAGTCATCTGAAAAAAAAACTAGCAAAAAATTCATTACAATATGTTCCTATGTTGAGTCGTAAAACAATATAAGCTGTTCGTCAGTGCAATTAAAAGCAAATATTATGACGGGCTACAGTAAATTACTGGTATGGATACTTAGAATATTAACACCGCATCACAGGCATTTCAGTGATTAGGACAATAGTGTTTCTCAAAGACTGTACAACGCCTCACAGGGGGAAGTTTGATTGTTAAAGCGGGGCAATTGGAGAAAAGACTTGATTAGAGTTTAATCAGGCTATTGCAACGCAATGCTAGGTTTTGATGCGAAATTTAACACCAAAGGATAAACTTAAATTATGTTTACGTTTAAGGAAGAATCCTAAAACCTTTAAATGAAAAATTCAATTTTTTGATAGTATTAAAAGTTATGTTTAGAGGTAGATAGAGGGGCAATAGAATTTTAGAAAGACCAAGATGGGCATGGTACAAAAAAAGGTTGCAAGGCACTGGATTATAAGTTCACTCTAGTTAAATATTTAAGTCTTGATAAGAATCGCTAAAAATTATAAGCGAGAAAAATGCTTTGTTGTTACTTGTAGTGAATATATCTTAATAAAAGTCATGATTATTTAGTCTCCGGATATTCACTGATTCTTTGATCCATTTTAAATTAAAAGATTGATGCAACACAGAAATTTTAGGTACTATTTTAAAAGCGAAAATCTAACCATTCGACAGATAATCAGTTGGGTCAATGTCGATGAAATTTAGCACCATTGAACCTTTTTTTATCGAAAACAGTAATAAACACAAAGTACTTATTTGAGAGTATTTTAACATTAAAAGTTGAAGTGAGCGAATTCATCAAGCGAAATCATATCTCCAGATTTAGAGTTACTCAAGCCTAAACATTCGTTTACAAACTTTGGATGTTTTCAAAGCTCTAGAAAACCCACAGAAGAGATTAATTACTTACTCAGAATTTGACCCATTGAGTTCGTGAATTTGTCTCATGTCTACGTTGAAATGAAATGATGAAGGCATTATTTTCTTTTTCACTGAGCAACATAGGCTATATGTCATTTTCAAAAAAATAGGGATCCCTAATAAAATTGTAATAACATGGTAAAAATTTAGCCGTAAACATCTATCATCGCGTGCGCTGCGGAAACTATTGATGATAGACCAAAAAAATGTTCTACAGTATTATAGAACGTATAAAGTAGCAGCCTGTTACAATCCCACTGCTGGGAATAGGCCTCCTCTCTCCGTTTCTGGAGAGAAGGGTTGGAGCTAAGACCTACCACGCTGCTCCAATGCGGATTGGTAGGTTACACATATCTCCAGAGTTCTCTAGAGATATGCAGGTTTCCTCACGATGTTTTCCTTCACCGAAAAGCGTGTGATAAATTGCAATTATCAATTAGACACATGAGTTTTAATAGAAAAACTCATTGGTGCCTACCCGGGTTTGAACTCGTGTTCCCCCTAGAAAGAGTCGCACGGTCTCACCGCTGGGCTATCACAGCTTTAGAAGATAATAATATAATAGAAGATAATATAATAGAAGATAATATAATAGAACGTATCAATATCCACAAAAAAGTCCGCGATACCATATGTCTAACTATTATAGTTATGCCAATATAACTACTTTTTTACATTGTAAAAGTTGGTAAAAGTGCCGACAATAATCAAACCATTTTATTCATATCTCTGTATTAATCCTTATCCCATTAAATGATATTTTATGAATAACTGTTTCAATACCTGTAAAATACTTTTTAAATTATTAAAATCCGACATCCCAATCAAAAGATTTTACGAATTTAAGAATGTAAATCGAAAGAAAATAATGCCATAACAAATTCGTTGCAGCGATCGTTATAGCAGGGCCTGCATATGGTGAGTTAAGTCTTATTCCAAGAATACTAATGATACCCATTTTTTATAATTAAATAATCTACAAAATAAATCTATAGTCCGATTTTGTAGACTTTCCACTACCACGAGATTTGTATGGACGCGGGTGAAACCGCGGGGCTTTGCTAGTATTAATATAAAAAGAGGGAAGTGATAGCAGCTTACTGCAACGTTCTTATGCAAACACCTCCTTTCTGCTATAAAAAGGGTTACTTCACTTGCTTAGATATATCAAGTTGAATACCGTACAAACTATCTAGATGCAGGTTTCCTTACATTGTCGTCCAGTATAAACAGAGGTATGAGATAGAACAAATTTTCCCTTAGGATCCTTACCAGGAGTTAGTCATAATAACCACCAACAATAACCATGCAACAAATATTGAAGCTTTAGGAAAGATTCTTTTATGTATATTTCCACCGTGTGGTATCCGGACGCATAGACGCAGGGACGGCGCCGTATTCATTCATATATGTAGGTCGTTGGATGGGGCAAAAAAATGTAGCGAAGGCCCAAATGTAATATTGTGAATAGGTAGAATGAGAGTGCCAGCCCTGTGATATGACTTGAGTCAATTTAGTTAAGTACATAACACGTAAGTATATTTTAGTTTTCTGTATACTTGTCATAAAACGCCGTGTGGTATCCGGCAGAATAGAATGGACCACCCTTATTTCTACCGAGGCGTCTTAAAAGGCTATTAAGGTAAGTTGAAGCAGGCAGCCGGTCGCAAAATACCATGCCAAATCATATACCAACATATTTTAAACATGTTGTGGTAACCACATAGAGTGGAATAAGAGCAGGAGACCTTGTTATGCACATCAAAATGAAAAATGAACGTCGTTTGATAGAAACTTTATATCCTGCAGTAGGACAAGCAAGGACACTCTCATTTGGGTCATATTTGGGAATCGATGGTGCGACACGACGAAAATTATGAAACGTTACAAGATACAACACCTTAAGGAACTCTTAATTACAAAAAAAACAATGATTGTGTTATCGGACACAACGCCGTGTGGTATCCGGCAGAATAGAATAGACCAGCCTCCTTTCTTGCCGAGGTGTCGTAAGAGGCGACTAAGGTATGTGCCGTGTGGTAGCCGGCTGCATAGAATAGACCACCCTCAGTTCATACCGAGGTGTTGTAAAAGGCGAAAAAGGTAAGTTGACGTCAGGCAGGTGGCCGGTCGTAAAATACGTAGCCAAATCAAGTGACAACATGATTGTAACATGTTGTGCCGACCCCATTTAGAGTGGGATAAGAGCAGGAGAATGATGAAAATGATAATGTGTTATCGGACACACTTCTAGACAATTATTTTATAAATGTACTTATTTATTCAATTATATTTGGATCTGTTGCCTTAGACTGTTATACCGACATTATGCCTTATCTGAAGAGTCATATTTTCTAACCTTATATATGGGAGATATGACTTTGTTCTTGTGATAGGGCGATTAGGTAGTCGGCAGGGTGCTAAGAGGGCACCTAATGTTGGCTACTACTTGTACTAACAAAACAGATTATTATGACCAACCTTGCAACCCTTATTGCCCTGTTATAACAAAATTCTGTAATCGTCTGCATGATTTTATTCTTATTACTCATTGTTATTTATGAATGTAAAAAATGTAATATAGTCTATACGAATCAATATAATATATTTAATAAAATTAATACTCATGTTCCATGTTAATAATAGCACATGAGTATTGAATTTATTCGTATACACAATCACACTGTCTATTAATGTATGTTCTTTCTACTTTCAAATGCATCCATATTGTTTATCACATTCATTATACAAAGATTCAGCTCTAAATCATAGAATAGAGGCCTGTCTCCTTCACAGAAAAAAAACATCAATTGTTTTCCAAATCAAACCGATGTTTTTGTATTCCATAACAGTGATAAGAACCGCGAGTGGTTCACATCCCCTAACCGGTTAAAAATCGAACGATGGCTTATTGCGATGTAAAACAATTCGAATAAATTGTAATTATATAGAACAAAACATAACTAGAACACGGGAACCGCTGCAGGTACTTTCACCTTTTCTAATTAATCAAGATAATCGTGAAACATCGCACCTGTCTTCACGAATTTACGTTTAAAAATCGGTTATTGCTTCGAAAATGAAATAAAATTAAAGTAATCGGGCGATCGGCCGGGGGAGCAATTACAACGTGTGCTCAGAGCAACACCCGCACAAGCCTAAATAAGCAGCAATTTGAAGTGGCGGGGAATTCGGTAACGAGGTGGCCGGCTGCGCGGGAGCACCTGCCTCGAGCACGCGCCGACCCCTCGTTGCCCGCAAGCTGCTCTAATCCAGCCTAACAATGTCGCTCCACCAGTACATCGTTACCAAGGAATGCCTCCGCTGATATTGCTAAACCCTATTTACATTATCAGTGCCGACCAGAGTTATTTATTCGGATCTTCAACAGCATTACACGATAAATCTTCCAACATATATCCCATATAAGCATGGGCGTAGATAGATACGGGCAAGGAGGGGCGGCTGCCCCCCTTACACTGAAAACTGTAACACTGGGACACTGACAACTTGCAACATATTAACACTATAAAAGACTTGCATAAGACCTATAATGTAACTCACTTTCATTACAGATGTGAGCTCCTCATATTTTAAATACCATGATTACGAAAAAATATAGTCTACATTTTCTGAGACGATTTTGATACGCCCTTGATATGTAGTACCAATTATGGAAGAATACATCGTTCTTAGTTACAAAGTCATGATTATAAACCTAAAAATAAACACTAGAGAATAATGAAAACATAAAAAAAGAGAAAACAACAACATTAAGGCTCAACTACTATAACTCTAATTAAAATTTTAGAACATTATTTCATAAACGATGAAAGCCCATCGTAGCCGATATCGGGCGATAATGTGTCCTTTGTGCAGATACGTGATATTGGGGTATTCTGCCCCAGTTTCGTTCTAGCAAACTTGGTCTTTAAGAACGGACATGGAATGCGAGGAGGTATTCGTGGTACATTAATACTAAATCTACCTAACCTAGATAACTATATGATACTCAATTGTTAGGTATAACAATTGAGTATCATAGAGTTATTATAGAATAGGTGAGCCATGTTTTTTTTAAATATATGGGACACTTACACACACGGTCGTCCGAACCCAAAAGTAAGTACCTTAATACTTGTGTTATGGGTAACGGACGACTGGTAGATATACTACATATAAATTTAAATACATACTTAAATACAAATAAACACCCAGGCTTGAAGAACCAACAAATTGTTTATAAATGTTAAATGTGCCTAATTGATAATTGCAATTTATCATACGCTTTTCGATGACGGAAAACACCGAAAAATGTGAGGAAACCTGCATATCTCTAGAGAATTCTTAGGATATGTGTAACCTACCAGCAGCAGCGTGGTGGGTCATTGCTCCAACCCTTCTCTTTAAGAATGCAGAGAGGAGGCCTAGGCAGGCCTAGCGGCTTGTTACAATCCCAGCAGTGGGATTGTAACAGGCCGCTACTTAATCTTAATCATTGCAATCTGTGTTGTACACTGATGTGTAGCTGACTGCAGATTATTATATCTTACTATCACTCAAATAATCTTCAATTAATTTTGCATGTTTTCTTGCATGTTTTGCATGCATTGCATGTTTTACTTATGCAAAATGTGCACCGAAACGGTATCTTCATAGAGTGAGATATCAAAGCGAATTGATTTGACAGTGACACAATCACGATAGGAAGGAATCGATCAAACAGATCGCGTAGCTGTTAATTCTCGGAAGCATCCGCATTCCAACGGAACATGTTGGCATATCTAACACTAACCGCCGGTTCGAAGATCGACATGAGTCATTTATGACATTGCACCGCAATCATTAACATTCCATATCCCAGTAAACACAGGTACTTCAATCGGCCCATCTACTGATTGACTCTATTCGGGCTACTTGACAAACAAGTTATAGACTAGTTGAATAGGATTCCAAAGATTCTTGAATCAACGATTGTGAAGAATTTGACGCTGTAAAAAAAATATACAACATTACAGTTAGTTGTTGAAGTTTTATATAAACAATTGAATTCAAATCATAAATAAGATTAAAATGTATGGGTATTCTATATGTAAAATCGTAACAAAAACTAATGTACCCCTATAACGCGGTAAATTTATTTCGCGTTATAGGAAAACGCGTTATAGGAGTATTCTCGTATACCACGCTCGTATGACGTCCTCTAAAAGCAGTTTAATCTATACTTTTATAAAACAAAATTCCAAAAAGCTGTCTGTCTGTATGTAATCGATTTTCTCAAAATCTACTGAACGGATTTTTGTACGGTTTTCACCAAAAGATAGTGCAATACTCCCGGATGGTTTAAGTAAATAGTACATATCAGTATTATGTAAATTGTGCTGAAGAGTTCGAGCAGTTGTTAAAAAACTTGCTTGCCGGATAGTTTAGTTGCATGTGCTGCGTAAACCAGCAGAGCTACGCTAAAGTAATGTATAAGAAAATTGTAGATCTACAAAAATACTACAAAAAAGTCCGCGCTAGCATGTTTCTATTTCTTACGGTTAACTCACAATAACTACTTTTATGTTCAAAATTCCAATTTGGATTTTTTTGTGACAACTGATTTCGACGCGGGCGAAGCCGCTGGCACAGCTAGTATTAAGATAAACCCATGTTATGAACTAAATATTTAATTAAAATATAACTGAGATATATATATTTTAATTAATTAAATAAAATTTATAGGAACAAAATTTCTACACCTTCAGTATGTGCACAACCAATGTTCTTACGATTTAAAAACAAGGCACATTAATTTAATAAAATTATTTTATTTTATTTTATAAACCGTGGAACATCGAAAATCCCCGTGCTTTATAAGGGAAAACATGCAGTCTACGATACACTGAAATCGCGTTATGCGAAAACGCGTTATAGGAGTACCGACTTACTAGTAGTACAGTGGGAAAACTGTACTACTAGTAAGTCCAACCAACTTTGCAGCTTTTGCATTCAAAGATATATGAATTACAGTTATAAAAAAGTGCTCTGATCACCGCCAAACTATTAACATTATCGGCTTGGTGAATGTAAAAGCATCTAAAAAATTTTTGAAAAAAAATTTCGTCCAGCCGTTTCGGAGTCTATATGGGACATACAGAGAGTATATGTTTAAGTTTTTAAATCGAACCTTTTGTATGCAAGATAAGACTTTTTTTATCTGCAGTTTGCCTTCAAACATGTCGATAGGACGTTTCAGGAGTTTGCTGAAAATAGACAAGTGAAATGAGCAATTTTTTTAAATTTGTTTAACAATAAAGTCAACGTATATTGCTCTAATAATCAAAGTTGTTCATCAGAAATGCGATCCCGTTCGACGCGCCACGGCTATCTACCACAAATACCAGAGAATTAGAACCATTAAAGGCAACTGTACTTTATTGTAAGCTCTTCGAGTTATGAATAGATGGCGTACTTAATATGCTACTGTCAACTGTACCTAAAATTGTGGTGGAGTAGACACCTGTTAGAATTTGTTATACCGATTGTTAGGAGTTGAGTCGTAGCGGCGCACGCGCAGGCACGCGAGTCCCCCCTCGCCCCTTGGATTCCTCCCCCCTTCCCAACGCCTATTCACCATTCATCGGAATGCGGGAACTGTACTTCGGTACACCTCATTATCAGTGCCTACGATTTATTTTTATTTGTGGATTACTTTCTACTTGGAATAAATAAAAAATTTAGGACAAGAGATCTTTGTGAACGACTACAAATTTTTCATATTCGAGCAGTATGATTAAGTTTTATTATACATATAGTACCCGGCAATATATAATGCACATCGAGGCTTAGAGAGAGAAATCGGCTGGACTCTGCTTCATAGAGCATAGTCTCTGTCGCACAGACTGACGAACCCGTGTGTGACAGTGACAGCGCTCTACGAAACCGAACTGGCCGGCTGTTTCGTTGTAAACATCGATGTGCATTATTTAATGCCGGGTACTATACATACGTCTTTATTGTACATACATTGTATTGTTATGAATGCCGTGTGGCATCCGGCTGAATAGAATAGACCACCCTCATTTCTTACCGAGGTGTCGTAAAAGGCGACTAAGGTAAGTCGACCCGCCGTGTGGCATCCGGCTGAATAGAATAGACCACCCTCATTTCTTACCAAGGTGTCGTAAAAGGCGACTAAGGTAAGTCGACCCGCCGTGTGGCATCCGGTTGAATAGAATAGACCCTAATTTCTTACCGAGGTGTCGTAAAAGGCGACTAAGTTGCTCTATGTAATGGAATTCCGCAAAACAACGCCTACATTCACAAGTAATTTAATAGACTTCACTTATTTTAATCTACCTACATTTTTGCTATTTGTCATCTTATTTTATTCGTGCCTATAATATTGCATAGAAGATGCTGATAAAAAAAAACTGATTTTCATTAAGTATCTATACAATTAATCGTCTGCTATATATGAGATTAATAGTCATACATGGAAGGTTTACTTATAACACTTAAACATAAATTATCATACAGGTATTATTTCTTGTATGAGTTTCATTTTCCCGCACTTATTATTTGTGATCAGGCCTGCTTATGACCCCCCTCCAAATCTAGCAAAATAACTATATGGCCATTTCTTTTTTTAATAATATGAGTAAAGAATTCAAAATGTACATTGGAACATTTTCCGGTACAGGTTTCGATAAAATAGTTACCATACTTAGTTGATACCCATTCATACGCCGCTAGTACTGGTATCACTGAATTTTATAATCGTTGGTGACGCCTAAGCGCTATGAAATAAAGTCCCTATTACACTGTTAGCTATGAAATTTTAATTAATTATATTTTTATAAAGCATGCTAAAATTTTAAAGGCGATTATAATCTACGCATTCTTTGGAACGGTACACTAAAGTGTTAATTACAATTTGCCCATTTATAAGTTTAGGATGTTTACGAATTTATTGAATTATTTTTAAAAAATTGCCTGAAAAAGAACTTAAATGCCGCTACTGTACCTAGTAATCAAATAACTACATGACTAGATAATTTTATTATCTTCAGTACACTTTCAATACAACTGATTGACTTTTTCTAATGTAAAGAATGCTACTTTGTATCTAAGTACCCTTTAATCGATTACGTTTAAGTCGCCCTCGATATGGCCAAAGTATTTAACAAGATCTTCCCAACAATATAGCGCATTTGACAGTTACAGTAGCTTTGCCTTTAATAGAACTTGAGAATCAAGTCGAATTCTTCGACCGCTTCAACGGCATTAGACGGCGCGATGCAATCGCTAGCGTTACACTGCATGAGATGTATTGAAGTCGGGAAAGCAAATGTCAAGTGCAACGGTATTGTAAGTCGCGCGTGAAACGCGTACCAGTGGAAGTGCATCGCAGCGAGCGGCTAGGTGGCGGGCGCAGGGCACGAGGCATGATAGGAATGCGCGGCCCTCGGCGCCGGTTTACAAATAGAAGGGCTGCTAGCTGCACGTGTAATACATCGCCGTGATCAATCTGTTAGCAATGACTGCGCCCGCGCTCACGACGCGTACGCACCGATATTGTAGCGATCGCTTTTTTAAATTAATTTTTGGATAATTATTAATGTACTTACGTAGTATTTAACTAAGGAATTTGTGTTGAATTATTTATTGTTACAAATACAATACGAACGAGTGTGAACGCTTAATGTCGCGTGTGACGTAAACAGTGACGTTGTTACGGGTGATTCTATGAAAACAGATCATGTTAATGAATTCTCGAAGGGTCGTCTCTCGGGCATAGGAAAGTGAGTCGGCCCTGCGTTCAGTGACCCCGGGCAGACGTCACGGCTGAGAGAAGACAAACACTACGCCGCCTTCCTATATTCCTTCGATGCTCACGGTCCACCCTTTCTACGCTGACTGTCACCCCTCGTTTGGAACTGAACTTTAAATAAAGGTAACATAACTTTATTTTCTGTACAATTTTTTGTTTAATTAACCTTATTCATCATAATAAAAATATTATTTTAATACGACATGATGTAATAATCAATTGTATATAGGTATCACAGACGCTAGCATTAAATAAAGGTTTAGTTCTGTAAATATTTTTTTCGCCATATTTTCAATACTGACGAAATAATTGTTTAAAATTAACAGTCATTTTAAACACTTCTCTTTTTATTGCATTGTTATGATATTAAGTATTAGTACTATTCCGATTTGTGGACTTATTGAAGTAACATGTAATATAAGAAAAGTTTAAATTAATTATATTTTTGACATATTCAGTATATATAAACTTTTCTATTAATCTATTTGTCGATGTTATAAAAGTTGGTAGGTTTTGGTAAATTTTATAATATTTTGGAAAAACAAAATATTAATTTTATTATCCACTTCAATTGTCCTACTTTTAGCATTATGGAACAATTGTATTTTAGTTGCGTTTTAAAGGTTTAAACGTAACGATAGATGTTGAGATAATATGTAAGGTGTTGCCATTATTTCATTTTTAATTTCTACTAAAATAGTAGAATTAATAAATTAATAAATAAATTATTAATTTTAGATGTCATATTTCCCTCACTCTATTAATGTCATTTTATCTCATATTCAGCAATATAGTGTAATAATTATTTAAAAATATTGTTTTGAATTTTCGTTTTCAATTATATGCTCTGTATTATATATAAGTTGAGTTGTTTTAATGTCTGTGTATTAATATGTAAACTTACCTAATTTATGTATGTAAATTTGTTATTTTGTTAATGTTTCGTTATGTATTATAATATATAAGAAGAGTAAAACAAGTTCATTAAAATTTGTTCGTGTTGTTATTAATGTCTATATCATCTATATTTAAAAAATATATATTTAATACCTATTTAACATTCCATTTTTAACAATTTCACATTATTGACAGAAAATTTAAGTATTATATTTTCTACGTTCATGTCTATTTACTCATGTATATATTTTACATTCAAAATTAAACATTTTATACTTATTAAACTACAATATTAAAAAGTTTTGTATGGAAAGATATTTTAAGCCTCATTTTTTTTGTTAATTAATGATTGTTAATTTATTAATTATTTATATTTTCGGTACAATAACATCCTATTCGTATATTAGAGAGAGAATGAAAATTGTAGATAAAGGTTGCCAGTTAAAAATAAATAACATCTTTTGCTTTACTATAGAATAATCTATTTTTTCTTGCTTTTTTTGTCAAAACTTATTATTTATGAGATAATTTAGTTTTATATGTCTGATATTTATACAGATAATAAATACTGAATGCATGTGCGACAAATAAAAATAATTTATTTTAAATAGAAGTGACTTATCAGAAAGTGTAAGACTGAAGATTAGATAGGCACTGCCCTACGTTGATAAGAGTAACGGATTCCAACAACGCCCTCATTTTAAGTAAATTGGGCTTTACTTTTTAATTTTTACTTTATAATATTTTTTTACTAATATTGAAAAATTTCTAATTTCATATTCTATACGAATATTTGAACTAATAAAAAAATTACACAACTCAGTATATTCATAGAGCTCGGGACTTACTGACCTACTTTTGGGAATTACCAAAAATTCCGCAGTTTTTTATTTATTATTATTTTTAGATATGACATAATTAAATCATTTACAGTATCATTGTTTTAACTAGGGTTTAAAAAAGGTATAATTGTTTATATGGTTGCGAGCGGATCGCGAGCCTCGTTGTAGGGAACTACGCGCACGGTTACGGCTGCGTGTGGCAACACTGACACTTACTTTTCGCGCACTTTTTAACTATAAACCCTCTCTACAACTCAGCGCCTATAAGTTCTGGTAAAAAAATTCAACATTTTATAATAATTTCTACACAAAAAAGACATTTTATGGACACCTTCTGAGTGCTTAATTTCGATACACGATGTTCTTCATTTATGCAATACTTTTTGATGATATTATGTTATAAATCATTTTATATTATATTATTTATATAACTGATTATTATTGTTTTTAAAAATTTTAGTGATAAAGACAATAATAATTTTTTTTTTCATCTAAAATAGAACATTACAGTAGACAACTTTATATGCAGGATATTTATTTTTAATTTTATAGATGAAATTAGGTTGAATTATTTTTTGTTGTAATTATATTTTGGAATATTATTTTTATTTTAATTTTTTTAGATTTTTTTTTGTAAAAAATAATAAGATATTTAAAAAAAATTTAAGTTCTAAAATTGATTCGCAATTGAAATTGAACATAATAATAATTAAATAGTAATAGATAATTAGTTTGCAATAAGTAAAACCAAAATAAATTGTTTACAATGTAATTACTATTTAAATTATAATGGAAACATTTTTATTTTTGACATTGATGTATTTATTGGAAATTCACAAATTCTATTTAAAAACGTTTATAATTATATTATATATTTAAAATATTTCAATCAATATTTTAAAACATGCTTTATAAATTGGAACGTCGGTTTTGTATGCAACTACTGAATACTATAATTTTGTATATGTGTTTGATTAATTTGAGTTTTTTCTTAATTTATTATTGTCTTAAATATTTCAAACTTTACAAAAATCTGGTTTAAAAAATAAGAAAATGGATGTGGTTATTTAAACTTAATACAAATTTTGTTTGAATTATTATTAAAATAAAAACGTTTCTTTCACATTGTTAATTCCCTTAATGACTATCCATAAACACATTCAATATATTTTTTTAATATTAAGAAGGTAGGTAAAAAACCCGTTTCAGTCAAAACACAAATATTTCCAAAAAATATCTTATAGTATTTTATTTATTTATCAAAGGAGATTCATTGCTGGATGTAAGCTAGGCAAGTTGTATTTCATGCATTTTTTCCTAGATACGAAACTATATTCCAAGAATTTACTTTGAAAATAAGTACTTTCTATATTTAAAACAATTCTGTACTCATAGATATATATTATTTAAAAAACCGCAAGTTATTCATGTATGTTATACATAAATTTTTATAGAGTACCTAATATTATTGATATGCAATACTAATGGCAACACTAAATATTATAAATGGGTTGGTAGTTTTAACTTTTAAGCCATCTCGCTCTTTGATGGTAGAAAAGTTCTCGCAAATGTAGATAGCTCTCAGGAAACAAATATGTATTTTTGTCGTAAAAAGTTTCAGCTTGAGACTTTATACCTTCCTTACATGAACAGATATTTGATTCTTTGTAAATTTGTAGGTTTAGCTTATCGTCTATGGTTTCGCACAAGAAAAAATATTTATAAGTGTTCTTACAAAGTATGTTCTGACTTTAAGAATTTATATATATAAGAGTTAAAGTATATCTTGATCGTTTGAAAATTGAAATATCTAATTTTTGTATTTGAGAAGTATCGGTCGACAAAAGATATTTCGCCACCATCATTTCGGATTGTCGATGTGGGTAATCGTTATGATAAACGATTAAGACAAGCGTTTAAAGGTTATGATGGAAGTGCAGTGGGAGTTCCTCGTGGCGCGGCCACGTGGCGGCGCAGGCGCGGTCGCCACGGCACCGCTGCATGTCAGTTTTCTGGAAAAATTGTCAAAAGTAGCACAGCAGCGCGGTGCGACGGCGCTGCGCCGCGCGAGCAATTCGCGAGGCTCGGTGTGCGTGTGTGCGCCGCGTCGGCACCGCGCCGCGCCCGTGTGTGCACGTAAAGTGAAGGTCGAATATTTTGTCCCTACTCCTCGGTCTATTGGCGTTCACGAGTCGCGGCTGTGATAATGAAATGTCGCTGTCCCGCTCGCTCCGCCCGGCGAGCTGCCCCATCGAGAGGGACGGCAGGCGGTGCGCTAGTGCGCCGGAGCCTCCGCCGGCGCCGGCGCGGCCTGCCCTCATCAGTCTCCCCGCAGCGGGGAAGCAGTACGCGTGTGCGGTTCCACCGGTTCGCCTGGCGCCCGGCGGCCTCCGAGCGCTCCGTGGCGTACACGAATATTTTTAGATAAGAGCGCGAATAATTTATTCGTAAGTTAGCGACCGCGCGCACTTTCGCGGATATCGGCGCTCGCGCATGCGGGCTCGCTCGCGGCGGCCGGAGGAGACGTCCCGATAGGTAAGCTGCGCACTTGCTGCGCGCGCGCCGCCATGTTCGGCGGGAACGTCACTTCCGTCGGCGCAGCGCCGGAACCGGCGGGCGCGGGCCCCGGGCCGGAGGAGCGGCGCGGCCGCAGCGCCGGCCGAGCTGCGCCGAGCCGAGCGCCCGGGTCAATGAGCGGCGGCTCTCGATTCATAAAATGTCGGTCGCTCCATTCACGCCGCGGGGCGATGCTACGCCGACCGCTCACTCGTGACCCTCGCGTCTTCGAATATTCATGTCTCCATCGATAACATCGTAACCTCTGACTCCTCTTTGTATTATCGCGTCGTTTAGTGTACGCTGCCACCCGAGGCCGGACTCGGTGCCAAGTGCTCGAAGCAAGTGTCGTTTCAAGCGTTGGACGATAATCGTCAAACTGTGAATGATATGTGCTAAGTGAATTAACTATTGTGTTTATCGCTCGTTGATGGAATTTTCATGTGTACACCTACCAGCGTAAGATTGGAAATATTTTTTTACTAATTATCCTCTTGTTTTTACGTTGGCTACATTGTTTTTTTTTAGAGCGGTCTTTAAAATCTGCAAGTAAATTTAATTAAATACATTTTTTTTATTATAATGTAGTATGGTGATAATATTCGTTATTTAAAGATTTGTATTCTTCGTTTGTTTTATGAAAAAACTTTTTGAAGTTAAAATTAATCTTAAGTGAGGGTAGTTTCGGAAGTGGTTCGGCCGCGACGCACAATAAGACAATCCTACCCTCCTGCGATAGGCAGCGTGATAGGTGTACGTCGATACCAATCTCGCACGGCAGGCAATAAACTGAAACAATGAGATGTGTCCGGACGTTATCGCGGCCAGACGTCACGCTCGGCCGGTGACGTCTGGCCGCCGTCGCCTACGCATGCATTTCTAGCTCGCCTCCTCAACCCTGCCGTCGACCACCAGCCATAGAGTTATTATACTAGAGTAGGGGATCTAGCCTAAAATTGGTCCATTAAAAACAGCTAATGAGGCTACCAGTTTGACTCTGTTTTTCGCGCATTATTTGATTATTGGATTTAGTTGGATGAATTTGGATATCGCAAAATTTTAAACTAAATGTCCTTTTGGCATTACAAAAACGCATAAACATTTTATAAGTGTGCTAAAAATGTTCTATCTAGTATTTAAATTAAAAACGTTCTATGAATATTTCTGCGCATGTGTGATTAGACAAAGATAAGTTGGGGAAGTTGGGGTCTCTCATCTTTCCTCGCACTAACAGATCTGTACATGGCTTCACTGCTCTATGGATTCTAACTCTATGGCACTAACCCCCATCGCGCACTACATACCGTTAGTACGACACATTCCGCTAAGTCTTATTATTTGATATACACGATAAACACGTGTTAGACTGTAAGTAGGGCCGTTTTGCTATAGCGTTAGGAAGTAAAATAAATAAATATATTTGCGCGTCATTACTTATAATATATAATTAATATTATACTTTTCTGATAAATAGGATGCGCGTCAAACTGATACTTATAATTAAAATTTTAAATTTCTGTTAAATATTGTTTTAACAAAAACAAAGTGAAATTATCTAAATAATTTGTTATAATTAAAACTAAAAATATTTTTTAATTTTAATTATAATAAATTATATCATGTTTAAAATTGAATTATATTTTTATATTTACAAGAAATAAAGAGATTCATTATGTGTAAATATTTGGCGCATCATAAAATATACGCAGTATAATAAACTACTATTTCTATATAGAATTTTATCGTTAAATAAATATTACAAATGAAACTTCTTTTAAAAAATATACAATTCGAGATTGCAAGCTGAATAGACAATAAGACTCGTAAATTTCCGAGGCCCATGAAAGATAAACGTCTCCCTAGCAGCAACAGTGAGATGAGTCACGTCCTACGTCACCGATGCGTGCGCCCACTGAGTCACAGCTTCTCGCTGACGTAAGCCGCCCTTACCGCGCCAACCTTTGCTCCCGAAGTGACATACCGCCTCGAGCCTACACCTCGTGTGGAAGTTGGAACACTCCGCTCGCGACACCCACAGGGCTACGAGTTCCGTTGCAGTGCGATGCGTGGGCGCACATTTCATAACCATTTCCTTCGCTCCTACAATTACTCTACAAAAGGATCGCGCCAATATACGTGTAGGACGATTCCGTATGCAAATGTCATTACTAAATTGGTCGATCATTATTATATCCGCAGCTACGTATAAATGAGCGCGACCGTTTCGTCATTCATGATCGTATTCGAGACGGGCGCGACGTTTCCGTCCACGCATAATCCGTATAAAAGTTGAGACCGCCGATTTCCGTCGCTACGGTTCGCACTTTGCGCGCCGCCGCGCCAGTTCTCAGCCCCACGATAAGCCAATAAGGGTCGCGCCACAAAAAGCGATCATTATAAAGGTTGTAAAGACTGCACCGGCGCCGAGCCTTCCCAGAATTGGGGCCATTCTTATTTCGCGCTCCCGCCTTATTCAGGGGCCTTTTTTTGTTCATCTTTGGTCAATTTTTTTTCGGGAACGGTGCTTTGTGAGAGCTTCAAGGAAATGGCTTATTGGGTTTCGTATGGCAGCCGAGCTTATCTGCGATCGGCGGCCGGCACGACTGCCGAGTGTGGAGTGCCGTGCCTGGGAATGTAGGTACGCCAAAGGTCCGCGCGGCGGTCGGACCGTTACGCGAACGCCGCATTCCATCGCATCGACATGCCATCGGCTGCCTCAAGTCTGTGACGTCACTCGACTATCATAGATAACGTGGCCACTCCGTTAATTATCTTTATAAAACAAATTGGATACATTCGTGCACTTTTTATCTTCTGAAATTAAATATTACCTTGTCTTTCATGAGACTATTGATAGTGAAATTTTCCTGTTAGCAAATATTTTAGTTATGTGGGATGGTGTTATGTTCCAAGTAACAAATCCTTATCCAATACAAAAAATTCCTATTTCGTTAATTCTTTAAGTTTAAATTATTTAATATTAGAAATATTAAATTTAATATATTTCGAATTCTTTTGAATTTGGATCTCAAATGTAATGACATCGAAATTGTAGTTTTTTAAATCTATCTTTAATTGACATCTAACCTAGCGACATCTAGTTGTGAATGTTGAATGTACCCAAAGTAGATTACGCTAACCAATATATTGCTTCAGGCTTTTTAAAAACAAAACTATATACACAAATAAAACAATTTCTAATGATTAATATATTTGGATTGTACGCTGCTAGAATCCTATGCGGCATCTAGTGATCCAGTTAGAATATTTTTGTATACATCAGCGAGACGATTAGACGTCTACCACCCACACTAAAGATTTAACTTGAAAAATCTTCCCATATTTCCCCAGGCATATTAGAATTAGACAAATCTAATTAATTGATACCTTTTAATGTGTATTCTCATATAAAACAGCCATTATTAAAACAAACAATCAACGAAACCGGCAGGAAAAATTGATAATTGCCTAAATATGTTATTTTCTCACAGTGTGTGTCACGGCATTTCCCACCGACTGCTCGGAGCGCTGGGAAACCACTGTTAGCCTTATTTCCATAATAAATAACGCTGATAACAACTTTCATAAGAATTACACGGCCATATTTATTTGTATTTTTTTGATGGCGTAAATGATTGAAAAATAATTGTGATAATTGCTAAAATAATAAGTAATGGTAATAAAAATAGATTTTCAGGTAAAACTTCCGTGACCAGATTGTGAATATATTTTTATTTGACTGCTGATAAATGAATACAATGAAATGCAAATTCAGTATGTATCTTAGTTATAGCATATTTTTAAAATTTGATTTTTAGATTATATATTATATAATTTAATAATACTTTATTTTAATAAGATAACATTTTTGTCTATGGTATCATGCAGTAGATAATTAAGTATAGTATTGCTGTGTCACAAAATTATATTGCTTTAAAATAATAGATAAAAATAAGATTTCCCATAAAAAAGGATCTATCTATAAGACTATAACTATATTTTTTACTTTTATAAATGAAAATTTTGGGTTTAAAATTTTATAGTTAAGTCGAATGAATTCATTTGAGTCTGGTAAAGCTTTCAACAGTATAGTATATATATTATTCTGTGTTACCTTTTTATTCATAAGATAACTTCTAAGTATTTACGGGTATTGCGATTTTTGTTGACTGAATGCTATTACGCCGGACTTTTTCTGGCTACAGCTTTAAAGGGTTCTTGCTTTTGACCTGGTGCGGTGGTGATTGCCAGCGGTCAAAATATAGTCATATAATTCCTTAGAGACCAGTTCCTTCATTATTAATGAACCTGAACTTCAAGCTACCCAACACCTAATATATTAAATGTGCTTTATTTTAAGAGCATTGTTGCATATTAGCATACATTAAAGAGTAGAGCGCAAAGTATTTGTAATTAGCATTAAGTGTTCATACGCATAAAATCACAAATAGAGAAAATATTTGAAATTGGTTTTTATTTAGTCATCAATTCGCATTTTTCAGGAGCTACTAAGTGTTGATGGATTGGGCCGAAGTTCGCCACATTCTTGAGGAGATTCGCACATCGTTCGGTTGATTAACACCAATGAAAATTTGGGTATGTACGAATTTTTTTTTCGTGTAATCATTATATATACCTACACCAATATCTGATTTTTTTCGTATTATTTTAATGAGTGTAAAAAGTTGAGGAAGTAATATGTAATTGATATTTAAAAATCTTTATGCTTTGATATAATTGTTTTTATTCTATGGTATGGAATTTAGTATTTCAACGTTTTGTCAAAGTTTTCAACTTGTTAGGAATTTTTAAACCTGCTTTCAAAGATAGTAATTTTTTTATGGAATGGCCTTAACAGCTCTTAGGCTTCAAAAGGTAAGAAGGCCAAGCGCAGAAGTTATATCGAGGGATGAAAATCCAAAGTGAAGGGAAGCAAAAATTCTACTAGCATCAGGTCTTCATAAAAGGCCAAGCCACGGCTTAGTTGTAGGGACATAAGTATCATGCAGGCCATGACCGACCGAAATCAGCAACTTGGGATTTGATCTTCAACGATGAAGATCCTGTGTGTTGTGTGTGTATTGCAATAAATGGTATTTTGTTAAAAATAGAATAGAAAGTGACAATTCGAAACCATGGGATTCAGGTATTACAAGAAAATGATAAGTTGGAATAAAATATCTTCTATTGTACTAACCTTATCTTCTATATATATAAAAATGAATTATACCACCAGTTTTGGTGTGAGGTACTTATAACTTGTCTATGGTCCTTTTACAAATTTATAGTAAATCAGCGCCATCTATGTGTGTCTTTAAAAATTAAATTATTTTAATTATATTTCACACAAATTTCAATATGATGAATAATTGACTTGTATCATTAAAAAATATTTATTGTAGTTATCATTTTAAACTATATGACCCAACCTTTCAGTCAGGAGTCTTTATTTGTATAATGATGCTTACAACTTTTTTCTAAGATTAATTTGTTAATATTTTAATGATGAAAAATGAAATAAGTTCTAAAAATGCCGTGTAGTATCCGGCTGAGTAGTTAAGACCACCCTCATTTCTTACCAAGGTGTCGTAAAAGGCGACTAAGGTAAGTTTACCCACCTAGTGGTATCCGGTTGAGTAGAATAGACCACCCTCTTTCTTACCGAGAGGTCGTAAAATACGACTAAGGTAAGTTGACGTTAGGTGGAACGTAGAATACGAAGCCAAATCTTGTTACAACATGATTTTAAAATGTTGCCCCGCCCCATTTAGAGTGGTATAAGGGCAGGAAGATGATGAATTTGATGAGGAATGAAAGGAAAGCTAGTTAGCGCAAACAGCATAATGATAACTCGAATAAAATAGTTATTATTGAGTCTATAAATCAGACCTAGATTTTCGATAAGTCTAAGTGATAAAAAAATTATGAATCAAGGACTGATTCGCAGCCCAACTAGCAGGCATCGATAAGCCCCTTTAGTTCGGTTTAAATTTTGATTTGAACCGATTGATTCTTACAATATCACGCATAGAAGAAAGCTCAGATAGCTACAGCCCTACTACTTAGCAAAATTAAAATCATTAACCAACAATAGCATATAATCAGGTTATGGCTTCTCTAGTTTTAATTTCTAGTTTAATAGGGACTAATTTTGAACCCTAACTTATGTAGGGAAACATCACTGCATCGTACAGAAAATAAAAATCTGTGTTTATTGACTAACCTTTTTTTGCATATTGTCTACCATGTCTAAAGTGACACTGATTTAGTGATGTTTGTTATTGAAATAGTAAACAAACGCGTATTTGAGTTGTGGTGTATACAGAATAAGTGAGGTCACGGCCCTTATTGGGGGCAAGGGGAAGCTATAAATCTGTCGGCGAACAATGGCGCGATAAGGGGCACCTTACGTCCGCGATAGAGGCGCCCCTCGCCCTTCGCTCTCTGCACCCTCGGTACATAGGGTTGACTCCTATCTCATCAAATAAAATCAAAATCAAAATAATCTTTACTCAAGTCAGCTCTTTCAACATCAAGGATCAATATGATTAATGAAGCCCTAAAACTGGTTCGGAATGTTGCTCTTACCGAGAAGAACCAGCTAGAAACTCGGCGTTCAATCTTTTAAACATTTCTAATTTTACATAATTAAACCGCGGTCTTGTTCATACAAGACAGCTTCATAGCTGAAAGGATTTTCAAATCCAGGCATTTTTATATTTAATATGCTGTACGTATAATCATATTTCTTATACTTCATTTAAACCTTTCTGTAGACTGGTATGGATTCTCTGGATGGAGTATCTGTATAACATCAACTACCCTAAATAAGTTGTACATTCGAAACTCTAGACAAATTCAAATTCAAAATATTCTTTATTCAAGTAAACTTGTAAACAAGCGCTTTTGAATCGTCAACTTTACTGCTGGGTCCTGCCGGGAAGAACCAGCAAGAAACTCGGCGGTTGCTCTTTTTAAAATATAAATCTTAAAACTAGTTATATTTAGTTATTACTGTCTTGTACAGGGTAGAATTGCAGCTATATCCACACATCCTTATCATCTAAGTAATCTTCAACAGTATAGTAGGCTTTCTGTATCAGCCTTTTTTTAACAGTGTTTTTAAACTACTGTAACGGCAAGGCTAAAATTGATTTCGGAATTTTATTATAGAATATTGTAGCCAAACCCATATCCATTTACGTACTTTTGCTAGGCGCAAAGCAGGAATCGCAAGCTTATGTCGGTAGGTAGGTAGTATTGTAGGTATATACATCACCTATCGTTTTATAATTCTTTATATTTTTATGTACAAAAATTAAAATATACTGTGAAGCAAATGTAAGAATACCTATTTCCTTAAACTTCTCTCGCAGGGAATAACGCAAATAGAAAATATAGAAAAATATAAACTTTAGACGAAGTTTTCGCATACCCAGTTTTCTTAAACCAAAGGTAAATGTGATTTAATCACTTAACTATGACAAAAATAACTTAGTAGCATACTCGTACAAATGACAACCCTGATTAATAGTTCTATATACGTTAGCGATTACGCAAGACCAACTGAAAAAATTTCTACGTATCCATTGATAAATACAGCGACCACATTTCACTATGCATAATTAGTTTTTTTATATCCCAAATATAAAAAAACCAGAGTAGTCTTAGCGAAATCTCACATTATTAGACGTTACAGAAAGGGTAAATATTACAGCAGTTACTTTCCGTCCTGGCCATTTTTGGCTCGTCAACATTTTTTTTTGACAGTCCTTAAATAAGAGCCTATCCAGATTCACTACGACTGTCTTGTTCCCATTCGAGATAAAAATTAGCAACATAGAGTTATCATACAGATAAGTTATTTTACCACTACCACATATTATAAAACAAATGTTTAACGTGCTTATTTAGCACGTTAAACATTTGTTTGCACGCATATGAGATCTAATATTGTAGATCTCATATAAATCGTTAGATAGATTTTTGAAATCGGTACGTCAAAAATCTAGATGTAACGTGTTTCATAGTCATCTGTAAGACAAGTCATACAAAACAGTTTACGGTTGTTGCTTTTACCATTTGCATGCGCCCTTACAAATTAAACAATATCTGGACGCCAAGTAGGCGCCAGTGGAACCTTGACCCCTTTACTCGGTGCATTTGACGCGGGGAAAGCGGCGAGGAGGGGTCAGCGGCACACAATAGACTATTCCGTGACACCCGAACCAAGTTCGAGATACGTTCATTTCTAATCCTATCGTGCAGCTGAGAAATTTAAAAGCGGAAATATATTTTTATTTACCTTATTTTGGCCTTTTTTTCGAATAACAGTCTGTAAAGTAAGGGCCTGTTAATATCCCACTGCTGGGAATAGGCCTCCTCTCTCCGTTCTTTGGAGAGAAGGATTGGAGCTAAGACCTACCAAGCTGCTTCATTACGGATTGGTAGGTTACACATATCCCTAGAATTTTCTAGAGATATGCAGGTTTCCTCACGATGTTTTCCTTCACCGAAAAGCGTGTGATAAATTGCAATTATCTCATTGATGCCATCCCGGGTTGGAACTCGTGTTCCCCTCGAAAAAATCGCACAGTCTCACTGGGCTATCACAGCTAAAGTCTGAGGTTTCGTTGTAATTTGGCGTCTTCGCCATCAGCCCTTTAACCGCCGAAAATGAGATGGTAGGAGAGTTGCGAGGAGTGGTGGTAGACAGGTTATTCCATGACATTTAAGCTGATCGTTCTTAATCTTAACATTTACACGGCTGAGCTACGTCTTGTCATTTTTAAACCTGAAACTAGATTCACGCAAAATCTAACATTAAGATCACCATTCGCTTCGATGTAACCAGGAATGTATTATGAAATTTAAGTCAGGTAATCATGTTTGAACAAGGTCGTCCCGTTTCGCGTTAAATCGGTTAATGGGATACGTTGTCACAATTTCAAGCGTTGATTCAATGTATTCGATGAATGCTTATGACGTGTTTTTTTTAAGTTTTTTTATCGACCAACGGTATTCCCTGTTTTTTTTAGCGGCTTAACTTGCCTCAACGTCGTTTCCGTGTTTAAGTACAAATCTCTTCCAATGTGCTGTTAAAGTACATTGGTACATCTGGAAACACTAAACTTCATGAACACCCATCAAAAGAACACTGGTTTAAATGCCTGACAGGATGATGATTGTGATGCGTTTTCGAAATTATGAGCCCCAATTGATTTTCAAAACGGACCTTTCGGTAAGGAAACCTTGGTTAGGACTATTTCACATCTCTGGTGAATTCCTGGGTTATGTGTAACCTACTTTGAAGCAATTTGGTAGCAAATTCCATCCGTATCCCCAAAAGAAAGGACGAGTCTGTTGCCCAGTTGTGCGATATTAAAAGCCTTCTATTTTATTTTACTTCGAATACAATAGAAATTCGCGGCATAAAAAACAACAACTTGATAGAAAGTTAAAAATAAGGAAATCTATTGGACATTTCCTTATTTTTTTCAAATTATGGTCACACTAAGCGAATCCGCTGACACTTTTCCGTGTCAGCCATTGCTGTATTGACTTTACCGATAATCGAAATAATCGTGACAAGGTAAAGTCGGTCATGTAAGTATGTAATTAGAGGCGTCGGCGGCGCGTGGAACGAGACAAGACTAACAAAATTCAAGGGGGAGAGGGGTTCCGTTGAATAAAACATGCTTATACGCCGCACCTCGGTCGCTTGGCGCCACCACGTTACACTGAAACAATACACGGAATGTAGGTCCTAGACGCGACGCTCGCGGCCTCTGCCGTCCCGACGAATGCCCTGGAAAGTGGAAACTAAACGGTGTCAAACGTTGCCCGCATAGTGTGGATCTCCTCGAAGATAGCTTGTCTGTGGCGACGCGAAATATCTACAAACTGTTGTTGCACTGTTGACACGAAACAACGTTGTCTCTGGTGTCTATATTATCTAGGGACATATTAAAGTAGGCTTCAGTATACGGGGAATATAAATATATATAACGGGGACGGGCCCTAATATGGGACGCAACATGCGTTGATACGTTAGCCTCGTCCCATATCAGGGAAACGGCGTCAAGACCTGGAGCTGCGGCGGAAATGGCCGAATCCGGCAAGCGGCGAAAGTATGCATCTCTCGTTGAGAGTTATATATTTGTGCCGTTTGCAGTTGAGACCCTAGGGCCATGGAGCCAAAGTGCAAAAAATTTTTTATCCGTTATAACACCTCGGTTGATCGCCTCTTCGGGTGACAAGAGGGCTGGCTCCTTTTTCGTACAAAAAATCAGCTTAGCGATTCAACGCGGAAACGCTGCCAGCATTCTTGGGACCATTCCACGTGGGCATGATTTGTATAGTAGTAGCGTGTAAGTAATTTAAGATAGATATAACTTGTATATATTTGTTATAAATAAAATGTCAGTACTTCAGTATAGTATATAGAGTTTTTATATACTATGGCATATAAAAACTCTAATAGTTGAAGTAATGATAGCACATTGACCATTTAATAAAGGCAGACTACAACACCGAATATTATACAAAATATTAAAATACAAGAATATTCTATAAAGTTATTCATATTATATTATTTAGAAATTTAACTAGAAGATTATAAAATGTATATAACTATGTAGATTATAATATGAAGAACTATGAAGAATTATTAGAACACTTTATTTAAAAAGTAATCCTTGAGCTATTTAACTAACCTTAAACATATCGTACAAATAAATAAAATCAATCACCAAAACACAAAATACTACATTCACATTATAAGAGTAAATAAAATTATAAAGTAGTTAAAGTTACAATGACATAAAATTTGCAGTAATATTTAATGTATCGTACCTATCATTACTTATGCACATATTTCCGCGAATATCCATCGTAGCGAATTAGGATCGTGCCTAAGCATTGTTTTTTTTGTGTTGTAAACGATACTCTTTCGGATATACGATCTGCCGCTGGAATGTCTTTCCTTTGTAAATAAATTCACGAACGTAGTACGCAATCAACAGGAATGTGAGATGTCTGCAAAATATGTGCTTTGAATATGTATCGCGGTAGTCGACATTTTTTTATTTATTTAAAGAACACCGATTTCGAAATTGTTTTGGTTTGTAGATCGACTAACATCTGCCAATTTCAATTCTTTATAATATAGTCACGGTTTGTTTAAATCTATATAACTAACTAGCTGACCTGGCAAACGCTGTTTTGCCATATAAATTATTTTTAGGATATTTCTACTGTACATTACAAAAAAATAAGAAAAAATGTTAGGGGTGGACAACCCTTATCACTTACGGGTATAAAAAATACTGAATATGCATATAAAATTTCATAAAAATCGGTCAAGCCGTTTCAGAGGAGTATGGTTAAATTAACATTCTGACATGAGAATTTTATGTCCGTGTGGTATCCGGCTGAGTAGAATAGACAACCCGAGGTGTCGTAAAAGGCGACTAAGGAAGTTGACGTTACGCAGGTGGCCGGTCGTTAAATACCTAGCCCAATCATTTAACAACATGTTTAACATGTTGTGCCGACCCCGCTTAGAGTGGGATAAGAGCAGGAGAATGATGATGACATGAGAATTTTATGTATAAGATTATCACATCTTCGAAATACTTCACATCAAACTTCTTTGAGTATATTATAATATATCTAGGACACAATCCGACTAATTAATGGCCTGTTACTATCCCACAGCTGGGCATAAGCCTCCTCTCTCCGTTTATGGAGGGAAGGATTGAAACTAAGACCTACCACGCTGCTCCAATGCGGATTGGTAGGTTACACATATCCCTTCAATTCTCTAGAGATATGCAGGTTTCCTCACGACGTTTTCGTTCACCGAAAATCGTGTAATTAATTGTGTTTATCAATTAGACACATAAGTTTTAATAGAAAAACTCTTTTGTGCATGCCCGGGATTTGAACCAGTATGCTCTCGAAAGAGTGGCATGGTCTCACCGCTGGGGTATCGCAGCTTATAAATAAATCAAAATGCTTAGATCAGGAAAATAAATCTATGCTAATTTATAAATTTGAATGTCTGTCTGCTTTCTATCGGATGCGCTTTCACGATTATTCCACTCAAGCAATATAAAGATTTCTTTATATTGCTTAATTCGGAACAATAGAAGCTCATATACCGGATCAACATATAGAATAAAAAAAATGAATAAATAAATAACAAAAGTGCTTCTTTTTGTTCGGGAACAGAAAAACAGCTATCTATACTTATTACAAAACTTTATACTTATTATAAAGTCCCCAAAAGCTGTCTGTCTGTATCTGATAGTTTTTCTCTGAATCCACTAATCGGATTTTTGTACGGTTTTCACTAAGATATAGTACAATTCTTCCGGAAGGTTTAGGTTCATAAATACCCGTACATAACCGAATCATAACCGATAAATTTGTGTTGACGAAAGTATACTAGGTAACGCTGCAATCGCACCGCTTCGTTTTTCGTCCTAGAGCGGTCGATATTTTGTGTTATCATAAAAAAAAAAAAAAGTTTATTTACACTCTTAAAACTACGAGAAATATTAATAAAGAACTAAACACTAATTACAAAAAAGAACATATTTATGAGAAGAACGCAGTTCTTTACGTATTACGACACCCGCCTTTAAGCTACAGTCGAGATAAATCGTAGTACTACGACTCTCGCCTTTAAGCTACAGTCGAGATAAATCATAAAATTACGACACCCGCCTTTAAGCTACAGTCGAGATAAATCGTAGTATTGCAACTCCCACCTTTAAGCTAAAGTCGAGATAAATCGTAGTACTGCGACTCCCACCTTTAAGCTACAGTCGAGATAAATCGTAGTACTGCGACTCCCACCTTTAAGCTACTACAGTCGAGATAAATCGTAGTACTACGACTCCCGCCTTTAAGCTACAGTCGAGATAAATCATATTACTACGACTCGGCCTTTATGCTACAGTTGAGATAAATCGTATTACTACGACTCCCGCCTTTAATTTGTTAACACTAAATTTTACGCGAACAAAGATGTGGGTATCTTTAGTTGTATTCTTGAAATAGGCGTAGGCAATAATATAGTAAAAGCGTCTAAGGCTTCGTAGAGGGTTTCGTAGCAACGTAGCAAGTATAATATAAACAAGATCATTATTCATTATAACACGCATAATAGTATACAAAACCGCCCGAAACCTTGTGTTTCATTTATTTTAGTTTAATATTACAAAAATTTATTTCTCATAAGATGAGAATAGTTGACGAATTATTAAAAAAAGTTATATGTACATATTTGCTATCAGAGCAGAGGATTTACTTACTATGACAATGTAACTCAATATGAGACACGAAAACTTTAATAGGTATCTATTAAACCTTTTCCGAAATATATAAGTTTACCATAACTGGCCCCTTAACGCAGGTGCTAATAACCCTGCCTTCTGCGCTATGAGTCGCGAGAGGCAAGATTTTCTGTAAATTATTTTATTAGTCCTTACAGTACATGCACCAACATTTAATTATTTATATAAAAATTATATAAGTATATATTTACCAGTTGTCAGTCAATCAAAACATAAGTATTAAGTTACTTTGGGGACGGACAACAGTATGACAGAGATTTGCATAGACGTAAGTCGTGGCCCTCCTAGTGCCTGCTTCTATGGTGGTAATTTTTTCTGTGCCACTTTAATTTTAGCATGCGTAATAAGACAACGAACTGTACCCATCTAATAACCCCTGCGTGCCCATAGCGCGTGTCCGGCATATTAATGAAAACCAATTAAGGCAGACTTACGTTTTTGAAACTGTTTAACAAACTGCTTATTACGCCATGATACCGAGCAACTGCTTGGTACCAAAATACAAATTTATTAAAAAGTAATAATATAATAATAAGTAAATGTAGAGTGGACTATCCGCTTACATACCTGATATATGGAGGTTTCCAAAAAACACATGCACTACAAACGTTTACTATCACAAATTCAACAATCGTTTCGCCCCGCAACCGTAGCGTCATCAGGAGGTAGACTCACGACAAAATAACGAACAATTTTATTTTCTTGAACACCTTAGTATTTAAATATCTTTTTAAATCGAATACACTAGACATTAAATTTGAAACTCAAATCATTAAGTTGGAAATTATAATTATACAATTCCCACTTCGTCCAAGTCATGTCTCATCGTATTTCCGAATTCTCGAATACCATAAATATGTGACGCTGCCAAATGAGGAGACTGACTAAGACTTACACCCCGTTAACGAATTTACTGATATTCGTTAACGGGGTGTATTAGGTATTGTTGCTTGCTAACCAAAGTACGTCATGAGTAAATGAAGTTAGGAGAAGCGACGAAAACGAGGTAATAGACATCTATTATAATGATAATAACATAATATCTAAGAAAACAACGTAAAAAATGTCTTAACCGATGGTTAAATTTCCGCATCAAAATGCACTGACGACACGTGGCAATTTCGTAGAGACGTGACATAAGTTTCCCCTAAAGACGAAAGAAATATGATTAAAATTCCATGAAGCTTGGAAAAATATCCACGCACGGTAACACGTTCACTAGCTTGTTTTTCTAATTATTATCTTTGAGTGTGTTTTCAAATCAAATTTATCAAATCTCAAACATTAAAATAAGCATGTCCTTCCAAAGAAAAGTAGATTTTTGTCGATTTTCGATTTTATTATCAATACGTCACCGTATTATTTTTATGTAATCTTTAGCCCGTCAAACCGCGGTACGCAGCAAGTCTATAATAAAACACATGACAAAACGCATCTAATTTTAGAAGACATTATTTGAACGTTGCCCGCAACCTATAATTCGGTCGTATTAAATAGGTAATGACTCAATTCTATATTCGTCGAGTAGTGTTTCCCGGTTGCTTCGTTACGGTGTAGTGCCCACTCGGTAGCGGTTAGCCAGAGAGCAAGGGCCCTACCGGAGATAGGGTCAATAAATGCGCGCTCAGCGGCTAGTAATTAATAAGATGGGCCACGATAGCAGAAGCAATTACCGAAATACACGCGTGTGTAATATATTGCTATCTGGTCCACAACTTTCGCAAACCCAACTCAAAATCAAACTCAAAATATTCTTTATTTTAGTCACATTTCTTTATACCAGTCTAGAGCAATGTTGAAGTACTCTTCACTCCACTCTTACTTTAATATTATACTCGTACAAAAAAGGGATACTTTATAAAAATAAGGCCCTGGCGTTAAGCTCTTCCCAAACTCGCTACTTGATAAATTATTTAGGATTGATCGTTTGCTTGTAACTGAAGGCAAAAATCCGACACGATTAGTTTTTATTTATTTAGGTTTACAGACACTATAACAGAACTACCTTGCTATAATCCGCACGGGTTAAGCGAATGCATGCAAAGTTAATGTGTATGAAACAGGCAAAATTTACGCACCTTACACATGCAGGACAAATCACCACACGCACCACAATCCACAATCGCAATGCTTTGCGATTTTATCGTGGAGCCTATCCTCCTGATGTTGCTTCGGTTTCGGAACGAAACGATCGTCGAGATTGTGGTGGTGGTTGTGTGTGCTGCGTGTGTGCATTGTTGCTGGTGGAGGCGCCTTGGGGTGCGTGTGGTGACTTTTCCTGCATGTGTAAGGTGCGTAAATTTTGCCTGCTTCATACACATTAGCTTTGCATGCATTCGCTTAACCCGTGCGGATTATAACAAGGTAGTTCTATTATAGTGTCTGTAATATGGAATTCCGCAAAGTAACGCCTGCTTCTATAAATCACTTATTTAGGTTTATTAACAAATTACTTACACTAATAATTTAAATTCTAAGTACATAAGTTAATGCTTACAGCCTAAATATTGTTTGCGAGCGTTTTGATAAAATAACCTCTGTATGTCAAAGTGCAAATGTAAACTGTAAATTGTTACATGTATCCCAGTAATTATTAATGGAATTCCAGAACCTGTAAGTTGATATGATATGCAGTGGTGTAACTCCCGGGGTCTCAAGCTTATTGGTCTACTCTAACTTACAAGCTATAAATTGAAATAGTGGATTTTCTGCCAAATTCGGAATTTAAATAAACCAGATTCTAGGAACGTGACTTTAATAAGAAAAAAAGCTTTTAAATAGTTTGGTTACGGGGCTAATTTTTGTTTTTCCCAATGCCTTGCCACCGATAATATTATGATTGAACCTATAAATTATTGGTCAGGAAACCGGGTCTTATCATTTATATCTAGTCAAATAATAATTTATAGAAATTTCCAATATTCAATCCAATATTCCAATGGCTACGATGAGCAATTAGTACAAAATATTTTAAAAAACAAACAGAAGTTGCAATTGGCAAAACACTTCTATGCGGTGCCACATAACAAAGATAATAAGTACAAAGCCAGTTTGACCTATTTTGGAACATTGTCAGAACGAATTTTAGCTATATTCAAAACAAAGTCAAATATAAAATTAGGTTTAAAAGTAATAACTCTTTAAAAAAGATATTATGCAATAATAAAGATAAATTAGAAAGCCCGAAAAAGAGTGGTGTTTACAAAATAAAATGTCCTGAATGCAATGATACATATGTGGGTCAGACTGGTCGTAATTTCGAAACCCGTTTTAAAGAACATATGGCCGCTTTCAGGAATAATAAGCCACTAAATTCACATTTCGCGAAACATTTGTTAGAAAGCGGTCATAAAGTTCCTAATGACCATTGTTTCGAAATACTGCACACCTGTGAAAAAAGCTTAAAATTGAATATTTTGGAACAATTAGAAATCATTAAGCATAACAATGGCACCCTCATTAACGATCAGATAAATGTTTCAAGTTCAAGCTTGTTGCACGTGTTCAGAGGTAAAGGTGGGGATGAACCGATTACTATATAACAATGCTTGTTTGCATAACGCTTCGCTTTGCGATTTTATCGTGGAGTCTATTTCCTGATGATGCTTCGGTTGCGGGGCGAAACGATTGTTGAGTTTGTGATAGTGAACCTGTGTAGTGCTTGTGTATTGTGGTGGAAGTGGTGGAGGTTTGTGCATATGTTTTTACGAATCCTGCATGTAACGGGTATGAAAAAACGTATAGTCCACTATACATTTAGCACTATATATTTTTTCTATTTACTGTATCGCGGATTATAGCAAAATAATTTTATTATTACTTTTGTTTTAGTCAAATAATAATAGTCTTCAATCAAATTAGCTTTTTTAAGAACTTGTCAATCTCAATCTATCTATCTGCCTGTATGTAATCGATTTTCTCAAAATATACGAAACGAATTTTTGTACGATTTTTATTAAAATGTAGTGCAATTTTTCGGGAAGGTTTAGATTAATAGTACATTACTATTTTATGTATATTGTGGTGAAGAGGTCGCGCAGTTGTAAAAAAAAACTCCCGTGCTGGGAGCTTTAGTCCAAACTAGCACAGATACACTAATGTACTGTACTAGAGAATTGTAGATCTACAAAAATGTTAAAAAAAGTCCGCGACAGCATGTCTCTATCTCTTATGGTTAACTCACAATAAATACTTTTATGTTCAAAATTTCGTTTTTGGGAAAAAGGAGAGTGCCAGAATTTCATACATCTTTGGGCCCAGACGTTACAGTATTAATTTTTGTGTTGTAAAATAGAAAAATATTTGTTATCTTAGGATCAATTATTTTATTTTATTTCTATGGGGGAACTATAAAATAAGAGTTATAGTCAGAGGTTATGGACAACTACAAGTACATGCTAAATACCATAAGAACATAATAAAAACGATAGGATTTGTAATAAAAATATAACAATATGCTATCATCATTGAAGTAAAAGTTGATCATTTATTTTTTTGTGGTCAGAAAAACAAACACGTTCATAAGCGCAACGTATATTTTAGTTCTTAGTCTATGGCAACATGTACTAAAAGTTTTTTTTATTTGATCCCACAGAGATTAAGATCATAAGCCATACAGCCAATGAAAAAAATATTTTATTCTAAACACCATTTTAAATATCTGGAAAGTAATTATTGTTAATAAAATGAAGCTAATATATTTTTTACATAAATATTTTCAATTATTATGTTTACAAAAACGTAATTAAGGAAACCTTAATATTTTATTTTTTTGGTCTAGTTATACTAAAAACCACCACCGCTGTTTAGGCAATTAAAAAAGTAACAAGTTGTCAATGATACGTTCCATTTAAGTCATTAATTACTTTAATACCATCATAAATATCATTATTAAATAAGTTTCCTACCATATTCCCATTGAAAGTTTATATTTATAGTGATATTTAAACAGAAAAAAAACTAAGAATTTTTTGATGTATGTGGGGTTTCTGTAACAATTAGGCCCAATTCTGGCACCCTCCTTTTGTGACAGTGATTTCTACGCGGGCGAGGCCACTGGCAGCTATTAATTAATAAGATTAATCACTGGTCCTCGATTATTATGTTCCTAACTAATGTGAAAACCAGAAATAAAAACTAAACAATCCAATAGATCTTGTATAAGCATATTTAAATTAAACTATTACGTTTTATTTTTGGTGTTGATGGTTTTTGTTTTACAGGTGTTCCATTTTTAGTTCCATGTTTGGTGCCTCCATATTTATACGATACGAGAATATATTAAAATTTAGGGTTAACTCACTGGAAACTCATAATTAATTAGATGAACCACGATAACAAAACAATTATCCAAATACTCATGGCACAAATTCGTCGTTCATTATTATAATTACTTGAACCCTTCGTTAATGCGAATTATCAATGTTGAACTACTTAGAGCTTACTCTAAAAAAATTTAACATGTAGTAATTTTTTGAGGGTTTTAGATTTGAATACATCCGTTTTCACTGTACTTCCTCTATTACTACTGTTATACGAACTAATTTTGATGATCATTTATATTCAAATCAAATGAAATCAAAATGATCTTAATTTGAGTAAGTCTTTTAAAAGCACTTTTGAATCGTCAAATACGAATAAGAGTGAATAAAGCTACAACTTCGGAGTGTTGCTTTTACCGAAAAGAACCAGCAAGAAACCTGATTATCTATTAAACATTTTAAATTTAAAGCATTTAACCGCAGTCTTGTAAGAAGTTGAAAGGATTTTCAAATCCAACCATTTTTATCATTAAAATAATCTTCAATTCCGTAATATACTTTACGTAAAAGCATATTTCTTACACTGAATATTATAAACTCTTCTGTAAATGTAAAATATGGATATGAATGATTATTCGGTGATGTTAACTCTCCTTCAGATTAACTTAATAACTGTTGAATTTTTAAAAATTTTTAATTATTTATAATATTTTCCGTAAATACATAAATATTACAACAGCAAGGTTTGGATCTTCTTTTAAGTGTATAAATACTGTATGCACCATACCTAGTTTACCGCTGTTCCATATTAACCGGAACTTAATAGCCCAAGGCAAATTTTTAAAAGCCGTATGTTAATATGAATTATTACGGAAATAACAGTTATCAATCGTACATCGTATAGTGAAGGGCAATTTGATGACAGTGACCGTCTCGTGTCATCGCACGCGATTTCGTCGTATGAGTATCGATTTCTTACTATATTAGCAAATAACAAACACAAGTATAGTTATTATAATACTGAAACTTTAAAAAGATTTAGAAGACGAATCTCATAATTAAAAAAAAATGTTCTTTGTTTAGACGAAAAAAATTATGTTATACCCGATGCTACTATAAAGTATGACTATATATTACGAAACATTTTGAGATCAAAAGGCATTTATTATATCCTAAAAACCTCAAATACTCCGTAAAAATAGCAAATATTATCTTTTCAATGTATGCTATATAATGCTTATAATTCAATCAATTAAATTGATTTATTCATACAATTACTTAATTCAAATCAATAATTAATTACACGTAAAACTCATCTTCATGCTATTGCTCGTATTATTTGCAAAGGCGTTCTTAGTTCTTAGTTACAAACAAAAATGCCGAATAGTGTGGCTGCTTGAACTCAGCATCGAAATATATAACAAAAGTAGTTAAATGCGTATGATACATAAATAATATGATGGGGATATATATTGTGTATTAAACAATCGAATAGCCACTGTCGTGCGTATTCACGCGCCCTTATTAGAGACCACTAAAAATCGGTGTTAGGGTCTCGCGAACTCTACTATAGCCGAGTGGTCCGAAACTCAAACTCAAACTCAAACTCAAAATATTCTTTATTCAAGTAGACTGTTTACAGTACTTTTGAATCGTCAAATGTTTACAAGAAGTTACCATTGATTCGGAAGTTTGCTCCTACCGAAAAGAACCAGCAAGAAACTCGGCGGCCATTCTTTTATTAAATATATTTGTAAAATTTGTAAAGGCACATTATCTCGCTGGGAGTTGTTGATGTAGTTTTATGATATTCGGATTTAATTAAAGGCAATGTTAGTTATTAATAATTTTTTTTTTAAGTTATACATTATTTTGTTAATTTTTTTACTTTTTGACATTTTGTTAGTGTTGTAATGTGCCACATGAATTCAATTCATTCTAATTCTTACAAAGGGCTCTTAAACAACAGTATTACATCAGAGACGTTGATGAGCATATTCGCAGTTCACGCTTATTAATAGCTCCCTTAAGGCGCGCGCATGTTTCCGGGCTGGAAGTGTGCTCCTTCCGCTGCGCGGTCGTTGACGTGCCTATACTGTCGTCGGCATTCTCAGACTCCCGGCGTCTGCGGCGTTTCAAAATAGAGCCACAATTAGGAGCGTCTAAAATAAATCTGGATAGTCTGCTCGTTGGTTCTTTAAGGTGCATGTTACCGGGCTGAGAGTGAGTCGCTGATCGCGATTTGATACAGCCGTTCTATCCGTCTACGGATTACGAATTTGTGGTTTGTCCAAATCAAATCAAATCAAATCAAAATATTCTTTATTCAAGTAAACTTGTAAACAAGTGCTTTTGAATCGTCAACTTTACTGCTGATTCGGAAAGCTGTTCCTACCGAGAAGAGCCAGCAAGAAACTCGGCGGTTGCTTTTTTTAAAATATAAATCTTAGAACTAGTTACATATATTTATTACTGTCTTGTACAGGGCAGAAGTGCACCTATATCCACACATCCTTATCATCTAAGTAATCTTCAACAGTATAGTAGTAGGCTTTCTGTATCAGCCTCTTTTTAACAGTGTTTTTAAACTGCTGTAATGGCATGACCAAAATTGATTTCGGAATTTTATTATAGAATCTTATACCCAAACCCACAAACGACTTACGTACTTTTGCTAGGCGCAAAGCAGGAGTCGCAAGCTTATGTCGGTTCCTACTTTGTCTATTATATACATCACCTATCGTTTTATAATTCTTTATATTTTTATGTACAAAAATTACGTTATTTAAAATATACTGTGAAGTCCAAGTAGAAATCATAATAAATATATATTACTAGTATATAAGAGCCGGCCTAAAATGTGTCAATCGAAAAAAAAAGCAAGTAAACGACCTATTTGTCTTATTTTTACGCATTATCTGAAGATTGGACGTAGTTGGATCGAATTGGATTTATTTGAATTCGATTAGGAAATTTCAAACTAATTTTTCTTTTACGTAACAAAAACTCATAGACATTTTGAAGGCGTGCTAAAAATTGATCAAATTATTTAAAACGCGCCATAATTATTTCTGTTCGTATGTATGATTAGACAAAGACATGTTCCCTCTCGTTATTATTTGTTGGACACAAGCACTCACAGGCTCCCTTACTCATATATAAAACTTGATTTATATTTATTATATAATATATACTTATTGTCTTGATAATAGTGCATTAGTCCGTTGTAGGCAATTGCTTCGCATAGTGCGATAATTTTATAATATAATAAATTCTCTCTAATAAGTATTAAGATATTACAATTTAATTAATATATAGATACAGATTGTTTTGCTATCAATATTTTTACTTTTATTGAATTGTTAACGATTAATTCTAATCCTTTTCTTCGCGATACTATAGTGAGTGGATGATTAACATTTTAAAAGATACATCGCAGTCATTGTAGAAGGGTGTTAAAGCTGTTTCCGCCATGAACGGTCACCGAATACACTGTCGCTCTTAACCTCTGCTTCAGTATAATATTTGCTTTATTTGAAACTAGCAATGCCCCGCGGTTTCACTCTCGTCCATAACAATCTCGTGTTAGTGGAAAGTCTACCAAGTCGGACTATAGATTTATTTGTAGATTTATTTAGTTATAAAAAATGGGTATCATTAGTATTCTTGGAATAAGAGCTAAATCACCAAATGCAGGCCCTGCTATAACGGTCGCGACAATGAATTTGTTTTGGCATTATTTTCTTTCGATTTACATTCTTAAATTCGTAATATCTTTTGATTGGGATGTCGGCTTTTAATAATTTAAAAAGTATTTTACAGGTATTGAAAAAGTTTTTAATAAAATGTCAATTAATGGGATAAGGATTAATACGGAGAGGTAAATATTATGGTTTGATTATTGTCGTCACTTTTATCAACTTTTACAATGTATTAGTATACTACTAATACATACCTTACTAGGTAGAGTGGTAAGTAGTTATACTGGCAAAACTATAATAGTTAGGCACATAGTATCGCCGACTTTTTGTAGATTTTGATACGTTTTATAATAATGTAGAGCATTTTTTTGCGCACACTATAAAAGATTTTATGACTAAATTTTTCACACCTTATTACAATTTTATTAGGGATCCCAATTTTTTTGAAAATATCATATAGCCTATGTTGCTCAGTAAAGAAGCAGCTTTCCAATGGTGAAAGAATGTTTGAAAACGGTCCAGTAGTTTTAAATAATTATATTTTTTAGTTCCTTAGTTTAATTTCGGTCATTTTCTAATTATTTCCCAATTTTTACTGTTTGTAACTGTGATAGTTTTCGCTACATTTAGAGAGATATTTAAGTTAAAAAATAAACAGGTATCAATTCTAAATTGTATATTAAAGGTAAATTAAATGTTTTCTACATATATAGATACATTTTAAATGGTTACAATAAACAATATTGTTTAAATTAAATATTATTTTTAAATGTTCTCAACATGCTTCGACGAATTTTTAATACGGATGGAGTTGCTTAAATAACAATAATCGGTAGAAAAATGTAAACCCAAAAGCGATACCCGAACGTTTAAATCCGTGCGCTAATGCGAAGGGTTCAACTCAGAAACGTGTGCATTATTACATCAGAGCCGTTGATGAGCGCATCTGCGGCCTGCGATTATAAATAGCTCGGTAGTCCCTTAAGGCGGGCGCATGTTTCCGGGCTGGAAGTGTGCCGCTTCCGCTGCGCGCGGTCGTTGACGCGCCTGCATTGTCGCCGACATTCTTCGCCGAGCGGCGTCGGGTCGTTTTAGGATACCCATAGACTATCGGTCACGCTGGACAATCATAGACAATTTTTTATGCGTTGTATGTTTATCAACATTTATTATTGGATGAACTGAAATTAAATTATGAACTTTAAACACTTTTTATGTACAAAATTTGATGTATATCATAGACATACGAGAGGTCACAAACAGCTTGCGATACCTGCGTCGCGACTCAGCAGAGTTAGCAACTCATTTGTTGGTCTCGCTATTCGCATCTATAATAAAATTCCTCAATCCATTCTAGACCAGTGTACAGAAAGATTCCAATCAAGTGTAAAAAATATGCTTATACATAAAGCATATTACAAAATTGAAGATTATTTGGTTGATAAGAAAGCCTGGATTTGAAAATCCTTACAGCTTCATACAAGACAGCGGTTCAATAATGTATAATTGAAAAATTTTAAAAGATTGACCGCCGAGATTCTTGCTGGTTCTTCTCGGTAAGAGCAACATTCCGAACCAGTTGTAGCTTCATTAATCATATTGATGCTTGACGATTCAAAAGTGCCTGAAATGGTTTATTTGAATAAAGATTATTTTGATTTGATTTGATTTGATTAGTTACCTTTTATTTAGCAAAAACTTCGCGTATCTGAGAAAATGAACGTCAGGTGAAAGCTGGGGTTTGAAAATTTCATGCATTTTTATTTATATACTAATTTTACTAGCTTATTGGCACATGTGGTAATAACACTGCCTTTAGTTCCAGAGGTGGCGGATTCGATTCCGTGATCGTATTTTCGTGAATATGTAAACATCGACGATAGCTAGCCTATCACAATCTCTCGTGTGTGGGAAACCTTTGATAGAGTAACGACTAGTCGTGTCTGGCGCCGAAGCGAGCATATGAACATACAAAATTACATTTATTAACTGTTAATGAATATATGTGTACAGCATAACTGTTAAGTCTACATTGAATTCCCCTGAATCTTTTAACAAAGTATCGATTACTCGCGTCTCAGGTTGATTTGATCAGATACAGTAAATACTTGACGTCGTAATAAAATGACATAAACGATTAGAAATCATCTTTTTGCTTAGTCTGAGTTAGAATCGCAACAAGAGCATGTGTTTAAATACCCTTGATGAAGAACATAATATTGTCGTCTGAGAATGTAAATTACGATAGAGTCCATAGACTATACTAGGGTATAGTCTATGAAGACTTACCGTGTGAAGGAGCCTTTAAATAGAGGGCCGATTACTCGCGTCTGGCTGCGAGCCGGGCACATGACCGCGCGAAAGTGCAGCGGCCGCCGCGTCACAGGCTATTTGCGACGCGCCGCCTCCGCTCGCCGCAACGCTCGCTCCCGGCTCCCGACTCCCGGACGAATACCGATACATCTAGAGAGACGATATCCCGAAAAAGGGATAAGTTAAATTTACGACTATTAGTGTGGTATCCGGCAGAGTAGAATAGACCACCCTCATTACATCACATCTTACCGAGGTGTCGTAAGAGGCGGCTAAGGTAAGTCGACCCGCCGTGTGGAATCCGCCTGAAGACGTCTTTCTTACCGAGGGGTCGTAAAATACGACTAAGTTAAGTTGAGGTCGGGCAGGCAACCGGTCGTAAAATACGTAGCGGAAAGAGTGACAAAATGTTTTTAATATGTTGTGCCGACCCCACTTAGAGTGTGATAAGGACAAGAGAATGATGACGAGGAAGATGGTTTTGTAAATGCATAGCAGCGGCATCTAGGTCGAACAGATTAAATATAAATGAGATGAGAGAAACGAATATACATAAAATAATGTAAAGTATGAGTTTCATTTTCTTATCTGGTTCGAATGGTAATTACTTTACTTAAGAAGTTTCGAATGTATTTTCAGTAAGTTTAGAGTTACATCAATTTAATATATATAAGTCTATGTACGTAATGGATTTATGTAAAGTAAAAATAAGTGCTAGTTATTATAAAACAGCATTTAAAAAAAATTAATCCTTTATAAATAAAAAAGTTAAAAGTCTAAATTGAAATTGTCAAAAAAACCCAGTTTTATAGTTTCACAAAGCCTTTAAAATATCTTTTATACCCTTTAAAATTACACACAGTTGTTGAAGCAAATGTCTCACGCGATATTTGCTCATTCACCTTAAATATTGACTTCATCAATATAATATAACAACCGAACTTATCTCATTGAAAATGTCACTATAGAGAACTTTTATCTGGAAGGCTTGAGGCTAGCTCATGGCGCATCGAAGTTGTCCGCTTTAACCACTATTCGTTTCAGCTTTATTTTTGTGCAGATATATAAACATACAATATAAGTCCTTAGAATGATTTTGACAACCCTAACGACTCACATTCTCTCGCACCTTCCGATACTGGACCAATAGTTTCTCGAATTCAATTTGACATTAACGTTAATTTTTCGAGTACACCTTGCGGATTTTATTTACTTAAAATCCAACAAATGATTTTAAAAATTATAATACCGTAATATAATCAAACAAATTGAAATGAGATTCTCAAGAGTTGATATAACTGAAATTTTGACGTACCTATTTCGTATACTAGAAATGTCGCTAAAATGCTTTTCTAGAATAAATGCTTATTGCCAGTTGTTCTTAAGTACAAATTGCACACACAAATACGAAGTAGTTGCATATCATATGACACTCTCATCGAATTAATAAAGGATTTCTTACCAAGTTTTTAATTGCAATTCTGAAAAAATGCGATAAGATGTACCTAATAAATCGTAATAGGCTTTCTTTCATATTCATTTCCAATGTCCACACTACATCGGAAATGACATAAAATCAGTATAAAAAGCATAACTATGCCTTACTTGAGTTATTTTATGTACTATAGCCCCAATACTATACACAACAAAATTACGTAAATTAGACAAAACCAGATAACGATTTTATTCATCACATAGCAAGCACTGAAGTAAAGATACAATATCTACATTACTAATGTAGGCTTACACAGTCCGACACAGTTATATTCTTGATACAGTTATATTGTTTATAAACAAGATTTTCTGCTATGTTTTTAAACAATTAGATTGGTTACAATAACAACCGTCAATAATTACTATAACAGCCTTAAGGAACTCTACAAATGGGTTTGCAATCAAAACAGACTTAAGTACTAATTTAAAAGTAACGACCAAGCCAGCGAATCGTCCTCTAGTTTGTACGGCTGGGAGCCCCAGGTCGCGGGTCGCGGCTGAATAAATTCGGAGGGAGGCACGCTGGAATGCGGGAGGCAGGCGGTGCGGGCGGGGAGCGCCGTGCGACTGGCGCGCGCGCCGCTGTCCCACGGTCGCAAGACCCCGCGCCCCGCACCCCCGCACTTTCTTTCGCGCCATAAAGGTCGTTTGAAATATTTCGGAATGCTGCTTGGTGACATTTCACCGGAGTGTGGGGTGGAGAGAGCCTTCGGCATTTGGTTGCGCTTCGGAGGCTCGCTCGCTTTTCCTCCCTCTAATTCGAAATTTGCTTTTTATAAATATTAATTACAATAACGGCCTGGGAAATATACTTTTTTCTATTAGTTTTATGAACGGTCTGGAATCGAGTCCTTTAATGCCTTAAATATACTTAACAATGTTTTTCAAAGGACTAAAAACTGATTTATCATCAATTCGAAAGTTTTAGCTTAGATTATTTTTAAGGCACTTTAAATATTTATGATAATATGGTAGTTATAAATTTATGTATGTTTACTTATTCTTAATAAATTCATTTCTATAATTCCTGATAACTCAGCATTTATGTGCACGAACAAAATTGCAAAAAATTGTATATGACTTTCTTAATAACCACTTATCATGCTTCATTTTGAAAATTGTTTTTGCAAATTTTACATTGCGAAAAACCCGGTTTGAATAGAAACAGATACACAAAGTAAGTCTTTCAAATATTTTCGTCAAATGTTTTCCATATTGTCATATGAAAATATGTTTATAAAAAAATAATATTATAATATATAAACAAGCTGAATCTTAAATAGTTGCATAAAAGTTGATTCGTATACTTTTATATGCTTACTTCCAAAGGAAAGACGCTTTGCTAGAGATGTTTTTGTTTATTTGTTTCCTTAATAGAGTTGACTTATGGCCCCGCAACCCGTTAGTCTATCGCATTTATGCGTTTCCTACCTATCACATATCGGGAAATCCCCGTGTGAAATTCACACGCCGTCAACTTTTTATGTCCATTCACGTAATTGCATTATCGGCCTTATGACGTCGTCGGCATCCCACAATGATTTTAGTAGTGGTAGATTATGTACGATTCTGTCAAGAACATGACAAGATACGGTCGTAAACATATACGTCATGGAAACAGTCCGGCCCGTCTTTGTACGTCCACGGTGATATATCGCCTCGTCTGATAGCGGTATCGCCATAGAATTAGTTTTTTGCTCAAAGTCATTTTTTTAACTTCTCCTGCCCTGGTATTTTTGCAACGAAGCTTATTCGGTCTACATTCCACGCTCATGTGTGAACTAAGTTTCTCCAATTAATAGATTCGTTCCAATAGCAAACAGCGAGCCGGAGAAAGCTGGCGGGTCAACGTCCGGCAGAATTCACGGCGATCGACCGCGATGAACTTTATAAAGAAATGTGGCGTAACGCTCAAATTTAAAAAAAACCGCAAACACCTCTTCTATAAAGGGACCAAAGCGCTGAGCCGACAGGCGGCTACGTAACTTTCAATTTAATGACGCCAAGTTACTCCGTCACATTCCGCGCATATTTCGCGTTCAACACTAATTATATTAAATGCAAGTTTAATTAATATTTGTTTAGAGACAACAAAAAATAAGGTTCTGGGGTAATTTTACAAATAACAGTATTTGTCTCGCTTATGTGTCGAAACTGTGAGGTACCTATGAATGTAAAAAAAGGCAAATGTTAACCCTAGTCGCGCGCAGCTATGAATGGAATGCGGCGATGGAGGTTGCGCAAGCGGCGAGCGGCAACTGCGCAGGAATGTGCCTGGAGAGAGGAAGGGGAGGGGACGAAGGGACGGGGACCGCTGCAGCCTGCTGCATCTCCCGGCCATTCACGCGCTCTGCGAAATAGCTCACCGTTAGAGGCGCGGAATGCTCGCTCTATCTCTCTAACCATCGCAGGGCTGTCGGCTGTACGGGATTCCCCGTTTATATTTCGAACGCAATATGCTTTTCCAACATTTATTTAACGTCCTGGAATCAAGTCCTTTAAGGCCTAACATAAGCGTATAAAAAAACTAGCGACAAATAATATACATGCCATATTGATCATCGACAATATTTGAAGAACTATGTTTGTGTTTATCAAACAGAGGGTTACATACTAAAATTAGTCCTGCAAATATTAGTAAAGTAATAAAAAAAATTTTGCTTAATTAAAAAAGGCATAATCGAAATTCATATTAATCATTTTATTCTTTCATGTGCTAACGTTTGTGGATTGATCAAAAATCAGTTTGGATAAAATAAAAAAAATATTTCAGTTACCATTCAATGTTTATGTGTTATTAAATCCTGGATTTTCCACGGAAAACTTAGGCCAATTAGGAAAACTGTGGAGTCCAACTTATTAAGACCTAAAGTTCTAGGTCTAGATTTTAGTTATCTAACTATTCTGGGCATATTTAATGAACTTGCACTAAAAAAAATTGTGGTATTCGCAAAAGTCTAACTCATGTCTCATTGCATACTATTTCATATGCTAAACGCGATTTTTTACCTCTTCTCAAAAAATATTTATACAATCTTTAATATAATATTTAATTACTTTAACATTTTATTTTTTAAACCGACCTAAACCAAAAAAGGGACCATATTTCTAATATTCTGACATCCATATAATATTCTAAGAACGTAAATGTTAGTTTTGTTTTAGTTGCCAGCCCTGTCCTTAAAACGTAATAAAGTTAGAGCTTTAGATACGAGTACAACATTCTTACAGTATCGGCCGCCCGCGCAAGATTCACTGATAACAACAAATCTTAATTCCTGACAGCTCTCTATTTATTTACTACATGCCGGCTCTACATCTTTGATAATGTTTCTTTTGTAATGTTTATTTTTAATGCCTAATTAATTGCTTAAACAAAAGTAATAATAAAATTATTTTGCTATAATCTGCGATACAGTAAATAGAAAATATATATAGTGTTTAATGTATAGTGGACTATCAGTATTTTCATACCCGATACGTGCAGGATTCGTAAAAACACATGCACAAACCTCCACCACTTCCACCATAATACACAAGCACTACACAGGTTCACTATCACAAACTCAACAATCGTTTCGCCCCGCAACCGAAGCATCATCAGGAGATAGACTCCACGACAAAATCGCAAAGTTTTTGATTAAAAAATCGCAGTTTTTTGAAAAAAAATCGCAAAGACTTTGCGATTTTGTCGTGGAGTCTATCTCCTGATGATGCTTCGGTTGCGGGGCGAAACGATTGTTGAGTTTGTGATAGTGAACCTGTGTAGTGCTTGTGTATTGTGGTGGAAGTGGTGGAGGTTTGTGCATGTGTTTTTACGAATCCTGCACGTATCGGGTATGAAAATACTGATAGTCCACTATACATTAAACACTATATATATTTTCTATTTACTGTATCGCGGATTATAGCAAAATAATTTTATTATTACTTTTGTATTATGGATCTCCACAAAGTAACGCCTAATTCTATAAATTAATTGCTTAAAGTAAATAAAAGTTCTATTAATATTATTATTCCAGCATTATATTAAAAATACTATTATTTTTGTCTATCAAAAGAAAATGCCTAGCCATAATTTCGCCCGATAAAAAATAAATATTGTAATCGAGTTTTATTCAAAATTTAAAATAAAAACGCTTACCCTAGCAGAGGATAATGACGTGGGCGAGTGGAATTGCTCGAAAGTGCGCGACAATTCGCGCGCCGCACTATCAATAGTCGGCGCCCTACATTCTTGTAGCGCCATCGCCGCAACCGCATCTACATTTTGTCATTATGTCGTATTCCAATTTCATGGATATGTGACTAGAGGGAGGCCTAAAAAGAGATGGTTGGAATGTGTGAAGTATAACATGCATATAAAAGGAGTAGCGCCAGAGTTGACGAATGATAGAAGAGAATGGAAGAGGAAAACATGTTGTACCGACCCCACTTAGAGTGGGATAAGGGTAGGAGAAAGAAGAAGTCGTATTCCAATTCCAAGCTGCCTGCTCGCTGCTCGTTCTGCTATCGAACGTACGTTGATAATGTTTACATTGCTGACAGAGTGAATTATTTTATACACAATATTTATTGTCTATGAATGAATGAATATTGAACTGAATTAATCACATTTTAATTAAAAATTAAAAAAGATTTATTAACATTAGTAAAAGAGAGTGCAATTACTATCCTCCTTTTTTTTTTCCTTTCTTAAGTGCTTCTCTGTATTCGTATTATTTTGAACACAGTCGAGACGCCACACTTGGGGTCAAACTCACCCAGGTCAAGGGTGACAGCTTCCGCGATGGGATACGTCTGCTGCCGCCCTGCCTGTATTAGAATATAATAATTTGCTTAAATCTATATCTTAATACCTAACTTATAACTAAACTTATAGTCTAATAAGGTCTAATATAAGGCGACGTCTATTAACTATAGTCGCCGCCTCAGCTATTTAAATGTGGTATACTACTTTCTAGAAAATAAAAATATGTTGTTGTTAGTAACAATTTCCAGTGTCACCATGAGCTGGGGCTTCGATACGCGGAGAGATTTATCGGAGATTACCCGAACTATATTGAGCATTCCTTATTTACCAAACTGTGGTTTTTATGAAAACAATATTATTAATATTTTTATATTATTTTTGAGAAAATTTTATTATACATTCTTAACTACTGTTTGTTGCTGGGGTTATAAAGTAATGACGAAGATGCTAAATAAAATTAACATTAAAAAATCTTCAAAATTTTAGACTATTTTATTACTTACACGTTCTACTTAAGATATATTTTATTGCATATTTAAAATACATGTTGTAATTGGAAAACTCGAAATCATACTCTCTTTTTTTTTGTGCCATGCCCAACCTTAAAAGTTCTTTTGGCCACCCACGTAACATATATTACTTTGAATATAAAAAAAATAATTGATCACTAATAAACTTAAATGATAGGTTTTATCAAGAATTTTCTATTTTGTTAAATTTAGCAACGATACTTAAGCATTGCATTTAAATGACCAGGAGGGTTTAATTAGAGTCCATTTTCGAATTGCACCCCGTCAACAATCAAATTGCCCCCTGTGGGACGTTGGGAAACACTGTTCTAATCATATATTCACCATTAATGCGACATGAGTAAGCTATATTTTGTATTTTTACTAATATTAAATATGCTTTTTAGAACTGTATCTTCAGATCGCTTAAGGAAACAGACAGAACAGACAGAGAATTTAAATGAGCTGTATATTTATAAAATTACTAGCTGACTCAGCAATCGTTGTTTTTCCATATGAATTGTTTTTCTCTAGGGAATCTATAGTGTATATTATTACAAAAAATATATATATTAGGGTTGGACAACCTTTATCACTTAGGGATATAAAAAAATTGATAGGAGCCGATTTTCAGACCTACTGAATATGCATATAAAATTTTATAAAAAATCGTTCAAGCCGTTTGAAGCCATGTGGTAACTAATGTTATGATTTTGAAGATATAAGAACTTCGAACATATAAGATCTCGGACAACACGCTTGAGTTCGCTTTCTTAGTATTGCGCTTTTTATATTTTTTTAAATATAAAAATAATTGAAGACGTAAACGACGACCGCGAACCGCTTTCTTTTCGTACCATGAAGTGTGAATTGCATTGGGGTCGTAATGTTTGAAAAGGATAACGTTATATGAACTATAGATACCTCTGTCTCTTTTACTCACATGTTCTTAGGACGAATTCCGAACAATCATTCGGCGACGACTTAAAGTGTGCGTCTTTAAGACGTCATGGTATGAAAAAGCAAAACAATTTAGTTTACGTCTTCAATTGAGTCGCAATAAGAGTTCATGGTAGGCCTGCAGGTAAGAAGGAGAGCGCGGGGTCTCGATAAAATGTAGCACATTTGCGGTATTTCCCATAGTTATCGGCGATTACAGCGTTGTTTGTGAACGCGGGGCGAGGGTGGGGGGACGGTGACACGTGTGGCCCACATAATGCGAGTCCATTGAGTACTGCGGACGTGACGTCACGGCAGCCTCGCACGCACCTGCGTCGTTCCTATCTATACTTAAACCATATTATATCTTTACACGAAAAATATAAAGGCGAAAAACTACTGGCCAACCTCTACAAGACACATTAATAGAATGACGTTTATACCACTATATACTACTAATAAGTTAAAGATACACTATATACCACTTAAATTAGTCTGAAGCACTCTTAAGCAACAACCTGTACTTCTTGTTAAATACCGACCCTGCCTATTGTGATACACTCATTAGTGTGGACTAACAACGTGCAGCGCCATCTACAGTTTAACGAATAAAACTTGAAATAATATTTTACTCTATTACTAATGACCACTTCTAATAAGGGATGTGACTTGCAGTGGAAAAAACCGATTAATAAATAATTAATTTTTCTCCCTTCAAAATAAATCAATTAACGCGAACGAAAAATCGGAAATGCAACCGATTAAATTATAATTAATATAATGTGGTTATTGCTTAGATTTAGGCTTCCCGTACTCTGGATGCTAATTCGTCATTGAATGTTTTGCTTTTCTTGTTCACAGATGCCATTAGCGTGTTCGCCTTGATGTTTTTGGCATTCCAGGGATTTGCACAACGGCATGGAGTCCCGAACGTGTTTCTTGTCTTCACCTGCTATATCTTTAAGGATATAAGGTATAGATAATACAAGGCAAGTGTATTATTTTGTAAATTGTATTAACACTGCAACTTGATTTACATTGGGCCAAATGCCTGCTTTTTATTTTGTGCGGATAATTTTATATGCGTGGGACCATGAAGGTTTTGCCAATAATCATAACATGCGGTCATGCGGTTTGGTGATCGCAGTGCCGACCGTGTCACAGTGTTGCTGCCCACTATGAATCTGGCAGTATTAGGATCAGCTAAATACTGTCATTAATCGGTTGCCAGAGTCTCAGGGTGCAACACGAGCAGCTGAGATTGACAATTGATGATACTGTTCCCCCTTACACCCCACAGACGACCTCAATCCCGTGATCCCGTGATGACACCTATGTCCAGTGGACGTAAATCGGTTGACGAAGAAGAAAAAGAGAGTTTTATCTGAATAGCTGGACATATATAAATAACTAGCTGTTGTCGAATTGGGTCTGCCACAGCTTCGTGACAGATCATTTTAGATTAAACATTATTTTTTCTTTATATTAAAAAATACATATTTAATTAGTTACTCGTACATCTAAAATTTCAGATGTCTAACTTCAAAACTGACGAATTCCATACAATGATCGCGCGCCGCGCATATCAGACGCTCTATGGCGTTCCATTCAAGTCAATCATAACTTTTAAACTATTCGACTAAATTACGTAGTGTAAAAGACTATGTCTATCCACTATCTTTGAAAGACTGAAAACGACAAATGTATTGATTTTTATAAGAGTTTAATAAATATACTAAAATGTACGTCGTAAAATAGTATCTTATTTAATTAAATTTATGATTTTAAAGGTTTTAATTTTAATTTTAAAGGTTTTAATTTAAATATGCTGTCCGAAACTTTTATTTAGAACTATTCAAGACAAATAACACTACGGCACATTATCTTTGTCCAATGGTTTATGCAGCGTACGCCAAGATAGCTCTCAGAGGCCAGATTTTTTCCGACTATATTGGCATGTATTATATTTCATAAAATCGTTACAAATTGTTGTTCCGACCTACATTAATGTAAAGTTTCATCCAAATCCGTCCGATAGTTTTTTCTTGAAAGAGTAACAAACATCCATCTGTACTCACAAACTTTCGCATTTATAATATTATTTTAGTAGGATAAGATAGGTTGTCCATCGTTTGTTGATTTATAAGTCATTGTCATCACATATCGTACCCGTTTATGGAATGTCTTCCGACAATTTGCCGAGCCCACCGATGACGTCTTTGTCTTCGGATCGAAGACCATTCTCGTCGCTAAATTGTCAATCTAATTGTACCGGCGCCGACTCCCGCGCAACCCAACAAGGCCGGAGCTCACATTCGCACCATTTGTGGTACGCACTCACCGCCTCACCTAATTAGTCGTAGTTCGGTTACTCGTGGTGTGGGTGAACCCGCATTGCTCCGCCGCGGACCGCCCTCGTTATATCTATATTAGTAGACGACGATTGTTAAATAAGTACAATAAACGGGGCCGTATCGAACGTCGATGCTTAAATAAGTCATATTAACCAGACGGTAATCAAAATTTATGGTTATTTGTGTCTATATGCAGGCTTTTATTTATCTCTTTATCGTAGATACATCATCCTTCTGCCCTTATCCTACTCTAAGTGGAGTCGGCACAACATGTTTTAAACATGTCATATGATTCGGCTACATCTTTTACGACCAGCCGCCTGCCTGACATCGACTTACCTTAGTTGTATTTTACGACACTTTGGTGGTCTATTCTACTTAACCAAATAACACACGGCGGGTCGACTTACCTTAGTCGCCTTTGCGACACCTCGGTAAGAAACGAGAGTTGGCTATTCTAATCAGATGGATACCACACGGCGGGTCGACTTACTTTAATCGCCTTTTACGACACCTCGGTAAGAAATGAGGGTGGTCTATTCTATGCAGGTCCTGTCCCTCTAATAATCCTTTTTTCGATTTTGACATATTTCCTTTTCGAATATTAGGTCTATGTACTCCCGCCCACTCTGTATCTGTGCTCAGTTCTAGCATGTACTTTTTAGTCAATAAAAATAATCCTTATTTCAACATATTTACTTAATAAAAAAAAGTAAAGTAGCGGCCTGTTACAACCCCACTGCTGGGAATAGGCTTCCTCTCTCCATTTCTGGAGAAAAGGGCTGGAGCTAAGACCTACCACGCACGCTGCTCCAATGCGGATTGGTACGTTACACATATCTACAGAATTCTCTAGAGATATGTAGGTTTCCTCACGATGTTTTCCTTCACCGAAAAGCGTGTGATAAATTGCAATTATCAATTAGACACATGTGTTTTTAATAGAAAAACTTATTGGTGCTTGCCCGGGTTTGAACTCGTGATCCCCTCGAAAGAGTCGGTCGCACGGTCTCCGCTGGGCTATCAGAGCTCTTTACTTGATAGTGAGTAATTTTAAAATGTTTAATAAGGCGCTAATGAACAACATTGTAACCAATATAATATATAACCATAGTATATGAATAAAACAAAGAAATTTAACTCAAACTTATATTCCGCTAAAAGTCAAAATCAAATATAATTAAAATCGATTGGCCATTTTGATTGTATTATAAGAAAGTTTTGACATATTAATACGATTGACTAGATCCGAAGCTTTTGTAAAATTAACATTCTCGTGTTACAGAATGTATGGCGTGGGAGATGAAAGGCGATGCTGCGATGATTGCTGAGTCACCATGATGTCATATGGCTGCTAATGGGAGCGTCCCGGCAGAGTACGTCACGTCCCATTCCCGCCGCATACTTCACCCAATCGAGCGATGACAAATCCATTCATATTGCCTACTCCATTGTGCGTTATTGTGCTACATCTATGTTCTAGTAATTTCAACACTTGAAATATTATTTTCATTATGGTTTTTTTTGTAATTTTAATTTCATTTCGACTGGCCCGTTGGCGCTGTGGGTAGTGACCCTGCCTTCAGCTCCGCGGGTCGCGGGTTCCATCCCGCCGAGGACCAACACTTTCTATAAAAAAATTGTTGGTTCTTCGAGCCTGAGTGTGTATTTGTATTTAAGTATGAATTTAAACCTATATATGACTACATATATAGGTTTCAATTCATACTTAAATGTCACTGTCATCACTCTGCAACTGGTCTATGGTACGTACTGAACTTAAAGCTTACGATAGATTAACTTATATTACTTGGGAGATGTTTTTTTTTATCCTTTTTTCAAAACAAACAATAACTAAATATTTGTTACCCAACTATAAATTATACATGTTTTCTATTACAGTTTTAGTTTAATTAAAAACAATTTGTGCATAAAGCATAATACAAAAATCTCCCCGATTAACGAAATACGGACAACTGGTAAATATACTAATATTTACCAGTTGTCCGTCCATAACACAAGTATTAAGTTACTTACTTTTGGGATGGACGACCGTGTGTGTAAGTGTCCCATATATTTATTATTATTATTATTGTTTTTTTTTTCAGTTAAAGATGAAATGGATTAGTTTAGTAATTTCAACGCTTGAAATATTTTCTACATAGTTCTCTTGTCTTTATCCCGCTCGTAGTGGGGTCGGCACATTATGTTTTTCTCTTCCATTGTCTCCTATCATTCGTCAACTCTGGTGCTACTACTATGCATGTCATATTCAAAATTCAAATTCAAATTCAAAATATTCTTTATTCAAGTAAACTTGTAAACAAGTGCTTTTGAATCGTCAACTCTACTGCTGGTTCGGTAAGCTGTTCTTACCGAGAAGAACCAGTAGGAAACTCGGCGGTTGCTCTTTTTAAAATATAAATCTTAAAACAAGTTACATTTAGTTATTACTGTCTTGTACAGGGTAGAAGTGCATCTATATCCACACATCCTTATCATCTAAGTAATCTTAAACAGTATAGTAGGCTTTCTGTCTCAGCCTCTTTTTAACAGTGTTTTTAAACTGCTGTAATGGCATGGCCAAAATTGATTTCGGAATTTTATTATAGAATCTTATACCCAAACCCACAAACGATTTACGTGCTTTTGCTGGGCGCAAAGCAGAAATCGCAGGCTTATGTCGGTTCCTACTTTGTCTATTATATACATCACCTATTGTTTTACACTTATACATACATACATACTTCACACACACTGTAAACATCTCTTTTTAGGTCAATGTATTTAAATTTCCATTCATAATTTTTATTTAATTTGTCTTTTTTATAAGCAATATAACAGAACTAACTACTTTGCTATAATCCGCACGGGTTAAGTGAATGCATGCAAAGCCAATGTGTATGAAGCAGGCAAATGCATGCAAAGCCAATGTGTATGAAGCAGGCAAATGCATGCAAAGCCAATGTGTATGAAGCAGGCAAATGCATGCAAAGCCAATGTGTATGAAGCAGGCAAATGCATGCAAAGCCAATGTGTATGAAGCAGACAAAATCTACGCACCTTTGCGTAGATTTTGCCTGCTTCATACACATTGGCTTTGCATGCATTCACTTAACCCGTGCGGATTATAGCAAAGTAGTTAGTTCTGTTATATTGCTTGTAATATGGAATTCCGCAAAGTAACGCCTGCTTCTATAAATCATGTCTTTTTTATATTTTACATTTAAAGATGAAATGGATTTTTTATGTGAATATGTTGTGTTTGTGATTTAGTGATTCATGTATATTTATGTTTAACATTTTCTCATGTGGCTTTTTAAATTATTTTTAAAATTTATATGGAATCCAATTTTTCTATAAAATTGTAAATTGCACTGTTTTCTATTTATCTTATATTTACGTTATAAATTAGTTCCAACAAAATTGAATCAAGATTGAATATAACCATCGCGGGATGGAGTCAAGAACTAAATTAAGAAGAAACAAGAATTGAATGAAGAAAGAAGAAACAGGAATTACGAAACTGGTTTTCATAATGATTTGACAGATTGTTCTATATTCTGAGATCATTGTGAAAGCTGATTTTGTTCCTATGTCGTTTGGAAGATCAGCACGTCATACTGAAGATGCAACTGTACTAAGGAAAATCAGCGTCTTCTGAATTTTTAACGATAGTGATGTTTCTTGTTTTTTTAATCTATTGCTGTTTTGTTATGTAAACAAATCGAATTAAAAAGCTTTTAAAATACTGCATTGTAATCAGGACTGGGCCAGTATGTAAAATTTCAGCACAATCGGACACCGGGAAGCGGGTCAAATTTAACTTGCAAGATTCCACCAGTCTAGATCCTAATTTCCCTAAAAACAGAACTTAACTGTTACAAAATGCTCCGTCCGCTACCCAACTTTACAGGATCATCCGCTAGGTCTAAAGATTGTCTGAAAATTTTATTAAAACCGGTCCAGCCGTTTCGGAGTCTGTAAAGGACATACAGACAAACATTCATTAAGTACTCGTATAAGTATATAATATTCATACACGGCAAGTTAAAATGAAAGCATTTAAATACATCTGCTTGTATATAATTTAAGACAATATATTTGTAGTCAATTTTTATGCACATTGTTCGTGTATAATAACAAAAAAAACGATTTTTTACGATTTTTTTGTAAAATGTTATATTGTAAAACGTAGAACGACAAAGCTAATGTTGAAATTAAAAAATTACATCAGATAGTTCACAAATGGTGATTGTCATCTTATATAACTTTGCTATTTTTAATATATAAATTTATAAAATACTTATTTACACTTTTGAAAATTTGTTATTCTGTTTTAAAAGTAAAAGTAACGGCCTTTTACTATCCAACTGCTGGGCATAGGCTTCGGAGAGAAGGGTTGGAGTTTAGACCCAACAAGCTCCTTTAATGCGGATTGGCAGGTCACACATTGCCCCAGAATAACTAAAGATATACAGGTTTCATACCAATAATCATAAATTGCAAATTCAATGCGTTCGTACCATTTATAGAATTAGCCATTACATTACGGAGATCCATAATACAAATTAATAAATTTATTTTCAGAAAAATTATATTTATCGCGGATTATAGTAAAATAATTTACTTTTGCCTTTTAGTAACAAATAAATTACGCTGTATGAATATAGTAAATAAATAATGAAAGGAATTTCATTTTTTAGAATTATAAAACGTACACTGTGTAAGAATTTCAAAGTACCCTCGATTGTTAGGTAAACCTTTCTTTTTTCTAATTCAAGATAAAATATTGATAAGTACAAAGTGAAACTAATGTATAATAATTCCAAGTGCTGCATAGTTTATGGCGAATTTTTAAGCTATCCTTAGATAACGATCCTGTCATCGCAGACGCTTCTGTAGATCTGTAAAAAATGAATTATCCCACCATACATTGTGTGTTGTCTCGAAAGAATGCGAGTTTTATACCTTCCAAGCGGCGTCATATTTCAATTGATACAAACCTAATAAATTATACACTAAAGTCTAGCCCATGAAACATTCCCCCTATAGGGGGAAATGTCATTAAAATCTATTTAGTACTTGAGAGTTTATCGCAGGCAGAACGGCGGACAGGCAGACGCCATAGAGAGAATTTGTATACTATACCTGATGATGATTACCCAATGTCAAAGTAGTGAAGTCTTTTTGTACAGAAAAGTACAGATTCACTGTAAACTATATTATTTTTACTATAAACTTTTTATGGCTACATCAATTTCAGGTTCATGACAATTTGTCAAAAGTTTTTTATTTATCTAGTTTAGTTCAACTTCGATGGAGGGGTTAATAAGATATGTTAATTTAACAAAGATCGTTCTCATTTTTAGTACAACTGACTAAAGAAGATATATAAGTAAGTAAAATAATTACCTGTTTCCAACTGCTAGGCATAGGCCTATTCTCTTCGTTTTTTAGAGAGAAAGATTGACCAACACGCTGCTCCTATGCGGATTGGTAGGTTGCACATGTCCCTAGAATTCTCTAAAGATGTGCAGGTTTCCGCAGGTTGTTTCCTTCACCCAAAAGCGTGTGATACATCGCAATTATCAATTAGACACATTAGTTTTAATAGAAAACTTATTGGTGCCCGCCCGGGATTAGAACCCGTAACCCCTTGAATCAACATCTACATCATCAAACTTATCCACATTATGGTGCAACTACAATTAACTCTATGCTATATTGGAAACCGAAATTCTAATGTAGACAAAAATAGAATTTTGATATCTAAATGTAAATAAAAAAGTCTAATAAAAATGTAGTTTTATTTTCACTCAATTTTTATCGTTTTTTGGATCTCATGTTACCTGATGTATACTGACACTATGCAAAAATGAAATAATGAAAATAAAATACGAAATTAGTATAATAGGAGGCCTAAAAAGAGGTGGGTGGATTGTATAAAGTATGACATGCATTATATAAAAGAAGTGGGCGCCAGAGTTGACGAATGACAGGACAGAATGGAAGAGAAAAACATGTTATGCCGACCACATTCAGAGTGGAATAAGGGTACGAGAAAGAAGAGACAACCAACGACAAGGTTGCATTAGATGTAAACCCTTACTGCTCCGTGCCCCTCACCCACCAAGACAAGATAATTATAGCTAATAAGTAATAAGCTTATAAGTATCTAAGTATAATATCAAACCAGAAAATTGAAATTTATCTAAATTACAGTTTTTTTTTCTTTTTTAAATATATAACTGTATACCATATAACTAATATGAGTGTTTATATGGGAGGGTGGGTGTGATGTTTATATGAACGTTAACTTAATTACGCTTTTTTTAAAAAAATTCATAACTTTTTATTAAATTTCATTATAGCTGATTTTTCTGCAAAAATAAGATAATTTGTTGTACATATAATTTGAATATATTTTCTCTTCTAATATATGCAAAAAGAATTAATAAATAATTTTATTATTAATATTCAATTAAAATCAAATTCGTCAAAAATTAATATTTATAATAAGTTGAAAATAAACAAATATTTATCTTTAAAAGAAAAACGCATTAGGTAAGTCATAGCAATTTATAAAATTTATTTATTTCCATAGACAATGTATTCAATATTTTATACTGTCTAGATCGCTTTTAGCTTATCTCTTTGTCTGTGGTATTTTCACTATTTTCAATTTTGTCCTTTGATTTGTAGCGTAGATTTGTAGGTTATATTCAAATTTAATAATCAGTTATATTTAAAAAAAATCCTTGATGAATGAAACCTAAACTTTGATCTTTAACATTGAGAGGGTTGAAAATTAAAAAGCTGTTTTTTTATTTTAAGCACTAGCGAACTCAAAATTAATTGTGACTATGGAGCAAATGGAATTTGATGCTGCTTTAGGGGGCGCCGAAAACTTGCCTCATTCAGCAAACAGCTTAAAATTCACTGCTTCTAGGAGTATAGAAATCGCAGCAATGACTGAAAGTATCCTCCGACCAAGTAAAACTAAACTAATATTCCAAACGTTACCCGTTCATATGCGGCGAAGAGTTATGAGCCACAATTGCAAGCGGCTGCCTAGACGCTTACGAGAAGGTCATTTAGAACAGCTTAAAAAAAGTGGACTGCCTCCAAAACAGAAGCGACCTTCTCGGAAATATAGACGACGTGCCACAAACTTATTAGAAGAATACAATAGGCGACAAAGAAAAAATATTTGGTTGGAAACACATATCTGGCATGCAAAAAGGTTTCATATGATTGAAAGATGGAATCATCGGCTAGCTTATAGACCATGTGACAAAGCTTTCAGAGCATGCTATCGAGCTACTTCTGCACACTGTCTCATGCAAGACATTTCATATTATACACCGATACAAGTTAAAGGTTCAATTGAAACAATAAAGGAAATGTTCAATTGCCTTACAAACAGTTGTTGCGGCCTAAGTATCGGTGCTAAAGCTTATTTGAATGGGAATCGAAGGGGGACAATTCATTTATACATGCCGGATTCATACCCGTTTGAGTACATAGGATGTGTTGAATTTTTGTGGGTGTCGCCAAATGTTACTAATAAAGAACTTTGGCTTTTTGTACACCCATCATTTGCTACACAATTGTCATCAATTTTATCTGACATTATGTATAAATCAAAATTTAATTGCAACTTAAATAATGAAGATAGTTCAATAGTAAAAAAAAGAAAAATATCTACAAAGTATTCAGATATTCAAATTAAAGTTATGACTGGGATGATCAATAGATTTCGCCTAACTGGCCCCAAAAGCCATGCTATTTTAGTTAGAACACTTAAGTGTGTAAAAGAAGTGTCAAATAAGTGTAATGATTGGTTAAAATACTTTAGCAGTATTAGTAGAGAGTTATATTTACAAGAAAAATATGATTATTGGGAAAATATCAGTTCTGTAAGTTCACCTTCTCAGTTACCGCCAGGAATAATAATTGGATTGATTGTAAAAGATCCTCGTTTAAGTCGGCCTAATAAGAGAACAAAAGCACAAAATGATTGCACAAATTTAACTTCTACTGAGTCATTATTAAACATACCACCATATTTATCTCTTTCACCTCTATGGGATACCACAGTCTGCGAAAAAATTAAGGAAAATAAAATTACTAATGCTCAATATATAGAACATGTAACCAAAACACAGCTAGTACCTGGAGAAGTCCATGAAGATGATCCTTTCCTTCAACATCTTCCCATTGTTTTGACACAAAGACCTGGATCACAAAACTCTGATTTTAAAAAAATTGGTATGTACCTAAACCACAAGATAGTTTTTTACAACTGCAGTATTTTAGCAAAACCCTTAATTAAAAATAATATGTTAAAATTGTTAAAATAATATATTCATGTTTTATAGTGCAAATATATTGAGAAATGTGTGTCATATCTTGATGGTAGTAAAGTATTTATTATTTTAGGATATGGCAGTGGTTGGGACATCATCATTCCTTCAGGATATGGTCTTCCATTCTGGTTGACTTTTATAATGTTTGGAGCACGTTCAGGAGGACTTCGTGAAACAGAGAGCCTTGCTTTTGAGATGGGTGACTGCTACATGCCCCCCGACTCTGAGGCAGGAAAAGCAGAAGAGAAAAGAATAGAACTAGAGCTCAAGGAAAAGTATTTTAAAAGACCACCTAGCAAAAGAGTAAATTATATAAAACTTGCAGTTCCAAGCCCTTTTATATGTCCATGGAATGTTCTACTGAAAGAATGGGGCAATGCAAAAGAAGACAAGTTGTATGTTCTGCGTGACAGACAAATACTACATAGTTTGCAAGTATGTGGTATAAAACCAATAATAATAGAATATGTTTACTTTTAAAAATGAGAAAAGTAATATGAGCATAAGACAGATTCTTGAATCATTTTGTAACAATAATATATATTATTTAATTTGAATTTTGTACATTTTTCTGAACCCTTATTTCAAATTAATATATCAATAAAATAATTGTTTCAGGAGTGCATTGATTTAAAGAAAAAACCTACTAAAATGGAAAGATCAGATTTTTGCTTGATTCCTGTTTATATACAAATAACAGGCAAAGGTTGTTTGACAAAACATGCAATGATATGTGTCCCAAATATAAATGACACCCCTTTATTTGAAAGATTGATAGAACCTCTTCATGAAGATAGTAATACAATATTAAGGAAACATAAAAGAAAGGAACATAAAAAGCTATTACAGCAAATGCGGAGAAAGCGTATGAAACTAAAGAAGAATAAAATTACAACAAAAGAGGTGACTGTTATATTTTACCGAAAATTATTTTGTAATTTAACAAGTGAAACAAAAATCTTTGGGTTATTTAAATTTGTATTTAACTGTATAAAATCATATTTGTCACATAATTTTTATTGTCCTGTAAAGTTACAAGAACTATATATTATATTGTCTCATTTCCACAATTTTTTTATGAAAAAATTCTTTATTTTCATTAACTTGATCATTAGTTTTCTATGTTTGTAATATAGAATTCATTTTCAGAGATCGAAGAACAAAAAATTAAAAGAGCCATCTGAATATGTAAAAGTTATGAGAGAATTATGGTTACCTTCCAATGTAGACTCAATACGTCATGTGGCGTCAAGAGAAGTCATGGGATATTTGTTACAGGCTGCATTCAGTTTTTCTGAATCTAAAAGTTGTGGGGTCGGTTATGTGGCTTATAACGCCCTCACAAAGCTTCTTGATTGTGGCATGAATAGAGTCCTTGTACGGAATACCACTTCAAGAATATACAGGCTAGCTAATATAAGAATAATAAAACCCATTTTCTAACCTTATACTATCGTTTTAATCATAACAGTTGTCTGAAATGAACAGCAGGCCTACCATGAACTCTTATTGAGACTCATTTGAAGACGAAAACTAAATTGTTTTGTAAAAGTAAGAATAAAATTATTTTGCGATACATGTATCGCGGATTATAGCAAAATAATTTTATTATTACTTTTGTATTATGGATCTCCGCAAAGTAACGCCTAATTCTATAAATTATTTAAATTGTTTTGCTTTTTCATACCATGACGTCATAAAGACTTACACATTAAGTCGTAACCGAATGAGCGTTCGGAATGCGTCCTAAAAACATTTGAGTAAAAGAGACAGCTATCTATAGTTCATATAACGTTATCCTTTTCAAACATTACGACCCCAATGCAATCCACACTTCATGGTTCTAAAAGAAAGCGGTTCGGTTTAGGTACTGGCTTTGAATTGAATCGTTTTCTAAAAGTTCATGGTACTGGTGAAGTGATGGTAGATGGTTTTGTTTGGTCTAAGTACTTGAATAAATTTGTTTTCAGCAGAAGCTAGTGTGTAATTCGATTCCATAATACTTATTATGTATAAACCACAGCCGGTCATATTTTTTTTACTTTATATTTTTTGAATCAATGTTTACTTAACCCTACGTCGCTCAGTCGTACTATATACTCTAGAATATATAATATAATTTACGTGTATATTTAAACAGATATCTCGCGGACAATGGTCTTACGCCCATACAAATAGTGACCCTTTTCTGCGTGTCTGGGGGATGTTGAAATGTCCGATTGGTCTGATAAAAATTGTATTACTTCCCTGAGTATCATATCTAAAAACAAAATTGATTTAAGTAAACTTAAATAATTTTTTTTAAAGCTTTAAAGTTACCGCCACCGAAATGAGTCAGGCAGTATTATTTATTAATATTTAATATTTTCTAAAACATACTGTTAAAAAATGTTCAGAAGTGAGTATCAATGAATCCTCAATCTATAATTCAACTTGTACTTCCTTATTCGCAATTAATACGATAATACAAAACACGCGTCACATCACACAAGATGGCGCCTTGTTATTCCGTTTCCATGGCAACCACTATTCGTTGTTAGGCGTTGCCTTGACAACGCCATCGGCTGTGTTTGTTATTCATCGGCTGTGTTCGTAATACGCATGATAGCAGCGACCTCTTGTAATTATCCCTTACAATACATAAAGATCAGTAATGAGACTAAGAAATGCAAGTACAATATAGGTAAAAATTCGGCCCAAGCTAGCCGATATGCATTGTATATACTATCACTACTTTATTTATATATTTTATTTCTGAGAAAATTAGTAACGTCTGGACCCTGGGATGTTGGACTATAAAAACGTTATAATTTTAATCACATCGTTTATTAATTTTTGATTTATAAAACTAAATAATTCTTCTAAACAAGATGAATTTTAAACGAAGCAAATTATGTTTCTAAATATAATCCGTGAAGTCTGATTTTTACATTTAACAAATAGATAGTCGTAACCGTAAACTATTGAAAGGTCATTTGGCAAATTTTTAAGATAAACCTTTTCGTTTTTTTTTCAACATTCATAACAAAGCAGAGATATATTATATTTTCGAGGTTTATTAGAAGTGATTTAATAAAACCTTGGAAGCCACGGAAGCTGTGATAGCCTAGCGGTGAGACCTTGCGACTCTCTATGGGTTCAAACCCCGCGCAGGCACCAATGAGTTTTCTATTAAAACTTGTGTCTAATTGATAATTGCAAGTTATCACACGCTTTTCGGTGAGGGAAAACATCGTGAGGAAACCTGCATATCTTCAGAGAATTGTAGGGATATGTGTAACCTACCAATCCGCATTGGAGCAGCGTGGTAGGTCTTAGCTCCAATCCTTCTCTCCAAAAACGGAGAGAGGAGGCCTTAGCCCAGCAGTGAGCATAGTAACAGGCTGTTACTGTAATAAAACCCTGATAAGTTCTAAGCAAGGTATAATGAAAATAACTCGATAAATTACATTATGATTACTAACTATCCGTTATAAGTAATTGTACATATAAGAACCTAAGCTAATTTGGTTTTCTATACGATTTCAACTTAAAAGTAGTTTCAAATAAAGCTTACAATGTAACTGTAATAGATTTTATTAACGAAATACACATCGGATCATTAAAAGCTTTACTTATTCTAACGGCCCATCTGCCGATGTTAAAAGATGAAAAGACAGAAGTAAAAATTAAAATGATCTATTCACAAATATATAATGAACAAACCATTTTTATTATGTGACTACAAACAGCATCGTAAATGCAACACTAAAGTCATAAGGCATATTCAAAAAACTTCAATAAAATTATATTTAAACCAGGTATTTTAAACATTTTAAACATACAGTTGAAAAAAAAGGTATATTGTTTGACTGGCCCGTTGGCAGTGACCCTGCCTTCAGCTCCGCGGGTCGCATGTTCGATTCCCGCCGATGGCCAACATTTTCTATAAACAATCGTTATTACTTCGAGCCTGGGTGTATATTTGTATTTAAGTAGGTTTTTAAAATGATATATGTAGTATATTTACCAGTTGTCCGTCACCCATAACACAAGTATTAAGTTAATTACTTTGGGGTTTGGAATTTTTTTTGGTGGTATAATATACCTTCTATACTCTATGATTTTTGAACTGAAAATCTGTAATAAAGTTTCTGAACGAGTTAGTTAGGTGTTTTTATATCCAAATCAACTTAACGAAATTGATAAGGCGTATAGTTGCAATATTTTTATATCTTGTATAATTGAATATAATATCCCCGTTTAAAATAGCTCTATTAACTAAGTTAAAACTAATACTCCGTACATCCTAAATCTTAGATCTTTTTCTTGCTATAGCGTCTTCCACAGCCTTCAGTTGCTTCAGCAGCTCCTCTCGTCTTGAGACAGGCTTCTTAGCCGGCGCCGCGGAGCCCAATGGCGACGTTGCTGCACGTTTCTTACCAATTAAATCTATACGAAATGAAAGCAAAAATAACATAAAAGTAAGCATTGGTTAAAAGATAGTGATAGCACAGCGTCACGAGTTCAAACACTATTGAATTTTCCTGTTAAAACGTATGTGTCTAAAAGTAATAATAAAATTATTTTGCTATAATCCGCGATACAGTAAATAGAAAATATATATAGTGCTAAATGTATAGCGTTTTTTCATATCCGTTACATGCAGGATTCGTAAAAACATATGCACAAACCTCCACCACTTCCACCACAATACACAAGCACTACACACGTTCACTATCACAAACTCAACAATCGTTTCGCCCCGCAACCGAAGCATCATCAGGAGATAGACTCCACGACGCTTTGCGATTTTGTCGTGGAAACGATTGTTGAGTTTGTGATAGTGAACGTGTGTAGTGCTTGTGTATTGTGATGGAAGTGGTGGAGGTTTGTGCATATGTTTTTTTTTACGAATCCTGCATGTAACGGGTATGAAAAAACGTATAGTCCACTATACATTTAGCACTATATATATTTTCTATTTACTGTATCGCGGATTATAGCAAAATAATTTTATTATTACTTTTGTATTATGGATCTCCGCAAAGTAACGCCTAATTCTATAAATTACGTGTGTCTAATTGATATCTTCAATTTATCGTACGCATTTCGGTGAATGAAAACATCGTGAGGAAACCTGCATATCTCTAGAGAGTTCTATGGATATGTGTAACCTATCAATCCGTATTGGAGTAGCGTGGTAATACTTAGCTTCAAGACTTCTGCAAAAAAAATGGAGGTTCTATGCCCCGCAGTGGGATAGTAAAAGGTTACTTTACTATAGTTGGCGGAATTCTATAATATAAAAATAATGCTAGTTTATTTTACCATGTAATTATAGCATATATGAAAGCACAGTGCATGCAAATGAGATGAGAACGTTAATATCGATGCGTGGTTTAACAGGATTTGATAAAATACAGAATGAGTATATTTCGTATTTTATTCATAGATGAAATATACTCATTTCGTCTATGAAATGAACAGAAGTCTGATTTGTCGATTAAACAACTAAAATTAAAAATATTTGGAAACTATTGTTGAGTTGTGATAGTGAACGTGTGTAGTGCTTGTTTATTGTGGTGGCAGTGGTGAAGGTTTGTGCATGTATTTTTGCGAATCCTGCATGCAACGGGTATGAAAAAACGGATAGTCCATTATACATTTAACACTATATATATTTTCTATTTACTGTATCGCGGATTATAGCAAAATAATTTTATTATTACTTTTGTTTTATGGATCTCCGCAAAGTAACGCCTAATTCTATAAATTATATGTAAGGGGAAGTCTGAAAGTTGCGCCCATTATAGAAAAGACTAGAGGTGCAAGATTGACATGTAATGACGAGGGGTGAAAATCATGTGATCAAACGACTGTTGAATACGAATGTTGTATGTAATGGGTGTATATATGTATTCAAGTATGTATTTAAAACTATATATGTAGTATATTTACCAGTTGTCCGTCACCCATAACACAAGTATTAAGTTACTTACTTTGGGGATGGACGACTGTGTGTGTAAATGTCCCATATATTTATTTATTTATTTATTTATTTAATGTTGATCGATATATGACTAGAGGGGGGATTAAAAAGATGTGGTTGATTGTGTGAAGTATGACATTCATATAAAAGGGGTAGCGCCAGAGTTGACGAATGATAGAATAGAATTGAAGAGAAAATCAAATTGTGCTCATCACACATTATCATTTTATCGATATTAGTTCTATGTTATCTTAAAAATACCTCTTTCCATTGAAGCTTCCTTTTTACTTGTCACAGTTGAAACAGCTGCTGCCAGCCCGGCGTTTGTTTTTGGATTTATGCTGTAAAAATATTAATCATTGAAATCCGCTGAACAATGTGAATGATTAAGAATTTAAAAATGGATGATATCATTCAGATATCAGGGACAGTATGTGACCCCTGACTGTGACCCCCTTAAACTTAAAGGGAAAATTTATAAATCGGTCATAAGAGCTGTCGTAATGTATGGATCAGAATGTTGGGCAATGAAATAGATGGATGAAAGAAGAGTGCATGCAAATGAGATGAGAATGTTAAGATGGATGTGTGGTGTGACAAGATTGGATAAAATAAGAAATGAGTATATAAGGGGAAGTATGAAAGTTGCGCCCATTGTAGAAAAGATGAGAGGTGCAAGATTGGGATGGTATGGACATGTAATGAGGAGGGATGAAAATCATGTGACTAAACGAGTGTTGGATATGAATGTGGATGGATATGTGACTAGAGGGAGGCCTAAAAAGATGGTTGGAATGTGTGAAGTACGACATGCATATAAAAGGAGTAGCGCCAGAGTTGACGAATGATAGAAGAGAATGGAAGAGGAAAACATGTTGTACCGACCCCACTTAGAGTGGGATAAGGGTAGGAGAAAGAAGAAGAAGATATCATTCAGATGATAACAAACTTTTTATATAGAAAGTTTATATAGAAATCTTTTTCTTGCTATAGCGTCTTCCACACCCTTCAGTTACTTCAGCAGCTCCTCTCGTAATCTCTCTTTTAAATAACAATTTACTTTTTATATAGAAAACAATATCATTATTCTCCTGCCCTTATCCCACTCTAAGTGGGGTCGGCACAACATGTTGCAAACATGTTGTCATATGAATTGGCTACGTATTTTACGACCGGCCGCCTGCCTGACGTCAATTTACCTTAGTCGTCTATAACGATACCTAGTTAAGAAATGAGGGTGGGCTATTCTATTCTGCCGGATACCACACGGCATATTTATATAGAAAACATTTTATATAAAAATTTTCTTTATAGAAAGATAGAAATGCGAAATTAGATAAATTTTTTTGAAAATTGACAAAGTAAATTGTGAAAAAGTCAAGCTGCGAGAAAAAACGCTGTCGAATCCATTTGCAGATAAAAACAATGGATATTAATTTTATATAGAGCAACAAAGTCCTCAGTGGTCTACCTTTTAAAATGTACTTACTATACCCATTCAAACTTTTAAAATGATCATATTAAACGCGTTCGAAGGATATAGTATTAATCCTTATCATAAATACATTTATTTAATCACTTATCATTTTGCTCCTTGATGTAATATAATTTAAATGAATATCTTAAAAGTTATCCCGATATCAATAATAATAAATTAGTCTACTACTCCGTAATAATATTAGTTGGTTTCGCTTTCAAGGCTAATCCGCTGAACTAATATTGATGTAATTTGGCGCAATAATATAAGTTAACATATAGGATAAAAAAATTGATTTGCTTCTTAATTCGTATTCGATCGCTATTCGCAAACTGAACCCGAGGCGCCCGAAACGACCGCTTATATATATTGAACGAACTATTCGAGAATGTTCTGCTTCTCGATTACTCCGTCGTAGCGGGGATAAGAAACACTAAATAGTAAACAAAGTGAATGTTTAAGACAATTAGCGGCAAGCGACTTTGAACTCTATGACATATACATAACGAACTCTTTTTGCATTTCGAGAATGTTCTGCTTCCCGATTACTCCGTCGTAGCGGGGATAAGAAACACAATTAGTAAACAAAGTGAATGTTTAAAACAATTAGCGGCAAGCGACTTTGAACTCTATGACATATACATAACGAACTCTTTTTGCATTTCGAGAATGTTCTGCTTCTCGATTACTCCGTCGTAGCGGAGATAAGAAACACGATTAGTAAACAACGTGAATGTTTTAGACGACTAGCGGCAAGCGACTTTGAACTCTATGCCATACATATAACGAACTCTTTTTGCATGTTCGTAGAGATCTTTCATTCTAAAAGTGCACGCCCTCCAACATAAATTTGATTATAAATATTATATAATATTAACTTTATTTTTATGCAAACGTTACTTGTAACCCGTGTAACCGGATTTGTTGAAATTGCTGGGCGCACACATATAAAATAGTACAGTCAATATTTTCTCTCACACATTAAAATAATGTATTTTGGTGGAGGGGCGTGCACTTTTAGAATGAAAGATCTCTAACAATATCTTATTACTCAGACACTCACATTCTCTTGCCCATAATTGGGCCTTACCGTGGTCTCGCAGCAGCATTGAGAAGACGAGCGTGTCGGGCGCGTCGCGCTCCCGAACTGCCGGATGATGATGATGAACGCGACTCGCTCTCCGATTCGCTCGACGATGATGATGACTCTAAAGGTCGGATAATTTGAATAAATAAAAAAGTAATGACCTACTGAAGGAGGCCTACTCGCTTTATTGGAGTGCTTGAAGCTTACACACTACGCTGCTCCAATGCGGATTGGTACGTACATACGTTACACATATCCCAGGCATTCTGCAGAGGTATGCAGGTTTTCTCACGAAAGCGTGCCAGAAATTGTAAATATCAATTCGTGACATAAGTTTTTAAATAATAAAACTCATTGGTGCTAGTCAAGGTTTGAATCCATGACCGGTGAGACCGAGAGTGACTCTTTCGAGGGGGTCACGAATTAAAACTCTGGGCAGGCACCAATTTTTAATTTTTTAATTTAATTTAATAATTTTGCAATTTGTCACACGCTTTTCGGTGAAGGAAAACATCGTGAGGAAACATATTAGAAATATGTATCCTTACGATGTTAATAACGGTGATGATAATTTTGGGTATATTTGTAACCTATCAATCCGCATTGGAGCAGCGTGGTGGGTCCAACCCTTCTCTCCTAAAAAAACGTAGGGAGGCGGCCTATACTTCACTTTTCTACTTCACATTGAATAGCCAGCCATGCTAAAATTACAAAATAATGAAACTTAAATATATACTGAGTTTTTTGATTAGCTATGATCAATAATTTGTTGATCACCCAAGTTTTTTTGTTTTGGGATTCGCTTATCACGTTGTTCCACTAAGAAACATAAATTTTTTACAATACTAGTGACATATCCACGACTTCCTTTGCGTCGAATAAAGTCGTAGAATACCCTCAGTTATGTGTTTCATTCCCGCGAAATAAAAGTAATACCTGTGCCAGACGATGAAGATCTTGAATATTTCTTCCTATTTCTACCACGGCTAGGCGGCTTCATTCGTCCGTATGGATCTACTTCCTCCTGTAAATTGTTGGTTTATTATTAAATATTACTAAATAAATAAATATTGTTGCAAAAATCAATAATTACGATACGTTTATTTATTTTATTTTATCTTTCAAAATTGATTAAAAATTTAAGCCTCCCTCTAGTCACATATCCATCAACATTCATATTCAACACTCTTTGGTCTCTTTGGTTAAGCTGTGATAGCCCAGTGGTGAGACCGTGCGACTCTCTAGAGATGAACATGGGTTCAAATCCGGGCAGGCATCAATGAGTTTTCTATCAAAACTTATGTGTCTAATTGATATTTGAAATTTATCACACGCTTTTCGGTGAAGGAAAACAACGTGAGGAAACCTGCATATCACTAGAGAATTCTAGGGATATGTGTAACCTATCAATCCACATTGGAGCAGCAGGGTAGGTCTTAGCTCCAATCCTACTCTCCAAAGAACGGAGAGAGGAGGCCTATTCCCAGCAGTGGGATATTAACAGTCCGTTACTTTACAGACTTTTATTTGAAAAAAGGGACAAAATAAGGTATAAGTGTATCACTTTTACTTTACTCTTTGGTCAGATACTTTTTCATCCCTCCTCATTATATTACAATGCCATGCCATCTTAATCTTGCATTATATAGCATCCCCCAAAACACCAGTAAAAAAACATTAGAGACATTAGCTGTTGATGCTGAGTTGGCCGTTATCGCTAATAAAGAGGATAACATCATCAGAAATTTAGTTGCGCATGAAATTAAAACCACTCCAATTTTTCGCTCACTTAATCCAGAAATTAAAACTATTAAGACATTACAAAAAACTATATCCGCAAATAGCCTTGTAGTTTCAAAAGCTGATAAAGGGAACACAGTTGTTATTTTAAAACGGGATATATATCTCGAAAAGGTTAATAATGTTATCCAAGGTGATGATTATGTTAAGTTACCTACAGATCCCACGAAAAAGTTTTCATGTGCATTTAAACAATTGATTAACAATTGTCAATATATACTTCCCACAAATACATCAAAATTGAAGGTCACTGAGATGAATCCTCGCGCTCCAATGTTATATGGTTTGCCAAAGATCCATAAAAATAATATTCCAATTCGTCCTGTTGTCTCTTACATTGGTGCCCCAGCATATAAATTAGCCAAACATTTAAATAAAATTATACCTATGAAAACGTCCTTTCGACCATCATATGCTTTAAAAAACAGCCTTCAGCTTATTAACAAGATTAAAGATATAAATTTACCACCTCAATGTAAATTAGTCTCATTAGACGTTGATAGTCTATTCACGAATGTGCCATATAAGGAATCATTGAACATTTTAAGCAATTTACTCGAGAAAAAATGTTCACATCCTGGTGAGACCTTAGAATTGTTAGAATTAACTCAACTATGTATGGAACAAAATTATTTTAGATTCAATAACCAATTCTTTCATCAAAAGGATGGTTTAGCAATGGGATCACCTTTGAGTCCACTGATGGCTGAAATTTTCATGGATAATTTCGAAAACCAACATATTGTTCATAACAAAAATATTCTATACTATTATAGATATGTAGATGATATTATTATATGCTGGACAGGTACTACTAGACAACTTGATAAATTTTTCCATACTTTAAATAAAAAACATCCCAAAATAACATTTAAATTGGAATACGAACAAATTGGCTCGCTGAACTTTTTAGACTTGATTATTACTCGCGTTGATAATAAACATTCATTTGAGATCTTTCGCAAACCGACTTACACCGATACGATCATACCGGCTTCGTCTTGCCACCCTTGGCAGCATAAACTTGCTGCCTTTCATAGCTACGTCCATAGGTTATTGTCGGTCCCTCTCTCAAAAAACAGCTATGAAAAGGAGTTACAAATAATTTACCAGATAGCACTTTCCAATGGTTACACTACAGACACGGTTAAAAACATAATTAAAAATAAACACAAATCTCAAGTCGCTAAACTTTTGTATGCGGTACCATCTTTTAATAAAACTAACTATAAAGCTAGTCTGACTTACTTTGGAAAATTAACAGATCGAGTGGCAAATATATTTAAATCAAAATCGGGTACTAAACTCTCTTTTAAAACTAACCAATCGCTTCGTAGTTTGTTGTGTAAAAATAAAGATACATTAGATAAGGGTAAAAAATCTGGGGTTTATAAAATAGATTGTCCTGAGTGCAACGGTACATATGTGGGTCAGACTGGCCGAAGTTTTGCGGTTCGATTCCGGGAACATATGGCTGCGTTTAGGAATAATAAACCACAAAATTCTAATTTTGCAAAACATTTGCTAGAAAGCGGTCATAAAGTGCCTAATGACCATTCATATCATATTCTCCACACTTGTGATAAGGGACTCCGCCTCAATACGTTAGAGCATCTTGAGATAATAAAAAATAACAATGGTCACTTAATTAACGAGCAAGTAAATGTATCTAATTCCGTTTTGCTGCATGTGTTCGGAGGGGAGGGTATTGGTGGGAGTTGAACTATTTAAGACTGCTTGTGTGGGTAGCGCGGCGCAGTACGATTTTTGTCGTGAAGCCTATCCTCCTGATGATGCTTCGGTTTCGGGGCGAAACGATCGTCGAGATTGTGGTGGTGGGTGTGTGTGCTGCTTTTGTGTTCGTTGTTGCTGGTGAATTGCGCCTTGGGGTGCATGTGGTGGCTGGTCCTACATGTATAAGGTGCGTAGATTTTGCCTGCTTCATACACATTGGCTTTGCATGCATTCACTTAACCCGTGCGGATTATAGCAAAGTAGTTGTTTCTGTTATATTACTTGCATTATAGTTTTTTCTATAACTTTCAGGCTTTCCCATCCATATATATTTATAAATTACTAGGTTTAATTCAAAGATATATGAATCTATCTATACTTATTATAAAATAAAGTCCCCAAAGCCGTCTGTCTGTATATAATCGATTTTCTCAAAATCTACTGAACGCATTTTAGTACGATTTTTACTAAAAGGAAGTGCAATTACTCCGAAAGGTTTAGGTTAATAGTACATAATGGTTTTATGTAAATTGAGTTGAAGAGGTCGTTTAACAACAATTCTTAGTGGGGGTAGTAACGGAGTCAATTGTAGTCCAGAGGAGGTAATAGGTATAAAAAGCGGTGTAGATTGTCAGAGAGCTGGTCTCCTGCCGAGACTCAAGCGACTATAATATGCTAGTTAAAGTTATAAAAAAATGCTCTGATCGCCACTTAACTTTACAGGATTAAACTGTTAGGTATTATCTGAAAATTTCATTAAAATTGGTACAGTGTTTTTTGAGTCTATGTCATACATGTCTGTATCATTCATTTTTATATAAATAGATAAAATCTTATACTAAAAATATTAAATTCTATACCAGGTTATTATGTATTACTCATCATTATCCCACTCTAAGAGGGGTCGGCCAAACATGTTACAAACAAGTTGTTACATGATTTGGCTACGTCTTTTTCTGCCGCCTACCTAACGTCAGCTTACCTTAGTCTTATTTTACGACCTCTCGGTAAGAAATATGGTCTAATCTACTTAACCGGATACCACACGGCGGGTCAAGTTTTTTTATCGCCTTTTACGACAGCTCGGTGGGAAATGAGGGTAGTGTTTTGTATAAATTCACGCGCGCGACGCGGCGCGACCGGCCGGATCAACGACCTTCATGCATTCGTTTGCCGCCGGTCACGTCCGCCACTTAGTAACGTTTCGGATACTATAAAGACAGGATGCGTACGCCTGTATACGACTTTATTGTATAACGCACACGCGTAATTATGCGTTTTGGGTGTGGTTCTTAGAGTTAGTGACGTTTTGGATTACGATAAGCACAGGCGGCGCGTGCCCGTATACGGCATTCTGTTACAACACGCACGTGTAATTTTGCGTTATTCGGGTGTTATATTCAGTAGTGCCACGACTGTATTGACTTTTGATATTGATATAAGTATTTAGTGACGCGTTTTAACCAGTGAAACGTGTGAGAAGACGCGACCGTCCGCGGTTTTAGTTCGCGCTGGGGTTACTGTTCCCCCATATAGGGACGATTCAATAACGTGTGACCTTACGAAGGTTGTGTGCACACCGGGTGTTATTTGTGTTATTTAACCGCGTTGGTGAAGTGTATACTCCGGGAGAAACAGACATTACGTGTCCGTGGAAGACTGCAGAGGCGAGCCAACGGTTTCGGGAATCGGCCAAGTACATACAAGCACACACACACACGTACACATATACACGCAGTGATTCATGAGGCCGGACCGCATACAGCTGACGGCCGCATAAGGTAGGTTGAGACGCCGAGACGACGGGCCCAGGTCTCGGAGGTTGTTTCATCCGCCCGCACGTTTGTGCGGAACAGGTAGTTTATTCTACTCAGCCGGATACGACACAGCGGGTCAACCTACCTTAGTCGCCTTTTACGACATCTCGGTAAGAAATGAGAGTGGTCTATTCTACTCAGCCGGATACTACACGGTATAAGATTATTATATATTACTCACGTGAGATATATATTTTAATACCCACTTTGTGTCGGTGAGGTATCGGCGGAGGTGGGTTAGCGCTCAGTTGTCTTGCAGCAGCCGGCGACGGCGCACGTCTACGCGGCGCTGGAGGATTCATAGCGTTGGCACGCGCATTGGCTAACCGACGCTCGCGAACAATCACCGACGGTGACAACCTGAGAATATCTCCTATTTTTATACCGAGATTCATTTCATAAGATCATATATTCAGTTTTTAATGGTAAAAGGTTGGATAGATATCTTTGAGATATTCAAATAGTTAATACATAATGTATAAAAAAAATTCGGACAGATCTAAATAATGCTAAGATGACACAAGATACCCGTTTTGTTTAATGATAACACTTTAAAAGTAGGACAGCACCACCCTAACTTCATAGTAAGAAATAATTAGAAATAAATTCGGTTCAATCTACAAATCAATAACATTACAACAACAGCAACGATTCTATATTTATAAAAAAAATCGTTATACCATAATGGTGGGAATGCGTTTTACTATGTAGTACAAAGTTAAAAAAAATAGAAGGCCTTATACTTGTTTAAGCGAATCGATTGCCTGACATACTGACTGAAATTCAAACTATTGGACCGCTTTCACTGACTGCTTGACTGATTTATAATTGAGACTTGATCTTTTATTATTTTATTAAAGCAATCACACACATTCAAATAAATACAACGTGCTAATAGAAACGCAATTGTGGTGTACAATGATAAACTATCACCTACTTTGTTTAGATGGTTATGATAAATTCACAAGACAAAATTATATGAATAAGCTTGTAGGGATAAATAATCCTAAAAATAAGTAACGAAAAGCGAATGTCGTCAATCAGATTCATGCATCTTCGCACTCTTTTGCTCACCTCTGCCTTGAAGACGACGAAGCTCGTCTCTTACGCCTCGCCCCAGAGCTGCCTGTACTACGCGAACTGGAATTTGAAGAGCTGTGGGCTCAAAAGGAAGCCAGGGGGAGAGGTGGAGGCTCACACACACACTCGTGCAGTAACGCGTACGCACTTGTACGTACATATGCACGTTAAGTGCGTATATACGCATGTACGTCACGACGATCACGCTCGTCACGCACGCATTCGGAAACCAGCGGCAAACCCAAGTGAGAACACATGCAGAAGTTAATGAAGAAATGGGAATCGTGAGAACCAAAAACGCCACGACATTAGTTATGAAAGCATAACCCAGCCGGGGAGGGGAGAAGCAGAAGGAAAGTGTTTCAATTAATATTCGATATATTTCAATCCATTTTGTCAGTCAGTAAGTCAGGTTAGAAAATTATAAAAAAAATAAAGTTTAAAATTGAATTTTAACTGTAGTTATTGAACAATGATTCAGAAACTATAATCTACTTCAGACAATAAATTACAAATAACTAATGGGATACCATTATATAGTCAGAAAATGTGCTTAGAAGCGTTTCTCATTCACTTATCTCTGCTCTATCTATAGTCGACTAATTCCGATAAAAGTTGTCTGAATAAAAAATCATGTGTCGAAAATATATTTCGTGTGGCTGTTTTCAAATTGTAGAAATAATTTCAAACTTACCGCATATTTACAGAACAGTAAATAGTATTTATAGGATATCCCATAATTTTAGTGGTCATTCTTACGTCTTCAGACCTAAATTGAAAGGCATATTTCTGATGCCTAAGAGTATATTTTTATTATTTTACTCACATATAACATGAGTCATCGGATTTAATTTAATAACCGGGGTCTGACTTATATGACCGATGTGTGGTATCCGGCTATGTAGAATAGACCACCCTCATTTCTTACCGAGGTGTCGTAAAAGGCCACTAAGGAAAGCTGACGTCAGGCAAGCGGCCAGTCGTAAAATACGTAGCCAAATCATGTGACAACATGTTACAAACATGATGTTCCACTTAGAGTGCGATAAGGGCAGGAGGATGATGATGGTCTGACTTATATGTATATAAAATATCGCGAAGCAATAAAACGCATTTGGGCATGTAAGCCTTTTGGATAACTCTACCAGATCACATTAACCGAGAATCAGAATAATAGAAAATTTAATTGATCAACGTGTTTGTTTTTTAAAAATATAATTTCAAGTGTGAAATTGTAAAATTTCAGACAACTTTTATAGAAACAAAAAAAAGGGTTGTCCTTTTACCACACAAGACATTTAACAGCGGTACTGAGTAGATATAAAACTTTTTGTTTCTCTTCAAATCGTTCCAATATCTTACGTAACAAGGAAACAACCGTGATAAGACTATAATGCATTCAATATAACTAGCACCAATGCATGCATGCACGCACCTGGACGACGAATAAGAGTCCTCCGAGGACGGGGGTCTTCGTCGTCTAGCCGCGGGTTCTGCGCGCATCCAGGGATCGGCCCATTCATCCCCTCGACCTTCGCGACCCTCGCGACCTTCACGGCCCTCTCGGACCTCACGACCCTCGCGACCTTCGCGGACCTCCCGTGTCTCTCGTACGCGACCTTCGCGAACCTCACGACCTTCGCGCGCCTCGCGCCTTTCCACCTCCGCGCGTTGGACTATCACCTCACGCGATGATCGTACGCGTCTCTATAAAAACAAAATATATGTAATAAATAGGAGGAATTAATAAATATAACAGAACTAACTACTTTGCTATAATCCGCACGGGTTAAGTGAATGCATGCAAAGCCAATGTGTATGAAGCAGGCAAAATCTACGTACCTTATACATGCAGGACAAGCCACCACATGCACCCCAAGGCGCAATTCACCAGCAACAACGCACACAAAAGCAGCACACACACCCACCACCACAATCTCGACGATCGTTTCGCCCCGAAACCGAAGCATCATCAGGAGGATAGGCTCCACGACAAAAATCGTGATGTCGTCGTTGTGGTGGTGGGTGTGTGTGCTGCTTTTGTGTGCGTTGTTGCTGGTGAATTGCGCCTTGGGGTGCATGTGGTGGCTTGTCCTGCATGTATAAGGTACGTAGATTTTGCCTGCTTCATACACATTGGCTTTGCATGCATTCACTTAACCCGTGCGGATTATAGCAAAGTAGTTAGTTCTGTTATATTGCTTGTAATATGGAATTCCACAAAGTAACGCCTGCTTCTATAAATCATGAATTAATAAATATATGGGCTACTTACACACACGGTCGTCTGTCTCCAAAGTAACTTAAAGTAAAAAAAAAGTAACAGCCTGTTATTATGCCCACTGCTGGGCTAAGGCCTCCTCTCTCCGTTTATGGAGAGAAGGATTGGAGCTAAGACCTACCACGCTGCTCCAATGCGGATTGGTAGGTTACACATATCCCTAGATTCTCTAGAGATATGCAGGTTTCCTCACGATGTTTTCCTTCACCGAAAAGCGTGTGATATATTGCAATTATCAATTAGACACATGAGTTTAAATAGAAAAACTCATTGGTGCCTGCCCGGGGTTTGAACCTATGTGGTCTCTAGAGAGTCGCACGGTCTCACCACTAGGCTATCACAGCTTCAAAGTAACTTAATACTTGTGTTATGGGTGACGGATAACTGGTAGATTGCTACATATATAATTTTAAAAACATACTTAAAGACAGATATACACCCTGGCTCGAGAAACCAACATATTGTTTATTGTAAATGTTGGGCCCCGGCGGGAATCGAAGCCGCGACCCGCGGAGCTGAGGGCAGGGTCACTATATTCTGCGCAAACGGGCCAGTCAAATCACCGGAGTAAATTAGTAAGCCAAACACACAGAGACATCACAACTTTTACACAAGCGTAATATATATATATTAACTGGCCCGTTGGCGCAGTGGGTAGTGACCCTGCCTTCAGCTCTGCGGGTCGCGGGTTCGATTCCCGCCGACGGCAACATTTTCTATAATGAAATATTTAATTAAAGAAATTATTTTGACATATGCAATTGTATTTCTGTCTTTATATGGAATCACCAGAATATATATATACCGACAAATTTACATACGTGAGTTAATCTATCGAAAACGTTTTTTACCACTCTACCCTTCAATCTAATCACAAAAAATGTATATCTTTAAGTATGGAATGTTATAATGGATATAAGATTCCATAAGCTATATATGTATTTTAAAAAGAGCAACCGCCGAGTTTCTTGCCGGCTCTTCTCGGTAGGAACAGCTTTCCGAACCAGCAGGAGAATTGACGATTCAAAAGCACTTGTTTACAAGTTTACTTGAATAATGAGTCTCCTTCCCTATCAGCATTTAAGACACAGACTAAAAAATATTTGTCACAAGTCAGTTAAATTAAATTTAGCTTATTATCAATATTAAATTACATTTTAATCAATTCAAATAATCACTATTATTTTATTCATTTATTTTTCAACTTTAATCTATGTATAGTGTTTCGTTATTTTTATTTTTCTTCCTTCCTTTTTTTTCCATCATCAATTTCTTTTCATTTTCTTTCTGTTACTCATAGGTTGGCTGGTAGAGATCCCTTTTAGGGATAAGTCCGCCTTTTGTTTATACAATAAAGATAAATTAAAAAAAAATAAAAAAATAAAAAAAAAAAGAATAATAATAATAATAATAATAACCCCCCCGGGGGACCACCTTGACGTGGTGGGGGGGGGCTTACGAGGATGAGAAACTAAAGAAAAGTAATCCGCAGATCTGGATAGGTACCCCTTAAAAGGGCGATTGAAACTAACACCACTAACAACTTGAACAACTACCATCCTCAAACTAACGGTCCCAACCCTAACGTAAATGAACATGGAAAATCGAAGATACAATTTACGGCCGCTGCCCGGGGGTCGCCGGGGCGCATCTGGAGCCGGTGCTGGATGCCACAGTATGCGAACCATCGGCGACGAGGAGCTATGCAGGGCTCCCGTCGAACATTATGCTACTGCAAATATTCATCCAACTTCACCCTCATCGTCATCACTTTTTTCATCCATTCCGTCGCCACCTCCATCGTACTTAGATCACCCAAACTCCTTAAATACTTCACACACATCAAGTCATAAAACTACCGAGGACGTTGTTCAGGAGGCCAGTTTGACCAATAATCCTGCACCCGCCACGGTAGGTAAGCGCATACGTAAGAAATGGACAGAAGAAATGAACATATTCATTATGCGCACATACTTCATATTAACATATTTGGAAACAAATACAAGAAGTTATTTACCTAATTTACACGCTAAATTTTTAGACAGATTTCCAGACATGCAAGCTAGCAGACAGAGAATAGGTGATCAAAGAAGGGCCATCATAAACAGAAAACTACTGACTACCGAACGAATAAATGAGATAAGGAAAGAAGTCGAATTGTACTTACAAACAGAAGAACCAGTACAAAAACCTAACACAAGCCACGCAAACGTGTAACCTGAAAAGAATGAAGTGGAATGATGAGTTAAATGAAACTATCATGAGAAGTTATTACAAAGTTACCAATCTGGAATCGAATCTTACGGCCTATAGAGACAAACTACATCAAGATGTAATTGCCAAATGCCCTTTCATATCTAATTTGTCTGCACAAAGAATAGCTGACCAACGCAGATCTATTGTCAATAATAGTCTAATAAGCGCAGATAAATTAAAACAAATCAGACGGGAAATAGAATTAGAAATACAGTCTGAAGAGATAACTGTCCAAAACACTACCACTACCAACAACATTTCTGATATCGATCATCATGAGGATTCCCTACTACAGCGACCAGAAAAAAGTATTACTAGAGACACTATTGACAGCAATCATACACTACAAAATCAAGAGCACAATGAAACTCAACAACAAGGGAAATACGTGTTACCGACTGAGACTGAAAACCAGATAAATGAGACATTCCACGAAGCAATGTACACATTCAGTGGTTTAGACCCTACATCTAGACCATACCTCCCAAAACAAAAGTCATATAGAAAATTGACCAGTATAACTAATTACATTAACTCCAACATTTTGACGAAAGTAACCTCACCTGAAACTGACTTTCTAACATTACACACAGTTATATACTGCGCCACTTTTACAGCTATTATACATAATGGATCTAAAGTCGTAAATATACAGCACAAAAATAAATTCATTACTCAGACTCCAGCTTGGCAAAAACGGCTACAGAGTAGGATAGACGCCCTTCGAGCGGGAATAGGTAGACTTATTGAATATATTCGAGGTAATCACAGTATTAAGATAACTAAAGCAGTAGAACAAATAAAACTTCAATACAAACAACACTCGTCCCATGAATCAGAAAATATAGAATTGACAGATTTCCTTGATACTTTAAAACAAAAATTATCAACTTTATCGAACAGAATGCGTAGATATAAACAGACCACACTTAGGAAAACACAAAATATCTTATTTTATAATAATGAAAAACAATTTTATAGAAAGCTTTCAGACGACAATGGTAAACTTAATAGAATAACAGCTCCAACACCAGAAAGTTTACACAAATTTTGGTCAAATATTTGGTCACAACCCATTCAACACGAAAAGGGTAGCTGGATAGAGGAAGAAAGAGAGTTGACAACTAATCTGCCGGAGATGAAATTTGATAGTATTACTCTAGATACGTTTAAATCAGTGATTCTTAAGATACATAACTGGAAAGCATCAGGATCTGACAAAATTCATAACTACTGGTACAAAAAGTTTACCACCATTCACACACTTTTACTCTTACACATCAACCAGTTTTTAATAAACCCTGAGACAATGCCATGTTTTATGACCAGTGGAACTACCTATATGGTGCCTAAGGATCATTCAGATACTACAAATCCTACCAAATATCGGCCTATTACATGTTTACAAAATATATATAAAATTCTGATGTCGTGCATTAACAAAACAATTTATTCACATGTGCATATTAATAATATTTTAGCTGAAGAACAGAAAGGTTGCCGTAAATTGAGTCAGGGTTGTAAAGAACAACTGACAATAGATGCCATTGCCTCTAAACAAGCTTACACTGAAAAACGGAACATCTATACCATGTACATAGATTACAAGAAGGCTTATGACACGGTCCCACACTCATGGCTCATAGATGTACTTAAAATTTACAAAATTCATCCAACTCTAGTAACTTTTCTTAAAAAATACAATGCAGACATGGAAAACAACATTACAAGTTAAAATTCAAGACACTAATATCTACACAGATCCTATTGACATTAAAAGAGGCATTTTCCAAGGAGACGCCCTCAGTCCTCTCTGGTTCTGCCTAGCACTCAATCCACTTTCCAATCTTTTAAATAAAACAAACAAAGGACTCAAAATTAATTATCATGACACCTACCAGAAACTCTCACATTTGATGTATATGGATGATATAAAACTTTTCAGTAATTCTTTAAATAACATCCATATTTTAGCGAACATAGCAGAAACATTCTCATCCGATATAAAAATGGAATTTGGAATCGACAAATGTAAAATACAGTCTGTAAATAAAGGGAAATTAGAAGCAAACTTATACGAGCTGTCTAATTTAGAACGTATCGAACCTGTAGACCCAATATATTTAAATATAAATATTTAGGCTACCAACAATCACAAAACATTCACCACAAACAAACAAAAAACATGTTAACACAGAAATTTAAAAACAGATTACACAAGATACTAAACACACAATTGAATTCACGCAACACAATAAAGTCCATAAACAGTTTCTGCATCCCTATCCTAACTTACTCGTTCGGAATCATACAATGGTCACAAACAGAATTAAAAAACTTGCAACGAATAATTAACACAACCATGACCAAACACAGAAAGCACCATCCCCGGGCGTGCATACAAAGACTGACATTACCCAAGACTGAAGGTGGACGAGGACTAATAGACCTCCAAAACTTACACAACAGACTTATTAAGACTCTTAGGAAATTTTTCTATGATAAATCACAATACTCTTTACTCCATAATGCCATAGTACAAGCTGACAAACACTTTACACCACTCAATCTATCAAGACCAGACGTGCAACTTATTGAAACGACAATGCAAAAGAAAATCGAATGTTGGACTCAAAAAGCTTTACGTGGACGACATCGACTCGACCTGACCAACCAATGCGTTGATAAAATTGCGTCTAACGCATGGCTTAAGCGAGGAGAATTGTTTCCTGAAACAGAAGGATTCATTCAAGTAATTCAAGACCAAGTTATTGACACTAAAAACTACCGTAAATTTATAATTAAAGACTTACAATCAGACATATGCAGGCGATGTCATAAGCACTCTGAAACTATACAGCACATAACTGGAGCTTGTGCATCAATAACACAAACAGACTACAAACACAGACACGATCAGGTTGCTAGTATTATACATCAAAACCTAGCATTCCAGTACAAACTTATTACTGAAAAAGTCGTTTACTATAAATATACACCACTAACCATATTGGAATTCACAAATTACAAGACTTACTGGGACAGAACTATACTGACTGACAAAACAATCCACTACAACAGACCAGACATAACTGTATACGACAAAACAAAAAAAACTGTATACCTGATAGACATATCCATCCCAAACATACACAATCTTACAAGCACACATGCGGAAAAACTTGCAAAATACTCGGATCTAGCCATAGAAATAAAAGCACAATGGAAAGCTCAAACAGTAAAAGTTGTACCGATCATAATATCAACAACAGGAGTCATACCCAAATCGCTTCACGACAGTCTCAAATCTCTCTGTATACAACCACTAACATACATTCTTCTACAAAAGGCAGTTATACTAAACACATGTCGGATAGTTCGTAAATTTTTATCACTCCAAGATTAACAACTGCTATAAGGTGAAAAAAAAAAATTATAACATATTCATACCCATAACATAACCTACACACTACACATTCATTAAATACTATATAAAGTTGCCCTTTCGTTTGGCTAAAAGCTCGCAAAAGGGTAAGGACAGCCCCAGAAATGGGAGAAAAATAAAATAAAAAAAAAGAAAATAATAATTTCGAATTTGAATATAAAACTTGCCTTATGATATGGAACTTCTTCAGGTGCGGCCATGTGTTCTTCGTAGTACGGCGGACGCTCGAACGCGCGTTCACGCTCGAAAGCGCGTTCACGTTCGTAATATCGTTCGCGCTCGTCTATTGGTGGACGCGGGAACCGTCCGCCGCGGTACACCATGCCATATCCGGGCCTAGCATTTGTAAAACCACATATCAACTGTGAACTGTCAAATTGTCCTATCTTAAATGATTTATAGAAGCAGGCGTTACTTTGCGGAATTCCATATTACAAGAAATATAACAGAACTAACTACTTTGCTATAATCCGCACGGGTTAAGTGAATGCATGCAAAGCCAATGTGTATGAAGCAGGCAAAATCTACGCACCTTATACATGCAGGACAAGCCACCGCATGCACCCCAAGGCGCAATTCACCAGCAACAACGCACACAAAAGCAGCACACACACCCACCACCACAATGAACACATACCCGGAGGGGAGGGTATTGGTGGGAGTTGTACTATTTAAGACTGCTTGTATGGGCAGCGCGGCGCATTACGATTTTTTCATCAAAAATCATCAGGAGGATAGGAGTCAATCAACCAAAGCATCATCAGGAGGATAGCCTCCTGATGATGCTTTGGTTTCGGGGCGAAACGATCGTCGAGATTGTGGTGGTGGGTGTGTGTGCTGCTTTTGTGTGCGTTGTTGCTGTTGAATTGCGCCTTGGGGTGCATGTGGTGGCTTGTCCTGCATGTATAAGGTGCGTAGATTTTGCCTGCTTCATACACATTGGCTTTGCATGCATTCACTTAACCCGTGCGGATTATAGCAAAGTAGTTAGTTCTGTTATATTGCTTGTAACGTGATTATAAATACATTCGCGATAAAATTTTTATGAAATAGAATAATATTTGACATTAAATATGTTCATTTATTTACAAATTTTTTATCAGATAATACATTTTGATACGGTAAATGATGGGCAGTAGTACCCAATGCCGTTAAAAAGTGATTTGGCTTAAAATTAGAGTTAGGAAATATTGCCAGTTCACAGTCGATATAAACAACTAGTTTTTAAGCGCAACTTCGTTCGTGTGGACTGCAGTCTTGTCATTTGAGTAAACCGTTATACTTATATTTATTATTGTTAAAGTGGGTTAATCTTAAAAGCTAGACATATGCTGTCGCGGACTTTTATTTTGAACTTTTAGAGTGGAACAATTTTGTACTACATAATTTTCGAATAACTTTCACCGTTTACTTAACGCACGCAAGGAAAGCTTTAAATTATGCCGTTTTCGCAATATTTTTTATCGCTGCTCCTCTCTTATTCATCTTAGCGTGATCTTATATGGTCTATAGCCTTCCTTGATAAATGGACTATCTTAAACTCATAGAATTTTTCAAATAGGTCCAGTAGGTCCTAAGATTAGCGCGTTGAAACAATCAAACAAACAAACTCTTCAGTTTTATATATTAGTGTAAATGTATCTTATGTATGTATGTATGTAAATCAATTATTGGCAAACTAAGTATATTGAGGCACAAACTGCCATATAAGACCTTAAGATTTTTGTATCTGGCACTGGCAGACTCTGTAGTAGAATATGGCCTCAGTAGTTATGGGAGAACTTATAAAACGAACATTGCAAGTATATATAACTTACAACTTAAAATTCTTCTTTTAAACTTAATAGGTATAGCAAACCACTGAAAAAATTAAACTTACTTTTTATTTAATTTTTTCATTATTTAACAGAAATAGAATAGAATATACTTTATTGTACACTATAATCGTAATATACAATGAAATGAGATGTTGAACATAAAAACATTTTAGTGCAAATTCTACACTTTAATATAAACCTTGCGTTGTTTTCGAAAAGTGTGTTAATGTATTTATTATATGTCATAGAGATTGTTTTTGGAAATAAATAAATAATAATAATACCAGGAAACAGATACACTATCACACAATTTTGGACCCCAGGGTGTAAAAAAATGAAAATGTGTCCAATTAATAGCTTTATTATTAGTAAACTCTTTAAAGTAACAAAGTTATTACTCAAAATTTGGCTGATTTTGTCAATCTAACAACAGAGTTAAAAAAAATAGTAAAAGTGGGGTAAACTTCTTATACTTTAAGCAGCTGATATTTATAGTATGACATATTTTTTAACATATATAAAACAGCACAGTTAAGCGTAAATACAATAGTGATGAAACAAACAAATAACCGATTTCTGAAAAAGAATCAAGTTGAACTTTAATTTTTTTTTCATTAACTACACTATAATTATTTTTTAATAATTATTTTTCTTGAAATAGTAATGTAATCAACACCATATTTCTTATATTTTAAACGATATCTTTAATTTCATCGGTTATTGTAATTGATGACTTATTTTGTATGAGACAAACACATCTTTAAAGATTTTTGTATATTTTGAAACATAAAAATATACCGCATTTTTTAAGCTACACCTCAACCTATTACAATTGGGCTAAAAAGTCCCCGTTTCCTGAAAAGTCCCCTTTCCTTTTCCTTTCACTAGAACACCTTTGTGTCACAACAAGGTATATTTCCATTATTCTCATATAAACATTTGTAATACTAATCGCCACTAAAGTAACAGATAAACTTGATACAAATTTCGCTAACCAGACTTTATGTTCATAACCAGATGGTTTGTGAATACAAAGTCTAAGAAAGAACGAAGAGAGAAAGAGTTTTATCTTATCTCTTTAGAGAGGAAGTATGCCAACTTGGAAGGAATGAAAACACTTTACGGTTTCTACACAGTATTTAAAAGCCAATACGTTGGTGATAGATTTTCGCGTTGTATGTACGTTTACTATATCAGCATTTTACGTAATTTTTTATACTGAAGACATTTGGAATCATTACGAAGTTAGCAGCCGAGCGTGCAAAGGCTATCAATTAATATTATCAGAATTTAAGCTTTTAATAAATCTATCAATTCAGTTTTGTAATTAGTCCATCACCAAATCTATCAATTAATTGTATAGGACCGTAACAGCCCATATATCTTTGTGGTCCTTCGAGCCGGATTAAATGGTACCAGCCCGTACAGGGACTATCTAGGCTCAACCAAAAGTGAATATCTATATATTTAAAGCCATGAACGTGATTATTAAACATGTGTGAAATATATATACGCCGTGTGGTATCCGGCAGAATAGATTAGACCACCCTCCTTTCTTAGCGAGCTGTCGTAAGAGGCGACTAAGGTATGTACCGTGTGGTATCCGGCTGCATAGAATAGACCACCCTCATTTCTTACCGAGGTGTCGTGAAAGGTCACTAAAAATCGTCGTAAAATACACACACACCTGTACAACTCCGGGTCCCTGTGGGCCGGTGGTACGTCATGAGGTGGTGATGCCCCTACAGCAGCTGCCGCGTACGCTAGCTCGGCATCTGGGTCGTGGACCACCCCTCCTACTGAGAGGTGGAGTTTCTTCTCCTCAAAATCCATGTCTTGCTCTTTACGCTTGTTTGCTATTCTTAGCATCTGTCAAAAATTATTTTCACTTACGTTTTTAAATACTTTTGAATCTTGATCAAACATTGGTGCAAATAGTAAAAAACAAAAGAATTTCAAAACCAAGTTTTATTTATTCAATTATGTATTGCTAGCTAACCGACCAAACATTGTTTTGTTATATAATTATTTTTTGGGATTTCCAAGTGTATGTACTATAAATTAATATAATTGTAGTGTGTATTATAAAAAAAAATCGAATTGAAAAAAAATGTTAGGGTTGTACAACCTTTTCCACTTAGCGGTATGAAAAATAGATAGTAGTCAATTCTCAGATCTACAGATCATGCATTCTTAAACATTTTTGAAACTGTTTTGGAGGAGTATGGTAATTTACATTTCTGAAACGTGAATTTGATGTATAAAATTGTAAGAGTTCAGGTAAAGTTGATTTTCAAAAGTAGTTAAAATAGAACTTAAGAAAACTAAAAACAAGTTTTCGAACTAAGAAGTGAGAAACAACGAAATACATAGTGGGACAAATTGAATTCAGAGGAGTTACATGCAAACAAACATACCGGTGAAATTAGTATAAAGAATGAAAATATACAATTACCTCTTTCGCAGTACGCAGACCTCTTTCCCACGCGGACTCGGGCGGCGCTGTGTCACGTGGCGCAGGGAAAGGCCCAGCGGTGGGAACGCCGCGGACAACGTCGAACATGTTGTAATTACCCTTGTCCGTCACACCCGGATGTAAAAACCTAAATTTATGTTGTTTCTAGTTTAGAAGGTAAATATTTTAAATATATGGGACACTCACATACACGGTCGTCCATCCCCAAAGTAAGTAACTTAATACTTGTGTTATGGGTGACAGACAACTGGTAAATATACACATATATAATTTTAAATACATACTTAAATACAAATACACACCCAGGCTCGAAGAACCAACAAATTGTTTATAGAAAATGTTTTATGAAAAAAAGTGCTTGCTTGGAGCTTAAGTCGCGTGCGCTGCCTAAACCAGCAGAGATACACTAAACTTCTAAAGAATTCTAATGAATAAGAGAATTGTAGTTCTATAAAAATATAACAAAAAAGTCCGCGATAGTATGTCTCTATCTCTTATAGTTAACTCACAATTACTATATATATATAATATAAATTATATTTGAATTAAAAACTAAATTATATATATAAATTACTTTATCATCAAATTACCGGCAACTGACGCCCCAAGTACATGCACCCCTCGAGAAGAACCTGCACACTGGTCTTGGCTCACTCTCTTCAGGTCTTTTTTCTGCTTCATCAGAGACTTCACCCTCCTCCAGGGATGAACCACGTGAACGTCGACCAGGTTTGATATCTTCTACAGCATAACATGAATAGGACAAGATTGAGAACAATAGTTATAATAAAACGATCCATTTGGTACAGCTTCTGGGGACTGATTGAATTTTAAAAGTGTTTTACACTCATAACTGTATTGAAATGAAATTAAATGAAAAGTGATCTAGCTTCGGATTTTAGTACTCAGACTAAAAGCAGTATATGTCACTCTCCACCCTTTCTACTATGGCCATATAAATTCCTATAAATCTGAACATCTATTGAGAATGAGTGAGATAAAAGTTTTGTAATTTTTTTTATACTAACATTTTAGCTCATAATTTTCATATAGTAATATTCTACCTTTATCAGCTCCGGACTTTACTAGGTCTCCATTTGCCTGGTCTTTTGGTTGAGCAGGTTCAATACATTCTCCTTCTTCTGCCTCAAAGTCCAACTGTTCCTCTCCATCTTCTGTGTTACTTGTTTTTTCTTGAGGCACCTTTATAAGTTATTGCATATACAAAAATCAACTACTCCACCACTAGAACTCCACTCCTCTCTCTGTTTCAGTAGAGTCAGGTTGGAGCTAAGACCTACAACTGTGCTCCAGAGTGGATTGGTAGGTTACACTTATGTGTAACCTACCAATGTAATCAAAATGTAGCATAGGTTACCCTATGCTACATTTTGATTTAAGACTTGCAAATTGCCATTTTACATCAAGTTTTACAAATTTAATCAAAATATTACTTTGCTATAATATTAAAATATTCCACTACTTTTGTGATGTCCATTACTTTTGTCACCTCCACGAAGTACCACCTAATTCTATAGATTAAGTTTTTAATTAAAGTTAGGCAAGGTCTTTGTTAATGTACACTATCATTATAATATGTGAAATGTATTATTTTTAAAATATATTTCACTTAGATAATTTGCCTTTTCCTATTTTATATGGATTTGAAATAAATGTATTATTGTTTAATTAATTATCCATTTGATGAATTTCCTAGAGCTCAAGATGTCAGTTTTAAGCCATAATAAAATGCAAGAGATTTTATTATAAAAACCAAAAAATTATTTAATAATACATACTTTTTCTATTTTAGGCACATCACCCTTTCCACTATCAGACTTAGGTGATGACTGGAAACTTGCTGCGTCTATTCCATTAACAATATCATTTTTTTTGTCAGGCGACTGTGGTTTGGATACAGTCTAAAAAAATTAAATGAAATTTTTTTTAATATATTTATTATTCGTTGTGTTACAGTTAGTAGCAAGATTAATTTTCATTCTTAATTTAAAACTGAATCCTGAATGTGGTTCTTAATTTCAAAAGTTAAAAAAAAAACAGATTACTGACCGTTAAATCCTTTTCATCTATTTCATCTGGTCCATCAGAGTCAACATCAGAAACGTCAGATAAATCCTCATGACTTATATTACGATCTTTATCTTGTTTGTCACTTGCTATAGATTTACTTATTGACTTACCATCTTCTTGATCAGATTCCATTTCACCTAATAGTAAAAGATATTTTTGATAAATTGTATGAATAAATGTTATGAAAACAATATAGATACCTAATTTTTAAAAGGATAAATAATTATCTATTCTTAATTTTCCTGGTGACCATTTTTATACAACACCTCCAATAAATGAGAGAAAGCTTTAAAATACCTGCATTATTATATTACAAATTTGTAACTATTTCAAATTCTTTGTTCTATAAACACAGTTTCTGAATATAATAACTTGGCAATTTTGATGCTTGGCTTTAAGTACTAAAACAATTAAATTTTAACTTCTAGGTTACCAAGTGGTGCGAAAATAGAAGGAATTTTTAATGACTGGAATAAAAGCAAAAAAAAGTAATCCTAAACATTGTGTGGCTCATTAAAATACTTGCCATCAGATATTGCTTCTGTTGCTGGATCTTTATTACTTGGCCTTTTATTGTACGAGGAACTCCTGCTAGATAGACTAGATTCAGATCTACTTCTATGTCTAGGTGAAGCAACCATTTTTTGTTCAGCCTTTGTATGTCTTCGCCAAGTGTCTTTTGGATTCCATTCGCTTTTTTTAATTGGTGATCTAGGCGGTGAAGATTGAGACGATGCTCTATCTGGGGATGGACTTGTAGGTGACCTAGGTGCAGGATTTCTAGGTGATGTAACTTGGGATTCAGAGTCTGGGGACACCAGTTCAGACCTGCTTGCAGGTGAAGCTGGTGGGGATTTATTGGAGCTATCAGGAGATTGAGGTGTTTTTGGACCTTCTCCGCCAGATAGCGGAACTGAGGAATATTGTTCTGTCTGTTCTGGTGAGCAAATATTAGAACCAATTTCACTAGGTGATTTTGGACAATCAGGAGATTTAGGTCCTACTGGTGATCCAGGCATAGAATTTTCAGGCGAATTTATATCTGAGTGAGCTTCACTCATATTATCTGGAGATAATATTGGTTCCCCCACTGATCTGTGAGATGACTGAGAACTGTCTGGAGAAGGAGATTTTGGCCCATTTGATCTTGGTGAATGTGAAGATTGAAGTGGGTATTTAGATTCTTTTTTTGAACTATCTGAGGATGAACTTCGCTGACTCCTCGAACTTGAGCTACTACTGCTTGATGATGAATGAGCATCTCCAGGAGCGTCTCGAGAATCTTCCGAATCCATTTCTGAAAATAGACAACAGTACTCTAAAGAATTTAAAATGAGCCCAGAATATCCTTCCCAAAAGCTTTTAAAGATCAAAAGATTGTTAAAACAAATAAGCTGATAAAAAATAATAATTCTTCCAAATAGGTACATAAAATAAATAAAAATAATTATCCTCCATTACACCAAATAATTTTTCAAAACCTAGTGAAAGAAAAGTCCTGTTTTCAAATGCTAGGTTAAAAAGATCAATATATAGTTGATAGTTATTCAGAGCCACTTTCAAGTCTTTCAATACCTTATATTAAGAAATGAGGCTACTCGCGGTTCAAATCAAACAGTTTTATTAAAGAAACTACATTTTCATGTATATTGAAGACACATCCAGCCTTACCTTGAAGATGACGCCTCGACGCCTGTATTGGTAGCACTTTATGTCACTTTTCATTTTGTAAAGACTTTTCAACTTGTTATCACAACACAAAACTAAACTCGGGTCTTGTCACATGGTCTTGTGAACTTTAATTAACTTCGACTTTATAGTAAACAATAAACTGACGAAAACTTAGTAAAATCAACACTACTTCAACATGGCTGTGATATAGGAGAAATATATATGAACATATAAAATAATCACTTTTAAAACTTCCGTAGGGTTAACTTACGCCCTTACCTTAACTGAGATGAATATGTCGATAAATTCTTGAAGTAATTAAATGAATAATTAAAATATCTTCAATTTGCGCCGCATCAGGCCTTTTCATCACATCGAAGAAATTAAATTCATAGACTATAAACTAGTTATAAAATCATCAGTCAGTTTGTCAATAAACCACAGATCTGTTATATTACATAGTACAAACGGGTTTTCAAAAGACTTTTCTTCAAGAAAAAACCAATTTTCTTGGAATTTCCTTTTTTCCCGAAATGGAATTGACTAAAATGTACCTAAGTCAATGAAAGGTTTATTCGTTCCTCTAAATATTAGACATCGAACAACACATTAAAGTCATAAGTAAAATTAAATTTCCTTGTACCTAAGTATCTTTCTTATAAAAAACAACAAAGTTTTGGCGCTACATTATTAATTATATAATAGTTATTATCTTTTTAAATTTTATTTCTCGTTAATTTTCAAATAAAATTTGAAACATGTTAGAGCAAGCATTAGACGATAATATCTCAGAAAACGATGAGGAAGAAAGCTATTTTCAAGATGTGGATATTTTACAAAAACATGGTATAAACGTAGCAGATATTAAAAAACTAAAGGGGGCAGGAATATGTACAATTAAGGGAATCCAAATGTCTACAAAGAAGAAACTATGTAATATTAAAGGATTTTCAGAAGCAAAAGTTGACAAAATTAAAGAAGCATGCTTAAAAGTTATTACTTCGGGTTTTATTACAGCCCTTGAAGTTAGTGATCGGCGTAAGCATGTATTCAAGATTAGTACAGGAAGTAGTGAATTTGAGTAAGTTTTAGACAATATTAATAAATGTAATAATGATTAGCAGTGGAGTGAGTGACACTTCCGCATCTATCTATATTTATTATAAAACAAAGTCCCAAAAAGCTGTCTGTCTGTCTGTAAACGATTTTCTCAAAATCTACTGAACGCATTTTAGTACGGTTTTCACCAAAATATAGTGAAATACTTCCGGATGGTTTAGGTAAATAGTACATATCGGTATTATGTAAATTGTGTTAAAATACTTTGTTGCTGGGAGCTTTAGTCGCATGCGCTGCGTAAACCAGCAGAGATACGCTAAAGTAATGTACTAGAGAATTGTAGATCTATAAAACTACTACAAAAAAGTCCGCGATAGCATGTCTCTATCTCATATAACTCACAATAACTAGCTTTACGTTTAAAATTTGAATTCTAGAAAAAAATTGTGACAAGCTGATTTCCACGCGGGCGAAGCCGCTAGCTGGCACAGCTAGTAAGAAATAAAACTGAAAATTGAATTTTACTTAAATATTTTATAAATAAAAGTTTTTCTCCAAAAAAATTAATTTGGTAGCCGTTAGCAGTTAGCAGTATTTATCTATTTAAGGTTATTGTTGCAACATTTTTTGGCGAGGCGACCTGCGCCTTGGCCGGGTCCCCTCCGTAGTATCTTGAGGCCAAGGTGCTTGCTCAGGCCTACCGCCGCAAAGTTAAAGCCCCTCATTGGAGGGAAACTCTGCGGCGGTGGAGGTAGCTTGGCGGAGAACAGCTCAGATGGAGCATCTCAGCCAAAAAAAATGTATATTTTGTGAAGTTTTTCGGATTAGTAAATTGATTTATAAATATAATATTGTATTTTCGTATAATAATATTATTAAGACGTGAGTATAGCCGGTCTCTAAACATTAATTAATAATATTATTTTAGTAAACTGCTAGCTGGCGGAATAGAATCAATGGCTATTACAGAGGTGTTCGGGGAGTTTCGGACTGGCAAAACTCAGTTGTCTCACACCATGTGTGTCACAACACAAATACCTAATTCGTCTGGCTACAGCGGCGGGAAGGTCATGTTCCTCGACACGGAGCATACATTGTATCCTTTAAAATTGTATTACTTGTTACTACGCAGCACGTCAAATGCTAAGAATAGATATGTTCACACGTGTTATATCGATAAAATCTTGTGCATTATCCGCGATTTCTTTCGGAATATCTGTGTGTGTTTGTTTAGCAATAATAAATTTGACAGCGTCACCGAATTATCCGAGAGATGAAATCCATAAGATTAAATTGGGGTTTCAAAGATTGTGGGTTTCATTCATTGATATCAATTTAGCGCGATTAGTTTCGAACTCGCGACTTAATCCACTACAATCGATGGTACCATAGAGTTATTATGGTAGAGTGAGGAAGCCATAGACAGGCCTGTGAATGAGAGTGTCCCAAGAATGAGATGGAAGATGAAACTCGTATATCTATTTTTGTCTAATCACATATTAAAAAGAGAGACAGATAGATATAGTCACATTTGCTTTCTCTTTATCGTAATAAGCCACATCTCCTACTCTAGTATAAAAATCTACCTTACTTAGTAGTAAGGTATGCGTGGTACCAGTAGTCTAGTATAGTTACTAGACTACTGGTACCACGCATCTACCATGCATGCGTCTACCATAGATTCTATTATCCTAATACATTTACGTCTTTGTAGAAGGTGATTTTTTAAGAGTTTGATACGTTTGTGGGTGACAAATAGCTTAATACTTGTGTTATGGGCAAATACATAATATACCTACACATAAAAACAATTTATAGAAGTAGGCGTTACTTTGAGGAATTCCATAATATAAAAATTATGATCGAATTATTTTGCTATAATCCTTAAGAATAATTATGCTAATAATCATAACTTTTCTTTTATATACATATATTTTTATATACATACTTAACAAAAATATACACACAGATTACAAGAACCAACAAATTGTTTTTAGAAAATGTTTGCCCTTTTCAAAAATGTGTCTTTTGTAGTGTTTTTGCCGACCCGTGACGCTGTAAAAGCCATTAGGGCGAAAAGCGTATATACAGTAAGAAAAAAAAATTGTAGTGTTAGGTCTTATGTAATCAATGTCAATAGAAATTTCCTAATTAAAGCCATTATTGTTAAAGTGCAGCCGCAATCTCATTGATACATATCGGTGGTTTCTTATTATCCGCTTCAATTTTTATTCGTTAGATTTACAAATATCACCCATATATCGATACGATAAAGTAGCCTTGAACACAGCTCCGCACTAGAAGTTTTTACAATAATATTTTCAATTTATGCAGCTTGGACCTCTTATATGTAAGACCAACCTTGCGCCACGGAGGTCATCTGCAAATAACATCAATCTGTTTATTTCATGTAAATTCTAAATACTACATTTAACTGAAAGTTTCTGCAAAAACTCAAAAGTTATTAAATTAGAAAACTTAATGATTATTAGCATTCACTCTATGCTTTGTGTTCAGTAATATTTTATCGCTTCTTCTTTTTTTTTTTTTTCGGACACTAACTAATGCTGTTAGCCCAAATGGCTCTTACAGCGTCACCGGGAGATAGGGCGAGCGCAGAAGCATCGTCGGGGGTGTGAGCTGGGAGAGCGAGTCTGGAACGAGGCTCGCAGCATCCTGGGAGCGTCGTCTTAAGGGTGGCCTTATCGGCCTCCTGTGAGGCCGGACCTCGGCTTCTTTTGTTTTGCTCGTTTATTCCTATGCATATTTTTTTTATATATATTTTTTAATTTCATATATCACACATCTGATTGCCTGATAGTCACGGCAAAACTTCGCATACGTAATTCATAGATTTATTATATTAGAGTAGCTAAGCCAGCTTTAAGTACGCTATTATAGAAATGAGAAATAAAAAGAAGGAAAGCAAATGCTATCTATATATCTATATCTATATATCTATATCTATAATCTATCTGTATGTATAAAATATTTTTTCTAAATTGTATATATAATAGTCGGCCTGATAGACTACGACCAATCGCTGATCGATTCAATCTGGAGCAAAACGCCGTTCTTGACAATGTATTGTATGCAAGGGCGTACACTTCTGAACATCAGGTAAATTTATATACTACTAGCAAAGCCCCGCGGTTTCACCTGCGTCCATACAGATCTCGTGGTAGTGGAAAGTCTACGAAGTCGGACTATAGATTTATTTTGTAGATTAATTTATTATAAAAAAATGGTTATCATTAGCATTCTTGGAATAAGAGCTAACTCACCAAATGCAGGCCCTGCTATAACGGTCGCTACAATGAATTTGTTATGGCATTATTTGCTTTCGATATACATTCTTAAAATCGTAATATCTTTTGATTGGGATGGCAAATTTTAATAATTTAAATAGTATTTTACTGGTATTGAAACAGTTATTAATAAAATATCATTTAATGGGATAAGGATTAATACAGAGATATTAATAAAATGGTTTGATTATTGTCGGCACTTTTACCAACTTTTACAACGTAAAAAAGTAGTTATATTGGCATAACTTTAATAGTTAGACATATGGTATCGCGGACTTTTTTATGGATATTGATACGTTCTATAATACTGTAAAACATTTTTTTGTTCTATCATCAATAGTTTCCGCAGCGCACGCGATGAAAGATGTTTACGACTAAATTTTTCACATCTTATTACAATTTTATTAGGGATCCCTATTATTTTTGAAAATGACATATAGCCTATGTTGCTCAGTGAAGAAGCAGCTTTCCAATGGTGAAAGAATTTTTGAAATCGGTCCAGTAGTTTTTGCGTGAAAACGTAACAAACATACAAACAAACAAACAAACAAACAAACAAACAAACATACAAATCTTTCCTCTTTATAATATTAGTATAGAAGTATAGATATACACGTAAATTTATCTGAATTATGTAATGAGGATATTTGAAGGGTTTTAAAGTGACAGACTGTACTTTTTACAGTTTCAGAGTAACAAGTTCCTTACGGAAGACGTTCTTGGCAGATGCTAGTACTTCATATAAAATTTGGTCTATTTTTGACAATTACTTTTTAATACAAACATAACTTGTGATATTATTGTTAGATATACTATTCGCAATCTGCCTTGATGTAAAGGAATTAAGGAATGTGGGGAACTTGTCTACTTCTTTTTCTATCGAACTATCAGCCCTGGCTACCGCTACTGCGGGTACGCTAGCGCTATTGGGATATTTTAGTCAGAGTCTACTATGGACGTACGTATACGGGCAGGCACCAATGAATTTTTCTATTAAAACTCATGTGTCTAATTGATAATTGCAATTTATCACACGCTTTTCGGTAAAGGAAAACATTGTGAGGATACCTGCATATCTCTAGAGAACTCTGGAGGTATGTGTAACCTACCAATCCGCATTGGAGCAGCGTGATAGGTCTCAGCTCCAACCCTTCTCTCCAGACACGGAGAGAGGAGCCCAATTCCCAGCAGCGGGATTGTAACAGGCTACTTTACTACTTTTTTAATAAGAATTTCATTAAAAACCTGTCACTAAAGCTTCTTCAATTCAACGGTAGTGTTCTACGGATACTATTTTTTCGAGAAATATAAGGCGATAGTCAGATAAATAAATCTTTAACAGCTATTTGCAAGTCTGCAATATTGATATCTGTTGAGTATTATATATTATGATTTCAGTCTAAGAAGAGGGTAAATTTAAATCCAAAAAGCTGCGTTGTATATTGCTTAATTTTCAACTGTTAGTTAGTTTAATCTATGCTGAAGAAATATCACTGATATTTTTAACTAATTTCGATTATAACAAATTCAAAATCAAATTCCAAATATTCTTTATTCAAGTAAACTTGTAAACAAGTACTTTTGAATCGTCAACATCTACTGCTAATGATGAGATCATGATCGGAGTTATCGCAAATGAAGTTATGTTAAGATTGGCATTTAAATTGGGGGCGCATGTCGGTGCCAGACGGATGACAGCTCATGTTTTTGACCTTTTCGCCGAAATACAATATAATAAGATTTGTTTAGTTACTAAAAAATAAAAAACAACGCAGATGACACCTCATCAAGGCTGAGCATTGGAATATTGCGAAATTTGCTACAACAAAGCGTTTCTCGAATACTCTTCTACAATTTGTATATAATACTTAGAACTAAATATATAACTAATCATCGCTAATTGAACAATTGCTGATGTCGATTTTCTAGAATGTTCTTGCATACTATATACACATTCGATAGCGAACAGTCTGAATGTGTCAATTATTATAAAGCTCAGTAAAATATACGAGAAGATATGTCTTATTCATCAATATGTTTAATAAATTTTATTATAACTATTTCGGTTGGTATTTTTGTTATTCGTATCGATTGATAGTTAAAATTTAAAGCCAATCACTTACCTTCAGCACGTCACGAAGGACCAATTAATATTATTTACACATGTACACGTAAGTGGTAAGAAATATTTAGTTCCTACATTTCATTTTGTATTTAAAGGTTTCATGATGATTATTGTCAATTTTTTTTGTAATAAACATTATATAAAATATAAGTACGCGTTCAACAATAAATAGATTGTATTTCGTTCGACTTATTACTTTTAAATAAAATGTATCTTAAACTTACCATGCTTTATACTTGCTATCGAAGGTAGATAAACAGTTCTTCTTAAAGAAAGGCTTTTAAAAGATTTTTCAAAAATTTGGTCATATTTAACTTTTCGGTAAAAAGCATGATAAATGTCAGAGGTCATTTGTTTTTAAATGTTTTTTACTTTTAACCTCAAAGACCCTGTCTAAACATAGGACTTGAAACAAATTGCTAATCAAGAAATATATATTATCATTATAATACTTCTTCTTTCTCCTACCCTTATCCCACTCTAAGTGGGGTCGGTCCAACATGTTTTCCTCTTCCATTCTCTTCTATCATTCGTCAACTCTGGCGCTTCTCCTTTTATATGCATGTCATACTTCACACATTCCAACCATCTCTTTTTAGGCCTCCCTCTAGTCACATATCCATCCACATTCATATCCAACACTCGTTTAGTCACATGATTTTCATCCCTCCTCATTACATGTCCATACCATCCCAATCTTGCACCTCTCATCTTTTCTACAATGGGCGCAACTTTCATACTTCCCCTTATATACTCATTTCTTATTTTATCCAATCTTGTCACACCACACATCCATCTTAACATTCTCATCTCATTTGCATGTACTCTTCTTTCATCCATCTTTTTCATTGCCCAACATTCTGATCCATACATTACGACAGGTCTTATGACCGATTTCATTATTTTTTATAGATTATTTTTTTTTATCATTATTATAGATTATCATTATAATACCATGATACACAATAAATTACCTGCAATATTTTTCTATTATTTTTTAACGATGATAAATCTTCTCAGCAAAAATCGAAATACACTATCACAAAAGACGTACCGGTTCTCGGGACCACACCGTGCACTATAAAGGACAAAAGCTGCTTTGAATAACAAACTACTGAAATGATTTCATATTAAAATGTATTCAGGCGGAACTATTGGATCATGTCGCAGCGAAATTTCACGAAGAGGCCGGCGTGTTTAAGCTTTTAATCATTGATTCAGTGATGGCACTGTTTCGAGTTGACTTTTCGGGACGCGGTGAACTTGCTGATCGCCAACAGAAGCTTGCCCAAGTTTTATCTAGACTGCAAAAGGTACTATTTAGTAATTCAATTTATTTACCATATAAAACTTTGTAACGTTAGCTAGTAGACTTCCGGGACGTTAAATTGGTACATACGATATTATTAGTCAATATTTATTTTGGTATATTTTAAACTTTCTAGAAGCAATTTATAGAATTAGGCGTTATTTTGCGGAGATCCATAATACAAAAGTAATAATAAAATTATTTTGCTATAATCCGCGATACAGTAAATACAAAATATATATATACTGTTTAATGTATAGTGGACAATCAGTATTTTCATACCCGACACGTGCAGGATTCGTAAAAACACATGCACAAACCTCCACCACTTCCACCAAAATACACAAGCACTACACAGGTTCACTATCACAAACTCAACAATCGTTTCGCCCCGCAACCGAGGCATCATCAGGAGATAGACTCCACGACAAAATCGCAAAGCTTTACTTTTCTAGAAGCAATTTTGATTCCGAACCAGTTGTACCTTCATTAATCATATCGATGTTTGACGATTCAAAAGTGCCTGAAATGGTTTATTTGAATAAAGATTATTTTGATTTGATTTGATTATGATAAATTAAAGTCACTATTAATATCAGCGTTTAAAAAATAATCATTTTGAAAACAGATTAATTTATTTAGGCGAGATTATTATGATGCGTGCGTGCGCGTGTGTGTGTGTGTGCGCGTGTGCGTGTGTGTGCGTACGCGCGTGTGTGTGTGTGCATTTGTGTGTGTGATTCTTCTTCAGCAGTATAAGAAAAATAGAATATTTTTAATATTATAATGAACAGAAATAGAAAATAGAAATCTTGTTCACGGAGATATACGCTAATGGGATCTGACTGTCAGCACGACAAAACTAGTTTTTATTCGAAAAAGGAAACCCTGGGTGAAAACCAGTTAATCGCGACCTAGAATATTTTCATCTTTTTATAACGTCCGTAATCAGCTTGGAAGCCTGTTTAGAAAATTATAGTTAGTAATAGTGCTTCTTCTTCTATTCTATATGGCCTTGCGTGGTAAGTGGTCTACAATAATTTTGCCCACCTCAAACTCAAAGTAGTGGCAAAAAGTAGAGACTAATAACGCTTATTGAATGGGACACTTGATGGTAGCAATATTAAGGATTTAATGGTCTTAATTTTGTTTGTAATGGGGCAGTTTATTTGTCCTTCATTAGGTAATATGAAAAACTTCATGACGACCTTATCGTTGACATTTAATGAAAACTGTTAATAAATTGTGGTTGGCTACGAAAATGTTGGTTTAGCCTAATGAATAAACCTAGATACAGCAATGATTTTGATTTCTATAGCAAAGAAAATAAAAAAATTGGGGCCTGAAATTCGTCGCCTCAAAAAATCTACCACCCTAAGCCTACAAGTAGCCAGTTACCTGCTGATAAATCCATCAATCGGTTCTTGTAATTTATTAACTGGTTTCATGGTCATTTGATAAATTTAGAAGTCATGTCCTAAAATTGATGGACATTTACATAAATATAAATAAATACATGGGACACTTACACACACTCGGCCTTCTGACTCCAAAATAAGTATCTAAATACTTGTGTTATGTGTGACAGACAACTGGTACATATATACATATATAATTTAAAATACATACTTAAATAGAAATATACACCCAGGTTCGAAGAACCATCAAATGTTGGCCACGGGTGGGAATCGAACTAGCGACCCGCAGAGCTGAAGGCAGGGTCATTGCCAACTGCGGCAATAAGCCAGTCAAAATACAGAGATATCATATATAGATTGCTCACACACTATAGATGTTTACCCAGAACTTTGTAATTGCTCAACCTTGTAAAAACTTAATTGCCACCTCTATAATATGCTAAATTATAATATCTATATCTATTATAAAACAAAGTCCCAAAAAGCTGTCTGTCTGTATATAATCGATTTTCTCAAAATCTACTGTACTGATTTTTGTACGGTTTTCAACAAAAGATAGCGCAATACTTCCGGATGGTTTAGGTAAATAGTACATATCGGCATTATGTAAATTGTATTGAAGAGATTGCGCAGTTGTTAAAAAATTTGCTTGCTAGGAGCTTTAGTCGCGTGCGCTGCGTAAACCAGCAGAATTACGCTAAAGTAATGTACTAGAGAATTGTAGAACTATAAAAAAGTCTGGGAGAGCACGTCTCTATCTCTTGTGGTTAACTCACAATAACTACTTTTATGTTCAAAATATCAATTAAATACACTGATTGTCACGCGGGCGAAGCCGCAAGCACAGCTAGTATATTATAATAACCTTTGCACATAAATTTTGTTTGGCCTTTTCCATCGTTATTTACCTACATATTCTACATTATGTAGGGAAGTTATCGTCAAGGCTCTTCATAATCGGCTATTATAATTAATTAAGCGCGAGCATGATCGTATACAAGGCACATCCAGCTCGCCGATCATAGATTATGGTCGCCTACGATCCCCTCGATCGAATCCGCGAATTGTCCGTTTTTCGGATACGTATTAAACGGAATTGCTGGGTCATACGTATGACTGTATATTTCGTATGATAGACGATCGTCTATATAGTATATAGACGATCGTATGGACACTTGAATAATGACCGAGCCGATTATTATATGACTCCATAGTTTTTTTATCGTATTCGTGAACTCGGAAGGAACCGGAAGATTTTTATTTGATATTGTTTTGAAATTTAGTAGCTCAAAAGGATCTCTTGCTTCAGATATAAAGAATTTGCTTTACACGGGACTTGAGATGTGCAATAACATACCGGACGATGATAATAATAACAATCAATCAGCAGTTTAAACTAAGTAGGGGCTTGCAGTAAATATCGTATACAATTTTAATTGATTATTTCGCAACAATCAAATTAATATGAAGATACGTTTACAATAGAGACTATGCCGTTTATATATCGTTGTAAAAGTTTAGAATTTTAATTTATTATTTTCAATTGATCAAAAGTTAACTATACTTAGTCTTATTTTACTAACAATAATATTTTATGACATCCAATTAGACCTGCAGGCCTACCATGAACTCTTATTGCGACTCAATTGAAGACGTAAACGACGACCGCGAACCGCTTTCGTTTCGTACCATGAAGTGTGAATTGCATTAGGGTTGTAATGTTTGAAAAGGCTAACGTTATATGAACTATAGATAACTCTGTCTCCTTTACTCACACGTTCTTAGGACGAATTCCGAACGCCTAATCGGCAACGACTTAAAGTGTGCGTCTTTAAGACGTCATGGTATGAAAAAGCAAAACAACTTCGTTTACGTCTTCAATTGAGTCGCAATAAGAGTTCATGGTAGGCCTGTTGTAGTTAGAATTTTTGTTAAGCTTATTTGACTTGATTTTTGTCTACCTACACATACATTGTAATAATTAGGATCACGCTGACTTTTCTCTGCTGATCTGCGGCTCCAAAGAATAAAAATGTCAATAACAGAATACTAATAATTAATTATAAATAGATATGAAAACATTTTTTTATTCTTTAATTAAAATGTGTGACTAAAAAAGAACAGTAATAAAAAATAAATAACTAATTATAAATAGATATGAAAAAAAAAATTTTTTTTCTTTACCTAATTAAAATGTGTGACCAAAAAAGGAAAGTTATAAAAAATTAGGCAATTTTTTTTTTAAATAGTGTCATAGTGTGCTATATTCATAATAGAAATCTAAAATGCAAGTTCACTAGGTGAATAGATAAACAGCATCCGGGTCTACCATGGATACATTGGCATCGGCTGTTTCGCCGCCACAGATAAGATAAACTTGGGGTTTCGAACTAAAATATTTTTATCATCTTAATTAACAAGCACGGGTCAATGCTATAAGTCTTTGTTAAACGAGATTGTCACTTGTACTGATCTCTATATTATAAGAAAGAATGCTAAACAGAGTCATTATACTAGAGTCGGGGAGCCAGCCTAACATCTGTCTATCAACAATAAAGAGTAAGCAAATAAGAATTTATAGAATTAGGCGTTACTTTGCGGAGATCCATAATACAAAAGTAATAATAAAATTATTTTGCTATAATCCGCGATACAGTAAATAGAAAATATATATAGTGTTTAATGTATAGTGGACTTTCAGTATTTTCATACCCGATACGTGCAGGATTCGTAAAAACACATGCACAAACCTCCACCACTTCCACCACAATACACAAGCACTACACAGTTTCACTATCACAAACTCAACAATCGTTTCGCCCCGCAACCGAAGCATCATCAGGAGATAGACTCCACGACAAAATCGCAATTTTGTCGTGGAGTCTGCAATCCTGCACGTATCGGGTATGAAAATACTGATAGTCCACTATACATTAAACACTATATATATTTTCTATTTACTGTATCGCGGATTATAGCAAAATAATTTTATTATTACTTTTGTAAGCAAATAAGACTTGTGATCTGTCTCTTTTTTGTTTTTTTCATGTATAATTAGATAAAGATGAATATATAAAATTCGTCTTTCCTCTCATAATTTTGTACCGACAAGAGGTTTTCTACCGTGCGTTAAAAATACGTCGAAATGAAACAAATGGGTTCCAGGTATCTGTTCACACGACATCGCATTAAAACACAACGTATTTTTATCGCGCAGTGTTCCACTTTATGCGTTAGGCGTAGGGCTTTAGGCCGAATATACGATACGAAACTTCTTATAACGCCTATTGCGGAATATTAACGCGACGTATTTTTTACGCCTGTGCTAACGAGCTAAAATGATGCTAAAAGTCAGAGCTAGAAACAATACCGTTTGTCATTTATTCTGACCTCTATATTTTTAGAATGAATGCTTAAAATATTAGTTAAACGGGGTTGTCACTTATTTTGTTCTCTACATTATTAGAACATCTTAACGGCTTAAAGCGACGCGCTGTGGAGGACTGTATCGGACTTGAATGAATTTTGTAGGCGCTATGCTATGCATTATTGTAATTTGCCACAAAACAACTTTTTTAATTAAGCCACTTTAATAATAAGCTTGCGATATGAATCATGTGTCGGGACGACCAAGATTAAATTACACAAACACGACTTCACTTTCACAACCTTATGATAGGTGTTTTAGCTACCACGTTACAAAACCAGACTGCCTGCTCAGAGAACTGATTCCCCCCAAGTAAGCAAGAATGGAAGGGAGCAACAACGACCCTTCGCGGTATTATGACAAATAGTATCAATACAAGTACTAGGTATCATGACAAGCTTTATGCAATAACACTATATGCAGAATACTACAAATCCGTATGAAATGATATAATAATCCTAACACATGAGTGATATTTTAACCAAATCTGATATACATACCTCTTTAAAATAACTCTTTATAGGTTTTGTTATTGCCTATCATGTTATAAGTAGGAGTTTTCTAACATGTAGGAATTCTTAAATTTGATATAACACTAAAACATTAAGGCCAAACATATTCAAATTGATTAAAATCAAACCTTTTTTTAAAATTATAATCACGAATATTTTTATTTTTCTTATATTATTTGAATGGATATTAGCAATTAAATTTGCCAAATAATATTTGGTTCAGCTTTTTGTCAAGGTATTAAAAAACTTTTCATTCGATTTCTTTACTTACTAAGGGATGTAATGTGGGTGTTGATGTAGCTATAAACAAAATTAATTAAATAAACATAACTTTATTAAATTTGTATAGTTTTCTCATTTTACAGATATCAGAAGAATACAACGTCGCAGTATTCATAACTAATCAAATGACGGCTGATCCAGGTGCAACATTGAGTTTCCAAGCTGATCCAAAGAAACCTATTGGAGGAAATATCCTAGCTCATGCGTCTACTACACGTTTATATCTTAGAAAAGGCCGAGGAGATAATCGGATCGTAAAGATATATGATTCACCAGATTTGCCTGAGAGCGAAGCAACATTTGCTATTACCAATGGTGGAATCGCTGACGCTAAAGATTAGATTACCCTTACAATAAACTTTATTTAAAATGTATAGTTTTAATATTCAAATGTTTCTTTATTCAAGTTGGCTCTCATAAGCTCTTTTGCTCTTTTGAATAGACATATTAAACTACTACTGGTTCGGAAAGGAGCTGTTACCGAGAAGAACCATCATTATTTAAAATAATATATAAAATAATAATAATCAAAAAAGCATACACTCATAAATTTTTTTCAAAAATTTTATAGAAGTAGGCGTTACTTTACGGAATTCCATAGTACAAAAGTTAATGATAGTGTTATTTTGATATAATCCGCGTTTCTTACGAATATCTATGTAATGCTAAGTCTAGGAAAAAAACCGTTCACTATTAACTTAAAACGCTATATTTAAACTAATTTACACAAAATCTTTACAAATTATTCATTAAAACCTTTGCAGTGAAGTAAAGGTAAGTTATTGGTGACAATGACTTGGAGAATTTAATTATTATGTATTTATATTTTGTAACCATTTTCTGCTATCCTAAGAATCTGCTTAACCTGATTTATTTTTAAATTAAATTAAATTACTTAGTATTAAAGTTCAGAAGTTATGACAAAACTATTTTGCTACAATCCGCGCTTGTTACAAATGCGGATTATAGCAAAATATTTTTTTCCTAACTTCTGTTCTATGAAGTTGCCCTAAGTAACTAACGCCCGCTTCTTTCTATAAATAAGTATTAAAGTTTACACTTTTGTTTAACGTTTAAACGTTTAAACTTTTTTTTAATTAGGTGACAAAGAAAAATAGATGGTTTCAGCGTGATAAAAAATTTCGCCTTATCACACAGGAATCAACACTTTGAAGACAAGATTAAAGCGAGTTAACATTATTGCATTTTCCAATCATAATAAGACATTTAAAAACATTAAAAGCAACTCAATACAAAGTGCATGTCTCAGGAGTGATTGGCCTTATAATTGAATAGTCGCGTCAAGATAACTTAAGTATTGTAACGATACAGTATATATTCGAGTTATAATTCAAGAGACAGGTTAAGGATGTGTTGTAAATAAAAATATTCTTGACCTGATTTTACACCTGTGGCTTTATCAAAAAGCACCAGATTAGCTTCATTATTATTAGATCGCACATTTATTTACAAAAATAGCATATAAAAATAGCATATTGATACCTATTGATTCGCATAGAATCCTAGAGCAGGGGATGCTATCAGTATATATATAAAAATATATTTTGTTTGGTCCTCACAATAAGAGACGGCACTATAAATAATAAATAATAATACCTAGTTAAAACAATTTTTATTTTGTAATTCATAAATAAATAAGATAAATACGTAATAAACAACACGTAATTCTTTACTTATTAATATAATCAGAAAAGCCTAATGAGGTCCACTTTAAAACTGGTCGATCAGGCACAATTTACTCATAGTTTATAAATATGCGTTTGTCCACAAAAATTTCTTATACATTATGAGTTTACGAGTTTTAATATTTTAAAACAATATAATGTTTATAGAAATTAACAAAATGATATTTAAATTAAGACGCAGTTGTTTAATAAATTTTACAACTGGCACTGGGACTAACAGAAACCTCCTTTAGTTCGTCACAGTGGCGTGATTCGCGTTAGCCAATTATAATGTCGTCCACGAACCACGATTAGATAACTGAATCATGCCAAATGAATATTATATATCTACTAGTTTACTTGTAATGTTCATAAAACTGATAATCGATTTTATATAGTTGTATAATATATCGATATATAATTCAATTTATAAAAAAAAAATTAACCATACAGATTAAAATTTTTGAAGGTAACTAGGAAATAACTTCCAATCATGACGACACCATAACCTAGTACTTATATAAAATTAAAAAAGAAAAATATATTTTTTAATTTAATTTAAAATTATTTGTATTGTTATTGTCCTTTATAGACTCCAAAATGGCTGGACTGATTTTAATGAAATTTTTAGATAATTTACAGGTTGTAGCGGATGTTCCTGTAAATATAATCGGTGAATATAATGGTAGTTCTAATTGGTGGCTAACTGCTTTAACTGACTAAAATTTCTGGTATTATGTATAAATAAATATGTATATGAATACATATACAAGTCAACCTGCCCAGTGTTCATACGAGTAGCAGAACGAATAATGCCCTAAGTGAGATCTAACATTGATAATTTTTTACACCCTTTAGTTCCTCCATGTTGCTATATTATCTTCTAATATATTCATTTGAATTCTACGGTGTAAAGGACCATAATGCTATGTATGGAGTAGGAGTTTCAATTACGTATTTGACCACTTTCTTAAAATTACAATGGAAATCTTATCTGGTAACCTTAAAAATAATAATAAAAAATAAATATATGGGACATTTACACACACGGTCGTCCGTCCCCAAAGTAAGTAACTTAATACTTGTGTTATGGGTGACGGAAAACTGGTAGATATACTACATATATAAGTTTAAATACATACTTATATACAAATACACACCCAGGCTCGAAGAACCAACAATTTGTTTATAGAAAATGTTAGCCCTCGGCGGGAATCGAACCCGCGACCCGCGAAGCTGAAGGCAGGTTCACTACCCACAGCGCCAACGGGCCAGTCACCTTATTCTGATCCTTAGAATACAGATCGGAGTGAAAAGCCTTATTTAATTTTTGTAGTGTGAATAATGAGATTCTTTCTATACAATGTGTACTAAACACAAAAATCGTTATTTAAGCAGCAAAGAATATTTCAAGAACTTTCAAGTAGCGCAGCGTTCCTAGAGGTTTACTTTTTTTGATAAGTATATGAAAAGATGAATTCAATTTATGAAAGGTTATTAATATATGGAAGCGAATTTCTGTTTAGCAAGAAAGGCTCATTTATCCAGTTCAATATTTGTTTTTTTTTTGCTTTAGTATCTAGGGAAACTAGTCAATCTGTAGTTGTTAGATATTTTATTTACATTTAACTTGCGATGCTTATTTAAGTATTGTGTTAATAAACTGCATAAACATAAAAAAATAGCTAAATAAGAAACATAAAATAGACCAACATATTTAATTTTTGCCTGTATTTCAGGTAAATACTGTCAGTTAATTAAATGAACGGCATATTAATATAATGAAATTAAGCATATGACAAATTTACAATACGCAAATGATGAATCATGTTCAAATATTACAATTCACGTATAATTATCGTACAGCCGTCGACGTCGGTCGATTAAATTCTCTAGCCTCTGCATGAATCTGGCTGGTCCATTCAACATCGACGTTCGGAACTTCGGAATCGGCCTTTAGTTTTCAGAGTACCAGTGCAAACGTCAAACGTATTGTCAGTTAGAATGTTATAAGTGTTTTTTTTGTCATTTTAGATTAAATTATATACATGAGCTTAGATAAATTGGTTCATAGATTTCTTCATTATTAATAACTACCAAACATGAGTGAGAATAAGGAAGTGAAAAAGCAGATACGCGTGTGGTGTGATGGATGGTAAATCAATGATTTTTATTTAAAGCGGTTCAGAGTTACTTTTTTGATGATGACTCAAACTTGAATTTGTTATTAAATAAATAAAAAATGTTTCTATGTTATAAATGTGAAAAATAATTATTGTTCTCAGTTCCAACCTTACTCGGTCGGTAAATACGGTCGGCACTTTATTAAAGAATCGCTAGGAATCTTTTTTTAATTTTAAATTACTATATATAAACCTAAAAAAATGATATATACCATGATTCCTATAAGACCATAGGCAATACAATTCTTAGTGGTAAACAAACATTTACAAACATTTACAAACGATTACAAAACCAACCCATTAATTTTTTTATTAGTATTTTATTATTTAAATACGTAATTGTAGATTTTATTAAAATAGTAATTATGCTTTTTGTTAGAGCATGACAATTATATACCTGAATTATTTATTTCAGTTATGATATGGTTCATTTTGGTCATGCAAATTCTCTTCGACAAGCTAAAGCCCTTGGTGATGTCCTAATAGTTGGTGTGCATACAGATGAGGAAATTTCAAAACATAAGGGTCCTCCAGTATTTACACAGGAGGAGAGATATAAAATGGTTCGTGCAATAAAATGGGTGGATCAAGTGGTGGAGGGAGCACCCTATGTCACTACATTAGAGACATTAGACAAGTACCAATGTGATTTTTGTGTGCATGGAGGTGGGATATGGTTTTGAATTATTAAAATCATAGCATCTTACAAAATTAAAGAATGTACAACACATAACAATGGTTACACTAGAAAATATATAAAGAAAAACCATAAGTTGGTAAATCATTATTGTTTGTGATCATAACTTACATAAAATTCCTATTACATTTATAAAAATTTTAATTGTGTCTTTGAGTCTTACTGTCAGATAGGTTTAAAGAGATTAATAATTTGATGTTGCTGGCTCTACAAAATGCAACTTTTTAGTTCACTAAATAAATTAAAAAAATTACAAATTGCTTTTATGTCCTTAGCTTATTAACATGGTTAGTCTGATTCAAGATAACAGAAATATCTAGGTTTAATTGCCAAAAAAACTCTAATCAACAATAAAAATTGCCAAAATAAATAATAAATACTAAATTTATGAGGATAAAAGAAAATATAAATTTAATAAAGATAAATATTTGATAAATTATTGTTATATATTACTATATGCATTTGATAAGAAAAAAAGGGCTTGTTGTAAGACATATTAGGTAATATATAAAACATCTATAAAGCCTAAATGCATGTCTTGTTTCTAACTATTATTTATACTTAACACTTATATTTTTATATTTTTTAAACTTAATTAAAAAACAAATATTTATATTTACAGTATATACATTTTATAAACAGTTATGGAACAGAAAAGGCAGGTCTAAAATATATATCTATATTATTAAATGTAGCTTTCTCTCATTTAATATCTTGAATTCTAAAATAATTTCTCCAATTTCATTTAATTTAATTGTGCAGAATTATAATGAAACATCGGTTTTTTCAACCAAATGTTTACTAGATTATAAAAATATTTAAGAAGTTCTTATAAGAATAAGTAAAAATTAAAAAAAAATATATAAATACTGTTACTGTGTGTATATGACTGAATGGTGAGACTGTGTGATTCTTCCAAACCTGGGCAGGCCACAACGTTTTTTTCTAGTTAAAATTAAGTTCTATTGATGTTTACAAATATCACATATTTTCTGGTGAAGGAAGACATTGCGAGTGTTATCTTTATGCCCAGCAGTTTCCCTCTTTCCTTACTATATTTATATGAAAAGTCTAATTAATTTATTAATTTTTTTTTTAAATTTTATTAATTTAATTTTATTAACTTAATAGAGCAATGAAAATAAAGTAGACTGTCCACTTTTGTTAAGCATTCATATACTTATTATCTTTCCATTCAAGAAATATTTAAATCTTATGAATTCAAGAGAGCAATGAAAATAAAGTATATTGTTCACTTTTGTCAATTATGCATGTACTTTTAAATAATTTATAGAATTAGGCGTTACTTTGCGGAGATCCATAATACAAAAGTTATAGCAAAATTATTTTGCTATAATAAGCAAATTATTTTGCTATAATTTGCGGATTATAGCAAAATAATTTTACTACCACTTTTGTATTCATGTACTTATTATCTTTACATTAAAGGAATATTAAAATGTTATATAATTTAAAAAAATACATGTCCTCACGGGAAGTAATTAAATTGTTGCTTTTTAGATGATATAACAGTTACAGCAGATGGAATTGACACATATCATCTTGTCAAGGAGGCAGGGAGATACAAGTAGGTATTTTAAATAATAAATATTTCACTTAATATTTACGCTTTACGTATTGTATTTTATGTTTCACCTATATATATGTATGCTTGTATTGTAACTGACTCCTTTGAACTTAATTTTGTCTCACTTTGAATTGACTGATATAATTCGAACTTTGTACCCGTATCAAGAACATGTGACACTGCAATGGAATGCGTAACTTGAAATTTTTTTATTAAAAAAAACAAATAGTTTAAAAAAATTTAAAAAGGGCTTTTATCGTACATCAAAATAAAAATTAAAAAATAGTTAAAAATATTAGTATAACTAGCAATGCCCCGCGGTTTCAACCGCGTACATACAGATTTCGTGGTAATGGAAAGTTTACTAAGTCTAATAGATTTATTTTTGTAAATTAAAAGTATGGTCCTGGGACTTATCAAATGGTAAGGTAAAGGCAATTTTTAACGGAAGGTATTCGTAGGTACACAAATACAATACGCTACAATTGTTATGGCACTATTTACTTTATATTAACAATTCGTTGCATCTTTTGATTGGAATATCCGATTTTAATAATTTAAAAAGTATTTAATAAAATATTAAGTAAGTTTTTAATAAAATATCATTTAGTGGGATAAGGATTAATACGGAGATATAAATATTATGGTTAGATTATTGTCGCCACTTTTATCAACTTTTAAAATGTTGAAAAGTAGGTATATTGGCAAAACTATAATAGTTAGACATATGGTATCGTGGATTTTTTTATAGATACGTTTTATTATAATGTAGAACATTTTTTTGTTCTATCCTCAATAGTTTCCACAGCGCACGCGATGAAGGATTTTTACTGCTTAATTCTTCACAACTTATTACAATTTTGCTAGGGATCCCTATTTTTTGAAAATGTAATATAGCTTATGTTGCTCAGTGAAGGAGCAGCTTTCGTATGGTAAAAGAGTTTTTGAAATCGGTCCAGTAGTTTTTGCGTGAAAACGTTACAAACATACATACACATAAACATATAAATCTTTCCTTTTTATTATAATATTACTATAGATTGTCAAAAAAAACCCTGGGGCGCTTTGTACCATCTTCTTCACATATATATCAAATCAGGCTAAATTTATTTTGAATTCCTAAATTGTCTATTGTTACAGAGAAGTAATGAGAACAGCTGGGGTGTCAACAACAGATCTAGTTGGCAGGATGCTGCTCCTCACCCGCGAACATTTCAAGTAATATCTTTATCCGTATATAGAATTTATCCTTGTTTCGACCTGTAGACCTACCATAGACTTTTAGAAAACGATTCAATTGTAATGCAATTCAAAATCGGTACCTCAACTGAATCGCTTTTTTTTCGTACTTTGAAGTGTTTTTAACTGAGTTGTATTTGGATCGCACATCTAGTTTATAAATAGGAGTGAATGAAATACGTCCGCGATTCAGTTTAGGATTTATTTCGATAACGACTTAAACTGTGTGTCTTTACCACGTCATGGTATGAAAAAAACAAAACAATTCAGTTTAGATCTTCAATTGAGTCACAATAAGAGTTCATGGTAAGCCTGCTGTTGTTTATTTTAAAAGAAGCAACGTTGATTCAAGTTTTTGTATTCGAAAGCGTAGCTATTCATAAGGTGAGCGGAAGCCGCAAATTATTCAAATCAGAAATTATACTCCACAGGTTTAGGTACTTAACTAGATGAAAAAAAAGTTATTTTAGTAGGCATATTACAACATTACTAGTAAATATTATTTTAATTTATTTCTTTCAATACATTTAAAATTGTTGGTAGTATTTACGCTATTTTATTATAGCACAATTGCTATTAATAATTATAATTGAATTTGAATTTTTGAATAAGAACCCAAATATCCAAGTATTTTTAAAAAATTACAAGAAACTATGGAAAATAAGAAATATGTGAAAATACTGCAGTATCACAAAGTGGCTTTATAAAAGATTGATATGACGTTGGCTAATCTAATATTGGCCAGACTATTACTATATAGTCATTATTATTGCCAGAAATGCATATTATAATGGTTTAATTGGTTCTTGTCTGTATCTGATGAATCTATTTAATAAAATTAAATGTTTATACTTTTGATACATCAAAGGCTAATCCATTTTCTAAAATAAATATATAATGAAACAAATCATTTTGACAAATGCAGTTTTATTTGAATCTCTTTCTATAAATAATATAATTGTCATAAAATGTTTGTCACTTCTGAGTCATATGGTTTTGTTTATTTACATTTAGTTACCTAATCCTATAGAGTAGTGTACTACTGAGATCCGACATCACATAGAAAGATGGAAATTTGGTATCCCTTACTAATAGAGGTAATAGGTCTCAAATTTCAGAATTCAGATTGTGAGAGATGAAATGATATCACTGGTGAAAGCAGATTAATTGTAATTAATGGTTTTTCTAATTGAGACAGAGAGTTAGTTCGGAGCAGCTGTGTCTAACAAGAATTCTTGTCTCGCTACATTATGACGATTCGTTTCGCGTGTTTTCAATTCTGATTACGATTGATTTAATATGCAAATATCCATCATTAAGCTGTACTATTTGTGTTTTAACGTTGTAATGTTTTAGAATTTTTTGACCGTGTGACTGTCTAGGGACAATCATGGGTTCAAACCCCGGGCAGGCACCAATGATTTTTTCTATTAAAACTTATGTGTCTAATTGAAAATTGCAATTTATCACGCTTTCTCACTAAATAAATAAAAAAATGTTATATTGCAAATGATTCTATTGTATACTATGCGTTTTGTAATAACTTTGGTCTTGAAAGTAATTTCTTTTTTTTCTTTTTCAACCGTTAGTTTTTTTAACGTCATATGTGGATTGTCATGTCTTTCATTTACCACATAAGATTACATCTTAATTACAAGCAATATAACAGAACTAACTACTTTGTTATAATCCGCACGGGTTAAGTGAATGCATGCAAAGCCAATGTGTATGAAGCAGGCAAAATCTACGCACCTTATACATGCAGGACCAGCCACCACATGCACCCCAAGGCGCAATTCACCAGCAACAACGCACACAAAAGCAGCACACACACCCACCACCACAATCTCGACAAAAATCGTACTGCAGTACTACCTTGGGGTGCATGTGGTGGCTGGTCCTGCATGTATAAGGTGCGTAGATTTTGCCTGTTTCATACACATTGGCTTTGCATGCATTCACTTAACCCGTGCGGATTATAGCAAAGTAGTTAGTTCTGTTATATTGCTTGTAATATGGAATTCCGCAAAGTAACGCCTGCTTCTATAAATCTATTACATTTTAATTCCCATTGAGGATAAAGTGAATTTTTTGGTGTCACTTAAGGCATGTTCTAATTTTCAGGAGAGGTGACAAAGAATATACGGTAGCGTTGGAACATTCGTCTAATCTCGGAACCGATTCGACTGCCCGATCTCCATACACAGGATGTTCACAATTTTTACCCACAACGCAGAAGATCATTCAGTTCAGCAGTGGACTCTCACCGAAATCTACTGACAGAGTAAGTTTTCCTCTATACTATATTTTAGGATAGTGGGCACCGCTCAGGATTATATTCAGGGGTGAATGTGCATATAGACATACTATTAATCAATACAAAATATAGAACTATATTGTATTATCTATACTAATATTATAAAGAGGAAAGATTTGTATGTTTGTTTGTTTGTATGTTTGTATGTATGTTTGTTACGTTTTCACGCAAAAACTACTAAACCGATTTCAAAAATTCTTTCACCATTGGAAAGCTGCTTCTTCACTGAGCAACATAGGCTATGTCATTTTCAAAAATAATAGGGATCCCTAATAAAATTGTAATAAGTTGGGAAAAATTTAGTCGTAAACATTTTTCATCGCGTGCGCTGCGGAAACTATTGATAATAGAACAAAAAAATGTTCTTCAGTATTATAGAACGTATCAAAATCCAAAGTCCGTGATACCATATGTCTAACTATTATAGTTATGCCAATATAACTACTTTTTTACATTGTAAAAGTTGGTAAAAGTGCCGACAATAATCAAACCATTTTATTCATATCTCTGTATTAATCCTTATCCCATTAAATGATATTTTATTAATAACTGTTTCAATACCTGTAAAATATTTTTAAAATTATTAAAATCCGCCATCCCAATCAAAAGATATTACGATTTTAAGAATGTATATCGAAAGCAAATAATGCCATAACAAATTTATTGTAGCGACCGTTATAGCAGGGCCTGCATTTGGTGAGTTAGCTCTTATTCCAAGAATACTAATGATAACCATTTTTTTATAATAAATTAATCTACAAAATAAATCTATAGTCCGACTTCGTAGACTTTCCACTACCACGAGATCTGTATGGACGCGGGTGAAACCGCGGGGCTTTGCTAGTATATATATCTATACACTCGAAAAGCATACCTCCCAGTTCAGTTGTGTAAAAAATATCTTACTTTTCTATGCACTTGCTTGCTGGAGGATGATCTACTACTGACGCCCATGTTTGAAACACTGCTCAGATATGCTCTGTATGAAACGGTTATCGAAAATATTCCCTTTCGAGCTTTCATGTCTTACAGGATAATACTATTGCTTTATTGGTGCAGGGTCTTCTCAATTTTTGAGTCGAACAACATGATTTGGGTTTTGAGTTACTTCTCGAATTCTGTCTTGCGACGCTTTTGTATATATAATACGTGAAAGTACGATCTTAAATTACAACTCTAATTTCTACGAAATCATAGTTTGCAGTTTCTGATACTCTTAAACATTTGAAATAAGATTTTAAAAATACTTTTAAATTATCTAAAGCAGGATATAAGACTCCTTTTTTTCTCGTGAGTTAATAAGCGACCTCTCTGCCAACAGAGTTAGTCTTAGTAAAAACTGTAATTAATTATAATGCAATTGCAAGAGTGGCCGTGGGCGAAACTCAATTAAGATTAGGTTAATTATTTTTACATACTTTAATAAACACTTTGTAGAATATTTAAATTAATATAGGTATCTTAATTTTAATTTCGTAAAACTTAAAATCACGTTGCAAAGAAAAGTTATAATAAGTAAAGTAAAAGTAAAGTAGCAGCCTGTTGCAATCCCACTGCTGGGCATAGGCCTCCTCTCTCCGTTTCTGGAGAGAAGGATTGGAGCTAAGACCTACCACGCTGCTCCAATGCGGATTGGTAGGTTTCGCATATCTCCAGAATTCTCTAGAAATATGCAGGTTTCCTCACGATGTTTTCCTTCACCGAAAAGCGTGTGATAATTGCAATTATCAATTAGACACATAAGTTTTTAATAGAAAAACTCATTGGTGCCTGCCCGGGGTTCGAACCTATGTCGCCTCTAGAGAGTCGCACGGTCTCACCGCTAGGCTATCACAGCAAAGTTATAATACTATTGCGTAATTACGCAATGACCCTCCAATACAAGTCCTAAAACAGATCGGCCGTCCGGATCCGTCCCACAGGCACCCGACAATTTTCCTGGCGATAATAGAACTTCTGCGGTCTACTCTTCTTAATTCACACCCCTCAACAATGCTTTTGCGCTCACTGTAGAAAACAGCGGAAAATGGTTAAAAAGAAAAATACTTGGCAGTAACAATAAGTCGTGCGCGCGTGTAGAAAGGAAGGAAGGACTTTTAATACAGTGTTGCCAATCTATACTAATATTGTTAAGAAGAAAGATTTGTATGTTTGTATATATATATGTACGCAAAAACTACGAGACCGATTTCAAAAACTCTTTCACCATTGGAAAGCTGCTTCTTCACTGAGCAACATATTCTATATTACATTTTCGAAAAAAAAATAGGGATCCCTAACAAAATTGTAATAAGGTGTGAAAAATAAATCGTAAAAATCTTTCATCGCATGCGCTGCGGTAACTATTGATGATAGAACAAAAAATGTTGTACAGTATTGTAGAACGTATAAATATCCACAAAAAAGTCCGCGATACCATATATCTAACTATTATAATTATGTCAATATACACGACTAGTTTCGAGCCCATCCGGGACACTTATTCATGAGCTCTTTACACGACGTTATCGTAGCGGGAACTGAAGAGCACATGAATAAGTCTTCCGCATGGGATCGAAACTAGTCGGGCTAACCCGATAAAATTAGACGTGAGTATAGCCGGTGTGTACAAATTAACTATATCAATTTAATAATAATTAATATATGGGAGAATTACACGGCCGTCGTTAAAACTTGTCTCATGAGCGACAGACAATTGGTAAATGTATAACATATATAATTTTAAATAAATAACTAAAAATCATATATCCACCCAGACTTAAAGAACCAACAAATTATTTTTAAGAAGATGTTGGCTCACGGCGGGATCGAATCCGCGACCCGCGGAGCTGTAGCCAGAGTCCCTGCCAACGGACCAGTCAATTTAATTTTATGCACACAACTTCACAATCCCATAAAATCTAAACACCCATTGTTCATTGAATGTGCGGTTACCTGTTGTTATAAAATAACCTCGTTCAATAAGGTCAATTTAATAAACATTTCCATCTCACAGTATATTTGACACGAAATCGTTGACCAAAACTATGTTTAATACTCAAATTATTCATGACCTTGTAGACAAAAGATTTTATTACGTTTGTATCAAGATTTTAGTGTGTTGTATGGAAATTCTTACAACTATTCTGACCTTTTTTTAGACCATAAATTGATTTATAGAAGCAGGCGTTACTTTGTGGAATTCCATATTAAAAGCACTATTGTTATAGAACTGCCTTGCCATAATCCGCACGGATTATAGCAAATGGTTTATTTTCTTTTTAATATTAGTTACTCTTAACTTTATTACTAGTTTCATTTCCAAGATATTTCTCTTCATGTTATGTTTGACATGCCTCTAATTTCTTAAGTTTGTTTTTGGATATGGGCCAAGTTTGACAGCCATAAGTTAAGATGGGGATGATGCAGGTATTCATTAATTTTGCTTTATCTTTCAAGCCTATTTCTCTTTCTTTCATTATAGACTTAAGTGACCAATATCTTTGCCATGATTTATTTATCCTTTTTTTAATTTAAACAAATACTGTTTCACAATTTTATAGTCATCATGTTCCTGTCCTTATCACAATTTCAGTGGGGTCGGCACAACGTGTTTTAACATTGTTTTTAAATGATTTGGCTAGGTATCCTACGACCCGCCGCCTGCCTGACGTCAACTTAACTTAGTAAGCTTTTACTAAACCTCGGTACGAAATGAGGGTGGTTTATTCTACTCAACCGGATACCACACGCCGGGCTAATTTACCTTAATAGCCTTTTACGACACTTCGGGTAAGAAGTTAGGGCGGTCTATTCTACTCAACCGGATACCACACGGCAGGTCAATTTACCTTAGTAGCCTTTTACGACATCTCGGTAAGAAATGAGGGTGGTCTGTCCTACTCAGCCGGTAACAACACGACGGTCACAATTTTATAATACCTATATTTTTTTTTAACAAATTGACGCTCGCGACGCGGCGCGACCAGCCGGATCAACGACCTTTGTGCATCCTATTGTCGACGCGAGCGCCGATAGTTAGTAATGTTTCGAATACGATAAAAACAGGACGCGTGCGCCTGTATACGACTTTATTGTATAACGCACACGTGTAATTATGCGTTTTGGGTGTGGTTTTCAGATTTAGTGACGCGTTTAATCAGTGAAGCGTTTGAGAAGACGCGACCGTCCGCGGTTTTAGTGCGCGTTCGGGTTACTGTTCCCCGATATAGGGACGATTCAATAACGTGTGACCTTACGAAGGTTGTGTGCACACCGCGTGTTATTTGTGTTATTTAACCGATATAGTGAAGTGTATACTCCGGGAGAAACAGACATTACGTGTCCGTGGAAGACTGCAGAGGCGAGCCAACGGGTTCGGGAATCGGCCAAGTACATACAAGCACACACACACACGTACACATATACACGCAGTGATTCATGAGGCCGGACCGCATACAGCTGACGGCCGCATAAGGTAGGTTGAGACGCCGAGACGACGGGCCCAGGTCTCGGAGGTTGTTTCATCCGCCCGCACGTTTGTGCGGAACATACATACATACATATGTTTTACTATTTTATAGGTGGTGTACGTAGCAGGTGCCTTCGATCTCTTCCACGTCGGTCACTTGGATTTCTTCGAAGCAGCTCACGCGCAGGGCGATTTCCTCATCGTTGGTCTGCACACAGACCTCGAAGTGAACCGCTACAAGGGCTCCAACTATCCCATCATGAACCTCCATGAAAGGGTGCTCTCTGTGCTCGCTTGCAAAGTAAGATATTATTAACTTAAATATATAAATAAACTTAAAATTGACTGGCCCGTTGGCGCAGTGGGTAGTGACGCTGCCTTCAGCTCCGCAGGTCGCGGGTTTGATTCCCGCCGAGGGCAAACATTTTCTATAAACAGTTTGTTGGTTCTTCGAGCCTGGGTGTATATTTGTATTTAATTATGTATTTAAAATTATATGTGTACTATATGTACCAGTTGTCCATCACCCAAAACACAAGTATTAATTAACTTACTTTGGGGTCGGACGACCGTGTGTGTAAGTTTCCCATATATCTATTATTTATTTATTTATAAAATTTAAAGTATATAGGTACCCAAAAACTGTATAAAAGTTGCTGGTTCTTCCCGGTAAGAACAGCTTACCGAACTAGCAGTAAAGTTGACGATTCAAAAGCGCTTGATTACAACTTTACTTTAATAAAGAGTACTTTGAATTTGAATTTTAAAATAGTTTCAAGCAATCATAAATTGAGTTATTACAATGATTTTAGTACGTACACGAGGTGGTTATTGGAGCACCATACAGCGTGACTGCAGATTTGATGGACCACTTCAAAGTTCAAGTGGTGTGTCACGGTGTAACGCCGGTTCCGCCTGATGCTGACGGCTCGGACCCCTTCAAGGTGCCTAAGGAACGAGGTTGTTTCAAGGTATGTGTAAAATGTTTTGAAAATCACTTGTGATGTGCATAGAGTTGTCTGAACTTCACTATGTTCCATGCACTATAACAAAACTACTTCGCTATAATCCGCACGGGTTAAGCGAATGCATGCAAAGCTAATGTGTATGAAGCAGGCAAAATTTACGAACCTTATACATGCAGGACAAGCCACCACATGCACCCCAAGGCTCCTCCACCAGCAACAAAGCACACAAGCAGCACACACACCCACCACCACATTCTCGACGATCGTTTCGCTCCGAAACCGAAGCATCATCAGGAGGATACGCTCCACGACAAAATCATTACGATTTTGTGCGGATTATAGCGAAGTAGTTTTGTTATAGTGCATGTAATATGGAATTCCGCAAAGTAACGCCTGCTTCTATAAATCATTCACTATGTTCCTAGGTTAAGTTTTTTATTTTTATTTTCACTAGTTGTTACTAAATGATTACTTTGCGGAATTCCATATTACAGACACTATAACAGAACTACTTTGCTATAATCCGCACGGGTTAAGCGCATGCATGCAAAGCTAATCGATAAGCCTATCCTCCTGATGATGCTTCGGTTTCGGAGCGAAACGATCGTCGAGATTTTGGTGGTGATTGTGTGTGTAGTATGTGTGCGTTGTTGCTGGTGGAGGCGTCTTGAGATGCATGTGGTGACTTGTCCTGCAAGTGTAAGGTACGTGAATTTTGGATGCTTCATACACATTATCTTTGCATTCGTGTAACCCGCGCGCATTATAGGAAAGTAGTTCTGTTATAGTGTCTATAATAGTTGTTTCTATTTTATATCGTGTCTTGTATATTGTTTTTTTTGTTTGATTTTTAATGTTAATTAGTGTTATTGCTTAACCGTTCTAAATAATTTAAATAAATAAATAAATTCTATATACAAAATTCTCTTGTCGAAATCTTAGTAACCATACACCTCCGAAACGGCTCGGCCGATTTTAATGAAAGTTTAAATGCATATGCAGTAAGTCTGACAATCGGCTACTATCTTTTTTGATACCTCTAAGTGATAAGGGTTGTCTATCTACCCTTAATGTATATTTTTTAATTTTTTGGTCAACATTTTAATTTTTTTTATAATATACACTATTACTAAATTCCTTATAAATAATTTATACGGCAAATCAACGTTTGCCGGATCAGCTAGTTATACACACACATACTTATCTTTGTCTAATCACACATAAAAAGGGAGACAGGTGGCCTTATTTTCTTTCTCAAATCAAATAAAGTCAAAAACCTTTTAATAATAACGTAATATTAAAAAGTTATTAAAAATTTCTAAGAAGTAAAAGAAAGAATGTATGTGACGTTACGAATTTGATCACCACCCAGTTTAAGTTAAGGTGTTCCTTAAATCTAAATCTTAACTAAAGACCAGTAAAAACGGCGGCTTTCTCTTTTTGTTCTCAGTGATATAGATTAGATTTCTTAGTATAATTATTCTTAGGCGACGACTCTGTGAATATGTTAAATCTAAAATTTTTAGCACTACTCCTATCATAATAAGGATTTTTAAGAAAGTGCACTCAAAAATGTATTTGGGAAACCAACCGACTCCCAAACATATTTCATAAACAACTACACATTAATTTTTTTAATTTATTTTAGTTTATGAATACTAAATTGAATAGTTTTAAAATGTACGTTCTATAAAAGTAATCACGTTTAAAACAAACAAAAACCAATTATTTCGCAGATTTTGAATTCTGGCAACACTATGACAACAGAGGATATAGTACAACGAATAATCCGCCACAGACTTGAATTTGAAGAACGGAACTCGCGTAAAGAACAGAAGGAAATCGCTGCTATGAAAATAATACAGAAAGAGCACATGAAACAAAATGGAAACTGTGAAAGTACCAAAGGGTATGCAGTGTAAAATCCAAAATTATAACAATTGTATTATGTCATCTATTTAACAAAAGTGATCTATACTAAGAATTTTAACTTTGAATTGATTCATCGATAGACGCTTTTGCATATCCGATAGATGTTATTTATTTACAACAATATAAGTAATAAAATCAACACCATTCATAAAATGGTATTTTCAGCTTATTATTGTGTTAGGTCACTTTTGTATTTAAATTATAAAAAAAAAAATCTTAAAGTTTTGCCAGTGTATTTATAGTTTGTTCATGTTGTAAAATTGTTGTCAAATGTTACCTTAATCTATTGATTATTAAGATAAACAATCAAATTGTGAAAATTATTAGAGGAAAAAAAATACTCAATTTTATCCAATAACTAAACCTCTATTTTTGAACAGTTCCAATTTAAACCATCATAAATGTGCTGTACCAATCGATATTTTTTTACACCCTTAGGATATTCTGTATGTTATCTATCTTATTACATCCATGGGTATTAACTAACAAAAAATGCCGCACACCATTTTTTCGGTTGCTGTGGTTTTTTCGGTTGGTTTAGTTTCGGAGGGTAGGTTGGGGTTTATTTCATATAATATTTACTTATCAGAACTATCTGTTGGGAAATTTCAGGCAAATCGAAGGTTGGTCACACTCCGTTTAAGATAATACGAACAACAAATAAAACTTTAATAATACCTAAATTAAATTAATTGTGTCGTAAAAATCATAAAACATTGTTCGAAGAAATTAATATTAATCTTTCGTATTTAACTGCATTTTACAGAATTATATATAGCCATTCCAAAATAAACCCATTTGTCATACTTGTTTATTCGCTTTGTTCATTATTTAGGAATGCAAAAAAACAATCAGAAGTACTAGAGTGAACATGTCGGCAACATATATGCTCTAGCGTTGTATGTGAAGTTTTTGAAAAGCGAAATATAAAATGTATTCGCAAATTCGCATGGTCACATCGTTGTATCCCCAGTGGTATTTGGCGTGCAAGAAATTCAAAAAATTATGAAAATAATGTTCTTAGAGAAATTATATCTAATTTTATCTCGATTCACAATTTCCTTTAATATAGTTGATATAGATCCGTGTGTATGTAAAAATGTTATATTTATATATGAATAACAGATTATACAGTGGAATTATTTTGTATAGGCTTTCATTTTTAAGATGTTAGAATTATTATATCCAAACAATGTATATGACCATATGCAGCATACAGATTAAAGTATATCTGTAATCTGTTATCTAAAAATTTAATCATAGAAATCTTAAACCCCTGGGCTACTATACTATTATAACTTATAAATTGATAAAAATTAACCATATGCACATGTATGAACAGGCTAATGTGAATATTTATTTTAAGACAATTAGTACAGGATTTTATTTATAATTTTGAATGGGGATAGTCTGTTTTATTGTACATATACATGATGTTGCCAATAGTTTAATAAATATAGTGTAGCTACAGATATATTTTTTAAATAGGTTCAGTATTTTCTACTTCTATGACATAATCAATAAAACTAGTGTTATAATGTGTTGTGATGACTTAACACAATTAAAATACCTGATTTAATTTTATATATTTAAAAATATACAGAAAATTTAATTTTTAATATTTAACTTTAAAACTATTCAAATAAAAAAGTATAATATTTAAATAGGAAAAAACGATAAGGCACTAACTATAGTGTAATAATTATTGTTATTTAGTATTTTATACCAATATTGTAATTTTTATTTTTTGAAATATGTGTTGTTGTCATAGTGCGTATAAATTATGTGTTTTTATATCTACGCTAAATGATTCCTTTTAATTTTAAGCAAATTTACAATCGACATTTATCTTAGTACTTTTCGTTTTAAAAAACATGACGGTATGTTTTATTTAGATTCAATTATATTAGTAAATCAATCTTATAATTTGGTTAACTATATATCTAACACTATAGATATTCAACTATATATACTGTCTATATTGTATAGTAGTTTTATAAGTTTTGTGTACAAATATTATGTATTTATTTATTTCAGAATGTGACCATTCTGAATCTAATATTTAATATATTTGCGCATTATATGAAATTATAATCTACAAAAAGTCTTTTATTATTCATATTTCATCTTAAACGAAATATTTAAAAAGCATATCCCACAAAAGTCTAAATGCAAAGTATGTAAAAAATACTTTTTACCTGAGTGTACCTGGGTTTTGGATGATTTTCATATAATCTCAGCAGCTATTTGGGGATACCACGTTTAGAATTATTAATCCGAATACCAGTGTTACCAATACAGTTTTAAAATTGAAGCTCAAATAATTTATTTAATGCAAAATACATCTAAACGCCTGAAATGCAATATCAATATTCCAAAAAAGTCAATAATTTTTATAATTTTATTGTAGCTTAATTTTTAATTTATTATACCAAAATAATATTACAATTATATCTATATCATGGAAAGAAAGAAAGCAAAGCATTCTAAATTAGATTACATCGTTTACTTTTGTGATAAGAATTTTAATCATAGCAAACAACCGAATAAGGATTTGATATATTAAATTATGAATTAAAGCTAAAGAAGCAAATTTAAAGCTTAATTTAGAGTGTTATGTCATTTTAGCTCTATTGCCTTATTAATCGTTTTAGTAGTTTTACAATGTCTATGGTCTTGTTTATTGCGGTATGGCAACATATAACAACATCAAAAGTTCAAAATTGATGTGAAATGTGAATATTTTGTCTGTGTTCAAAATGGCAGAACAGTGTAGTAAGATTGTATACCTATTCTATCTTTATGCGACAATAAAATAGTGAGTGACGTGGTGTGACGGAATTTAAGTGAAATTGCAATTAAAAAAGACGTATCTTAATGGTTTTAAGCAGAGTAGGAAAAGATACCCACCATTTAGATAACAGGTAAGTTATTTTACTAAGCCGCGCATCAGGTACAATCTGCTGACTTATATCGAAATATTTGTATATTTGAAAAGTGTAATGAAAATTATTTTATTCTTAAACATTTACAATTAGTCAATATATCGAGACGTAGTTATCTGATGTATTTTGAATCATGTTCTTATTCTTATCGGTAATAGGCACTGCGTATTAGCAGCAAGTTATAATTATCGACTAGAGTAATTCTTGGTACTGTTTTACTTTTTTTTCACAAGATTCCGATCAATCAATCAAATTCTCGACTTATAATCATGAGTATAATTATGTTGGATAACTGAAATAAACACTGCTATCTTACATAATAAGAAATATAATTAAATTATAAAATAGTATTAGTAAATAGTATAAAATAGTATTAGTAATAATTATAAATAGTAATAGTAATTATAAATAGTAATTAAAAAAGTAGGGAATGTAAACATTGATGTTAGGTTAATAAATGATTACTTGTTTTGAGGGCATGGGGAAAATGTTAAACAGATATAAATTTCATCAAGAAAAGAATCTACCCTCATTTCTTACTGAGATGTTATAAAAGGTGACTGAGGTAAGTTGACCGGCTGTGTGGTACCCAGCTGAGAGGAATAGACCACCCCCATTTCTCATTGAGGTGTTGTAAATGAAGAAAAAGGTAAGTTGAGCCAGTCATAAAATAACTAATCAAATCCTGTAACACCATATTTATAACATATTATGCGGACCCCACTTAGAGTGTAATGAGGTTGATAGAATGATGACTGCTCCTTCGAATTATACACATTCAGTTAGGAAAGTTGTAGAAAACGTTGAAGTACCAATTTGTGTTTACATTTGGCAACATCAACACAGAATTTAGTATGCAATAATAATAATGCTAATCTTTCAATGTTAACTGAAAATCTGTTTATAAATATGAGAATTTAATATGTTACAACATTTTAGTACTTACTATATACCTATTAAAATTTTCATATAGGTACTCTTAGACATAGTTCAACATTAATTTTATTACCTATTGCATCACTATTGTTATTATATGATATTTGGATAATATTAAAAATATTTAAACAGTAATTTTAATTTAACAACTATCAAATGTTTTGGTCAATTATTTCATATTATTTGGTATTTGTTTCTTGTGTGAGAAACATTGGATTTCATTAAAATTATCAAATATTATATCTTATTTTTGCATTGCATTATTGTCACCCAGTTATTTATATTATACTAGGAAATCTATATTTATCACTTTTTATTTAATCCCATTTGATAATGAGAATTGGTTAGCAATTTATACATGTTCTATAAGAGGAGGAGTAGGATTAACAGTGTAATACAGAGGAAACAAAAGTGTATCTAGTGTATTATTCCCGCCCGGTGACGCTGTAAAAGCCATTAGGGCTAACAGCATACAGTCAATTCGAAAAAAAAAAGAAAAAAAAAGTGTATTATTACTTCTTACTTAGGATAGGACCATACAAAACAGATGTTTCTGATTGAAAAATGAAATTTTGAGATTTGTCATACACAGCTATTAACATCTTAATTGTTAAGATCTGTAACATAGCTGTTTAACAAAATGATTGCTAAATATTTGCAATCATTGCAAATATCTGTTGGAAAAATAAAATTACTTTATTTATTCTACATGAAAAAATTGATTATCATAACGCCAAATGTATCAAATCAAACTTGACATTTGAGTCATTAATATCTGTGCTGTTTCCAAAATTAATGGAATCAGGTTGTAGTAGTGTAAAAAGTCGGTCGTTAAGGCAGTGTGGCATAGTAAAGGCTGTGATGCGCGGGCGCCGTTCATCGGGAACACTGCAGTTCGAGCTGTGACTCACTGGCTCCAAAAATAACTTGCAAATGGGCGCCGCCTACCGGCCGGGGCGGGCGGATTGATCAGGCTCAGTGGCAACCGAGCCGCTAAGGAAGCGGTCGACCAGCGCGTGAGCCCCGTACTGTCACGGGTGGTGGCGGCGCCGGCGCGGGATGCGCCGCCATGCCGGTACGACACCGCGAACTCGGCGACGAGCTCGCAGCCCCGGAGCCCAAACGCTGCAGGCACTGCGACGGTACGGCATCTTTATTCCGTTAGCGGTTACCGTATGACGAAATTCCATTCATAAAAATTATTATAACATTAAATAATAACAATGATGATGTTCCAATATTCAAATTGTACTTTTAAATAGCAACGATTACAGTTCGAAAGATCACTCCGTCTAAAAGATTAAGTATTTTTTGTGTACTCTTCCATTTTATTTTAAAACCTAAAATATATATAATTAACAAACAATACTTCCCATCGCTTTATTTTTTTTGTATTTTTATAAGTACATAAGAAAAACGAGCGTTTTCGAGTTGTCAATTGCGATATCTGTCTTTTTGGGGTCATTAAACAATCCTAAGTTTGTTATTTGTTATCTTTTAGTGAATCAACAGATAATTTCTCCAGCCATTTTCTAAAGCCAATATTATTTTTATTGGTTCTGAGGATTTTCATTTGGTTTCCACATCTTGCATAAGCCACGTGTACTGTTGTTTACATATATTATAGTAATTGATTGGCCCTAAAAATATAGTGCGTTTTTTCAATATGGCTGCTAGTAACCGGAAATAAAATATAACACATTTCAATTATCTTGAGATTATAGTAAAGTTCGTAAAGTGGCTTTTTATCTTATCTGTTTATCCAGTAATCAACATTACAAATGTTGAACACTGCTAAGTAGGTAACAATAAACGATATATCTAATGTGTAAAATATAAAAATTAGATATTAAAAATATAGGGGTTTAATGTCATCTCTTTCATAATAATTTAGGTACGTAATCTATTTACCTCTTCTAATTTATTGTACAGCAATGATGCTAGTTATATAAAAGTGAACTATCACAGAAATTAAACGATCATATTGACATTATTATAAATACAAATACATATTGACATTATTAATGATTATGTTGCCGATAATTCTGTAGTTCAGCGTTTCCCAGCCTTTTTCAGTCCACGGACCCTTAGGAAATCAAACACAGTTTTCACGGACCCCCTTAAAAAATAAATAGCAAAAAAACGGATTAGGTATTTATTTTAGTTATTACAGATACAAAAAAAACAAATACAGAACGTATTTATAACTGTTTATTATGAAAAATATGAAAAAAAAATAATGTAAAGGTTGGTGTTGATTTTTTGCAACTAAATAAGGGATATTCGGGTTATGTGTTATTTTTTTTATAGATTAATAATAGTGTTATACGTCTTTGCATGCATCTTTTAAATTTTTTAAAATATCGTGTGCTTAAATTATATTTTTCTAATAAAACTGGTTTGCTTATTTTTCGTTTTGCGGCCCTTTTACATTTAATGAGCGATTTATGTATGGTCCAGAGATGACACCGCGGACCCCCATACATATACTCGCAGACCCCCAGGGGTCCGCGGACCACAGGTTGGGAAACGCGGCTGTAGTTCATAGTATATTTTTTATTATTGATATTTCGATGTCGAGAATGTTTATTACGAATATATTCTATATGTTTGAGTTTAAATTTTTTTGCATTTACTGGTATTTGATTTAAACCTTCGTAATCTCAGGATGAGTGAACATCGTTCTGTAGATATTATGTATGCTTTAAGAATTCTTTGGAGCCAAGGTAAATTATAAATCAAAGAGCCTGACGTTGACAAATATGCTTGCGTTAACTAATGAACATTAAACGCATTAGAAGTTAATGATAATATTCGTTAATAGCCTTCACCGAGTTACAGTTCATGAGCTTGACTGTTTGTAAAAGCATATGCGATTTTTTTTCATTAAAGTACCGTACGCTTTTCCATACATATACACTAAATTTGACTGGGGGCATTATGTTAAACTGCATATACTAAAAAGTGTAGGCAACTGTGCGAGACGCGCAAGCTCGTTAATTAAACTCTTCTTTAATCTCTATCTGAATAAAACATCCGGCCACACTTATTTTGTAACTATTAGATAAACATGTGAAATATTTGTATGTTTAAAACATGCGTGAAACGTGAATGAGTCACTTTGTACTGAATACGTTATAAATTGATTTTCCCGAATAGGATTTACTCCTGGTGAAGGTATTCGGTCAATTCATCAGCGGGTATACACTCTCAACTAGGAATAGAGCTTACTAGTTGAGTTGATTTCTTAGCCCGTGTAAATGATGGTGAAGATCTACTGAGACAGCCATTTAGAATCTTCGTAACTTCCTTCTCTCACCTACACATCATTAAGCAATTGAATTTTTCGATTTTAGAGTTATTAAACATCTCATTCATTATGGAGTTCTAAATCCAGAAAGAAAGTGGTATCAGATTTATTAATCCTTTTTTTAACAGAACCGTTTTCCGCTTCTATACAAGGTATATACAATAGCATTTTGCAGCTTCGGTGGTCATTCCCGGGTTTACCTAGATCTTCAATCCCATATTTGTTTTACATAAACAGTTATATGAAATGTTGTACTTTGCTGAGGTTAAATGTAAGATTCAAAATATAATGAAATATAATGAAAGTAAAAACTTCTTAATTTTGCACTGCTGGGCAAAGGACGGTTCTAGTCTCTCTTCGAGTCGATTCGAGCTTTGGTTCTATAGTTTACAATTAACACGTTCTGTTTTGCTAGTTGGCGCAATATACGTCTGGTTAAATCAAGCAGAATTGCGATAGGTTTTTGTCCACTAAACAGAGTTCTGTCATTATAAACTGAAGTTTCAATTAGACTTAGTTAAATATAATTGAATCAGCCAGGTTAGATTAGGTTTAGCTCATTGTGTCGCGAAGCTGAAATTGCAATAAGCGGTTCATACATGGAGAGGTGGATAGATGACCTCAAGAGAGTCCCAATTTGACTAAAGAATTATTTGTTTTTTTTTATACTAAATTTTTTGGCATGGAATTCCGTCAACGTCTCGTCGGAATTGTTCTTCCACTTACCATCGATGGAGAAAGATTAAGAGGAATCAATTTTAAACGTCTATAATATATATATCTCAATTTTTTTCTCTCGTGCTGCAATTAATAAAATTATTTATAAAAATTGTTACTATTCAGTAACTATTAATTTAATATTAATTAGTGAATTGTTCAATCTCATTACAACTTTTAAAACTTTCATCAAAATATACTTAAAATGTAAACGTTGCCTTGACACAGAATTCTCGGAAACTTGTATAAGGGTAAGGCATATATATACTATGCCGAAAGCTTAACAACTATATGTCATATACCGACGTCGAAAGCATAGTGAGTTGAAAGACTCGGTTCTTAAGATTCGACTAAGAGTGCAGACACTTAATTTACATTTTTGTTAATGTATGAATATTAAGTCATTGCATAGTAAAACAAAAAACTCGGTTGAACTATTCTTAATTACATTACGGTAGTCTCTTAACGGTAACAAACTGCAAACCGTGAAAGGTAGGTACAATAAAATGCTAATTTGAGGGGCTTCGAATCCGACTAACGGCTTGGTTAAGGAAGCAAATTTCACTAATGCCTTACATCGAGGGCTGTTTTGTCTACATATTTGAATGGCAACATAGACTAAAATATGGTTTAGACAAAAAGGTTTGGTATGCTCATCGAACTACGACTGAACAGGGCATAGTACGATGACAATATATTTTATGGCAAAACACTCTAAACCTCTGTCACTGATGTTATTTTATGAACGTATAAATTGCATCTTAAAACCGACGTGGCACTGACTTGCCCCTTTTGGACATGACACAGAGAATTTTAGCGATCACGATCGTGGGGAGGTATCGGACACTGCTGGATCCCCTCCGTCGGATCTGGAGGCAGACTTGTCTTCCCATCCTCTATGGTACTTCAATAGAGGTTTTCCTGGGATTTTCCAAAGATTGCGCAACATTTTCATTTATGGAAGAGCGAACGGTTAACTGTATAATTAAAATAACAACATAAATTTTTATTCATTGGTGGTCAAGTGGATCTACGATCCCTTGATATCACTAGCTGTTATCATCGTAACCATCGCGACTATTGTATGTATTTAATCTGTGAATTCTCCAAATATTTTATTTCAATAGCGTCAATTATAACCAAAAATACAAAAGGAACGATTTGATTCAATAAGACTATCGAAGATTTCAAAGAATCATTTGTTCGATGAAGCTAACGAAGCATGCTATATAAGTGAGCAAACTGAAAACGATTCGTTACAAATTTGAACGCCTTAAATAAACTGAATGATCGTAAACAAATATGAATTTTCCTGCATCGCATACTTGTCTCTTGCATAATTAGGGCAACAGCGCGATTCCTCTTAACGCGCTTTGCAATGCCCATAACGTTACAACTTTCAGTATGCTGTTCTAAATTGGCTCCGATGACTGTTATTTTTAATTATCCTGTATTTGTTACGTAGTTATTGTACAAGAGTAATAATTAAATTATTTTGCTATAATCCGCGATTCAGTAAATAGAAAATATATATAGTGTTAAATGTATAGATGGATGGGCTTTGCGATTTTGTCGTGGAGTCTATCTCCTGATGATGCTTCGGTTGCGGGGCGAAACGATTGTTGAGTTTGTGATAGTGAACGTGTGTAGTGCTTGTGTATTGTGATGGAAGTGGTGGAGGTTTGTGCATGTGTTTTTACGGATCCTGCACGTATCGGTTATGAGAAAATACGGATAGTCCACTATACATTTAACACTATATATATTTTCTATTTACTGTATCGCGGATTATAGCAAAATAAATTTATTATTACTTTTGCATTATGGATCTCCGCAAAGTAACGCCTAATTCTATAAATGAGTTATTGTATCTTTTTGTTTTTTTTCAACTTGGATTCTATGACGTACGTCATATTTTCAAGTAACGATTATTCTACTTCTCTTATCCAACACTAAGTGGGATCAGCATGACATGTTTTTCGCTTATATTGTCTTCTATCAGTCGTCAACCCTGATCAACCTTTTACATGCATATCATACTTCACACAATCCAACCATCTCTTTTTCGGATTCCCTCTAGGCACATATCCATCCATATACATATTTAATAACTCGTTTGATAACATGATTTTTATCTCTTCTCATTGTATGCCCTACCATTTTAATCTTAATTTAAATTCAAATATTAATTATAAATATCATTTATGCAATACTGTTTACAGCTATTAGGTGATGATGTCATCTCATTAATACTATGACCAACCAGACATTGTTACGATATATTTAGTTTTTTTGTTTTATTTGGTTAATTAAACTGCCTATAAAGAATTCCGACATACGAATGATAAAGTATCGAGAAATACACAAGATTATAACTTACTGGAAAAGTTGTTATTGTTATCTCATAAAAAGGTTTAATTTGGAAATTAACGAAATTAATAACGTTATTATTTATATACAAGTAGAACCCGTGAGTTCGTTTACTTTATTTTCAAAATACCGTTATACCAAACTAATTATAGAATTATTTTGCCGTCTGCCTATCGATCTGTTACTCTTTTATTTGATTTAGTAAATTTGAAGCTAATAGACCAGACTAACATATAGGTTAAAAAAATATCAATATTCCTTTTTAAACAAGAAAAAGCACATTTTACGCGGGGCTAATTATCATAAATTTGAATTAACCATAAAACGTTATGTCCATAACATATCGTTTTATGGTTAATTTTAGTGTTATTTTAAAAGATTAGATATTTTAGATTAGACTTAGATAGGGTTATGCAACCCTATGCATTATTGAAAAAAAGGTTTCATAAAGTAATTCTAGATTATTGTTTAAGTGTCTTTAAAATGACATTTACGGTTCTTAAATGATTCTAGAACAATTAAGAATTTGTAGATTTTAAACTTTCGCGATTCATACTGATTATTATATAAACAATATGGGTCACATCGCGATAAAATCGAGTTATCTTTGAAAAAGGTTCGACGATTTGCAGAGTTGCATCCAACGTGTCACGAAGTGACTAGAACGCTACATCAACAACAACAACAACAACAAATACACTTTATTGCACAAATAAAAATTTAAAAAAAAAACATATTTCACGTACACGATATATGAAAATAAGAGTATAATCTACGATATTTTTGTACAACGGGCGGCCTTATCGCTAAATCAGCGATCTCTTCCAGGCAACCGACATTAAAGGGAATGTAAGAGCAAAACAGGAGGTTTTCGTTTTCATCGTTTTCGTTTGTCGCATCTTATACGAAGGTAACTCTATTTTATCGCGATGTAGCCTTTATGTTCATATAATAATTAAGGATTTTAAAAGATTCCATCTTAAAACTTCTAATTCGAGACGACTGGTTTTGTTTTGAGTCAGTGAAGGTCTCTGTTTAAGAAACCTTGATCGAGTTTGTCGACTAAAAAGTGTTCATAACGTAATCGTTTATCTTCTCAACTCTAGTCAACTCGGTATAATATTTATAAATTTTATTATGATTCACTTATTTATTTACTACATATTATCATAGCGTAACTCATGTTTATAGAATTATATTATATAATTAATATTTTTAAGGGTACATATTTTTGCGATTTTGTTTGTTGCTATAATCCGCGATTCAGTAAATAGAAAATATATATAGTGTTAAATGTATAGATGAATGGGCTTTGCGATTTTGTCGTGGAGTCTATCTCCTGATAATGCTTCGGTTGCGGGCCAAAACGATTGTTGAGTTTGTGTTAGTGAACGTATGTAGTGCTTGTGTATTGTGGTCGCGGTGGTGGAGGTTTGTGCATGTGTTTTAAGAATTCTGCATGTATCGGATATGAAAAAACGCATAGTCCACTATACATTTAGTATTGTTTATAGTTTCTATTTAGTTTATCGCGCACTATAGCAAAATAATTTTATTATTACTTTTGTTTCTTGGTTTAATTAAATATGTATAGATTATATCATTATATTAAATTGTAAAAAAGAAGCTGGATTCAACGTCGTTAAGGGAAATTATTTTAACTATTGTGATCAGTTAAAATATCTATTGTCTAGTAACAATACTAGTAAGTGCGCGTCTGCAGCAAAAAGTACAAAAAAAAAACTTTTAATTTATCATTTTGATAATAAACGCAAGGATGGTGGACATGTCATTTTTTCCATTTGGTTGAAATAGTAATAAATAGATTGCCAAAAAAAACTTAATTTTAACAAGCGTAGGTGCGTGATAACAGTTGTCGTAAATTTTTTATCGCCAGCTATTTGTAAAGGTCGAGTCATAATTAAATTGTATCTCGACGTCAACCCAAGCCATTATATATTTGTTTTTCTCAAAACTTTGATCTTTATCTAGAAAATTGAGAGAAAAACAAATGCAACATGACCATTGCGCGATCATGATCATGGTGGATGCAATTGTGCATAAACGTCGAACGTTATATTAAGGTAACACGTTTTTGCCATGATGTGACCCGTATATTTATATAATACTAACTGTGCCCGCGGCTTCACCTGCATTTAAGCCAGTGATTCACAAAGTTTTTTCCAGCTTAAGCTAAAATCTTTTTTAGAAATAGATTTTTACCTTGCGTTAAAAATACGTCGAAATGAAACAAATGGGAATCCAGATATCTATTCACACGACAGCGACGTATTTTTATCGCGCAGTTATCCATTTTAGGCGTTAGGCGTTGGGCGTTAAGCCGAATATACCATACGAAACTTCTTATTACGCTTATGCGGAGTTTTAACGCGACTTATTTTTACGCCCGTGCGTACGAGACGTTAATCTTTACACCGCAGAATTTCTCATGTAATGCCCTATAACCTTCCGAAAGAATCGTAATATCCTTCCTTGAAAACCGTACAAAAATTTCAATAGATATTAAGGAAATTGATCATACAGACAGACAGCCTTTGGAGACTTTGTTTTATAATATTATATGTATAGATTTAGTATGAATTAGTATGAAGCTTAGGCCCTTTATTCAATAAGGAATATTAAGTACTCTCTGCTTTGATTTAAAAATATGATTTAATAATAAGTCATGTATAAAATCTCTCAGAATATGTCTATGTAAAATAGTATATATGTGAAAATTTAAGTTTTCTACCGTAAACTGAATTTACTCTCTAAAAACTCAGGTAAGCTCAGAAGTGGTCCTAATTTTTCTAGAAATTGAATGTTTCACTAGAACGTTAAAATTTTAAACAGTGATTTCTTTTTTAATATTTTAAGTCAGTTCTATTTTTCATGTTGTTAGACGGCCACATTCTGCTTCAGACGTCTCTAAAATAATACAAAATATATTTTCTTTGTTACACTTGTTCCCTCTATTCATCAAAATCATGTTAGTGTATTTGACGGCGATTCGTAGGTACTTGACATACTAGACAGATTGGTCGGACAATAATATTTTATATAGTTTTTAAAACTGCGGTGGATGACCAGGATGTCGTATGCTTTAGTCAGTTTGTTTTGACGGCTTGAAATATTGTGACGCATGATAGTGCATGTTCATGCCAATGATAGGCTCTTTTCAAGACGGTAATGACCCGTTATTTGTATATCATGTTAAGATAGTTTTGTCTCTTCGGCATATATCGTGTGGATTTTTAGTCAATTTTATATTGATATTATTTTAAGGACATAATGGCAGTACTTATTTATTTATTTGTTTATCGTACATATATATATTGTAAGTAAACAGAAAAAAAATAGCACATGTACAAAGGAGGGCTTATCCCTAAAAGGGATCACTTTCAGTTAACCTTTGAGTAACAGATGGAAAAAGATGAACTGAACTACGGGTAATATAGAAAAAAAATATATCTACCTCCATGGATATTTGCACTCGAGATAACACTGAGGAAAAAGTAAAAAAAAAAATTATGCAAATATTTAACTATTTAATTTATAAATTAATTTTTGTTAATTAAATAGAATAAAGATGGTACTAATATACAATTATTTAAGACAAATGTTTTATATTCTAGTCTGTGATTTCAATGTTTATAGGGAAAGAGATTTGCGGATCGATACTGAAGTTTGAAACTTTTATATACCTAGAGAATTACTGAGATAGTATTCAAAATGGGATGAATTTATTTAGTAGTATTTCATTATACTTATTCTATGCTATTTGGTATCTGGCTGAGTAGAATAGACCACCCTCTTTTTTATCGAGGGTTCTTAAAATACGACTAAGATAAATTGACATCAGGCAGGCGGCCGGTCGTAAAATACGTAGCCAAACCATGTGACAACATGTTTGTAACATGTTGTACCGACCCCACTCAGAGTGGGATAAAGACAGGAGGATGATGATTTCATTATAATTGATCTGATATACACATCTGTTTTATACAATTTTTGGTATACAAAATTATCCATTTTATATAAACGAACGATGTCAATTATAGAAAAAGGAGATCATTATCTCTTTCACCTAAAACTTATATGAGTGAAGAGTAGTTTTATGTTTTATTGATATTCCAAAGTAAGGTTGAACTTAGGCCTAGTCTTCTAAGAGAGATTGGAGTGTAGACAAAGCATTAATTGCTAATTAGCTTAATAAACATATCCCTGGAATTATTTATGGATATGCGGGTTATCACGCTCTTTTCAGTTAAGGTAAACATCCATACCAAAATAGGTAAAAAAGAAACTATGAATAAATTTTATGTTATACAATTTAATCATTGGGATTGTTTTTAATAGCTGACTAATTATTATCTAAAACTGAAACTACTAATTAAAAACTTTTATACCCACTTCAATGTTTAATCATTTTAAGCAATTTCTTACATTATTAGACATCAATTCATTCTAAAGGCCTTACAAAAAATGGCTGCTTAGTGATTTAATCCGCCTTAAAAATGTTATACTTTTAAAAAGTTTTATTAAGTTAATATTTTACGAGTAAGAATGTCTTCTTTGAAGTGATCGCACGAACCCTAAATAGTATATAAAAAAATTGTCTTTAATTCGACATTTTAAAAACTTTTTACAGCCCTTCAAAGCTGTTATTCTTCAAGCAATAACAGCATTTTATGGAGTCAATTTTGCGCAGAAAGTATAATAAAAGATTTAAAAAAAGGAATGATAAAATGCATTGTGAATTATTTTTATGGTAAATGTTTAATGGTACTTCGATAACTTTCAAAAAATGTCCTTCCATTTATACTATTTTTAGAATTGTCACAAGTTGGAATTCATGACTTAGCTAAGAATAATAAATTCTAGACTACATTCAGATATATTGCGACTGGTTATTTTATTGTTTGCCTTAAAATTATGCTGAAATATTAAAGTAATTCTAAATTTAAAAATTAAATTAAATAAATTTAAAAATTGACATTGTCCATGAGATACAGATATATTTATGCCATAATAATGAAACGACCTTATACACGACTTTTACATGCAAATATTTGTTTTAGGTTTTGTTTAGTTTTACGTGAAACTTTACAGCCGCGTGACTTTAATGTGTTTCAAGAAACAAGAATTCCTTTACCTTCTTGTTCACTGAGTGAAATACTCGTATTACGCATAAATTATAGTTTGGCGTACTAACATAAGTCTTCATTGACATAATGTTTTGTCAGATCGTAAATAGGCCGTGACTGCGATGATTTTCAACGCTTTTGATGACGGCTCTAGTATAAAAGTGAATTTCCATCCAAGAAAATGAATCTATTTATGCAACAGGCGTTGGCGTATGCGTTGTAGGTAATTCTGTCGTACATAAGAAAGGAATGTTTGTTTAGAGGAATCGCAAACAAACTCATTATTATTTCCAGAAATGAAACACGGTAAACGTTGTGTAATTAGGCAGCTGATGTTTACGAAATACGATCTACAGCTATCCCTTGTTTCGATTTTCAACGAGCATCACTACGCGTTACGAAACTAATTTGCAAGTAATAATTCAACGTTCGTATTATTAGTGATTATTAATATGCAAATAACAAAAACTATATAAAATTGCAAATAGTAACAATAGTAGTTTATGATACTGTTGCATAATAAGGGTTGTTGTCACCCTCGTGTGACACTATAAAAAACTCGCCTGCGGCTCGTTTTTTAAACCACACTCCTGTTATAAGACCAAGTTATGTACAGTATCATACACTACTTTATCTACTCCCATACTATAATACGTAAAACGTACGTTTCCATACCATGAACTCGTGGTAACATTTAATATAGTTGCTCCTAGATTTCGTCGGCAACAGGTTCACGGTCATGTTTGACGCAGCTTTCAGAATATCTGGTGGTGTACAATCACCACTATCCCCGCTCTCAGACATGTTTTTACACAAAAAATATTTTTTTACAAACAAAACTAAACTTCGTTTAAATATTGAAAAGATTTTTTAAATGTCATATATTGGCGCCAAGGCCCAAACATCGATTGCGCATGCGTGTTGCGTCGCCGCGGACCCATTCATTGAAACCTTTTTTTAAAGGTGTATCGCTATGATTAAAAAGTTACATTATGATACAGGTGTCCATACAAGACCTGTATCGTAATGAAACTTTTTAATTTTTTTTTCTGTTCTGTACGTAATGTTTGTCATAAGAATTTTGTTTTCAGTTTTATAATCTTTGTATTATAGTATCAGAGTAGATAAAAGGTATTACTATTCATGAATATTTTTACAAACGCTATTAATTGTCTATCATATTGTTTCATTATCAAAGATATCTTAATTCGTGATGAAATGTTTCATTAATTGCATAGACTATTGTACGTTTCATGTCTATACTTATTATAAAACAAAGTCTCAAAAAGCTGTCTGTATGCAATCGATTTTCTCAAAATCTTATGAACGGATCTTTGTACGGTTTTCACCAAAAGATTGTGCAATACTTCCGGATTGTTTAGGTAAATACTACATATCGGTATTATGTTAATTGTGTTGAAGAGATCGCGCAGTTGTTAAAAGCTTGCTTGCCGGGAGCTGTAGTCGCGTGCGCTGCGTAAACCAGCAGAGATACGCTAAAGTAATGTACTAGAGAATTGTAGATCTATAAAACTACTATTTGAATTTTTTCTTTTATTTTTATTTATAACAAATATATACAAGTTATATCTATCTTAAATTACTTACACGCTACTACTATACAAATCATGCCCACGTGGAATGGTCCCACTAAAACTACTACAAAAAAAATCCGCGATAGCATGTCTCTATGTCTTATGGTTAACTTACAATAACTACTTTTATGTTTAAAATTTGAACTCTAGAAAAAATTGTGACACGCAGATGTCTACGAAGGCGAAGCCGCTGGCACAGCTAGTGTGCAATAATAAAAAGACTAGTCGATTACGAAGTTGTTACATTCACAGAGACTTTTCATATTTTACAAGTATCACTTATTTGGTTTCACTAATTTGAATTTATCTGACCCATTTATTACAGTTATTTGCATCGTTTTTATCAAATAGGTAATATTCAGTTATCTTATTTTTAACGTTGCCACGTCAAAGTTGTTGTTTATATTGTTGTGATTGTCCCGTGTTCAAGACAGTGTTGAGCAGTTTATGGGCGGCAGTTAAATATACCCGTCTCGGTTTGTCACAAATAGAATTTTGGCACTGGCTGTCTGTTGTTGTGTAATTCATGTGTAAACCACTTGTAGAATTTTAACTATGTTGTGTTCACATTCCATTGGAATGATAAATAAGGAAAATTTTAAATGGTAACGTCCTGTTATGACGGTTCAATGATATTCCAATTTTTAACTGAAAGAGAGGATTTTGACACTTAGTTTCATCCTTTCAATGGGTTCTTTGGTGTATGGTCTATAATTAAATTTTCTCTTAAATATACTTGCTATATTCAGATTCCTATCGTCACAAGACACCAAGGTTTAACCGATTAAATATACCGATATGACCTGATAGTGTTTTACAGAAAATCGGACCTCTAACATAAATTTACTGTTAGCTCAGCTATAACAGCTGAGCTATAAATAATTTTTATTTAATGCCCATCGTTACAAATTTTATGTAATTTTTATAATAATATTAATACGTATGCTCATTCGCTCGCGATAGCAGCCGGTTTAGTTTTATTTCAAGAGGAAACAAATTTAATAAATGTAAAATATTAAGTTGAAATAATGATATTTCTGTTTCCTTTATTTAACTTGTAATTATTACTCTTAAGCTTATTATTGATGTAGCATAAATAATCTATAAACTATGATATCTTTCTAAGATCCTAAAATACTAGATGGCGACCTCGCAACGAAAAATACAGCGTCGGTAGAACCCTTTCTAGGTGACTGACAACTTCTGAAAGGTTGCAGGGACCCATTGGATTATGGATGCGATATGCGTAAGATCATGTGGTGTGGAGATGCTGTAGTAGACGTCCATCGGTTAAATAAGAAGACCTTTTTAAGAAATTTTTTTGGCATTTTTTAGTTCGGCAATATAAAACACTAACTTTTAAACGCAACTTCGTTCGCGTGGACTGCTGTCTTATTGTATGGTTAAAGTGGGTTAACCTTAAAAGCTAGATGTGTAAGCAATGTATATGTTGTCACGGACTTTTATTTAGAACTTTTAGAAGAATAATTTTGTAATACATGATTTTTAATAACTTTCGCTGGTTTCTTACCGCACGCAAGGAACGCTTCAAATTTTGCTGTTTTTGCAATATTTTTTAACGCTGCTCCTCTCCTATTCATCTTATCGTGATGTTATATAGTCTATAGCCTTACTCAATAAATGGACTATCTTACATTCAAAGAATTTTTCAAATCGGTCTTGTAGTTCCTGAGATACGCGCGTTCAAACAAACAAACAAACAAACAAACAAACAAACAAACAAACAAACAAACAAACAAACAAACAAACAAACAAACAAACAAACAAACAAACAAACAAACAAACAAACAAACAAACAAACAAACAAACAAACAAACAAACAAACAAACAAACAAACAAACTCTTCAGCTTTATATATTATTAGTATTAGTATAGATATCCCAAAGCCTCACAATTCCACCATACTTGGTGTATTCTATCTTCGTGGCATAGGTTGTGGAAGCCAAAGGAGTTGGTCATGTGCAAACTGGAATCTTCGCAAACCGAATTATATATAATCAGACCCTAGTTGGGTATATGCGAAATCAACTAAGAATATTAATGAGTATATTATCTCAATCAAGGAACAGGTGTATTCTCGTTTTCAATTTACATTATTTACTTAAGGTAATTAATATGGATATCGCGTTTATGAAATGCTCATTCCATTATTTATCGAATTACTGGTAAACGTGGAAAATTAGTGGACTGGCCCGCTGGCGCAGTTGGCAGTGCTGCTGCTGCCTTTGTCTCCGCGGTTCGCGGGTGCGATTTCCGCCAATGGCCAACAATTTGTTGGTTCTTCTTCTTCTGCCTGGGTATATTTAGGTGTGTTTTTAAATTGAAATTCTAATTCAAAATATTTTCTTTATTCAAGTAAACTTGTAAACAAGTGCTTTTGAATCGTCAAAATCTACTGCAAAACTAAAATTGTATATGTATATGTTGACCAGTTGTCTATCACCCATAACACAAGTATTAAGTTACTTACTTTGGAGATTGACGACCGTGTGTGTGTGATTCATTTGAATATTTATTGATTTGTTTATAAAATTCTATCTCATAGCGATATTTTAGTGTTTATACATTTCTTCAGTCTCTCCAACGATTTTTATGAAGTTTGAGAACTATAAAATTAGTATCAGTTTAACAGATTATATGAACAATTTGAATGAGTGGTAGTAAAAATAACAAGTAACAGATTTGTACTTAAAGTGTAAATAGATATTAATAGCTGCGAAATCAAAACATACTATACTTGTTACATAGAGGTTCAACCCTTTGCACTTCGTTGTTCCGTGTGGAATATGAATATGGAGTATGAGGAATATACCTAAAGCATATTACATAATTGAAGATTTATATTTAAATGATAAAAATACTTGGACTTGAAGATACTTCCAGCTTCGTATTGAGCTGCAGTCCTGACTGCAGCTCAATTATGTAAGTTGTCAATCTTTTAAGAGATTTACGGCCGAGTTTCTGGTTAGTCCTCAGTAAGCGCAACGTTCAGAACCAGTGGAATCTCCTTAATTTCTTCACAATATTAAAAATTAATCATGCGTTTAAAGTTGGTGTTTATGCTGTTATTTTTTTTTATGTCGTCTTGTCACTTCTAGAAGAATAATGAAATTTTTTTAAAACAAATCATTACGATTGAGCAATTGACTTCGAAATTGATATTCCCCAATAATGCCCTACTCTTATAATGCGTTTTTGCATTACGCGATTTCGGTCGCTCGTATAGCGATATAACGTGGGGCGTTCCCGTATTCCACGTATTATAAAATTTAAAATATTATTAATAATTGTTTAAATTTAAATATATTCATTCATCACAACATAGTTTAATCTTAATATTCCATTTAAACCCCCTTTAACGAGCGTCATACAAGTGCGGTATACGAGATCTCCTACAACACGTTTTCAGACAACGCATAACCAATCTACCGCGTTATAGGAGGGAATTAGTGTATAATTAAACCTTTTTTACATAATTTTTTGCAGTCTTACAAAATACAATTGGTAGCGTAGTACATCCCTGACATCTGTGCTACATTTATTTTAGATATTACTAGCATACCGCGTAAACGTTGTTTTGCCATTTAATATATTGTACATTTAATATAATGTATATTATTTAAAAAAATTTACTTTGATTGATTGAATTGAGATTGAAATGTTGGGTGGACAACCCTTATCACTTAGGGTTATGAAAAATATATAGTAGCCGAATCTCAAACCTACTAATTATGCATATAAAATTAAAAAAAAAATGTTTAACCGTTTCGGAGATGAAACTAATATTGTGACAAGAGAATTTTGTATATAAGATATCGTCTATATTGAAGCCATGACGTCATTCGCGTTTACTTAAGTAAACGCGAATGACGTCATGGCTTTAGTTTAAACGGTTAATCGTTTAAACTAAAAAGCGTTCAAAAGTCGCGAACGAACTCCTTTGTAAATTTTAATAAAAAATATTAGTAAAACTTTCCATTGCACACTATTTTTTTTTCAACAATATCGACGCAGAAGTGTAATTAGTGAAGACGTCCTCATTCTAAATCCACCTTGACCTGGTTGTACTCTTTTACGATGCTCCATCCAGTTTTTATACTTTTCTTTCTAAACACAACTCATAAAACGACAGGTGGTAGTTTAGTCGGAAGATAATAAATCTTCATAACGAAAATGTAATGTGACATTGAAGAAACAATCGTTTCGTTTATTAAACAATCGATTGTAAAATTAGTACGTCAAATTCATTTTTACGTGTCTTAGTTTGAATATTCTCTTTAAAGTACGTTTAAATATGTTTATTTATGTATCTACAATGTATTGAAAAAAAATTAAATGATAAGTAAAAAATAAGCATCCCATACAAATTTGTCATTTTCGCGGGTCCGATCGCGCCGAGGGCCTACATTATTTAAAACCAATCATTTAGTTCTTCGAATCTGGGTGTATATATGAGTATGTATTTGAAACTTTTATATGTATTGTAAGGGTTAATTACAAGAGTTCGCTCCTATCGTGCGTATTACGAGTGCAGCCGATGAATAACGAACACAACCGATGGCGTTGTCAAGGCAACGCCTAACAACGAATAATGGTTGCCATGGAGACGGAATAACGAGGAGCCATCTTGTGTGATGTGACGCGTGGTTTGGATTATTGTATTAATTGCGAATAAGGAAGTACAAGTTGAATTATAGATTGAGGATTCATTAATACTCACTTCTGAACATTCTTTAACAGTATATATTTTCCATTTGTCTGTAATTATCCCATATATAATTTATAGAATTAGGCGTTACTTTGCGGAGATCCATAATACAAAAGTAATAATAAAATTATTTCCTATAATCCGCGATACTATCCGATACTTTTGTATCCTATATATATTGATATATTTTTGTCAACCGTCCGTATGTTACGGTCCGCTGGAGTAAAAATTCCATAAATAAAGGATAAAAATATGATAACAGGAGCACAAAAAAATCAAAGGGTATTTAAACATTTTAGTTAAAGCAAATGATATCGCAGGTGTAGCTTGTATTCCATAAAATTTCAAGGGGGACTATTATTTCCCATTACTGAAAAATATCTATCCGTTTCAACTAATAGTTTACCCTGGCTTCAATTATAATAAACTTATTGTTATTGAAACTTAAAATAGAGGGGTTTTCTCTTTTGTGAATGACTTAAGTAAGCACTATAAATAAGTTTTGAAATACTTAATTCTTATAATAACATTTTATAAATTTAATTTATTTAATCTTTTTAATTTATTTTATCTTTTCTGAATAAGCTGTGATAGCCTAGCGGTGAGACCGTACGACTCTTAGAGACGATATGGGTTCAAACCCCGGGCAGGCACCAATTAGTTTTTCTATTAAAACTTATGTGTCTAATTGATAATTGCAATTTATCACACGCTTTTCGGTGAAGGAAAACATCGTGAGGAAACCTGCATATCTCTAGAGAATTCTAGGGATATGTGTAACCTACCAACCCGCATTGGAGCAGCGTGGTAAATCTAAGCCCCAATCCTTCTCTCCAAAAACAGAGAGAGGAGGCCCAGCAGTGGGCATAGTAGCAGACCGTTACTTTTTTTAAATATTTTTAATGAACACAACATTCATGAATTAAATGAAATTTTGGGTAATTGTTACTGATAAGAGCTCTACCCAAGATTAGAACATTTACAAGCTACCTCTGATTTGTAAATATAATATTAGCACTGAGGGGCAGCGAATTTTATGCACATTCGAGGTGTGACCGAATAAAATGTAATGCCGTTATCGGCGACAGCATCTTGGACTAGTGTCAACTGGCCGCTGAGTAACCACTTTCTGTTTCTAGACATTCTACCTCGTTAGTAGGTACTCTATTTCCGTCAAATGTGTCTGGACGACCAATAACTCGTATGGCCTTATATTACAAACCGCGCAAAATACGTTGCCCAAGGATATCAAATTAAGTTTGAAGAATCTGCTTTATAAGGCCTTCTCTGCAAAAATGGAATGAGGAGTCATTCCATTTTTGCAGAGAAGAGTTGGAGTTAATACCTACCACGCTGCTCCAATGCGGATTGGTAGGTTACACATATCGTCAGAAAACTCAGATAAAGAGATAGAAAATAGACTCAAGAAAAGAGATATGCAGGTTTCCTCACGATCTATTCCTTCACAATTTGTTTGATAAATTGTAATTATTAATTAGACACATTAGGTTTAATAGAAAAACTCATTGGGGCCTGCATGGGTTTGAACTCATGATCGTACACTAGAGAGACGCACGATCTCACCGCTGGGCTATCACAGCTAGAGTTTTTTCTTCTCAAGTTTTAATATTCAATAGTCTTAAATCCCAAGGTAACGTTTACAATTATGCTAATATTTTTTTGTTCCATTGATTCGTATTACGGTATAAACCGCGCTGTATATTAATTGATATTGTGTTGTTAAAGATCACGTTTTCATTTTTAAAAAGTAATTATTTCTGGTATATGGCTTACGGTCTCTAAGGTACGATTTATCTGTACGTTGGAGTTTATCGGAATCATTTTAACGGTTTTTGCACTAAACGTAATAAATCAAATACGATTATTTTTGTATTTATATTATAAAGTATCCATGTTGGAATGGAAAGTGATGATAATATTATTTTATTATGATCCGCGATCTAACAATTGCTTTTGTATTATGGAGGACCTTAGAAAAGTAGCGCCTAAGTTGCATAACAAATGTTTGTCAAGAATAAATAAGAAGGTTAATATATATTCTTAAAACTATCCTAAGAACCATCTGAAGTAGATGAAATAATTTAACGCTCTGTTCTTTCTCAAGATCGACTTCCGCGATGATAATCTTGAACCTAGAATATAACTTAGACTGTTAGATTGCAACATTTAAATAGACCTTGGAACATGTAAGTGATACTTATAATAGAGGGAGAGTTCCTACGTGGAAATGATCAAGACATTAAATATAAATATAGCAAAAAATCATATACGATGTTTAAAAATTTAGGTTTCAAAAATGTGTAGAATTAGGCGTTACTTGGCAGAGATCCATAATACAAAAGTAATAAGAATATTATTTTGCTATAATCCACGATGCTGCTAATAGAAAATATATGCAATTCTAAATGTAGTGTACCATTCGTGTTCATACCTGATACGTGCAAGATTCATAAAAACGCATGTAATACCACCACCACCATTACAAAACGCAAACACTGCATACATACCTACACTATCAGAAACTCAATAATAGTTTCGCCCCATAACCGAGGTATCATCAAATAGACTCCAAAATAAAATGGCAAAGCAAACGCTTTCTTTATGTTGTCAATATTAACTACGAATATACTCATATTTTCTACATTCTCACTCCATTCATTCGCTCGTCATTTGTTGTAGAAAGTTTTAAATTAGGACGCGATTTTGTTATGACATCCATTAACAATGTTACACGGCTATTATTGGGTCACCTTTATAATAGTACCAAAGTTTCAACATCACAGGGAAGATTTTGAAATCACGAGAGGAAATAAATAAAATTTCTCTGCTTCGAATTTTATTGTAGATACATATAAAATTTCACGGTTTTTGAACGGTTCATTTAGTTTTTAGAATGTAAATTAGATAGAAGGAAATAACAGTAGCTTATCATTGTCTTTTTGTTACAAACAAATTACACAATAATCACTTTAAGTAAAATATTATATTTTAAAAAATACTTAAAATGCAAACGGCCGTCATGATTTATCGATTTATTTTCTAAGGAGGCTGCATTTCTCACTTAAAATTTTAAATTAATAACTTGGAGACAAATAATATTTTACAATATTTATAAGTTTTAATATTTACTAATGTTTATCACGTAGTTCTCTCGCCTATTTAATGAAAATTTCACCTTTTGAACAAGGTCATTGAACAGTTTTTCGGTGTATGTTAATTATGCCGCCAGCTTATAAATAATGTATCATATAACTATATCCTTTTCAAAATCTTACTACACTTCGACTAAAACCTTCTTTCAGTACAGTGTACATATACATCTATCAAGCTTTTTACGCTTATTTACGTTGCGGTTTGGTAACACGCGTTATTTTTCTGAAAAGTTGGATTTCTCTCAAAAAAAAATTTAATAAAGCACATCTTTTGTCGACAATTTCTTTAGAGTTCAATGAAGTTTGTGTCCATTTAAAAGCCTTAGGCTCGATTACATCTCTTCGATAACTTGCATTGCCTCCAACTTTTCCAAGGCCGATTTTAATTAGAAGATTAGAAGATTCCATAAATATCTAGTCAGTGAGATATAAGCGATAAATAATTGCCCGCGTGGTCTTGCGCTCTATATTGCCTACCACAATAAGTATGTCCAAGAGTATTTGGCTGTTTGTGGAATATAATAAACACAGATTTAAAAAGTCTCAACATATATAAATACCATCTCATTAATTGTACTGTCATAATAACTCGTAGTCGTAAGCTTCTACGTTAAGCTGTCATAAATATTTTTATACCCACGTTTTGAAATAAAGACATCGATGCAGTGACATTGAAAAGTATTATCCGGATCATTATTTTTAAAATAAGACTCATTTGGAAATATGTGAGTACATTGTAACTTTTTAATAAATAATAAAAATTATGTTAGGTATAAGTCATGATGGTCGAAAGGTGAAAATGCTCGATTCACTAATAGGTAACATGTTTTAAACCTCGAGGCTATAATGTGCTTAATTTATATGAATTTTACGGTATCTGCAATCCCGTCTCACCTCCAATCTTTTACTGTAGAAGAGATAAAAGACATTGTATGTTTTAGCTGATGTTTGCTTGACGTAGGTCTGAAGGTTTGTCTCCAATCATTTATATATAAACCGAAAACTGCGGCACCAGTTAATGACATGTTAAATGCTCTTTACTAAACATTTTCTTCATTCACTGAGGCCTCAACAACGTTCACTTAGTAGTACAAGAAATGCCAAAATTTCTCTACCTAGTAGTCGTTGAGCTTTATTATTCACTACTTATAGAAACAATCGTGACTACGGAGCGGATAGGTGAATGACCGCGTTATTATTTTCCTTGTACTTTACCTAACTAGACAGCTTTCAAGGTCACGAGATTAACTTAGAAAATAACGTTTAGTAGGAGATATTATGCTGACAGTGATCTGTACGTTAGTCTTCAGATTTTACCATTTTAACTAACATATATAACATCACATATAATATCAGCCTTCAAGCTGATATTGTAAAAGGGAAATTTTGATAAATTTCCCTTACGATTAAAGTTTTTGGCTATTTTATCGCACCTGTCACCTTTTAGTCACCTGTCATCTTAAATGGTATTTGATTAATTATGAAAATTGGGATAGCTTCTTTTAATTATCAGCTCCAGAGTATTTTAAACAATATTATGTCATAATTTATAGAATTTCGCGTTACTTTGTTGAGATCATTACATCAAATTATAGAAAAGTAATAATAGTAATACTTGCTTGTATACCGTAAATTGTGTACTATACGTGTATATTTTGTACCGTTGTAAAACTTGTATACCGGGCGAAAATAGAGAATTAGATAATAGAGGAAGGATATGAATCTGTAAGTCATCGTTTGTAGATACTCGTACTAATCAGAGATAATATTTTCTTGTTTCTATATCAGATAATTTTATGAACCTCATAAAAATATAAAGTTTGCTTATAAAGAATGTATAGTTTATTACGTATTTTGAATAGCAACACGAGCTATAAAATTGCAATGAAGGTTGCGTGATAAATGTGCGATAATTTTATAGTTTTAGAAATGAGAAGACAAGTTACCTTTACGCTTCTATAAGACAATTGTTTATAGAAATAGTTCACAATAGTTCATTTCTGTAACTGTACTTTTTTATTATTACCGCCCCTAATAACAGAATACATTTTAAAAACAATAAAAAATAGATGAATACATAATTATGAAAATAAATCAATGTTCATTCGTTACCTGTCAAACATTTGTTGTCATCCTGTCAAATACTGTAAGTAATGATTGACATTTATGCATGCGTTCAGAAATGTATTTTGTGTAAACTTTTGAAAAAGGTTCAAAAGGGTTTTTCAAAAAATACTATTATTTGTATTTTTTTAAATCAATTAAAAAGGTTGAAAAGTGCATTAAGCAGATACATAGAAGTTCCTAAATTATTTATGCGGGCGTACAGAAATAATAACAAATTATTGACATTTACGCGTGCGTTCAGAAATTTATTTTGTGTCATTGTATTACGTTCATCAAAGCCTAAATTAGTTCAGCTAAAAGTTAACACACCATTGACTATTAGACGGTACGAAGTTCGCCGGGTCAGCTAGTTTTTTTTATAATCTAAGCCTCACCTGATGGAAAGCGAAGAATGTAGCCTAAGGTGAACCGCACGTGCCACTATAGTGCCTATTCACTCTTATTTTTGAATTTTATCAGTTCGTAAGAGTCCGGAAAGATAGATTTGGGAAGCTATATATGAAACCTACCAATCCGTATTGTACCTTTATTCCGTGCCCAAGAAAATTAGCCCATTGCTTAACTTTGGTATAGTAAATAACCACTGCTTGAAGGCTCTTATACTGTTAGGTTGGGACGTAGCACTTACTTTTATCAGGTGTTTTACCATATTCATTTGTAAATGTACCATCCTGTATGCATCAGAGCGATGTCGCAACTGGGCCGTGCCACCCCATATGACAGACTCCATTGATCAGACGTAATCCTCACTTTGGCAATCGCACCACCACACGTAGTAATTATTATTCATAACGTACCAAGTGATAATTTATATGTTAACAAATTCATGCATTGATGCCAATATTGGCGACTCATCTTCGTTTGGGCTCGATTAAACATGTAACAATGTTGATTTGACGATTAATTGTTATTTAAATAGTCGTCACGTGTGTTATACATGTAGACCTTTTTAACTTTCTTAAATATATCTTCAGTTCATATGATTTTATTTTCAAATTTGATCTAGGCGAGTAATAAAAGATGATCTTTTTCCTTTTTACAAATAGTGAGGGAAATTGTAAATCCAGTGTAATATTGACGAAATGAAAATAAGTTCTGCCAGTGACTTAAAGCTTAATTCTTTCCTTAAATAACTAAAAAACGAAATAGATAAATTTGTCTATATTGTCCATATGCTTAGTCCTTTGTATGAAAACAAGCTCACCTAACGTCAGTAAACGAGTATGAAGCATAGTTAAGAGACCTTAAGGTGCGAATTCGAATGTTAACCTTGTACTACATTATTAGTTCTATTACGAAAATCAATATATTACTCTAACCAGGAACCATTTATTTTTAAATTGTCTACCTTAATCTCGTAAATTAAACCTAGTCACGTATGCTGAATTAAACACAGACGAAACTATTTATCAAAATGCTTATAAACTCGGATAATAGCGAAGCTTGACAAATTTTATTTCCCACTAAATTTTCAGACTAAAGAAAAGATATAAGTACTATATATAAATATCCACCCGCATGATGTATCTATAAATATTATGAATGTAAGATATAAGCAGGTGTGAGAAATCTGACCAATTTAGATACGTTAATTTCAGACATCTGACTCAGGTTAGTAGACTAACCAAATGCTTGTATGCAATAATATAATAAATATCAGAGATAAGTGTCAATTATTGCATCATCGTCATCAATTACAGGATAATGTTTTCAGAAGTGGGTCAAAAGTTTCATGACTTGTTTTAGCACAGCGCTATGATTATGAATTTCATACGCTAGATCTCGGATTCAAGTACTGGATAGTTATGACGTAGAATTTAACTTTTTTTTTAATAATAGCTGTGTTTTAATTGTTTTAGTGTATAACATTATTTATTATTATATCGTTGACTTTAACTTCCCTACCTGCAGCTCCGGGTGTTGCGGGTTCGATTTCGAGCGAGGGCCAGTATTCTTGAAAAGTAAATTGTTGGTTCTTCGAGTCTGGGTGTATCTATGTATTTAAAATTATATATGTGGTATATATACCAGTTGTCTGTCACCTATTAAGTTACTTAGGAGATTGACGACGAGTGTGTAAATTTGTTTATTTCAATTAACTTTACATTTTGTTATAGTACTAATAATCTAAGCTGTGATAGCCGAGCGGTTAGACCGTGCGACTCTTTCGAGGGGAAAATGAGTTCTAACCCGGGCAGGCACCAATGAGTTTTTCTATTAAAACTCATGTGTCTAATTGATAATTGCAATTTATCACACGCTTTTCGGTGAAGGAAAACATCGTGAGAAAACCTGCATATCTCCAGACAATTCTGGAGATATGTGTAACCTACCAATCCGCATTGGAGCAGCGTGGTAGGTCTTAGCTACAACCCTTCTCTCGTGAAACGGAGAGAGGAGGCCTATTCCCAGCAGTGGGATTGTAACAGGCCGCTACTTTTTACTAATAATCTCGCCAAACTATACAATAGTTTGTTGGCGGGTACATGCATATCACTATTTTTAGCTTATTATATTATATTATTTATTTATTTTTATCATATTGGACCTAAGAAAACTCACATTAACAATTGCGTGGTACGAAGAACCGATTTTTTTTTTGGTTAAACTTGATGCATCCGAAAACGCAGTTTCATAACTTATATATAAACAGTGTAATTGGTAGAACTTTTAATAGGTCTTAATTGTGTCAATGAACACGTGTCTGCCGGAAATGCTGAGATTGTTTAGCTTGCAGATTTATTTTGGACTGCACGACGTTGTCATCCTCAACGAGGGGCCCGTTAGCGTTTTATGACGTGAATTTCGCAATTTTTTCATAACACATAACCACAAGGGCTGGCTCATATTATTAATCCCTAGTTTTAGCCAAATTTCTAAGTTGTCATTAACTTTACCTTGATTAGTTTGATGTCTTGACAGAAAAAAATTAATCAGCACAGAATAATGCTCCAAATTTTTTATGAATAAAATTTTGTTGCTGCAATTTTTTTTCTTAATATCATATTTTGGCGAAAAAACGTTGAAAATTGTATTAAAGTTATGCACTGCAGTTATACTCAGTACTTTGTTTTTAGTATACCCAACTATGCCTTTGCTATCGTTAACAAGATTTTAAGCCCAGAGGTTTTATCTATATCAAGCATTACCTATTTGTATAACCTTACATTACAAAATTTTGGAATTTAAACTGTCATGAGTAGTATTCATAGTTAATGTATAGTATTGGGTAAGCCCGGCTAGGTCTTCTTCACACTTCTAGTGTGATAGGTGACGCCGTATGTAGAGCTTATTAAGAAGGGCCCTGGATGGGCTTGAAACTAGCCGTATATAATAAAACGTTAGTATAGCCGGTTTCCATACATTAACTACCTCTTGAATATAACTGAATAATTATCTGACGTCATTGAAATTATCAGCTAATCTTTAAATGCAGATTTATATTGCGAGCGAGTAGTAGGTAGTTTTGTCAGTACTTTATGTTATTTTAAATTTCTGTTCTAACTTCTACCATCCTTACCTTTATAAAATTGGTTTAAAATAAAAATATGTATATATACTACACTTCACTCACTCACTATAATTCTAAAGTTAATGAAAAGACTATAAGATAATAGGACTGCAAACTGAATGTTACGGAAGAATTCGAATGAATTGTATTTTAACTAATAGAACTCAGAAAGCGTAAAAGATTAGTGGTCTAAAACCGTTATGCACCTGTCACTTGAGCACGTCGAAGATCTTAAACGAATGGCTCTGTTAAAATTCTGCATTATATTAAAAGCGTGATTGTTGAACTTAATTCAAAACCAGTGTATTTAAAATATTGACTGATTGCTGATTTAGTATTGAAACATTTGCTCTTTCTGTATGATAAAATAAATATATGGAACACACACGGTCGACCGTCCCCAAAGTAAGTAACTTAATATTTGTGTTATGGTTGACAGACAACTGGTAATATACTACATATAGAATTTTAAACACATACTTAAATATAAATACACACCCAGGCTCGAAAAACCAATAAATTGTTTATAGAAAATGTTGGCCCCCGGCGGGAATCGAACTCGCGACCCGCGGAGCTGAAGGCAGGGTCACTACCCACTGCGCCAACGGGCCAGTCAAAAGTATAGTATGAAAGACTATTATAACAAATAAAAATTCGCCAAGCTTGTGTTAAGGAATGTATCCACGTCGAGTTATTATTTTTATCATCAGTAGATTGCTAGTAACAATCGAAACGTGAAACTTTTATTTATATTGGATTATTTTAATAGAGTCGGTTATAGTGGTCTTTTTTGACACGCTATTTTTTGTTTCTATAAGTTCATGAAGCTTTAAGTAATCATGACCCTAAAAGGTATTAATAAAATATATAGTATAAATTAATAAAAGGTGATTTCAGAATTAATAATGCAGCTTTTTTTATTCTTCTTGAAAGGCTTTATTTGCTCTATATAGAGAACGCAGTGATTATTATAATATTGTTAAGTAATTGTTTATTAACATAATTTTACATTCTCATTATTATATTTAAATTGCAATTATTTATTTTTAATTAATTTAATTGTTAAATAATTAAAATAAAATTAACTGATATCAACTTTAAAAAAATATATAGAACTAAATTCAATGTCATAAAAAGTTAGTGAAAATTTTGTAAACACCTGTAAAAGAAAATTGTATTAAAATAAAATATTGTCATAGACATACAAATTGTCGTTTATGTGTATCGAAAAATCAATACAGTTAAAGTAAAGTAACAGCCTGTTACTATCCTGGGCTGAGTAGGGGCCTACTCTCTCCTTATTTGGAGAATTCTCCAAAGATGTGCAGGGGTCCGCACAATGTTTTACTTCAGCGGAAAGCGCGTGACAAATTTTCAAATATCAAGTCAGTTCGTTACCACGGCGGATGCAACTCTGCTGAAACGTCGAACCTTATACAAAGGTAAAGTTGCGATGTGACCCATATTTACACATATTAATAAGTATGAAGTAATTTATTTATATGTAAAACTACGATCAATTCATCAATTAGACATATGAAAAATAAATAAATTAATATAGATATGCTAGCTGCGAGACGCTACCGTTGAAAATGCCAACTTGGGGATCGTAATGCACATTAGCAAGACCCGGGATCGCGTTCCTTGGTACACAGCCAGAATGACCGATCCTTTTGGCTGGTCGATATACCGGTATAGCTAGACGCCGAAATAATGTCAGTTCAGAGATTAACGAACTTGAGTCGCCTGACCTATTAAATAAATGTTAGCGATTCTATAAGCCGTGTTCTATAGTAAATTAATGAAAATTTCATGCTACCACATCTTCTATTGAACAAACTAGAATGCTCCTTTTGGGATACATTATCTGTGACGAATCAGTGATCTATATTCTTGTCAAATGAACTGCAGCTAACGTCATTTGTGATTTAGCATATCATCATTTCTTTAACACGTTCCATACCAAGTGTGATTCCGTTGAGTTCCTACGGGGTCAAGTTTAACTTTCGGCGTGTGAGTACTGTTACCAAAAGAAGAGTAAAATGTCGGACACCAACAGGCAGAAAAAACCTTAAAACGACAACATACTGTTCGAATTGCACAAAATCGGCACAGATGTGCTTGGACTGTTTCAACAAATATTATGCGATGTAGTATTATGTAATATCTTATCCTGTATAAATTAATATGACGTCGAGAATTATTTGTGTATTTTTTTATTGTTGTTGTGTATACTTTATTTATACTTTAGAACTTGTTGAACCCAAGTACTGGTTACGTGGGACAGAACGTGTTAATAAGAAGAATAGAATAGTGTATTTTAATTGGTGAATAAGTGTCCAAAGGTCACATCAATGATTTTTTTATATAAAGTTATAAAAGACGAATTATTTTTCTTTGGCATGTACATAATCCAAATCGACGTTGTCCGTTTATAAAATGACCGTTAATTTAGTAACTTACATAGTTATAGCTACTCAAGTGAGTAGAAATACCTGACAAAACGAATCCTTTCCTATCGTATATAATAATGTAAACTGTTTAAGAGTGACTTATTATAGCTGAAAATGGAACAAAACGATTCTAGTTATTACTCCAGTTTGGCGGAATAACCTTGTTATAAACATCAACAAACTTAATTTCACAGAAAAATTAGATCAATATCGATAATACTTGTATTACGCTGATGAAATAAACACACAATTTATTTCATTATGGCTTCTAATTATCTTTTGGTTGCATTTTACGTCTCGAAATAAGTGAATCGCATTGGATGCTTCTTTCTCATGAATAACTGGATCGCGATATCGTTAAATAAATCAAAGTACCGTAGTATGTACTCTAAATTTAGTACTATGCCGTTAAACCATGAATAATATATGTTTATTGCACTTTTATAAAATTATTATTTGTGCTTGCTGCTTCGCCCTCATAGAAATAATCTTATTTAATTAAAAATTTTAACATAAAAGAAGTTTATTATAACTTAACCTTAAGAGACAGAGACATGCTGTCGCGGACTTCTTTTGTAGTATTTATGTAGGTCAACAATTCTCTAGTACATTACTTTAGTAGACCTCCAGCAGGTATTCTGCGTGTGAAATTCCTTTATGTCTTCCAACCGCCTAAGAGACCACGAGAGTTTGTGAAGTTTACGACGTAAGGTGGCGTGGGCCGCGGCCGTGGCGTAGTATATTTGACGCGGTTGTCAAACTTGTTTACCATCTATTTGTCTATTTGTGTACAACGTTACGTAGCCTTGCCCTATTGTATAGTTGCAATCACTGGTTTTGTTCTTATAACATCTTTAAAAAATTTAAGGCAATTAGGAAATAATAATCATTCAGTTGACTAGGATCAATTGGATTAAAGTTAATAATATGTATATGACAAGATAACTACTATCCACGTAGTCAATTCTAACAATACAAAGTACTTTACAAAGTAACTACTAGCAAGAATTAGTATGTATATAGTGTGTAATTATATTGAGAATCTATCTGTTAATCTTTCAGCTCTAATCCGCTGGAGCATATATTTCTAATGCGATACTATATAAAATACAACCTTTTCCAATATATAATAACAATGAAAGATTTGAATGTACTTCTGGCCTCTGAAATAACGTAAGATAGGATAGACTAAAAAAAATATTTTATCATTTGTTGTTATACTGCTATGTTACTAATAAAAATTTTAACATCAAACGTTTAAGAAAGACTCGGTAGATGCCAAACCTCAAATAACAAGTTGCGACTTACGAGTAATTGCGTACGACCGTTACTTCAACACTATCATAATTTAGTATTATCTATAAGTTAATCATAATTAAGTATTATCTATAAATAATTTATAGAAGTAGGCGTTACTTTGCGGAGATCCATAATACAAAAGTAATAATAAAATTATTTTGCTATAATCCGCGATACAGTAAATAGAAAATATATATATAGTATACTATACATAGCTATACATTTAGCACTTTATATATTTTCTATTTACTGTATTGCGGATTATAGCAAAATAATTTTATTATTACTTTTGTATTATTTATAAATTAATGCTCAATAATCTCTACAATCTAAATATTTACAGATAAAGTGATGTTATTTTAAAAACACCAAAATCAAATTATTTTAAATAAAATGTGTATAATATAGTATACAACACTATTTAAAGTTTTATTGTGTTTAGTAAATTTTAAAACTTAAAGAAAATTGAATTTTCTAGAAAACCTTAGATGTTTAATGTTCAACGCTCTGTATCCGGTTAGCTGTTAACTTTCCTTCGATCTGCGTTATTGTACTTTATTTATAGTATTTGCTACAATATTGATTACACACGTTCACGTTATGTAAACATATTATTTTGGCTATGTTCTACTGCGTTCAAGTTTTAGCAAGCTTCTAGTAATGTTGCACGCGTACTAATTATTTGTTTAATATTTTCAGGTAATTAACCTTCACGTTCCTCTTTACTGAATGGTTAGAAGCTTGGCAACAATAGACTGGTGAGTTTTGTGACAAACATTAGGTAATTAGGTTTGGAATAAGTGTATGTATTACTGCACTAGAACTAGTGTAAGTGCGGCTTGATCTCCGACAGACCATGCTGCTTTTACGCAAATTTAACATTTTAACTATGCGTTTTTGTCGTGGAGTCTATCTCCTGATGATGCTTCGGTTGCGGGGCGAAACGATTGTTGAGTTTGTGTTAGTGAACGTGTGTAGTGCTTGTGTATTGTGGTGGAAGTGGTGGAGGTTTGTGCATGTGTTTTTACGAATCCTGCACGTATCGGGTATGAAAATACGGATAGTCCACTATACATTTAACACTATGTATATTAGGTCCTTACATATGAAATTGGCGTTTTGTCGTACTGGCCACTTTGATCTCAAATATTACCCTTATGGTTAGGAATTCCAAATTCAAATTCATACAGCTATTTACTCATGCATTTGTGTTTCAAACCCCCTAATTCATTTGTTTTTTCTTCTTTTGTTTTTTTCTTTGTGTCACTCTGTTTAGAAAATGGAAAACATGAAATATTGCGTTATTTACGAGTATGAGTTCCACCGTGGCCCCAGTGCTGCAGAAACGGCTCGAAGGATTAATGATGTGTATGGTGACGGTGTCGCAAAAGAAAACACAGTGCGTTTTTGGTTCCAACGTTTTCGTTCTGGAAATTTCGACCTGCAGAACAAGCCTCGTGGACGGCCGGAGACCAAAGTTGATAATGAAGAATTGAAGGCTATTGTGGAAGCGGATGTATCGCAAACCACGTCCGAGTTAGCTGCAGGCTCCGATGTTAGTGATAAAACTATTCTAATCCACTTGAAGCAAATTGGGAAGGTGAAAAGGCTTGAAAGGTGGGTACCTCATGAATTGAGTGAAGCAAACCGACAAACGCGCGTCGACTGCTGCGTTACGTTACTCAACCGGCACAATAATGAAGGAATTTTAAATCGAATTGTGATGATTACCTGTGATGAAAAGTGGATCCTCTACGATAATCGGAAGCGCTCATCGCAATGGCTGAACCCTGGCGAACCAGCCAAATCCTGCCCTAAGCGAAAATTGACTAAAAAAAAGTTGCTTGTAAGTGTTTGGTGGACTAGTGCCGGTGTCGTTCACTACAGCTTTCTTAAATCTGGCCAGACGATTACGGCAGATATCTATTGTCAGCAACTGTAAACCATGATGGAAAAGCTAGCTGCTAAACAACCGAGGCTGGTCAATCGCTCTAGGCCACTGCTGCTTCAGGACAACGCTAGACCACACACTGCACAACAGACGGCTACCAAATAAGAGGAGCTTCAATCAGAATGTCTTAGACATCCACCGTACTCTCCGGACCTTGCTCAAACAGATTACCATTTTTTTCGCAATTTGGATAACTACTTGCAAGGAAAAAAATTCAACTCCGATGGAGCAGTCCAAACCGCCTTCAAAGATTTTATTGATTCCCGCCCGAATGGTTTTTTTTAGTAAGGTGATCAATGAACTACCTATGAGATGGAAAAAGTGCATACAGAGCAATGGTACATACTTTGATTAATTAAATATATTTCATTAAAAAAAAAACGAGCAATATAACAGAACTAACTACTTTGCTATAATCCGCATGGGTTAAGTGAATGCATGCAAAGCCAATGTGTATGAAGCAGGTAAAATCTACGTACCTTATACATGCAGGACAAGCCACCACATGCACCCCAAGGCGCAATTCACCAGCAACAACGCACACAAAAGCAGCACACACACCCACCACCACAATCTCGATGATCGTTTCGCCCCGAAACCGAAGCATCATCAGGAGGATAGGCTCCACGACAAAAATCGTAATGCGCCGCGCTACCCATACAACCAGTCTTAAATAGTTCAACCCCCACCAATACCCTCCCCTCCGAACACATGTAGCAAAACGGAATTAGATATATTTACTTGCTCGTTAATTAAGTGACCATTGTTATTTTTTATTATCTCAAGTTGTTCTAACGTATTGAGTCGGAGTCCCTTATCACAAGTGTGGAGAATATGAAATGAATGGTCATTAGGCACTTTATGACCGCTTTCCAGCAAATGTTTTGCAAAATTAGAATTTTGTGGTTTATTATTCCTAAACGCAGCCATATGTTCCCGGAATCGAACCGCAAAACTTCGGCCAGTCTGACCTACATATGTACCGTTGCACTCAGGACAATCTATTTTATAAACCCCAGATTTTTTACCCGTATCTAATATATCTTTATTTTTACACAACAAAAAAAATTTTGTGTAAAAATTGTTATTACATATGTTACATACAAGCTATTGTGTCTATTTTGTCGCTCGTTCGGAATAATCTTTGAAACTCGAAATTAGTAGCGTAAAAACCTGGCCTATAAACGTTAAAAATTACGATCAGAATATGTCAGCGCAAGGGAACTGGGTGTAGCTGATATCTGAAATCCGTTACCGATCACAAAAGGTTTAAAATCGAACTAAAAGTTAAGTAGACACGCATTCTACTCTTATTTAAAAGGTCTCGTTCATCAAAATTCTCCTGCCCTTATCCCATTCTAAGTGGGGCTGGGACAACATGTTTTAGACATGTCGTGTAAAACATATGATTTGGCTAGGTATTTTACGATCGGCCGCCTGCCTGACATCAACTTACCTTAGTCGCCGTTTAGAACCCTTCGGTAAGAAATGAGGATGGTCTTTCAGCCGGATACTACACGGCGGGGAAACCTTCGTGTCGTTATTAAATATATTTGAGGTACGAAAAGGTATTTTTTCTTCCTCTGTCCAATAAAGCTATAGATCTGTTTACATAAAAAATAAACTTTCGCTTTTTTTTAATTTTTCTATTATTAACTTTAAAATGATTGTGTTGTAAAAGGTTCTTGCGGCGTATTTACCTTTTTAGTACTTCGTATGATTTTTGAGTCAAACTGTGTAACGCTATTACTTTTTTAAGTTGCCCAAATATTAAAGACAGAATCAAAATAAGCTGTTTATTATAGTTTATATAATCTATCGATGGGCTTCACAGCTGCATTTGAAATAAAGCACTCATAAACCAATTACATCCGGTGTGAGGAGTAGTTTGTTAATTCTTGTAACCGTGGTTAGAAATTGTGTTGCTTTTTACACTTGTATTTATGGAGTTTGCTGCAAATAATTCTTCTCATTATGAGAAAATGGCTTATTTCTTTTACCAGTGACAAAAAAACTAAAATTTGATTAAATCCAGTATAGAAACAAAACATTAAAAATTTTAATGTTCAAATTGCCTTTGAATGATGATGCGGTTTAATCAGTTGTTTTATAAAACTGACACTTATTCATATAACGTCACTGGCTGGAAAGCGCAAGCGCAAAAGTATCAGTGAGGGACCGAAACCGAAGCGATATAGAAAAGCCTCCTATCTGGCCTCAACATGCAGCTCTCCACTTCAAGCTCGTTAACCAGACCATGGCTTATTACAGGAGTAGTGGTATGATTTAGATTAATCATGAGTGCGCAGAGAAGCCAACGACTAAGAAAACTTCAATCTTCTTCGTCGCTATAGAAGTTGGTATGATGATTTTAGTTGTGCTGTTAGAAGAGATATTTGCCATCCAACGTAATTTACCTTACTTTATTCAAAACAATTATTAATTAACAGAAAAAGCATTAATATGATTTTTATTAAAAGGCTAAAAATTTTGTATTGTTTACCTCGGTAATGGATCATGGAAACGTATCCTATAGTACACCCACAGCAGCAGCAGTACATCTTGTCTACCCCTAGAACTCGTTTAATGGGCAAAGACCTATCTAAACAGAAACCTTTGGTTTATTTTGTGTATAGAAAGTACCAGATATTAATAAAACGTAATTGAAACAAGAATTCATTTGACTTGTCTAAGGATAAGGAAAAATATGGAGGTCTCTTTAATTTTACATAATAGTATTAAGCCCTATGGTTTCACCCGCTGTGCTGTATTCGGTGACATAACAAGTGTACCTAGTTATTACACATTTAGATAAACAAATCTTTTTGGTTTGCTTTGGATTTTACCGGAGTAAATAATATATGTTATTCTAGGTTTCGACTAATAAATTTTTGGCAAAAATCCGCCAGCTTTCGTTTTTATGATATTAAGCATAGTAAAAAAACAGAAACGTTCTGATAGCTCACCAACAGTAAATACAATTTTATATTATCTTAGGAAAAAAACAAATGAAGTAAACCTTATTAGTAGTACGTTAAAAAAGAATTTTATTTCTCTAGTTGCTACGTCAAATCGGTGAGATTTTGTGGACGCCTACGCACCAACACCAAAATCAGCTTTTACATATAACTATTTTTGAAAATGGACGAAAAATTCTAGTCTTTCAACGTCATTTATATATTTTATGAGCTTCGCGAGCACTAGGTGCTTGACGTTAATGTTTGTGGTTTTAATATCCTTTATCTGTTTATGCAGGACCTACGTTATAATTTATTTACATGCAGTATTAGCGTATTAGTGAAAAGAAAATAATGCAGAGTAATTCTATAGTAAACTAACTAATCATAGTCGATATTGGCTGTGAAATTTCATTTAACGGCTCGAACTTGAGTCACACATGAGGCGTCACACATTTTAAAATTTTCTAGGCATTAGTGGGTTACTATGAGATTTCTATAGATATATAAATTAATAAAGATATTAATATATCTTGTACTTACTTTACTATTAATAAATTAATAAAATAATAAAGATATATAAAGAAAATTCATTATAGCCTAATCGGATTGAAAACACGATCATCCTTAGGTAGGATTACGACTTCTAATTTTTACTGATTATGCGTATGACTATAATGATGATAAGAATTAAATATACTTTGTGATACTGCGAGTGATTATTTTGCAACTGTGAAGCCTTATTACGTTTACGGGAGGCCAGTGCTCCCGCGCCACCCGTTGTCTGCTCTCGTACAAACTGCTGTGGCCCCGACAATAAATTTCCCAACGATAATTTCGTCTTAATAACGATAAAGACGTCCTGAAGGCTTTCTATATGATTTTAGCAAAAAAAATACGATCGCAAAGCTTACACGAGATACATTTGGCCCATCTTGCTTTTTTACATGCAATTTTTGTTTGGAGATTTCGAATTCCCTACATTGCATTTATTTTGTTAAACTTATAATTTGTAAAAACAGTGATACCCGAACGGTACAATTGTCTCCATCGAGACGGTCGCTCTTGAAACTTATATGTCTTATTGATATTTGCAATTTAACACACGCTTCTCCGTAAAGGCAAATATGAGGATACCTGCATATCTCTAGAGAATTCTGGGCATGTGTGTAAACTACCAATCCGCATTTGAGTTGCGTGGTAGATATAAACTATAATTTCCAAAATTTTAATGAAAATGTCAAGAGGCACTACATTAGCCAGAGCGGTCCATTTTAGGTTTCATCGCACTCTTTCCGTTTGCATCGTAACTAGGCGGTATTTTCTTAAAAGCCTTTTAGCAGCATTGAGGATTTTTCTGTGCTCGCCCGTCCTATTCGTAAAGATCACGTCCCTTAAACGTTACCATTCTCCTGCACTTATACTCTAAGCGGGGTAGGCACACCATCTTTTAAACATGTTCTTACGTGATTTCGCTAGTTATTTTACGACCGGCCGCATGCCTGACGACAACTTACCTTAGTTACCTTATACGACATATCGGTATGTAATGAGAGTGGTCTATTCTAATCAGCCGGAGACCGTGTGATCTAACCGTGTAGTTATATCACGTTCCTTGACCATTAAAATAAAGTTATAACTTAATAATTTATATATGTAGACGTTACTTTACGTAGTACAAAACTTATAACAGAAATGACGTGATTGAGAAGTGATACTAGGAAGGAGATCTGCTATAGGAAGCACAAGGCCGTTCACATACTTTATACATGCAGGATGAGTCACCATACGTATAAGAAAACGATACTCTACACAAACACTGTAGTGTTTGTCAATGTCTACGAAGCATCATCAGAAGATAGGCGCCACGACAAAATTGCAATATAAATGCAAATAATTGGATTATTTGCATTTATATTGCAGTTTAATTCTATCACCTTTATAACATACAATTTTAATATTGAGTTTAAACCCGATACTTTATATCTAGACTATATAGTAATAGTTGCAATTAGGTATTAAAAATCATGTACAATCATATACACAAGATAATTTCCGCAACGCCTGCAGCCTAGCTATGTGTAGACGTTGCCACGTTAAAAAAAACCTCCACGTGCTACATATAATAGCTGCTTTATAGGTTTGTTGCGTAGCATATTTGTAGGTGCTTGTTTTTCGCGTCTCAGAAATAGACCCGTCCACTACTTTGCTAAATAATAAGAAAAAGCTCGGGATTGGCCGTGTACGAAATGACCATCCTCATCAATCAGCTGCTTGGAATGAGTCCAAGATTTTTTCCACGTTTAGGTTTCGTAGTTTAGTTCAATAATTCGACTAGCGTTTGTCGCCCTGGCATAGCTAAATATTTTTTTTACCATCTCGACTCATTTAACGTTTCGAGGTGTATATCATAATTTTGTTTGCTAAGTTATTTTTTCTACTACAATTTAATTTGACTATATGGATAAATATAATAGTGGTGTCGCGGGTTTAAACCTCAAGCAGGCATCAATGAAGTTTTCTGTTAAAGATTTTCTGTCTAATTGATATTTGCAATTTATCTCACTCCTTTCGTTGAAGTAAAACATTGTGAGGAAACCTGCATATATCTGAAGAATTCGTTTGATTTGTGTATCCTATCAATCCGCATTGGAACTGCGTGGTGGGTCTAAGTCCCAACCCTCCTCTCTAATAACAAGGAAGCAAGGTCATAATGGTGGGATAGTATTAAGATGTCACTTTTTCTATATGAAAAAATATTACAATCCTCTTTTTTAACGCATAATAGATCGCATTAATCCCATACTTATAATATTAAAAAAATGTGTATGGGGAAGCTCATCTCACTATGTCCTTTCATTTACCAGTCTGGTACACTGTAGTAGTTTAGTAGTAACAGAAACGATCTCGTTTGTCATCAAGAAATTTCGTTTATTATCAATTTTATTGAAATTTAATTTTCATTTCTCATAAAAGAGATCGTTTATAATTAATGGACATCGTAAAATGGTAAACTGCATAATTATGTTAATAAATAAATAAATAAATAAATAAATAAAAACTACGATTTGATGTACCGGAACATCTTATTATATTAAGTAAACGTATATCGACATAATAATGTCCATTTAAAGTTATTGTTCAATTAATAATGTTTCTTATATATAAAATTCTCGTATCACAATGTTAGTAACCATACTCCTCCCAAAACGACTTGACAGATTTTTATGACATTTTATATGCATATTCAGGAGGTCTGAGAATTGGCTACTATCTTTTGCTATAATCCGCGATACAGTAAATAGAAAATATATATAGTGTTAAATGTATAGTGGACTATCCGTATTTTCATACCCGATACGTGCAGGATTCGTAAAAATACATGCACAAACCTCCACCACTTCCACCACAATACACAAGCACTACACACGTTCACTATCACAAATTCAAAAATCGTTTCGCCCCGCAACCGAAGCATCATCAGGAGATAGACTCCACGTGTTTTTACGAATCCTGCACGTATCGGGTATGAAAATACGGATAGTCTACTATACCTTTAACACTATTTATATTTTCTATTTACTGTATCGCGGATTATAGCAAAATAATTTTATTATTACTTTTGTATTATGAATCTCCGCAAAGTAACTATAAGTAACTACTATCTATTTTTCATACCTCTAATTGATAGGGGTTGTCCACCTAACATTTTATCTTTAATTTTTTGGACTTTTTTTTTTTCATAATGTACCCTAGAAATTATTTATATTAATAAACAATGTTTGCCAGGTCAACTAGTAATATATAATATATTGTTAATAATATGTGATATAATGATAAATGTTAACATAATTTAATTCTTAATTTTTATACAAAAAAAATGACAAAACATTTTTATACGGTCTCTTTATAATGATAAAGAGCTTTTTATGTTTATATATTACTTTACTAGAGAAAAGCTAATAGTATTCCTATATTACCGATGTCACGAAAAGTACCGAGACATTTAAATGAAGTGTTCACGACACCTTTACGCAATTCCTGTCTCACGCTTTTGCGCTTGCCAAGCCGCTACGTCATCGCGATCCTTCGGTCAGGCGAATGTATTCCTCCTGCCTTATGATATTTAGGCTAATTTTCTAAGAAAATTAAATACGCGTCGCAAAAACACCACAGATGACAGGTATACTGACCTATTTCGTTGCATACTCGTTTTGCCGCACGTGTTAGCACCGCGATAGTGAGCTAATTGCCTTATGAATTATTTCTGTATTCGTTTCTGTACACAAATTTGTTAAACTAATTTCTAGAAAATAGACCAAGGGTGCTTTAATGTTTGTCTAACCCACCGATTATATAGTCGCTCCGAGAGTTTATCCCTATTACGATCAAATCACCAATAATAATAAATATATGGGACATTTACACATACGGTCGTGCGTCCCCGAAGTAAGTAACTTAATACTTGTGTTATGGATGATGGACAACTAGTAGTTATACTACATACATCATTTTAAATACAAATTTTACCATAAAAATGGAACCAACAAATTGTTTGTAGAAAATGTTGGCACGAGGTGGGAATCGAACCCGCGACCCGCGGAGCTGAAGGCAGGGTCACTACCCACTGCGCCAACAGGCAAATCGTCCCAATACAAAATAAGCACTGTGTGTGTGTATGTGTGTATACTAAATGTGCCCTATATGTGTTGGCGATTTAGCGTCTTTACCGACAGATCAGGCCCCAGGTTTCTTATGTTAATGCTTGTGGCTTTGTAAGCCTTAGTATGACTGTAATGTCGTAAGCCTTAGTATGACTTCACCGAAGGCACCTTAAGGATGAAAAAAGCGAGAGAGTAAAGTTTTACTGTAAGTTGTGACTTAATAGTTTTTTGTACTCGACACCTCGCACTGTCGACATTGCTTGGATGTACAAAAAAGTTTGTCTATATTTGGGTTTTGCAACGTTCAGAACATATATCCGGTTGAAAGAATATATGTGAGTGGTCACTCTGATGTCTTCGGACTTCCTAATTACTGGTAGACAGCGGCCGTTGAACTTTTGCTCCTTATTTAGATTAGAAGTGGAGACGACGACCGACGCAATTCAGCGGCACTCGCTCTGCGAAATCTACATGATAGCTTCCGCGATCTGCACAGAATCGTACCGTTTGTCTAATCTGATTTATTTCGACTCATATTTTTATTGCAAATATAGCAAGTATATATGGTTCAAGACATAATAACACAAGGTTTATGACTCTCAAGTAAAGGGAATAATTTTTTTTTATTCTTTTTGCACTTACATCATTTACTTTTAATACACACTAAAACTCCATACTAAAATAATATCCATAAATTATAATAAAATCGTATTATGACACAGTAGATATAAAAGATCGTATATGTACATTAGCATAATATTAAAATAGGTTTTTATAATCTATATTTTCTAGTACACAAGTATTACGTAGCGCTATTGTGCCCTACTTTTTAGATTTCGTACACTTGGCGTTGCTTCGAGGAAACTTTAAAATCTTCCAGACGAAAAAGCAAAGACCTCTCAAAACAGTAAGTTCATGTCCTCGGAAGACTTATATAATCTAATAAAAAAAGAAGCATATTTGTCAATTCCTTTGGCTGTAAAGTGTGCGTTGAACCATAGCTAATGTCACAACGGAAAAGACACGAACGAGAATATAAACAATCTTATTAATTATCTTGTTGTTGATTAACTGAGAATGCTTATGCTATGCAGTTTATGGTACTTACACTTAAAGTTTGTGGGACTATCATTCTAACATTTGTTGTGCTAGATAGGGTAGAGGAAAATAAAGATTTATGATGGGGCACAGTCGCAAAACCCGACAGTGCAATACTCGGCGTCGTTTAGATGAAGTTCAGAAATAGACCCCCGGAAGCGTCCGCACGACCCGTTTGGTATTTGTTCAACGTTGACCTAAAACAGAACTCGCTTTGCTCGTTTGTTATTCGCGCGTGTCCCGCCCAACCAACTACTGATCCATATAAATTCTGTTTTTTTTTAACTTACTCCTTGTCTGATCTGATCTTGTCAGTCGCTATGATCTATACCTACCAAAACCCGTATATATATGTTATAAACTGTTTAGCCTTTGATCATGGTAGTGATCAAGTAGCTGTGTAAAAGAATTTAAACGATTAAAGATCAATTGATTACAATACGGTCAAAATTATGATGCTAATTGCGCAAGAGAACCTTCGAACTGAGTATTAAAAGATTTAATTTAATTAAGCATATGTCATGACTTATAGGCAAACGAGATAGGGCATTGTGGGTGGAAATTTACTTCATACTAATAATATAAAATGTGGAAGTGGTGTCTGTCTTATACCTTCACGTCTAATGCGCTGGAGAAATATGGATGAAATTTCGTACAACTGTAGCTAATATACCGGGCTAACATCTATATATAAAAATTAATGTTTTTCTGTATGTCCCTTATAGACACGACTGGAACGATTTTAACGAAATTTACAAACGAATTCAGCGTAGATATTCATTTTTTTTATAGCTGTAATTCATATATCTTTCAATTAACCCCAGCGAAGCGGGCTAGACATACTAGTATATATTAAAAATATATAAAAAAAAAAAAAAAAAACTTGAGGATATTTTAATACAAAAGTCGGCGCGAATAAAATCGTGGGGACCACTCGTATTATACGAGCATTTGGACAGTTGGGTTTAGTTGAACGCTGGAATGACAATCTCCGGCCAACGGAAAACGCAATAGCGACCCTACATGGTGGATCGACACTACAAAAATGTCGCGTGGAACTGCTAGATCCAAGCGGCCTAAGATCGTGTGATGTAGAGGTCCCTTGTAGAGACCTACATATGTCCAGCAGTGGACGTCTATCGTTTGAAGAAAAAGAAGATGTTTTATTATTATCTTCATTCAAAATTAAATCGGATCCATGATACAGTGGTATTCCAGAATCGTTTAATCATGATTTTTAAAGAATAAAGAGTTCTATATTATACAGTAATACTTCGAAACAATTTTGATTACTAATTAATACTATGTTTGGATTGTATATTTTAAGTAGTACATAGTTAACTCGACATTACTTTGCCATTGCCGTCGACAGGCGCCGACATAATCGATAGATGACGTGAATATGCAATTATGCTACCATTCGCGTACACAAGAATTTATGGTACATATATTGCTAATATTTTATATTAAAACCGGATCAATACATTTGTCTAACAGGGAAGTCATCAGCTGATTTATTGGTGTACACAAAGAACTTACCTTATAGAAGTACATCCGTCATATTGGAGATTTCCGTACTTCATTAAAAACAATAATTTTAGTGCTCTAATCTACAATTAAAAGTTAGCTGAATGGGTAATAAATAGCTATAAATACCATCATTGTTGATAAGGCAGAGCAGTAAGAGTGCTTCTTTCCAATGGGCCATAGGTTCAAACTACAATAGTACAATTATGTGATTCACGGTAACAGAAATCTTCGTGAAGATACCCGCATATCCCAAATGCATTCTTGGGATATGTACAATCTGCCAATCCGCATAGCTTGTTCGAATTCAATTTCTCTTTTAAAATTTGAGTGGACTATCGCCTAGTAATGATATCTCATTGTTAGGCGATGGTGCACAGGCCAATTTATTTTTCAATGTGTGAGTTTAGACATAGGATTCTTTAAATTGTCTTATATCTTCCCCTGCATCAATCACTTAGTCTGGTCCAATAAAATAAACTCACTCAATTATAAACAATAATGCGTCGCCCTAAGCCTAATAAAGCTAACTATTGTAAAAAATTAAATAGTAAAGTAGTAGTAGAAACAACAATTTTATAAATTCTTATCATAAATCCGAAGACGATTCAGAAGCTCCAGCTCTGGTCAAAAATAGTAAGTGGACCCAAGCCCAATAAAAATGGATAAAAGCCCGAAACATGATGATGTTGGTAGAAGTGAACAAAAAACTGTACATGAACAAAACCCGCATCAATTCAAATTCGCGATAATCGATTGTCAAAGTCAGACTGTAGGATGGCATAATAAGATATTAACGTCTGCAAGGGTTTAGTTAGAAAACAGACACGGTTCCATCAGGAAGACATACGAGAGGTCACAATAAGCTTTTGATTGCCGTATCGCGACTCAGCAGAGTTAGCAACCCATTCATTGGTCTTGTTATTCACTTCTATAATAAAATTCCGCAATCCAAACTACAGAAAGGTTTAAATTAAGTGTAAGAAACATATATATATGTAAAGTATATTACAAAATTGAAGATTATTTAAAAAATCCTGGATTTTAAAGTCCTTTCAGCTTCATACAAGCTTGCAGTTTAATAATGTAAAATAGAAAATGTTTAAAAGATTGACTGCAGAGTTTCTTACTGGTTCTTCTCGGTAAGAGCAACATTCCCAACCAGGTGTAACTTCATTAATCATATTGATCCTTGAATATTCAAAAGTGCTTGAAAGAGCTTATTTGAATAAAGATTATTTTCATTTGGTAGGCAAAGAAATTCTTTCACACAATAACTAGACAAGTTCAGGTCATCTTTTATTTAATTATTTCATTTGTTTCATTACCTAGCGACTGATACTGTCGAGAGAATATTTACATATTTTGTAACAATAATGTGTTGGACTCGTTCGTTGCCAATCGGTAAATCAGTTAAAGCTCTGAATGCCTTGAACATACTACTGTTGGAAGGTTAAAACGGTATTATTTGTTATATTTGTGTATTCCACATTAATTATTAATGAATGGTGTTTATCTCATCTATGACGAAGTTTTGTCTGTATCTTTTACAGTAGACCATTATTAATAATAGGTTATTTTATTTATAATATTTTAATATACATATCTTGATGTATTAAATAATTTTATGAATTATAGTTTTCTTGGTAAATGATATAAAATACTCTGTAATATTATTGGCATTAAATACATTGATATCATGTCTTTTTTACATATTTCATGTGTATAATCACCAAATTCCGCAATTTCTTGTTTATTTGTTCCACTTTCATGGCCTCATTTGTTACCGATCTTCTCGATTTAATATAAGATGCGCCTAATGACTCACAGGTAGAATAGCATAATTTATTACTGCCGAAGGTAAAATCGAGTCTAAAGTTGTGGTTAAATACTATACATCCGACATTCGAAAACGATCACACACATTATAAATTAGCAAATGACTTAAACTATCCAGATAGGTCCTAGATTTAAGCGACACGTCCTGTATAACGGAAAATACCTTTAAGAAACCGATGTACATTATTACTTGAAACTGTTAAGTTGACGACGAATAAATTAAGCCTTAGACCACGGGTCACGACCACTCGCGACTCGCGGGCCGCAAGCAGCCCCAGATGAATTTTTTTTTGCGGCACTTTTAAATTATTATATATATTATATACTTTATTTATAAAGCTGTGATAGCCCAGAGGTGAGACGACTCTGTGCGACTCTTTCGAGGGGAACACGAGTTCAAACCCGGGCAGGCACCAAAGAGTTTTTCTATTAAAACTCATGTTTCTAATTGATAATTGCAATTTATCACACGCATTTCGGTGAAGGAAAACATCGTGAGGAAACCTGCATATCTCTAGAGAATTCTGGAGAATTCTGGAGAAATGTGTAACCTACCAATCCGCATTGGAGCAGCGTGGTAGGTCTTAGCTCCAACCCTTCTCTCCAAAAACGGGCCTATTCCCAGCCGTGGGATTGTAACAGGCCGCTACTTTACTTTACTTTACTTTTATAAACTATGCGGACCAAGAGTACATTAATAACTCTTACGTTGGGTCAACTTTGAAAGTATTCTCAGCTATTTAAATTTTTCCCGAAATGGGTAGGACAGCTTTGTGTGATTAAGTCATGTATCAAAACGTAAACAATAATTTTACTTTATAACAATTTTATAATTTGTTTATTTTTTTGGGTGAACCATTTAAACAATGTTTAACTTTGAACGTTATTTAAATGGCCCAACTTAGTCTTCGAGTTTGCCACCCCTGCTTTAGACTATACATAGTAGTGTAGTGTCTAGTCTATTATATTATAATTTAATAAATGAATAAAATAATAAATAATTACTAGCCTGTATTCAGTATACCTTCATAATAAATTATTTTAGAATAGCCATTAGTTATCAACACGGAATATGTAATAAATACCAAGTTACTTATAGACCAGTATTTTAAAAGCATTCGTTTTATAAAATAATTTGTTCTTATAAATAAGCCAAGCTGTAAATTACTTTTATTGCACTCCACACTATATTCAGTTGAAATAAATGGTGGCTTGCGACTAGGAAATATTTTTACGAATTTACGTCAGCGTTTATGGTAACCAGTAATTTTAAACAGTGTTATCTGAGGTTTCACTGCATGTTTTCGTTTATCCTAAGTAACGTAGATCTAGAAGGCAATATCCAACAATATCCTATTTATGATTATCCGTTATGCGGTTTAAGAACGTTATTCGGGCGTTCCGGCGAATGAGTTTATGGTCTCGTATAGATTTAGTGGTTTAACGCGACTTTTTAATTTGCTTCATACTTGGACGATATTATATATTATTATATTTATAACAAAATAGCTGTTCTTACGGCTTCGCCCGCGAGGAAATCAGTGTATTTAATAGAAAATTTTAACATAAAAGTAATGATTGAGAGCTAACCATAAGCGATAGAGATATGCCGTCGCGAAATTTCTGTAATATATATGTTGATGTACAATTTTCTACTATATTGCTTTAGTGTATCTCTGTTGGTTTACGGGCGCACGCGACTAAAGCTCCCAGCAGGCGAGTTTTTTTACAATTGTGACCTCTTCGACACAATTTACATAATACCGTAATCTAAACCTTCGGGAGGAATTGCACTACCATTTAGAAAAACCCGTACAAAAATCGATTAAGTAAATTTTCAGAAAGTCGATTTTGTTTTATAAATCATTATGTATATAAGCTTGCATATTTAGCATGTTGCTTAAAAGAGTAAAATTATCTGAGTATCTGAATTTGTTTAAGTATATTTCGGCGCCATGTTACAGTTTCTCCTATTTAAGTCACACCATGTGAATATTTGTTATACTTTTTTACTACAATGTAATACTTGCAAATCTAAGAAATATTTTTATATACCATATGTTTGATAAAATCGTTGTTTGTGCGGTTTAATTTCCATTGATAAGTAATAAGAGATTACGCCGTGTGGTATCCGGCAGAGTAAAATAGACCGCACTCCTTTGTTACCGAGGTGTCGTAAGAGGCGACTAAGGTAAATGCCGTGTGGTATCCGGCTGCATCGAATAGACCACCCTCATTTCTTACCGAGGTGTCGTAAGGCGACTAAGGTAAGTTGACGTCAGGCAGGCGGCCGGTCGTAAAATACGTAGCCAAATCATATGACAACATGTTTGTAACATGTTGTGCCGACCCCACTTACAGTGGGATAAGGGCAGGAGAATGATGTTGATAAGTAATAAGAGATTAATCACGGTCGTATTATATTTATTGAGGTTTGAAAAAACCGTGTTGTTTAATCGAAGTTGTTTCTAAAGACGTGCGTAACGTGTGACATGTGTTATTACATTACTGACATTATACGAGTAAGTCAGATATTTTTGCTTTGATTTCTAATTTTTTTATAATATTTACCCGCTTATGGTGAGCTTCTGCTATGGCTAGTTAGTACCCCTGCTTGGTTATTAAAACATATGGTTACTTTTCGAAGTGTCTGTCGGTGTTAAAAAGATACATTTTCATTTTCCGACACTTATTATATAGTTAGCTGTTAAGTGAAAGCTTTCTGTTCACAAAAAATAAATTTCAATAATGTTAGTACATAATTTGGTCGGAATTATTTCATATCATCTCTTCTATAGCCTTTATATAAATAACTAATAAATATAGAAAAGAAATGTCTAAGATATGTGCAAAACTTCAGTATAAATTTAGTTATGTGGGCGAACTATGTCGTTATACTGAAAATAATATAGAATTAGATAATATTATGAGATGTCGAAAAGTTATTCTTGATTTTCATCCTCGGTTACATAATAGCTTTTCCTGAGATGTGGCTATTATTTTTGCACGATGCTAACATTGTTGGCATACAGATCGAATTAAAGTGTGTAAAAAATAAAGACACATCGATTTATTTGTCTTGCGGCTTATAATAGATTCACATTTTTGTCTGTCGCTAATATGTAGCCGCAATTAAATTGAAAGTAAGTAGAAATGAATGGACTAAGAGCAAAACGCATATTCATAACCTTAATTGAATTGGCACAGCATGTACGGTGTTGGCAGTTTGGCACACGTAAAGAGCCGTATAATAAAGCATGTCAAACCTTAATTGACAACCTCTATTTACAATGTACATAATTGTATTATAGTAAGAGACATCACAATTTATTTTGGATTAAGTCTGCATAGCGTTTAGACTTTGCGGAGATCCATAATACATTACTCTTGAAGGCCATCTCCTGACGATGCTTCGGTTGCGAGGCGAAACGATTGTTAGTTGGTGATAGTGAACGTGTGTAGTGCTTGTGTATGGTGGCGGAGATTTGTGCATGTATTTTTACGAATCCTGCATGTATCAGGTATGCAAACGGATAGTCCACTCTAGATTTAGCATTATATATATTTTCTATTCAGTTCTTGTCTAAAAGAAAAAGACATTTCTTCAATTCAAAGTACCTCGCCCACAAAACTTTTGAAAAGCTTATTAAATGCCGAAACTTATTTTAAAAATTAGAAAAATTAAGAAGAAATTTTAATTATTCTTTGACGTGAGTATCGATAGATAGACCGCTTGCTATTCGGAGACGTGAGTTCTAGTTTGGACATTATAAGAGGAGTTACATATGTTTGTTTGTAATATTAAATTGTTGTGTGTGGCTCTCTAGAGACGATCATGGGTTCAAACCCCGGGCAGGCACCAATGAGTTTTTCCATTAAAACTTATGTGTCTAATTGATAGTTGCAATTTATCACACGCTTTTCGGTGAAAGAAAACAGCGTTAGGAAACCTGCATATCTTTAGATCATTGCAGGGATATGTGTAAGCTACCAATCCGCATTGGATCAGCGTGATAGGTCTTAATTTCAATCCTTCTCTCCAAAAAACAGAGAGGAAGCCTATACCTCAGCCGTGGAATAGTAACAGGCCGTTACTTTACCAACACTTTATGAAAAAACGAATAAAATATTATACTTAACTGTACTCAAAATTAATATGATAGCGCATATTTCTACAAACAAACCAATTTGCTATTAGTGTAAACAAATAAAATACATAATACAAAATTAAATTTTTGTTACAAAAAATAGTTAAACTAGTTTCATAAAACATCTTTGACTTTTGAAGGCGCAGTATTTAAAATTTTTAATTCGAAGAAATAAAGCTAACGTATCGTAAAAAAGATCAAATGATATTCAAATGAGTAACCATCATATCGCTTGACCTATTTTATTATATTTATATCTACTATTGGAGAATATAAACTACATTAAACTCTTCAAACACGAAATACAATCGCAGGTGCGAAACATATTCTGCAGTAATAATCGTTACGGCGTATGCACGATTTTATGCGTATACGTATACATGGACGTAATATCGCGAGATATAAATCGTACCGGGTGATAAATTAGGAAAATATGTTGGAGCTTTTTCTTTGTTTATAATCTGTTGTTATGTTTCCATTTACGTGGGCGCCGCGTGCCGGGGTTACGTAACTGGCGAGCTATCACATTGTACGTACATTTATTGCGAATGCTAGAAGTGGAGTAATTTTGTGTGTTTTTACAGCTGCAATACGGTACAAGCATATCTGGGTATAGCTCTAACTGTGCTCTGACGATAAACAGACGGCCGTTGCCGACTCGCTGAAAACATCCTTTTACGTCATCATTCCGTTATGGTTCCCGCCGCGATTTATATTATGGACTATCATAGAAGACAATGCGCGGGTATAATACGCCGTCTTGTATACAAATACCTTGACGTTATGAGCCATGAAATTTTCAACATCGCATTAATGTAAGCTTAGTGCAAATTGTATTTGGATTAGGTCATATTTTGTTGTTTATTGCCTATATAAATAAATTATATTTCAGGGTTAGGGTGGTTCACACCACAAAGGGTCGATTTTTCGGCCGAATTGTCCCTTTGTATAAATATACACTTGCAAAATGATTCTTGCTTTAACCGGCGACGTCGTTTAGGTCCTACCGAGTCACGAGATAAAACTTAAGTTTAATTACTCTAAACCAAATAAAATCCAACATTTTTATTCAAAATTTGTAGTAATATAGACTTTTTGAACGTCAAACGTTATAACAAAATATAATTCATAATAATAAGTAATAATAGCAATAATAAATAATTAAATTCAATGTAAATATTATTGGAGATATATAAAGTCCAGGCGTTTTTATCTCTCATATAATCGTCAATATTATGATAACCTTTACTGCATAATGATTTTCTAATGTATGTTTTACTCTGTTGCCCATTATCTCCAGTCAAGTATTTCATACCAAAAAAATAATCCACTGGTTAATCCGTTAGGTCGTAAAAGAAAAACGAACACTTCTTTTCAAATATAAGTATTCGATTACTTTAGATTGGTGAAAATACGAGATTATTAGCATATAAAAATTTCCCTATGTGGTTTATTAGACTTATTTTATGTATTTCTTTGGATGAGTACTACATCCCCGTCCGGACTTTTGAGTCGGCGGATAATTAAGACATTTGTGTAGCAGGTTTTAACGTACAAACTAGAACACTCACGTTGGGCGTTTCAAAGATGTATTATGTAACCTAAAAAAATATCAGTAGCTTTATTTGTTTGAAATAAAATATTTCTGGCCCAGTTACATATTGTCATCAGTCGGCAGCTGTTGAAATATGCGCTACACAATTACCGTTGCCGGCGATTCATTCATCGACTTACAAAGTCAATTGGTATCCGAATTTAGCCTAGCGCAGAAAGCCAAATCTATACGTTACGTGTTGTGCAACGGGCGTCCGACCGCTCATACCATTCCAAATGTCGATATATGCAATGTAATTTATTATTCTTGAAGCTGTATCCTGCGAAACATTCGTACACTTATAAGCATCAACAAGATAGTGTAATTTCTATGGAATTTAGGTCATGAACATTTTTCAGTTACATATAAGTTTGCGGTGGGTATTATGCCGAATCCCAGATTCGATTCCCATTTAGCTCAACTTATAACATTCTAATGATAGCAGCTACGTTCGCGTCGACTATTTTCAATTATCAGTTATGAAATATAGTTTTTTTTTTTCTTATCCCTTATAGATATACGGAGTCTTATGATATTATATGATACTCGATATATATATAGCTTCAATTGTACCGAATTTCATTAATGTCACTCACGCGGGAAGATAGAAGGACACCCAACCATCTAAACTGTCACTTCTATCGATTCTAATTTTTTTTCTCTCTCTTTATTTTCAACACCATTTATTACTAAAACAAAGAAAGAAAAATTCAAAACCTTAAATACAAAAATTTTCATTACCTACCTACATTACAAAAATATATTAGTCCATAGATATATGTATGTATAATATATATCTATGGACCAATAAAGATACCTACATAACGTAGAAGTTATTAATAATAATTAAAGTAAGTAATAATAATTAATATTCGAGCATCGACCAACATTTCAAGAGACTCTCGTTTAGTTACTGGATCAAGATTGTATCCTACGCTAAGGTAGTATTGCTTGAGACGGCACGTAATGTGAGGAGGTTCCTCACTCTGTATTCCTAACTACCAAGAGCTTGGATCCTTTCTCCGCTCCCCAGTAAGTTTTTTGTATTTTTAAATGTTTTTTGTTTCTGGAAATATTTAAAAATATATTTAAATCTGTGAATAAATAAATGAGTGAATTAATAATTACATAAATGTGGTGTTAAAAAAGGGATGCTACTCAAATACAACTTTTAAATTGCTCCTTTCGTAAAATTCCTTTTTATCTGCTGTGGAAATCTTTTGAACAAACTTAAGTCAAGTGATAGATAGAAGAAAAAGTGTTCTAGTAAGACCTATAATAAACATAAATTTTCGTGGTTGAAGTTCTATTTCTCCTGGTTTTTGGTTGTATAAATTATAAAGATTAGCGACATGTCTTGTGGCGAGCAAATCTCAAAACTGGGTCAGGCGGCAAGTCTTCAAGATCTGTCCCACTAATCATTTTTAGAAGACACTTACATTAAATGAGACTATTATTGTTTGTTTGCCTCAAATAAGCTCATTAATTTATTTTATTTTAAGTTCTGTAGTTGTATAATAGTAATTTGTAATTAGTAAACTTATTAGCTGTTAATGTTAGTCACCTGGCACTTAGAGTACATTGCGGGTTTTCAATACTGATTTTTTTTAAAATTAATTATTATTATTTATCATAGGCATTACCGATAAGAATAACAATAGAAGAAACCTAAACATATACTTTTTAGATTACATAAAACATGTGTGATTTGTGAATTTAAACTGAGTATTTTTAGCTTTTTGTATCTCTTTTTGGAGAGATGAGAAGTCTAGTGCTTGCAGTAGGATTTTAAAGGCGGATTTTATGAACGAAATCGCAGCTACACTAATTAATATATTACCATAACTATATTAATATATCTATATCTATACTTATTATAAAACAAAGTCTCAAAAAGCTGTCTGCCTGTATGTAATCGATTTTCTCAAAATCTACTGAACGGATTTTTACGGTTTCGGCATTACGTAAATTGTGTTGAAGAGATCGAGTAGTTGTTTAAAAACTTGCTTGCTGGTAGCTTTAGTCGTGTGCGCTGCGTAAACCATCAGAGATACGCAAAGGAATATAATAGAGAATTGTAGTTCTATAAAAATATTACAAAAAAGTCCGTGATAGCATGTCTTTACCTCTTATCGTTAACTCACAATAACTACTTTTATGTTTAAAATTAGAATTCTAGAAAAAAATGTGACACTGATTTCCGCGGGTGAAGCTGCTGTCTCAGCTAGTTATATTATAAAGCATTGATATTTATATCGATCTGCTCATAATAACTTTATAATATTGAATGCATAGAGTCCTCTGCCATAGTATTAAATAAATAGAGTCGGCTGCATTATTTGAGTATCGAATTTAATAAAGTACTCGTATAATTGAAACGGAACTTAGGCCACTTCCTTATCAGAAATGACGTACAGTAGGTGACTGGGTGAGTGGGATATGGTAATGCGTTATAATAAACAATCAAACCTGGACGTGGGCGGGCTGGTGGCACCCACGTGGCCAGTGCCGCGTGCACTCGCGACGTCACCTCTACAACCTTCTAACTCACATACACTTAGCGGAACTAGGCATTATCGCTTTGTAACTGACCTAGACTTTGTTCTATCGATATTGAATACATAAACAAAAATTCTATAGTATTTTTTTTAATTTTTTTCAAGTGAACAATCATGTGCAAGGTAGAAAATTAAAAATAATAATCGTGAAGCTAAAGTTGAAGTGAACACAGTCAGCTGTTACCCGCGTCGTTAAGATTCCCTAAAGCTAGTGAAACTTCTGGGTCCTTTCGGGTTTAGCACCAAATACAAGCCAGCCAACATTAAATATTCTCAGTGCGAAATGAAATAGCGGTATTCAATATAATACGAGATAACGATTTATATGACTGATTTCGTCTTTACGTATTAATATTACGTATGAAAATCTGTATGAGCGTCACCCGTACCAAGGATTTCGACTAAAGGGCTGGCGGGTTTCAACCCTAGAATCTTTGGTCTTGCGCTCTTATTGTTGAGCTATCATTTATAGTGAATCCTTCCTCACGTCGTTTTCCTCAGTGCTGAGGGTCGTCACCTTTTCCACAGATCACTTTGTCGTGGATAATCGATTTCCAGTATATAGTGACTACTGTAACGAAATTTTAATTGGATGACTACGGGCACAGTAAATTTATGCAAACAGATTTTATATACACGAGGATTTTGAAACTTGATGAGTTAAATTGATATAAGCGTACGCATGGGTTGGGCGGACGTTGGCGTCTGTTGTCGACGATGACATTATGATTGACAGGTATCACGACAACGCAAGAGTTTATTTTGCGATACTTTCGTAACTTTTGAAAGAATTTAATTTAAGAATTTGACTCGTATCTAATCGTATGATATTATTTTGAATCACTCCCGTTCGTCTAGACAACGCCCTACAAAATCATCAAACACATCAAATTTGAAACGTTTATCTGATCAGATTAACGTTTCAAGTTCAAGCTTGTTGCACGTGTTCAGAGGTAAAATAAAATAAATGGTGGGGTTGAACCGATTACTATATAACAATGCTTGGTTGGATAATGCTTCGCTTTGCGATTTTGTCGTGGAGTCTATCTCCTGATGATGCTTCGGTTGCGGGGCGAAACGATTGTTGAGTTTGTGATAGTGAACGTGTGTACCACTGCCACCACAATACGCTAGGTATTGTGGTGGCAGTGGTGAAGGTTTGTGCATTTGTTTTTACGAATCCTGCATGTAACGGGTATGAAAATATATATATATAAATATAGAAATATATTTTCTATTTACTGTATAGCGGATTTTAGCAAAATAATTTTATTATTACTTTTACATTATAGATCTCCGCAAAGTAACGCCTAATTCTATAAATTATTTACAAGATTCCACCTTCAGATATATACACGGCAAGTTAAATAAAAGCTGATAAAAAATAAAAATTTGTGTTAGTTCGGTTTAGACATTTGTAGACTTCTGCGATTTATAAGAATAATGCGAGGGAACGATTAGTAAAATCGAGGAAAAATAGATTTGGTATCGTTAAAGCTATGCTTTTAAGTAGGTAAGTGAATTGAAGGCCGCTCCGTAAATGTGGATTTATTCAATGCTATTCTAAAAACGCACTGACTGACCACTGAAGAATTTGCTAACGTCGTATTTTAAAATAGAGGTGATGAGCGATGTAGAAAAATCTATCTCTCCCCGCCGCAATAGAGGGGTGTTTCATATTTCTTCGTATAAGTATATGATGAACGTCGTGATGACTGAACGGTTAGATCCTTAAATAATTTATAGAATTAGGCGTTCTTTGTCGGAGATCCATAAAACAAAAGCAATAATAAAAAATATCATGCTATAAAGAATATAAATAAATGCCCGCCGGTTCGAAACTCGACAGCATAATAAAATCATCTGCAATCATTCATAGGGTGCAAATTGTCATAATTAGTATTTTTTCTAGCGATTTTATTGTAAGATTCATTGTCAGTAAAAATATTGACATTTTCTAAAACAGCTAATAGAGACAATATCTATACATCTATAGTATTATAGATTCTATACAATATTATAAAACAAAGTCCCCAAAAGCTGTCTGTCTCTAGTTGATCGATTTTCCCAAAATCTTCTCAAGTGTTTTTACTATTTAAACTGTATTTAAAGTACCGATTGCGATGGGACTTTCACTGGAAGATAGAGGAGTTTATGGAGGTTATGCGTTGCTCCATCGAGGTAATGTCTACATCTTTAAACATACTATAATTTTTTACAAGAATAACAATTATATTGTTTATTTTAATAAGAACTTATATTATAATAAATGTTTATTGTGCTTTTTATGCATTTTTACGGAGCAACAGTCAGTTTCGTATTTTTCAGCATTTTCGTATACTCAAGTCCACACAGGTGAAGACATGGGCAGAAGCTAGTATAATTTAAGGTTTATACTAATTTCAACTAAGTAAACCTTTAAGAACTATTTAAAAGCACTAAATAATTTTAAAATGAAACAGTATGAGTTACTTTATTGTTCTTCGATATTAAATTTAGACGACACAAAGCAATTATTTCGCTATGAATAAGGCGGAAGATGCATATATCGAAATTAGCAGGAATGAAACACCAAGTGACAAATCAGGGCCACGTAATACGACTAAATGCGTACGAATTTCGTGGTATATACATATAAACAAACTGCATCCTGAATAAGGTAGATTGACGCATATTGTTGTTTCAAATGTAAGAGATTTAAAAACGGGAATCCAAATGGTGAGAGCACGTCACTAGTCACGGATTTAAACCTGTGGAGGTATTTATAAAATATATTTTTATAGTTAAATATGCGTAAGTGAACATCGTAAGAAAAACTGCATATCAATGAAGAAACCCGTGGATGTGGGTAATATACGAATTCCTGTTTGGACAGGGCAGAGAGAGATATCTGAGAGATTACCTTTCTCACCAAAATGGAAAGAGGGGTGCCCTGACCAGATTGGGAAGGAAAACATAGAAGAAAAGAGATCTATGTACATAGATCTCTTTTCTACAGTAAGTAATAGATTATGCATATACATATATAACTCTTTGTTATAGATTCAGTCGAGCTTTAAATCCAAACTTTGATGATTGTTTTTGAAGATTACATTTGGTTTTCAACATTTGCCTACATAAATGTTAGGTAAACATTTACGCCCTTACGCCCATAATTTTCCGAACATTTCAGTTGTAATTGGTAATGCAAGTACATATATCTGCCATCGTAATTTGCACGAACTTTGCGTGAGTCAGCGGCCGTACGCACGTGCCCGTTTGTTTACAAAATTGGATTCTGTAACATTTTAAGAAGTGTAACACATGATTTATGTGTTACCGCTGTTGTGTAACGACTGTCAAGGTCATGTTACGTTCATTCATCAATAGGGACATTTGAAAAAAAAAAACTTGTAATTTGGTAATTTTGGAATTCTACCAGTGTGCAGAACTGTGCAGCACTGTGAATGTACAGTGTGCGGCACTAATGTTTACTCTGGTCGACTCACTCAAGTAAACATTAACAAATTGTGCGCCAATATTCTAGAAATGTTCACGCACATCTATGCACATTTGTGCGCGTACACTTGAAACAGTGGACTCGCATCGACGCGTACGCACTCGTTCACAAACTCAGTTTTGCTTCCGCTACTCGAACGAAATCATTTCTTTGTACGCGCACATCTTTAATGAGGAGTGGAGCAATGAAAAAATTATTAAAAATAATTTTATAGAAAATGCCTAAAAATATATTGTAAATCAGTAAGTGAAATAATAATAATAAACATATAAAATATTTCTAAATGAACATGTTCGCGCACATGTTGTCTCGAGAACATAGTTTAAAATTTTAGTAAATATTCCGTATGACTTACATGAAATATACATTAAAATAGGTAAGTTAAAGTAAAAAATTTACATATTATTATTATAAATAAATAGAAATATAATTTTCAGTTTATTACAACTACTCAATTATGCCTCTGTATATGTCCGTCTACCGAGGTATCTATTTTTTTTAAAAGCTGTTGGGCCTAAAAGCGAATTGTTTTTAAAAAAACTTTATCGCAAAACTGTTTTTGAACTTACAATATACCATAGAGCGTAGTAGATCTACTATGGTCGGCAATCAAGGTCCTAAGTGGGCTTCCTGAGAGGCCGAAACATTAACGGAACTATCATATTCATGCCGTGATGCGTTGCGAAAGTCCGTGTACACTAGTTTTATAGTTCTCCATAGCTCGCCTAGGCGCCATGATCTAACAGCTTTGGATTAACTCCTACCTCAATTTACAAACGTGTTGTCCAATAATTTTATCTTAACGGATTGTTTGATGGAACCAGTATTGTTGTATTTATATGATTTTATATCTCTCCCTTTACTGGTAGTTGGTAATATTGAGCGCCGAATACCTCTTTTATTAGTTCTTCGACACGAAATACTACAAATGCCTAGTTTATACATTTAGTATACAATCATACTTGAAATTTGTATTGTCATAATAAGATTTAGATTAACATATTTTTACGTACACTAAAACACTTTTTTCAACTTTTTATTACAAACTTACTACTTACAGTCTCCACTTTTATTTTCACTTGTTTATTCGCTCGTGATCGCTATTCACAAACTGAATCTCGAGGCGCACGGTACGTCTGCTTATATATCGAACGAACCGATTTCGAGAACATTCGATAGACCTTGAAACGCTCGTAAACATGTTTAACGATAAACATGTTTCGATACACGTCGAATGTTCCAGAGAATTAGCGTTAAACGAATTTGAACTCTATGACATAGATTACGAACTTTTTTCGCATGCTCGTAAACTGCCCCCGTCCAATTTGAACTCTACGACTTATGCATTACGAATTCTTTTCGCATGTTCGTAACAATATCATTAGTCTCTATGATACTCCTAAAAATACAAAAAAGCTTCAATACAATTTTTATAAAACATAATTGTTTTATAATTTTAATGTGTCTTTTAAAATTCTTCTAACTTATTACATTTTGTCATTCCTGTCTTGTGCAAAGTCGGAAAATAGTAAAATAGTTTAGAATATATAATAAAAAAATATGAGTGAGTGGGAACCCTAACGTTCATGATGGATGTTAGTGTATTAAATCTGCTTAAAAGTTATCACTACCAATGAATTGCAACTCTAATACATTCACGTAATAGTTAATGGAAATGCCAATTCGCATTCCACCTGTACAATGCATCACAGAGTTCGGAATGTGAACAGAGATATAGACGCAACGGTCTGAACTGCAACGGATTGGCTGTCAACAAGTTATAATTATGCACGAAAATAGAACATGCAGAAAAAATGGCGCCCGGACACTGACTATGACTGTGAATCATTAGTATTGCAATTTTGCAATTCTTGCCAAAATAACAAATCCTCTAAAGCTATTAGGATCGACTTTCCTACCAAAATCTGAACTGATGTAGAACGATACATCAAGTTACAGTTACAAATCAATAAATGTTCTGCTATAAGTGTAATCAAGATATTACTTTTTATAGGAACTTAACATCGTCATATTTTATCATGAATGTTAGCTTTAAGCTTTGAGTGGTACCAATTGTTTTAAAGAAATTCCTATCGATTCTTGATGGTCAGTTAAAGTAAAAGTATAATCACTTTCCTAAAACATTAAAGAGTTGTTAATGTTATTTCTATAATGGCTTTTTAGTTCCTATTATTAAGTATTACATAAAATTAGTAAATAAAAATTAGTTTCAGGGATCTTGACTGGTTGTTTTCTTGTTGGCGATATATTATAAATACCTAGCGTAGGTGCAATTCAATTTCAATTTATTCAATTAGGCGTTACTTTGCGGAGATCCATAATACAAAAGTAATAATAAAATTGTTTTGCTGTAATCCGCGATAACGTAAATAGAAAAAATATATAATGCTAAATGTATAGTGGACTATTAATTTTTTTTTCATACCTGATACATGCAGGATTCGTAAAAACACATCCACAAACCTCCACCACTGCCAACAAACTCAACAATCGTTTTGCCCCGCAACCAAAGCATCATCAGGACTCACATTTTATGCATCACAAAATATCCATTAAACCTTTTTTTGTATAAACTTTTAAGTTCCTTTCCAGGGTTGGCAAAGATTACCGTACAATGACCGTTTAACCATCATGGTTTATTAAACTTAATAACCTATTATCTGCTTTCTATTGATTACAGAGAGTCGTTCGTCGTGTGGCGGAGGCGGTGGGTCGGAAGGCTCGGAGGGCCGTGCGTCGTGGCGAGTGACGCTGGACCACGACCTGGTTGAGACCCTGAGCGCGATATACCCCGAGTGGTTCAAGCAGCCCCGCCGCGACCGCAGCCGAGCGGCCTCGCCCGTCCACTCGCCCGCCTCGCCCCAAACACCCTCGACACCCCCTGAAGACGACAACTTCAGGTAATTAATAACCGATATTAAACTTATTAGAGCTGTGATAGCCCAGCAGTGAGACCGTGCGACCCTTTCGAGGGGAACACGAGTTCAAACAAGGGCAGGCACCAATGAGTTTTTCTATTAAAACTCATGTGTCTAATTGATAATTGCAATTTAGCAGACGCTTTTCGGTGAATGAAAACATCGTGAAGAAACCTGCATATCTCTAGAGAATTCTGGAGATATATGTAACCTACCAATCCGCATTGGAGCAGCGTGGTAGGTCTTAACTCCGACCCTTCTCTCCAGAAACGGAGAGAGAAGGCCTATTCCCAGCGGTGGGATTGTAACAGGCCGCTATTTTACTTTTTTTTATTAAACTTGCGCGATTCAGACTTATTATTATACAAACGTATGAGGTACATTTGTATTAGGTTCGACGTTTCGGCAATCGTGTACAATTCGTGACTGCGACTTTTTAATTACAATAAAAACATACAATAATATAATATATATACATTAAGATATATTTAGCGTTTATCATATGTCATATATCTATTTGTTGAACGTTGAGGCCGTGTAACTCCTTCAGTGGGTCACAGGTTCAAACCTCGGGTAGGGAGTAATGAGTTACTCATAATTTGTATATTTTGATATGTATAATTAGCAGTAACTTGATAACTTTGTGAAAAACAATAAGTAAATATAATTTATTGATATTTGCAATTAATCGAAACGCTTTTCAGTGAATGAAAACATTGTGAGGAAACCTGCATATCTATGGAGAATATAAAGCTAAGTAACACATACCCCAGGATATGTGTTACTTAGCTCATTTTATAGTATCATTTTATAGAGCTCATAGCAAACTTTTTAAATAAAGTAAGAGAAATTCTAGAAGAGGGCCAGAATTATAGAAAAAATGCTTGTGTCAAAACGTAATTAACCCGGGCCATAGTCCATCACAGGTTAAAATATCATCCTTACCAACTGGATGCGTGGCGATCCACTACAGCTTGGTTTTCAAATAATTTTATTCCGCGCACTACCATTTTATGGAATAATCTCCCTCTAGCAGCGATTCCGGATCGGTACGACATAAGTACCTTCAAAAAGCGTATTTTCTATCTTTATAAAGGTCGGTAGCACACTCGCTCTGCGAGAGGTCGTAGGCGGCGATGATAACGTTAAACTGCATGCTCGTCTACCATTCTATTTCATAAAAATAAAAAAAATCCATCCATGTCGATCTTCGAAGGGCTTCATATTAAACGATTTCGCGGGCTGTAGTTGGCCCACGGGCCGTACTTTGCCCATCACTGGTCTAAATCCTTTTGTTTAGAAAGAGAAGAAACCTATGCCCAGTTGAGGTTATAGGCCGTATGTCTATTTGTTGGACTTTGTAGTTCGGGTGCAGAGGAGATGGCCGGTCGTCAAGCGAGTGGTAGCGGTACGAGCGAGCCGCCGAGCTCGCCGCCGCGCGTCTCCCCCCCCAAAGTGGTCGTCGACGATAGCCCTCTGCAGCCAGCGATGGGCAAACATAAAGAATGTAAGTTTCCATTCATTCACTAACAAATGTTCAATTGAATCGGCAATTTTGAACGACATCATGAAAGTAATTAATCTTGTTACGGGTCAAACTTTTTAATCAATTAAAATGTTCATTTAAACGCATTCAGAAATCAAGACTATATCTATTTGCCTAGATCTTTATATCTCGATTAGAACTAATTTCTATTTATTATTGTTTGTTGCCGATGATGAAATATAGAAGCGTCCTACTAAAAAAAGGTAGTAAATTACAGTGCAGAAGTGAGGTTTGCGTATTTTCATGCGCCTTGAAATAATATATATATCCAACAATATATTACATCCATCGGCTGTTATAGAAAATTACTCATTTAGGCACATTAATCAACCAATTCATAACTGGGACAAAGCTTTTAAATAAAATTTACAACGCAACATCTAAACATTGTATATTATCTGCTATCGATTCTCTACTACTAGCATAGTGTCGATGTCAGAACCCACTGTGACTTCCTGAGACAAATTTAACTTAACACACAAACATTTTTCGTATTAGTTAAACGTATTATATAAATTATTTTATTTTATAATAAAAAAAGTTTAACACTAATCATTACGTCAACCTAACTTAGTCAGGCTCTCTACAGATTACACGAATTTTTCGTATTTCCACAAGGATAATTCTATGAGGAAACAAATGTTATACATTATAAGACACTCCATGGTATCTTATCAATGCAAGTCAAATGTGTTATGAAATTACAGATTTTAATAGAGATCCTAATAACAGCTTATGAGAAAGTAAACATTACTGTGAGCTATAATAAGCTCTAATAGCCGATGAGACCGTGCGACTCTTGGGAGGGGGTCACGGTTTCAAACCCCGGGCAGAAACCGACGAGTTTTTCTGTTAGGAATTTTGTTTCTAATTGATATCTGTAATTTATCGCACGCTTTTCGGTGAAGGAAAACATCGTGAGGAAACCTACATATCTCTAGAGATATGCTCTTTTTGGGATGTCTAACCAATCAATTCGCATTGGAACAGTGTGATAGGTCTTAGCTCCAAACCTTCTATGCAAAAACGGAGCGAGATAAGGTCTATGGCTAGCAGTGAGATAGTAACCTACCTCAAAGTGGTGTACAAAAATATATTTATATGAACTAAAACAATATAGATTACATAAATATATTAATTTATATTATATTTAACATGGAAGTCATTTACTAGTTAATTATAATAGACTTGTTTATAACTCCATATAACTATTATCAAGTCTCGTCTGATACGCGCATCAGAATGCGGCGCACACTGCTCGCATCCGGCCATACCTTAGTCTCCGTATGTCTGCGCTTTTGTCGCGCGTCATTCCCTACTCAAAATATTTACAAAAGTTATGATATTTCGCTATAATCGGCGTTTGTTAAGAAAAGTTTTGGAAGCGAAACCGTTCCCATACACACATGTAGGATTACGCACGTATCCCAAGACACCACCAACAACAGTACACTACAAACATTCATCATCATACGACAATCTCTACGATCGTTTCGCCCCGTATCATCCCAAGTATCATCAGGAGATAGGCTCCACCACAAAATCACAAAGTGCTATGCTATGAAAGTAATTCTATTTTAACTTTTGTGCTAGGGCATTCTGCAAACGCCTACTTCTATAAATAAGTTAAAAATATTTAGTAACACTTTAACGTTACATTTTATCAAAGAGGATAAAAATGTTCGTAACGTTTCTATAATACTTCAAGGCAGCACAGAGTTATATATTAATATCGTTGACAAATGACTACGTTAAATTGTAGAATTTATTTTATTTATTGCGTCTTGCGTCGATTGAGACTCAAACGAAGAATAACTCCTGCAAAGACCGTTCTAATATTACATATCGGTCTGCTTTTGCCATAAAGTTATTATACTAGAGTATAGGAGTCAACATAAAATGTGTACATCGAAACAAAAGAGAGTGCAAAATCAAATCAAAATAATCTTTATTCAAATAAGCAATTTCAGGCACTTTTGAATCGTCAAGCATCAATATGATTAATGAAACTATAACTGGTTCGGAATGTTGCTCTTACCGAGAAGAACAAGCTAGAAACTCGGCGATCAATCTTTTATGTATTTTCAATGATATATTATTAAACCGCTGTCTTGTATGAAGCTTAAAGGATTTTCAAATCCAGGCATTTTTATCGTCCAAATAATCCTCAATTTTGTAATATGCTTTACGTATAAACATATTACTTAGTTTAAACCTGTCTGTAGACTGGCCAAGTATGGATTACGGAATTTTATTGTAGGAGCGAATACAGAGACAAATGAGGTTACCTATCTATCCTTTTTTATGTTTGATTAGACAAAGATAAGTATGGGTCTTCTCTCGTCATCTACTATTTGTTGAGACTCGCACTCACAGGCCTACCTTTGGCGGCTCCCCTACTCTATGTATATATAATAAGTCTATGACTTTTGCTTGTATAGACAAAGTCAAATTAATACTAAACTGAAAACGCCCAGTAACCCACAATATTCGGCCCAGTGGTAGTGAATGTTTCGTCTGTAATACGGTCGCGGCATAACACTAGTTTCCATGTGCAGTGTTTATTTACGTTGGCGCATCGCCAGCGTTGTCCGCCCGTCGCTCTCTGCCTTCTGCTCGTCTACGGTAAACAGGAATATAGCTTTGTATTCACCTACGCCCATCTACCATCTCTGTCGATGCTATAGTAGTGTATCGATCGACGTATCGATCATTACGTCGGCACCTACATAGATCTGCTCTATTTGTGACGTCGAATCTCGTCACCTGTCGTCATACACCCTATTTTTCAAGACTTAATGAAATTCTATTGTATCGTAAACGGATACTTTAAATTGGATATGTGTTGCAGTTTGTTGTTTGTGACTCGAGTTATTGCATAAGGAAAACCGTTTCGGCACATATCTTTCTGTATTGTTAAGTAAATTGAATAAACGAGAGTTTTAATTTGTTTTTATTTGATTAAAAAATTAAATTGCAATAACGTTTGAATATTTGTTCCACAGCACTTAAGGTGAAGTTAATGATGCGACGTCCAATCAATCAGTTAGTGGAACAGGGGATAATGCCGCGTGAGTATTCATAAACATTCTCGTCTAGCACAAACACAAATAGCAGTTTAAAGGATATAATCAGAACAATTACTAATCAACTAATCATGTAAATGACGAGTGTTGGTAAGGCGCCCAAACGCCTGCGCAGCTTATGGACGTCGCGCGCGTGGGTGATGGAATTTTATTTACGATCTAAACGCCGTGGTTAATGTGATTTTCTAACCTATTGGCAAAGGAATTAACATTGAAAATTTTTATCTTGTTTATTAGAATGTACAAAAAAAAATTAAGCAGCTTTTTAAGTCATGAGATTTATGATTTCGGATGAAAGTAATTTAAATAAGAATTAATTCTTTTTTACAGCGTTAAAGACGCCACCTGCGTATTTTAAACAAAGAATGCAGTTAGAAAGAGCGAAAACAGGTGACTTGCTGAAAGCGAAAATACAAAGCCGACCTGATCGCCAAGAACTGGAGCGAAGGCATATATTAGGGCAGGTAAGTAGTAAGGCAAGACGTGATAGATATTACTTTAAGAACATTTTGTGCTGACTAAAATTAATATCAAATTACTTACATAACTTAACAATAAAAATCTTGAGTGTCAGTGAGCCGTATAGAGGAAACATCTATGTATGTAAAATTTACCGACTGCCTATCCTCGATGCAGTATTTTAATTTTTTGTGGTTCAGCATTTAGCGATACCATGAATCCAATATCGACTACTTGTCTGATAAATAATAGAGTAAAAAAAAAATAGTTTATATCTCAAAAATTTCACCTTACGTATTCAATCATTAACTAAAAAATCTCTCTTTTTCAGGAAAGCCATGTTGATCCAAGTCTTGCAGAAAAACAGAGAATGTTGAAAAAAGCACGGCTGGCGGATCAGCTCAATGACCAATTATCACATCGACCCGGCCCGCTTGAGCTCATAAAGAAAAATATACTACATACTGAGGAGAATATTGAAACGGCTGTCAAAAGTGGAAGCTTAGCATTTAAAGCTACCAGCGAAGGTGCTTCAGGCCGCCCACAGCATCCGTTGTCTTATTGCGGTCCTCCAGAGGAAGTTTCACCATCGCCCTCACCACCTTCCACACTTTCACCCGCTAGTGTCTCTTCCACGACCCAGCACCCCGCGCCTGGTAAAGACAAAAAGTGCAAGAAAAATAAGAAAAATCAACAATCCAAGTCACGGTTTAAGTTTCATGAATACAAGGGACCCCCAAATGCACAAAAAGCTTCGTCACCACCTGGTTCTATGGAGACTCCGTATGAGCTGCTTCTCCAACAGCAACAGTTGCTTTTGCAGCTCATGCTTCCCGTTTCTCCAGCGCCATCATCTGCAGCGTCCGTGGCGTCGGATACATCTGACGTGTTGTCTGGACCACCGCCTCCTCCTCCGCCTCCAGCCCCCTCCATTACGCCAATCTCTCTCGCCGCAGCCAGATTCGAGGACATGAAGGTATCTGATTTACGAGCTGAGTGCAAGCGACGCAATCTCAGAGTTTCCGGCCCTAAGCCTCAACTACTAGATCGATTAAGACCTTATTTATTCGACATGCAAGAGGAATCGCCGAGGTCTCCCCTATCCGTCGCTTCACCAGAATCTAAAGCAGAATCGGAACCATCAGAGGATATAGTACAGTCGCAGCGTAGACTCATAGAAGAGCTCGAACGTCAACTTGAAGAGTCGCGGCAACAGCTGGAGGCAGTTCGTCGGGAAACAGCCGGTGCAGCGGCAAGCGATCAAAGTCGAAGGTTGCTTCAGGCACGTTTGTGTGTAACGAAATTGAAAGCGAAACTTGACGCCCTTCAACAACCCCCAGCTCCAGCCCCTGCACCGCAACGGTACGTAATAGCTGCGCCCGATTCAGCTCCTGATCGCCTCGTTCGCCTCTTTACGGTAACACCGCCCACTGCAGCAGGCGACGTGAATTCTGATCCGATGGCTGCCAAAACGAATCAAGCATATATACTAAACGGCGTCAAAGTCGTTCCTATAGCTATCCTTCCAACAACGCATTACGAGCCAGAACGTGCTCCGCCTCCGCCACCCCCACCACCTTTACCGCCCATCGCACATATCCCAGTGACTTCATTACTACATGACAACACAGAAGACAGTCAAATTATGGATGACGTTCTTGAAATTCTTGTAGAAAATGGTGAGCTTCCTGCTTCAGCGGTCGGCAACATGACACCGAATCGGTCTATAGATGCTGGCTATATTACCGCGGGATCGAGTGATTTCACCCCAACCGATGTTTTGGGTGACGATATCATGGGAAATTCGCATATGCGAGATTCGCTTCCTGCAGATGAATTACAGAGGCAGCTCAACGACATCGAGAATGAAATAATGAATCATGCTGATTTGAATTCGGTCAATTATCGTTGTGACGTCGATTCTGCTGTTAATGATATTGATCACGATCTTAACGTTGACCTGCTTGCGAATAACGACTTTAACACAAATTTCGCTAATTCTCATGCAACGTCTGATAACCACGATGATTTCTTCGGTAGACTTCTTGCCGGCGACAACGATGATACACATGGCGCTATGGATATTGACGACGACGTTCCGGAAAGAATGAGTATGACTCCTCTCACGAATGGAGATATCTTGGATCATTCGCGTTCCGGATTTGTGGACATGAACGACCTACAGTCTTCCTTTCACAATGAAGATATGCGACACAGCGCTTTCGAAGACCGGCCCTGTGAGTTCAATCTTAAAGATTTCGATTGGAGTTCAGGTATGAACGTGGATATCAACATGGAGCAGATTCCAAACCAGTTTGGTCGCGGTCATATGCCGCAGTGTGATCCGGTCTTGGGGGGAGTCCTTGCACGTCCAGCTCCGCAGCCAGCTCATAAACACTACTCGTGGGACAAAATCGAGTATGATGCTACCTGACCCTTACTTACCTGATTGTGACATTAAAGTGGCGCTCTCTAACGACACCCATACATATGATCTCTTAATATCACATATATCCTGAGGGGACTTTAGATGTGAAACGCACGGAAAAATATTTACGTGTAGCCGTCGCCGCTTTGTAAAAACCCGACGGCGTTAGAATTAAATAAAATTAGTGTTTAAATACCGTGTAGCGGTTGAAGTAACATGACGCTAGTCTCGATGCAGTGACGCGTTCTTCCAGGATGGTGACTTAGTGAGGACCTTAGACATAATATTAGGTTTAATATAATAAAACACATAGTGTTTGGGATGCTGAGTGGACTATATGGATATTATTTGGTACTTAATATATGATACGTATGTTTGTATCGCTAGTTTAAATTAGTATAAGTGATTTGTGTTTTATTTATTAGTAAGTGTTTAGCGTCGATCACCACCGCGTGCGCAGTGCATACTTGGCTCACGTATTTCTAATAAATCCATATAATTTATTGAGGCGTATCTACTTATGTATATTATGAAAGGAATATAATGAAAAATACTCAACATAGTTGTGGATAAACTGCATTCCGCCCGATGACTATAACTTAGGGAAAATCAAAAATCATCATCATCAGGGATACTTATTTTGTTTGCTGAGAACGAATTATTATTGACGCCTCTCTTGACACAAATCGTAATAACGAGTTATTGTAGGCTTTTTTCTCTGCAAATCACGCCAATTTCCCAAATCAATAAGTGACATTCCAGTCTTGTTGACGTGCTTATAGTGCCACATATGCATCTTCATCCCCTTATTTAATATTTCCATTAAGATATGCCAACCCAACACATATTTAAGTGGCTGTAAATTATTAAGGGAGAAAGCAGAATGCATCGATACAAGCCATCGTCATGGGTGGGACCAGCTCGGGAACAATATTAGATATGATTCATTTAGTTAATGTAGGGAGCTGACTCCGCGCATATAAAAAATTATGCAAACATTCTTATATCATTGTGTGTAAATCGAACCTACATCTTCCACTTATTGTTTAAGTTTATAGACCCTTCGTAAAGTTGAGATATTAGTGTGGTGTAAATGATTCAGAAAAATGTTCTACTAATTTGTTTAATATTTATTATAATCCAAAGGAAATTATTATAAATATTGTATAAACGTAACATTCTTGAAAAAGTATCATTCCAGTATGTCGTCTAAAGTTTAGGATAGGTGCACCTTTATAGATATTTTTTCTTAATACAATGTAAGATTGTTTGCATAATTTTTGGTTCCTTATTAATTTTATATATATTTATTCACAGTGTACCCTAAATATTTTATTCAGGTAAATAGTTTAGTATTGCATGTAAGGACACGTGATTATTTGCGTTCATATCGGCTTTTTCGGGAATCATTTGGAAAAGCGTAAATCGGGATGAATATGCCATTATTTGCATTTATATTTTTTAATTTATAAAATACCGATTGTGACAACGAAAGTGGCAACACTGCCCCAATGTGCCAATGTTACGATATATATTTGCAATTTCAAATGTATATTAAAATAATTAGTTTATTTTTATATTTTAAAGATATTTCTTTCATCAGTGGTCTGAATGTTACTATGTTGGAAGTAAAATATGATGGTACTTTAGAAAGTGAATTAATTCTAAAGTATAGTCATATAGGTTTGGTGCTATATCATTGTAAGAAAAATTTATAGAAAACTATTTAACACCATAAGGGAACTTAATAGTCGTTAAATAAAAATGTGTGAACAAGATGAAAATTAGCAGAATATCCTCAAAAGTTTAATTTCATATGTCGTTATTGAGTGGTTTCGCTGATGTATATAAGAACTAAAAAAAAATCATTGAATTATGTTTTGTTTTTGCTTACTAAAATTAAGTAATATTCCATTATCTAAGTAAATTAAAACTAATTAAAATTTCTAATTGCTCAGCTAAATTGTACCTATTCATTCTAGCCAATTATACTAATTTTGAAGGTATATTTAAGCAAGATAATATTTTGCTTGCTATCTTTCAAGACTTTCCTAATTGAGTGTTTTGTAAGAGTGGTATACTGTTTTGGAAGGTTAGTTTAAATTTATATTTAACAAGGAAATATGAAGTGAGATTAAGTTTGATACTAGTGATGTCTGCATATTTGTTATTGTTGTAATTATTGTAGGGAGAGTTTTAACATTTGTTTTCTAATAGTTTATATTTGGAAGTGATAAACAGTGCTGAATTTGAATAATTTTAGACGTTTACATAAATCTGTAATGTCAATAGAATAACTGGCTTCGTTATATCGCTTGAGTCAACCGTGCGTTAATCCAAAATATAACTTCACATATTTATACCAATTATAAATAAAAAAACACTATAGTATGTTTAATAAATCCCTCTATGGCTGAGCCAAGTATTCATAATCTGTGTGAAATGTAATCTTGAATGCTGTACATTTGAATAGTTTTTTACCTTGCCGTATAATGAAGCCTTGTAAATAATTACCAAGCCTTTACTAGTTTGTATAAGAAATTGTTGAAACAAAATTTTGATATAAATGTTGTTTTATTTTTTACCCCTTCTGTATATGTTGCGTCACGACTTTAAAGAACAAATGAATCTAGGCATTTTGACTATTTCAAGTCCGCGTGATACCCTGCGGGAGAAGTTCAAAGAAATAGGTATTCTTACATTTGCTTCACAGTATATTTTGAGCAATTTTATTTTGGTACATAAAAATATAAAGAATTATAAAACGATAGGTGATGTTATATAATAGACAAAGTAGGAACTGACATAAGCTTGCGGCTCCTGCTTTGCGCCTAGCAAAAGTACGTAAATGGTTTGTGGGTTTGGGTATAAGATTCTAAAATAAAATTCCGCAATCAATTTTAGCCTTGCGATTACAGCAGTTTAAAAACTGTTAAAAAGAGGCTGATACAGAAAGCATACTACGCTGTTGAGGATTACGTAGATGATAAGAATGTGTGGATATAGCTACTCAATCCTGTACAAGACAGTAATGACTACATGTAACTAGTTATAAGAATTATATTTTTAAAAGAACAACCATCGAGTTTCTTGCTGGCTCTTCTCGGTAGGAACAGCTTTCCGAATAAGCAGTAGATTTTGACGATTAAAAAGCACTTGCTTACAAGTTTACTTGAATAAAGAATAATTCGAATTTGCAAAGAATTTGTATTGCATTTCGTTAATCTAAAGACCATCTATCAAGAAAAAATCCCTTCGAAAACTAGCTATTTATGCAACAAATAAATCTGTTCTGGACAATTGTTTTTATTAAAAAAAACACCTTCGTGACATATTTGAATTGTAAATAATTAATTTTTATAGCAAGTATTTGTTTCAGATAAATCGATATTTAATGTATGGCCTGCTTAGTTAGCTAAAGCAAACCTCAAAGAGCAGCCTTTTAAAATTGTGGCCATAATAGCCTCGGCTCAATAATCGTCACTTTATGTATGTCTGACTCTATCTGCCGTTTTTTTCTTTATCAGTTTAAGGACGCTAAATACCTTGACTCTTGAGCATTATAATCTTAGTATTTTGTTCCCTTGCTGCATACCATTTAAATGAATATCTTAAGAATTACCACAGAATAAAAAACATAAATTAAGAGCAGGTGACCCTTACTGGGGACAAAATACTACAAAGTACAAACTCTCATATTATAGTGTATCATCTATGCTACAAACTCTTGCGAAGCAGATATCTTATTGTATCGATCGTGTCGTAATGTTGAAAAATACGCCTATATTAGAGCTGGATGTTTTTCCCCTAAACCGTTATAAAAAACACTTTTTTACTGCGTAACGAACAAACGGGTTTTTTCTCTATAGCAGAAACCGTTTCTAAAAAACTAGTTGCGGTCGTCTCGATAGTCGATGGGCGGTCATAACTCATAGTATATCGAAAGACAAGCACGCAACGATAAATGCATGAGCAGATTTTCCCTTATCTTGCTCACACTTTCCATAAATACAGTTATAATAAGCGAGACAGAATGATCACTCCAAAGTCATTTCAACAGTTTCATGACACTTACTTATAAGTAATAAATAGTATACCTTAGTTGTATCAATATAAAGCTGATATTTCTTTGACATACATACGTGGCTTTATAAACCAGTTTCTTTAGTTTAGCAGTTCTTCATCGGACCTATGGAAAAGGTTAGTGTCATAGACCATGCAATTCGAAGAAAAAATAATTATGATTGTTTTGGTCGCTGTTAATAAATTCGTGCCGTTTTTAACCTCTCGTATGAACGGGCGTAAAAATTACGTCGCGTTAAAATTCCGCGTACGCCCCGTAGGCACGGTAAAAAAATACGTCCCGTTGTAATTCCGCGTAGGCGTAGTGGGTAGTGACCCTGCGTTAATCTCCGCGGGTCGCGGGCTCGATTCCCGCCGTGAGCCAACATTTCTATAAAACTTAAATTTGTTGATTCGTCGAGCCTGGGTGTATATTTGTATTTAAGTATGTATTTAAAATTACATATTAGTATATTTACCAGTTTTATTCACCCATAACACAAGTATTAAGTTACTTTACTTTGAGGATGTACGTCTGTGTGTGTAAGTGTTCTTTATATTTATTTATATTATCATATATTTATTTATATTTTTATTTTTTTTACCAATAAGGTTATTTTCTTTTTTTCAATTGACAGTTTAACCACTGTTTGTCATTTTTAACTCATGCTGAGTTAGCCTATAGTTGAGATAAACGGGTTAGTAATACTAAGATGATTGTATCTATACATTATATTGTAAACTATATATTGCGTTGACTTCCTATTTAAAAAAATAAATATAAGATAAATAAAATAGAATAAGATCATTTGATAATTTTATGGAAATATTGGTCCCAAGATAACACTTCAAGTCACTAATATGCGTTCAGCAAAAATAACCTGTACGACGACTGACTTTAGCCCTAAAGTATGGAAAACAATAACAACGAAATTATTAAATGATCGTGCTTTACTCTACTGGGACCGATCCATTATTACTGACAGGTATATTGTTGCCAATAAACCCGATATAGTTTTAGTGGATCGGTCAGCGCGTTGGGCAATTATTGTTGATATCACTGTCCCGCAAGGTGATAATCTCATACGAGCAGAAAAAGAAAAATTAACAAAATATTTATATTTAGCTCATGAGATGACCTCCATGTGGGATATTGATTCAACAATAATTGTTCCAATTGTTTTTTTTTTTTTTTTTTTTTCGAACTGACTGTATGCTGTTAGCCCTAATGGCTTTTACAGCGTCACCGGGCGGGACCGGTTAGTGGTCTTATCGCGAAGAGCCTCGACCAACATCTCAAGAGGCTCACGCTTAGTTGCTGGATCAAGCGCAGGATACAAAAGGCAGTGTTGCTTGAGACGACACGGATAGTGAGGAGGTTCCTGACTCTGTAGCCCTAACCACCGGGAGCTTGGGTCCTCTCTCCGCTCTCCGTGGATGGCAATTTTTTTATATTTTTAAATGTTTTATTTTGTTGTAGAAAATATTTAAAAATGTAAATCAATTTGTATATAAATAAACGAGTGAAATACGAAATTACAAAGCAATTTTTAATTTTCATAATTTTATTTCAGTGTTCTGGAAAATGTTTCGCATATAGATGCGCACGAGAATCCACTTCTATAATAAGTACTTCTGGATCGATAAACGACATCGTACTATGCACTCTCATGCAAAAACTAAATAACACGTCAGACCGTCGAGGGAGCTCGCGACGACCTGAAAGCAACGCTCGCGATTTTTCCGCGTTCGTGCGCATAGTAATAAGAAGTTTCGTATGTTCTATTTGGGTGACACCCAACGCTACCGCAATAAAATAGAACACAGCGCTAGAAAAATACGTCGCGTTTTAAATGAGCTGTCGTGTGACAAAAACCTGGATATCCATTTGTTTCATTTCGACGTATTTTTTATGACTCGTTATCGCGTTAAAATTCCACAATAGGCGTTATAAGAAGTTTCGTATGGTATATTCAGCTTAACGCCCTCGCCCTTACGACTAAAATGGAACATTGCACGATAAAATACGTCGCGATTTAAATACGCTGTCGTGGGAACAGATACCTGGATATCCATTTGTTTCAATACGACGTAATTTTTACGCGCGATAAAAATCCTCTCGTGCGTACGAAGGGTAACGAGGGGTAAGCGTCTTTTTAGAATATAGTGCACAAATGAGTGTTTTTTGAGAAGATATTAATTGTAAATAAAGTGTATTCGATATTAAATCCGTATAGTGTGTTAAGTATATGTATACTGTGTAGTTCATAAATAGTTGTTTTTTAAACCGTTTCTTTCGTCTAATAACTTTTCGTTTCGTTTTTAATAAAAGTAGTTTTTGCCCAGTTCTAGCCTATATGTACTTAGTTTTTTTTTTGTTGTACTAACAGATTCGTAATTTTACGTTAAAATATTAAGGTTTTTGCGATTGTACATGACTATTTTTTTTCAGTGCTCATCATCTTTTTTTGTTCTGAAAAAATACCTATTCAATATTTTGTACAACAAAAGTTTTTAGTTAGTAATCTATGAACAAAACTATCGAGATACGGTCTAATCTATGATACTGTCTTTAGTCTTCGCTGTTCAATACATTCGATATAATTGAAAAATCTATATGAAGCAATATATTTAATCTGTATACTAAAAAGTGTAAAAATATTATTTTGTAAATGGCAATAGTATTCCGAAATCAGATTAAATGACAAATAAAAGGTCAAATAAATCATTCAAAAATGTTCCAGCCCGCGTAACTATGCGAGTTACTCAGCGTAAATATTAGTGTGAGCTACAGGTGTGGTCCGAAGGAAATATTAGGTTTTGCTTTTCTACACTAGTCTCTGGCTGATCTTGTTTAATTATATAGATCTAATAACACTGTACTTTTATAAAATTGTGTAGGTACTGGATATTTATATGTATTCTATAACTTATCTGTGGTTATATATATTATATTCTATAATTCTTCATTCGTAAGGTTTTGATGTAAATTAAAGATGTTTTTCATATAGTGTCCTATTTATGACGGTTAAATATGATTTTGATAAATTAATCAACCAAAAAAGACTAATTTTACTTACAAACTTTACTAAATATAGTTATGATATTTGCTGAAACATTGTTGTTTTCTCTGGCCCTGATCGATAGCGGTGCAATTTTATTTCTTTTAGTGTACTACATCATTACTTTATCCGATCTTGAATGTGATTATTTAAACGCTCAAGAATGCTGCGATAAACTAAATTATTGGTTACTTCCGAAATATATAGCTCATATGTTTATAACTTTTTTGTTGTTCTTTCATGGACAGATCACTTTATTTGTGTGTAACTTGCCTTTGCTTGTTTGGTTAACCTACGAGTACTTCACGATACCACAAGGTAACTTGGGTGCCTACGATCCAGCGGAAATCCATAACCGAGGCCAGCTCAAGAAACACCTGAGGGATGTTATGATTAGCATTGGATACTATTTAATATTTTTCTTTATATATTTGTACTGCTTCATATTGGCGCTATTAAAGGGTGACCCCATCCGCCGTGGGAGCGATGATGATATTGTAACAGAAATATAACAAAGCAGATATGTCAGACGCATCCCCGAACGGTATGCATTCCCAGAGATCCGACGGGAGCACTAACCAAAATGAAGTGGTACAACAATTACGTCAGGTACCTCAATGTGTAAAGTTGACCTTAGATGAGAATATTGAAGCTTTTGTAAAAAAAAGGAAACTGGAAAGAGATATAGAACTACTTCAATGTAGCCCGGAATTGTGTGCCAAAGTAGCTACAAATTACATTATAGTCAAACAAATATTAAGTAATTTGTGCTGGCAGGAAAAATTAGTATGTGAGCAAGTATGTACCACTTGGCGATCAGCTATACATGCACTGAAAAAGGAACAGTTGAGTCCAGTAGACTTTGCTGTAGACTTACGTCCTCTCATTGTGACTTGGGCACTTATGAAAGCGTCCCAAAATTTTGTTAATGAGCCAATGGCGGTTATGACTTTTGTGAATGGCTCTGGAATTCACTTAATGAGTGAATGTGAGTTAATTGTGCCTGGTCCATGTGAAACACCTTGCTCATGTTTTCATAGTTGTAAGTATTTGTTAATTTATTTTATAGATGTAACTATCTGCACTCCATTGTAATAAACACAACAATCAGATAGTTAATAGGCATTAAAGTAAAAGAAATATTTAGATTAATTTAATAAGTAACTATCATAACTTATTATCATTTTTTTTTCTCTTGTACTACTTGAGATTTAACTAGTTTTATATATATACCACTGTACTGCGAGAGGAAAGTAAAGTGACCATAAATTCTCGTAAGTTAACTGATTGTAGGCTTTAAAAAAATGAATTATAAAGAAAACAGGCCTATACTCCATAGGATTAGGTATTTTTTTTATTAGTTCAACAGAAACATGATATTTCAGCTTCAGAGAAGTGTGGTTGTATTTTAGCTAGTTGTCAAATAATAATTATGTTCATATAAAATATAATTTGTTGAATTTTTAGATATTTCATTTAAAGGGATAAATAAAAATCTATAATTTTCCATTTCAGTACTAGATCTAGTGCATAAGTTTACCAGTGCACCAAAAGATTGTATGAACTTAATTAGAGCTGACTATATTTCGTACATGCCGCAGCCCACTGCTCCAACGTATAAACATACTATCACCCACTTGAAGACAACTCCGCACATAGTGGGCCTATCAATCCCTATGATACCAGATGTCAAAGCTTACAGTATAAATATAAAGTCGATGGGTGCCATGCAAAAACAATTTTATGATGTAGTTACTGATATTGCAAAAGACAGAATATTCAAAGGAATATTGATATATGTCACCGACAAATATATTTTGCAATCAGTTGAGGATATAGTCTTCTTAAATCACTTTAAAACTTTGTAAGTGTTGTTTTTATGTTGCTATGTTGATAAAATTGCAGTGCAATGCACTGGTCTAGTAGACCATCCTGAACAATGTTGCAAAAAGAAAAAAAATCTATTTAGTTGAATATGTGACTAGAAGATAGTGATGGTTGAATTGTGTGAAGTATACAAAAGTAATAGCATATAAATTCTACTATTACTTTTGTATGATGAATCTCCCCAATGTAACACCTAATTCTATAAATTATGTGTGAAGCATGGACAGCATATAAAAGAAGTAGCATTACAGTTGATGATTGATAAATTGATAAGAGAGAATTGAAGCATAAAATATGTTTTGCCGATCCAGTTACAGTGGGATAAGGGCAGGAGAATGATGATGACGTTTTATTACTTGCTTAATCCAATTTTCACATAAATATCCTAAGTAAAAAGATGAAAAAACAGCTATAACTATTTTTATTTTTCCAGACAACCGGATATACCCTATGCCTTAGGTGGTTGCATTATAGAAGACACTATATTTGACGAAGCAGGTATTAAAGAGATTGTTGATGGAATCAACAGCAGCAATGATTTTTATAGTGAAACTTTAATTTCAATGACAATATTTACTGTCCCGAAGAGTCCTGGGAGTAATGAGTTTAACTTTGATATGTACTCTCTTGTTATTGATTCATCAGAATGGCAAAAACCAAAGATACAACAATCTATAAAGGAGGTAAACATTGTCCCTCTTAATTATTTATTGTTTCAGTTTTAGTTAACACTTAAATTAATGTGTATCTTTATAAATAACCTAGCACATTTTACAGTAAGATTTTTTTAAACTTTATAAACTTATAAAAATTGGTTTATGTAATGTTCTCAATTCAACTTCTTTTTTGATTGATTTCGATTTTTTTTGTATTCTTGTATAAAAATGGTTAAAAAAAATAACATAAGAAGTGCTTGTGCATTTCTTATGATATTTTTTAATTTAAACATTAACAAGTTAATTACTTAAATTAAATTAAAGGTAATCTGAAAAACTAAATTATATTTTAGTAGTGATATATAATAAATATACTAATATAATTAATTCAATAAAAGCTTACTAATATAAATGTATACCCCTAATAAAACATAAAGATAGTCCCCTTTTACGACACCTCGGTAAGGGATGAGGGTGGTCTGTTCTACTCAGCCCAATACCACACGGCGGGTCGTCTTACCTTAGTCGCCTTTTACGACACCTCGGTAAAAAACGCGGGTGGTCTATTTACTCAACCGGATACCATACCGTGGGTCAATTTACCTTAATCGCCTTTTACGATACCTCGGTAAGAAAAGAGGGTGGTCTGTTTTACTCAGCCGGATACCACACGGCGGGTTGACAACATAATACACTACATTACCTTAATCGCCTTTTACGACACCTTGGTGAGAAATGAAAGTAGTCTATTCTACTCAGCCGGATACCACACGGCGGGTCGTCTTACCTTAGTCGCCTTTTACGACACCTCGGTAAAAAATGCGGGTGGTCTATTTACTCAACCGGATACCATACCGTGGGTCAATTTACCTTAATCGCCCTGTTACGATACCTCGGTAAGAAATGAGGGTGGTCTGTTCTACTCAGCCGGATACCACACGGCGGGTCGACTTACCTTAGTCGCCTTTTATGACACCTTGGTGAGAAATGCGGGTGGTCTGTTTACTCAACCGGATACCATACCGTGGGTCAATTTACCTTAATCGCCTTTTACGATACCTCGGTAAGAAATGAGGGTGGTCTGTTCTACTCAGCCGGATACCACACGGCGGGTCGACTTACCTTAGTCGCCTTTATGACACCTTGGTGAGAAATGCGGGTGGTCTATTTACTCAACCGGATACCATACCGTGGGTCAATTTACCTTAATCGCCTTTTACGATACCTCGGTAAGAAATGAGGGTGGTCTGTTCTACTCAGCCGGATACTACACGGCGGGTCGACTTACCTTAGTCGCCTTTTATGACACCTTGGTGAGAAATGAAAGTGGTCTATTCTAAATGATTTATAGAAGCAGGTGTTACTTTGCGGAATTCCATATTACAAGCAATATAACAGAACTAACTACTTTGCTATAATCCGCACGGGTTAAGTGAATGCATGCAAAGCCAATGTGTATGAAGCAGGCAAAATCTACGTACCTTATACATGCAGGACAAGCCACCACATGCACCCCAAGGCGCAATTCACCAGCAACAACGCACACAAAAGCAGCACACACACCCACCGCCAGCACCACCACCCAGTTTTTTATATGGTATGTAATATTGCAGTTTGCCAAGAAAGTGCCACAGTTTGAGCACAGCGCCGCCATCAAGCTGTCGTGCGTCGGACGCGACAAGAAACACAAAGCGGAGCAAGAGTTGTTCCGGGAAGGCTTCCCTAACACTAGACTTGTCGGTTGCTATGGTAATGGAGAACTGGGCATCAATCACCCGGAAATCCCACCCGTGGAACTTCCAAATCCATCTGCCAAACGGCAACGATCGGATCCCGGACCTGAATTTGGTATCATGTATTCGTATTCTACTGTCTTTGTATACATGGGATGGGGACGGGTACTGTCTACTGGACAATCTTAAATATATATGTTTAAAAATAAGGTCTCAATGTGTATTATGATAAATAAGGGGTGATTGATTTATTTTGCTATACCTATATATTATTATCGTAAAATGTATGTGATCCTTATCAATTCCCTTACCCTTGGCAGGACCTAGGATTTTTATTTATTTCTTGTTTAATAATAATAATAAATAATACATATATGGGAGTAATTTAATAAATGTGTTATGGATGGCAGACAACTGGTAAATATACCACATATATAATTTTAAATACAAATACACTCATGCTCGAAGAACCAACAAATTGTTTATAGAAGATGATGGCCGTTGGCGGGAATCGAACCCGTGACCCGCGGAGCTGAAGTCAGGGTTACTACCCACTGCGCTAACGGGCCAGTCAAAATTAGTTGTTTAAAATATATTTACATGATTCTCTCCATGTATATATTGATCTTTTATACAATAGTGTATAATCTATGCTGTGCTAAAAACAGGGCGTATTCCATCCCGTTTAAAAAAATCAATGAGTAATTTTGGAAGGTATATTTGTATAATTTATATAATTAGTTACTTTGCGGAGATCCATAATACAAGAGTAATAATAAGATCATTTTGCTATAATGCGCGTTAAAGTAAATAGGAAATATATATAATGCTAAATGTAGAGTGGACTATTTGTTTTCGTATCTAAAACATGCAGCATTCGTTAAAACACATGCGCAAATCTCCACCACCGCCACCACAATACACTAGCACTACACACGTTCACTATCACAAACTCAACAATCGTGTCGCCTCGTGTAGACTCCACGACTAAATCGCAAAGCGAAGCATTACCCAACCAATTTGCAATTGCAAAACCACAATTACACCCCCCAGAGATTTTAGAAATAGTAAAATTAACAGAAATGTGTATGGAACAAAATTATGTATGTATGGTACGCCGAGTATTTCGAAAATTGAATTTATTTTATTGACTTTCTCCCATCAACATATTGTTATAAAATTAAATATAATAAAATGATAGTATTGTATAAAAGTGTACACTTTTGTATAAAAGTAAATAAAGATTTATTGTTTATTAATTTTTTTTAAAATCTTATTTTAAATATAGATATTTAACTATAATTTAAATATAGATTGACTGTCCCGTTGGCGCAGTGGGTAGTGACCCTGCCTTCAGCTCCGCGGGTCGCGGGATCGATTTCCGCCGAAGGCCGACATTTTCTATAAACAATTTGTTGGTTCTTCGAGCCTGGGTGTGTATTTGTATTTAAGTATGTATTTAAAATTATATATGTAGTATATTTACCAGTGGTCCTTCACCCATAACACAAGTATTAAGTTACTTATTTTGGGGATGGACAACCGTGCGTGTAAGTGTCCTATATATTTATTTATTTCAGATAAAGTTTTTTTAAATTATTTATATAGTATACTAGCTTCGTCCGCGTCGAAATCAGTTGTCACAAACTTTTTTCCAAATTGTAATTTTAAACTTAAAAGTAGTTATCGTGACTTAACCGTAAGAGATAGAAACATACTATCGCATACTTTTTTGTAGTAGTTTTAAAGATCTATAATTCTCTAGTACATTACACATTACATTACATTAGCTTATCTCTGCTGGTTTACGCAACGCACGTGACTAAAACTCCCAGCAAGCAAGTTTTTTAACAACTACTCGATCTCTTCAACACAATTTACATAATACTGATATGTACTATTTATCTGAACTATTCGAAAGTATTGCATCTTTTTCTGCAAACCGTTCAAAAATCCGTTCTGTAGATTTTGAGAAAATCGATTCCATACAGTCATACAGCTTTCTAGGACTTTGTTTTATAATAAGTATAGATATTATAGTATAATTACAAATATATAATTACAAAGTATAATTTACAAATTATACTATAACATATATTTATATGTTCTTCTTTCTGCTACCCTTATCCCACTCTAAGTGGGGTCGGTACAACATGTTTTCCTCTTCCATTCTCTTCTATCATTCGTCAACTCTGGCGCTACTCCTTTTATATGCATGTCATACTTCACACATTCCAACCATCTCTTTTTAGGCCTCGCTCTAGTCACATATCCATCCACATTCATATCCAACACTCGTTTAGTCACATGATTTTCATCCCTCCTCATTACATGTCCATACCATCCCAATCTTGCACCTCTCATTTTTTCTACAATGGGCGCAACTTTCATACTTCCCCTTATATACTCATTTCTTATTTTATCCAATCTTGTCACATACATATATTTATATGTTATAGTATAATTTGTAAATTATACGTGCAGCTCGCCAAAAAAAAAAATTAAATTGGCCCCTTGATTTAAAAGGTGACTCACCCCTGGTCGACACTGTTCGCGCTTCCATTAAATTTTGTTAGTACTAAGTGTATAGCAAAATAAATCATTAATATATTTTGATTGTCTATTATAATTATAATAATGCATGCTGCTATTTAATACTAGGTGTAAGAAAAAAGTGATTTTAAAATAGTTAAGTTACAGTAAGTTTAATTTCTTATAATAAATATCATGTTAATAGAAATAAACATTACCTACCTATACCCTATGACATTCATAATATCAATTAGTGGAGCCACATTATACGTGTGTATTTTTTGTAGTTTACTTTCATACCTACTCGTATATAAGGGAGTAGGTATGAAAGTGTACTGCCAGTAGCTTTATTTAAATGAAACAGTCTTTGTTTAGTCGCCATATCTTTTTCGATTGATGAAAATGTTTAAAAAATCCTTTAATCGTTAAAAAATAAAAACTAAACATTGTTTAAAAAAAATGGAGACTCATTGAGGATGATTAAAGCCATTGACTTAGCCCAAGGAAGAAGGAGGATAGTGATGATGGAAAGGAAATTCTTTGAGATTAATGCTCAAACATTTCCTTTTCATTCAGACGTTCGGATAAGTACTATACGGATGAGTCGATTGCAATTTATGCTATTTGCGTACACGAAACGAGCAATCGTCGACCCACAATCTTTAACTTTCAAATTAAATACAAAATTTTGCATAAATTCTTTGAAGCAATTCGTATGTAAACAGACCACATTATGACTATTATGACATTTCATTCTGTTTGTACCATCGGAGAGGCTTCGACCCTTTCCTTATCTACTCGCAAAGTAATATCGCTAAGCGATTTAATATTTCTTAAATGTCTAGTGTATAGAAATGTCTATAGACTGAGAAGAAAAAGAAGGATAATCTTTTGTCCTCATCTACTTAAATCAGCGCCGTGTGGTATCCGGCTGAGTAGAATAAACCACTCTCATTTCTTTCCCGTGGTCTAAAAGGAAACTAAGTAAAATTGATGTCACGCAGGTGGCCGGTCATAAAATACCTAGCCAAAGCACATGACATGTGCCGGCCTCACTGAGTGGGAAAAGGCAGGAGAATAAAGATCTTAAATTAAGCATAACAAAACGATTCCCAGACACTAAAGATATATCGTAGGTCATTATGATATTGTGATCTCGGCAAAACATGTTTTATGTAAACATGTGATATGATTTGGCTAGGTGTTGTACGTCTGGCCACCTATCTGACGTCAACTTAACTTAGTCTCCTTTTACGACACCTCTGTAAGAAAGAGTGGTCTATTCCGCTCAGCCGGATACCACACGGCGGCATTTTTGATATCATATCACTACATAGTATAAAACAAAGTCGCTTTCTGTGTCTGTCCCTATGTCCCTATTTCCCTATGTATGCTTCAATCTTTAAAACTACGCAACAGATTTTGATGCGGTTTTTTTTTTATAGATAGAGTGATTCAAGAGGAAGGTTTATATGTACAATAACAGTCAATATGGAGTAGAGAAATACTGTAATTTTTGAGGTTTCTAACCTGATGTCGTAAATAATTACATTTTTTTCCGCTTACATTGCAAACGCAGGCTGAACACTATAAGATTTATCAAAACAATGTATTAAAAATTTGTACACCTTAAAAAGGTCTACAGAAAACTCCGCGAGGGTATATGTCTATCTCTTATGGATAACCCACAATAGCATTTTTTTCTCATTTACTTTTTACGAAAAATAACGCCCTCTTTTCAAAGCAATTTTAAGCAATACAGCATCAATCCTTATCCAATTAAGTACCTTAAATACATTGTTGATTTAATATAGATCAATATGGCCGTTTACAGCATGTAATTTAAATGAATATTTTCGAAGATATTACAGATTTAATATGCGATGCGTGCCTATAAATAGCGCATCGGAGGCCGCGCTTCGCCCTGTAGCACTTATAATTTAGCAGCGATTGTGTTAATTGTAAAAATAAAATACATAGAGAAAAATGTAAAAAGGAACTAGATAAAATGTATTATATAAATTAAGATATTCCAAAGATAGAAGGAAATCTTCATGGTATAGGGAAAGGGGAATTGTTTTACTCCAAATTTAACGCGTGCGGGCCGCGGGCAGTAATGAATAAATCAAAACTACTGGATCTATTTTAATCATTTTTTTCAGTGAGTGACAGCCTATACTTATATATTTTATACCCGTGCGAAGCAGGGGCGGGCCGCTAGTATATCCATAAAATTAACATTTGAAACATCGAATAAGAAATAGGGTATAGGACAAAACATTACTGGATATAAAGAGTCAATAGACCGGATTAGAGCAAAAAATAAATATACATACACAATTACTTTTGATCGTAAGTAATTGGAAAATAGTTCGTATGGATTTTTTATAATGAAACAGATATGTTAGATTCATATTATATAATTCGAAATTCGCGATATTGATTAATTCTAGCACAAATTGATATTTGAGCAAATCTATTAATAACTCTATAGCACATTTATTAATAATTATTACTAGAACTCATTCAAAATTGAAAAAAATAAGAAATATTTTTCTCATCACTAACTTCAAGTCTATATGTTCGTGTATATGAATCATAGTTATTATACTAGAAAAGGGAAGGCATACGCAGTATGAAAGTGTCGCAATTAATAATATAAGAAAAGATGAAACTCGAATACTTTGCCTAATCACACTACAGAAGATCATGAGACTGATAGATATACCCTCATTTGCTTTCTCTATATTGTAATGTCACATTCTAGGCTAGCTTCCATTCTCTAGTGTAATAACTCTGTAATATGAATATTTTATATAAAATATTTAGCATTTATTAAAATTACGTAATCAATGTCTAGCTGAACTGTTAAGTGAAGCATTTATTAGTAATACTTTGTACTTTTATTCTTAAATGTGTCGTGTCAGTGTTAGGGATAAGGAGCTTTTTAAATTCATAAAATGACGAAATATATAATTTATAGAATTAGACGTTATTTCGCTGAGATCCGTAATACTTTTGTCGAAATATATGCTAGAAGGCTCATTCTTATATGATTACGATCGGCTCAGTAATTTCGATGTGTGCATTTTTTGTGTTACACATAGTACTCAGAGAGGCCATTTAGTATTCGTCAAATATTAAGCCGCAAAAGTGATTCATATTTAGTTCCGTACACTCCATCTATCTTTTTTTAATATATGTATAAAACTACTATAGGCTTTTTATCAAGAGCTTTTTTGTAGTGTAAATTTTAATAAGTATATATAACAAAATTTTGCAGTAATTGTCATGTCTTGTCTTAAAAGTCCTTCAAAAAACTGTGCGAACTTCTATGAGAGAAGTAGCGTCCTCCCTCTATTATATGTCTCAGTGCTCGGAATAGTACATATATAGCCAAAATGTGCAATATATTAAGGTATAAGCATGTCACAAAATTAGATATCATTATGATAGTATGTTGCATGCATATTTAGTTATTATACTTGTCTTGTTATATTTACTGTTTTTTTTTTTAATAAAATTACAGTAAATTTCTAAGAACTATGCTATGATAGGTAAGCAGTAGGTTTGATGTAATTTGTAACTGTGAAAAGGGCAGTTTATAAATAAATAAATAAATAACGATGTAGTTTTATTTTCCAACCCAAAAATAACATTTAACATTATAACCTAACTCATTATACAGAAAGAATGTATTTATATATATATATATACATACATATATATATATATATATATATATTTATCTATACTTATATACTAATATTATAAAGAGGAAAGATTTGTATGGTTGTAATCTTTTCACGCAAAAACTACTGGACCGATTTCAAAAATTCTTTCACCATTGAAAATCTGCTTCTTCACTGAGCAACATAGGCTATATGTCATTTTCAAAAAAAATAGGGATCCCTAATAAAATTGTAATAAGTTGTGAAAAATTCAGTCGTAAACATCTTTCATCGCGTGTGGAAACTACTGAGGATAAAAAAAAAAATGTTCTACAGTATTATATCAATCAACAAAAAATTCCGCGATACCATATTTCTAACTATTATAGTTATACCAATATAACTAATTTTTTAAAATTGTAAAAGTTGATAAAATTGCCGACAATAATCAAACTATTTCATTCATATCTCTGTACTAATCCTTATCCCATTTAATGATATTTTATTAAAAACTATTTCATACCTGTAAAATACTTTTTAAATTATTAAAATCCGACATCCCAATCAAAAGATATTACGAATTTAAGAATACGGATAAATCGAAAGAAAATAATGCCATAACAAATTCATTGTAGCGACCGTTATAGCAGGGCCTGTATTTGGTGAGTTAGGTCTTATTCCAAGAATACTAATTAAATAATCTACAAATAAATCTATAGCCTGACTTAGTAGACTTTCCAATACCACGAGATCAGTACGGACGCGGGTGAAACCGCGGGGCATTGCTAGTATATTATAAATCGGTATACTGATCATTAATAGAAATTCGGCAAATCCAAATCAAAATAAAATTGTGAAAAAACTATTTTCTTTTTCCTTTTACTACTAATTAAAACATGGTCGATTTATTTATTTGTTAATTATTTATACATATAAAGAAAATGAATGCATTTACTGAATTAAATAAATTTAGATTTACTGCTTGTATTCATAGAATGTGCCGTTTCCGCTATTCCACACTAGATGTAGCAGTACCCAGTTGTGCCGCGTTAAAGTTGTTCTTTTGGAGAACTATAGCATATTTTCTCATGGGCCGAAAATTTTGCTAATTGCTCGTTATTTGATAATTATCATAGTGGTATGGTCTCGTCTTCGTTGGTATAATGTGTAGTATACACTTACTTTGGTTAATTTACTATATATAATAGTATAGCTCTTTTAAACCTCTGGCTACTTTTGATCTTATGCCCCTAATTAGTGGATGTTTTAGTTCTATACGTGCACTGTTGGAAGTCTTGTTTACAGCGTCATGTTTGTTGCTTATTAAAATTCGTAGTCCACACATTTGAATATTAGTAAATGACACTATTAAAACTATCGCTTGACCAGATCTTTGTTACACATGCATTCTGGTGACAATATTTGGCAAGTCATATGGCGTTGTCGTTATTTTGGACGTGAAGTGTGAACTGGTGCATATAGCGGTGTTTCAAACAATAACGGCCGTGTTTAAGCTACTGCTAATTAGGGATCCGTGGAGCCCGAAAAAAAATAAACATTTCGTTCTAAATGATCTAATTAAGGTTATCCTAAAAAAAACACGTAAATTCTTTTTACATATAGATATTTTTACGAGTTTCTACGTTTTAACATTTCTAAAATATAACTAACATAATCATCAACATCATCCTGCCCTTATCCCATTATAAGTGGGGTCGGCCCAACATGTCACATGATTTGGCTATGAATTTTTAAAATTTCTAAAATATAACTAACACAGTGAATAAGTCCTCTATGACCTCTATACTCGTACTTATTAGGTCTGATGTTTAAGCGTTTCTTAAAAGTTTTAGGGTGACGTATCAACTACATTTTTTTGATTATGACATATAATTGCCATGCCAAACATAAGTTTTTCAAATTTCCTTTGTTATTTTTCGCTTAACTAAACCATTTAGTATTAACAAAAAGAAAGGACTGTTAAGTGATCGACTTCTTTAAATCTTATGTAACCAAATTTGACAACAACTGTACATGAGCTTATATATTTTCTAGTATTATAATTAACATATAAATTATAAAATTGTCTTATATTCGGCAAAAGTAGTGCTTAGCTTAATTTCACAGAAATATATTAATGAACTAATGAGAAAACCGCTTCCGCCATTCTTTCGAAATAACTTATCACCTAATCGAGTGCACCATGTGAAGAAACATATTCATATCACCAAGTACTATCAAATAAAATACAATGCATAGAACATGGAACTTTATTCTTCGGATTGGGTGTACGTACTTCAGGGTTAAAAATTAAAGTTTATAAGTTAGAACGGCTTAAATGGTCAAAACAATGCAATTCTTATAAAGTCTTCAATCGTCAATTCTCTTTGTGGAGTAATAGAAAAAGAATGTATTAAATTTGGTATTCAAATTGATCACTAACATATTCAAAAATCAATTGTCCTACAAACGTTAAGAAAAAATTGTGCAATTTTGTTGCAACGACCCGAATAAATAATTTTGGACATTTTCTATGTGTTAATATAGTGAATTGAGTAAAAAAATAAATCCAAGTATTCTACAATTTCCTTTATATTTCCAAATATGTTCTCTCCAAAGATCTAAGACATTCTCCATACTTCAGTTCTCTCGATGCTCGGCAGTGTTCAGTTAAGCGTTCTGTCGTTTGCACGCTTTTCTAAAGCTTTCCGCTTGAACCGATCGCACACACGCGGTTCAATACGCGACGGAATAATAAAAGTCTAGTTTAAAATATTTTGACTAATGGTGAGAACATATTGGTAGTCTCGACAGTTAAATTTGCATTAACAATTTGGAAATCGTAAGATTATATATCATACTTTTTTCGTATTTATAGACAGCCCGGTATAGGACTATAAAATAAATCGACTTTTGGCTACTTATCCTTACGTAAAAAAAATTCAATCAATGGATACTAGGAATAAATTATATACGCCGTAAAAATAAGTTAAATGTTTCAAAGAGTGTTGTATTAAATATACCTATATGGTATAATATATAATATATTTTAAAGTCGTAGGTACGTAAACTATAAAACGTTTTAATAAATAAATAAATTCACTAACAAAAGGCCATTAAATTTTGTTAAATACCCATCATTTTCTATACGTAAGTTTTGTCGCTTTTGGTAAAGGAATAAATGGAATAATAAAATTATTCAAATAAAATAGAAAACTACAGACGGATAATGGAATTTTTGTGTAGTTGAATTTTAAATTTTATATTAACGTATCAATGTGCTTGTTTAAATGTTGTTTAATGTAGATTTAAATCTGTGTAAGATTTTTGCATGACTCACAGTTTATTAACTTATCTCTAAAGCTATTCTTTGAATGAATTAGATGCTTTTTCTTGATTATTTTTGCAAAAGTTATTAATCAGCATATTTTAGCATTCACATATGATATTCATTTATCGTATTATTAAAAGAAATCCGATAGAAAAAATATGTATTTATGTTCCAAAGGTAAAACAAAACTATAAATATATTTAAAAATGCACACAAGACGAAATTTTTAATTATATTTAAAGCAATTTATAGTGGAGAGAAAAGCGCTACACCTAAGTCAATTAGCATAGAAAATAGATTTAAAAAAAGTTAATATTTCATATTGTTTTGGCAAAAAAAACAATACCTGAAAATCTATTATTACACTTATGTAAAAAGATTATTAGATTTATTAATCAAAATTTATTTAATACAAAATATTTACTATGTTAAGTTATGTTTGATAAATTCTCAGTAATAATCTTTTGAATGATTACGACCCTTATCATATTCACGTCTCAGTAGTAATAACAATCGACTGCAATTATAGAAATAAAAATCTGCTAGATTCGTCTCATTTTTATGTGATGAATTAAATTCATCATCATTAGTGAACAGAATGTCTCAAGTAGCGATGTAGAGAAGTCAGCGAAATTGACCTGAATTAGAAGATAAAGAGTTATCGCTACTTCTATGCGTGATGGTTTTTCGTGTTTTAGCTATCTCTAATGCAATTTGCACACTAAAGACATAAAAAATCGTATAAATTTGTTTGAGGTTATTTTTTATAATATTAAAGAAATTAATTTAGGTTAATATACTTTCTCTTCATAAAATTTAAAGAGATATTGAATTGATTGTTAAGCTGTTGGAGCGTGGGTTAAACACCCAAGTAAGAAGTACCGGACTCGTTTCTTAGTTGCATCCACTTTAAAAATTAGATATATAAAATATGCCACAGAGCGAATTAAATTGAAGGTACAAAAGTAATAATAATATTTTGCTATAATCCGCGATACGGTAAATAGAAAATATATATAGTGTTAAATGTATAGTGGATTATTCGTTTTTTCATACCCGATACGTGCAGGATTCGTAAAAATACATGCACAAACCTCCACCACTTCCACCACAATACACAAGCACTACACACGTTCACTATCACAAACTCAACAATCGTTTCGCCCCGCAACCGTGGAGTCGTGGAGTCTATCTCCTGATGATGCTTCGGTTGCGGGGCGAAACGATTGTTGAGTTTGTGATAGTGAACGTGTGTAGTGCTTGTGTGTTGTAGTGGAAGTGATGGAGATTTGTGCATGTGTTTTTACGAATCCTGCATGTAACGGGTATGAAAAAACGGATAGTCCACTATACAGTTAACACTATATATATTTTCTATTTACTGTATCGCGGATTACAACAAAATAATTTTATTATTACTTTTGTGTTATGGATCTCCGCAAAGTAACGCCTAATTCTATAAATTATTTAAATTGAAGGTTCTTATTACTATTACTACTTAGTACCCTTTTGATAAAACTCTCCTGAGAAAGTGGATTTCAATAAGACATGGAAAAACCTAGATTCTTAGTAAATATAGCATCCCTTTAGGATATAAATGCCATTTTTTAACAATAAAAGTTGATAATTTTCAATCATTGTTACCGTCGTAAGCGAGCTGTAGCATTACATGAGGTCTCGGGTTTGATTCCGTTACGAGGTCGAGTCACTACTGTGGTCAGTTAGGAAGTCGCTTAGGAAGTAACCTAGTAGTAGTCACCACCCCACCGGCGAAGCCTTTATATACGATTTAGTATTTCGGTATGATGGTGTATAAGCCGTAAATGTTTCAATGAATTTACACGCTTCCATCTTAGACTTAATCTATATACATATAACGTTAATTGACTTCGAAATTAAGCGCAAGCTATAACCCAGTATTTTCTTTAAAGTTTAGTTTAAGTTCTGCGCGTTTCTAAGAGTTCACAAAAGCGAGAGACAGCAGTGCATTTTTGACAAATTGTGAGAAAGTGGCTGTTGTGGCTTTAAATAGGCGAAATTCATGTATAGCACCCGGCAATAAATAATGCACATCGAGGCTTAAAGAGAAAAAATCGGCTAGATTCTACTTCATAGAGCATTGTCTCTGTCGCACAGACTGACGAACCCGTGTGAAACGTCACATACTAACTGAATGACAATGACAGCGCTCTACGAAACCGAACTGGCCGGCTGTTGCGTTCTAAACATCGATGTGCATTATTTAATGCCGGTTACTATAACCGCGTCAACTATCATTTTTCGATTTTGTTATGTTTAATATTTATAAGAAATCAGTAGCTCATATTTATGTTATTCACACACTATCGTTAGCACAAACGGTAAAATGAAAGCTGGACGTTAATAAACATTTTGAGGTTAATTGTGAGTACGTAATTTGGTGTAAAGTATTAAACATGAGTATAAAATGGCAATGTTATTAATTTGTATTTCAAATAGCTATGAAAATGTATAATTTAAATTTTATCTGTGAATACTTCAAACAGATTTAAAAAATTTGTGCAGTTATTTCGAGCCACTCGGAGTTTCTAATAGAAACACAAATGATAATTAGGATACGTATATATTATTTTCATGACTATTAACAAAATATCTTTAAACATTTTTGCTAAATCTTTTCTTCAAAAGGATCGTGGAAAATATATTGCTACAATAACTTTAAAAAAATCTATCAATGTTATTTGTTAGGTTGTACTTACTAGCTTTACTTAATAGGAGCAACCATTTTGACCAGAAGCAAACTTGTTATCAACTAACAAAAATAGCACGCGTCGAAAGTGAGAGTACATTTGAATAAATAAATAATTCATAATATGAACATGTCAAATTTAAATCAATCAGACAATCTCCGTACTTAAATTTGGGACAGATACTTCTAACAGTAGTCATAGATAATATTTACAATCTAGAAACATTTTGGAACAAAGTCCCCAAAAGCTGTCTGTCGGTGAGGATGGTATGCTGTCTGTCCGTGTGTGTATATTGTTTTCTCAAAATCTTATGAACGTATCTTTGTACGGTTTTTACTAACAGATAGTGCAATACTTCCGCAAGGTTTAGTTTAATAGTACACTACCTTTTTATGTAAATTGTGTTGAATAGTCGCGCGGTTGCAAAACTCACTGCCAAAACCGCTGGCAAAGCTAGTAGGTATTCTATAAAATTAAACCATTGAAGTTCACTAATGTGACAATAATAGAAAAGCACCATATCGTAGACGATTCAAAATTGATTTTCTTTTTAACCATCAATCTTAACAATACAGTTCAGTCGTTCATTTAGAATAATTTAATTTCCCAATGTAACTACAACTTCTTTAAACCATATAAATTCCGACATCGCAATGACTAATCAAAGTCATCAGCCCTCCACTACGCGTCGCCCTAAGCCGTGGTCCGGCCTCACAGGAGGCACCCTTAGGACGACGTTCCCCGACTTAAGTAGAGCTTCTGCGCTCTACTCCCTGCATTTCGCAACTTCGGCGATGCTTCTGCGCTCGCCCGTCCCGCCCGGTGACGCTGTAAAAGCCGTTAGGGCTAACAGCATACAGTCAGTTCGAAAAAAAAAATTCTACTTGATTGTACTTCTAACATTTCATGTTATGATCGTTCTCTGTACAGGCGATAAAGAGAAGGTTTATGTAAAAAATGTTGACTATCCTTGCAGAATAAGCGAATCGCCTGAGTACAGGTTGTACAGTAGTACAAACAATATGTAACTCTTTATAACTATACAAAACAACACGCACCAGACCGCGTAAAATAATTCAAAATACTTTATAGAACGTTGAATAATTAATGTGGACAATTCCGAGTGGAGAGTCACATCGTGCAAAAAATATAGACATACTTATTTTTATACGTGTTTAACTGATACTGTGCATGCTACGGAGTTCGCTCGAAATAAACACAAGTGAAAGTTCGTTATAATTTTCTCTGTGAGACTGTCGGCAAAAGTGAAAAGACAACAGAATGGACCACGTATTTCGGCAACGGAGAATCAGCGTGCCTAAGCGGTGAGTATGTAAAAAAATATTTATATTGAATAGCCGACCAAACTATGAAGTTATGGCTTAGTCAGATCAGAATGAAACTACATCGTACAAATACTTATGTTTTCTAATATTTTTTTTTAGATATTGATAGCCGGGTAGTTTTTCTATTATACCTTATTTATTTATTTTATTTACTTATTTAAGTAAATAAAATATATTATACTTTAAGGGAAACAAAAAATTATAATAAAACTTAAAATATTAGACGTATGGGGTAGATAGAAATCAGCAAAGTTTCCACTGATAAAAAATCCACTTATGTGTCTAATTGATGATTATAATTTATCACACATTTATTACACGCTTTTCGGTGAAGGAAATCATCTTGAGGAACCTGTATCACGCTAGATAATTGAAGTGATATGTGTAGCCTACCAATACGCATTGGAGCAACGTGGTAAGTCTAAGCTACAAATCTTCACTCCAAAAGCGGAGAGGAAGCCTATGCCAAGCTGTAGGATGGTAACAGGCCGTTACTTTAATTTTTTTTAAAGATAATTGTGTTAAAAGATCACAAAAGATTGTGATCTTTAAACATAATTGTCAGAGGTTATTGATTCTTCGCTTCATTTGTTGATTGAATACTTTGATAGCCCAGCGGTGAGAACGTTTGACTCTTTCACAGGTCACGGGTCTAAACCCCCGGCAAATATCCAATGAGTTTTCTGTTAAACTTATGTGTCTAAACGATATTCGCTTTTCGGTGAAGGACAACATCGCGAAGAAACCTGCAGTTCCCCAGAGAGAGATTTTCTAAGGATATGTGTAATCTACCAATCCACATAGGATCAGCGTGGTGGGTCTTAGCTTCAACCCTTTTCTCCAAAAATGGATAGAGGAGGACTATGCACATTGCTATTTATTTATTTATTTATTCGGATCTTCAACAGCATTACCCGATAAATCATCCAACATATATCCCATATAGTTTTATATTAAATATGTAGTACCAAATATAGAAGAACACATCATTCTTAGTTACAAAGTCACAAATTATAAACCTAAAAGTAAACACTAGAGAATAATGAAAACATAGAAAAAAAGTAGAAAACAACAACATTAAGCCTCAACTATTATAACTATGAAATTAAAATTTTGGAACATTTTTACATGAACGATGAAAGCCCATCGCAGCCAATATCCGGTGATAATGTATCCTTTGTGCAGATATTGTATAAGCGCGAGATGCGTGATATTGGGGTATTCTGCAGTTTCGTTCTAGAAAATTTGGTCTTAAAGAAAGGTCATGGAATGCGAGGAGGTATTCGAGGTACGTTAATACTAAATCTACTAAACAGTTCAGTAGCATCTATACCTAAATAAATAATAGAATTTTGCGGAGCTCTGTAATACAAAAGTAATATAAATATTATTTTGCTATAATACACGATAAAATTATTTTATTGTATTAGAGTTATCCTAATAGTAAAGTATGCACCCAAATCTGCTTATATAGGCACGTATCAATTCGGGCGACCCACCAAAACAAATGGACATCCTAAAACTGTAAACGCTTTTTACCCCTGTCGATCAAACCAATAATATAGATTGCGATGAAACATCCGCTAGACCGATAATAATGAAATTTCTCACGATTGAAGGTTACTACTGAGGTAAAATATAGGATAAAAAATTGCCGTTTTGTTTCGTGACCAATGAAAAAACACACATTGAATTATTGAGGGTAATTAAATGCTAAGTTGGCGCGGAAGAAGTCGCGGATACCACTAGTGAAAAATAAGAAACTGAACCAGAGCAAATCGTGGCCGAATTTAATTTGTGAAAAAATACAATTCTAATTCATTGTATTCATACATTATTCATAACAGAGTTACTGCCTGTTGAAAATATTTTCTAATTTTAATGTAATTAGTAAACTAACTAATTATTTGTAAGAGATGTTTTGTCATAATTTAGTTATTGACAGATATGTTTTGCGGTGATTCAATGAACAGGTTCATCCTTATTAAATTATGTTAATGATATCAAAGTTTACTTACACATTCACACTGACTGGCCCGTTGGCGCAGTGGGTAGCGACCCTGCCTTCAGCTCCACGGGTCGCGGGTTCAATTCCCGCCGAGGGCCAACATTTTTTATAAACAAGTTGTTGGTTCTACGAGCCTGAGTGTGTATTTGTATCTAAGTATATATTTAAAATTATATATGTGGTATATCTACCAGTTGTCTGTCAACCATAACACAAGTATTAAGTTACTTACTTTGTGGATGGATGACCGTGCGTGTAAGAGTCCCATATATATTTATTTATATATTTATTGGTTGGTTTACTCATTTAGAGATGTTACTTATATTATACAGATAAAGTTACAGAGAGTTTAAGTGCAGAAGCTAATGACAACCATATAAACTTATAATATACATAGTTTATTGTCTTTTTTTTACTTACTATTGGTTGTTTATTGTATCCCTATCTCGCTGGTGGAAATTTTACATACTTTTCCAATCGCGATGACAATGCATGTTTATGATAAGCATGACATGACAGCATTGGTCCCAAACGAGGGAACTCCTCAACGGTTAACGATAGGGACATGAAATTTTGTTAAACCTTTTTAATAGCTTTTGTAACTTGACCTGTTAATATTCAAATTAAAAATTGCAAGTGAATTTAAATTCGTGTGGAAAATGTTGCCATATTAAATATAGATTAAGTTCTAATTAAATTCTACTAATACACAAGCTAGAGCAAAACTGGATAGAATCAATGCCAAATTTCAGGGTTTTGTATGGCGTTGAATATTACTTACGAAAAAGTCTGTCTTAATCTTGAAATTTTTTTTTCATCCCCACTATTTCAACCGATTTTATTTTCTCCGTCGTGGATAGATGTTACTAAATATAAGTGATTTGCTTGTAATCCACAATTATTAAAGATAAAAATACGCGGCTTGTAAATTTTATGATTAAGCCAATCGAGAAAACTTAGAAGTGATATTAAAAATATGCTATTAGGAGTTTTAGAAAACTTTTATTGTCTTTATCGAATTTATTTTACAATAGATACAACTTACGAAACTAACAAAGTCAACAACAAAACAAACACCACTTAAACAATGGTTAAATTATACAAATTTAGATTTCAAAATTCTGAACAATGATCTTAACTTTCTAAAAATATTACATAAAGTGTACAAATAAGCAACAAAAGAAAAATGCGTGGTAACATAATTAAAGCGTATAAAGCTTAACTTCTTAACTTATGTTAAGAGATAAAATCGGCTTATTTTAAGATGAGGGAATATAAGGAAAAGGTGAAAATACCAAATGCTTTTTTTAGGAACATATGGTACATAATTGAGTGATAATAACATAATGGACATTGTAAGTATTAAAACTTTAGTTGACGCGAAAGCAGTGGTCGTACAGCTTGTAAAAATTATATTCACTACAGCTCTAAACATTTCCCATATTAATAAATTATTTATTAATGAAGAATACATGATTTTACAAATTTCATTAAGGGTATACATTTTCTGTTCTGTTCGGTCGCCATAAATTTTGATAAGGTCCTACGGTGAGCGAAACTAGATAGAATAAACTTTGCAGTAGTAGCCAATGCGAAATAATTTATTGCTCGGAGACACGCAGGCAACTGATATAAGAAATATGATATAGGTATAAAGATTTAAAGGAATTACGTTTGATGTAATAAATAAATGTAAGTATAAGCTACGTAATTAAAATAAATACTAAAAACCAGTTGCAAGACCAACTGATATTAATTATTGACGATGTATAGTACCCAGCAATACATAATGCACATCGAGAACATAGAACGAACACGGGTTCGTCAGTCTGTGCGACAGAGACAATGCTCTATGAAGCAGAATCTAGCCTCTCTCTGAGCCTCGATGTGCATTATTTATTGCGGCGTACTATAAGTCAACTAAAACGCACAAAATAAACAATTTAAAAGCTCTCTTTATTTGTTGATTTTTTTAGTAAGTTTTTAATTTTACGCGAATTCAGGCTAATATTGAAATTGTTGGATTGACGTCCAATTCAATAAGTTTACAGGCATACTTGTAATGTAAATGTGTAATATAAATCTTAATTTCCATATACATTTCTTCCTTCGGCGTTGGATACTTATATTCAAACTATGACTAAACTACGTTTCCTTCTACCGACAAGACAAGACAAGTCCTTTATATTATTAGTGTAAAAATAAAATTATAATCTCTATATCCCATTAAGTTTATAGAATTAGGTGTTACTTTGCGGAGATCCATAATAATACGTAGCCCTCCAAAGCTAAAAATTACTTACACCCGTACAGTGAAGCGCTAAAATATAAAATGAATGGTTTTAGTCTGTAATTTATTTGGCTAACGTACTGACAACAATCGCAATTACTAAAAGTATGATAGAGTTTTATATTTTTACAATTAGAATTTGACAGCATGTATGTACTGTCTAATAAACTCACATACGCATTATTAAAATGTAATCATAACATCTTCATTTGTTTTTGATGTCACTGTAACGTTAGAACAGCTTGAACAGAAGTGTGAGAAGTGCAATAATTACTTCACATTTGCGGTCACTGTATTCAGAACACTCGCGATTAAGGCGCTGAACAGAGCCAAATAGGCTGACTTTAAACACGTTTTTAACAAAAGCTATAGGGATGACGATTAAAAGAAAAATATATGTTAATATACATCATATCTCAGAGAGAATGTAAGATTTCAAAACACAATTACGATACTTTTTTTCGATAAAAAAAATTGGTAAATAGACCTCTGATTTTTACTTTGATCGTAAATATCTCTAATATTTATCAACAAAAATTGGTAAAATTAATAAGACTAATAAATCATTATAATATAAAGAGAATGTAAGATTTAAATTTTGAATTAATTAAGATATTTCATTCAAATTAAATATTTTTTATAAAAAATATTAAATATTTGCGCCAGCTCTGTTCAGCGCCTTAAGGCGCTGAACAGAGCTGATGTAAATTCAGATTTCGGCATATAAGCCACGCCCACAATTTCTGCGACGGCGTAGCGATAAACTTAATTTTTTAACACCCATTGTAGGTGTACACTATTTTATCCAAACTTTTTTTGTACAATTTATTTAAAAAACTTATGTCTAATTAATCTTATAAAACTAAGTATGCTGAAACTATAACTAAACACCTAAAAAAAGACATATTATCAACAAGGAATAGTCACAAAAGGCGGCAGCTAGCGACACACGTCCGTATAGCAGCGCGCCTCAGCGATCACTGTCTATATTCGTAGATGTAAAAGAGAAGCGAGACGATGACTCGTTTCAGTTTTGCTATTTTCTAAAAAATATTTAATTTGAATGAAATATCTTAATTAATTCAAAATTTAAATCTTACATTCTCTTTATATTATAATGATTTATTAGTCTTATTAATTTTACCAATTTTTGTTGATAAATATTAGAGATATTTACGATAAAAGTAAAAATCAGAGGTCTATTTACCAATTTTTTTTATCGAAAAAAAGTATCGTCATCATGTTTTGAAATCTTACATTCTCTCTGAGATATGATGTATATTACCATATATTTTTCTTTTAATCGTCATCCCTATATCTTTTGTTAAAAACGTGTTTAAAGTCAGCCTATTTGGCTCTGTTCAGCGCCTTAAGATGTATATGTAACTTTCTAACAATAATTTCTTTGGATTCTGAACAATGTTCTACTTATATAGTGCGTACAACTGTACGTTTGTTTACAGTAACTGATTATACTTTATACTTTATGATTTCTGTCTTAAAATACTATAGGTATATCAATATAGTACAAAAATTTATTAAAGCCATCATATAGTTATAATCATTTGTATTTTATTCACTCATTTTGGTATTTCTTAATAACTTTTATAACGAACTCTACCCTTCGACCGCGATAAATATCTTTTTATCCAAGAATTCCTTCGTCCCAAGTTTGTAATATCGTCCCTAGTTTTTTCTATTCATTTTATTACTTTATTTTAAAACTATGTCAATGCTTCTTCTTTTGTATAATCTTACACGTTAAAAATCAATAAGAATTCAATTCATCTTAACTTTTTTAAAGAGTTTTTAAATCATGTGTATCTTGAGAAAACATCGTGAAAAAACTTGTGTAAACATAATTTCACTACTTAAAAAAAGTAACATGGTGATTGCATATCAATTTGTCTAAAATGTTTTGCACAGCTGTGGAATATAAATTCCACAGCTGTGCAAAACATTTTAGACACGTTACTTAACCTTCACTTATTAGTTTCGTTGTAAAAAATCTGTATTAAAAGTGATAATTGTGCGTATTCATGCTATAATATCACGAGAGTGAAAATTGTCTTCAAAACTCTGGTATTCTAACATTCACGGTTTGTTAACCGCTGATTACCTAATGTTACAATAAATTATGCAGCATCGAAAATATTTTGGTTAGCCAATATCCCGCAATACTATTATTGATTGAAAGATATAAATATAACATAATATTGCACAGTATATTCAGAGCATATTGGGAAGAAAAAACTAACCTACTACGTTCATTAAGTAACCTTGCTCGTATGTCAAATTGCTCGTATCTCAAAGCAATTTTCCTCATTAAAAGTAATTGAAATGCTATTAATCCCAAGTTATTTTCAGCAAATCACCGATATCGCTTGTGCATTCTCACATATGCTTGGCGTTAAGGTTCCTTTAGATTGAATTTCATGGATTGCGGCGTTATATTCTTTATAAACTCCTCCTATTTAAGCATAGTACATTTGTTGTGCTACACCCCTAGTTCATCGCCAAGTCAATTACTTGTACAACTTGCTCGTGTTATTCTGTGATTTCACGCTTAATTCAATAGACATCATCATCTTCCTCGAACTCATGGCTATAAAAAAATGTGATAATGTTTTGTAAATGTAAACATACCTATAGCAAATAACGCGAATCCAACTTAACAAAAAAGCACACCGACTGGGCTCTAGTCTGAGATAGGAGAACAGGCCTAACATGAACTTTTAGAAAACGATTTAATTCAAAGCCAGTAGCTAAACTCAACCGCTCTCTTTTCGTACCATGAAGTGTTGATTGCATTGGGGTCGTAATGTTTGTAAAGGAGAACGTTAGATGAACTATAGATAACTGTCTCTTTTACTCAAATGTTTTAGGACGCATTCCGAACGCTCATTCGGCAACGACTTAAAGTGCGCATAAGGCGCAATAAGAGTTCATGGTAGGCCTGCTGTTAGACGCTGCACCGACACCAGTGTCCATGACCACGGTCGCGTGCAGCGGAGTATGTGCGATTGCTAGTATCTAAAATATTGCTCGCATCTCAAAGCAAAATATAGGTCACTCAGCGGCTCGTATTTCAAAATAATAACAATAACTAGTAAAAAAAGATCTTCTCTTCATTATTAACCTTTTACTTTGCGACAGTTATCACAGTCCAGTCGCACGCTTCACTTGCTCGCCACGGCACCATCTTCCGATAATTACTCTGGCTATAACCACTAACACCACATCATAACTGTACATATCGTCATTTACATACAGCTACTCTTTATGAGTAGTTACGTGTTTGTTTTTTGCAATATTTTTAACCGCTTATTTTCGTGTTGTAAAATATAAAGTTCGCTTGATTAATTTCGCATCGGGCTCCTTAGAAGTTGAATTTTTTTATTTGTATATTTTGCCTATTTTGTTAGGCACTCAAGAATTATTATATACATACGTATGTTCTTCTATGTACATAAAAAGTAAAGTAAAGTAACGGTTAAGGCCTCCTCTCTCCGTTTTAGGAGAGAAGGATTGGAGCTAAGACCTACCATGCTGCTCTAATGCGGATTGGTAGGTTACACATATCCCTAGAATTCTCTAGAGATATGCAAGTTTCCTCACGATGTTTTCCTTCATCGAAAAGCTTGTGATAAATTGCAATTATCAATTAGACACATAAGTTTTAATTGAAAAACTCATTGGTGCCTGCTCGGGGTTTGAATTCATGATCGTCTCTAGAGAGTCGTACGGTGATAGCGCTAGGCTATCACAGTTTATAGGCTATTTACAGCTTATATATGTACATAGATAGATAATATTATTTATTTTTAAGTCAAGCTTGTTGTTGTTATTTGTTAAACGAGTGCCATACATAAAAAGGATTCACGAGTTCAAATTCTAGGCAGGTTATGTTGAATAAATTTATGTAATAATTAATATTAACTATTTATCTTGCTTTGAAGGAAGTCATTGTGAATAACTGTGGAGTATTCCATCTATATGTGTAAGCCAATTGGACCAGCGTCTATGCTCCAATCCTTTTCTCCTAGGCCTTTGCCCAGCCGTGGGATAATAACAATCTCTATGATCATTTAAATGTTGTTAACATGTATAATATATTTATTATTCTAATGAAAAATTTGAAATTTAAGTTGTAAATTTTTAATTAATAAATTTAATTGCAAGTTATTTACTATGTGAATTATTTGGTTTTCAATAAATATTGTATTTAAGACCTACTCCAGGCAGTAGGAATATCAATTTTAAATTAATAAGATTTTTTTTATTTTTTATTTATAACAAATATGTACAAGTTATATCTATCTTAAATTACTTACACGCTACTACTATACAAATCATGCCTACGTGGAATGGTCCCAAGAATGATGGCAGCGTTTCCGCGTTGAATCGCTAAGCTGATTCTTTGTGCGAAAAAGGAGCCAGCCCTCCTGTCACCCGAAGAGGCGATCAGCCGAGGTGTTAAAACGGATAAAAATTTTTTTGCACTTTGTCTCCATGGCCCTAGGGTCTCAACTGCAAACGGCACAAATATATAACTCTCAACGAGATATGCATACTTTCGCCGCTTGCCGGATTCGGCCATTTCCGCCGCAGCTCCAGGTCTGGACGCCGTTTCCCTGATATGGGACGAGGCTAACGTATCAACGCATGTTGCATCCCACATTAGGGTCCGTCCCCGTTCCCAAGAAACCAGCATCAGACCGTCTGGTCTCTTGCCATCATCCCGACATATCCCGGAAGGCTCGAGAAGAGCAGGAATGTCGATGGTGGCAAGAGCTCTTTTGATGGTGTCATTAAGAGAACCATGGCGGAAAAGCCTACCAGAGCTCCTATTTTTTTTTTTTTTTATGGAATAGGATGGCAAACGAGCATGCGGTTCACCTAAAGTAATCACCGCCGCCCACGACCTCTCGCACAGCGAGTGTGTTGCCGTCCTTTTAAATGGTGGAATACACGCTTTTTGAAGGTACTTATGTCGTACCGATCCGGAAACGCTGCCATAGGGAGATCGTTCCATAAAATGGTAGTGCGCGGAATGAAATTATTTGAAAACCGCACTGTAGTGGATCGCCACGCATCCAGATGGTGAGGATGATATTTTAACCTGTGACGTACAGTGCGGTTATGGAATTTGGCAGCAGGAATCAGGTCATATAGTTCAATGGAACACTCTCCGTGGAAAATGCGATAGAACACGCATAGTGATGATACGTTTCTACGCATTTCCAGAGAGTCCAACCGTTCGCTGATCACCCGGTCTCCAATAATACGAGCTGCTCTGCGCTGTATGCGATCAAATGGCTTAAGTTGGTACTGGGGTGCACCAGCCCAGAGATGAGAACAGTACTCCATATGAGGCCGGACTTGTGCTTTATATAGCGCTAGTCTGTGAGCCGGCTTGAAGTAATGCCTCGCTCTGTTGATAACATCCAGTTTTTTAGAGGCCAACTTAGCCTTCCTTTCCAAATGATCGCGATACTTGCAGCTATTGGAGATGTCGAGACCCAGTATTTCGATACTACTCGAGCCACTTAAGAGAGTATTCTCGAAAGACGGTGACGCGACAAATGGTGTCGTTTTTGCGGTTAACGCGCAAACTTGCGTCTTCTGGGGGTTAAATTGAACTAAATTTAATTTACCCCATTCGGAAATCTTCCGTAAGGTGGTTTCAACAGAAGACACAAGATCTTTTCGGCACTCATCGACCTCTTTCCAAGTGAGTCTTGCGCTACCGGTGTATATGGCATCCACCGTGCTGTCATCTGCATAGCAATGAATGTTAGGATCATCTAACATGTCATTGATATGCAGAAGAAACAGTGTAGGAGATATCACACAACCCTGAGGAACACCAGCATTCACAGGCTTAAGATTCGAGCAGAATCCGTCGACAACAACACGTATGCTACGCCCAGTGAGAAAGCTGGAGATCCAAGAGCGAAGACTCTCTGGAAGCCCGTAGGAATGTAGCTTTGAGAGAAGTGCCCTATGCCATACACGATCGAAGGCTTTCGCCATATCCAGACTAACCGCAAGACCTTCTCCCTTGCTTTCTATTGCCGCTGCCCAACGATGAGTCAGGTAGACCAGGAGATCACCAGCCGATCGACCGTGTCGAAAACCGTATTGCCGGTCGTTGATCAGCTCATGATCCTCAAGGTATGACAGAAGTTGACGATTGATAATCATCTCCATAACTTTGGAGATGAGGGAGGTAATGGCAATAGGTCTGTAGTTAGCGGGATCTGAAGCATCGCCTTTTTTAGGGATCGGATGGATCAAGGCTGACTTCCATGTATCCGGGACTATGCCTTGTGAGTAGGAGAGCCGAAATAGGCGCGTTAGTACAGGCGTTAACTCGGGGGCACACCTTCGGAGCACAGTTGGAGAGATACCGTCAGGCCCACTCGACTTATGAATATCCAAGGTCAACAGAGCTCGCCTAACAGCTTTTTGGTTGAACTTAATATCTGGCATTGAGCTCTGACACCGAGGGATAGTAGGCGGTGAAGTTCCCTGGTCATCCATGGTCGAGTTTGAGGCAAAGAGATTCCCCAAAAGATCGGCTTTCTCCCTTGCAGTATGAGCCAGTGCATTGTTCTCCATGCGCAAAGGAGGAAGTGAAGGTTGGTCAAAGTTACCAAGCGCCGCTTTGGAGAGTGCCCAGAACCGACGCGTTCCAGATGGATATTGCTCAAGCTTCTTACCGATATTGACAATATACTTAAACTTCGCTCTGGCAACTTCCCTTTTAAAGAATCTAGAGGCACGGTTATAATTCCTCTTGAGTATCGCGGAGTTAAGATTCCTTGTAGCCAACGCCTCAACCCACGCTCGATAAGCGACCCGTTTGTTATCAGCAGCTGCCTTGCAAGACTCACTAAACCATGGCTGCGATCTACCACCGATTGGAATTACCGAGCTAGGTATATAATTATCCATACCTTGCAGCACCACTTCGGCGACAGATGCACCACAAGAATTAGGATCATTCGAAAAAAAACAGACCTGCTTCCATGGATAGGATGCATAAAAGGAACGCATACTATCCCAATCTGCTGACTTGTAATGCCAAACACGTCGCGTGGCGGTCGATCTGCGGCAACGACGTACGATAGGCACTACACACCTTACTAGACAATGGTCAGAAGAGCCTAGAGGAGCATCGACCGAGATTTGGTAGTTTTGAGGATGTGAAGTAAGGAACAGATCCAGCAAAGAGGGGTCTTGACCATCCACGTCTGGGATACGCGTTGGTTCCGTAATTAATTGGGATAAACCATTCGCCATTGCAAAGTCAAAAATAACTCTCCCCGCATGGTCTGTAGTGTCCGAGAAGCCAAGCCATTCAGCATGGTGGGCATTAAAGTCACCAAGAACTACGATTTCAGCAGACGGACTCTGTGCCAGTATATCGTCAATAGCCGCTTGCAAATGTTCCATAAGCCTATCCGTTTCCGCATTATCACTATGGGACCTGTAGAGGCACGCATAAACTCTGGCATGATCATCGCAGGTCACGCGCCCCCAGATGGTAGAAAGATTCCGACCTTCAAAATTGCCAAGGTGGTGAAAGCATATATCATCCCTTATGAAGACAGCGACCCCGGCATGAGACACAAAGTTATGAACGAGTTTATAGCCGGGGAAATGTAAATACGCTGTGTCACTCGGGCGTGATATCTGCGTTTCTGTTAAAAACAACAAGGCTGGCCGAGACGTCTCGAGATGATAGTGAACCGCATTTAAGTTGGAATGTAGTCCTCGAATGTTACAAAAGTCCACGTTGAGAGTAGGACGGGATGCCGCAGTATTACCTTGTCTACCATTGACATTTAACGTTTCGTTGCCCGCCCCAGAATACGACGGGCAGCCCGAGCGAGATTGCTCAGGGAGGGATTCTCCAACTCTGTCAGAGTCGGTACCCTCCTGGGGTATTAAAACTCTTTTTCGAACCGTTGTCATATTTGGGAGGGTAAGGGGGGGGGGCACCGGTACTCAACACTCACCTATGCGAAACGAAGCAGCAAGCTGCTCCTTCACGCTGGTTTTCTGTGTGAGGGTGGTACGAAACCGGTCGAGTCTGCCCATTCGGTTAACCAACGCATGTTGGCAACGTGACTCTACCACCACGAAAAATGGCATGAAAGCCCGTGTATGCCAAAACTGTCTACCTCTTTTCCACATGGACATCTGTGCTTAAGGCACAATGTGGTTCCCAATCTGAGACCCAAAGCCACTCTAAAACTTAAGAAAAAAACAAAAAATTAAAACTTAACAAATTAAAGTGTAATAAGATTACACTTTAAAACTTTAAACATTACACTTTAAACAAATTAAAGTGTAAGATTACACTTTAATTTGCTAATTAGCTTAGCAAGGAAAGTGCGTTGTTACGCAAAATTCGATTACGTAGTAGTGTAATTGCACATTTCAGTGAAGGGATATCAAAGTATAACATAACATTCGTCTATGTACACCAGATCATCAAAAAGTTCCGCATTCGATAGCCATTTACATTAATTGGACCGTGTTGTGCAAAAATCGTCTAGCCCAGTCTCTTGCCTCATTTCAGTTTTACTTTTTTGGCCTTATCAAGACGAGTCTTTACCATATAAGATGATAGATCGCGAATTCATTAGGTGAGACAAGCTTACAGGTTGGATCGTTTTGCAAAACACGGTTCAATATAATTTTATCCTTTTAAATAATTTATAGTAGGCGTTACTTTGCAGAAATGCACAGTACAAAATTAATGATAGAATTATTTTACTATGATCCACGAATCCTATGTAATGCTAAGTTTAGGAAGCACAATTCGTTCTCTCAGGATAGTGAGTTGCTAAGCTTTCGAAAATTGTTTGTATTAAGTTTAGTATGCTTATCAGCAGAATAGCAGTATCACATGTATCCAATAGTTGGTTAAACGTTTTAGTTATTTTATTTACCCATATGTATACGCCGCGTGGTAACCGGCAGAATAGAATAGACCACCCTCCTTTCTTACCGAGGCGTCGTAAGAGGCGACTAAGGTATGTGCCGTGTGGTATCCGGCTGCATAGAATAGACCACCCTCATTTCTTACCGAGGTGTCGTAAAAGGCGACTAAGGTAAGTTGACGTCAGGCAGGCGGCCGGTCGTAAAATACGTAGCCAAATCATGTGACATGTTTGTAACATGTTGTGCCGACCCCACTTAGAGTGGGATAATGATGAATAATAATGATGTATACAGCAGGGTAGTAGCAAAATTTTATATAAAGTTGCTGCGATCAAAACTAGCTAAAGGTCTAATAATTAAACGGCTTCACAGTCAAAGTTATCTGGATATTGAACAACTTATAAATAGAATTTCGTTTCAATGTTTACAATAGAGAATATGCAACGTTATGCAAATTTTATTTATATTTACTATGTTGCTTCCCAAAATACAGGTTTTAGTAAAATACCACCACCACCAACATACTACACTACCATTACCACAATCTCGACGATCGTTTTGCCCCGAAATTCGTAATGCGCATTACGACTTTTGTCGTGGAGCCTATATCCTCCTGATGATGCTTCGGTTTCGGGGCGAAACGATCGTCGAGATTGTGGTGGTGGGTGTGTGTGCTGCTTTTGTGTGCGTTGTTGCTGGTGAATTGCGCCTTGGGGTGCATGTGGTGGCTTGTCCTGCATGTATAAGGTGCGTAGATTTTGCCTGCTTCATACACATTGGCTTTGCATGCATTCGCTTAACCCGTGCGGATTATAGCAAAGTAGTTAGTTCTGTTATATTGCATGAAGTTAGTATGTGGCTTTATTGTAATCAAGATAGTAGTAAATAATTAAATTACAGGGCCATTTAAATGACAATAGTAATTCAAAACGCTATTGAAATCTGTCATAACAATGAGATTCAGTGCAAACACAAGTCGCATGCTCGATTAAGCTGCATTTTATCCGCATAGAAATTGCTTAGAGGAGGGAAAACTGGGCCTCCGTAGAAAACCAACCTAGAAAGTTTAATGATTCGATCCCGTTTTATCATTGTTATAAAAGACACATTTACGGTTATAGAAATAAATGAATAGGCGTCGGCGACATTTCGTATTGAGGAATATATTCACTATATTTTAGAGCATGAATAATGTATTATAGAATTCTATGAATCGTTTAGTTAGGATTCAAAATTGGCATGAAAGTAAGTGCGCTTGTATGTTATGATAGTTTTAGAGATATACATATAAGTCCATCCGTATATAAATCAAACTCTTTTTGATGCGCTTACCAATGACACCATCATCAAATAATTAATAGAATTAGGCGTTACTTTGCGAAGATCCATAATACAAAAGTAATAATAAAATTATTTTGCTATAATCCGCGATACACTAAATAGAAAATATATATAGTGTTAAATGTAACTCCACTTTCGCAAAGCTTTGCGATTTTGTCGTGGAATCTATCTCCTGATGATGCTTCGGTTGCGGGGCGAAACGATTGTTGAGTTTGTGATAGTGAACGTGTGTAGTGCTTGTGTATTGTGGTAGAAGTGGTGGAGGTTTGTGCATGTGTTTTTACGAATCCTGCACGTATCGGGTATGAAAATACGGATAGTCCACTATACATTTAACACTATATATATTTTCTATTTACTGTATCGCGGATGTAAGCTGTGATAGCCTAGCGGTAACACCGTGCGACTCTCTAGAGACGATCATGGGTTCAAACCCGGGCAGGCACCAATGAGTTTTTCAATTAAAACTTATGTGTCTAATTGATAATAGCAATTTATCACACGCTTTTCGGTGAAGGAAAACATCGTGAGGAAACCTGCATATCTCTAGAGAATTCTAGGGATATGTGTAACCTACCAATCCGCATTGGAGCAGCGTGGTAGGTCTTAGCTCCAATCCTTCTCTCCCATAACGGAGAGAGGAGGCCTTAGCCCAGCAGTGGGCATAGTAACAGGCTGTTACTATCGCGGATTATAGCAAAATAATTTTATTATTACTTTTGATACCATCATCTACTACTACTATACTACTATACTACTATACTTTTAAAAGGGACTCCCATTTTTAAATATGTGATACATTATGAAACAAAATATGTTAAACGAATTATTTCTACCTTTTATTCTCTAACAGAGTCACAGTGAAAATTTTTGCTTATATTTGCTGTAAACTAATCTATACTTATTATAAAACAAAGTCCCTAAAAGCTGTCTACCTGTATGTAATCGATTTTCTCAATATCTACTGAACGGATTTTTGTACGATTTTCACCAAAAGATAAAATATTACAATCGGTATTATGTAAATTGTGTTGAAGAGATCGAGCAATTGTTAAAAACTTGCTTGCTACTTGAGATACGCTAAAGTAATGTATTAGAGGATTATAGATCTATAAAAATACTACAAAAAGTCTGATAGCATGTCTCTATATCTTTTGGTTCTTCTTCTTCTTGGGGTGCCTCTCCGATCAACGAAGGTTGGCAGTCAGCAGCGTATAATCCCGTTTATTTTTCGCGAGGTGAAAAAGCTCGGCAGCACTCGCGATTCCTGTCCACTCTCGGATGTTGCGTAGCCAGGACTTCTTCCTGCGACCAACACCTCTTCTTCCTGCTACTTTTCCCATCATTATCAGTTGTAGAAGTTCATACCTCTCGTGCCTAAACACATGCCCCAGATATGACACTTTTCTGACCTTGACGGTGTTCAAAAGTTCGCATTTTTGGTTAATACGTCGCAGTACTTCCACATTGGAAACTTTGTGAGTCCAGCTTATGGCCAACATACGTCTATACGCCCACATCTCAAAAGCTTCTATGCGTTTTCGTAGGTCTTCCTTCACAGTCCATGCCTCACATCCGTACAGAAGTACAGGCCAGACGTAACAACGCAATAGTCTAGTGCGCAAAGGGATTTTAAGCCTGCGGTTGCATAGTACCTTTTTCATTTTGTTAAAGGTACTTCGAGCTACCTCAATCCGAGTCTTAATTTCCTGATCAGAGCTCCAGATTTCATTAAGCCATGTACCTAGATATTTGTGTTTACGTACTCTCTCGACTTTTTGACCAGCCACTGTGATTGCAAAGTCCTCAAAACTACTTTTAGAAATGACCATGGACTTCGTTTTCGATATGTTCATCCGAAGACCAGCCTTTTCGCTGCACTCACTAACTCGAGTGACAATTCTTTGTAAATCTTCAGAGGAGGATGCTATAAGAACAGTATCATCAGCATATCTGATATTATTAATGTTGATTCCATTTATTTTAACTCCGCATTCTAGATCTTCTAATGCTTCTGCTATAATTGTTTCAGAATACAAATTAAATAGCGTAGGTGATAAGATACAGCCCTGCCTAACTCCCCTACTAATATCAACCGCATCAGTTACCTCATTGTCAACTCGAATAGTAGCTTTTTGATTCCAGTACAGGTTCTTGATGATTCTGATGTCTTTGCCATCGATGCCAGTATTACGTAAAATTGCAATTAGTCGATCATGCAAAACACGATCGAAGGCTTTTTCGTAGTCGATGAAACAAAGAAAAACATCCTGTTGCACGTCCCTGCATTTCTGCACCAGAATCTGCAGTGCAAAAAGAGCCTCTCTTGTGCCTACTCCCGTTCGAAAACCGAATTGGCTATCTGTGAGTTGTTCATCACACTTGTGTCTTGTGCGTTCGTGAATGATGTTTAAAAATAATTTAAGTACCTGGCTCATAAGACTAATCGTTCGGAACTCCTCACACTTTTTCGCATTCGCTTTTTTAGGAAGTGTTATAAAAGTTGATATCAACCAGTCTTCGGGTATATGGCCCGAATCATAAACCAAATTCAAAAAGTTTACAAAAACATTAATATTTTCTTCTGTAATAAGTTTTAGTATCTCTATGTGAACATTATCTGGACCAGTTGACTTTCCCGTTTTAGCTGCTTCCAGAGCCTTCAGAACCTCTCCTTTAAGAATAGAATATCCGTCCTTCATATCGCAAGGCGCAGCCAAACTACGAGAGTGATCGCTGAACATTGATGAGATATACTGTTTTCCCATAGGTATTTTTTCCTAGAAATATCCAATACTGGGACGTTATGTTCATCTGTGAGGTGGTGCATGGTCTTATTATAACCTAAAAAAGATTTTATTTCCTTATGTAAATTAAACGCATCGTGTTTAGCATAGAGATTTTCCATATGATTGCACTTGTTCTGGTACCAAGCATCATAGGCATATCGCACTTCTCGACGAATTCGTTTATCTAATTCGGTATACTTGATACTATTGGAATTCTTATAAAGTCTCCTTTCTTCCATTAGATTATATATTGTTTCCGTCATCCACTGCTGTTTAGGAGCCCAGTTTCGTTTTAGATATTCTTTACTGATGTCTAGTATTCTATTTTTCAGAATGCTCCATTCATTCTCGACCACAGCCATTTTTCGAAGTTTCGCAGTCTCTGCCCACTGATTGATTTGCTTTGCTACTTTCTCTTTGGTGTTAGGTTCTAAAAGGTTCCTCACATCAGTTTTGTAATTTTGTGTGCTCTTTTTTATTCGTTTCAGCCTGCATGATATTATGGCAATGACTGGATTATGGTCAGATCTTATATCTGCACCTGGATACGTCTTAGTGCTTGTAATACAGTTACGAAAGCGGTGGTTGATCAATATATAATCTATCTGATTTCTTACTATGTGTTGAGTAGTGTGCTGTGGTGAAGTCCATGTATATAACCTTCTTGGTGGTAATTCGAAAAAGGTATTCATTATGGCAAATTCATATTCTTGGCAAAATTGTATAAGAGTGTCACCTCTATCATTTCTTGTTCCAAGTCCAAATTTTCCGCAGACTTTTGGAACTTCACCTTCGCCAACTTTAGCATTAAAATCACCCATCACTAGGTTTATTTCGTGATGTTTTGTTAACTGAAGGAGATCTTCTATTTCTTTGTAAAAAACTTTAATGTCTTGATCTGAACCATCAGTAGTGGGTGCATAAACCTGGATTATGTTCAGATTCCATGGCTTAGCTTTTATTTGAATCATCATAGTCCTATTAGATTTGGGTACTAAGCTTATAGGTGTATCAAGATGCTTTGTGTTTATGATTACTCCTACTCCATACTTGTTAGAGGAATCTTCAGAACCAGAGTAATACATAGTGAAGTTGTTATCTATTAGATGTTTACCATTTCCTATCCATCTAACATCGCTTATTCCCAAGATATCAATTTTTAAACGTTCCATTTCTTTGCACACATTGTAAATTTTTTCTGGACTCTTCAAGCTTCGTACATTCCATGTTCCTAACTTCATTTTTGTTGTTTGCCGCCTGGGGATTCTTAGCACCCCTGTCCTATTTAAAGGACGCCAGGAACTCGGGGCCATACTTTTCTTTGACTTTTCCATAATACTTTGCCGACGACTAGGGAAAAATATAGTGCAGTGGTTTCCCGTTGCCTTCTGCACCAGACATTTTATAGGTTATTTGTACCTCAAGGCCGCTGCTTGCCTCTTCCTTGCGGGTATGTTTGGTTATACCGCCAATAATCGGTCGCCAGAGCCTCGTTCGTTGTCTAGCAGGGGGCACCACGTGCAGGTGAGGTTGACAATTGGGTCGAATAGGATGTTATTTTCGTTCCCCCCTTACCCCCCATCTTTTGGTTAACTCACAATAACTATTTTTATGTTGAAATTTTTTATTGTGGAAAAAAATTGTGACTCTGATTTCCATGCGGGCAAAGTCGCTGGCACAGCTAGTGCTATATAAGCTTAATATCTCCATTACTACGTCAACGCGCCTCATTAGGTTTAATCTGATGCAAGAGAACTTTGTAATTTCGCTTAAGGTACAATTTCAATGAACTCATTTAATCGAAACATAAAGTAGATTAATGTCGCAGTTAAACTCCAGTTTCAAAGTTGCAAAGTTTTTCTTATTGATTCCAACAAAGTTGGAATGCACTAGGAGGGAATACTGAGGGATATGAAAATTATAACTGTTTTTGTTAACAAAAAATTCATTAGTTAAAAAATAGTTTAAAAGTAATACAATTTGCAAACATCACTGTTTACTCCGAATTATTCAAATCTATTTTCAAAATAATCTTTATTCAAGTAAATTTGTAAATAAGCTTGCTTTTGAATCGTCAACTCTACTACTGGTTCGGAAAGGTGTTTCTACCGAGAAGAGCCAGCAGGAAATTTGACGGTTTCTCTTTTCAAATATAATTCTCATAACTAGTTGCATTTACTTCGGTATTTAGTCATAGTTATATCCATGCTTATGCTCATGTTGTGCTTATTACCTATATAATCTTCATTAGCATAGTAGGCTCTCTGTATCATTCTTTTTAACAAAGTTTTTAAACTGCTGTAATTGCAAAGATATAAGATTCTCAATGACTTGTTGTTCTTGAGTTCCATTACTACATGTAATATATACTTCTGAGTTATTTCAGTTTCTTCCACCTTAATCCCAGTTAAGTCTGACCACCGAAAATATAAGCATCCAAAAATCATCAATCACGATCAAATAACGATCGCAGACACAGAAACACGTAATACTCACACACCGTCTTCGCCGGCGAAGACAAGGTCCCTGTTTTCTGACGTCGGTCGGTCGTGGCTTCTCGCCACCCTTCCGACGTCGCAATGACTAACCAAAGTTATGACTTTGATTAGTCATTGCGACGCCCCTAAGCCGTGGTCCGGCCGCACAGGAGGCACCGTTAGGACGACATTCCCCGACTTTAGTAGAGCTTCTGCGCTCTACTCTAAGCATTTCGCAACCTCAACGATGCTTCTGCTCTTGTCCGTCCCACCCGGTGACGCTGTAAAAGCCATTAACAGCATAGTCAGTTGGAAGAAAAATTTTTTTAGTAATGTTATTTTTTCCATTCTTGAATAATGAATTCTGAAAATGAATTCTATCTAAGATTCCTATTTCTAGCCGCCGACAGAATAACGAAAATATCTATCCTGCTAATCCGTACTTTAACTTCATTACGTAACAATTGACCGGAAACACGAGAACAATATAACAGTTTCCAAACAAATCCTTATATTATAAGGTATAAACTTTAATTAACGCCAACGGTCATTGATGTGATGGGTTTCATTTAGAGCCTGTTAAATAATTATGTACATTTCTTAATGATTTTCTTTTAACGTTGTTTGTATAATTATAATTGTTATAAGTTTTAAACATTGGTGTATTTAATTCTCATTGAAAAAATTGTTTCTACTGTAAATGAGACTATTTATTTATATTTTATATCTGGATTATGTTTATCTAAGCTGTCTACAATTCGGTGTACTTTACATTTTCAGGATAGGAATTATCTAGAAGAAGGAATGTAAGGAAACATTGATGAACAAGTACCCAACTAACATATCAGAATATTACATTTATTATATGTAACACCTAATCTCATGGGTCTACTAGACTGTATCATGTCTAATCAAGGTTAACCACGACGTAGACAAAAGAACACCCAATAATCGTAAAGTCTATGTTCAAAGCGAGACTGACTTCAATAAGGTATTCTTCTCTATTAAAAGAGATTGTCTTAATCATTTCAGAACCCCGCTTCCGGGTTTACAATTAAGACCTTAAGAAACAGCATAACTTGACTATTTTCGATTCCTTTCGATTAACTTCAAGATAAATCAAATTGATCATCAGTTTTGGTAAAACAAAAAGTAGAGATTCCAAGAGCATATAATTGGTAACTACAGAAGTTTTGTAAAGCTAAAAGTGAAATTTTTTAAGCTTTGATAGCGGTGAGACCGTGCGACTCTTATGAGGGGGTCACAAATTCAAATTATTTGGAACTATTGATAATTGCATAAATTTGATAATTGCAATATATCACACGCTTTTCGGTGAAGGAAAACATCGTAAGGAAACCTACATATCGTTAGAGAATTCTTTGGATATGGGTAACTTACCAACTCACATTGGAGCGCCATGGAAGGTCTTACTTCCAATCCTTCTCTCTAGAAAGGGAGAAATGAGGTCTATTCTCAGCAGAGGTACAGTAACTAGCCGTACTTTACTTTTTTACTTTTTAAATTTTTTACAGTTATTTTTTTAATGGCTTTCGATGGTCTTTAGTTTCCTAACCTTAGCCTATAATATATCATCTCTATCTTAAGTTCTGAATATTATTGTTAAATTGCGTTAAGTTATTGTATCGTAAGTGGGGCATGAAACTCCATTGATCTGTCAGACAAGATGTTGAGATCTGGGCTAGGAATCGATTTTCCGCGAAAGTTACTTATAACGGCATCGGTTATTGAATCGGATTATAGTTTTGTTCGTTCACTGAGTTGAAAGTAGATTCATTGTTTCGGTTATTAAACGCCTATTAGAGCGATAACCGATATTTACGTGTTATTAGTACTTCTCTATATAATCTTGCCGACAGTGATTTTATGTGTGAGATACCTTTTGTGGGTGATAAACACAAATAATCTTGAAAAAAGTTTCTATGCAAAGTCGAACTTACAGTCGCAATTACGAACCGATCAACTTTTTATAGGTTAACTTAATAAGGTTTCAAATGTGCATACATTTGAAACCTTATTGATGTATATTATATATACATTAATTTTAATTTAACTATTTATTCTATAAATATAGAAGCTTATATGTATATTGTATACATTGAAATATATTTATATACTTATTTATGTACCATAAAAAACGTAAGAAAAACATTATCAATAAAAAAAAATAGTACAAAGGCCAACTTATCCCTTTGTCAGAGATCTTTACCAGCTAACCTACGTAATGAGACAATTTATAGTAAAACAGTTTTGGTACGTAGTATCAAAAATGAAAAAATTCAAATTATATTTACTAATAATATCCTAATAAATATATATATTTTTTTATTATTATTTTTTTATAATAATTATATATATGATAAATAAAATAACATAATAATATATGTATATACATAAATGTCAACAAATATATTATGGGAATAAAGAAAATAATATTTCTTTAATCTAAGTTTAAAAGTACTGGGGTTAAGGCTATATACTTCTATGTATGAATCGCTCATAGGCTGCAATAGTGGTAGGTATAACTCAAAAACACGCGTTTTGGACTAAGAATGGGTGTAAATGTTAAAAAGCACATTCTATTCAGCGGAGTATCAACAAAACTCATAATTCAATATTAGGCCGTTCGTTTAAGCAAATTAAAGCATTTTTATGCATTTTCCTTGAAACCTATTTAACTCAGAACATAATTTTTTGAGTTTTGCCACTATTGACACTATAAGAGGCCTCATGGCCTAGTTGCATAGCTACAATGTATATTATACATATTAACTAGATAGTCGTCCAATTTGAAATGTTGTTTAAATGGTTATAAAATGTATTCCTAGAGATTGGTTCATGTAAAGACATTATGTTAAGCCGATATTACGTGAGGCGGACATATGTTATTGTCACATTATATTTTATTTTGTAACGGAAGCACAATAAAATGCGTTATTTTGGTGATAACGGTGTGTACTATATTAGTTTACAACTGAGCTGAGCTGTGCGGTAATGTATATTCTATGTTTTTGTCAAAATCTTTGTTAATTGTATATTAGCAGAAACATTTTCATTATATACCAGACAGACAGACCGGACGCGCCACTTCAGGAGATCGTCTAATAATTACGGTGCATATCTTAGATAACTGCAACAATGGCATTCTTAGGAAACTGCAACATAACGTCACGACAACAAACTGAATAAATTAGACTTTATAGTCAACATTATAAGGTTGCAATCATCAAGTACAATATAAATCTATTTTGAAAACCGTAAAAGGCCCGCTTCTTACTTCTAGTTTTGCGATAAAGACTTTTATCGCCTGGCAATTCATCAAGCCCTAGATTTCAAACTTAGCATTGTGTATCGTCTAATTGGCTTGTTATACATCTTATTCCAGAGTCTACATTTCCACCACATCCTGTGTTTGATGACATTATAAATAAAAGACTTCATAAGTTTATAATAATAAATTTTATAATTCCTTAGTCTCCTGTATGACATTTCTATTATAATCTATATGTTTCGACTCTGTGGTAAATAAAATAAATTGTCATTTGTCATTGTGCTCATAGTCTATGATTGTGCTGCTATTGTTTATTGTAATTCTGTTTCGATATACGTGTAAAAGTAAAACGGCGTATGCTTAAAAGACTAGTGTTTTTTTAATGTTAGATTATCCACTACATAAACGGCTACACTCACCTAAATCACCGAATTTGGTCTCAATAGTTTCTCTTCCTAATCCTTTATTTCTTTAAAATTTTAAATTCGAATTTGAACAAAAACAGCAGTATAATTAGTCTGAAGTAAATTTCAACCTAGTCAGGCTAAAGTGTTAATTTGAAAACGTTCTTATGGTTTTATGTGCTAACGGAAATATGATTTAGTGGAGCGTTGTGTGGTTAGCATTCAGTCTCATTCCGAACGTCTATTCAATACGCCTATTAAATGCTATGACGTACAGATTGTGAGATGATTGTCAAATTTGACCGAATCAATACAAATTCTTTGGGCCATTACTAACTCAAACAGGTCTATGTGATTAGTGGTAGCAATTCATTACAAAATCAACAATGGAGTCTATGGATATTTCGTTTTAAAATTAACTTGTCAAATTTTCATGTTTGTCGTATCTTTTCTCTTAAGCGTGTTTTCAATCCGACATCAGAAGTGGGATAGTATTTATTTATTTGATTACAAATAGCAACAGTTATCAATTATACTATTAATAGTTTTTAAAACTTGAGTATACTCATAATATTCCGATAATAGAATCAGTGGGGGGCAGGGTCATTGATAATCAAGATAAGCATCTATGAATACAGTTTACTTGAGTCACGAATACTTTTATTCTACGTTGCGAGACTAAAATTTATTGAGCGGAAATCGGATCAATGGTTCAATTTAATGTTTTTTATCGTTGTTTTTAACGGTACCTCTAATTCTTTTTTGGTTTGACATTAAAATTGAACTAAAATGCAAGACAATGACATTAACAATGCTTAAATGTAATATTCCAAAAGTATTGGGACAGAAAAAATGAAATGAAAAGAAAGTATTAACGTTTTTTACAAGTAAAATGAAACTATTCTATGTTCAAGTCCAAAAAGTCATTTAATTCTAAGGTGAAAAAATTATAATGAAACTCAATACATAATTATTTAGTAAATGCTACTAAAGCTTTAACTTTCAACTTTTTTGTTTAACTTTCGGTCAGATCATAAAATATTATTATGATTTTCGGTATGGACATATAGTTGTGATGATTGATTGATGATGATCGTGATGTGATATTTAAGTCCTCACAAGAAACTTTCCGCGGCGAAAAGCTAGTGTTTTATGAAGGTACGCTTTACTTGCTGAAATACCAAAATTAATAGGCATAATAAAGTTATTTTTAAACGAAATTACATTGAAACATTTCTATTATGTCTCAAAACCTATAGAAGAAATTTACAGATTTTTTAGTGATAATCTGAGCGTATGTATTTAGGCAAAAGTAACGGCGATTAGAACACCGTTTGCCAATATTTATTGTAATGTGGCTAACTCGTTTAGCAATGAAGTACCTTAATAGATTACCAATTCCAAGGCCGTATATTGAATCACATGTGCTATGCATTTTGTCACAGTATATTATAGATAAGCATGTGAGCAAATTTAACACAACGAATATTAACTCTTGTTCCGATTATTATTGAGATGCTAAAAGAGATAAGGTTAGCCCCATAAGTTCTAACCAGAAAAATTGAGTCTGTGAACAACAGCACAAACTAAGAAATAATGCACTAAAGTTAATGAAATAAACATTTTTGATTTTGATTTTTTTTTTAACATCAGCGATATACAAAAGTAATAATAAAATTATTTTGCTATAATCCGCATAATGCGGATTATAGCAAAATAATTTTATTATTACTTTTGTATTATGGATCTCCGCAAAGTAACGCCTAATTCTATAAATTATCAGCGATATATTATTACAAATCCGAATGTTACGCTTCCACGGTAAATCTGATGGTATTGATAAAAATTGGTACAATTGAAGCTTATATACCGAGCCATCATATAAGATAAGTAAAATCCGGTTTTTTCGTCGGTGATATGAATAACCAAGTTATTGAAGGTATTTAAACTAAACTTAACATAGAAGAGCGCGACGATGAGCTGCGGGCACAGCTAGTTTTTTACAATTTTAAATTTAGTCTTCAAAGTAAATGTGTCGAATATAAAATAGGATTAAAATTCATATGAAAACCGGGTTGCGTGGCTCAATGCACAAGCACGCGGTTTCATACTTTGAACATTTTTATTAGCCCTTTTCGTAAGAACTTATAAATATGATCGCGTTTTTCGCTGCCTTTAAGTTGAATCGTCTGTAAATATACTCGTTAACGTTTTAAAAGAATATGGGAATAGATGACTCGAAATACGTACGTATAGTACCTGACATTAAATAATGTACATCGATGTGTAGAACGAAACAGCCGGCCAGTTCGGTTTCGTAGAGTGCTGTCACTGTCACAGTCTGTGCGACAGAGACAATGCTCTATGAATCAGAATCTAGCCGATTTTCTCTCTCTTAGCCTCGATGTGCATTATTTATTGCCGGGTACTATACAACTTACTGCACTACTTGAATTAGAGCGTTTAAATATTTTGCTCTTCAACTTTGTCAATTATTTATTTATTTATTTATATTTATTTCAACTTTGTCAATGAAATCTAATGGGTTCTATTTATGTTATTTATCCAATACAATTACCAATTAATCAAATTTTTTACACAATTAAGGTTCTTCGAGCCCATGTCAGCATGTACACTCATTATCACATCAATCGCTTACTATTTATTAATAAAATTAAAGTAAAAATATAAATAAATAAGTAAGAATACAATTAAGTGTACGATACACACATACTTTATTTAACTTTTATATTACAAAATTATAGTTATAGACAAAGTAGAAACCGATATACGCTTACGGCTCCCGTTATGCGCCTTACAAAAGTAGGTAAATCATTTATGAGTATTGTTTTACAATATAATAAAATTATACAACCAATTTTAGAGCTGCCATTACAGCAATTTAAAATAAAATACTAGAAAACTTATACAGAAAGTCTATTATACTATTGAGAATTATATTACGAATGAGAAAATGCGTGGATCTATTAAGTTCTGTTCTCTGACCTTGCACAATGCAGTTAGGAAATGTGATTATGTACGAATAATTTAAGTATAATAATTATGTTTTTGAAAACAGTATCCGCCCAGTTTCTTTCTGGAACTTCTACACCAACAGCTGTAATAATGAAGCAAAATGTCTTGTTTACAGGTTTATGTGAATAAAGAATATTTATTTTGAATCTGAATTGACTTATAACTTAAATAAGGTCAGTACAATTTCGTATAATATTTAACAGTCGGCATTCGTACACAGTTCGGAATGCATGCCAGGTGTATTCTTTTGTAAAACAAACAAGTCGTATCAAAATGTCCTTATTGAGTTCATAGCGGGAGAGTTCATAAAAATTGTATAATTCATTTATTTCATCATAAGTGTGCACCAACTATCAAACTTCATCAAGACATACTATTTTCATATTATTTTGTAATGGGATTAATACTATACTATTTTCATATTATTTTGTAATGGGATTAAGGATTAAATGATATATAACCGTAGACAATCTTAACTTTAATTTCCTATTCAAACTATATGTTTAGATTGAAGACAATACTGTTATAATTTTGTTGAATATAAGAGTATTGAGTATTGATTTGTTAGAGATCCTTCTCTCCAAAGAAAAGAAATCGGCACTGGGATGTTATAAGTTTTTTTTTTCGAATTGACTGTATGCTGTTAGCCCTAACGGCTTTTACAGCGTCACCGGGCGGGACGGGCGAGCGCAGAAGCATCGTCGAGTTTGCGAAATGCAGAGAGTAGAGCGCAGAAGCTCTACTAGCGTCGGGGAACGTCTTCCTAAGGGTGCCTCCTGTGAGGCCGGACCAAAGTAAAATGTACAATAAACCGCCTAATACGTCCTATTGATTTAATTTTTAACAACATCTTTGATATCGTTTTGTTTTTGAGGCATTGTGTAGCTATAATATGTTAACAAAGTCGTCAATATATTATAGCTTAACAATGCCCACTTACCATAAATGTAAAGATTATACTGCAGTATCTTCGGTCAGATATTTATAGTGTTATTTCCATAGTGTGAACAAGTATGGCTTTGCACATAAACAGGTGAGGGCAAAAAAGATTACAATTTGTTTTATATGCTGAGTTATGGGATAGGGAAAGGTATTTATTTATATCCTCGGCTTTATACTGTTTGAGTTATTTGTACGCCGACATAAAACGTTATTGTTTAACTAGTAAATGCTTTTATTAGATCCAAAAGAAATTAAATATTCATTAGGAACTGAAATTGCGCACATTTATACAGTCCCAGATTCTTTTTTATTGGACGAAACATATTTCGAATGTTTAAAGAGGCTTTAAATATTCCATATCTGACAGGATTACTAACTACATTATTGCATTATCTGACTTTACTTTGCATATCTTAAGATAAGTGCAACCAACTGATGAAGATTTTGAATAAAATATTTTCCCATTCAAGTACATTTTATTGGTTATCTGCCATTTATTTTCTATTTTCATTTGCGTAACAAGTAAGGTGATGCTAACAATATTTTATGAGCTGCGTCCCAGAACTTGAGATTTCTAATCGAACAGTTAACCCAAACAACTCCGCATTGTATGTTAATTTAAAGGCGTAAACAAGCTGTAAATATTTATGGCCTATATAATTGGTGGATTGCCGGAAATAATCGAGTAAAAAAAACCTTTAAAAAAGTCTGTCATTCTTTAAATATGCAGAACTCGATGACTGTTTCATCGATAAATACATTTTGGAAATGTTGGTCCTAAAATTCTAAACAACGTAATGGTTTCTTCATTTCGTTTTGGTGATAATAATATATACGGTTTATAAAAGAAAAGATGTACTTGCGACATACAGTTTCCGTTCAGGATCTAGTTAGCAATTTAATTAATTTTCAATAAAGAATCTCTACCAATAAGAAATATACATAGAAGAAGTCAATGAAATAGTAGAGTAGACCTTTTTAGGAGTGTATTCAATTATGTCAGCGATTAATTAACTATGTTAAACTTTTATTCGTGATTTGTGATTTAGTTACCTAATAGTGAAAGTTATGCGGCCAGATTAAAACTCTCTCGCATTTCACAATCAAAGTAAAAATCCCACTTATTTCATCTGTATAACGTTTGATTGTGTGGTGCGTGTAAACGGGCTATTATTGTTAATTTAATTTATGCGAAGAGATAGAGCAGACAATAAAATGAATGTTTTTCTTGGAAAGGTTATCTAATATTTTAAAGTAATTGGGAATTGTATTAATTAAATGTCATCTCTTTTTATACCATGAGAGTTTCATATGCAATTCAACATATTAAAAAAATCCAAAATAACCAGACAAATTAAATTTTATTACAAAACAATTCATTGTTCGTTGTTCATACAAAAAATTAGTATAAAAAAAATACTTTATAATTTCATATCAAGTCAACTGGGACTGTCCTGAGGTAAACATTTTTTTGACTTCGCTGTCAATTCCTAACTATTGTTAGAGTATGTAATTATAATTGCTAATAATATTTTGAATTAAGAATTTAAGCTTGTAGCTGTGATAGCCTAGTGGTGAGACCGTGCGACTTTCTAGAGACGACATAGGTTCAAACCCCGGGCAGGCACCAATGAGTTTTTCTATTAAAAACTTATGTGTCTAATTGATAATTGCAATTTATCACACGCTTTTCGGTGAAGGAAAACATCGTGAGGAAACCTGCATATCTCTAGAGAATTCTCTAGGAATATGTGTAACCTACCAATCCGCATTGGAGCAGCGTGGTAGGTCTTAGCTCCAATCCTTCTCTCCAAAAACGGAGAGAGGAGGCCTTAGCCCAGCAGTGGGCATAATAACAGGCTGTTACTTTACTTTTTACTTTAAGAATTTAAGAAAAGGAGATAATGAATGAACGGTACTGTCTTGATATAAATTTAATTAAATGAGATTTTATATAAATTACTGCTTATATATTCATAATGAGTTTTTTTTAAAGAATTGTATATAACTATTTTCTACTTATAATAATTTATATATTGTTTATAAAATGTTGTATTGACTAGTAAGATAGTGAAATAAAAACAAAAGATGGCGAAAAAAAACAAATGACAAAAAATTTAGTTCAGACAGTTTGAAGTGCGAAAGAAGCTAGTAGATCTAGTAGTTGTAATAGAAATAAATACTGAAATTTTTATTGTTTAAAGTTGTCTATATTGTGTATTAAATAAGAAAAATCTTAAGAGTTTTTTAATACGGAGAATTTTCTAAAACTATGTAACTAATTAAAAACTGTCAAACTATCGATATAGTATAAAAAATATTAAACGACAGTATTATACAATGTACAGAAAACTATTACATGTCTTTTACTGCTTAATGTAGAAATGATGAACAGCTTAGCAATACAACATAAGATAATATTTGTATTGTAAGCTTAAAAAGCTTGAATAGAAACATAGTGGCATAGTGAAAGTCACAAATAGAGACGTCAAAAGATGTTTAAAGATAATATATTGTGACGAGTCATTATTATCATTTATTCAACGCATTTTTGATTAATCGTTGAGAAGCTTACAGAGCCTCAAATGGTTGATATATTATTTGCGTTACATTTTCAATTACGCAATAAAAGATAACTGTGGATTATTAAACTATATTAACAATGCAAATGACTGGCCTGTGGGTAGTGACCCTGCCTTCAGCTCCGCGGGTCGTGGGTTCGATTCCCGCCGAGGGCCAACATTTTCTATAAACAAATTGTTGGTACTTCAAGCCTGGGTGTGTATTTGTATTTAAGTATGTCTTTAAAATTATATATGTATTATATCTACCAGTTGTCCGTCACCCATAACACAAGTATTAAGTTACTGACTTTGGGAACGGACGACCTTGTGTGTAAATGTTCCATATATTTAAAAAAACTGTTAGTAAAATAAATTTGTAAGTCTATTCAGATTTTTCAATAGATTATGATCTATTTATATATCTGATTCATTAACATCATGGTGCTGCAATTACGATCCACTAGGTAATATGATTATATCAAAAATCGAATGGAAGTTGAAGAGCTGGATTTATAGATAGATAAACATCTTTAAGGCATAAATTACGCTATAAAAAAAGAAAAAACAATTTACAGAAAACTTTAAATCTAATAGTAAAGCGTGCAAAGGGCGGTCTTAACTAATCGGTCACTAAGCAGTGATCTCTTTCAGATAACCCTTTCAAGCGAAGGAATCACATACGAGTAACATAGTGTAGTGTGTTGGTAGAGCTAGAGTGCTGTATGCGAATGAGTGGAGAGCATAATGCACCGGAATACACAGAGTCGGTATATTTCAACTAAGGCTTATACGTGAGATAAACTCCACATTCTATCTTCTGATGATGCTTCGATTGTGGAGCGAAATGATTGTTGAGTTTGTGATAGTGAACGTGTGAAGTGCTTGTGTTGGCGGCGGTGGTGGAGGTTTGTTCATGTGTTCTAACGAATCCTGCATGTATCACATATGAAAACGTATTGTCCACTCTACATTTAGCATATTTTCTGTATACTTTATCGCGGATAATAGCAAAAAAAAATTATTACTTATTACTTTTGTATTATGGATTTCCGCAGAGTAAAGCCTAATTCTATAAATTATTCAAATATGTGAGGTGAATGATTTGAATTGTTGCTATTAAATAGTATTAGATAGGAGTTCGTGTTACCTGTTTATTTTTTTTAGTTTCTAATGACGCATAAAAATGTTAAAGTTACGCGCTTAATTGCATATAAACACATGTAACTAACGGTAATTAAAAGGAGCTTTTAGCTCGGCATAATTATTTATGTAATGTTTTGACGTTTGCTAGTCAACCGTATAAATAACTATAGGCGTAGAGACCGCGAGAGAAAACGTACGTCCTTTGGACATGCATAGCAGTCTTTTTAACCGTAAAAACTAAAGTAAAACTGGGCGGAGATTCTTAGCACAGACTTTTATTATTATTGCTACGCTTGAAAAATCCCTCTATTTATGACATATTTTTACTCAACGAAGAAGAGCGGTATTTTTACGTCAGAAAACCCGTGATGTTATTTTTTGTGGTCAAGAAATCTATAACGGGCGTCTCGACAGAAAAATATAGACTGAGCTTACCATACGTCTAAAAAATCTATTTGATTTAATTAAATTAAATTTTAGATATATTTATTGTGTTTTCTAGCCTGTTCAGAATGCAAAAGAATAAAATGGCTGGGTGTTGGAAAAATTGGATTTTGCGATTGTAAATGAAGAGAATGCGTACATTTAGATACGTTTTCAGGCCGAGATTATTAACCTCTTAATTAAAAACTGATTAACGTAGACAATCTTAGTGTAAATGATTTATAGAAGCAGGCGTTACTTTGCGGAATTCCATATTACAGGCTCCACGACAAAATCGCAATGCATTGCGATTTTTTATGTGAGATTGCTGTGGTGGTGGGTGTGTGTGCTGCTTGTGTGCTTTGTTGCTGGTGGAGAAGCCTTGGGGTGGCTTGTCCTGCATGTATAAGGTTCGTAGATTTTGCTTGCTTCATACACATTAGTTTTGCATGCATTCGCTTAACCCGTGCGGATTATAGCGAGGTAGTTTTGTTATAGTGCCTGTAATGTTAGTGTAGTATATGATGCTTCTAGGCTAACTTATGTATGGTGTTCTTAGACTATTGATTTCGCAAACTGATGAAACGTGATAGTCTTGCGTCGGACCGCATCATGTCACTGTCAATGAACAAAAAACTAATGGATTCTCACCTGGGATCTTAGCTATATATTTATCCTATTTCGGAGAAGTGTCTAATTCGGATGAATTTTTAAGGATATCTTTCCATATACGACCAAACCTCTTAAATGAGGATGCTATTATATTAATATCTTGGTTCATATAAATGAATTTCTTATATATCATCATTTGTAGTCTTTAAAAGAAGGATTTTCTTTGTATAAACATTTGGTACTGCTAAATTTCAATCAATTTATGTCGTAAATATGTAAAAGCGAGTATGTTTGCGTTAGGTCAACAGATGTTAAAAATTTGCGAATTGAAAAATATATTTCAAAAATTATAACTCAAAAATAAATGTCTGAAATATATACGCATTAATATCAAGTTAAAAAAGGGATTATTTTATTTTTGTGAGTAAAATTTTATTCGTGATTTAGCGATGCTTGCTTAGAGGATTTTCTTAAGTTAAATATGTAGAATCAAGCTTCGCATGAAAGCGTATATACAATTGACATTTCGAACAGGTGTAACGAGCCATGAAATGGATATCATGACATTTCTGCTACTGAAAAAATCGTTGGTCGACTTATGTGCATATATTAGTTTTCGTAATCTATTATGAGAATACTACATTGAATATAGGACCTATTTTGCTCCTTAAATTTAAATTCAAATACTTCTATGATCGGTTTACTTTCATATTTAAGAACAATTGATATCAATTATGAAATTAAAACTAAGTAATAACATACCAGAAGGAAACAGGAAATCAAATTCAAAGACTTCTTTTTCTACCGCAGATGTAATGTAATTGTTGAATATTATAAGAAATCAATTTAAATATACAACTTACAAAAAACTCAATGTATTACACAGATCTAACCTAAATCAACTTATTACTGAATAAGTTGTGTCCATGTGAAATAACTGCATGATTGCTAACGTCGTTTTTGTAGTATAAAATGGAGTCATTTCTTTCTGAAAAAGTATTGAGGTGTTAAGTTGAACTTGAAACTTGAACTCCTTGGTATTTAAGATTACCAAATAGTTAGTGAAGAAGGAATATTCTCTCCTCATTTCAAATCCTACGTATTTCGTTTTTCAAATGGAAAAAGATTTTTTATTTTATTTACTTATGCAAGATTTTGCTCAAACCCGTTACAAAAAATCAATTTCAAGGTAATTTTTAAAAGTAATCTATTATTAAAATCCAGTGATATTTTGTCAGTGCTTTTATTACCTACTATAATTGCTTTTAAAAAGACTTCAATATTGCAATATCGCTGAAAGGAGGCACGTGCGAATTACAAATTACAAATTACAAATTACAAATTTTGTGATACGCTCATTGATATTATATCTGCATTTTAGTGTAATTTATTTTATTTTTAATTTTAGTTCAATTAATAAAAAACATTATTTAACTATTTTTTTTATTTTATAGAAAATATATGTCGAGTTCTAATCTAATGTCAACTATACTAATTTTACCACTGATTTGATATCTATTCCATGCTTAAGAGAATAAGCGCAAAACATTTTGAAAGATTAAATAATTCTTTGCGATTACATAAATGAGACACAACATAAAATTATTTTATAAACATGTTGATTATTTTTAGGACCACCACACTAAATTTATTCGTATTTTCTAAGATATTTTGATAAGTTTGGTAAGTTCTTTTTGTTGGAGCTACAAGAGAGTTTTTATGTCATCGTCATTCTCCTGCCCATATCCTACTTTAAGTGGAGTCGGCACAGCATGCTTTAAGCATGTTGTTATATGATTAGGCTAATTTTAACGACCAGCCGCCTGCCTGACGTCAATTTTTATGACACCTTGGTAAGGAATGAGGGTGGTCTATTCTACTTTGTCAGACACCACACAGCATTTACCTTAGTCGCCTTTACGACACCTCGGTAAAAAATTGGGATGGTCTGTTCTATTCAGCCGGATACCATACGGCTAAGGTTAAGAAAGCTAACGGCTAAGATAGTTATTATATATATTTACAAAAAAAATTAGTTTGCAAGTACGATAATGTAAACTTTAAATTACATATTTAGTTCATTATATAACTTGTACATATTTCTACGCGGAAAGGTTCTCGCAGTTCATTGACATATCCTTAGACGTCAAACTTCCCAGTTGTAAGTACTTTCTTTGTAAACATCATATTTATTAATGTGTTGTGTCAGAACAGAACATTGAACAAGCTTTGGCGGCCTTAAGGCATGGGTCTCGGTACAATGCCTCCTTGCCGGTGCAAGTTCTCGCAACCTTATTTATTTTGTTGTAGAATTCACTTTATCATTCAATAGAGGGTGGGACAGTATAGTTACAGCCGCGTATGTAGTATAATATGTATTATATATGTATGCAGTATGTAGTATGGCCACGTATGTATGTATATATGATTGCTAGGTTAAATATAGTACAAAAAACAAAAGTCCCGATAGATATAATATATAATATAAGAGTAACTGAGACTTAGTAATAAAAACATAGCCCATTATTTGTTTTACTAATGTTATTAATACTCCATTACGAACTCATTTAAGCGCTAAAGTAATTTAGGAAAGTAGTGTCGCCAAATGTAATATACGAAACAGGACAGATTGTGATTCAAAAAAAAATATTCAAAATTCGATCTAAATCCAAATACTTAAAACGTGCACTTCAAGGTTCAGCATCATAAATCAAACTTATTTTAAGGAAAATATCATTAAAAATATTGACAAATAATGAGATATTTGCTACGTGATTCAGTGCCAATTAGCAGTGAAATTGCTTGGTGGTAATACTGACATAACTGTTTGTATCCTTCTGCTACATATTAACATTAATTACTGCTACATTCAATAATAGTAACTTTAGTAGCAGAGCTTCACATTTTAAACTGTCAATCGAACCTTCAATTTCTTCCTGTGCTTAACAAGAAAAAACACAAAAGAAAAAATTATCTAACCACTTATTTGCTGGCAAAAGTAGAATAATCAGTGTTGAAAATAGAGATTTCCAACAAAAATGGTCAACGTGGAGACACTACAAGGGAGGTATGAAGATATCAGAAGAGCGATCTATTTTTGATTAGATTCTATTCATCCTTAATTGGCTAAAGTTGCTGGTGCCCCGGGCTAGGCTCTAGCTTCAATAGTCGGGCGAGAAAATAAGCGAATACTCGTTACTGGGGAAATAAAAACTCTTACAGAATTAGAATTCATTAAAGCCCGAGGCGCAAGGCTCAAAAGATCAACACGGGTTTTAATTTCAAAATTAATGATAAGTAAATAAACTTTTTTCTCTTCCATGTGAACACTACGTATGAACACGGTTAAATTTACAACGTTAAAAACATCTAAAATGAAAAAGTAATGAATAAACATACACGTTTCTTTAACTTTTAACTTAAATAATAAAAAAAACACTTTTGTTCTATGACAAAAATAAATTTATGGTACGTTACCGATTTCATCATAATTATATGTTACATTTATTATATAGTTAGCTAAGCAGATATTGTAGCTGCTTGAGATAATTTCATAGTAAAATGTTTTTTAAAAATTAGATAAACACGAAAAGAACATTTGGCTCTTAACGTGGATTATGATCCAATTTGCAGCCAATTTTTGTAACGGAAATACATTACAATGTTCTTGTAATTCATTGTTAACATGTTCATTTTACAATGAAAGCGTGCACGTAATTGGTTGAAGATGGCATTTTAAGTGTGCGAGTAGGGGATTTATCTCAAGTTACTATCTGAAGACGTCCTGAACTATTATTTTGCTTCTTTTGTAGGCTTGACCATCATTTTTGTAATGGAAAATGATAATGTTACTTTAATGAGATGATTTACAAAGAACTGCGAGACAACCTTAAAGAAAACAATAATTCTAAATTGCATAATTCTAAAATTAATTATTATAAAATTCACTGTCATACAACACCACTGAATCGCTTTCATTATTTATGTCCTAATAAGTGCAATCACGCCTTATTTATTTTACAAATAATCTATTACAATAAAGTAAAACAAGTTTAACATTTCTTTCGTTTTCTATTTGTGTGTTTTTCCTTCCTTGTATCCTGTATTTGTAGTGTGGTGTGAGACCATATTTATATAATTTCGTCATCTTCTGTTCTTTTATATTCTTTTATATTACATTTAACATAATTAACATTAATCTTAATTACACTCAACTTACGAATACACGACTAATTTTCGTACGTTATGTATACGTAGTGTTAGCATAATAAAATTTATTACTTCTTGTCTAATTATTGTGTCAAACTATGTTAAGCAAATTAGTTGATAACAGGCACAAAAAATGAAGGCAAAGCGAATCTTTTATTCTCTATTTATACTAATTAATTTTGACATATTTTTCATTACAGTCCATTAGTTGTTGAAAGGTTAATTTCGAAGTTATTTAACTTTGTGCGCGCTTTTGTGTGAGAAAAAGTTTATACCCCTTTTTTAAAGCAAATGCTGTGTACATAACTGTATTTATTATGAATAGAAGTAATATTTTAGTATATGTATATAAATTCTCTTATATCAGATTTTATCTTATGCCAGCGTCGAGTGCAGTAAATGTACCATGTACGAGTACAACCGCTTTAATACAGTTTTTGGGTACCTATATACTTTAAATTTTATAAATATTTTTTTTTAATTCGTCATAATATCATTATTTACTTTAGTCAAACATATCTTTAATTTCTAAAATTTTAGATAAGTATAGATATCATTACCGACGTTTCAGGAGGTGTCTTTCCGTTAACAACAAATAAATTGCTTAAAAAATATTTTTTTTGTTTTTGAAGCCAATAAAATTTTGGTTGTATTTAATAACAAAACACGCTTATCGTGCATTTAGATTACACTCTCTTAGAAATTTACAATGCAGGATAGCAACTTTTGAGTGAAATCGTCACAATTTTCGTCACCATAAAATCAGTCCGTCCGCCTATTCAACAGCGCGTGCCATTTCAATGCGAATTCCTTTCTTTTACGCGAAGTCATGTGTGAGTGGCAAACGAGGTCGGATGTTGGCAGCAAGAAAGATGTATGATTTAAATTCATTGTTATGTCAGTAGCAACTGGATATGCATTACTTTAAAATCAGTATTAAAAAATATCTCGTAAATCCATTTCAATACTTCAGTACGCTCAACCGTTAAATTTGTATTACAAACATGTACTTGTAGTATTTCCTACTCTTTTTTTATCTTTATGGAACCAGTTAGAAGACAGCTCTTTTTTACATCACAGGGTTTGCTATTTAGAAATTGTTTCTGCCGAAACGGCCGCTCTGCATTCCTTAATTTACTTTCTAAGTCTGTATGTTGTCTTTATTATACTATATTTAATTATTGATACATTCGTCTTCTTATAGTTAGTAGATATAACCATGCATACAAAACATGAATATATGAATATACATGAATAAACAGAATATACATGAATTCTGTTTTCATTATTAGCATTTAACCCGTGAGAATTACTCAAAGCTAAATGAAATAATTATTCGACGACTAGTCAGGAAGTCTTCCAAGGTTTTTATTTGCTGAAATGGTAATATAGAATACATTATTTAAAAACACTATTTCTGTCATCATCCTCCTGCCCTTATCCCACTCTAAGTGGGGTCGGCACAACATGTTACAAACATGTCATATGATTTGGCTACGTATTTTACCTTAGTCGCCTTTTACGACACCTCGTTAAGAAAGGAGGGTGGTCTATTCTATTCAGCCGGATACCACACGGCTAAAAACCCTAACGGCTTTCACCGGGCGGGACGGTCGAGCGCATAAGCATCGTCGGGGTTGCGAAATGCAGAGAGTAGAGCGCAGAAGCTCTGCTAGCGTCGGGGTACGTCGTTCTAAGGGTGCCTTCTGTGAGGCTGGACCACGGCTTAGGGCGACGCGTAGTGGAGGGCTGATGGTATGACTTTCATTAGTCATTGCGACGTCGGAGGGTGGCGAGAAGCCACGGCGGACCGACGTTAGAAAACTGGGACCTCGTCTTCGCCGCGAAGACGCTGTGTGTGTGTGTATTACGTGTTTCTGTGTTTGCGATCGTTATTTGATCGTCATGGTCATACAGGACGCTTTTTGGACGCCTATATTTTCGGTGGTCACACCTAACTGGGATGTATTTGAAAGCAACTGAAATAAGGGGATTCGGGTGTACCTCAGATTTCTCGAAGTAAGATTTCGAAAAACGTGGTGTAATGGTAGGGAGGTCGAGGTCTCCGCTCCGCGGAGGTCAACGTTCCGCATGAACCACGGAATGCGAATTGTTGTTTGAAAATGTTGGTCCTCAGCGGGAAACAAACCTACCACCCGCGGAGCTGAAGACAGGGTCACTGCCAACTGCGCCAACGAGCCAGTGTCAATCATGCAACAATCAATTTGCAAGCTTGTTATAATTTCATATATAATGTAACCCTCAAAAGTTTTGATTGAAAGATATTGTATTGATCCAAGCGTACCTACTTCTGATATCGTAATTAGAAAGCTGATCACTTCAGATGTCAAAAACACGTTTACAACCGCTCTTAAATTGTTAGCTCAAATTACGTAGTGAGTGTATGAAGATGATGTCATACAATATTTATCTAACTTCTCATCTAGTTGGAAAGTAAAAGTGGTTGGTTTGGACAGTGAACATTTACCGTAGAATAGATCATAAAAGCTTTGGTAGGTCCCACGGTTGAAAGTGAGAGGATGGGTATGCTAATAAGACCCTAATTCATCGGATTATCCTCAATCATATATAAATAGTTGTTACATAAAATTTTAATTTAGTATCTATTATTACTTTCCAGATTTATATGCATTATGTCTATTAATATTCCACTGAAGGCAAAGATTCCTGCAATTCGAAGGTGGGATATAAAACTTAGAGCCATGTTTTTAAAGTCATAAATTAGATACTCGTTCGTATATTCTAGAATTTTCCTGAATTATAAAAACTCCAGATTTTTCTTTCATCCCGCGCTTACTTATATAGATTATTAATTTTTAATGGGCAAACATCTGTGTATTTACATAAATTAAAGATCACGTGGTCCGCAAACTCAGCCTATAAAGTGATTGTATACAGCAACAAGTAAAGCTTTCCCCGAAGTAATAAATAAATATCAATAAATCAGCCAGGTCTGGAATCCCGAGCCACCCTTGTATGTAACTCATATTCAATAACATAATCGTAACAGACTTTCTCAAAATAAGAATATTGATTTTTATTAAAAATTACATGCATATTCCTTTTTTTTTATTTGGAATACCGGGAGTGATATTCTCGTGATGAGAGCCTGTTTTGAGACCTTAACATATTGCCGTTTTACCATTTTTAATTTAGGCCAAAGTTTTTAATATTCAGTCGCAACGCATTCCAGTTGCTCGGTTTTATCGAATAACGTTGTTTTCAGTTTTTTATTTAATAATCCGATTAAATCTGTAAGTTTATTATAACATAACAGAAAAGTTTTATAATCATATAAAGTTTTACTTTCTAACAGATTTATAGTTTAAAATGATTTATAAACTCGTTAAACATCGGCATCGGTTAGTGTGCCTTATAGTCATATGACCATAAAAGTCATGTGGCATTCATCTAATTTTGAAGTAGAGTTCGGATGGTATGCATTAGAAAGTAATCTTATTATGCAACGTGTTATGGATTATGGTATATGTACATATTTTAGTACTCTATTTTACTCGATGGAAAGTGATGATATTTTCTAAGACCTGAAATAAATTGTATATTTTTAACGGGCTCCATTTGGAACGTATCAGAAGTATTAGTAAGATGTTAGGAGATACGGAAATATATACCTGTAGGAGCATATTGCGATATACTTCTAAGGTGATAAATATACTCGTATTTCACAGTATAGGAGGTTATCTTGTCCAGTTGTCAACATGGTATGCATTTATCGTCTGATTTTTAATGGTAATAAAGCAAAGTTTTCCATTTTCCTTGTGATAAGCAACTTATTCATCTACAGATTTTTTACATTCCATACATACATTCCGTATTGAATGAATGAAACAATTTAAAAGCAGCTACGCCCTGCGGTAGCGGCAGCGAAAACGTAGTTAATAAGCATTATGAGTAAGATCGATATTTAGGTTATAGACAAAGATCGAGTATTTTTTTATTTTTCTAATTTGCCGCTGAATATTCAAATTGATTTCTTCCTTCTAAAAATAATTATGGAATTAAATACCTTCTAAATATAATAAGGAATCAGCGCAATTGGTCACTCTGTATCACGCGTGATGAGATGAAATTGTTAATAAATACTCGTATATATTTCTAACATATACTGGTTAAAACTTTTGTTAAAAAAATTTTCGTGATAAATTCTGTAGACATCATATAAATAGATAGAATAAGTAAGATGAAATAAGACTAAATACGTTGTAATATGTAAGAAAATTCTATAAAAAGGCAGTATTTAGACCATTCTGTACTCTCACAGTGATTGTCAATATCAAAGCTTGTTCGTGGGAATTTGCTACAAGAGATAAAAGCACCTTTGAAAGCTTCTATAATTTACCGCTATCCTGCACATATATTATGGCTGCAATTTCTTTTTTAAGTCCCAATAAACATTAAATAAACGAATGAATACTCTCAACATTTTAAAACTATTATTATATATATACATGCTACTATTATTATCATTTTTAAGTAGAGTTAACTATTAAAACGTGTCCGTCCACAACAATAGGTGTAGTGTTTATAAGCACTATATAGATTTAACAGTACTTTGTTTTAAATAACTAACAGGTAACATGTGACTTTAATTACGCTGTACATTTTATATTGTCGTAAATATTTTAACACTTGAATGGTTAGCGCAGGTGTCAGTGACCCTGCCTTCAGTTCCGCGGATCGCGGGTTCGATTTTCGCCGATGGCCAACATTTCCACACAACACAATTTGTGAGTTCTTCGATTTTGAGTGTATATTCGTATGTAATTAAAATTATATATGTATATATTTACCATTTGTCTGTCACCCAAAACATAGGTATTAAGTTACGTACTTTGGGGAGTGAAGACCGTGTGTTGAATTGTCCCATATTAAAAAAAAAAACATTAGTAAATGGTTGTTTTGGAATGTCTTTAAAATTAAAGCCAAATCGATTTAGAGTTGAGGGAATTTAAAATTCATCAGTTTTTAATTCGTCCTTATTGGCATATATGTTAGGATGACAATTGTTTGCACGGACGTTTGATATCAGAAAGTGCATCTTATATGGAAAGCGCACTTGAACGGAGTCCGGCTGGCTGCACCTAACTTTCCAATCTCTACTCCCAGAACCTTGTTATTAATCAGAACTTTCTAGCTTTCAATATGCTCTACCACATTCGATAAAATCAGTGTTCACGTTGTTTTTTAAAGCTCTTATTAACGTTATGTAATCAAAGGGCAAGTTGTACCATTTCTTTATGATAGAGCCGAAATCGCTTCAATAATAAAGAAGTCTGTAGTCGTTACTAATACAAAAAATTCGTTAGTCCAGAAATCGTAATGAACTTGTAATGAAATCATTCTAATAGAATTTCCATTTATACAGGTAATATTAAGGATTGGAATGAATTCAAATAATTTGTAGAATTAGACGTTACTTTGCGGAGATCCATAATACAAAGTATGTAATAATAAAATTATTTTGCTACGCCTTGGGTATCCGGCAGAATAGAATAGACCACCTTCCTTTCTTACCGAGGTGTCGTAAAAGGCGACTAAGGTAAGTTGACGTCAGGCAGGCGGCCGGTCGTAAAATTCGTAGCCAAATCACGTGACAACATGTTTGTAACATGTTGTGCCGACCCCACTTAGAGTGGGATAAGGGCAGGAAAATGATGATGATGAATAAAATTATTTTGCTATAATCCGCGATAAAGAAAATATAAAATTTTTATAACGCTAGATGTAGAGCGGACTATCAATTTTCAAACCTGATATACGCAGGATTAGTAAAAACACATGCACACACCTCCCAATCGTTTCGCCCCGCAACCAAACCTCCACGACAAAATCGCAAATTAAATTATTTCACATTGTTTGATATTTTTATGTTAAAGACAAGTAGCTTAAACCGTGGATAGGTAATTATTTTATCTTCTTAAATAATATAAGTAATTATTAAGGTGCAGTGTTGCCACTAAAAACACATTAGGCATTGGCATAAACCTACATATCTTTTTATGCCTAAACAATCTGTTTTATTATAAAATATGCTATGATCTCGCATTTCTTATGGTAGTCTTATTTAGCTTATCACAATATTGTAAATATCTTTCGCTATAAAAATTCAGGTTTCCAATGTTGATGACCGCAAAACTCTAAAAGTACAATATCGATGGACATTTTTTGATAATTTTGAAATTTGCAACGCTTTATTTTATATGAAATTGGTTTTAAATACTTTTTATGTAGAAATTTGCACACAAATAGAATAATAATATATGGGACACTTACACACACGATCGTCCATCCCCAAAGTAAGTAACTTAATACTTGTGTTATAGGCGACAGACAGCTGGTAAATATGTACATGTATCATTTTAAATACATACTCAAATACAACAATACACCCAGGCTCGACGAAACCAAACCAAACCAACAACTTGTATATGGAAAATGTTGGCTCTCGGCGGGAATCGAATCCGCGACCCGCAGAGCTGAAGGCAAGGCTACTGACAAGTGCGGCACAGAGTGGAGGGAACAGCGAGTATATCTTGGTAGTTTATAATAAAGGTTGTACGTGTAATTGTTGGAATTATATTGATTTTGAGTTTTAAATAAAAAGAAATAGCAGTAAAAATTCTAAAACCGTTATATATTAATGCAAATGACCGCAATTTATACTAATATATTTTTAATGTAAATAAAGTGCTTAAATATGTAGACGTCTTTATATTCAAAAGTTTATTTGATTACTAGGTTAATATATTCTTTAGTGTAATAACTATATTGTGTTATAATTTTAAATAAGAAGTTGGTATTGAACTTGAAATACTTCTTGCATTTTAGCACAGACAAAATTGCATAAAGTTTTTTCTAACAAATAATGTGCTATGTCTATTTATCATAAAAAGCATTAATAAAGTCATATATAGAGTAGGTGACTCATAGATGGGCCTAGAACCCAGAACGCATCTAGGCATATGCAAGTTTCATGACTTTATTTTCGGTCACTGAAAAGTGCGTATAACTTTTAAATTGTAATAAAAAACTTGTAATGAAAAATGAACTTTTTGTAAAACCATTTATCTTTGGCGTGCATTACGCTCTCTAACCTTTATGCCAGCAATGCATGTACTTAAAATAGAAATTGAAAAAAATAAAAATTAATAAAAGTGAAATGTTACAACATTTTACAATATGTCATAACGCAGATATTTAAAAATGTATCATTACTTACATTTATCTACAATTGATAAAAATATTTTAGTCGAATTAGACGATTGCATGATATTATCAAATGGATTATATCAACCTGAAATACAAGTTGGATTGAACATATAACATTACTTCAAGTTTTAACGTTGGTGTTATTATCTATAAGAGTAATTAATTAGATTATCACTAGTTAGTTTAGTGAAAATAGTTTAAAATATTATAACTTTTAAACTAGATTTAACTTTCATAACTCAGTATCCGTTCTTAGTGTACGTGCGGAGTTGATCATTCTCCTGCCCTTATCCCAGTCCAAGTGGGATCCGTTGATATTAAAACCAACTTTTTTTTTTATCGCGTGGAGGAAAAATCTCTGACGGACGGCTACTAGCCCGTACTAGTAGGGAATGTCCGACTCGCACGGACTAAACAACCTCCTCTCTCACTTCCATTTGCATTTCTTCATGCTGACCGTTTTTTATACTATTATTCTCTGCTTTTTTCCTCTTTCTTTCTGCTCCGTTTTTAGCATAATTTTACGGAGTATATCTTCATGCTTGTGCCACCCCTCTTCACATATGTTAAAACCAACTAAAACAACCTAAGTGCTCCATCACCCTGTAGGTGGCTACCAGATGCTTCGACCACCTCGGGGATCTTTTCGGGCGAACATCCGATAAACCAGGTTCGGGACGCCCGAAATTCCTTATGTCTGCATGTCATAACTTCACTTCATCATCCAGACATCTCTTTTCGGTTTCTAGACAGATTCCTTCTACATTCATCCCTACTCATTATATGTATAATTAATTTTGCACTTCTCGTCTTTACTAGGCGCAACTTCCCAGATCTGACTGTGGAAATGGAGTATGATAATATCCAAAATAATGAAATGAAATTCAGAGCAAGTGTGTTTGTTTTACATTTTACTCAAACCGAACTTGAGTTGAGAGTAAAGTAAATGGATACATACGTGAAAGTATTGGGAGCGTTTGAGTGATATAGCATTTTGTAATGTGAATTTTTGAGATGTTCGAAATACCAAAATATACCTTCTCATCGATCTTTACCTTGATCTCATCAAATCGAATATTTGCTTACATATAACGTGTACCGTAAATCATATTCAGTTTAAATGAGGTCAAAAGTATTATAGCACAATAATTTTATTATTACTTTTGTATTATGGATCTCCGCAAAGTAACGCCTAATTCTATAAATTTTAAATGAGGTCATTATATTAAATCTTTTTAAAGTGTTTATTTTTAAATTATAAGTCTTAAGGTATTGTAATGGCAGCCAGTCGAAACGCAGTGTCGGTAGACCCTTACATACGTTATATATATATATATATATATATATATATATATATATGTCCAGCACAAAACGTCCATTGGTTGACGAAGAAGAAGAAGAATTGTTAAACATGTCTTACAACAGTGTAACAATTATTTATTTAAGGTAATGAGTATAATAAATCATATTAAAAGTTTTGTAAATCTTTATAGTCAGATCATTATTTAATTCGAGTGCATGCGTGGGTAAGTATAGTACCCGGCAATAAATAATTCGTTGTAAACATTGATAAGCATTATTTATTTCCGGGCCTATATATGTTTGTGTTCGTCTAAGAAAGAGACATAGGTAGCACAATTGCGGTTAGAAGCCTTTATTATACGTACGTTCATAAAATTAAAGCAGTGAAAGCTTGATGTTATAATAAATGACAATTGAAAATCAATGAAATTAAACTAACGTATAATAACCATACAATAAGTTTATATTAACATCAAATAAGACTGCAATGTTGAAAAAATTTCAATTATGTAAGAGGTGTCTAGTGTATAGTGGGTTTCAGGTTTTAACCCCAAACCGGAGCTACCTCTTGAGACGTCTGAGCACTATTTTTTATGCAAAATACGCATTTATAAGTCTGGAAATAATACGAACGAACACGATACCTCGGGAAATTTTTTTTGATATACAATATATTGAATACGTTTTATATAATCATGAGCAAAATTTAATTGGGAAGAGATAAGCGCTGGACGTCGGTCAGTGTGAAACATACGAGAGTAGACAGGAAATACTTCTATTGAAGAATTGTAACATCTAGCAAGCAAAGGATAGTACGCCTAACAGTACTCCAAGAGCCTACCTTCAGTAGTAAAGCGACACGAAAATAGGAAGAAGATATATGTATGATATGTGACTCCAAAAAAGGGAGAGGAGGTATTTGCCGAGTAGTGGTACCAGGTTGTTGCATTACTTTTTTATGTTTTTTTACTGAAGACTAACATTATTGCGTTATAATTGATAGCTAGTGAGGAAATTTTTTATAGCCGTGTGGTATCCGGCTGCGTAGAATAGACCACCCGCCTTTCTTACCGAGGTGTCGTAAAAGGCGACTAAGGTAAGTTGACGTCAGGCAGGCGGCCGTTCGTAAAATACGTAGCCAAATCATGAGACAACATGTTTGTAACATGTTGTACCGACCCCACTTAGAGTGGGATAAGGGCAGGAGAATGATGAATGATGATGAGGAAATTATTTACTACTGAGAAATCAAAAAACTCTAAATCTTATATTTTGTTTATTTTATAAAAACGATAAGTTTGATCCATTTCGAAATCTCATTTTAATAATATGATGTTAGTAATTCAAAACGTTACGTAAATAATAAAGAACTATCATTTTTTGTCATCTTGATATCTTATTTTAATTTGATGCTATTGCAAATTATGTGTTTATATTAACTTATTTCATAATTTATTTTCGAGCATATTTCCTGTAATAGTATAGAGTAGTTATTGTATTTCTAGGTCGTCGACATAGATACAACTTGATATAAACTAATATAACTAATAACCTATTTATTATGCAACTTACATTTTTTCATCACGTGAGCACAAGAATCACAAAGTGATAGTAAAAAAAATAATAATCGAAGACTAACGGGTAACAAACTGGATACAAAATGAACACAAAGATTTGACGATTGGAAAAGATAAAAGAAGCTGAATTTAAAATTAGTTTTTCTTACTTTTAAAAAGTAAAGTAAAGTAACAGCCTGTTACTATGCCCACTGCTGGGCTAAGGCCTCCTCTCTCCGTTTTTGGAGAGAAGGATTGGAGCTAAGACCTACCACGCTGCTCCAATGCGGATTGGTAGGTTACACATATCCCTAGAATTCTCTAGAGATATGCAGGTTTCCTCACGATGTTTTCCTTCACCGAAAAGCGTGTGATAAACTGCAATTATCAATTAGACACATAAGTTTTAATAGAAAAACCCATTGGTGCCTGCCCGGGTTTGAACCTATGTCGTCTCTCGAGAGTCGCACGGTCTCACCGCTAGGCTATCACAGCTTATCTTACTTTTAATTTAATATTATTTATAATATACTTGTCTGTTCTTCTTGCCTGAACAAAGTAACGGATCGTTGTGATTTCTGGCGTGGAGATTAAAATGAAGTGAGAAGGACTGGAGACTTAACATATTAATCACTTGTGTGTGTCGAATTCGCCTGCGTAGATTGGACGCAATCGAGTTCGCTAGGCGAATCTGGTGAATTAAAGTAAATTATGTTTTGAGTATAATTATGGCTTCTAATATATTGAAGAATCAGTAAATATATATCGCTCCTAAATTTTAAATAATAATTTAACATTATTAGTTTCCTGACAGTGAACTTACTTAATAGAATTCAAATAATTTTAATTTTGTTTACATAAACACTGTCAAATTTTATGATTTTAATAACAACACTAAATTTTTAAAGAAATCGATAGTTAATGATAACATTATTTATATTAAAACGATAAAGTAGCTAGACAAATAAAATAATAATAACAATACAGTTATTAGAACGTCAGAAGTGAATTAGTTTGTATCAATTTTAAATGTAGTAAATTAATTAATGATAAATAATAAAAGCATAAATTCTATGTTAGTTCCGAATATAGATTTGCAAATTTAATTCTATTGTACATGCAGACGACCACAAAATCCGATAAGCGTATAATTGAATTACGTGTACATTTGGTCTCTAGTTGCTCTCTAAATTCCTAGATTCAGGATACATATTTATGAGGGCTTATATCCAAGTATATTGAGACGTTTAGAAATGATCATTTGTATCATTCCATTTGTATTATGCTAGTTCACATGAGCTCGCAATTTTAGCATCACGATATAGTTTTTCATCCTTTGTTAACAGCATTTCATGTTCTTTGTTTTTTTTTGCATGTAATCAGGACTATTTCACCATATCCGCATATGTTATCTTCTTAAATATACCTGATTCTTGCAATTATCAAGATAACGTAAAAGATAAAAGCGTTAACACTTGTTAAAAGTAATATTAATATATAAACGTTGACCCAAAAATTTACACCAATCTCTTTATAAGATGCTATAAAAATGTATACACTTAATTTTATTTAAAATTTTACTTTACATTCAGGTTTATAAGCCACATCAGTATAACAATAACCTACTTTCAAAGGTTTTTTTAATACGAAAAAAGAGCGAAAAACTGTATTTACATTGTACAACATTTATCAAAAAGCAGATCAAATTCAATATCAATTTTTTTTTCAATAGATACCTGATAGATGATAGATGTCTGTTTATCTGTTCGTGACAAATTTAAAAGTACTTAACAGATTTTCATGCAGTTACGTGGTTTTGATAAAGCTGTGATAGCCCAATGGTGAAAGCTGTGATAGCCCAATGGTGAGACCGTGCGACTCTCTAGAGACGAACATAGGTTCAAACCCGGGCAGGCACCAATGAGTTTTTATATTAAAACTCATGTGTCTAATTCATAATTGCAATTTATCACACGCTTTTCGGTGAAGGAAAACATCGTGAGGAAACCTGCATATCACTAGGAGAATTCTGTTGATATGTGTAACCTACCAATCCGCATTGGAGCAGCGTGGTAGGTCTTAGCTCCAACCCTTCTCTCCAGAAACGGAGAGAGGAGGCCTATTCCCAGCAGTGGGATATTAACAGGCCGCTACTTTACTTTTTTTTTTTACGTGGTTTTGTGTATAATTTTTTAGGCTATATGTAAATAAGTTGAATAATTACACAGATAAATAAAGTATGTATAATAGAAATCCTCTCAATAATATTATCGAGATTTGTAACTTATATAAGTAACAAGTTCCTTTTACTAAATTAAATTTGAAGTGTATGTGTATGAAGAGATGTTTGAAGTAATGATTCCATTTAATCTTGATGGAATCTAAAAGAGCTGCTAAGATTATGTTGAATCATTCGGATTTTTCATTAATCAAGTTAAACCTTTACAAGCATCCATCCGGTCATCCAGTGTCCCATATATTTATTTATTTACATCAAAAATGTAAGACAATTGGATTGCGGCAAGTGTAATACGTTTCCATAATACTGATGTGCAAATATCTCTATGGAGAAAGGATTCTCTCCGCCTCGTTTATTCGATACGCTCAGTAAAAGGGAAAGGGGAAATGAGGACGATGAGCGGTGTTGTAGAAAGGGTCTGCAATCAATTTTGTGTATTAGGGCCAGTGAAAATCGTATTAACACATTTGTTTACCTTAGATTAGTAGGTTTCTATCATTAACACTTTAGGCCGCGCATATGGGTTTTCAAATGTTTGTTGTACGGCACTACATTTTATCATACAAAATAAATTTCGATTAATGACGTTCCGATTTTGATACATGTGTACAAAATAATTATCATGGAGCAGCGCTATCAGTCCCAAAAATTTAAAGTAATATAGCTCAATGTCGTATCTTGAAGGAATTCGTACATGCTTCAGCCGTTTATGAACGTTGTTTAAAGAAAGACATATTTTTTGCCGACGTATATACACGTTGTGTCGATTAGCGTTTAACGAATTTGACGTTGCTCCGTCGAAAGTGTTAACTGAGTTGTGTAATTCCTTTTTTTTTTCAAAGTTAATTATCCTGAGCAAGCATTGAAGTAATTTAAAGTTTTATATATATATATATATATACATCCCGTAACCCATTTGGCGTCATGCACGTTGTGCATCATTATGGCGTCTCCCAGTTGTACTAACTTATTTTATAATGTTTTTGCATATATTGCTTAGTTTTTAAATGTTAACCTTCGTGAGATATTTTGTTTTCTTATAATTTTATTTATCGCAATATTCTTCTTGTAATCCTGCCCAAGAATATCTGAACCCCATTTCAAAGTAATGAACTTTTAGCTTCCTGAATATACTTCTCACAATTATCTACTACGCAGATATTTGTGCGTCCTGTGAGTCTGTGTGTGTGAATGCGACGTTGCCGGCCTAAAATTTAGTTTCTATCTCGTTCTTTTCCTGAGAATCTCAGTACAATAAAATAAAGTAGTTGTGATGTTGCAATCAGTACTAAACTTTATTAGGTTAATATCAACAAAAAAAACATATAGTAATATTACACGTAAAGTTGAAAAAAAGAAGCCCAATATGAATATATGGACGACTGAAATCAAAAAATGCTCTTTTTAAACTGAAATATTAATAGTGGGTTGGTGATCGCAGGGCTGAATCTTTCATATTTACTATGCTGTCATGATAGGATTTATTCATCAGCCTTATGTAACTTCACGCCCATAGTTATACCACTATGACAAAAGTCAGTGCTTTGTAAATAAACAAAAAAATACATTTATTCAGTTCTGTCTTGGACATGGACGGATAGCATTTTTATACAAACACTTCAACAATTGGACGTACCTAGAATCGAATGAGTATCTCTGGAGTGACCTAAATACAATCAAGGTCTCGAGCGAAACAATGGCCTCCTCGTAATCTACAAGCGTCCGAGTGATCCGTGGTGTTATATGATGTTACGATGCCTTTCCGCAATACGGGCTTGTTCGAGAGCGTGATAGTCGTAGAACTTACGATAACTTCAGTACTTTTTGAGTTGATCGCGAACAGAAAGTCATACACACAGACGTGGATAAATTCAGTTCAGACAGACTCAGCATACTTTCGATTTTACTATAATTATATTCAGAGATAACAATAAAGCTAGACATGTTACATGAACAATATATTTCGATAACTATATGATAAATATATAAATTCTAGTAGTACTCTCGACTTCATTCGGGCCAACCTAAGCGTTCATTTACCCCCGATGATATATAATATAATATAATTTGTTAAATGATTTAGAGAAGCAGGCGTTACTTTGCGGAATTCCATATTACAAGCACTATAGCAGAACTAACTACCTTGCTATAATCCGCACGGGTTAAGCGAATGCATGCAAAGCTATAGGCTCCACGACAAAATTGAATGCATTACGATTTTTGTCGTGGAGCCTATCCTCCCGATGATGCTTCGGTTTCGGAGCGAAACGATCGTCGAGATTGTGGTGGTAGTTGTGTGTGCTGCTTGTGTGCATTGTTGCTGGTGGATGCGCCTTGGGGTACGTGTGGTGGCTTGTCCTCCATGTATAAGGTGCGTAAATTTTGCCTGCTTCATACACATTAGCTTTTGCATGGGTTTTTTTTTAAAAATTTTTTTTTTTATTTTATTTACAAAAACAATTTACATGTTTATATTAAACTTAATCTAGTGACTGGAAGCTCCATTTAAGCAATTAATGCCTGTACTTGGAGCCTCCATCCTTCCATAGCTATATTTACGTCTACATGTAAAGTAATAATATAAAACATTCGATTTTAACAAATAGAAATATTTTAACACCTATAATTGTATTGTATGCATTTATGTATATATATTTTGTGTGTGTATGTTTGTGTGGGAGTGTGTGTGTATCTTTGTGTGCGCGTTTGTGTGTGTGTGTATGTGGGGGAAATGAATGAACATGTTATGAATTATATATTTTGTGTACTTTCTTTTTTATCATTTTATATATAGTAACAGGTTTTCAGTCTGATCATAACTTAGGCCCCTAGCCACTTACACAGTTTTTTCTTGCAGTGATAATAATTTTCGGGATATATATCAATTAGTTTATTAATTCTATTATACAAATAAGCTGACCTTGTGTCATACTGTTTATTAAATTAAATGCATTCACTTAACCTGTGCGGATTATAGCAAGGTAGTTAGTTCTGTTATAGTGCTTGTAATATAATATGTGATTTTTCACGTTCCCGTAAGAAAAACGGGTTTTTATGCCATTTGTTTGGCATAACATTTTTATTTTATTCGCAGTGTATATAAGCCTCTATTTTATCATTAGAGACAAGCGCATTAGCCATGAAGTTGTAACAGACAGACTAACGGACAGACTATCGAATTTATACTTTTAATATGGATATATAAAATATATTTAATTATAGTAAAATAGCATCAATTAAAGTATTTAAATTTATTTTATCTACCTACTGCCAATTGCATGTTTCAAATTTTTTTATGCTGAAGTGTAAGTATAAACTTGTATTTTACATCTAATTTCCGTCTTCTAATTCAAAAATTACTTAAAATAATAAGAAAAAAACAAATCGGACGAGCTGGCATCGTCGCAATTCGCGGACGCGACATACACGGTTTCTTAGTCAAAACATAACAGTGGTATACGACAGTAAATATACACGCTACAACAGCGCCGCACCTCTGCTACGAATTCACCCGGAATTATTAATTATACAATTTCAACCACTAAGCCAACTTTTTGGCTTCTACCGATATTTGTTCTATAGCTTAGTAGAACTTATAGGATGCTAGTGCACACGTTGAAAAAAGTGGCGTCCGATATTCGGACGTCAAAAGTGCGGGGACGCCAGATTAAATGCAATTACGTGTTAATAAGACGCCAAATTGTTTGCAGGATAAATATATATATATATATATATATATATATATTTATATATATAAAATATTATATATATATATTATATATATATATATATAAAATATTATATATATATATATATTTTTATATATAAAATATTATATATATATATATAAAACTTATATATATATATATATGTGTGTGTGTGTGTGTGTGTGTGTGTGTGAGTGAGTGAGTTTGTGTGTGTGTAGCAGTAAAGTTGACGATACAAAAGCACTTGTTTACAAGTTTACTTGAATAAAGAATATTTTGTATTTGAATTTGAATTTGTGTGTGTGTTATAAAAAACTTTAACACATGATTCACACCATTTTTAAAACTCTATTTGAAGAACTAATTTTCGGTATAGATTTTGATTACTTTATCTAAATATATTAATTTTACAGTAACTTTAGTAACAATGATTTTAAAATAAGATATAGGTTGGATAGTAACACCTGTGTTGTTAGACTCCATTGCTAAGTAGACAAACTCGTAACTGAGACGTTAAATATCCATCGATAATAATATTTCTATTGATACCACACTCAGGGGCTTACCAGGTCAAAGTCAATTGATGATTAAGGTGGAAAGCGTAAAGTTAGTAAATGCTACTGAAGAACACAAAAAAAATATGATAATTGAACTAGGCACCATCTTATCCAATTTATAATACCTAGCTTAAATTTCGTTCCGGCTTAGAATTCTTCGTTTTATGTGGCTTTCAGAAATTTCGTTCCACTATGAACAAATTTTAGAAAGTTTATTTTTGTGAAAACATCAAACATTACGTTGTTAGTTTTGCCGCGAATACTAATTATTTTTATTGTCGCATTGATGTGTATGCCTGAAAATAAAATGACGATCGCCAATGTAAATACGAAGAACGTGACTTGTACAGTAAGAGCACATAAGTTAACAGTATAGTTAATAGTTTTGTTTCATATTAATGAAAAATGTTACAAAATATGCCGTGTGGTATCCAGCTGAGTAGAATAGACTACCCTCATTACTTACCGAGGTGTCGTAAGAGGCGACTAAGGTAAGTCGACCCGCCATGTGGTATCCGGCTGAGTAGAATAGACCACCCTCTTTCTTAACGAGGGATCGTAAGATACGACTAAGGTAAGTTGACGTGAGGCAGGCGGCCGGTCGTAAAATATGTAGCCAAATCATATGACAACATGTTTGTAACATGTTGTGCCGACCCCACGTAGGGTGGGATAAGGCCAGGAGGATGATGATGTTGTTATAAAATGTTTCAAATACACTCCTATATATATAGTTGGTCAATAATAACATTAAAACAAATAAAAATTGCAAAACATTAAATGGGTAACTCTTGAGCCAATTGCTTCTTATTTATTGAATAAGTGTAAAAGAAAAATATCATTGCTATAATATATTTATATCAATTGAATAATAAAATTAATGTTTCGTTTGATTGAAACACGAGAAATTTCCCACACACTCTCCAAAATTTTAGTGAATTCAAAGTTTGTGAATTAATAAAATCTCTAGGTATCGTAAATAGCTTCTTTACCTTATGTTACATAATAATAGTTGACAGGAAATACCATTTGTACGCATTACGTTGCCATATCGAAGTGGTAATTATGGACATTCCACCAGTAGCCTCTTGCGTTAATCTCTAATTTCTTCGCATAACATTTATTTATTTAAGGTCAAATGAAACTGCTGTATAGATAGTGCTTTGAGGATGTAATTAGAATAATTATGTTAATTTTGAGGTAACAAGTACCATTTTATCGGACAAGAATCATAATACGTAAATCGATACTTTTAGGTCATTACTTGTCACAAGGAAATCATCATCCTCCTGCCCTTATCCCACTCTACGTGGGGTCGGCACAACATGTTACAAACATGTTGTCATAAGATTTGGCTACGTATTTTACGACCGGCCGCCTGCCTGACGTCAACTTACCTTAGTCGTATTTTACAACCCCTCGGAAAGAAAGAGGTTGGTCTATTCTACTCAACCGGATACCACACGGTGGATCAACTCACCTTAGTCGCCTTTTACGACACCTCGGTAAGAAATGAGGGTGGTCTATTCTACTCAGCCGGATACCACACGGCGGGTCGACTTACCTTAGTCGCCTCTTTCGACACCTCGGTATTCTTACCGAGATGAGGGTGGTCTATTCTACTCAGCCGGATACCGCACGGCATACTTGTCACAAGGAAATATATACTAAAAACAAGTTTTTTGATATCTTGAGCCCTACATTTCGAAGACGTACATAGAACTGAGGTTGCTAAGCATATATTTTAAATATTTTTTTTGTCGAAATACACAGAAAATATGTGTACGAGATCAGTTACCAAATAGTTTGATTTTGAAGAAACTGAGAAGTAGCGACTTCTTGTACTATCACTCCTCTTTTCTTTTGAAGAAGGAATAAAGATTACACCCACCATGTTGCTTCAACGAGTTGGGTGTGGATTTTGTAAGTCACCACGTTGTCAATTCTCAAGAGATAAGCAGGTTCCTTCACGATGTTACTTACGTTACTTAATCGAAATGCGAGTAATAAATGATAGTAATAAATCGTAAATACATATAAACTATTGATAAGTAATCGAGCTACCATTAATTTGAAATTAAATAATCGGAATTTTAATTCATCAGAAACAACAGGGGCCGATATGGAACCGGAAGAAAATCAATGATAGTATGCAGTAAATTCGCAAAATTTATAGAAGAAATTAAATAAATCGTGTTGCTTTCAGGACGAGCGAGCTGGTGGCGCTAGTGGCAGTCTCTTGCACACTGTTCCTATTCCTGCACACGCGTGATCTCAGTACAAAGCTGCGTCAGATGCAACGGCTCAACGATGACGTCACGGCATTCAATCACCTGACTGACAGTAAGTATCATTGGATGTCATTAATTGTTTGAATTCCGATTCCTAGTGATGCTGCAGATAAATAAATCTAAATTATAACGATCAAAGAAGGTATTTTGTTGTAACCAATTAAAAGTAGTCATCGACGATCTCCGTGGCACAGTGATAGGTTTATCTATTCTGGTAAGAGGGTGCATTTTGCTTGATTGGTTACCAACAAACCGGTAAAACCGCACCGAAAATACGTATGTATAGCGTGCTCAGATACGGTAGTTAAGTATGTAAAAAAGGAAAGAAACCATAAAGAGGGGGTTCAGGTGCTTCCATAGTAGACTTTATTCAATGTCCATTTGATGAGATCAAAGTTAGGCACACAACCTCCCAAGTTAAATAAAGAATGATATATCATCATCATCATTCTCCTGCTCTCATCCCACTCTAAGTGGGGTCGGCACAACATGTTACAAACATGTTGTCACGTGATTTGGCTACGTATTTTACGACCGGCCGCCTGCCTGACGTCAACTTACCTTAGTCGCCTCTTACGACACCTCGGTAAGAAAGGAGGGTGGTCTATTCTATTCTGCCGGATACCACACGGCGGAAATAAAGAATGATATAATTTGATATTTATTACATGTTGATCGTTGCAACATTGTTCTTAACTGACTGCAATTAAAATGTGTTGTTATCACTCAAATAATAATTATATATAATAAAATTCAAATATTATATTTCTTTTCTTTATTATAACATACATAAGTATTTACAAATTACTAAAATACCCGTCTCTAGTATCTTTTATTTTTCGGTATATTTAAAAACTTGGTAATAAATTTTATCATACAAAGCCAACAGTTTTTTGTACACAGGATTTCATTTGTAACGCAAATGTCCATATAAATGTTGGCCACATCTTTTGGCCGCAAAGGTCAATGACACCATTTAAAATTAAAATAAAATTACTCTTGATACTAATTAAAGCCAGCAAGTTTCCACAGGTAGCCGAACTAGCATTAATTCGTATAATTTGATATCTTATATGACATTAGATATGAAATATGTCATTATGTTAAATGGGTAGTATAGCATAAAATACAGGAAGTAAAAAAAGCCAAGTGCAAGTTGGATAATGCAGACCAAGGGTTTCGGTACACGATTAAAATTTATAGTAATAAGAATAAAGTAAGTCTTATTGAATTTTAAAGCCTAACAAACGCGGATTATAGCCAAATACTTTAATCACCTAGAGGTGTGACAGCCCAGCGGTGAGACCGTGCGACTCTTTCGAGGGGAACACGAGTTCAAACCCGGGCAGGCACCACTGAGTTTTTCTATTAAAACTCATGTGTCTAATTGATAATTGCAATTTATCACACGCTTTTCGGTGAAGGAAAACATCGTGAGGAAACCTGCATGTCTAGAGAATTCTGGAGATATGTGTAACCTACCAATCCGCATTGGAGCAGCGTGGTAGGTTTTAGCTCCAACCCTTCTCTCCAGAAACGGAGAGAGGAGGCCTATTCCCAGCATTGAGATTCTAAATGGCCGCTACTTTACTACTTACTTTTACTTTAATCATTACTTTTGTAATTAAGAACCATTTATTTTCTGTAATCTAATCTAAACTGTATTTAACAAAAGGTTCCTTAATTTAATTTTTCGTCACTTCCATTTTCGTAAAGCACATCAAATTCCCCAATTTCATCTGAAATAATACAAACTGGTGAGCAGTAGGAAATTTTTAGGTTTCCATTTTCAACATTTAGAAACGGAACTCTAATAAAGTACATAGAAAGAATAAAGGAGTTTATAAGTATAAATGAATTAATATATATTATATCAAAATAAATCCTGAACCTTTTAGACAGGGACACTGTTTATCGTGCTCTTTTTATTAGTACGGATTGTTTGGAATAATATCCCCAAAAATGTATATATACACATAATAAATTTGAAAACCAGTGTAACTTGCACGATTTCCTTGTTTCCAATACCGGATTCCGATTACTTCCAATTTTGAAACCGTTATCTTTTTACCTTTTAATGTAATTTCTCGGTATGATATTTCCTATAACTGGGTCAAAATTACGCCAGTACAAAATAATATCCTGTATATGTATAATAATTAGTAATTTTCCCGTTTGAATTCGAATTTTCGTTTTATATTTATTATCAAAAACGCAGCGTAGTTCTTTCTAATAGGTCACTCAAATAACTAGCAGAATAATGCTAGACGACGATTATCTGTGTTTATTTGGCATTTAATTTAATAATCATATGTAATGATAAAAATGAACAAGATATATAATGCTCGGCACGTAGCTGTGCGTTATATATAATCAATTTTTAATTATCTGTAAAACGTAGTTGTGCGTTATATATAACCAATTTTTAATTACCTGTAAAGTAAAGTTATGGCCTGTTACTATCCCTCAGTTGGGCATAGGGTTTTTCGAGAAAAGGATTGGAGCTAAGACCTACCACGCTTCTCCAATGTGGACATATTCCTAGAATTCTCTAGAGATATGCATGTGTCCTCACGATATTTTTCTTCACATAGTAGCGTGTGACAAATTGCAATTATCAATAGGACACATAAGTATTATTACTGTCCCGGGTTTGAACCCATAACCCCCTCGAAAGTGTCGCACGATATCATAGTAACTACCTGTACTCACTCCCAAAAATCATGGTGCAATTCGATTTGGCAATTCGAAGCTCAGTCTTAGTGTATTACAAATAAACGGTCTCTAAGCGAAAGATAATAGATTAAATAAAAACAATTGGAATAAAAACCTACAAACAAAAACCTTGAAATATTCACTAGATGTGCGATCACAATGTTCCAAATTAGGCTACATGACTAAATATGATGAAATTTTTGTGTAACTTTCTCTTGTTTTTACGAATCTAAACAATAGATCAATTAAGATAGAAATCGATTTATTCGTGCGATACGAAAATGCAATTTTAGTTTTATCGAAAGACACGGGATAGTTAGATGCGTAGATAAGATGAATCGTGCAGAAAATGTTGGAAATAAATAACTTGTGTTGTAATATTATTTATAAAATTCTGCATCTTATATACAAAATTTTTGTGTCACAATGTTAGTTACCTATTTATACTCCTCGGGAACGGCTTGAACAAATTTTATGAGTTTTTATATTCATATTCAGAAGGTCTGAGAATCGGCTGCTATCTATTTTTCATACCCTTAAGTTATAAAGGTTGTCCACCCCTAACAATTTATTATTTTTTTATTTTTTTTATAATATTTTTTATATAATAGTAAATTAGCGGCCTGTTACAATCCCACTGCTGCGAAGAGGCCCCTCTCTACGTTTCTGGAGAGAAGGGTTAGCGCTAAGACATACCACGCTGCTCCAATGCGGATTGGTAGGTTACACATATCTCCAGAATTCTCTAGAGACATGCAGGTTTCCTCACGATGTTTTCCTTCACCGAAAAGCGTGTGATAAATTGCAATTACCAATTAGACACATGAGTTTTAATAGAAAAACTCATTGGTGCCTGAACGGGTTTGAACTCGTGTTCCCCTCGAAAGAGTCGCACGGTCTCACCGCTATCACAGTTCTTTTTTTATAATGTTTACTACAAATTATCTAGAAATAATTTTTATGGCAAAACAACGTTTGCCGGGTCAACTAGTATTTAGTATATAGCTTAGCTAAAAAGAATAGCTGTGATAGCCCAGCGGTGAGACCGTGCGACTCTTTCGAGGGGAACACGAGTTCAAACCCGGGCAGGCACCAATGAGTTTTTCTATTAAAACTCATGTGTCTAATTGATAATTGCAATTTATCACACGCTTTTCGGTGAAGGAAAACATCGTGAGGAAACCTGCATATCTCTAGAGTATTCTGGAGATATGTGTAACCTACCAATCCGCATTGGAGCAGCGTGGTAGGTCTTAGCTCCAACCCTTCTCTCCAGAAACGGAGAGAGGAGGCCTATTCCCAGCAGTGGGACTGTAACAAGGCTGGTACTTTTAGCTAAAAAGCTAAATGTGTCGTATACTTTTATAGTCGTTTATTTAATCTATATTACTCTATCCAATCTAAGAATTTGCCGCCATTATTAGTCATTGCGTTTCTAAGAGGACTCTAATCCGGCTTATAAGTACAAAGCGGCTTTTATATACAAACATCAGTCAAACTTTCGTATCTTATTATTATGTTCATGTTTGTAACTGATTCTCATCAAAAGATGGTTTACGTACTATTTTACAACTGATAACACTTTGCCTTAAGGCTTAAGCAAATGACCTGTCAGAATTTAAATGATAAACTGTCAATCTTTTTACTTGTCACGTTACTCAAATTATTTCATCTGTTACGACTTACGTATCATAGTGATGGTAAAAACTTTTAGATTGTCTTGTGCTAATACTCCGCATTAACTTTTTTATTGGATTTGTACAAGATTTTGCATGTTAGGACTTAATGGTACTTCAATAACTTAGGACTGATAATCGTGTTAGTCTTAATATGCAAAAATATTTATTTGCTGCTTAATGTACCGGCTTACAGTGCTAACCAATTTTAGCAGCCTTTGTATTATCCTGTAGATAGTTCCATTTCAACATTCATCATTCTCCTGCCCTTCGCCCACTCTAAGTGGGATCAGCACAACATGTTTTAAACTTGTTGTTAGATGATTTGGCTAGTTATTTTACGACCGGCCGCCAGCTGACGTCTTCTTACCTTAGTAGCCTTTTACGACACCTCCGTAAGAAATGAGGGTGGTCTATTCTACTCAACCGGATACCACACGGCGGGTATTTAGTTACATTTCCATTGTTTAAATAAAATTGATTTGTGTAAATTACGTGTTTAAAAATTTGGCGGGGGCATGTAAGTAACCATTTACTTTTTTTTAAGATATTAAAACTGCCAATCTGCATCGGAGTAGCGTTCTACGATCCCTCTCTGCAAAGAAGAGAGGAGAGGACATCTTTGCCCAACTGTGAGATAATGGGTTTATATTTAAATATCATGTGATCCAGTTCATAAGTGAACGGATATAAAATGTTTATTATTATCTGTATATATAAAAATGAATCTATTTTTTTCGCGGTCATCATTTCACGCGAGAACGGATGTTTTCAACAATTTGGCTGATTCTTTTTCGTTGTGTTAATGTCAAAAGGTCTTTATGGAAGAAAAGTTTAAGTGGAACAGAAAATTAAAAAAACTTTCTGTCTTAAATAGTTAAGAAATCTGTTGGGTCAGTATATTATAAAAGGTAGTTTAGGACGTTTCTTTTCTCAGACCGTGCATTTAAAAACAGGCAATGTACGTGTAAGTGTACCGTATGTTTAGTGGAACGAGCGTACGTGTAGCCCGTAACAAATAGCTTCGTATCGTACGTGTTGCGTATCTCTCTAGAGCTATGTAGATCGACAAATGAGGAAGTTGTAACAAAGTGCGTAGTGTGCGTGCAATGCCTTGGAGTCGTCAGTAATGTGCGCATACCTTAGTATCGGACCTTATAGCCCAGTAGGTATCAATTTAGACTAATAATGTGACGTCTTTGAGCATCACAAGTGAAAACACATAGACTGGCCCGTTGGCGCTGTGGGTAGTGACCCTGACTTTAGCTCTGCGGGTCGCGGGATCAATTCCCGCCAAGGGCCAAGATTTTCTATAAACAATTTGTTGGTATTTTAATAATACACCCATGCTCCAAAAGAATTATAAGTAATATTATATGTGTAGTATATTACCAGTTATCCTATATATTTATATTTATATTTAAACAAGTGAGAATAGTCTCTTTTATAATGGAAGATACGCTGATTTGCGGTACTATGATGTAAAGATAGAATTTTACTTGGCAAATAATAGCTAATTTGATTTCTATATCATATAAATATATGATTTCATATTTCATTAATTCATTCATATAAAATGATATAATATTCCAAACCCATGAGACCCAAAATGAGATGTAGAGCACTAATAAGGAAGCTCTGTGGCAAATGAGAGCTTTTGCAACGTTTTGCGGTGACGCCTTATGTGTGTGTTATAATATAAGGAATTAATGTAAAAATATCATTCTTATTTCTAACAAAAATTAACAAGCTTTGTTAATTTTTACTTCAAAACATCATTTTGGCTCTGTTTTGATTTTATTATTTGTAAAGGGTCATAAAAATTAAAACATCTGTTTAGAAAGCGGCGTTGCAATACAAACGCCTAAATAAAAAACGAAGACAAAAAATGGTACTGGCACAGGGTTCGCTTTAAAAATATTGTTTCGGTATGTTTACTGAGAATTGCCGTTAGGCAATTCTGTTTTTTTAAGGGAAATGTTTCTCACAACCGAATAGGGGAGATTTGAAAAAAATAGTTAACAGTTGTAAACATGGGCAGTATCTCTGGAGGTCTGGCCGAGTAAAGTTGTTCATAAGCATTTTTAAGTGAAGTAGTTGTGGCGAGATTAAGATAAGTATAGTGTTATTTACTTATACCTAAAAATGATGTGATGTTCTGATCAACCTAGAACTAGTTCACGTGTCGAATAGATGTCGATAGATAAATCATTGAGAAATAATGGTAATTAACTGACGTAATTCAAATGTCTTATTGTACTGTAATATAAAGAGAGTTGTTAAATATTATTAAGGTGACTATTCGAGTCGTTTGTGAATATAATGAGAATTGTATAATTCACTTAGTTCCAATAAGTGAATTATTATGATGTTGTTGGTTTGATGTAACGAAATAACCTTTAGAGAGAGAATAGTCCTTTGTTTTGATATTATTGTAAATCTTCATTTCTTAAAAGAGCAACTGTTGAGTTTCTTACCAGTTCTTCTCAGCAGGTGACAGCATTTCCGAACTGGCAGTAGAGTCATTTCGAGTAAAGATAGAAAAGTTATAAAGATATTAAAAGATAAAATATATTAAGTTCCAACGAAATATATAGTTATTCTCTATTCTTTTGTTTCATTCACTTGTCCTAAAATATAGATAAGACTAATAGAGCTTTCCTGATTGCTGAACCTAAATAACAAGCTTAATAAAATAAAGTATAGCCTCAGTATGTCATATCAAATTTAACATCAGAAGTGTGGCATGACCCACAATAGCCCACTAGAATTTAGCTAATATATTAATTAAAATGTTTCAGGACACATCTACGAATATGTGAGGCGTACCGTTTCATCTAATATGATGATGATATTATGTTATGCAGCAGATGAGATTGCAGAGTTTTACGAAGTCTGCAAAGAAATACCGCTTCAGTTTATGTGAGATGCCAATGATGAACTTCGTATTTTGAGATGTAGCAGAAATTACAGAGCACTAGAAAATCTGCGAAAGAATTTGGTAACAAATGCACAATATGGTAATAAGTCATATATTTGATAATACGACTAATATTGATTTAAGTTTTTGTGGGAAGAATTTGTTTTGTATGCTTACAACGTTGTTTTGAAAGTGGTCATTGCAATTATTTTGCAAAGCATCTTTAAATATTTTCAAAGAAGTGGTCTAATTTAATTTTAACTTCGAAATAATTAGCTCATTTTTGCTTATAAACAAAACATATATATATTTATCGTAAGATGAGTTATTTGTAATCAGCATATTTTTACATCATTTTATACTTCTTTCGTATAAAAATGTCTGTAAATAGCCGTGGTTTAGTGATCACTTCAATAGGAATTACCAATATCTAAATCATTTTCCTGTACAGAGCTAAAAGATGAAACTTTTTGAATCTATTAATATCTCTGATTATTTTGAACTATGTGGCTCAGTGGCTAGTACAAGATTCATATTGTGCTAGTGGTTCTGGATTTGACACCTGGTTGGGTCGATCTGAATTTTTCGTAGTATAATATAGATAGTTGATACGATTAATATGAAGGTTTTAAAATTAAATATTTGTTAGGTTACCAGTATTGGTATATTTGGAAATACATTTAGCTATGTATGTCACAAAATCCCTTATTAAATGCTCGTGCCAATTTGAAGGAAATTGATTGTAATGTTTACAATAAAAGAAAAAGAAAAGAAAAGATTTTTTTAAAAACCATGTTAAGTATGAAGTCAGTATGACCGAGCGGATAAATGAGAAAAATTAATGCCATAAATAATGTCACAACATTTACATCGTTTATTTAAATAAACTTTCTCCTCATAGGATTCTGTTGTTGCACAGATTTCATGTTTCGAACAAAAAAAAAAGGGAATTTCTGAATAAGTTTGAGAAAATAAGTAGACACAGATGTAAAATTTCAATGAAATGGAATAGTTTTAGCAGTTTTAGGAAAAAAAAAAATATCGTCATCTTAGTTTATAAATATATTTTTTTTTAAGTAAGTGAAATAGTAAAAGTTTGAATATTTCTGTACCGAAAAAAAAAGTAATAATATGTTTAAAATTATTGAAAGTCCAATTTATCATCCTTAACGTTTCATATTAATTAAGCGTTGCAAGGAGAGAAAACGCATTGAGTAATTTAAAACAGAGTGAAATAGAAAACATATTGTTAGACGTGACATTTATAAGTATAAATGTCAATTTACTTTTTATAAGATAATTTAATATTACAACAGTATTTTGTTCAAACTTATTAATAAATTCGTAAATATCGTTTTCGTTACGAGCAAGAAGAAAATGTCATGTAAGTACATTTTTACGTGACGGAAAAAGTAACATTAAATCAATCAAGACAAGCATCAGTAACCAAATCTAGTTTTGATCGCAATAGTTATTTTAGGTAGATTCCGAAACACAAATGTATACATTGAACGAATAGTGAAAACTACACCGAAATTTGAAATGCATCAAAAAAAAAAATAGCAAAAATCGACCGAAAACTTTGACGTTGTTTTACACTTGACTAGCAATGCCCCGTGGTTTCACCCGGGTCCATACCGATCTCGTGGAAAGTCTACGAAGTCAGACTATAGATTTATTTGTAGATTATTTTATTATAAAAAATGGGTATCATTAGTATTCTTGGAATAAGAGCTATCGCACCAAATGCAGGCTCTGTTATAACGGTCGCTACAATGAATTTGTTATGACATTATTTTCTTTCGATTTACATTCTAAATTCGTTATATCTTTTGATGGGGAGGTCGGATTTTAATAATTTAAAAGTATTACAGTACAGTATTAGTACAGGTATTGAAACAGTTTTTAATAAATTATCATTTAATGTGATAAGATATAGAGATATGAACAAAATGGTTTGAATATTGTCGGCACTTGTATCAGCTTTTACCTTGTAAAAAAAAGTAGCTATATTGGCATAACTATAATAGTTAGACATATAGTATCGCGGACTTTTTGTGGATATTGATATGTTCTATAATACTGTAGAACATTTTTTCTATATAGTCATAGTATTTTTGCGTGAAAACATTACAAACATATATACATACACACATACACACAAACATACAAATCTTTCCTCTTTATAGTATTAGTTTTGATAGTCAATGTTTGCAAGTTATGCAATAGCGCCGTATAAACTTCGACGTATAAAAGATGCTTTGTAATACCGAGTTATATAAGCAATTGAAATAAATGTATTCTTTGACTGTTTATTTGAAAAGATTTGTAGATGATATTGAAATATGGCCAAAAATCCCGCCATATATAAGTAATGAGTATGAGAAGTACAGATCAAAATTATTAAAAAGAAAAAATCTTTTATGGATTTGGGTAACATTGACTTATATTGATTGTTTACCTGTTCGTGAATTACGAACCTGGTAATGTTAAATAGTAATTTATATAAATGAATGTAAATGATTGTCATATTCTTAAGTTCAGTTATGTAGGTATGAGTAATGTTTTGTTTAGAATTTTATATGTTATGACCAAAAAGGCATGATTTTAAGGTACACAAACGAAAAGAAAAAACTTATAATGTGAATTGATATTATAAAAAAATAGCTGAATTTATGTTTGTATTTAGTGTAAATTTCGGTTTTGTTTTGGTTTTCATAGGTTTATTATATGTATTAAGGCCTCATTTTTATCAACTAATGTTGATTTCAGGACATTCAGTATTATATTCCCTATTACATTATAAATGTTAGTTGAATTGAAGCTCATTGTAGTTAAATGGTTTATGAAATTTACTGGCTGTGACAAATTGTTACCACAATGAGAGCGGTTCGTAATCGAATCCAAAATAAGTATATATGTAAGAAAAAAGGAAAAGAACTTAGTCGAATTTAAAAGAGTACTAAATATGATAATGGACGTTTAATGATAAGTGATAGTAGCCACAAAGCTTGTAACGTAACGCAAAAAGTAACGCTAGTGTATCGCATAGCATGTTTACTTGTTATATGTAGGTATAGGTGCTGTTGAGTAATTTATGTGATATAAATGAAAAAAAAAAAACCACTGCTGGAAATAATTTGCAACCAATATTAAGTAAAATACGTTAGAAAACATAATAGACGTGGACAATAATAAATAAATACATATTGACATATGATATTTTCAAATTTTGCATATTCATAACATTTAATAACATGTTATAAGTCTAAGCTTTCGTTTAGGAAATTATTGAAGAATTGGAAAGGCAATAACTATTTCAGAATTTAGTAGCGAATTACTTTTTAGTGTGTAGTTTGTTAATTTTTTATAATATTACTCATAATTATTTTTATATACAAATTTAAAGTTAGCATAATCACATTTAGTATATTTCAATAAATAAATAAACGAATATATAACGGACACTTAGTAGCACTGGCCGTAGTCAGTTCAATCAGTTGTTGTTCGTGACGTAACTTACGAGGCTTTAGCTAAAAATCAGTTCTTGTGGCTGTGAGGTTATTGTCTAGGAACACAGTATTATACTGAGTTATAAATCTATTGAGCACTGTGCTACACACGTTTTTGATAAATAAAATTAAGTTTAGTTTTTTATATCCGTATTTGTTATGTTAGCACATTTGTAGAATAAAAGATTTCATTTATAATTTAATTCAGATTAGGAACAAGGCTATAACAAGTATAGAAAATACTTTTTTTATAAATTTGGGATATATATCTATTTAAAGACATACCATTGTTACATAGAATACAATGACTCTTTTTAAATTTCGGAACAATTACTGTTCATTTTAAACTTCATAATAATTCAAAAAGATATAGTTTTTGTTTAGTTATAGTTTTAGTTAATATCTTCATTAGAAGATATTGCCAGTCTTTTGATTATTAAATCAAAAGACAGTGGAATTTTATTAATGTTACTCTTGTGTAGATTCACCTAGATACGATATAATATCAATCACATTGTAATTGACTTCACTTAGACTTAAAAGTGAATATTGTTCTCGTATGGTGGTACCTATATAACTTTGTATTGTTTATAGCTGGGCTAACTAGCGCAAGTGGTTGAGACCAGCGGCTACGGCAGCTATTTATTGTTTAATGATTATGTAAAGTATTTCTGGTGTCAGCCTATCATTGGTCGCGAGTGATTGAGTTTCACTGTCTGCGAAATGACTAAGCTGTTGAGACAGGTATGATTTTCCTGAAGTACACTGGCGTACTTGTCACTGTGGTTGCTTTAAGACATAAATAATAAATGTATATTTATGTAACTATGTCTAGTGTCAGCCTTTCTACTCTGGCTGGTGATTGAGATTCACCGATGCTAAGTGACTGAGCTGACAAGACACGTGTAGCACTGTGGGGAAATTGGAATAGTATATTTGTAGTTTAAAATTGTCGTAAATTGGGAATAGTATTAATAATAATACAATACATGTCTGTTAACGTTACTGTTATTGAAAACTGTTAAGATTTGGAAAGAGAAAACTTGGTCAAATATATTCGCCATGTTGTAATGGATGATGGATTTAATGTGTTTTGATAAAAACATTTCTATATACGATTTGATAAATGTTTAATGAAAACTGAATATTTTGTTTTGCAATACCACAAGTTTGTTAAAAGTAATTTGGCTTATAAGTTCTATGTATCTTGATATTGTGGATAAAATTAGATAATGAAGGAGTAGTATTACTTGTAATACCTTTGACAAATGTTTTGATAATCTTAGTACAGTTAGAGATGAAAATGTAATGTAATTAATGCATTTCTAAGCTCTATGTATGTACGGATCTACATTTCGGGTTTAAGAGATAAGTTTAAATTATCCAATTATAAAATAAGAATCTTTAATCTTAATGTAATATGACTCTATACAAACTGCTAAGGGGTTTCCCTATGTACTTCGAGAACGAAGTACTTGTCAGTATGGCCGTGTTATAATATAAGGAATTAATGTAAAAATATCATTCTTATTTCTAACAAAAATTAACAAGCTTTGTTAATTTTTACTTCAAAACATCATTTTGGCTCTGTTTTGATTTTATTATTTGTAAAGGGTCATAAAAATTAAAACATCTGTTTAGAAAGCGGCGTTGCAATACAAACGCCTAAATAAAAAACGAAGACAAAAAATGGTACTGGCACAGGGTTCGCTTTAAAAATATTGTTTCGGTATGTTTACTGAGAATTGCCGTTAGGCAATTCTGTTTTTTTAAGGGAAATGTTTCTCACAACCGAATAGGGGAGATTTGAAAAAAATAGTTAACAGTTGTAAACATGGGCAGTATCTCTGGAGGTCTGGCCGAGTAAAGTTGTTCATAAGCATTTTTAAGTGAAGTAGTTGTGGCGAGATTAAGATAAGTATAGTGTTATTTACTTATACCTAAAAATGATGTGATGTTCTGATCAACCTAGAACTAGTTCACGTGTCGAATAGATGTCGATAGATAAATCATTGAGAAATAATGGTAATTAACTGACGTAATTCAAATGTCTTATTGTACTGTAATATAAAGAGAGTTGTTAAATATTATTAAGGTGACTATTCGAGTCGTTTGTGAATATAATGAGAATTGTATAATTCACTTAGTTCCAATAAGTGAATTATTATGATGTTGTTGGTTTGATGTAACGAAATAACCTTTAGAGAGAGAATAGTCCTTTGTTTTGATATTATTGTAAATCTTCATTTCTTAAAAGAGCAACTGTTGAGTTTCTTACCAGTTCTTCTCAGCAGGTGACAGCATTTCCGAACTGGCAGTAGAGTCATTTCGAGTAAAGATAGAAAAGTTATAAAGATATTAAAAGATAAAATATATTAAGTTCCAACGAAATATATAGTTATTCTCTATTCTTTTGTTTCATTCACTTGTCCTAAAATATAGATAAGACTAATAGAGCTTTCCTGATTGCTGAACCTAAATAACAAGCTTAATAAAATAAAGTATAGCCTCAGTATGTCATATCAAATTTAACATGTGCATATAGTTACACGTTCTATAACGTGAAATTGCATTCTATATTAGAATTTTCAGCATAAATAAATTACCTTGTCATTTTCACTTTTTTCACTATGTATTGTCTATGTATGTACCTAAGTGAATAATTTTTCAAACAATTTTACAAAGTATATCAATAAGGTTTTATAAAGGATGACCTTTATAAAAACTTATTGATTGGTTTGACGTTCGAATAATTTAGTGATATTTATAGATAGCTGTCTACTATTGATAGCTTTACCCGCGACTTTATGTAACCTTTAAATTTTAAAATAACCTAGATTATTTACAGAGTTGTTACCCTGTTTTCGAAGGAAATACGTGAATTATTTATTATTACATATGTAATAGCCCGGTATATAATCATCAAAATTACTCCGGCGGACAGACAGACAACTTTCGCTTTTATAATATCAGTATAAATTCTTAAACGGATTTTTGTCTTGACCATATACTTATAGCTTTGTTTCAAATATATACTTTTTAGTGACACAGACACAGCATATTTATTATTCGAAAATGGCTACCATCACAAAAGGGCGGATTAAATTTATGAGTTCTGCCATAAAAGTGTGTTAATTCAGCTTAAGATTAATTTCGTATTTAAATAGAAAACAACTGTACTTATTTGTTAGTAACGATGTATTATGCACCGTACCAATTCTTAAGTTCTAGTTTTGGATATACAGCATCCATCTGTGACAGATAAAAAACTCGTTATCCCCAGTACTTTGTCCATTTATGTGATCCAACCGTGTCATCCACGTGCCCGAGCATTTTGCTCATTACTCTATTTATCTAGTTGTAGTTTTTATTTAGTTCAAAAACAATCGTCGGCTTTGGCATTAGCTTTATTATAATACTAGCTGTACTTGTACTTCAAGACTAATTAATTGTTACAATATAATCAATTATCTATCATAATATTGTCTTGCACTGTAACTGTAGTTGCACGGATAGTCCACTAACATCTAGCAATATATATATATATATATATATATATATATATATATATATATATATATAAATATATGTATGTATAATGCTGCAATACAATACTTAACACCAGATGGAATTAGATTAAGAGCCAATAGATACAAACACTGTATCAACAAACACGCGCGTCTTCCCATAACAACCCACGTTGCCATGCCAGCGTCGAACTACTCTATTCGGGGTTACCCGGTTAATTTCTCCTTAGCACATTCTTTGAGTTTAAAGTAAATATCTTAAAAAATAACAATCTCAAAACTATTTATAATAATTAATTATTTAAATCAAATCACTTTGTGCACAACTTAAAACTGTGCTAACCCGCCATGTGGTGTCCGGCTGAGTAGAATAGACCACCCTCTTTCTGAAAGGCGTCTGAGGTAAGTTGACGTCAGGTAGGCGGCCGGTCGTCAAATACGTAGCCAAATCATGCGACAACATGTTTGTAAGATGTTGTGCCAATCCCACTTAGAGTGTGATAAGGGCAGGAGGATGATGATGATGTATTAACTTTTTGATTATGTAAAGCTGTCAAACGTTAAACGTCTTGTCAAAACATTGTTTGAAAATATGCATATAAAGGGTTATGTGGCTATCCTATTGCTAGACATATCCTATATAATTGATTTATAGAAGCAGGCGTTACTTTGCGGAATTCCATATTATAAGCAATATAACAGAACTAACTACTTTGCTATAATCCGCACGGGTTAAGTGAATGCATGCAAAGCCAATGTGTATGAAGCAGGAAAAATCTACGCACCTTACACATGCAGGACAAGCCACCACATGCACCCCAAGGCGCAATTCACCAGCAACAACGCACACAAAAGCAGCACACACACTCACCACCACAATCTCGACGATTGTTTCGCCCCGAAACCGAAGCATCATCAGGAGGATAGGCTCCACGACAAAAATCGTAATGTATCGTAAAAATCGTAATAGGTAGCGCGGTGGAAGGCGGAGGCGGTTGCTGGTGAATTGCGCCTTGGGGTGCATGTGGTGGCTGGTCCTGCATGTATAAGGTGCGTAGATTTTTCCTGCTTCATACACATTGGCTTTGCATGCATTCGCTTAACCCGTGCGGATTATAGCAAAGTAGTTAGTTCTGTTATATTGCTTATAATATCCTATATATTTTATTATCTATAGCTAGGCATAGAGAAGATGGATTGGAGCAAAGACTCAATAAGCTGCTTGAAAAGTGAATAACAAAATTTAAAAAAAAAGGTTATAAATCTAATTTTCACACTTAGTTAAGAGAATCTAACACTTGTTACTAATAACGTGCAATTTAAGTCAATGCGTCATCAAATTATAACTCTGTAAATACAGATTAACATTAAGAAATCTTATAATGCGGATTAATGGATAATATTCCATAAAGAGATGCTAAATAAGCAAGTTGTCTATAGACGTGACATTAAATCTGATGTACGTTTGCTGCTTTAACTCAGATCTCATAGTTGAAGATTCAATACAGTGTTATATTATAATAATACGTTTTAGAAACAAAAATGTGGATAGAATTATGATTAGGTACGGCTATTATTATTAAAATTATTAATTTTTTTTAATTTCACATAAAAACTTATAAGAAACCGACCGCATGTCGTTTCACAATAAAATCATCTCTCCGTTACGTAAATGTTCTATAATCAAATCTGAAATACGCTTTACGAAATAAATTGAGTTCAACCGCATATTCTCACCACGCAGAAAAAGTCAACGAAAGTCGGTTATTGGCTTTTTCACTGAAATGGAATTCATAATTATTTCAATGAATCACAAAAATATGTTGAAATGTCATTTTTTAAATCAAAAACATAGCTTGGATCGAAACTTATGTCATGTCTGCTTCTGATGCTTCCTTCTTAGGTAGTATAAAAGATTTATAATCAGGTAATCACATCAAAATATATTAACGTGATTGCCTGTAACAGCAGCTTTATCCCAGCGTTTCTTAACTTTTTTTTGATAAGTTGAACCCTTTTTTGAAGTCGCTTTTATTTTGGAACCCCTTTTTTCAATAGCATGCTTTTAATATAACATTTTGTAAATGGATTATATGCAACAAAATGACAATTATTTGAAAAAAAATTTTTCAGAAAAAAGTAGTTTAACAATATCTGTGTATGTGTAATTTTGGCTTGCCGTTAAATTTTTATTTCTTTTTTTATGTTGCTTCCACAACAAAAAATTATTCAAATGAAAAAATCATACCTGTAACTTTCGCGGAACGATTGCGTGATCTCCACGAAACCATGGGCTTACACAGTTTAAGAAACGTTGATATAGATCAATAATAAAACATTCTCGTTTCCGCTTATTACGTCTTCATATATGGGAAAATCCTTCCAATACAATTTGGCATTTTACAGAATAATAGTTCTTCTTTTTCCCAGATATAGAGCTTTTAGAAATCCCTAGTGTCTCGTTATTACGCTGGGCAGTAAAGCCCGATCGGTGAGAGGATTTCACCTCCTTTCCAGGGATAGGATGGTTCAAAAACAGGAAAGCACGCAAAAGCACTTTACTAAGAAAACCATTGTAAGAAACCGCGCATATCTGAGGACTTACTTTGATGTGGGCAACCTTTACACAACCATTCATATTGCTGTAATGTGGTGATCTTAAAATCGAATTTCTCTCACATTAAATAGAGGTGATTGCCTTTTAGTGGAATAATACTATACCTCTACTTTTTGTTAAGAAATTTTCTAGATATCATTTCAATTACACATAAGTATTTCAAGAATACTCGAAGTTATCTGTTTGAGATTTTATTACTGTTGAGATTCTTTAGGGTCACGCGATCTTTTAACTAGACCACCGCAAGTTCTATTGTAGTGAATGAAAGTGTCATAACAAATGCAATACTTCTGGCAGACACGTACGTAGGTTTCTGGAAGTTCATTAAGGTACTGTCATTTATGAATTCAGCAGAATTGTTATTTAAAAATATTTAAATAATAAACGGGTCGAACTTAGTGGGTAACACTTGACATAGTACTCGTTGCGTGATTGACGTACAATATTAATGGCAGAAAAATGCTAAACACAGTTACTCTTATAATTTGATGGACAGTCAATTTATGCGCACTATTTTACTGTATCCCGTTTACATTATGTCGCTGCGGACTGCCAGTGGTGTTATAAATAGGTTTAAGGGGATTTTAAGTTTAGTAACCAGTACTTCATATTTTATTGTAACGCTGTTTTTGGAGTAATATTATTTTGTCAGGAATCCTCTAACTAAAATTTCATATCATATATTTAAAAGATATATATTTATATATAAAAAAATGGCGAGCAGATTTGTTTAAAAAAAGTAAAAACGGGTAGACGACCTTTATCTTGCTTAGTGGGATACTATAGAGCTGCTGCTTTTGATCTGATATGATACTAATATAGGGCCTTTATATAGTGTAAAATTATAGAACGTATTAAAAACTACTCATATAAGGATTAAACGATATATTTTTAAAAAGTTTTATTTTAACTTTATATTTATTACGTATGATTTTTTTATAACACGCACAAAAGTAACAAAAATCGATTCGATTTTATAATAACCTGATACAAACGTTGTCTATTATATATAACGCCTGGTTCCGTTACGACTTTGTTTTATTGACAAAATCAAATTAATTTTCATCTTTCAAAACGTTTCTTTGCATTTCGTTATATTTGCTGTAGTTTTTACCCAACGTTAACATATGATGTCCCTTTCAAAGGGTTCACGGGCTTAATCTTCAGGTAGGGGGTTCCTAAGTTATTTATAAACAAAATTAAGAGAGGAAGTCATATCCCAGCAGTGGGTTCGTAATAGACCGATATTATTTTTTTTGTAATTGGGTGTAAGTAGAAAGTTTTTTCCAATATTTATCAAAAAAAAATTTAAAAGTCGAGGAAATTCGTAGTAATATATATATTGTGTACCAAATTATTATCAATGTATATCAAAATATAGTGTAATCGGTGCTGCGAATTTGAAACCAAGAGTAGAAATAATAAACGTTTTTATAAAAACAAGCACTTAAGGACTCTTCCTTAAGTGCTTGTTTTTACGTACTCATATGTGATATATGAACGATTATATATTAAAAAGAAGATAGAAGACTGCATATTATGCAGGTGAAACTCAGTGTCCAGGTTAACATTGCATCATACTTATTTGCAATATTCATTATTACATTTCAGTGTATTTTAAACATTCGTTATAAATTATGTATGTCATATGCACACCATGCAATAAGTTGCTCATTCGGGTCACATTTTGACCTAAAGAAATTTTTTTGGTTCAACGTGTTGACAAGGTTGCATCGTCGTTATCAAGAACTGATTGATCTGCTTCGCGTCTTCACGTTTCTGAATATCTCACTTATTTTCTAAAATCCTTTCTTAATCTTGTTAATAGAATCTATGACTGAATTATGCTGCTCAAGAAAGAGTAATATTCTTCTTACTTGGAAGGATTTTGAGGACGCAATACATAGCAGGAAAATGTGGCCATTATAATGGCATTACTACTGGGCACTGCCTGTTAAACAGACGCCCGTCAATAATGAGAATAAAAGATGATGCTCTGTGCCCAGAGTCTGGAGAGGAAGAAACTAGTCTTCACCTTATGGCTGAGGTTGCCAATGTACTCACTGGTAAGATGGGAGATATGTAAGGATGAAATTGATGTTGAGGACGTAATAAATAACCCCTTTAGGGAAATTATGTGGTTTGGTAAAGCAGTTGGTAGGTTCAGCCGAGACACTATTGGGACAACAATGAGACACCTGTAAATATGGGCAAATGGATTAAATAGTTCTGTACATGAACTGACCATCCGTCTGGGACCGAGAGGCGTTGATATTACAGGTAATAAAAACATTCTCAAAATTGCATATTAATAGTTTTATTTCCTAAACACGTAATGTTTTTACTTATTTACGTCGTTATCAAGAACTGATTGATCTGCTTCGCGTCTTCACGTTTCTGAATATCTCACTTATTTTCTACAATCCTTTCTTAATCTTGTTAATAGAATCTATGACTGAATTATGCTGCTCAAGAAAGAGTAATATTCTTCTTACTTGGAAGGATTTTGAGGACGCAATACATAGCAGGAAAATGTGGCCATTATAATGGCATTACTACTGGGCACTGCCTGTTAAACAGACGCCCGTCAATAATGAGAATAAAAGATGATGCTCTGTGCCCAGAGTCTGGAGAGGAAGAAACTAGTCTTCACCTTATGGCTGAGGTTGCCAATGTACTCACTGGTAAGATGGGAGGGAGATATGTAAGGATGAAATTGATGTTGAGGACGTAATGAATAACCCCTTTAGGGAAATTATGTGGTTTGGTAAAGCAGTTGGTACGTTCAGCCGAGACACTATTGGGACAACAATGAGACCCCTGTAAATATGGGCAAATGGGTTAAATAGTTCTGTACATGACCATCTGACCACTGACCATCCGTCTGGGACCGAGAGGCGTTGATATTACAGGTAATAAAAACATTCTCAAATTTGCATATTAATAGTTTTATTTCCTAAACACGTAATGTTTTTACTTATTTATATAAATCATGCTGTAATCTACTTCAATTGTTATTGTAAAGTTTCTTTCATGTAAGTATAATTTAATTTCAAGCAAGTTATCTGTTAGTGTTTGGATAAGACATATGGTAGACACTATCGCTATTCGGTAATATTCGGCCTAAAATTATTGTGTTTTCTTTTTTTAATTACCTAAGTTTATAATGGAGCCTTGTCTGCTTTAGGATGTTAAAAACAACTAAGTTTATTGTTTTCAAATAGCTATTATATAAGTCTTTTGAATTGTTGAAATTGGTCAATTAGTTTGCAATAAAACTATCGTTGGTTAAGAATGTTGCTACAATAAGAAAATTTTGCTTTACAAAAATGAAAAAGGGATATAATTAAAAGCTAAGCATCATCATCCTCCTGCCCATCCCATACATCCCACTCTAAGTTGGGCCGGCACAACAAATATTAATCATGTTGTTAAATGATTTGGCTAGGTATTGTACAACCGCCGCCTGCCTGACGTCAACTTGCCTCAGCCGCCTTATACGACACCTCGGTAAGAAATGAGAGTAGTCAATTCTATTCAGCCGGATACCACATGGCTTAGAGATTGTCGTTCTAGTTTGTTAACAATAAAATAATTTCTTTATAACACTTTCTTGAGTTTAATACTTTCGCCAAAGCTTTTATTGTTAAAAAGCACACTTAGATCTGATTTAGATGGGAGTGGATAATAATCGTAAACATATAAGTATTTCGCTGATTCAAATAAAGGGCAATGACAATATTTGAACTTAGCCGTATATACAGTAATAAACAATTATAGCCCAGAGGTACATATCAAGCCCTGCAGGCGCAATATTAACCTGCAGCAGGTCTACCATGAACTCTTATTGCGATTCAATTGAAGACGTAAACGACGAGCGCGAACCGCTGTCTTTTCGTACCATGAAGTGTGAATTGCATTGGGGTCGTAATGTTTGAAAAGGATAACTTTATATGAATTAAAGATAACTCTGTCTCTTTTACTCACATGTTCTTAGGACGAATTCCGAACGCTCATTCAGCAACGACTAAAGTGTACGTCTTTAAGACGTCATGGTATGAAAAAGCTAAACAATTTCGTTTACATCTTCAATTGAGTCGCAATAAGAGTTCATGGTAGGCCTCTTGAAAGCGGCAATTATAAGATTTATTATATTTTAGTCTTGTTTCACAGTTTATGCTAGTAATGGATATTTGTATTCTACATATATACTATCATATGCTCTTTCCCCGTTTTATAGATTTACAAGAGAATACATGTGTAATATTATTACCTTTACTTTTGATTGTATAATCTATACGGAATTCAAATATCCTTTATTTCTACACAGTGTGTTGTAACATAACAATTTACCCATTATGTAACTTTATGATATAACATTGTTTTATATTTTGAATATTACTCCATATTGTTAATTTAGTATTTTAACATTTTATAAAAATAAACGTTTCTTACCTTTCTCATATAATTTATTTTTAGAAACATGGATGTCAAGCCAATAAAAATTTTATGTAATTTCAAGATCAAGTTCGCAAATAATGCGTTCCGAAGTAAAAAGTAATCATGCAATTAGTACTTCCGGCGTGTGCAAAAAATTTAGTGCGATACAAAATTTAGATAAAGTTTAATGACTTTCAATGATGTCGTCTGATGACATACGACCGAATTTTGGTAATGATGACTGAAAGATTTTTCTAATAGAATTATCTGCTGCTGAAATTTCTCATTGTTTTGAAACGTCTTAAATATATTACCCTTGCAATCTTATTTATGATCTCCGTAGCGAAGCGGTATTTAGTGTACCACCACCTTATAACTCCAGGTTCTGGCCTGGTTTCGATTACCGACATATGTTCCAGTTTAAATTTTCTAAATTGTCGTTTCTACCTTAATCAGGCTAAGGACTGTATCAAACACGTCTAAGAACTGTATCTCTATCCATATTGGGCTAGTACTATTCTGTATACTGAAACGTGTAAAGTAATTTGACCGTTTGCAAGCTTCCATTTTAGATCGCGTCATCCATATAGTGATTATACTAGAATAGGGAGTCAAAAGCAAGTCTGTAAGTAAGACTGTCGCAATTGCAAAATAGCAAGTGTCAAAATAAAACTCGTATACTTCATCTTTGTCTAATCACACATAAAAAAGAGAGACTGATAGATTCACCCTCATTTACTTTCTCATCATTGTGCTATGGCACATTTTAGACAGGCATTCCTACTCTAGTATAATAACTCTATGGTGTCATCACATATCCATGTGTCTAATAACAGTAAATCAAAGTCGGTAATATGCCAATAAAAAAAATGTTCTTGAAAAAAATGAACTGATATAAATTTGCGTTAACTGTATTTGTTTTCATTAAATTCAAAAATACTTCACATCTTATTGACCAGTACGAATTTACATTTAATCAGTATTCATTGCTCTTACATCGCGCCTGGGAATATATTTTTTATAATAAAAAGCAATATACTGGTATGATCTTAATGCTCGATCAATCAAATTGACATTTAATTCGTTTTTTTCTGCAAAATCACAAAACCGTTGTCTTGAGATTGCACTTTGAAATTGCACAGAACTGGGGTACTTGGTAACACAATATACTCTTATTTATAATGCGATGGGTTATGGATTTCAATTGTTGTATATATATGGAAACATTTTGTTTGTCATCCAATGTTTTTGGAAGAGATGTCATCCTTCTAACTTCAACTATCTAAAGGAAAATTTTAATACACGGTTATTGTAATCGACTCTGGCAAAGGTTAATTCACATTCAATAAATAATATTAATTTATCATTATCAGTACCAGACTATGAGCAGGCCTTCACTTAATTCAATGTTTTTGTTGGATCTTGTCTAAGAATGGTGGTCCGAAACGCGCGACCGTAATATCCTTCTGGTGATCTGATTTCTTCTTTTTTTAACAAATAAACGTCCAGCGCTGAGCTATAAAGTTGAGTAAAAAATCCTGTTCCGTTGTCATGTGTCCACCTCATTGGAACGTTTCAAAGTTAAGCTTGGGTAGTTTGGTTGCTAACCACTACCTAAAACTTTTAACAGAACCAGTCAAAAGTTTTCATTATAAAGGATTTTAAAGTTTGCACTTAAATTGCTTACTTATTGTGAAGTTCTATAATCAGGCTTCCTAATTTTTGTATATGCTTGCAACAGCTACTCAAATAAGATTAAAACATAGCGGCAAATATAAAAGATTTATTGGTAAAGTGTGAAAAAGTAATTTCACGTCCATCAGTACTCAATAGCCGCGGGCGCCGATCTTTTGTAAGGGCTTACACAACTCCGTCTCTATGATTAATTTTCTGATACTTATTAAAATTTACTGCTTATTTATATTATAATTTAATAACATATATTTGAGAACTTGTTTATTCTAAGATGTATGTTTGATTCGGCAACCAGTAGCTCTTTGTATGAATCTTGACTATCTAGGGAAATGATAACAGGATTTTAATAATTCTTTGAGTTTCTTTTCAATAGATAAAAATATAATATAATTACATGGAAGAATTCCATATTATTTTATTAACCCTTACGGTGGATATTGGCCAAGTGCTAAAATGTTCCTAAAGTTCCTAAAGTGTTCCTAGTATCAAAATTGTGATTTGCAAATCTACCTTAATGCTCATCATGACAAGACAGGTGATTTTAACTTACAACTCTTAATAACGTTTCCTCAGTGCCGTTAGATAATTAATAAGTTAATAACTACAGCTGACTCATTATATTTTCCTGTTATAAATATTATTTATTTGTTGAAGGAAATGTAATAATCCTTATTTCATCTTAGGCAGCAATTATACGCTTGGTATAGACAACCGCTTGTTACTAGTACGTTTATTTCTAGTAAGGCGATAGATAGCCCGGCGGCTCACGGGACTTAATAATATCTTATAAATGTTAGAAGGAATCACCTATGATGAAGTTAATTTTTCGCTTAATTTAGAAATGATTTGTAATATCTTTATTTACAATCATAATTTTTCGAGAGAGTTCACACAAAACACATAAACTAAAGTTTTTGTTGGAATAAAGTCCATAAAATATAAATTATCACAGGTATTATGTGATTTTCACGATACGACAACAATAAAGCGGATAAAGAAAGTTTAGACAAAAAGTTTGAATTATTCCGTTATTTAAATAATAATGCAGAATATGCACGAAATAGATAGATAGTAGATACCTTCCGTAACAATTAAATTGGTTTTTATTTTTACAGCGACTTAAGACGATATAAATGTGTCTCTAGAGCTTTTTGATATTTTACGAGAATTTTTCAGTGGTATACTTTAAACGGTTATATTTCTTAAAGACATAGGTTTGTCTTTATTTTGTAGGTGTAGGTTTCGTCCTTAGTTTATCAATAGGCATAGTTCTCTTACAAAGATTAAAAAAAACACCATTATAATAATGTAATATTAATAAATTAATTAGTGTAATATACGCTTGTACTCCTATATATAGTACTAAAAATTAAAAACTTTAATATTTATGTAATATTCCGATTAATAATTTACATACTTAATACACTTTTAAGATTTTACAAATATAATATTACACGTACATATATATATCTACTTTATTAACTAACCGTGGCAAAAGCGACTTGTCTCGGAAGTGAACCAGCGTTTAATAAAAACACTGCGAGAGACAGTCTACAAGATAATGTTCAGGAAAATCAAGTTCAAATACATATCAAACATTCAAATACATGCTATCAAATATCTATCGAGGATATTTTTCTATTTAGTCTGATAAATAAAAACAAATCTGAAATACAAACAGTAAACTCTTTCTAATACATTGAATATACCATATTATATCTTATGACATCTGTGCAACATCTGTTCAATCACATACCGCTATCCGTTGATTGAACACAGGTATTTTACCTAAAGCGTCCATTTTGATGAACACACAGTGTTACCTATCAATCAAGTAATGTTTATGCATTTACATACCATATATGTTCCGTTGCACTGTGAGACCGCACCGCAATCAATATGCTGTGAATATGTTAGCAACTTTGAAACAAACTTTGCCAAAGCTCAGCATCGATTGCGTTTAAGTTTATATTTTTTGATAAATCACAACTGGGCGAAGGCCTTTATTTTTATCCGGTAAAAGGATATAAAGCTACAACCCAAGGTGAAATAGGAAGATTTTATTTAACGGTTTTGAAAACCTTTTTCGGTCAATTAACGTACGATAAAACGTTGTAAATAAAATATAAAAGTTTTCTTTCTGTGTTCAAATAATGAGATTTGATTTATAGAAGCAGGCGTTACTTTGCGGAATTCCATATTACAAGCAATATAACAGAACTAACTACTTTGCTATAATCCGCACGGGTTAAGTGAATGCATGCAAAGCCAATGTGTATGAAGCAGGCAAAATCTACGCACCTTATACATGCAGGACCAGCCACCACATGCACCCCAAGGCGCAATTCACCAGCAACAACGAACACAAAAGCAGCACACACACCCACCACCACAATCTCGACGATCGTTTCGCCCCGAAACCGAAGCATCATCAGGAGGATAGGCTTCACGAAGTAGTTAGTTCTGTTATATTGCTTGTAATGAGATTTGTATAAAATTTTGAAAATTGATTTAAGTAAAATTATGTAATTCGTGAATATACTTTTCCAATCAACCTCTAAATATTCCGAGCGGTAACTTTAATACTCTGTGAAAGGATATCATTTGTAATACTATTGTCCATTTAAAGGTCGGTCGTCGGCCCGCGCTAGTGCGGCCCACGGCTCCCGGAAGGCTGTCGTGATTCAACCATCGTCCTTAGTACCGAGGGCCCATTGTTGCATCGATTTATGGCCTTCTTATGCCGCTAAACGGAACATTGCCCTAGCGCATTCTCATGTACTATATTGTTTTTACTTGCTTCTGAATTGTGTGATCTTCGCTTAATTATGTCCTAATATACACCTGTGTATATTAAGACATAATCAAGCCAACACTATACACAAGTGTATATTAGGACATAATGGAAACGGAGGTTGGATATAAAAAGAAGAAAAAGAATATGTTAATGACTGACAAGGGTTTTTCAGGAGATAAAAAAATAAGTAAGGATATCGCAAAAAAGGGAACAGTTGATTTCTGGGGTGATGTATGTGATCTTTGGTTAAAGAGAGAATTGTGGGTAGATAAAGTAAGAGTAGGAGACAGATTATAAAAGGATGAGATATAAAATAAAATATTGAAATATGGAAAATACAAACAGTAACGTAAAGTATGTGTTTCATCTCCAAATGGAGGTCTAAAGTTTTTTGCACTTGTTAATAGAATTTTATTTCCGATTTCTGGTATCATGGGTAAAAAGCCGTTTTTTGTGGTATTATCAAACTAGACTATTTTTATTAGGTCGTTGGCTTAGATTTACTTGTATAATAAAGTGGTTTTTAATTTATTTTTGAAAAATATCTGGGTAATATCTTGAGTAAAGGTGCTGTGATATTCGGCTTTCGAGTCACGAGTTATTGTTATATCCAGTGAGGACTTCTTATACCGCTTTTATAAGCCATCATTGTACTCTAAAAAGAAATTGATTGTTATCGCGGGTGACATTTTACACTTTACAGTTAAGTTTTTAAACTTCTCTCCAATAAAATGAGATAGTTATGTCAAGTATGTAAAAAAAAAAGAAACTTGCGGGCTAATTTTAAATATGCAGCCTAATAAATTTGAATGTGGCCTGCTGTTACAAACATTAAAGGAGAAAAATTTGGCTTAGCGGGTTAATATTTAAATAGTTTTAAAGGATATGTAAATATACTGGTTTCTACTAGGTTGAAAGTTGTATTTTATAAATTTAGGTGAACTTGATAAAGAAAATATCCTATAAATTTTACATAAACAACCTTATTTACATATATAATAAATCCTCTGAACCGTTACATTTATCCTGATAAGAAATTGTTAAGGTGCGTGCATGCATGTTTAGTCTACATCATCGTCATCATCCTCATACCCTTATCCCACTCTAAGTGAGGTCGGCAAAACATGTTAAAAACATGTTGTTACATGATTCGGCTACATATTTTACGACCGGTCGCCTGTCTGACGTCAACTTACCTTAGTCCTATTTGACGACCCCTCGGTAGGAAAGAGGGTGGTCTATTCTACTCAACCGGATACCACACGGCGGAAATGCGTTTAATTAATTGTTTCACATCTGTACATAGTATCAAACATAGTCCTTAAAAGCTGTAACTGAATTTTCTCAAAATCTACGGGATTTTTGGGCAGTGTTTACTCAAAGATTGGACAAATCTTGGGAAATTTATAGGTTATTAGTAAATTACACTAGAATTCCCGTGGGGTCAGGATTTACGCAGAAAATTTTTGAAACATATCGATTTCCACGAGGACGACGCCGCGGGGCACAGCTACCTTAAACATAACATAAGTAGTGAATACAGGTAACATTAATTATGTTATTGTGGTAAGTAAAATTACTTCCTCGTCATTAGCAATACTCTCTAATTTTAATAACATGCTTATTGTCATTATTCATAGTAACTTTAATTATAAGTAAGTACTAAAATGAGTAAGTTACTGATTTGCAGCATATTAAAGCAATTTTTTTTCAATTTATTCAATGTTCATATATATTTAATACTTACGAGAATCCATCTTTAAATATAATTTTAGTTGAATTTGAGTATACGCCTTAAATTTTATTAGGTGCCTATCATGATACTTTAAATTACCATTAAGGATGTATTTCTTTTTTGTTTAAATTGTGTTAACATATACATTTGGAAATATATAACTAAATCCTATTCTACATAAACTTTTAACAGTTAATATCCGATTAAAAAACTGTTATAACGTGATATCGATGTATTGAAAACATAAATCGATATACAGTGTGATACCGACCATATTACATTATTTTTTATTACATTATTTTAATTAATTTTATTTATTACCTGCACACCCCACTACATAAAAAGAATCAGTTATTTCAGTGAAGTATTTTAGCCACAGGAATTATTTTACGTTTTTCAAAAGACTAGCCTACGTGGCCTTAAAAACTAAATACGGTAAAACAGGTACAAGGACAAAACTAAAATGTTATAACAAAAGTAATAGCAAAATTATATAGCTATAATCCGCGATAAAGTAAATAGGAAATATATACAATGCTAAATGTAGAGTGGACTATTCTTTTTCATATTTGAAACATGCAGGATTCGTAAAAACACACGCACAAACCTCCATCACCGCCACCACATTACACAAGAACTACACACCTTCACTATCACAAACTCAACAATCGTTTCGCCCCGCAACCGAAGCATCATCAGGAGATAGACTCCACGACAAAACCGCAAAGCTGTGCGAATTTGTCGTGGAGTATCTCCACGTGTGTATTAACCTTGTATTATGGATCTCTGCAAAGTAACTCCTAATTCTATAAATTATTATGTTATTCTTTTCTCCTTTATTCTGAACAAGCGCCCCGCGCCAGCTCAGTCGACCATTACTAACAAAGTCAGATCTCAATTGCATTATAATTTATTTTCGTATTTTTTTTAATCGTCATTTTAGAAGATTGAATTATCCCAAAGTTATCTTATTCGTTAAGAGCTGTGATAGCCCAGCGGTGAGACCGTGCGACTCTTTCGAGGGGAACACGAGTTCAAACCCGGGCAGACACTTATGAGTTTTTCTATTAAAACTCATGTGTCTAATTTATGATTGCAATCTATCACACGCTTTTCGGTGAAGGAAAACATCGTGAGGAATCCTGCATGTCTCTAGAGAATTCTAGAGATATGTGTAATCTACCAATCCGCATTGGAGCAGCGTGGTAGGTCTTTGCTCCAACCCTTCTCTCCAGAAACGGAGAGAGGAGGCCTATTCCCAGCAGTGGGATTGTAACAGGCCGTTGCTACTACTACTATCTTATTCGTTTAAGTGATCACTGTATTTATTGAATGTAGTGTTGTCGGTACAACTCTGTATATATAAAAGAGAAAGTATGTAAGTATGTTCCTTATAGACTCTGAAACGGCTGGACCGATGTTAACGATATCAGACAATCTTTACATTGACGGATAATCCTGTAAAGTTTGGTGGCGATCGGAACATTTTTATTGGAACTGTCAATGACAGTTTTGTCTCGAGGAGAAACTCGTGACTGCATCGCTAGTAGTTTATAGACTGCACTTAATTGGATAAATCTTTCTTTTAAATATTTGTCAGGAGAAGGTTTGTACGAGTAAAAAATAATACTGAAACCTAGGCATAATAAGACCTTTTTTTAAATAAAATTAATGTAATAATGAATAGCAATTAACCAGATGCAACTCTCTGTATTCGAATCATTTCCGATGGATTCCAGTCGACTCAGAAATCAAAGTATGGAGGTCTATAATTATATGAAAAATGTATCTGTAAATATATAGAAGGCCATTAATAAATAGTTTAAGATATTTGCTATTTTTGGCATGTTTAGGAGGCCGTTAAAAGTAAAATGATTTCGACTTACCAATCTGCATTGGAGCAGCGTGATGAGTCTTAGCTCAAACCCATAGGCCTCCAGAAACGGAGAGAGGAGGCCTATGCCCAACAATGGACAGTAACAGTAACTTTAAGCATCAAAAATTTTAAAAACTCTACACAATTTTAATATTTAACCCACTCCTTATCTATTGCTATTATATCTTCCCGCGCATAGTTAAGGCGCTATCATAAAAAGCCTGCTATATTTTTTATGATTTTTTTCCTATCATAAAATTTTCATAACATAAAAAACCCTCAGTACACGGTATGCCTCCTAAACACGAATACCCTTTGCCCCGACCGGATTCTGAGAATGCTTATTTCTTCTCGGCTTACTGTGAATTCAGTATAAACTGCTCAAACGTGACTTGACGCCGTTTTACTAAATCGTTTTACTCTCTCAAGTAGGAATACAAAAATAGGTGAACGAGTGGAAGCTGCATGTTTTGTGCTGTACGTTTTTTGAATCAGTAAGAAAGCTGCAACAAAAGCTATTATATGTTTTTATAACACTAAAAACAAAAGACCCCCTGGCTGTAACTACGTCATAATATTATATACGTGAGAAAATATGCTGCTGTAAAATTTGGACTTTCCCGTGGGCGCAGTGGGTAGTGACCCTACCTTCAGCTCCTCGGGTCGCGGGTTCGATTCCCGCCGATTTTCTATAAACAATTTGTTGGTTCTTCGAGCCTGGGGGTATATTTGTAATTGCGTTCAACACGAAACTTTATTGCTAAAGCTTAGCCATTATGGTGTTAAGGACAATGCGCTTCGTCTCGTTGCATCTTATCTTCACAGCCGGATTCAAAGAGTGTGCGTTAATGATGTGCAGTCATCCGGATCGGCTTTAGTTGTGGGTGTGCCTCAAGGATCAATCCTTGGTCCTTTTCTGTTTTTAGTGTATGTAAATGATTTACCATATTTTCATAATATTTGCGATATAACTCTATTTGCTGATGATACATCTTTGATTTTTAAAGTAAATAGAAATGACGATAATATTAACGAAGTAAATAGTGGTTTGTCGCAAGTAGCTTGTTGGTTCGGGCTAAATAATTTAGTACTGAACTCAACAAAAACGAAATGTATTGAATTTGCATTGCCTAATGCTGCTAAAATAGCAAATAAGTTCTTCATTAATAATGTGCCACTAAAAGCGGAAGATACAACTGTATTTTTGGGAGTGACCTTGGATTCAAAACTCCAATGGAGCACGCACATAACAACTCTCGCTGGGAAACTCAGTTCAGCAGCTTACGCTGTCCGAAAGATAAGACGGATAACAGATGTTGAAACAGCAAAACTTGTTTATTTTGATTACTTCCATAACATTATGTCTTACGGAATATTGTTATGGGGTAAATGCGCGGACATTGAAAAAAATTTTGTATTACAAAAAAGAGCCATACGTGGCATTTACAATTTAAATTCGCGCGATTCCCTGCGAGAGAAGTTCAAGGAAACAAGTATTCTTACATTGGCTTCACAGTATATTTTTAGTAATTTAATTTTTGTACATATGAATATAAATAATTCTAAAAGGATTGGCGATGTATATAATAGACAAAGTAGGAACTGACATAAGCTTGCGGTTCCTGCTTTGCGCCTTGCAAAAGTTCGTAATTCGTTTGTGGGTTTGGGTATAAGATTCTAAAATAAAATTCCACAATCTACTTTAACTTTACCATTAAAGCAGTTCAAAAATACAATTTAAAAAAGGCTAATTCAGAAAGCCTTAATATATTATACTATTGAAGATTACCTAGACGATAAGAATGCGTGGATATAGCTTCTTTTCAACCCTGTACAAGACATTAATAACTATATGTAACTAGTGATAAGAATTATTGTTTGAAAAGAGCAACCGCCGAGTTTCTTGCTGGTTCTTCTCGGTAGGAACTGCTTTCCGAACCAGCAGTAGATCTTGACGATTCAAAAGCACTTGTTTACAAGTTTACTTGAATAAAGAATATTTTGAATTTGAATTTGAATTAAGTATGTATTTAAAATTATATATGTATATCTACCAGTTGTTGACACCCATAACAAAGTATTAAGTTACTTAAATTAGGAACGGATGATAGTGTGTGTAACTAACCCATATATTTATATTATATTTACATAAAGTGAACCTGACAAAAATTTACAAAATTTTAATAATATGTGTAATTATATAACTTACATATAATGATAATAAAAGCACGATCGCCAACACATTACAATAATTGTATACATACTATCAAAATAACACCTGTTGCGACCTAATTCTTAATAACTTTTACGTTATCGTATGAACTATCAAGAAACGGTTATATAAAGTTACGAACGTGAGATACAGGGTAGTTTATTATTCATGACAGGTTCTGTGTTCGATTAAATATCTCACCTGCTTGTTTAAATGCAACAAGCAATCAGTTGGAACATATATAGTATCTTTGGATGCATGAACTTCTTAGTTATCGAGAGGAAATCGGCTTATCTTTGGAGAATTCTTGTGATGAGAAACCTATCAATCCGCATTGGAACAGCGTGGTGTCCAAATCTCCTTAAAAGGAGAGAGGAGCCTATGCCTAGCAGTAAGATACTAACAGACCGCTATTTTCCTTTTTTTTATTCTACTTAAGCAAAAAATGAACGAAGTGATATATTGTGGATATATATCCACAATATTATCTTGAGATATACATGTTTTCTCATCATTTTTTTGGAAAAGCATATCTTACTGTTTCTATCTTAAAGGGTGACGCACAACAAAAAGCAGAAAATATGCATAAATAAATTAAACTGATATTCGGTGGTCATATAGAATAAACGGCTCGTTCTTTGTTTTAGTGTCGAATCATAATAAGCACGTAGCTTCTAAATTAACCCAAGCGGTATTTCAGTCTTGTATCTTGGGCTTGCTAAGTTCACGTTTTGTTCAAGTTAAGTCTTATTGGTCGGACCAATTAGACTAACTCGTAGTCATCCAGGTTTTATAGGATGCAATTTGCATAAAGAGTTTCGTTATCTTGGCATCGTACTTCTCACGCGGTTCAATAAAATGAAAACATAATTGGTCCTTAAATTGCACGTCTATATTATTTATTATTGCCTGTTGGGCTAGGGATAATTGATGCACTTTATTATCTATCTGCTTCAAGTTTTACTGATCTCAAAAAAATACATATAAAATTATACATGCATTTGCATGAGCTACGGAAAGTAAAGAAATATGTAATTTATTATTTATTGAAGAAAATTTACTAATATATATATAAAATACGGTAAAAATATAGAATACGAAATAGTGTGGCTATAGTGGCGACAGGTCTCAGGAACAATATACGATTTTTATATTAAAAAATAAATGAGACCTGTCGTATTGTATGGATCAGAATATTGGGCAATAAAAAAAAACGGATGAAACAAAAGTGCATGTGAATGAGACTATATGACCAAAGGAATATTAAATATAAATGTGGATGGATTTGTAACTAGAGAGAGACCGACAAGAGATGGTTGGATTGTATTAGCGAGCTTGTGACCAAGTTCCATTTGTAATGGTTCCATGAAAAATTAGGATTAGATACAACATATTTGCATAGCCAGTATATAAATAAATAATTAAATAAATATATAGAACTCTTACACACACGTTCGACTGTCACAAAAGTAACTAAATACTTGTGTTATGCGTCACAGACAACTGGTAGATATACTACATATATAATATTAAATACATACTTAAGTATACACCCAGGCTCGAAGAACAAATTGTTTATAGAAAATGCTGGCCCTCGGCGGAATTGAAACCCGAACCGCAGACCTGAAGGTAGGGTCACTACCCACTACGCCAACGTGCCAATTAATTTAGTATAAATATTACTCGGTCGTCCGAGGAATATTTTCAAACATTCATAATTTGGCTATTTTATAACAATAGCTTACTTTTTTTTATGTAAAACTATTAACTGGTTTGGTCATCCAACGTAAAGAACATGCATAACTCTACACTTTTATAATTTATGGCATGCCTTATAAAAACTGATATAACAATATAGCTATTAAACTATCATTAAACACGAGTTTTTGTAACATAAAGATGAGTGAAGATTTAGTGAACAATAGTTATTATTTATGAATTAAACGATCATTATAAAATAAAAAATGCACATCTGTTCATATCAGGGAATAGAAATAAAAAAAACGATATAAGTGGTTTTTAAAAGCGTATTATCGTGGCTAATTTTATACTAAGCATCTAGTTGGAATTTTTTCATCATAGAAAATGTTCTTACAATTAAATTTCATTAGGATACCAGATAGAGAATCTTCCCATTTTCTTCAGTTGCCACTCTCGTACGTCAAAGACAACCAAAGAATTGACAAAAAAATTTAATGACTAATAACAGAAATCATCGTCATTAGAGATAGTCAGTATTACCAACTTGCCCACCAAATTGAGCTTTACATACAGCGGCGTTTCATTTCTTGATTTTATTTTTCAACACTACTGAGCTAAGGATATATTTATAATAATGCTAAGGTAAACATAAAAAAACGCAAAATTATATCAAAAACTACGAATCGTTTTGCGTTTCAAACGTGTTTATATACACCTTTAATTAATTTAATCCGAAGAAAATAACTTAAGATAAACAGTCATTTGTTTTCGTCGCTTTCATTAATGTAAAAACATGACTCATGTCATTTAAAGTTATTTTAGGCCTCAAGGCATAAGAGAACGAGGTATGAGTCGATAATTCTTCCCACGGGGCATATACTATTAAGCGTTCTTCTCGGGACGTTTATATGCAAATTCAAACAGCTGATGCAAACCCGATTGATGGCATTTTAGCCGTTTTTCCAATCTCGGACTGTAAGGACACGACATATCCAAGAAAAGATTTTATAGTTAGGTAGGCAGAACATCGGCAGATACCGGGACTATTATCAACAATTTATAGACATAAAGAAAGTATTGATATTCTAAACATCCTGTATGATGTAGTCATACAACTTCTAGATAATAATATGCAAAGAAGATGTTAATAGTGCGAAGTCAAATAGTTCATACTGTTAACATTAGGCGCACCAAGATCAGCCTATTTTTTGTAGACTAGATACTAATCAAGCTGAGATTTTCGCCAACATGCTCAATTAAAACATGTATTTGTTTAACAATTGAGTTAAGGCTAGATTTAAGAGCTCGTAAAATTTAATTACAGTATTACTTTCCGTCGTTATCATGAGCTTAGTAAGCTTCTGACCACACTTGTGACTTAATGAGAAATTAAATTATTACTGACCAAAGGATTACAAAAAAAAATTGCTACAGAAATAGAAGTTTAGGTTAACGACAATGGAATCAATAGTAGTTTAAAAGCTATAGCAAAGAAGTATGGAACTTTGGTATTGGAAATATCCAAGTAACTTAACCAGAATTGGACTATATACATATATATAGAAAAATCAGGACTGCGGACTTTGCGAATTGTAATCAATTGTGTATTAAAGTGTAAGCCGTGATAGCCCAGCGGTGAGACCGTGTGACTCTCTAGGCACGATCGTGGGTTCAAACCCCGGGCAGGCACCAATGAGTTTTTCTATTAAATCTTATGTGTTTAATTGATAATTGCAATTTATCACATGCTTTACGGTGAAGGAAAACATCGTGAGGAAACCTGCAAATCTCTAGAGAATTCTAGGGATATGTGTAACCTACCAATCCGCATTGGAACAGCGTGGTAGGTTTTAGCTCCAACCCTTCTCTCCAAAAAAACGGAGAGACGAGGCCTATGACCAGCAGTGTATCATATAAAACTGATATATTAATAACTAAAAATGGTTTTCGAATTACTTGTTAGATAAACTACACTAAACAACTTATCTATTTTCATCTCTGTAATTGCTTCCTATATCGACCAGAATAACATAAAAAAAAATTATAAATAATAATTCAATTAATTGCAACAGAGTACTATAAAAAACTATCAAGTCGTTCAGTACCATCCTGTTTTAGTTATGTTAGACCCGCGTCAGTGACATTTTCCAGGAATCTAACTCGTTAGCTTTTCTGATTAATCTGGAGCTATATATGACTGCATTTTTTGTTATATTTCATTACTAATTGCATTTTTAATTTAATTATAATTTTTCATTTAACCACTAAAAATGTCCGAACGGTAAGACTATCTCCTTTTAATAAAAGGTTACGGTTTCCAAGCAACTAATATTTTATCTACACTAGTATACAAAGCAACGCATTACTATTACGCCGCGTAAACCCACAGATATTCACTAAAATAATGTACTAAAGAATTGTGGATCTACAAAAAAGTCCGCGACAGCATGTCTCTATCTTATTTTGAATTAATTATAAAATTTCAATTAAACACACTGATTTCTACGCGGGTGAAGACGCAATCATTACTAGTAAACATAAATTTGACGCGATATGAAAAAAATACGAATTTTTAATTATAGAGATTCTATGACACGTATGAGAGACCAGTTCACATTTATTGATTTCCACTTCAACTGTTCTGGTTTGATTAGTTGCTATAATTTCTTATCGCTAATTATGACTGGATCAAAATGTTGATAACGCTCAAATGCGGAGGCAATTATTAAAATTTTAGTTAATTGCTTATCAATCTTACAATTCTAATCTCGAGCTTTCACTAATATCAATTACATATGTCGCCGGTATGAATAATTTTTAACACTTAATAAATAAATTGTGCCAAGCTTTCAAAACACTAGTTAGTTTTATTTGTAAAAAAAAAATATTACCATATATTCAAATTCAAATTCAAAATATCCTTAATTTAAGTAAACTTTTAACAAGTGCTTTGAATCATCAATATCTACCGCTGATTTGGAAAGCTGTTAATACCGAGAAGAGCCAGCAAGAAACTCAGTGGTTGCTCTTTTCAAATAAAATTCTTTTAACCAGTTGGTTATTACTATCTTGTACAGGGTAGAGGAGTAGCTATAACTACGCATTTTTATCATCTATATAATCCTCAATAGTATAGTAGGCTTTTTGTATCAGCCTCCCTTTAACAGCGCTTTTAAACTGCTGTAGTGGCAAAGATAAAATCGATTGTGGGATTTTATTTTAGAATCTTATACCCAAACCCACAAATGACTTATTTATATTGTAAGGCGCAAAGCAGGAACCGCAAGCTTATGTCAGTTCCTACTTTGTCTATTATATACATCGCCAATCCTTTTATAATTATGTATATTCTTATGCACAAACATTAGATTGCTAAAAATATACTGTGAAGCCAAAGTAAGAATACCTATTTCCTTAAACCTCTCTCTAAGGCATCACGCGAACTTAAATTGTAAATGCCACGTAGTGCTCTTTTTTGTATTACGAAAGCTCCATCAATATCCGCGCATTTATTTACCCCATAACAATATTCCATAAGACTTAATGCTATGGAAGTAAGCAAAATATACATATTTTGCTGTTTCAACATCTTATCTTTCGGACAGCGTAGGTCGCTGAACTAAGTTTCCCTGCAAAAGTTGTGTGTGCTCCACTGGAGCTTTGTATCCAAGTTATTTATGATTAAGTATACTATCTATTAATTAAATATAATATATACGTTAAAAAAGTATAATAAAAAAAAGTACATTACTCTTAAAGAAGAAAAACATTTCAACATTAAATTTACATACAAGACAATTTGCGGGAACCTGCCATTCTGCATTAGAGTAGAGTGGTGGTGTACATTTCATAGGACGGCTACGGCTATCGCTAATCTTCATTAATAAAAAAATAATTTCATATGCTTTTGATACACAAACAGTATTATTTATAGTAAGGTAAAAACAGTATTTGTCAATACAGAAATGAAGTCTCTCCTTACATAACATTTTTCCATTCCATAACATATTATTATATATCAATTGTCGAAATTATAGTCAATTTCATTTACTCAAATCAAGATACGTCGATTTAGTCATTACGTCTGAGTCGAAACTTGAGTAAAGAAATTTTAAATCTGCCCGGACAATATCTTTTGTGTTGTGTATTTTTTAAAACAGGCTTTTTATAAGCTTTGCTGGAGATTCTGTCTTACATAAATAAAATGACAAGGAAGTGACTTTATAGTTGTTGACATTTGTATGGACAAATTTACCTTTGACCCTATTACCTTTAACTCTACTAAGGAGTGAAAGCATTGCATCTCGAACCCTTAATCAGTAACCATATACAGTATTTGGCAAAAACTTAATACCAATTTTATTGCTGTCTTGACTGTAATTATATAACTAGCTGTGCGGCTTTGCTCAGGTGGAAATCAGTGTATTTAGTTAAAATTTTAGCATTAAAGTTGTTATAGTTAGTTAACCATAAGTACAATATTCCTTTCAGTTGGCTTAATTGGAAATCGGCTATACTCACGTCTGTTTCTTTCGGGCTAGCTCGACTTCTTGCGAGTCCATCCGGGGCACTTATTCATGAGCTCTTTACACGACGTTATCGCGGCGGGAACTGACGAGTATTCAGTAGACTGAGAAAATCGGTTAAAGAAAACATCGTGAGAAAACCTGCATATATCTAGAGAATTATGTGTTATTTTTTTTAATTCATCTTTCTAGAGGACAAAATTTTAAAAAAAAGGTTTTTTTTACTATTTATATATTTTTTTACCATTGGTCATAGGTGTCTTCATGGTCTTCCGTCAAACTGCATACTCTGCTGGAATGGTCAAAGTATTAAAGTAAGAAATTCAAATTCAAATTGAAATTAAAATATTGTTTACTCAAGTAGACTGTTTTCATTACTTTTGAATAGATAAATCTTATAAAAGAAGCTACAACTTATTTAAAAGCTTGCTCCTACCGGGAAGAACCAGCAACAAAATCGGCGGATAATCTTTTGGAAAAAAATTACAATTTGATTGATGGTTACAAGTTAATTGTTGGAGCTTGGTGCGTAGTTGGCTGCAGTTAAGATATATCACTCAAATAATCTTCAATCGTATAGTAAGTACGCTTTATGTAGTAGAATCGTTTTAAGAAAATTTCTTAACTTGTGTGAAGGCAAGTCTAGATTTGGATCAAAAAAATTGTAGTCACCCATCGACTTATAGACTTAAGTTATGGCTGTTTAAACACATAACATAATCACCAATCAATTTTTAACCAAACTATGTTTGCGTTTAGCTATTAATAATTGATTATATTAATAATTTAGGACTTTAGAAGATATTACCTTATTATTTTAATTCCCCTATTTTAATTTCCCTCTTCTTGTTTACTTTGTTTAAGACGTCATAGTAATCGGACATATTGCCTTCCAGTGTAAATTGAATATACGTTACTCATTAGAATCAGTGGATAACCTGGCAACCCCAGCCCCGGTGACATCTCTTATCAGCTGTTCTGTTAATTTAATTATATAAAATTAATATAATCTAAGTAATAAATGAAATAATCCATGAGGAAATATTTGTTCCTGTGCAAGAATTATAAATACAAGTTGTAAAAATCAATAAAAGAAAAAGCAAGTTTACTTATAAAACTGAAACCTGTCACCGGAACCATCAGTTAAATTTTAAATTAGTGTTTCTTTAAAAAAATCAATTTAAAACTCAGGGAAGTATCGTTTAAAGTTTTATCTCTTTATATTTACACTTTAAAAAAGAAATATTTTCTTTCTTTCTTTATATTAGTTCGTCTCTCGTACTTTCTTTGAAACTATGTTGCAGATGTTCTAATCTCGAAATTTTTTCAGAGATATGTATTTCAAGCATAACTTTAGCAACTGTCTCGGTTTACTTAGTATTTAAAAGTAAATTAGATGACTTATTTTGGAAAGTTATTTGCGGAAGTATCCCTTCTTATTAAAACTAAACTTATAAATACTCAGTAACTTCACATTGCTATTTTTGAAATATACCTAATCCCTTTTACTAGAAACTACTTTTATACACACAAGAGCTTATAGTTTAAAAGCAAGGTTGACTGCTGCAATTCATATTCATAGTGTTAAATAATATTGTTTTCTTTATTATTTTTTTTCTCAAAACAAATTCAATTTTTTTTCTCAGATTCAGAGTATTAAGATTTGATACAAAAAATTAATTATATATAATATATATCCTTGTAATTATGCTTATAATGTAATAGCAGAATTGACACTGAAAACAATAATCACAACTTATAACTATCACCATAAATTAAAAAAAAACAACCTATATTGTTGTCTCTTTTTGCTTATTATTTGAAAGCAAAATTGATGACTATAATATACTATTTCTTACAATCCTTATTAATAAACATTAATCATTTGTACATGTCTCTCTTTGCTTATTAACTAAAAGTGAAGTGGATGACTAAGTTACTGTATAATACTATATAATTAAAAAAATAAAATTAATATCAGTGTATGTAAATAAGTAATTAAAAAAAAAAAGAATAAACTACTTCCGATACACAAAACTAATACCTCTATCTAATACAGTTTTGCTTACTTTCAGCATAATCTTAAAAATTAAAAATGATGACTCGCCAAGCATCATTGAAAGACATGGAGTCAAAACTTAGACTGGCTCTGCAAGATTTAAAATCATCAAAGGAGCTTAACGCTCAACTTCTTAAAGAACGAGAAGACAGTGAGGTTGAAATTACAAAAATTATAAAAAAGAACAGTGAATACAAAGATAAACTAGCTAAACTCCATGTTGAGTATACGGACATTTTACAACAACGAGATCAGCTGAAGGATATCATTGAATCATTTGATCAATGTGCTTATGAACACGAAAAGGCTTTGAGTCGCATCACCGAGCTGGAAATTAGCCTTCACGAAACACAACAGAATGTTTGCCAGCTGGAACAAGCAAAACATTCTCAAGAATCTGATGTGACCCAGAGTCTTTTTGCTGAACTTGTTGAATGTAGTTCCAATTTGGGCAAAACTAATATTGAAAATGAAGCATCAAATTCAGTATGCTTCAGTAGTAATAACAAATTAAAAAAATATATCAAAATCAATAAATTTATTAAAAAAACAAAGCGAGTGATAAAAACCAAAAATTGCATTCAACAACTAGGGAAAGCTAAAAAGGAACGTTTGTGTTTAATTGATAAAATGAAATCTATAAGTGATAAACTTCATTATAGAAGACACTTGCATGACACTGAAACCCGGCAACAGCAGGGTAAAATAAATTCTTTAGAAAAATCCTTGAAACATATAACAGAACTTTATAAAAAGGCTCAGGTGCAAATTGACGAGCATATATCATCTTTTGATAACTTATTAGGTATTTGTAATGACAACTTAGAACGTTTTGAATCTTTGTCAAACAAATGTAAAGAAGTATATAAAAAAGACTGTTTGTGCTTGCTGAAAAGTGTCACACAAGTTTCTTCACCGTCTGACATATGTAATTCCGATAACTCAGATATAAATACGTCAGTTACTACAAAGCCAGATAAAAATAATTCAATCATTTTTGAAAAGAAAGAATTTAAAAAGAAAACAATAATAATATCAGATGAATTAGGTAAAGGCTTTGGATGTTTAATGAATAATTGTTTATCACATCCAGTTATAAATAGATGTTCGCCAGGGGCTACCTTCAGTTATTTATTTGACAACATAACAGAAAATTCTTTAGATTGCAATACAAATGTGATTTTAATGTGTGGAGATAGCTTAAATATAAGCAAACAAGAAATTATAAAATGTGTAGATAAATTGCTACTCCTACATGACAATTCAAAATGTAAATTTATTATGTGTGCGTTCCCTTACTCGAACACACTTACAACAAAACAAAACAAACACATTTATAAGTTAAACTTATTAATTTATAATTTGACACGCCGTCATGGTCAGGCAATCGTTTACTTTGATAGTAATCAATTTATTACTTCTTTTAAATTGACAAGGGATACTATGTATCTACCTTTTAAAGTTAAAAGACATATAGCTACATTGTTAGCATACCATATAAACGATAAAGTTACATGTGTAACTAATTCTTTTGATTCTTATGTTAACTGTACTAATAGTACTAATATTTCTATTTTTGACTCCTGTACTAGTAGTAGTACTTGTATTATTCCTAGTATTAATCTTGGTTGTGATAATACTAGTTTAAACTAGAAATAAGGACAACAGATAAGCCTTGTGAAATGAATTTAGTACACCAGAACTTACAAGGATTATCTGGCAAAGAATTCGAATTAGAATTATTTTTAAAAAAATTTAACATTGATGTTATGTGCATAACTGAGCACTGGCTTAATAGTTCGCAATTATTGTTAAATATTAAGGATTATGCAGTATCCAGTGCTTTCTCCAGAAAGACCGCGAACCGTGGTTCAAATCATGGGGGTTCTCTTATATTAGTACGGGAAAATATACATTATAAAAAAAGAAATGACATTTTGGGTCTCTCTGTAGAACACACTGTTGAGCTGTCTAGTGTTGAGCTGGAGCAATATCTTGTTGTTTGCGTTTACCGGCCGCCCTCAGGCGATTTTAATGTATTTGAAGAAGTTATGGAGGAAGTACTTAAGAAGATAAGTAATTCATCTAAAAAAATCTTAATTTGCGGTGATTTCAATGTAGACATTTTAGTGAAGAGTGCTAAAAGATGTAAATTACTTAACCTATTCAGGTGTTTTAACCTGGATAATGTTTTTAATGAACCTACTAGAATAACCGCAACTTCAGCTACTTGCCTTGATAATATATTTTGCAATTGTAAAATCTTACTTAAATCAATTATAAATAGCTTAAGATCAGATCATAGTGGACAGAAAATATCAGTTCCTGGCCTTGAACAAAGGCTTAAGAAAATAATTCAATTAAGACCTGTTACTACTAAAAAAATGAATACCTTTAAAGATAATATCTTAGCTAAACTACCCACAATTAATGCTGCACAGAATGATCCGGATGAACTTTATAATTCTCTCTTTAGCTTAATTAACCTTGAATTTAACCGTGTCTTTAAAGTTGTGGAAAAAAAAATATCACCAAATCTAAAGTTCAGTGACTGGGCAACAGTTGGCATTTACAAAAGCAGGAATAACTTGTTTGACTTGTATGCACAAAAACAGTTCAATCGAACCCCCATATTCACCGATTATGTAAAAAAATATTCAAAATTATTTAAAACTGTTTGCTTACAAGCAAAGTCTTTATATATAAAAAGGAAGATCGCTACTTCTGAAAATAAAATAAAAGCGACGTGGAATATTTTAAATGATGAAATTGGTAGAAATAAAATTCAACACAATTACAATGATAATCTTGAACTTAGCATCGGTAACAAAATTATTACTTCCAATTTAGAAGTAGCCCGCACATTTGAAAGTTTTTTTCGAGACATACCAATTACTACTACTAAATATATTAATTCCTCGCCAACAATAGCACTTAATCTTTTACAAAAGAGCGTCACTGTATGTGGCGTTGTCTTTAATTTTAAACATATTACCCCATATGATGTTATAAAAAGCTTCCAAACAATTCAATTAAAAAAAACGGAAGACTTATGGGGAATGTCAGTACGGACAATTCAGAATATCATTGATGTCCTTGCGTCTCATTTAGCTCAAATTTTCAATAAAACTGTAGATTCAGGTATATTTCCAGATCTCATGAAACATAGTAAATTAGTTCCTCTGTTTAAATCTGGAGATAAAAAAGATCCAAACAATTACAGACCAATTTCAATACTACCAGCTTTTAGTAAAATCTTTGAAAAAATCATGCTTAATCAACTGCTCGATCATTTCAATTCCAATAAATTACTTCATTCTGAGCAGTATGGTTTTACAAAGGGTAGATCCACAACAGATGCGGGTGCAAGATTAATGAAACATGTTTTTAATGCTTGGGAGAAGTTCCAGAACGCCCTAGGTGTTTTCTGTGACCTATCAAAGGCATTTGATTGTGTTCAGCATGAGACTCTCTTGCGAAAACTAAGCCATTATGGGGTAAAAGGTACTGCACTAAACCTAATTGCCTCATATCTTAGTAATAGAATTCAAAAAGTATGTGTAAATAATGTAAAGTCATCCGGTTCAATCACGAAAATGGGTGTGCCCCAAGGCTCTATTCTCGGTCCCTTCCTTTTTTTAATATATATAAATGATTTGCCATTTTATGTTAACAATATTTGTGACGTAGTACTTTTCGCAGATGACACATCATTATTATTTAAGATTGACAAAACAAAAACGAAAGTTGACGATGTGAACAGGGCCTTGTCACAGGTATCGCATTGGTTTGCAATAAATAATTTGATATTAAATACAAATAAGACTAAGTGTTTAGAATTCGCATTACCTAATGCTGAAAAATTAGTACATACAGTAAAAATTAATAATGAAGTAGTAAAAACAGAAGAATTAGCTGTTTTTCTGGGAGTTACCTTGGATGTAAAGCTGCAATGGGGACCCCATATAACGAATCTTTGTGGTAAACTTAGCTCCGCTGCTTATGCCATTAGGAAGATTAGGCAATTAGCTGATATTGAAACAGCAAGACTTGTCTATTTTTCTTATTTTCATAGCATCATGGCATACGGTATCTTGCTATGGGGTAAAGCAGCTGATATCCAAAAAATATTTGTTTTACAAAAGCGAGCTGTTCGTGCGATTTATGATATGAAACCACGTGACTCGCTTCGTGATAAATTTAAAGAAATAGGTATTCTTACTGTAGCTTCACAATACATTTATAATAATATAGTGTTTGTGAAACAAAATATACATCTTTTTAATAAAAAAAGCGATATTAGTAATAGGCAAACTAGGAACCGAAATAAATTAATAATACCAAGGCTAAGGCTTCAGAAAGTACGTAGATCGTTTGTGGGCTTCGGTATACTTTTTTATAATAAAATTCCTCAATCAATTTTGGACTTGCCTTTACACAAGTTCAAAAAAGCAATTAAAGAGACTCTCATTAATAAAGCTTACTATAATGTTGAAGACTATGTCAATGATAAGAAAGCTTGGAACTAAATTGCGACCAGCTATGTACTAGACGATATTATAATCTAAGTTTGTTAACAATAGTCAATACAAAACTGTACTATTTATTTTTTAAAAGAGTGACCGCCGAGTTTCTTGCTGGTTCTTCTCGGTTAGAGCACCTTTCCGAACCAAGTGTAGCTTCAATTTAATTTTAATTTGACGATTCAAAAGTGCTTGTAATAGGCCAATTTGAATAAAGACTTATTTGAATTTGAATTTGAATTTGAATTTGAATTTATTAAAATTTATTTAAATTTTATACTTATTTAAATTAAATTTTATATTTATTTAATTTTAGCTTTATATTTATTTAATTAATTTAAAAAAATCGTCTTTATTGTCGTTGAGTCTATCTCCTGATGATTGCAGAGCGAAACGATTGTTGAGTTTTTGATATTGAACGTGATAAGAGCTTGTTTATTGTGGTGATTTGAGGATGTGTTTTAACCAATCTTGCATGTATCTGGTATGAGAACGGATAGTCCACTTTAAATTTAGCATTATATATGTTTTCTATTTATTCCTAAAATAATTTCATTATTAATTTTGTAGTATTGATCTCTGCAAATTAACGCCTACTTCTATAAGTAACTTAAATGTAGCAATTTTGAACTGGTCCTGGGTTTTTCTACGTTTTCCTATTATACAAATAGTCAGCAGCATTATTACCCGGAGGTCCGAGATTAAAATTCAACACGCGCACAGAAATTGTTATCATTTAAAAATAAATGGTTTCATTAGGACGTGGAAGTCACGCGAGGTCTACCATAATTTTGAACACAGCCGCCACAGTTATGTCTTTATTTCGTTACCACAAATTCCTTTGTGGTTAGAGATCCACTGTAGAATAATAACTTTGAAATCTAAAAGTATATATGTGTAAAATAAATTTTATTACACATGGTTTTTTATATAATAACGAATATATATGACAGTTACTCACACGGTCGTTCGTCCTCAAAATAAGTGCTTGTTTTATGTGTGACTAACAACTGGTAAATATATACATATATATTTTTTTAATAAATTCATAAATTTACTAAGACATAAAAATAATAAGACTCGAAAAACCAACAAAAGTTTTTTCAGAAATTTTTGGCCCCAGATGGAACAGAAACCGTGAACCACGGAGCCGAATATTGGCCCCGCGCCGACGAGCGCGTCAAACTATATGAACATGAAAAATTGTATTTTTATACTACTCATATCTAGGAAATATTATAAATAATATTTAAGGCGGAAGCATTAAATAAACTGTATCCACTTTCAAATGAATGATACTGATATTGCACCTATTGCATAATGCGTTGAAAATATTTCAGCAACGAATTACTATCATTAGATGCAGTTTCGGTAAAATTCCATAAGATGGATAAAAGAAACTCAATAATTTCGGAGTGTGTCACTAAAATTAAATCCTTTATAAGGAGTTGTGCCGTACATGTTGTGCGACAGTACCCGTTAGTAGGTTGGGTAAGATAAGAACCTCAAATATCATTTCAATTAAAAATATATATGTGTACAAGTATGTAATATATTGTTTATACACTAATTACGCCACACGTACCTAGGTATGTCCTATGTAGCGATAAGACCGCCACATTGTACGACCTTTATTTTTCTGGGTTATAATAAAATAGTTATCATTCACCATTCATTCATTCATTAATGTATTCAGTATATATTACAATCGATAGACTGCCAGTCGAACAATTTATTGCCATAGTATACACGCTATTTTATTTTGCCAAATACACTTAAATTTGGAACCCTCCTTATAATTCAATTCTTGTTTCGTTTCATAAAAACGTGCTTTTATATCTTAAAGTTTACCACAAGTTTTTGCATCCGACAATCACGTATTTGTTGTTAGATTGTAGATAAAGTCTTACATCCATAAAATTTAGCTCGCAGTCGCACCACTATCTTTTAGCTATCAATTTTCATGTCAATATCTGATATACCATACTTGCAACGCAATTTCAAATAGTAATCATCTTACTTATTAGACTGTTAAATTGGTACTTCTGGTTTAGACATTTTTATTTACCTATATAATAGAGTCTATAATGTTTTCTAATTTTTGTTGTTATATGATTCATCAGTTCGAGCCTAAAAATGATATTCGGCCCAATGAGACCATTCTGTTGAAAAGATAAGAGTGTTACAATTACATATACTATACTAAAATTATAAAAAAGAGAAGAACGTATAACAAGGTAATACTCGAAACATTGATTAATTTTGGACTGAAATGAAATGAAGCGATGAAGATTAGTAGTGAATGTGTTTTTGAGAACCCTCCATCTTGATGCATGTAGGTATGAAAATAGATAGTCCACTTACATATATATTCTATTTATTTTATTGCGAATTATAGCAAAATAATTTATAAAAAAAATTCTTAAATACAAAGCATAAAACATAAACATATAATTGAGGTTATTTTAATGCTTAAATTGACGAGAACCAGTTCTTACTAATTTTATATATAAAATTCTCCTTTCGTAAAATTAGTTACCATACTCCTTCGAAACGGATCGACCGATTTTTATAAAATTTTATATGCATATTCAGTAGGTCCGAGAATCGGCTATTACCTATTTTTCATACTCCTAAGTGATAAGGGTTGTTTTTTATTTTTTGGACCCAAAATTTTTATATGATAAAAAATGATATGAAGAGAAATGAAATTAATTTATATGGCAAAACAACGTTTGCCCGGTCAGCTAGTATATCATATATATTAGGTTAGCCTTCTAACAGATACATCAACGTCATCTATAGTTCAATACAATGATATCGATCTCCACTGATATGTATTCAAGTTAACAATCATCAATCCCATAATGACTCATATCTATTAAATATACAATGCTTACTGTAAAATAATGCACAATGAACCAGAAAAATATGTTGACCGGAAGCAACCCGCTATAGACGATTCATTATGGACACGTTTTTTGTCCATCAATATCATTATTACTTGTGTACGAAGGTGCTCTTTATTCTCTTATGGCGTTATTATTCAAAATGAAAATGTAGTATTTGCGATTTCACTTACAATTATCTAAAGGTGTGTTCACATGCAACTTGTAAAATATGCGTTTGTATTAAAAAACCATTTACACACAAAAAATAATGTGAGTTATAAATATAAACATAAAATGAGAACACGAAATAGTTTATTGTTCAAAGGACTAGCCTTTGTTTATTTATTTATTGTACATATATACCTTTTATCCAACTATCTTAAAATAATCTCTTTTGTACGGGCTAACACGTCTCAAATCAGATCAAAATAATCTTTAGTCAAGTAGGCTTTTTACAAGCACTTTTGAATCGTCAAGGATCAATTAGATTTAATACATACATTTGCGACATCGGCATTTACGCCATATTTTTAATAACGTATGAATTGGAGATTTGTGCGACATTAGCGGCCGCGAGTGCTCAACCTATCAAAATCAATGTCAAATAAATATCAAGTTAATAAGCAATAAATCTATCAATTAAGTGTCGCAATATCGATCCATCCACCAAAAATTGTACAGGGTAGTAGGAGACCGTACATCCTTTGCTTGGACATTATATGAATAAATATATTTATATATAAACTTAATGTGGTGTAGGTAAGGAAGGATTTTAAAAAGTATACAATTTAATCTGGTAATAAAATAAATAAATAATGTATGAGTCTAAATATACTGCTAAAATAGGCGTTAGATGTACCTAAAAAGGCAATCAAAAGGTGTATTACAGTTATTAGGGTCAGATATTTGGTCTATCTTCCATTAAGTAAAATCTTGAACTGATAGTAACAGTGGCTCTGACCAATGGCCCGATACTTAAGTATCACTATATTCTACTGTTAAAAGATGAAATGATTTGTTCAAGTAAAGATTTGTAGCCTTAAAATTATAACGGATATCTTCAGAACAATCAAGGCGGCGTCAACAAAGCTTCCTAGATTAAACAGTTGCATGTTGATAAAGGGCCCTACGCTTAGAACATATGTAACCATGGGTTTTGCTTTGGGCATTACCCATAGCAAAACCCATACTGGGTACTAGCGTAGTTCATATATGAGATGTAACAAAATAAATTTACCCTTAAAAAACCATCCGACATCAAAGGACAAAGGAGATTTTTTTTGTACAACCTTTGGGTTGACAATCATTTACTCAAAGTATCTCCACTTTTATTATATGTATATAGTGTTTTAAACACACCGGAGAATATACGCGGTGTTGAAGACCTTTCTTCGCTATTAAAATATTAATTCACTATACTATTCAGTTTTTCCCTCATATTTGATACAATTTCATTTTTCATACAATATTTATATATTATAACTGAAAATCAAAATTATATTTTATTAAATTAAAAACTATTTGCATTTAGAATCTCACTAAGAATGAAATCGAATATGGACACATCATTAGTTCTTTTCTGATTTTTATGGTAATCAGATAGATGGATCTAACCTTTCTTATACCTGTCGACTCATTCATCCAATCTTTAACATTTAGTTAGACATTTAACTACCCTTATTACCTATTATATATAGTCTAACCGTACAGATTATAATCACACGTCATGGTTCGTATATGGTTAATCGAATGTGGTATTGTTGAATCTAATAATATTCTTCTTCATTACGATATTAATTACTTGAGATATGAGATAAGATATACTGCATTTTCTGGAGAATTGAGAATCTTATAAAAGCTTTGATAAATTAAAACGATAAAAGACATTTTACTGGTAACACCTACTGATCCTTTTAAGAGAGAAAGTCACCTTTGCAGGCCTCCTATAATTTATTTTACGGTACAAAGTCAGTGAATTTATTTCATTGTTGAGAAGTGTGATAACATCGAGAGCCTTGGCATTTCGGAAATAAAAGAAAAAAACAAATATTCACGTGTGCTACTTTCAGATTTTTATTTTTGAAAGTGGCAATATTTTTTTGATATCAGCTTAAGATATATTTTTCGAACGGATGTCTGTTAGCATTGTTGATTTAGTTGAAGGAGGTTATAATATAAGTAAGTGAGAGGGTAATACCTACTTATTTTAAAGTGGTGTGGTAAACGTCAAACATATTTTATAATAGCAATAATAATAATTAAAAAAAAAAGATTTAGGGTTCGATGCAAATTGTAGCCGAGCAACACGGAATTAAAATTAAATAAATATAAATAAATAAGTATATGGAACACTTACACACACGGTCGTCCGTCCCCAAAGTAAGTTACTTAATACTTGTGTTATGGGTGACGGACAACTGGTAGATATACTACATTTATAATTTTAATAAATACTTAAATACAAATACCCAGGCTCGAAGAACCAACAATTTTTTTGTAAAAAATGTTGGCCTTCGGCGGGAATCGAACCCGCGACCCGCGAAGCTGAAGGCAGGGTTACTACACACTGCGCCAACGGGCCAGTCGTTGAAATGAATGTTTGCTCTTTTGTACATTATTATATAAACAACTAATATTAAAAATTGTTGTTTCACAAACAGTCTACGTTTGTCGGTCTATTAAAACTTGAAATATTTACGAATAATTAATTTTATAAAACGATCATAAGAAATTTCATATTGTATGGATCAGAATGTTGGGCAATGAAATAGACGGATGAAAGAAGTGTGCATGCAGATGAGATGAGAGTGTTTAGGTGGATGTGTGGTGTGACAAGATTGGAAAAAATACGAAATGAGTATATAACAGGAAGTTTGAAAGTTTTGCTCTTTGCAGAAAACACGAGACGTGCAAGGTTGGGATAGTATGGACATGAAATGAGGAAGGATGAAAGTCATGTGTGCAAGCGAGTGTTAAATATGAATGTGGATAAATAGTTAAATAGAGGGATGCTTAAAAAGAGATGGTTTGATTGTGTGAAGTATTTTACATGCATATAAAAGAAGAAGTGCCAGAGTTGACGAATGATAGGAGAGAATGGAAGAGAAGAATATGTTGTTCAGACTACACTTAGAGTGGAATAAGGGCAAAAGGAAGAAAGAAGATTTGTTGATGTTGAAGAAGGCTGGTTACAATTACTTGTATGCATCGATAATTTTCCAAATTTCTATTTGTACGGCCTAACCGTTCGAGGGAGAAAGTATGATTTGTAGATTGCGGATCTTCACGATGTCTTCTACATAACGGCGGTGTCAGCAACGAACTGTATCGCACGATATAAATCACGTCCGGATGATTCCGCACTCGTGACCCCTCAATGGAAATTGTCTTTCACGAATCGATAATACGTGCAGGAAAGCATTAGAGTCGATAGGCAAGCTTACGGTGAATATTTTTAAACAAGCACAATATATTGAATTAAATCATCAGTGATAGCCATTTAAAAGATAATTAAAGGATCATTAATAGCCTAAAGTTCATGAACCCGATTATATTTTGACCGAATAAGATCGATATTTTACACACCTTGAGTAACGTTTATCTTCCAAAGCCACGATGACCCAAATTTCATAATAGGCCATGGTCCTTACCTGTATTTGGAGCATGCGCTGACAAAGTTTCAACTTATATAAAATGACGAAGGTCTGGGGTTAACGGGCTCTCGCTATATAACACTACATAAAAAGGACTTATTAATTCAAGAGCATTTTGGTTAGCTTTGACTCTATATAGCGACCATCAACAAAAAAAATCGCTTGAACTAACCTCTGCAGACATTTCAATGTGCCAACTTAGAGTGGAATAAAGGCAGGAGAATGATGATTTTCATTTCTCCTCAGAGTTTTTTGCTGGCTCTTCTCGGTAGGAATAACTTTTCGAACCAGCAGTATAGATGATGAATCATAAGCACTTGTTTACAAGTTTACTTGAATAAAGAATATTTTGAATTCGTATTTGAATATTCAAGGGTTGCATTATTTTTTTTTGTGCCTTACAATTATTCCGAAAATTTGTAGTATTTGTAAACGCCCAGTGATTGGTAGTTTGGAAAAAGAAACAATTGGTGTTTTACTGAAGTATCGGTCTCTATGACTTTTTTTCAACTAATAAATGGTCATTAAGGGACAGAAGTCTCCGAAAAGGATTTCTGTCGAGACAGTAGCAGAGAAAACCTACAAATACAGGCTATACAAAAGCAGGCAGCAGGCTATAATTCTATCATGTTCCTTGTCCTAAAAAAGGGTGCTTCTTACTTGCTTATTCGAGCAGAAAATTAAATTACCCGTAACAATTATTACTGTGACAATTCCTGGCTAAAGGAAGGAGAATAACCGATTTGTTCAAGAGTCATCAACCGCACACAGTGTATTGTATTGCAGGGATGTGACTTGGAGTGGAATAAAACGATTAATGACTAATCGATTTTATTTCCTTCAAAATAAATCGATTTGTAAAAAATGGATTTGAATCGAAAAAACTATTAATATTTTTTCTGACTATTTGAAAAGTTAAATATTAATAATCAATTAGAATAAAGACTAATCAAAGTGGACAAATACGAATAAAAAATAACAGATGCGCTGTTTGCGAAATTTTATTAAAATGTGTAGTTTGGCAACATTAGTTTCATCCAACAACTTATCTTATAAAAACAGTAAAGAGAGTAAAGTTATTAAAGATCGATTATAATAATAAAATATTCGATTAATATAAAATCGGTTATTTTTTACATTCCTATTGTACTATAAACTATTTATCATAATTTTGTTATATTTAAAAAAAATAATATATTTCTGTCGATGTATTACAGATGATATGGTTTGATAGTTGTCTTAATGGTTTTTAAAACTAATTTTACAGTTTGAGTAAAGGGGCAATTGTATTCAGTTGCAGATACACCTTTTACCTTCTATAGATTACTCTCCTATATAAGGTAAAGTAACGGCCTGTTTTTATCCCACTGCTGGGCATAGGTCTTCTCTCGCCGTTTTTGGAGAGAAGAGCTAAGACCTACCACGCTGCTCCAATGTGGATTGGTACACATATCCCTTGACTTCTCTAGAGATATGCAGGTTTCATCACCATGTTTTCCTTCACCGAAAAGCGTGTGATAAATTACAATCATCAATTAGACAAATAAGTTTTAACAGAAAATCTTATCGGTGCCTGCCTGGTTTTAACCAGTAACGCCTCGAAAGAGTCGTACGGTCTCACCACTGGGCTATAACAGCTCTCATAATTAATAGAATGGGCCGTTATTAATATCCTAAACAAAAATATTTTTTTCAATTTTTATATTAACGTGATCGTTTTGCATGTCAATATAAGAAATGATTTACTTACTTATAATATAAAACTCTTAATCTAATTATCTATAATTAAAACACAAAATCCCCCAAAAGCTGTCTGTGTGTGATCGTTTCCTCAAAATCTACATAACGGATTTTTATACGGTTTTTGTTCAAAGATAGCGCAATTTTTAAGAAATGTTTATATTAATAGTTCATTACGGTTTTATGTAAATTGTGTTAAGGAGATCGCGCAGTTGTATTATAACTTGCCTGCTATAAGCTTTAGTCGCGTGCTCCGCGTAAACCAAGAAAGTTACACTAAGTAATGTACTAGAGAATTGTAGATCTACAAAAATATTACGAAAGGTCCGTGACAGCATGTCTCTAGTCTTACTAGACACAGCTAATCTAAAATAAAACTAAAATAAAATAAAAGCCTTAACGTTCATACAACATATGCCGTTGCCTATGCTTACGTAAGGTTATGACTTCGGGGTTTTAAGTAACTTCTGGCCAATGACCGCCAAAGCACTTAACTTTTTTGCTCTAATAATTCTCACACAATTCCATACATTTCCAAGACTTTTAATGCTACTACATATAGATGCAAATTATTGGTTTTCGATACTTGAATTAGACACCTAATTTGTAAATGCGGTACATTATCTGTGGTTGTCTTAAAAGCTGTTATTATTAAGTAATTGTGGATAGAACTTTTTCTCTGCATGTAGCACGCTTCTAATTTTTTATAAGAGTGCGTATTAGTTTGATGCGTATTTTTACTTGGAAATTAGATTAGAATCTTAGTAATTCTGTAGCAGTAGTAGTAATTATCATTTAATAACAAACAGTGGATGTTTATATCCAACTGACCGCGACTTCGCCCGCATGAAAATCAGTGACTCACGTAGTTTTTCCAGTATAAATCACGACCCTGCAAGTATAAAGTAATAAAAAGTAGCCTATGTGTTGCTACACAACCTCCTCTGCTATCAGTGAAAGTCTCATCAAAGTCGGATTAGCCGTTCAGAACATCTTTATGCTAGGCATTGGGCCTGGGGTTAGCCGTAAAAGCCGTGACTTTCTCATTTATGATATTGTCATGGATAATACATTCTTATTATTTAACGTGCCTAAACATCGTCGCTCTCTATCGTTCTCTTAAGTCTCTTAAGTAACTGACGTAGATTGTTTAGACCATTGCTGAGGAAAGTACGGCCCGCGAGCAAACTCCGGCCCGCGAAATCATTTAATTCTCGGCTCGCCGAGGGTCCATCGACATGGATAGCATATAATTACGCTAAAACTACACAAAGTACATTTTTTTTGTGATTCTGGCCCTCCTATAGAATTTCTCTAACTTTTGGCCCTCGATTAAAAAACTTTGCCCACTGGTTTAGACAGTTCGTCACTTAGCATGTTATTTATTTATTTGTGTTCTAGGAATCCAAACGGACCGTGCAGAGCATGCATATGCCTCAGCTCAAGAGTATAAAGAGGCTCTCGAGGCACTACGGAGAAACACCGGCGCTGTAAGTAAAAAATAAGATAAATTAATAAATAAAATAAATTATTAATAGAATTTTTTTCTTACTCTATGAGCTATATACTGAGCTATTTATTTTCCAATTTTTTTTAAATCATTGATTACTTTACCTTTTAAAGTTAGAACATAAAATAATTATCAATGTATTTAAACCCAAAATTTAAAAGAGCGGTTGAATTTAGGTACTGACTTTAAATTGAATCGTTTTCTTAAAGTTTACGGTAGGCCTAAAGGGACTGAGTTTGGTCACATTGCTGGTGTTTCTTACCAGTAGTCATCCCAAAAAAAATTTATTTGTATTTAAATTATTTTACGAGTATACAAAATTAACACAGCAGTCTCTCAAAAACTCAGTCACTATTAATCCATTGTACACACACAAGTTTGTATATTGCTATATTCATATCATTTTCCTCAAAAAATTCCGCACACAACATACTTCACCGTATAAAATTTAAAATTTATTGTTTTATTTTAAAATTTTATCCGTAGGAACGTAGCAAACCGCAGCGTACTCTGGAGTCAGAAAATATCAGATCCGAAGAAGTGGAGCAGGAGTTACAAGAAGAAGTATTACCTGATCCTTGGGAACTAAACAACACAGCACGGAGTGACGTTGAATTGCTGTTCTTCAACCGCGTGCCGAAGGTTGGGAGCCAGACCTTCATGGAACTCTTAAGGCGATTGGCTATTAGAAATCAATTTGGTTAGTATCAACTTGTAGGCTCTGATTTAATATTACTCTTTGCAAGTTAGAGCTATAGACGAGATAAAAATCGTAGATATATTAACGTAACCCAAACATAAACTTACTATAAATATTTGGAGGAGCTTAAGGGTATAAAATTGTCTAAGTCTAAGTATCTAGATCTGAATTGAACAGTTCAAAATAGTACCGGCCTGTCTCTAACCCACTGCTGGGCATAGCTCTTCTCTCTCCAATTTGGGAGAAGGGTTTGCGCTTAGAACAACTACGCTCCAATGCGGATTGGTAGGTTACACATAGCCCCAGGATTCTCTAAAGATATGCAGGTTTCCTCACGATGTTTTCCTATACAGAAAAGCGTTTATTAAATTACAATTATCAATTAGACACATGAATATTAACACAAAACTCATTGGTGCTCGAGGTTTGATCGTAAACCCCTCGAAAGAGAACTTCGGTCATATCGCTCGGTTATTACAGCCGAATAGTATTATAGAACCTTTATGCCTCAGTAAAAAGTTACACAAAAAATCCAAAAATCTGCATTTTTATTTCTAAACTTTGATGATGGTACCTCTGTTAGTTATAATAACTAACAGAGGTACTATTAAAGCAGGACACGTAATCTCGTGTAAACATAAATTTTGGGCAACAGTAGTGGCTGCTAAGATTTTATCTTTGGCAACGACACTTTTTCCCTCGCAGTTATAGTAAGTTTAGGCTGCGGGTACATTAAGCAGCGATTTGCATTGCGAGGAGTAAAACATTCGTTCTAAATCATATAAAGCCAGCGACACCAGGCGAACAGTGAAGCCACAACGCTCGTAGACAACGTTTTTGTATTAATCGCAGTTCGCGCCGCTGTCTAAAGTAGTCACAGCCTCAAACCTAAGTTGTTAAGAGTTGCCTATTAACGACATCGGCAAATATTACGAAAAAAGGTTTTAAGTAAAAATGCACCATTACAAGGTTAGCATCGTTTCATGTTTTATGATACTTTTGATGCATTTGTAACATAAGCTCACAGAAATTCGTAAAAAAATAGTGTCAAATTAATATTTACGATTTTATAATAAACAATAGAACAATTTCTAACATTCAGTTGATTTGCTAACGTGTGCAGAGAGAATTTTGTTCCTCTTGAATTCATTCCAGCAACCTTAAAAACTATAACCTTCCTGTGCATTGTCTCATCAAATACAATGATGTTGGAAACTTCGCTATAATGATGACCTTTTTTATTTTGCTTAGAACGTTTGACAATGAACGATTGTCAAAAGAAGTCATCCTCAATTAATCTAAACACCTGTTTCTCGATAAGTCATGACTTTACTTTCTCTATTTAAACTACAATTTGTATAACATGCAGCTCGGATTATAAGGATTGTCTCGGAAAGTATATTATGGTGTTTGCGGTAAAAAAAAATTAACCACTGTATTTGTAAATTTTTCAACATCATAGATTTTAAATGTCATTAAAAACGTGATTGTCTCTCTTATAAGCTAATAAATTTAAATTAAGCATTGAGCTAAAGTTAGCGTCTTATCAGGAATTGCCATGCCTTAAGAATAACCTGAAGGACCGTCATTTGACAAGTTTTTTACTAATGATAAAGTAGCGGCTTGTTACAATCCCACTGCTGGGAAAAGGCCTCCTCTCTCCGTTTCTGGAGAGAAGGATTGGAGCTAAGAGCACGGTGCTCCAATGCGGATTGTTAAGTTACACATTTCTCCAGAATTCTCTAGAGATATGTTTTATACCTCTAGAGAGGTTTCCTCACGATGTTTTCCTTCACCGAAAAGCGTATGATTAATTGCAATTATCAATTAGACACATGAGTTTAATAGAAAAACACATTGGTGCCTGCCTGGGTTTGAACTCGTGTTCCCCTCAAATCAAATCAAATCAAATCTTTATTTTGCATGATACACGGTATTACATGGTATTAAATAAGCTTATAAATAAACGAGCAACATGTTTCGCTACTAAATAGCATACAAAAGTTACAATTTAATTATTTATTACAGAAAATTAATTCTAGAAAATTATGTCAAATTAAGTAAAATATATATATGTCAAATTGATATTATAAAATATGTCAAAAATATAATAATTACATAAACTGCTGTCTTGGACTCACAAATGTTCATGTATTACCTACCCAAGTACTCCTTAACACTATAAAAGCAATTATCTAATAACCATTGAAATAATTTTTGTTTAAATGTATTAAATGTCAGTTTATCTATTTTAAAGTGACATTATTTTTAAAGTGACCTCGAAAGAGTCGCATGGTCTCACCGCTGGGCTATCACAGCTTATACCACCAATGATATGCTTTGTGTTATTCTTTATTATATGCTTGTTCTGCGCACTCAGTTAAAGTGTGACAGACATTAATATATAACTGCATAAAGGTTCCGTAATGCTATACATTAAATAGAACATACAGTACATCTATACAGTTTAATAAGTTTTGAAGCTTTGCCGCAAAATCATCATTTTCCTGCCCTTAACCCACTCTAGGTGGGGTCGGCGCAACTTGTTTTAAACATGTTGTTTTACGTTTTGGGTAGTTATTTTACGACCGGCCGCCTGTCTGACGTCAACCTACCTTAGTCGCCTCTTACGACACTCAGTAAGAAATGAGAGTGATCTATTCTAATTAGCCGGATACCACACAAAACAACTTTTTGACATAAAAGTCAAATAATTATTACTTATAAGTCTACCATCACAATAAAAAGTAAATAAAATTAGAACAATGTTTAAATTTCTAGCATATCAACAGAGGCGGTCTTAACCGGTATAATAGCCCCTCTGGATAGTACAACTTGATAAATTAAAACAGTTTGATGATTTTTAAATTACATCGAACATCAGTCTTTATTGGCCCTCGAACGTCGGTCAACATCGCTCTATGTTGTCGCTATATCATAAATAACTTTTACTAGAACCTTATTACTTTAAAGTATTCTTTTTTTCTCCGTATCTAACCAAGCATAAATGGAATGACTTGCATTTATTTAGTTGCCAATTTCAATGACGCTATCTATTCAAAATATTAACGAGTTTCCTTACCTCGAAATAGTGAGATTGCAGTGCCCATTTTCGTTATATGTTCTATTTATGGGTAGTGATAGCTAAAAATGAGGTTTTTGACCTATAATTAGAAGTCTTGCGTAGAATATTCATATGTTTTAAATCACTTTTAGCGTTCAACATTATCATCATCCTCCTTATCCCACTCTAAGTGCGGTTGGCACAACATATTTTGAACATGTTAGACGATTTTGCTAGTATTTTACGACCAGCCGCCTGCCGAACGTCAACTTACCTTAGTCGCTTTTTACGTCACCTCCTTACCTCGGTAAGAAATGAAGATGATCTATTCTACTCAGCCGAATACTACACGGAGGTAACCTTGTATATAATATGTGGAAATAAAAAAAATAGCTTTCTATATTTCATTACCACAAATTATATAGAGGTCTATAGACAATCAAAATTATCACAATATCATAAATAGTAATAGAAGTAATAGTTTCTTCGAATGGCAGTGCATGTCCACTTTCTGTAGACGTTTATTAGAAGCATAGAATCGATAATACAAATTTTCCACACGCACAAATTAAGAGACCACCAGTAGAAGAGAGAAAAACAATTACTTACTGTATATTATATTTATTGTTATTACAATTACTTACTGAATTATATTGTATTCTATTATATTTTATTATATTTAAAGGGTTGTTTAATGAACTTATGCGGTGCTGTTATATTTTCCAGACCTTTGGAAAGCAAGATATTTTATTCAAGAAGTATTTAGCAGTACCTTTTTCGCCATACTAGACAATTATACTTAGTTACATTATTTTAGTGCACATTAAAACATTTCTAGGTGTAGGTAAATAGGGGAATTATATTACGATAATTACCAAAAGATTAATAGATACCAAAGCATCATCAGAGTTAGGAGGACTCCACGGCAAAATTCGAGGTGAAACGATTGTTGAGATTGTGGTAGTATATGTATGCAGTGCTAGTAGTTTAGTGCTGGTGTAGAGGTGGATGTGTAGTGCACGCGTTGTACGAATTTTCTTTGCCTATGGTATGAACTTGGATAGTACAGTATACTTTTAGCATTTTATACATTTTATATATTCGCGGATTATAGCAAAATAATGTTATTAGTACTTTAAATTACTTAATTGTATTATGGACCTCTATATTATAAATGATATAGTATACTATAAATTAATAACAACCCATTTTGAAATGTTCGTCGATATGTACATTTTACTGTTATTACCATTGTTTTTCTCTGTTAGGATTTCATCGGGACGCTGTTCAGCGAGTAGAAACAATCCGGCTGGCGCCAGCTGATCAGCAAGTTTTGGTGAGCCTTGTGTCAGCGCACTCAGCCCCTGGCTCCTACATCAAGCATGTCTGCTACACTAACTTTACAAGGTAAATAATGATATTTATAATGATATAAAAATGATTTTATCAATAATTTTTGTAATTGAATTCATTACAAAATCTTATATCCAACAACAGTTATTATTAAAATATAAAATATGATATACAGGGTGGACCGACCATACGACATTAATTTTAATTGCAGATACCCACATATCTTAGCAGCTACATCAAAAATTTAATTTAGTAAACTAATTTAGCCACAGGAATTTTACGTTTTGAATAAAAGATACATGATATAGAAAAGTGAATGACCTTAACCCATTCCGTTCCATTTCGTATGTAATACGTAACCTTGACCGAGAGACTAAAGTATGTGACAATTCTTCCGTTCTTTGAACCAGCGCGCTGCGCCAGGTCATTCAACCTTACTAAAAAAGCCAGATCTTAATTAAATTATATTTATTTTGTACGAAAATATATTTTTTAAAACGATTTTATTTTTTATTTTTATTACGATATTCAAAAAGAATGAAGTATGCCAAAGTAAACGTTTAAGTTATCAGTGGATTTATTAAATGTCATATTATCGTTCCCACTCTATATACCATTAAAAGTTTTATATATAAAAAATAATGCGATAAATCTTGCCAAAAAGTAGACATAAAATAAATAAAAATTACTTTGGGGAAAATACTACAAAAAAAGTCCGATAGCATGTCTCTATCTCTCACGGTTAACTCACCATAACTACTTTTATGTTCAAAATTTCGAAAATTCTGGAAAGTTTCGTAAATCACTGGATACCACGCGGGCGAAGCCGTTGATGGCACAGCTAGTATAAAATAAAGAAAGGACCACCCTGTTTCTAACCGAGGTGTCGCGAAAGGCGACTAAGGTAAGTTGACATCAAGCAGGCGGCCGGTTGTTAAATACGTAGCGAAATCATGTGACAACATGTTTATAACATGTGCCTACTTAGAGTGAAATAAGGGCTGGAGTATGATGACTTACACACATGATCATCAGTCCCCAAAGTATTTTTTTATGATCGATAAAAATTCGGTTAATTAGGAACAAATAAGATCACTATGGTATATATATATATATAGGTATATATGTGGTATATATATCATGAATGAATTTTGCACATAAACATATGTACATAAAAATATATATCATATTAAATAGCAATCACATGTGGATAATTGTAAAGAGCAATAAAGTCTCTATTAGTTCTTCTATAATGGACAAAGAATTCTAATGTATTGCAGTAATGTTTAGCTTATGCGATATAGTCGTGACTAGCATCAGCTTACTTTTGTAAGGTGATATCGCGGTCAGGCCGAAATCTTTCGAGAAAATCAAAAATATCAAAAAACTGTTATGGCCGTCATGACTCACTGTCTTTATACAACTAACAACACTTTCACTTGGACACAAAAAAAGCAATAATGCTATTAGGAGCATACGCAAACTAATTTCTAATAGAACATTCGAACCAGATTGAAGGCATCAATCAAAATATAACTGTCAGATATGGAATAAATAGTTAAGCGCCGCCATATTAATCTAATGTGGTTGATATGAAAGGTTGCAGATAACGCGCATTACATTAATCATTCCAGGTAAACCTACTGAAATGCAAAAATCAAGCGTTTCTATGCATTGCCTTTTCTTTTAGCTTTGCCATTGAAGCAGTTTAAAAAAAATGACAAAAAAGGAAATGCTGAAAGCCTACTATACTACTGTTGGGGATTATTTACACAAGAGTCCTTGCTGGACATAGCTACTTTTTGATCCAGTACAAGAAAGTAATGACTAAATGTAATAGATGATAAGAATTTATACATTGAAAAAAAACAACCGCCAGGTTTTATGCTGGCTCTTCTCAGTAAGGACAGCTTTCCGAACCAGCGGTAGAGTTGACTATTCAAAAGCACTTGTTAACAAGTTTACTTGAATAAAGAATAATTTGAATTTTTAATAATCATATTTTAAATTTGAATTTGAATAATCAGATAGAAAATATAGATAGAGATTACAATAAAAGATTAATAAAAAGACAATTTTGTAAATATAAAAAATCCGCTGCCAAAAAGGTCCGGTTTATTTCTGGCATCACGAAGAGTCAGTTTAGCAATTCAATGCAGAATGCTAAAAATAATTTTAGGACAATTCCACCTGGACATAACTTGTAAAATAAAAGCATGTAATAAAAAAGTTATTTAATAACTTCACATTTTATGTTGGTAGGTAATAGACAACTGTTAGATAGAATAAAATCTGACACGCAAAATTCTCCTAAACAGCTTATTTAATGAAACACAAATTAAATAAAAATGGGTCATTTTTATTAAATTTTATATGCATGTTCAGTAGGTCTGAAAATCGGCTACTACGAGTATCTTTTTTTCATACCCCCAAGTGACAAGGGTTGTCCCTAACATTTCATTTTTTATTTTTGGATTTCTCTATAATCTATTATAAATAGCGCTTCAAACGTAATTAAACGAAGAAATAGATTAAATTTATTTTGAATTAACTACATATTTTGAACAGTGTTTAACGTGGCGTGAGCATCACTTGATTAATGTACTAAATCGACACTAATTGCACGGGTGATTATAGACAGTCACTATCTATACAACCGAATAATTACATTCGAAAACCGCTCGTGCCCCCAAATTGATCTATTGTTAAAGTAAGAAGAGAAAATTTTGGTATTATATATCGTTAATTAATGATTCTTGTACTAGATAACAATATAAATATCTATACTAATGAGTATGCATGTTTTACGTAGAGTTAGCATACTAGTGTAAGGAAGTCAATCTAAAATATGCCATATTACAATAAAGAGAAAGCTAATGAGACTATATCAATTTTTTTTTTTTTTGAAAATTTAATTTATATCGATCAAGCCGTTTTGGAGTCTATAAGAAACATACAGACTAACATTCATGTTTACATAAACTTGGGAGTGAAATCGCTGTTTTTTATTGAAAATTATTAATGTTAATTGTCAACATCTTTGTGATTTTTTTTTATATAATTTATAGACCAATAATCCATAATAATGTAAAAATTTGCGCAAGTGTGTTTTTCTTTCTTTTGTGTCTCAAAGAAGTAAGGTATCAAAAATAATCTATAAAGATTAAGCTCCTTAATTAAGACTTTAAAAAAAAAATTTTTTAGCTCGGTATTGAGTTCGACCTAAAGTAAGTCGCAAACAAAAGCTAAAACAAATGTTTTGTTGTAGAACTAAGCTCTTATCCTCTAATTCTAGGTTAAAATTGGCTTCTGGATGCTTCCTCACTAAGGTACAATTTTCTGTTAAGTAAATAACTATAAAAATTTCAGATTCGGCTATCCATCACCGATTTACGTGAACGTAGTACGCGATCCAGTAGAACGAGTCATATCCTGGTACTACTATGTAAGAGCGCCTTGGTACTACGTGGAGCGGAAGAGAGCTTTCCCCGATCTACCGCTACCAGACCCTGCGTGGTTAAAAAAAGTAAGTACAATCATAATATGAAATTATTATAAACATCTATCTTTTGTTCTATCGATGCAGTGGCAGTCTAACAATGAGAAAGCGTGACTTATCGGCGATTCGAAGGCCTTTACATTCTTTCTAAAAAAATATTACTTCTATTTACACATTAACATATTCAAATCAAATCAATCAAAATAATCTTTATTCAAATAAACCATTTCATCAATATGATTAATGAAGCCACAAGTGGTTCGGATTGTTGCTCTTACCGAGAAGAACCAGCAAGAAACTCGGCGGTCAACCTTTTAAATATTTTCAAATTATACATTATTGAACCGCTGTCTTGTATGAAGCTGAAGGTATTTTCAAATCCAGGAATATTGTCTTTTAAGTAGTTAATTCCAGTCTCATTGCAACTTTCATTATGAGTGTTGTTGAAAAAGTGCTAGGCACAACAAAACTGACTTTCAAACATCGACATTACTGCCATTATTAAACCATGATTAAAGAAATCCACATATCGCACTAACTTAGACCAACCAACTTAATCAATATGTGGATAATGACATGTATTATGTGGTTAAGTTTTAAAGTTTATCTAATTAAAATGTTTAAAACGCTGAAAGAATTTTTATTTTTAGTTCCAGAACTTTCTACAAATTATATTTAATATACCATATACCACTTCATTACAGCAGTTTCATCGATATTCCACCACTTCATTATAAATTTTCAGCTTCATCGATTATCAAATTACCGATTTGTAACCTTTTTATAAATTTATCGCAAGTTCCATTCGTCATTTTTGCTTTTTTCGCAAATCTAACTTTATGCTAGAAAAATAATTCAATATATTTATATAAAAGCAATTACTTTATGCAAGATTTTTATAGTTTATTTAAAAAATAGAAATAATTTCAATTTATATTTTAATTGAAACTAATTGAACGTTCGTTTTACATTTACACAGACCAACGAATGATCAAATGAAAAAAGGTTACTTTTAAATATGTGCATCAAAAAAAAAATCGAATTACTCTGATTTCGGGAGATTTCTCAAGCACATAGTTTTTACGGTGAAAGTCATATATGCAAGTCAAATGACAATACATTTCTAACTTACAATTACATAATATGCCAAAGAGCTGCGTCCAACTAATCCTCAGCATATATTATTTATAATATGGAAACATAAGTAACATTATCGTTACTCTAAGTTAACACTTAAAAATGAAAATGTTAGTAAACCACTTTTAAAATAAATAGTTATTGAAGTCAAATGCATAAAACTCATAACAGAGTTTAGACATCGTGTATTAATAAACTACGTCTCACGGAGTTATAATTATTAATTACAACTGCGCAATTGCATCAAGGAACTCGTTTGCACAAAATAAATCCCACACAAAGTTAATACCACATAAGGTGGAATTTTGATCGATATTTGACGCCTGTTTCACAGCGCATGATAGAACAATTTAAGGTCTCGATCCGAACCGTTTCAGCGTATAATCATTACTCTCACGCTGTGATTTCCACTCCCCGTAGCTCGTTTGTCGAACGGCCGCAGTCAATTTACGAATCAATGGGCTAACAATCCGTCACGCGTTTAAGGATGCATCACATAACAGGTTACTGTTATCATCATTTTGTAAATGACTTCTCCTTCGATATTTCCGGGAAAATCCTGTATATTACTCACGAGATGCAACAACCTTCTAACCTTACTTAGCAAAAATAAAATAGAATGAAGTGCATACTAGAGTACGCAGCTGAGATAGCTGGTAGATAAAAGGCGAAACCGTGTAACTCTATCGCGAGGGTCACGAGTCCAAATCCCGGGCCAGCACCTTATGTGCCTAGTTGATATTTGCAATTTAACACACGTTGAAGAAAGGAAAGCCAGCTGATGTGTCTTCCAATCCACATTAGGGCAGTGTAGAGCGTCTAAGTTACTACGGTTCTCTTTATAAAAAGAGAAAGGAGGCCTATACCCAGCCGTGGGATAGTAACAGGCAATTACTTTGACTATATCTTAGGGTGTATAAAGAATATTATTAAGTAAAGATGATAAAAGTTGGAACAATTAAACAAGTACTTCACGAGGACATAAACAAATGGTAAAAAGTCACGTAATTGGAGTTCTATGTTTCAGTTTTGTAGGCAGATTAATTTAAATTGCTGTTACTGGTTAACTATATTGTCTATGACTTATACCGTCGTCACTAGGATAATACGTCTATTCAACATGCACTGAAATAACAAAACATATGTGTAACATATCTTAAGGCGTGAACTTTATTATCGGTACAAACTTGATAAGTAACTACTGTAATAAAATACTTAACATTCATGCCAAGCTTAAATCAACGGCACCTAACAATGTGTACACGTTTATGATCGAAAAAAGCGTGTAATTCGCTATCGAACGTGCTATAATCCGGCAGCAATTTGCTCTGCACAGGCTAATTTGTCTGAAGATGAAAAATAGTTACAATGTTCATGCTCTGTCTTACTGACAAGCTTTTGGTCCGCATATTCTAAAGTTCATCTTAACTTTTCCATCCAATAGTGTATCTAGCAAGTTCACAGTAAAGAAAAAATATCATCTAATTCATCAGTTTGATCAAAATTACCATCGTCCTCATACCCTTATGCCACTGTAAGCGGCACAGCATATTTCAAATATGTTGGGCTTTTTGGCTATTTGACCAATCGCCTGTCTGATCTAAACTTACCTTAGTCGGCTTTTACGACACACACACACACACACACACAGAAATAAGGGTGGTCTATTCTATCGGAAACCAGACGGTTGTTTGGTCAATACCAGACTTATTAGAATGTTTTTTTCAAATGATGTGACACTTTATGTCTACTCCCGGTTTATCTAAGCCCTGCTCAGATCTGATCATGCAATGGACTACATTTAATTATCCTAGCGTCTTATTAAAAACCGATAAATATGTTGGAGTCTGTGAAACATAATGGAATGGATGGTGAAATAGTTCTAGAACATTAAATGGTTATGATCTAAAAGTGGAGGCAAAAGTGCTGCTATGAGGATCGCAAAGTTCTGGTAGTGGACTCTCACGGTTGCGTTTCTCTTTTACCCTTTCATCGCATGTCACAACGGTTTCTTTATAGCGATTAAAATGGCTTAAAAAAAAGGCGCACAAGCAATTCGGGCCCAATGTTCTGTTATAAAATTGAAGCCAGCCTTCTGCACTATATTATGTGCACTGAAAAGTCTTTATCTTTTCTTACATTCTTTTAATTATTAGTACCATAAAATTATTACATGTAATGGAGAATACTAAAAAATCACGTTTTTGTAAACTCGGGAGCAGCGAACCCTCACTCGTTCGCCAACTTTTTAAAGTCTGCAAAAAACATCTGGAGATCTTTTCGGAGACAGCAAATTGGTTTTATTGAACGTGCTGACTCAAAAAAATAGATCACTTGAATTGAACGCTAAGGCGATAATAATCGATCAGATCCCATCCTTAAAAGGCAGTGTTATAATATTATAATGAGTTACGACGTTTGATGGATGGTATTGGGACGTCTAATATTCCCTTCAAACGAGCGTGTTTGAAGAACCGCTTCCAATGTTAAGTGAATAAGTATCGTCTTAGAACATCTTAGAGTGATAACAAGATAGCGTTTTCACCTACCGAAACAAAATAACATCACAAATGTTATGAACAAAACTCTAAACCTATGCTGTAAGATTAATTATGTAGCATGTCTACAATAATACCACTATATAATAACATTGGAAAATAAAAGAGGGGAAAGAAAGTGTTCCTATCTTTTATAGTAATTACTAACTATATATGTTGAATTTTAACAAAATTGCTTAGATAATTTCTTTTTTAAAGTATGTAATATTAAGTATAGTAAGTCTTAGTAAGTAATCTAAAACGTACTTACATAATTATAATAGTCAATCACCGTATCCAAAGAATAAAGCTACATTTTCTATGTTTATTCATAAAAGATGCAACTTTATTATTCGGATGGGGCGATTAATTATTATCTCAACACGTAAATATAAAAATGTTAAGGTCTTCCGATCTATAACATGCGTTATCTCTCATCGATGATAGTGTTATGTAAAAATAAATTTAAAATGTAAAAGAAATTTACTAGCAACTGGTACTAACAAAAGACTAGCCGTGTGGTATCCGGCAGAATACAATAGACCACCCTCCTTTCTTACCGAGGTATCGTAAAAGGCGACTAAGGTAAGTTGACGTCAGGCAGGCGGCCGGTCGTAAAATACGTAGCCAAATCATATGACAACATCTTTGTAACATGTTGTACCGACTCCATTTAGAGTGGGATAAAGGCAGGACAATGATGATGGTACTAACAAAAGACAAATCATAAAAAGGAAATTCCTCTACGTATTTAAACTATAGCAAAAGATAATGCTGTCTCTCAGACTAATTGTTATTAAAAAGAGAGCGTGCGTGCGCGGTTTATAATAACTCGAATATTTGAATCGAATTTAACGATCTACCCAGCACGGAAAATCGATAATAATGGACGTACACACCAATTATATATTCATGGTAAGCACTCAATGAAAATTGATATCAATCGTCGTAAGATAATGAAACATTCTCTATTGAACAGGGTCCAATATTTTAATTGTGTTCTCACTAGAGACTTCACAACCTGTTTTAGTTTCATCAAACTGGATTTCAAGAAAATAATGAAAAAAAAAATAGCATTCTCCTGCCCTTATTCCAATCTAAGTGGGGGTCAGAACAACATGTTGTTAAATTATTTATAAAAAATACCTTATAGTATTTTACGACCGGCCGCCTGCCTAACGTCAACTTAGTCACCAGTTACCATTAAAGAAATGGTCTATTCTTGTCAGCTGGGTACCCCACGGTGAAAATAACGAAAAAAAATTATTTGTAATTTTTTAGAAACTTTGCGTTAAGTAATTTACATTAAATAAGTACATTTACTTATATACACACTACACTACTTACCATATATAAATAATTATGAAGTCCGTTTATTTTCATTGATCCGTTATCTAAATAATGATATATATTTTTATAATAAATGTAAAATCCTCGGCAATAAATTCTTATACACTTATAAATGTCTAATTTTAAAACTCCATGCTATTAATTCAAGAAGGCCTGTGCTTGTTTTAGAATTCCTTTACGAAAAATGTATTATCGCTTGAGGCGCACTATTCTTAAAACTATATTAGAACATAACATTACCAAGCAGCTTAGTAAATTAATAATTTGTTTTTTCTTCAGGTAAAAAATATACATTTAATATCGCTCATTGTACGCCTTGATGCTATAACTATGGCTGCTTGTCTGAAATTACTATACTTGGCCTCAGACCCTGGTAATAAAATGTATGTAGAATTGTTCTGCAAACGATTGTTTGTAGAACGATTTTTTTCTCGATAATTAATCATCTATCGCTAGTTCAGGAGTATATAAAAGCAATTTATACACACAGGACAACGTGCGACGTGTAGTTATAAAATAAATTAGTTTGTCTAAACAAAAAACCTGATGGTCTCATTAAAATTTAAAGAGTCATCTATTGCTGCATTGGTTTCATAGTGCGAATTCGTTCACAGACACCTCTCTTATTTGAATAATAACAAAGTGGTACATTCATATTTAGACTGTTATGTTTGAAAAATAAAATTGGAAATGTATTTTGGAAATAAATATTGATAAAATTTGTTCCAAAATTTACATATTTCAATAACTTTTAATTAGTATTCATTCTGTGATAAAAAGCTGTGCTAGCACTACGGTGAGACTGTGCGGCTCTTTCGAGGGGAATACGAGTTCAAGTCCCGGGCAGGCGTCACTGAGTTTTTCTATTAAAACTTATGTGTCTAATTGATAATTTAAAGTTATCACACACTTTTGATTGAAGAAGAATATCGTGGGGAAACCTGCTTATCTCTACAGAATTCCTGGGATGTCTATCAGTCCCCAATGGAGCAGCGTAGTAGGTCTTAGCTCCAACCCTTCTCTCCAGAAGCAAAAACAGGAAGGTCGAAGCAGAAAAGTATAGTAACAGGCCTTACTGTACTTTTCGTTACTTAACTTCTTTTTTATTCCGTGGTGACTCTTAAAACGAACGAACGACTATTAAAAGATGCAATCTCATCAAAGTTTTTCTATGAAATAAATTGAAAGCTCGATGGTAAGTTATCGCTACTGTAAACAACAATGATCTCAAAATGAAAAATAAATCAATTTGTCCCGAGTGCAATGTGTCCCACAAAAGCGTTGCGTTTCTGAAAGCTCAACGTTCACAGTTGGATAATAATTAACAAAAAACCTTCCAACACTATAACCGTTGCGTGATTTTTACCATCTTAAACGTGCGTACAGAAAGGTTGAAAATTTTATATATTAAAATGGATCTGAAGATTTAGTACTCTACAACGGACAATAGTTTTATTCCAAAATATATTATAAGAAGCCTAAACTTCTATTTTTAATGCACAAAAGGCTTGCCCTATAATAGGGGTGGGAGTTAGAGTTTAAAAAATCGATTAATAAACAATCGATTTTTCTTCTATCAAAATAAACAGATTTTTAAAAATTAATTAAATCGAATAATCGAATCGAAATCAACTTTCTTGTTGTGTTGTGTTTCTTTCTTCTTTTTTACCGAGGTGTCGTAAGAGGCGACGAAGGTATATGCCGTATGGTATCCAGCTGCATAGAATAGACCACCCTCATTTCTTACCAAGGTGTCGTAAGATACGACTAAGGTAAGTTGACGTCAGGCAGGCGGCCGGTCGTAAAATACGTAGCCAAATCATGTGACAACATGTTTGTAAAATTTTGTGCCGACCACACTTAGAGTGGGATAAGGGCAAGAGAATGATGATGATGAATCGAATCGAAATCAAAAAATAACTTTTTTTGATTTCCGTCACTTTATTATTAAGCGTACGATATTTATTACAGTTTAATGTATATCGCTTTACTTTTGGTTAAATGGAAATCTTGGTAAAAATGTTCTAATTGAACTTTATTAAAACATTATTTTCTAGCACAGTCTTAATAATATGCCCATACTTATTAAGCTTAGACCAAATAAGGGATGGGTATCTAATCTGGTACTTAGCATTGACATTAAACTGATTCTAGGACTTTGAAACCTGTGTGCTGAGCGGCGATCGCGAGTGCCGCTATTTGGAAGGCGAGACTCACGAAGGGATCGGCGATCATCGTAGACAAACGTTGTTCTTTTGCGGACACGAACCGCAGTGCACGTAAGATACACACACACCATAGACATACATACACACCATAGACAGAACCAGCCACAACCTTAAAAACACTAGTGGTATCAGTGACTTTGTTTGTCGTTCAAGTATCCTCAATAGTGTAATATGTGTTATCCCTGTTACCGAAAGAAAAATAGACTTTCACATTTATTGTACTAGTATGGATATAAAATAAACAAATATATGGGACATTTACACACACTGTTGTTTGTCACCAAAGTAACTTAATACTTGAGTTAGGTAACTGACAACTGGTAAATATAAAAAAGTAAAGTAAAGTAGCGGCTTGTTACAATCCCACTGCTGGGAATAAGCCTCCTCTCTCTGTTTCTGAAGGGAAGGGTTGGAGCTAAGATTTGCCACGCTGCTCCAATGCGGATTGGTAGGTTACACGTATCTCCAGAATTCTCTAGAAATATACAGGTTTTCTCACGATGTTTTCCTTCACCGAAAAGCATGTGTCTTCTTCTTCTTCTTCCTGCGGCGCTACAACCCTTTATGGGTCTTGGCCTCCTCAACGAGCCTTTTCCACTTCACTCTGTCCCTGGCCTCCCGCCTCCAAGATGTGACTTTGCTCATGCATCTCAGGTCCTCCTCGACACGAAAAGCATTTGATTAATTCAATATCAATTAGGCACTTGAGTTTTAATAGAAAAACTCATTGGTGCCTGCCCGGTTTTGACCTCGAGTTCCCCTCGAAAGAGTCACACGGTCTCACCACTGGGCTATCACAGCTCTACTGGCAAATATATTAATATATAATTTTAAATAAATATTTCAATACAAATATACACCTGTGAAGAACTAACAAATTGCTTATAGAAAATGTTGGCCCTCGGCGGGAATCGAAACTGCCACCCACGGAGCTGAAGTCAAGGTCACTGTCAACTGCGCCCACGAGCCAGTCTAAACTTAAATCTCTATGTCTCTCTCAATCTCTACGATCGTTTCGTCCCGTAACTGAAGATTCATCACTAGTATGGGTTCCGCGACAAAATCTTAATGCATTACGATTTTCACGCGCAGACTATCCTCCTCTGCCTCCTACACGTAGCATTATATAAATTTTCTTAACAAACACTTAGTATAGAAGAATGTTTTATCATTAATTCTATTTTATCTTCACAGACCTTTCAACAGCCTGGAGGCACTTCAACGTGCGAAGAGGGTTGTAGAGCAGCAATACGCCGTAGTCGGTGTACTCGAAGATATGAACTCTACATTGGTTGCTTTTGAGCGATACATCCCAAGATTTTTCCAAGGAGCACTACGATTATACTGGGGTAACATTATTTAATTATAAAATAAATAAAAAAACGTTTCCACTTTAATTTTGGTCGGTCTCCTTGATATAATAAATAAATATATGGACACTTACGCAGATGGTTCTCCGACCCAAAGTAAGTATAATAACACTTGTATCAGGGATAACAGACATCTGGTAAATATATCTATCCATATTATGAAACAAGTCTCAAAAAGCTGTCTGTCTGTATATGATCATTTTTCTCAAATTCTATTTAATAGATTTTTGTACGATTTATACTTAAAGATTACATTTATACTTAGAGATTCTTGAGGAAGGTCTAAGTTATAGTACATTACGGTTTTGGTACTGAAATACGTATTTGTGACACACTTATATCCACGCGGACGAAGCTTTGGGCACAGCTAGTACGTATTTAATTTTAAATGAATACAGTACACCCAGAATCGAAGAACCAACATTTTTTTTGTAGCTACGAACTATGGACTTAATGGACACTTGCGCCAACGGTTCAGTGATATATTACTAGTTTTGTGCTGTTGGAGTTCTAAGCTAAGTCAACTTCAAAAATAACATAGGCAATTCAAGTGGCAAAGCATCGTATCGCGTAAAAATACCTCCAAGAGACCTACATATATACAATATTTAGTTTTACTTATTAATATAAATCGTGTATGAATAAAATATGACAATTAAATCATGTTGCATATACAATCATCTATACCAATAACACCGGTCTACAGCATTTTTGCGCACAGGTTACACATACGTTACTATCACTGCTTATATACCTAGAAACAAGAATAAGAACAAAAAAGAGTTCTGAATTTGCTTTTATGAGTGAAAAATGGAAAATCAAATCAAGTAAAATACATAAAAATGGCACAGAGAGATGATTTATTAAGACATACCAAACAGAAATTTGTGATTCATTATTACAATAGAAGTTTTAAAACAGAGGCCAAATGTTTAAAAATGAACAGTTTTACTTTTCCTGTCATGTTGAGTGGAAGTTTCTCTTATTAACCCCCAAATATAGTCTCCCATCATGCTTTCAGTATACTGGCCTTAGTAACGTTTCTCAAATTGCATTATATCTTTTGATGGAAGCAAAAAGTAAGGCAGACTCCTTATTTTTTGCTTCCATCATGATATAATGCAAATATTTTCGATTTGTAATTGCATTTTTATATATATATTTGCTTGTATATTTTTTGTTGACCAGTGTAATTACTCAACCTTGTATTTCTGTTTCAGAAGAACTTAATACGTTTAACCGAATAAACCGGAACGCGTTCAAACCTCCCGTGTCAGAGGCCGTGAAGCAAATTGTCCGCGCAAATTTTACACGAGAGATTGAGTTCTACGAGTTCTGCAAACAACGATTACACATGCAATTAAAAGCACTCAGGGATTCTTCAATAACACTACCGCTGCCTTCGACCAGTGCGCGACAGATACAAAACAATTATTATAACTATAACAATTTGTAACAAAGTTGCTTTGACTAAGAATGTAGAAAAATATTAGTAATAACGAACGCAGACGAAGAGTAAAATTAATTGAATGCTCACTTACCATAATAAAATACAAATATTATGCCTCATAATTAATTATCTGGCAATTATAATAACAACTCTGATTGTACTGTACTAACAACATCTTTTGAGCTGAGCTTGAACTAAGTTGTAAGACTCTTCCAACTTAATCTATTTACATTATTATAAACAGAAGTTTCTCATCTTTGTAAATATGTAGCTTTAAAAAATAATATGTAAAAAAAATAGTATATTTATTTTTAATTAATCAACTATACTTTAATCCATAATGTATGCTAGAGAATTCCATAGGAGAAGTACATTGTAAATAAAGCCTTTTTATTTTAAGTAATAATAAAAACTATATAAATACATAACTGGTATATAATGGTTGAATTTCCAGGTGCTTGATTATTTTTCACCCGAATTAAATTAATTTACTAAGTCATAGATCTTTGACCACGGTTGTCTAACGACAAAAGCCCAAGTTTCTCATGAAATTCATTTATGTTATGTACTCTTAAATAAAAGTGACTATAAGACAAAGTAAACAGCTTTATATACATGATCTGAGTATTCAATATTAATAAAGCCATAAGAATTTTACATGTTAATGTAAACATTAAAGTCAGATAAACTTATATACCTATTTTGAACATTTAAAACTTTTTAATGCATTCTTAACTTTGGCAGGTGGCAACTTAATTTAGAATCGTATTGTCTATAAATGTTCGAAAAATAACATCAGCGTGGATTCATTTTGATCTTGAACGTTTCATGAATTTTGATACCTTTAGCTATTTTACCTATTCGTGTTCTTCTTATTTTATTTTTGTATCTACTGACCTTTTTTGATTAATTAGATTTTTTTACTTTATTCACACAGTACCTAAACATTTAACTTATCTAAAGCAGCGCTTTAAAAACAATGTTATTTTATATTTACAATTCTGTGTGATTGGATTTATGAAGAACAAAATAAAGTACGAAATGTAAACATCCTGGTCAATTTTTTATCATTGTATATCAGTGATTTATAGTTAAGCTACAATAGGAATAACGTTTATAGCAATTATATTTAATCCTATGAGTTAACTTTCGATAAATTTCTAAATCAATTCTTTGATAACTCCAATGCCTTGTGAATGATAATTTTGATATACAACGTTAAAAAAAAAGTAAAGTAACGGCCTGTTACTATCCCACTGCTGGGCATAGGCCTCCTCTCTCCGTTTTTTGAAGAGAGGAAGAGGTTTGGAGCTAAGACCTACCACGCTGCTCCAATGTGGATTGGTAGGTTACACATTTCCTATAGATATGCAGGTTTCCTCACGATGTTCTCCTTCAGCGAAAAGCGTATGATAAATTGCAATACTCAATTAGACAGTTTTAATAGAAAAACTCATTGCTGCCTGCCCTGGATTCGAACTCATGATCGAGAGTCACACGGTTTCACCGCTCTGCTATCACAGCTATACGTCGAAACTAACATCTTTTTTACGTAGCCTTTGTCTTTTATGTTACTTTATTTCTTATTTATTAAAATCTTATTCAATAATTATTGTGATATTTTAGTCCCTTAATTTAGTTGTAAAATATATTTACATGAAACAAGTTATTATTTTATTTCTTTCATCCAATCCATTTCTTCCAATTCTAGTTTAATTGCATAGGTTAATGAATAACGAAAAGCAAAAAAAAAATTATTGAAGAATCAACAAACAAATTTGGACATAATAAGGCATCCATGTCCATCAAAAATTCACAATATGAAGAAATTAAAGAGCAGAGTGGAAGAGTTAGAAAGTAATAAAAGAAAAAAATAAGAAAATAAATCATTCCTAGCAGGATTCCCAGAGGAAATAATCTCTTGAATTTTAAGCTCGGAGTATAAGTAAATATACTGAATTTAATAACTCGTAACGTCGCCTTATAAATTTAAATAGCAATAACGCATAAACTATTCAAGACTACATCGTTACAAATTTTGTTCAATTATAATTGGTAATATTTAGTTTTTAAAGAGCTTTACTGGTCTTTGAGATTAAAATTTGTATCTAAGCTTTATATATTCTTTGATTTAACTAACACTGACATTATTTGATCGTAGAAAAACTGAAACTTAAACTAGATAAAAAAATAGCCGTCTTCCAAATTTGATCCAAATTCTTTAAGCCATTTTAGCGTGATAAAGTAGCTGACACTCAATAACTTTAAATAAACTTTTTAGTTTCTTTCTTTATCTTCAATATTTCACTATACCAATTTAATTTATTAATTTACAATATTTTTAATTAATAATTTGTAAACATATCTCTCAAACTATCTGGCTGTCTACATTAAATAATAATAAACAGGGATAATAGGGAAAATTCAAACATCATGTAAATGATATTATGCACATTCATTTATTCGTAGGTTTATTGCTAAAATAGGTGTCAAAATTTAACAACAATATAATCTATAATTGCTTTCTTTGTTATTTTATATAGTAAAAATTAATATGGCCACATCGAAAGATTCAGGTACATACAAAATAAAATTCATAATAATAAATATTTCTGATTTCCTACAAGTAATAATAATTTATCTCCGTAATGTCTAATAGTCTTTATGGTAAATAGACTCTCAAAAGCCGACACAACGTATATAAATTCTCCTGTAGAAAGTCTAGGTTGTCATGAGCTTGTAAATATAAAAATAGATTGTATTTACTCCATAAAATATAGAGAACTCAACATACTTCTTTCAGTATTCGGATGTTCTGATACAAAATGTAGTTTTATTTGAAAATCAAGTGACATCTATAGAGGTTTAATGTAACAATATATAAAACTTCATAAAAACCTAACAAATACTAATTCTGTCATCTTATTTATTTTAATATAATATAATAATATTTTTAATATCTAATTTCCTAGTTATGTGAATAAAATCTTGCTAACTAGGTGATTTTTCGACACAAGATATATATACAATGACTTATAGTTTCTTAAAAAAATTGTATTAAAATATTAATATCATTCAGAATTTATCTCTCATTCTATGTACAAAGGAACAGAGAGGACAGCTCGCGCGCCTCATTCTTGGCACTCTCCTCGGTATCCACTATTGCTTTTTATTGTCCATACGGACCTGCACTATAAATAATAGTACAAAATTCGATAAACTTAAAATTCTTTACGGCAAATGGCACTCTAGACGAGTGGATTCACTCGTAATTATCTACACTACGACTATTCTATTTGTATATCACAAAACTTTTTAAAATCAAGCCTCAATAATTTAGGACTCCTCGTTCAATCGCCATCGAATTGCTCGGAGCTGTAGTTGGAACAGGTGTAGGAATGTGACAAGCAACGGGCGCTTCGCGAGCCACTATGCACGTACACAGCCGGATCGAAACCTGCCGGACTATTCCATATAGATCACTTGGCACCTACAAAAACTTTAACGCTTCAATTACCGCGTACATATGCCCCTGTTTCAATAGAATGATGGATGCCAGTCCATTGAAGGATGAAGCGAACCTGGCGAGGTTTGTCCTGAAATAGCATTGCCAAGTGCTAAACAATCGAAACAGTAGTTGGCCTCGTTATTATTGTCCCAGAATTGCTGTCCTTTGCATTGGAATCTAACTGCAATTTCCATTCTTTGTCCTGATGAAATACATGGTGCATATAAAATAAACTGAAAACGGTCTGAATATCCGTCGCAAGAACCTTGTACGTATGTCGCTTGTAAATCTGTGTACGTCTTCCATCGATTCATAGTGTAACGTATGTGTACTGTTTTATGAAAATCTAGATTTCGTACTCTGACAGACCCACAGATTGTGACATGAACACCATCACAGACACGTGAACTCTCTAAACATACGTTTTGTTTTTCAAGCTTGTCTACTACATCGCGAGGAAGTTGGAATAAAGGAACCAGAGTTAAAGCACCGAGTCGAGGAGATGGCCTAGTAGGTGGAGAACTTTGTACATCACAACCAGTAAGATCATCGTAAGCAGATTTAGGAATAACAGGTATTTCATCCATAAAAGTTTTCACATCTGCCAAATCTAAACCTAATACATCCGCGAAACGAACTATCTTCTTTCTACCTGGCGTTCCAGGTGGAGTTTTTCCAGTTTTCAAGGATGAACATCTACGTACGCGCTGGGGTCGATCATCTTCTCCTTCATCTTCATTTTTCGTTTCAACACTAAGCAAATTCGGATCAATCTCAGGAGTAGGTTCGTTTTCGACAGGAACTTCATTTGTAACCAATTCTTTTAGTTCATTACCTATTGTTACATCTTTTTCGTTACATTCACTCTCGTTGTCTATACTATTAAATGAGACTTCCTCTTCATTGAGAGTTTCACTATCAGTAATTGACAAAATTTCAACAGCCTCAGTTATACCATTATGCAAAATGTTTTCAATCTGAGGCACATCATCAATGCCATCGGAGGGATCACTTTTCGCTGATTCGAATTCCGAGTCGCTATCTAATGTCGAACTTAATTGAGAAATAAGACTTAACCGATCTGTAGCTATAGGCTGTACCGAATAATCAGTTTCGTCGTAGCTATTTTGTCGGGCGCATCCTTCAAATGTAATGGGAGAATAGAGTGGTTTATGATCTATATGACCATTTTCTTTCGGAGTCGGTTGTATTTTAATTGGCGTTTCTGTATAAAACGCTGTGGAAAATTTAAAACCATTTTTCCCTTTGTCGGGTTGCTTTAACATTAATTTATTTTGTTCTTTGTGTTCGACATCAGAATCGACATCGTAAAAAGGCGGATCTGTGTCTTCAACTGGTCTCTCTGGAAAAGGTGTTTCCAATTCATTGACTGGACTGGACGGACTTCCGCATTCGAGTTCAAAGTCGTAGAACGTATCAATGTCTCGTTGCGAATGTGTTGAGCTAGTAGGTCGTTGCGTAGGATGATTCTCGCGCGTTAGCCAGCTGTTTTCGCATTCGTCTTCATGTGTTGTGCCGAGGTTGCGCAGACGTGAATGCAAATCCCGGGCGAAGGCCGCGGCACGACCGCGGCAAGACATCGGCAATAGCGACGTCAGTCCGCACTGAGGCCCGGTGCGATCACCGCTCATCTGCGTCTGAAACAAAATAAATAAATTTAGATTAACGAGTAGTTGTAATTTAAACAATCTCTGTTATATCATTACGTACGCTCTTAAATCTATAGAAAATATTTTTTAATGATGCAAGAACGCTAAAAGAAATAATTCTCCTGAAGATCAAAGAGGCTCAATTTATCATAGGAGAATGACTCGAATGTAAAATCCTCTTAGTTCAATACTATATTATATATTATATAATCCTAAACATTGCACTTTAATTCACAGTACTTTAATAAAGTAATAATCATTGTAAATATCATTTAAACCAATTGTATGTAAAATACCAGACCAGGGCTTACTTCATCATGATCAGGAGGATCCTGCCCTTATCCCGCTCTAAGTGGGGTCGGCTATAATTTGGCTACGTATTTTACGACCGGCCTACTTGACGTCAACTCACCTTAGTCTCATACTATGACACCTCGGTAAGAAATGTGGGTGGTCTATTCTACTCAGCCGGATACCACACGGCGAGCCGACGTACCTTTGTCGCCTTTTACTACACCTCGGTAAGATCTGAGGGTGGTCTATTCTACTTTACCGGATACCACACGGCACACAAGAACTTACTTATATTAATAACTTAACTTTGGACGATCGAACAATAAAATCCGTAGAACAATGATAACTTTATCCTATTTTTATCTTTTAATATGAAAAAATTGGAATACAAAATATCTGAGACTAGTCGATGTGACTCTTTTACTTATGTCTATAGATATTTTCAATTGATTTAAAAAAATGCTAGTTTAATGCACAGTTGTTTCATACAAACGATTAGGCTGTGTCTATTATGACATGAAAACTGAATGTCAAGTGTGAACGACCTCGATAAGATAACAGCTTCACTGCGATGAGCACGCGTTACACAAGATAACAGATGGTATGTGAAAAAAATTAAGATAATGTGCGCAATGACACATTTACTTGTTTATATGACAAAAATAGACAGACAGACATAGAATTTTATCTTAAGTAAAGATTTTATAAATTGTAAAAAACAAATATGTAAGACTAGTAGTAGACTTCCATCGCGCCAATTTAAGCGATTAAGTACCCTCAATAATGCAATTTGTATTTTTCTCTTCTTCCCAAAAGAAAACTGTTTATTTTTATCTTATATGTTATCCCTTAACTTTAACTGTGGCAAGTGTCATCAATATTAGATTAGGGGATTAGTTAGACAGTAAAACAAAACTGGATTTAAATGTGGGGATAGGACATCACCTAGACAATAAACAGTATTTTATTAAAGGTATAAGAAGAACTCACGGAATCTGGACATAAATATTATTGTAAGTTTCTCGAAAGCAAAGTTGAAAAAACAGTTCAGCTGTATAGATGTGATTTTCAATATTTTTTGTTATTTATATATTATTAAATTATTTAAATATTTCCTTTTCTCTTAAGAGGCGCCTAATAAAACAATTACCACCAGATAAACTTAACAACGCGAATTTTCTTTATATTTGACCTAGTTTACGGGCTGCAAAATGACCTCATTGTAATGACCCTGACCCTTTTGGCCAAGCACATTAATTAGATCAATGAGTAAATCAAATATAATGAAAGACTCCAAAAATTTAACAGTATGTTTTACCAACCTTTGTTACATAACAAATTATTGTTCATTTAGATTCAAACGGAACGAGGTCATCTGAAATGTAGAAAATATGTACGAGTATATTACTACCTGTAAATAAATCGATAAATATTAAAACAGATTTGAAGTTAGTTTGAATCAGAAACTCCATCATCTACAAAACTCTCCTTATATCTATTAAATATGGCAGATAGAGACTAGATATAGAGATAGAGACTAGATAAACAGATAGAGAATAGGTACATATATAGATAGAGAAAAGATATTAGATATAGATAGAAACTAATTTATAGAATTAGGCGTTACTTTGTGGAGATCCATAATACAAAAGTAATAATAAAATTATTTTGCTATAATCCGCGATACAGTAAATAGAAAATATATATATAGTGCTAAATGTATAGTGGACTATCCGTTTTTCATACCCGATACATGCAGGATTCGTAAAAACACATGCATAAACCTCCAACACTGCCACCAAAATACACAAGCACTACACACGTTCACGATCACAAACTCAACAATCGATTCGCCCCGGAACCGAAGCATCATCAGGAGATAGACTTCACGACATCGCAAAGCGATTTAGCTTTGCGATTTTGTGTACGTGTTCCGAACCTGTGTACGAATGCTGCATGTAGCGGGTATGAAAAAACTGACAGTCCACTATACATTCAGCACTATATATATTTTGTATTTACTGTATCGCGGATTATAGCAAAATAATTTTATTATTACTTTTGTAGATAGAAACTAGTTACTAATAAATGCCGCTTGAGGTATCTTCACAAGCTGGAGTTTGACTAGCAATAGTACTTTGACTAATAAACTGTAAAAGAAAAATAAATATATATAAAAAGTAAGTAAGTAACGGCCTTTTATTATCCTACTGCTGGGCATAAGCCTCTTCTGTCCATTTTTTATAAAGAAAAGTTCGAGCTATGACACACCACGTCGCTCCAATGCGTATTGCTAGGTTACGCTTATCTCAAGGTTTTCTCGTGATGTTTTCCTTATCCGAAAAGCGTGTGATACATTACAAATATGTATGTATATAACTTTCAAAATGTTCTTCTACAACCAGCGTTTCATTGTCACAAATGTTTTATTGCAGTCACTGAATTGCTCTTAATTGGACGAAGTACGCAATCGTTTTGTTACAATCAAACCTCTGGTTAGGTGACGGTTGTTGATATGTGAGTTTTGTGACCCAAGTTCGATCTAATCAGCAAGAATGCAATTTATCTATTGACCTTGTATATCAGTGCAATCGAATTCGTTTTTTTAGCTTTTAACAATGTCGCGTCGAGAAATGAATAAAAATAAAAAGGATTAATACCTACTAAGTTTCGATGAAAGCAAAATGATGTGTTCTATTATAATATTTATAGATAAAAATGCTGTATTCTAGTATTCATTTATAAATTTATAACATGTCAAGTTTTAAAAAATCTTTAATAAATTTTCGTATTACGACTGCTAACCATTGAGGAGTCTCGTCTGGAGCCAATCATAGCAGCAGCATCAAATCATGCTTATCATAAACATGCATTGTCATCGGGGCTGAACTAGTATGTAAAATTTCAGCTCAATCTGACACCTGGAAGTGAGTCAAATTGAACTTGCAAAATTCCACCTTCAATTACATACACGGCAAGCTAAATGAAAGCTTTTAAAAAAAATTGTGAGTCCATGTTAACCGAAACCTTGTAAACATTTTATAGATTTATATAACATGTTATGCGACGCATCGTCTTCTCATCTAGGATTTTTTCTGCCTATGTGGAACTCTACTAGTTATTATATAAGGTCGACTGCTCAACTAGTCAACAATTTCAAATAATAAACAAGGTAAATAAGGTCTTATTCTCGTGCCCTAATAATATTAAAAATGTCAACTTATTTTGGAGGATTCAACATCAAGTGCAATAAAGACCTTAATGTCTAAATAGGGCGCTATTAAATCCGGGGCGGTGACGTATGTCCGCCCACGGCCATACGTCACATGATCTCGTTTGGCAGCCAAAAGAAACAGAGACGCACAGGGACGTCACAGAAATAACTAATAGCTGAGGCATCTGCCTCATTTATGGCCTGGACTTCCTGCGGATATAGATTCGCAATTTTCCTTAAGAAAACAGTTTAGGTAAATATTTTGACAGTCGTACAGTGTATACAAAAATATTAATTATACCCGCTACAGTTTAATTGACTTAAAGCACAAAGTTTTCATTTTGATTTGATTTGATTCAGGTTATTTTATTCAGGATTCAGGATTTGATTTGATTATAATTAAAGTAAAGTAACGGCCCGCTACTATCCGACGGCTGGGCAAAGGCGTCTCTCCGTTTTCGTAGAGAAGAAAGCTAAAACATACCACGCTGTTCCAATGCGGATTGCTTGGTTATACATACCCCTAGAATTCTCTAGAGATATGCAGGATTCCTCACGATTTTTTCCTTTACCGAAAAGCGTGTCATAAATTGCAATTATCAATTACATAAGTTTTAACAGAAACAATTAATTGGTTAATTGGCCTACCCGGGGTTTGGTAGTCCGCACGGTATCACCGCTGGGCTATCACAGCTTCGATTTGATTATACTAATATATTATACAAGCAAGTATATATACTTGCTTCATATTTTTGTATACAAAAATATGAATACCCACTAAAATCTAAGCTAACAAACAATACTAATTTAAATTTAATTTGGATCAAAAACCGGATATATTTTGATTATGCGGCATACAAGCACATGACATAGCACCATACTTAAAAAGAATTCTAAAAAGAGTCTTCGGATTGATGTCAAAATGATATAGGTAAAGAACATTTCCAACTTTACTTAACATTTACGTATATTGACTATGCTGAATAAACTCTTCGCTGTGTTTTACAGAGTTTAAGATGCCATTTAAGAGTTAAAGAGGATAACATCTTATGCATTCCAGAAGGCCCTTCAGATAAATTTAGTACAATTTCAAGCGTTCATTGGTGTACTATTGAATAGTCCCGGGGGTCACTGCTCTCAACCACTCCGCATCATTATAAATATGTAATTTATTGTAAATAATTAATAGAAGTAGGTAGGCGTTATTTGGCGTGATTCCATAGTACAAACGACATGATAGAAATATTTGCTATAATCCGCGTTTGTAAAATCTATGTAATACCAAGTGAAGTAAGAAAGCAGAAACCGTTCTCATACCTTTACGACCTAGCCTAGGGGTCTGTGTTGGTGTATCTCCTGATGATGCTACGGTTACGGGGCGAAACGATCTAAGAGATTGTCGTGGTGAATATGTGTAGTGTGTTGTTGGTGACGATATTTTGTGATACGTGTGGTGACTAATCCTGCATTTTGCATTTACATCCTGCAAGGTTCGAATCTGAGACATGTTCTCAAAAGCTTATTTTAGTCTGCCGATGTCTCTATTTGGTAGTCGAGTACAGTAGCAAAGACGTATTGAAAGCGTTGGCTCGGCATCGTGAGCTTTGACATGAGAGCCAATAAATTTCGAGTAGATAGATAACTCATAATATTATATACCTACAATGAAAAAGCTACTATTCACTTATAATGATAACGTACTGTCTTTTCATTATATTGGGATTGATCAATCGATAATTATAAATTGAAAATATTAAAACTCTGTTATTCTGTTCATATATCATTACTCTTTTTGCTTCATCATCATCACAAAAAAAACCATAGATACATACATAGTCAAACGATGTTTTGCATAGATTATACAATACAAAAAAAATCTATGGTTAGTTGCCATAAACTACAATATAAAGATAAAATTATTATGCATTTGTACAGGGATATTAGAGGTCTTACAAGTTATAGGGAAAAATATACTTTCTCCATATTATTACATATATAATAATGTATATAACAATAATGTATTTCAGATAATTGGCCACACAACCACGTTACTTATTTATGTTCAGGTTGCAGGTATACACTATAATTGATATATTTTTTTTTAATTTCTACATAAAACACTACCTTTTCGAATTATTCACGTACTCATAGAGCGCATATGATCGCAACGCTATCTAAAGACAGATTAAGGCATGGATCTACAATCGGAACCTGGATAAGATATTCGCCGCTGGCAAAACCACCGCATTGATAAAATTCAAAACAGTGGCAATAATTATAGCGTTGTATAGGACGTATTGTTGGCAATATTATGTTGAAATTTATATCAAAATTTCGAGACATTTAAACTTGAGAACTGATACTTTCATAAGCTTAATTTTTATTGACCTCATAATAAATTAATTTCGTTGTTTAAATTCATGACAATTAAATTTAATCAATATTCATATATAGTTTCTCGTAAAATGCAATATGAATAGTGAAAATAAGAAATGGTGAAAAGATATCTGCTAAGCCCATAGATCTTTATATGATAGCTATGCCTATAACGATATGACAAGCATACAAAACCTTAAACTAAATATAAAAAATGTTGCAGAACATGTCTTAAATCTAACATAATATAATGTAATAACGTAGGATACAAAGTGTATCAGACTGTAGAATACCTATGTAGTTAGGAATTGGGAATTGACTAGACCAAATACTATTTCTTAATAACTATAGAAATGTTTTGACACGCAAATTACATCATAATCTAAGATTAATCTTCGTATCTCTAATCATTGTTAAATCGTAAATTTATATACCTTTTAATGTCAAATTTTATAATTTTAAAAAAATAATTTCGGAATTAATGGTTTTGGTAATGAGATAACTTCAAAAGTAAACATAAAATTACAGTATTAACATTATTAACCGATAAAAATGACATCATATAACAAACACTTCGTTTGTAAACAGTACATCGAAGGTGAAATTGATTGTAAACAGTGAAAGTTGGGTTATTTGATAGCCTCTGAGGCGATAATAAACAGAGCGATGTTAACTATCAACAAATACAAGGTAAAAAATATACAGCCGAGCACTGATAAGAAGGCCCAGAGAAACTTTATTTTTAAATGATAATGCTTATCGTTTATTTAATAACATTAATGTGTTTTTTTTAATATTACAAAGCGCAAATAAAAGCTTAACTGTTTTAAAGGAAACAAAATCCATATACGTTATTTATATGAACAAAATTATGAAAAAAATAAATACGCACTTTGAGAAATACAGCCAGAATAAATAAATAAACATTAAATGTCATCAGCTCTATTGATGAAACTAAAATACACATAAATCGGTCAACAGGCATTTGTTAAAATTCTTCAATGAAAGATTTCAAAGAACACCATTTGAATAGAACTATTATTAGTCTTGTTATTAATATAAATTATAACAGTTACCTCTATAACATTGATAAAATACAAGACTGAAAATCGTTCGTAGATAGACCACAAGAGAAATAGAGGCAAAATTGACCAATTTCGTAGATGTACAGCGTACAGACATCCAACGCATTTCGTCTCTACCGTATAGAAATTATATTATATATTAAAAGTAAAAATACAGAACTTCAAGTTAATACAAAGACGATATAATTACAAAAAATATGGTTAAGAGAGTAATAAAGAAATTTCAAATTCATCCTACTAATAAAACGTTTACAATTTATAATTACGTATCGCGGCATCTTTTCAACTCTTTCAAGCACTCTTACGAGAAAGTAGTTGCCTATCATTTAATCTTGGCGGCATTTTACGATTTCGATAAGAACTATTATAGCATCCAACTGACGTTGTTGACAGTACAATGGCAAAATAGAATTAGATAATAAATCGATTGTAAACATTAGACATTAAGAAGCTCAATGAAGAATGTCGATAAAGCGATCATTGAACTCCGTGATAAGACAACGGCGGTACTGATATTGGCAAATTTATTGTAACCGGCAAGGAGGCTTATTTGTTTATAGAACGATGACAGCCACCTAAACTGTACTGAATTGAAGGTTGAAAGAGATAAACTTTAACCCTCGTTATTTATAAAAATAAACACTTAAATGACTTTTATAGGTGATCAAGTAGCCTTACTTACTTGCCTACTCTTACTTTTTAAAATAAAACATAACTTGCCATACTGTAAGTTATAATTTATTTAGAAAATGTAGCGAATCCCGCCGCGATTTGCTGTTTTCTAAGTCTATTTCATATTTCCCTCAATACCAATATTTTGGCGTGCGGTAATTTTTTTTTTTTAGGCTATAACAATTTTTGTGTTTTAACCGTGTGGTATCCGGCAGTATAGGTGTCGTGCGATTAAGGTAAGTTGACGTCAGGCGGGCGGCCGGTTGTAAAATTCGTAGCCAAATCATATGACAGCATGTATGTAACATGTTTTCCGACCCCATTTAGAGTGGGATAAGGGCAGGAGAATGATGAATGGCGATGACAACATTTTTTGTGTTTAAGAATAAGTTTTTGTTTGTAATTACTTTTTATTAATTACTCGTTAAAAGGCAAGTGTATATTTATCTATTGCATAAGGTTTGGCAGTTTGGAAGATCTCAAATATGACAATTTCCTTATTTTGTTTGACGTTTTTAAACTTAAAAATGTTTTGTTAATATTTATTTAGCACATGAGCTTTTTAAAGAAAACCTAGATGCCAGGGTATCCATGGTGAAGATTCTTTGGACCACTGATCCATCATAGTTAATAAACACAAAATGTGTGTAATTGGACAATAATGAATTATTTTTGTATTAAAACTATATAAAAGGAAAAAAATAATATTAAATTATTGTACTAAAAGCTGTGAAAGCCCAGCGGTGAGACCGCGCGACTCTTTCGAGGGGAACACCAGTTCAAACCCGGCCAGGCACCAATGAGTTTTTCTATTAAAACTTATGTGTCTAAATGATAATTGCAATTTATTACACGCTATTCGGTAAAGGAAAACATCGTGAGGAAACCTGCATATCTCTAGAGAATTCTGGAGATATGTGTAACCTACCAATCCGCATTGGAGGCGCGTGGTAGGTCTTAGCTCCAATCCTTCTCTCCAGAAAGGGAGAGAGGAGGTCTATTCCCAGCACTGGGGTTATAACAGGCCGCTACCTTACTTTTACTTTTGTACTAAAACAAGCACTTAACGGAGACTTCAAAAAATTAAAACTAATTAAATAATAACAAAAATACGTTATATAGTATATTTTTTATATTTTATAATAGTATAAAAAGACTCGTTAAGAAGTAAAATATACAGAAAAGGCATGACTCAAAAAAAGAAGACCAATTTGTGTTATTCTAAAGCATTTATTAGAGGTGACTGTAGTTGTTTCTACAGAGTATTGTCAAAAATGAATAACAAATAAAACGAGGCGTAGGATGTTACTGTCTACACGGCCGGGACTGTTTCGAGCGTCACGTAGTTACTTATGATGATTATTATGATGATGTCGATCTATCGAAGTGCCTGATTAGTGAGATTATACTGTAATGCAAATGTACGTAGGAGATTATACCTTTGAACCTTTAAGGTTTTAATGAACCTTTTAATGATAATAAGTTATAGCTACAAGACTGTAACATAAAACTACATTATAAATATTTCCAATAATATTATACATCTACTGTAGCAGGGTAACTGTAAGGAAACATGTTAGATTGACACGATCATACTCATTGATTTGATTGATTAAAAAAATCTATACCATTGTAAGCCATACTATGCTGGTGAGTGAAAAAAGAAAAAACTTATACTATCGCCATATAAATTTGGAAGAAAGAAGGAACAAGGAGATGCCACTGCCAAGCACGTGGTCGAATAGCTATTTCGGTTACCATGAGACACGTTTGGATGCGTCTGTAGACTATTTTAAAACATATTTGTGTCTCGAAATAGTGTGAAAAGTGTCTCAGCGTTTGAAAGTCATGAAGTTATTGTCTTTCTACTCTTTCTCGAATTCAACTGGAAAATTTTATCCTCATACATTACGTAATCCTCCAATATGAAAATATATGTTTTCGGAATCGGAAATAGTCAAATGACGTAAACCGTTTCTTTAGTTGTTTAATAGGGGTGAGTAAGATAATAGTTTAAACAGTCTAGTGGTATTTATTGAATGCAATTTAATTTTGAACGCAGACTCGATATGACTATAAGATTACCTTTCGTGTGATTGGTTCTTATTGTCGCTTTTAATCTTATTTAGATGTACGGCCTTGTTGGGTTTTAAATGACTTAACAGTTTATTTTGTTGATAAATTATTATAGCATATATTGTTCTAATGTCGTCGGGATGTATTCCGTTCTACATTAAGTATTATGTGTTATTTACTGAATATGATTTGGTTTCGAGAATTATTTTCCAGATGAGGATGTGTTGCTATACAAGCCTAAGTTGATTCTATACGCTATAGAAACGGTTAGTATCGTTAACCTATAAGTGTTTTGTTTCATATTAACATTTTACTACAAAGAGCCGATATATTTTTACTTTATAAACGTATAACGTATAGAGATAAAGGTATAATATATTTACTTAAAAATCAAAATGCCCTCTATAACACGTGTTCAGATGTTATTCCCTTTTAAAATGTTCCTTCGCTTGACAAATATTTTAGATATTTCGAAACGGCAAAACTCATATTAAAAATAGATTTTGGCTTTTGTTCAAGTTTTAGAAGATGATAATTAAAACATATTTGTATTGTTACAAGATCGACATACCGCACATATAATACTCAAGGTAATTAAAACTACTTATACTTGTCTACAAATAGATTTAACAAAGTATCACACTTAAAATGGAACAATGCTTAGAAGATCTTGTACGTTTTTTTTTCCTGTCTATAGACAACATAATTCTACTATTTACGTGAGAGATAACGTTCATTATCATTTTCCTGCCGTTATGGCGGTGGCATTTTCCGTTTCCCCCTAAAGACTAATAAAAAAAATCTTCTGCCCTTATCCCACTCTAAGTGGAGTCGGCACATGTTTTAAACATGTTGTTATAAGATCCGGCTCGGTATTATATGACCGGCCGCCTGCCTGACGTCAACTTACCTCAGTCGCCTTTTACGACACTTCGGGAATAAATGAGAGTGGTATATTCTATTCAGCCAAATACCACACGGTGGACTTAAGTGATAACGTAATAATCTCAATAATATTATATTTATATACTATTATATCAACACGAAAAGCGTCGATGAAATGTGAAATTCTGTTAATTACGAATTGGTTACCTTAACGAAATGTCACAAGTCATTATTCGAGTGCCGTAATTTTTAAGAATACATATAAATGTATGATATGTATAATGAATAGGAATTTATTACGTAAAAAATTCTATACATAAAGGCTAATTCGATATAAGAAGTTTGGCGCATTTTTGTGATTTTCGTCAAAAATGTGATAATTCAATACACAATTTATATAATAACTGAATGTAGCATATGATATATTATTATTATACATTATATGTTTGTTTCTTCATATATGTACTATATTAAGACGTTTAAGTGTACCACTCATCTAGGCAAAATCTTCCAGTCAGAAATATACGAATTATGTACTTTACAATCATCCGTTTCCCTGATAAAAAATTACTAATCATATTTAATGTGACAGATTTGATTTCCTACTTGAATTAAACGAGGCACCGTAAGGTCAAATATATCGTAGATTGTTCCGATATTATGGCCCAAGTAGATTAACACTCAGAAAATATACGGGGCCTTGGCATTGTGTGTAATAGAATGAATTACAACTACACGCTAGACAAGAATGACCGCTATCTGCCCTCGTCGGTCGTCGATATTCTATAGACAGAATAATAAACGTGTTGTTTTAAAGTAATTTGTATTTTGTAATTTGTAAAACTTTAGAAATATTTTTGTTTTATATTATTCATTTCAACGCACTCGACGAATATTTCAAAATGGCTGCCCCCTCTGATATTAAATGTCTTAATTCAGTACTCATCATCATTCTCCTGGTCCTCCTTATGCCATTCTAAGTGGGGTCGGCACAATATGTTACAAACATGCTGTCATATGTTTTGGCTAAGTCTTTTACGACCGGCCGCCTGTCTGACGTCAACTAAGGTCGTATTTACGACCCGTTATTAAGAAAGAGGGTGGTTTATTCTACTCAGCCGGATACTATAGCGGTCTTGATTCAGTACTCAATAACGTTATTTTAAAGTAAGTGGATAAGTAATTTATTTTATTTGAACTAGTTAACTTCTCGAGCCTTCCGGGATATGTCGGGATGATGGCAAGAGACCAGACGGTCTGACGCTGGTTCCTTGGGAACGGGGACGGGCCCTAATGTGGGACGCAACATGCGTTGATACATAGGCCTCGTCCCATATCAGGGAAACGGCGTCAAGACCTGGAGCTGCGGCGGAAATGGCCGAATCCGGCAAGCGGCGAAAGTATGCATCTCTCGTTGAGAGTTATATATTTGTGCCGTTTGCAGTTGAGACCCTAGGGCCATGGAGCCAAAATGCAAAAAAAAATTTATCCGTTTTAACACCTCGGTTGATCGCCTCTTCGGTTGACAAGAGGGCTGGCTCCTTTTTCGCACAAAGAATCAGCTTAGCGATTCAACGCGGAAACGCTGCCAGCATTCTTGGGACCATTCCACGTGGGCATGATTTGTATAGTAGTAGCGTGTAAGTAATTTAAGATAGATATAACTTGTAGATATTTGTTATAAATATAAAAAAATATATATATTATATAATAACTATTTTTAATTATATGATCACAAGCTTGGTTTTTTTGTGACATGGACAATTCTTGGGTTTTAACTCTTTTATTGTTACAAATATAATTTATAAAATAAGCATTACTTTGCGGAGGTCCATAATACGAAAGTAGTAAAAAATTATTGCTATAATCCGTTATATGTGCGCAGATTTTATCGCGAATTATGGCATAATAATATTTTCATTACTTGTATACAAATGTGAAACTAAATCATAAAAATGTAATAAGACTGTGTTATTATAATGTAATACTCTCAATAATAATATCAAGTAGATTTTTGACTGTTCTTCAGAATACTTTATTTTTCTGCTTGGCTTTTGTAACAATGTATATAGATATCTGAATGACAACATAGTTGCAATGCCTACCGATGTTATCGCTTGTTTGTCTTATATGTCTTAATTATACAAACTCAATTAATATAAAATTATTATCACTCAAATCAAGGATGTAGAATGAAAACAAATGTATTGGCACAGTTAAATATAAAACGTGAGAACATCAAATATATCCTTAAATTTTTATTAAAAGCTTTGATTGAATCATAACGAAGTAACAAAAACGTTACTATATACAAGTAAAACAAGACCGGGACAATATACATTAGACAATATGAATCGAACTACCTTAATATAATATTCATTAGCAAGAACATGTGTCGTAAATTCTTTTCACTCTCATAAATAACACTTAGAGGCCAAATAAAAGTGATGTCGCTTTACCTATTGGAATGTTCGAGAAAGTTTTTGCAGTAAGTAACAGATATGTTCTTTTTTGATGTCATAAAATATTGCTAAGTTATTAAGAAGATGCATGGGAATTTCACGATATCGCTATAACAGACTAAATATTTTGATATAAAAAAAAATTGGGTTCTAATCTTAAGACATTATTAACATTCGATTCGAATAAGCTTCCATACGCGACACCCGAGCAGTGTTAATACTATAAAAAAAATGTATAAGCTAACAATGTTGTAAACGGGTCGACATTGCAGTTAGTTTATGCACAGTAATTCATTCTAGACCAGTAACGCATTAAATGTAGATTACGAGTGGAAGTCGAACCGGCGTACGGACCGGTTTAAAGAAAACTTTTGCGCTTTCTACATAGATAGGTTTAGTTCAGATTTCCTAAAAAGCATGTATATAATGAACTAGCTTTTATCACAGCTCTTACGGACGTAGTCTCTATCGAAAAAAAGTATATCCAAGGCACGTCCGTACGGCATCTTGTTCTCCGCCCTACACATTCCACATATACCTATGGAATCATTATAAAAAGTCGATTATATGATTTATCTATGATCATTACATTTACATTAATTATTACATATATTTTATATGATTTGATGATCATTAAAATTAAAATGATGTCGTGTCGTGAACTTAAAACTTTTGTCTTACAGATCACGTGTTTTTTCGAAATAAGTTACATCAGTTATATCACCATAGAGTTATTATACTTAGAGTAGGCCGGCCTGTAAGTTAGAAATGATACAATAAATAACGAGAGGGCAAATGATACTCGTATACTTCATCTTTGTCAATCACACATAAAAAGGAGAGATAGATACATCAACCGCATCTTATTTCTCTTTTTGTAATACTAGCCTTGCCAGCGGCTTCGCCCACGTCGAATTCAGTGTCAATTTTTTTTCCCAAATTGAAATTTTGAACATGTAAGTATAATGTAAGTAAGTTATATGCTATTCCGGACTTTTATGTAGTATTTATGTAGATCTACAATTATTTAGTACATTAGTTTAGTCTATCTCATATGGTTTACGCGACGCACGCGACTAGAACTTTCAGTAGGCGATTTTTATTACAACTGCGCCGCCTCTTCAACACAATTTACATACAACCATAATGTACTATCTAACAAAGCCTTTCGGAAAAATTGCGCTACCTTTTATTAATACCGTAGAAAAATCGGTTCAGTTAATTTTGAGAAAATCGATGACATACAAACAGCTTTCGAGACTTTGTTTTATAATATGTATAGATAGATGTTACATTTTAGGCTGGTTTTTCTACTCTAAGTGTAATGCTACTCATCACGTTCACGACATGACGTTACATTACTGAAATACTTATGGGAAAACAAATTCAAATCGAGGAAAAACATTATACTTAACTAAGAGCTGTGATAGCCTAGCGATTAGACCGTGAGACTCTTACGAGGGGAACACGAGTTCAAACCCGGGCAGGCACCAATGAGTTTTTCTATTAAAACTCATGTGTCTAATTGATAATTGCAATTTATCACACGCTTTTCGGTGAAGGAAAACATCGTGAGGAAACCTGCATATCTCTAGGGAATCTGGAGATATGTGTAACCTACCAATCCGCATTGGAGCAGCGTGGTAGGTCTTAGCTCCAACCTTTCCCTCCAGAAACGGAGAGAGGAGGCCTATTCCCAGCAGTGGGATTGTAACAGGCTGCTACTTTACTTTTTTAACTAAGAATGACTTTGTAAATTCCATATTTGACGTTACAAGTCTGAAGTCATACGTTACTGGATTTTGAATCTTTACAAAGATTCCCAATGCGAGAGTCTGTCTGTCTGTTACGCGATGAAGGTTAATCCGCTGAAGCAATACTGATGAAGTTTAGTATTAAAGGACTAACGAAATGTTACTATCCCAGTGCTAGACATATGCTTCCTCTCTTCGTTTCCGGTTGGAGCTAAGACCCACCACGCTGCGGATTGGTAGGTTACAGATATCCCAAGAATTCTCAATAAATATGCAGGTTTCCTCACGATGTTTTTCTTCTCCAAAAACCATGTGATAAATTGCAATTATCAATTAGACAGATAAGTTTTAATAGAAAACATTGGTGCCTGACCGGGGTTTGAACTCGCGACACTTCCGAAAGACTCACTCGGTCTCACCGTTGGGCTATCACAACTTCAGTATTAGTAATAAAAATATTGTTTGAAATATTGTCCGGATAGAAATATAATAAAAACCACATAACTGTGAATGTATAAGAGGAATTAAACCTTTTCATAATCGATTGGTGGCCAACATCAAACTTTTTCATCAAATGAGGGTTTGAACATCTCAAAAATTCTTCAAAAATACACGTTTAAAGACGGGTTTTAAATATGAATTTATTGAAGGAAACTCACCGCCGAGGTTTAAACACGTGATGTCTTGGCACGGATCCATATGTTTTATGTCGTTATAGCCTAACCAGTTCAAACAAGTGGATTTTGTATTATTCAGTAGCATGAAAATTCAGTCCATACTAAACTTTACTTTTATAAACGACTACATTCCCAACAGAGAATATAAAAAGATACTAACATATTATGGTACCCGGCATTTAATAATGTACATCGATGTTCAGAACGAAACAGCCGGCCAGTTCAGTTTCGTAGAGCGCTGTCACTGTCACGCACGGGTAAGTCAGTCTGTGCGACACAGACGACGCTCTATGAAGCAGAATCTAGCCGATTCTCTCTCTAAGCATCGATGTGCATTATTTATTGCCGGGTACTATACGTTTAATGTCACACAAAAAATCAATATTTTGCCACGGACATTTAGTTATAAATGAATACGTGTGTAAGTGTAAATAAGTTTTAATAAAAGGTTTTAAAAAGCTTTTAATAAATAAAGCTTTTAACAAAATTGCATGTCCCTACTGTTAACCGTTGCGGATTTGTATCGTCTGGAGTCAATCTTACTAGCAGAAAGTCATGCTTGTCCTATGACAAGCATGACTAGCTTAGCATAATAATCCAGTATGCAAAATTTAACTTGCAAGACTCCACGTCCACATCAAATAAAAGCTTTTAAAAATAATTCCCAAGTTCAAATTTACGAACGCAAAGGTTGGCAGCAGTTATTAGTGATCTAGAATGTCACATTTGAGACCTTCCTACCGTCACCTTGTCATTATATTCTAATAAGCAAGGGTTCCTGATCTTAATTTAAGATCTCTTCAAAAAAAATCATTTAGGACTGACTACATTTTAATTGAGTACATTAATTTCGTTATACTGACTCAAGGATTCAAGCCCCGGTCAAACCCCAATGAGCTCTTTACAAAAACTTATGTGCCTAATAAGATGCAATTTATTATGCTCTGTTTTAGGAGCAAAAACATCGCAAGGAAACGTGCATGTCCTTGGAGTCCTGAGGTAATTCCTTGTATATATGTTAACTAGCAATCCGCATAAGTGCAGCTTGGTGGTTCCGTGGCTTGAGGACTACTCAGATGTAGGATGGATTCTTTTTATATGAAATTCAAGCGAGAGCTGATCGAATTTCATTGAGACCTGAGCGGATTTCGGTAAAACGTTTATTAAAAATTTACATAACGGTTTATATAAAATTTCTTGAAAAAGAGTAATGTGTGTAATAATAAAAAATTTTTGCTATAATCCGCGATTCAGTAAATAGAAAATATATATAGTGTTAAATGTGTTAAATGTATAGTAGACTACCCGTATTTTCATACCCGATACGTGCAGGATTCGTAAAAACACATGCACAAATCTCCACCACTGATGATGCTTCGGTTGCGAGGCGAAACGATTGTTGAGTTTGTGATAGTAAACGTGTGTGTGTAGTGCTTGTGTATTGTGGTGGAAGTGGTGGAGGTTTGTGCATGTGTTTTTACGATTCCTGCACGTATCGAGTATGAAAATACGGCTAGTCTACTATACATTTAACACTATATATATTTTCTATTTACTGTATCGCGGATTATAGCAAAATAATTTTATTATTACTTTTGTATTATGGATCTTCGCAAAGTAACGCCTAATTCTATAAATTAGTAATGTGTACAATTGTGGACATTATCTAGATAACAAGAAATTAAAATATGAACAAATGAAGAAACAAAATTAAAATTGCGGTTGAGATTTTACTATAATACAATAATTAAATAGCTCAAACAAAGAGTAGTGACATTGGAGGTTATATCTTATCCAAAACCTTCGTGCGATGATAAAATGACCTCATTTTTCTATAGACTATTATAACTATGAGTAAAATTAATGAATGAAAAAAATAAATGAGACTAATAAGGCTACGCATTTATTATTTACATGCTTGTGCTAAGATTTCCGCCCTCCGTTTAATAGAAACAAATGTTTAGTTAACACTTTCTTAATTTAACAACAGTCACATCAAATCTTAAACAAAGTTTTCTTAAACAGTAACATTTATTATGAAACAATCGGCACGTACCTCTCGTCCGTAGTCTCAACATAATAATATACATACTCATATTGAACATTTTTTGAAGTCTACTTTAAAAGGCAATTAATAGTACCCGAGTTGGTAACAATATACTTTAAATGGACTACAGAAAAACAAACATAGAAAAATGTGAGGGAAAAAAAAATACCAAAAAAATTAACCTAATCAAAATAATAGTCCAGACTATAAATCTGATTCAAATATTTTATCGCAACAATTTAACTTTATTCTATCTTATTTCAATAACTTCATAGATTCATTCCTACGCACACACAATTAGCCACAGCCTAACTATTAACCAAACACAAACCCTTTTTCGAAACAAATAATGTTACACAATTAAAATATTATATATAACATATCACTGTGGTGAAATAAAACTTATAAACACGGATTACCTATAATCCATAGGTTTAGCTTTCGGTACCTACCTAACTACCTAACCTTTGCGCCATTTTACAGTGGTGCGATTCTATCTACAATATTAAACCTTTAAAAGAAATAAATATAAGTACTATTTAATGTAAGGTATTTTTTTTAATTAAATTTTATAAATCTCTTCTCAGCAGAAGTAATTTGACGATATAAAAGTAATTGTTTGCAAATTAAAGTTAAGTTTATTAATGTATTGTATGTAATCTGCATTTACAGATATATTTGAAGAACCTAAACACACGAGTATTTAAACCTTTCATATACTGCTAGCTAACCGGGCCAACGTTGTTTTGCCATATAAATTATTTTAAGGAAAATTCTAGTATACATTATAAAAAAAATATTTTTTGTCCAAAATAAAAAAATATGTGGACAACCATTATCACTTAAGGGTATAAAAAATAGGTAATAGCCGATTCTCAGACCTACTGAATATGCATATAAAATTTCATAAAAATCGATCAAGCCGTTTCGTATGGTAACTGACATTGTGACACGATAATTTTATATATAAGATACAGTATGACTTTACAAAACATTGATATTATAGGCCTCACAGGAGGTACCCTTAGGACAACGTTCCCCGACTTAAATAGACCTTCTGCACTCTACTCTCTGCATTTCGCAACCTCGACGATGCTTCTGCGCAAGCCCGTCCTGCCCGTTGACGCTGTAAAAGCCATTAGGGCTAACAACTGACTGTATCAGTTCAAAAAAAAATTGATATTATATCACTTAATTTTATTTCAATTTTTTATTTGTAAATCATTTTATTGTAAAAAAATGATTGGCACTCCTGAATCACATTTCGTTAAGTACCTAAACCTATGAAGTATAGTAACTTTAATATTATTAACATTATTTAAAACACAAAACAAGTCATACCTTCCTTTTGAGAATAAATTGCCGCAGTTGGACGTTATCAGTGTGTGCCCTCGTTTATGATAAGGAACTGGATCATTTTTATTAACAAAAGCATCTGACACCCTTTCCGTAATAGCCATCGTAAAAGCTAAATAATTGGCAATTAATGTCCGACGTTAACGTGAGACGATACGCGATAATGACCACATAACCTGTATGCATATGATATAATAAAATAGCCCAGAAAACTAGAGGTCACCTTTCGATGTTCGCTCCGGTCAAATAAACAATAATTTTAAGCGTATCTGCTATAGTACTTAAAGTTTTTAGAGACAGTAAAAAAAAAACTAAGAAAAAGACCTCAAAACCTGCCTCTCAGTTCACTATCAGAAGCATAGAATTGATACCAACTATTTCAAAACTGAAATAATGAAACACTACCTGAATGAAACTCTGTCGATTCCGTATAAGACGACCATCCTGTTAACGCTAAGTTTTCTTATTGTTTTCTATTCCTGGTTTTACCACAAAAATGCATTAATGGTTAAACGTAAGAATGGAATATAACTTTTTACATTTATGTAGTGTGAAATAAAGCCTTTCAATTTTCTTATTAACAACAATCTAAATAAAATCACTTCACCAGGTGTCCAGTTTACTATTTTATAATTATATAATAATAATAATTTATTTATTTGGAAAGAAAAATGCATACATATACCAATTTGAGACCATAATAACCGCATTAGTTGAAAACTGTGTTGCAGTTATTAGGACCTCCGCAAAAACAAAGATGCAATGTTTTCCATTTGATTATGATGGCCGTATAGGACGATTTTAAGTACTTATATTTTCAGTGAGGTCCGTAAAAATATCTATATATTAATATAAAAATATATAATATATTGTATCATATACCTTTAATTAGAAAATAAAGGTATATGATACAATACTTAGGGTCCCTGATTCTGGAATCAATAAGTCTATTCTTTAGACACTGTCCTTTTAATGAGACTACGACCCGGACACATTCTATTAAATAAATTTAGACATATGATAGGGACAGTTTCTTTTTCCAACTGTTCAGCGTGTAATAAGGTAGACGACGTGTACCATATTTTACTGCAATATGTTCGGAACGAATCCCTGAGACTCAAGCTATTTGATAAATTCCCATTGCTGAGGAAGACTAGCCGCTGTATATATATATATAGCGCATTGGCCGTGTCTTCGTCGGACGAGACCAAGGCCTTGTCAAAGTTAGCTAAAATAATTAAAATATAGTAAAATTCTGTAGTCGTCGTGTAGGCATAATCTATAAAGATCCTTAATGAAGATTAAATATTAAAAAAAATTATTTCTTTTAAAAACCCCCATTTTTATACCATCTAATCAAAATATACAGTTGGTTCCTCACGCAAATCATAGAAGCATTATACATGTCTTTTTCAATAAAAAGCAAAGTAGGTAAAAACTTAACGACATATAGAGATAAAATGACTAACATTATGATACATTTTCCCAGTAATAATTTTAGATATAGTATCATAATATGTTGTCATAGCACCTGTTATCGGATATTTTTTTAAACGAATTTGAAATGACTGGTATATATATACTATTTTTTAAGGAAAGATATTAAAATTATCCCTGTGACAGCCAGAAATGCACATTTTTCTAGTTATATTTGGCGGTTTTTACAAAGGTTTGATGAACTGAATCACAATAATCTCACTTCTACATGCAATCAAAAAGTAATTAAGCGGTCTCTTTAAAAAAACCCCCCAACATCGTTTAATGGATATAATAGCATCATGACGCTTATCATCTTCAATTAAAATGAAATTTAAAGAAAATATTGAATTCATATAATATGAACAAACACGAAAATATTTATATAGCTAGCTAATGTGAGGTCAATGACACATTATTTAAAGATTTTAATGTATGCTTTGAAACCAACAATATTTACATATGAATTTTCGAGTATTAACAACTTATGTTAATGATCCCCAAACTAAATTAAAGTGGTAAACATACTACTTTTCTTTATTGTTATTGCCAACAGAAAAACCATTTTAAATTATAATGTAACATCGAGCTATAATACGATCGAAGCATAATATTGAAATTAAAATATTTTGAGAATAAATTAAAATTTGCATATACGATAAGATATAATACAAAGAAAAAAATATGAAATCAATGTTACAATAAGCTATAACAGCTAGTAAGAAAACTGTTTCTTGTTTTGCAGCTATATCAAAGACACTGCAACACTTGAATATTATTTTAATACAATTATTAAGAATACTAGTTTTTTCGCGCGGCTTCGCTCGCGAGGAATTTGTTCTGCCACAGTATCTAATTTAATTAAATTTATGATTCACAATTTTGGTCATAGTGGCTTCCACATAAAAGATAGATATATGCTGTCGCGGACTTTTATTTAGAACTATTAAAAACAAACAATACTACGGTACATCATCTTTGTGTAACTCTAAATGGTTTAGGCAGCGTACGCCAAGATAGCTCTCAGAGGCCAGATTTTTTTCAACTTTATTGACATGTATGTTACATAAAATCATTGCAATTTGTAGCCTATATGTTATTCCAATGTATAACCTATATAACTGTAAAGTTTCATCCAAATCCGTTCAGTATTTTTTTCGTGAAAGAGTAACAAACATCCATCCATACTCACAAACTTTCGCATTTATAATATTAGTAGGAGTAGGAGTGTAACGAGATCGGTTCTCTAGCGAAAACGACAATTGCATAGCAAAATTATTCGCATCGTAATTACTTTACTAGGGTGGTCACGATCATTACGACCGGTATCTTTTAACTTGACGAGCACCTGTTTTTATCTCACAATTATAGTGCGTCGCAAGAAGAATTTACATGCAAGGATGCGCTCAAGGCAAGAATACATTTCTGCGGTCACATCCTTTTGAGTCATTCCAAATATTGGCTGAAAATTTCATTAAAATCGGTCCAGCCATTTCGGAGTCTATAAACGACATACAGACAAATATTCGTTGTTATATATTATTGTATATTATTTATAAAATTAGGCGTTATGTTTCGTAGATCCATAATCGAAAAGTAATTATAGTATTATTTTACTTTCATCCTCGTTTATAGAAAATCTCTCTAATGCTAAAAGTAGAGTGCTGTCAGTGTTCGAATTCGAAAAAGTTTACGAATTCTAAATGCATTAGGTATGAACACGGATCCCGTAGGAAATGCCAACTTAACCAACAACTATAACTTTGCCCAGGGGTTAACTTTAAATTTAAATTAAATCTGCTAATAAGGAAAAATATATAATAATATTATTATATATATATATATATTTCCTTATTAGCAGATTCATTCATTGCTATGGGATTTTATAAATAAAATAGAATGAATAAAATATATCTTATGATTTGCCTTTTGGGCAAAGTTATAATTTTCAAATGTTTTTTTATAATGTTATAAGTTGGCAAAACTGACATGTTCTACGGTATACTCTACTATTAGCATTATTTAGATATTCTCTATATCTACTTTTGCTTAAATCTATAAATTAAAGATTATACGAATTCTCAATTCTATAGAATAGGCAAAAGGGATCTAGAAGATTTGAAAATAGTGTAGGGGAGGGAAATAAATTTTCATGAATTTTGTACACATTTAATATTTTTAAATGAGCATCTCTGTATTATACGTAAAATTGTGTCCATTCGTTCTATAACAGTTTTAAAAATAAATAACTTCTTCTTTGAACGAAAGCGGCAATATATTACATTTAAGTTACAACTCTAATACTAAAATAAATCCCTGTTATGTCCTACCACTTCACTAAAGCCGGAGCCACACTCGTGTTATATAACAAAATGACGAAATTAACATAATAAATAAACAAAGGCTTAGTAATTAAAACCCTCTTTAAAATAAATTTACTACATACTTCGATATCAATATCAATGAAAAATTTGACGGAGAAATAAAGAGGGAATTAAATAAACATGATCGAAAAGGATGATAAAGATTTTAGTATGATTTAAGTGGTTTTGATAATATTGAATTCACGGTTATAGTTATGCATCAAGTTATTGAACAATTTCAATACGCAGCACTTCTTAACAAACGTAATATTTACCTAGATATATAGCGAATGAATTTTATTTTAATTTCGAATTTCTTGTATTACTCATTTATGAAATGTTGTATGTATGTTTTGAAATAAATATAGTTAATTAGTGATAAATAGCCACATATACAGATGAAAAGCGTCCTCTTTTATTGCGAATTAAGATTTGAAATTTAGACCTACAAAAGTTCTCCAGTGTCAATTGAATTAAATTAGACATACTCTGGAAACACCCAAAAATCGCAAGACAAAAACAAACCACTTTTCCTGCGTAAATTACAAGTAGTGAAGTCCAATTAATGTTTATTCATCATAGAATATATAAATTAAGCATTATCAATTTTATATATGAGTCACGTTTTTAAAAAGTCACATTACTGTGCTGAAGTTTAAATTTTAAACCAAGTTTAAAAAAACATATTTAAATTCAATTCAAAAATACATTTAAGTTCTAAAAGTTAAATTTTCTTTTGAAGGCACGCAGAAATCGCATTTGAATTATCTCGATAAGTATAATGTAGCCATGGCTTTAGATGCATCGTCTATTACAGTATCCTGGGATATAAACATCAATATAATTATAGACCTGGCGCGACTTGTAAAACAGGCACCCAACTGATATTGATACTTAACATGGGAACGTATTTTTACCACAAATCAACCTGTCTTATCAAAAGAACGTCATTTTTAAAGTAGTACAGTAGCGGCCTGTTAAAATCCCACTACTGGGAATAGGCCTCCTCTCTCCGTTTCTGGAGAGAAGGGTTGGAGCTAAGACCTACCACGCTGCTCCAATGCGGATTGGTAGGTTACACATATCTCCAGAATTCTCTAGAGATATGCAGGTTTCCTCACGATGTTTTCCTTCATCGATGAATTGCTGATAAATTGCAATTATCAATTAGACATGAGTTTTAATAGAAAAACTCATTGGTGCCTGCCCGGGTTTGAACTCGTGTTTCCCTCGAAAGAGTCGCACAGTCTCACCGCTGGGCTATCATAGCTTATACATGTTTGCTGTCTAGCAATAATACTATTTTATTTAAGAGACTGCAAATAATACAGCTGAAATTATGTCGTCCTTTAGGATACATATATAAAGGAGTATATATATATACTCCTACATCCATACATAATATTATCTGAGTGTCTATCTTTTCGCTTTCACGGCTGATTCGCTTTATTGATCTTATCAACGTAGAGTTGATGATCCAAAAGCACTTTTTTACACATTTACTTAATAAAGAATATTGTTAATTTTAATTTAATGAAATTAAGTACAACTCAGGCTTATACACCGATAATATACAGGTTCAAAAGATCCCGTTAACATATTTGAGGTTATTTTAAAACTTAAGTTGGCGTGAAATGTCACACCACGTTACCATATATAAAATATCGTAACACAGCATATCGTTTTCACGTGTCTTGCCTGAAAGGGATCAGTAATGATTTAACCACCTTGTTTGTACATTTCGCAAAAGTTTGGCCTATTTGCTTGAATCGTGCATAACATAATCTATTTTGTAAATCTTTAAATGCTCAGTATCTTTTACTTGGGATTTTAATAAGATTTTTATAAGATACTGTTTAGACTTCCGTAACACCATTGCGGCATCATTGGAGTTGTCTTAAGAGTTATATTTCTGTCTTGTCATCAGGTGATCGTCGATCTTACTTACGAAATTACCATGATGCAGATGTGTACATCCACATAGTACTATGTAATCACATTTTAGATACGTAAAACCTCACTCGGATGCAATTATCGTAGCGAATCATCTCTCATAAACAATTACACGCTTAGTTGAAGCGCGCGAGGAATTTAAACAGAAAAGCTGAAAATAGGTGATGGCATATTTTAATAAAATTTTTCACTAAAGGAAAATAACGTTATTTAAATTAAGAATTACACAAATCAGAAAGTCTTTTATAATACGCATATTGCATTTATTTTGCCATGACGGAAAACTAAATACAGATAATAATAATACTAAATATATGGGACACTTACACACACGGTCGTCTGACCCCAAAGTTAGTAACTTAATACTTGTGTTATGGGTAACGGACAACTGGTAGATATACTACATATATAATTATAATTATAAAATACATACTTAAATACAAACATACACCCAGGCTCGAAGAACCAAAAAATTGCTTATAGAAAATGTTGGCCCTCGGCGGGAATCGAACCCGCGACCCGCGGAGCTGAAGGCAGGGTTACTACCCACTGCGCCAACGGGCCAGTCAAATTAATAAAATTGTCATTTAAAAGCATTATTTTATAGCTATTAAGTTAATAAGCCGTGGTTGTAATGGTAAAAACACGCGCCACTTATCAGAGGATTTCGGATTCAAACTCCGGCAAGGAACTGTAAAATCTTATGTTATGTAATGTAAATAATAAGTAATGGACGTGAATGAAAAAATTGTAAGGAAACATGCATACCCTGGAAGAATTCCTCGGGTATACTCGAATGTGATCTAGCAATACTTTACCAAACATCAAAGTAGTAGGTCTTCCCTCCTAAATAGAGAGGTTTTTGTCGAGCAGTGGGATTGTATCAGAACGTAATTTACCAACCTTTACGATGATCATTTGCAATCAAGTACATTTTCGACTAAAATAAATCATATTTTAGATCAACTTAAGAAAATCCATTATCATCAATCATCATATTCGTTGCAAAATGCAACGCGTTGGATTAGAATAGTTCAAAATACGCGTATAGTTAATTCTGTAATTTTTTGTCTTACCATGAACTCAACATTGGCAAAGCAATTTAAATAAGTTGTATTAACGGTTGTTAATATAACCGCAACCTGAGATGCATCTTCCAGTACAGTCCTACTTTCTTCAATAATTGCAAACCTTGTAACCCCAAGGCAAACGACTAGAACGGCGTAGTGAGAACATTTTAATCATAAATCTGCCTGAGGTTAAGGGCTCAAGGGCTCGAGATGCAAAAAGAGCAAGGCAAATGATCTCTTTTTATAACTCGAGAAAAATACCTACTAATACACTTTTTTGTAAGCAAGGTTGAACTTGGCAAGGGCGTTACAATTGACCAGAATTAACTTTGACTGCTATGGTGGAATTGTCCGCGTCGCCCTTACCTAGAATTGTAGGTTCAAATCACGAGCACTCACCTTGTTTAGCCCAAAAAATCCATGTTTATTAGTTCTTAAAATTTATGCACTAAATGCGATAAATGAAACATAGATACTGATAACTACATATTCCTATTGTATTTCTGTAATATGTATAACCTTCTTACCTACAAAATACTAAGTTCAATAAGAAATCCCTACCCAGTAAATTAATAGCGACAAGTGACTTACAAAAGTAATAATAAAATTATTTTGCTATAATCCGCGGATTATAGCAAAATAATTTTATTATTACTTTTGTATTATGGATCTCCGCAAAGTAACGCCTAATTCTATAAACAAGTGACTTAATTTACTTAAAAAATTGCTGTAAAACAGTATTTTACGTGTCAATAGTAATTTCGGCCTTCTGAAAAGTGATTGAAAACACCCAATATCTAATGGATAATGTAATTGTTACTTCTTAATAGTATTAATATACACAACTTAATAAATGACAATCGCAGGAAACTATTAAGACCTAAGTCAAAATATACATTTATTTGTATTTATGTATTCTTGGAGACAGCAACTGCATGAAGGTTTTGCACACTTTATCTTGACCTTAGTTTTATAGTACTTAGTAAATTGTTTTCTATGGAGTAATCTTGTGAAATAATGTTATTCAACTAGGTTCATTCTCCTGCCTTATCCCACTCTAAGTGGGGTCGGCACAACATGTTACAAACATGTTGTCACATGATTTGGCTACGTATTTTACGACCTCTTACGACTCCTCGGTAAGAAATGAGGGTGGTCTATTCTATGCAGCCGGATACCACACGGCACTTACCTTAGTCGCCTCTTACGACACCTCGGTAAGATAGGAGGGTGGTCTATTCTATTCTGCCGGATACCATACGGCGTTTTACAACTAGGTATATACATTTAAATCTTGCGATCTGTTAAACTTAAACTATTGTGAAATGTATACTCAATGGTCAAACAAGTTATACCGGTATTCGTAGCTAATTTAGAAAAGCTTGTTTCTTAATCGAACTCAAAATCGTACATGTGATAGAATTACTAATGATAAGAAAGTACATTAAACTGTAAAACTTAATGTTCAACCTCATCAGGGTCTCGAATATCTAGCTTGAGATGACGGTTCCAAGTAACTAATATATGCAGAGTAATCTTCTGGCTATGATAAAACCTAACTGGACACTTCATTCAAATAACTAAATCCGATTTATTGAAGAATCCTCTAGAAATACAAAAATAAGTTAAATGATAAAAGTAGCAGCCTGTTACAATCCCACTGCTGGGAATAGGCCTCCTCTCTCTGTTTCTAGAGAGAAGGGTTGGAGCTAAGACCTATCACGCTGCTCCAATGCGGATTGGTAGGTTACACATATCTCCAGAATTCTCTAGAGATATGCAGGTTTCCTCACGATGTTTTCCTTCACCGAAAAGGGTGTGATAAATTGCAATTACCAATTAGACACATGAGTTTAAATAGAAAAACTCATTGGTGCCTGCCCGGGTTTGAACTCGTGTTCCCCTCGAAAGCTCGGCTATCACAGCTCTTAATTTAAATGAAAATACCTACAGTATTATCATGGTAGAAATAAATATCGATTTTTTTCCCAGCGCGGCAAATTAAAAAAAAATGAGTTTCTTCCGCCAAAAACTATATCTTTTATTAAAGATAATCAATAACATATTATTTCATAATTTACTTATTTATAAATATTATTCTAATTTGTGTTCGCTCCTCTTTTTCTACAATAAAGCGTTAAAATAATTCGAAAGTCATAACAATTTACGAAATATTATCAAAATAGAAGCAATAAAAATAAACAATGATTGTGAAAATTTTCGACTAATAAACACATTCGCATTCAACTGTTGATCGCTAGTACATAATTACTCAGGTGTGAGGTCACGTTGTAAAAGAGTTTAGTAAAGAATTTTGAAGAATTAATTATTCACTTTGACTGATCCGTTAGCGCAGGTGGTTATGACCCAGCATACCTGGCTGCCTCAGCGGGTTGCGGGTTTGATTGCCGCCGAGAGAAAAACATTTTCCTAACAATTTGTCGGTTTTTATAATTTTAATATTTATTCATAAATTATATATATATGTATTAACCAGTTGTCAATCACCTATAAATCAAATATTATGTTACTTATTTTGGGACAGACGAACGTGTGTGTAATTGTACATATATATTTACTAGCTTTTACCCGCGACTTCGTTCACGTTGAGTCTTGGAATAGACAGTTCCCTCTGTCACTCAACAACCCTGCAAATATCTTCATCACAAAAATTAGATCGAACCGAGCGATTAAATTGCCATTACTATTAAAGGTTATTAACAATTTACTAACATTAAATTAGGTACATATCATATGCTCTGGAAAAAATATTAAAAAACAATAATAAATTGTAAAACCTTTCTTATACTATTATACTATATCTTTTAATGTAAGAGGTCATCAGGTCTTCTATATAAAAACCTATTTCTGTAACTTACAAACTTGACATTGAGACATCGTGAATAAAAAAAAACCTTGATATAATGATAATAGATGGCGTTTTTTTAAAGTCATCCATCCTATTCCTGTTGAATTAACATGATTTCTATAACCAAATATAATCAATGTAACCCCGGTTTATAAGGAATAATTCTGCAAAAATTCATAAGGCTGCTTCTGCATAATCAATAAATATAACAACTAAGAGCATAACTTAAAGATAATAAACTTTTATTCTGTGATAATTTTAATTAAATTGTCTTCGCTATAGCGATGTAGGCAGATCATGTGTTTTCAATCAAATTTACAGTATGACAAGAAAACATTATTGTTACGAGCGATACCAAGATTTACAAAGCGTCATCGTAATATTATAATTATCTTAAAACAGCTGCGCCCCGCGGTACCACCCGCTGCGAATAGGTAGTTAAATGGGAATTAAGAGTTAAATGGATATGTAGATTAAAAATAAAATAGAGTATTTTTTTATTTTCCGTCCGCTTAACTTACCAAATAGTGACCATCAACACGTTAGTAGACCAGTTTATTTGATTTTAGACATTCTTAAATTCATTTTTTTTTTCAACCGCAGTTGAGTTGATTATCGCAGGAATATTCAACTACCCTGTTCTTTATTTTCATTCATTCTTTGCGATTTTATCATGAAGTCTATGTCTTGATGAGGCTTAGCTTGTGGTAGTGAATGTGTGCAGTGTATGTATATTGGTGGGTAGCGCGTGAGTTATTACAAATTCTGCTTGTACCAGGTATGAGAACGGATAGTACACTCTACATTTAGCATAACATACATTTTCTTTTATCGCGGATTACAGCAGAATAATATTTTCATTAGTTTTCATTCATTCACTATAACAAACACTTTTTAACTTTATATGTTAACCATAATAAAAGTTAACAAATTTTTTAACGAGTTACGCGTGAATAAAATAGTCATAAAACAGCCTTTCGCATTATATTATCCCTTAAACGTACAGGAATGTTACTAATGTCGGTATCAGTATAATTATGAACAGACACCGATGGACGGTCCAAGTTTTACAAATGCTAGCCACTTTTTCTAGACAGCAAAAACTAGTTTACAAAGGACTGCTATACACGTGGGAGAAATAACTTTCTCAATGAAACAGTAAGAATAATAAGTAGCTTCTGTTAGTCTAAAAAAAGCTTTGTGGAAATAAAATAATTTCTAGAAGCAGGCGCTACTTTGCAGAATTCCATAGTACACTAGCTATGACAGAATTGCATTTATATAATCCGCGTTTCTTACAACACAACGCGGATTATAAGTAATTTCGCTATTTCCCAAAAATTGAAATTGAGCTTATAAAATAAAATAAAAGATAAGGTCTTACTACGGTTATGTACCTAACATATGTTTTTCTACATACATTTTTATGATCCTCCCCCTGCCCTTATCCCACTCTAAGTGGGGTCGGCACAACATGTTATAAACATGGTGTCACATGATTTGGCTACATATTTTACGACCGCTCGCCTGTCTGACGTCGACTTACGTTAGTCGCCTTTTACGATACCTCAGTAGGAAATGAGGGTGGTCTATTCTACTCCGCCGGATACCACACAAAAAGCTACACAGGTGAATATTATCTAGTTATTCTAGAGCCAAAACCTAACAAAAAAATTAGTGAAGCGTGTTTAAAAAATTTACGGGTCATTAGTTAAAAAATAACTTGCATCTCTTCGTTATTTCATCAACTTGCAATTTTTTTTAGGATAAGACTATTACCGACAAGTTCTAGTTCCGAAAGTCGTTATTGCTTATAGTAACTACATAATATTACATAACAGGATTACAAAAATATATTGAAATCTTTCAAACCTTATCTCGGGAACCATAAAATTCTCAACTATTTAGTTCAGTTCGTTACAACAATGTTTACTTTGTTATTCATGATAAAATATTAACTGAACAAGAACTAAAACGTAACTAAATGTCCATTTTCTATTTATTGACTGGCCCGTTGGCGCAGTGGGTAGTGACCCTGCCTTCAGCTCCGCCGGTCGCGTGTTCGATTCCCGCCGAGGGCCAACATTTTCTATAAACAATTTGTTGATTCTTCGAGCCTGGCTGTGTATTTGTATTTAAGTATGTATTTAAAACTATATATTTAGTATATTTACCGGTTGTCCGTCACCCATAACACAACTATTAAGTTACTTACTTTGGGGTCGGACGACCGTGTGTGTAAGCGTCCCATATACACTTACACATTCCATATATATAAAGCAGAACCATGGTATTTCATTGAAAATAAGTTACCAAATAAATGTTTCATTTAATTTGAAAATTAAATAAATTAATAGTACGAGGAACCTATTCTACCTAGAAATACATAAGTTAAATTTTAATAATTTTAGTTTAATTTCAAAATATTCACTACATATTTATGTACTGAATCAAGGAATTTGTTTCTGATTTCATGAAATTTTATATTTAACACAAGATTTGACCTAGACATATTTTGCAAAAATAAATCAGTAATTTGAAACGTTACGTATTAATTTTTACCAAGGCCGTGAAAATAAAAATGGATTTTCCCTAAACAATTTAAAATCAGCCTAGTGCAGTTATCTACGTGCGTATTTATATGAATTTTTAAAAGTATTGCATCTCATAGGACGCATCCTATATGGAACAAACTCTGACTGTTTAAAGAAATATGAGTAAAAAGTAGTGTAATATTTTTTTATTACATTTGTTTACTTTATGTAACATATTTACCTTTTTCATCAACACCGGCATTTGATGGTTCAGTGACATTTTTAATTCTGGAGAACTCATTAGTCGTTGATATGCTCACACGAAATCCGTAAAAAGTCCACTAAACCACTTCAATATTTATTCGTATCACTTGCGATTTGTTTGTTGATTATTTTGTATATTTTATGTATATAATTTCTATTCAATTAACACATTAAAGACAAATATCACTCGGCGTCCGCGTACATCACTACTTTTTCGATTATTTATTCATTTAAATTTCGTTTTTATTTATCAGTAATTTTTTGCCGGTAGATTTTTGATTTGAATCTGTTCGTTCATAGACGCGGCCGCCCGACCCCGGTGCGAAACGAAGAGTGAAAGAAACCGCAGATATCCCGGCGCCGGCTTGCGCTTGCGCATATTCTCGTCACTCCCATTCTAGACACATACTGAACTGTAGTATCCTGCTCATTTAATTGTGTTTACATTTACTTTGTTATTAGTAGATAATCCTTCGATCTCGTTGATCGAAACCAAATAAGTGGAGACTTTACGGAGTTATAGAAAATGATTATAATTTCACGCTTTCGACGCGTGATGCTCATGCGTTGACACGTGATATGCGCCCTCGAATCTCTCGCTGTTGATGTGCAAACAGCTAGTTTGTTTAACGCCGTTTCGAAAATTAAGCTTTCATATGGTTTCTTGGTAGGTATGAAACTGTTAAGAAGTACGTACAAAGTTCAGCCTTATTCGTCTGGAGTAATTTATGTAATCTACTAGTTTTTGCTCGCGGCTTCGCTCGCCTCGAATTTGGTCTGCTACATTACGTTTCGTGAAGAGTCATTTTAAATAAATATATATTTGTTTAGTTACTCGCACATTCAAAATTTTAGATGTCTAACTTTTGAACGAAAAAGTTTATACACATGAAATACTGAAAGTAGCAAATGTTATGATTTTGATAAGAGTTTTATAAATATACTAAAATGTGCATTATAAAATAGTATCTTATTTAATTAAAATTTATTCACAATTTTGGTCATATTGGCTTTTACTTAAAAGGTAGATGTGTTGTCGTGGACTTTTATTTAAAACTATTCAAGACAAACGATACTACCCTATAACGATAATACCCTAACGATACATCATCTTTGTGTAACTCCAATAGTTTAAGCAGCGTACAGCAAGATAGGCCAATTTTTTTTCGACTTTATTGATATGTATGTTATATTACATAAAGTCATTAAAAATTGCAGCCTATATGTTATTCCGATGTATATATAACCTACATAACTATAAAGTTTCATCCAAATCCGTCTAATAGTTTTTTCGTGAAAGAGTAACAAACATCCATCCATACTCACAAACTTTCGCATTTATAATATTATAACTTGAGGAAATTTGAATGTATTACGCATATTGAAAAATAAAATATCTTTAAGTAAACGTAAGGTCCTCGCGCATGATTTACATTTTTATCATTGCTACTTTGTTTCGTTAAAAATATTTAAGATGTTTCAATATTTTTAACAAGAGTTTTATTATTTACCTACCTAAAAAATTAAATCAAAGAAAGCGTTAAATAATAATAGACATTATTTTATTAAACTTTACTCATGTTCTTATTTAGTGATGCAGTATGGTAATAAGATTTTTTGAACAAAATCTATATTAGACTGTATTTGTTAAAATCAAAAGTGTACCAATACGTAAACTATCAAATGTTTGTACAATTCCAATGTTTTTAATTAGAATAACCTAATAAACAACCTATAATTAATTAATTACAGATATGCAATTAATTATATTTTCTTATTTGAAAGATAAACGTGCTAATCAATAAATAGACGTTAGCGAAATGTTGTTGCTAAAAGATACTTTGTAATGATATTTCTATGCTGAAGCTAATCACACTTATACTCCATAGGTTTAGGTACTTAACTAAATGTAGACAAACAAAACCATATGCTCAGGAGTGAAAAACATTTTATTGCAATCATATTATTTACAGAAAGATATTGAAATTAAACTGCATATGTCAAAATGATTTATTTAATTAAATATTTATGCCTTTAGTATATGAAAAACATACATATTTTATTTTATTTAAAAATTTATGTTGGTTTTAGTTTAGTACCTAAACTTCTGGCGTATGGTCAAAACTGCTAGTTTATTATAGTGCTAGTTTATTTATTATAGTAATATGCTAGTAATTTAAATTAGTAATTATTTAAATAAAATAAATCATTAAAAAAATATATATTAAAGAATTATAAATCATATTAATTTGCCATATGTGTGCGAATGGTGCGAACCTGTGATTTTGTAATAGTGATCAAAATTTGCGCGGGTTGAAATATAAGTTTTTCATAGACAGGTTATGTGCTCAATTAAAGTAACAATTCATTGTACGCTTAATGATGAAAAAAAACATCGATATGTCGGTTACATATTGAGCAAATTGATGAACTTAGGTTTGTCTGTCAAGAAGAAAAGAAAAGAGGGTTTTACCGACCAACAACGATAGTTACTGTCGCTAACTATTTTTCGTACTATAGTGTTGAGATAGACGCTTGAGACAGGAGCAAGAAGTTTATAACGCACTATAGTGTCTTAAAGCAGATTTCGTAAATAATAAAAAATCGTTAAAACCTTAACTGACATGAACCTTAGACACAAAAGCCTAGTTTCGGTTCGCTTGATAATCTTTTGGATTGCAAGGCAACGACGCTTTACGATTTATAAAACGATCTAAGCTTGTAGCAATATTTTATTTAGCCCTTTTTGTATTAAGTTGAGAAATAGTCAAAAATCCTTTACCACTACGAAAATACTCGAGACAAATTTAAATTAGTAACTGCGATTACAGCTGGTTTCTACATATAAATCAGAACGTTCTAATTTCACTGTTTGTTTGTTAAAGAATATTATCTTAATTGGTGTCCCAATTGATAGAACTACATTAGCTATGATATAATTACTGCGCTACCCGCCTCATAGATATTAAGGATTGCGATGCATTCTTATCAGTCAGCATTTCCGACCGAGATAGTCCATGAGTGCGCGTTCAAAGAAAAGTCCAAGCGGATCGTCATGACTGATAAGTACACTTACCCTACAAAGTAATTGATAATTAAGCAAAATTGAGGCCATTTGTGTAGATTATAACAACTGTTTTTACTTCAATTTACTTTTTTATACTGAAACAACTGAGACATGATAATACTTATATGGACGTGCAGAGATCTGATACGTGCATATATAGCATGAAGGTTTGAGGAGCATGAAATCATTATAATTAAAGTTGCCTTTAATTATATTAAGAGCCTGTACTTATGTTAATTTAGCATTTTCAAGTGAATGTACGTAGAATTACTTTGTGGTAATTCTTACTTGGTTTGGAAATCTGATTGAAGGTCAGACCAAAATATAAAAGATTGAAGATCAGCGCATTTCGCCGCACACGGAGTGATGAATGAATGCTACCTTTTTACAACACGAACGGATATCGATCAATAAACATATTCATAGAATTTCTAAACCCGAGTGCCTGCTGCGTACCTGAATACAATAGCGTTGCGAAAAGAAAATACCCTTACTCGGCCTTAGATAATTTTTTTTGTTATCAAAATATCCAGCAATAATTTTATAAATGAAGACTATAAATTATTAGGTCCTTACATATGAAATTGGCGTTTTGTCGTACTGGCCACTTTGATCTCAAATATTACCTTTATGGTTAGGAATTCCAAATTCAAATTCATACAGCTATTTACTCATGCATTTGTGTTTCAAACCCCCTAATTCATTTGTTTTTTCTTCTTTTGTTTTTTTCTTTGTGTCACTCTGTTTACAAAATGGAAAACATGAAATATCGCGTTATTTACGAGTATGAGTTCCACCGTGGCACCAGTGCTGCAGAAACGGCTCGAAGGATTAATGATGTGTATGGTGACGGTGTCGCAAAAGAAAACACAGTGCGTTTTTGGTTCCAACGTTTTCGTTCTGGAAATTTCGACCTGCAGAACAAGCCTCGAGGACGGCCGGAGACCAATGTTGATAATGAAGAATTGAAGGATATTGTGGAAGCGGATCCATCGCAAACCACGTCCAAGTTAGCTGCAGGCTCCGGTGTTAGTGATAAAACTATTCTAATCCACTTGAAGCAAATTGGGAAGGTGAAAAAGCTTGAAAGGTGGGTACCTCATGAATTGAGTAAAGCAAACCGACAAACGCGCGTCGACTGCTGCGTTACGTTACTCAACCGGCACAATAATGAAGGAATTTTAAATCGAATCATTACCTGTGATGAAAAGTGGATCCTCTACGATAATCGGAAGCGCTCATCGCAATGGCTGAACCCTGCGAACCAGCTAAATCCTGCCCTAAGCGAAAATTGTCTAAAAAAAAGTTGCTTGTAAGTGTTTGGTGGACTAGTGCCGGTATCGTTCACTACAGCTTTCTTAAATCTGGCCAGACGATTACGGCAGATATCTATTGTCAGCAACTGCAAACCATGATGGAAAAGCTAGCTGCTAAACAACCGAGGCTGGTCAATCGCTCTAGGCCACTGCTGCTTCAGGACAACGTTAGACCACACACTGCTCAACAGACGGCTACCAAATCAGAGGAGCTTCAATTAGAATGTCTTAGACATCCACCGTACTCTCCGGACCTTGCTCCAACAGATTACCATTTTTTTCGCAATTTGGATAACTACTTGCAAGGAAAAAAATTCAACTCCGATGGGGCAGTCCAAACCGCCTTCAAAGATTTTATTGATTCCCGCCCGAATGGTTTTTTTAGTAAGGGGGTCAATGAACTACCTATGAGATGGCAAAAGTGCATACATAGCAATGGTACATACTTTGATTATTTAAATATATTTCATTAAAAAAAAAACGACTTTATGTTCCTCCCATAGAAAACGCCAATTTCATATGTAAGGACCTAATATATTAACAGCTAACAGTTTTCGGATATCTATTAACTATTTCTTGTCTTTAAACAAAATGGAAATGACTGATGAAGATGAGACCGACATTTTAAGGATTAAAGTGTGAATTTTTGTGGATGAGTGGTAGTATATATAATTGTATGTTAATGCCCTAGTACATAATTATCATGCTATTATATATATATAGACGCTATTATAATAACGGAAAGCAAATAACCAACTAATAATAGGGATAATTATAAATAAATTCAGAGAATACCCTCTTATTATAAGAATGCAATTGCAATCTCTTATTATAAGAATAGTCTGTTCTAATGTGACTGCCCGAGATCAATAGTAGTGATTGATGGCCTTGCTTACTTTGCTTGGATGGTAATTTTTAGTAAAAAAAAGCTTTACTGCTCAAGAAAACTATTCATATACATATTATTATCCCCCGTCACGTCTGTTGGTATATCTGTTTCCGATGAACTTAAAACTACTGAATGCGTTTTCAAGTGTTCTTCAGCGATACACATAGTGATTCACAACGAAGGTTTAGAGAATAATTTGTTAAGGTTTTGTGTAAATTACTCGAAATTTGACAATAATTGTAGAATATTTATTAATCAAGTCACCTGGGAGCTCTTACGCAAACGCTGTTTAATCAGTGAGAGATATTATAAAACAATGTATGGTTATTTTGTACTTAGATTAGAGTATATTTCTCTTTTCTTTGCTACAAAAAAATTGTTACATCAAAATTTTCGAGCGATACCAAATCTGTAACATGCCAGGCTACGCTTACGGCCATGCTATACCTTATAACTGTACCAGAAATAAACGCCAGACATGCCCTGTATTTCGATGTAATGCACCGATACACATTATGATTGCAACACGGTATCGGATATCACTCTGAACGTTCCATGATTTAAACGGCTAACGTTTAAAGCGAGATACCACTTTTCATAACTTCCTTACAATTACTTTGAACTAAGGTTAAATTAGAACAGGCCGTTACCAACCATTTTCTGTCCATGTTGCGCCTGCAAACATCTGCTAACGCTTAGATATAATTTAATAAGCACTTCTCAAAGTGAGTTAATAAAAACAGAACGCGATTTGAAGTTGGATGGAAAGTCGGGCCAACATGCAGCATCATCATCCTCCTGCCCTTATTCCACTCCAACTGGGATCCGCACAACATGTTATAAACATGTTGTTACATAATTCAACTACGTATTTTACGACCGACCGCGTACGATGAGGCGGTCATGTCAACTTACCTTAGTCGCCTTTTACGACACCGCGGTGAGAAATGAGGTGGTCTATTCTACTCAGCCGGATACCACACGGCATGCAGCATCTTATTGCAAAAAAAGTGTTTTAAAACAGACACATCAGACAAACAGATTCCCAGTAAACTGATTATCGTGGGCAAAGTATAAAGGTCATGAGAATCCTAGTGGCCAATGCTCTTCTACATTCAGATATTAAAGAATCCATTTTTAAAATTGTAAATACCTGTGTTTTTATAGCTTTTTTTAGCCGTTTGTGTAGCCTCTCAGCCAACCAGCCATCACTGGATATCTATGAACTATATAAGTCAAAACTCAGTTTGATTCTTATTTATTTGATACCTTTTAAGTGTATTTCTTGAGATAGTTATGCTTTAACTTAGTTTTAATATAAATCCTAGCTTTTCTTTGATTTTTCCTGCGGTGCGGTAAACGACCTATTTATAGGCGGAAATCGAGTTTTCTTTTAACTAACACTTTTAAGATTCTTCCAGTAAAGCGTTAGGTCGTTCTTGTTTTGAAGCAGTACAAAAACACACGTAACTTTAATATTATTTTTTTACTTTAATATAATATTAGGATTACTTGGTTACCCTACTCGTATATGGAATGTGGGACCATAGACCGGTCTGCCGCAGCCACTTTACATCCAGAAATAGGGAAGTTCTTTAGATTGTTTTTAGTATCTCTTAAATACTTATTTTAACATCTTTATCATCTTATATATTATTGAAAATAAATAAGAAACAAAAAAAATTTCAATTTTTTCAAAAAATTATAACTTATAAATTGCATGGACAATGCTAGAGCGGTAGACATACTTTCCAAGTTGATTCCAAACCCAGAGGCAAACCCCGAAAACGATAGAAAGACTGCGTCAAAGAAGGCCTCAGATACATGGGCAGATTAACAGCACGAAATGGAAAATAATCGTTGAGGAGGCTAAACCCATAAAGGGTTGTATTGCCACAAGAAGAAAAAGAAGCAAATTATCGTCACAGTAACTAACACTATTAAAACAAGAGGTACACAAGCCGATGTCTGGTACCAGACATTGTGTTATCTTGACTTGGTAACAAAGACTTCGAGCAAACATTTTTTTCGATACCATTAGTAAATTAAACAAATCATTAATCGAATGTATTAGTACAGTGGATAACGTTATTAGCTAATGTTACTTCAACGATCAAGCAACGGCTAAATATTGAACCGGGCACTTCTCTATCTTGTACTCATATTGATTATTGTAAGTTTGTTATGGAACAGCAGAACTTTCGAGGAATGGTGTTTTTACATTTTAACCAAGGTTCCAATACTAATCTCTTAACAATAATAATATCTATTGCAAAATACAAACAAATATCATTTATTATATAATATATATAATATTATTCAGTATCATGTTCCTCACAACTCAAATTTTAAGAAAAGTTTTTATTTAATTGCCATCGACTGGCCCGTTGGCGCATTTGGCAGTGATCGGTTTTTCAGCTCCGTGGGTCGCGGGTACGATTCCTGCCGAGGGCCCACATTTTTATAAATAATTACTTGGTTCTTCGAGCCTGGGTGTATATCTCTATCTAAATTTGTATTTAAAATTACATATTTACCAATCTGTTGCTCATAACACTTACTTTGGGGACTGACTACCATGTGTGTAATTGTCCCATATATTTATTATGATTATTATTATTATTATTATCCCCCGACGCTAGTAGAGCCTCTGCGCTCTACTCTCTGCATTTCGCAACTTCAACGATGCTTCTGCGCTCGCCCGTCCCGCCCGGTGACGCTGTAACAGTCGTTAGGGCTAACAGCATACAGTCAATTCGAAAAAAAAATCTAGAATCTAGATTCTGAATTTACACTTGACGGTACAAAGTTTAAGTATTTATAAATATCATTTGGGTGTTTGTTTCTTGTATATATTTACAACTATGCACCCAATTTTTACATATTTGTAGCTACTGAATCCAAAATTAGGTAATAATGAGCCAATAATCCATCTCACTTTAGCATAGATATCAAATGTTAGAGATCCCGAACATAGACAGCGGCTAATGTGATTGTCGAAACTGTTGGTAAAAGGTAACTGGAAACTTCATTCAAAAACCATGGCACAATTCTGCGTATTTTTGTCTTAGTTAAATAAAACGATATGAAAACAATCAAAGATCAACAAAGCTGACACCGTTGCGGTTTTTCGAGGTCGAAGTAAAATCTAAATATCTAAAATAAAATATATTGCTATGTATTATTAGAAATGTTCATCTATCATATTATTATTATTATTCGTAGTGGCCTATTAGAGCTATTTGCTTTGAACTTGTGCACCATGAGCCTTCAACTACGCGTTGCCCTAAGGGTACTAGCCACGCAGGTTAAGCATTTCGAAACTGCGACAAGAATTTAATACCGTTCATCCGAAACTCTGATGCAAAAGACGGTAAGGCATTTCAAAATAAAAATAGTTCTTATTTTTATATAAATTAGCGCACAAATGTTAAAACAATGAATCGAAAAGCAGATATCGTAATGATACGCTACACGTCCTATAGCAGTGGGACTTAAATTATAGACCACGACCCCGTAAAGTACGACTCTAGACACCGAGAAATGTTGTCGCGATTTATGCACGGTGTCTGCAGTGTTACGATATTTAAACTATATACCCTAAACTCCGCAATGATACTGTTGTATGTTTACAGTTATTAAGGAGACATTATTTTGTTGGATGAAGGTGATAAAGATATTGGTAAGTTAATAAATTAAGGCGCTGAACAGAGCCAAATAGGCTGACTTTAAACACGTTTTTAACAAAAGCTATAGGGATGACGATTAAAAGAAAAATATATGTTAATATACATCATATCTCAGAGAGAATGTAAGATTTCAAAACATGATTACGATACTTTTTTTCGATAAAAAAAATTGGTAAATAGACCTCTGATTTTTACTTTGATCGTAAATATCTCTAATATTTATCAACAAAAATTGGTAAAATTAATAAGACTAATAAATCATTATAATATAAAGAGAATGTAAGATTTAAATTTTGAATTAATTAAGATATTTCATTCAAATTAAATATTTTTTAGAAAATAGCAAAACTGAAACGAGTCATCGTCTCGCTTCTCTTTTACATCTACGAATATAGACAGTGATCGCTGAGGCGCGCTGCTATACGGACGTGTGTCGCTAGCTGCCGCCTTTTGTGACTATTCCTTGTTGATAATATGTCCTTTTTTAGGTGTTTAGTTATAGTTTCAGCATACTTAGTTTTATAAGATTAATTAGACATAAGTTTTTTAAATAAATTGTACAAAAAAAGTTTGGATAAAATAGTGTACACCTACAATGGGTGTTAAAAAATTAATTTTGTCGCTACGCCGTCGCAGAAATTGTGGGCGAGGCTTATATGCCGAAATCTGAATTTGCGCCAGCTCTGTTCAGCGCCTTAATAATAACCCAGTGCGTACAAAGTAGACAGAAGGAACATTTTTTAGGTTCCCTTCCTATATTCTTTTCTTCACCCTGCTGTCGCTGAGTAAAGCTGCGGTCGCGTTTTTCTAATCCTTCATTCATACCATAAGCAAACTGACAGCGCACTCTTTATTTAGCATTACACAGGTTTTCCTTTTATTGTAGATTAGAATTAAAATACTCTTCTCAGAAGAAAATAATTTATTACAATTCAGAAGAAAATATCTATACAGTTCACGTCATAAACGACAGAGTATCAAATAGGTTTAACGAAACCACGTTCAGAATAGAACTAAAATTGGCCCACTTAATAAGAAGCTCCTCTATTTTATTCCATCATAAATAATCCTGCCTGTTTCTAGTTACCAAACATACCAATAAAAAAGCAACATAAAAATTTGCAAAAATCAAGGGTTTTTGCGGGTCCTTCAAGTATCACATTGAATGTCAACCGTAATGTCAAAGGAAGTGAGAATTAAAGTTTAGAGAGATAAAGTATTTGTTTATCAAAAGGACGCAATACATCTAAAACATTTTGGAATAATAATAAATACATGTTTATGTCATTAAATATAATACCGTCAGAAATAATACAAAATAATATCATATGTATAAAAAAAACTTCTATATAACAGTCTAAATTCAAAGCTATCACTATCTCTATCTTTCACTCCTCAATTTGTATTCGAATATTCAAATCCGTCACAGTTTGAAGTCAAAACTATATTATAATACACTTCTGGGTTACTTTGAAAATGGTTTTTTAAAATAATATAAATGAGTACGGGTCAACGCCCTCGTAAGAGACTTGTTTTTCTGAGGGCGGGCGGCGCACGCGCATCGCCAGTGACCTTCAGCGACATTAGCGAGAAATAGAAACACTTATAGCTCAACGCGCCATCCACTACGATGTTCTAATAAATTTATATGATATTGCTACAAACAATATCATTATATCATTACTTCGAAATCCATTTTGTTTTATTGTATTTCTATTGAATGACAATATTCCGTAGCTAGCTAAAGTTTCAGAACATGCTCCAAACGCTGAAATAATAATAGTAAGTGCTATTTCATAAAATATGAGGCCTGACTGTATTTTATTCATTTATTAAGTTGATTAACACTGGAATATGTTAATTGAATAGTCAGAAAGAGTTTCTTGAATAAATATGAGACATTGATAATACAAATTGCTTAATTTCAAGTATGTTAATTTCAAGTATTTATAATACTCTTACCAATTTTACCCGGCGAAGCTTCTGCGCTTGCCCGTGCCTCCGGTGACGCTGTCAAAGCCATTAAGGCTAACAGCATTAGACAATTCGAAAAAAAATTGTAATTACTTCTTTTAGTACTGAAAACAAATCACCGTAGAACCTTCTTATGTCATGAGGAAAAAACATTCTGGGTACTTCTACCTGTCAGAAGGAAAAACCTGTTACGATTAATCTAAAATACTAGTCTAAATAACCGTTAAAAACCTATTCCCGATATACCACGTTGCCCGTTGATGATAGTGGATGGGCATACTAAACGCATTACGTTTGCACCCGAGGTGGCAGAAACCACCCAGACCAGTTTCACCTGCCTCTTAATATCAAATCTATTCCTTCTTATTCGGTGCTTAGAGACAATTGTTTTTTAGACAACTACCTAATTGCCTCGAATCTTTAACTTCGACGCCAGAAGGTCCCCGACAGTTAATGATAATTCCAATAAAAAATACATATATGGCTATCCTACACTGTTGGGGCACTATAGCCATTAGGTAGTGAAGGATTTTGAAACTCAAACATTGCCCACTTTGACACAATTCTGAATACAAGTTAAACTCAAACTCTGTGTTTCAAAATATAAACAACATAAATCAAGTGCTCATACAATACAAACAAGAATGCATAATTTATTTGATATTCTTATTTGTTTTTTGTGAATTCGAAACGTACACTAAAAAAGCGTAGAAGCCAAGCCGTATATTCCAGGTGGGTGCGTTGTTTTAAATGCACTCAACATACGCACAAGTTATTAGGTACCACCCACAGTGGCATGTGATGTGAGGCGACGCAAAGCAGCGTGACGAGCGCGCAGCGTGACCACACCACACATAAACAAGCCCGTGTGGACGACAATAGCCCAAACGTCAATCGTATGAACGTATAACGTAACGCACATCTCCCTCTCATCAGTTTACCTCTATATAATTATCATTCACTAGTTACGTATCCGTGGTTCACCCGCAATGTTAAATTTCTATGAATAAGTCCACAATCATAGACGCTACATCGTTCTTGGCACTTATTTCTCGTGGTGAGAAATATATAATTTCTAGAGTTATATTTATAATTATTATACATGCTGAGTTAGCCTTTAAGTGGGATATATAATATAAAACCGTATTTTATAAATGTATATTAGTATAAGTTAAACCAAATTGTATAACACGTTGGCTTCCTAATAAATAAATATTAGGTCCTTACATATGAAATTGGCGTTTTGTCGTACTGGCCACTTTGATCTCAAATATTACCTTTATGGTTAGGAATTCCAAATTCAAATTCATACAGCTATTTACTCATGCATTTGTGTTTCAAACCCCCTAATTCATTTGTTTTTTCTTCTTTTGTTTTTTTCTTTGTGTCACTCTGTTTACAAAATGGAAAACATGAAATATCGCGTTATTTACGAGTATGAGTTCCACCGTGGCACCAGTGCTGCAGAAACGGCTCGAAGGATTAATGATGTGTATGGTGACGGTGTCGCAAAAGAAAACAGTGCGTTTTTGGTTCCAACGTTTTCGTTCTGGAAATTTCGACCTGCAGAACAAGCCTCGTGGACGGCCGGAGACCAAAGTTGATAATGAAGAATTGAAGGCTATTGTGAAAGCGGATCCATCGCAAACCACGTCTGAGTTAGCTGCAGGCTCCGGTGTTAGTGATAAAACTATTCTAATCCACTTGAAGCAAATTGGGAAGGTGAAAAAGCTTGAAAGGTGAGTACCTCATGAATTGAGTGAAGCAAACCGACAAACGCGCATCGACTGCTGCGTTACGTTACTCAACCGGCACAATAATGAAGGAATTTTAAATCGAATCATTACCTGTGATGATAAGTGGATCCTCTACGATAATCGGAAGCGCTCATCGCAATGGCTGCACCCTGGCGAACCAGCCAAATCCTGCCCTAAGCGAAAATTGACTAAAAAAAAGTTGCTTGTAAGTGTTTGGTTGACTAGTGCCGGTGTCGTTCACTACAGCTTTCTTAAATCTGGCCAGACGATTACGGCAGATATCTATTGTCAGCAACTGCAAACCATGATGGAAAAGCTAGCTGCTAAACAACCGAGGCTGGTCAATCGCTCTAGGCCACTGCTGCTTCAGGACAACGCTAGACCACACACTGCACAACAGACGGCTACCAAATCATAGGAGCTTCAATTAGAATGTCTTAGACATCCACCGTACTCTCCGGACCTTGCTCCAATAGATTACCATTTTTTTCGCAATTTGGATAACTACTTGCAAGGAAAAAAATTCAACTCCGATGAGGCAGTCCAAACCGCCTTCAAAGATTTTATTGATTCCCGCCCGAATGGTTTTTTTAGTAAAGGGATCAATGAACTACCTATGACGTGGCAAAAGTGCATACATAGCAATGGTACATACTTTGATTAATTAAATATATTTCATTAAAAAAAAACGACTTTATGTTCCTCCCATAGAAAACGCCAATTTCATATGTAAGGACCTAATATATGCCGTGTGGTATCCGGCTGAGTAGAATAGACCACCCTCGTTCCTAACTGAGGTGTCGTAAAAGGCGACTAAGGTAAGTTGACCCACCGTGTGGTATCCGGTTGAGTAGAATAGACCACCCTCTTTCTTACCGAGGGGTCGTTAAAAACGACTAAGGTAAGTTGACATCAGGCAGACGGCTGATCGTAAAATACGTAGCCAAATCATGTGACAACATGTTAGTAACATGCTATGACGACCCCACTTAAAGTGGGATAAGGGCAGGAGGATGATGAGTTATATTTATAATATAACCCTTACTTACTTACTTACTTAATATAATTGTGAAACTTTGATATAATGAAGATATCCCATTCTTGTGTCAAAGAATAAAACTTAAAGGAATTCATTAAATTCTATCCAATAGTTTCCGTGATGCGCGAAAAAGAACTCTATCATTTTATTAATGTAGATTCCAATTTTTTTCTGTTACACAAAAGAGATGTTGCGTCAAAAACTGCAATTTATTAAAATTGCAGTAAAAATTGTTCTCTCTTTAAAAAAAAGGCTTACAAATACATTTGTATTGAAGCCTTTTTTTATTTTAAACCTACAAAATGTCAAAACTACCTTAACCTGCCTCATGCAGCCGCCTTGTGCAGCAGCAAGTATGTTGTTTATTTTATCACATATATTTATTCAATGACCTTTGTCCCCTACTCTTTCTGTACATCTTCCGTAAACGTGTGACGCAGTGAAGCCTAGATATAAAGCAAAGATAAACCCAATTAATTAATATGTAATCATTAGTACAAATTATAATTAATAGCTATTATATAATTTATATAATTAGGAATTCAATAATAGAAAAAATAAACTATGTTTATATAATTAGAATTAGAGAAAATCTATACAAATGCTTAGCGATATTGACGTGGACTCTATCTCCTGATGATGCTTCAGTTACGGAGCGGAATGATTACTGAGACTATGGTAGTGAATGTGTACAGTGTATCGTAGTGGTGGTGGTATGAAAACGGATAATATACTCAACTTTATTTACTACTACAATACAAGAATACAAATACCATCAAAAGAGCTCTTGCCACCTTCGACATTCCTATTCTTCTCGAGCCTTCGGGGATAAGTCGGGATGATGGCAAGAAAACAGACGGTTTGACGCTGGTTCCTTGGGAACGGGGACGGGCCCTAATGTGGGACGCAACATGCGTTGATACATAGGCCTCGTCCCATATCAGGGAAACAGCGTCAAGACCTGGAGCGGCGGAAATGGCCGAATCCGGCAAGCGGTAGAAGTATGCATCGCTCATTCAAATTCAAATTCAAAATATTCTTTATTCAAGTAAACTTGTAAACAAGTGCTTTTGAATCGTCAACTTTACTGCTGGTTCGGAAAGCCGTCCTACCGAGAAGAGCCAGCAAGAAACTCGGTGGAGCTCTTTTAAAAAAGAAGATTCTTAATACTAATTACATTTTGTCATAGCTATCCTGCACAAGGTCAAAGAGCAGCTATATCCACGCATTCTTATTATCAATGTAAGCCTCCACGGTATAATAGGCTTTCTGTATCAGCCTCTTTTTAACAGTACTTTTAAATTGCTGTAATGGCAAAGTTAAAATTGATTGTGGAATTTTGTTATAGAATCTTATACCCAAACCCACAAACGACTTACGTACTCTTACAAGGCGCAAGGCAGGAGCCGCAAGCTTATGTCGGTTCCTACTTTGTCTATTATATGCCTTGCCGAAACACACAGCGTTATAATGAAGAAGCAGTCTGAATTTTTACCTTTCCTGAGCTAATATTTTGTAAAACATACCTGTTTGTCGCTGGTTTCGGCTTTTTGGTACCTTTGCATCCAGCTAGGTGGCGCTGTCGTCCTCAATATTGGCGCCATTATGATCTGTCAGTCTCATAGCGTTTTGGATTTTTGCCGCGTAAGTTGGAAAATTTTCACTCGTTGGAAATTTTTTTTATTTCAGTGCTAATTCATTATTTATTGAAGTTATTTCGGTCAAAAATCATCTTAGGCCGTACTACAATTACTTTTTTAATAAGTTTCGTAAGTATAAGTGGTTGATTGTGATGGATGAGGATCCTAATAGGAATCCTGGAGTACAAGATGTTGCTCCGGAGGGAGGGCATAGTGCTCAGAGCTCAGGCTCTCAATCGTCATCCAGTTCTTCGTCCTCGGAGGACGAAGAGGGATACGCATCACCACCACCTAACAAGAGGGCTAAACGCAGGTCGAGACAAGTTCGTACTTGTTCGGACCCGCGTATGGACTCTCTGATGAATCAAGTAAGTGTTCTTTCCAATTATATGTCGCAATTACCGCAGTTTATTCACGATTTTAACAGGAATATACCTAATAATAATAATATTAATACTGAGTGTAAAAGCATTTCGTATAATGATAGTGACGAATTAGTTCCGTCAACATCTCAATTTTTGCATAGACCGGGTAATTCTACTGCGGATATTTCTTTAGGAAATATGAAAGTTACTTATGATGTTAATAAGATTGTACCTGTTGCTGACCCTTATAAATTAGAAGAATTAAAGACCTTACAACAATTTAACTCTCCAACATGGAAAGGGATTCGTTATAAAAAAATCTTACAGACATGTATAGCCTCACCAGGTTTTGTAGGGTTAAAATTGAATGAGGAACTGTGTCACCTCAATAAGGGTACTGATTATGTAGCGGGTACAGAAAACCTTTTAGCAGGTTTGTCAAATGCTGTGTTAGAAGACAAACGTTTACTGCAATCAGGATTACAGGATTTAGTTAATTGGGCTTCTACGAGTAAAGCTGAACTTAATGCTAATACATTATATGACAAAATATTAGAAACATTTGGCCCAAGTTCTTCTTCTTTTAAAAATAAAGAGACAATTATGCAAGTTATATGTGGGAAGAGGGCGGAATGTATAGAAGTAAGGCGAGACCGCAACCTCAAAGAGGTACAGAATGTCAACTTAAAAGTAGCATTACAAAATATTCCACCTAGTGCAGAACACTTGTTTAGCCGAGATAGTTTGGTACCATTGATTGATTCCTTGGGTGGTTCTCAGGTGTGGCTTAACATGCCGCAATATCTTAAAGGGAATAAGTTTAACAGTTCATATACAGATAAAGGTCAGAGTAACAATAGTAAAAGAATATCTAAACTTTCCCATAAAATTAAAAAACCTGAAAGGAAAAACAAATTTGATTATGATAAAAAAAATAAATATAAGAGAAATCAGCCCTTTCGTCACAATAACTCAAGAGACTCTTGTAGTAAAAAATGACAATCTAAAAGGGGTGTTCAGGGGGGGGTGCCTGAAATACCATTTGCAAACATGGAAACAGTTAGGGGCCAATCAGTCCATCCTGAACATAATTTCAAAGTGTGGTATACCCTTTCAAGTAAAGCCCCGTTACAATATCCAGACTTCAGAGTCCGGAGAAAATTCACAACACAGTCTTCCGAGAGCATGACTCGGATGATAAACGAATTAAAGGAGAATGGTATCATAGAAAAGCCAGTAAAAATATCACCCGGATTTCATTCCAAAATTTTTTTAATAAAGAAATCAGATGGGGGTATTCGTCCCATATTCAATTTAAAAAACCTGAATTTGAGCATATCGGCTCGGCATTTCCAGTTAATATCTCGGCTGGATGTCATACAGTTCCTTCAGAAAGGGGACTGGATGATAAAGATAGACTTACATCAAGCTTATTTTCATTTGAGCATAAAGGAAAGTCACAGGCGGTTTCTAAGAATTATATATGGCAAGGAAATATTACAGCTAACAGCCCTACCATTTGGCCTCTCATCCGCTCCTCATACCTTTTCAATGGTAACAAACTGGGTTGCGGAAACCCTGCGGGGACAGGGGATGAGGGTGCTGGTGTATTTGGACGATTTTTTAATCGCACATCAGAGCAAATCAGTTCTGGCAAGGCAAGCTGTCACAGCTCTAGACACCCTGGTGGCATTGGGTTGGCATGTGAACTTACAAAAGTCACTTCTTGCGCCAACACAGGAATTAGAGTATTTGGGCATCACTTGGAACACCAAAATAAATATAATGTCTCTACCTTTAAAGAAAGTGCAGTCAATAACAGGAATGATAACAATTCTTTTAAGAAAAGAATCAGCTTGTCTCCTGGAAATACAAAAGTTGTTAGGCACACTAAACTTTGCAAATCTCACAGTTCCAAATGGTCGTCTGCACTGCCGCAGAACACAAATATTCCTGAAAAAGTTCAGATTAGGCAGGCCAAGAGAGAGAAAGACATTACCGCCGCTAGTAGTTCAAGAGTTACAGTGGTGGTTAAAAAACATCATCAAAAGTACCAGGACAATGCACCTGAAAAAAGTGACACACTTTCTCACCACAGACGCAGCGGATGCGGGCTGGGGTGCTCACCTGAACAATCAATTGTTGTCAGGGAAATGGAGTCTCAGCCAGAAAAAATGGCACTCCAACTTGAAGGAGATGTATGCAGTGTACGCAGCCTTAGCCCAGCAAGGTGCACATGTCAGGGATGCACACATTCTGGTGCAATCGGACAACCGAACCCTGGTTGCATATATAAGAAACGAAGGCGGCACTCGGTCGCTAGCCCTTCTAACCTTAACGAACGATCTCCTTCTGCTAGCCGACCAGCTAAATGTTACGCTATCGGCAGCGTACCTCCCGGGGAGGTACAACGGGATGGCCGATCGCCTCTCACGAGGGAAATCGGTACCCGAGTGGCAACTATTGGCTCCAGCAAGAGAGGCTATATTCAGAAAGTGGGGCGTACCAGACGTGGACCTATTCGCGTCCAAAGGAACTGCTGTAGTTCCTCAGTACGTCACGTGGGATTCCAAAGATGGTTCAGCAATTTTTTGCGACGCATTCAGTCGAGACTGGAATTATCAGTTGGGGTGGGTTTTTCCCCCACCCAGCCTGATGCCCAGAGTTCTGGCTCATTTGAACAAGGCCAGAGGAACTTACATCTTCATTGCCCCTCAATGGGATCAGTGTTTTTGGAAAACCGATCTCCAATCGAGAGCCTTAGCAAGACCACTACCGATAAGGGATCTACGGAAGACCCTGATCGACCATGCAACAGGAATGGTTCCACCTCAAGTGGACAATCTATTCCTCCAGGCCTGGAAAATTGGGGGTGGGCCAGTGAGGTCGCCAACTGGAGTAAAGATGAGCTGAGTTTACTGAATAGTAGTTGGCGGACAACTACTCTCAAAACTTATAGAGCTCCAATTAGAAGATGGATTGCTTGGTGTGTTGCCAATAATAGGAACCACCAGAACCCAGATGGTTTGGATGTTGCTAAATTTTTAGCTAATCTATGTATTAATAATAAATTTGCATACAATACTATTCTATTACATAAATCTGCAATATCTACTTATTGTGCGTTAAACTTCGAAAAAATTTCAAATAACTTTTTTATTCATCAAATTTTAAAGGCCATTGCTTTAACTAAACCTCCACCAATAAAGTCGCCTGTATGGGATACAAAATTATTGTATGACTGGTTGAATTCAGTTCCTTGCAAAAATTCAATTTTTGATATTTCTAGAAGAACTGCAATTATTTTACTTTTAGCATCAGGGCGCAGGTTACATGACCTTACCTTATTGGATATTTCACATAATAATTTAATAGAAAGTCAAGATAAAATAGTGTTTTGGCCAAAGTTTGGCTCTAAAACAGACTCTAGTAAACATAGACAATCAGGGTGGTCATTATCAACTCATCCAAATGGTTATATTTGTCCAGTCAAACATATTAAGCAACTTTTAGACTATACTCATAAAAGACGTTTAAATACTGGCATTACAAGTCTATTCTTATCTTTGAAAGGTGATGTTAAGCCTGCATCTAGAACTCTTATTGGTGGATGGATCAAATCTATTTTTAAAGAAGTTAATATCAAGGCATCTCCAGGCAGTGTTAGATCTGCTGTGGCCTCAAAAGGTTGGCTTGAAAATCTTCCAGTGGAAGAGATTCTGAGTAGAGGAAATTGGAAAAGTGTTAAAACCTTTAGCAAATACTACTGTAAAGAAGTTATGCAGGCTATCCCCAATTGTGAAGATTTACTTCATTCTAAATTTTCTAGTGTATAAATTAAATAATGGTCAAAAGAATAATTTTTTAAGTTAAAATTTTTATTGAGGTTTTATTAAGTTGAATCACAGATATTGTGTTTTATATAATTCCTTATTGACCTTAAATATTAGTTCCTATTATAGTGGCTGACAAGACCATTACATTTTCAGTTTCTAATTTTATGATAGTTAATTTCAATGTTTAGGAGAATAGTAAATAAGGTTATGTTATTAATTGAATATATAATATATAATCTGATGATCCTTTTCATTTACACTATGTATATATACATAATGTTTCTTACTTCTTTATCACATAGCGTTTTCTACCTTGTGTACCTTCACCAGCAGAAATCAAACAGGTCTTCATTATAACGCTGTGTGTTTCGGCAAGGCATATAATAGTGCTGTTTTACACAAAATAAAACAGCTATTATGTGCCGAAAGAAACACACAGCGTTAGAGCAAGGGCCTTGCTGTGAAGACTCTATGAGACTGACAGATCATAATGGCGCCAATATTGAGGACAACAGCGCCACCTAGCTGGATGCAAAGGTACCAAAAAGCCGAAACCAGCGACAAACAGGTATGTTTTACAAAATATTAGCTCAGGAAAGGTAAAAATTCAGACTGCTTCTTCATTATAACGCTGTGTGTTTCTTTCGGCACATAATAGCTGTTTTATTTTGTGTAAAACAGCACTATTATATACATCGCCAATCTTTTTATAATTATGTATATTTTTATGCACAAAAATCAAATTGCTAAAAATATACTGTGAAGCTAACGTAAGAATACCTGTTTCCTTAAACTTCTCTCGCAGGGACTCACGCGAATTCAAATTATAAATGCCACGTATGGCTCTTTTTTGCAATACAAAAATTTTCTCAATATCAGCACATTTACCCCATAACATTATTCCATAAGACATAATGCTATGGAAGTAAGCAAAATAAACTAGTTTTGCTGTTTCGACATTGAGAGTTATATATTTGTGCCGTTTGCAGTTGAGACCTTAGGGCCATGGAGCCAAAGTGCAAAAAAATTATCCGTTTTAACAGCTCGTTTGATCGCCTCTTCGGGTGACAAGAGGGATGGCTCCTTTTTCGCACAAAGAATCAGCTTAGCGATTCAACGCGGAAACGCGGAAACGCATTCTTGGGACCATTCCACGTGGGCATGATTTGTATAGTATTAGCGTGTAAGTACTTTAATTAAGATAGACATACCTTGTACAGAATACAATAGTTAAAAGTTACATCAAATAAAAAGTAAAAATAGTTTAAGGCTATCCGCACTCTGCATCCACGTATCGCAGCAGTAAAAAGGATTAAACTCAGCATATTTGCTGCAGGTATCCCTGAGCACTGGTATTATCTTAACCGTGGAGTAACGCACGAGCTCGCGACCTCCACAGTTCCATTGTAATAAAATTATATAAATACTTCACTGTATTTATAATATTTAATTTTATTACATTATTATTTTTAAAATTTTTAGTGTAATAAAAGTATATAAATTTAAAATTGAATTAGTGTAAAATGAAAGAATGAAGTTAGTTTTGCAGTAAAAATAAATGTTGAAAATAAAAATTTATATAATGTTTCTAATTATGGGGAATATAGTAAAAATAATAATGTACGGGGAATTTAGTAAAAAATGTTACATATACATATTGAATAATACATACTGAAGTAAAAGAAAATACATTTTTTTTTACTTTTATAAACTCTATCAATAATCATAAAAGTAAAGGAAAATACAATTTACTTTACTTTTATCAACTATATCGTTAAAACTTGTAACATTAGCTGGATTTAAGAGAAATCGTTACTATTTTATTTTACAAATGTTATTTATTAATGTTAATTTAAAACAATAGAAGATATAAGAGAAATTCGAGTATAAACAATTCCTTGGATGTAGATTACGTTGTGATGGGGGTTCATAAGAATAAACTTTTTTAATCACTTAAGTTTAAAGAAAATATAAAATTATATATAGTTGCATTTCTCAGTCGATTAAAAAAATGACACAAATTATTTTCTTATACGTGTACGTGTACCTAACACATATTAAAATTTAGAAAGCCACTCATTAACATTTATTGTTTCATTCGTTATTTGATTTCCATAGAAAAAATTAACTTAATTTTAGCGGGAGTGTTTACATAAATATGGTTTGCCAAAGCTAAAAATAATATAAAAGCAGCGGCGCCAAAGAATTAATATTTTACACATTCCGGTTGGGGACGTGTTTATTGACGCGATAACCTTTGATGTCCTGTATATATCTCTTTAGAAGCATGTATTTCTTAGAATATGCACCAAGTAACTAAAGAAATGAACGGCCATATTAAAAAAAAACCCTTCATGTCAAAAAAAATTCACAATTAGGATTAAAGACTTATTAATTTAAATGTTTGCAGAAAAAAACTTACCTCATGTGATTCAAAATCAAATTATTCCTAAAAAAATAAATATACAAAGCTACTATTGGTTCAAAAAGGAAAGAATCAGTAAGAAAGGCGGTTCTTTAAAAAATATTTGTTGTATACAAATATACTCACAATATTAATCAGATTAGTGCATTGCTAGTTGTTATTAAACTCTAAACCGTCTCATCATTTACATATAGGATATTCCAATAAGAGTGATCTTTTATGATCTTTTTAGATAATAGTAACTTAAGTAACTTTTTAACAATAAAAAAAGTAAATTCACTAAAAAATTTCAATAAAAAGTCAAAAAGAGACAATTATCTTGCCTATTCAAAATATATGGACGTTAACTTTTAATATTGTCTATTTCCTATTCAAACTCCAAAATACATGTCTACAATATAACAACTTGGACCTTATTAAGGCGCTGAACAGAGCCAAATAGGACAATGACTTTAAACACGTTTTTAACAAAAGCTATAGGGATGACGATTAAAAGAAAAATATATGTTAATATACATCATATCTCAGAGAGAATGTAAGATTTCAAAACATGATTACGATACTTTTTTTCGATAAAAAAAATTGGTAAATAGACCTCTGATTTTTACTTTTATCGTAAATATCTCTAATATTTATCAACAAAAATTGATAAAATTAATAAGACTAATAAATCATTATAATATAAAGAGAATGTAAGATTTTAATTTTGAATTAATTAAGATATTTTATTCAAATTAAATATTTTTTAGAAAATAGCAAAACTGAAACGAGTCATCGTCTCGCTTCTCTTTTACATCTACGAATATAGACAGTGATCGCTGAGGCGCGCTGCTATATGGACGTGTGTCGCTAGCTGCCGCCTTTTGTGACTATTCCTTGTTGATAATATGTCTTTTTTTAGGTGTTTAGTTATAGTTTTAGCATACTTAGTTTTATAAGATTAATTAGACATAAGTTTTTTAAATAAATTGTACAAAAAAAGTTTGGATAAAATAGTGTACACCTAGAATGGGTGTTAAAAAATTAAGTATGTCGCTACGCCGTCGCAGACATTGTGGGCGTGGCTTATATGCCGAAATCTGAATTTACGCCAGCTCTGTTCAGCGCCTTAAATTGATCTGTAGATGCCCTTACGTTAAGGCACACTACTATATCAGGATTACCATAATATATGCACTGAAATAGCTTAATCAAAAGCAAATCTCATTAGAATGTTATACAAAATCCTTGAATAATAAGAAATGGTAGTAGAAATACTTGTAAGACCATTTTTAGTAACGATTGATGTAATTATTTACTCAGAATGGTCAAAGGTTTATACGCAATGCTATAGAGAATTTTGCGTTTTTTTCATTGTAAACCTGGTTTTTGCATTTAATGGAAATTAAATTTTTTAAATTGTCTTTTTTTTGTTTATTTTAAACAAATAAATCAAAAAATATATTATATTTAATATATAAATCATTTACATAGGTTTTTTTACAAAAAAAAAATTCAGTCCAAATTTTTGGTCAAAATTTTTTTACCCGCAAACGTTTACATCAGATATTTAACCGTTTTTAGTTTGTAAGTGATTTATATGTAGTAAGTTTATATAACTTTAATAAATAAATGTCTATAGGCTAACCGTTTAACTCAGACTTCGTCTTCGGGGTATAAGGGCGCGGAGGTAGGTTGAAAATGGGTATTAGTAAAATTAAATAACAAAAAACCAAATTTAATCTGGCCGTTATAAGTTGCCGTTATAAGATCGGTATTTGCTTTTTTTTGTTACTAGTAGTTTTTTTTAATAAATTTATAATATATACAAATGTATTTAAATATTCTGAAATATACGTTGAATGTTAAATAATCACCACTTTATGATTTTCTTTTATAAATTTGATTTTTGACTGGCCCGTTGGCGCAGTGGGTAGAGACCTTTCTTCAGCTCCGCGGGTCGGGGGTTCGATTCCCGCCGAGGGCCAACATTTTCTAAAAACAAGTTGGTTCTTCGAGCCTGGGTGTGTATTTGTATTTAAGTATGTATTTAAAATTATATATGTAATATATTTACCAGTTGTCCGTCACCCATAACACAAGTATTAAGTTACTTACTTTGGGGATGGACGACCGTGTGTGTAAGTGTACCCATATATTTATTATTTATTATTTATAAATACAGCCAATGATTCTTCGAGTAAGCTTTTGTTCGTAGGTAAGTAATATACTGTTTTTATGTAAGAAGTAGCAAATAATCGTTTTTTTTTATAAAACTCTTGCTCCCAAATTTGTCCCGAGTGATAAAGATGCACGTGTTATGAAGTTATGTCTTTAATAATTTACCTCAACGACTAAGTAAAGTAAGTGATAACCTTTTAATCCAATTAAAGCTAAACTATTTTCTCAAGCAAGATTATTTTCAATAACAAGAGTTTATCTAATTATTTAAAAACAATAAACTGAAATGCTACATGTAGAAGCTCAAGATCCCACAACTCTACAGACATATCTATGTATATAAAGATAAAGCTCCTATGTTCCTTATATACACTGAAACGACTGGACTGAACCAAATTTCCAAAAATCGACCCAGCGGATAATCGTGTAAAGTTTGATAGCGCCTTTTTTAAAATGTAAATGACACTTTTTTCCAAGCGAAATTCGAAACCAAATTGAGCCACAGCAACGCATAGACCGCTGGTTTTTAATAACTTCATCTAGGAAATGCTAAATGTAAATGCTGATAAAAAGCTAAATCAAGTCATACATTAGATACTTTCGTGGAGAATACTGATATTAGATAAATTTAGACGGAGCAACAAATAATCGCGACCTCTTTATAAACACAACATGTATGCTCTCCTTTAGCTGTCTTCTGTTAAGATATATCCAAAGGTCAAAGTGATATTTACCAACTTATCTCACTTATTCGGTCTTATTAAATTACAAAAATATGTCACGTGGCCCAAATAGGGTTGCCAACTTGTTGAAGTATTACTAATATTTGTTATGTATTTATCATCGTAATTTGTTCGTTAGGCTCATATATGATGATATCTGGACGCCTATATTTTCTATGGGTTTGGAAACTACTGTTAAAAGTGGGTTCAAACTGCATATTCTTCTCTGGAAATACAGGGAAGAATATGCTGATTTCTTTAAATTATTCTTCACAGTAAAGCGCACAATGAATTGCAAATATCATTCAAACTCCTAAGTTTGTATAAAATATTCCTTTAATAAAAGACTGTCACCAGTGAATCCCGGTACCATTTATGAACATTAAGCAAACTTTGCCTTAGATAAAATATATATCACTGAATTTGAAAAACGCAAAATTCGAAAAAGCGAGAAACAAATGTATATAATATGTATATATTTGTGATATAAATATGTACATAATAAGTTTTATCTTGTGGCGGAACCCACATGAACGTATGCACTTCGACCTTTCCGGATCATTTGTTTTCATCCGTCATTTCATTTATAACTCGATTGGTTGAAATAAAATTACGCGACTCTCTCTTCTTATTTCCTTAATAGATAACACTAAAATATTAATCCTTGATAATAGCTAACAGTTTTGACACGAATGCCCATTTTTAGAACTAAAATCAAAATTGTGTACAAGTTGCCCTTCTTAACTGTATTGAGATAGTATTTTTTGATCGAATATAATAATGCAGACCGAAATACGAGCATCAAAAATAAACGGTCGCTTTCTGTGTGTAAACATATTTTCCCTCCAATAATTGTTGATTTAAATAGTTATCGCGTTAATATTTATTACGAACTAACGCACCAACTAATAGAACATTTTAATTCTATATATTTGTAGACATTCGTTTTTAATATATGCAACAAGAATTCAAAATAGAGAGGAATCGAAAATAATTTGCTATTGCCACTAACAAAGTAGCGAAACTAAATGAAGTAACTTACCCGCAAATCCATTTCATGACAAACACTGAACAAGCACGATGTCACTAACAATTGTGGATCAATTACAAGACAATACAATAATGCCGTGACGTCACACGTTAGACGGGCAAGGGAGATGTTAGCGTCAGGGATCTCCGTTGCAGACTGCTGGACCCGACTCCCGCGCACAGGCAACCTTCCAGGACCGTTAAGATAATGTCTACGCATCTACTTGGCTACAATAGACATAAATTACATTAATATGTATGAGCGAGATTTGTTTTTTTTTTTTCTATTCAGATGTAATAACTATCGTTAGGTTAACCAGTAGTTCTTTCTTTTAGTAGTTCTATTGTTAGTTAGTTAGGGGTGCCAACTTATTTGTACAAGAAATAAAATATATTTAGTCGAAGAAGAATATTAACGTATTTTAGAAAAATGAACTGTACTTTTTTAATTAAAAATTTTTAGAGCTTCTCGTACAACTTATTTAATACAGTCTCGCTCAACTTCGCCTCACCACAATTTTAGCTTAAATTAAGTCTTATTGCAACTTGTTATTTGACTGCACTGCACTGAACGTTCTATGACTAAATAAAATAAGTGTATGTGCGTCTAAGTCTCACATTTATAGTGTCATAATTTTTAAACTGGAAACAGTATACTTTTTGTTCAACAGTAAAAGTATAATGTAGTGAAAAGCAGTGTTGACAGCCCTAATTGTTAGCGGAAACAATTTCACTTATTTTTAAATCAGAATAGTACGAGACATCTTTAGTTTAGTTTAGTTATACACATCAAACAAAAAGTATATTATACTTTCTTAAAAAAATATTAATAAATTATACAAAATCTCTTACTTTATTATATGGAAGCTTTAGGAAGAATTACATAGTCAAAATGTTATCAGCGAATCTCAAGTAAACATTGACTGCATACGTAGAAATATTACGTTAAATATACATTAATGGTTTATTATTCACTAAACACTAGCATGTGATCAGAATGTGCAATGCGATTGTTTTCATCGTTTGTGTTATCATAGCACTATTTCTTGTTACGTAAGTGTTTTATACTATCATTAATTTAAAAAAATAGGTATTTGAAAGACCGAAGTCATTAATAAATGATTTATAGAAGCACACGTTACTTTGCGGAATTCCATATTACTACAACAGAACTAGAACGGGTATATACCCGTGCGGATTATATTCTAGTTCTGTTATAGTGCCTGTCATTAATAAATATAATATAGTATATTGGCTCTGGGCAATGGACGATTGGATTATTTCATCTATTCTTATTATAAAGCAAAGACCCCGAAACTTATCTGTCTGTATGCGATCGATTTTCTCAAAACCTACTGAACGGATTTTCGTACGGTTTTCACTAACAGATAGTGCAATTCTTCCGGAAGGTTTAGGTTAATATTACATTACAGTTTTATGTAAGTTGTATTGAAGAGGTTGAGCGAGAGGTTGTAAAAAAAGTAGCCGCGTAAACCAGCATGGATACACTAAAGTAATGTACTAGAGAATTGTAGATCTACATAAATTCCAACAACAAGTTCGCAATAGCATGTCTCTATCTCTTATGGTTAAGCCACAATAACTACTACTACTTTGTGTTCAAAAATTTTGTGATAGTCTGATTTCCACGCGTGCGGCATTTGCTAATTAAAAATATTGTACGAATCAATTGTTATTTAAAGTAAAAAAAAACAATTAAGTGAAAAGTCGTTAATTATCATTTTATTCAAATGCTTGAAGCAATTGAATTTTCATATAAGATATTGTTTATAGCCGTGTGGTATCCGGCAGAATAGAATAGACCACGCTAATTCTTACCGAGGTGTCGTAAGAGGCGACTAAGGTAACTGCCGTGTGGTATCCGGCTGGAAAGAATAGACCATCCTCATTTCTTACCGAGGTGTCGTAAAAGGCGACTAAGGTAAATTGCCGTCAGGCAGGCGGCCGGTCGTAAAATACGTAGCCAAATGATATGACAATATGTTTGTAACATGTTGTGCCGACCCCACTAAAAGTGATATAAGGGCAGGAGAATGATGATTTTTATCAGGTTTAGAACACTATTTATATAAGACAATCAAATTATATAAGATCGGTGTAAACTAAGTTAGAAAAACACAACAAACTGTTGTAAAAATAACAAATCTATATTGATATATTTTGCAGAAAGTGCTTTCATTTTATTACTGTAAACAATCGCGTCTTTAGTATTCTATTAAATAGATATTAAGATAATTTACTATCAATTATTAATAAAAAATCCTTAGTTATAAGCGTGCAGTATATAGAGTAAGTAAACTCTCTCCCGTTATCGTCCGGGGTTAATGGTTTTGCGCGGAAAAGTACTAGAACGCCTGTTCAACAATATCAATATTGTAATGCATATGTAGAAACTTATTTATTATTTTGTAAACGAAGAGAATCTTTAATATCAAAGTACCTTTTGGTTTCTTTTGGCTTTTTGAATGTTTTTAAAAACGGCTTTTATTTTAGTTCTGCCCATTCCATACATATAAAATGAAATATAAATCTTAAATCGTTAACATAGATTATAGTATTAGGAACATATGAGTTTATTATGCCGTGTGGTATCCGGCTGAGTAGAATAGACCACCCTCATTTCTTACCGAGGTATCGTAAAAGGCGACTAAGGTAAGTTGACCCACCGTGTGGTATCCGGTTGAGTAGAATAGACTACCCTTTTTCTTAACGAGGGATCGTAAAATACGATTAAGATAAGTTGACGTCAGGTAGGCGACCGGTCATTAATACGTAGCCAAATCAGTTGACAACACGTTTGTAACATGTTGTGCCGACCCCACTTAGACTGGAATAAGGACAGGAGGATGATGATGATCATAAAAGTTAATTAAGGCCGCTACTTACATACGTGAGGAAATAAACAAGTCCATTGAATAAAAAAACAATATATTGTTATACATCGCACGTTTAGTATTAAAGTGGTTTAATTCAAAATAATTATTGTAAACATAATTGAGTTCGCTACATTGTAATTCTTAATTCAATGCCATCTATGACATCACGCTACGAACTAATAAAAAAGCTAATGTATACTTGCTCTTCCAAGTTATGGGTCTGTTTAACTCACGAGTTGTGTAGACTCTACATTACACTCTATTGCAATTTGACACAAAACAACTTATTTGAATTAGGTCACTTTAATAGTAAGCGTTCGATATACTTTTTGAAATAGTTAAAAACAAACTAACTAAAATTTTGTGAACAATTATTTTTCTGTATTATCGCGATAATAAGTAATCGTATGTACTCGAATAGGTAATTCATAAATTGTCTGATAAATAGAGAATAACTTTTTTTTATCAAGTCTTTGTGGAAAAGTACTAGACTGTTTCTTATATAAAACAATGTCAAGTATAAATATGCATCATGCGACATTGTGGGCGGTATTACCGAAAAATTGGCAAGCGAATAAAACTTTGTATACAAACTCAGCTCGGATGCATCTAAACTTGTCTGACACCATTGAGGGGCGAATGAATTTAAAACGGTCTTATATAAATGTTATTTTGTGCACAAATGTATGTATTCCATATGTATCCGCAATGTGACCTATATAAGAAAATTAGGATGTAAGGAAAATTGGGATTAATTTAGTCAATTCCACGCTTAATATCTTTAAAGAAAAAAAATTATATTTGAAGACTTCGCTAATTGATTTGCCCTGAATAATAATGTATTTAAGCATATATACATATTATAAAAGACTGGGTCGAAAGTACCAGACCTCGAGGTCGATCGCGTATGCGTTGGACCTATAAAGGTTTTTGAGAGTGCGTTAAAAATACGTCGAAATGAAACAAATGGGTATTCAGATATCTATTCACACGAAAGCGCTTTTAAAACGCGACGTATTTTTATCGAGCAGTGTTCTATTTTAGGCGTTAGGCGTAAGGCGTTAACCCAAATACCATACGAAACTTCTTATTACGCCTATTGCAGAGTTTTAATGCGACGTATTTTTTACGCCGGTGCTAACGTTAATCTGTTGTCGGTGGCCCTCTTCATGAATGCGCCAGGAAGACGGCAAACAGTGATAAATGGCGAAACATCGTAAGGCGGGCGATATACGCCTCAAGAACGTGACGGCCACGACCGCTCTGACAAGAGCGTATCGACGGAGAAGAAGAAGACATTATAAAACAAAGTCTCAAAAGCTGTCTGTAATTGCTCAATTTTCTCAAACCAAACGGATTTTTGTAAGGTTTTACCAAAATATAGGGAAATTTTTGACAAATAGTTGTGATAATCTGAATTCCACGCGGGCGAAGCAGCCCCAGTTACTTTTTTTTGTATATGAAGAAGGTTAGTGTTTCTTAAGCAAATTAAGCTTTCTTTCTTTTAGTCATGAAAACCGATTATGTGTCGACGATGGGGACGAGCGGTGGGTATGTCAAACTGTAACCGACTAAAACCTGACAGTGCTCCACCATGCTGCTGATGGCAAGGACAGGGTAACGTCGTGCATTGTGAATGGATGCGCATCCTCGTCAGCAGTAGTTCTGTACCCGGTAAGCGCCATCTCCGGGCTAAGTGGCAGTTACCTCTGCTAATCGATGCATCGGGACCACCAGATGCATCGACCGCCTCGGGGACTTCATAAGAAAGCTGCTCTCACCTTTCAGCGAAAGTGTAGCTTAAAACGTTGTTAAGTCTTTAAAATAAAACATTATTTTAAATAGATTTTTAACTGTTACTAATATCTAAATAGTCTTGGTTATTATTAGCCAAATACAAGTCAAACTTTGTTCTTACTATTATTAGAAAACGCTTGAATAAATAAAAGCATAAACTCTAGTGAGACTAAACAAATACAAGAACGTGACTTTGACGCATAGCAATCTCCTCGCACAACGTTTAGCATTTCTCGATAAACGGTTTATTGCTTTAAACGAAACGTCGTACTTCTATATGTATATAAATAACTAACTGCGCCCTACGGTACTAACTGCGGCGAAAAGGTAGTTAATAGGGCAGTTAATATGCATGAAGAGTACGATTGTTCATAGTAACAATGAAGATAATGATTTTAAAGATAATGTTGTCTGTGGTTATCCTATATTATACTTTAACATTCTTTCTTTTTTTTAATATCTTTAACATTTTATTTGTCCATGTACAATTTCCTTTCCTTGTTTCTGCCTTTTATCTGATGGTCACGTAGTATAATGGAGTATAATGGGTAAGTAGATTAGATGTACGAAAATCCACTTTTTCTTAATTTTTATTATCTCGTTAGACTTACAATACAATACAACAAAAAAAATACGGAATGTCCCATTCGTTCAAGCGTGATCCAATTACCAAAGGAAACAGACTAATTTATATATACATACTAGTTGTCCAGCCACACGTCGCTGTGGCTTAGCCTGGTTTTGAATTCCACACAGAACTAAACAAGTAAAAAAATATCGCACCATCCATGAGTCATTCTAAAGATTGTCTGAAAATTTAATTAAATCCTATCCTTAAGAGCCCTTTTCAGTGTCTATATAGGACTTATAGACAAATAATATTTTTTTATAGATATTGGATATGATATATGCTAGCAAAGTCAGAAACCTATTGCACAAAACTATCGTTGCTGCGTTAAAACTCTTGATTTAAAGTAAAAGCCTGTCTCTCGTAAACGCAGAAAAAAATAGAAATGTTAATTTTTTAACGAGTATCTGTAAGACAAGACAAAACTTTTAGCAATAACGACACCTTTGTGAACTTTTATTTAGTAAAAAATAACAGGCGGTAACAATTACTTGTTATTCTTTTTTGCGCAGCTCCCCACAAGACACCCTTTAATCAATCACGTCTAGATTGCTCAGCCGTCAAGTAAATCGAGTTCTTATTATATAACGGTTCTCTTGATAATTGGCTATCACATCCTAACCAATTTAATACACCTTGCATTCTATACATTGCATAATGCATTCTACACTGTAATATACAACTTAGAATGTACGGTTGGAGCGGCAATTCAGTACTGTAAAACAAAAAAGACCTCTCCCCATTGATCATATGGTCTTCGGTAATCCCTTAAAGAGACGTATGACCAGCATCTGTTTTATATTATATGCAACTAGTTGTTCCAACGGCTTCACCCTCATGGAAATCAGTGTGTCACACAAAAAAATGCAAGTGCATTATTTGGTAAAAGTGTAATCAATATGGCATGGCAAAGCTACAATAATTTACCACCCTCATTGGCAGACCGGAACTTAGTGTTAAAATATTTAAAACTAAAATTAAATAATTTTTGTTACTAAAAAGATTTTATTCACTCAATGAATACTTGTCAGATGTATAATTTCATTATGTTATCATGACCTTTATTAATAATAATTTAATAAGATAGCTAATAGCTGTGATAGCCTAGCGGTGAGAACGTGCGACTCTCTAGAGACGACATAGGTTCAAACCCCGGGCAGGCACCAATGAGTTTTTCTATTAAAACTTACGTGTCTAATTGATAATTGCAATTTATCACACGCTTTTCGGTGAAGGAAAACATCGTGAGGAAACCTGCAAATCTCTAGAGAATTCTAGGGATATGTGTAACCTACCAATCCGCATTGGAGCAGCATGGTAGGTCTTAGCTCCAATCCTTCTCTCCAAAAACGGAGAGAGGAGGCCTTCGCCCAGCAGTGAGCATAGATAGTAACAGGCTGTTACTTTAAGATAGTTAAAAGTATTGAAAATAATTTAACATTTACTTGAACTTTTTGTCTTTGTATTAAGTATTCAACTTTGTAATAGTAATAATAATTATTATTATAAAATATATAATAATTTGTAAGTTGCATGTATTTATTAGGAAGATTGATGATACTGTATTATATAATTAACATCTAAATGTTTACACAATCTAGGCAACAAATAAATAAATACAACAAAAAAGACAAAAAAGTTGTTACTGTGAGTTAACTATAATATATGCTATCGGCGACTTTGTAGATCTACAATTCTTTAGTACATCACTTCAATGTATCACAGCTGATTTACGCGGCGCCCGCGACTTGACTTCCCAGCGGCTAGTTTTTTACAACCGCTCTACCTCTTCAACACAATTTACGTAAAACCTTAACTTACTATTAACCTAAACCTTCCGGAAGAATTGCACGATCTTTTAGTAAAGACCACACAAAAATCTATTCAATAGATTTTGATCGATACAGACAGACAGCTTTTAGGGACTTTGTTTTAAGTTTTTATATGTACTAGTGTAGGGGAGTCATATGTGTAAGTGTAAGGTAAATGAGAACGTCACAATAAATAATGAGAGGGAAGACCGAATTAGTATGCTTCATCTTTATCTAATCAGACAAAAAAAAGACAGATAGAAACACCGTCATTTCTTTCATTTCCTTTATTTCTGTTTATTTTAATATGGCATATTTTCGGCTGGGTTCCCTACTATAGTATAATAATTCTATGGTACTAACTGTATGAAATAACAATGTAAAATTTACAGCCTTGCTAATGCATTCGCTTTGCTAGACATAACAATTGAGTGTAGAGGACATGCTGTCAGTCAAAGCAGAAGTTTGATATGTGTGGTTAACCAAGGCGTTACGTCATTCATTCACTCGCCTATGTAATTAAATCTAGGAAAAGATATAGACAATAATAAGAAAAAAGATATAATCAATAAAATATAAGTTACAAAATACCAGAGATCTGCGAAGAGGAGATAGCAATCTTGAATAGCTGGTTATTGTTTCCAATACAGAGGGCAAGAGACCACGAGGCCGGTTGCCAACATAATGTTCTGACCAAGGGAAAGAAGCCACCTCCTTATCCAAATTCTATCAGGCGGTGAAGGCTACTTTAGACCGGAATAGATCGAGGGAGGTCATACGAAAGAAGGGTACAGGTGACTAGAGATCTAATTTAATCGCATCATGATCGATATTCTTGATTTTTTACTTTCATATTTCATGATTTTGGGAATAGCTTATGCCTTTTAAGTGAAAACATTTTCGATTACTAATTTACACAATTATGAAAGTGATTTTATTTATTGAAGAATTTCCGATTTTTCAAAACGATATCGTGATTCTAACACTCGAGTCTTAGCAAGAGACTCTGACAGTCTTTGCCACTGTTACCTAATTCCCTCTAAAATAACAACAAACAACGGCCATTTCTGTACAATACGAAGAATCAATCATAAACTCACATTGCACCAATTTTAAGAAATAAATAAAAAGTAAAGAGAATCTTTAATAATTTATGTATAAAAACCAATACATAAATTATTAAAGATAAATTATTAAGCTAGTTACAAGCCCATACGTGGCTCTTATTCATAAGCCTTTTACGTGGCGTTATCGCGGAGGGAACTATGCTCACGGGCGGGAGCGGTTCCCGCCGGGTATAGTCAGTTTCTATACATTATCAATACCACTCATGATAATTTAAATTAAAAAAAACCGTTTGTCCTCGTTCCAGACGATTTTACTGTTCAAAGTTTATAACTATTATATTTTAACAGTATAAATGCTTAATAAAAAAAAACATATACTTATAAATAAAAAGTATAATTGGCAAGAATTACTATCGCGGCCGCGATGTGACCCGTTTATTTATATAATAATAAGGATGAACCGCGAAAGTTTAAAAGAATTACTTTATAAAATTCTTATCTGTGAATATCGAACTTTAAAATCGTCGTTTTCAGAAGAGGTTTAAATTTTTTAAGCAGAATTTTGTCTATTATTTAAATTGATCTAAAAATATGTACATATAATAAATCAATACACATATATTCCTACCACGGTTTAGTTTCATTTAATGGTTTGTTATCGCACATAGTAACGATCAAGTAATAAAAAAAATACTTAAATAGTTCCGATAATGCAATCCCCTACAACAAATTTCTCCATTAATGTATAATAAATATAATCTAGGCTGTCTAGCATGAAAAATACTTAAAGATAGAATAAAATATTCTATTTTGTGGAGATGAGGACGTAAAAGCATACGGTTTATGACTTAACTCACTCATCTCTTAAGGTATCTAAAATCAGTAACGATGTTGGAGTTGATAATATTGATAAATATTTTCAAATATCTGTATGAACAATAATAGGTACAGAATTTCAATACCAATAAAAAGATATAAAAAGGAACATAAACAATGAAAACGTGAACAACAATTGTAACATAATTGCATAAAAAAATATAAGTAGAGCATTAGTTTCATGAATGAAAAATAATTTCTTAATTAGTTGGCAGCCAAAAATATTCTAGTCATCTATTACTTTATTTATATGACACATACATTAAATTGATATGAATAACTCCGTCACCTATACAGATGGGTGTAATTGAAGGCAACTCAACCCAAACTCACGTGCAGTATCACATAGAAGACCAAGCATCAAAGTTAATACAAAAATGTGAATAGAAATATAAATCAATGTCCATTTGTGTTTTCTCGAATGCATCCATCTAGGTACATAGTTGTACATTATTTTTCTTTTTCTTTCTTTCCATATTATCCGTATTTTACTTCTTGTCTTTTCCTTCTGTTACTCAAAAGAATTGAAAAGATCCCTTATAGAGATAACTCCGCCTTTGTACATGTTTTTTTTCTCTTCTCTAACAATATGTATGAACAGTAAAGAAAGAAATAAATACATTTTCTAACTAATTGATAAACGAAGAAGGAAGATCAAAGAGGTTTGATTAGACATCAGAATGAATGAATCAGCTTTCTGATTCATTCTTACGTATTACATTTAATACGCTTCTTCATAATGTGCCTCAATTGATCTAAATTACTCAAGGAAAATGTGTGATTGTATATTCATAAATCTTATTTTAAAAAAAAAATTATGACATTACATAGCGATAATGTTTGTCGTACCATATTATCGCACCACTTTTCTGCATGACTGAATCAGGCCACTCATTTGGCAAAGCAGGTAGCATAAACTCTGCCAAAAATGTTTCCGTAAAGAAAGCACATTCCTCTTTATTAAGAAAAATTGCAAGAGCTTTTATAAATAACTGTTATATATGGATTGTTGTTAAAACCCGCAATGAAATACTTTAAGATTTTTATTTTAGGTACTTAATAAGAAAATTGTTGAATAACTTCAACTGCAATGTATTTAATTTATATTTGTGTTGGAGCTCAAACTAGTAGCGTCAACGAGTTCGATTGTAACTCGCTTATTTAGATATTCTTGCTTATATCACCATCTTCTAACATATAAAAATGAATGTTTGACTGTATGTAATTTATAGAATCCGAAACGCCTGGACCGATTTAAAAGAAATTATCAGACAATTTTTAGAATTACCCAGCGGATGATCCGTTAAGTTTGGTAGAGGTGACGATCGGAGAATTTGTTGTAAATGTTTAATTCTGTTTCGAGGTGAATTCGAAATCAGACTAAACCACAGCAACGCGTGGCCGAACAGCTAGTATACTATAAAAAAGTACGCCATCGTCTGGCTGTCAGTCTATCTTTGTCATGCATTTAAAAACTTGAGATAAAATTCTGGGAGTGTTCACCGATAGACGGATTTATTTAAAAAGATTTAGTTTTCTCTATATTGATTGAAATATGACTATAATTGTTGAAAATTATAGGAGCTTACATGGAAAACGTTGCTGATCTCTTTGAGATAGAAAAAACTATGTATAGTGCCATTATTTTTTCGTTCATAGCGGCCGAGTAGAATAAGGTAAGTCGACGTCAGGCAATTTTTTTAAAGTTACAATTATTACAGTAGCATGTAATCCTTTTTTAAGAGGTTTTTCGGTAAAATCCTATAAAAGCAACATACATAATTTTTATGTAAAATCCTTAACGGAAGCGTCTTCAATGACAACTGTCAGGCAACTTAAGTTTTTCATATATTTAAACATTTAACGTCATATTTTAACCAATTTATACGAGATCTAAACAAATTCCTAAATCCTCCTCGTGTACTTGATATAAGTCCCTTGAATGTCTAAACTTCAATACTATAAAAAGCTTTCAATACAGACAGTAATTTAGACAGTTACAGGATCATAATTTTGAAATAAAAACCTACGAAAACCATAACAATCTCGCCATTCATCTTTAATAAATATTAGTTATAATTGAGAAGCAGTGTGTTCTCTGTTACAATGTAAGGTTGCCTTTGGCGGTTGACTGGGGGCTATTTTAATCTCTACGAAGCTGAATTACACTTGACAAGTTACTATTACCGCAGAATGTATAAAGATTATAAGTTTCATAACTTCCAATCAGTTTGAAAATAGAGTGTAACAGGATGCTATTTACCCGTTTTTAAATATGTATACTTCGCATCAGGAGCAATAGACTTAATGGGAAGAAAAATTATTATGTCAGAAGGCAAAATCTTTTATCTTACGAGTTCTCGGATTCAAAAAAGGATATGGTAATAAACCATAAAGGCCGAATGGTAGGATATCGTGGCTCTTACCAAACAATCGTTCAAATGTTGGACTAAGTGAGTTTTCAGTGCAATAAATGCACTTTTTTAATATTTACTATTAGCGGTCCGACCACGCGTTGCTGTGGCTCAGTGTGTTTTCGAGTTCTCCTCGAAACAAAACTGTGTTTCACAGTTCAAAAAATGCTTTATCCGCCACCATTTACAAGATTATCCAGTGGTTCAACTTGAAGATTATCTGAAAATTAGATTAAAATCGGTCCAGCCGTTTCGGAGTCAATAAGGAACATATGAAGCCTGTTGTAATTCTTACTTGATCAGTGTGGTATCAATATTTTAAATATTCATTCTACAAATATAAATATGGAGGTATGATTGCCGTCCTATTAGGACGATAAAATGGACAAAGAAGTTCAATTTATCCACGTAACAGAACGGCTTTGTAAAATTGTGGTATAAAACAATACTTATTATCAAACAAAGTCTCAAAAAGCTGTATGTTATCGATTTTCTCAAAATTTACTGAACGGATTTTTGTACGGTTTTCACTATAAGGTGGTGCAATACTTCCGGATGACTTAGGTTAATGGTACATATCAGTATTATTTAAATTGTGTTGAAGAGATCACGCAGTTGTTAAAAAATTTGTTTGCTCGGAGCTGTAGTCGCGTGCGCTGCGTAAACCAGCAGACATACGCTAAAGTAATGTACTAGAGAATTTTAGATGTATAAAAATACTACAAAAAAGTCCGAGATAGCATGTCTTTATCTCTCACGGTAAACTCACAATAACTACTTTTATGTTCAAAATTTCGACAATTCGGGAAAAGTTTCGTAAATCACTGAATTCCACGTGGGAGAAGCCGTTGTAGGGACAGCAAGTATTAATATAATTCTAAGGCTGGAAGTTAAATGTAAATTGCTAGGAGTTAATATATATTGATAACACACTGTAATAGTGAATACACGAAGTGGAATAACGAGTGTAGTCCCTACGGTGACACCAACCGCTTGATTATTATTTATGGTTACAAAGACCCGTTCTATGCGCTCTCTCCTTTACGCCTGCACTTCACTATCGCCGATATTTCGTTGATCGTGTGATCGTCTATAGTCGGCACGATCATCGTCCAAGTGTCCACACTATCATCAATATTATGATACGATATATACGATTATACGTATCACCAGTAGACATGGCCAGAATCACCAATCACTTAGTGATCGTGATATGATACACTCATCATATAGCACCATCGGCATTGACATTTATAATAACCGCTACTACAATTACAATTTTACAATTTTAAATAGCAATCATGCCCTAGCTAAATTTACCAGGCAACAGCTAGAGATTCCCTTTGATCTGAAAAATAGACTCCCGAGTTTAAGGCGATCATAGACGATGCGCGAATACACCCAGGTAGTGTTTCGCTTCTATTGCAGCATCAATTCCAAACGGAGTTATTTGATTTTATTAAGAAATTAATATTACGATGCACATTACAGATACGTGTATAACATTCCATAAATGTTTTATACGTATAACAAAAGCGGTATGTAAGCGTTAATTTGACTCAAAACAGTCCACAGCTAGGCATAGATCCTTAGCAGTAAAAGATTGAAATCGGAATTGGATTTAGATCGACGACACTGTTCCCCTGTTACCCACATATCAGCAATTCTCAAGAGATACGCAGAGGTTTTGACAATGTACAATTTCAAGCGCCTAATCTATATTTATTATAAAAAAAAACAAATCCCCCAAAAGCTGTCTGACTGTATGTGATCGATTTTCTCAAATCTGCTAAAACGATTTTTGTAAGGTTTGTATTAAAGGATAGTGTAAATCTTCGGGAAGGTTTGGTTAATAGTAAAAAAACTCGCCTGCTGAAAAATAAAGTTGCATGCGCCGCGTAAAACAGCAGAGATACACTAAAGTAATGTACTAGAGCATTGTAGATCTACAAAAAGTCCGCGACAAAATGTCTCTATCTTTTATGGTTAACTCAGAATAACTAGTTTTATGGTCAAAATTTCAATTCGGTAAATTTTGTGACACACTAATTTCCACGCGGGCAAACCCGCTGGCATAGCTAGTGTTTAGTAATTATCAATCTAGCACCGATTAAAACTGATAAGTTTTTATATAAAACTAAGGTTTTATTTATTTCTATTTTATTTTATTTTGAACAAGCCGACAATCCTGACAAGTGTTGTTTGTTTGTTTTTAATCTCTGTTGCACATACAGAATATTAATTTGACTGACCCGTTGGCGCAGTTGGTAGTGACCCTGCCTTCAGCTCTGCGGGTCGCGGGTTCGATTCCCGCCTGGGGCCAACATTTTCTATTAACAATTCGTTGGTTCTTCGACCCTGGGTGTATATTAGTATTTAAGTATGTATTTAAAATTATATGTGTAGTGTATTTATTAGTTGTCCGTCTCCCATAACAAAAGTATTAGCTTACTTACTTTGAGGACGGATGACCGTGCGTGTAAGTATCTTATATATATATATATATATATATATATATATATATATATATATATATATATATATATATATTTATTTATTTATTTATTAAACTAATACAAAAATGATATAAAAAAACAATAAGTGTGCAACGGCAGGCCTATTCCAGAATTGGAATCTCTTCCAGCCAACCAGTTGACATATGTGTTGAATTTAAAAAATATAAAGTTAAAAAGTAATGAATACTGTAGTTTCATCACTACATCTTCAACTTAACTTACCATAGACTTTCACAATCATTTCTTCAGACAAACCATGTTTCTAGTAACACTTTGAATTAGAAGGTAAGAAATGCTTGTCGAAACGAGATAGCTTCGTTAATAATTTTTGTTGAGTTATCTAAAGGTTGGTTTTCCAGCGTTATTGTTTCTCTAAATTACTTAAAAGTATTATTTTTTTTATCTTGAAATTGAATTTGACATAAAGAAAACGTATGCTCAAAGTAGCATTTAAACATCGCAAATACTTTGTGTAGTAATTAATGTTCCTATCTGTAACTTGCTTGAACACGAAACAGATAGATAGATAGATAGCTTAAATATTGCCAAAAAGGTCAACGACACACAAAAGTTCAAGGTCAAAATAATGCAAACTTAGGCGCCTTTACAGCAATTCGACAAGAAATAATTTATATTATACTAATTTATAAAAAAAATATAATGTATACCTATGAACTTAAAACGTTAGATATGTAATTTTAAGTATTTAGTGAAGGGAATATTAATACAGGTACCGCAAAACAAATAAAAAAACACGCATACCTTTTGTCAGGTCAGTATCTTGTATGTAGAGGAACTAGTAAATCCGTACCACATCACAACACGTTTTTTTTTAAGTTACGACACAACAATGATCGAAAACGAAAGTGTTCTATTTTGTTTACATGTGTAGCGTTTCGGCGTAAGCCGTCGACTGGCGGTAAGGACGCGAGAAGGTCGCGTGCACAGCCGCGCATGCGTCTTGGGCTCACCAGCTAACACTGCCAACATCCTCACCTTCAAAATTTCTCAACATTCCTAATATTGCAAGGCCTTAACATTAACCTTTTAAAATTAGCAAAAACAATCCAAAAGAAGAACAAAATGGCAATTCAAATTGGCAATGGCAAGTGATAGGTTCACGAAGAATATAACACTTTCAAATTTCCTAATAAAATAAAAAACTTTCCAGATTTTAATAAGGTTACTAAAACTAACCCATGTCGTGCGACTCTCTAGAGACGACATGGGTTCAAACCCCGGGCAGGCACCAATGAGTTTTTCTATTAAAACTCATGTGTCTAATTGATAATTGCAATTTATCACACGCTTTTCGGTGAAGGAAAACATCGTGAGGAAACCTGCATATCTCTAGAGAATTCTAGGGATATGTGTAACCTACCAATCCGCATTGGAGCAGCGTGGTAGGTCTTAGCTCCAATCCTTCTCTCCGAAAACGGAGAGGAGGCCTTAGCCCAGCAGTGGGCATAGTAACAGGCCGTTACTTACTAAAACTAATAGATATAAAAAAATATTTAAAGTTTTTTTAATTTTTAAATGTAGTATATATATATATATTTAGTTTTAAGTATTCATAAATGTCTAGAAATCTTATATGAACGAGCGGAGCAATGAGTTATATATAATTATTTCAAAATCAAATTACCTATGTATTTAAAATTGTAATAGCGAAAAAAAATTAACAAGTAATATGTTACTCTAGATGAATTAAAATGTTAATATACTACTGATATAATACCATCTGTTAAAAAGAACCGAACTAATTTTGTTAACATTAAACTTAAAAGCTCCCCAAATCCCGTTCTTATTCTAGTCTATCCCCCCATTTGTCAAGTTAATGTATCCATAGTGTGGGTACTGGGTAGACGCTCCAACTAACCAACAACTACATATATATCATTTGTTACGAAAAACCTAAGTAGTTCAGACTGATAACTATCAACTAAGTGATACCACCTGCAATACGTCTTTTCTATCCGCATTAACTTTCAATAATCTAATATAAAACAAGGAAATTGTGACTTCCGTTTCGCTACACTGAGTGAAAAGTGAAAACACATTACAGTTGAAACAATCGAATGTTTCCAACAGAATGCACTATTGAATGAATGATATACATCAGCGGGCATAAAAAAGTTTCAAAATAAATTAATGTCAAGTCCTTCAAACTTGAACAAAATTGTTACGGTTAACGGTTCCCGTTACATTGGATGTAAAAAAAAGTAAAGTAAAGTAACAGCCTGTTACTATGCCCACTGCTGGGCTAAGGCCTCCTCTCTCCGTTATTGGAGAGAAGGATTGGAGCTAAGACCTACCACGCTGCTCCAATGCGGATTGGTAGGTTACACATATCCCTAGAATTCTCTAGAGATATGTAGGTTTCCTCACGATGTTTTCCTTCACCGAAAAGCGTGTGATAAATTGCAATTATCAATTAGACACATGAGTTTTAATAGAAAACTCATTGGTGCCTGCCCGGGGTTTGAACCTATGTCGTCTCTAGAGAGTCGCACGGTCTCACCGCTAGGCTATCACATTGGATGTACATGCATATTATCTTATATTTATGCACTGTCAACTGCAGTACACTAGATGGCGCTATATGCACTATTCAACGAAACTATAGACGTGATAAACGAGTGATACATGAACAATCTACTATATATTAAATGTATTTAATATCATAATATTACATAGCGGGGTTTGTCTCTCCATAAAAAATTTCGTCACGAACAAATCTGGTAAAAAAAAACAAATTTCTTAAAATAACAATCTCGCTTGATTGGTCTCTACAATTCGACATAATTTCAACATAAAGTGCAATGCATAAGCTGTTAAAAATAAGTTTTATTTTTTTGAATACATTATTTTTAAGATGGTTATCCCGAACAAAAGGCATACTTTATGTTAAATACTTTTGTATCATAGACTTAAGACTACTAACTAAAACACTTTGTATGTTTACAGCAGCCTTAGATTAATACTACTAAAAATTGTGAAAAATGTACCCTTTTTGTTTTTAATCAAAATAATGAAACTAAAATTTGAATATTAAAATAGAAAATTGTTTTCAGTTATAGCTTATAACTTTAACCTTGCTATAAACGTTTCCTTCGGCAACCTTGCGCTTTTGTTTAAAATTAAATTTTAAATTCACGTCATCATAAATATACTAAAACGTTAACATTAGTCTATACACTAATTTTCTATTTTTGTTAACACGGTACATTCCGTATCTTAAAGCTTTATTTTTATATATTAAGTAGATGCCCTAGTATGAAGTAGAGGATGAAATTTGATACCCAATTAATGATACAACACTAAACGTTTACGTGGTGCAATTTTTTACAAATCCATGTCGCAGATGCATGATGCACATCTCGTATTGTCTTAAAATTTTAAATTGTTTCACACAGAGTTATTGTTTCCATCCTGTATAAGTTGAAGTTATTGTTTCGACAACAAAAAAGTTTTTGTAACTATATGAACATAAGCTTAGTAACAGGACACATAAAAATAAAAGCTTACGAAAATGTACTAATATTCCAAATTTATTTCATATTTACTGCGATTATTTAAAATTACCTTTTTTTCTAATTAATATTTACATAGTAAACAATCATTAATCTCTTATCTACACTAAAGGCATCGTAGTTTATTCGATGATATTATTGTGATTTTCCATGGCATTACAGATTCAGAAAGACCTAAGTCTTTCTGAAACATCGGCTGTTTTTTTTAAGTGACTTATCAATTAAACACAGTATTCATATCGCTGGAAAGCTGTAGAAAATTTTCAGTTCTTTGTTATGTTTTTCTATTCTACTAGTTGCATCGAGTTTAATCCTAACATTTTTAGCCTGCGTACTAATTACGTCAATAAAAAAATCCGTATTATTTAAAAATTATAAACGTTTTATTTTATTATTAATAATTGTACTATCCAGTAGAAATTTTGTGTTCAAATGTATTTCTAAACGGTTCAATGACAATGATGTCTAGATTGTGGTTATATTTGGTGATTTGTAACAAACTATATATTTTTCAAGTAGTATATTATTTTCAAATGTAAAAAATATCATGAAAAAATCAGACACCATATTAGCCTCTCAGAGTCTAATCATTCATGCTGGCTTGTTATAATTTAAAATAAGATACATTTATTCAAGGCCTGAGGATAGAAAAAGAAATATTATTATTACTGTTTTAAATATAAATTGTATAATAATTTACAATCGATTTATCAGTGCTAACTGATCCTATCATTCATACTATTTCTGTACCTATGAAACATATATAACAATAACAATGTGATGCTCAGGCATCAATACTATTGTACACCATACAATACTGAGAGTTGCAACCAAATTCTAAGCAACATCACTTCCTGCCCCACCCATTTAAAATCATATATATAGTCCACAATTAATATTACAGTAGATCATATCTCTCTATAATTAGATCATAAATTAACATACCATAATACTACAAATCCAAAAACAATGGCATCGTATTGTATAGTATGTATTGTTACAGTACAAATGGGACACCTATTTTATCTTTCTTTTGCAACTTATATCTATATCTATAAAGGAAACAAAATTGAAAATCCATGATAACAAGCTCGTTTTGTAATTTTATTAATGTAAATTTGCAGATATAATTAATACAAATTATCGTCATATAAATCAGGATCCATGGTAAATAATATTACTATTAATTGGTTAAGGTCACTCTGTCACTGCCCATCAATTACAGCTGGACCATATACAATTTTAACTTGTTCAAATATAAAAAGGCAGTCTCGGAAATGTGGCTTTACAAATATCATCTTATTTCTAAGTTTACATTATGAGATTTTTTTATTGTGATAGTGATAAAAGACAAACTTAAACTATGTGAACATTATACCAGAGTAGCTACATGCATACATGAGTTGCATTGGTTTCTCACATTCTAGGTGGTGTTTGGTGCAACTATATTAACTATCATATTCTAAATGTTCAATAATGTGACCAAGCTATATTGTCTATATGTCATCATACATCACAAAATATTTACTACAGCTATCTGTACAATTTTGGAATTTGGAGATTTATAAATGCCAATCTAATGTCTGATTCTACTTTTTTGCGCAGTAGGTGTATTATATACATTTCTACTGTCAAATATCTAAAACTTTATTATGCATCACATTTTCTATATGCACACAATTTTATTCAATAATCAAGGACTGCTAACAAAACAATCTAGATACAAATTAAACTATTCACAAACAAATCCATAAATAAACTTTGATTATAACATAAAATATTGAAATAGTATGTTGATACTACTGATTGTTGAATGAATGACAATTCACTAAGGCAGAGAGCAATTATTCCTCAGACTCATTTTGTTCTGACTGGGTTGGCTGCAACCAAGGGTGCTGAAGGCACTCATATGCAGTGGCTCGCCGATTGGGATCAAAATCTAACATAGGCTTCAAAAAATCGGCAAACTCCTCTGCATCATGTTGACTCCATTCATATTTTTCTGTGAGAACAGACACCAAGCCCCAAGGTTTTAAGCCAGTGATATTTCTTAATTCACCTTTTTTATTAAAAAATATTTTTGAATACTTTCCTGATGCAGCAATTCTTTTAGGAATGTCTCCAAGTAACTCAATAATATGGGCAAGGTGATCTTCATCCCGGCTATATCCATCTCCTGAATGAGGTTCAAAAAGATAATCTCCTGTGGCTAGCTCAAATGCCATACATGCAGTACTCCATATATCTGCAGAAGTACCATAACCTGCACTAAGTAAAACTTCTAGGGAACGATACTGTCTAGTCTGAATGTCTTCTGTAAAATGTCGATGCACCCAACAAGCATTACCCAAGTCAGCAATTTTTACCTCAACTTCACATATGTCAAATGCAGGATCTGGTCTCTTATCAAGAGATTTGCCTTTAAGCTGTGAATTAAATGATGGAGGAGTATCAGTCATTTCTCCTTCAGACATAGGAGTGCCTGTGTCATCACCACAACCATATTGCTTATTTCTTATCTGCACAGCTTCTGCATCAGTATCAAAAGCTTCATCATCTGCCTTTTGCATATCATTAATACCATTTATATTACTTTCATTATCTGACCGATTATTCTCAATAACACTCTCATCATCTGGTGTCGGTGGGGAGTCATCGTTGTCCTGAGACATAGGTGCAGAATCACTGTTAGTACCTACCTTTTTTTGCTCTTCCATTTCTTCTATTTGTTCCATTTGTTTTTTTAGAAGCATAGACTGACGTTTGGCTTTTTTCTTTAATTTTTTCTTTTTATTTCTACTCATCTTGCCAGTTACTACCTGTTCCTGAAACTCCTTAGGTGCTGTGCTGATGAGAGAATGAGGTAATCTGAGGCCTAGGGAATGTAGTTCAGTAGCTTCAGCTGCCAATTTACGAATGTAACCTTCATCAACACACACTAACACATTCTCAGGCTTTATATCCGTATGAATTATTTTACATTTAGTGTGTAGGTAATCCAGGGCCTCGAGCACTTGGCGTATTATAGTTTTGACATTTTCACGAGGAATGCCTCTGTAATTAGACTTTAATATCAATTTCAACAGGTGATGACCTAACACCTCAAAAACCATACAAACATGAGTCCCATTCACCCCAGTAATTTTAAAATCGTTTAGCAGTTGAACTGTTTTATTTCTTTTAGGATCGGCAGGATCACTATCGCGAACCGATTTCAATATCTTAATTTCGTCTAAGGCCGTTTCTGTAAAATGAGGAGCAGATTTAACAACTTTTAAAGCAACAAACCGCTTATCGACAAGATCCCAGCACAGCCACACCGTAGAAAAATGACCCCAGCCCAATTTCCTAGTGACGTGGTACCGATTCAGGAACAAATCTCCAATTTTGACAGGATGGTATCCACCTTTGCAGTAGTCGGCACTGTCCTCCTGCTCTTCGTCATCACTAGCATATTGCTCATCCTCGTCCTCCTCAATAGTTTCATTGGAGGAACTATGTGTTGGTTCGAGACGATTCTGGTTTTGATTGCGCAGCCCGTTTCCTTGTCCACCAGCGCCGTGATCTTCCTCACGATTTTTCTTCTTTCCTAGTTTATGCCTTTTCTTTTTCGCCTGAATGGCGAGTACTCTTCTGTTTACATCTGATTTAGAACTCATTTAGTAAATTAAAACACTTTCAACAAGCTTCAATTTAAGTAAATTTATCTTTTCATCTCAATCTTTTTGTTTGAGTATGGCGGCCGGTTTTAGACAGAACAAAATGCGCTCGAACATGAGCCGTTTAAGTGTTGCTGTCAGAAAATAGACTAATATTTTGAGTAATAATTTCTACAATTATAATTATTTTAAAATATTACAGGTGTTTTTAATTTATTTGAAGAAATAGGTAATACACTTCACACCGTCATGTTTAAAATAGAGGATTTATTATTTACCGTGTTTTTTATAAGAAATATTAGTCTATGACGCAAGTCACAACTCACAACTAACAACCATAGAGTTTAATATACAAACAATAAGGAAAGTATTATCATAGAGTTAAAATACTAGAATAGAATAGGTAGGTCTATAAGTACGAGTGTCGCAACAAATCATAATAGAGGGAAGGGGAGAGGAAAATTCACAAAATGTTATAGCTAAAAGACAAGTCACTATCATGTTAATAACTATATTTTAAAGTATGTAAGTATAAGATAGTGTTACGGTAGAATTACACTGATAACATTAATCTTTTAAATTTAATAATCAGAGGTCTTCATCCGTTCGTTTTTATTTCTTAGGACGTCTACTATCACCTTTTTGCCCGAAAGATGCTAAAAGTGTCAATCACCATCAACAGCAGCAATACTCAAACGAAAAAGGGAATCGAATTTTTTCTTTACCATTTAAATGATCTTTAATTTTGTAAAAAAAAATTGTTTTATTTTAAACAGTCTTTTCAACAACATTACTTGATAAATAAAAATGTTTATATCTGTGACAACCTGTAGTGATATAATTTTTTGTTACATTTTCCAAATTCTTAAATACGTTGTTACCCATCTAAACAAATAAATAAGCTACATAAATTAAAATTATTAAGTACTTCAATAATCATAAAAAGTAAAGCTTATGCGGTCATAAGTTTTATATCATATTTTATCAAGAGTCATAGGTTCAGTTAGTTTGCTGATTTTTTTTAGTTTCCTTTTCAGATATCCGCTTCACAGGTAATAAAACGAGACCACCAACTGTTATAAATATCCCAGCTGTATAGAAAGCTACCGAAAATCCATACATATCTTTAAGCACACTTGCGCCTGGAGTACTTATCAAACTACCTAATCCTTGAAATACAAGTATTACACCTGTCGCATTCGTTAAATTGTCTAATCCATATAAAGAGACGATCACCATACTCCTTAGTGATGTTGCACTAGATACAAAAAATCCATAAACAAAACAGTAGAAATACTGATAATATAAATTAGATGATAGATCAGACATAATTGTAAATAAACCAGAAATTAAAATAGAAGAAATGTATACATTAAACGGGTCAACTTTGCAAGCAATACCTCCTAATATTAGTCTACCTAACGCATTTGATAATCCTATAGCACTTACAAAAAACGTACAGTGCTTAGGATCAAGTCCTGCTGCTATATTCTTGTCTTGTATAAAAACATAAGGTATTAAGAAACCTAAAAAAATTAAAAATCCACCTAAACATAAGCATAGAAATGATTTTTTTCCTAATAACTTAGGGTCCATCATTGTTGCCAGTACTCTTCTAACTGCTGTAGTGAATACTCCCCTCTTCTCATTTAAATCCACTGCAGTTGCTGCTCTGGATACAGCTAGTTGGTACTCTAAGCCAGTTTTAGAAGCAGCCGTAGTCATCATACTTTTCTGGTAGGCTGGCAATTTCTCCAATTTTCCTTCATAAAAGACATCATCTCGATACATCGGACGTGATTGTGTTACATGTTGTTCCCAATTACATAAGCGTCCCCAGCAGCCACTTTTCTGAGTTTCTTTGACTGTTACCGTTACTTCAATAGGTGATGACTTAGTTTTATCTTGCATACTTGTTTTTGATATAATAGACTTCACTTGCTTTAGTTGTCTGGGGCTAATACCGCCTTGTGGAATATTTGCAGTAAGCGTCAGCTTCGATACCGCAGCTGTAGAAGGTCCTGGTTGTGCAGCTGATGTACCTGTATTATCTTCAACTACTGTAGCTGCAGTTGGGAAATTTAAATTTGAAACTGCGCAAAATAAGCGTTCCGTAGCTGTCGGCATCAAAATGTTGTCGTCCACTTTAGTACGGGATGCAGCCAGTCGTAAACCAGCTGTAGAAAGATTTGGTAAATAGGTTACAGTTCGCGTAGGATCATCTGTAGTTTTAACGACAGTAAATGAGAGTAATGGTTGGAAAGTCATGCCGAAAAAGTAAATTAAACCAATAAGACCCGAGTGTAATAATGTTATTGTCCGCCAACCAGCTAATTTGACTAAATAAGAATTTAATGGAAAAAAAGCCATGATACCAATACTTGATCCGGATGAAGCTATAGCTAATGCTATAGATCGGAGTTTCTCGAAATAAAAGCCTACTATAAGCCCTGATGACATACTCACTAAGCAATACCCAAAACCAGCAATTGCTCCATAAAAAATACAAAAATACGTAAAATTTGTTGCAAAATAAGAAGTGAATAAAGAAAATGAACTAAGAACAGATCCTGACATTATGCAGGCTCTAAAGCCGAATCTGTTTATAAATGCAGATGCCAATGGACCGGCAATATAATAAATTGCAATAGCTAATGAATTAACAAACGTTGTTAATGAAACTGACACATTGAGATCATTTGAAATATCATTCATGATACTTCCAAACGTAAAAGCTACACCATCTAATATAAAAACACTAATAAAAGAAGAGATTACGACAACCCATCCCCAACCACCCTCTTGTGGCACTAATATTTGAGCAGCGATTTCAGTCTCTTCGCCACCTTCACGTTTATCAGGTCTTGTAACTATTCTGCTTGGAGCTAATAAACTCTTCGCCGTTTCGTTTTTAACTAAAATTGGCTTGGGTGGCATTTTTCAACATTTTCACATAAGGAAAATTCAGAATAATGATTAGCTTTATTGAAAAGATATAACCTGTTTGACATATTTCAAAGATGATGCAAATAAGTCTCAACTGTTATATCAATTTAGTTTTTATATCAGTTATCAAAATAAATCTTCATTATTTTCAACTTAAATTATTATAATAAGTAATAGTCAAAAATGTATACTTTGGTACATAAGCAGGAAGAGAATACCTAACCTTATGAATATAAAAACTTAAAATCATAAACCTTAATCAAACCAGAAATATACTCATATTTAAAACGATCCTATTTATGCCTTAGATATTCAAAACGTGTGCAAAAGAGGCGCCATTTCGTTGGGCGCAGCCAGTTTATTATTTGATTAATTTAATTATTCTCATAAAATTAAGGCTTATCCATCTTGTTGTAGTGAACGATATTCGGTAGAACTTTATGGTACATTATGTTTTCTGTGGGTACATTTGTCTATGATTTATCTGTCATAGGATTGGTATAAATTTCTCATTTTTACCAGTTTTGGAGGGAAATTGGAGAACACTGTAGAATCCACCAGACCAGTAGAATAAAATTTGTTTATTTCATTAGCTTTTTTTATGCACAACAATGTCTCAAACAACGCTTACAACATTCTTTAATAGCAGAAAAAGACCGGCCACGGAAGAAATTGTAAATTCAAAGAACAAAATAGCACACATTGACCGTGCAGACTCCTCAAGTAAATTAAGCAGAAAACCTTTACCCAAACAGAGTGATATCTTTGCGAATAATGTTAAACAAATAGCTATAATTACAAATACTAAATTGGATAATGAAAAGGAACCCGAAGTGCACTTGTCAAAAAACGAACTTTTATTGGAACCGCCAAAAAATTTAGAAGTATTTTCAAAGAAAATAAATACTTCGAATTTAGTTAAAAAGATCGATTCTGCTAATACAGAATCAGTTTGTGCCGCAAGAAAAGAATTGAGCTTAGGTGACTTAAAAAAAAAATTAGCAGGAAGTGGTAAACTAGCTCAACTCAGGGCCACAGCTGATAGGCTCAGCAAAGGTATACAACAGCTCAAAGATTCCAGCGACAAGAAAAACCTCAAAGAATTCAAATCAATTCATGTGGACGTTCCTCAGAGGTATAAATATTTAGTAACTTATGTTTATGTCATATTTGTAATATGCTGAATAAATGTAAATTGTTTCCACTTTACATTATCTTGCTGCTCTTAGGTGAGAGCTTTAACAGATTATTACATTTCAAGGCGTAATAATCATCTTGTAAGATTGAACTAATTAATATATTAAATATTTAAATCTACATGGATTGATGTTCCAATATAAATACTCTATTTTTATTTTCTTATTTTTCTTTGATGTATATGCTAATAGTAATGATTAATTTATGCCTCATAATATTATATCTTATATCACATGATGGTTTTAATTATAACCTTGGTTTAATGTTTAAATGTTTAATGTTTGTGGTAAGAATGTTTTAAATCTTACATTGCATCTCCCTATTTCTGATTTTAATTATCAAAATTTATCCTTCTAATAGAACCTTGAAAGTTTTTTAAACTTTGTTAGTCTGTAATAAAATACTCATTTAATGATACAAACTCCAATTTCATTTATTAATATTATTGTTAATTATTTTAGAACCTTTACCTTTTAACCTTTTTTTTGCTAGAATATTTTATTGTAACTACTTTCACTATATTTTATAATCTTTTGACCCTTAATTTACTTCTTTTTTAAATACTAACATCTCATAATTCAGAAGTTTGGAATCCTTTTATGATGTAATAAATATATTCAATAATATATTTTTTCTCTATTTTTACTAAGTATAGATTTAGCCACAGAATGCTTATATTTTAATTACACAATTGTTTTTCCCTGTTATTTTCTTTATATATATTGAAGCCATTATGTAGTTTATAGTAGCTATAACTCAACTATTTGACTGTGCCACATGGGTTAAAAAATTAGGTTCATTTATGAATATTAAAAAAATAGTTTGTAACTTAACATAATAAGTTTGAATTTTTTTCCAGTCCATGCAAGAAATTGGCTGCACAAAATGACTTATTGTCACCAAAAAAAGAAAAAGATTGTGTTGTTTCCCAACAAAGGCCCCTGATATCTCCCAGAAAAGTTTTTGTAAGCCCTGTGAAAAGCCCCAGCAAGGTTAGTTTACTATGAAATTAATATATTTTAATTATATACTTGAGATACTTTCTAAAATCTATATCATTACATTGTATATATTTTTTTATTTTATCTAGTTAATTATCTTAATTACTGTACAATTTGTCTTTATATTTCACTCATAGCACTACAATGTTTAAAATCAACATTATGAATGTTTCTATTTACGAATATCATTAATATTTCAAGGCCTTCTTTAATTGGAATAACTCACATAAAACTGTTTACAGGTTCCTGCTTATCTAAAACATGCTTCTCTGGCATCATCTTCATCTAGTTTACAATTGCCACACCATTATAGATTCCTTGCCGAACTATTTCGTGGTATGGAAACTGTTGTTGCACTATTGTACAATAGAAATGAGAAGATTACTTTCAGCAAATTAAAACCATCTGTACAAGAAATGCTCAAGAAAAATTTTACAGAAAAGCACCTGGGTCAAATCAAACATTTAGTTCCAGATTTCTACAATTTTGAGGTGCAAAAAAATAAAAACTTTAGCAACACATCTCACAAGGAATCATATGAACTGATTATTTCTCCAAATTTCCCTAATGATATAAAATTGATGAATCCAAGTGTGCTATTAGAGAGACGAAGATATTTTTATGATACATTGTTAAAATCTGTCATGAAGCATCATGCACAATTTTGTGTATCACTGGACCCACCAATTGAAATTCCAGATAATAAATTAGTGCGCTGGCATCCGGAATTTGAACTAGAGAAAATTCCTGAGATTGAAAGTGCTAAGCTACGTGAAATACCCAATACTGAAAAGTATTCTTCTGCCCAGGATGTCCTCGCAAAGGCACGAGAATTGTTTAAGTGCAACACAAAGATGGAACGTGCATTAGAAAAACTTGCGCAAGCAAAAGCAAGGGGCTTAACCGAACAAGAGCAAGCTGCCACTGGCATTAAAGATGGTCCAAAATCAAATAGTGTCACTACACAGACATGTCAACCATTACAAAACAATGTTCAGATTTTGAATCCTGCCCTTCGTAACTTGCCAGCAGCGTTATTAGAAAAAGTCAAAGCAAAACAGGCAGCTAAGGCCCTTGAAGCTATGACTAGGACGTCTGAAAATGAGCAAAAGTACTTAGTTTATAGTCGGCTGCCAGATTTAGCAAGAACATTGAGAAATATATTTGTGACAGAGAGGAAGAATGTGTTGGCTTTAAATGTTGTGCTGTCGAAGTTGGATAGTAGCTTTAAATCGAATGTATCTGCTTGTGATCTACATAAAGATATCAAACTACTTGCAGAAGAGGTTCCCAACTGGATAAAACTTCACGAAATAAGAAACACTACTTATTTAAAGTTGGACAAAAATGCTGATTTAAAATCCATTACTTCACAATTGGAAACAACAGCACACAAATATAAAATTGATTAACATTTTACAAAGACTTATTCTATGCATGTTATAGATTCTTAATGAATTCTTTTAGTTAAGAGTACAATTTACATACTTTACTATTAAATAGCCATTATCATGTTGAAAATTTCCTTAGATTATAGTTAGTTTCTTTAAAATGCAATAGTAATATAAAGCCTGACATTAAATTTGTAATCTTTTTGTATGACATCACTAATGTATAAGAAAAAAACTTTGACATTTCATTCATGTATGTTAAGACTTATTACTTAAGATTGGGTTTTGAATAGGTGAAGAAAATTAATAAAATTTTCTATGATATTTCTAGAATGTAGTTTCTCGTAATTATTAAACCACCTTACTTAAGCATTGTGCAAAATGTATTCTGACATCAAAGTATTTATGTATCATTTTACAAAAGTATTTTTTAGTTATTTTTCTTTATTTTTCTAGATTTATTTGACGAGTTTCACAAAAAAAACTCACAATTTATAAACTAGTGTTTGATTAAATTTACAAAACTATCCTCATTTGTTTTATTTTATATTGAATGTTGGATGTTAAATAATTGGAAAAATTCTACCATTTTCCATTTCGTGCATTTTTTTTTACATTTATTTTCCAACTAAATCGTAAGCTTTTATGTAAATTGCAATTTGAGATTTTTCGAGAAGTGAGATGGTGGGTCTGAGCTCTACATCCATTTTCTTATTGTGAGTATTACAGTATGCCGTAAAGGCCTAAGGAAATTTTAAGTTTTAAAAGTGTATACAGTGTACTTTATACCCATGATCATTATTTACTTATAGATAGAAATAATTATACAAAAAAGAATTGAGTACATTATATTACTTATTACGACTAGGATTTAAAATTAATGTAGTATACAAATGACGACTTCGGCGGCGCGTTTCGAAAGTCAGTTTGTGACTTGCTAAGTTGCTAGCTAATTTCCAAAGATTGTGGAACCGATTTATGTAGACAGCCAATGGTTATCTATGGTTAATGCAAACGTCAACCTCCACATCGACCTTGACCCCTCCACCATAGCTTATCGCGTGAACCGCTTTCCGAAGACTTAATTCGAAAAAGTAATTTACCAAATTTATATTAGTCGCTTGCACATTCCAGTAAGTTCGAACCACAAAGCGGCCTATATAGGCCGCTTTGTGTTTGTCTATCAAGCTTTAGGTCATATGACCTTGATAGAGATACATAATAAAAACGAAAACAATAGAAAATTAATATTATGCTAAATGTATATTATGATAATCCCCGCCACCACAATACAAAAGCACTACTCATGCTTAAGAAAAAATGTACTGTAAAAGAGCATCTGAAGGGGAACGTTTCAAATTGTTCGATAATATAAGTTGAATTTTAAATAAGATTACAGGACACACGAATAGGAAAGTTTATTCCTGCGGATAAACAAAAGTCATTTCGAAGATGACACCTGATAGTGATAATATTCCAAATATTTTATAGAATTAATCAACTATATCACGTTAACCGCTTTCCGTAATTCGAAAACGTTAATTTACACCCTTATATCGGTTACTTGTGCATTCAGTTAGATCGAACCACATGTGCCAATATTATATACTTAATATTGGCGTCTACAAAGCGGCCTATATGACCCTGATAGACATTCATAATACAAACAGATGCCGGCGAAGACTAGGTCCGAACTTTGTACGGTTGTACTTTGACGCCACTCTTCCGACGGCGTGATAATCAATCACAGTCATACCTACTGTCCTCTACACCACGTCGCCCTAAGCTTTGGTCTGGCTTTACAGGACGTAGAATCCATAAGAGAAACGAGATACTTGTAACAATTTACTCATAATAAATTATGTTAGCTATTATTAGTATGTTCTTCGCAAACTTATGTGATAAGGGTAAATGAAACTTGTACACCTTTATAGTGATTATCCCATATCCTTTATAGTTTTAAATTATTTTTTTCAACGAAATTATTCTATTTTAATTATGTATACTTATATTATTACGAAATTCCGATATAAATTTATCTGTATTAAAATAAAATTATATATGTATTTACAAAAAAAACATTAAGTTGATCTAGTTATGTCACGTAGGCAATCTAGGTCATAGCGTATTAAGCCGCAACGTTAGCATTTACCCCAATTCAATATTGTCAATAACATCTCAAATGAGGCAAGTGCGTGATAAAAATTAATGTTTACTTTCATATAATTTACGAACGCAAACAAAATGTTGCATCTCAATGTTATATATTTTATTTCTCTTTAAATAATGTCGAGAATGTATTTTATTCTATCAAATACGATTATTTAAAATTTTGTAGAAGTTGAAAACCTTTAAATTCAAATTCACAATATTCTTTATTCAAGTAAACTTGTAAAGAAGTGCTTTTGAATCGTCAACTCTACCGCTGGTTCGGAAAGCCGTTCCTAGTGAGAAGAGCCAACGAGAAAGTCGGTGGTTGCTCTTTTCAAATATAGTTGTTATAACTAGTTACATTTGGTCATTACTATCTTGTACAGAGTAGAGGAGTGGTACACATTTTTATCATCCATATAATCCTCAATAGTATAGTAGGCTTTTTGTATCAGCCTCCCTTTAACAGTGTTATTAAACTGCTGTAGTGGCAAAGATAAAATCGATTGCGGAATTTTATGATAGAATCTTATACCCAAACCCACAAACGACTTATTTACTTTTGCAAGGCGTAAAGCAAGAACCGCAAACTTATGTCGGTTCCTAATTAGTCTATTATATACATCGCCAAGTTTACGAAGTCATCCTAGTTTTTTTACTACCTTAAGAACTGATTTATAGTAGATTAGAGTGCAAATAGCAGACCTACGCATGTGCTGCTAAATTTAGGTATATATCACAATAGGCTTATACAAGCACCTATGAATAATCAATCTATAAGATACCACTGAATCCAAAAGATGCTCCTAACTGGAATACTATCACCATCAGGGGCCATCTTCGAAATGACTTTTGGATAGCCGCAGGAGAAAACCTCTCCATTCTTGAACATGTCACATTTTATTTTAAATTCAGGTGCTTTTTTACTGTTTTTTTTTTTATTTTTCCTTGCGCAGGAAATTCGTACAGGGATTCTTTATGTAATGTAAAAAAGGTAAATCTAAAAAAGGAAACTTTTCCTTGCATAATGGTTTTCCTTAAAGTTTGCTTATAATTAACTTGATCTAAGGCCTGAGCGTTTGAGTAAAAGCGAGTCCAGGGGATCTTATGCATTTTGTGAAGGTCCATATCTCTAGCGCATGCAATCGTCTATAGCCGTCATTATTTAAGGTTCTTGATTCACGGCAAGCAAAGATAAAAGCAAGAAAAAAGAAAGTGGACCTGATATATAACGTGCTAAATGCGATGCCTAATAGAAAATGTCTCGCACAGTATTTTAGACAGTCTGTAAAAAGCCGTTTTAGCTTGAGTACATGTACATTTTTTTTTGTTACCGAAGCCCGCAATAATTTTTGTGCATAAGAATATACATCATAATAAAAAAAACTTGGCGCAGTATATAATAGACAAAGTAGGAACCGATATAAGCTTTCGGTTCCAGATTTGCGCCTTGCAAAAGTACGTAAGTCGTTTGTGGGTTTGGATATAAGATTCTATAATAAAATTCCTTAACTAACTTTGCAAATACAGCAATTTAACAAACACTTTTAAAAAATATTACTTAGAAGATAAGAATGCGTGGAAATACCTACTCTTCGACCCTGTACAAAACAATATTGACTAAAAGTAACCAGCATTAAGAATTAAACTATGAAAAGAGTAACCGCAGAGTTTCTTGCTGACTCTTCTCGGTAGCTTCAATACTTCCGAACCAGCAATAGATTTAAAAATTCAAAAGCTTTTGACTGGCCCGTTGGCGCAGTGGGTAGTGACCCTACCTTCAGCTCCGCGGATCGCGGGTTCGATTCCCGCGAAGGGTCAACATTTTCTATAAACAATTTGTTGGTTCTTCGAGCCTGGGTGTGTATTTGTATTTAAGTTTTTATTTAAAACTATATATGTATATATTTACCAGTTGTCCGTCACCCATAACACAAGTTACTTTGGGGATGGACGACCGTGTGTGTGTCCCATATATTTATTTATTTATTTACAAATTTACTTGAAAAAAGAATATTTTTTATTGAATGTGATATGAATATCCTATCTAAGTATTTAAACCTAGACACATTTTTGCTGTAAGTGTTGCGAATATTTGTAATAAATAAATAAGCCTTTATTGCTGAAATTTATAACAAAATTTTCTTATGCTATATATATTATATAATTATTTTAATGTAATTTACGGCTATACTTTTTCAGTTGCAGGTTTATCTTTTTCAGCTTGTCCTACGACAAAGGCCTCATCTAATATATATGATATTTCTAATAGCTGGGATTTAGATATTTATGTTTAAGATGAAACCGTTCAAAGTGATAAATAGGGGTGTGCTGGATTTGCATATTCCATTGTAATATCAATTTGTAGGTACATTTGTTACTTATGAAACTGAGATTTCAACCCGCGAACCCTTGGAGAGGATAAGTTAAAAAATACTAATTATTAAGTACAAAACTCACTGGCGATAATTATAATAAAAGTTTCAATAAAAAACCGTATTCTTAAGTTATACATTTATTTTATTTGCCTTTCAATACAAATAAACAAATTGTAATGAATTATATAAAAATTACATATTACTCGTTTAGCAACTCATAATTAATAGAACCTTTTTGTAATTGTTGCTTAAATTTCAATAGAACTTCACCAGGTACCAAGTACTGGCTGACAGCGGGATCTTCACGCATTTTGTCCAAATAGGTCATCTGAAATAAGCGAAATTATTAAATACAGATATATCATCAATTGTACAATAAAACATATGTACAATACAACATGTTATACATTTCAAAAATTTATAAAAGATTGACTGCCGAATTGCTTAAAGATTTTTCTCAGTAATAGCAACATTCCGAACCATTGGTTCATCAATTGGTCGTTGATTTAAAAATGCTTGCAAAGGTTTACTTGAATAAATATTATTTTCATTAGAGGGCTAACATTGTCTAATAACAATTTATTGGTTCTTCGAGCCTGGGTGTGTATTTGTATTTAAGTATGTATTTAAAATTATTTATGCAGTAAATTTCTCAGTTGTCCGTCATCCATAACACAAGTATTAAGTTACTTACTTTGGGGATAGACAACCGTGTGTGTTTCTCATATATTTATTATTTATTTATTTATTTGATTTGATCTAAATGTAGAACACAATAAGAATTGTAACGGGTACCATCCAATTTTTTGCAGATCGACAAAGATTAAAAAATAATTATATCACACAAGTTCGTACCCTAAGTGACTTAATACTTGTGTCATATATGACAAAGAACAGGTAAATAAATACATATATAACTTTAAATTAATACTCTAATACACATTTATGTATCAACTGCAAGAACCAACAAATTGTTGGCTCTCACCGGTTATCGAACCTAGGCCAATGGGCCAATCTGTAACGGTTCAGATCGTACTTAAAATCTGCCTATATGCAAAATGGCAGATAACACATATCCCTAGAATTCTCTATAGATACGCAATTTTCCCTACGACGCATTTTTCACCGTAGTGTGAAGTGTATATGTATAAGTACATTAGTTTAAAACAGCAGTTTAATAAATTAAGTTTGATACCCACGACTCTAAGAATCACCATGTGTTTTGACTAATATATGAATAAGAGCCATAATTTTTGCCTTTTTATTTAACTACCTTTACCTTAATTACCATTAGCTAAAAGCCAAGCATTAAATTTATAAATACAAGTCTTTTAAAATGGAGTATTTGCTTATACCTAACGTGTTTACTAAGTTATTGGGCGATTTAATGTTTTTTTTACTCATCTCACAGAAATTCCTTATCAGCATTATGCAACGACTCATTTTCGTCTAAAGACCACATAAATAGGTCAATTTAATTATGACCTACCCACAAAATTACACGTATTTTGAACCATAAATAGTTGGTCTTATTTGCTAGTCAGATATAATTTCACTTATCGGTAGACACAGGATGCTTTTATAGATAACATACGATAACGTACGATAAACAAATGATAAAATGGTAAAAATAAAATATAGTTAGATAGATATTAGATGGAGATAAATAATATTTATAAAAGATTTTTTTTTACAGTATCCTTGTTATTATAAAAACCCTACCCTACTAAATATACCCTCTATTCAATTTAATGGTATTATCCTAGATAATGAATCTATGTTACAATTTCTCAGGACATACACGTAGGCAAAAAAAATGATTAATATAATAAGGCATTAAAATGCAGTTTCATAGTAAAAAAGTAAAGATAATATTATTTTACTATAATCCGCGAAAAAATTAAATATATGTTATGCTAAATGTCGAGTGTAGTCATCATACCTAATAAATACAGGATTAGTAAAAAGCAAACCAAGTACCATCAACAGCACGATACTTTAGCACGACACATATTCACTAAAACAATCTCTACAATAGTTACGCGCCGTAACCGAAGCATCATCCGCAGATATATTCCACGAGAAAATCCCATACACTGGCAATGCTTAAGGCGTAAAGGACACCGATGGTATAAGACTGGCCCGTTGGCGCAGTAGGTGACCTTGCCTTCAGGTCCGCAGATCGCGGGTTCGATTCCCGCCGGCGGCCAATATTTTCTAAAAAAAAATTGTTGATCCTTCGAGTTTGGGTGTATATTTGTATTTAAGTATGTACTTAAAATTATATATGTAGTATATCTACCAGTTGTCCGTCATTTATAACACAAGTGTTAAGTTATTTACTTTCGGGATGGACTACTGTGTGTGTAAATGTCCCATATATTTATATTTATTTATTTATTTAACCGCTACAACTAAGAAGTTACTAACCAATAATTTGAATTTAACTTCATCAATTTTAGTAGGCGTATCTGCATTATTGAAGGCTAATATTTTTTCAAACCAGGGCCAGATCATATAATCTACGTAACCTGGTTCGCTACCGCCCAAGAATGTTGTACCGCGTTCTTTCAGTTGATCCTGTATGAATTGCAAGGCGTTGTTGTATGCAACTACACTGTCCTCTGTAATACTCTCTGGACTCTTCAATGCTTTTAAGAACATCGAAGTGATCTGAAAAATCAAATAAAAACGGTTAAATAATAATGAAAGCATCCTTATAAAACAAATTTAGTCGCCATGTTAATTCTAAAAGAGTCTTTACAAATTTTGTATGGCATTTAAAAATGCCGCCCCTATGGGCCTATGCGTAAATCCGGCACATTCGAAAACACTGGTTAATCTTTTTGAAACATAACAAAACAATATATGATAGAAAATATTTTGAGAGCACATAACCTAGTTAATATCAGTACAAGTATAGAATTAAATATTTTCAACTTTGATAGATTGAATAAATTCTTCTTTAAGATTTATCTTAAAGAAGAATTCATTTGATTCATTTGATGTGCTGCTTTGATACATCAATAAATCACTGTCTATTATTTTTCTTGTGACAATATTAGTACTAAATTTTAGTTACCTCTCGGTCATTTCCTTAAGATTTCTTGGAATGTTAAATGCTTGCTTTTATATACCTATATTTTACTACAGTTAGAGTTGCATCATATTTCCAGTATTACTAACTAATATATTGTTATTCTTAATAATAATATAATTTAAAAGCAACTTCATTGCACAGTGAGCAATTATATTTTTGTTTGAAATAAGACTTGGTTGATTGGACACTGTATAGATGTGATACTAACCGGTCCTATGGCTTCTACAATTATTTTGTCAAATGCTTTTCTAACTGGATCTTTGGGAAGCAAAGGCCGTTGAGGGTACACCTCATCTAAATACTCAACAGTTATTAAGCTCTCATAGATGCATACATCTGCTTCAATTTCGATTGATGGTACCTTACCTGAAAAATAGAACAAGAAATTTAATAGAATTGCCTCTTCATAAAGTAACTAACTTAATACTGGTGTTGTAAACTGAAAACTCATTAATATATAAATATATACATCCAGACTCAAAGAACAAACAAATTGTCTTTAGGAAATGTAGTTCTTCGGCAGAGCTGAAGGACGGATTAACTGCCACCTGTGCTGATAGGCCAGTCAATGCTAAATTGGAATGTCTCGACTCAAGATTCACTGTAAGAACTTAAAGTTATTATGTTAGTTAAAATGACAACAATTACTTATGCCAAAACTTAGTATGTTTTCAGAATGCTATTAAATATTCTTACCAAAAGCACTTTTTTTTGTAAACCATTCAGGTTTTTCTTGCAAGTTAATATTGACGACCTCATAATCGATGTTCTTCGCGTTAAGAGCTAGTATAGTGCGTTGCGCATAGGGGCAGTATCGCATATTGTATATGCGTAATTTCCCATTGTATGGAGGTAAAGGATCACCTGAAATATGCCCAAAATATAAAGTAAATGTTAATGGACTTTGCTGTTATTCAATATTGATTATTCAATAAATTTTAATTTTATGTGCTAAGACTGACAAACAGACGTATTTGAAACTTCCAAATTGGAAGTAAAAAACAACTGCCATAAATAATAAATTCATCTAGATTTGTTAGAACTTAGAATTTGTAATCATTCATCGAGATTCGTAAAGCGATTGTGTACGTATATAATTACGTTCTATTCAATCAAAGCTTCATAGTTAAAAAAACGATTTATATTTAAACTTTTATTATTATTGCAGATTTTACTTGATTTTGCGATAGATTAAATATGTGTAATGACACTTACAGAACTTTTTTGAAGTCAACTCATTAATTATTCATCATTAATTATACTTAAAGATAAGATTTAAAACACCAAATAATAAATACTATTATTTATTAGAACATTACGAATAATGTTTGTACCTTATGATTCCATAATAACATCGATATTTTTGAAAAACTGGATATTTTTATTATTATTTTCTTTAATGACATCATAACATGCAAAACATTCTGCAATTGTCATTAAGTTAAATGGCCAACAAGAAATTAAATAGAAAAACTGATAATACCTAGTTGTTTGTTATTACTTAATTAATTATAAACAGTAATAAGTATAGATAATAAATTCTAGAATCTGAAACTATAGGGTCGCGCATCCAACATTCATTGATCTAACGTTTTGTAACATTACGGGTTAGGTAGTTTTAACAAAAATAATTGAAGAGTGAATTCTTTATCGAAATGAAACAATGTACTAACCCAGCGTTAAATGCTTTGTGTTGAAATTGATTTTTCCCGTCACTGCTTTAGCCATGGTTCGGTACGGCAACACGTATTCGAGTAACTGGCCTAATGGTGCCAATACTTTGTAAGAACCAACTAGTATATGCATCGCAAAGCTTAACGTTGTCGTGATCATGATGATTTTTTTGATATATTATCTCTAAACATTACAATACACAATGACGTAGCAATATGAATCGAATTAAGTGTTGACCTTGACTTTTGTTTCACATGTTTAGCTTTTTAATATAGGTACTACGTAATATTCGTATGATGGTATCAGCCGTCTTTATAATTAATTAATGATGAAATTATGATTATCATAATTAAGTATTTTTAAACTTTTTAACTTAAGCGACTTTTTATCATACGAAAAATTCTAAACTGATAAGTATAATCTATACTGGCTATACTGCTTATTGTAATAAATAAAAAATTGTGTTTTAATTGAAACTACGGAATTTGCGGGTATATTTTAAAAATGAATTAAAACAAGAAAATATTTAATTTACAGAAAAAGGTATATACAAAAGTCCAACCATGGCAAACAATACAAACAACGTGTTAGTTACAGCCTCTAATAAAAAAAACCTTTGTTTATTCTAAGGCTACAGAACAAATTTTGTTAGTTCTATTCTATTCCTAAAATATAATTCATAAATAGAATTATCATAACGTGAATATACATATTGAAGTTAATTCTTATATAAAATTATTGCTTTTTCTGAGCTAGATTCGTAGATGCCGTTCCTTTAAAATATGTTATATACATATTTAAAAGGAACAGAACAGAACGGCTGAAAGGTAGGAAACATTTATGATTTCTCAAAGCCATTATTAGTTATAAAAGGTGAACTTAAGTTATATTATTATCTTCTTAAAGTCATGTTTTAATTCAATAAAGTGTAATTACGAATACATTAGAAAACACAAATTTGATTATTGGACACTTTTAGTTATAACTTTTTTAACTTACGAAAAGCCGAAATCAATAATTCCAATTTAAAAACACATAATTCCGCTTTTTCTGTTGTCCCAAAACGAAAGTAGCACGCTGCTAAGGAATTATGTACTTACTACCTAATTATAATTAAATAATTTGTGCTTTAAATAAACTTCTCTTATGAATTAAAAAAAGCAGTAACAATGATTGTAATACGAATTTTTTTATCAGAACGCCACAATGAGATGCCAAAATTAATGAACTTTTTAGTGATTATAATTTAATTTTTGTTTGGCGAAGGGGTTATGTGGCATTTGCGATAACAAGTCAAATTACAGTCACACACTAGTTACTTTATTAAGAAACTGATGTTATTTCCCAAATATTAATGACACACAATTTTTTTTATACCTACACTGAAGCTTCACAGCTGCTTTTAGTTTAGTTTTCTGCAATAAGTTTAACCGCTGCAGTAAATCGAAGTTATCCTTAGTGAACTTTAATGACAAGTTAACCTTATTTTACCGTACTTTAATCTTATCGTATTAGGTTATAAATTGCTGTTGTTTTTTTACAATATGTAATGTTATTTTAAATACTTTTTTTTAGATTTCAAAAGTTTCCCTTCAAGTTTTATAGGCAAAAAAGGGGCGTAACGTATACTCAGTATTTATTATTTCGATATAATGTTGGAAAAAATTCTAAAAGTATTTAATGAAATTTAATTATGTATACAAGTAAAATAATACTGTTACTATCCCATTGCTGGGAATAGATGTCCTAACCAACTACCATGGGATGTAGTGGGGTGCAAGGGGACGCAATTTCATATCCCCCTATGCAAAAATACAGTACATAGAAAAAATACTTACATTTACTACCGCAATGTTAAGAAAAAAAATTTAATGTACAGATTTAGCTTCTCTACGATTTTATTATATGCATTGATCACGATCATTTGTGTTTTAGATATAACTTGCAGCAGACAGCAGAAATTGTTTACAATGTATTACCATAAAAATCAAGGTTTCGGATATAAAAAAAATATGCTTTAATAAATAAAAGTCTTTTTTTAACAAAATCAACTTGTACTTTTATTATACTTGATAGGATACAAAAAATTGTTAAACAAAACATAGGAATGATAATTCAGATAAATGTTTATTAAACGTGGGCGCAAAAGTACAGTTTTTAACTTCCTTAATCTTCAATAGTAAATATATCTGTTAATGTTCTTGATGTATATTAGATCTCTTAAATGTTTTTATAGCATTTTGTACAATTACGCCTAACGTTTTGAGGGTAGCCCAATTTTTTAATTTGTCTATTCCTTCTTTTTCCTTGGACGCATGCAACAAACTGCGCTAGTATCCAGCATATTGTAATTCGCATCACCCTTGATACGAGATTCGGTAAATTTTGCATGAGTGTCTGGTGCTAGGGCATACGATTTCACGGCAGGCACATTTTTCATAGCTTCCATATAAGATACCTGTAAACAGATGTCCAAAAGGTCATCATGTTATTTCGTTACCATATATATATGATGATGATGATGATGATGATGTCCTCCTTGACGTATTTCGTCAACGGCGAACCTTGCTAAGTACGTAAATGTGCGCGACTATGACTGGCAAAATCAAATTTTGTTTTAAAAGTCCTATTGCAAGGTGCACAGTATAGTTCGCCAGAAGAGTTGTATGTGTATGTATACACAATTTTGGGGCGGTTCTTTTTCAGAAGACGTTTTGCATCGAGATCTTGTACACGAATGCTTTCACAGGCCTTGACAGCACTACCGACATGTCGGTAGTACCATATATATATCGACTGACCCCATTTGTGCAGTGGGTAGTGACCCTGCCTTCAGCTCCGCGGGTCGCGGGTTCGATTCCCGCCGAGAGCCAACATTTTCTACAAACAATTTGTTGGTTCCTCGAGCCTGGGTGTATGTATTTAAAATTATATATGTAGTATATCTACCAGTTGTCAGTCACCCATAAAAAAATATTAAATTACTTTGGGAACGGACGACCGTGTGTTTAATTGTCCCATATATTTATTATTATTATTAATTTCTATATATACAATTATATTCTATAACAAATATATATTTGCGTGATTCTTCATATAATTTTATGATTCTGACTTCTTTTTAACCTAGATTGGAATAAATATGTGAAATCCAAATCCAACGTGGGCTTAAGAACCGATGATTTGAATTAACTGATGGTACTACTAATTAACTGATGGTACTGGTGGTTCACGCGGAAAAATGGTACCTTATAATTTAAGAAAGTCAAAATGCGTCTAAATTTGCTCATTATTGTGTCCAAAAGAATGTTATTGTTAAGGAAAAAACAGCCCTAAATTGTTATGACCAAGAAGGTGGCTAAGAGCACGAAGTGGCCAAAAATATACAGTTCCGTCTCTTCAATCAGGAGTCAAACAATAAAAACAACTGCCTCTGAGTGACTTTGTTGAACTGCAAAATCCTTAACGGTTTCTTCAATGTCACCGAATGGACGGATCACGGATGACCGAATTTTTAAGGATTCAAAAAGCAGACGGCAGATCTCTGCTAACATGGGGAAGCATTGTCCCAAGGACCTAAACCACAATCAGTCAGCATCTTTTGTTTTATCAACCTATAAAATATCTTAAGCCGTATTGACGTATAGATTTAGATAACGATAGCAAATACGACTTGCAACATATTTTTTTCCGTCTAATATTATCAGTTAAGATACTGTGAAATTCATCGATAAGAAGTATATACATATAAGGCTACTAAGAAACATACAGTTCTATTTACACAATTTAAAACTGTCTGAGCGGATTTTATAGATTCAATGCATTATATCATACTAGCTGTGTCAGCGGCTTTGCCCGTGTAGAAATCAGCATCAGAATTTTTTTCTAGAATTCAAATTTTAAACGTAAAAGTAGTTATTGTGAATTACCATAAGAGATAGAGACATGGTATCGCGGACTTTCTTGTAGTATTTTTATAGATCTACAATTCTCTGCTACATTACTTTAGCGTATCTCTGCTGATTTACGCAGCGCACGCGACTAAAGCTCCCAGCAAGCAAGTTTTTTAACAACTACGCGATCTCTTCAACACAATGTACATAATACCGATATGTACTATTTACCTAAACTATGCGGAAGTATTTCACTATCTTTTAGCGAAAACCGTACCAAAATCCGTTCAGCAGATTTTGAGAAAATCGATTACATAAAGACAGACAGCCTTTTGGGACTTTGTTTTATAATAAGTATATTAAATCTATCTATCTATTTATCATTTAGCAACAACATAATATAAGCAATGATTGAATTAGAGTTTTTACGAAGCGACTCCGATTCCGAAAAACCGGGATTTGCGTTTAAATTCATATTTCTAGCTACTACGTCGGCTCCGTATTTTTTATTCGAAGGTTATCACGAAGATAGTTTTATTAACGAATATAATACTATTATACTTAATTAGATATATCTTGATAGATTGCTAGTTATAGTCACTAGCTTAAAATTATTTATTTGACTAATTAAAAAGATTCAATATTGAACCATGTCGATACTATTTCTTGCCCTTAAAAGTTTTTAAATTTTACGGCGATTCCGTCGTTTCCAACTTGGAATCCGATAATTTAAATTAAGAGTAATCGTTTCCGTTTCTGGTTTCACTAAACTCACTTCCGTAACATCTCTAGTTTGATGGACCAAAATTTTATGTATGTTTATTATGAACAAAATAAGCAATAGACACGATTATATGATAAGTAAGAAATATGTGAAAAATATGAAAATTCTGGAACATTGGAAAAACACAGCGAAACAAATCTGTCTATCCTTTCAGAGAAAAAGTCTATGCAAAATTTGTAATTATTTTTTAAATTACAATGATCACTTTTCGCTCTTCACGTCCCTTAGGCAGAATTTAGTATAGCAAAAAATATTTTCACAAGTTTAATTCATTGAGTATGGAGTAAATTAAAGGAGTTGTTTTCGGAATATTTAAAGTCACTATCTTTACAAAGGCTATTTTTATCTCGATACTAAAGTAGTAGATCAAGTGTAAATTATTAAAATCTACAATTTACTTACCAAATGTTCATACTTGGATTTATCAATAGCAAAGTCAGCTTGACCAAGTAAGGGCAAAGCTTCAAACCGTTCCAAGAAAGGCCATAAAGTGTAATCAACTAAACCTGGCTCATCGCCATGCAAAAACTTAGTGCCACGGTTCAGAAGCTCCTTTTGCAACAATTCTAGACCCTTGTGATAGTTTTCGACCATATTCGGTTGAATGGCTTGAGCATTAAATGCAGCCGTATAGTAAGCAGATTGAGCCTGAAAGTAAAAAATTAAAGATTTTTTTTAAATTAAATTAAAACACATTTATTGAAAGTACTAGTGTTAGGACTACGAGCAACATAGTTGAGTGCATGTGACTTGCATTGGTTAATCCTCATAAGACTTAGTACCTATGTTTATATTTAATACCTATGTTTATCTATGTTTATATGTTTAAATGGGTTTGTATCGATTTTCATATAGTCTGGTTTGTCTAGGTTTAGTAGATAATTTTTTGATGTCATGTTAAAACATGTTGTCACATGATTCGGCTACGTATTTTACGACCGGCCGCCTACCTTTCTTACCTTAGTCGCCTTTTACGACACCGTAAGAAATGAGGGTGATCTATTCTGCTGAGCCGGATACCACACGGCGGGTCGACTTACCTTAGTCGCCTTTTACGACACCTCGGTAAGAAATGGGTATGAGATGTTTTTCCTTTCTTAAATTTATCATTTTATAATAATTTTCATATTTTAGATGTTATACTGCATTACATCATGGTTCATTTTCTTATGATAACCTTTAGGTGAGTTGCTTATGTTTAGGACACAAAATATAAATGATGATATGTATAATCTTCTTTTGCAATTATCAATTTTTTGCTGAAAACATGAATATAAAACAGCTATATCACAAAAGTTTATGTGATATCCATTCATTTAAATTTATTGCTAATTTCTATTGAAAGAACAATAAAATACAAGTAATGGATAGGATTATTACGCTATAATTTGTGCTTTTTATTCAACATCATTTCCCACAAATTATTTAAAGAACAAGTCTGAAAGAATAAGTTAGCACAGACACACAACTAAGTAATGTTAAATGAAATTGTAGATGTGTTTAGATGAAAATATAAATAAATACAAAGTAGTCATATTATTATCCACGATAAAATAAATGGGTAAAATATATAATGCTAAATGTAGAGTGGACTATTCGTTTTCATACCTGGAATATACAGCATTCGTTAAAACACACACAAACCTCCACCACTACCACCACAATACACTAGCACTACAAAAATTGACGATCACAAACTCAGCAATTGTTTCACGCTGCCTCTGAAGCATCATCAGGAGACAGATTCCACGACAAAATCGTTTTTTGCAGATAATAGCAAAATAATTTTACTATTAGAGATCTTTCATTCTAAAAGTGCACGCCCCACCAATGTCTTTACTCACACACACAAAAAACTTATGTACAGACGAAATACACACAAACTTGTTATTCTAATTGGTTACTCAGTTGCCGGACAGACACGAAAGTAGGAGCACGCTTCGATTATTGCCAAAAGTACAGTTAGCATGTCAAAAAAAAGAGGATAAATATGTTTTTTTTATTTTAAATAATAATTAGATAAATTTTTTCTTTAATAGAAAAATATGGAGAATTTTATAAAACTATGTGGCGAAAAAAAACGGGCAAAACTTAACATCTATCATTATTTCATCATTAAAGCCATTGCTTTAATTAAGGAACGAATTGACATGATTGATAGAAATATGTGGGAAAATACGTGTCGAAATGTGAATGATATTGAGATAGAATATATGAAAAATTTTGAATTTATAATTAACGTTGAGTCTGAATCTGAAGATAGCGACGTGAGTGAATAGCGTTAAAATAGTAAATATTTATTGCGGTTTAATTTTTTTCTTTTTTTACTAATAAAATAAATGAACAGACTTCTGTACATTACGTTTTATTTATCATTCTAATAGTTGCATAATGAATATATGATATGATCTTTATTAAATTAAGTTGGCAAGCTACCTCTTGATTGCGAATTCACCTTTTTTTTTTTAATATTTATTAAACAAAATCTTAAATGGTATTACAATGTTAAAAACGGCATAGCATAAACTTATAACTAGTTTTTCTGTACACCGCAACATCATCGTTGGTTTGCTTACATGCTTACTTTACCTGATGGATGCCGATGTAGTTTAAGTTTCTTGAAAGGGTTTGGAGATTAAACGTGTTTCAGGGTTTTTACACGACATCGTACCTGAATGCTAAACCGCTTGGTGGTACGTCTTTGTTAGAAGGGTACGTCGGAAGTATCTATCTAGTCAAGACCAGGGATAGATTTTAGAAATATACTAATATGTTTTTTCTATGATTCGAATGCAGAACTTCCCGTTTACGATCCTCAGCGCTTACTATTACTCCAGGGAAACGTTAAAAACTTACATTTTATTCTAAAGAATTTTCAACATAAATTTGATTATAAATATGAAATTAATTTTATTTTTATGCAAACGTTACTCGTAATTCGTGTTAACGGATTGGTTGGTCAACCAATGCACAAATGATAGGAACACGTGACAGAATAGACGTGTTGTCTCATACAAAGCGTGTATTCTCCGCCATATAAATGCTTGACTTATACCAGTCGAGCAATTAGTTGACATTTAAGTGTGCGAATGAGTCGAGTCAACTTTGAAATTGCTGCGCGCACACATATAAAATAGTACAGTCAATATTTTCTCTCACACATTAAAATAATGTAATTTGGTGGAGGGGTGTGCACTTTTAGAATGAAAGATCTCTACTTTTGTATTTTTGATCTCTGCAAAGTAACAACTAATTCTAAAAATTATATAAATAAGTAAGCAACATTTGCAACAAGATAAATTTAGTTTTGTTTAGAATAATTATAGCTACAATACAATTCTGTGTGCAAGAAGAATATTGTATATATTAACCCTTAAGATGACAAATATATATGAAGAAAAACAAAATTTTATGATTAGCTATAACAAATATAACAAAGTGTCTATGCAGAAAACAGTTGATATAAAAAAAAGACATCTGAATACAAGTATAAAAATAGGCTTACACTTGCAAATTGTTCAACAAGTAATTTGTCCTGTGCTCTTTGTAGTGGATCTGTAGACTGGAGTGGAATCTCAGGATACTTCTCATCAAGATAGACATTGATCACATTGCTGTCAAAGATACCTTTTCCTTGCTCATACTCCAGGGCAGGGACAGTACCTTAATTGATGAAGGATAATAAATATTTTATCCTCATTTAACTTATATATTCCATCAAATGTGTTTCATTACACTGTTGATGTTTTTAGATAGATAATTTAGCCATTTCATACAATTGATTCTAATAAAGAATTAAATAATTTTGTCACATCCAAATATTCATAAACTATACTCAACTCAATATTAATAAAGGAAACTCTAATATGAAAAAATAAACACAGTTAAACATCACTAAAGAATGAAGATATTGATACTATTAATTAAGATATAAGTTTGTAAATTTTTAGGCTCAGTTACAAAATAATTCAAGAAATAAATGTTAATGAAAGCAGACTGGCAGTAGGTAACCTTTATATAATAGTTCATTAAATATTAAATTAAATAAATTATGAAAAGATTGTAACTCAAGCCGTGTGGTCTTCCCTCCATGTGTGATCTTAGAATTCTTTAGGAATTCTTTTTTTAAGAATTAGAACTTAAAAATTATACATTTTTTTAAAATCCTATTATACAATAATTGTTCACAAACTGTATTATACAAAACAAAAGGCACATACATTTGTAAATACACTTTTATTAATACAATTAAATAGATCAACATTTATATTGATTTTCAAGTTGATTTTGTTTTGAAAATTCAGAAAACCAGAATTGCAATTACATACCTTTGGGGCTAAAATCGAAAATCCATTCGGGTTTGTGATCTAAGTTTATAAAAACTAGATCATAAAGCAAGTTTTTAGCGTTCAGAACAAGGACACTTCTTTCGGCATAAGGACAGAATCTCATTGCGAATAACCTCAATTTGCCTGTGTGAGATGGTAAAGCATCACCTGCAAAAAATATCTTAAATACAAGCTATACTATCAAATAAAGAAATTAATTTCTAATTTATAGAATTAGGCGTTACTTTGTGGAGATCCATAATACAAAAGTAATAATAAAATTATTTTGCTATAATCCGCGATACAGTAAATAGAAAATATATGTAGTGTTTAATGTATAGTGGACTATCAGTATTTTCATACCCGATACGTGCAGGATTCGTAAAAACACATGCACAAACCTCCACTACGCAATCATATTGGCAAATCTTTTTGTCGTGGAGTCTATCTCCTGATGATGCTTCGGTTGCGGAGCGAAACGATTGAGTTTGTGATAGTGAACCTGTGTAGTGCTTGTGTATTGTGGTGGAAGTGGTGGAGGTTTGTGCATGTGTTTTTACGAATCCTGCACGTATTGGGTATGAAAATACTGATAGTCCACTATATATTAATTAAACACTATATATATTTTCTATTTACTGTATCGCGGGTTATAGCAAAATAATTTTAATATTACTTTTTTAAATTAATTACTTATATTTTGTTAAGGATAATGTAAGTTCATTGAGTTTACAGAATAACATTGTAAAAATATTGCTAAATCTTTTGGGTTTACCAGTTTGCAAGTGCTTTTCTGACATTTTTATATTGCAAGTTTATTGTTGGCGTTAAACTAAGAACAATTTTTAACCACTCTCGCAAACCGAAATGCAACGCAATGTGCATAGACCAACATAGACCACTAGTAAAATCATAGACTACTAACTAGTGTAGTGTAACAAAGAATTTAAGAAAAGAATACTGATTCAAACACAGATTATTCAAAATCACTTTATTTTACAATTTAATATCTATGATTATTATGTTCTATGATATACACTGGATTCTTTGCCACGAGCTACTTATAAAAGTTATACTATAATATATATAATATGTATATTTTAGTTTAATTTTAATTCGCTCTTGTTTAATGAGTAGACGAAAGTGGTTGGAGATACCCATAGATTTATTATATATAGAGTATAATAACTATCTATGATAATAACGCTATGATAAATTATTGTCCATGTTAATTGTCAATGTCAATTATCAATAAATGAAGTTGAACTCGTTACTCAAGTAATTATTATTTTTAATTCATAAAGAAGATGTATTTTTAGGTACTGAATCTTATATTATAACTTATGCTTTGTGTAATTGGTATGTAATATTACTTATTCATTATTTTGTAAAGTTAAAAAATATTGTAATAAATATTATCTCTATATTTAATTAACTTTAAGTTTATTGTTGATTTATTTTTGATCAACTTTAAAGAAAAGTAACTCGGAGTATTCAAAATGAGAATTAGATTTATTCATCACAATAATCAGAATACATAATAATTAAAAAAATAAAAAGTTCTATCATGAGTAAAAAACAGAATAAAGTTTACATTCTGATTAAATAAACTGTATATATTGTTATCATAGGATAATCAACATTTACTTATAATAAATATTGATTTATCTATTTCATTAAAAGAGCAAGAATCAAGTAATGTAACCTATGGCAGATACTATTAAGTTCAAATCATAATCAGAGTTGTTATGAGTATAATCACATGTATCTAAGTATCAATTGTTGTAATTTCAACATATTTTAGTCATAAAGTATGAAAGCTGTTAGAGTAAATAGTATTTTTATATTTTTAAAAGCTCTTATCTTAAGTAAAAACTGAAGAACTCTAAGACCTATGCTTTTAATATCAATAATTGTTACGAGACTATTATAAATTTAGTAATTTTAAAGTTCAATGTATGTCTATAATATTATAAAACAAAGCCCCCAAAAGCTGTCAGTGTGTGTGATCAATTTTCTCATAATTTAAAGAGATTTTTATATGGTTTTTTAAATTGTTGCATTGGAAGGTTTACATTAGTAGTATATACTCCAGAACAGTTAAATAGATTTGTATGGGACTTGGACTGGATAGATTGAGGAGGCTTTATAGCTTAAAATTCCTGCAGGGGTTGGAATTTAAGCAGAAACCACTTGGTGATAAAATGATTTCCATGCTAGTGAAGCTACTTGAACGACTAGTACAATATAAGAATAGATAATATTGTAACAATATGTATTGGATAATTATTATGTTGTTCAAGTCACTTAAAAAGCCTAAATTATCTTGGCTATTAATTTTTACTTATGTATATGATATAATGTCTTTTAAATACTAGAAACTGCATCGCCTGAAAAATATGCCAGCTTGTTCTATTAATTGGTGCAAGAAGAGTTCCAAAACTTCAAATTTACAAAAAGATGGGATCACATTCCACCTGTAAGTTGTTTGTATCTAATAGTTTAAAAAGATTGCCCCTTTATTAGTAAATAATTATATCTATATCTACTGGTAATTTATATATTTTTCTTCCTTTTTTGTATCATTGTCTTAATGGGGCAGACTGTTTATGTGTTAGTAAACATAGTAACTTGAGGCCTGTCAAGCTAGTATTTTAAAGAGATAATTTTATTGAAACTATACTTTTCTTAAATACTCTATATGTGATTTATATTTCTGTACCTCAACTAACTTTGCATAGAAATTATATAAACAAACCTCTATATAAAAAAAATGTAAATTGTAACCATTTTCACAGATTCCCAAGAAATTATTTCCAAAGAAGAAATTGGACTGAACTCTGTAACAGACCAAAAGGTTGGACTCCTACTCAGTCAAGCAGCATCTGCTCTAGACATTTTGAAGATTCACAATTTCAGGTTGTGCCAAATAATAGGAGGGTCCTAATAAAGAATGCCATGCCCAGTTTACTTCTCAATAGATATGTAAGAATTTGTATTTGAGTCATTTCTTAGAGTCACAATATACTATATTTAGTGTGTATTTATGTTATATCTTTTTGTTTCAGGAACTAGAGATGGCCAACTTGAGACAAGATATATCAACACAAGAAATAAAGCAAAAGGTGCTTTTTCTTGTATCTCAATTGACTACAGTACATTACTGTAAACTTCTAAATGGGCTCTTAAAAAATGAACTAAAATACCAAAAATCATTATACATCAATTGCCTTTTTCATATAACTTGAAAAAAATATTCACTTGATATGAATAGGTGGACTATGATTGTAGTTAAATAATTTATAGAATTAGGCGTTACTTTGCGGAGATCCATAATACAAAAGTAATAATAAAATTATTTTGCTATAATCCGCGATACAGTAAATAGAAAAAATATATAGTGCTAAATGTATCGTGGACTATACGTTTTTTCCTACCCGTTACATGCAGGATTCGTAAAAACACATGCACAAACCTCCACCACTTCCACCACAATACACAAGCACTACACAGGTTCACTATCACAAACTCAACAATCGTTTCGCCCCGTAACCGAAGCATCATCAGGAGATAGAGTCCACGACAAAATCGCAAAGCGAAGCGTTATGCTAACAAGCATTGTTATATAGTAATCGGTTCATCCCCACCTTTACCTCTGAACACGTGCAACAAGCTTGAACTTGAAACATTTATCTGATCGTTAATGAGGGTGCCATTGTTATGCTTAATGATTTCTAATTGTTCCAAAATATATATATATTTATATATATATTTATATTATATATATATATATTTATATATATATATAATATATATATTATTATTATATATTATTATTATTATTATTTTGGTTTATATTAATTTTAATCTCAGCATGAGGCTGGTGGTAAGAACCGATCACGGGCTATGCCAAGTGGGTCGGTTCGTTGTGTACCTCTGTAGGTGTTTGTGTAGTTGATGTGAGGAATCGCCTGACTATGGAGCATGTGTCGATGATAACTGCTTTTTGTAGTGGGATGTACGTGTTTTTGTGTAAACCTAATTCTTTAAGTGAGATGTGGAGTGATTTTGGGATGATGCCTGTAGATGAAAGTATTATTGGAACTATTTTTACTGTATGTTGGTGCCACATTTGTCGTATTTCGTCAGCAAGTGGGATGTATTTTTGTATTTTTTCTGTATATTTTTTACTTACATTTTCATTGTTGGGTATAGCAATGTCTATTAAATATGTGATCTTTTCATTTTTAAGTGTTAATGTGATATCTGGCCTATTGTTTTTAGTAGTTTTATCAGTTATAATATCGCGATCCCAGTAAAGTTTGACTCGTTCGTTATTAAGGACATCTTTAGGTTTATATTTATAATATGGTTCTGCGTTATCTACTAATTTATGTTTTATTGCTAATAGTGTATGTATTTGTTTGGCTACATTATTATGTCTGTCCGTATACTGTTTATTTGCCAAAAATGGACAGCCTCCTGTGATATGGTCTATCGTTTCTTGGTTTCTGCTACATAACCTACATTTATCTGATACTACAGTTGGGTCCTTGATTATATATTTTTGGTAGTTCCTTGTTTTTATAATTTGATCTTGGATAGCTACCATAAAACCTTCTGTTTCCTTGTATAGATTTCCCCTGCAAAGCCATGCATTTGATGCTTCTTTGTCTATAAATTCTTGTTGCAGTTGATAAGGGTACTTTCCATGTAGTGATTTCTGTTTCCAATTATTGATTTTCTGATCGTCTGTGACTATTTCTTCTGTTTGTCGGTTAGTGTCGTTTAATTTTAAAGGTGTGCCTGACGTTGATATTAATGTAAGAGCTTTATGTATGTGGCAATCATTTGCTTTATTTTTCATGTATGTGTGTATGTTGTGTATTTGCTTATTGTGTAGATTTTTTATGTCGATCAGCCCCCTACCCCCTAACTTTCTTTTAAGATTAAATCTTTCTATAGCTGAGTGAATGTGGTGGATGTTGTGTTTGTTACATGCCATCCGTGTAAGTCTATTCAGCTTGTCTAAATCTGTAACTGTCCATTTTATAATTCCAAATGAGTATGTCAAAACTGGTACTGCGTATGTATTTATTGCTTTAATTGTATTCCTTCCAGATAATTCTGTCCTTAGTATCATGTTAATCCTATCGGTGTACTTTTTCCTTAACTCATCTTTTATTTTAGTATGATCTAATCCTATGCTCTGTGAATACCCTAAATATTTGTATGTATCTGTTATTTCCATATTATTTATCAATAAGTTGTGTTGTGTTTGTAATATATAAGGATCAGTTTTATTGTGCTTTCCTTTTATTATGCTGTTTATTTTACACTTATCAATTCCAAGATTCATTTTAATATCAGTACTAAATTTTTCGGTGACTTCTAATAATGTATTTATTTGCTTTTTAGTAGCTGCGTATAACTTTATATCATCCATGTATAGCAAATGTGTTATTTTAGTGTTGCTTTCTTTGTGAAGTGTGTACCCTTGTTCTGTCCCGTTTAATATTCTTGATAACGGGTTCAATGATAAACAAAACCAAAGCGGGCTTAAAGCATCTCCTTGGAATATGCCACGAGCTATTTTAATGGGGTTGGACCTGATAGTTCCTGAAATTGTGTTTAAATTGAGTATAGTTTTCCATTTTTGCATAGTGTAGGTAATGAATTTTACTAGTTTATGATCAATTTTATATATTTCTAAAGCCTGTACTAGCCATGAATGAGGTACGCTATCAAATGCCTTTTGATAATCTATGTAAGCAAAGTATAAATTTTTATGGTTCTGTTTTACTTGATTGTGTATTTCTGTATCTATGACTAATTGTTCTTTGCATCCTCTTGAGCCTTTCCTGCAACCTTTCTGCTCTTCAGCTATAATGTTATGCTGAATGAGGTGTGAACTAATTTTATGTGAGATGATGGATGTCAGAAGTTTGTATAGAGTTGGAAGACATGTGATAGGACGATAATTAGCTGGGTTCGATGTATCTGTATCTTTGGCTTTTAAGTATGTATTACCTAACGTCAGGAATTCGGGGGTGTTTTCTGGGTCTTTGATGATTGTATTAAAAGCGTTGGCTAGGTGCTCGTGTGAAGAGGTGAAGTATTTTAACCAATAGTTATGAATCTTATCTGGGCCAGGTGTTTTCCAGTTTAATGTCCTCTTGACTGCTATTTCTATATCTACTTTATCAATTATAACTTCTGGCATAGAATCTATATTTTGGTTTGCTTCAGTTTCATCTTTTATCCATTCTGCTTCGTTATTGTGTTCAATTGAATTTGACCATATATTCTCCCAAAAATTTTGTACTTCGGTCATATTAGGTGGTTCTTTTATTATTGGTTCTTCATTGAATTTCCTGTAGAAAATTTTCTGATTATTACTAAAAGTGATGTTATCCCTTACTCTTTGATTGGATTTTTTATATCTGCGAAGTCTCTTTGATAGTGCCTGTAATTTTTGTGTTTTGGTGTCTAAAGTATCTACAGCTTCCTGTTCGTTATTGTAAATACTACTCATTTTTCGTTTGTTTTTGTCTGATAAATTTCCCTTAATAAAGTTGTGAAGTCTTCCAATATCTTTTCTGAGTACAGTAATTTTAGTCTCTAGCCGTTGTTCCCATGCTGGTTTATATTCCTTCTTCTTCCTGGTTTCTCCTTCCATCCTATCTGGATTTATTCTTTTTTCTTTATGATTTTTATTAGTGTGTATTGTAGTTGCAGTAATTGTTGCACAGTAAATAATGTCGTGTATTTGTTCTAAGGTTGGGTGTGTGATATTTAATAACTCGTCATTTATAAGTCCATTAAGTGTATTTACTGTTAATTTAGATTTACGTGTTATATTTAGTTTCGGTAGAGTGGGACGAGTAGTAGGATCTGTCCCCCTATATTTTGTGAGGAATTCATTATAGAGTTGTTCGCATTGCTGCAAGTTACTCGTATCTACTGTGTCTGTTTCGTTATCTAATGTGTGTATTGTGGGTGTTGATGTCATTTGGGTGTATGTACTTTGTGATGTATCTCGATGAATTATGATAGTTTCGTATGTCTGTGAATTTGAATTATTTTCTTGGGTGTCTGTTCTTAATTGAGAAGTATAGTTAGTAGTAATATTACCATCGTTGAAAGTTGCTTGTATTTCTCTTTTAATTTTCTCTCTGTCTGAGTGTGAAATTCTATTATTGCGATGTATAACGCGAATCTGGTCTGCAAGTCTTTGTTCGGTGACTATGTTTTGAAGGTCAGGGTAAATATTAATGAATTTATTATAAAGTTCTGGGCGATATCGGGTAAGGTTTGTTTCGCATTGTGTGACTGTGTAGTAGCAGCGGAGTAATTCTTGGTTAACTTCGTCAGTCCATTTCATCCGCTGCCGTTCTCTGCCAGCAAGAGTGGTTGCAGGACGCATTTCCTGCAAAACGTCTCTTCCTGTATTTTGTGGAGTGTCTTGTGTAGGTGTGTTTGTTGTTTCGGCTGTAGTTTCTTGGTTGGACGTGACCCGCCTGTTCAGTCGACGACCACCGACGGTTCGCATGCTGCTACGTCCAGCGTCAGCTCCAGACGTGCCCCGGCGGACCCCGGGTAGCGGCCCTATACGTGTACTATCATTCATATTCTCCATTTTGATGGGTCTCCAGAGCCATGTTAGCCGCGCCAGTAACTTTATTTTCGCGTGTCCGCCCCCCACGTAAGTCAGGTGTTCGACTTGGACGTATGGTTGTATTGGGGGGCTTATTATTATTATTATTATTATTATTATTATATATATTATTATTATATAATATATATATATTTATATATATATTTATATATATATATTTTTTCTATTTACTGTATCGCGGATTATAGCAAAATAATTTTATTATTACTTTTGTATGATTGTAGTTATAAAATGTACCTATCTTTCTTATTAAACTTGTGAGATGTTAGTTGCTAATTAGTATGTGGGAATAGGTTTTACTCTATTGTCTAAGCTCTAAATGGTAAGATATATACTTCAGAATGAAGATAGTTGAGAACTTAAATCTTGGCATCAAGAATAAGACACTGTTACATAATTATATACATTTTGAAGTCTACTAATAAATATTCTAAAATTTTAAGCACCCACATAATATTTAAAATACAAATTACCACATTGTCGGAATTTTTATACAAAAACATAGATTACTTTTAGTAGAACAAACTAAAGAAGTAATTGAAGTATTTTTTTTTCAATTTTGTTATCGTAGCGCGATAATGTGATTGAGTAGGTAACTTGCAAAAATGATAATAGCCTATAACTCAAAAAAATCTCTTTTTTGATATATTTAATATTCTAAAATGAACATAGCTTAATCAATACATAGTTAAGATTGATCCAAGAAAATGGCCAATTGGCTCGATGGTGTAGGCACTAGGCAGCAGTGACCCTACCTTTAGCTCCCGGGATGCGACGTCGGATTCCACCGAGGTTCTAAAAACACACTTGTTGCTTCTTCAAGTCTGGGTTTATTCATTGAATTTTTTTATATATTATATTATCACAAGTAAGTATTAATTTACTTACTTTGGGGATAGATGACCGTGTGTAATCGTTTAAAAATAATAAAAAAACAAAGTTATCTTCAGTGTGAATCTATTTTCTACAGTTAAAATATGTACACAAGTAAATTCCGTAAGTTAAAGATAATTCCGTAAGTTTAAAAAAACAACAATAAAAATATTTTCAGGGAACTATAATTGTAATGCCACTAAAAGGTCAATATTATTAAACCGTTCGACAAATATTGATAAAATTTGGTCCCATAATATGGCTTAAACACGCATTTTAAATAAAACTCAGTAAAATAATATATATCACCCTTAATATAGGGATGTAGGTTATTTTTATAATATAAAGTGTCTAAACTTCAACGTTAATTTAAACAACTTTTTATTAATATTTTTAGCGCTTAACGCTAACTAATATTTTATAAGTCCCGTTTTCTCCAAGGGACTAGTTATAAAAACATTGTCCATATCGTCGCTGCGAAATCAAACCGGCATATTTGCAAAAGTCATATTTTTCACCAAAGCGCTTTAATCTTTTCGCATGCAATATTTCCGTTTGGTTCACCTCTACGCCAGCTCATGCATGTATGAAATGTATACAAATGCTGTGTATTGAAGAAGTATTTGCGAATAAATCGGAAATTGATTACATTAAGAAAAATATGCAAATTTGCCAGTATATTGCACATACGCCGGTTTGATTTAACAGTGACGATATGTCTTAATAATAAAATGTAACGAACACTCGTTTAGTACCAAACTGATAACGGATACAAAAACTTGTTTTGTCAACGGGCAGATAAGAAATACATATAAACGTTTAAGGAATATATACTCAAATTACTGTCTATTTATTTTTAAAATTTATTTTAATTAATTGGCCGTATATGAGTATTTTTTTTTGAATGAGAAGTCTCCATAGAATCTGGTATTAAGAGGTGAAAGGATGCTCCGGGTAATAAAGGTGTTACAACTTTTTTATGGTTTTACAAAAAAGAATTTTTTCTAGTGTAAATGGTATATTGCCAGTAATGCTTCATAAACAATCGAACCGACTTAAGACTTAGTGCAGTAAGACTTGTGCGCTTACACAAGTTACATACATTGCCGCTGGAGACAGAAGCTAAACGCGATATCAGCTTACTGCTTAGTACGTGCAGTGCGCGAACTTTGTACACAACCTTTGTAAACAAATGCTACACTCTATTTTGGTGGAATCGTACATTTAGAATTATATCAACGCATACGTAACCATAAAAATAGATAGAAGGACAGATATGTCTGAAAGATCTATAAATTGAAATAGGTACATCTTATAATAAAGTAATATAAATTACATATGTATGTGAAAACTAGTTACCATAATTGTCATTCTATACGAAAAATGGAGTTATCGAATAAACTTAATCAGTGCAGAATAGTAACAAAGTCAAATACTTAGGTTTTAAGAACCCACGTCACATCTTCGAGAGCTAATTGCTGTGCGTATAAGGTTATTTTACAGATTTTATATCTAGAGAAATTCTGATCATCGTATTGTGCAGACGACTTAGTAATGTATATTGTAGTATCAGCAGAATACATTAGGTCTGCAGAGCTAAGTATAGAATACTTAGGTACCAAAAGTCGAGTATAAGGTATGCAGGTAAGGTATTTATATATGTTGATAAGTTCAACGTACCTAGGTGAACAGTATATAAGATTTTTTTCTTAACGTAACTGATATAGCGTGATATTATAAAGATATTTAATTATGATGTTAAAACGAAAATGTATTGAAATTGCTGTACGAAATCAACATTAAGTGTCGTATTGTTTTTCTCAACTACTGTATTTAATTTATTACGTAATTTATTCTTAATCGTAATTAAATTTCAAAAAGTTTTACAATTCACTCTAGATTTATTGGTTTTCTTCACGTGTTACTTTCTGCTATTGTACAAAATTTTATTTCTATATATAATACTTACTACCTTTGTAGCGTTTGAATGTCCGAGGTCAAGTACAACATACCTAGGTCTCTAGATTTAAACAAACTTTCGATATATAAAATGAAATTGACATTGAATGATTTCTGATCTTACAATGTCTTATCAAATAGGTTAATTTTCCAGCTGTCGCTTATGGAGTTTTTTAACTACCTATTGATTTTGAATAAAGAATATTAAACTATTTCCTTCATTGCTTTTGTAATGAATAGTTCTTAACCTGTATTAAGATTTTAAAAACACGTACAATGTACTTAATATATTTTTATCTATATTTGCTAGAATCGTAAATTTAATTATATATTCATTGCAGAAAATTTCTGATTGCGTAAAAAAGTTTGAAAATGAAGATTTAGAAACGGATATTGAAGCAACTGAATGTCTGCAAAAAAATATAAAAGATCTATTGCCGGATGTACGTGATAAAGATGCAATTTTTGTTATAATCGTCAATAATGAAAGAACTGATAAAAACAAGAATTCACCTGCAGAGACAAACGGACAAGAGTCTTCTTTGGTAACAAGCGACATATCTTATCAATTAACGCAAAAAAATTAGCTATATTTTACTTCTAGTACCTAACTGGTTTGTTTGCATAGATTTTTATTACGATTATCTCATTTTAATAACATAGACATGTAAGAAAGCGAGATCTGAATGCATGCGCCGAAGTTTTTTGGCATTTTCCAAAAAAAGTTTTTACGTAAGGTTAGTGTTTCAATAAACGCGCGATAATGTAATATTAATAATAATTATTCTATAAACTTATTTTTGAATATATCTATAATTTTTTTTATTGAGGAAGGAATTTTATAAGATGTTTCTAAAATAAGCCACTTTATTTTTTGAAAATGATCATAACAGCTATCGCCATCTGAAGCGCATCGTTTATGGTGTTTATATTACTGTATAAAAAAAACCACAATTATTATCTTTTCAGGTCACGAAATACGATCAAGATAAGGAAAGACTAAGAGCATTGAACATAGAAAGGGAACTACGAAGAAAAATAGCGCAAAAATCTAAATTAGCTGAAGAACGGCGTAAAAAAATACGTGCTCTAACGCAGACAAAAAGACGTCTGCTCAGAAGGAACAAGATTTTAACGAGAATTATTGTTCAATTTAAAACTCAATGTATCGTCAACCAATTAAAGGAAGATCCTACAAAAGATTGTTTGAGTCCTTTGAACGACAAGACAAGTGATAGTGAAGACTTAGAATTAGACGATGAAAAAAGTGATGGCGAGTATTTAGGATTAGATGATGATGAGGATGAAAATTTATAAATTTGTAATTAATTAATCAATTTTTTTTTCATCAGCAACCCTATTTCCTAGCAATAGTTTAACCCGCCAAAAAAAACCACAAAATTTAAAATACCGTTCTGTTTACTCTTAATTTCATAATCACAATCACTTTTTTACTTTTTTTTTACTAAATGTAGAGCGGACTATCCGTTTTTTCATACCCGTTACATTCAGGATGTCACTACAATACACAATATTGATTGGTACAGCGTCAGTGATCAGCAGTTTTGACATAATTATAGAAAGGCACTATTTTAAGGCTAAAAAGCATTATTGAGATGACAAAAGTCTGAAGACGATGAAGAACTAAAACATTTTCAACTGATGCAGACAATGTTAAAATATGTAAAAAAAAAAAAAATATTTTGCTATAATCCGCGATGAAGTAAATAGGAAATATTTATGCTAATGTAGAGTGGACTATCCGTTTTTCATACCCGAAACATGCAGGATGCCACCACAATACACAAGCACTACACACGTTCACTATCACAAACTCAACGATCGTTTCGTCCCGTAACCGAAGCATCATCAGGAGATACACTACACGACAAAATCGCAAAGGTTTGCGATTTCCGTGTGTGGTGCCTGTCTATTGTGGTGGCGATGGAGGTTTGTGCATATTATATATAATTAAATTATATATAATATGCACAAACATATATATATATATTATATATAATTAAATTCAGGGGCGGCTCTAGCTCGTGAAGCGCCCTTGTGCAATACAACCCTGGCGCCCCCTAGGCTTAAACCCCCCTATAACTATTAACTTTGCTGTCGTAACAAGAAAGTTGTTCCAACAAGCTATTTTATAAGTCTAGCGTACATGGTATTAGTTACGGCCTTACTTATAACGGCAGAAAACTGCCGCGACCGCGTTGGCGCTTTTGTCCTATTATTGTTGTACCAAGATGGTCAACGATGCTCTTACCCCTCGAGCACGAGAGGTTTTTTTACCGTGCGTTAAAAATACGTTGAAATGAAATGTGTATCCAGATATCTGTTCACACGACAGCGCATTTATAAGGAGACATATTTTTATCGCGCAGTGTTCCATTTTACGGGTTTGGGCCTAGGGCGTTAAGCTGAATATACCATACCAAACTTCTTGTAACGACTTTTGCTGAATTTAACGCGTCGTATTTTTTACGCCCGTGCGAACTAGGGGTTAGCTGTCTCAGGAGATGCCCGTGTGCATTGCACACCCTGCACTATACTTTAAGCCACCGATGCCTGCATTTATTAGTTCTTCGACTTATATGCGCCAATCACCAATAGATTCGTACACATCACGTTTCGTTATTCGTTAAGCTATGTTGAATAGAATAACAAAAGAAAAGAACACCGTTTCCAAAAGAACGGTGAAATTGATCGCGATGTGAGGAATATAATGAATGCAGGATGGATGAGGTGGCGACAAGTCTCAGGCACTATATGTGACCCCCGAATGCCCCCTAAACTTAAGGCGAAAATTTATAAATCGGTCATAAGACCTGTCGTAATGTATGGATCAGAATGTTGGGCAATGAAAAAGATGGATGAAAGAAGAGTGCATGCAAATGAGATGAGGATGTTAAGGTGGATGTGTGGTGTGACAAGACTTGATAAAATAAGAAATGAGTATATAAGGGGAAGTCTGAAAGTTGCGCCCATTATAGAAAAATTGAGAGGTGCAAGATTGGGATGGTATGGACATGTAATGATGAGGGATGATGAATCATGTGATCAAACGAGTGTTGAGTATGAATGTGGATGGATATGTGACTAGAGGAAGGCCTAAAAAGAGATGGTTGGATTGTGTGAAGTATGACATGCATATAAAAGGAGTAGCGCCAGAGTTGACGAATGATAGAAGAGAATGGAAGAGAAAAACATGTTGTACCTACCCCACTTAGAGTGGGATAAGGGTAGGAGAAAGAAGAATAGAATAACAAAAGAAGAGAAGCAAATCGTGCAAATTTAGTCAAATGAAGAAATAATATACATTAAGTTTTTTCTATAAAATTTATATTTCTCTACTTTTAATAGGACACAACCTAAATTTTATGTGTCAATAATTTTATTTAATCACAACATTAATATCTACATAATAACATTAATTGGTGATGACAATTTAGGAATATAAAGAAGTTTTAATTATTTACGAGATTCACATATTGTAGTCAAGTAATAAGCACATAAATATACTTTGTTAATAGATATACACTAATATTTTAATAAATATGTTAGATTTTATTAATAAAATACAAGACAATTATAGTATCACGATGAAGTTTTAGACAGAAATTTACTACACAGTTCTTAATTTACATAATACAATTTATAACATGCAATAACACAAACTCAACGAAGACATTAAATATAACAAGGCATTTAATTAAAATTTTATTAAATCACTCATACTCTATTGATTATCTGTGAATTCCGAATGTAACCTAAAACATACAATAGGAATCAAATATCGTTATATAACATAGAAATTATATACTTTAAAATCATTCATACATCTGATTAGATCTTTAACAGATAAAACAAAAAAAAAAAGAATTTATAAAAAATCTGTATAATAACAGATTTTTTTATATATTATTTTGTTATAACAATGTTTGTAGGTACATATGAATACATCTATGTTGACAAGAAGCTTTCAGCAACATGTTAATTAGAACAGCTTTAAATCTATAAGAAAGGTTTATACAGGTACTTGTATAATGAAAATAATATTAAACATATAAAGTTCTTCATATATAATTTAATATAATGCAGGAAACAAGCGAGCACCAACGATTCCGACTTAGTTCAGTATGATAGTTATCTAAACGAGAATATTTCCCTAATGTTTGTTTATAAATAGTTGTCATTCCCATAGATAAGCGCTAACAATTTATTAAAGCGTCATTTTGTTAGCTGCTGATACAAATATTCTTATAATTTTTGAAAAGTCTAAATATACAATTATTACAGAAGTTCAAAAAAGATTAAGCAATTTTTGATATTTCTAATATATCAGATAACGTAGATGATGTAGTAGTGTGTAACACAAACAAAATTTGTGAAATATGTAATAATTAAAAAATATATTTATGTAATTCCAAATATGGCAACTATACATTCGTATAATAAGGTTAAACACTTTAAAAAATTAAATTTTTATTTTTATAAAAGCGATAATATGATCTAATTATATAAATTTGGGTAATTAAATAAAGTAATTTGTTTTTTTAAGTTTTATTAAAAAAATTCTGCTTATTTTTGTTCTGAATATTTATCATTTATTTATTTAATTATTAAATAAATAAATGATAATTTTAATCATTTATTTATTTAAATGATAACATATTCTCTTTCCTAGTAGATAGATGTTTAATTTTTCTGTAACATAGCAATAATGCCATATCAAAGGAATTAAAAGTGAACTATTTTTACATTTCAAATTGATTAATTCAATTTGAATTACTGTATACATGTCTGTGGTTAGTGCCACAAGTTACAGGAATTAAGAATTTTTTTAATTTATTTTGTTTTACATTTATTAAATCAATATAATAAAAAAATTATCGTATAATCTCAAGTCTCTACAGATTAAAATAACAGACATAAAAGATAAGTTTTGGATAATAACTACTAATTAAAAATACTTTTTATCATTGAGTAAGAGGCACATACTGATTTAGATGTTTTAGAATTGATTTAGAAAATTTGTCGAGAATTCTATGAGAGAGTATTCTAATATTTATATATTTGGCAGATTTATTGTGTTATTATTGTAAATATAATTGGTAAATATATATAACCTTAACATATAAGTAGCTCAGTGCATTATCACTCAACAAATTAGTTTGTAAATGAAAAATTAAGTACATCATACATTGCATTGATTTTTTTTATTTAAAAATAGGAATGATTAGTTTCTATGTCCATAATTACAAATATATATTGGCTCATAAATTAATATATATAAAAGTGAGGGTCTAAAAATAGTTCACAAAATTTTAAAGCTTACCATTAATAATACACAATTGTAACGAAAATATTATATTAAATGTCGACTTACACTAATTTGTATTGTCTTAAAACAAACTAGATAATTTTCTTAAATAATACTAAAATCCATTCCAGTAGCTCATAGTGAAGTAATATTTAAGAAGTTATAATATTACTTCCTAATGTTATAGAAAAAAAAAACGTAAAAATAGATTGTCCAGGGTATGAGATGCAAATGAGTTGATTCAATAACAATGACTATTTCCTGTAGGCCTACCATGGACTTTTAGAAAACGAATCAAAAGTCAGTACCTAAACAGAACCGCTTTCTTTTCGTACCATGAAGTGTGGATTGCATTGGGGTCGTAATGTTTGAAAAGGATAACGTTATATGAACAATAGATAACTCTCTTTTACTCTTTAGGACGCATTCCGAACGCTCATTCTGCAACGACTTAAAGTGTGCGTCTTTAAGACATCATGGTATGAAAAAGCAAAACAATTTAGTTTACGTCTTCAATTGAGTCGCAATAAGAGTTCATGATAGGCCAGCTGTAATGGACTTTAGGAGTAGTTTGATCACATGTCATATAATGGCGTCAAGCAAAATTTACTTATATTAGTAGTGGAGGCAAAGTAAATTATAGCGCTTCTGTAAGCCTTATAAAATGTTATTTGTAGCGAGTTATGAGTTTTTCAACCCTTCTAGGAGTTGCAGTTGTCACCCCATGACCGTAATTCGCTACGCCCATGCAAAGGTATCTTAACTTCTTTAGTAGGTAATAAGGGCACGGTATTATGCCGAAAACAATTGACGATTCAAAAGTACTGTAAACAGTCTACTTGAATAAAGAATATTTTGAGTTTTGAGTTTGAAACTTATGCTGAAGTTTAAATTTATTTGCTATACTAGGTCAAAATTTTAACAGACACTTAGTTCCTTCTTCAACTCGATTAACGAGAATTGATAAGAAATTTATCTACGCTGTACGTTCTAATTTAGTAAAAGTACTAACTATTTTGTGGATAAATCTTTTATCTTTTCTCACATTTTATTACTCTATCTCTGGGCGGTAGAAATAATAGCCATAACTTTTTCGTGTATAGATGTTTTTACTTGACCCTGTTAAATTAAGGAACAAACTAAATAAAATAAAGTACGATACAATGTAAAATTTTGTTGTTTTTGATTTTATCTAGTTCAATGCTATCTTTGAATTTAAATATAAAGTTTAATTAACAACTAAACTGGTAACGAATTTAATCAACTGTATAACACGATAATTTTGAACCAACAAGTGATGAAATTAACTGTAATCAATAAAAGGAACAACATAATACAGAAAACAGAACGTAACTCGATCTCGTCATATTAGTAAAAAAAATTTTTTGGCTTTTTCCTGGATTGAATAATTTAAATATAATGATGAAAGCGTCTATTTGTTTAAAAAAATTCACAATTATTTAGCGACGTTTTTAAATTAATACCTATGCCGTGTGGTATGTGGTTGAGTAGAACGGACTACCCTCATTTCTTACCGAGGTGTCGTAAAAGGCGACTAAGGTAAATCCATCCGCCGTGTGGTATCCGGCTGAGTAGAATAGACCACCCTCATTTCTTACCGAGGTGTAGTAAAAGGCGACTAAAGTAAATCCATCCGCCGTGTGGTATCCGGCTGAGTAGAATAGACCACCCTCATTTCTTACCGAGGTGTAGTAAAAGGCGACTAAAGTAAATCCATCCGCCGTGTGGTATCCGGCTGAGTAGAATAGACCACCCTCATTTCTTACCGAGGTGTCGTAAAAGGCGACTAAGGTAGGTTGACGTCAGGCAGGGGGCCGGTCGTAAAATACGTAGCCAAATAATGTGACAACATGTTTGAAACATGTGCAACCCCGCTTAAAGTGAGATAAGGGCAAGAGGATGTTTTTAAATTAATACCTGTACCAAAGGTCAGTCAATTGTTACGTTTTCTTTTTGAATATATTCTGCAGATTCATATTGGTCTTTGATTGTTGGAAAATTTGCGTGACCCTTCGACCAACTTCTTGGGCCGCTTGGAGGTTGGAAGATGGCCGCGGGGAGGGGTCACTGGGTGGTTCAGAGCGGCCCGATGCATGCATTAAGGCGTCTATAGCTGGTTTGTACTGTGGAAGAGAAGACTCGGCGGTCGCCTCTACTTGCCTGTAGACAAACGTACTTGCATCGAATAAAAATAATCTTATTAATGAAATTATAACTATATATATAACTTTAGTATACGCTGTGATAGCCTAGCGGTGAGACCGTGCGACTCTCTAGAGACGACATAGGTTCAAACCCGGGCAGGCACCAATGGGTTTTTCTATTAAAACTTATGTTTCTAATTGATAATTGCAATTTATCACACGCTTTTCGGTGAAGGAAAACATCGTGAAACCTGCATATCTCTAGAGAATTCTAGGGATACGTGTAACCTACCAATCCGCATTGGAGCAGCGTGGTAGGTCTTAGCTCCAATCCTTCTCTCCAAAAACGGAGAGAGGAGGCCTTAGCCCAGCAGTGGGCAAAGTAACAGGCTGTTACTTTACTACTTTACTTTACTTACTTTAGTATAATCCGCGCGGGTTAAGCGAATTCATGCAGAGCTATTATGTATGAAGTAGGCCAAATTCACTATCAGCTATAAAAACTGATAGTCAACTCTACATTTATATTATTTATATTCTAATAGGAGTCTTGCTTTTCCTTCATCACGACAAGCAAGAATCTATACTTATTATAAAACAAAGTTCCAAAAAGCTGTCTGTATGTAATCGATTTTCTCAAAATCTACTGAACGGATCTTTGGACGGTTTTCACCAGTAGATTGTGCAATACTTCCGGAATAGTTTAGGTAAATAGTACATATCGGTATTATGTAAATTGTCTTGAAGAGATCGTTCAATTGTTAAAAAACTTGCTTGCTGGGAGCTTTAGTCGCGTGCGCTGCGTAAATCAACAGAGATACGCTTAAGTAATGTACTAGAGAAATGTAGATCTATAAAACTACTACAAAAAAGTCCGCGATAGCATGTCTCTATCTCTTATGGTTAATTCATCATAATTACTTTTGTTTAAAATTTGAATCCTACAAAAAAATTGTGACAAGCAAGCTAGTGTTGTATATACTAGTTATTATTGGACTAAAACGTAGACCGTAAAACTTGTAAGGCGTCATGATAAGGGTGACATGTTCATAATTGAACAAAACCTTTAAAAATAGATTAAAAAAAGATAAAAAAACTCTACATTTAGCATTATTTACTTAATCGCGGATTATAGCAAAATAATTTCTTTTCGGATTAAGCTTAATATTTAATAGCTCTAATTTATAGAATTAGGCATTACTTTGCGGAAATAATACAAGAGTAATAATAAAATTATTTTGCTATAATCCGCGATAGAGTAAATAGAAAATATATATAGTGCTAAATGTATTGGGACTATCCGTTTTTTCATACCCGTTACATGCAGGATTCGTAAAAACACATGCACACACCACCACTGCCACCACAATACACAAGCGCTACACACGTTCACTACCACAAACTCAACAATCTTTTCTCCCCGCAACCGAAGTATCATCAGGAGATAGACTCCACGACAAAATCGCAAAGCTATTCAAGCAGTTACCTTAACGCAGGACCAAGTGCAGGATGATAGGCGCAGTGGTGGACGGCCAGTTGCAAGGCTGGTGCTAGTGCTGATGCCGAGTTCCGGACCACGTCGGGGTTGTTACACAATCCACATAGTAATGAAACAGCTAAAAGGGAAATCATAGAAGTCATGATAGAAATATTTTGCTATAATCCGCGTTTGTTAATTACCGAAGCATCATCAGGAGGATAGGCTCCACGACAAAAATCTGCATTACGATTTTTGTCGTGGAGCCTATCCTCCTGATGATGCTTCGGTTTCGGGGCGAAACGATCGTCGAGATTGTGGTGGTGGGTGTGTGTGCTGCTTTTGTGTGCGTTGTTGCTGGTGAATTGCGCCTTGGGGTTCATGTGGTGACCTGTCCTGCATGTATAAGGTGCGTAGATTTTGCTTGCTTCATACACATTGGCTTTGCATGCATTCGCTTAACCCGTGCGGATTATAGCAAAGTAGTTAGTTCTGTTATATTGCTTGTAATTACAATCTATGTAATTAATATGCTATTGTTTTAAATAATTTATATAATTATGCGTTACTTTGCGGAGATCCATAAAAAAAGTAATAGTAAAATTATTTTGCATGACAAAATCTTAAAGGCGATAAGCAATTTGTTTTGTCTATCTCCTGATGATGCTTCGGTTGCGGGGCGAAACAATTGTGAGGTTTTGTGATAGTGAACGTGTGTAGTGCTTGTGTATTGTGGTGGCGGTGGTGGAAGTTTGTGCATGTGTTTTTACAAATCCTGCATTTATCGGGTATGAGAACGGATAGTCCACTATACATTAAGCATTATATATTTTTTCTATTTACTTAATCGCGGATTATAACAAAATAATTATATTATTACTTTTGTCAGGCAGGCGGCCGGTCGTAGAAAACGTACCCAAATCACAAGACATGTTAGTAACATGTTGTGCTGACACCATTTAGAGTAGGATAAGGGCACATGATGATGTCATTTTTTTTAAATTACGATATTTAAGATCCAAGAAGACCGCCGTGTGGTATCCGTCGGTGAACGAGGTGAACGTGTGTAGTGTGCCAAAACACAACTTTTTTGAATTTGGTCACCCAGACTAAAAGAATCTATAAATTGGTTATACCTCTCTCAGATACGACGTGACTGTCCACAGCAGGAAGCATCAATAACGCTAATGATTCAGCCACCCTTATACCCTCCCTTCCTGTTAACTTGGCATTGCTCATTGTTGTCTCGAAAGTCTGCCAACAATCATCTTGTGATGCTGAGCCGCGGTCGATGCAGATTCTGGTCAAGCTTCCCCATGCGGTGATTGCGGTTTCACGAGCCCCGCTGAATGAATTGCGATAATAACCCTTTTTAATATATACTATTGAAAGTTTGTAGTAAAACGATAAATTTTATTTTCAAACGAAAATATCTATAAAGTACCCGGCATTAAATAATGCACATCGATGTTTCGAATGAAACAGCCGGCCAGTTCGGTTCGTAGAGCGCTGTCTCTGTCACTCAGCTAGTATGTGACGTTTCACACGGGTTCGCCAGTCTGTGCGACAGAGACAATGATCTATGACGCAGAATCGAGCCGATTTTCTCTCTCTAAGCCTCGATGTGTATTATCTATTGCCGCGTACTTATTGTTAAGAACATACGAAAAGAGTTCGTAATGCATATGTCATAAAGTTCAAATTTGGACGGGGGCAGGTTATGAACGTGTAATCGCGTACTTACTTATTGTCAAGAACATGCGAAAAGAGTTCGTAATGCATATGTCATAAAGTTCAAATTTGGACGGGGGCAGGTTATGAACGTGTAATCGCGTATTACTTATTGTTAAGAACATGCGAAAAGAGTTCGTAATGCATATGTCATAAAGTTCAAATTTGGACGGGGGCAGGTTATGAACGTGTAATCGCGTACTATACTTATTGTTAAGAACATGCGAAAAGAGTTCGTAATGCATATGTCATAAAGTTCAAATTTGGACGGCGCAGGTTATGAACGTGTAAAAAGAGTTAGTAAACTATATGTTTATAGCTGTGATAGCCTAGCGGTGAGACCGTGCGACTCTCTAGAGACGACATGGGTTCAAACCCCGGGCAGGCACCAATGAGTTTTTCTATTAAAACTTATGTGTCTAATTGATAATTGCAATTTATCACACGCTTTTCGGTGAAGGAAAACATCGTGAGGAAACCTGCATATCTCTAGAGAATTCTATAGGGATATGTGTAACCTACCAATCCGCATTGGAGCAGCGTGGTAGGTCTTAGCTCCAATCCTTCTCTCCAAAAACGGAGAGAGGAGACCTTAGCCCGCCAGTGGGCATAGTAACAGGTTACTTTACTACTTTAAACTATATGTATTATTTGATTTATTTTTCATTGACCAATGTACCCAATATACGTAATGGCTTTTAAGTTTTGTTTAAATAGTAATAGACATTTTTTTATTATTCTTATAATAATGATAATAAGTGAAATTGTGTATTCATTTCATTGATCCACGAGTATGTCTATATTTTACCTATACTTACGCATCTTTATCATATAGCAACATCGATATCACTGGTAAGATCTGCTCTTCGATACATTTCTCTTCTATTTCAGACTGATTCAGTAATTCATTTATAAGATTGGCTACATATGTACGGATTGCATTACCGCTTGCGTTTTCATGACTTTTGAGTGCAACTGCGAAATGTTTATTAAACGAACTGAGTACTTAATGCAAAATTGTTTTCTAGCAAATCAAATCAAATCAAAATAATCTTTATTCAAATAGGCTTTTTAGAAGCACTTTTGAATCGTCAAGAGTCAATAATTAGATTTAATAAGCTACACTGGTTCGGAATGTTGCTCTTACCGAGAAGAACCAGCAAGAAACTCGGCGGTCAATCTTTTAAACATTTAAATTTACATTATTTGATTGCAGTCTTGTTTGGAGCTGAAAGGATTTTCAAATCCAAGCATTTTTATTATTCAAATAATCTTCAATTGTGTAATATGCCTTACGTATAAGCATAGTTTTTACACTTAATTTAAACTTTTCTGTAGATAATTCTAATACAGATTGCGGAATTTTGTTGTAAAAGCGAGTACCGAGACCGACGAATGAGTTGCTAGCTCTGCTGAGTCGCGACGCAGGGATTACAAGCTTTTTGTGACCTCTGGTATATCTATGATACACATCGAATTTAGTTTGATACATATGAATATTTTTTCGTACGAAAATAATATTACTATATATATATTGTGACGCTACTGTAAGTATGCCTATTTCCTTGAACTTTTAGCACTTAAACCAGTTATTTTTTACGTTCGCCGATCAATCAGAAATCCTGGGCAAGCATATTTAGTTCTCTATTGAGCTTATGTACTTAATTTAATGTTATTGGATATGATATTTCTTGATAACCTAGGTAATAGCAAACTGACTGAGCAAGACTGCTCATATTTAATATCTTCGGTCAAGATTAATGTCCTCTCACGTACACCCAGAAGTAATATTTCGTTTTTTTTTTTACTGATTGCTGATTTGGGTGACGGACAACTGGTAGATATACTACATATATAAGTTTAAATACATACTTAAATACAAATATACACCCAGACTCGAAGAACCAACAATTTGTTTATAGAAAATGTTGGCCCTCGGCGGAAATCGAACCCGCGACCCACGGAGCTGAAGACAGGGTCACTAACCACAGCGCCAACGGGCCAGTCAATGATGAGACGTTAATGAGATGCTCAAAGTATAAAACTAATACAAAAGTGAAATCAAATTATTTTGCTACAATCCGCGATACAGTAAATAGAAAATATATATAGTGTGGTGGAAGTGGCGGAGGTTTGTGCATGTGTTTTTACGAATCCTGCACGTATCGGGTATGAAAATACGGATAGTCCACTATACATTTAACACTATGTATTTTTTCTATATACTGTATCGCGGATTATAGTAAAATAATTTTATTATTACTTTTGTATAATTGTAACCTTTGTTGGTAGTATAAATAAATAAATTGATATCTGTTATGATATATCATCATGTGTTTAACCTGTGCCTAATTACGTACAGGAAGGCTACTTATAATTAACCGTATTCTAAGCAATATAGCTAATAAATATGACAGTCCTCTGGTGTGGAAACTGATTCAGGGTACTAGGTAATTTTTAGTTATTAAGTACTAATATAGTCATTCAGTGGGCTAAGATGTCTGTTTAAATTAAATTAAGTAAATAAATAGATAAGTGAAATACTCACAGAGCCGTATTTCTTCCATATATTTGAAAAATTTTTGTGGCTCATTACTGGCTAGCCATTTCAAAGGTACAGAAAACATTACCACTGGAAGACTTCTAATACTACTATATAGAATCCACCTGCAAAAGTATGAAATAGAACTATAACACCAGATTACTCAACGAGATTTTATGGGGACATTGTCATTTCACACACAAATATATATAACATTTAATGTAATGATTGATAGAGCGTCGGTGATCAGCAGTTTTAACATAATTATAGAAAAGCACTAATTTAAGGCAAAAAAGCATTATTGAGATGACAAAAGTCTGAAGTCGATGAAGAAGGAAAACTTTATTGTGAAGGCAATTCATACAGACAATGTTAAAATATGTATGTAAAAAAAAGTAATAATAAAATGATTTTGTTATAATCCGCGATAAAGTAAATCACACACGATCGTCCGCCCCCAAAGTAAGTAACTTAATACTTGTGTTATGGGTGACGGTCGATTGGTAAATATACTACATATATAATTTTTAAATAAATTCGTACTTTTAAATACAAATATACACCCAGGGTCAAAGAATCAACAAATTGTTTTATAGAAAATGTTGACCCTGGGCGGGAATGGAAACCGCGACCCGCGGAGCTGAAAGCAGGAAAGAAACCCACTACGCCAACGGGCCAATCAAATTATAAATATATAAATATTAAAGTATAACTAACGTAGCCTAACCTCAATTTTACTTTGAAAAAAAATTTGCTTACTTTCGTAGAAAATCTCCAGGTCTTATGGTAAAATCGATCGCAATGGAAATTGTTATGAAATAAATACCAACAATCACGACACTGTCGACATTGAATGTGTCTAATTTTTCCAATTTACTTTCCAACTTCCCAATCATTTCCATAAACATTGGATGCAGTACATACGTTGCGAATTCAACTCGAAAATGTTTAACATAATCACTGAATAAGTTAAGAAATAATTCGTATACTGTCGAGTCATGCACTGCTTTGCATTTAACAGCTATTTCCAGAGTCTGCTTTGTTCTGAAATAAATTAAAAAAAAAATCCATTTAAGTTATAAGGCATTAATTCAATGTCACTTACCCGACTGGCCTGTTGGCGCAGTGAGTAGTGACCCTGCCTTCAGCTCCGCGGGTCGCGGGTTCGATTCCCGCCGAGGGCCAACATTTTCTATAAACAATTTGTTGGTTCTTCGAGCCTTTTTTTTTTTTGGTTCCTCGAGCCTGGGTGTATATTTGTATTTAAGTATGTATTTAAAATTATATATGTAGTATATTCACCAGTTGTCTTTCACCCATAACACAAGTTACTTACTTTGGGGATGGACGACCCTGTGTGTAAGTGTCCCATATATTTTTTTATTCAAACTTATATGGTAAAAGAACCGTTCAATACCTAATTCCCCGTTTATTAAATAATATGGATCATACTTTCAAAAATAGTATAAACAAAAGAAATATAAAATCTAAATTGAAAACATATTTTCTGAACAACCTGTGTATAACGATCTAAGTGAGAGGAGAGATATTTTTTTATAATTTGTTGAGTCGCTCATGAAGTGAATAGCATAGCTGCAAGCCAAGGTCGTGAGCTCGCTCCTTATCTAAGTCGCATCGACGCTAACTGTAGTACACACCAGACAAATCTCGTTGATTTTTGGTATGTATTTTTGTACTCACTTTTGTTTCTTTTATTTAAATAAATAAAAAATAAAATAAAAATATTTATTAAATAACGGACATCGATGTTTAGCACTAAACAGCCGGCCAGTTCGGTTTTGTAGAGCGCTGTCACTGTCACACACAGGTTCATCAGTCTGTGCGACAGAGACAACGCTCTATGAAGCAGAATCTAGCCGATTTTCTCTCTCTAAGCCTCGATGTGCATTATTTATTGAAGGGTAATATACTTGTCATTCAATTGACTTCCATTATTGGACATATACCTATTCAAACTATTTATTTATTTTATTCATTTATTATAATGTATATAAAAATAAATAAAATTTTCATGGCGAACGATATTGTTTTGTTTAAAATAGTGTTAAAAACGAATCGTGTCTCTGAGTCATATTTAAAACGTAACAGCCCGTTATTATGCCCACTGCTGGGCTAAGGCCTCCTCTCTCCGTTTTTGGAGAGAAGGATTGGAGCTAAGACCTACCACGCTGCTCCAATGCGGATTGGTAGGTTACACATATCCCTAGAATTCTCTAGAGATATGCAGGTTTCCTCACGATGTTTTCCTTCACCGAAAAGCGTGTGATAAATTGCAATTATCAATTAGACACATGAGTTTTAATAGAAAAACTCATTGGTGCCTGCCCGGGTTTGAACTCGTGTTCCCCTCGAAAGAGTCGCACGGTCTCACCGCTGGGCTATCACAGCTTTGAGTCATATTTATAAGGCAGTAATTCAAGAAGCATTTCTTACAGAGGTGTCGTAAAAGGCAACGAAGGTAAGTTAATGTAAGGCAGGCGGCCGGTCGTAAAATACGTAGCCAAATCATGTGACAACATGTTTGTAACATATTATACCGCCCCATTTAAAGTGGGTTAGGGCAGTAGAATGATGACTTAGTAAGTAAATAACTAGTCGAGTCTGTAGAGAAATTGAATATAGCTATAAAATGATAGATTAGATTTCAGAACATTTACAATTGTGCCGAGTGTTCGAAATAATGAATTGAACAATACCTTTCAAGCTTGTGTTTAAATAAATAAACAATACAGGCATGTCTAGGATTGAGTCACCATTATTATTCTCCTGTCCTTATCCCACTCTAAGTGGGGTCGGCACAACATGTTACAAACATGTTGTCACATGATTTGGCTACGTATTTTACTACCGGCCGCCTGCCTGACGTCAACTTACATTAGTCGCCTTTTACGACACCTCGGTAAGAAATGAGGGTGGTCTATTCTACGCAGCCGGATACCACACGGCATATACCTTAGTCGCCTCTTACGACACCTCGGTAAGAAATGAGGGTGGTCTATTCTACGCAGCCGGATACCACACGGCACATACCTTAGTCGTCTCTTACGACACCTCGGTAAGAAATGAGGGTGGTCTATTCTACGCAGCCGGATACCACACGGCACATACCTTAGTCGCCTCTTACGACACCTCGGTAAGAAGGGAGGGTGGTCTATTCTATTCTGCCGGATACGACAAGGCATAGGATTGAGTCACATATATATTTATATATTTAATAATGAATAATGAAGTAAATAATATTGATACTCACACGCTTACAAACCAATCCAACTCAGGCCATCTTAGTTTCGTAGTTCTACTATTGAATAAATCATTCATGCTGGCTAATAATAATTTTAAGCTTTTATCTGAAGGCAAATAACATTCTATATCAACAAATGTATGGAGCCGAGGGTTGTCCACACTAAGAACCTGTATATCAGTGTTTCTCATCTTAGTTTCTTTAATTAATCTCACATTTAAAACGTAGGCTAATATGGCCACAGCCAACTCCCTCATTACATGTAGGTATAGTATTAATGATTTGGTCTCATTTTCCGCGCATGCATTCGCCAGATTCGCAATAATCTTGCTGTAGAGTTCGCAAGAAAACTTTCCTGTAACACAAATATTTTATGCGTAAGGATATCTTGGCGCGAACATGAGGTTCAGAGCAGATTTGTGAAATGGCAAGAAAAATTGGAGAGGTTTGGTTTAAAGATCAACCTGACCAAAACTGAACACATGCAGTGTAATTTCAGTGGTCCCTCCAATTTTTCTCCAATAACCTTAAATGGTGTTGTTTTGCCAGTCTGCTCCGACTTCCGGTACCTTGGCTCGCTTCTACAGGAAAACGGTGAAATTGATCGCGATGTGAGGAATAGAACGAATGCAGGATGGATGAAGTGGCGACAGGTCTCAGGGACAGTATGTGACCCCCGAATGCCCCTTAAACTTAAAGGGAAAATTTATAAATCGGTCATAAGACCTGTCGTAATGTATGGATCAGAATGTTGGGCAATGAAAAAGATGGATGAAAGAAGAGTGCATGCAAATGAGATGAGAATGTTAAGATGGATGTGTGGTGTGACAAGATTGGATAAAATAAGAAATGAGTATATAAGGGGAAGTATGAAAGTTGCGCCCATTGTGGAAAAGATGAGAGGTGCAAGATTGGGATGGTATGGACATGTAATGAGGAGGGATGAAAATCATGTGACTAAACGAGTGTTGGATATGAATGTGGATGGATATGTGACTAGAGGGAGGCCTAAAAAGAGATGGTTGGGATGTGTGAAGTATGACATGCATATAAAAGGAGTAGCGCCAGAGTTGACGAATGATAGAAGAGAATGGAAGAGGGTTTTCCTCTTGGAAAACATGTTGTACCGACCCCACTTAGAGTGGGATAAGGGTAGGAGAAAGAAGAAGAAGTTTAAAAAATGTGCCCATAGCTATGAAAGTGGTCTAAGTCATATATTTCTTGTTTCGAGATATTTAATGAATCGCATATATATACAATGTCTCAATTGCTTTAATTATTTGATTACTAGCTGTGCCAGCGGCTTCGCCCGCGTGGAAATCTGCGTGTCACAATTTCTGTCCAGAATTCAAATTTTAAACATAAAAGTATTTATTGTGAGTTAACCATAAGAGATAGAGACATGCTATCGCGGACTTTTTTGTAGTATTTTTATAGATCTACAATTCTCTAGTACATTACTTTAGCGTATCTCTGCTGGTTTACGCAGCGCACGCGACTAAAGCTCCCAGCAAGCAAGTTTTTTAACAACTGCGCGATCTCTTCAATACAATTTACATAATACCGATATGTACTATATACCTAATCCATCCAAAAGTATTGCAGTATATTTTGGCGAAAACCGTAAACATCCGTTCAGTAGATATTGAGAAAATCGATTACATACAGACAGACAGCATTTTGGGACTGTTTTATAATAAGTATAAAAAAAGTAAATAATAAGTATAGATGTTGGTAAAACTCACCGACTGATAAAGCGCTCCGTGCTAATAGCGGAAGATATATAGAGACTGCGTTGTTAACAATTTTCTCAACTGGGTCCTCTAGAAAATTGAACAGAATATTTTCTAACTGTTCGTATTTGTTTTCAGCGACAGGACAAATAATGCAAGCAGATTTAAGCCCAACTATCCTGATATCAGGTTCGCTAGATTCACACATCACAGTGACCAAACTCAGTAGCAAAGACGTGCATAACTCTATTGGCACGAATGGTGCGATTGTTAGGCATACTTGACTCGCGAAAAGGCGACGATCGACGGATTTCGAAGTCAAGAGTTCGGCTATCGACGACAGGACCTCGCCGCTGCCACCCCATTTAACAACCAGGGTAGTCGCTGTAACAAAAAGTTAATACGTATTCATTTAAAGCACATATTGTTCATCAAATTTCGCTTTGTCTACTCGTTAGAGAAAATTAATTAAGTATAAGCAACACCCTAAAATCTCCCCAAGCAAACCCATAACACCTCAATAAGATCCATTTTTTTTTCGAACTGACTGTATGCTGTTAGACCTAATGGCTTTTACAGTGTCACCGGGCGGGAAGGGCGAGCGCAGAAGTATCGCCGAAGTTGCGAAATGCAGAGAGTAAAGCGCAGAAGCTCTATTAAAGTCGGGTAAAAATAAGGTACCCTATCTTTAATCACAGTTTCGACTGTAACCCCAGTACAATGATATTGAATCCACAACCCAAAGTTCTGTTTTAAAATTGTCGTCACTACACCAGAGTCAAACAGATGCTATAGTAATAAGTAGATATTGCGCTCTTTGCGTGTGATACCATTAGAATAATACTATTTCGTATTGAAACGATTTTAATTATTTAATTTAACTGACTGAAATTAAATTGACTGGCCCGTTGGTGTAGTGTGTAGGCCTTCAGCTCCGCGGGTCGCGGGTGTGATTCCCGCCGAGGGCCAATATTTTCTATAAACAATTTGTTGGTTCATCGAGCCTTAATGTATATTTGTATTTAAAATTACATATGTAAGTTAAAATTATATATGTATATTAACCAGTTGTCAGTCACCCATAACCAAGTATCAAGTAACTTACTTTGAGAATTGACAACCGTGTTTAAGTGTCCCATATATTTACTTTTATTAATTTTAACATGCTGTGCAAACAAACTTCTTCACCACGTCTAACTGTCGCGATAAACTCATGATTAGGGATCTTCAAGGAGTTTACAGTAATAGTGCTTTTCGAGGGAGAGTTAGATGTATAATTTGTATAAATAAGTTATAATATAACACTAATTGTTGAACACTTTGTAAAAAGCCAAACCGAGCGTTTTCATCGAAAATGCTGCTAAATTCCTTTGTGATATGTCCCTCCATGAACGAAAAATTGTATGAATTATTATATTTTTGTATTATGAATAATTAAAGCCAAAATATTTATTAAATATTTATTTATCTTATTTATTAAGAACTTATGAATTATTAATTTTTAATTAATTTTTTATGTTATGAATAATTGTAGCCCAAAAATTTATTATATTATTATTTATTTTATGAATCAAGAATTTATGAATTATTATATTTCTGTGTTATGAATAATTATAGCCAAATAATGTACTAAATATTTGTACTGGAAATGTTTTGATTTATATACAGTAAATAATAATAATATAATAATAAGTTTATTTGACATAAAGCCTAATACAAAAATAACTTAACTTATAACTGATTTTTAATTTATGGCTTATATTAAGTTGCGTATAAAATAATGGTGACCTTTGACCAAGCTAGGATAAACCTGTGTTTTGAAAGTCAGTGGTTCAGCTCGAACATCAAAAAATGGCAACGGCATTCCTTATATAATAAAACAAAATTAGAGAGACTTACATGCTATATAAAAATATGTATGTATGGTATGTAATAGTTGTGTATCTGTTTTAGTGAGTGTGTATCAATGTGTGAATGAAAAAAGGTCTCATAAAATAATCATTTCTGTTAAATAGTAACACTGTACCTTCACAAATGATTTTAATGTCCGGTGGATCGGGTTTTCTGTATAAAGTAAGAAGGAAGTGCAACAATCTTGTACGCCTGTTGTCGCCTGCGGGCAGTAAAATGGTTGCGGCTGCTAACAGAGCGGCAGCTTCACTACGCCTAGCAACTAACGTGTGTGGTAGAATCTAAAATAATTTAACAAATCAAATCAAAATAATCTTTATTCAAATAAACCATTTCAGGCACTTTTGAATCGTCAAGCATCAATATGATTAACGAAGCTACAACTGGTTCGGAATGTTGCTCTTCCGAGAAGAACCAGCTAGAAACTCGGCGGTCAATCTTTTACATATTTTTAATTATACATTATTAAACCGCTGTCTTGTATGAAGCTGAAAGGATTTTCAAATCCAGGCTTTCTTATCATCCAAATAATCTTCAATTTTGTAATATGCTTTACGTATAACAAAACATCATCATCATCCTGCCCATATCGCAAACTAAGTGGGTTCGGCACAACATGTTGTGACACGATTCAGTTACGTATTTTATGACCGACCGTCTGCAAGACGTCAACTTATCTTAGTCGTATTTTACGACAACTCGGTAAGAAAGGAGGGTGGTGTATTATACTCAGCCGGATACTACACGGCGGGTCGACGTAAAAGGCGACTAAGGTAACTTAGTCGCCTTTTACGAAACCTCGGTAAGAAATGAAGGTGGTATACTCTAGTCTGCCGGATATATCACTATTCAAAAGTCTACAACATAAACTATATAATATACTACACACAGTTTATTATACTTATTCTATTCAACTTACCTTAATCGTCTATTAGGACATCTCGGTAAGAACTGAAGGAACAATTCTACTCAGCCGGATACTACACGTCGGGTCGACTTACCTTTGTCGCCTTTTACGATACCTCGGTAAGAAATGAGGGTGGCTATTCTACACGGCCGGATACTACACGGCATAAAATAATTTTACAGAGCATTGAATTCTAATGAAATATTCGTTAGTGACGGTAACTAGTATAAAATAAAAGTAATAATGATATTATTTTCGTTATAAAACGCGATGAAGTAAATAGAAAATATATATAATGCTAAATGTATAGTGGACTATCCGTTCTCATACTCGATAAATGCAGGATTCGTAAATCCCCTGATTTCAGTTGCTTCTACCTACATCCCAGTTAGGTCCGACCATCGAAAATACAGGCGTCCAAAAAGCGTCCTGTATGACCCCGACGATCAAATAACGATCGCCAACACAGAAACACGTAATACACTCACACAGCGTCTTCGCCGGCGAAGACGAGGTCCCAGTTTTCTGACGTCGGTCGGTCGTGGCTTCTCGCCACACTTCCGACGTCGCAATGACTAATCTAAGTCATACCATGAACCCTCCACTACGCGTCGCCCTAAGCCGTGGTCCGGCCTCACAGGAGGCACCCTTAGGACGACGTTCCCCGACTTAAGTAGAGCTTCTGCGCTCTACTCCCTGCATTTCGCAACTTCGGCGATGCTTCTGCGCTCGCCCGTCCCGCCCGGTGACGCTGTAAAAGCCATTAGGGCTAACAGCATACAGTCAGTTCGAAAAAAAAAAAAAAAGGATTCGTAAAAACACATGCACAAACCTCCACCAACGCCACCACAATACACAAGCACTACACACGTTCACTGTCACAAACTCAATAGTTTCGCTCAAACGAAGTTTGTGAAAAATATTCGCCATCCTGGTCTAGGCAAAATCTAACACCTCACATAAAGATTTGGCATTTCAACAGTGGCGTAAACTACACCTCCTCAGCTCTTGCACTGCGGTGAAGCATGTCAAGGAGTAACCCAGGGGTGAAAAATGGGGTAATATTAAGAAAATTAGTAAAAAATGTAATTCAATTTGACCACGTTAATCTTTTATACAAGGAACAATACTGTTTTCATAATAAAAGGATCAATTAGTTCGATAGGGGGTGGGCAGGAGCAGACAAGGGGGAAATTTCACTATACTGCGGGGAGGCACTCATCATTTGATAAGATGATACATGATACATGACAACAAATGATAAGCGATACAGTTATACTTACTCTTGGTAACGTGTCAGCAACTAGTGGTAGCAATTCTTCTAACGTTATAGGTTTTTCACAACCACATAATCCAGATAGAAGATCATTCGAGGTAGATTCACTCAAGTCGAATGATTCGAAACACCAATCTAAAATAGTTTCCTTCAAGTTGTTTGGAACACTGAAGGAAAATAGTATATCAATATAATTTGGATTGAAATAGTACCCTTTACTCTTCCTAACTCGATCAAAAACAATGTTAATCTGCCCCACCCTTAAAGAACGTTCAATAGAAGTATTGTAAGATATATATATAATAGCTGAAGACAGAATATGAGATAGATAGATAAAAACTTTATTGCGAAATTAAGGCAAGCTTAGTAGATTTTAAACTTTCGCGATTCATACTTATTAATATGTGAAAATACGGGTCAAATCGCGACAAAATCGAGCTACCTTTTTATAAGGTAGACCTTATGTGGATTGTGCGGTTCAAACGAGGGTAGTTGGTGAAAATTATGACTGTAGTACTCAGGACGCCGTGGCCCTCCAGTCAGTTCGTGACCATGGCGGATGCAACTCTGCCGATACGTCGAACCTTATAAAAAGCTTCGATTTTGTCGCGATGGGACCCGTATTTTCAGATATTATTAAGGCAAGCTTGTTAAAGGCTTTTATTTAAATCGCAATGTATGTGAAGGATGGAATCTTGCAAGTTAAATTTGACCCAATTATCGGTGTCCGATTGAGCTGAAATATAAAAAATAAATTCATTGCAACCAATATAATACAAAGCCTGCAACTTGTGAGTTAGCTCTTATTGCAAGAATACCAATGGTACCCACGGATATAGTTATAGCTTTTAAAAGGAATCAAATTTCAGTTAAAACTGTCTGCCTCTGTCTTAACCATTAACAAGTCCCAGTGTCAAACTTTTAATTTACAAAAATAAATCTTATTAAGTAAGACTTAGTAGCTTTTCTACTACCAGTAGGCCTACCATGAACTTTTAGATAATGACTCAATTCAAAGTCAGTACCTAAACTGAACCGCTTTCTTTTCGTACCATGAAGTGTGTTCGAAAAGGAAAACGTTATATAAACTATAGATAACACTGTCTCTTTTACTCACATGTTTTTAGGACGCATTCCGAACACTCATTCGGCAGCGACTTAAAGTGTGCGTCTTTAAGACGTCATGGTATGAAAAAGCAAAACAATTTCGTTTACGTCTTCAATTGAGTCGCAATAAGAGTTCATGATAGGCCAGCAGGAGATCGGCATGTACGCGAGTGAAAACGCGGGGTATTTCATATATATAGAGGAGGGATGAAGTTCAATTACCTTTTTCTTTGTCAAAATCTTAAATGGTATTACAATGTTAAAAACGGCATAGCATAAACTTATAACTAGTTTTTCTGTACACCGCAACATCATCGTTGGTTTGCTTATAATTGTACAGGTGCGTTGTTGTATACAATATTAATCCTTAGTGAACTAACATAAGTCAGTGATTTTATTGATGATACTGACAGAGTGAGAAAGAATGACTAATCGCACTCGATCTTCCTAGCGATAACGGGTGAGCATGGAGGGGAAGGCTAAGTACAGGTTGATCATTTTTAAATGATTTATAGAAGCAGGCGTTACTTTGCGGAACTCCATATTACAAGCAATATAACAGAACTAACTACTTTGCTATAATCCGCACGGGTTAGGTGAATGCATGCAAAGCCAATGTGTATGAAGCAGGCAAAATCTACGTACCTTATACATGCAGGACAAGCCACCACATGCACCCCAAGGCGCAATTCACCAGCAACAACGTACACAACAGCAGCACACACACCCACCACCACAATCTCGACGATCGTTTCGCCCCGAAACCGAAGCATCATCAGGAGGATAGGCTCCACTACAAAAATCGTACTGATCGTAAAATAAATCGATCGTAAAAATCGTACAGTGCGATTTTTGTCGTGGAGCCTATTCTCCTGATGATGCTTCGGTTTCGGGGCGAAACGATCGTCGAGATTGTGGTGGTGGGTGTGTGTGCTGCTTTTGTGTACGTTGTTGCTGGTGAATTGCGCCTTGGGGTGCATGTGGTGGCTTGTCCTGCATGTATAAGGTACGTAGATTTTGCCTGCTTCATACACATTGGCTTTGCATGCATTCACCTAACCCGTGCGGATTATAGCAAAGTAGTTAGTTCTGTTATATTGCTTGATCATTTTTGTTTTTAATTTTTTTTTTTTTATTATGAAGTACAATAGACATTATACCTGTTAATACTGTTAATACTGTTAATGTAATTACCTGTTAATCCATTTTTCGGTGCTATACTCTGAAGTACTCTCATCGTACTGTACACGGGTCCACTCGCTGCCGTCATTAATACTGAGCGTTTCGTCAAGGGTATTTACACTATCGCGCCGGACAGGCGAATCGCGTACGCTTTCAGCATGCGACGATTCTCCTTTCTTTACACTAAAATATATGTTTAATTTAAGGCTATTTATGCTGAAGAATTAAATCGTTCCAATTCGAATTAAATTTTGAAATCCAAAATCAGATTTCTTTAAATAATTTATAGAATTAGGGGTTACTTTGCGGAGATCCATAATACAAAAGTAATAATAACATTATTTTGCTATAATCCGCGATACAGTAAATAGAAAATATATATATTGTTAAATGTATAGTGGACTATCCGTATTTTCATACCCAATACGTGCTGGATTCGTAAAAACACATGCACAAACCTCCACCACTTCCATCACAATACACAAGCACTACACACGTTAACTATCACAAACTCAACAATCGTCTCGCCCCGCAACCAAAGCATCATCAGGAGATAGACTTCACGACAAAATCTCAAAACTTTGCGAATTGTAACGATTGTTGAGTTTGTGATAGTGAACGTGTGTAGTGCTTGTGTATTGTGGTGGAAGTGGTGGAGTGGTTGTGCATGTGTTTTTACGAATCCTGCACGTATCGGGTATGAAAAAACGGATAGTCCACTATACATTTAACACTATATATATTTTCTATTTACTGTATTGCGGATTATAGCTAAATAATTTTATTATTACTTTTGCAAATTTCTTTGTGTAAAAAAAAATGTTAGAAACATTTTTTTACAATGTTTTAATGTTGTAGTTAGAACATCGTGAAAACAAATTGATCCTTGACGATTCAAGAGTGCTTGTTAAAAGCTTACTTGAATGAAGATTATTTTGATTGGATATATTATTTTTCTAGTAAAAAATATTTCACTTCGTACTATAAGAAATGTAAAATTATAAATTTAATTAATAAAATTATGAGATAATTTATAGAATTAGGCGTTACTTTGCGGAGATACATAATACAAAAGTAATAATAAAATTGTTTTGCTATAATCCGCGGCGCTCCCTGATACAGCTAAGAGCATCGTCTTGGACCATCATGGTACAACAATGATATAACAGAAGTGGCCAGCCATGAGTCATAAGAAGAAAGGCCGTAACTAATACCAATAAGCTGTGATAGCCCAGCGGTGAGACCGTGCGACTCTTTCGAGGGGAACACAAGTTCAAATCTGGGCAGCCACCAATGAGTTTTTCTATTAAAACTTATGTGTCTAATTGATAATTGCAATTTATCACACGCTTTTCGGTGAAGGAAAACATCGTGAGGAAACCTGCATATCCCTAGAGAATTCTCTAGGGATATGTGTAACCTATCAATCCGCATTGGAGCAGCGTGGTAGGTCTTAGCTCCAATCCTTCTCTCCAAAACGGAGAGAGGAGGCCTTAGCCCAGCAGTGGGCATAGTAACAGGCTGTTACTTTAATACCATACTGTAAGCTATACCTACTTATAAAATAGCCTGTTGGAATATGAAAACAATTTCTTGTTACTACTTACTTGTTAGTACTTGTTCTTGTACTATTAAATTCGCTGTAGTATAGACCCTGCTTTATGTATCATTTAATTAAATTGTCCATACTCACGTGTTATAGGACTTATCGCTATAAACCATTTCAAATTGCTCCGGTGTTCCACTGTGCGTAGAATGACCACTGCCATAATGATTTTCTGAGGCGTTATTCGTCAAAGGTTTGACTTCACTAGCTTGCTCTGAACTTGTTTGTGCATTAGGAATCTTATCTACTGGTATTTTCAATTCGAGACCTTTATTTTCAGATGTTGGACTAGTTAATGAGTTTAAGCTAACTAAAGCAGCGTCATATAGTTTTTGAAAATTTAATTTCTCTGTTTCCAATGCAATAATTTTCTGTTTCAGCAACTCTATCTCTTCAGCTTGAATTAAAAACTGAAATGTTTAAAGCTAAACATATTAACAGTAATGTATTATGCATCACTATACATAATATTGGACGGGTTGCAAATTAAAAGAGGGCTGCTTTTTAGTAGTATTTTTGTATGTTTGTCATTCAATCTGAATTTATTCGAATTTATAATACTTGCTGCTGCCTATATTTTTATCATTAATTTCAGGACTGGGATTGGACAGTATCAAAAAACAATGTTATTTTTGTATATATAATTAAACTAGCCACCCAGTTTAGTGTGATTTAAAGATGAAAAGAAATCATTCCAATATCAAATCAATCATTCATTCATTCAAAAAATATTTTTATACAACTAATATATAGACTTGGAGAAAACTTTTGACCCATGATTGATGATAGCAGAAAAATATAAAACAAGAATAAAATAGTATTTGAGATACAAAACACAACTACTTTTGTGTGATAAAACAATAAAAAAAAGCTAAAGCTCTGTATACTTCATAAATTGACTGTACTTGTGCCTTGAAGGGACTTGCTGAAAACTGCATCTCGCTTAAAGAGATTCATTGAACATGATGATAGATAAAAACAATATATACATTAACAGCAATTATATACAGACATATAGAATATTACTTTTTTTACTAAAAGGTACTAAAATATTTTCGGAAAGTTTAGATTAATAATACATTACAGTATATGTAAGTTGACTGAACACATATATTTCCATGCGGGAAAAGCCGCGGGCAGAGCTGTTATGGATATAAAAGTATTTGCATAAGTAAAAAGAAACAAAAGAGATGTTAGTAAGAAGCAATGTCAGTTAATCACCTCATGATTCCAATCAGTGTCAAGGTCTAATGTCTGACAACTCACACACACATTGCTATCGTCAAAATCAGTTTGGCATTCAGCATCTGTTGTCAAATTTTCAGTTCCTGTTGTTGCATCAACTTTTGGCACATTTAAATTAGGCGTGTTCCCCCAAAATAAGGCTATAAGATTAGCTGGTCTTGGCATATTCAAGCCAACATCGTCCCAATCTTCAAATTCCTGAAAATGTCACATTATCTTAAATCTTATGTACATTATCTCTTATATATAAAATTCTCGTGTCACAATGCTAGTTACCATACACGTCCGAAAAGGCTTGACCGATTTTTATTAAATTTTTATATAAAATTATTAAATGCCGTATGGCAGTGGTGGTATCCGGCAGAATAGAATAGACCACCCTCCTTTCTTACCGAGGTGTCGTAAGAGGCGACTAAGGTATGTGCCGTGTGGTATCCGGCTGCATAGAATAGACCAACCTTATTTCTTACAGAGGTGTCGTAAAAGGCGACTAAGGTAAGTTGACGTCAGGCAGGCGGCCGGTCGTAAAATATGTAGCCAAATCATGGGAAAACATGTTTGTAACGTGTTAGTGGAATAAGGGCAGAAGAATGATGATGATATGATATTATTAAATTTCAGTAGGTCTAAGAATCGCCTACTATCTTTTTACACACCCCAAAGTGATAAGGTTTAAAATGCCTGTGTGTTCTGGTTCTCAAAGTGGACAGATTAGATACATTACATTAAATAATATTTACGTTTATTTGTTTCAAAGTTTTTAAAACTTTTGATAGCTATCATGCCATAATAAAATGACGTAAATACCAATGATAATCTTAAATGCTTTGAAAAAATCACTAATAATAATATTTTGGGTTATGCAATGTGTTATAATTTGCCCATTAAGAGAACCTTTTTTTACATTTTTAGCTTAAGTTAACTACCGAATCCTAGGAAGTATAGACATAGATAGTTTATTGGCAAATATACCTGAGCATAAATCAAGATATAAAGTCATGGATAAAATTATATTTTTAGTTGGTTATGCTTATAATAATGTTAAAATCCAAATTTCAAATTTTTCCATCATCATCATACCTGGTCAGGATTTTCATCAGAAAATGTGATACTTGTTAATTTATAATTTTGAAGTAAAAGATATTCATTTATTAAAAAGTTGAGAGCTCTTTTTTCATGAGGCTTCAAGGATCTTTGATCAAAACTGTCTTTTAAATTTTTATCAAGAGCTGATTCTCCATCTGTAACAAATTAAATTAATTTATATTGTTACTACACTGGTATTTTACTGGTACTTCACCAGTACAGTAAATATTCAGTGCCTTGTCTTATTATTAAACCAACACATATCTATAAGTTTTATGCCTTTGACCCATTCTTTTGATGTTAAGTTATACAAGATAGCAGAAACAATGCTTTTACAAACAATACAAAATTAGTGATGTGTGCTACACCACTGTGTGTATTGTCATATGGGTGAGATGCATACTTACTAGCTATAACTTGGTACCTATATTCTAGTAAGTATGCATCTCACCCATATAACACTAGTAATAATACTGCAAGGCATAGTTAAGTCATAAGATGTATAATTTACTAATCATTTACCAGCAAACTGTGTGAGGTTCGCTCTAAGAGAATTTATGGTCTCCCTGGCTTTACGGAGTTCAAATTCAAGAACAGCAACATCTCCACCACTACCTCCTCTATCTCCACCACCATCTTCAGAGTATCTTGCTGTATCTAAGGAGTCCAGGGTAGCTTGACTTGGGGTTCTGTCTATAATAATCAAGTATATTATTATTTATATTGTATCTGTAACTGTATATGGTAAAAAGATTACCAAAAAATTACAAGTTTAAAATTAATATGTTATAATCAATATTGATATGAAATCAATACCTTTGTGTTTTATCTAAACATAGTTATTTTTTCATTTGAGTATTGAAAAGCACTGAAATTAATGAAACTAGATTTAGAAGTATATAGTTAAAGCACTTTTCAAAAAAGCTCCCTAAAACTAGTTTTTATTGTGTTGCTGTTATAGCAATATTACTTTTTAATACTGTATTAACTTGAGGCTAACATATGGTATAATTATTTTGCAAAAAAATTGCGAAAATAAAATGTCTTTGTACTTTCATACATAGAAAAGTATGATGGGTATGAGTGTTTTAAAAATTATTTCCTTTAAATGAACATACCAATATCAACAAAAATTATAAAAATAAAGGAATTGAGATGAAGCAAACAAATAAATGTATATTTTTTTAATATATTACTGCAATATATAATTCTATTATTATACGAACGCATAGATGTGAAATCCATAGGTCTTGTAACATGTTGTTCAAAATTCCCAGGATTTGAAAAGAATTCACGCAGTTGTGGTAGTTCCTTGCCACTTTCTACAAGTTCCGTGTGAAGCTCCAATGCAGTAAGGAAAAAATTATCCTTTAAGAGTTTTGTCGCTATATCCTCGTAGGTAAGATATGTTGAAGCTGAGAAAGACGACTCTTCCACATCTTTGTACGGATTCATTTTTAAGGAATTTAGAGCCGAAAAATAATACGATATCTAGTAGTTAAAGAAAAAAAAATTAGAATTACAAGTCACATTGTATACAATTTTACTATTTAACACTTTGATTATTTTTGTAGCAAAACTAATAAGATCATTTACATATGACATCAGACATCACTGCGATTGACATTATGTTAGTGACATATTTGAGTTAGAATTTAGTAGTCTATGTTAAACATTGGTCAATATGTTAACATTTACCCCTCGTACGCACGAGAGGATTTTTATCGCACGTAAAAATTACGCCGAATTGAAACAAATGGGTATCAAGGTATCTGTTCACACGACAGCGTATTTAAATCGCGACGTATTTTATCGTGCAGTGTTCCATTTTAGTCCTTAGGGCGAGGGCGTTAAGCTGAATATACCATACGAAACTTCTTATAACGCCTATTGTGGAATTTTAACGCAGTATTTTTTACGACTCAGGACTTAAGGACTAAAATGGAACACTGCGCGATAAAAATACGACGCGATATAAATACGCTGTCGTGTGAACGGATACCTGGATACCCATTTGTTTCAATTATGCGTAATTTTTACGCGCGATAAAATTCATCCCGTGTGTACGAGGGGTTATTTATATACACTTATACCTACATTGAAGTTACTATTATTTATTAAGTTCTATTTGTCTATGGTGTATTTACTATTTGTTTTCATGACTGCTTTACGCATGTGATAGAAATAGAAAAATAAGATATACAATAGAAACTAATTAAAAATTGGCTTAATTAGAATTAGGGAATTAATTGTTGCAGCAAAGAATGGAAAGAGTTTATTTATACGTATAATATTTAATTCAGTAAGACTCGAAACTCATATGATATGGGTGAGACATATTTCAATTTGAAAAGAAAACTTGAGGAACTTGGATATAATGAAATTTTACCTACAGAGGCCGTACCGTTGATAGAATGCATAATTGCCGATTTGCTTCAAACCACGCGCAGCTTACAACATTACATGGACCTTTCCAAAGAGGCCATCTCTCAGCGAGATACTATGATGATGCAAACAGAACCCTATAAATGTGACAATGCTAAACTTATTCAAGAAAATAACCAACTGCATAGAGAAATCATTCAACTTAAAGAAGAAAATCTAAAACTGGTTAAGGATAGTAGAAGAAAAATTAGAACATTAACTGAAGAGTGTTCAAAAAAAGAAGCCTCGATTTATAAGTTACAACATGATATAAGGGATTTAAGTTTAAGGGGTTTGTGTGCTGAAACCCAAAGCAGCCGAAATAAGAGCAGAAGAAAAGATGGGGGAGATTGCCACAAGTCTAAAATTTGCATTTGTAATGATAAAAATCTTTCAGCTGACAAAGACATAACAGAACTAGAAAAAACAATCCAAGTGCTACAAGAAAAAAATAATGAATATTTTGATCAGATAGTGTTTCTTAAAAATCAAATAGAACATAGAGACAGTGAAATTATAAGATTAAATATACTTTTAGAGGGTGGTAGACCTATAACAGCCATTAATAAGGACTTTTATAGTGAAAAACCTGATGGGAAAATACAAAAGTTGATGAAACTAGTAAAAGAACTCGAAGGAGAGAACGAAGTAATGAAAAAAGAAATAGGGAATAGTTTGGACAAGCAACATGAGGCAATGCTTCGTGCTTTAACTCTGTCAGATAAAAATAAATCTTTAGAGGAAGAATTACAGAAAGTAGACAACTTAGCTTTGAAAGTTGAAGATGATTGTAACAAAAAATTAGCTACTATGATGAATGAAATTAATTTTTTACAAACTAGAATACAAGCATTAACAGTAAAGAATTCTGAATTGGAGAGAGCAATATCACAAAAGAATTCTAAAGAAAGCTCACATAAATTAGAAAATTTACAAGAGTCTTTGAATTTGGCATTGAAAGAGAAAGATGCTTTACAAAAAGAAATCAAAGATTTAGTTGAACTTAACAGATGTTTACAGGATAAAATAGTTTTTGTATCTGAAATTAATAAAAATTTTACAACAAGACTCAAGTTAGATAATGATAATTTCATATTTTCTAAAGATAATAGCAAATGTCTTATGAAAGATGAATTGAGAAGTATTTTTGAAGATGAAAGAAAAAAATATGAAACATATATAAAAGATATTCAGGATAAATTAACTGAAACTGTAAATCTTTTTAAAAATCATACTACTAGGGAAAAACAAAATTCTCCTAATTTGAGTAAATCATCGAACAACATTTTTCTTAGAGATTTACATTCTAAACTATGTGAAAGTGAACAAAGAAATCTAATGTTAAAAAAAGAATGTGATGAATTAAAGAGTAAAGTTATCTCACAAGACGACTTTAATAGGCATAATTATAAAGATGTAATAAGTCATCTTAATGCAGAAAACTCTGAGTTATCAAGGGAAAATATTCTGTTAAGTCAGCAATTAAGTCAATACAAATCCTTAAATATAAACAATAGAGATGATTATTACAAACAAGACTCCCAAAGACTTACTGTGAAAATTGAAGATATGTCAAGAGAAATACAATTTTTAAAAAAAGATAAGCAAGAATATCAATTACGTTATAAAGAGGCAACTGAGTTAGTAGAAAAGTTGAAAAGAGATTTGGTTCATAAACAAAATGAAATTGATCATTTAGATGAAGAAAATCGCTCTTATAAAATAACCAATAGAAATGGAAAAGCTTCTGCAGATCAAATTAGAGATGAATGTGCTTTTTTAAAAGAACAAATAAAAATACTGCAGACAGATTACATCAAGGAAAAATCTTTGGCTAATCAAATAAAAAATATACAATTAGAGACTGAAAGGAGCAACACTGAGGTACATAACGATCTTTTATCTGCACAAAAAAAGCTAAGTTTATATCAGGATAACATTGACATTTTAGAAAAAAAAATGCAAGAATTACAATCTGAAATAATGAAACTCAAAAATGACAAATTAAATTTAACAGATAATATTAAAATTATAGACAAAGAACGTGACAAACTAGTTATTGAGTTAGACCACAAAATTGAAAAAAATGATATTTTAGAACATAATATAAAGTTACAGTCATATGAAATCCATAAACTAGAAAATGAAAATGCTGAACTTAAAAGAAAATTAAATTTAAGCAAAGTAGCTGAACACAAAGTTGTTGATTATGAGTCACAAATTAATTTTCTTAACGATGAAATATTAAGAATAACCCAGAAATATGATACTGCTATTGTAGAAAATAAACATTTACAAAATAGTTTAGCAGATGCAAATGGTGTGTTAAAACTTACAAAACTTGAATTAGAGAAATCTAAGAAGGATGTTGATAGTTTGAAGCAGCAACTACAGCATTATGTAGCAGAGATAAGGAGAATTGAAGATTTGTTATCTCAAAAAGAAGCAGAACGGTCTGATATGCTTGAACACTTTGCAAGCTTATCTGTTGAGGCTAATATTTTGGAAAACACTAATCATTCACTAGAAAGTGAATCAGCTTCGAAATCATTACAGTTACAATCATATGTTAATAAGATTCAGAGTCTAGAGAAAACACTAATGGATAAAAATAATATAATTGACAATCAGTCAGCACAAATTGCATCAGTATCATGTAAAATAAGTACATTGCAAAATGAAATAAAGTTAATTATGGAGGAAAAAACTATTCTAGAACAAAATGTATCATATCTAAAGCAAATGTGTAGCAATTTGCAAGCCAATAAAAATATTACAAGCATAGGAAATAGTGATTCAGAATTAAAACTATATGAGAATAGAATAAAAAACCTTTTAAATGAGAAGACAAAGTTGGAAATAGAAAAAGAAGAATTAAAGTGTACTTTAAGGACCACAGAAACATTACTTTCAAATGCAAGAAGAGAAATTGTGGAACTAAAATTGGCATTACAGGATGCTACAACAGAAACTAAGTCTTTACAAGAACATGTTAGCAGACTAAATATTCAAGAAGTTAATATTGTGGAGGTAGCCTTAGTTTACTTTTCATATATTTCATTTAAAAATTATATTAAAAGCAAAATCAATTTAAAGTTAGTTATTTTTAAATGATTACCAATTAAATTTTTGATTTACAGGATATTTTATTACAAAAGAAACTAGAACTTCCTCTCATGCTGGAGGAAACAATTGAAGAACTAAGCCATGAAGATGATGAAAGTGACCAATATCATATGCATAAAAGACACTCAAAGTTCACCCATGGTAGTACACTTTGAATAATATTCTACCCACATTCAAAATATGTACTGTTTAAACTATAGAACTTTCTTTATAGTTTAAATAGAAGTACAAGTTCAAGTTGCCTATCAAATTGTTTTATTGTTTATATATGTTTTTAAAAAAAGTTTTATGTTGTATATTACTGATTACTTGTTATCCCATATGATAGTCTGGTAGAAACAATGGTTATATTAGATTTCATCTATATTAGTCCAGCTGATTAAACTTGAAAAGCAACTGAAACAGAATCAATATTAATCACCTGTTTATTGAATTCACTATTTCATATAAAAGAAAACAAATTATATATAGTATACCAATTTTTATTACTTCTATTGTAATAAATAATTATAAAGATCACCTTGCTATAATAATAATGTACCTTAAATAAATTTTTACTATACGTTCTTTGTAGTTACATGACTACACATTAAATTAATATTGCAAATAATAATATACATTCTGCTTTTTAAATGAATGCACTATAGTTGAAAATGTACCTCTTCTAAATATTCTCTTTGTATTTCTTTATTTTTAGGAAATATCTCTACTTATTTTTCTTGTCAATACAACATATACAAAAAATAGCCTTATATAGAATATATTACTGCTTAAGTGTTGTATTATTGTGTTGTGCTTATATAATGCAATAGCTTATTAATATTGCACTGCTCAGCAAAGGCCTTCCTTTTCTTCTTTAATTGAAAAAAATAAAAATAAATCATGATACTTTAATTTAGGTTGGTTAACAAATACTCCTAGAAATCTTTTGCAATGTGTAAGATTACTCATAATTTTACTAATAAGAATATTAATAAAGTTTGCTATATTTTATTTAATAGAACTCATACTGGTCTGTTTACAGTTTAATGGTTTAGGAGAATCAAATGAAAGTTCCACGACATGAATTGCAGACTTCAGCAAAATAATTCTTTACTTTTGCTCTATGACATTATAAATATCTAGAGTAAGCATTGACCCTTAATCCAATGTATGAAATATTATAATATTAAATAATATATTTCGAGAAAATTGTTCAATAAATGGATATTACTAGAAATACTTTTTCAATCCAGATGTAAACAACTTGTTTCTCACTAATTATAAGTAATGAATTATTCTTAAAGATTTTCCATTATATTAGTTCAAAATATATATTTTTACTAAGTACATAAAAATATGAAAACAATATGTTAAGAAGAGGTTGTTTAAATATATTTTTTCAATATATACAAAAAAAATGTCTTAGCCAATTAGAATAATTCCCATCAATATTTACAAAAATTAAACAACTGCACTACACTTGCGCTTACTTCTTAAAGCCATTATAATTTACATTGTCTATAAAATTCATATTTTAAATCGGTGGGTCTAATTAAGATCAATGATGCATTAAATGATATATCAATAGAATAAATAAAAGTAATATATTTGAAGATAATAATGTTCATTATTAATTTTCCTTGTTTGTATCATTAGAGACAAAAAAGAATTGTTTGTTTCCTTAAGAATAAAATTATTAACACTGTTTCAACCTCTTACATTTTCAAACAGCAGTCATATTTCTAAACTATGTACAAAAAATTACCACCTACACTGATGACCTTCCTACAGTACAAAAGATGGCCACTATACTACATCTATTATAACCTTTTATAATGTTAAAACTATGTGGATGGCTCACATCATTTGAAATTATATATATTTTCACTACACACAGCACAAAGCTAATATCATTCTATTATACATGTAACCTATGAAGAGTGAATGGTGTCACTTAACAGTAGATAGACATAATTAAACATAATATTATGAGTATTTTTAAATAATATAAGGTTGTTATTACTTGATGTACACATAAAGAAATCATGAAAATATCAGCACCATCCCTCAAGATCAGTTATCACATTATTAAACTATATTAATTGACAATACTATAGTTCAGAGCTTCTCTAGTTTTTACCACTTTTCACAATCTATACATCATGATGTGATATTACAATGTAGCTAAAATCCTTGTGAAACCAATACCAGCTCCAAGTATAGTTTGTCCAATACCCCATATCATAGCGTGTATCGGGGGCATCGCTAAGTTGGCGGCGCGATATATAAAAGCAACAGCAGCACTACTTGCTACACCTGAGGTCACTGGACTCACCACACCCATTACTATAAGTAACACAGGGAAAAACTTTCCATATTTGTGCTTCCTGAGCGTCCCAAATGCAACTAGGGCGGCACAAGTATGAACAAAAACAGACGAGCACAGAGACCACAAAAACACTGGGTACCACATCTCGCCGAATGTGTCTAAAGCGTCACGTGGGGATAATCTTAATATGTCCACGAACGAATCAAACTCTGAAACTCGAAATTCTGACAACATGTCATACATGTTGTCCTAAACGTTTTGATGCTTACATGCATCGGGGCAGTTGTGATCATGAATATTCTAATGACACAAATAAACTAAACCTGAGATCGATGAACTTAGGTTTAAATCTGCAATACCATTTTAACAGAACAGTAACCTGACTGCATTCATATTATAAAATATTTTACGGTGAAATTACTGAATAACTATTATCTGATAAATTTATTTACGAAGAAATACTTTGAATCATTTGATCTGACATTATTCCTACAATTTGACATTTTATCAATTTTTACAAGACAAATATCTCAGAGTTAATCAAGAAAACGTCAAATTATTTGTTTGTTGTTTATGGGTGCTTAAATTTTTTTTGTTTAATTTTCTCAGTAGGATTTTCATAAATGTCAGTTTAGTAGTAGAAATCAGTAATTATGTTCTCAAAATATTTTTAGAAGTAGTATTTGATTTTGGTATGCACTGTATCGGTTTGTTTAGTTTTATTAATGAAAAGTATTAGCAACCATAGATCTTAATACAAAACACCGATAATACTTAATAGATCTGAAGTTCGTAATTGTGTGTGTGTCGTCTGTGGTTATTGATCAAAATCTTTTAAGTATTTTCTTTATTTAAATGCAAGCTGGAGAAAGTTTTATTTTTATTACATATCGGCTAAACCCAAAGATCTGACAACCAATTATAAACCAGGACGATCAGTCATACACGGAAGGTAAGTTGCTCATGTACCTTGTTTTTAAAAGTTGAGCAATTACCAGTGTGAAGTTGGTGTGTTATATTGTCAATAATAGCATATCTTTTTATAACCTAAAAAGACTGGACAAGTTTTATTATTTACCGCGTGTTATTTATTTTAAAATCTGTATATATATTAAATATTTTTAAAGATGGGAAAAGTACGATCAGCAGGGGGTGCGCCCCGGAAGCAGGGCTTCAACAAATCGGGACATTCCATGAATCCCGAGAGACCAACTGATGGTTTAAAGGGAGTTGGAAAACCAAGATCTAAAGGCACAATAAAGAGGCTTCAGATGTATAGAAATTTCAAAGCTAAACGGGATAAAAGTGGTAAAATTCTGACCCCCGCTCCATTTCAAGGTTGGCTTCCATCCGGTACTCAAGCTCGAGTTGAGCCGAATCAAAAGTGGTTTGGGAACTCGCGAGTAATATCACAAAATGCATTACAAAATTTTCAAGAAGAGTTTGGCGCTGCTGTCAAAAATCCGTATCAAGTAATAATGAAACCAACTAATTTACCCATAACATTACTAAATGAAAAGGCCAAAAATGCGAGAGTCCATTTACTTGATACGGAGGGATTTGATAAAATATTTGGTCCAAAAAAACAAAGAAAAAGAGTAAATTTAAAATTTAATGATTTGGATACTTTGTCAAAGGCTGTTGAAAAGAATGTTGAAAAATATGATGAAAGTAAAGATATAGATAGGGTTCGTGAAGATACTGGGATCAAAGATAGTCAACGGGAATGGATATTTGGAGCTGGGATGAGTAAAAGAATTTGGAATGAGCTGTATAAAGTAATAGATTCATCTGATGTACTGTTGCAAGTACTTGATGCAAGAGATCCAATGGGCACAAGAAGCCCATATGTTGAAAAATTTTTAAAGGAAGAAAAGCCACATAAACACCTGATTTTTATATTAAATAAAGTTGATTTAGTTCCTAATTGGGTAACACAGAGATGGGTTGCCATATTAAGCTCTGAATATCCAACCATAGCATTTCATGCATCGATGACACATCCCTTTGGCAAAGGGTCACTGATAAATTTGTTGCGTCAGTTTGCTAAATTACATATAGACAAGAAACAAATTAGTGTTGGTCTTATTGGCTACCCTAACGTTGGTAAATCTTCTGTTATTAATACACTAAGAGCAAAAAAGGTATGCAAAGTTGCACCTATTGCTGGTGAAACAAAAGTATGGCAATACATAACACTGATGAGAAGGATATATTTGATTGATTGTCCTGGGGTAGTGTATCCTTCTGCAGAAACAGATACAGAAAAGGTTCTTAAAGGTGTGGTTAGAGTTGAATTAGTCCAAAACCCAGAAGATTATATTGAAGAGGTTATAAAAAGAGTCAGGAAGGAGTATCTTGTAAAAACCTATAAGGTTGATGGATGGGATACTGCAACAGAATTTTTAGAAAAATTAGCAGCTCGGACTGGGAAATTATTGAAAAAAGGTGAACCAGATGTAGCTCAAGTATCAAAAATGGTGCTTAATGACTGGCAGAGAGGTAAACTTCCATTTTATATAGCTCCTGAAGGATTTGAAGTGCCATTACCTAAGCAGCAAGATAATGAAGAGGATCTCAAGTGTAGTGAAAAGAAAATGGAAGCAGTTTCTGAAGGTTTTACTGAGAAGAAGGCTGAAGAAGAGCTAATAGAAAAGCCTACTCTTGTTGTCAATAAGTTAATGATTGCACAAGACTTTGCTAAAATAAGAGTTGGATTACAATTTGATAATACTGATGATGTAAAACCTCTCGATGATATTAATATTCCCGAAGAATTGAAAGGCTTAGATGAGCAAAATGAAGACAGCAAAGCTGAAAATGGAGATGAGAAGGATAAGACAATTGATGACAGTGGTTCTGATATAAGTACCTTTTATAGTAATGATGAAAACTTGTGTAGTGATGTAGAAGATCATCTAACACATGATATTGATACCATTAAAGAATTAAAGAGGAAGAGATTACAAGTAGCTAGTGGTACATTTACAGTTGAAAATGTGTCACACAGGGGAAAGAAACAAAAATTAAGTGATGGTAAATCTATAAAACAGGAATTGACTTCAAAAAAACGGCGGGCACTTGAAAGAGCTCAAAAGCGCATGAGAACTGGAAGCAATTTTTATGAAGTCGCAAATGTTAAGAACAGAAATAGAAATAAAAAAAAACCTGTGTGAAAAGATATTGTCAAAGTTTCATATAGCTACTGTTAATAAAATTTTAAAATTAAAACAACTTTTTTTTATCATGGAAGTATAGTTTTAAGATAATTGATGTTGAAAAGCATAAAATTATCGATTATAACGTAGGTCAATACTTTGATGGTTTTTCACTATGAAAGTATGATTTTGTGATATGCTTGGTATGCTGCTACGTTTTTCACTTTCTTTTTATACAGTCTTTGGTTTTTTTAGTACCATTAAACCCTTCTACTATTTAATTCAAATTAGTGTTTTCTAGACCAAAATGAAAAACCCCAGGTCGACCTCAAGTAAAGAAATAGACATAAAAACATAGCTGAAATGTGATCTGACAATACATGTTTGTAGTATACACCTGGATATATGACTAAAAAACCCCAAATAATTATTTGCAGAAATCTAGCCTAAAAAGATGTTCAGGGTAAAGAAGCATAGACTATAAATATGTAGTAAATACATTGTCTAAATTTACTTATTGTTTAAATGTACTAAATTTACTTAAATAACTATGACTTAACAAGTAGATATTAATATAAGATTTTCACATTGTGTATATTGGAGACACATAACAACCACAAAAGTTTATTTGTTTTTCACAATATTTTTTTGGTCAACATTGCTTTTATAGCAATTAATAAATGAATTTTCAATGGAAATAAATGTAGCCTAGACTATCAAGTTTTAATAAGCTTTTGAATATTGAATACATTGTTTTGAAAGACAGATAATGCCTTGAAAGGCTAGTAGAAAATGCAAATTTTCTGGGAAATTATTTTTATTTCAGATGTCTTCAGGAAGTGAAAGTGACGATGATTATGTACCTGGAGAACCAGAGCAAGTTTCTGAAGAGGAATCTGCTGATGAAGAGACAAATTTACAGTATGAAAATGAATTAGAGCACAAAACTAAAAAAAGAAAATCCAAGCAACTTGCTAACGGTAAAAAGAAAATAAAAACAAATAAAAGTATTACTGTTCTGAGTAAAGAACAACATATAGTTGACACAGACACTCAAGTGCATCAGGTAGATAAGAAGAGAGAGGATGATTTATGGGCTAAATTTTTGGAAGGAACTGAAACAAAACCAAAATCGTCTAATAATCAATCAAATGAAATACAGACTTCAAAGCCAATTTTTGAATCACTTGAAAAAAATGAACCTGCTAGTGTAAAAGAAGAGGACAAAGAAAGGGAAAAAAGAATTTTCGAGTTTGCAGGAGAGACTATAGTTGTAGAAAATAATGTGATAAAAGAGAAAATCAAAACACCAGATACTCCTACAGGTTTGTATTTACCAAGTAATCTATATATGTAAAAGTGGAAACGAAAATTTGTTAGAAAAATATTTTTTATTATAATATTATTATATAAATATAGTAATACTTTAAATTTATGAGAATAATGTATTACGTTATATATATATAAGATACTTTGAATATTGTACCAGTAACTGACATTGGGACATTGACATATTTTTTAAGAATCATATTTTTTTGCAAATCACAAAAGATACTAAAAGATAATTTGAGCTTATTTAAAATTTCAATAAAATCTATTACCTTATACGAATTAAAGTAAACTTGTCCCACATTCATTTATTTGCAAGCAACTTTTTTTTGAACACCACTGTCAGCCTAAAAATAAGTAGCTTAATACTTGTTTTATGGGTGACAGACAACTGGCAACTACATTATTATTAATACATACTTACATACATATATACACCCAGAATCGAAAAACTTTTATTTAGAAAATGTTGGCCTCGGAATGATCGAACCCGCACCCACGGAGCTTCCGACAGGGTCACTGCCACTTGCGCCAATGGGCCATCAAGTTATTATTTTATGTGGTAAATTAAAAAACAATCATTCGAAATGTCTTTATTACCTTTAACCAGAGATACCTTTAACTAACCAATAGATATTAATATTGCTCGAAGTCTATGACTAAAAAGAGTAGGGCGAGAGAGACAAACCTTGTACGTAATAGCCAGAACTCTTATTATTTCAGAATGAGATGCAAAATAATCATCATAGTACTCTTACAATAAAAACAAAATGGAATTCTGGAATTCCACAGATAATTGTATAAAATATACTATACTGTACTTTGTTATTTAATTTTTAGTTAGTAAGCAACAAGGCACGTCACAGAGCAAAGGAGGTTTATCAAGTTTCCTAGGACAGCTTAATAAGAAGAACAAATTATCGACATTAGAAAAGTCTAAACTTGATTGGAATACTTACAAAAAGGAGGAAGGTGTGGAGGAAGAAATAATTAATCACAATAAAGGAAAAGCTGGGTAAGTATCAGTGAAATATTTATATATGAAATATTTATATGTGAATAAAACTGAAGGACTTGAAAATAATCTAAAATTAAGCAAGGGCAAATCAAGCAATCTAAAATTATACTATAATGGCGTGTTGTTTAGAGTTTAACAGTTCGAATTTCCTTTTAAGCTGGCTGACTTTTTTTTTATATATTATTAGTTAAGACAACTCTTATAAAAACAAAAAATATAAACCTTAATATGGTACCTATAACAATCCGAAATAAGACTCTTTGATTTTAGAGACCACCAAAACATCCTATTGATTGACCAATTATGATATCACGTGTAACCCAGTTGTACATACATAAATGTACTTAAAGTAAAGTAGCGGCCTGTTATAATCCCACTGCTGGGAATAGGGAATCTCTCAGTTTCTGGAGAGAAAGGTTAAGACCTACCACGCTGCTCCAATGCGGAATGGTAGGTTACACATATCTCCAGAATTCTCTAGAGATATGCAGGTTTTCTCACGAAGTTTTTCTTCACCGAAAAGCGTGTGCTTAATTGCAATTATTAATTAGACACATGAGTTTTTAATAGAAAACTCACTGGTTGCCTGCCCGGGTTTGAACTCGTGTTCCCCTCGAAAGAGTCGCACAGTTTCACCGCTGGGCTATCACAGCTATAAATGTACTTATTCTATGCATTTTTTTTAGGTTTTTGGATCGTCGAGATTTCTTAGAGAGAACTGACGTGCGGCAATATGAGATTGAAAGAGATTTGCGGATGAGTAGACGCAGCAACCGCTGAAAATTAATGCTAGAAACACGATAAGTGTTGGATAGTGCCAGCGTTAATTTCTCAAATTATGCCATAGTTAATTTCCGTAACATCTTAATAAACGATGCAGATGAACTTGTTTTTTTATTCCATTCTACTACTTATTAGACTACCTTTTTTACCTTTTACTTTGACTTCACTAATCAACTCAAAAATACAATTTTACTAGAAATTACGTTCACGACGCTAATCGACAGAATCTCTCTCATTACGCCAAGTTTCATTATTTAAGGCGATCTTACCACTTACATAAAAAGTCCCTACCCTCGCTATTGAACATTCATGAATCTCGCTTCCGGTATTAACAACAACACAGACTTAAATTTGACTATTTTCTATTCCAGTATTTTTAGTGTCTGTTACAATAATTTCATTGTTACTTTTGTATTATGGATCTCCGCAAAGTAACGCCTAATTCTATAAATTATCCAGTTAAGTTTATTAATGTTTTTACACAGTTGGATCATAAAACGTTGCAACTGTTTGCTCGCTGTTATCCGCGTTATCAGTTTCGACGGTCCCACGTATCGAATCGATTCAATATCATCGTTTAGCATGGCCATTACCGTATTTCGTTTGTCCAATCAAAGACTATAACTAACAACCTCGCAAGGTCCATTTCATCCATTTGCCTCAATCACGCCAATGAGGACGACTTGTAGCAATCAATTTCAATCTGACTAAGGGTTACCATTTGCTGGAATATCTAGGATAAATTACATTCCAAGTTTGGAAAAAATTTAACAGCTGAGTTTTCTCTTAACTACATTAGAATATCGGGCAAACTCTATATTTATGATGTGACTAAAGTTAATTTCATAATAATAATATTAACACCACTCATGATAGTTTTTATTTTTATATTTAAACTTAAATTAAGCCCAGCGGTAAGACCGTGCGACTCTTTCGAGAGAGTCACGCGTTCAAAATCCGGGCAGGCACCAATGAGTTTTAGTGTTAAAACTTATGTGTCTAATTAATAATTGCAATTTATCACTCTTTTTCGGTGAAGGAAAAAATAGTGAGGACTCCTAACATAAATCTCTAGAGAATTCTGTGGACATGTCTAACCTACCAACTGCATTGGAGCAGCGCCATAGATCATAGCTCCGATCCTTCTCTTCAAAAACGGCGAAAGGGAGTCCTATGCCCAGCAGTGGCATAGTAACAGGACGCTACTTTACATTTAAACTTAAATTATATAATTACCGATTTCAAAATTTTCAATTATTTCGATCTGCTTTATTTCGAATTCACTGTCAAAAAATAATAGACTTGTTTTCCTATATTCCATTATTTTTTTTTATTTAAAGCATTATTTTTATATGAATCAATCTAACAGCCACTGTAAATGAAAATAAGGTTTTACTTAAGTTGCACATTTTAATTTCGATGCCAAATTACTACAAATGATTACGTAATATATAGGTTGTACATAAAATGAATTTTTTTTTTAATGTATCGAGTGGACACCCTGTGTACCTCGATACGTGTTCGACCGTCGAACGATTTGCACACTTTGTGCTAATAAAGCACTAAACAGTCTATTTGCCATAGCCTATAGTACGTCACATCGCAGTAGTGAACTTGCATCGGAGACTTCCTGACGCTTACGCAATTGACATAGCCGTGATATTATTTTGGTGACAAAGTGTTTTTTATTTATGCAAAGCAAAAGATGACTACTTATGGACGATGGACGATATTCGAAGGTGCCTTGGAAGGTGTTCAGGTAATGCGCTTCAAAAACATGTATTGAACCCTACAAACATATATTTATTGTTTTTGCACACAGAAAAATATGTATTTGTACGAGATATAAATTAAGAGTAAGCAAAGGCGACCTTATACCTTGTAGGCGAGTTTTCTCTGGATTTTTCTATAAATGAAAGCCTATGTATACTTCTGCCTGTACGCAAATTTCGTAAAAGTCCGTACAGCGTCAAAACGCTACAAACTTACACATTCACTGTTGTTATTATGACATAGTTATGTTATTTTGTCAGAATAGGAGTAGTTCTTATCTAATTTTTTTTTATTAAATACTATAAGTAAATGTGTTGGTTATTGGATTTTGTAAATATAATGAGTTTCATATCGGACTTGTTTTCGGTATGAGTCAATAGATAAACGTATAGACAATCGTACCTGACAGTGCCTCTAAAGGGCAGTTTAATTATAATTTGATAATTATCCAAGTATATTTTCAATTTCCTAAGAGAAGTGGAGACAAAAATATGCTTCGCATTAGAAATGTAGCTCAACAGATAAAAATTTAAAGATAAACAAAAATATCTTAAACATGCTTTTTTTTCTTCCAAAAGAAGCATTGAGAGAGTTTTTCGTCGGCACTTTCATTATGCAAAAGCAGTGGCACACCGCTAGCCTGTCGGCATCAAAGGAAATGCATCATAATTTATAACAAGGATTCTGGTCTTTGCAAAGGGCGCTACAATTTTTACTCTTCTTTAGCTGTTATATTTCAAAGTCTAGACCACTCATTAAAATTAAATTTATTGAAGTTTAGTGTGTACTTATATTTGTGTATGTGACATAGCGTAAAATAAGGTTTCTAAGGTTATTAAAAAATATATTTGTTTTATCATAATCATGATTATTACAAAAAAATCTAAGTGTAATGTTATATGTTCATTAAATTTCACAATTTTATCTCGGTTAGAAAAAAAAATTAAATAAGAATAAAACATCAAAATATTTTATGCTTCATCAGGATAACAGCAAAATAATATCAGAGCTGTGATAGGTATTTATCACACGCTTTTCGATGAAGGAAAACATCATAAGGAAACCTTCATATCTCTAGAGAATTCTGGAAATATGTGTAACCTGCCAATCCGCATTGGAGCAGCGTGGTAGGTCTTAGCTCTAACAATTCTCTCCAGAAACAGAGAGAGGAGGCCTATTCCCAGCAGCGGGACTACTTTACTTTTTTTAAATATTATCATTTATTTTGTTTAATAAAAAAGTTGATAGTACGAGATTTTTTTTGAAAAGATTATCACCCGAGTTTCTTAATGGTTCTTTTCGGTCGGAGCAAACTCCCGAATCAGTGGTTCTGTAAAAACATTTGACGATTCAAAAACACTGAACAACACTGATCAACAGTCCTCTTTAATAAAGAATAATTTGAATTTGAATCACTGTGCTACCTAAAATTAGTGCGAAAATCTTGCATATAATTTTCCCGAGAAATTTATAATAGCTCATATTATTTACAACAGCATTGTTATTGTAAATTTTGACACAACTGTTGTTCGGTATTCCAACTATCTAGGTCAACCGTAGAGTAAATACCGATGAGCGAAATTTATCAAATTTATACTCAAAATAGATATTATTGAAACTCAAATAACGCTAATAATCGCAAACCTACAAAGATACTAATTTAACACTTATGAAGATATATAATATGATAATATTAAAATATAGACAAGATGGCGAGAGGAAAAATTGGAAGTTCTATTTAATAGTAAATAAATAATATACTTTCACGTTTTACCTTCAACGCACATGAGGTTCGATTATCACTGACGCCTGATAACAAAACCCGATAAAAATTTGATCAACAATGAAACTGTAATAAACCACTTTCATAAATATAAAATGAGATACCTTATAGATTGCGGAAGATAACTGTACGTCATTTCTAGGCGTTATACTAGACAGTCACTCGAACTGAAATGCACATGTATAAAAAAATGATAAATAAGTACGTTATAACTACTACATTACTACGTGTTATGACTTTTTAAAACTCGATTATTAAAAATAATATTGTCCTAAGCTCTGGTAGCGTTTACTAAATTGTAAAAATGAAACAACTGTAACATTTATTGATGAAATCGTCCCAACAGTATAGTCATTGTATAAATATTAGTTTTCTCTATAAAAACGAGTAGGGAATATTCTATACAAAAATATTAATAGTACAAGATAATTATATTTTAAATTTATGGAAATGAAAATATTTCTATTGACATAAAATTTCATTATATGGATGGATTCCTTATATGGGTGTATATTTGTATTTAAGCATGTATTTAAAATAATATATGTAGAATATATACCAGTTGTCCGTCACCCAAAATACAAGTATTAAGTTACTTAATACTTACTTTGGATGGACGACCGTGTGTGTAAGTATCCCGTATATTTTTTTTTTAATACACTAATAGCAATGGTCCATGCGCTAGGTGTGTCCCACTCAGTTTACATTTCGGTTTTTCATTATTTTTACTAACTCTGATGTGAAAATTTAGTTAAGTGAGCTTCTAGTTTCGGTATTTAAACTTCCAATGTTATGTAAAAAACTTATTCCGATTTAGATCTGGCAATCCCTTTTTACAATGCTTTTTTTATAATCAAATGATATAGTTAAAAGACATGGTTCACGAATGTTATGTTGTATGTAACTATGTGTATTGTAGGAATAGGTTAGTATTTACAAAACATGACTAGGTAAATGACGTAATCTGGAGCGGTGAACGTAGCAGAAAGGAAAAGTGGGCGAACTTAATATGTTTGCCTCGAGATGCGCCTACGCATACCACTCCTTCCTACCCTTCCTACGAAGTTAGCAGTTATTTGAAGAATCTTAAATTATTCAAGGCACATTTCACGAACACGTATCTAATTGATATTAGTAACACCCAACATAAACATGACGGTGGTAAGAAGTTAAAGATTATATAAAAAAATATATAAATATTTCACTAACAACTAACGCTAACCTTAGGCTTTTCACGGGTTTTCCAAGAAAACCTTTATTGCGTTGCTTGAATCAGTGGTTTGGCTTTCTGGTGCACATAATCTTCTAATTTTCGATTTTATCACGTCTCTGATCATAGTGTCCCCTTTTTTCACTTGGTAACTAAAAGTGTACAAAAGTTGTGATAGAATTATAGCAAAATATTTCCATTATAACTTTTGTACTATGGAAATCCGCAAAGTACCTAACACCTACTTATGTTAACTATTTAAAAATTAACAATTTTTTTATTGTTTTAATTGTTATTTTTAAGTGTTTTAATTATTAATTCAATTCATTAATCAAAGATGTCATTATTTTAAAATAGATAGTGTTAGGTAATACTGTAAATTGTTAAAGCTTAGCTTTTTAGTAGGAATTTACGTGAATTTTGTGGAAAAAAATTAATCAATGTAAAATAGGGTCTACTCCTGTCGGTGCCAGTCACTAAGAATATCACATCACGCTAATTGTTCGAACGTTTTGAAACAGCGTTTCTATTGTAGCTCATAATATTTGTACAGGTGTGTAGCCTACAGCGATACCTTTAAAATGAATGAGCGGATAGTGTGCTGTGTGACACAGTGCGCATGTACGTTTGCCCAATACTCGCACATGTCTTAGGTAGTAGGAGTAAACAGATATTATAAGTCTACATATTATGTGATATTGATACAACACATTTTTGTTCCTTGAAATTAGTCAATGTGTTGCAAGGAACTCTATCAATCGACCTCGACAAGTAAATCAAACTCATACTGTTTGTATTTTCCTTTGATTTTACTATTCTCTTTTACATCTCATCCTTATTTAAAATCTGTTCGAACTAGATGTCGCTCCTACTCTATTCGTCTACAAAACTCTCTTTTTCCAATAACCTCGTGCCTTAGTAAACAATTTAGAAACAAAGTATTTTACAAGTATATACATTCTTTATTTGTGAGCTGTTACTTTTATATAGATTTTGTATATATTTTAATTTAATAGCGATATATTTTTTTAAATAATAATTATATGCTATGAATTTTGTGTGAACTACTAAGGATGATAAATGGTCAAATTAGTTGTTTTTATTAACCAATTATTATCATTATAATGAAATGAATTTTGCACATACATCTAGTTATCAACTTGGACAACTATAATTCAACCATACCTATTATTTATATATGTTATGAAAAGTTTGCATTATCTACTAAAACGGAAGAGTAATGATAAGGTTTGTAAGTAATGATAAATACAAGATTAGAACTGTTATGGAAGAGAGATATTGTTACCAATATTATGTAACATTACATAATACGACTTTAAAAATTTCAATAATAAAATTACGCATATTGCAAAAAGTTTTGATCGTACTTTGGGTTCTTAATGACGATCTAGTTAATTGACGAAAATTGAGCAGTAGACTGCCCTCCATACAGAAGAGGTTGCACACTTTAACACCTCCTCTGTGGAGTGTTCAAACTTTCAACCTACACCATTGCGTAACTAGTTCAAGATTCAAGTTTAATCTATTAAAATTATTATTGTTTATTTATTTAATTTAAGCGAATTTATTTTTTATGTAAAAATTAAATCTATTTCACTTGTTGAAATATTGGTCATGAAAGTATTGAACAATTTCGCTAATTCTTTTTTTGGAATGTCAGGAGAAGGTTTTTATGAAAGAATAAAAATTGAAATTTATTTGAAACATTAGAAAATTTAAGAAAACGTTCCTCATTAAATTAAATTAGTTAAGACTAGACACTGTCGGATCAGCTAGTACGCCAATAAATAACATAAAAAGAGAAGAACCTAGACAAATAAAATATAAACGTTGACCCTATTAGTCTTAGTTGCCTGTCTCGTGCTTTCTTTATATCAAACTTATATAATTAAAGGCGGAATAGAGCTATCCAATCCGTTTTAATATGAGTAGTTATATAAATAGGGGTGAGTGAATTCCCAGATGGATCGAACCTCGCCGGGCTGACTCTATAACAAGGACTCTGTGTTATATGAATTTCAGATTTGATTCTCAAAAATTAAAATTGTAAAATGGCGCTTTAGGTTCGTTCGGAACCACAGTATGGCCTGTCACAGTACTGAAAGATGTTGAAGAGATCTAATCGGTCGTGTTAAAACGAAGTAGTGTGCATGAGATTAAGGCGAGGAACTAGGGTTACCATAAAGTAACATTTCCAGCAAATGTAATATTTTTGGCAACATATTAGATCCATCTAATACAGTAGCAACAGCAAAATTTATTAAAAAAAAAACATAATATTGCACGGTGTCACCGCGGGGCTATCACAGCTTGTTGCTTTTATTATCGTAACTGGGTCATATCGTGGAATAAAGGACATGATGATATGTTAATAAATGTTCAAAATCTCGCTTACCTTTCTTCTTAAATATTATAATTAAAAAAAATAGAAGTATGATTGATATATTAGTCTTATAAGTATATGGTAACACTCAGATATTGAAACGGTATGCATTTGGACTTATTTCTATTATAGACCCGATTTGTATGACGAATATATATTATATATATATATAGCTAGCAGCAGATGCTGTGTTAAAAGCAAATGCATACATTGTGTGTAGTTAATGTGTAGATACCGGCTATACTGATGTCTTATTTTATCAGGTTAGCGCAACTAGTTTCGAGTTCATTCGGGGCTTTGGACGCAGTTCCCGCCGCGATAACGTCGTGTGAAGAGCCCATGAATAAGTGCCCCAGGTGCCCCGAAACTAGTCGGGCTAACCTGAGTATAGTCGGTGTCTACATATTAACTTTAAAAATTTAACCTACCAATTTGCATCTTATTATATTTCAGTCAGTATGCAAGATCACGATATGGAACTAGGTTACCGTATCATGTAAAATTCCACAATCTACATTAGCTTTACCTTTACAGCAGTTTAAAAATACTATTAAAAAAAGGCTAATTCAGAAAGCCTATTATACTATTGAGGATTACCTGGAAGATAAGAATGCGTGGATATAGCTTCTCTTCAACCTGTACAAGACATTTATAACTATATGTAACTAGTGATAAGAATTATTGTTGGAAAAGAGCAATCGCCGAGTTTCTTGCTGGTTCTTCTCGGTAGGAACAGCTTTCCGAACCAGCAGTAGATGTTGACGATTCAAAAGCACTTGTTTACAAGTTTACTTGAATAAATAATATTTTGAATTTGCATTTGACATGAGCCACAGTACAAATGTAATGGGTTGACTCATGTGTGCAAATCCGAATAATTGTCACCCACCTGGTGACCCTACGCGGGGTGAGCTTGCGCGCGGCTGCTCTATCGCGATCGCGCGGAGTGCGGGCCGGCAGTCCGTACGCTCGTGCTTATCGTGGTGGGTGTCGGTCCGGTGCCATCGTTGCGTTGTCGTATTTTTCGATTTTTGGATGTTATCTTCAAGTATCGGATAAGCCCGACTTCAATGAGAATTTTCATGTGAAGTGTGAATTTTTTAAATAATTTTATACGCTGATTTGTGCCGTGTTCGAGTTCGAGGGGAGCGCGTTTTCGGGAAAGTGTTTTTCTTGTTGGTGCGAGGCGGCGCGCGGGCCCGTAGTGTCGGTTCGGTGGATGGTGCGGCGCGGGCGGGCGCCGGGGCGCGGCCGGCGGCGCCGCTAGCAAAATGTCGATACCCCTGGGCCGGGAGACAGTACTCCCCACGCAGGTGAGCTTTCCCCGTTTTCCGTACGCATTGAACTCGCGGCAACGTTAATGACTATCTTGTACGATATTCATCGCGATTCATTATTTTTTCTTAACCTTTTTATTTAAACCGCATATATTTTGTGTTTATACTATAAGGTATTCACGTAAACTAACTTATTAGTGAAGTGCTGTAAACTTGTAATTAAACTAGACATCCATCACAGAAGGCTTCTCTTTTTCTACAATTGAAAACACATTGTGAGTTTCTCAGTCTCTTGAGTGATTACTGTTGTATTTTAATCCTATAAAGCAATATATATGTATAGTTATTATTTAAAATGCATGTTGTATTTACTTGCGAGCGGAATTAAATGTAATAAGCAAAAAGAGGCATGTATGTAGTCCTCAATGATGGTCTATAGTATATATAGATCTCTTGCACATAGTTAGTGTTCGTATAAATCATAAAAATTGACTGAAACGAAATGAACTCATTCATATCTAAATCTAAGATCTTTTTGTAGCTGTAAGTTCAATGATATTATAATATGCTTTTCTTTGCGTACGTTTTAAATAGTAGCTTATATTGTTGGTGGAAATAACCAAAACATGCCCTTGCATGTGCAAAATTTTGCTACATTATTATTATATCAAAACTAATATTTTAATTCAGATATTCAGTAGATATAAATTTGCACATTCGTGCAAAATGAGTAAATAGGAACATTATTATGTGATATAAGAATCATTCCATAAACCTGGCGTACTTGTATATCGGACTAATTATCAGGTGTATTTCTCTCTCGCCAAAGTACGCTATTGAAGGATTGACTGGCTGCTCTTTAGCCGTGAAATGTTAGCTGATTGAACGTTACTTAGACGTACTTTACTGAATATATGATCCACACAACACGATCTATAATAAAAACGATATTTTATTTCAAATATTTATCCGTATTTTTGAGAATATATTAATAATATATGTACCAAACAAAACGATCTATGGGAATCGATGTACACGAATCAACAAACTTTTTGGAATTAATTTTCAATTATATAATTTGGGATTTTGTTTATTTCCATTTACCTTAAAATTAGCTTATCTTTATATTGTTATTTAAAACAGAATAATTTGCCCAAAGACTCTCAAAAGAAGACTATAAATATGGGGAAAGTAATGACACGAAAACTGTTTATAATAATCGTATGCGTATCTTTAAATCAAAATATACCATATATATTAATATAATAATTATTTCTATTATTGTAAAGAGCATTCCACCTTAGATAAATACTATCTATATCTAATATAAAAATCCGCATTAACGTAATTTGCATTCACGTTGTAAGAATAATAATAGAGCTCCAAGTAATAATTGATGTTTGCGTTTCTGTCAGCGAAATATGATATTGTAAATTAGTTCATTTACAGCTCAAGGTAGAAATACCTATACCTCTTTGTTTTATCTTTGACGTGCGTAACCCCGTAAATTACTTATATGTCGGCAAATACAACCTACTGTAAAGTACTCTATTGAACATTTATGTATACTTTTTAGGAAAGCACGTTAGAGATATTGTTTTATATAATCTCAGTGATCTGCGTAATCCTTTTTTTAAGGTTATTGAATAAGTAATATAATAAAAAATGGTTTTACAATGGGAAATGTACTGAGGTGTTATTTGAATAACTTTACACATTCGGTCTGAACAAGCCACTACCGGATTTTTGTTGTGATCAGTCATAATTCTGACTTTAGCGATGTATTGGTATTGCTGGATTTAGTAGTCAACTGTTACGATTTTGATGGTCTTCCAGTAAGTAGCCTTGATTTTGTTTATTCAGTTGCTGCGAGTTAAGTTGTCATTCGGTATCACTTTCTTTTCATAATTTTAAAACTCTTACTCTACTAGTATTTCTCAGCTAGTTATTAAATTGACTTTAGAATCTAACGTAACGTGTCATCTGCAATTCTTATCTATTTTATCCATTTAATTTCTTATTATATTTAATTGAATGAATATTACGTATAATTGGTAAATGTATAGAATTCTTTCTTCGGTTATCTATAAGACGTGCTTAGTCACATGGAGTATTTAAATGATTGTGAAATATATTATCTCGCCTGATATTCTTTTTATCATGTTATGTAACATATGTATGGAGCAAAATATAAGAGTCATGCGCATTTATTTAGATTGGTACTTTTTTAATGATTATCATTGTATTCAGCCGTATTTCTTTTATTTTATCTCAGAGTAAATATTAAACACTAATTATTACGTGGATATAAAACCTGTGAGTCCAAAGTACCCAAAGCAAATAACTTGTTCCTAGTGATTAATATACTCGACGCCTATATCTCTGTGATTTATAAATATGCGCATTGTACTCTTGAATATCATTCCTTTTTTTAAAAGCTTTTATTTAACTTGCCGTGTATATATAAATAAATAATAAATAAATATATAGGACACTTACACACACGGTTGTTCTGTCTCCAAAGTAAGTAACTTAATACTTGTGTTATATAGGTGACGGACAACTGGTAGATATACTACATATATAATTTTAAATACATAATTAAATACAAATATACACCCAGGCTCGAAGAACCAACAATTTTTTTATAGAAAATGTTGGCCCTCGGCGGGAATCGAACCCGCGACCAGCGAAGCTGAAGGCAGGATCATTACTCACTGCGCCAACGATAAAAAAAGTATGGGAAGGTTGAGTCTTGCAAGTTTAAGGACCCTTCCCGGTGTCCGATTTAGCTGAAATTTATATACTGGTCCAGTCCCGATGACAATGCATGCTGATAAGCGTTACCTGATGCTGCTGCCAGGATTGACTCCAGACGAGGGAACTCTACGGTTAACTTTTTTTAACTTGACTTGTTTAAAATATTTTTTTGTTTATAAATTTTGCATCAATATTAATTACTGATAAAGTTAGTCTCAGTATACATATTTCCTAATATTAGACTGTAGTCACATTTCAAGGTGCCATTTCATGGAATGTTAAAGTTATGTATTAATGTATGTACCATTCCATGAAATGGCACGAAGTAGGAAAAAATGATTTTTTCTAACAAAAAAAAATACGCAAAGATACTGATAGGGCGCCTCCTTTGATATTTTTATTGGTTGAAGAGTTTTGTGTGTTTTGTTGTGTTGGACGACAAAAAATTCCAGTTGTCTTCAACGTGTCATTTTGAACACAATGAAACTATGTTAGGAGCCGATGGTAGCATATTAACAAGAATAAACTTATTTAACTTTCATTTATAAAAAGGCAAGAAACAGATGTAAAAATTCCAAATGTTTAACTTATGTTTCTAAAATAAACTTTCTTTCACAAGCTTTTCTTTCATGATATAACCTTCTTCTGACAATAATTAACACAACAAAAAGCAATTTGCGAATAAATAGTATAGAACTGGAAAGGAAGCATGCAGACAGAATGACCGCTTGCTTATCAGCTGTCTTATCAAAGCTGATTCCAAGTAATATAACAGAAACAACTACTTTGCTATAATCCGCACGGGTTAAGTGAATGCATGCAAAGCCAATGTGTATGAAGCAGGCAAAATCTACGCACCTTATACATGTAGGACCAGCCACCACATGCACCCCAAGGCGCAATTCACCAGCAACAACGAACACAAAAGCAGCACACACACCCACCACCACAATCTCGACGATCGTTTCGCCCCGAAACCGAAGCATCATCAGGAGGATAGGCTTCACGACAAAAATCGTACTGCGCCGCGCTACCCACACAAGCAGTCTTAAATAGTTCAACTCCCACCAATACCCTCCCCTCCGAACACATGCAGCAAAACGGAATTAGATACATTTACTTGCTCGTTAATTAAGTGACCATTGTTATTTTTTATTATCTCAAGATGCTCTAACGTATTGAGGCGGAGTCCCTTATCACAAGTGTGGAGAATATGATATGAATGGTCATTAGGCACTTTATGACCGCTTTCTAGCAAATGTTTTGCAAAATTAGAATTTTGTGGTTTATTATTCCTAAACGCAGCCATATGTTCCCGGAATCGAACCGCAAAACTTCGGCCAGTCTGACCCACATATGTACCGTTGCACTCAGGACAATCTATTTTATAAACCCCAGATTTTTTACCCTTATCTAATGTATCTTTATTTTTACACAACAAACTACGAAGCGATTGGTTAGTTTTAAAAGAGAGTTTAGTACCCGATTTTGATTTAAATATATTTGCCACTCGATCTGTTAATTTTCCAAAGTAAGTCAGACTGGCTGTATAGTTAGTTTTATTAAAAGATGGTACCGCATACAAAAGTTTAGCGACTTGAGATTTGTGTTTATTTTTAATTATGTTTTTAACCGTGTCTGTAGTGTAACCATTGGAAAGTGCTATCTGGTAAATTATTTGTAACTCCTTTTCATAGCTGTTTTTTGAGAGAGGGACCGACAATAACCTATGGACGTAGCTATGAAAGGCAGCAAGTTTATGCTGCCAAGGGTGGCAAGACGAAGCCGGTATGATCGTATCGGTGTAAGTCGGTTTGCGAAAGATCTCAAATGAATGTTTATTATCAACGCGAGTAATAATCAAGTCTAAAAAGTTCAGCGAGCCAATTTGTTCGTATTCTAATTTAAATGTTATTTTGGAATGTTTTTTATTTAAAGTATGGAAAAATTTATCAAGTTGTCTAGTAGTACCTGTCCAGCATATAATAATATCATCTACATATCTATAATAGTATAGAATATTTTTGTTATGAACAATATGTTGGTTTTCGAAATTATCCATGAAAATTTCAGCCATCAGTGGACTCAAAGGTGATCCCATTGCTAAACCATCCTTTTGATGAAAGAATTGGTTATTGAATCTAAAATAATTTTGTTCCATACATAGTTGAGTTAATTCTAACAATTCTAAGGTCTCACAAGGATGTGAACATTTTTTCTCGAGTAAATTGCTTAAAATGTTCAATGATTCCTTATATGGCACATTCGTGAATAGACTATCAACGTCTAATGAGACTAATTTACATTGAGGTGGTAAATTTATATCTTTAATCTTGTTAATAAGCTGAAGGCTGTTTTTTAAAGCATATGATGGTCGAAAGGACGTTTTCATAGGTATAATTTTATTTAAATGTTTGGCTAATTTATATGCTGGGGCACCAATGTAAGAGACAACAGGACGAATTGGAATATTATTTTTATGGATCTTTGGCAAACCATATAACATTGGAGCGCGAGGATTCATCTCAGTGACCTTCAATTTTGATGTATTTGTGGGAAGTATATATTGACAATTGTTAATCAATTGTTTAAATGCACATGAAAACTTTTTCGTGGGATCTGTAGGTAACTTAACAAAATCATCACCTTGGATAACATTATTAACCTTTTCGAGATATATATCCCGTTTTAAAATAACAACTGTGTTCCCTTTATCAGCTTTTGAAACTACAAGGCTATTTGCGGATATAGTTTTTTGTAATGTCTTAATAGTTTTAATTTCTGGATTAAGTGAGCGAAAAATTGGAGTGGTTTTAAGTTCATGCGCAACTAAATTTCTGATGATGTTATCCTCTTTATTAGCGATAACGGCCAACTCAGCATCAACAGCTAATGTCTCTAATGTTTTTTTACTGGTGTTTTGGGGGATGCTATATTTTAAACCTTTTTCCAAGAGTGTTATTTCACTGTCAGACAAAAGAAAAAGGTTTAAAATATAGCATCCCCCAAAACACCAGTAAAAAAACATTAGAGACATTAGCTGTTGATGCTGAGTTGGCCGTTATCGCTAATAAAGAGGATAACATCATCAGAAATTTAGTTGCGCATGAACTTAAAACCACTCCAATTTTTCGCTCACTTAATCCAGAAATTAAAACTATTAAGACATTACAAAAAACTATATCCGCAAATAGCCTTGTAGTTTCAAAAGCTGATAAAGGGAACACAGTTGTTATTTTAAAACGGGATATATATCTCGAAAAGGTTAATAATGTTATCCAAGGTGATGATTTTGTTAAGTTACCTACAGATCCCACGAAAAAGTTTTCATGTGCATTTAAACAATTGATTAACAATTGTCAATATATACTTCCCACAAATACATCAAAATTGAAGGTCACTGAGATGAATCCTCGCGCTCCAATGTTATATGGTTTGCCAAAGATCCATAAAAATAATATTCCAATTCGTCCTGTTGTCTCTTACATTGGTGCCCCAGCATATAAATTAGCCAAACATTTAAATAAAATTATACCTATGAAAACGTCCTTTCGACCATCATATGCTTTAAAAAACAGCCTTCAGCTTATTAACAAGATTAAAGATATAAATTTACCACCTCAATGTAAATTAGTCTCATTAGACGTTGATAGTCTATTCACGAATGTGCCATATAAGGAATCATTGAACATTTTAAGCAATTTACTCGAGAAAAAATGTTCACATCCTTGTGAGACCTTAGAATTGTTAGAATTAACTCAACTATGTATGGAACAAAATTATTTTAGATTCAATAACCAATTCTTTCATCAAAAGGATGGTTTAGCAATGGGATCACCTTTGAGTCCACTGATGGCTGAAATTTTCATGGATAATTTCGAAAACCAACATATTGTTCATAACAAAAATATTCTATACTATTATAGATATGTAGATGATATTATTATATGCTGGACAGGTACTACTAGACAACTTGATAAATTTTTCCATACTTTAAATAAAAAACATTCCAAAATAACATTTAAATTAGAATACGAACAAATTGGCTCGCTGAACTTTTTAGACTTGATTATTACTCGCGTTGATAATAAACATTCATTTGAGATCTTTCGCAAACCGACTTACACCGATACGATCATACCGGCTTCGTCTTGCCACCCTTGGCAGCATAAACTTGCTGCCTTTCATAGCTACGTCCATAGGTTATTGTCGGTCCCTCTCTCAAAAAACAGCTATGAAAAGGAGTTACAAATAATTTACCAGATAGCACTTTCCAATGGTTACACTACAGACACGGTTAAAAACATAATTAAAAATAAACACAAATCTCAAGTCGCTAAACTTTTGTATGCGGTACCATCTTTTAATAAAACTAACTATACAGCCAGTCTGACTTACTTTGGAAAATTAACAGATCGAGTGGCAAATATATTTAAATCAAAATCGGGTACTAAACTCTCTTTTAAAACTAACCAATCGCTTCGTAGTTTGTTGTGTAAAAATAAAGATACATTAGATAAGGGTAAAAAATCTGGGGTTTATAAAATAGATTGTCCTGAGTGCAACGGTACATATGTGGGTCAGACTGGCCGAAGTTTTGCGGTTCGATTCCGGGAACATATGGCTGCGTTTAGGAATAATAAACCACAAAATTCTAATTTTGCAAAACATTTGCTAGAAAGCGGTCATAAAGTGCCTAATGACCATTCATATCATATTCTCCACACTTGTGATAAGGGACTCCGCCTCAATACGTTAGAGCATCTTGAGATAATAAAAAATAACAATGGTCACTTAATTAACGAGCAAGTAAATGTATCTAATTCCGTTTTGCTGCATGTGTTCGGAGGGGAGGGTATTGGTGGGAGTTGAACTATTTAAGACTGCTTGTGTGGGTAGCGCGGCGCAGTACGATTTTTGTCGTGAAGCCTATCCTCCTGATGATGCTTCGGTTTCGGGGCGAAACGATCGTCGAGATTGTGGTGGTGGGTGTGTGTGCTGCTTTTGTGTTCGTTGTTGCTGGTGAATTGCGCCTTGGGGTGCATGTGGTGGCTGGTCCTACATGTATAAGGTGCGTAGATTTTGCCTGCTTCATACACATTGGCTTTGCATGCATTCACTTAACCCGTGCGGATTATAGCAAAGTAGTTGTTTCTGTTATATTACTTGTAATATGGAATTCCGCAAAGTAACGCCTGCTTCTATAAATCAAAGCTGATTCGTAGAATCATTTTCGCGTCTTATGGTTAGTATAAATAGAAATAAACGAGGTTATAAGACTAAGATGTTGCGTCGATAAATCATATTCATACATTCATACATATCATAAATTTGATTTTATAAATATTTGTACGGTAGGCGAATGGTATCCGGCAGAATAGAATAAATAGACTACCCTTTGTTTTACCGAGGTGTCGTAAAAGACGACTAAGGTAAGTTGACGTCAGGCAGGCGGCCGGTCGTAAAATACGTAGCCAAATCATGTAACAACATGTTTGTAACATTTTGTGCCGACCCCACTTAGAGTAGGATAAGGGCAGGAGAAAGATGAATGATTAAATATTTGTACGGATTCATTTATATTATATTAGTACCATACTAATATGATATATATGAAACATGCATGGTTGTTTGTCATGTTAATTTTGGTATATTTTTGGACAAAGGCTATATTTTATCGTCTCTCTCACAACACTCAAATATATATAAAATGATAAAGAAAATCTGTATATAATAGACAAAGTAGAAACCGACATAAGCTTGCGGCTCCTGCTTTGCGCCTTGCATAAGTATATGTAAGTCGTTCGTGGGTTTGGGCTCTAATAAAATTCCTCAATCAATTTTAGCTTTGCCGTAACAGCAATTTAAAACAACTATTAAGAGGAGGCTGATACAGAAAGCGTACTTTACTGTTGAGGATTATATGGATGATAATACCACGCATTATTATTCTACATTCTTATAGCTACTCTTTGATGACTAAATGATGACTAAATGATGACTAAATGTAACTAATTATAAGAAGTATATTTAGAAAATAGCAACCGCCGAGTTTCTTGGTGGCCTTTCTCGGTATCATCTTTCCGAACAGCAGCAGAGTTGACGATTCAAAAGCACTTGTTTTCAAGTTACGTGAATAAAGAATATTTTAAATTCAGATTTGAATTTTGAACATATTTAGTTGTAAAATGGACGATGAAGGGATTTGAATTTTGTAAAATAGATGATGAAGAAAGAACGTATAATAAATATTTTGTTGGGGTATCATCACGAAATTTGTAGGCAGGGCAAATAATAAAACAGCTTTTTGTTCAGTGCTGCCACTAAAATTTCCATATTACAAATAATTCTTATTTTACGGTGCCACACCGTCATTTACTGTTGAGGAATCACGCGAATTGGCTGTAAAGCCATTTAATAGACGGTATATTCTTTTACTTTGTTGCTATTATTTGGTGAGCTACGGACAGATTGACAAAATTCACTACCAGACACTGTATATGTCCACATTTGGCCTCTACCGTGTTTCCCCCCTACGTTCCACCAATGTCTTAAACTTACGTCGTCATAGTCTTCACCTTACTTCTTCATATCGTAAAATTAAAAAAAAATAGTTTCATATTGACTCCTGTCAGAGTAGATAATAGAATCTAAACCAACTGCGCAAGTGACTGTGAAAAACAGATGATTTTACGTTACTTTAAAAACAACTTTAAAAATCAGTTTAACTTAAAATATTTCAATATTGATCATTTCGATCTAAAACATGATGTCATTTATTTACAAACTTTTCTTAAATTTTTAAGGCAACTTACCTTTGTGGCTGGTTTTTAAAGTGATTATAGTTTAATTTAATGAGGCTAAATATTTGACAAAGTACGAAAAAAGGGAATAATTAAGATGGATGGGAAATGATTTATAGAAGCAGGCGTTACTTTGCGGAATTCCATATTACAAGCAATATAACAGAACTAACTACTTTGCTACAATCCGCACGGGTTAAGTGAATGCATGCAAAGCCAATGTGTACGAAGCAGGCAAAATCTACGCACCTTATACATGCAGGACCAGCCACCACATGCACCCCAAGGCGCATGTGGTGGACATGTGGTAGACAAAAATCGTACTGTATCAGTACGATTTTTGTCGTGGAGCCTATCCTCCTGATGATGCTTCGGTTTCGGGGCGAAGCGATCGTCGAGATTGTGGTGGTGGGTGTGTGTGCTGCTTTTGTGTGCGTTGTTGCTGGTGAATTGCGCCTTGGGGTGCATGTGGTGGCTGGTCCTGCATGTATAAGGTGCGTAGATTTTGCGTGCTTCGTACACATTGGCTTTGCATGCATTCACTTAACCCGTGCGGATTGTAGCAAAGTAGTTAGTTCTGTTATATTGCTCATGGATGGGAAAATTTAATGCAATTTCTTTCTTATGTAGTTAATATCAATAATTTATAATAGTGCCTAAGCTTTTAAGCTTAGACAATTATGGATAACATATATTATATAATTTTTTTTATATTTAAAGTTATAGGTCAGTGGCACGTGTGTATATAATACGAATTAGCGTTAATTTAAAATGAAGCATATTTATTCTGAACGTGTTATTAAAAAGCTGTGTTCACATGACTGACAGAATCAATAATTGTGTCGACGGTTTTGATATGTATTTTACGAGCTCCTTTAAGCCGCTTGATTTTGAATATTAATAGCTATTTACTTTAGTTCCGTCTAATAATGACATTGACATTTCTTAATTGTCCGTCTAATATTGACAGTGCTTAATGTTTTAAATTATAACTTTGCACGACGTGTTATAAATAATATTAAGGTCATACGCAAATAATTAAAATCGCTATGGACTAGTTTTTGCTACGTTGCGATATTATGTGTATACACTTCTCTTGATGTAAGCGGAATAAAAAGCTGAGACAGCTTTCCGTTGGTTTGTGTTTAATTCAACTATTAGTCAGACATCTTTTGTTAGTTAATGTTTTATCTACAATAATGATAGGTATTTATGAATAAATTACTGTAAGTATAATAAACTGTTTGTAGTATATTATATAGTTTATGTTGCAGACTTTTGAATAGTGATATATCCGGCTGAGTAGAATAGACCACCCTCTTTTCTTACTGAGGTGTCGTAAAAGGCGACTAAGGTAAGTTGACCCACCGTGTGGTATCCGGTTGAGTATAATAGACCCTCTTTCTTACCGAGAGGTCGTAAAATGCGACTAAGGTAAGTTGACGTCAGCAGTTGGCCGGTCGTAAAATACGTAACCGAATCATGTGACAACATGTTTGTAACATGTTTTGTCGACACCACTTAGAGCGGGATAAGGGCAGGAAAATAAATTACGGTTAAGTGCTTTGAACCCGGTAGTGTTAGGAGAATTAAAACCTAAGATTGGTAACTGCCGTTTACAAATTGTTGTAATAAAATCCTGGGATACATATTGTCAACTTGCAATTAGCTCTATTGTTGATAGATAGGCCTAGGACCCCATACTTATGGCCTTTTTGATAATCTTGTTTTACGCTCATTATTTTAACATCATCAAATGGTGTCAATGACAAATTATATCTCGATTTACTCAATGAAACCTGTATTTACAGAGATGAGATAAGTCCTCTAATGTTTCCTAATGGGGTTACTCAATTGTTTTTCCCTTATTAATGTTGAGAGACCGGCTATACTCATGTCTTATTTTATCGGATGAGTCTGACTATTTTCAAGACATGAGTATAGCCTTACAACGCCTAGTAAAGAGCTCATGAATAAGTGCTCTGTATGGGCTTGAAACTAGTCGGGCTCATCCAATTAAATAAGACGTGAGTAAAGCCGGTCTCTCAACATTAATAATGAATAACGCTCACGATAGTTTAAATTCAAAAATTGTTGTTCCCTTCTTATGTTTTGCATTATTACTTAGGTAGTCAAAATAATAAAAAAAAGAAATCGATAATACCTCACTGGCCGAGGCATGTAAAGAAACATTGGTGGTTTGAAATGCGGAGTAAAGTGGTAAATAAATTAAATAAATAAATACATGGGGCAATTACACGCTCGGTCGTCCGTCTCCAAAGTAATTTAATACTTATATACTTACTGTAATGGGTGACAGACAACTGGTAAGTATATACATATATAATTTAAAATACATACTTGAACCCATATATATACATCCAGACTCGAAGAACCGACTATTTGTTTATAGAAAATGTTGGCCCTCAAAAGAATCGAACCCACGACCCGCGAAGCTGTAGTCAGGATCACTGCCAACCGCGCTAACGGGCCAGTTATGAACATTAAAATATAACTCAAAAATTTCTGTTAACAAAAAAGTATTCCCATTTTCAAAATTATTTTATCATTATTATTTAAATACAGACATATTACTCTTTTGTTACGAAAACAAATAATATTTTGAAACAAAAGACTATACTGCGTACAAAATGCCTACAATCGCAGGCATACACAGCAAAAGTTTTTTAATCATAAAGACTGTTTTAAGTAAAAGTTGCTACAACTACGATTTACATTTATAAAAAAGTATAAACTCATAGAGACTGGTGGGTTAAAATATAATCCGTTTTAAGTTTAACCTACCGTCTTTTCGTCTTTCGTCTACGTGTATTTCAGTACCGTGTTAAAAAAAGTAGTCTATGCAGTAGGCTACGTTTTCTTATGTCACGAATAAAGACGATCAGTTCGATATTCCGTACAATTTTTTTTATTTAGTTGATATATACGCTACACATGTGGATAAATTTTCTCCATCTCCATATAAATCTCTTACTTATACGTGCGTGTAATGTGCACTATATATTGATCAATTGTATTTAGGTCAGATGGTTGGAATGCTTATAACGCCATTTGTCGGTTGACAATCTAGATGGTTTGTGGTAAAATCGGGTGATAGAGTTTGACAATTTGCGAGACAGACTTAAGAAAACGAACGACGACTTGATGAAACAGTCTTCTCTATTTATTCATTTATTAATCGTACATACAAATTGTAAGACAGGAGAAAGAAAAGCACATGTGCTAAGGCGGACTTATCCCTAAAGAGAAACTCTTCCAGTCAACCTTTGAGTAACAGAAGGAAAAAGACAAGAAGTGAAATACGGGTAATATAGAAAGAAAGAAAAAATAAAAATAAAAACAAGATGAATATTTGCACTCAGGATAACACAAAAGATAAAATAATAAAAACAAAAATGATGCAATATAAATAAAAGTAAATTCCCACCGTGTGGTATCCAGCTGAGTAGAATAAACCACCCTCATTTCTTACCGTGGTGTCGTAAAAGGCGACTAAGGTAAGTTGACGTCAGGCAGGCGGCCGGTCGTAATATACATAGCTAAATCATGCAACATGTTTTATACATGTTGTACCGACCCGACTTAGAGTGGGATAAGGGCAGGGAATAATTATGGTAGAAAGTAAATTTTACTATGTAGCTTATAAATTATTTTTTGTTAAATAGGTAGATGATAAAGATGCTACTAATATTTTATATATTGAGACAAATATGTTCTAGTTATTTTCTATATAATATAGTAATAAAATGAGTCTGGTTAGGTGACTTTGACACGATACGAAGTCGCAATTCTATGTCACGATTATATCTTCTTTACAAAAATCCGTGTATATATTTTATAGCTTAGCTAAAAACTTCACGTAAAAACTTACGTACTTTATTTCGTAAAAGAGTAGCGCTATTGGGCGGGAAACTGAATTTTCTCCGAGCTGTCGCCGTAGTTCAAGGCTCTATCGATCGAAGCCAAGGTTGGCCATTTCTGAGGTTATTTCGTACGTTTTAGGAGCTTCCTTTATAGTTTTAGCTCGTATTCTCATAACACGCGGTTCTTTTTTATTTATGCAGTAGTAACTGTGTAAATCTGCTATTTAAGCTTCTGGCAGTAGCAGAAGAGAAATGTTATAAGAAGTAATTTGAGTTTTTGAGTTTCAAATAGAGCTTGAGCTATGTAAGCCGTTTATAGATAGAGCACGAGTACCTAGAGCTTTTTTTAGTACCATCTGAAATATCTTAAAAACATTATGCGCCATCCATGAGATAAAACAATTTGAGTCCCTCTAGTTGTTGAGGTGTTTCCTGGAATCTCAGTTATAATACGTTGACCTTACTAGTCTAGATCAACATTTGGGTCTTACTTCGATAATAGGGTTTCTAGGAGGAGACAAGTTCTTTTCCCCAATGTAGAGTAATATTTGTTGGTTTTTATTTACTTATCATCGTTGTTAATTCAGAATTGAATCGAAAATGAATGATTTGTTAATAGTAATATATCCTTTACTAGACATATTGGCTTATAAACCTTAAAAAATATAGGCGTAAGTACATCGATTATGTTAAAATGGGTATTCGGGTATGGGCCCTAACACAATACCAGAAAGAATTTCTTTTACTCAAAAATTTATAGAACTTTTCTAATTATACAGAGTAGAAATAACGTGACTTGTTTATAAAAATTAAAGAACTAAAATATCACTCAAGTGAAATTAAAGGAAACGTAGTCGCATGGATTATATGTAAAGATACCGGTAACGCGAAGTGAAAGCATTAGCGAGTAAATTAAGGAGGCACTTTTATCTAAATGGAACATAACTTAAAAGTTATTGTCGTATAGCGAAACGTTTGTATTTTACGGTTTCCTACTGATAGAAATCTCATGGAAGTTACAACACTTAGGTTAAATCTGGACTATGCTTGTGACTTAACAAATCCATAATGTATGAACCTAATGTATGGTATATATCTCAGGGGTTAAACTTTTTGAGATATTTGAATAACCTTACGATGTATTTTTAATTTAACTTGACGGATATTTGGGTTCTATAATTTTAATTACCAAATCATGTTGCGATAGCTCAGCGGTAATACCGTGCGACATTTTGAGGGGACCACGGGTTCAAACCGCGAGCAGGCACTAATGAGTTTTTCTGTTAAACTTTTATGTCTAATTAATATTTGCAATGTATCACACGCTTTTCTGTGATCGAGGAAACTTGAAAATGTCTAGAGAATTATTGGGATTGGTGTAACCTTACCAATCCACTTTTACTAATCAATTCTTATTATAGCAAATAGCAGAGTACGCGGTACAAGTCAAAATCTATTTCAAATAACCTAATACGGAAATACCGTGCTGATAGTCAAAGTCATTTATTTACTTTACCCTTTAAACTACATAGATATAGATTAGCCTACGTATTTACAACCACATCTATGTATTGTTTAAATTCTTATGTTTAGTTTTAAAGGCCCATTCACTTATATTATTACCACATTACGGGTACCAGCGTGTTACCCGTCAATTATATTTAAATTAAAGGCAATTTTTTGTTGATAAACTTATTTAGTTGCTAATTTATAGAAGTAGTCTTTTATTTTGATTAAATAACGTTAAATATAGGACGTCGTATGTCTTATAAAAATAATTATTTCATTGTATTTATGATCGAACTTTTTCATTTAATTTAACGTACTTTTTGTGATTCAATCAATATTTTTTTTGGAATGATTTTTTTGAACATTATATTATATTGAAGTTATTGAAATTTCATTCGATTCGAGAGAAACTTCAAATAAGTCTTACTTGAACCTGGACATCTGCCAATATTTTACTCTTACTTTTACTTTAGGTTTTGTAAACTTTTGTGATAACGGTATTTCGTATTAATGTAATGATTACATTATAAATCAGATTTTCTTTCACAAAAGCCGCCTTTATTGTCAATAGTTCTTCCAAACGAACATTGTGCAAACCTTTGATATAATAAAAAGTTTAAGAAAAACCCCTCGTTGCTTATTGTTTTTCAGACTTACAGACATTGTTCACTGTTTACAAATTTTAAAAATAGCATCAGTCAGCTTATGAAAGCTTTAGTCATATTATCCTCAGATGCCGATTCTTTGTTAAATACCTTAATTGTGATTCATACAAGATGGTAGATCTTGTGGTGCAAAAAGTTGTAAATTGATTTAGTTTCGCATCATCAGGTTTAGCATATTTTTTACATTGAGTATGCATTTGTTCCTATATCATAAATTGTAAAGAGTAAAAAGTAAATTGAAATTGTAAAAAAAACTTCGTTTGTATGAAATAACAAACGTGTTGACAAATAGAAGACTTTATTTTATAGTTAGCCCGGTATGCGTTAACTTCAATTTTACTAAATTTCATCAATATTACTCAGTGTGGTATAGATTTTGATAGTTGGTAGATAAACCCTTAATAGTGTTTCTAATATATTGCATATTAAACAAACCTCGTGATTGTGGTGCTCGTGATTTCACTTTACTGGAAAGTAATGTTTATAGGCGACAGATTAATACATAATGCACTCTCACGAAGCTAATAATTAATAATAACTTGCTGTGATAGCGTCACGACCATAACATAATATGAAAGCAAATAGAAATAATACAATACAATATATCTTAATATACGCCTAAACTTGGAATGTTTAGTGAAATAAGGAAGGTGTAATAGAAAAGATCACCAAGCCAGGGTCTAGCAAGCAATTTAATTATTAAACTTATTATTGAAAAATAATATTTTTAAAAGAGCGACCGCCAAGTTTCTTGTTGGCTGGCTACTTTCGGTAGAAGTATTTTATAAGTTTATTTGAATAAAGAGAATTTGGAATTTTATAATCATAATTAAACTGTAGACGTGTTAATAATTATATAGTCAAACATATGTATTTAACCATTACACTTACTACTATTTTTATGCCAATACACTTTAATTTTCATTCTTTTGCCACCGAGTGTGTTTTGAATAAGTGAATCAATATTACTTACGAGTATCTATAGATACTTTTGTTAAGACTTGGCGGGTAGATCACGTTTAGTATAATTTTTTATCGAAGTTGATTAGATTAGAATCGATTAATATGTACATATAGGCAGTGTTATTAATGTCATTGTAAACTAGACTTTATTTGTATTGATACTGTTTTACAACTTATGATGAATTATAAATTATAAAAGACTCTCTGTAATACTAGTAGATGTATTAAAGTAGTTTTTAATCACTTAACGACTCGTCTTCTATATACGTATTGGTGTAGTCAAATAATTCCTAAAGGAATATTTAAAACTTGTTTTTTCATTAATTAAACTTATTTGGTCATAATGTTTAAAGATTCCGAGATAAGCACATATCTACCGTTATGTTGCATTTGTATATGTATTGATTTTTGACTTGAGTTTCAACAAGAACGACAAATAACCGATAGAACCATAACGAAGCGGTGGCTGGATATAATCGGCAAGTGATAAAAATTAGAATTTGATAGATATTTTTATTACGCCTAGAATGTATTGATATTTTAAAATTGTAAAAAACAGCGTCTAAGATAAATACGTAAAATACTTAGCCAAATCATGTGACAACATGTTTGTAACATGTTGTGCCGACCCCACTTAGAGTGGGATAAGGGCAGGAGGATGATGATGAGTGTATAAAATAAATAAAAATATGGGACCAACACACATACGGTCGTCCATCCCCAAGTTAAGTAATTTAATACTCATATTATTGGTGAAAGATAATTGATAATTATATTCATATGTTTTAATTGAATAATTACATATACAAACCTAAACTCAAAAAAACAACAAATTGCTTTTTAGAAAATACTAGTCGGGCCCACCCGATATAACAGTAATTAAGTATAGCCGGTGTCTATACATTAACTATGGATACCACTCACGATATTCTAAAATGAAAAATTACGTATTACATAACGTACAATTAACCCAAACCTCCTCAAGAACTGCACATTCTTTTATTAAATCCGTTCAGTTGATTTTGAGAAAATCGATAATATGTATAGATAAGTACTCTTTGGGAATCGAACCCGCGATCCGCGGAGTCGAAGGCATGGTCAATGTCACCTACGCCAAGGGGCCAGTCAAAGATTTTTCAATGTCATAAAGGAGGAAAAAAGTTGTATTTCTCTCGCGCTATGTAAATTTTTCCAAGTATAATGCGTGCCGGTAGACCCGTTTCGACCAATTAGCAAAAACCGGTGCATCCGAATACCAAATAACACAAAAGTAGTACGGGCGTCGCGTGCGTGGTTTCGTGGAACTATCAGCTCCTTAAATAACCCTCAGGCCGCCGATTCGACTTCTTGCTACCCGTCCTCCGCGGCGTCCTTTAGTCCACTTTTGGAGAATGCTCCCATCCTACCATATTTGGCTACATAATAACCGATCGCTTCTGTATCTTTAGAGCCATCGATTGTTCGCCCTATTTTGGAAGTTCGGAGCATTTTTACGAGACTTACATTAATTTAGAAGTTATTTATATGCTATACTTTGATAGTCGAACGGTGGCACCATGTGACTCTTTTCGGGGAGTCACGGGTTCAGTCAGGCAACAAAGTTTTTCTGTTAAATATAAATATGCTTATATTTGCAATTTATTCCTCGCCTTTCGGTGAAGGAGATTTGGAGGGTCGTGGGTAAACCTGTGTATTTTTAGAGTTTTCTTGGGATATGTGTAACATACCAATCCGAATTGGAGCGGCGTGATGGATCTAAGCTCCAACCTTTCTCTGCAAAAAGGAGAGAGGAGGCCTTCACCCAGGAGTGGGATAATAATAACAGGCTACATTACCTTACGTTTATGCTAAAATTTAAAGATTTGCAGACGCCTATAATTATTCTCTTTAGCATCTGTTGTTGTGTGTTTAAAAATTGTATGTAATAATATACACGTATACGTAAGTACGAGTATGTTCTAAGTAATACGAGAATCGTGTGAGGAATTTGAAGATCTGTACATTAAATTGACCAGTTTAAATGACATTTAACTGAAACTAAGAGCAAGTAAGTAACACGTAAACAATTCCGGGCGCCTAAATGAGGGGTGTCGCAAGGCAAGCTCGTCGGCCATCATAGTCCATATACGGTGAGCCATCGAGGCCGCCGCGACCGCGTCAGCCCGCTACTCCTGGCGTCCGGCGCGCTGGCACCGTCCACCCGGACTTGTACTATTTCTTACGCTATAATTCTTGGATTTTACTTTCTACGCATTAAAATTAGTTTAATAATGAGATTTGAGTTGAGTTTATAAAACCTATATCATCATTGTGTATGCAACCTACCCTTATTAATAAAAAGGAACGATGGAGGCAACGGAATTATCAAGTAAAATATTATAATGCTTTGAAAGTTTATTAGACATATTAAGAGATATTAGCGAATATCAATAATTGAAGTCTCCAACCTGATGTAATTAAGACTAATGTACTTGAGTTGTTTTAATTATAATTAATAATTGAATCGTGTATCTATTAAATTATTTACTATGAAAATATACAACTTTTGTCTTTTCTAAAAATATTACACGTTTGTAATATAGGTAGCACTCTCACGAATTGTCGCAAAAGTGCTAGCATTAAATATGTAGTATTTAAGTTGTACTTATTGATGAAATTTTCAACTTACATAAAAATAAGATTATACAAAACCGAGGACATCTCTGAAGTCATTGCCTTGCAAAAGCCTTGTTGACCTTTAGTAATGTTGGTCATTATTCGCAAAGGTCAGCAATTATTTGTCACAGATTACCGTTTCAAGACATTAATATATATTTCTCTTATATAAGATTTATTTCTCTATTGTGTTTAACAATAATGCCGACGCTATTGTGAAGATTATCACGTGTTTATATCAACTTAAGTGCTACAGCCACAGTATCACCGCGAACAATATGATCTGTCATTTGCGCGATCTATATCTGGAATCAATTACTTTCCATTGCGATAGCCGCTAGGTCCGTGAGATAAGACACGAATCGAGAACCAGCACAAATACACTTTACAACCTAATTGACTTCTAGCCTCGAGCGTTTGGGTCGTTCCGCACTTGACGACGTGAGCTCTCTAATCCAATATGGACCAAAGAGCTTTCATTACTGAGTACTTTATGTTGTATACGGACACTGAATTGCGATGTGTAAAATAAAAAGATCTTAACTATTTCTAACTACATTGAAAAAACGTTCTTGCGCTACTGTACTTAAAGGTTCTTGAGATAAACAGCGCTGACATGTCCTAAGTACATAAGCTCAGACGTGACAGTATGAAAACTATTCTAAGCCAACGCTACCGTTCGACACGGATTGTCTCGTAATCTAAATTACTGTGGTATTTTCTATAGGGACCAACACAGGCCGCTACAATTATAAGTTTCGTGATAGAATTTGAGAAAAATTATAACCAATAAAATGATAAAATAAAAGAATATACTATAATTATATTGTCTGTCGTAAATGTATAAAAATGTAAAAGTATAGTTGAAAAGCAATGCGCGTGGGACTGGTCAATCAATTAAAAGCATACCTTAATATTCAGGCTCTCGGCGTTAAAAATGGTTAACAGATGAGTTAATAGAGCCCAGTTTACGATCCAATTTGAATTTCAATTTCTGTTAAGAGCTTTTCGGATATAAAATAAAAAGTTAATAGGATACGTGTTAAAGTTTAACTTTCAAACTTTCAAAGGCTGAGGTATAAAAAGCGTAAGCTCTAACTGGACTTTTGCTGTCATGAATTTTAATCTCTTAAGTTTGTAGGTAAGTGTAGATCAGAGGTGAGATGGTATTAAATTTTCGCATACGGTATCCAGAATTCATTTAAATATTTCTGAGAAATATTTAAGGAAATGCAGATAAACAGAACATGCAGCAGCAACGGTCTTATCTTATGGAACGTTTTAGTTTACTTAGTGACAGAAATTAAACTCGAATGTCCGGGACGTGATACAATAAATTGGAAAAATGCGAATGACTGGTTATTCATATTGCTTTAACACCGCTTTAAAACATGTAGTATTTAGGAAGAGAAATTAGATTTTAAAGATTAGAAATTAGATATTAGATTATATTAATTATAAATTTGATGGATTGATCAAAAAAAGTTGATACAGTATTGTATTAAAGGGGCGACAATAGATATCACGAAATTTTACATGTATGTTATTGCGAATTTGATTCGTAGGAAAATGAGTACGGCAAGCTCAGCTGGCTAAAAATGGATGACATATGTATGTCCGCGAGACTTTGATAAGGCAAAGGTAATGGATTGAACTAATATACTTAATTTGATATTTATTATTCATCAAGCGTTCAATATTTATAGATAATTCTTCAGATATATGTAATTTGTCAATTCAAAATGGAATAGCCTGTTACATCTAAGCTCAAATTCTTCAATCTGAGTATAGTGGATCCTTTTACCTTTGGGATATTAAACATCCTAGAGTGCTATACAACCTTATCCTTCATCTTACTAAGAACACGTGACGCTCAGACATATGAGTGGCAGTATTCAGTCACGTTTCACACATTTCATTGTTAGTCTATTTTATCCTCGAGCTAGTCTGATTGCAACGGTACTCATAAACTTGTTCTTGAAGTCATTTAGGCTTCATGCGCGATTCTTCATTCAGATACGATTGTATATAAAAAACTGGTATATTCATTGCTTAAAATAAATGTCTTAATTCACGTTTACCTTTTAAAACAATTACTTGGCCTTTCAAGTAGTATTTGTTAAGTTTTTCATATCGATGACGATCTCCAAAAGTACAGGTACAAGAATTACTTATGGAACTCCAATATCTTGAACGATGTGTTCTTTTGTGTGACTTGTTTACCAGAGTTTTGACCTAGCCTTGTTATTGTTTCAAAGTATATGAAATCAAATCAATATAATTTATTTATAATCTATTAAAATACGTTTTTTTTTTCAAGCACTTTTGAGTCAAGGATCAATATGATTAATGATGGTACCACTGGTTGTTGTTGCTCTTACCGAGAAGAACCAGCAAGAAGCTCTAAAGTTGAATCAATGGCACGCGGATAAAATGAATTGTATCTTAAATAAATTAACAAATAGTTATAATAATTACGCCCGGCGGTAATATCTCTCCAGGACGGGGTGAAGAGTTAGATGGCCAAATGTCTAAATATAACGTCAAAACATCGGTTACCCAGTCACCGGCTTAGGACATTGTAAAGACAACTCAATAAAACGATGCTCATTGTGGCACTTATGCTTTACCACATAATGGAACAGTATTTTAGTATTGTCATTCAAGTGATTGAAGTACGTGTTCATTGAATGAGTTGCAATTATTACGTATTTTTTAAAAAAAATAATTCTAAAACAATCAAAAGGATTTTAAGGATATATGCATCAGCCAACCCTTTTTATCTATTCCATAACTATTAATTTATACTTGTAAAGATGGATAGAAATTTAGTCCATCTAATGTCGCCCGATAAAAAATTAACAGTCTTAAATTTCTTCTTTAACTTCGTATACATGCGAATTAATTTTATCAGTTATTATTTTAGGAGCTAAAATATAATAGACAGATACTACCAAAAAATAAACTGTATATAATTTACTGCTTCATTATTTTTTTTAATTCCCTAAATAAATAATACTATATCCAAATATCCTTTTCAAACTGTAAACGTGGTCAAAGCAAATTTTGCTTGCGTTTTTGTATTATCTTTCGTTATTCAAGATAGTTGAGACGTTTCAATGTCGTCTAATTAGTGATGACTGGGTTAAACGGTACTTGTTGTGAATTTAGCTCGTTTTAAGCTAGACTAAATGATGCGACTTATCAAGGAATTTAGGTCACTTTTACAAACTGATGTGCATGCACTGTGATTTTGGCCTGTCATTAGCAGCCACTCATATTAGTCACGATTCTGTTTTTACGCCGATATCTCTAATGAGTCAACACTTCTAAGATTTATAATTCGGAACGATTATAGTACCTTGTAATCTAAGGCTAACAAATATCGCTGTTCTTACTATGTTTGAGTACATTTCTTATCGTTATATACATTTTTGACGATTCAGAAGCTAAATATTATAAAATTTATTTCGGCCTTTGAATTACAGAAAAAAATCTGTCGATTATTATTTTTTACAATCATACGATTTTAATAAGAATGTGAATAGAATTAGGCGTTACTTTGCGGAGATTCATAATACAAATGTAATAATAAAAAATATTTTGTTATAATCCGCGATACAGTAAATAGAAAATATATATAGTGCTGAATGTATAGTGGACTGTCAGTTTTTTCATACCCGCTACATGCAGGATTTGTACAGATGTTCGGAACACCTGCACAAAATCGCAAAGCTAAATTGCGATTTTGTCGTGGAGTCTATCTCCTGATGATGCTTCGGTTGCGGGGCGAAACGATTGTTGAGTTTGTGATAGTGAACGTGTGTAGTGCCTTTGTATTTTGGTGACAGTGGTGGAGGTTAGTGCATGTGTTTTTACGAATCCTGCATGTATCGGGTATGAAAAAACGGAAAGTCCACTATACATTTAGCACTATATATATTTTCTATTTACTGTATCGCGGATTATAGTTAAATAATTTTTATTATTACTTTAAATTATATATTATTTATTGAAGATGGAAAACCTTTTATAAGTACCTAAATTATGTTTCCTCACGATGTATTCTCATTGTGAAGCCCATGGTGAATTTTAAATATCAATTAAGCATATAAGTTTTTATTGAAAATTCATAAGTGCCTTTCAAAGTTACCGTGAGGCTACCACAGACTGATGAAATTAACCACCAGGCATATGCTAACACAATATTGTCTCGATTTAGACAGAATCAGAGCGTAGCGAAATCAGTGTTCCCTAAAAAGCTAGCCATATTTGCTTTAATGAATCTGTTTTCTTATAAATAAGGTCATTTTAAATCAGACCGGTTTGTTATAATAATAATAAAGTTATGGCTCATTAAATAAATTATTAATTTTTATTTCAATTCTGAAAAGCTCGCTTTAAAATATTTAATAAGTAAAAAGCTAGATAATTTAATTAAAGAGCGTGTGTACATTTTATTAATGAAATTTACAATTAAAATGGAAAAGTTAAACCAAATTAACAGTTTACATTCTGTTTAGTACAAGTCATCATGAAAAAAAAATTTTTGATTTTAATTTTGTTTCAAATAATTTATAATTTGTCACACAATTGCGTCAATCTTTCTCGGTGCATTGACATTTAAAACGTATGTTGTTTAGTCTCAAGTCATCGACCTCGTATTATAAAAAGTAACTCGAAGCTGTCCACCGCATTACTGCAAATTGACTCCATATCGACTGCCGATACTGCCGAGTTGCCATATGGCGAGTGGTTCTTGACAATGCAACATTTAAAACTTCTTTTTATTAACGATAGGACTGCCCCTAACCTTGATATTACTTTAATACAATCTAAACCTTTTTTTGATTGGATAGTACTATCATCCCTATGTACTATATATCACAGTAATAACGACTTCTAAAGCGTCCCTGTTCGGAGTCAGAAAACACAGAAGCATAACAAACGCGTAAAATACAAATAGTGGAATTTAAAAGCCGTATTGACGTTAATTCACTGAAGAGCTTATAACTGATAAATGTTCAACACCTCGGATTGCAGTGCCAAATGATAGATCTTAGATCTATACGATACGTGAACATTCCTACAGAATCTTGGCTGTCGATACTGCTGCATTTTAAATACATTTCTCATAATTAATGTTATCAATAATGAGGTTGCTGAATAATAAATTGACATTTCGATTGCGTTTTAATCGCTCCGAAGCAATCGACATATCGATCATGAACGATTAATTTGAAGTATTATTACTGTGTGAAATATTGTTTTTGTAAACTATTCGACAGTTCTACTTTGTTACATTTCATCACAATGAAATATATTTATAAAAGCAAAGTTCCATGATATCTTGTTGATTGTTTTTCGGGTGGTCTTACTTTTGAAACGGTCTCAAATCATGAAATCGAATTCGGTGATTGTTTACAGCGTAGGTTTTTTATTAACATCGTAAAAAATACATTGCGTTGATATTAAAAGCGATATCGGTTGATCGCTTGATAAATATCGATCGTATCGATTTGAAATATCGCGATAAAACTTACAGTGATTAATTTTTTAAAAGGTAACTTGTATATCAATTGTTTAAGACCTCTTATTACTTGACGGTTAATAGTGGAAGGTATTTTAGTATACGGAATTATATAAAAATATCAAAAAAACCTTAAATACTTATTATTAGTAGCCGCAGTTAATGATTTCTTTTTTCCATACCTATAAAACTGCATAAGAATCTCGTTCTGAAAAAACTAAACTGAACTTATTGATGATGTGTGTAAAGAGTTTTGTCATAGGTTTTGACTGTTTGAGCTTAAATCGAATTAAATAAGCTTAATTCGATTTTAACTGAAAATTAACAGGAACAATGAACTAAGTAAATACGAAAATTAGTCAGAAGGTCTAAGTCGTTGGTCCGGGTCGATAAGTGGAATCGATTAATTTATTGTAATCCCTTTGGGCTTCGATGTAATGGCGCATTTGACTTTCACTGATCAAATTTTCGCTAAAAGCCGGTCCAAGTTTCGCGAAAGTGGTCGGTTGGGTGAAGGCTTAATACATTAGCGGTCACCGGTTAGGCTAGACATATGCCATACTTCATTGCCTCTTATATTTAGTGATATGATTAATATCCCGTCCAATATACGTCGATGACATTACAAGTCCTACATCAAAACTGTTTATTGGTTTTTTACTCTCTAGTAAAGAGCCAGTTTGAAAAGATGGCAAGTAACGGTATTATATTTTGTTTATGTTATTTTTACAATAGTGTTTGGTTAATCTTGATGGGCTGTATAGAGTCCCGTTATATTTCTGCTGACTTTCATATCATACTACTATTATTTGGTAAACTTAATGGCTCGCTTATTTTGCAATTTTAACATTCTCAAGACTCTGTCTTTCGCCTTGGCTATACTTATGTATTCTTACTATCACCAACTAGTTGTCAGTAATTACATAATTACTCACGATTAGACGCCCTAAGGTAATCATGATCCCGATAAAGCTTCCTGATTCATTAAATTCCTACGCAAGTAAGTTCGTTATCTTTCTTTAGGTAATACTTAGACAAGTGGGGCCCATTTGCACATAATCAAATTTTCATCAACGTACAGTTACAGTAAAAGCTTACAGAAAAGATTTATTAAATCAATTTAATGGCGTTACAAAGTATGTTATGGAAAGCAATTTTTAAACGGGCTTAGTTAATATGAAAAAAATTATAAAAACAAATTTTATTCTTCTCATATAAATGGATCCAACAATGATGGTAAATAAAGGCAGATATAAAGGCACAAGGCATAAAGATTTGGTCGCTCATTAGGGTATAAATTACAAACTCGTTTAATACTCATAATTGAATTTCAGTTTGTATGAAAACTGCTAACAAAGGCCGTCGGCGAAACGCTATGGCGAAGTTTTACTTTGTGATTCGTCGGGCTGGAACTAGGGATGTGAAAAAATAATCGATTTTTATATCAATAGATTATTTTATTTCTATAATCAATATTTAATCGATTATCTGAACATAATATCTTTTTTTAAAATCCAATATATTGATGACCCTCTTTTTGGTCGAAAACAATGTAGTCAAATTACACATTTTGACCGAATCTCGACACAACAGCCGATCTTTTTTTCCACTTGAATTAGTAATTCTAATGAAGTATTAATATAAAAACAAATTTTCAAATACTCTGAAAAAATCGAATTTTTCGATTCGGGTTAATCGATTTTTCCCACTCGAGTTATATCCCTACAGTGAATTTCCTTGACGATTTTCTAAAATTTATATCTAATAAATATAACTATATACTTTACTTTTTTACTTTATTGAAGAATTGCGGCTTTCTCAGGGAATTTGACTATTATAAGATGGCGCTTGTTATTGTGAGTATGAATATTTTTTTAAATCGAGATAAAATATAATAAATTATTATATTTTAATATAAGTAAATTATAATTTTTTGATTGTGCATTTGAAATATGTATCGTGAGGTATTGAGGTAGAGTTCTATCTAATTCTAACTAGATATGAAGTAATATAAATTACAGCATTTTAAGGTTAATCTTGGCAATGTAAAAGTATGGCATTGCAGTTTAATGTACGTATATTAGTTTTTTTCAGTTTTACTTGTATTTTTTGAGTTTAGATTCCTGTTGTATGAATACAGGCTCAAACACGCAGTAACAGTATTACTACACGTCTACTCGCCTACGGGCTCTGGTGTGACAGACGTGGTAACGCTTTGAGATAGTTTGAGGTTTCCTTTGTACCCTAGTCATCATCATCATTCTCCTGCCCTTATCCCACTCTAAGTGGGGTCGGCACAACATGTTACAAACATGTTGTCACATGATTTGGCTACGTCTTTTACGACCGGCTGCCTGCCTGACGTCAACTTACCATAGTCGCCCTTTACGACACCTCGGTAAGAAATGAGGATAGTCTATTCTATGCAGCTGGATACTACACGGCACATACCTTAGTCGCCTCTTACGACACCTTGGTAAGAACGGAGGGTGGTCTATTCTATTCTGCCGGATACCACACGGCGTTCCTTTGTACGCTAGTATGAGTATGTTTATTTATTGGTATATTCATGTATGTATTAAATGTTGTATGTCCTGAATATAAATATATAATATAAGACTCGTACATCTCATACCACATACATTACAGATAATAATTTTACCCATTTTTCTATATTAGGGTCTTTTATATCAATATGTCGAGACATTCCATCATATTTATGAGCCTTGGTGTTACTACTTATGAGCATGCTCGCGCTCCCTATTGTGGCCCTTTAAATTCCTCGCACGTTTGAATAAATTGATATCAGCGCACGATTTTAAGAAACGACGTGTATAATAACACATTTACAAAGTGCATTACCATTCATGGCGCATTAATAATTTGAAGTATTCAGTTTCTCATAATATGATTTCAACATTCATCATCTATTTTCAAATTAATGTGATTATTTGATTGTGATTAGGAACAAACATAAAATATATAAACCTTTTTTTTTTTTGTTATAATTTAGTTAGATTTAATTTATTTAAAGTTCGTATTGTTTTAAGTGTTTGTTTTAAATATATTGTTTTTACTTTATAACAAATCGCAATAAAATTCAACTTAACTCAAGTTACTAGCCGATCGTCATGAATGATCGTCATACTAAAGAAATTAGATTAAAAAACCTAAATAGTTGTAAAATACACATCACGTATACTACGTCTTATATAACTCTGCCAAGCATACGTCTTAAAGGACTTTTTTAATCTTCAAATGTGGGTCGTATACCCTCCCCCCCCACGCAGCTTGAATGGAAAATCTTCAAAAACTGCCGTGGCATGGAACGTGGTAATGCTACGCTATCTTATTGTATCAAATTAATATTAATAATATTAATATGATAATATTAAATTAATATTTATCATATTAATTTGATACAATAAGATTGTTTATTTTTAAATAGGCACGAATATGGATTAGTTTTTTATTCTTTTACGTTCGCAAGACGAACAAAGAACAAGACTTGACTTTGTACTTGTAAAACATCGTTCTTCCAGATAAGGCGACTAATTTGACCCGTTCTTGCTTCGGCGGATACGTGCACACTATATTTTATAGTGCGATTAAAGCAATTATTTCACTAAATACGTTTATAGCAGTGTTCCTTTTAGTCCGTCAATTGAAATCTAAATAAAAGGTGTATAATTAGATGAAGTAACGATAATGTAGTGTTTTAATTGTCTGCAGTGAAGATCAATATCGAATACTGATAGAGTAATGGTTAGTGATATTCAAATGTGCTTAGTGCAAGTTATTAAACATACTCAATCGCGTCAGCGTAACGTCAAATTGTATGATGCTGCAAAGGTGACATCTAGTGTCAAATTGGTGTTACGCTAACTCGTTTAAGCAGGGTAAAAAACTCGCACTAAGCACTAATTCGAACCTTAAAATAAAAGTAGTAATAAGTTAGCATAAAGGTAATTCGATTTTATCGGGATGTGACCCATTTATTTATATAATAAGAAGTATGAATCGCGAAAGTTTAAAACTACTAAGACAGGACATGTCTTGTCTAAATAAGAGAACTTTAAAAGAAATATCTATAAATTAAACTTCATTATTATTAATTTAAAATTGTGTTTGGCACGAAGCTTTAGTTAATTTTAACTTTAAAATTTTCGTCACCACAAAACGGTAGATTTTCGTAATTATTCACGTGAGTTTGGAGTAGAATTATCGAACTTTTAAGTTAATTACCGTCTAACTAACCTAACTTGTGGATGATTAAAAGCAAAGCTGTCTTTTTAAAGACAGCTTAGAAAAGAAAAATTTCATCGAAATCATCATCGTCGAATCAACTACTAAATGGACAATGTACGATCGCTTTAATGTGGACTTAAAAGCTAAAAGTCGATTGCAAGTCGACGGCGTTCAAAGTCGTTGAGTAAGGACCCGGCATTTATCTCATCTTGATATATATAATCACTTCATTTTTCTTGGTAGTAAATAAAGAACAGGTACAATACCTATTCTGTACATTTCATGACAGCAAGTGTTGGATTTTGTACCAAAACGGGCAATATAAGACTTCGTGCTAAGATATCATCTGACGATCGTCCGCTCCCAGTTGACAGTCGTGATCGTGACTTTACATAATAAAACCAGCTCCTGGATTGTTTTATTAAGAAATACAGGGACAAATAACTATATTTCGTCCCTAGTTTGGTCAGATAAATCCTTATTGCCGTGACGATTTGATGTAAGTAGAGATGTCGTAAAAAGTATCGTTGCAAGCTCAGATACTTCATTATTTCTTCATTAATAATGAAAATATATGAAACGAAAAACAGCCACTTTTTGTACTACAAAAAAGGGTCATACGTGCCCTTTACAATTTAAGTCCGTGTGACTCCCTGCGAGAGATGTTTAAGGAAATAGGTATTCTTACATTTGCTTCACAGTATATTTTAAACAATTGTATATAAAAATATAAAGAGTTCTAAAACAATAGGTGATGTATATAATGGACAAAGTAGGATTACCTACGTAAGCTTGTGGCTCTTGCTTTGCGCCTTGTAAAAGTACGTAAGTTGTTTGGGTTTGGGTTAAAGGTATTCTGTAATAAAATCCGACAATCAATTTTAGCTTTGCCATTACAACGATTTCAAAAAATTGTTAAAGGAAAGCTTATACATTAAGTCTACTATACTGTTTAGGATTACTTAGATGATAATGTGCGTGGTTATAGCTACTGTTTGACCCTGTACAAGACTAAATGACATTATTATTAGTTATTAGTATTATTTAGAAAAGAGCAACCGCCAAGTTACTTGCGGGCTCTTATCGGTAGTAACAACTTTCCGAACTATTAGTAGAGTTGACGATTCAAAAGTGCTTGTTTACAAGTTCACTTGAACAAATAATATTTAGAATTTAATTGCTAGTTACTAGATAATTTTTTTTTAATAATACGCTGTAGAAATCCTCTTCATGAGTCATATTCATCTCAAATGTTTGTGAAATATGCCTGTCACAGGGTTTATTTCCTGGTAGACTTTCGTTCAGGAAATCAAACGTACGAGTATGAGGTGAAAGGTGAAGGGAATTAGTGATTAGAGACATTGTATTAAAAGACAATGACGTAATAACATCATGCAAATTTAATTCATGAAAATTTACTGTATCGCGGATTATAGCAAAATAATTCTATTATTACTTTTGTATTATGGATCTCCGCAAAGCAACGCCTAATTCTATAAATGATTTATACAAGTTAGTTTTTGAAGATTTGCATTAAATTTATTTCGTAAGTCTAAATATTTATAAATGTAGTAAACAAGTAAACTCATTTTAATGATATCGGATTCGTCCGAACAGTTTTGAATTTAAACAGGATTTTATTATGACTTCTACAGGTTATGTAGCTGAGATATTCAACTTTCATCGTTCTTAACATATCCTTTTATTTCTGTTATTTATATAAAAAATTTATTCCGGCATTTGTTCTGTACCTACTGTATATTATTACCAAGCATACGTATAATTTCTTATACGGTTATTGAAAGCTTTAAAATATATTTGGGACATATAAATTATTAAATGCTAACATTATCTTATCTAGATGATTATAATAACGTGGTGTTTTGTGATTTTTTACATGTCATCGTCAAGAACATTTTGTGCAAATTTACAATAGATGTTTTTCTGACAGCGTACACGCTAAAACATATGGACAGCCTGCTACGGAACATGACTGATATGCAAATAGAGCAGTGATATGCTGTCGAAACAGATTCATGAAATTCGATTTATTCAACGTTTGCGCAGAATTGACATAAAATAATGCCTCATAATGAAGTGTTAACACGATTGTTTTAGGGAGCTGTATTCATTATAAGATTATATGGGATAAAAATATAAACATCGTCTTAAGTTTCAAATCTGTTTGGAATTTAATTTGAATAGTTGATCTATTCACGAATCAGAATCAATAAAAAAAATATAGGTATTTTCGAAGTGGTACCCAAATTATAATTTTTTTTGAAAATAGTTTTTTCACATTGCTTTGCTTTTCTGTTTACCGAAGCTATGAATAAGTGAAATCTGTGGGTTTTTTGGTACTATAGCAATCTTCATGAATTATAAATAAATAAAGTAAATATGTCGTATGAAAATATATATGTAGTAAATAATACGAGTAGCGGTTATAATTTTTTGGATAAACGACTCTGAGCTTCACTTTTAATGTAAAAATATGGTTAAAATTTTTTTGGTCTAAGTTATAGAATATACAAGTTACAACAATTTTTTGGTCTAACTTATATACAATACAATATATAGAATAATTATACCGCCATTAATCGGTCGCCAAAACTTCGACGGTTTATTTGCAGGGTGCACCACGAACAGGCGAGGTTGACGATTGAAGGGACTGATTAGGAGGAGCCTTCCCCTTACACCCCAATCCGTCGATTTGAGTCGAGTTCTGCGACTAAATTTCCCTACAAAAAATTTATAAATTTATGCTTGTATTTTGCAGGCTTGTTTTTTAACGCACAAACATAAAACTCATACGGTAAAAAATTCCATTTCCAATCAAATTAAAGGCCTTAGTTTTTAAAAATACACGTTTTGGTAGTAATATAGTACCTACATGCATTTCCTTTCAGATTTGTTGAGTTTATCACCATAGAAAAACATACCTCAGTATTTAGTATTTGTGCTTTTAGGCTAGTCAAAATAAACGGGTAAAACAAAGATGTATAAGGAAATATTTGAATAGTTGCCGTCATTAACTTTCCAAAACTTTATCCCTATACAATTGAAATGAGGCTTCGAAATTTCATTTGAGTGTCTCTATGGGTACTAATTAGTTAATAGCTCTCCAGATCATTTTTCTTTTTTGTAGACCCATGTTGATAACATCGACGTTTTAATAACAATGATAATTTGTTCATAAATACCACGCCAATTATATAATACCAATAATACCAAAAATAACAATGTTCTGTACTAAAAAAACCACAAGGAATTTCGATGGCATTCAAATTAATTCACTTTTTCAATTCACTTAAATTTCTATCAGGGATCCCTATTTAAAAAAAAATGTAATATAGCCTATGTTGCTCAGTGAAGGTGCCGCTTTCCAATGATGAAAGAGTTTTTGAGATCGGTCCAGTAGTTTTGGTGTGAAAACTTTACAAACATACATACAGGTATTTCCTCTTTATAACATTAGTATAGAATTTTTAAAACGATTTTGTCACACCTTATTACCTTTTTATTAGGGATCCCTATTTTTTAAAAATGTTATAGAACTTTTCAATAGTAAAAGAATTCTTGAAATGAAGAAGAAGAAGAGAACTATTGAATTCGTTGAAAACATTACAAACATTCATAACTTTCCTCTTTATAATATTAGTATAGATAATTAAATCGAAGAACTATTTAATTTTGAATGTAATTAAGTCGTTAAATAAACAAATAAAAAAAATGAACTAAATAAATTTATTAGTGCCAATTATGTACATAATTAAAAGGAGGTACCTAACTCCCAATTTTATATGACATTTAAAAGTTTATTGTAATTTTATCGCGTATTTAATATGTCACATCTCATGCCCAAAGGTCGATTGAACGAAATATCGTTGATTACAGAAACGATCATAAAGTGAGGCAATAAATTTGTGCGAAATTAAAGTACTTGCGAAACTTAATCCAGTCAATTAATAACTTAATTATGAGGACGTAGTATGCTCAAGCTACCTGTATACAGTTATGAATATTAGGGCTTTCTCTTTTGCCTTAAGTCTACGTCTTTCTTCGTTTCAATATAATGTAGAGAGTAGAGTCAAAATCCATACTAATATTATAAATGCGAAAGTCCGTCGGTCTGTAACGCTTTCACAACTAATTTAAGGAACTGATATCGATGATATTAAGTTAATACCTTATATACCATGGAGCATATAGGATAAAATATCCCTTTTTTTCGGAAGGAGGGTAACACCACGTATTACAATATTGACGGTATTTAAAGGCTACATCTTTGGGATCAATATTAAAAAAGTTTTAGAATGAATGTTCTATGATTTATGAATCCCAAAATATTTTGAGTTGAAAAAAAAATGTTTCCTTTCAGCCAGTTTTATATGAACCATATATTTATTTATACCTTATATAAATAAATATGTGGTTCATTGATATTCGGATTGACCTTATAATATGGCGAGTCGTAATAGCCAACAAAAAGGAAAAATATAATCAAAAAAATACGTGTAGGATAATTATTTAGACTATTTTACGAAACAAGTTTTTTTTTAAATTAATATCTATTTAATTTTTTCTGACAATTATAAATAAAAACTCTATAGTCTGTGGTGAAGACGCGACTCTTCAGAATCCTCTCGAATTATAAAGGCTCTTGATTGCAGAGGCCATTGAAGGTCTATTACCTATAGTGCTCTTGTTATCGAGCATGTCTCGTAGGCTTACAAAAAAACAATTTTGTGTAACATTACATACATATATCACATAATTACCGTTAGAGCTCTAAGTATTGTTGCATATTCGACAAACCGATAGAAGTCGCGGTGACAATTTTCGAATAAACACCAGCACTGAAAAATCGCTGGCTGGTCGGATGGTTGGATAGTCAGTTAGACGTTCTCGAAGAAATCAGAATGAAATTAAATTAAAGTAAAATTTAGTAAAGTAAATTAAAATTAGAATTAAAGGACACAAAACTGTGGGGCGTGGTATACTCTGACGGACACCGAAGTCGCTTTATGTTAAATCTAGTATATACCACAAATTATTTAGATTAACGAGCAGTACTATTTAAATAATGGGGATATGGAAGATCAAATATATTATGTAACGGTATTTTGTATGTTTGGTCCTAATTATTTATAATTAGTTTTGATAGCCGTATATAATAGCTAATTTTCAATATTTTGAAAGCCGAATTTAAACCGTTGCATAATGTTTTGTATAATAGTTATAAAGCTACACAGCTATAAGAGTTATAATGCTATAAAGTAAATAAAGGTGGGTGCATGAAAACACCGGTTATTAAATTAAATTAGTTGAGTTATTAAATTATCTAAAATTAATTTACAATAAAGCAAAAGTAATTAAATATTAGTTTGCTGTAATAACGCGATAAACAAGTTTTTCATTTCATAAAATCAATGATAGCCATCACAAAGCAGATATACTCGTAATGAATTGTTAAGTGCTTACATAAAGGACGTAAGCCCTTTACGTCGGCAGCCATCTTATTTATTATTATATTATACAAGATCATTACACCATGACGCATAGTGGTTAAGTGTTTTTTTCGTTGCAAAACATGGTTTACCTTTTTATTTATACTCATATTGGGGTCTAAATAAAAATCGTGTTCGAATCCTATCGTTACCCGCTTATAGCAGTGGCTACTAACTCCACTCATGTTAGCTACTTCCACTACTGTTTGATCGTATTACCAAAATCACGCACACATATCGTCGATTTAACATTGCTCCATGATACGTATCAAACAGTGATGATAAATCACTTTCATACAAATAGTCCTATTTTAACTGGCCCGTTGACGCACTTGAACCCTGCCTTCAGTTCCATGGTTCGCGGGTTCGATTCCAAGGGCCCGACTCGAGGGCCTACACTTTCTAAAAAACAATTCATTGATTCTTTGATTCTCTGGATGTATGTATTTAAGTATTTATTTACTATATGTGTATATATTTACAGTTGTCTGTCAGCCATAACACAAGTATTAAGTTACTTTTTTGGACGGATGACAGTGTGTGTTGTTACACACACTGTGTGTTGTTACACACACTGTCATATATATTTATTTAAATTTAAGTTCTGTAGTACTGTAGTAGCAGTATTAAAGACGTCCTGCAAACAGGAGTGACTTTCGATGACATTTCCCACGCTAGTTGAGCTACTGCATTTATCACTCATCGCGTGTCGCATTTTCAACGATACTTTAGATTTACCAGTCCTGCCCATTGACATTGTAGAGCTAACAGCATATTAACAAAACAGTCCTATTTTTAGATAAGATGTAACAATGATGCGAACCAAATTTAAAGAATAGGTATCAGAAAAGTAATGATAATATTATAGTTTTTTCGGTTAACGGTCTAATTGCGAAAAGCCTCGATCAACATTCAGAGAATTTCGTTTAATAGATATGGAATTGCAGAATAGAATATGATCAAGAAATGGATACGGAGGGCAGTATTACTTGAAACGGCACGCATTGTGAGGAAGTTCCAATCAAGGGTTCCAGAGTTAGACACTCTGGAACTCACCGGTAGCTTGGGATATTGCCCCGCTTCCGGCGGACGACGATTTTCTATGTTTTTTTAATTATTATTTTTTCGTAATTAAAGTAATTGAAATGTAAAAAGTTAGTATTAAGAAAAATAAAGAATATTATTTTTCTATACTCTGAGATTTTCGGAGAAATTTCGGAGAGTTCTGGAGATATGTGTAACCTACCAATCCGCACTGGAGCAGAGTCTTAACTCGAACCCTTCTCTCCAGAAACGGAGAGAGGAGGCCTATTCCCAGCAGTGGGATTGTAATAGGCCGCTACTATACGTTTTTTTTACTATACTCTGAGATTAGAGAAAATTTATGTCTACGCCAAAATCGTAAACTTTTGCGTGGCTTTCTATGTAATTTTTTTTAAATTTAATAACAAGACGTTCAATACTTTTGCGCGTATCAATATGCACAAAAATTAATTACTATAATATGACAATTTTAAGACGACCATTTACCGAACATTTTTTAATATTACAGTTAGATAAAGAGCAATTAAACCGTCGATATATATTTAATGGTTACATGGCGCCATTTGACTGTGAATTATCATTCCGATTGCCACACATGTTCCCCGTTCCTATGACGTAAATCGTCCTGTTTTAGGATATTTATAGCTTTTCGAGTTTAAGTTACATTGTATGTTCTTTATTACTTAACGGCTGGATCGATTTGGATAAAGTTTTGAGATGATGGTTAGAATGACCAGCAGATGGTCCTGTAAAGTTTGGTGGCGATCGGAGCATTTTTTAAACTGCTGAGTTCTGTTTCCAGGGGAATTCAAAACGAAACTAAGCTGTGGCTTACGCGTGGCGCAGCAACGCGTGGCCGGACAGCTGCTTTCATGATAGTATGGTATTATAAATACACTGGACATTAGAGGTGATTGGTGTTATCTTGTTTACGCATTAACAATATATCCATCTTCTCACTTCCACGATATTATTAATACATAGTTGTTAACACTGTGACCTCGTTTAATTTACGGTACAATTATCTTATTCGTTGAGAATGAATTTATACACAGCTCACTTAAAATAACAACAAACAAATTTCATCATCATCCCCTGTCCTGATCCCACTCTAAGCGGGGTCAGCACAACATGTTTTACGCTTCCTATTCTGTCCTATCATTCGTCAACACTTTAACTTTTTAGGCATCCACATTCATATTTAACACTCGTTCGGTCACATGATTTTCATCACTTCTCATTACATGTCCATACCATCTCAATCTGGCACTTCTCGTCTTTTCTATAATTGGCGTAACTTTCAGATTTCTTATATCCTCATTTCGTATTTTATCCAGTCTTGTCACACCACACATCTCTTTAATATTCTCATCTCATTTGCATGTACCCTTCTTTCATCCGTCTCTTTCATTGCACAACATTCAGATCCATACAATAAGGAACAAAATTTATCCACTTATTTCGCTTATGATAGATACACAGTCTTAACACTTATGTATACTGTATTTCTATTTAGTCATTGTTTGTTAGTAGTAACTGGTTCGATCTATTGCCATCTCGAATACATTACAAATGATGGACTCAGATAATGTTATGCTCATTTTCTAATGTGAGCTTGTTAAATGTTATTTATCTGATAAAGTCTAAGCGGTAACATTATTTTAACTAATGCCTTACTAGATCACTCATAACATATTTGGGAGGTTAGATGGCAATCTCTGTGAATAAAAAACATCGCTTTGAATCGGGGCTATAATAGTAAGCACTTTATGAGTCAATATAGCGGGAAGTCAGTGATTCGTAGACATGGAAAGGCTATCTGAATGACATACGGCATATGAGTTTTTGAAGAAGCCAATTAAAATGTATCTGTGGGAAGCGGCCTTTGAGTATTTTTTAAATTTTGATATTAATCTTTGTTAAATTTGAATAAAGATGAAAGCTATTATTGTATACTTTCACAGCCCATAGTTTCTTAAAATATTCTCTTATAATTTATAGTAATTAAGATATCAGATTAAAAAAAGACAGGTGAAGTCTCGTGTCAAATGAAGCACAAAACAAGTGATGCACTTTTCATTTAATACTTTTAAATGTGTGTGTACTCCATAGTATTTTGAATGGGAAAGTCTGTCCGTCTATTTGGTTGTGTATTACGCCTTCACGGCTTATCCGCTGGAGTAATATAAATGAAATTAGATACAATTGAAGTATGACATATGTAAATATAAAAATATATGAGTCAATTACACACACGTTCGTCCGTCCCCAAAGTAACTTAATACCTGTGTTATGGGTGTCGGAAAATTAATAAACATATACATATAATAATTATAATTCTGAATTCATACATATACACTCCCAGAACTTGGAGAACAAATTGTTTTTAGAAAGTGTTAGCCCTTGACGGGAATCGAACCCGCCACCCGCGGAGCTGGGGCATCACTACCACCTGCGCCTAAATGCCAGTCTATATAGGATAAAAAATCCCGCTTTTTCTTTGGGAATATGGAAAAATTTATAATACACAAGTTATGCCAGCGGCTTCGCCCGCGTCGAAATCAGTTGTTACATAAAAAATCCAAATTGAAATTTTGAACATAAAAGTAGTTATTGTGAGTTAACCATAAGAGATAGAAACATGCTATCACGGACTTTTTTGTAGTATTTTTATAGATCTACAATTCTCTTGTACATTACTTTAGCGTATTCTGCTGGTTAACGCAGCGCACGCGATTAAACCTCCCAGCAAGCAACACAATTTACATATTACCGATATGTACTATTTTCTTAAACCATCCGGAAGTATTTCACTATCTTTTAGTAAAAACCGTACAATAATCCGTTCAGTAGGTTTTGAGACAATCGATACATACAGACAGACAGCTTTTTGGGACTTTGTTTTATAATAAATATAGATACTTCAAGGTACTCTTAATTTGATACTAAAATCGTCGCGAAACACTACCACTAGCAACTTAATAAATTTGTTAAATAAGGTCGAACATTACGCCCAAATACACATTCACTTATGATGATGGTCGGCTTAGTTATGAGTGTCAACGAGTGCGTTTTTTTGTATCCGTGAAATGAGAACTGGTTTAGTATGTAAAACAGCCGAAATAATGCTACATTATTTAGTTCCGTTCACTGCATCTTTTCTATATTTAAATCTGAAATTAAAGATTCGTAAACCTAAGAATACACAGATAGACTTTCGCTTGCGACGAAGAGATCTCCAGTTTCTAACGTCGGATGGTCGGGCTTACTATAATAAAACTACCTTACTATAATGGCGTGATGACTTGTCACAGACGTAGCCCACACGACAGCCCTGTCTAGGTGCTTTAATATCGTCCATCCAAATTTTTGATGGACACGTGCTGTATTCTTCTCCGCCGCTAATAGAGCAGACCACCCTCATTTCTTACCGAGGTGTCGTGAAAAGCGACTAAGGTAAGTTAACATCAGGCAGGCGGCCGGTCGTAAAAAACCTAGCCAAATCATTTTACAATATGCAACATGTTGTGCCGACCCACTTAAGAGTGGGATAAGGGCAGGAGAATGATGTGCTGTATTCTTCTCATTTCGTATCCTTACCGCTAAACTCGCTGTTATCCGTTTTGACTGTTACCCGCGATTGAAATTTAGGTTTGCCGCCTCTGATATCTATATCTATAGTTAATATAAAACAAAGTCCACAAAAGCTGTCTGCTTTTATCAATGTCTACTGTACCGATTTTTGTACGGTTTTTACTAAAAGGTATCGCGATTCTTCCCAAAGATCTAGTTTAATAGTCTTATATAAATTGTTTTGAATTCACAGCAGTCTCGCAGTTATAGAAACTAGTCTGCTGAGAGCTTCAGTCGCGTACGTAAACCAACAGAGATAACACTAAATAATGTACAACAGAGTTGTAAATCTACTGAAATACTACAGAAAGTCTTTGACAGTATGACTCTATCTCTTATCTCAATCTTAACTCACAATAACTACTTTAATGTTCAAAATTTCAATTAAATTCCTTTGATTTTCACGAGGGCGAAGCCACAAATTAGTTCCTAATAATTTTGTATTATATAAAAAAATAAAATTTCAAACTTTAATTATCACTTAATAATTAATTGAATAAATTCCAATAATTGATTGTTTTCTATGGTTTTATCCAACTATTCTATTTTAATACTCAAGAGTTTCTGTTTAAATATACGGCGGTGCTAGCCTGTTATTATCTGTCATTTCACAATCAAAGCGTGTTCGGTTTCATTCGGGTTTTTATTGTACAGTCTGGTCTTTTCGCGTTATTTGTTCTTTATTATTAAAGAATAGCTTCCATTATTTGCAAAATTATATATTGCTTCGAAATTGTTCATTAATGACGTTAGTTTCCTAGTCAGGAATTATTCTACTTGTTTAATCGTTCATGATTTTTGGCAATTTAGAGTATTCTATCACTTATTTTTATAGTCTATTGATTATAGATTCACATTGCAAGAAATAATATTTTTGAAACGAATTTGGTTTAATAATATTAAGGTTATAAACATTCAAAGAACATATAAGCTCTCATAGCCCAGTGGTGGGACAGGTCTTTCGCTTGGTAACGGGTTCAACCCCGGGTAGACACCAATGAGTTCTCTATTTCTAATTGATAATTGCAATTTATAACACGCTTTTCGTTGAAGGAAAACATCGAGAGAAAACTTGCATATCTCTTAAGAATTCTGGGCATATGTGTAACCTACCAATTCGCAATTGGACATTAAATTATAATAAACGTACGCATAATTTTTCATGCACGCACACACATAACACACATACATACACACCTGTACTCAAAGCAAACAACTTCACTCACCACATTCACTTTTATGCACACACACACTTTACTTAGACACTAACACATACATACACATGTGTACAAACACACAATATTTCAACACACATTACACACACACTAACTCATACCCGTGTACTTACAAACAACATCACTCTACACATTGTCTTGCAAACAAACAGACACCAACGGAAATTTATTGTGCTAATGGAAAGAACTACCTTCTGTAAAACAGGGTTTGCTTAATACAGGAGGTAGTGTAAATCTGTAAATGTAATATGAATTAAGGTGTCTAATAAAAGATTATTATTACTAAACGATTATAATTTGAGCAGCGTTGTAGGTCTTAGCTCCAATCCTTCTCCTCAGAAACGGAGAGAGGAGGCCTATGCTTAACAGGACAGAAAACATTCAACGACTGACTTTTTTGTATTCTCTATAACATATACATTTGGTTATACGTTGCACGGAAACTTTTATAGCTGTCCTTTGAATAAGAATTTATCGTGAACAGAATTATAGGCAACAAATACCGAGATTCGAAGTATTTTAAAGATACCGCCTCGGCCCTCCCAAGTCGTATCATGGTTTTGATCGAAAATCAATTTTGTTCTCCGACGAGATTGAATACTAAATGTTATTAAAATTAATTTTCTTACTTTTAAATCCTCGAGGTAGATGTTTATCTTTTAAAATCTCTTGTGTTACAAATTGCTTTAACTTCATTCAAAAGTCAAGTATTGTGTAAGGAAATATGAATATATTAAATTTAAAAATGTTTATTTTAGATGTGATATCATGTACTTTCAATAACAATGTATCCATTTTATTCATATGATATCTTTTTGTCAATTTACTTTTTTTTTACTGTTATAAAGTACGATCAGAATTAAAAGTATTTTATTGAAGTTACGATCTAAAAATACGCCTAATAAGCAAATTAACGCTTACTTAAACTTATAAATTAACTTATATATAAGAACAAGTCCTTAGCCGTGTGGTATCCGGCTGAGTAGAATAGATCACCCTCATTTCTTATCGAGGTGTCGTAAATGGCGACTAAGGTAAGTTGACGCTCCGCGTGGTGTCCGGTTGAGTAGAATAGACCACCCTCTTTTTTACGACTAAGGTAAGTTGACGTCAGAAAGGCGGCCGGTCGTCAATTACGTAGTCAAATCATGTGACAACATGTTTGTAACATGTTGTGCCGACCCCACTCAGAGTGGGATAAGGGCAGGAAGATGATGATAAGAAATCCATTAGTGACTTATTTAAGTCTTATATATTATGACACATTTTGTTTTTGTGTTCTGTTTAATTAGCACTCTCACTATACACTAACTTAAAAGTTTTGTCCTTTTCAGTCTTCTAACTATTCCGTTATCATTTACAATTGAGCCGAAAACTAAAGTTATCGAATTAGAAAATTAAATCAATAAGTTGTAAATATAAAAGATGGGAATAAAACTTTTCTTTTTTCAGAGCAACTTTTATTTGATAACTAACATTAAAAGCGTTTGGCGCTATAGGAATAACTCATTTATCTATCTCTATCTTAATAGAGAACGCGGTAGAGACAGAATGGCGTTGGTGTTCTTTTGAACAAGTTATTAAATCACGTAAAGTTATATTATCTCGTGACAGATTAATAATGTCACTGCTCAGACTAGATATATGTGTTAATTAGCTTGTATCATCAATGTACTACGTAACGTCAAACTTATGATCACGGTTGATATAAGAAAATATTGTAATATTAGATTCGTGTGTTTTTATTTCTCAACAAATATTTTTATTGACGAATAAAATTTCGGCCACTCAAAATGATCGCAAGGCGACGTATGTAGTCGACGGTCAGCTTTTAGTTTTTTCTGAAAGTCGCCGCGGTCTCGTTTAACGAGTGAGCCCAATTCGCTCATATCCTCTCAGACATATCGCCGTATGCAAATTTAATGACACGTTGTTTATTTACACTCACACGGACAGCTTCTCCGGAACGCAGGAACTGGTTTATTTATTGCTATCGTTACGCTGATTTATTAAGATTTCGCCGATCGAACCGTCTATTCCTAATAGCAGACTCCTTAATTATGTCCGCTACACGAAATATAAAAAATTAACAGTTTTATTATATCGTTTATCTTTATTTGGTTGCCAGCGGAATAAACTTTTACGACTTTATTTATTTCTACATTCTATAATAATACAGTTGTAAAAAAAATACATTAATTCATAAAAAAATGTATAACATCTGATATACATTTTCTAAAGTATTCTAAGTATTATTTAGTATACCTGTTTTTACATACCAATAATATATAAATAAGATATACTAGTAAAATACGACCTGATATATTAGATATCTGATACGTTTATATCATCGCAGGTAATATGTATACAAACGGTTGATTAATTTTTTAACAAAGGCATATCTTTTTTATGTTTTTCAGTTATTTTTTATATTGGATAATTTGTTGTTCTTTGAGTTACTATAAACAATGTCAAGGCGCCGAGTTATCTCTATTATCCCGTAGGAGCCAGTAGCGATGTTATCGACCGCCCAAAGTCACGTTTTATAACAAATCCCCGAGCAATAAAGCATAAAAACTCTCATCTATCATAAAATAGCTTGTAACAAATGATACTTACGTCCCATAACTTAAGGGTTAGATGGCTTACTGTCAAAATAGAAAAAGACTGAGAAAAAGGCTGTTTATTGAGCCTTTTTCATTACAGCCGCCCAATCCCCACACCCTTTGTGTCGTGTACAATACGATCAAATTTATTCTGATAAATGTGTAAACGAGTATTTATTTGTATCATTTCAAAGAGCTATTGATATTATACTGATTACCTTTTCTTTGTTACAGGTATGTGTTTCGTGGTTTGATAACACTTTTATAGTAAGTGATATTTTAATACAAGTGCAAGCACATATATTTTGGTTAAGATTTTAGTTTTGATGTTTATTTATTATATTATTTCCCTTTTCATTTTTATATTTTTCTTTAAGCGGACCCCCCCTTTATAGCGGACGGAGATTATTAATATTATTTTATTGATATTATGATTCTACCAAACAGTTACGTCATCTAAACTAGTGTATAGTACCCGGCATTAAATAATGCACATCGATGTTTAGAACGAAACAGCCGGCCAGTTCGGTTTCGTAGAGCGCTGTCACTCTCAGTTTGTTAGTATGTGCCGTTTCACACGGGTTCGTCAGTCTGTGCGAAGGAGACAATGCTGTATCAAGCAGAGTCTAGCCGATTTCTCTCTCTAAGCTACGATGTGTATTATTTATTGCCGCGTACTATATATAATACATTATTATTTATCTCCCGATTTATTTTTGCATCTTCTAAATGTTCGTCGTTGATTAGTTAAAATCTTTCAAAATGTAATCCCTTCTAAGTGTATTTAACTCATTATAGAAGAAGCACTGACTTTCTATTTACGTCATTCTTAGAGTACTATCAATAATTTAATTCCTCTACATTATAATACGCGGAGATCCTAAGGATACTTTTAGGTAGGTTTTGTCGAACATGATAATGTGTCGTTCCCTTAAAATGATTTTTGTACTACTATAATTTGTACAAACACTTTGCTCAGACCTCGGGCGTGGACTTCATTTACAACTTATCGGTTACGGTCTTCAAAATTATGAAGATATTCTTTCACCTTCGCTACAAGTAGGGTTGTCCACGGAATTGAATCTAAGAAACATGTACCTTATAATAAATGTATGCTATATACTAGGTATGTATAACTTTTTTAAAATCTTAACTTATTAGTAGTTAATTATTTTTCATTTCAAATTGTTATATGGCTTTTTTACTGCCTACCATGGATTCAATGCTGCATGTATTATTTTTAAAGTTTGGAAGAGTTGTTAAACGTTTTATTTTTGCTGTATTGAAAGATTGCGCCCTAAATGTAAAGGTGTATCTTTGAAAGGCACATTTTGTAGCTTCTTGATCAACTTAATTAGTTCCTCAGAACTCAGAAAAGCATAACCATTTTGCCAATATTGTACATTGAATGAAATGTGAGCAGTTGAGATTAGCGCGAATGCCTAAATTTATTGGGAACCTTTTATCCGTGTTATATAGTGAAATTGTCCAAGGTTAAATCGCACTGCAAACAAACCATTCATTGATAAAAAATTGTACCTGCTATTTGTTACATAATATATTTGTCATGATTTGGCATCCCTAGCTGTATCGTATATGCTTCGCTCGTTTGTCTTCGTATGGTCAAGATTAATATATCAGTACAAAAATAGCTGTCGTGCGAAAAGGGACTTCAGAATAATCAGAATAAGTCCCAATTTGCATAATTATGTGATACGATTGCATGTTCCATTTTAGTTCTGCGCTGTACCTATTCGCTCGTCTTGCCGACAAAGTACGCATTCGGGCGGACAATCGAATCAGTCGCGACAATTTCTTTAACAACTGACCCTTTGTCCTTTCGCTTTGTGGTTCAGCGCGTGACAACGCGTGACATTCCGTGACACTATCTTTTGTGGCTTCAGTCACAAGGACAAGCTTTGTACCGTAATCATTTTTCTTTACTGTAACCGCCTGTTATTGTTCGCTTATCTTAGGATAAAAAGAGTCGTAATAATGTTATTTTACAACTCAACGATAACTTTTTGAGCGACAGCTAACGGTTAAGTCACGTTAATACACGTAATAAACATACGACAAACTTGCATTCCCATTTGAATACATAAACAACTATCAGTGGACGAAATTTCTTGGTTATTTGATAAATCATGTCTCAGATACTTAACATTCTGTAACAGACTTTTATACTATATGGATGGATAAAATAGTTATGTCAATATCTAACTCTCACTCTAAGTGGGGTCGGGGTCGGCACAACATGTTTTTCAATTCAACATTCTCTACGGCGTTCGTCAATTCTGGCGCTATACCTTTTATATGCATGTCATACTTCACCCAGTCCCACCATCTCTTTTTTTAGCGCCTCTCTAAACATATATGCATCCACATTTAACGCTCGTTTAATCACATGATTTTTATCCCTCTTCATTACATGTCCATACCATCCCAATCTTGCACCTCTTTTCTTTTCCATAATGGGCGCAGTATCTGCAATAAAAAATATTTGCAATTTATTATTTATCGTTTTCTTTTCTTATCATAACAAAAAGTTGTCCGCTATCTGATTTATGCCATCTATAAATGTACAACGATACTTGACTGCATTAGTGCATAGCACCATATGGCAGTACATGTGTTTGTAAAATGTATTGGGTCACAAGCATTAGCCTATCGACTTCGGGAGCTCGGTCCGATCCCTACTGTGGCAGTAAACTGATCTATAATCGAATTAGGTCGGGTTACATATAATTGTAAACCTTTTATCTCTGCTATAAAAAGCAGGTAGTTGCATTCCAGGAATGTAAGGCCGCTCGAGGACGTCCCAACATATTTTGGATTTGTATTTAATGGTCTCATTCAGGAACATTAGTCTTTTTTAGTTTTTGTGCAAATATTTGCTTTAAGTGACCGCCGAGCACTTTTGGATGCCATATGTTTTATTTTGTGACTAAATATAGCGCAGGTCGGCGTTGTGGCAAAGTGTGGAATCTACAGCGATAATGGAACGCAGTTAAATATTTCGGGCTTTCTTTATTTGATACTCCTGTTTGATCTTTATATATTTATTTTTATGACTATTTTCGACTGCTTGGGCTGATTTAAAATACGCATTTGGTCGCTTTTTTAGATACCTCAATATACTTTATTATGGTAGAAATTATATTTGTTTTGTAGATATCTACGAGGGTAGTATTTTACTGATCGATTATAAAGAACGTGGTGTGACTATAACGGGACAGTACTACGCTTCTTTAGTGGAAAAATTGAAAGAAGCCATCAAAGAAAAAAGAAGTGATAAGTTGTCAAAAGGTTTGCTTTTTCTGCACGATAACGCACGCGTTCACAATCACAATCTAAAAATGAAGAAAGAACTGCGTGGAGAAAAATTTGATGACGATGAAAGAGTGAAGACAATTTCGGCCTATTTTGACACCAAAGACAAATCATTTTTTTTTCGATGGTATAAACAAGGTATTTGAGAGATCTGAAAATGTATTAGGGCTAAGGCTATTGAAAAGGGAAAATAGATTGGAGTTTAATATCAACCGCCTTCCCTCTTATTCCGCGAACTTTTTGACCTTCCCTCGTATAATGCAAACTGACGCTTAAGTGTAGGTTTGTGGCAAGACTTAACAAAATGGATTGTGCAACCGGAGCGTATCTTATAATATAACAAACTACAACATCTATGTCAATTCATTACAATTAATAAAACGTATGATTTTACTTTTAGTGCGCAATTGAGATATAAAATTTATGCGTCGTACGTAAAGCTTGTCTAATACAAAAATAAGAGAGAATAACAAAAAAGTTATTTTTAAACAATTTTTACACAAATGTTATTATTTTGTTAATTCCTAAGGAAAAAAAGATTTAAAGAATTAATAAAAATAAATGTAAAGGTACAGAATAAACCTTTAAAATGATAATTTTAATTTTGTTCCTGTAATCAAATCTACTCTGAGGAAAAAGCTTCAAAACATCGCAGGAGTTCAGCGAGAGCTGATAGTAATAGAGCTCGTTCACCGACTTTTTGACACTGAACGGCTCTAGGATGTTGAACTGACCGATGTTGCCAACATGTATAGCAACACATTTTTATATGTATAGAACATTATTTTCATGTATAGAACATGTATAGAAGACTTTTTGTATTTAATTTTTGTCCCTAATGTTTGACCACTATAAGGAGCAAAAGTATTAAAGACTTACTCTCGAAATTTTCTTTATTCATATGTTGTCATATAAACAGTAATGTACAACCGCAAGCTTATTGTTCGATCCATCAACAACCTTGCGGTTCATTGTCATTCATGAATATTTCGAAAATAGTCAACGTTGAATGCCGATAGTCACACGTTACCACATGCGTTTATTTTAACCTCCCATTCATAGTTCTGAGTAACTGTGCTCATTAACAATTTTTTACAAGGCCTCACTTCGGGACGCCGCAAGTGTAAAAAATGGCCATTCGAGCGCCGCCCCAAACCAATAATACTATTATTGATCTTTTACGTGTTTCTAAAGAAGAGGCGAGGCCATCAACATAAATTTGGAAGCCCACCCGTATTTTTAAAAGTAATATAAAGACTAACGGCGATTTTCGGAAAAGCTTATTGTATTTATTAAATACTAGTCGACATAGACAGAAAATATAATTATATTATTATATATAATTATAAAATTATATATATATATATATATATATATCTTTTTTACTACGTATACTTCTTTGACCTAAACCCCTAAATATTCAAATACCTTTTCCAATAGTATAACGCTGTTACAAAACTGTATCAACATTATTATTACTTTTCAAAAAAAGTTGTTATTAGATTTAACATTGTTTTTTGTCACACTTATCGATCTAAAACGTGTTTATAATAAGAAACTCGTTGAATCAGAAAGATTGTACCACACTCGTGTATTGTAATTAATAATAAATTCCCATGTTAAATAAGAAACGTTATATAAAACCAATTATAAAAACGATGGAAGCACATAGAATATGAATTTGAATGATGAAGTATGGCATCTGACATCGTATTGACACACTGTATGTAGTCTTTGGTATTGACAACTTAAATTTATATTATTTTAAATATTTCTTTCACCTTAAATTCTAATCTAATCTTATAAGGAGATTGTATTCAAGTTTTTGATCTGAGTAGCCTAACTTTGAAATTTCAATCTGTTATCCGCGTAATCCATCTACAGCAAAAGTTTATTTTTCAATCAAAAGCGAATCTCCGTTTTAAGAGCTACTGTAGTTAATTTGGCCAGTTAATATATTTTCTACAGAGGGGCAAAGAACTTCTTCAAAAGTTTATAAGAGTAACTTAATTTGTCTGAGTTCGTTTTATAATTTTATTTATCGATCGATTTTATAATATTTTTAATTTTATTATGCGTGTTACTTGAGTGAGTTTTTATTTGTTAAACATAACTAGATATGCTCGGCGACTTTGAATCCGTGTTCATGAGACCGATACAAATTACAGAACAATCCTTTCAAAATAACCCACTGCTTTTTAGAATTTCGTGTTTTAGGTATTAGTATGAGTCAAACACTATCAAACAGCATCAAAGTGTTCTCGAATGCACTTTGGACAATTTATAACACGTTGCGATATAATCATTTGGTTTTATTTATTTACGTATTAGTCGTTACATGCTTTATTAAAGTTACAAATAAATACAATTTTTAAGGCCTATCTGTTTATTTATTGGTAAAATGAGGTTTCCTATTAAAGTAATTCATAGCTCTTACGTAAGTAACATATCTATGTTTAACAGACTTTAATGGAGCATCACTAAACCTTGTAAATGATGAACCTGTGTCCTATAATGGGTATATTAACCTCTGTTAAGTAATTAGGCGGGCCAGTTAGCAATCGATAACAGCTGGCTCTCGAATTCCCGGCATAGAGTATTGATTTTTATGCTACGACTTGAATTCCCAGTTTTTCATGAATATGTATTGAACTACAGCATAATCTAATGAGCCTCATCTATAATCTAATGGTTATACTTTATTTCATACACTTTTAGTTATAAAGAGACTGATTTAAGGTAAACTAAAAAATAACTTTACTAGAAAGTGGACTTAACTACCAGTTAGTTACTCCCTCCTTCATTAGCAGAATTTAACATGTTTGACTAAAGATTTGATTTTTTGTCGTGTAAAAGAATATTATTTTTCAGTTGTTGTAAGAAATTATTAAATAACACATGACACTGGAATACTCATTCTATAAGCAAATAGATTCGAGATGGTTCAAGATCTGATGTGATGTTTTCCGAAATATGTGTGATAAATTGCAAGTATCAATAAGGCATAGACAAACTCATTGGTGCCGGCCTTGGTTTTGAACCAATGACCCTACTCGAGAGGTCTCAAGGTTTGGCTATCACTTCTGTAAACTGAATGAAAATTACTTCAGTTATTGACTTTATATAAAGTTACTTTTATATAAGCTTCGATGTCTCGGCAAATTGTAGATGCAACTCCTAATTGGGAGAGCTATAGTCAAGTTAATATTTTTGTACTATTATTTCATATACTTTTGCACTACTGTCTATGGACAATAGGTACTCGTATATTTGCACAAGTGTTGTATTATTTAATGCACATAACTAGGTAGCGTATTATGAAAAAAATATATACAATTTTTGTTTAAAGGTATTAACGCTGTCACAGATTCTGAAGTAGATTCAGTAAGCCTTTTTTGATAAAAAAAAGTAAAGTAACGGCCTGCTACTATCCCACTGCTATTTATCCTTCCTCTCCCCGTTTCTGGAGAGAAGGATTGGAGCTAAGACCTAGCAGGCTGCTCCAAAGCGGATTGGTAGGTTACAAATATACCCAGAATTCTCTAGAGATATGCAGGTTTCCTCACGATATTTTCTCTCACCGAAAAGTGTGTGATAAATTACAATCATACAATTAGACATATAAGTTTCATAAGAAAACTCATTGATGCCGACGCGGGTTTGAACCCAGGTCGCTCTAGAAAGAATCGCAAGGTCTTACAGATGGGCTAACACAACTTTTTTAAGCTATCACAGGTTAAAAAAGTATTATTTATAATTTAAGCTTATCCTACATTTAAATTATAAATAATAATTTGTCATAAATAAATTGGTTATAAAACGATCGACACTTTTTAAAATTAGCGATAGTCTGTCATTAAATCACAAGATATTATCACAACTGTTCTCAATTTGACCACACACTTCATCATAAACAAAAGAGTATAGCTCTGTACGTGTAAACATCTTTTTAACGATTTAACGTATTTATTACGCATTAATTAAAAAAACCTCGGTATTCTCTTTAATATCTGTTTAAACTATAACTGCCAAATTTAATACTCCTCCTTCCGTATAATTTTCGTAAAAAGGGGTGTAAAGTTCGTAAAAAGGGGTGTATTGCTTTTTCGGTAAACGCTTTTTTCTACATTATATAAAAATACATAAGTAATTTAATAATTACTATATTTAACGAGTCTTTAAAAATATTACGTGCCATTACACATTATTGAATGATTCATAGTAGATAAGGTAGGTTATTAGCTGGAAACTAGTGAAAACTTAAAAGGAAAAACAGGCTTCGGACATTTCTTCGTGATCAAGACCTACATAACTGGTTGTAAAGTTGTTTTATTATCGAGCACTGGTAAGTAATGAAATAAAAACATTTATTTAAAGTAACTGATAAGTAATTCGTCCAAAGCAAACTTAGTGTCAGTTTAAAAAAATATGGAGTCAAATAAGAATTATAAAACGATGATAGGTGATGTAATGAATTATAAAACGATGATAATAGACAAAGTAGGAACTGACATAAGCTTGTGGCTCCTGCTTTGCGCCTTGCAAAAGTAGGTTATGGGTTTGGGTATAAGATTCTATAATAAAATTCCGCAATCTACTTTAACTTTACCATTACAGCAGTTTAAAAACACTGTTAAAAAGGGCTAATACAGAAAGCCTATATACTACACTATTTAGTATTACTTAGACGATAAGAATGCGTGGATATAGCTACTCTTTGACCCTGTACAAGACATCAATAAATATATGTAACTAGTAATAAAAATTATTCTTTTAAAAGAGCAACCGCCGAGTTTCTTGCTGGTTCTTCTCCTTAGGAACAACTTTCCGAACCAGCAGGAGATCTTGACGATTCAAAAGCACTTGTATACAAGTTTACTTGAATAAAGAATATTTTTAATTTGAATTTTGAATTTGAATATGTATAAATAACGTATATAATGCATATATTGCCTGTGGTGAAATATAGTTATCGCTTTTCCGTATAATGACAACTACAAATAATTAAAAACTAGTAATGAGCATAACTAGATTTTACTCCGATAATCTATTGAAGAATTATCTATATTATTCTGTTTTAGCGAATCATGGTAATAGCCATGGTATGATTTCAAAGTTTCTTTGTTGTTTGTTAGGGTGTGTTCAAATATACGTTTTAACCGTCGCGGTTAAGCCGTACAATGTTATTTTCATTTAAAAATAACTTTTTTTACTTTGTTGGCTCTCGTATTTTGATTTTAATAATCAGATATAAATTCTATTCTTTTTTCTATGTCTATTATTATAATTGCAAAGCTAATTAAAATTCAAACTTTATTTTTCCGCTTAATGTGGTACACAATGATGTTACATAAATATAATCTAGAACCACATTCTGCGTATTATTCGTATAAGGAAGAAAATAGTACATGGTATAGTTATTATATTATCTTCGATTACAAATTATTTTTAAAAATTTTGATTTATAGCTATTTAATTATTGTATTTATTGAAATTAATTTATTATTACTTATATAAAAAATTATCATCTTATATATAAATTTCTCGTGCCACAATGTTAGTTACTCCTCCGAAATCACTTGAACGATTTTTATGAAATTTTATATGCATATTCAATAGGTCTGAGAATCGGCTACTATCAATTTATCATATTTGTAACTGATAAGGGTTGCCCACCCCTAAGGTTTTTTTTAAATTTTTGGTCAATTTTTTTCATAATGTACACTAGAAATTCCCTAAAAATAATTTATATTGCAAAACAACGTTTGCCCGTTCAGTTATTATGTATATTATTAGGTTCTTAACGTAAACTTTTATCTCCTGATGGTGCTTTGGTTACGGAGCAGAAAGATATGTCAACGAAATCGTCTTTATGAATATATGTGGTACTATTGTAGGGAGGCGGTACTTTTTAGTGGGTTTGATTTACTAATCCTGCAAGTATAAAGTACATACATTTATACATATACAAGATACATTCATTATTTATTATTTGTTGGTTCTTCGAGCCTGGGTGTATATTTAAGTATATATTTAAAATTATATATGTATATATTTACCAGTTGTCCGTCACCCATAACACAAGTATTAAGTTACTTAGTTTGGGGATGGACGACCGTGTGTCTAAGTAATATATTTATTTATTTACTTCTATTTCAGTTTTGGCCGTAACTTGGTCTTGAGATAATTATTGACTTTAAAAGTGGTTGAAAAATAAACGTTGAAATAAAAACGCGCAATCGTTTTTCGTGATTTGAAAAGCCCCTTTTGTAAACGTATATATACACGCGAAGCATAACGCGTAAATCAAGGTTCGATTCGTTATGCATCATGTGTACATTCGTTCCGGAATCGACTGCCCAAAGTCGTAAAATCGCAATCGTGTTATAATCGATAAGACGAGAAACCACGACTAGCGAATAACGGTCCTTATTGCTTGATTTGCGAATGACTAAATTTGAGGTCGCTAAAGATAAACGGGTTTAGAAAAACGTTTCTCTATTTTATTCGTGTGAAGTGTAGATTAAGAAATATAAGTATCTTTAACTTTCTTTTATTTATAAAGGATTTCTTTTAACGCATTTCACTTTGTCTTATTTGTAAATTTTGTATGGAAGATGATAAGTTGTAGAAACGGTATAGCGATTTCTGTATCAGTTATTTAGTTTTCTATATTCTGTATTTGAAATAGGTATTAAATGAGTTATTATACTAACTACATGAGCCATATTACTACACAATTTGGCGTTACGTCTCATGACCTGGTAACAAATGGCCCTGGTAAAAAAAACCCAAGGCTTATATAATGATAATACTATTAACATATAATAATTTCTTCCTTCCATTATTATTATCTAGTGTTACCCGCGACTATGTTCCCAACGTTTTGAAATAAGCTCAATTATGTACTATATTGGGTTTTTTCGTTCTCGAAGGAAAAAGGGGAATTTTTATTCTATATCTTAACCTGGTGCCAATTTATTATTACTCAAGCGAAATTGTAACAGAGAAAGAGATAGACAGACCTTTGCATTTATAAGATTAAAATATGTATTTAATTTTTTCAATATTTTTTACAATATTTGCATTTGATAAGAATATATTAGTAAATCATATTCTTATGTACTATTTAACGATCTCTCCGTAGTTACAATTCAGTAAATTAGTTGGACATAAATATCTTGAGTAGTACTACTACTTTACTACTAATTATCTTGAAATATATCTTACAAAGTAATATATATGCTTATTGTAATATTCACATTCTGTAATTTCGAATAAATAGCATTAATAAATAATAATAAAATATACACCAGGTATTACAAAGTTCATTATACACCAGGAATTATAAAGTTATTTTGCAATACTATGTTGGCTATGGAGTTACATATTTCATCTTTATATTGTAGTGCAAAAACATTTCTACAAATCATGTAACAGTGAGTGAAATTAAAATATATGCCCTGTCGTAAATTATAATATTCCGTTTTACAACACTGGAATAAACCCTTCCGCGACTGCTATATTTAAGTTTATGCACATGCTGGAACTAACCGTATGGTGGCAATAAAAGTAGCAAATAGAATATGACGCCTGGTTATATTTTCCACGCGGATATGACGTGCGACGATTGCAGTCGTTTTATTTTGTACACACTTCCTAAACATTGCATAGATGTTGCTCATGGTTTTATCGAATTAAGCACTTGCATCTTTGTTTGCATTATTCGTGTTGGTAGTATAAACGTAGTAAAATATCTTGGAGTTCTATTTTGAAATATAGTTATCACACTATACTATTTCTTTGGATTATAAAAATTAATAAAACATCATTAATGTCGTGAAAGAATTTTATCGCTGAGAATTTTTATTAATTTTGATGTATAGTACATTTTTTTTTTTTTAATGATTTATAGAAGCAGGCGTTACTTTGCGGAATTCCATATTACAAGCAATATAACAGAACTAACTACTTTGCTATAATCCGCACGGGTTAAGTGAATGCATGCAAAGCCGTCGAGATTGTGGTGGTGGGTGTGTGTGCTGCTTTTGTGTGCGTTGTTGCTGGTGAATTGCGCCTTGGGGTGCATGTGGTGGCTGGCCTGCATGTATAAGGTGCGTAGATTTTGCCTGCTTTATACACATTGGCTTTGCATGCATTCACTTAACCCGTGCGGATTATAGCAAAGTAGTTAGTTCTGTTATATTGCTTGTATAGTACATTTAGTAATAAATAAAAACAGCATGATGTAAAAGCATTATAAGACGAAGAAGTGTTTGCTCAACTCTCGCACCGAAAACTAAGAATGATATGATTTTTGAATGACGTTTTGATGATATGATTCGACCATTATTGCCATACACTAAAACCTAATAAAATAAAAAATATGGTATTGATCTTTTACAGTAAAGTATTGGAAAACATTTCATAGTTAAGTATCTGGTTGAGGTTGGTCATGGTTTTTACTATCACGTAAATTAAGGCTATGTATACATTATGTCAGATTCAGTTGTTAAAACAAACTGCAGATGCAATGACCGAATAGTTTACTCGCATGATTGTATGTACGCGGTATGGCTTCGATCCATTTGTCAGATGATTGCATTGCTTAAGCAACGGTAATGTGAATCATTAATTTAATAAATAAATTATTGCATATCCTCTGTGCATAGTAAGATCTAGTTAAGTAAGTCAGTTCATATTTTATGAGCAGGTAAAATTTCTACCATTGTCTTCCATCATAACAACAAAAACACTGGAAGCGTATATACATTCTAATAAGCTAATCCTGAACTAAAGATGTCATAAAGAACTGAGACGAATTTAATTGGTTAAATGTAAAATGTTACTAATTTGTAGGTTGGTTCTGGTATGCAATAATTTTCTTGAATAATTATACATTAATAGTTTAAATTTACGCGCAACCTATTTTGGTTTAACTGCTTCCATCGCTTAGAGCTTTCAACGCGTCCTATTTAAACTAGCATCTGCTTAGTTTAATATTACCTCTATTTATCTAACTTGAAAGTAAGTCTCTCACCGTCCGGTCAAGACTTAGTACACGGATATCTTAATCTAAATAAACAAACATTCAAATAGTGGTAGAGACAGACTTGTTGACCTGCGTTATCTTAGTACAAATATTCCCTTGTAATCAAACTTGTATGTATTTGATGTTCTAGTTAAGCCGACATTGTTTAGAATCCTTTGCTTTTATTCGTCATGTATTATGACGGGTTAATCTAAGCACGAGGATATAAATATAATCATCTGTCTCGTTCCCTTGTCAATGTCGAAGCCTTACTTAAACCTTTTAGCAAGCAATGACTTTTTGCGCCAAATATCGTTGCCATTCGGGAGTTATAACATTTTGTGTCTCCAAATTACTGAGATAAAGCTATTTAATTTGAAAGACAGGTAAACTAAACATTTAGTATCGATAGATAATGATAATATTTTTAATAATCATAAAATATGTAGAAGGATTTCGGTCCATCCATTTACGTGTTCTGTCAAAATTAGATTGAAGTAAGGTGAATGTGATAGCCCAGCGGTGAGACCGTGCGACTCTTTCGAGGGGAATACGAGTTTAAACCCGGGCACACACAAAACACATGAGTTTTGTGTGTGTTACTTTTTACATTTAAGGTGAATGTTTCAGAGACGAGTTGTTTATTATATGGTATAATACTCCAATCCTAACAATACACTTATGAATTACGATATGGACAAATCCAACCAGCTTATCTGATTTGATATACTAAACTTATAAAAAAACTAATAACAGAGAAAAATTCTAAATTATAAGTAAAGAAGTTAAAAATTTACAGACAGGAAACTGATGGTGATGTTTGTCAAAACATGTTCGTGTGGCTGGTGATAGGTTTAAAACACTTCAAGACATGAACACGATCTTAACAGATTTTATTTAAATACATAAATATAATATAAATATAGATGAAGAAATCGATAGCGATGGCGATGCCCTACTATTTCAAAACTTCATAAGGTATCATAAAATATTTGAACTTCGTCTTCTTCTTCTTGGGGTGTCTCTCCGATTATCGAAAGTTGGCTGTCAGCTGAGTATATTTATTTAGACTTTAGGTCTATACAAACGAAATTATTTATTTAATTATACGTTTTTTCATACTTTTTCATACAAGTATCACTTAAAAGAAATTGCTCCTTTGGACAAAACTACAGTTAATGTATAGTTAGTAGTATATTTAATAGTTATTTTTAATGTACAGTTATGAAAACCTATAATTCAATTCGCTAAGTGCAAAGAAATTTTCTTTGTTTTACGTAACAATAAAAAAAAATTAGCTTATGGTGGTAACGATGAGAATATGGATGAAAATGTTCGTAAAATAAACCTGTTCACGAAGATCACGAAGTGGGTACTAAATTTAAATCGTTTTATTTAATTAGTCAACTCTCAGTTCAGATCCAAAACCAGATCTTGTATTTAGATACTATCGTTAATTAATTAATCTCTCCAAAATATTACAGATTGAAAAATCTTGTATTAATATAAATATTGGAATTAAGAATTAACTAAATGACACAGGTAAAACCAGCAACATTATCTTTGGCAGTTAAATAAAAGTATTATACAAAACGATATTATTTCATAGTTACAGATAATCAGTTTAAAAAATGTTTTAAGTTAGGTTATGTTTACAATATCTATACTTATTATAAAACAAAGTCCCAAAAAGCTGTCTGTCTGTATGTAATCGATTTTCTCAAAATATACTGAACGAATTTTTGTACAGTTGTCACTAAAAGATAGTGCAATACTTACTGTTGGTTTAGGTAAATATTACCTGTCGGTATTATGTAAATAAATTATTTTAAAGAAATCGAGCAGTTGTTAAAAAACTTGCTTGCTGGGAGGTTTTATCGCGTGCGCTGCATAAACCAGTAGAGATACGATAAAGTAATGTACTAGAGAATTGTAGATCTATAGAAATACTACAAAAAAGTCCTCGACGACATGTTTCTACCTCTTACGGTTAACTCACAATAACTACTTTTACGTTCAAAATTTCAATTTGGATTTTGTTTGTAACAACTGATTTCGCGCGGGCTAAACCGCTGGCACAACTAGTTACATCATATTTGACGCGATTTCGTTGTATTATTGGTAACTAGAAACTATATTAAATATTAAATACGTATAGTAGGCTATTTCAAAGTACACACGATTTGTTCCTATAAGTCATGTCTCTTTATCCAATTATCAATATAAGTCTTTGTGATTGCAATCCTATGCATGCATAATGATATATTTGTAGTAACCTTAATGTTACGTCTCTTTTTACATCTTGAAATGCCATGAAACGTGCAGCGTAACTTAGATATATTGCGTTAGAAATATAAGAGATCATAAACTGTATATTTTATGTTTTTCCATCAGTATCGTCGAATAAATAGATGAAAATCACTTTTAATTAAAAGATGGATAAGTCAGTGATAGTATAAGTCGAAGAAAATTGTAATGTATAATAAATTAAAATGTCAGAAAATGTATTTTTTTTTCATTTTAGAACTGACTGAAGCCTTAACAGATGTTATAGCGTCATCTAGCGGTACAAAAGCTTCATTACGGGTGTGAAATTTTACGAGCAGACCACTGAAGCGTTGGGAATGTTGTAGTTGAGGGTAGTTGCTCATATGACATTGACTAGACGACGTCGGTTGTGGCGGGAAGCCACTGAGAAAAACTAGGGAACACGTCGTAACCGGTGAAGACACGATCTGTGTACTCACCGTTTTTGTATTTGCGATCGTGATTTGTTCGACAGGGTTATATGGGATGAATTTGGTGCGCTAATGTTTTCAGTAGGTATAGAAAGAATCTTCTTCATAAATAGTACTAGCTGATCCGGAAAACGTTGTTTTACTACAGATTTTACTTTTCTTTGACAAATCATGAATAAAAAAACTTTGTTAGCTTGATAATAGATGGCGCTTTTCACTGTCATCCTGTTCCAGTAGAATTAACAAGACTCCTATAGCCTATTTGTTAACTCGGTGTATAAGAAATAATTTTGCCAAATTTCATCAATATTGGTTCAGCGGATTCGCCGTGAAAGCGTAACAAACATACATACTCACAAACTTTCGCATTTATAATATTAGTAGGAAGTAGGATTAGTAGGATAGGATAAGTTGTGATAATGTTTATTGAAAATATGAAAATCATGATCTATTCAGATAAAAAGATTAGGGGAATTATAATAGATAGAGATATAATTATATTTGTACACCTACACATTCTCGGAACGGATCTATAGAAATCTAACCCACGCCACGCCTATACGCTTTGACTAATCGATGCGTCAATGATTTAATGACCATTGCATATTTCTTGATCATTGAATTTTTTGGATTTGCAGTATCTTTAGTGCCGTCCAATATAATATTTTAGTTACTTACAATTCTTAACCGGCTACCTCATTTATAAAGCAAGCTCTGAGCAGCTAATGAGTTACAAATTTGAATTGATTTTTCAGATTTGGAAATTAGTTTTGGCAGAAATTTTACACATTATTTACGAAGTCTTAGGACATTTAATTTTGCTACATTTGTCCGTCTGCTAAAAATTTCTCAGAATAGAAGTATGATCTTTGAATAGGTTCATAGTTGCAAGAATTCTAAAACAACAGAAAACTTTGCTTTAGCATCTAAGGCTTAGTGTTTGTTGAGTACACGTCCACGTGCATATGCATGTGTGTATAAGTAATGCATTCACTTCGTTAGATTGTCTATAATGTTACTTTCTGTCTGTCTGTAAAGTTTTCGCGGCTGAACTGCTTGACCAATATTTATAAATTTCATAAAATTGGCGCCAGACCATATTGGTCTGGATTCAGGACAAGAAAAATTCATATAATAGTTAATTGAGCGTAGTTTGATACTTAAGGTTAAGTGAACAATGCGGTAGTATTGCGGTAGAGTATGATTGGTAATAAATTGTATTCGTATTATGAGATACCTTTTGGACAAATGTTATCCAATCCAATTTTGGATGTTTTATAAACTCATGCACTAAATGTCCCTTATTTTAAAATTCCCGTGTTGAGTTGTTAGGGCGATGTTTCTGGGTTCACTTTATCTGCGTGGTACACCCGTACGTGACCGCTCATCTCGTTACTTACCTACATGTCCTACATATTTAGGATCACACTCACTTGTGGATGCTACATGCGTAGCAATATGACAACATGTTATGTAATACGTTAAGTATGCTCTCTTTATTAATCGCCATGTGATTATCAGTGATTTTGAAGTTTTGACTATGTTTTGAGATGTCCTTGATCCAGCCAAAAGTAGACAGTGGAAATCAATAGATCTAGTCATTATTAATTTTATTTAATAACAAATTCAATTTCTCATCAATAAATCTGCTGCGAGATCAAATACAACAAAATACGACATCAAGTTCATTCATAATACTCGATCTTATATATATATCCGTAATTCATGTATACATAGATAGATAGATTATACACATGTATAATCTATCTATCTATGTCCATATCCATTAATTCATGTATATTAACATACTTTATTTTTTATTCGTTTAAGCGTAAGCTTTAGCTCGGGACCAAAATCTTGCAACAAAGGAAACATACATACTAAGCCAATTAGACTGTTTGCTCCCGAGGTCATTAAAATGGATGAATAAAGTTTATTATCGCAATCAGAACAATGCTCTACTCAGTTTTGACTTAAAACCGGTAACTCATTAAAAGCTATTTTATTAGGTAGCAGTAATTGGTATAACAGAAGTTTAGTAACGAATTCAAATTTTTCATAAGATTAGATTAATCGTGATCTACTAATAAATAACACTTCTATTTGCAAAAAGTTAATGCAGATTATTAAACTTATAGTGTCCTAAAGAAGTAAAAAAGAAGGTAAACTAGCTACCGGTTTATTACACTTCTCTTCATAGAGTATTAGCTCCTCTTGGAAAAAAGGATATGAGCTACTGATTCCATGGATGGTTAAGATCTCGATATTGTACAGGCTGCCTCTCGTACATAGTTTCTAACTAACAATGCAGAGTAGAAGAGTTGAAATGTTTAGGTAGAAGAAGAATTATATCTTAGATCGCCTCAAATTATCTATACTTTATAAAACAAAGTCCAAAAAAGCTGTCTGATCGATTACATACAGACGTATGTAATCAATTTTCTCAAAATCTACTAAACAAATTTTTATACGGTTTTCACCAAAAGACAGTGCAATACTTCCCGATGGTTTACGTAAATAGTACTCATCGGTAATATGTAAACTGTGTTGAAGAGATCGCGCAGTTGTTAAAAAACTTACTTGCTTGGAGCTTTAGTCGCGTGCGATGCGTAAACCAGTAGAGATACGCTAAAGTAATGTACTAGAGAAAATGCTACAAAAAGTCCCCGATAGCATGTCTCTATCACTCACGGTTAACTCAAAATATCTACTTTTATGCTCAAAATTTCGAAAATTCGTGAAAAGTTTCGTAAATCACTGCATTCCACGCGGGCGAAGCCGTTGCTGGCACAGCTAGTTGTTTATAAATAAATAGAACTGTGTAGAATATTTAAATAATCATTGTATAAAAAAAGAGTTTATACCTTTATCTTAAACGTAACGCAGGTTTAATGCAAGGATACCTATTTTTTGTTTTTAAATGTAAGTAGCATTCGTAGATTTAAATTTTTTTCGTTCATATCTGTTGACATCGTGTTGAGCTATGGGGGTGTTGTGAACAGAGGGTGGGTTATCTACGTCGTGCAGCGATGCGTGACCGCTCATCCCTTGTGGCGGGGCCGTCCGATTCCAATTAAGTTCTGTGTACATTGGAAGTTGTCGCATATTTAACAACTTTTCAAATAATAAATGAATCCGCGAAATATTTATTAAAAACCCGTTTTATTATATATACTTTCTTTTTCAATAAATTTTTTTACGTCCACTGCTTGATCCTAATTTTTTTTACGCTACAGGATTTTGTGTCGCTCGAATCTAGCGTCTTTTTTGGGCCTTTGCTTACTAAGTAGGGCGGTCTAAGATGCTAAGATGGGTCATTGAACTTTATTATGACTGTAATTAATGCTAGAATATAAGATTTAGGATGGAAATTAAAATATACTTTGTAGGGCCATACAAATAAGTGATTTGAAATTCCTAGAATTTGGCAAAAGTAATGAAAATATTATATTGCTATAATCCGCGATAAAAGAAAATATATGAAGAGTGTATAATCCGTTCTCATTACTGATACATATAGAATTCCTAAAAACTCAAACATTACCGGCACCAATAACACAACACAGCTACTGCACATATTCACTACCACAATCTCAACAATCGTTTCGCCCCGTAACCGAAGCATCGTCCGGATACGCGACAAAATTGCAAAGCATTAAATATAACATCGTTAGGATAAGCTTCAATTCTTTATACTATTCCAACACCAGTCAGCGCAACCAGATATTGTCCCACAGTTTGGCCGAAGTCAAACAATGGGAAAGTAACTGGACGCTACTTTACATTACGCATTGTTAGCGGATTCCGTAATTATTTGTCACTTAAGATTAGGATGTTAACATATAAGTGTGAAATTTTTCTTACATACACGTAATTTTGTGTGTTTAGCTTAATAGTGAGAGAATAAATTTAACTAGAATGGTCACGCAATAAATAAACATCAATTCGCGCGTGCACCTAATACAAACACGTATAAGTGTCGCCAATGGCGCCGCTTATGTATCGCCGACCGCAATGTCAATGACGACTGCCTTGTGGTCAATAGTAACATCTCTATAACTAATTATGACCATTATTTTTGTACCAGTCAAGGAATAAAACAGATCAAACAAACGTTTGTGGTTTGGTTTCTATAAGACAAAAACGCGAAACGCATTTTGGTTTGTTTCATTTTGACTATTATCATTTCAACGATAGCGATACTTTAATGCATTAATTAGCAATACGTAGAAACATAGTATCCAGTAGTGAAATATCAATAATGAATGACGTAAAACTTTAGACCGCTCCGTGATGAGTGAAAGCAACGTATCATCCATTTCTAGATTTATTATATGAAAAATGTAACGCTCAAAATATCTTGCACACGAATGAGATAAAAAAATGAGCTTGCCTGTATTATTAATTAGTAGTCGATAATTCGGTTTTTTTATTGATTGTATTGGATTGAAGCTTTTAAATTGGAACGGACATGGCATTAACATAAATGGAAAATATATCACTCAGTTTTTGCCAATGATATGGTCGTTGAGGTAGGGTCGTTGGAAACCTTAACACAATGCTCCTCAGCCTTATTTCAACAATGACCCTGATCGAGACGAAGAAGAAAATCATGTCTAATTCATAGGTACCGATCCACTGAAGCTCAAAGTCTTGCTGTGAACCGTGCATGTTGCCAATCATGTCTTATCGGTCCAAAAACTATTTTCAGCTGCCTATTCTCTATCGGTTAAATAAGATTTAGAAGTAGAAGTTAAAATTCCTTCAATAAGCTATCGATCAATTGTAAAACTTATTATGTCTTAAAATGTCTTGTCTTAAGAATTTGCTCTTTGTACAAACTAAACATCCATAGGTTTAACAATAGAAGCTAACGTTGATTTATCCTAACCAAACAGTAATGAAAGATACATTTTACCAACGTGGTTTATTTGACGTTTGCAAACTGTTCAGGTGTCCACATAGATTATACATACTATGTAATGAAATTGTTCGTGTACCGCCCCTTATCGCTGCAGCACACGACTGGGAATGTTTTCGGCAGCACCCTAACATCTCCCACTTTGTAATTTTAACTTAATTATTGACACCACGGCCCCTTGTTTGACGCGTTTAATGATCTATTTTATTTGCTGGTGTGTAAGGGTTCAGGGTTCTGAACCTTTTGTACATCATCATCAGCAAATAGCTATTATATACTAATGGTTATGAAACCATTTTTCGGTGTTTGTTCACTCACTCACTTCACTGAGTTAACCACCACAAATATCCACATCATGGCTTCTCTCAAAATATCTTTCAATAATGATGAACTTTTATAGGAAAGATAATAATAATCATTATTATCATTTATTCGGATATGGTGATACTTAAACTAATGACATACCTGTCTGTAACACCATACCGAATAGGTCACAGCTCAGCGTATGTCCTGCCTAGGCGCTGATTTTCAGCAGTAACACGAAATGGCAATGTATTGCATCAGATCTTGATTATTCTAAAATGCTCATGAGAAAATGGGTGGAATAGTCCAGTATAGGAGCTGAACACCCTACGTTTACCGACAGGAGTCCTCGAGATAGATAGAGATAGAGATTTGCATAGATAGATAGATCCTAACTCAAGATTTGTACCTGGCCTTGTAGTAGCATAGTAAATGCTTAGCGGCATCGTCTATTAGAATCTAAGCAGCGAATTATTAATTTAGCTTAATCCACACATTAATATAATACGCTGTAGCAACTAGGCTAAAACGACATCACTAAAAACTCAGTCGCAACGATAAATTTAAATTGTAAAAATCTGCCGCAGCCACGCTCATTGAATAAATGGAAAGAGTTTTGTAGTTATGAGATGACTCAGGTTAGAGTGTCGTAGAGGAGAAGTTACGTTAAGTTTTAGTACTTTAACATTAACTTTTGACGCTTGGAAATTGCGAGCGCCTTATTTACTAACAACTTGATGTAGCTCCGTGAAAAGGCAGCCATATTAAAAATTCTATATTATTTGAATATAGTCAGTCATTCGCAACTGTGAATTTTCATATATTTGACATTATATTATTCATATAACATATATTTTATTCTTGTTGACTTATAAAGATTTATACAAAAAAATTTTTTATAAAGAATAAATTATTCAACTCATTCAATGCTGAATCAAATATTATAAAACGAGTATTATTAGTCACTAGCTGTGCGTCGCCCCCATAGAAGTCAGTGTCCCGTAGAAGTATGTGTGTGTGTGTGTTTTTCCTACTAAATTTACATAAATTCGTAACGCAATATTATAATACTTTTACTTTCAATAGATTATGAGAAACCGATCTCTGACAGACAGACAATCGGGACTTTGTTTTATGATATGTTATCTATACATATTATAAAACAAAGTCTCCATTACATTGATGGGGTATTATGAAGTAAATTATATAATTCGTATATTTCACTGAGTTGGTCATAATAAGTTTTATTCACATTATTATTTTATTTATTTATTTGCATCTAAACTTGTTACATATTTGCCCGTTTTAAATATTGTACATACGTCTTACATTAAAGAATACAAATTTCAATTTTATCAGCTCATTATGTTGTCATATATGTATTTAACAATTTGAATTTATTGAATCCAATTGAATTTATTTAGAATAAATAATATTAAATCATATCAATTTAATAAGTATTAACGCCGTGTGGTATCCGGCAGAATATAATAGACCATCCTCCTTTCTTACCGAGGTGTCGTAAGAGGCGACTAAGGTATGTGCCGTGTGGTATCCGGCTGCGTAGAATAGGCCACCCTCATTTCTTACCGAGGTGTCGTAAAAGGCGACTAAGGTAAGTTGACGTCAGGCAGGCGGCCGGTCGTAAAATACCAAACAGCCAAATCATGTGACAACATGTTTGTAACATATTGTGCCGACCCCACTTAGAGTGGGATAAGGGCAGGAGAATGATGATGATCAATTTAATAAGTATTACTATAAATATGACTTGGAGGTACTCATTCACCGATATAGCTGAGAATAGCCGTTTAGCAGGCTAGTAGGGAAAATATATGCACACTGGTAAGAGTACTAACAGAGCACTCATCTATGCAGACACATTAAGCTATCCAACTCGACGTGAGGCGACGCAGAGGAAACTCCCTATATATGTATGTAGCCTTTGTGACTACGCAAACTTAAACACAAACGCAGTTCTCTCAAATTCAAATTCAAATTCAAATTCAAAATATTCTTTATTCAAGTAAACTTGTAAACAAGTGCTTTTGAATCGTCAACTTTACTGCTGGTTCGGAAAGCCGTCCTACCGAGAAGAGCCAGCAAGAAACTCGGTGGAGCTCTTTTAAAAAAGAAGATTCTTAATACTAATTACATTTTGTCATAGCTATCCTGCACAAGGTCAAAGAGCAGCTATATCCACGCATTCTTATCATCAATGTAAGCCTCCACGGTATAATAGGCTTTCTGTATCAGCCTCTTTTTAACAGTATTTTTAAATTGCTGTAATGGCAAAGTTAAAATTGATTGTGGAATTTTGTTTTAGAATCTTATACCCAAACCCACAAACGACTTACGTACTCTTACAAGGCGCAAAGCAGGAGCCGCAAGCTTATGTCGGTTCCTACTTTGTCTATTATATACATCGCCAATCTTTTTATAATCATGTATATTTTTATGCACAAAAATCAAATTGCTAAAAATATACTGTGAAGCTAACGTAAGAATCTCAGTCAGTCGTTTATTATGTCATCATTCTCCTGCCCTTAGCCCACTCTAAGTGGGGTCGTTTTTTATGTCCAGGTGAATTAATAATACTAACGAGAGAATAATACTAACACTCGGGCCAAGAAGTTCTGCTTTTCCTGACAGCGCCTAGGATTGCCTCAGCAATACAATATGTCAATTATATAACAGCCAAAACGAATATCGTTCAAAAGATTATGAAAATAAAAAATGATTCTGAAGTTTTTTCATTATACTTTATATTAGATTTTGAATATTTGAATTTAGAGAATTTTTTCTATAACTTGTAGGGAAACTTCGTTCAATGAAATCAGGCTCATTTTACGTAATTTACGACTTTATATTTTATACATCAACCTTACCTTTAGGCAAGGAATTATTAGTAGAATAAACGAAAAGTTGAAAGCATGCCAGGAAATGAGAGGACGAGAATCACGTGATTGCATTTAATGAATACGGCAACACAAAATCGCCCCAACCGAAGAATAAAGTTAAATGTCGTATGCATATACATAACACGAAGAATATATTTAAAGTCCTATGTATATAAATATACATAGGACGTGTATCTTTATTCTACGGATGGAGATAAATGTTGTACATATATGCTGTATACATGTATAGGATAGATATTTGACGTACATTTTAGGAATACATCCTACGAATATTATAAATGCGAAAGTTCGTGAGTGTAGGTGGATGTTTGTTACTCTTTCACGAAAATACTATTGGACGGATTTGGATGAAACTTTACAGTTATATAGATTGTACATCGGAATAACATATAAGCTACGATTTATTTAAATTTATTTATAACAAAGTGTACAAGTTATATCTATCTTAAACGATTATAATTTGACTTAATATAAAGATACATGTTAATAAAGTCGTAAAAATTCTGTCATCTGAGAGCTATTTTGGCGTACGCTGCTAAACCATTGGAGTTACACAAAGATGATGTATCGTAGTATTTATTGGTTGTCTTGAATAGTTCTAAATAAAAGTCCGCGACAGCATATATCTACCTTTTATGTTAAAGCCAATATGACCAAAATTTTGAATCATAAATTTAATTAAGTTTGATTTTTTTTTCACACTAAGTAATTTGGCTAAATAATTTAAAATTTATTACGATATGATTGACTTGAATGAAGCACCATAGAGTGCCTACTATTGCGAGAACATTGTTTGGAATTCGTCAGTTTTGAAGTTAGTCATCTGAAATTTTGGATGTACGAGTAACAAAATATATGTTTTTGAATATTAAGTAAAAAATTGTTTTTTATCTAAAATGATCTGTCACGAAACTTAATGTGGCAGACCAAATTCCACGCGAGCGTAGCCGCAGGCAAAAACTTGTTTGTATATATTTTAGAATTCAAAAATAAAAATCAGTTATAACTAATAGTATTTAAAGTTTTTTGTAAGTGTATTTCATTTCAGGAATTTCTAATCATATTTACAGTAAATTAAAACATCGCGATGAAACGTTCATATATAATTTCTGGGTTATCTGTAACCTGCTATAATATAATATATTGGAGTAATATAGTATTTGCTAGACCCATATTCTTTCCTTAAAAGAGAGAAGAGTCTTTTAACCAATAGAAGGACAATAACATAGTGACAATAAGAAGGAAATTACTGTACTTGACTTTTACTTTTATTTTATGGAAAATTGACTTACAAGTTCGCGCCTTATTACTAGTGCCATATCAGGATTATTACAACATGTGATTTTTTTATGATAAAGATATTAGCAATTCAAAGTATCGTAATATCTGTTATTCACCTAATTAAGAGACGACTAGTGTTGTCCGTGATGTGTTATAAAGGCATGTTCTTTGTTCAATAACAATATTGAGTATAGAGAAAAATATGTTGTTTGCAGTAAACAGATCGTTTTTTACATATGTTTATTATATAATAAAACGGTTACAATGCCAATACGTTGACTGCATTTATATGAGAATGAAAGACTTCCTCTCAATAAGCAATGTTTGACTTTGATTTATCGTACACTACACGCAATAAAGTCGTTTAATCATTACTTAGGAGTAATTTTATGTAAAGTTTATCTATTAAGGAAATCAAATTTAGCAATAAATAGAATAGATTTAGTAGTAATTTATACAAGTAGACCTAATTCTATATAGTTCACAAATGATTTTTCTTGCTTAGGTGATGCATCGCTTTGTGATTTTGTCGTGGTGCACATCTCTTATGATGCATCGGTTACAGGCTAAGACAATTGTTAAGATTGTTTCATTGCCAACTTTAGTAGAGCAGCAGCCCCAGTTTGCAAACTAAATTTTCCGCGGCGGTCCGCTTCTATTAACAATTGTCATACATTCAGGGTTGCAATTATCTTTACTTAAGCAAAAATATAGTACTTCGTGTTTTTCTGACTTTAGTTACAGCTTCGATATTATATTGGAACTATATAATAACACAACAAGACTCTATTGCACCTTAAGCTTTACACTTTTATTTCTAGGAACAAACTTTAGGAGTAAATTTAGCCTAAACGCTAGGCAAGCTCTGTTGTATTGATCGAATATTGCAGTCAGTCTAGAGTACAAGATAATAAAAAGTACATTTTTATCGTTTATTAGTTCTAGCAGTGATAAAGTACTATATTTGATATAAAGATAAAAGATAAGGGATATTGAAAAAGATAGTGGTGGTATTACGATGACAAACAAGTATTAATAACTATAAAAGCGTAGCGCATTTTGTATGCAATAAAGAGATTATCTATGACTTCTGTAGATTTTTAGTATGATTACTGGTCTCACATGATGTTTAGTTTGAATAATGTAACCCTAAGTGACTTATGTTAATTTTTTTATATTTAGAGTTGTATCGTCATAATAATACCTGTGTATATTTTACAAATAAATAAATAAATGATATAACAGCTGGTTTGGTTTCTGAGCCAATAGCGATAAAACCTTGCATTAATGACTTCGACAGTGACCTAGCAGTCAACTGCTATCCTACGAAAAGCTATGCGAACTCTTTCTTCCTTGTCTCTTAGATTTTGTCGTTTTCTACCGTATTCGTTACATTTTAAGCGCTATACCTATTATTGCGTTATAAGGCCCCGTTTTCAAGAAATCGGAGAGGAGGTCTTCTAGGCTTTTCTTAAATGAAGATATCTGATAGATATTTAAAACGCTTCTCCTCTCCTCTCCGCTTTGGTGGATAACAAGCTTAATTGTATACCAATACCAGGTTAGTTAGTATAGTATTGTAGTAACATATAATTGTCAGATATAAAAGATGGATACACGCTGATTTACCGCGAGATCCTTAAAATTATATAATTAAAGTGATATTGGGATGTAAATAGCAACTAATTTTCACTTTGTTCCTACATTTGCTTTACATGTACCTTTTACTGGCATATAAGCGTTTATATTCGCCGACACAAATACCAATATATGCTGATAACGTTTAGCAGCGTTATCAATGCGATAGGATAAGCGCAGCAGTCATTAAAATACCTGTTAAAAGGAGTAATCATTAACGTCCGCCTCTCTTTTATGAAAATGACATGAACAATCACATCAACATAACAACTGTAAGTGATCATCAAAGTTTGACGATGACTGCACGAAAACTAACGAGTATATTTTATATATAGTAGAATAATAAATAAGACTATTCATTATATATAACAATATTAACAACGTTAATATAGTAGTATCTTTTTAAAATTAATTATACGCTAGTACTATACAAATCTATGGAAATTTTGGCTTTGGGAAGAGAAGCAAAAGAGCGGATCTTTTAATACAGCATGCATATGAACATAACTTAAAGATATTAAACACCATGTTCAAAATAAAAAATAAAAATAGATGGACTTGGATCTCGCCAGATAAAAAGACAAGAAAAGAACTGGACTACATTATGACATCGAAACCACGTTTATTCACCAATTATGAAGTACTAACTTCCTTCAACTTTAGTTCAGACCATAGACCTATCAGAGCAACTTTGCACCTGACAAGCAATAAAAAGAGTAGACACTATTTCAAAAAGCAAATAACATCTTTAAAAACCTCAGTAGAGCAAAAGACTTACCAGGCACACCTTAATAAACATTTGCCAGGCTTACTGGAAACACACGAAGAATATACAATTAACCAATACTGGCAAAAGATCCAAACTTCCATAAAAGAGAGCTTGAAAAACGTTAAAAGTAATTTTAGCCAAAGTATACTGAACGAGGCGACAAAGAAACTTATTAAAGAAAGAAGTTCACTACAAAAACAATCAAGGCTGACTGAAAAAGATAAGGAAGATCTAAAATGTCTCTACAAAAAAACCAACAAAGAAATTAAACGTTGCTACGAATCTTACAGAAACAATATTTTACAAAAACATCTAGATAGCACAAGAAGTGCAAAAAAAGCATTTAAAGAACTTAATACTTCAAAAACTTGGATTCCATACCTCCAGTCTGGATCTTACAAAAGCAGATCGCGGGTAGAGATAATTAACATCGCTACAGATTTCTATGCTAAACTATATAGTGGATCTAAAATAATATCAGAGACTGCGGCACCCTCGACGGATAAAAACAAGAGAAATAATATAGAAAGCTGTGTCAAAATGTTCAATGAAGATGAAATCCTTAAACAAATAGTGAAACTAAAAGTTGAGAAGTGCGCAGGTCCCGACGGTATCACAAACGATTACATCAAACATGGTAAAGCGGTTTTGCTAACTCCGCTCACTTACCTTTTTAACAAAATATTATTAGAAGAACATGTTCCTGACGATTGGACTAAATCAGAGATTATTTTGCTCTACAAAAAAGGGGACCCAGCTGATATATCAAACTATCGGCCCATAAGCCTTATGTCATGTGTTTACAAGTTGTTCGCTTCCGGCATATTAAATAGAATATCTCCTGAAATCGACAACCACCAACCTTACGAACAAGCCGGTTTCAGAAAGGGTTTCAGTACGATCGATCACATACACGTCGTAGAGCAAGTAATAGAAAAATATGTTGAGTTCCGAAGACCACTATACTTAGCATTCATAGATTACAAAAAAGCTTTCGACTCTATCTCACATAATAGTATCTGGGAAGCCTTGACACATCAAAATATAGAAACTAAATATATTAACATACTGAAATACATATATGGTAACAGCACAGCGAGAATCAAACTGGATAGAACAGGCAAGATTATAAATATAGGCAGAGGCGCAAGACAAGGAGACCCAATATCGCCTAAAATATTCATAGCAGTCTTACACAACATAATGAAAGACCTCCCTTGGTCAAATCAAGGAATTAATGTAGATGGGAAGTATATGAGTCATTTGCGATTCGCAGATGATATACTAATATTCTCAGAATCTGCAAAACAATTAGGCGTTATGATCAACGAGCTCCAATTAGTCAGTAGAAATATAGGCTTAGAAATGAATCTCAATAAAACTAAAATCATGACCAACAGTACAACGATACCTATTTGCATAGATAGTAACCCACTCGATTACATAGAGTCGTATGTTTACCTAGGAAAACAAATATCATTTAAAACAAAGAGAAATCACGAGGAATTAGATAGAAGAATAGCGTTATCCTGGAACAAATTTTGGGCACATAAAGAAATTTTAAAATCAAAACTCTCTATGAAAACTAAAAAAATAGTCATGGACTCAGCAATATTACCATGCCTCACATACGGCTGCCAAACATGGTCATATGATAACAAAACTAAAACAAAAGTTCAATCAGCACAGAGAGCAATGGAAAGAAGTTGTTTGGGTATTCACTTAAAGGATAGAGTAAGAAATACAGATATTCGTCACAAAACTGGAGTAACCGATGCCTTAGTCTTTGCACAAGGCTTAAAGTGGAAGTGGGCCGGCCATGTTGCACGGTATACAGACAAACGCTGGACAGCAAGCGTGACCAAATGGAAAGGTCCAAAAGGGTCTCGAGCCAGAGGACGCCCATATTTTAGATGGTTAGACGAAATTATCGCAAACGCAGGAAATAGTTGGCTCGAGACAGCTAAAGATAGAGACAACTGGGATTCTTTGGAGGAGGCTTTTACCCGTACGGGGTCCATTCATAGAATTAACTAAAAGACTAAAATACTTTTATAATTACTACAATTTTAACTATTCAATTTTAATTTTGACATTTTTAACGATTTACTTTTTAAATTTATATATATAGTTTTTGACATTTATAATTTTTGACATATAATTTGACATATTAATATAATTTAATTTTTATTTTAGAGAATTTTTTGCTATAATAATATTCTAATTAGTAAATATAGTTTTTATTCTTTAATTTTGTGTTAGTAATGAATTATATTTGTAAATGTATGGACTCAATAAAGCTGAATTATTATTATTATTATTATTACTATACAAATCACGCCTATGTGCTATGTTCTCCAAAATTGTTGGTAGTATTTCTCTGTCTTATCGACATCTAATTCTTTATGCGAAAAGGGAACCAGCCTTTTTGTCACCATGTCCCTAAGGTCTTAACTGCAATATATAAATGGGTATGTTCTTTATACAACAGTAAGAATCTGACGATCGATTTCTTGCAGTTGCAGCGAAACAAGATGGTTATTTGATGGATAAGCGATAGTTGACTCTATCTCATAAAATCATCATTCTCTTGAGCTTGTCCCACTCTAATAGGGTTGGCACAAGATGTTTTAAACATGTTGTTACATATTTTAGCTACTTATTTTACGACCGTCCACCTGCATAACGACAAACTTACCTTAGTCGCCTTTTTCGACACATCGGTAAGAAATGAGGGTGGTATATTCTACTTAGACGGATAACGCACGGCGGTTGACTCTATCTAATAAAATATGACCATTTAATATCTTATATGCCTACGAGAGTAAGCTAAGCCGCCATAAAGTAAAATTTAATACCCCATGATAGTTTAATCAAACCAGTTGAATTACTAAGGTCGGATAAGTAAATAAATATATGGGACGATTACACACACACGATCGTAAGTAAGTAACTTAATGTTTGTGTTATGGGTGACAGATAAATGGTAAAAATGGCTTATAAAATTTCTGGAAGAAGCTAATTATATTATGGGTGGCGACTGTTGGGTACACAAAACTCACTATCCAAATAAATCTATTTATTTACAGTAAATTAATTATTATTATTCTTATACTACCACTATGCTAAAACCTTAAATAATAATGGCGTCCGATCCCACCAAAGTTAGGTAGGGAAAGGCGAGGTGGCGCAAAGTTTCTTTCCCAGGCATGGAACATGACACCTCAGGTGTCGAGTAGAGTCTGCGAAAGCGGCAAACACTGAGTAGACGTAACAAGCTTTTAGAAGAACCAACAAACTGTACCTAGAAAGTGTTGGCCCTCAGTGAGAATCAAACCTCTGATCCACGGAGCCAAAGGTAGGATCACTGCCGCCTGCGCTAATGACTAGTCATTGTGATATTTACTGATAACACAAGTTATCGAGAAGATCCGCTTCTATTAACAATTGTCTCAGATTTGTTAAAGGGTGGCAAGAATTTTCAGGTAAGCCGAGATACAGTATATTGTGTTTTCCTGATATTTTGCTGCGATATTACTTTTAACTTATAAAATTGTGCAGCAGATTTTGCAGGGAATATGCTAGGATTACGAACTGTGTATATAGGTCTCGATGGCCTTAGCACAATTATCGAGAACAAAACATGATGGAATGTGAGCACCAACGCCCCGGTAATGAGATACGGTGAACACTTGTCCCTTATCAAGCGATTACAAGCTCTGCGGTACAATGGGTACGTTATTACAACCTCAATGAGACACTCGAGCCGAATAAACATTGTGTCATATTTCAGCGACGAAACAGTATAAACAGATTTGTAGGTAAATTACTTATAGCTTCTGTTTTACGCCAGATATATCATAACGCATTGGATCATTAATTTAAATAATAATGAATGGGGCGGTCGTATACTATTTTTTCTGCCTTTCATTATTTTATTACTAATTTATTCAATGTTCAAAATTGGTTTACTTTGGACGAGGATGGCTGACTTACTGTGATACAATTGTTACTAGTATAATGATCAACGTGACTCTACTTAAGACAACCAACAAGCTTAGTATAGATGCATTTAGTTTATGATTATAGATTATGATTATCCAATTAGTATCTGTGGTAAATAAAGTAGCAAAAAGTAAATTTATACTTTATTTAGCTGTGCCAACAACGCCTTCGCCAGCGTGAAATTCAGTGATTTACGAAAATTTTCCCGAATTTTCGAAATTTTGAACATTAAAGTATAGTATCCGGCATTAAATAATGCACATCAATGTTAAGAAGGAAACAGCCGTCCAGTTCGGTTTCGTAGAGAGCTGTCACTGTCACTCAGTTAATATTTGACGTTTCAGATGGGTTCGTCAGTCTGTGCGACAGAGACAATGCTCTATGAAGCAGAATCTAGCCGATTTCTCTCTCTAAGCCTCGATGTGCATTATTTATTGCCGGGTACTATATTACTTTAGCTTATTTCTGCTGGTTTAGGCAACGCACACGACTAATGCTCTGAATAAGTAATTTTTTTAACTACTGCGCAATCTCTTCAGCACAATTCACATAATGTCGATATGTACTATTTACCTAAAGCATCCGGAAGTATTGCACCATCTTTTGGTGAAAACCGTACAAAAATCCGTTCAATAGATTTTGAGAAAATCGATAACATACAGACAGACAGCCTTTAAGGACGTTGTTTTATAATAAGGATAGATAGATTGAAAAGAACTGTAATTTCAGCCATTGTTTATTGTAGAATTGACATTGGAGAAGTGCAGTACGTCAAAGCTAGATATTAACATCTCCAATGAGAGTCTTTGTATGCTTATAAATTGAAATACTAACTATTTACGAATATTTTCTATTTATACTCTTCTAACCTTCTCTGTCCATCTCTCTCAACTCTCTGCCTCTCCGTTTCAACTCTCTATCAAGTGTTTTAAAAGTAATCGAAGAGGGAAACACAACGCTGGGGTTTAAGCCTTCCAAGATTTTGTAGAACAATACTTTAGTATACATATGATGTATAAACCGTTTTGAGAGTCCTTTTTCTGATTTTATCGTTAAAAACCACGAATACAATACCTAGTTGCTATTACATCACTACCGATTTTAGATTTCTATTTCTATGAATCAGATCCTTAATAACGAACTAACCGCAAGAACCTCGTGTTAAAATAATTTTGATGCAATCATCATGCAATGGTTTAAATGGAATTGTTGATTTGACTATGCAAAACATGATTTATTATTAGGTATTTTTTATAGATGTCTTTTTTAAATGTATTGTTATACCTGCTCATAAGCACGTAATACATTGAAAAAAAAAACTATGGAATATTACATGAAAAAATATATTCAATCAGTTTCAATTTTATCATAATCTTTCAAGGTTATAGTTGTATCTACCAATTTATCATAACCTATGTTTTAATAAGTATATGTAGATCAAGATACCGTTTTTTTTATTATTGGAAGGTAACGTAACATAGGAAATTTCCTGCAATCAGTAAGAGATTTTTTTTTCATATTGTCATAGTATTACAGTTTATTTGATATTAAAAAATTTAAATCGTCTGTTTAAAACTGGGCTCCATAGATTCGGAGAGATTGAAGCCATGAATTAACAAATATGAATATTTTTTTATAAAGTATGGTTATAATGGTTAAAGTACAGTGATGTTACTATTGATTTCATTCTGTTGGGCAAATCTCTTCCTATTTTGAGGTATATAGTTTTTACAACTACCGGTACCTTTCCGGTAAAGGAAACATCTTTGGAGATAACTTTAATGATATTTGTGACCTACCAATTCCGGACCATAACAAGTAGTTTTAGGCATCTACTTATCCAGGAGTTGAACCCGCGAAGTCTTGGTAAGAATTATTCGCTTTACCCGTTTGGCCATCACAGCATCAGCAATTGATATTTCCCATATTAAGATAAAATTCAACCAAAATTATGGATAAAGTTTGGAAGTTAATCGTTCATATAAAAAATTTCAAAGTCGACTTTTTTATCTTATTGTGATATTAAAGATGTATAATAATTTTTGTTTGATTGTTTGAAGTTGGTTGATTTTCGTTATTTTGCGTGATTTCATAATAAATGAAAATATATAATCTGAGTAAAGGTAAAATCCATTATAACTTCCGCGCAAAATAATTATATCATCTTCTATTGTTAGAGAAAGATAGTAATGTTTATTATTATCGGCTAATTATAGACATCACCTTAATATAAATATTTAGTATCGTACAAATATGGATAAATTGATGGGTTTTGGAAGTTAGATGGCAACCATTCCCTTACGTCGAATTCCATTCAATTACCTCTAAAATAACAAGCAGCTAGTTAAACTTTAGGCCATAGACAGACACCTAGAATATTAAGGGGCTAACTAAAATATACTAGACGACCCAAATATCGGTTCCTGTACAAAACTTGCCGGCATTATTACAATACGCAAACAGTTAAACAATAGAGATATACAATCAATCACATACAATTGTTTCGCATAGTCTATTGACGCACTAGATACAACCGTCATTGATGCATGGACAGTCCTGTTATATATAGACTTCTAAAATAGGACGTAACTTAAAAGCGAGGCATCGACATACTGATTTATTGCAATTGCTTAAATAAACATTAGACATCGGATGTACTTATGCTATGGGAATGTAGGCCTTGTAATTGAGGTTTTAGGAATGAAATTTGAGTGAGGTTGAGACGGTCAATAGGCGCCGTCGGCGATAGAGGCGCACCCGGCGACCTTGCGCATGCGTCGATCGTCTTCGACTCCGACAGGGCTGGTGACCAGCGCTGACCCGGATGGAAAGTCACTATGTCAACTTCCCGATCTCTTTTCACGCATCTATCTTACGATAAGTGTTTCTTTTTTTATGTATTTTACCTTTTAAAGTAGAGTTTGGGTCGCAACAAATTATAAAGGCTATTTTTTTAAATTGTCTTTTTGTATATCGAGTTTCACTTAAAAAGGATAATAGGTTTTAGTTGATTTTACATATTATTTAATTATCACAATAACAAGTTTTACATTCTATTTGACGTTTATGGTCATGTCGCGATCACATCTTCCGATTTGAAGTTTACCTTTTAAGCTGTGGAATCACGAAGATATGTGTTTTTTTATTGTTAAGGTAGATGACAAAAAATATGACTGGTATATAACATACTAGACTTATTGTCCTTCGTAGTGAAATGACGTAGACTAACGTAAAGAATTAATATTTTATTTTACGAAGAGAATAATTATTTTCTTGCACTACTTTTGCCTATGTGAACTTCAATTATGTCAATAAGTGGGGTAAAAAGTTTATATATATTATATAAAATTTGGCATGCAAATATACAATATTAAATCGGCATTATTTTTTTTAAATCATTATCAGTCAAAAATGTGTCTAGAAAAAAGTGTAGGTTACAAAAAACAAAGGTAATTTTATGGAATTCAGTTTTTTGAGCTATAGAGCAATTTTTTTGTTTCATCTTCAATGCTATGTAACTATGAAGGAGTATTATCCAATATTTTGACTTATGGCTAATTTAAGTAAGGTAAGAATATACGAAGAATTAAGCGCTACTTTGCGGAGATCCATAATACAATAGTAGTAATATTTTGGTATAATCCACGATAAAGTACTGCGGTAGATCCGCAATATGTTGTGGAGTCTATCTGATTATGTTTCGGTTACGAGGCGAAATGATTGTTGAGTTTGTGATAGTGATGCAGTAGTGCTTGTGTTTTATGGTAATGGTGGAGGTTTGTTGTACATGCGTTTTTACAAATCCTGCATGTATAAGGTACGCAAACGGATACTACACTCTATATTTAGTATTGCATATATTTTCTACTTGCTTTATTATGGATTATACAAAAACAATAGTATTATTACTTTATTAGAATAGAATAAAATAGAATAGAACAGCTTTATTCATTCACACAACCCAAAATAAACAGGTTACATACAGAGAGCAATAACAACAAACATTATGTAGAAAGTAAATCTAGAATGTGTCGTGCCAATGAAAAGGTTCTGGCTCAGCTTGATGCTGGAGGTAAAAGAATATTAACAGCGCTGATATTCTGCCGGATCCCTGTCGAGGGAAGTCCAAATATGAAATAATTATCTAGCTAATATATGTACTACAATATATTTATAGAAATCGATATTTAATATTATGCTATAATTTAATACTATTCGCCTGTTATATTGAGTTATATTAATACTCATTTTCAAAAATTCTATTAGTTTTTATACCAACCCTGACCATTTAATAGCTTGCCAACACACGCCTCACAGAATGTTAATCTACGCGGCGCCAACGCTTGGAACATCGCGCTCCTTGCTAAGGCTAACATGTATCGTGGTTCTAAGCATTGCACCTTTTCAAGGAAGTTAAAGTTAGCCATATATTAAGTCAATAAATTAATTAATTAATTTAAGAGAATTTAAGTTTATTTCAAATTCCGCAATCTACTTTAACTTTACCTTCCTTAAAAACAAACAAAGAGGAGAATTTGTTAAAATTGAGTTGATTATCATTGATTATTTGTATTTTTAGGTTTTAGGTATCAATCAGTCGAAATGTTAAATGCTATATTTTGATTCGATATTGAAGAATCATTATTACTTAGAGATGTAAGACTTCGTCGCAATTTATGTCGCTACAGCTCTAGGTTTTTATAAAAAGTAAGCTGGATCTAATAACTTACCGTGAGATATCTATCTTAGAGACACGAAACACGCCACCAGCGATACGCCAAGTTCCAGATTACAACTCTGATACAAATCCGCTCAGTAAACAACATTAATCGATTTGTTTTAATAAATTTACGTCAAAATGAACCCTTTGGAAACGGAATACAGTCTAGTAGACGTCAAAAATGCGAAAGCTCTCAGAAACTAGACACCTAGAGCCGCCGTAATACCCAAAGCTCCTAACGCGGGATTAGTTTCAAACCAGGATTTTACAAAGAAAAGGAGTGCAGGATTCCGATACTACTATTATTATAAATTTTATTTACTGTAAGTATAGTGTATAGCTAGACTTTCTAGATAAACATATTAAAGTAACAGATTTTTGAAAAGTTAATAAATGGGCATTTGGCGGTACGCTTAAATAGCTTTTGATAGCTTATTTAGACAAAAAAATGATATATTCAGACGGTTGAGATATCGTGATGAACCATTAATATCTGTCTAAAATTATATTTAATGATTATTCAAATTATGGTACGATAATTGTGAATTTACAAAGTTTTATTAGTTTTATAGAGAGATTAGATTCTTACAATCTAATCTAGGTTTATCATTAAAATAATCTCAACGTAAATAAACTTAAACTACAAATAATATGTTAAGAGTGCTTAAAGAGATGAGCTTGGAATTAAAAGATTCCTCACGATAGATGTTCCTTAAATATTACGGGCAGTCCGTAGCTATCGGACCCGTTCTTAGCCTAAAAATTGGTTTTATGAATTTTGTAAAGCGTTAATTGCCCCCGTTATTTAAGTGAGTATTTTAGACACTGGATCAATAAATACCGATGTTATTGTATATGATATTGTATTTACTCGTATAAAAAGGCCAGAAGCTATAAATTTCTAAGCCGAAAAGCTATCATCCAAGCGCTCAATCAGATATTTTTTCATAATATTTTCTTACATAGTATTCAATAAGCAAGCCTGTTACTATCCCACTGCTTGGCATAGTCCTTATCTCTTCTCTTGGGAGAGAAGGGTTGGATCTTAGATCCACCACGCTACTCCAATGCGAATTGGTAAGTTACACATATGTATCTCCAGAATTCTCTAATGATATGCGATGCAAAAGCGTGCGATTAATTGCAAATATAAATTAGACACATTAGTTTTAACAGGAACACCCATCAGGGTCTGATCGGGGTTTGAACCTGTGACCCTTTCAAAGAGTCGCACGATCTCACTGCTCGGCTTACAGCTTTATAATATTAATGATATACTATTAATACTATAAAGCTAAAATGGATATTAAAAAAAAATAAACAACATTATTATACGTATACTTGCATTTATATTTAGAAATTGTTTTTATTAACTACACATTGCGTATAAAGGGCCATATAAGCCATACGAGGTAATTTTCATATTCAAAAGAGTTTGATACAGTTGTATGCTAATTAATCCTGCGCTAGTCTAGTGTGTAACGATGTGTTATAATTGAAGTGCGCTTAAAAATGTTAATGAAAATTGCAATGGCTGCAGCGTTGCGTCGAGTCGGGATTTGAAATAATTTTATTGAAGGTCTGTGGCGTAACTAAGAACCTTAGTGCATATTATTATAATACAATTTTTATAGTTTACTTACAACAATGTTTTGAATGTTATAAAAAATGTGTATTATGCATAATTTTCGTTTCTGCTATCGAAGTAATTACATGTGATTTTTATTTCTATTCAATAGGAAACTACTATAATATAATATACTATAAACAACTATAATATAAATAATAAGTATATAAACAAAAGTTAAATTTAAAAGTTAACAATAAACTAAAGATAAATAAAAATCCGTGAGAAACGAGAGCCGACAAAGCCGGTGTTGATAAAAGCTTTTTAAACAAAGAATGCACCATGCACGACGCGCTGAGTGCTTCGGTAATCAAATGTTTTAGTACAACTAATAAAAGAGGACAAATTAAAGGAGTATTCATATATCACCACCTATATTATGATGTGAATTATCTGTTACTTACAATCATAGACTGAATCGCATCCTTTGAAAACGTTTACGCTATTCATCGTCATTTCAATCACAAATTGGAACATCAGTCTTAATCAAACGTTAGTCGATGTCGAATTTACTGTGAGGAATCTATGTTAAATATTTTCTAAAGTATTATTACCATGAGTGATATTTCTATTTTGTCTTTTTTGTGTCTAATTCTTAGGTCTTTGATGCATCCAATGTGCAAAGTTCTTGTGCTTCCAGCTGTGCAAAGTTCAGTATAGTAAAATTACCTATAGATTATAGACGAATATCGGTCTATTTTTGGTATTCTCTGCGATCATAAATTTTCCACGAGTAAAGAGTATTACAAACAATATAACAGAACTAACTACTTTGCTATAATCCGCACAAGCCACCACATGCACCCATAGGCACCACGACAAAAATCGTACAGTACGATTTTTGTCGTGGAGCCTATCCTCCTGATGATGCTTCGGTTTCGGGGCGAAACGATCGTCGAGATTGTGGTGGTGGGTGTGTGTGCTGCTTTTGTGTGCGTTGTTGCTGGTGAATTGCGCCTTGGGGTGCATGTGGTGGCTTGTCCTGCATGTATAAGGTACGTAGATTTTGCCTGCTTCATACACATTGGCTTTGCATGCATTCACCTAACCCGTGCGGATTATAGCAAAGTAGTTAGTTCTGTTATATTGCTTGTAATATGGAATTCCGCAAAGTAACGCCTGCTTCTATAAATCAAGTAAAGAGTATGCTAAGGGTTATTCCAGATTTAAACCTGTACTAACTTACAAGAAAGGTTCTTTGTTGAAATCTCTTGTCGAATGCTAAGATAAATCATTACTATAATTAAATTAATTTTTATTTATCTAAAATATATGTTTTAATAAGCCCGCAATGATGACAATAATACATCCGTTTTCATTAATAAATGTCAAAGAACATTCAATTCTTATGGAATGGACTTTAATTGATACATTTAAGGGAGGATATAATCAGTTCCAAACGTGCTACGGTTCAGTATGAAGAGATTAAGTTGTCTAGAACAGATGTCATAACAAATGTTATTATATAAGCATTGAAGGTTTCTGGGCGCTATTTCTTTTTGGTTTATTTCTCCCTAATTAAACCTTAAGTCGTTATACGGCAAAACTTTGAAAGTGAATTAGCGAAATACAGCAACGGATAATGTTTGACTGAGTTTCAAAAATACATATAATTAAAATATACTTCATCATCATCATAATTCTCCTGCCAAATTCCACTCTAAGTGGGGTCGGCACAGCATGTTACAAACATGTTGTTACATGTTTTGGCTAGTTCTTTTACGATCGGCCGCCTGCCTAACGTCAACTTACCTTAGTCGCTTTGGATTACCTCGGTTAGAAATGAGGGTGGTCTATTCTATCTACTCAGCCAGATACGACAGGGCGGATACTTATTACTGTACATTCCAAGTTTTAAGGTATAGATGCAATTAAATGTATTTCCTAATTAATGTGATGCTTAGCATTTATATTACAATTAACTGTACTTTGAGCTGTTTTTTTTAAATGTATCTGTTAAAAGAATAGTGCAGGTATGTAAATTACGTGATGTTTGTAAATTAAGTTATAAATTTTTGATGCTATAAGAATGGGAATAAACAAACATATTTAAAAAAAAAAACTATTTGATACCGCTCGAACAAGAGAAATCCAAATATTAAAATATCAAAAAATAATAAAGAAAATTTTAAATGATTTTCTTTGTTGTTACAATATACTTCTAAATTATTAGAAAGTTTTCTCAAAGTGAAAGGCGCATCTATTAATGCACTTTCTTGTTAAGTTCGCTGGCTGGTTATACTAGAAGATAAGGGTTTTGAAAATTGTACTGCATTATTTGTTGCCACAAATTATCTGATTATCACAGTATTATCCGTATTATAATGAAACGTTTGTCTGTGTGTCTGATGCGCTTCCCTGGCTTACCAGCTGGACTAATATTGATGAAATTTCGCATACTTAAAGCTTATATACTGACTGGCCCGTTGAGGCGGACGGTAGTGACTCTACCTTCATCTTCGCGGGTCGCGGGTTCGATTCTCGCCGAGGGCCAACATTTTCTATAAACAATTTGTTGGTTACAAAAGTAATAATAAAATTATTTTGCTATAATCCGCGATACAAGCGTATCGCGGATGTATCGCGGATTATAGCAAAATAATTTTATTATTACTTTTGTATTATGGATCTCCGCAAAGTAACGCCTAATTCTATAAATAATTTGTTGGTTCTTCGAGCCTGGGTGTATATTTGTATTTAAGTATGTAATTAATCTATATATGTAGTATATTTACCAGTTGTCCGTCCCCCATAACACAAGTATTAAGTTACTTACTTTGGGGATAGACGACCGTGTGTAAGTGTAACATACATTTATTTATTTATATACCGGGTAGCGTATAGATTAAAAATATTATTTTTTCTTCAGGAACAGGGTAAATGAATAAGCGCATACTTGAAAATATTTAAACATTACATTTGACCGACATGGATAGACCATGTTTTTCATATACCTAAGTTTTTTTTTCATAAACTTTCAATAACAAAATTTGGTTTCGACTTACTATAATCAGCTCATTCTAATGAGATGGAAAGAGCTAATATTAAACTCAATATAATAAAATCTTATATAAGCAAGCATATACATATACCATATACAAGAAATAATACACCGGATGGACATAGCCGCAACATGTTACAATGGAAACCCAAGGCAGTTAGAGTAACTTACGAGTAGGTATACCTAGATTTACAGATGAGTTCGTAAATTTCTGGGAGTGCCCTTACATTTAAAAGGCAAACACCGATATGACACAAAATGCCTATTCTATGACATTTATGTCCAACAGTAGCCTTCTATTGATTGGGAATTAAATACAAAATAAGATTTTTTTTTGACAGTAACTAGACAAAGGTACTTTGCTGTTACACCTCAGATTATGATTCCCATGTTGGGTAAACTTGCCTATCCTTCACTAAAGTTTGACTGTTTGAAGCACTCATAGAGTGACGGTTACAAATTTTAGTAGAACATATGCGCGAGATGTGATAGACATCACATCTCGCGCCCTCTACAGTGTTTTGTGTGAAGCTGTGGTACTAAGAGTGTATGTAAAAAAATCCCACTATTTTTACCTTCATATCGCCAAAAACTAAAACACCAAAAGATCTACATTACAAAATAAAAGATAGATCACGTCCCAAACATTTATCTTCGTTATTAGACAAGGCGACATATTTTATACGTTTTATTTACCATTCGCGTCGACGGCGACACAAAGGTAACAACTAAACGTTTTGCTTAGTATTGCCTTAGCAAGTGCAATTTGTTGTATGACATTTGAATAGTAAAGAATTACTACAGTTTAAGCTTCGTTTACACTACGTTAATGCCTGGGAACTATTCTATTTTATATTTACTGTTTTTTTACAGATATATCAGATCAAAATATGTACGTCTCCTTAATTTATTATGTTACTAAGATAACATTAATTATTGAATAATCACAACCCACATACCTACTAAATGTGATATAATCGACAAGAATTGTGGATAATCAAAATTCATTGACACTAGCAGTGACAGTGATTTCGCCCGCGTGCAAGTCAGTGTGCCACAAAAATGTTCCCAAATCAAAATTTTGAACAGAATAGTTATTCTGAGTTAACCATAAGAGATAAGACATGCTGTCGCGGGCTCTCTTGAAGTATTCTTGTAGATCTACAATTCTCTATATCTTTATTTTGGTGTATATCTGCTGATTTACGCAGCGCACGCGAGTAAAGTTCCCAGCAGGCTAGTTTTTTTTACAACCGCGCGAACTCTTCCACACAATTTACATAAAACGATAATGTACCATCAACCTAAACCTTCCGGAAGAATTACACTACATTTTAGTAAAACACGTAAAAAATCCGTTTAGTTGATTTTGAGAAAATCGATCAAATACAGACAGGCAGGTTTAGTGGAGTTTGTTTTATAATATCTATATTATATAGATATACTTTGCTATTTGCTTATTTGCAAATACCGTGCTTACGGGCTTTCATTAAAATCTTACGTGCGTAGTTATTTAGATAATTCATTTTTCTTTATTTACGGCGGATAAAGACCTGGGTAGTTTAACAGAATTTCTTGGAGCAAAGTGGTGGCTTAACCCACATCGATAGCTTTATTTCATAGGAGCTCCAAGCATTTACAACGAGATCAACACATGGTTCTACGTCGAACGCAATGACTAATCAAAGTCATACCATCAACCCTCTACTACGTGTCGCCCTAAGACGTGGTCCGACCTCACAGGCACCCTTAGCACGACGTTCCCCGACGCTAGTAGAGCTTCTCCGCTCTACTCACTGCACTACGCAACCTCGACGATGCTTCTGCGCTCGCCCGTCCCGTCCGGTGACGCTGTAAAAGCCGTTAGGGCTAACAGCATACAGTCAGTTCGAAAAAAAAATACGTCGATCGCGCAAACCAGGATTCATCTCTGATTAATAATTATAGGTATAATTTTACAATAGCTAGATTTTACTTATTAGGTTAAAACTGAAAGATGACGCATTACTAATATATTAATGATATTATAATCCCAATATTACTAGGGTCTTCTGTAAATAATAGTGTAAATTAAACTTTACAATTGGTTTAGTTTCACTGTACATATTTTACATATAATTATCATGCGAAAGAGCTGGGGAATTATGTCGCATTACAATATTCTAGAGAATATATACTTGGCCATAATTACCTACTTTAGAAATAGAATAACATTTGCATTATAATTATAGTTCAAACAGAATTAATGTTATGCTCGACTACAGTACATTTAAGGGATATTCTGGTAGATATTAGCATTATTATCAATCCATATATATTTGTATAGATAGACAGATAAATAGATAAAAGTGAAAGTATGTATATATGTTGCTTATAGACTCCGAAATGAGTGGACCGATTTTATTTAAATTTCCAGACAATCTTTAGATTTACACAGCGGATAATCCTGTAAAGTTTTGTGGCGATCGGGCACAGATCTGAGCACTTTAACTGGCAATAATACTTTTGTTTTGAGGGAAATCAAAACCATAATGAGCCACAGCAGTGCGTGGTCTGCTAGTGTTTTATATAAAGCGTAAAATGGCGCGCTTTATTTCAATAGCGCGTGATTTCTTTCAATATCTGCTTGTGTCTAGGTGAAAACCTAGAGACCTAAATGCAGAGAAATCTGCATTAGTAAATTACTTGATGCAATGGAGGGCCCTGGTCTTTCGACCTATCACCCCATTATATAATAATAATATAGATTTTCGAAGGAAAGCGAAGGTACTTTAATTTGACTGATCCTAACTTTCATGTACGCCGGTTCAGATTAACTCAAAATAATTTTTAAAGTAAGTATTCGAATGGTTGAAACCATGAATTATTTTCATGTAAAAGAGCCTTAAACTTGTGTATAAGTTCTCATTCCTCTTGAAACAATAACATAATTGTTCTTTTAAAACCAACAACGAAAGGTCAGAGACAAAGGATCGTATGATCCGTTTTTATAAATAGAATTATTCAGTACCTACTTGTTTGGAAGAACTTTAATACGAATAGTAATTTTTCATGTAATAATATTGTCTTTAGTACGTATATTTTAACTTAGAATTTCTATCTATCTAAAGATTCTTTTGTAAGAACAGCGTATATGTATCTATATTTTAACATAACAAATAGATTGAGCTTGAAATCATTCATGACCGTCCGAGTTTATATTAATTATAAATATATTTATTTATTATTTTAAATTTACTTACTAATTATGTTAATTATAGGGTATAATAATAATTCTTGTAATTTAATATGTGTAGCACTAAAATTTGAATTAAATAAAGAATTTATTTATTTAATCGTATTGTAAATATCTTTCGGGGTATTTCACGTTGATATTTTTTATTACTTTACTTTTGTCGATATATCGATCATGTTGTAAATTAATAAGTACATTATGTACAGTTAAAAGAAAAATCGTAAAGTGACCTCGGAAAAGTGAGCCTGAATCGTAATAAATTAAATAATAAATGGTAATAAAATACTTCCGTTCAAATCAGTCTAATTAAGAAACAACAAGTTTTCATATGATAATTTGTATGCAATAAATAGCATAGAAATTATCATAAAATAAATAAAATGCGCAAGGGATAATATCTCAATTTGTACTATTGTTTGAATCCGATTAACGTGATCTATTCAAACATTTAAGTTATTACGTAACGCGCTTTATTTACTGTCAGTATATATCACTATGCGTGTGACGTGTCAAAACAACTATTATTATATTAACTGTAATTTTAAATAAATAGAAATATAATTAAAAAAGATAACAAAACAACTCTATATATTCCCGTGTAAAAATAACCGTTTTGGCAATACTTTTATCTCTATGCGACACTGAAGGCGTTTGATAGAGCTAGAATTACGTAAATTTCAAAAACAGTATATTGAAATATGATCATGTAGCATAAATTACTATATCACTACCTATATTCAACCAAAAGTACCAAATCGACTTTTATCTTGAAAATTACATTCTACCCTCGCCTTGCATCTCCCTAAAATACTTAAAAAGAGGGATCTTCGAGAGTTAGCGACGAAGTGATTTTTAAGCTTTATTTACACATGAATAAGTCGATTACCCTTACTTTGTGCCAGTTTTCCACTTGCGGTTTAGCCAGTACTGTCACATAAATAAAGTGCAAATTTTATATGACGGCGTGACCTACTATGTTGGAATATGTGTTATACTGTTTAAATTGTAATACTGATTAAAACTTCTCGAAAGACCACATAGAAATATTGTTTTAGTATTAACGAAATGAATAAGTATTGAGTTCATACATAAATCATACGACGCCCGAAGAATGGTCCGTATTCCAACTCCTATCTCCTAAAACTGAACATGAATTTTATGAGTGAATTAAATGAATCTAATAAAGATTTTATTTCCTGATCCAAAGCATAGAGTTATTAACTAGAGTATTGGAGTAAGCATAGGCAGGCCTGTAAGTGAGTGTCGGAACAAATAATGTCAGCAACGATCATATACTTATCTTTGTCTAATTACATATAAAAAGAGAGAGATAATAATTCTCATTTGCCTGCTCTTTGTTGTCGATGGACACATTTTAGACTTATGACTCTAGCATAATAACTATTATCCAAAGTGATAATGTTAGGTTGATTTTACTTTTTTATTACTCAATGGCGCATTTTGCCTAATACATAGAAAAGAAACAACTAATTGCACAGGTATTTTATTCTTTATATTAAATCACAATAATTGAGTACGGGATTTATTATTTATTTACATTAAGTTAGATTTTTATCATATCTGTTTTTGACACATCGTTATTCGAATCCCCCTTCGGATTGACGCATATTTAAATTCCTTGCGTTCAGAAAATATCCAGCTATAGGAAATATCCGAATATGTCAAAAGCAGACAGGCAGTTAGTCAGACGAGTGTGCATCGTAATTGGAGTGGGAGCAGCCCAAATCGTATACTCGACTGCAGAGCAATTTCATATTAAATCGCATATGTCAATTATTAGTAGTCACTTGCATGAGAAAACGGTATGCAAATAGTGGAAAGTAATTTTCAGACAGACAATATGAGTAATATTCTCATATTGTCAATATGTCGTTTGTGATCTGACTTTCAACAGCAATCCATGAATCCATTCTACCTATTTCGAGGACAAATTTTCAAAACATACATCGTGTTCTCGTGTCTGGTTTGACCTGGCAGGTCGAAACCATAAAAATTAATACTAAGAAATTATAATTTTGCTAACTTTTTTTCCCACAAGTAATAAGTACGTATGACAATAGAAGGCACTAGTAACCAAGAATAGAAGCTAGGCTTAGTTTGGTTGCTAGTGGTGACAGTTAAAGTGTGTTTAAGACATTAATCATAAAAAAAGAGAATTTTGCTAACTATATTGTCAGGTTTCTTGATGAATAACTTAATGTTTCACTTTGTAAAAAAAAATATCCTATAGACTAGAGAGTAAACTAAGACTTTTATGTAAATATAGAAAATATGTGTTTAAAACTATAAAACTATTTAAAACTGTTAAAAATTATTAGCACAAATCTGTTTTAATTTACAGATACTGTTAATTGTGTGAATAAACTTTGTTTATATACTACTCAGTATTGGGAAAATGCAATCGTTTTTGTGGTCTACTGTACTGTCGTGTCAAAGTAATGAATAATGACGTGCATGACCCGTGCGTGTGTCTCATCTCACGACGACAAATTCTATTATCGAGTTAGGGTGAAGTTCCACTGTCGAATTTAAATACAGTACGCATAGAATACATAAAGCTATGGTTGTGAACCGAATAAAGAAGTAATAGCAGTCATTAAAATAAATAAATATAATTATATGGGATAGTTATACACACCGTCATTCGTCCCCAAAGTAAGTAACTTAACATTTCTTTTATGGGTAACAGACAACTGCTAAATATATCTAAACTTATTATAAAACAAAGTTCCAAAAAGCTGTCTGTCTGTATGTAATCGATTTTATCAAAATCTATTAAACGAATTTTTGTACGGTTTTCACCAAATGATAGTGCAATACTTCCGGATGGTTTACGTAAATAGTACTACTCATCGGTATTATTTAAACTGTTTTGAAGAGATCGCGCAGTTGTTAAGAAACTTGCTTGCTGGGCGCTTTAGTAGCGTGCGCTAAGTAAACCAGCAGATATACGCTAAAGTTATGTACAAGAGAATTGTAGATCTATAAAATACTACAAAAAAGTGCACGATAGCATGTCTCTATCTCTTATGGTTAACTCCCAATAACTACTTTTATGTTTAAAATTTGAATTCTAGAAAAAAATTGTGACACGCTGATTTCCACGCGGGCGAAGCTAGTACATATATAATTGAAATAAGTACTTAAATACACACTTAAATATCAGACTAGAAAAAACAACAAATTATTTTTAGAAATAATTTGGCCCTCGGCGGGATCAAACCCGCGACCCGCGGAGCCGAAGGCAGGGTCACTGCCACCTAGGCCAACGGGCCAGTCACAATATTGTGTTACAATGGATATAACTTTCATACAAGGGGTGCGAAATGCGAGCTAATGGGATTTGGACGTCGGCGAATTCGATTCACTCTATGTCATTGGTTGTCCGATACCTCTCTATTTAGGTTGTTGATTTGATTTTCCAATTACTGCAATATTCAATACTTGAGATATTTTTATTTCACTGTATTCACGACTATGTCTACATAAAAAATTTTTTTATTCCATTGAACATAGTATTCGCGATGTTTTGCTTATGATAATTGTTTTGTCCCTTTTTAATGTGTCTTTACCGTAATTATTAGTCTACATCAGTTGAGACTAAGCTTTGAATAAAAGTTAATTTTTAAAAGCTTTCATTCAACTTACAATGTATGTGAAGGTGGAATCTTGCAACTTTAATTTGACTCACTTCCCGGAGTCCGATTGATCTGAAATTTTATATACTGGTCCAGTCCCGATGACAATGCGCGTTTATGATAAGCATGACCTGATGATGCTGTCAGGATTGGCTCCAGATGAAAGAACTGCTCAACGGCTAACAGTAGGGGCATGAAATTTTTAAAAAGGTTGTTTTAAAAGCTTTTTCAACTCTTTTAAAATAAATATGACTCTGATACATATCATTTCTCGAATAATTTAAATATAGAGCATCAAATGGAACTTCAAAGTCTTTAAAAGATATACGGTTCCTTTACGGTTTATTCTGTAATAATACGGTTATTTGTCTTAGAGGTACAATATTTACAGCCCAAAAAGGATTTGATTTCTTTTCATTACAATTTTGTCTGATCACGCAATCATTTGCTTCTGTAAACAAATTGATTGTTCCCTATGAATGAGTCATGCGATCGTTTATCAGAGCTTTAACCTGTAGTTCCATTAATTGCGTTCTTTATTCAAAATTGGTACCAGTAAAGTTCTATTAAAATCCTGTATTTATAATCATAAATACATAAATAACATAAATATGAAACAAATTGTACATTTTTTTCGTAAAAAAATAAAAATAAAATCTGTTTTTGTATATTAAACTAAGTACTCTATGTACTATGTATTCATTTTATTTTATTTTTAATTTTAAGAAAAATAAATAGTCGACATTCTTAGGTTTTCTATTCGAATGTTTTGTTAGGTTTTTATTTAAGGGCGAAGAGGGCGCTTGCTTTACGTTTTTATCTAGTACCTGTGTCATTTTTATCTGGTATTTTGATCATGTAGGATACTTAAGAAATCTTTTATAAGTAGGACTATGTATTAGGCTTTATGATAAATAAAAGTTCGCTATTATTACTTTTAGGCTGCCTCTATTTTAGATGGAATTTCTAAATTGGAATTTCGTAACTATCAAAAGAATTTGAATACATTAATAATGAGAATATTTCATCGTATCATACATAGAATATTTTTGTGTAATGTACAGTAACCGCCTTTTCCTGAGCAGTAGTCCCCTCTCATCTGGGAGAGAACGAATGTAGTCAAACATATTCTATAAATTCTTTTTGACCACGATATTTTATTTCACGTTAAAGCGTGACGTCTCTCTGAATTTTTGGTACCGAAGCCGTTATAGCTAGATATCGCTATAAACTACAAATAACAATATTATTTAGTTATCCTGCACGTAACTGTGATGTGACTTGTATTTCTACTAACCGATTCCGATTCCCAGAACTTATACCTAAACAACGAAAATCATTAATTGCTGTTTGTGATAGACAGACAGAAGCGGCAAAACGACAGGCTATTCATCAATATGTAAGTGCGTACGAGTAGAACACGAAAACATCTACCGTTTATGTTATCGGAGAATTGATCTTTTTAACTGATTTCCCACACATGTATACATATAAAACCATTACTTATATAAAAACTTACTTAAAAACTCATAGTATACTTTGGCAACGAAAAATTACATTTTGAATAAGAAGTTTCGATGTTCATTTGGAATGTTTTCTTTAACTTTTCATGTTTTCTTTAACCTTTCATTTCTAAGTATATTTAAAATAAGTTTTATAAACTGAACTTTTATTAGTTACTAGTATGTCAAGCCCGCTTCACTTGGCTTCATTCAAAGATATATGAATGACAGTTATCTAAAAAAAATGCAAATTCTCACACTTCTTAGTCCTTTTACAAACCGAAAAAGCTTTATTCGCATAACAAAAATAATTTCTGAAATTTTTAATAGATAGGATTTTCACGGCTGTGTAAGCTTGGATAATCCAGAATTCTTTTGCTGGACTAAAGATAATAAGTTTTTAAAATCAAAAGTAATAATAAAATTATTTTGCTATAATCCGCGATACAGTAAATAGAAAATATATATTGTGTTAAATGTATAGTGGACTATCCGTATTTTCATACCCGATACGTGCAAAGCCTAATTCTATAAATTATTATTAAGATCAAATGAGCCAAACCGCGAGTATACTGAGCCAGAACAAATTGAATGAAGGACTTGCCGATATTGCGTAATTCGTTGGAACTTAAATTGTTTACACAAATGATAATAAACATGACTATTCCATTCAGCAAAATAAATTGTTTCCGTTTAAAATTAACGATGACATCACGTGTATTTAGTCATAAATCCATTGGTTCATACATATCTAGTACCAAAACATTGACAATTTATGTTGCGTAGTTCACTTTACAAAAGACTAAGATGGTGTGATGGTTAGAAAGCGTGACCCTTATTAGCGGTATATGAATACAAACCCTGCAGACGCCTTTGAGTTTCTGCAAATATTTATGAACTTAATGATACTTTATAATTATCGTGAACTTAAAATCAAGGGCTATGTGTAACTTAACAAACGCCACTGGAGTGGCGTGGATGATTGATGTCTTCATCCTTCTCTGTAATGAGAAAGGAGGTCTTTGTACACCACAGTACGGTATTCAGTAAAAAGCCACCACATTAAATGATATAATGTAAATAGTAACGGGCTGTTACTATCCCACTGCTGGGCATAGACCTCCTCTCTCCATTGCTGGCGAGAAGGGTTGGAGCTAAGACCCATCGCGCTGCTAAATGAGGATCGGAAGGTTACACATATCCCAAGAATTCTCTAGAGATATGCAGGTTTCCCCACGATGTTTTCCTTCACTGAAAAGCGTGTGATAAGTTGCAATTATCAATTAGACACATTATTTTTATTAGAAAAACTCTTTAGTGCCTGCCCGGGGTTTGAACTCTTGGCCTCCTCCAAAAAAAGTTGCACGGTCTCACCGCTGGTCTATCACACCTTTTAAATTAAATGATATAAGTTTTAGGAAATAAGATACTCTCATGAAATAGACTTTATCTGCAATCAATTTTAATTTATCGTATTAGCGGCGGCCTTGTATTTTTTAAAAGATTCAATGATAGTCGTGGGCGGATAGTAAATACGAGAGTAATCAGCTAAAGAAAAAACTTTTGGGATAACTTCATTAAACCGCATGACCCAGCAACTAACGTGATTTGACCCAACTTCATTGTTCCTTTGAATCGAACTAATTACTGCGCCCTTTGGAAGCGCAATACAAAGCCAGGACGTAATATTGTATATGGGTATCCATCTCTTGTGATGGACGAGGGCTGCTGGTGCCTAGCTATACACAAGTACACACCTATTCGTACATACAACTTTTTATATCTACTATTGTTTGCTTCAAGTGGGGGAGTAAAATTGTACAGTAATGAGTGGAAGCTCTACAGTTGTATAATATATAATCTATCTATAATAGGGTAGGAGATGGTTGTAAGATTTCCTGTTATAATAATCATAGAAGTAAGCTTTATGATCACTAGATTGCCTATGGTGTTACAATTATTTTTGTGCTTATTTCAACAATCATTTGTTAAATTGTTTTAAATTTTAACGTGTGAAATTTTGATTATTCTTATTCTACATTAAGGAAATAATTTTCAAACAATATAACTATATAATGTTTAATTGTAAATAGAATGTAGGAAGTATCAATGAATAAAAACGTGATAGACGATTCGTTTATTAATATTTCTTATTTTTACATTGCATGGTAATTTTTTTACATGGTAGTGTTCAATAAGAAGCAAGTATCAAATAAAAATTTAGAGACGTACAGTTAATGTGTACTAATAATATCCAACTTATATGCCCATAACGTCTTGAAAGGGACACATTTGAGGCTTCCGTGAATTTTTGTGGTATATTGAATATTTATTGTTTATATCAACTATAAATCCATATCTTAGAAATATATTTGGGTATACTCACGTCGTAAAGATACCGGGTATATCTGATTGTTTCGTACATATATCGGTTGTTATAAATGAGCCGCTTGCATTAAGGCACGATACTCGCCAAACGCCAAGCAGTACACAAGCAGAAAAAACCTGTTTCGGTGTCATACCGCGACAGGAACTGAAATATATTTTAATTTTATTCACTGCAAAAAAGCTGTGATAGCCCAGTGATGAGACCGTGCGATTCTCTAGAGACGAACAGGGGTTCAAACCCGGCCAGGCATCAATGACCTTTTCTATTAAAACTTACGTGTCTAATTGACATTTGCTATTTATCACACACTTTTCGGTGAAGGAAAACATCGTGAGGAAACCTGCGTATCTCTAGAGAATTCTAGGGATATGTTTAACCTACCAATCCGCATTGGAGCAGCATGGTAGGTCTTAGCTCCAATCCTTCTCCCCAATAATGGACAGAGGAGGCCTGTTCCCAGCGGTGGGATAATAACAGGCTGTTACTACACTTTTTTTTACTGTTCACAAAATACTGATATTTTAATGTTTACTATAACACAATGTATTGAGGCCGTATCTGGGACTATAAGTAGGAAAAAAAGAGGGTGGCACAGAATTTATCCCCGTCAAGAGAGGACACGCAGCCTGGGGGAACTGAGCGACAAGATTCGCCGCATTGTAGCATTTCGGAAAAAAACATTTTGAGCATATCTGGCACATGAAATATTACGCTGGCTCAAAATTTTAATAACGTTCAAATATTTTTCCTTTAAAGTGCTTTTTATGTTCAGTAATCTTGTCACTTGTCAAAAATGGATATTAGCAGCCTTGTGAACATTATGTGCAAAAAAATTATAATAAAATGTGAATGCCAACGCCTAAACTCTCTGTCTCTTCGCAGTAATTTGTAGCTAAAAAAGTAGTAAATTGAATACGAATCTAGAAGAACATTTTTTTATTAGCCGTAAATCTACGGCATCGCGTGTCGCGACATTGTAAATAGTTATGTAGTAATAGGAGGAACGTCTCAAGAGAGACACTACACAGTCTGAGCACAGTGGTCCTTAAACTTCACAGCGAAGTTATATTACGACATGGAGTATTTCTATTAACTTTCTTAAGTTATTTAGATATGTGTACTTACTTACTTAACTTTTGATTGGTTATTTTTTTATCTTAACATCTCACGTTCAGATTTTATAATTATGTATTTCAAATTCAATACTTAAAGTTCCTTGAATGAATAATTTTAATTATTTGCGTAAATGAAAAAGAAAACGATATACAAAACAAAGCTTACGATTGATACCAGCAGGCCTACCAAGAACTCTTAGTGCGACTCAATTGAAGACGTAAACTAAATTGTTTGCTTTTTCATACCATGACGTCTTAAAGACGCACACTTTGAGTCATTGCCGAATGACCGTTCGGAATGCATCCTAAAAACATTTGAGTAAAAGCGATAGAGTTATCTATAATTCATATAACGTTTTCCTTTTCAAACATTACGACCCCAATGCAATCCACACTTCATGGTACGAAAAGATAGCGGTCTAGTTTAGGTACTGACTTTGAATTGAATCGTTTTCTAAAAGTTCATGGTATGCCTACAGTTATTGGAATAATTGTACTTTTTTATTTATTTCTGTGATATGTCATGATCGTGCGATACATTTCATTAAAACTTAGGTAATTAGTGTATTTTTGTATGAGTTTACTTTTATTTATTTCATGTATTATTAGAACTCAAAACCTAAGGTGGGCGCTGAGAATCATATTTGTTCGAATGACGTGTGTGGCAGCTTTGGTTTGCTTTATGACCTTTGGAGTTGTAGAAAAGTTTGTGCGGGTCCTAAAAACTTGTCAGTAGAGAACTTTTTTCGACATTGGATCGACTGAGACAACAAAAACCTTCCCAAAAAGTAGCTTTATGAGCATCTTAAAATAAGGTACGTAACGAGAATCAAGTAAATAATAAAAATACCAGTAGTAGGAAAAGTTATAGATTAAGTTTACTACATTGCGAAATAAAAGCCATTCGTTATTCCCGGGTTGTGAAATACAATCTCAACAGAACTTGCAAATTGCAATTGAAGGCAATATTAGAATAATTTATTCCGGGGACATGTTTGAGCAGCGCTGGTTAGCTGGGGTGCCATCTTGTGCATAATGTAGCGAGTCTGGCTGACTTTCCGACGTCAAATTTATGCCTGCCCCTTTATAATTCAATATCAAATTATCCTGCATTATAACAAAAGTATGGCACAATGGCCGATGGAGTATTACGCTAGCGGTAATTGCAATTTCCTCTTAGTGTTCGCAATAATTGAGTTGGCCGCTAAATATACTGCCGAAAGTGTACATTAGTGTTGGTGCCTTTCATATCTGTATGTTCTTTGTGATAGTCATTAATGTTTTATGTTGTAATGATAATATAATAAATTTGAGTCATTTCATAATCGTGGCGTTCTTATTGCTGCTTGCCAAGCCAAATTTAGGCTTCGATTCTTGTATGATCGAAGTACAAATCATTTAAAAAAACGATTGCCAAAGTCTGGTGTTTGTCAAATAAGCTAACTTGTACCGTGTATAATTACCAATAGCATAACTGTACATAGTGCATACACATACAAGCTACAATAAAAGTTATTAATAATAATCGCATTCCAAAAGTATCGCTATGTATAGTCACGTCCACTTTTGCAAGAAAAGCACGGCTCTGTTCAGAACATTTTTATGTTATCATTTAAAACTGCATAAAAAATGATATGTCACATTCTCCGCAATTTGAGAACTTACAGAATGATTTGTTTTTTTATTATTGACTGGCCCGTTGGCGCAGAGCGTAGTGACCCTGCCTTCAGCTCTGCGGGTCGCGGGTTCGATTCCCGCCGAGGGCTAACTTTTTCTATAAACAATTTGTTGGTTCTTCGAGCCTGGGTGTGTATTTGTATTTAAGTATGTATTTAAAATTATATATGTAGTATATCTACCAGTTGTCCGTCAATCATAGCACAAGTATTAAGTTACTTACTTTGGGGACGGACGACCGTGTGTATAAATGTCCCATATATTTATTTTATTTTAATTCATTAATTTATTTAATTAACAAAATTTAATTTCTCGTTATAAGTTTATCCACAGTTTTATCGCATACACGATAAGAAACGAAATTAATTGGTTTCTAAAGATAATTTAGTGATCGATATTTACTGTTTGAGTAAAAATAATAATACTTTATGCTTCCTTAAATTGGTATTGAACGCGTATTATATTTTCTAACTTTCTATTAAAACAGTCTATTGGGTCGGCTTGTATTAAAAATTAAATCTCAGAAAATGCTGATAGTTAGCTGTTGAAGGCTTGAAAAGAATTGAAGCATACAATGTTAAAATTAAAAAGTTGTGCTTTTATTATGTTGAAAGCTCAAATAAAGAGAGCGCAGCGGCGGCCGAGTTTTAATCAGACACAGAGCTCTTGAGTGCTGGAGTGAAGTTACTGTTGAAATTGTTCTAACGTTAAGTACCATCGTTCATTTTGCTGGTTAGCTTACGTCGCCTTTGGTATTTTCACTTTCGCCTATTGCATATTTTTAGGACTTAGAGTATACTTTGTAAATATGTTATTTTTGTACCGCCTTTGTATTTACTTTAAGCCCTATACGATTTCTAATAATTGATTGTAACTGCCTGATTTGAGGCGCCGCAATCTTCTATAAGGATAGGCATAAGATTTTTTCCCATTCTACAAATTTTGTCTCATGCACATATGTGTAACACGGATTCTGATCTTGCAGAACCACACCCTTAACATAACTATATTCTAAAAATATTACGGATCTTACACAGTTTCTATAGAATTGTTATTGCATCCATAATGCTGTCACGCATTGCTTCACTTTTTTAAGCACGAATTTTCATATTATAATAATTTTATTAAGACACATAATAAGTAATAAATAAATACATGGGACATTATTATATTGAATTCTCGCGTCAAGATGTTAGTTACCATACTCCTAAGAAATGACTTGACCGATTTTGATGAAATTTGATATTCGTATTTAGTAAGTCTGAGAATCGGCTTCTATCTATTTTTCATACCCCTAAGTGATAAGTATAGTTCACCCCTAACTTTTTTTTTATTTTTTGGGCAATTTTTTTTATATTTTAAACTAGAATTTCCCTAAAAAGAAATTATAAGGCAAAACAACGTTTGCCCGGTCAGCTAGTTTCTTTATAATATTCGAATTAAGTAACAATAAAATCCAAAAACATGTATAATATATCCATGGTACCGAGAAAGTTGGATAAAAGCCAAACAGTCTGTAGCAGGCGAATGCTACAAGTGGGCGCTTCGCTTCGAAATGTCGTTTGGCATCAGACTGTTCCAGACAAATTGGGTAACAGACCAACAAAATGAGGACACGACGTTAATTATTCGTTGCGAATGAAAAAGGCAACAGTGAATTTTCATTCACCGCGTTGTTGCAACTGTTTTGTTCACCAGTATAATTGTTGCCTTGGTTAAATCGATTTAAAACTTTTTCTTATTTACCTTATCCTCTGGTACATTTGGAACGCAATTGAAAAGTGCACCGCTCGCCACCTCACCCCAATCTCCCTATTGAGTCTATTCAATCTTCCCCTCTCGACGTTAGTTAATATGCACTCTCGAGGCTCATATCCAATTCTAACGAATGACTTAATATAACGGTATATTCTATACAAGGTGTACCCGTGACTTTATGTTCACGTCGACCTTACCTTGCAAATACTCCCAATTATATAGTATTGAGTGTTTTTCCTGTTTCCTAAGTTGAAACGGGAATCTTTATAATATATATAACTCAGTCTACAAGAATTTTTTCTTTTTTTTTTCTTCTAAAATATATATAATATAAGCTTTTTTCATCACTATTGGGCCGCTGTATACATATCTAACTAATCTATATTTTAACAGCGTTGTGGATCTAAACTACACTTCACTTCTATGTTTTAATGTAAGATGTTTTTTTAGCATTTTGTATGCCCCACTTGGCAACCATACTGAAGCATTTAAAATCCAATTGACTACAATGTATTCTATATGCTTTGCGATTTTGTCGCCATCTCCTGATGATGCTTCGGTTGTTGGGCGAAACGATTGTTGAGTTTGTGTTAGTGAATCGTGCTTGTGTATTGTGGTGACAGTGGTGGAGGTTGTGCATGTGTTTTTACGAATCCTGCATGTAACGGGTATGAAAATGTATAGTGGACTATCCAGTCCACTATACATTTAGAACTATATATATTTTCTATTTACTGTATAGCGGATTATAGCAAAATAATTTTATTATTACTTTTCTATTCTATATGATTTCTAAATCGTTGTATCCGTTCATTCCACCTTATTAAAATAAAATGTTATAGCAATCAAAATTTCATCATTATACCTTTTAAAAAATTATACTCATATCTATAGTCAATAAGGAACTGATGTATAGCGTAGTCGAATAATCACCCTAAAAGGATCGCATTTCACATCCCATACCATCGGCAGTCGCCTCTGGGAACATAAACAGTAAACACTCACCCACCTACATAGGAGATATCGTTTTTTCTCACGGCAATAAGGATAAAATACACTAGGAATGATCTGATATGAAATCTACTCGTAGGCAGATATGTTGTGTCGTTCATTTCTTTTACTTTCAACTTGAAATTATTATATTCATCTTTTATAATAATTGACTAACATATTTCAATTGTTATATTTAAACTATTCGTAGTTAATGTATAGAAACCGGCTATACTCGCGACTCATTTTATCGGGTTAGCCGGACTAGCTTTCTTTTTACGACGTTATCACCATCTCGCTGGACGCGACTCGTGGGTGGCTGGAGACGGTAGCGGCGGTGGTCGCGAGTTTTTCACCAATATTTTTCACCAACAGTGCTCCTGCGAATTATCTGTGAAAGCGTGAAAAAACAGATATAGAAAGACTTGCGCATTTATAACTTCAGTATAGATATTCACGCACCCGCACTGTTTATTATAAGTGTCTTTTGCAAAATACTCAACTAGATAAGGATATTTCATTTCACGTACTTTTTGTTTATGTAGGGCAGGGATCGGCAAACTGCAGCTCGCGGTCCGAAGCGGCTCTATCGATGTAAAGTTGCAGTTCCAGACACATAACCAAGAAATAAAAAAAAAATTGACACCAATCGTCCCGCTGATATAAGAATGCTAGATTTTGATTTGTATTAAAAATATGTTTATATTCAATCAAATATTATATATAAATACTAAAATAACATTTAAGATTCTAGATGTTTTTTAAATTGTCACTTATGGCTCTTAAGTCTTAGAAGGTTGCCGACCCCTGCAGGCCTACCATGAACTCTTATTGCGGCTCAATTGAAGACGTAAACGAAATTGTTTTGCTTTTTCACACCATGACGTCTTAAAGACGCACACTTTAAGTCGTTGCCGAATGAGCGTTCGAAATTCGTCCTAAGAACATGTGAGTAAAAGAGACAGAGTTATTTATAGTTCATATAACGTTATCCTTTTGAAACATTAGTACCCCAATGCAATTCACACTTCATGGTACGAAAAGAAAGCGGTTCGCGGTCATCGTTTACATCTTCAATTGAGTCGCAACAAGAGTTCATGGTAGGCCTGCTGACCTAGGGCGATTATCGCGTAAGATTCCAATAAGTGTATGGTTTACGTCTAGTGGCCGAGGCCGTCAGCCATGACGCCGGTTTCTTTTCTGTGAAATAATACCCAAACGGTATTTTAATGCTCTAGTATTTTCATTTTGTTTCTGATCTCGGCGACGCGACATGGTGTCGAGAGAAAATAAATGCCTTTGAATCTCGAGTTGATAAATTGCGAAATGATTTAGAACTGTCAAAACTCTTGAAACGATTTTTTTTTCAAAGCTTTGACTATTTTTAATGTCTTTCCTCAGTTCTTTCTATATTTATTTTATTGATATTGTACATATATCAGATTGTTAGCACACATAAAAATATTGCCTTATGATTGACGCTCCACGTTAGTAAATTAATATTTTGCCGATTATTTTATTTTATTAAAATTTAAATTTAAAATTTTTATTGACTTTTAATGCGAAATATTGTCGTTGTTGCCGTTTAATGTTTAATATTTAACACATGGCTAAAATTCGCCGTATAGGTATACAAGACCTCGTAATCTATACTACTGGAAATATCATACTAATAAATTATAGACCTAAGACTAAGACTATTATTATATTATAAATCAAATCAAATCAAAATAATCTTTATTCATGTAACATTTCGCAAGCACTTTTGGATGACATAGATTTGATGAAGCTACAACTGGTTCGGAATGTTGCTTTTACCGAGAAGAACCAGCAAGAAACTCGGCGATCAATTTTTTAAACATTTTGAATATATTACTAAACCGAAGTATTGAAGTTGAAAGGATTTTGAAATGCAAACATTTTTATTATTGAAATAATCTTAAATTGTATAATATGCTTTACGTACAAGCACATTTACTATACTTAATTAATTGAATGAGGTCTAAGGTCCAATCCTTCTCTCTAAAGAAAGGTCTAATAAGGCCAGTAACAGACCCTACTTTCAAATTATATTAACTGTTGAATAATAAATAGTACGGATCTCAAAGCGTTTAAGAAAACTGAAATTAACGGTAGACAAATACGATACATATATTTTCCATAATACTGTTTGCTAGAATCAGTCTCGTAATTTTAAATGAAGCTAAATAAAAAACGTAAATATTTTTACACCTTTACGCATCGGTGAACAAATCGCGCGGGTAATGAGTTAAAATACTTCAAAGTACAGATTAAGCCCAGCTGACCTGGCCTGTGGCATACTTTACGACCACTGCGTGACGTGAGTGTCAGTTCCTTTCCGCGTACCCGTTTCATATATTGTTTTATGTTATCTATTAATATAGATAACTAAGACTAATAGTATTTCCAGAATATTAAAATTGGTAGTAACTACAGAGTGTAAGAAAAATCTGTATCGCGTTTTATTATCTGTACATGAATTTTCTTGTTATTTCCGTGTATCTCTGTTATGATTAAGTCCAACTTTTACAAAAGTAATAATAAAACTTTTAATTAATATTATCATCATCATCCTCCTATTCTTACGCCACTCTAAGTGGGGTCGGCACAACATGTTACAAATATGTTTTGGCTATGTATTTTACGACCGGCCACCTGCCTCACGTCAACTTAACTTAGTCGTATTTTAGAGGGTGGTCTATTCTAACCAGATGCCTCACGATGGGTCAACTTACCTTAGTCGCCTTTTATGACACCTCGGTAAGAAATGATCGTGGTTTATTATACTCAGCCGGATACCACACGGCGGGTCGACTTACCTTACTCGCCTTTTACGACACCTCGGTAAGAAAATGAAGGTGGTCTATTCTACTCAGCCGTTTATTACACGGCGAATTTAATTAATATTATATTATTCTAAAAATAAACACTCGTGATTTTTTCAGTATTATTTATTATCTGTTATTAAGTAATTTAGCCCTCATACATTTTAGAAATGTGATAACATAAATTTGATCTTTTATATGACTTTATTTGTAAACCTCATCTTCGAAGCTACCTGCCGACGAGCAGATGGGGTCCTCAGGAAATACAATTTACCTACTATAACAACATAAAACTTAAATTAAAAAAAAGACTACGAATATAATTGCGATAGTGGCGTTATAGGTTTTATGCATCGACTATATTTGGTGTTGGCCTAAGTATGTAGCTAGCTAATACTTGGTAACCTTAAAAATAATATACAACTCTACGTTAACATACACAATGAAACATTTTTTAGATAAAAAAAGAGGTAGGCATAGTGCGCATGCGTATTAAAGGGTCGCGTACTACAAGAGCAAAACCGACCTTCGTAGGTCGCCGCCCGCCATTCAGTCACAACCCTCATTGATTTTTGACTCCATATGGCAGGCTACTCAAGCGCGAAAACTGTCTAATCGTTTTGTCACTGGTCACGGCTTTCGGATATTTAAAGTGTATGTATGCAAATCTAATTTTTTAATATCGTAGAATGTGGTTGTCGCCATAGTGATTATGAGAAAGGGAGCAAAAGATCTGACAACGGAGAGCTGTGAACGCATCGCTTGGTGACAGAGACAAGAAATTACCAAGACCGCTTAAGCGCTTGATGCTCCTACCATAGACACCCATCGCTTCCTGTTATTTTTTTTATCATGTTATGTGCATTCCGTTTATTGGGTAAGTAGTATCCAATTCTCTTATTTTTTTACTTTAAATGTACTCTTTATTGTATTTCTTTAGTAAATATTTCTAGATAGATCAGTTGATTTTAAACGATTTAATATTGAACGTGTCATTTAAAAATTATTGTGTATTATTAAAACTATGTAACTATTTTTACATAAGAGAAAAAAAATACTTTATGCAAGGTGAAAAAATTATCTAGTAATTAGAATTCAGAACCTTTACAAATCTAATTCATTCTCATTTTGTCATCTTAAATATTTAAATAAACACAAGACAAAATTTACATTTACAATTGGGAGGTACTTGTTTTCAGTTCGTTTGCTTCGGTAACTTACTTGCAAATAATTCTGCGGATTTATTTTAATCCATTATCCACAACCGACCGCAAATGCAAATAAATAATGATGCGGTTTTTTATAATATAATACCTACCTATTTATTTTCTACTGTTTGTTCTTAAAGGTCACAAATAGGTGCCTATGTCATAAACAACATGAATTGTTTACAATTATTTTCCTTTTACGCTCATGGTTCAACAGTTCTTTGAAAGGAAGAAGAAATAAGGCCATTACGATCTTGTCTACTATGGCCGTTTTTCTACGTATAGTGCATTGAACTTTCTCAGAAAATATTGCTAAGAATTTTCAAACGGTTATTTGGAAGGGTGCGTGATTTCTATTTGTTCTTTTTACGAGCTTTGTTGAACTGTAGTTATATTTAAAAAGTGACCGCAAGTTTTAGAACAGTATAGTACGAGTATATAACATTACTGAAATATACTTTAATAAAATTTTATTTTAATAAAATTAGATTAAAATAATAAAGTATGAATAAGTTGACATTAAAAACAAGCAATATGGAGATGTAACAGATGAAACTAGAGTAGGGGATCCATAGGCGGACTAGTAAGTGAGAGTATCGCAAAAAATAACAAGAGACTTTGCCTTTATAATTTTTTTCTTTTCTTTCCTTGACTAATAACACATTAAAAGGGATACAGATAATAATCAATGAGACTTATTATGTGATTTCTCATTATTGTCGATGGATTAATTAGTATTAGTGTAAAAAAATGTGGTGTACCTACACGCTTGTAGTATTTGGAGGTCCCATTCATGAGCTTATCAACGTAATTACAGTGAGTCAGTAACCTCATCTGTGGGGTTACGGTTACAGATAGACGCGAATGCGTAGCCATGTATATATAGGTATCATCAATTCCGCGAATGTCTACATTATGATTCATTATCCTCGGCGTCGCCGGTGCTAAATTAACAAAAAACTTACAAACGTGCTTTACCTTTTCCGGTGATAATTGGATTTTTCAAATTTCATCTAAGCGATCTAATAGCATTTGTTATCTATTTGATTTTAATAGTAGGTGTTGCTACGAATTTTTTTAATAAAGCGTATTATAACACTGCGTTTATTTATCCTTTTTGTATCAGAATAAACCATTACCATAACGATTAAGTGTAATTTTTGTTTCATCCATTTGTAAAATATACCAAGATTTCAAGCGCTTTCATCATTTTAACCAAATTTTGAAAGTGACACGAATTTTACATTTTACCACCTATATAAATCGAATATGGCAATAATGACAATATATTGATATCAACGGGTCATACAGCATTGTCCGTAGCTTCAGTTCGACATGAAATATTGTTATACCTCATCTTCTTGCACGTAATACTCTTTAAATGTTACGATCTATCATGAGGCGGGGAAAATAAGACATATCTGAGTTATTGCCTGTCTCTCGTATTTTATGCATCCAGATAAGTCAAGTTGTACCAATTCAGTTCTGTAAAAAGTAGAACCGAAAAAACTTTAGCAGTGTAAAATTTATTTTTATTTTTTTATACTAGCTTCCTGCCTCGCACGAGTAGGTGAGCGGTGCTCGGCTAATCATATCTAGACGCGGTGTGATTCGCTAATTAAATAAAAAAAAAAATTAATTAAATATAATTTGTTTTCGTCCGCATTATATTTATTGATTGATTTATTTAAAATACATGACAATAATGTTAAGAATAAAATGCTTAAGATAACTAATGTTTTTAAATTACTAAAGATTATTGCTGTATCTTTTCGAATAGATTTTAAACTTTCGCATAGTACGTAACCATTTTTGGAATATGTATAGTAAGCTTAAAAGATTTATTTAGATTTAGTTCGTCGACTTTTATGTAGACCAATAAAATAAAACTTTTTTTTGCAATGTGTTGTTCTGTAAGAGATTAGACATCGTTTACGATAACATATTATACACCTGCATCTCCGTTACGAACCACTCTATCATTAGAGAAAGCTGCAATATTATTCGTGATTAGCTGTAAAAGCCTAGTACAAAAGACAGAATTTAGCATTAATAATATTAGTTTAATTTTATGTACCATTTATATGTTTTATTTATATTTAAAACCGCATTATCACAATCACTGTCACAAAAAAAAGCGCAAAAAATATTTTGTTTTTCATATAATAGACGTAGCGTTAAAAAAAATAACATCAATTTTTAGGCAAGTTTTTGACCAACGCAACGTAAATTACTTTGCAATTTATCATAACACAAAAGTTTCCAAATGATGAAACTAAATTTAAGCTCAGTAAAGGCACGTACGCATGTGACGTCAGTTTACGTCACTCTTGACTCATCTCGTATCGACCGGTTCTAATAATCTCCATTCAATAAGTTCATATATTTAACTTGTTGTTGCTACAGTTCAGTACAGTACGATCATTAATTGCAACTGCACGTACATGATGGTGAATAAAGTGAACTTTATCGCGTTTGTGAGACGTATTAGGAGGACACGATGTGTTATGTGTAGTTCTACTGCTCCAAACACGAACGTCAAAAATGGAGATAACGAGGTATTTGCTCACATTAAAAAAATTACTAGTTATTTATTTCTTATTTATTTACCAAAATTAAAAGTTAAGATATATATTAGTTATAAAAAAAAGTTTACAAAGGATAAGATATCCTTGAGTTACAGATCTCCCGGTTTGGAAATGAGAAAATTTATACGAAAGCAGTATTTGCCAAAAATAGTTGCTGTAAAATCTTACTCATTATTTATATTCGTAATATTTTACATATATTTTTTCAACACTACATTGCCCGAGGCAATATTTTTTGACTAATTTAAAATATTAGAAAAATGTAATTCTTTACAGTGACTTTATGACTTTTTAGTTTTTCTATAAAGGATTTTTTTGTTGGCTGTTATCTATACTCTTTCTTTTTTTCCTATGCATTATTACCCTTAATCTATTTTTCTCATAAACAGTCATTTTGACTGCTTAGGAAATCTAGTGTTAATAATTGAATACTAATACTAACATAAGCTATTTTTTAAACGTTTAATATGTAAGCTTCGCTGAAATGTTTAAAACATTTTTTATTTGTTTTTAACGTCATATTTTTTTAACAATGACCAACTGTACGCATGACTTGGTTCCTATTTATATGTTTTAATATCCGCCTATATATGTATGACCTAGTTGTAAAGGTTTAATTGGACCAGATTTCTTCAATCTCGCATCCACTGGACAGACTTTCACATCAATATAATAATAGTTTGGTTTGATTTTATTATTCAAATCGATATATTTTTTTAATCATGAAAGATGGCGGTGTTTTTTATATTTATTTCTTTTTTTTCTATTTTTATTTCATTATAAATATAAGCCTAACATGTAACAACTGATTGAGTTTTTATTATTTATTTAATTATTAGAGTAGAAATGGTGACAATTTTTTTTATATTCTGATAGTCAGAGCAATCCACCCACCAGAACGCCCTCATAAAATATACAACTGAATAGATTTCTATAGTTTGAATCGCCAACACTCAATTATCATCAAAGTGTGGATGATTTACACCAGATTAAAAGGTTGCATTCAGTCATTAACTACTTTATGTGACATATTGTTTAAAGCCTCGTAGCAGTATATTCAAATTCTTATTTAAGTGAACATGTAACATGTGCTTTTGAGTCCCCATTTCTACTCGATTACATGTTCAAAAACTGCTCTCACAGAGACGAGCTGCAAGAAAGTTGGCGGTTGCTCAGTACCGTAGCTACCGGAAGGCTAGACGGGGCAGTGCCCCTGGGCCCCTAAGCTCAGAGGGCCCTAGGACTCTGCCTTACAAATTGATTGAACATTTTAAACAGTTGGTTCATTTATGCACGTGGAAATATTCCAATAGTCTTATCAGTTTTTCAGTAAAGTGCGCACATACAGATGAATTACTTTACACCCAATTAGGTATTGATTATTATATAATATATACTTATGAAAAACATAAAAAAAATACTTCAGTTCTTGAAATGCTGATCGTAGCATTTCAAGAATAATAAAAAATGTTGCTTTAAGGATTTTAACGTTTCATTTGTTAAGATACCATGTTGCAACTGATTTAATTATAATCCTCTCTTAAAACTATCAAGGTAATTAATTAAAAACTATACAACAAAACCTTATTGAATTTATAATTAATGTGAACGCATTTGAATTAAATGTTATATCAGTTGCATAAATGGTTGCGTCGATCGGAAACGGACATGGCCTGCCCCAACGTTGTCGCCCACGGCCACAGTTGCGTTTCACAATGCAATCTGTCTTTATCAATATACTCTAAGAGGCAACACTGAAATTGTTTTTTAAACTAACATTAAGTTGTTGCAAAACAACTGAGAACTTGTGTTCGTACCCAATCTTAATAAAATGAGGATGTCACTATCTCAGATTCATACATGAAGTTGCAGTTCGATTGCGCAAATTCGACTGCATCTTATTGGTAAAAAGTACCGGCCTTTTACTGTCCCACTGCTGGGCAAAGTTTTTTTCTTTTTTGAGAGAAGAGTTGGAGCTTAGGCCTACCACGCTGCCCCAACGCGGTTTGGTAATTTACGCATGTCCCCAGAATTCTCTAGAGATATTGAGGAGTTAGGAGTTCGCAGGTTACCTCAAGATGTTTTTCTTCACCGAATAAATTTAACAACCGCGATAAATTGCAGTTATCAAATAGACACAAGTTTTAACAGAAAACCTCATTGGCACCGGCAGGCTTTGATATTAAACCTTCCAGGATTTTAAATGTATGCGAACGTCGTAGGATATCAAGTTTTATGTTTATGTAAATTTTATCGGACAAAAATAAACGGAATACTCATTCGCTTATGATTTTCTTTCAGGATTTATCGTTTATGAAAAATAATTTATTGCATATGTACACAAATTTATTTCAGTAGCTATAAAAATGGATATTAATTGGATGTATAAATCTCACAGATGTCTCTTATCCTATCCGTCATTACCGGTAGATTTGGGACGCACTCATTGCAGCTGCGCCCGCTTTGGGCACGGGCTGTCGATATGCAATCCCGTAACGCGGGATTTATGATGACAGCGTCGTGACAACGGGACGTTACTCGAGTAATTTAAAATAAAATACTCAACATTCATACGATCAGTGATATATTTTTATTTATAAGATTGGTGCAGAGCTTTACATACACGGTATTTTAATATGCATTGTTTCAATAAAAATAGTGACCAATTTGCCTTTTTATGTATTGTTATTATTCAAGACTTTGAACACGTAAATTTAATATTTAATGGATACTCTGCAGCTTTAGGACTATTTATATACAATAATCTAAATCATCATTCTCCTGCCCTTATCCCACTCTAAGTGGGGTCGGCACAACATGTTAGAAACATGTTGTCAGATGATTTGGCTACGTATTTTACGACCGGCCGCCTGCCTGACGTCAACTTATCTTAGTCGCCTTTTACGACACCTCGGTAAGAAATGAGGGTGGTCTATTCTATGCAGCCGGATACCACACGGCACATACCTTAGTCGCCTCTTACGACACTTACTAGTTACTATAAGTTATTAAAACCTTATTCGTTATGTTTAACTTAAGTTACGTTATACTGAGAGTATTAAAATAAAAAGTATTTTGTGTTAAAAAATAAGGTATATATTTTGTCAGCCCTAATGAAAGCGATGTAAGAATCGGGCCTGAAGATGTCAAATGTATTAAACAGCTTCGTAATAATAGGTTTATACACATTGTTCTATTACACAATTTAGTTCCGAGTAGCTGCCCTGTAATATAGATTAGTATGGCCCAATTACGGACAATATTGAATGAATGTGTTAATTGAGCAACGGTAACAGAAGATGGTAATGGATGGTATCACGCCGACTATAGTACGCGGCAATAAATAATGCACATCGAGGCTTAGAGAGAGAAATTGGCTCCATTCTGATTCATAGAGAAAAGCTTCTGCTCGCACAAACTGAGGAACCCGTGCGAAATGTCACATACTAACTGAGTGACAGTGACAGCGCTCTACGAGTGCCGGCTGTTTCGTTCTGAACATCGATGTGCATTATTAAATGCCGGGTACTATACCTAAAACTATCATCCGCGAATGAATAATAATCATATTGGCAATTGCTCACAGTGAAAAATTTTCCTAATAGTCTAACAGTTATAGCGCTTAATAATTAGAAAAATTCGTAGTTTTTCGAGCACCAGTGAGCTTTCTATATAATACTAGGTGTTCTAGCGGCTTCGTTCGTGGAAAGTGTCATCAATATTTTCCCGCGTAAATTCCGACCCTGCTTTTTCTAATGTAATGTACTACTAACCTAAACCTTCCTCAAGAATTACACTATCTTTTGTTTAAATTGTATAAAAATACAATCAGTACATTTTGAGAAATTAGATCACATACAAACAGACTTTGTTTTATAATACATGTATATAGTGCTTAATTTTTTTGCTCACTATTTACTTCATCATCAATTTAAGTATGTATACTTAAATTGAACCATCAGAATAGCAGAATAGCAATAGAATGTATATATACATGTATATATACATACAAATGCAATGATCATAAGCTTTAGGGTAGAAATAAAGATAAAGCAAGCTTGAAAAATTCTTTGATCTGTGAAGGGGCTTGGTGGGTATAAAACTTCACTTTTATCGCTCACGAAAAAACGCTTTTCTAAGCTGTGGGACAAGTACTAAGATGTTACTTCACTTTCTGTAAATTGAATTTGTTGGGAGTAAATTTAAATTACTACTCTGAAAGTCAATTATTTTTTCATTATCGCCAAGAAATTTCCAATCAAAAACACATTTTAGGTCAAGCATCCACATTTTTATGGCGTTACTGAGTACTACGCAAATTAGGGTTGCAGCTCTTTAAAAAGTAAATTCCCTCATTTATCATTTATAATGATAACAGATGTGGATGATTATAATGACAGAAAATAAAGATTGGAGTTGTCCACTAATTAATATTGATGGAACATATTATCGAATGAGGAATTGATAGCAATTAGGTTAATGCAAAAACAGTGTATTAGTTCTTTTTTCCTTTTGTTATGATTGGGTACACTAAGATTACATTAGTATGATACGATTGCGACTTAATGTTTGATTAAACCTTCTTTCACTAGACGCAAGAATCTCCAGAACCCTTTATTTTATTTAGAAAAGTTTTAATATTTAACATATCAGTACTACCTTCTTACTAGCTAAGAGTACTTTTATATTTCGTTAAAGGATACGAGAACTTCCTAGTAGTAAAGTAAAGTAACGGCCTGTTAATATCCCACTGCTCGGAATAGGTCTCCTGTCTCCGTTTTTTGAAGGGAAGGATTGGAGCAAGACCTACCACGCTGCTCCAATGCGGATTGGTAGATTACACATATCCCTAGAATTCTCTAGAGATATGCAGGTTTCCTCACGATGTTTTCCTTCACCGAAAGGCGTGTGATAAATTGCAAATATCAATAAGACACATAAGTTTAATAAAAAAAACTCATTGGTGCCTGCCCGGGTTTGAAACCATGTTCGTCTCTAGAGAGTCGCACGGTCTTAGCACTGGGCTATCACAGCTTATTAACCCCTAGTATTCTTATGTTAAATAAATTATTAATGAACATAATATAATTTTAAACTTAAATTTTGTTGTAATATAATATAATCAAAAGGCTAAATATTTTGGTGCGTGAAAAATGTTGTAATAAACTAAGCACACCCAAGCTTTGATATGAATCAGTAAAATGAAATTAATTTGTATTTTGGACTAACAATGAATAAAAAACAAACTAACAATGAAGTGTGTAAAAATTTGAACTTTTAAACTACTTTTTCGAATTAAGCGTACACCAGTATTATAACCATTAGTATAAGTATTATACTAAAGTAGGGAAGCCAGACTAAAGTGTGATATTACAATAAAGAGGAAACAAATGAGGCTAATCTATCTCTCTTTTTTTATGTGTGATTAGACAGAGATGAAGTATATGAGTAACATCTTCCCTTTAATTATTCAATGTATGACTATCACTTACAGTCCTTAATAATTAATAACTCTATGATTATAACTTTTAATTATATTATAACAACAACAATATTTTTCCTTAAGGCTTATTAATAAATAAGAAGCAATTTTACAAAAGTCAACCCATTTAATCTCTTTTAACAACTTAACAAATAATGACAGCGACAATGCTTTTCTTTTTTTTTACGGACTAACTATATGAAGGAGGTTGTATTTAAAACACGTCGTAACAATATTATTAAAGTTAATAATTTAAAGAAGATTCGCAAATAAACGTGTACACAGCATAAATAATAGGACCGAGTCCGACAGTAATAATAATTTAGAGTTCCCGCGGGAAAACAAGCAAGATGGCTATGATCGTAAATTAATGTGAGTCTACACATGCGGGCAGGATTTTTATTGACTTACGAATTATTATCGACACATATTTATTATTTCAATCTAATATAAGGAACTTTATGGATCAATTGGCTCAAGAGAACTGTGAAAATACAAATAGTAATGATTATACTTGTGTGTATTTTTTTATACTCTACTTTTGCTACATATTCCACGCTAAGTATTAAACTGACCGAATTCAAAATTAGGGGTAATTGAGTTAGATACATTGTAACCCTCATTTCAATGCCATCTATAAAATTATGCTACGAATTATTAAAAGAACTAGTGTTTTCTTGCCCCTCCAAGTTATGGACTTACTTTAAGTTTACTTTAAGGTTACTTTAACACTCACGAGTTTTGTAAGCGTTCCAGTACGCTTTATTGCAATTTGCGATAAAACAACTTTTTTTAGTTTAGTCACTTTAAAACTAATCGGGCGTATAGCTTTATAGATTACTATAATGTAAACAATAATATTCGTCATATAAAAGAGTAACGTGTTGAAATCGAACTGAATTTTTACTAATTTTATTAACATCACATTTTTCATCACCCCCGGGTCGGGTCCCTAGACTTTACGCCACTATCTCTGTATGTAAAATAATTCTATCAAAGTTATTTTTCAAGATATATTTATGAGGGATTATTTTGTTGCAGTGCATGGCGCGAGCACTTTACGACAACATAGCGGAGTCACCGGACGAGCTCGCGTTCCGGCGCGGAGATCTACTCACCGTGCTGGAACAAAACACTGGCGGCAGCGAGGGTTGGTGGCTGTGCTCACTGAGAGGAAGACAGGTGAACTTATTATTCAACTGGTTAAATAATTAGGTTATTATTTCTGAGTGTTGTGTTATTTGGCAAGATCTGCATACTGCCACAGTAGAGCAAGTTGCGACTTTATTATGCAGGATACGAAACTATTAATCATGAACAGATGTCATTTTTTCACCAGCGGTTTGACTGTACGACACAGGTAAGCAAACCCCGGGTAGGCACTAATGAGTTTTTCTGTTAAAATGTCTTGATTTTTGCAAATTATCACACGCTTTTCAGTGAAGAAAACGTATGAGAAATCCTGTATATCTCTAGAATCGAATAGAATAGAACATAGAATAGGATAAATAACTTTTAACAGGCTTTATGTATGAACGTATGTGACCGACTCTTTTGAATTTAATTTTGGTACCTATTTTATATGGATAGATTTAATTTAAACTTTCTACCCTTATTAAGAATTGATGACAATGCAATAATTTAAGAAAATTGTCTCATTTTTTTCTTTTTTTTTACTATAATGCAAATATTTTTAGTTATCATTTTAATTCTTTATGCTATAAAAACATTTTTTTAGTTTTTTAAACTATGTGTATTTTAATTAATTATAGGGAATATGTCCTGGAAACCGATTGAGGATTGTGGCAGGAGTATTCGATGCAAGCTCCGCGATGCAAAGGCGGCGCACTCGGACTCCTGCGCCAGTTGCACATCAACCACTGCCAGCACAACAGACACCAGCCTTTACAAAAGTAAGTTTATAAGTATGTTTTTTATAGGACGTCAAATTCAAATAATTCTTTATCCAAGTAAACTTTTAAACAAGTGCTTTTGAATTGTGGTTTGGAGAGCTGCTCTTTGCGAAAGATTATTCTTCTTTCACAAGGTCGTAGAGTAGCTATATATCCACGCGTTCTTATCATTTATGCAATCCTCAATAGTATAGTAGGCCTTCTGTATCGGCCTTCTCTGAATACTTTTCTTCAAATGCTGTAATGGCAAAGCTAAAATCGATTGCGAAATTTTATTTCAGAATCTACCATAATACCAAATCTCACAAACGGCTGACGAACTTTTGTATGGTGCAAAGATTACATTCTTTGTCTATTATATACAGTGCCTATTTTTTATAAATCTGTGTAGTTTTATGCGCAAAAAGTATATTGCTAAAAACATATATACAATTCTAACGTTGATATAATTACTTCTGTAACACAAGTTTCCTGATGCATACTGCGCCGTAAAGCACACTGTGAAATAAATTGAGCAAATAAAACCTCATAAGGACTCATTCAACTTGCCGGTAAACCCGCCTAAACGTAATTTGGGTAAAACTATAGGATGAAAAACAAACTTACGTGACTGAATTCGCATTGTCACGTTCTTGCTCATTCGAAAATCTACGCTAACAGGGGAATTCGTTTGATTTTTCAATGCCAGGAGGATAAATACTATGTATATTTATCATCGTGACATTGGACAATTATTTATCACAGTTATAATTGTAGTTAGTCGCGATACAACCTAGAAGGGTTTGGGCATAAGCGATGGCTTGAAGAAAAAATATGTTTTTCATAATTTGTTTACAAGTGACGATATCGCAAAAAGGGAAATTTTTGGGATTTAGATTGGGATTTGACTACGTAAGAAATGCGATCCTTAATTAACGACACTTTTGTAGGTAAATAGAGTAGAGATGTAAAAGAGAATATTCAAAATAAAGGTAAATAAAAACAGTAACGTAAAGTATGTGTTTTATTTACTTATTGACGTCGACGACTCTACCCTTAGTAAAATTTCTTACACTATGTGTAAATCTGATCTAAATATGTCATTTATTAAGAATTCTTATTCCATTATTGTTTTCTTTTTCAGATTGAAGAGTGTTCACATTACGATGTACCTAGAGCACCGATGCCCGTGCAACGTATAATCGGTACCTACGATTGCCCAAGGCTGGCTACAGACTTGTATGACGCACCGCGAGCGCCGCGGCCGGCAAGCGCTGACTCAGCGTGCAGCGGTACCGGGTCATTAACATCGGCTACATCGAGTGCATCGGCGAACTCCGGCAGTTCTGCACATTCGGCACACTCTGCCGCTTCTGCCTCTAGCACATATGACGTGCCGAGATCCCGTGCACTACCTTTACCTTGTGATGCAGCACTAGAAGCTCTTGAAAGGTTGCAGGTAAGACCGATACTTAATGAAACACTGGCATCTGTAAGATCAGTGCAATTTCTCAACATAGTCGAATAATGAGCTATCTTTTGTAACTATTAATAAGAGCACTAGGAGTTTTTCAAAACATAGCGCTTACTAAAATTTTACACCAAATATTTTATAAGACAAAAACAACTTGTCAAAAAGTGTCACTTCAACCCAGAAGAATCAACCATTGTACATATTCTATTTTTCACTTTTTATTTTATTTTTATACTGAAATAATATTTCATGTCAACTGAAAGGGGATTCTTTAAAATACGTTATTTTCAAGCTGTCGTACATAAACACAGAACTGATGCTAATATCGACAAACTTATTAGTATAATCAACACCATATCTTACCGAGTTTGTTTTATTTCTAAATACTAAAATATATCATTCGCTTCGCGATTTAGATGAAATATTGAAATATCTAATCAATTAATTTTATGTAATAGGAGGAAGCGTCAGCAGCAGTATCACGTCTTCTTTCGTACGTGTCACCTGGCTGGCGACGGCGTGGGGCGTTGCGACCGCGCGTCCTTGACGTTCGCGTGGCGGGCGCCCGACTTAGGGCCGCCCTTCACGACCTTGCCGTTTTCGCCGATGCCACACTGGCCAATGCACATGATGCTCAAGACAAAGGTACAATCACCAACAAATTTGCACTTTCGATACTTCGGTTTTATAGATCTTTTCACATAAAGCTGTAAAAAAGTGCTTTAAATTGTAAATTCTACTGCTATTTCGGAAAATTGCTCGTGCCGAGAACACCTAACACAAAATTCTGCGATTGCTCTTTTGAAGGCCCATAAGAAAGGGGGCTATGGGCCTTATAAGAAAGCTCAGAGTCGCTCAGCGGGCGATGGAGCGAGCTATGCTCGGAGTGTCTCTACGAGATCAAATCAGGAATGAGGAGATCCGTAGAAGAACTAGAGTCACCGACATAGCTCAGCGTGTCGCGAAGCTGAAGTGCCGTTGAGCGGGGCACATAGCGCGGAGGACCGATGGGCGCTTAAGGTGCTGGAATTGTGCACACCGGAAACGGAAAGCGAAGCGTCGGTAGACCCCCTACGAGGTGGACAAACGACCTCAAAAAGGTCGCAGGGAGCCACTGGATCCAGGCGGCGCAAGATCGTGTAGTATGGCGATCCCATGAATAGGCCTATGTCCAGCAGTGGACGTCCATTGGCTGACGAAGAAGAAGCTGTTTTGAAAATATAATTCTTATAATTACATTACATATCGTCATCGTACTTGTATAAGGTTGAATAGAAGCACACATTTTTTACATTTTTACAATCAGCAATAGCCTTTCTGTATCAACCTTCTTATATTTATATTAAACGACTGAAATACCTAGGCAAAAATTGATTGATAACACATTATAGATTTCCAATAGGCTTTATAAAAATACTCATAAGGAAAACTAGTTCAGAAATTATGTAATAATACAAGTGTTTTTCTCAATGGATTCACTGGTGGTGTTTATTTTAAAGTTATTTGTTTCCTTAATAACATAAACAAAAAACATGCTATTGTTTTTGTACGTTACTATCATGAGTATGGAAAAATGGAGGAAAATATGAATACAAATTATATTCGTAATTGAGAAAACTGACAAATAATATATCTGAGCTCAATAGCAATTGCTTTGTATAATGTATAAGATCAGAGTTCGGCAACGCAGCTCCTGCATGCGCATTACGCCCAATAAATTTAAGTGCGCCTTTAAACTATTGTTAATTTAGACAAGAAATTAAAAAATGAACATGTTTTATAAAATATGAATATTTCAAAAAATACAAGGCGCCCGCCATGCATTTTTAATTTAGTATTTCACTCTTTACATTACTAACGTTGCCGACCTCTGTATTACATCATAATTAATGTTCATTTCTCTTAGCAATTATAAGAGAACTAGAAATATTAAAAGATTTATTCTTTCTCGGCAATTTCCTGAACTAGCAGTAGAATTGACTATTCAAAAACACTCGTTAACAAGTTTACGTAAATAAAGAATGATTTAAATTTAATCATCATCCTCCTGCCCTTATCCCACTCTAAGTGGGGTTAGCACAACATGTTATAAAACATGTCGTCACATGATTCGGCTATGTATTTTACGACCGGCCGCCTGCCTGACGTCATCTTACCTTAGTCGTATTTTACGACCCCTCGGTAAGAAAGAGGGTGGTCTATTCTACACAACCGGATTCCACACGGTGGGTCAACTCACCTTAGTCGCCTTCCATAAATTTTCTTGTTATTTCCGTGTATCCTGTGTATGATTAAGTCCAACTTTTAATTAATATTATCATTATCATCTTCCTATTCATATGCCACTCTAAGTGGGGTCGGCACAACATGTTACAAGCATGTTGTCACATCATTTGGCTATGTATTTTACGACCGGCCGCCTGCCTCACATCAACTTAACTTAGTCGTATTTTACCACCCCTAGGTAAGAAAGAGGGTGGTCTATTCTAACCAGATGCCACACGATGGGTCAAGTTACCTTAGTCGCCTTTTACACCTCGGTAAGAAATGAGGGTGGTCTATTCTACTCAGCCGGATACCACACGGCGGTTAATGTTTTAATTTGAATGTTACATACTTTATTCGTTTTATCAGGTATCGCAGTGAAACTACGGCCGCTTGTAAAGGCACTCAAAGATGCAGAGCGCATAACGCACGAGGCAACAAGCGCGTTAGATGCGGGCGATTGGGCGCCGGAGCGTTTGGAGCGCGACCGCGAGCCGACGGACGGTACGCAGGACGCCTTAGATCAGCTCGTAGCTTGCGCTCGCTCTTTGACCGAAGACGTAAGGCGTGCTGCCTCGTTCATACATGGAAACGCGTCGCTGTTGTTTAGGTCAGTATACGATACTTCCGACCATCGAAAATATAGGCGTCCAAAAAGCGTCTTGTATGACCCTCCCCCCCCCCCCCCGACGATCAAATAACGATCGCCAACACAGATACACGTAATACACACACACAGCGTCTTCGCCGGCGAAGACGAGGTCCCAGTTTTCTGACGTCGGTCGGTCGTGGCTTCTCGCCACCCTTCCGACGCCGCAATGACTAATCTAAGTCACACCATCAGTCCTCCACTACACGTCGCCCTAAGCCGTGGTCCGGCCTCACAGGAGGCACCCTTAGGACGACGTTCCCCGACGCTAGTAGAGCTTCTGCGCTCTACTCCCTGCATTTCGCAACCTCGGCGATGCTCTGCGCTCGCCAGTCCCGCCCGGTGACGCTGTAAAAGCCATTAGGGCTAACAGCATACAGTCAGTTCGAAAAAAAAAAAAAAGTATACGATACTAAGCTACTCTGAATTGGAAGACTAACAAATATTCCAAAACAATATCGTTATTGTAGGATTATAAAGTCATGCCAAAAACGAAACATTGTTACGCTAATAGTGGGATATAAATATACACTACTTGCTATATTTGATCGTGATTTTATTTTATTTTATTAGACACAAAACACTACAAACTAAAATGTACACATATTTTTCAAATTTATAATTTTGCTTACCAAAACTTGCATGTTCATATACTAAAGAGAGAAAGAAATACATGTTGCAACGAAAAACTAATTCTAAATTAATGCTAAGCGATATAGTATAGTAATCTAATCAAAAAATGTGATAATTGTATAAAGCTTTGTTCAAATTTAGAAATAATATTGCGGCTAACAATTATCTCAAAAAACCCGATAGCTAGGGAGCGAAGCTCTGTAATGACCAAACTAACCACAGTTTAAGCAAACCTGGCTCAATAGTGCCGTTTAAGTTTAATTTTTCCATGAAATATTTTCAAACCTCTATTTTTATTTAGTTGCTGTGATAGCCCAGCGGTGAGACCGTACAATTCTTTTGAGTGTTATTCTATTTAAACTTATGTGTCTAATTGATAATTGCAATTTATCACATGCTTTCCGGTGAGGGAAAACATCCGGCCGGTACTTTACTTTATCAATATCAAACGTCTTGGAACAAAAAAATGTCGACAGTAAATAAATTTTTTAATTTACCTTTCTTTGGCGATGTATATAATAGACAAAGTAGGAACCGACATAAGCTTGCGGCTCCTGCTTTGCGCCTTGTAAGAGTACGTAAGTCGTTTGTGGGTTTGGGTATAAGATACTATAACAAAATTCCACAATCAATTTTAACTTTGCCATTACAGCAATTTAAAAATACTGTTAAAAAGAGGCTGATACAGAAAGTCTATTATACCGTGGAGGCTTACATTGATGATAAGAATGCGTGGATATAGCTGCTCTTTGACCTTGTGCAGGATAGCTATGACAAAATGTAATTAGTATTAAGAATCTTCTTTTTTAAAAGAGCTCCACCGAGTTTCTTGCTGGCTCTTCTCGGTAGGACGGCTTTCCGAACCAGTAATAGAGTCGACGATTCAAAAGCACTTGTTTACAAGTTTATTTGAATAAAGAATATTTTGAATTTGAATTTGAATTTGCAGGCGATCACCGGCAGTTCCCGAACACGAATGGACTGAAGAATATGACTATGTACGACTGGAGTCTAGAACAGCGGTGGGCAGACGAAACGCTGAAATTCGTGCCGCATTGCCCGACAAACTACGGGCGTCCTTCGACGCGCTCGTCAGAGACGCTGACCATGCGGGCGAGGTCAGTAATTTTTTTAATTACGAGTAATAAAAATCCTTCCGCCCGGACTTCTTGACTTGACTATTACCTGACTCCCTGGTACTTAATACTAACAAATTTATATTATCTGGGAGAGGACGGGGACTCCAAGATACGGGTTTGTATAATAAACTTAATTAGGAGTTCTCGGCAGAAAATTTGTTTGGTGCAATATTTCCACAATAAAATATTTTGGTTTTATACATAGCATAGTAGTATAACCCTTCTCACAAATAGATACATGTATACTTATTATAAAACAAAGTCCCAAAAAGCTGTCTGTATGTAATCGATTTTTTCAAAATCTACTGAACGGATTTTTGTACGGTTTTCACCAAAAGATAGTGCCGTACTTCCGGATGGTTTAAGTAAATAGTACATATCAGTATTATGTAAATTATGTTGTAGAGATTGCGCAGTTGTTACTAATCAAGTGTAAATACATGAACGTGTCCTTAGTACGAGTTTACTTAACTAAAGTTCAATCTACAACTTGATTGTATTAACTTTATGTGACCTTACATTTCTTGGCTTTCCAAATTGATTGTACATTTATTTCTTTTAGTCCGTCCTAACTTTTTACATTTTTAAATATTTTTAATGATATAAAAAAAAATATATAAAAAATCGTCGTCCCGCGGAAGCGGGGCAATACCTAATCTACCGGTGACTAAGGCTCCACAGTGAGAAACTTCCTCACAATACATGCCGTTTCGAGTAATACCGCCTTCTGTTTTTGTACTCTTAATCTAACTATTAAGCGAAAGCCTCTGAAGATGTTGTGAATGCAAATAAATCCAAATGTCTGCAATTCGTGTTACCAAACGTAATTAGGTCAGACATAAAGTTAGAGATTAATAAACAGATACTAAAGATAGAAAATACAACTAAATTTTTGGGGCTCACTTTGGATGATAAACTCCAATGGAGCACCCATATATCTGTCCTCGCAGGAAGACTTAGTTCCGCCGCTTACGCTGTTAGAAAAATTAGACATTTAACCGATGTTGAAACAGCGCGACTTGTTTATTTTGCTTATTTCCACAGCATTATGTCATATGGAATAATGCTGTGGGGTAAAGCGGCCGATATAGAAAAGATTTTTGTTGCCCAAAAAAGAGCCATACGGGCTATCTATAATATGAAGCAACGTGAGTCCCTTCGCGAAAAGTTCCAAGAAATAGGCATACTGACTGTAGCATCACAATATATATATAGTAATATTCTATTTGTACGAAAAAATATAAGTACGTATAAAACAAAATTTGATGTATATCATAGACATACGAGAGGTCACAAACAGCTTGCGATACCTGCGTCGCGACTCAGCAGAGTTAGCAACTCATTTGTTGGTCTCGCTATTCGCTTCTATAATAAAATTCCTCAATCCATTCTAGACCAGTGTACAGAAAGATTCCAATCAAGTGTAAAAAATATGCTTATACGTAAAGCATATTACAAAATTGAAGATTATTTGGTTGATAAGAAAGCCTGGATTTGAAAATCCTTTCAGCTTCATACAAGACAGCGGTTGAATAATAATTGAAAATATTTAAAAGATTGACCGCCGAGTTTCTTGCTGGTTCTTCTCGGTAAGAGCAACATTCCGAATCAGTTGTAGCTTGACGATTCAAAAGTGCCTGAAATGGTTTATTTGAATAAAGATTATTTTGATTTGATTTGTTGTTATTGTACTATTATTAAGAAATGTGCATAACATGTCTTATCATTTTACGTTTACCGCAGGTTAGTGCAGTAGCCGCTGCTACCAGATTACCTCCAGACGACCGACAGCTGGCTGCCTTCTACGCAGCCCAAACAGCCACGTACGGTGCCCACCTTTCTACGGCCGTTGAAGCATTCCTACGAACCATAGAAATGGGACAACCTCCTGATGTCTTCCTAGCTCATGGCAAATTTGTTGTTTTGAGCGCTCATAGAATAGTTCATGTCGGCGACACTGTGCACAGGTACGTGCGTTTAATGAATTTTTTGTATAGTGCTGCAGATTCCGTACATTTCTCAAAACTAATTGTTCCACTATTTTGTTAGAGAAATATATTATAAAAGTAAAGTAAAGTAGCGGCCTGTCACAATCCCACTGCTGGGAATAGGCCTCCTCTATTCGTTTCTGGAGAGAAGGGAATAATATATTATAAATAATAATAAATATATGGGAGACTTACACACATGGTCGTCCATCCCTAAAGTAACTTAATTATTTGCATTACGGATGACGGACAACTGGCAAATATACTAATTTTTTATATATGTATTTCAAATTCTATATGTATATAATTTGAAATACATATTTAAATACAAATACACACCCAGGCTCGAAGAAACAACAAATTGTTTATAAAAAATGTTGGCCCTCGGCGGGAATCGAACCCGCGACCCACGGAGCTGAAGGCAGGGTCACTACCCACTGCGCCAACGGGCCAGTCATTATATTATACTGCTACAACTAAAAGAAGGAATCAATTGTTTGTTCCGAAACTGATTAAGCGCATCATAATCAAAATCATATCTAAATATTAAAAACTTTCTTACATCTATTTTAGCTATATTCAATAGATATTGTGTATAATACCAGATAAGTAGTGTAAAACGACGCTGTGATAACAAGAAAACACTCGCACTGTACAAAGAAAACTGACTGATCATTTATTGTGTACTCCCTTTTTATACATTAATGTTCGCGCTAGCAACACGAATTAGCGGATAATATACAGTAAAACGATACTTCCGGAATGTTAATTCACATTACATTCCGGTTGTTAGATACATGTAAATTAAGTAAATAGTTAAAGTAGTTTTATACAATTTTATGTAAATTATTTGAGCTATAATTAATTATTAAGTGATAAAACGTTTATTAAACATTCATGTATATTAGTAAGGTGGCGCCACAATCGCTGGCGCCGAAATATTATGCAAGAGTCAATCAATTACTGATATAAATATAAACAATTATTATTCAATTTTAAAATCACAACAAATTAATAGATGATATATGAAAAACAAATTAACAATAAACACTTGATTACAATATTGGGATATCAATACGTCACTGGATGTGACGTATTCGTTAGCTGCTACTCGTGTGTTAACAGTAGCGTTATAAAAAATGTTACGTTGATAAAGCATCGCTTATCTAGTACAGCATAGAAAGGCTTTGTTTTGTTCTAAATGCGATTATTTTTATTACAGAAGTGCGCAACATTCCGGTCTTAAAGCTAAAATTCTTCGATGCTCCGATGCATTATCAGACGCCCTAGCTGCAACAGTAGCAAAAACCAAAGCGGCCGCATTACAGTTCCCATGTGCAAATGCTGTCGCGGAAATGGCTGAATCTGCGCGAAATCTGGCATCAAGAGCTCAGGACTTACGAAGAGCTTTAGTGCGAGCCGCGGAACCTCCTCAGGATTCAACACCAGCTACCACCGTTCCACCGTCATCGACCACGACCCCCCTCACCCCGCTAACCCCTCTAGCACCACATACCGTTGGCACACCATCGCTTCCCGTGTTATAAGCTATATTCAAAGCTTATAGCAGAATTGAAAAGCTGTGATCATAGGCTTAGCTCGAGGGTAGGCGATCCAGGACAAAATCCTGATAATTCGGGTTCTGGCATAGAAGAATATTAAAGTGTGGTTCTATCAGAAGAGATCGTAAAAGTATTTGCTTCAAGTCTAATATAGGACAATGCGTCACTGTTCCTTAAGGCTTGGCAGAATTTAGGATTTAACTGTTCAGAAAGCATTAGACGTACGTGTATTTACTGGATGTTATGATTTGTGTCGGTTCGTTGCTGCTAGATTTTGGGAACTGATTTGATTGTGTACTTAAGTGTTTTATGATGAGTGATGGCTAAGTTAATTGTGTATACTGGTTTGGATTGAAAGTAGAAACGTGCTGGACACCGTATATTGACCAATTTGGAGGCTGGTATACCTCAACAAATACATTACCAAAGACAACCGAGTTAAACGCACACTATAACGACGTAGACTGCCAAACGAACACACTATTGAAAGTTTCTATTAAATATTAACAATTATATTATACAATAAAACTAAGGCTGCCGGTTGGGTTTATTTGGAATGGTTTTCGAATTTATAAACGCAAGTTTAGATTGCTGGATGCTCATTTGCTGTAGTGAGTTGAGTTGTCCGTCCAATTTTATATAATATTGCAACAAGTAATATAAATGTAGCCTATGAATTTAATGCGTGAGTCGTTATACTTAACACGCGTAAAACGTTGCAAAATATGCTTGCAACGGGTGGTTAAATTATAAGGGCCGACGTTGAATGTGAACCACACCTAAACGTCAAGTTTTTTTTGCATTTCATTTGACATTTCCTAAGTTCAAACTAACTCAAATTAAACCATGGAAAGAGACACAAAAGTTCTCAAAAGTTGAAAATGGGCGTTCAAATCAAAATGCATATCATGCACTTAGTGATTTTTTCGTTCAATTTAATCGTCCAAATGTGCGTACAATCGGAAAAATTGTGCAAAAATTTGAGCAAACTGGGTCTGTAGGAGATGTGAAAACACCAGTACATTCTCGTACAGCTCGTAATGCATAATTCGGCACATTAACGGCATAGCACCTCAATTATGCCTCAGCGTCATCAAAAATTTGGACCATCGGATGGCATAGCATATTATCATAATAAAAAGAAATGAGAATTTAATAATTTGTATTTTATTCAAAATCAACATCGGCCCTTAAAATTTAACCACCCAATATATAATATCCATTGAAAACCTACTGTTTCTATCTACAATTTCGGTTAGTCACGTAATTTTTCTACCGTAATAATTTTATACGTACTTTCCAATATTCAACGGGAAAGTATACTTTAATATAGATTTAACGCTATATTGTGATGTTATTATAAACTAAGATTAGATAACTTTGAGCGCTCTTAAATTTTAATGTTCCTTGGACATAACTAATAGAAGGTACAATTTTTGCTCATTTTAATATGTGACTATTAATATTAAGTTAACTACATCAAATTATAACGACTGATTCTTAGTTAACAATTCGACGCAACAGTTATCTTTAAATGACATGTTAGAAGTTTCAATCAATTTTTGAACGAACAAAAATGACAGCGTGTCTTTTTCTATAAGGCATTTATTTATGTTAGTTATTGAGGAAATGCTAGGAAATAATTTAAGATTAGGGACTCGATGTATCGATGATAAGACAACCTTTATGTGTAATGTGAAAGGTGTAAAATCAACGCGATTTGACGGCAATTTTTATTAAATACGAGACAACGAGAGCTGTTTTGTGTTATTAGCAAGTTATTAAAGATATTGGGGATTTTCAAGTTCTCTATCTGAGGCGAGATTTGATCATAGAGCTATTATACTAAAGTATGGCACACAGGCCTGTACGTGTGCGTCACAATAAATAATGAGGTAAGATTAAACTCGTATCTTTGTCTAATTACACATAAAAAAGAGAGACAGATATATTCACCCTCATTTGTAATATGGCACATTTTAGGCTTGCTTCCCTGCTCTAGTATAATAACTATGGGTATGAGAAATATCTAATTAAACGTAATTTATTAACGACCTGACGTCGTCAATTTTATTATCATTTTTTAACGCCTTAATATCCACAAAAGCCCAAACGACTTTAATTGAAAGCGGACTAACAATTATGTCTATTTTTAACATCAACGTTAAACTTTCTTTAACAACAGCAGGCCTACCATGAACTCTTATTGCGACTCAATTGAAGACGTAAACTAAATTGTTTTGCTTTTTCATACCATGACGTCTTAAAGGCGCACACTTAAAGTCGTTGCCGAATGATCGTTCGGTATGCGTCTTAAAAAAAAATTGAGTAAAAGAGACAGAGTTATCTATAGTTCATATAACGTTGTCCTTTTCAAACACACTTCATGGTACGAAAAGAAAGCGGTTGGGTTTAGGTACTGACTTTGAATTGAATCGTTTTCTAAGTCCATGGTAGGCCTACAGATAACTTATTCGATATGTTCTTCGCCGAATAACATTAGTCAAATAACTCTATCGACATTTCTAAACCCATCCACGAATGACTGACGTGTAACCAGTTACCCATAAGTCAACTTAGCAAACTAGAAAGTTGTCTTGATCCTATTAAAGACAATAGAAAAAAATATATATATACCGTTCCAAATTGTAGTGGTTTAATAGATAGTCTTATGTCAGTCGTTTGTTGAACTTCTTGGGCTTAACTGTACAACTATATTGTTATTTTATATAATTTGCCGTAGATACAATATATCAATGTAAAAAGCATGTTGTAAATTAGCAATGTGTAATATATTGCCTAGATGTCGTAGTTTAGTTAGGTATAGATGAAATTGTACAAATGCATATTAAAGTAATAATTTTATTAATGAATTATAATTTAATCATCTTATAAAGCGCAATGAAATAAAAATATACAAATTTTCGTATTTAAAACATGTTTTATTTCGATCATTAACATCTTTTTTCTGCTTTACGAAACAAATTATTTAAACTTTTAATACCTTTTTTTTCAGCGAGTATAAGAAACGAAAAATATAATGCATACAAAGACTTAGATTTTTCAAAGTTTTCAATTATTTAATTATACTTTTAAATGTAACCGGCTATATGTGTCACATACTTTTTCCTGCGTAAATAACGTAATATTTTTAATTCAATTAATTAAATTATTTTGAACATAAAAGCAGTTCAAAAGTAATAATAAAATTATTTTGCTATATTCCGCGATACAGTAAATAGAAAATATATATAGTGTTAAATGTATAGTGGACTATCCGTTTTTTCATACCCGATTCGTGCAGGATTCATAAAAACACATGCACAAACCTCCACCACTGCCACCACAATACACAAGCACTACACACGTTCACTATCACAAACTCAACAATCGTTTCGCTCCGCAACCGAAGCATCATCAGGATAGACTTCACGACAAAATCGCAAAGCAGTTATCGTGTATTAATTGATTCTTTAGTACGTTTTCTAGTACGATTTATAATTAATAATAGATTTTTCAGACTTATCAAAAGCTGGTTTATATTAATAATGAATCTTTACTAATATTATATAGAGGAAAGATTTGTATGTTTGTTTGTATGTCTGTGTGTGTATGTTTGTAATGTTTCACGCAAAAACTACTGGATCGATTTCAAAAATTCTTTCACCATTGGAAAGCTGCTTCTTCACTGGGCAACATAGGCCAAGTCATTTAAAAAAAAATAGGGATCCCTTATAAAATTGTAATAAGTTGTGAAAAATTCAGTCGTAAACATCTTTCATCACGTGCGTTGCGGAAACTATTGAGGATAGAACAAAAAAAAATTACAGTATTATAGAACATATATATCCACAGAAAAGTCCACGATACCACATGTCTAAATAGTATAGTTATACCAATATAAGTACTTTTTTACATTGTAAAAGTTGATAAAATTGTCGGCAATAATCATTCATATCTTTGTATTAATCCTTATCCATTAAATGATATTTTATTAAAATCTGTATCAATACCTGTAAAATACTTTTTAAATCATTAAAATCCGACATCCCAATAAATATTTGGGATTTTAAGAATATAAATCGAAAGAAAATAATGCCATAGAAAATTCATTGTAGCGACCGTTATAGCAGGGCCTGCATTTGGTGATTTAGATCTTATTCCAAAAATACTAATAATACCCTTTTTTAAATAATTAAATAATCTACAAATAAATCTATAGTCTGACTTCGTAGACTTTCCACTACCACGAGATCGGTATTGACGCGGGTGAAACCGCGGGGCATTGCTAGTTAATAAATAAAAACTGATAAAAGTGGACAAGCGCGAATAAAAAATAATAATGACACGCTGTTTTGCGAAATTCTAAAATGTGTACATTTTTGTACATGTACACATCTGTTTGTGTACATTGATTTCATCCAACAACACGTGTTATCTTAAAAACAGGAAAAAAAAATAGGGTATAACAAAAGTAATAATAAAATTATTTTGCTATAATCCGCGATACAGTAAATAGAAAATATATATAGTGTTTAATGAATAGTGGACTATCAGTATTTTCATATCCGATACGTGCAGGATTCGTAAAAACACATGCACAAACCTCCACCACTTCCACCACAATACACAAGCACTACACAGGTTCACTATCACAAACTCAACAATCGTTTCGCCCCGCAACCGAAGCATCATCAGGAGATAGACTCCACGTCGTTTGATTGATGTGTCGTTTTGACGTTGGATTGTTGAGTTTGTGATAGTGAACCTGTGTAGTGCTTGTGTATTGTGGTGGAAGTGGTGGAGGTTTGTGCATGTGTTTTTACGAATCCTGCACGTATCGGGTATGAAAATACTGATAGTCCACTATTCATTAAACACTATATATATTTTCTATTTACTGTATCGCGGATTATAGCAAAATAATTTTATTATTACTTTTGTATTGTGGATCTCCGCAAAGTAACGCCTAATTCTATAAATTATATAAAAAATAGGGTAGTAAATATAATCGATTTTTTAAAAACCGTTTTTCTATGTTCAGAAAACGGATTATTAAAAATCGATTACAATAATAAAATAATCGATTAATATAAAAATTTATTATTATTTTTCGACATTTGTTTGATTTGACATTCTTATCATACAGTAGTTAGTAGGTAGTTGACTTTCATATAATAGTAGGTGTTTTGTATAAATTCACGCGCGCGACCGGCCGGATCAACGACCTTTCTGCATTCTATTGTTGACGCGAGCGCCGATACTTAGTCTTTATTGTATAACGCACACGCGTAATTATGCGTTTTGGGTGTGGTTTTTAGATTTAGTGACGCGTTCAATCGGTGAAGCGTTTTGAGAAGACGCGACCGTCCGCGGTTTTAGTGCGCGTTCGGGTTAATGTTCCCCGATATGGGACGATTCAATAACGCGTGACCTTATGAAGGTTGTGTGCACACCGCGTGTTATTTGTGTTATTTAACCGCGTTGGCGAAGTGTATACTCTGGGAGAAATAGACAGTACGTGTCCGTGGAAGACTGCTGAGGCGAGCCAACGGGTTCGGGAATCGGCCAAGTACATACAAGCGCACACACACACGTACACGCAGTGATTCATGAGGCCGGACCGCATACAGCTGACGGCCGCATAAGGTAGGTTGAGACGCCGAGACGGCGGGCCCAGGTCACGGAGGTTGTTTCATCCGCCCGCACGTTTGTGTGGAACAGTAGGTGATATCGCATATTATTTCAGGTATTCGAATTGTTGCAAGTACTCTTGAGCCTGTTTTTCCCGTTCAGTATATTGTAAGGCGGGGTGTCCTGGAGACAGTTTCATTTCCGCTGCAACCGCGTTCAATCTCGCAGCTCTCAAACGTAAAGACGTTTGTAAGGCTCTTGATTCCCGTTCAGTCGCTTCAGCTTGTAATGCTTCTTGAATCCTCTGTCTTTCTAACTATTAAATATATAAAAGTAGTTATAAAATGATTTTGCTATAATCCGCGATAAAGTTAATAGAAAATATACATATTACTAGCAAACAGTGGTGTCTATCTCCTGATGGTGCTTCGGTTGTGGGGCGAATCGATTGTAGAGTTTGTGATAGTGAACGTGTGTAGTGCTTGTGTATAATGGTGGCGGTGCTGAAGGTTTGCGCATGTGTTTTAAGAATCCTTCATGTATCGGTCATGAAAAAACGGACAGTCACACATTTAGCACTATATATTTTTTCTATATACGTTATCGCGGATTATAGCAAAATAATTTTACTATTCCTTTTGTATTATGGATCTCCGCAAAGTTACGCCTAATTCTATAAATTAATAATTAAATTAAAATATATTCTTAATTATAATTGACTTTTACAAGCACTTTCAAAATTGTACTGAAATTTTATTTTGATAGGAAAATGACGTGTGGTATCCGGCTGAATAGACCACCCTCATTTCTTACTGAGGTGTCGTAAAAGGCGACTAAGGTCAGGCAGGCGGCCAGTCGTAAAATACGTATCCCAAATCATGTGACATGTAATATATTGTGCCGACCCCACTCAGATGGGATAAGGGCAGGAAGTTGATTTTAATTTTGATAGGAAAACGTTATCTTATATATAAAATTAGCGGATAGATAGATGACACTTACTCCCAGAATTTCCTAGAGACATTCAGGTTACTTGCTAGTAACCATAGCAAGTGATAGCCCAGCGGAGAGACCGTGCGACCCTTTCGAGGGGAACACGAGTTCAAACCCGGGCAGGCACCAATTGTTTTTCTTTAAATTTCAGTTTTTCTATTAAAACTCATGTGTCTAATTGATAATAGCAATTTATCACACGCTTTCCGGTGAAGGAAAACATCGTGAGGAAACCTGCATTTCTCTAGAGAATTCTCGAGATATATGTAACCTACCAATCCGCATTGGAGCAGCGTGGTAGGTCTTAGCTCCAACCCTTCTCTCCAGAAACGGAGAGAGGAGGCCTATTCCCAGCAGTGGGATTGTAACAGGCCGCTACTTTACTACTTTACTATTCAGGTTACATCAAAAGCATGTGATAAATTGGAAATCTCAAGTAAACACAAGTTAAAATAGATTCATTGGTGCTTTACCTGGGGATGGAACCAATGACCTCATTGAGAAAAGCATACAGTTTCACCATTGGGCTATCACAGCTTATGTATTATTTATTTCAAATAAACTATTCACTTACTTTGGCGTTCTCCATTTGATACTTTAAAAGCTCAAGTTTCAATTTTATGACCTCCTTATGATTAAACTGATAACATGAACTGAAGTGGCTAACTGAGTCTGTAAAGAATTTATTATAAAAATTAATATTTTTATTATAAGATCATTTTTATAATAAATATTCTTATATATATTATATATATAAGAATATTTATTATAAAAATGATTGGAAATGTTTGGAAAGATGAATATATTTTATACTAGTAGTACTCGCAACTTAGTTTTCACCAACTTAAATAAGCTCGGTCATGCAAAAATAATTTTATTCACCACATCACTTCTTCTTCTTCTTTATTTTTTTTTATTTTTTTTTAGTTTATTAGACACACAAAACAGTTCACAACATGATTATAAACTAAAATGTATACATATTTTCCAAATTTATAATGTAGTATGTATTGATCTTGTAATAGCAAACAACTTATAATGTATATAATAATATTTTTTACCAAATTACTCTGTATTTTCTATTTAAAAACAATGAGGTGAGTAGCATTTTTTCATTTAGATTAATAATAAAAATTTAATGCAGCAAATTTCGTAAAGTTAGGTATCAAACTTTATTATGTAGTCCACTGAGATTGTGAGTGAATGTATGCAATGCTCGCGTATTGTTGTTTTTGATGGAATGCGGCATATACGGACACTCTATATTTAGCATTACATATCTTTTGTTGCGAATTAAAGCATAATAATATTTTCAATACATTGTTATATTTATTTCATACCGCCGTATGGTATCCGGCTGAGAAGAATAGACCCTCATTTCTTACCGAGGTGTCGTAAAATACGACTAAGGTAAGTTGACGTTACTCTGGCGGCCGGTCGTAAAATACGTAGCCAAATCATGTGACAACATGATTATAACATGCTGTGCCGACCCCACTTAGAGTGGGATAAGGGAAGGAGGGTGATAATATTATATTTAAGGAAATGTACCTATACCAGAATCTCCATTTAGAACTGTACTAAGCGGATCTGGTGTATCTTCATTTTCCTTAGCAACAGTATGGTTCATATCATGAAAATCTTGATGCTCATCGTCAGTGTCATCATCTGTGTCCATATCCTGCCTGTATTCTAGACGTGGTTCATCCTTTATTTTCTGTAAAATAAATAAAGTTTTCCAAAGATTTTCCGCTTAACCTTAAAAACAAAAAGTCGCAATTCGAAATTCGATAATAGTAGTTTATGATACTGTTGCATAATAAGGGTTCTTATAACACGAGTGTGGTTTAAAAAACGAGCCGCAGGCGAGTTTTTTTATAGTGTCACACGAGTGTTATAACCAAGTTATGTACAGTATCATACACTACTTTATCTACTCTCATACTATAATACGTAAAACGTACGTTTCCATTCCACGAACTCGTGGTAACATTTAATATAGTTGCTCCTAGATTTCGTCGGCAACAAGTTAACGGTCATGTTTGACGCAGCTTTCAGAATATCTGGTGGTGTACAATGACCACTATCCCCGCTCTCAGACATGTTTTTACACAAAAACTTATTTTTTTACAAACAAAACTAAATTTCGTTTAAACATTGAAAAGATTTTTTAAATGTCATATATTGGCGCCAAGGCGCAAACATCGATTGCGCATGCGTGTTGCGTCGCCGCGGACCATTCGTTGAAACCTTTTTTTTAAGGTAGAGGTTCAACCTCCTTGGTACAGCTGGAAGTTGTATAGGTGTATCGTTATGATTAAAAAGTTACATTATGATACAGGTGTCCATGCAAGACCTGTATCGTAATGAAACTTTTTAATTTTTAATTTTTGTTCTGTACGTAATGTTTGTCATAAGAATTTTGTTTTCAGTTTTATAATCTTTGTATTATAGTATCAGAGTAGATAAAAATTAATTAATTATTCAACACTGGCGCTGTATCGACATATAATAACTTTACCAGCATAGCAGTTTAAAAATTATACAGGGTCTTCGAGACGACTTACCGATACAAAAAAATAGGAACCATTATTTTAAAGTGATAATAAAATTATTTTGCTATAATCCGCGATACAGTAAATAGAAAATATATATAGTGTTAAATGTATAGTGGACTATCCGTATTTTCATACTCGATACGTGCAGGATTCGTAAAAACACATGCACAAATCGCCACCACTTCCACCACAATACACAAGCACTACACACGTTCACTATCACAAACTCAACAATCGTTTCGCCCCGGAACCGAAGCAGATAGACTCCACGACAAAATCGCAAAGCTTTGCGATCTCCGCAAAGTAACGCCTAATTCTATAAATTATTTTAAAAATTATATTAGAAAAAGGCTGATTCAGAAAGCTTACTGTACTATTGAGGATAACTTAGACAATAACAATGCGTGGATTACTACTCTTCGACCCGGTACAAGACATTAATAAGTATATGTAACTAGTGATAAGAATTATTATTTGAAAAGAGCAACTGCTGAGTTTCTTGTTGGTTCTTCTTAGTAGGAACAGCTTTCCAAACCAACAGTAGATGCTGACGATTCAAAAGCGCTTGTTTTCAAGTTAATGGAATAAAGAATATTTTGAATTTGAATAATTCGATAATCTTTTAAAAAAATTTCATGTCCCTACTGTTAACCGATATTTATATTTTGAAAATTCAAAATATACGTAAATATTTTCATTTTGGAAATAGAAAAAATATATTTATGCTATTTGTCAATCCCTATGTAAATGTGAATGCCGTAGAAAAAATTTGAAAGTTTTTAATTTAAAAAAATATTATAATTAATAAAAAAATGACCTTGTCAATATCATCTATAAAGGGTATGTGTTTGTTTTTAGAGAAATCCTTTTTCATTTTCACACTCCTGGCTAATCTTTTCATATTATGAAATTTAGTTCGTAAAACTTTTAAACTCCTCTTCTGTGGGCTATGTTTGTTAAATTTATTTGTTATCTGAAATAGAGTAGATTATTATCTTTTTAAAAGTACTCATAAGCACTTTAAGGCAACTTATAAGTATTCCTACACACACTCATGCACGCAAGCACGCGCACACAGCACGCGCGCACGCACACACACTCACTCACTCACACACACACTCACACACACACACAATATATACAATAAGCTCACAGGCGTTAATATTTTAATTTATTAAATTGATTATATTACATGTATATGAGCTATGGAAGGATGGAAGCTCCAAGTACAAGTATTACTTGCTAAAATGGAGCTTCTAATCACTAGATTAAATTTTAATAACATGTAAAAGTGTTTTTGTAAATAAATGTTTATAATAAAATAAAAATGATAGGAATCGACATAAGCTTGCGGTTTCTGCTTTGCGCATTGCAAAAGTACGTAAGTCGATTGTGGGTTTGGGTATAAGATTCTATAACAAAATACGGCAATCGATTTTGGCTTTGCCATGCAGCAGTTTAAAATACAAGGAAAAAAAGCTAATTCAGAAAGCTTACTATGCTATTGAGGCTTACTAAGACGGTAAGAATGCGTGGACAGATCTACTCTTCTTTCGTGTATAACAGAAATGTTACTAGTAATATGACTTATACGTTGAAAAGAGCAACCGCCGAGTTTCGTTCTGGCTCTTCTCGGTAGGAACTGCTTTCCGAACCAGCGGTAGAGTTGACGATTCAAAAGCACTGTTTACAAGTTTACTTGAATAAAGAATATTTGAATTGAAATTGAAAATATTGAAAATTTGGATCGACTACATATACTCTTAAGAAGTTTGTGTGAACTTTGCTCTCTACTCTACATTTGACACACTGAAAATGCTTCTGCACTCATGAATCACGGGGCTTATGAAAAGCATGATCCTGTAAAATCTGTAAGGGGCATACTGACAATTCATATAAAATATACGTAAAAAAATATGCTGTATAAAGCCCATACCCTAGACCATGCACTATTTTTCCTCTTTACAGCTATTCCTGTAGTTTCTTTATTAAATATTATATCCTTTTCTTCTCTGACGTACTTTAGTAGAAGGCTGCATTCTTGCGGACAAAAGTTTAATGACCTACTTCCTCTAAAACACAACAAAATTGCCCAAGAAAGTATATATTAAAAAATTTGTAATTCGTATAAATGACCTTTGATAACCCAGCGGTGAGACCATGGGACTCTAAAAACAAACATGGGTTCAAACCGGGCATGCACCAATGAGATTTTCCTATTAAAAGTCATGTGTCTATTTGATAATTGCAATTTGTCACACCCTTTTCGGTGAAGGAAATCATCGTGAGGAAGCGTGCATATCTCTAGAGAATTCTAGGGATATTTGTAACTAATCCGCATTGGAACAGTGTGGTAGGTCTTAGCTCTAATCCCTCTCTCAAAAAAACGGAGTGAGGAAGCCTATTCCCAGTAGAGGGATAGTAACAGGCCGCTACTCTTTAATGTGTATAACAAAATGAAACATATATAATTTACACAACGCTCACACATCAAAAATCATAATTTAATAGTAATTTTTATATCTTCTATACATAATAACTACTAATATGAGGTAGGTGAGGGTTTTCACCTCTTGTATATCACGCTACAAGCGCCTCAGCGATTCAGTAAAGCCGTTTGCCTATAGCTATTAGTCAAGATTTTCCATTACTAATTAATGATAAATAATAAACATGTAATATTTCCCCATAGTAATATCAAATTAAAGCCCGCCGTGAGATATCCGATTCAGTAGAAAAGACAACCGTCATTTCTCACCGAGGGGTCGTAAAAGGCAACTAAGGTATGTTGACCTGCCGCATAGTTTAGAGGTATATTTATTATTATATGTTAATCAATTCTATAAATTTCTATTACTCACGCACAAATATGTGATTGGGATATTTTTAATTAGTACTGAATTTCTCATACTTATTTATACATTATTTTTGAAACATTTTAGTAAATAATGAAATAATTACCTTCCTTGACCATCATCATCTGAAACAAAAAATAAGTTAACATATATTCATGTATGCCATATGTGTTATACTTTAATTTGTTATATTATATTGAAATTACTGCTAAAAAAGGCAATTTTTTTAAAGGTAGAACATTCAAAAACACAAAAGTTATGGTAACATTATTCTGTTGTAAACTGCAATTAGAGAAAATCTATGTAATACTCTATGTAATAATTATATTAGCCTTTATTATCTGAAGTGTTTTTTGTTTTATTTACAATATTTTTATTTTTTACTTTTTTAACATTTTATCATCAGTTTGCCTTTTGACATAGGCCTCCTCCAGAAACTTCCAAATCACAAGCCTTCTGTTTCCACATATGACCTGCGATCACTCTTAGATCATCCTCCCATCTTAGGTAAGATGGATCCATCCACATCCCATCACTCCCATCCACACTTATTACATTTGGGGTGTTTATTTTCTTTTTAATATTAGTTACTCTAACTTTATCACTTAGTTTCATTTTCAAGATATTTCTCTTCTAATAATATAATAATAAAAGTAGCATTCTATCTGTGTTCATGCCTGATGGATGCATCATTCATAAACTGCATATACTATAAAATCATATAGAAATTATGAAACCCAATATATAAGTTTTATTTTTGTCATTACATAGATTTTATCTAATCATGGATTATAGCAAAATATATTCTGTTGTATTATATAGATATCAGAAAAGTAACACTTAATTCCATCAATTATTCAGTTAAAAACAATTGCAAGATTTTATAATTTCAAAATAAAGAAAGTTTATAAGATTTTTGTATTTTACTTGCCTGTAGACTCATCAGATTGTTTATTAACGCTATGATCCCAAATGTTAAAAAAGTTATTATCAATTTCTTCTGCCATACCTGCAAAAATTAGCTATTATACTTATCATATTTTAGGATAGATAAATTAAATAAGAATGGTTCAAAACAAGACATTATATATATATATATATATATATTATAGATGGATGTTTTTGTCATTAAAGTTTCACGATTTTTTATATATACTTGAATACATAAATACACCCAGGCTCAAATAACTCACTTGTCACTACCCTCTGCACCAACTGGCACAGTTGGGGTAGTGTAAAAATTCTAATGTGCTAATAATCCTATAACCACCATTGATTATTAAAGTTAATATTACCATTATGTGTATCTAATCTATTATCCTGTAGAGCTTCTGAAATACTGACAGTTGTGTCAGCTTCATTGATCAATACCACAATCTGTCCCAAAACATCATTCAAATCAGAGCATCTAACATCTATTAAATTCTTGGACAACTTCCTTGCTTCCTTCTTAAGATTTTCCCACTTTATTTTCAAGCTGTCAACAGTTCGCCTGTGCTTAAATCCTTTTTTGTTTATTTCTTTACATATTTTGACCCAAGCTCCCTCTTTTGCATGATTAGTCGTGGAGTTGGTACATTTGTTTAAAATTATATTTTTATATTTACTAACAAGATCGACCAATGCCTTTACTTCGTCTTTACTAAAGACTGGACTTCTAAAGCTAAAAAAAAACATTCGAAAATTTATAAATATTAATAAAACTACACAGGATTAAATGACTTTTATAGTCAGAACGTTTGAAAGTAAATAAGACTATACAATAAGTCTAATACAACAAGAAACTAGCTGAACTTTATATTTTATATATTACTTACGATACAAAAGGGGCAGTATCATCTTGAATATCTTCATCCATTGCTTATAAAATTACATGTATGTTATTATAAAGAATTCTGAAATATAATATTATAGTACTTAATATCTTAACTTTTTTTAAATATAAATTCCCACCTTAAAATTTAAATATAAATAAATTTCAATAATAATCATAAACACATGAACGCTGATAGAGTCTATGGCTGATAGATTAGTGTTTATCATAGAGGACAGACATAGACTACAGTGTTTACACTATAATACAAGATAATATAATATAATATATCGACTGTGAACCGGCGATACATCCTATCTCAATTTTAATCCAAATTACTTTTAACAGCACTGCGTGCTACTGCCCATCGTTTACCGTATCAACATGTATTATCTACTAGATTTTTTTTTAAAATAAATAAACATTTTTTAAAATTACCTGTTTTTCTATTACATAAAAATGATTGCGAATGTATTAATAATCACGTTTTTTCTTCTTCCTGAAAAGTTGTCAAAAATAAGGTAGTACAATTTGCCAGTTCACAGTCGATATAGTGTTTATATATATTTGTTTATGGTGTTTATAGTTAGTAATGTTAGTAGCCTATGGGCGTTATAAATAAGAATTAAATTCTGAAAATAGTTTGATTTTAGTAGATGACATGATAACGATGATTTCACTGTATTTCAATTAACTTTCGATGTCATGGCATAATTTAGCAAATATGACAATATTTCTTTGATAATTTTTTTTATGCTATAGCATCTAAAATTAATTCAATTTGATAAAATAAACAAATAAACTCATTCATTTATTTAAAAAATAAATGAAATTTTTAAATATAATATAAAAAATCAAATACATTTTAAAATATAGAAAAATTGTTATCCAGAGCGGAGAAAGGGTCCAGTCTCCCGGCAGTTAGAACAGGGAAGGAACCGTCTCAAGCAATACTGCCCTATATATCCTACCTTTTATCTAACAACTAAGCAAAAGCCCCTTGAGATGGTTTTCGTGGGTCTTCGAGACCGTTTACCAATACGAAAATAGGAACATTTATTCAAAAGTATTAATCCACGATAAAGTAAATAGAAAAATATAGATAATACTAAATGTATATAGGACTATCCGTTTTTTCATACCCGGTACATGCAGGATTCGTAAAAACACATGCACAAACTTCCACCACTGCCACCACTATACACTTGCATTACACATGTTCATTATCACAAACTCAACAATGGGTTTGCCTCGCAAACGAAGTATCATCAGGAGATAGACTCCACGACAAAATCGCAAAGCGATTAGCGATTCTTATGCCCATTGGTTTTTTTGTTGTACTGAGTTTTCGACTATTGCTACTTCAACTTTGCAATAAGCTACATCAGAAAGTAATGTCGCCTGAAGGATAGCTTCGTTTCTGATTTGATCATACCGATAGTCAGAGCATAGTTTCCTCCACCACCCACTGAAATATAATGATTTAGCTATCATATGATGCCCATAATTATTGACCATGTTGCGTATCTATAAGTAATAGTAGACTGCATCTCAAACTTCTTGGACGCTTTGTTCTTAGGTACTGACGAAAAGATCTCGTGTGACGGTTATATAGGTTTGATTTATTGGAAAACTTATGTGCCTAAATTATGTTTACTTGTAAACTTTACAATTCGTGTTATCTATGTCTAATCTAGATCTATATTTGTGATGATAGTTTTTTTACCCTTAATCTTTTTTTTAAATACAAAATAAGACAGCACATTAACAAAATTATACCTTATAAATGTCTATGAATTTTTCGTAAAAAAGCATGCTATGCAGACGTCAAATTGAATTTTTAGAAAAGCTTTGAGGTTATATTAAGCACGTTCAAGAGGATTAAACCAGATATCAATAATTTAAAATAATATATATAATTTTAAAAATTATTTGAAAGTATTTAGAACATTGAAGATAATTTACCTGTATCTCGAATAAATTAGAAATAATTGTAAGTAGGTACTCTAGTGTCCAAAATGGCGGAATTCATTCGTTCCAAACACGTATTATAGTATTTTAGTTTACTTTTTAATACAAACTTATGTAGATAAGTTGCAATAATACTATTTAGTTACCAATGTGACATTCCTACTTTGGGTAAATGCATTCTGCAAAAGTCTAGTGTTCATTTTATAACAAAGTTTTTAACTGATATGAAGGAAGTGATTTTGGCAATTATAACTTTCATATGTAGTGTGTTTTTAGTTTTATTGTTTGTATTGTTTTGTAAGTAGTCAAATAACCAAATATATATACTGGTTATCGTAGGATAAAAACTTTGTAGAGGTCTTGTGACGTGTTTGTAGGCTGTAGCTGTATTTTTGTTTCTTTGTTCTAGGTTGGTACGTTGTATGGAAGTGTTGTTTGTCTAAATTTCGATTTGTCCGCGAGCTTCTGGGGGGTATGTCAGATACCCCTCCAGCATCAGAAACAAGACAACCTAAGCAAAGGAAAATTAGAAGGGATTGAGAATCAAACCAATATCAACTATTCAATATGAATATTCGCTGTGCACGCCCAAGCGACCTTATGAACATGCAACACTGTAACTTGTTGTGTTTGCCAGAAAACTATCAAATGAAATATTATTTTTATCATGGTTTATCATGGCCACAACTTAGCTATGTTGCAGAAGATGAGAAAGGCCACATTGTAGGTTAGTATTAATTATATATTTAATACTTTTTGTACAGCATAATATATAAATAAATGGCAATAATAATTATTATATTAATGTTGTATTAATGTTGACCATCAGTAGTTTATTGTTTATCCTCAGTTCAGTGTCACAAAGATTTAGTTAAATAAATCATATATAGACAAGAGAATTCTGAAGAGTAGGCTATTGGAATACATGTACTAACTTCAAAATACTAAAAACATACAAAAAACTAAAAACATCAATCTATCTCTAAAATATCAGTAATAGTATGCTATCTAGCAAGATCACTATAGGATTTTCAGGATAGGAAATTAATTTGATGGCCCCAGATAAAATATACAGCAACATGACCTTATTGACAAAGCATCAAAAACTAAAGTCATTGAAAAGGCAATCCAAATTCACAATAATTATAATTTAAGGATTAGTTAAATCGAATGTGTGGATTTTTTAGGATATGTACTTGCAAAGATGGAGGAGGATGGTGAAGATAATCGTCATGGTCATATAACATCACTTGCAGTAAAAAGATCCCATCGAAGACTTGGACTTGCTCAAAAGCTGATGAACCAAGCTTCTTTAGCCATGGTAGAATGTTTTCAGGTGAGCCTTTATATTAGATTATTTTATTAAGTTAAGATTAATTCGGAATTTAGTCAAATTATGATTGTCATATTATGTCTCTAGCTTCTTAAGCATCCTATTTTTCTTAGTGGGATATATATAACTTTTATTTTTAAATATCAGATTAATTTATAAGTTTTCTGTGAAAATAAATCAAGAATTATTTTAATTATTATCAATAATATTTCATTCTTACAATGTAGAACTTGAATATAAATAACTAACAACTATGTTTTTCTTTTCAGGCCAAATATGTTTCACTGCATGTGAGGAAAAGTAATAGAGCTGCACTAAATCTGTACACAAATTCTCTGGGGTTCAAAATTTTAGAAATTGAACCAAAATATTATGCAGATGGTGAAGATGCTTATTCTATGATGAGAGATCTCAGTACTTTTGCAGACAACAAAACAGAATCCCCAACTGACAATTTAGAAATTAAGTCAGAATCTGCTATTGTATCACAATGCTGAATGATTATGATACAGTTACAATAAATGAAATATTAAATATCTTTTGAATTTTATTGTTACTTTTGTGGTTAATTTTTTTTCTAATAAATATCCTTAAGTTATTCTAAATAAAAAAATACATATGTATATCAACACATTAAACACTACTGTTTTTGTAATATAGTATAAATATAACATGAAAGTTTTCTTTTGTTGGTAGTAAGTAAAAACTTGTATTATATTAGGCAGCTGTAAGATTTCAGGAGTAAATGGAATTATATAAGTATATGTTATCAGCTTAAATCATGTTCCTGGCACAAAGTTAGAGCCTGGAATGAGAAGTCTTAATTTCATGAAATTGAGACAGATTAATGTCTCCATGAGTGGATATGTTTATAAGGGATTATTGGATAAGGATAAATTTTGAATTGAGTACCTCTTTCTCTAGAACTGTGTAGGCTGTACAACTGAGATAGTATCTAAACATTTAATATGATATAATAATAAAGGTTATGTGATTTGTATATAAGTATCATATTTCACTATAGCCTATAGAATGCAAATAGTTGTAGATATGTAAGTGCTTCATATAGACAACTATTACACATACAGTACTGTATATATAAAAAAAGGAAAATAATTTTATTTTTAGAGGATAATTGTTTACAGAGAAATAATGAACAAAATGAAATAGTAAATCTTGTTATTTGGTGATATTGTTGGGAAAAGTCTCAAAATTTTTAGTGCTACTACAGGCACAACAAATACTCTGCAGTTATTTAAATGTCTTAAAATTCCTATTAATGAATTAAAAAATTAAAAATACTATTGCAATCTATTTTAGATACTTAAATTGTCAGGTAACCTTATGTAACTCTGTAAATGGGTAATTTTCATATTAAACATAGTCAATAAAAACAATATTATAAAATAAATATTTAATCCATAAGTTCATCAACATCATCAACATCATTTTCATACAAGTGATTTAATTTTAATTCAGCTTTTTTGATGTCTCCAGTATTTTTTACTTTAGTTAATTTATTTTCATTTTTATTAATTTTATTTCTGCTTATGCCTACAACATATTCAGGCATTATAATTTTATTGTTTTTAAAGATAGGACCTTCTTCTTTTTCTTCTGATAACTTTTTGATAGTCTTTGATATATTAAAAGTAGGTTTTTTAAAAACAGCCCCTGTTTCATCAACAATTTTATCAGTTTGAACCTGTCTCATTGCTCTATCTTCTAATTCACGAATAAAGGCTAAAGCAGTTTCTGTATTCGTTTTATCAGACATTTGCTCCGTTGTGACATCTGATAATGAATAATATTGCCATTTTTGCGGATTCTTCATATAACCAGGTTTAGATCTTGAACTCAAACATTGACTTAGATTTGCATTTTCTCTCTTAAAAATACTTTCCTTACCACGAAATTGTTTCATTTCGCGTTTAACTTTTTTATAGATTTGTTTGTCAATTGTGCCATAATCTGGTTGCTCTGATAGTTTGTTTGTCTTACAAAAACTGTGCTGCTCTTCGGCACTTTTTAATTGATTAAATAAACTTTTCTGACGATCGTGAAAAGACGACATTTTTAGTGTTTACGGTACAGACTAAAAAAATTATAATATAATAGTGTTATTTGCTATAATTAACTAGAAATAAAACAATTCAGATTAAGAAGTTCGACAGGCGAACGATTCAATGTATAATCATACAGTGAAAGGCGAAAAGTTTCGATTCTGTAAATTATAAGGCTATTGTAAATAAATTACCTCTATACTGATGAGAATGAACTAGAAATTAAAGTTAATAATACCAATTGAGACAGACAAGTAATGGTAATAGTGAGCTAGATCAGCTTATAAGAAGAATTATATGATATATGATTATTTTTATTTCATTGTTCAGTAGACAACTGACAACAGGGCAGTTTTACTACGGGCGCCAATACAAGAGATCTTGCATCCCTCTTGCACATGCACGTTTTTATGAATGAATCGTATGAAAATAGTCTCAGCTGCATCTCGCTCCACTCCGCCATACATATTAATTACGCACTCATTCTTATTATGACAGTGTATAATATAACAAGAAAATTTATCAATGAAAGTATGGGAGCCATTTTAAATTTATTAAACTTCCCGTTGAAAACTTTAACTACTTTAATTTTAACAAAAATTGATAATTTTATTGTAATTTAGTTAGAAATATACTTAAAACAAATATTGCTTATTACAATTTAAATGTATAAAGTCTTATTTCACTAATATCTGTTGAGATATTTCTTAAATATGTACTAATGAAATAAAATTGTGTGTTAACACGTGGAAAAACAATACGAAGAGGATTTACTTAATTTTAATGTAAGTATTGAGTTTTAATGAATTTTGTGCATTTCTATAATAGTAAGAGCATTCTTAAAATTTATATTCTCACATTCCAAATATAATAACCTAATTCCTTGCAAGCTGAAATTGTATTTCAAAACTATTACTACAGTAAAATTTTTAACAACTGTTTGATTCAATTATCGTAATATGAAAATTGCGCGGTTTATAGCAAAATAATTTTATTATTACTGTTGTACGTTACGCACATTAATTTAGATTGACGAATTACCTGTATTAAATATTAATATATTATGTCCTGCAATTTTATATTAAAGGGTCTAGTGGTCTTGTTGCTCTATAAACGATCAATAATGTAGCATTAAAGTCTTAAGTTAGTTTATTAGAAGCTGTTTTAAATGGTTTTAAGGGTGAATATTAGTTATTAATAATGTGAACAGAATTAAAATGGTTTTGAAAAATGGAGTTCGCTGTCATAGCATAAAATGTAAAAATATTTTCAGATCCGCTTGCTCATTGGAAATCATTGTGTACCTCTTATACCTTAATTTTATAGATAGCTTAGAAACCAATACTTGTGAACTGTGTGAACATAAAGTTACAATCTTTACAGTATTTTTGATTGAAGTAACATGTAATATATTAACATGTAATTTAAAACTTATTGTCAGGTTTTTAAAAATGACACTCAGATAAAAAACGAGTAAATAGTATAATAGAGAAAGTTTATTCTGTATAAAGCAATAGAGTATATTGCTTTATATAAAACTATTGTTGGTTTGTAATTAAAAAGCCAAAGCAAATTTTAAGACTGTTTAAACAGATGTACAGAAAGTCAAATCCCAGGATTCTTGAATCAATTGCATATTCTGTAATATATAAGCAACTCAAAATAAATTTATGTAATTTTTGTCTAAATTTGATTATCACATGATCTGATTTGTGCTTTAAGATATATTTACATTTACAGTGCTGATAAACAATATAGTGCTATGTGTACTGAATGAAAGAATAATAGCAATTTAGAAAGACTGTTCAATAATACTATTTTAAATAATAATTATTTTGTTTAATTAATCACTTATATATGCTACTGTTTGTACTTAACAGAATTTATTCTCAATTTTACCAAAAATATTTTCAGAAATTTAAGACTAGACTGTATGACTAAAGGCTATAAATATATACAGTTATATTTGTGAAAAAGATGACACTCAAGCTACCTACCATCTTATCTAACAATTTCTACACATACCTGCGACAACAAGATTAAGTATGTAAGTCTTTTTTTTATTACAAATCATTCAAGTAATAACTTTAACCCTTTGACTGACAAGAAGCAGGAGGGTGTACTAATTTTTTACCTTAATTTTTAGATCATGTTATTACTATATGTATAATAATTATACTTATAATTGATATACCAATTTCTTTGTTATAAAATTCCCCATTGAATACAATAAATCATTTTATAATAACTTTTTTTGCTGGTGATGAAAACATTTGGATTTTTCAATCTGTTTTAATATGTTTCTATGGTGTTAGGCAGGGACCTCAAAGCTGATCCTCAAAGATCTTTTTTTTTATTCGACATACTAATATTATAAAATTTAATCTTAAAATAAAATATACAAAATTGTTAAAACATTTCCTTTCATAATAATATTTATTATGTGTTCATTGAATCGAATCTTAACCAATATCAGTTATATCCTATGTTTAAAGTATTTATTTATTGATAGTTTATTATTTTTTCTGTAAGAGAAAATATATTATAGACAATCTTTAATTCTTTAATAATAATAATAAAATTGAGTTATGGCTGATGGACAACTGGTAGATATACTACATATATAATTTTAAATGCATATTTAAATACAAATATATACCCAGGCTCGAAGAACCAACAAATTGTTTATAAAAGATGTTGGCCTTCGGATGGAATCGAACCCGCGACCAGCGGAACTGAAGGCGGGGTCAATACCCACTGCGCCAAAGGGCCAGTCAAATATAAAGTTATTTCGATACTATCGATGTTCCATGTTTATTGAAATCTTTGTGTTATATTTTTCAGACCAACCTTGTAATTGCCAAAGAGAGTACTCAGTGGGATGACGTCCTAGGCTATATATGCTGATGCTTTGTGGGATGAAGCAAATGATTAGCCCAATTTTTATGACAAGATGAAGGCAAGTAAATATTAATTCAATGCCTGTATGTCTGTCTGGCTATTTCACTTTCACTTAAAATTAGGTACATCTGAAGCTGATATATATAGTGGGCCATTCGATTTGAGATATAATAAAATACTGTATAAATCAATTATTTCTCTTTTAGAGTGATATAAGTATGTGATATAAGAACAGATGTAAAGATATGTTAGTGATAATTATTCTAACTTTTTTTTGTCATGTGACAATGATGCTGAGTTACAGTATTTGGAAAGCTTCTTATTTAAAACCTGGTTTGCTAACAGTACATAATCAAAGATATTTAAGTTACAAAGAGACACAGATATACCTACTATTTTATTAATTTTAAAATATACTGCTGCCATTTGTAGGAAGGATCTGCCAAATACCAATTGGATGCTTTGGACTCGGTGGATCGACGTGCCAGGAACTCATAGGTGATGAGACCCTGACAAATGCCAAATTGCAGAGTCCGCAACACCCGCGCAGAGTTGCCTGTTTATCGGTTTTCTACAAGATATATTTCGGAGAGTGTGCCCAGGTACTTCATGAACTTATTTCACCTTCGCCGTTCAATCATCGCACCGCTAGGCACCAGGAGAAGTTCCACCCTTATGTCATCGACATTCCACGAAGACGCACACAACGCTTCGCTTCGTCTTTTTTGTTGCACACAGCAAGGGAATGGAATTCTCTCCTGGCATCTATCTTTCCCAATACTTACAATATGGGTACCTTTAAGGCAAGAGTGAATAGGCATCTTCTAGGTAAGCGTGCTCCATCTTAAACTGTATCATTGCTTACCATGAGGCATGATTACAGTCAAGCGCTCGCCTATTTAACAACAAAAAAATATATATATTTATAGTGTCTATATAAAACTGGCAAAGTAAGACATCTAGACATCACTTGTAGAGATTTTACCTAAATATCAGAACTCTAGACACAGTCAAGTCTGTTAGTTAAAGACCAATATAAAAATATTTTGAGGACACTATTTAAGAGCAGGAATATATTTTTAAATATAGAATCTATCTTCTGTTGTTTGTTAAAGCATCACACACAATACACAACAATTGAAGCTTATATACTAACAGATAGGGTTAAAGAGTTCAATTTTGTTTCAGGAACAGGAAAATATTATATATATTTTTAGGAGTGTTCTAATGTACACAAGCCACTCTCTATTTATTTATTAAATAAAACTCACAAAATAGACATTTATAACTCGCTGTAACATTAAGTATGCAAGCAACCCTGTTATTCTTATGAGAACAGGATAAAATACAGATCGTAATTCTAATTATTATAAAATGTCTTATTAAAGTTCTTGGTTTATTTAAATAATACTAGATTAATAATATTGGTACAGTTTATAATAACAAATTGTATATTTAAACATTTCTATTATAATACTTTATTTCCTGTAAATTTTCTAAGATTAATAATAATTTTTATAAAAGGAAAATTCTTAATTGTTATACGTAGTATTTATTTCTACATAAAATTGCGCAAGTTTATTATTGTTTTGCATCTACCAAAATATTGTCAATTCTATATGCCAAGATTGTCTGTAAGATTGCTTTTGCAATCACTATTTTTAGTATCATAACATTATTTAAACAATACATATGCATTACAGGATCAGTAGCTGCACAATCCTCCGCCGGGAAGTATCTACCAGCCACATGATGCAGATGAAGATATATGAAGAGCTTCAGTTGGATCACAATTATTTAGCACCAATATTAATAATAATTTGGCATAAAATACCTGTTCTGATTATAGTAGTGGACATCTAAAATTTCTCTTTGTCAGTAAATTCAAACCATTCTGAATTTTGAAGTTCAGCTGTAAAAGTCAATGCGATTTGATGCTTGAGACTCAAGAAAAAGCAAACCAATGTCTATAAAATTGTATTCATAATATTCAAATTGACAAACAATATAAAGTTTGAAGGATGTTAACTAGGAGCCCATGGATTTTTTTCTCATAATCATAGATAAGGTAGCTGACACACTAGCACTGATCGTAATTTTGTTGTTTTGTTAGTTTAAAACATTATTGGTTAATAATATTAGTACCAGTAAATCTTTGTATGCTAATGTGCCGATGATAGTGATAAAATGTTAGGAATTCTCAGTGATAGGCAGAAGTTTGATAGTTACAGAACCTAATATTCCATCAGAAATATGTTCCAAATCTAATCCGTATATTTCCGGTGCGGTACATCGATATATCGCAAAAAATTATATTTTGAGACTGGTTGATTGAGATCTTTTGAAATGGGTTTATAGTTTTTGTTGCTAAGGAAAATGTATAAAAATTGTTATAGTTTGAAACGACGGCCTAATATTGAACCATGAGTTCTTCTTGTGTTGGTGCTGAATAGAATGTGTACTTTAACATTTACACATTTTATTCCTATTCCGATAGACGTGTTTTTTAATAGTGCCACTATTGCATTCCACAAGCGATATATTTTATTGAATGAAAAATCTGAATGTTGTAAATTTTGAAATTTTTATAAGTACACTGTTTTCTAATAAAATTGAAAGATTTGATTAAATTGCTTTAATAAAAAATAGAGAATATATTGCCAGTGACATCACATGTGTGAAATTATATTATCCATCACAGAAACTTATGTCTTTTGAACAGTATTATATATGTTTAAGAAAAGACTTATTAAGTCAACGATTTGTTTAGTCTACTTGAAAAATTATATTATTATTTTTACTAGAAGAATTTACAGATAGCTGAAAAAAGGGAATTGAAATGTAAATTTTTTATCAGAAGTAGGGTTATTTGAAATACATGAGGCAAAAGTAGCAAACTGAAATTCCTATTCTTAACATTTGTAAAGCGATATAGTTTTCTTGTTGGATAAATTTTATTATTTTTATATTCCATAAGTAGATACTTCACTTAATGTAAACAAACAAAACCATGTCATTACAATAATATAATTGACAAATGAAGAAATACAAATTGAACTGAAGTTGTCAAAATAATATCTTTAATGAATATTTATTTTATAAAATTGAATATTTGTACCTTGTATTTTATATATATTTTGCCGTATTAAAGTATAGCAAAACATAAATATATACGTATGTAACATAATATCAATATTCTATGAATTAACTCTGTGATACTGTAATACTTTAATATACTTGAAAATGTTTAAAATACTTTATGTTTAGGTTTTTATAAGTTGATATTAAATAATACTTATTTATTTGCTTCAAAGTTTAAAAAAAATATTGATAGCAATCACGCCATAATCAAATAGTGCGAAAACTATAACTAAGTTTATATAACTAACTATAACTAAGTATTGTTGTTATATATTAGATATTTGTATGGTTTAATGGTAAAATAATGTGTTTTGTGCCTACTACTACAAAGTACTTTTTTACATGTTTCCATTTAGTTAAATAAGTTATGGAGCATACTTCGTTTAAGCGTGATAATTATTTCAAATAATACTATAATTTCGTGATTTCATTCTTTCTTAACTATGTATTAATCTCAGGTGTTAATTGATTTGATTGTAAATAATATAAGTAGAGATAAGACCCGTTCATTACCATAAGATTGCACATACATTCTCACTCTAATATTTATAATTTACCAAAAGCGACATCTATCGTTTCAAATATTGATCTTGTAAATTGTTTCGAGTGAATGTATAAAATTCCTTTTTTTTTTGTTAATAAGTTACAAATCTAATTTAAAGATACATGATCGCTTAAGTAATGTTTGAGGCCTGTGAAATCTCTGTTTGAATAACTTTTTGTCGGCTTATTCTGTTTTCTATGTACAAATTATATTTGTGTTTTTTTGTTATACTTTTAGCGTGTTTAGGAAAAAAAAATTTTTAGCACGTATGCTGAGTTAAATTTTTTGCATCTCTATGCGCTGTTTTTAAAACATTTTTTTTTAATTCAATAATAAATTTAATAAAGAAGTTACTAAAATATTTTGTTTTATTTAAATTTTAAGATTAATATTAGTATGTAGAAGAAAACCGGTAACTGAAATAATCGGTAACAGAAAAATACGAATCGATAAAACTTTGGAATCACTAGTTACGGTTTTAGCACAACAAGTACATCACTAATTTTACTACGAATTTACGTCATTCGTTATATATATTACGCGTAGTAAATTTCCATGTGTTAGAGAGAGTCAGAGCTGAGACTATTTCCGGATTTATGAATGAAACGGGTGAGAGGCAGATACATTTCTATGAATGACTATAATTAGTACCTATAGTACGTATCCGCACCTCCCACCATCTCCCACTCTTCCTAATATTCTAACGCGCCAAAGTATGAAACATTGTCGTCTTTATTTTAGTTAGTAGTCTATGACTGACAAATTCATCAAATCTCTGTGCAGAAAATATAGATTATACATTAATGTCACTGTCAATTTCAGACGAATCATCAAAATGTTAACAGTAGTCTATGATATTAATTATGACAAACGTATATCTAGTATCCCAGACAGGTTATAGAACAACACAAAAAAACATAACAGATTTACCAAGCCTGAAGGTATTTTAAGACAAAATATAAAACCAGTGGCAACATAGATTAAGTGGCACTACAGACCGGCGCCGGAACCGTACACACAGTCTGTGTATATTAACATGCTTCCACAATGATTCATAAAATACTGACGAATGTGTCCATGTACGGCGAATTGACCGTAGTATTTTAATTGATAACAATTTATGTGCACAAAACGTTTTGTGTTTGTATGCTTTCAGTTAACAGTTTACAATGAACGTCGTATTATACGGGTAGTAAAATGTTATTATGTTACACTTAACGGATCGAACGTCGAGAATGAAAGTCGGTCTCGAACCCACTAAAACGATCCGAGTGCTTCGCCACGCGGCGCACAGTGGCGAGGACAGGGTATCGTTGTACACATTACCCCCAGCCCCGCCAGCAGCAACTCTAACCCCAGGGTGTGCCACCTCTGGATCGGCACCTCTAAAAGTGGCATTTCCTTCAGCTAATAGATGCATTGACCGCCTTGGGTACCTTTTCAAGTGGGCGGCGGCGATAAATCCCGTTCGGAAGGCCCCTTTAGGGCGGCAAACGATGGACTTCAGCGAGTCTGTCAGTCAACTCAACTTCCCGGTTCCGCTCCACCGTCTTTTTCCGCGACATAACGTGTTCGCAAAAGGGGGCCATCGCTGCCTACGATCTCTTCCTGTCCACCATGGCACTAACTACGGTGGGCAAAGAGAGATCATGCCCCACCTGTGTTTTATATATAAAAACAAAAGTATATGATAGTAGACAAAAGACCAAAGACAACTTTAATGTGCAAAAATTGCATATTAAAGTTCCTTTCAGGAACTCTCGGTAACACTCCACGTTGCAGACCCCAATTTCGCATACTAACTACAGACGAAACAGCTTCCTGCTACGATCATCAGTTGCATTCAACAATATATCCAACGAGCATAAAATAGATCTTTTTTGTACCACTGTTGCATCTGTACGTAGAATCATAAGTACTGGCTTTTTTTCACGTCACCATAAATAGAATTATTATTTATAACATTATTTCTAAGCGAGTTTTTTTTTTAGTCAGAAAAAATTTATTTGTGAAAATATGTAATTAGCTTATTTTATTTTCTATAGTTTTTTATATATTTATATGTCGTTGTAAGTTTTCCTATTAAAATAAAATAAAATAGACCATATATATATCATTCAGTGATTGTTATAATTAGTGATACATATTTTTCTTGGTTTGAACTTTAATGCGGCTTTAAACGAGATTACAATGTCGTTAATATGAGCTTAGAGTAGAGATTTTCATTCATTTCTAATCGGTCGATAAGCCGAAATATTTAGGGAGTTATTTTTGTCTTATATCCAGTTAACGAAGTTTCTTATTTTTACCGCGACAAACTAGCGCCGGCTACTTTGTTGCCATAATTTTGCTCGAACTATACGTATGAAACACAGGCTGTGACCGCGACTTCGATTTTATCAACTTAGGCGTAGGTAAACTACCATCAATTATTTCGTACGTGTTTTCATCCAATTTCTGAAGGAAAATGCGTTTTATTAATCCTATATGTTATCGTGGTATAAAAACTTATATTGTAGAATAGAATAGAATAGAATAGAATACTCTTTATTGCACACATAAACATAAAATAAAAAACAACCAAAAGAAACATAAAATTAAAATTTAGCCTATATATAAAAAGATATAAGCACATTGAACCAAAAGTCAATTTAAAGGTACAAATGGCGGCCTTATCGCTAAGCCAGCGATCTCTTCCAGGCAAATTGTACGAAATTTAATAATTATTACAGACATACAGACAGAAGACGCATTTATAATATTATTTTATTTTATAAGGAAACCTTACATACAGCTAATGTCTCTAAATAATATGGATAAGAACCATTATTAATAATACTCGTAATATAAAACAAGTATCTGTAGTATTCTGCTGCATCATATATACTATACCTCAAACATTAACATTCCCTAATATTAATAATATACAATATACATTTTCTTAATACAATGATTTTATTTTACATATCCATACTGAGCCTAAAAAAATCGAAAATGTTATGTTTATGTTGTCTTTGTTTCACGTCCTTACGGAGCCATTGGATCAATGTGATCTTTGGAATGGATATAATTGAATGTCTAAAGAACGACATACGTACAACATAGTCCTACTGCATTTGCATGAGAGATATCTTAAGTTCAATTCTGTAAATTTTAAATTTTGCACCTAAGCACCTTGCAAAATTTAAAATTACTATACTACGTCAGTCATATTTTTCTACTACCACTTTGAATAAGTAACGTATCTTAATATGTATGCAAAGTTAATAAATACGTACTTTGCAATTGTTTTTTTACTTTTATCTATATTTTATAAACAAACCAGTTTTAGTAACTGATGAATTTTGTATTTTCAATTTCATTCGGACGACAGCGCGACGTCACATCTTGGTAATTTGTTACATCCCCCATTCGAAGCAGTCTAGACTGTACAGCAATGAAAAATCAATGTTTAGTAACTAATTTAACAACTACAATACCTTCAAGCTGCATAAACTATAAGAAAAATACCTCAATTTTAAATTTTTTTATATAATTTATAGAATTAGGCGTTACTTTGCGGAGATCCATAATACAAAAGTAATAATAAAATTATTTTGTTATAATCCGCGATTAAGTATATAAAAATATATACTATAGTGCTAAATGTATAGAGAACTATCCGTTTTTTTATACCCGATACACGTAGGATTCTTAAAAATATATGCACAAACCTCCACTAAACAACCATAATACACAAGCACTACACACGTTCACTTTCACAAACTCTATAATGGTTTCGCCCCGCAACCGAAGCATCATCAGGATATAGATACCAAGACATAATCGCAACGGCTTTGCGATTTTACTTTATCGCGGATTATAGCAAAATAATTTTATTATTGATTTTGCATTTTTTTATTATAAGTACTCGTAGTTTTTTGTCATAGATAGATCACCCCATCTGAAGAAAAAAGATTTAAATTTATTGTTTGGATAGGCGAAATATTTATCCAAAGCCCATAGTCGTCAATCTGATACATCAAAATATGTGAAAAGGTTTATAACTAGTTTTATAATTATGTACTAGGTTTATAATTACGTAACCCTTATGGTCAATATAGATTTAAAGATGATATTGATCAGATTGGTCCAATTTATTAATAAAAACTATTTTATCCATATACCGATGTGATAGAGCCTGAAAAGAATTCTCAGCAGATTTATTTAGATTTTAGTTGAATCAGTTTTAAAAAGAAACCACAAAGTACTTATGTATTAAAAAGAAAAGTATCTAAAATGGGATTGGATTATTACAAAAGTTATGTGCCTTATTTTCGAGGGTCTATCTCGTTGTATGCTCGAAGTTTTTATTTATTGTTAGTTCAGTCTAATGTATGTTTAAACAAAAATAGAGCAACCTGCTTTAAAATGATAATAAACATTGCAATAATGTAAATCTCATTTATAAACTTACCTGTTATGGTGATAAAGCAATATAATTTTGATTTGTATTTCCTGTTAGTCACTGATAGTTTAATTTCACAATTTAAATTGACAGGCTATATGCGCATTAAATGTGCGGCATTGGCACGTACAAATTAATCAAAGTTTGGTCTATTGATAGTGTTTATTTACTATTGTCAGAGAATTCGATATTTAAATTTGCCCATAAGATAAATTAATTGTATTTTTTTAATGGTTTACTTTAAGGGCGAAAGAAAATGAAATCCTATTGACGGCAATCATCATCTTGGTGTAATAGTTTGTGGAGATAAGTTTGAATAAGGGTTTGGCTCTGATGTTTTTATTTTATTTTATTTCGTCAAGCTAACAACATTGACATATGTATAAATGTAAAACACAAATAAAAGGCTTGATATGATAGGGAGATTTTCTTAAGTCTTTCAGCTCAATATGACCGAGCTATGCTATATTACATGGAGCACGGGTTAGTATGTTTAATTTATGAAACAAACCTATTGTACGAATGTGAAGTGATGGTTATGTATCTAATTTGAATTGTCCATACAACTAAACGGCATTTGGTCCTGTAAGTGATATTCGTTTCGAACTGTTCTTAAAAGATTTTCCCTTAATGATATTACGTTTTGTATTTCACTTAATGATTTTTTTATGTACATGAATCGATACGAAAATGTTTGTTTTTTTAGCTCGGAGCTGGAAAGCTACAAACTGTAATAGAGATTATTTGCTCTAATTAATTCAATCAATTTTTTATGCCTTTTCTGTTTTAAAACATATCGAGTTTCCCATGTTATCAACCTACCAGATTAAAATTTAAATCATCTATACGTATTATAAAACACCGTCCCCAAAAGCTGTCTGTATGAATGTGATCGATTTTCTCAAAATCTATAAACGGATTTTTGTAAGGTTTCTACTGAAGAATGCACAATTCTTGAATTTAAGTCAATAGAAATTCAAAGTCAATTGAAAGATTTAAGTCAATAGTACATAATGTTTTCATATAAATTGACTAAAATACATTACGAGTTTTTTTGACACACTAATTTCCTCACGCGTGAAGCCGCGGACATAGCTAGTATGTGATATGAATAAATATTAAAAACGAATACCCCCGAGTTTCTAGGTTTTCAAATAAAAGTTTAGGAAGGATACAAAATATTTCTGCAATAATATATTAGCTACATACATTAGTGTATATATTTCCTTGTTAGAATTTAAATAGTTTACGCCCAAAAAGCTTCGGTTAGTAGATTTACTCTAGGACAATAACTTGGTCAATACTCAATTTCATGATTATATAAGAAAGCTACCTGTTTGTTTTCATCGGCAATGCGCATGCGCGTTTCATGACAGCTCTCGATTTCGAACCATACACTCACAGTCGGAGGCTAGTCGCGACTTCACGCGAAACCCGTTGCTAATATTAGCGCGGGAAAGCGTTCAAGCTACTGCGCAAACGCTGAACTCTGGTTTTTCCAGGTCGGGCAGGGCGGGCGGCGCGCGCATTGCACCCTGAAACCCGCCCATAGCTCGCAAGTCACAACGCAAAACTCAGTCTCGGTATACACACGTTATCGTATAGAAATATATATTTAACAATATACAAAACAAAAGTGATCAGTTTTGTGGTTTTCCTGGACGTTTGAACTGTGCTGAAATGTAAGCGGTGTCTAAGACAACAAGGTATGATGCCGGAATGTTTATTTTTATTTATTTATTACAGAACAATTTAAAACTGAGGTCCAATTCAATACTTATCGAATTATTTTCAACTTGAGCATTTTAATTAAAAATAAGTATTACTAAAGTGACGATACTGTCGCCGTATGTACATTAACAATTAATTTAAATATTATCGCTTTTATATCAATGAATTTAAATGGAGAACCTAATTAGGCACAGCGGTTAGCGAGTTATCTTTTACTCGTCGTATTAATAGTTAAAATTATACCATGTAGTCGCTAATGATTTCTCTGGTTTCTAAATGTTATAATAATTGACTGCGGATTAAAAGTAGAGCGACCGGTTATATTAAATATGATGGACATAAAACAAATATGCACTTATGCTCGTTAATATTTATTTAAAAACTCAATTACTTTATTGGAAGAAAATAGATGCTATCGCTATATATTTGGTTATTTACAGGTGGCGACAGGCAACATATGCCGACGTATCTTAACGTAAAAAAAGTAAAGCAACAGTTATTTTCCTAGATTCTGATTATGAGAAATCACAGTAAAAATTCAAAAATGAATAGAATATTCAATATATACATTGACGGTGTCCATGTATTATTGATACTATGGATAATTTTACATAATCTGTAGACTTTCATCATCATCAGCAACCCGTCTCTGTCCACTGTTGGACATAGGTCTCTCCTATGGCACGACTTCTGGGTCTGTAGACTTTATTTAATAAAAAAATAAAAGTCTGACGCCAATAAATTTAGTATCTATAAGGACCATAGGTGTTTACATTTTTTTGAATGGTACTTTTTGTAAACTTGCTACCACACTTTTGCGGTGTTATTTCCGTAATCAATAGGAGTGTCAATAACTATTGAAGGAGTTTTAAACCAGATGGAATTTTCTAGAGCAATATGTGATTCCATTGTCTTGGTGTCTAATTATCAATACTCATTGATAATTAGACACCAAGACATGCGAGATTACTATTGTGGAAACTACTCAGTTTCCACAAAAGTAATCTCGCATGGCGTGAATATGTCTGGGATTTGTTAAATGTAGTGATGGTTCTTTGGTATTTAGAAAAGTTATTTATTTCTGTATAAATGCCGTGTGGTTTCCGGCTGAGTCGAAAGACCAGCCTCATTTTCTTACCGAGGTGTCGTAAAAGGTGACTAAGGTAAGTCGACCCGGCGTGTGGTATCAAGCTGAATAGAATAGACCACCCTCTTTCTTACCGAGGGGTCGTAAATACGACTAAGGCAAGTGGATGTCAGGCAGACGGCCGGTCGTAAAATACGTAGCCAAATCACGTGACAAAATGTTTGTAACATGTTGTGCCGGTCCCACATAGAGTGGGATAAGGGCAGGAGAATGATGATTTATTTCTGTATAAAAATAATTTTCAGTGTTTATAAAATCCTCAACTCTATATGAAACGACGCAGCCGTATTCTTACTTTGAAAACAGTGCGCTGGCACGTTTCGCGCCGCCTGACTGATCGATAGACAACTCTCTCTTTTCGTCTATGTTATTATTAATATATTAGGTACTAAGAGATTTTACTCCTATTAATTTGTTGACAGTCAGACACTTGCCAGTTTTATCCTTATTTTGTAAGTCCGCTCTATTAACTTTGGTAAGCTAGGAATTATTTTGTGAATTTATTTGTATTCAATTTAAAAAGACTTAGGACGATTATGTGAGCCGGTTCCATTCGTTTACTTCATGATCTTTATTTCATTAAGGATTATGACTAATGAATTAGCTGAATCAACATCCCATATCTTACCATTAGTAGTAAAAAATAAGTCATTTATTAGTCACATCTTTATTATTGATATTTTTGGCGTGAATCCAAACTTTGTAAAGTTTTAAATAATACTACATGGCAATATCTATGCCTAATTAGCTTTTTGGATACGTATAAGTACTAGGCACGCTTTTAGAGCTTAAATTTGTCTACTTATAGTAATAGTAGCTTAAAATTGTCAAGTCAAGTGCGTATCTAATTGCAACTCAAACTAATTTCTCGTATCATTGACAGAATTTTCAGTAGCGTATTAAGCATTGTTAATAAGTGTGCTTTCAATAGATTTTATGAACTTCTATAAACACAAATTTGACTGTGGAATTTTATTTGTGGATTTAGGAATTTATTGGAGGCGTCCTTTATGAAAATCGCGTCCTATGAATAAAGGTGTATGTTTTGCTGGACAAATTATAGACTAATCGTACTTACTATATTGTCTGGAGCTATAGGACGATCGATTGATCTATACAATTGTTTTACTACGAGTCACGTGGTTCTTTTATATAAATTGCATGTACTATTATTATATTTTGAAGGTGATTTTTCTAATATCAGATGTTTTACCATATATTAGAATAACATACGATAAATAGTATGAAAATGGAAAAATTAACAAACGTTGCTGAAAAAATCTTACATCATTAAGTGAAGTAGATAAATAATATAAACATTGCTTAGTATATTATAAATTAGTTTTATGTGTTAAATAAAGAGCGTTATTACTTTACGCGTGATTCGACCAGATGACGTAGGTATCGCATAGCGTTTAATACCTACCAGTGACGAGTTTTCCCGTAAAATGGGTTTCAAATATTCCACTCATGGAATTGTTTCAAAAGGCGAATTTGATTGAAAAATATTTCCATTCCTTTGGTTAATGAATAGTTCCTTATAAACCCTATATTATCCCTTACTTATGGGAATTCTTGTCATAAAGTTTATGTGCTGTGTGCAAAGTAGCCGCTACGCTGTTAAATATTTTGTAAGTACATTATAAATTCTATTACAATGTTGATTAGGTGCGACTCCACAATTTTATAATACAACAGTGTGTTGAGGACGAAAATAAATATTTAAACAACATAGTTATGTTATAGAAACTCAAATACAAAGTAAAATTTAAAATACTAAGGGTTATAACTAACTGGAGAAATTTTAGGATATTAGATATTGGGATATAGAAAATACATTACACTTATCAAATTTGCATTGAAGCGTCCACAATCGATATACGAAACCTATTTCTTCTCTCTAATAAGTGAAGGCTTCTGAAAGGTTTTAATACTATCTAATAATTATTTAAGGTCGCCATTTTATTTTGCTTGCAGTAAGTATTAAATACATTTTCTTTAGCTTTTTTTTGTGAAAAGTAAGGGAAAACGTCTTCTTTCAACAAACACCTTTAGCGAAACTATATTTATATTCACAATGTATTATTAAGCGCTTCATGGTGAAATTGAACACCTTAACCAACGTATGAATCTACTATGAATTAAAGTTGTGAGTATAAGCTCTAATGCTTCTTTCCAAAAAGAAATTAAATCTCTTTACCCAGCAATGATATAATACAATGGCCCTACTTTCCTGCTAAAGTTCGTATCTTCTATCTAGCTATGTGTGTGACACATGGCTAGATCTACAACGTTATTTCAATGCAACCTGACAGGATATTCTATTTACGTTAGAAAATTTTCTAAAAACAATAATCAACTATATGGGTATAACTTCACAAACTCTATTACATGTTTTCATCATCAACCATAGTATTACCTCAATATTACTCATCGATGATCTATGAACAACGGTGTAGCAAGTCATTCACTCGTGAACCTCCGATTAAATTCACCCTTAGAACCTAGTGACGCAAACTAAACGGTTAATTGGGTAAATATGTAATAGGGGCACGATGATGTCGAGCTGCTTAGGAAAAGTATGTAAATATTAGAAGCAAAATTGTGTATAAAACGTATAAGATAGAGTTTTCGAAGTAAAAATACAATAATTTGTGTATTATTAATATCATATTTATAGGTACTTTAATCGTTTTGTACAGAAACTCTTACGTGAAAAAATTACACGTAGTGGGGACGTCTTTAGGGTTAGGAGCAGATGCTATGCATAGCCTAGTTTGAGATAGGCAAGCTTTTTTTTTCATATAAATTCTAATTTTGTCCCTCGACATTTAGTACTCAGTATTAAATAATAATCTTGAAAATGAATTCTTATAATATATTTTTCACTTATAATAGAGATAAACTTCCATAACATTCTTATTATACCCACAGGAGGGGATAAGGTTTCAGGTTTATAATTTTGAATGACCATATACGATTAAAGTTAAGCTTGTTAGAAGCTAACAATGTCATTGACATGGATTAAAGGTAATATAGTTACATATAATACATCTCGTTTTTGCTACTAGTATATCAGTATACTAGTAGCAAAAACGAGATGTAAATATTACTAATTTCTCTTCATAACAGTATCAGTACTGTTATGAAGAGAAATTAGTAATATTTCATTAACCTTTTTTAAATCAATATATTAATAATTTTTAGTATATTTACAATCCGTTTTCACGTGACTACGATGAATGCAAAACTGCTGAAACGCCGAACCTTATACAGGTAACTCGATTTTATCGCGATGTGGCCCGTATTTTTTATATATAATAATATTTACAATCCGTAGTAACAAACATTTAAAAAATATGAATGATTTAATATGTTTGCTCTTTTGTTTTTTGTCCAAAAGTACATGAGTGCACATAAATGAGATATATTTCAATATTTTGATATGATTAGATTATTTTCCTGATTTATTGTCAACTAGATAAATGGCCGCGCGTTGCTGTGGCTAATTCTGGTTTTGAATTCCCGTCGAAACAGAACTCAACAGTTAAAAAAAAACTGCTCTGATCGCCACCAAAGTTCACACGATTATCCGTTGTGTCATTCTGAGGAATGTTCTGAGGAATGCGGATTTCGGAGTCATTAAAGGACATACAGACGAACAATTATTTTTATATATAGTAATATCAATCTTGCATTTGTTTTTTATAAACATGAAGATCTTCGCTCTCTCATTATTTAAGAATGCCGAACATATTATAACGTATTATAAAACAAAGCTCCAAAATGCTGTCGGTCTATATGTAATAGATTGTCTCAAAATCTACTGAACGGATTTGTGTACAGTTTTCTTCAAAAGATAGTGCAATACTTCCGGATGGTTTAGGTAAATTAGTACATATCGGTATTATGTAAGTTGTGTTAAAGAGATTGCGCAGTTGTTAAAAAACTTGGTTGCTGGGAGCTTTAGTCGCGTTCGCTGCGTAAACCAACAGAGTTACGCTAAAGTAATGTACTAGAGAATTATAGATCTATAAAAATACTAGAAAAAACTTTGCGATAGCATGTTTCTATCTTACGGTTAACTCACAACCTTTAAGTTCACAATTACAATTAGGTTTTTTTTTGTGACAACTGATTTCGACGCGGGCGACGCCATTGGCACAGCTAGTTGTATATAAAATAACTATGACATCTAAAGCATCTATACATATTATAGAACAAATTCCACATTTTTTTTTATCTTTTTTATATGTGATCGATTTTCTCAAAATCTACTGAACGGACGTACGGTTATAACTAAAAACTAGTACAATTTTTCCTTTTTGTAAAATTTTATTTAAAATTGCCTTGAAGAAGTTGCGAAGTTGTGAAAAAAACTCGTCTGCTGGGAGCTTTCCTCGCGTGCGCCGCTTAAAACAACAGATAGACTACACTAGAGTACTGTAACTAAAGAGTTGTGGATCTACAAAAAAAGTCCGCGACAGCACGTCTCTATCTCTTATGGTTATTTCACAATAACTACTAATCTATCTTCTTGGTCGCTAAACTCTTGACAGAGCAATCGTGGTTGTCAGTTGAGGGTTGGTAGCACGCTTAACAATTCGATGCCATTCTTTCCGGACGGCTGCCTTCCTGGTACATTTATGAAGAGAGCCATCAAAGGCGGCCTTCTATATCTATATTTATATCATACATATTATAAAACAACGTACCCAAAAGCTGTCTGTCTGTATCTGATCGATTTTCTAATATAGTGAACGGACAGTGTAATTCTTGCAAAAGGTTTAGGTTGAATACGGTTTATGAAACTTAAACGAAACATATTTGTGACACACTGCTTTCCACGCGGGCAAAGCCGCCGACAAAGTAAGTAAATAATATAAAATTACACAGAGGTTTCTGTTATTTATATTGATAATTGACAATTCGATGTATTATTTATTTGCGTTACGCGTTACATATAAAACCATTAAAATGGACGTGTGTGTCATACAAGTCGGTTTATTGATTGTTATCTATTTATATCAGGAGCTTTGTTACTTAATGCGTGTACTCGTGTTGTTAGTGCTGATAATATCTATGTAAAGGTACATAATATAAAGTTGACTCAACTTATATATGAGGTTACGAAGGAATGAATACACAAAAGTAATCATTATCTCTATTTGCAAAAGCTTTTCACGTATATTTATGAAATCCTATCTAGTTATTCTGCCCGTGACTTCGTTTTCTCGGACTTCAGTAGCCGAATAAAGAGTACCTAAAAGTAAGGCCATGCACTATCTTTCTTTATTTTATCCAAAGTCACTGTTTGTCTCTGTTTTATTCAATTGTTCAAGCAAACTTCCGTTTCAAGGAATGGAACTTTTTTTATGGAATAGGATTGCAAACGAGCATACGGTTCACCTTAAGTGAAACCAGATTGTCATACTTAAAATTAACTTTAAGGAATAAATATTCTTAAGACATAATTATCTAATACAGACCCCCTGTAAAGAAAAGTAGATACTGTGACGTTAACATTTTATTAGAAACACGGTGTCAACGATAGGTTTAACTTTGTGGATATTTCGAAGTATGTCATCTATTAAGTTTCAAATGCACCAGATCGCTAAATCTGGCGGCCGGATGCTAAATATTTAATGGTCGAATTCCTTCTTAAATCGGCCCTCAATACAATTAATAGGAGCCAAAAAGAATTATAAAATTTATGCTCCTCGGTGGTAAGTTTTTTTTTGTAAAGTTGCAGAGCGTCATATGTAATTTTTAGCAATTCTGCATGCTTACGGTTGCATCTGCTTGTTTATGAGATTTCTTATATTATTTTGAAACGTTTACTATGACGAAAAGAAATCAAAATGAAATTGAATTTGAAGTGATAACTTTTTTTGTGATGAGTAAAAAATGTTAAACTCGGGTCAGTACACGTGAACTGATAGAGAATTCGTAAGACCGACTATCCGTAAGAAGACTAAGAAGAGTAGACCGCTGTGATAGCCCAGCGGTGAGACCGTGCGACTCTTTCGAGGGGAATACGAGTCCAAACCCGGTCAGGCACCAATGACTTTTTCTATTAAAACTAATGTGTCTAATTGATAATTGCAATTTATCACACGCTTTTCGGTGAAGAAAAACATCGTGAGGAAACCTGCATATCTCTAGAGAATTCTGGAGATATGTGTAACCTACCAATCCGCATTGGAGCAGCATGGTAGGTCTTAGCTCCAACCCTTCTCTCCAGAACCGGAGAGAGGAGGCCTATGCCCAGCAGTGGGATTGTAACAGGCCGCTACTTTACTACTTTTGTGCAAAACTATCCCCTAACTATTCCAAAATATCAAAAATACACAACGTTAATATTCAAGTTTTCACTTCTGCCGGCGCTGCTGTTAATTTTTTTTTAATTTTACTTTTCAATTTTATTCATGATTTTCAATTATTAACCAATTTTATAAGTGTAAACAATCCGAAACGTTGGTCAAGTGATTCATACGTGTGATTCAAATTAGCTCATGAATTTGTACCACTTGCTCATCGGCAGAATCTTGACCTTAACATTTTATAGGTATTTTAATGTTCAGAGAATCGAAATTTTAGTATCCAACTATAAAACGTAGTTGGGAGTCATCAATATTTTCATGATGTAATCCACAAATAGGTAAAACTAGTAGACCTATAATACGGCAAACAATTATTTTGATTTCGAGCCAAATGCGTATAAAAACCGTAAAAAGGTTTTAATAGCAATATAAGGTATTTCTTCCACTATTACAAGTAAGCTGTGAGACCGTGCGACTCTTTAGAGACGACATGGGTTCAAACCCCGGGCAGGCACCAATCAGTTTTATTATTAAAACTTATAAGTCTAATTGATAATTGTAATTTATCACACTCTTATCGGTGAAGGAAAACATCGTGAGGAAACCTGCATATCTCTAGAGAATTCTAGACATCTGTGTAACCTACCAATCCGCATTGGAGCAGCGTGGTAGGCCACGCTATCTTAGCTCCAATCCTTCTCTCAGTGGGCATAGTAACAGGCTGTTACTTTACAATTTAGTTTCTTTGAAGTTTACCCTGAGTCTAGTACGTCGGCGTTGATAGATAAATAGAAGAATTTTACGTATGCCTGTCTCTACATACAAATAAATTTGACATTTTGATATTTTCATTTACATCATCAATAGTTTGAAAAATTTTCCTACCGAGCAAAGAGATATACGGAGGTTTTTGTTTATAATATGACGAGTATATAACGAGTTACATGCCGTCATTCTTTCTGGTAAGAGCATAAAACACACAATTTCATTACTTATTTAACTACTTAAATATGATACAGGGGATTAATATTTAAGATTTTAATGATTATGAATTAAGATTATGAAGTTTAATTTATTTTATTTATCGAACGGTTGAGGTCATTCAATGATGTTATCGTTGTATTTCACTTGTTCATCCTGAAATTCATACAAGAGCACGATAAGATTGTAGAATTCAGCGCCATATCTTTTTCACCGATACTCTTGACCTACTTAACTAAATATAGGGCGGCGCGGGCACGCCGGAGCCGCCCTGGAACGATTTTGCCATTCTTCGATGTTTGGTAACTATGGACGGTTGCCAAAATTTTCATATTTCGTCGGGCTTTCACTTTCACATTTATGCCAGTGTTGTTACTTTTGACCTATTGACCGTAGACTTATTGCGTGTTCGATAATATACTTACTTCAAATATTATATTTTTGTAGGATAGTAGTGCGGCGGAGAATGTCAATCGAGGAGGTTTTAGTGGGTAGGAATCCCACATAACCGGATCTCACCGCAAAGAGTTCTGGTATCTTTTAGAAGATTTTTCCCCCCCGTTAAAAAAAAGAAAAAAGTCTCTATACTGCGAGTTAGTATGCTAAATCACCATTTTATATTTTTGCAAATTTGGCAATATAACTCCTAAGTTACGATTTATGACAGTTAATTTAATAATAATCTATTATTAATAAATTAACTGTTATAAATCGTACTTGGAATAGAATTTCAAATTCAGTTCCGATCGATTAGTTTGCAAACAAAATAAATTAAAATATGTGAACCCAGTCGATTAGATAAGATTAGATTGTGAATAGTCTGTTATATTCGGCCAGTTTTCTGAAAACAATTTCTGACAATAAATTAGAGACAAAATTAAAATAAATTGTGCAATTCACTAATAGAATTACTTCGACAATTCTAACAAGTAATTTAAATAACATGCGGCATTATTTGCTATATCTATTATGATTTTATGTGTTCTGCCTAAAACGGTGTGTGCTTTGACTGGAATTGTCCAACACCAATGTTATGATATTTTGTTCAGTAAATACACCGATTTCAATGTCGTACTATAAAAGGTGGTCTTACGAAACGGTGTAGCTGTTGTACAAATATTTGTAAAGCTGAAAAGATCTGTGTTTAGATAAGGGGAAATCGATGTTGCATTAAGTGAACTTCTTAATAACTTAAGCATACATTTTTGATACGGCATAACTTAGTGATTTACATAAGATATATTTGAATATACTATTATGTAGTATTAAGCATTTTATTAAGTATCTCATAGGTAATCACCTCAGTAAACGGAGGTTTAGTAACAGAAGTTTCATATTTAATTTTAGTTTTTATTTAAGTAACGTTATTTCGTAAAAATGGTAAGGTTAAAAATAAATCTCAATAAGAACTATTTTTTAATTTAAAAAATCAGAAACTATTACGAGCATAAATGAAAATAACAGTAATAGAGAGTGTATTAGAGACCTTTGTATTATCACCCATATACGCGCTATATTACATATGCGCCGTGTGGTATCCGGCAGAATAGAATAGACCACCCTCCGTTCTTACCGAGGTGTCGTAAGAGACGACTAAGGTATGCACCTTGTGGTATCCGGTTGCATAGAATAGACCACCCTCATTTCTTACCAAGGTGTCGTAAAAGGCGACTAAAGTTGACGTCAGGCAGGCGGCCAGTCGTAAAATACTTAGCTAAATCATGTGACAACATGTTTGTAACAGGTTGTGCTGACCCCACTTAGAGTGGGATAAGGGCAGGAGAATGATGATACGCTATATTATATATAGCCTATACCGCAGTGTTTTTAAAATGTGAAGTATATGTAACAAAATCGCACAAAGACTATTTAGAGAATTATAACAAAATTTGCCATTACTGAAATCTTAGCAGGAAAAAATAGTAATTTAGATTTTTTTAGAAATGTAAATAAAGTTGAAACCATGTGCTTCCTTACTATAGGGTGCATTTTAAGCAACGAAATTAAATAAATAAATATATGGGTATACTTACACACACGGTCCTCAAAGTAAATAACTTAATACTTGTTTTATGGGCGACTGACAACTGGTAAATATACTACATATATAGATTAAACACATACTTAAATACAAATATACACCCAAGCTCGAAGAACCAACAAATTGTTTATAGAAAATGTTGGCACCCAGCGGGAATCGAACCCGCGACCCGCGGAGGTGAAGGCAGGGTCACTACCCACTGCGCCAACGGGCCAGTCAAAATAATCCTTACAAAGCTTGCTAAGCTTGCGAAAAGTTCAATTCCAAATTTTATATCAATATTTGTTTATATTGTTTTAGATAGAGACAGGCAAACTTATACATAGTAAACTAAACTATCTTTTATGCGCTATTAAATTAAAATCATGCTCTTAAAAGCATAGGCGGTCGTAATTACTTCTCAGACGTTTTATTTTAAGGTTGCGGTTATGTGGCTTTGTGTTTTCAACTGATAGGTAGTTAAAACATTGTATTAGACGACAATAACTAATGTTTTTTTTTAATTTTCATTATACAAAATTTATATAATTCCACTTTAACCTATTATAAGTCCGAGGAAACTAGGAAAGTTACGAAAATAAAATTTTAGTATGTTAGTTGATACATCATTATCATTCTCCTGGCCTTATCCCACTTTAAGTGGGGTCGGCAAAACATGTTACAAACATGTTGTCACATGATTTGGCTACGTATTTTACGACCGGCCTCCTGCCTGACGTCAACTTACCTTAGTCGCCTTTTACGACACCTCGGTAAGAACTGAAGGTGGTCTATTTTATGCAGCCGGATACCACCCGGCACATACCTTAGTCGCCTCTTACGACACCTCGGTGAAAAAGGAGGGTGGTCTATTCTACTCTGCCGGATACCACACGGCGTTGTTAGCTGATACATGTTTTGTGAATTTTAAGTTTTTTCTAAACTGAAAATCGCTGGGAAATCAGTAGAAAATTTGAGGGCAGCATATGCCACTGAAAAAAAGTGTCTTTTGGTTCTGCCATACTGAAAGGGTAGTATAAACATTTTAATTTGGTGGCGTCTATTCTGCCTTTACCTTAAAAGGGATTAAAAGCGTTCCAGAACATAGATCACGACGATCAGCATCTGAATATGTCTCGAGTATTCCATATTCATATTTCAAGATTTTGATATTGTTGTCTTATTTTTAAAGTATGTAGTGTAGTATTAGTTTTTAGGGAATTCCCTGTTTGCTTACGATTGACTCTTCATGCCACTATTCGAAATATGTTCTTAATAATTCACTTAACGCTTTATTTTGATAGTATGTAATATGTATACATGTCAGCTACAGCCGTTCCAAAATTAGCGAAGAAGCTCGATTTGCTCGCCACAAGTTGCACGTTCATTTCCGCGTGTCACGGCCCATTCTATTTCCGATACCGAGCGTGATTAATATAATTCGAGAATTCATTTATAAAAGTTTTCCTTGACATCGGTTTATTAACCTTAAAATTCTTGAACTATTACGACTTTATGGCAACCTGTAGTAAATATAAAATTAACTCTGTGGTTGGATTCCTTGATATACTCAAAAATTTTGGTGATTTTTTTTAACCAGGATAAGAGTTAATTTTTTCTTGCATCGTGACATTTTTTAGCGGCACATAAGCTTTGATCTTCCGGATTTTTTCATTTTCACATAAATACCTTTTCGTTACGTAAAAATATCTAATTTAAAACTTTTATTTATTTACATGTGGAATCGCTGGGTTCAATTGATGTTTTCATTTCAGGTTTTTCCTCTGAAACACCTTATGTTTTCACTAAATTTATAATTAGTATTTTTTGGAGACGATTCAATTAAGCTGAGCAAGTAGTATATAGCAGTGATTCCCAACGTGGGGCAACTTGAAAATTAAGGGGGGGGGGAAATTAAAAATGAACTCTACACGAGTTTAGCTCTTTCGCCATTTAAATACAATCCTAGATATCGCTGTCAGTAACAAAAGTTCATGTCCCTGCTGTTGACTGTTGAAGACTTTCTTTGTCTGGAGCCAATCCTGGCAGCAGTATCAGGTCATGCTTATCATAAACACATGCATTGTCGTCGGGATTGTAACCAGTATGTAAAATTTTAGCACAATCAGACATCGCAATGTGGGTTAAATTTAACTTGCAAGGTTCCACCTTCATATACATACACGGCAAGTTAAATAAAGGTTTTTAAAAAAGGAAATTCTTCCTACAACGTATTATTTAAGTTTCGTAAGTGAACTACTGAATTTTTAATATTAAAAGCTATGTACATAGAGGGGAAGCTGTGATAGCCCAGCGGTGAGACCGTGCGACTCTTAGGAGGGGAACACGAGTTCAAACCCGGGCAGGCACCAATGAGTTTTCTATTAAAACTCATGTGTCTTATTGATAATTGCAATTAATCACACGTTTTTCGGTGAAGGAAAACATCGTGAGGAAACCTACATATCTCCAGAGATTTCGGGAGATATGTGTAACGTACCAATCCGCATTGGAGCAGCGTGGTAGGTCTTAGCTCCAACCCTTCTCTCCATAAACGGAGAGAGGAGGCCTATTCCCAGCAGGGGGATTGTAACAGGCCGCTATTTTACTTTTACGTACATAGAGGGGCGTAAATTTTTTAAGGTAAAGCATGACACAAAGGTTGGCAAACACTGATATAGAAGACAAGTGCTGTAAATGTTAAATTGTAAAAAATATTACGTCACATATATCGAATGTGATCTAATTATCAGGTACCTTGGTTTTAACCAAGGCTGTTAGTTTTATCGCTCTTAAAGCGTTACACAATGTAAGATGCACGCATCGGTTCGGCTTGGTAGCTACCATTTGCAATATGTACAGGTTTTACGATTTGTACATTTGCTAACGCGAAATGTTATTAACATATTAATAATAGCGAAATATCAACGCGAAATATTATTAACGCAAAAGAAAACAATTTATAGAATTAGGCGTTACTTTTTAGGCGGATATCCATAATACAAAAGTAATAATAAAATTATTTTGTTATAATCCGCGATACAGTAAATAGAAAATATATATAGTGTTAAATGTTTAGTGGACTATCCGTTTTTTCATACCCGATACATACAGGATTCGTAAAAGCACATGCACAAACCTCCACCACTGCTACCACAATAAACAAGCACTACACACGTTCACTACCACAAACGCAACAATCGTTTTTCCCCGCAACCGAAGCATCAAATTCAAATTTTCAAATTCAAAATTCAAAATATTCTTCTCTCGCTATCATACAAAAAAGAAATAAATACACGTTATTTCAACAACACAAGTTCGTTATATCAAATGAAACAATAGAACGTGAACAAACTTATATTCAGAGAAATAGTAATAATCTTTACGGGTAAACTCTTGAAAAATACTTTTCGATTAAACCTCACTCTCTCATTAAAAGTTCAAATCTTAAATTGAAATTATCTATTTTATAGGTAAATAATTACCCAAGAGCTGATATAAAATTGGTATTTTAGCTTATTTAAGAATAAAATAACTTACAAATTTAACAATGATATAATTGTAACATACGATAACATAAAATATAGTAAACAAAATTTATGTGGTAAATAATCCGTTTAACTACCCATGTATACATGCATTGATACAAACAACGAATGTACGTTTTATAAAAGTAAAAGAAATATCAAAAGAGAACAGTTTGGAAAGGACGCCATGTTGTCAACTAAAATGCTATCCCAAAAACAAATCGGCCAGATATAGTCATTTAAACCGCCTCTAAATTCGGGCTGCTTTACTTTCCGCTTATCGTAAATCCTATCAGAATTTGCTCTGGAAATGTTTACCATGACTTAAATCTATGTGTGTGCATATGTGGAAACATTTACGATGTAATTTGGTATATCTTGAACGATATGCATATTTTAGTCAATAATTTTTGACCAAACAGAAGCGTACCAATTTCAAAATATTCATAATTGTTAACCTAATTCTTACATTTAAAAAGTGAGACTTGCATATGATTTTTTTTAAATACCATTATAACGATGGCCGCATTTCACTCGCACACCTGAATCCTTCAGAAAAAGGATCATATTTAAATACCCAGTAGTTACTGAAAATAATGGACTGATTTTTTTAAACTATTACAGAAACAATCGAATTTTAATAGTAATGCGATAAGTTCACAAACTTAATACGATACATCCTTCAGAAAAAAAACTTTTTTAAAATATTGGTGAGGTAGTAATTTCCAAGAACAATAGAAGGAAAATGAAAAAAGATAATATCAGAGGAACACTACTATGTTTTGTAGAAACCGATACAAAATTCCTGATTAGCGCTTTTTAATATTTAACTCATACATCAGTTACTGCGAACTAATTTAATAATAGTATAATCACTGTTTGCCTAATTTTCTTGAATACTTACACTCAACAACGCCTTAATCTCATATAATGGGTTAAAGTTTCCGTTTTGGAAATGTACGTATATATTTGAAAATGCAATATTTCTATTCAGCTAATGAATAGTTTAAAGGAACACATTTCGCTTTCGTAACATAACATGCTCGTGTTTCGGCCTCTAAATATAGGCCAATTTCAGCTCAACGCATTAAGCGATGCAAATGTATGTGGGTCAGTAGGAATCTCGAAAAACCGACAATCGTATAGTAACAAATGTCGCTGCAGTTTCAAAATGGATTTGTGGAATCTTCTATAAATAAACACGAAAGAAGGTTGCAACATAACTAAAAGTATTTAGGCTATGTTGTAAAAGAATATAAATTTTGGTCTATTCAGATAATAGACGCATTTCTTTTCTCTCCGGGCAGAATTGTGGAATTACCTCATATTTTTTATTTTTAGTAATGATAATATGAGTGTATATAAAAGTAAATAGGCATAACTTAAAATAATTTATAGAATTAGGCGTCACTTTGCGGATTTGCTTTCCATAATACAAAAATAATCATAAAATTATTTTGCTATAATTCGCGATAAAGTACATAGAAAATATATATAATACTAAATGTATGGACTATCCGTTTTTTCATATCCGATACATGCAGGATTCGTAAAAACACATGCAACCAACACAACCTCTACCGCCGCCACCACGATACACAAGCACTACACACGTTCACTATCGCAAACTCAGTGTTGTGTTTGTTATTTTCGCCCCGCAATCGAAGCATCATCAAGAGATTAGACTCCACGACAAAATCGAAAAGCGTATAAGTTTTAGCGTAAGCATAACTTATTTTTAATTATTGATGTGATAGTAGTATATTCTTATAGTACAATCGTACAATCGTACGTAATTAAAAAGCCGACGTTTCGGGCATTTTTATATTTTAAGGATTTGACCGAAGGATCAAATCGATAGGACAGTTTAGTATTGTCATAGATTCCGGGTTATCGAGTTGTCGTAAAAGACGACTAAGGTAAGGTGAGCCATTGTGTGATATCCGGTTGAGTAGAATAGACCACCCTCTTTCTTACGGAAGTATAATAAAATACAACTAAGTTAAGTTGACGTCAGGCAGGCGGCCGTTTGTAAAATACGTAGCCGAATCATGTGTCAATATGTTTATAACATGTTGTGCCGACCCCACTTAGAGTGAGATAAGGGAAGGGGGATGATGGATTATGATGGATTCCGGGTTATACCTTATAAGCTTCATACAATTTCCTAGAAAGATTTTCATTTTCTTGATCAGACAGCGATCGGCCTCAAAGTTTTCCGTATCGCCAACAAACTTAATTTTTTATCTTGTTTTCTCCTTTTTTCTTTTTTAAGGTAAATATATGCTGAAGTTGGCTATTGATAGGAAGAAAAAGAAAGATAAAGCTTTCCTTACTCCTGTAACATATACTTACATTTTCCACAAGAATTCTTTAAGTATATGCATTTTCCTTTATCATAAAGAGCAACATAATTTGTTAATAGAGTTTTTGTAGAAAACTTTTTTGAAATTTAGTAAAATAGATTTATTTGTTTGATAAAAAAATGAGAACGTTAACGAATACGTTCTCCTTAAAGATTGTTTACGAAAAGGTGTTTACAAGATACGTCGATACGTCGATCTCTGCGAATAATTTTGTTGATGAGATTAAAGTGACGCATTGCAAGGCGTTGACGTATATCTTCCTGCCAGTGTTCTTGTGCGAATAATAATGAAAAAAACTTAATAGCGAATTGAACAAAAAAAAAATCATTCTCCTGCCCTTATCCCACTTTAAGGGGGTCGGCACAAGATGTTACAAACATGTTGTGGCGTGATTTTGCAACGTATTTTACGAACGGCCGCCTGCCTGACGTCAACTTACCTTACTCGCCTTTTACGACTTTTCGGTAAGAACGGAGGGTGGTCTATTATATTCGGCCGGATACCACACGGCGTAATTGAACAAAAAAAATAATAACATTAATTCTAGAAGATTTAGTTCTAATAATGCAAAATGTCTTGAATATAAAGTATACTTTGGCGAGTATGAAGGTTTTGTAAAAACTCATTAGATTTATTACATTTCGCCCTATCCGAAGAATAGTCACATTTCGTATGCTTGTATATGGGAGATGTGACTTTGTTCTTCGGATAGGGCGATGTGTTCATTTTTTAAGTACCTGCTTATTGAAGATAAAGATAATAAATAATACCGCCCTTGGGTCTTTATTTAACAAAAAATGAATCTTAGCAAACTGAGGTATTAATTATTCTTTATATGGCACTGATAACCTCACACAACTGTAATAAGGGCGCTAACTTCGCTAGTTAGCGTCCAGCATTCCGATACATGCACTAAATGAACAAGTCGGCATTGTATATCAACAAATTATTATTTACTATTTAACGAAGTTTAGTAACTAATGGCCAATATTTTCCTTGTTTTCAGACGCCAATCAAAAAACGTCCCAAAAAACCGTTCATCATGACCGTGGTAACAAACCCTGCATGTACGGACAACCCCAACGATAGCCAACTATCGCAAGCTTCTACTTCTGGCATACAGGATATACCCACCATACCTGAATTTATCGACTATGGAGACATACTCATTGATGAAAACTGTCGCTTATACGACAATGAAAAACAGAGCGACGTTGTATTTGTGGCGGGAATCAACGGTGATACTTTCCGTTTTCCAGGACATCGTCGAGTGCTAGCTGCAACCAGCCCTGTTTTCGCTGATCTTTTATCAACTAAATCAGACGTCATTATTGTCGACTATATCGATCGACGAGGATTTGATCAGCTATTACGTTACTATTACTGTGAACCAACACAATTAACTTCTGTTTATACGGCTAGAGCTACTCTAAATGCTGCATATAAATTTTTATGCCCACACCTCGCTGAAAGGTGCGCGCGTCGCCTAGATGAAATATTAGACGCAGAAGTTGCCCTTGAAGTTTTGCGTGATTTACGATTTTTATGTGCTAGATTACCAGGGGCAGCTTCCGCGCCTCCCTTGCCCGCTCTTGAAAGTGATGCTGCTGCACGAACCTTATCGCTCTGTGCCATGTGGTGTGACTCACTTGCACATAATGCTCTTCTTGTAATCGATGAAAATGCCGATGCAGCTCTTACTAACGAAAGACTGGAAGATCTGACGTATGAAGACCTGGCGTTGATTGTAAAACGAGATACCCTACGCGTATCCAGTGAGCTTATATTGGCAGAAGCAATTGCACGATGGGCTACTGCGGCGTGCAAGCGAAATAAGCGGGAACTCACACCAAGCAACAAACGTGCTGCTCTTGGTGAACTTGCTTATTGTCCTAGATATTTACTTCTAGAGGGAGTGGAGTTAGAAAGAGCTCTAGGACTAGAGTTGTTAGAGCCTATAGAAAGGACTTTGGTTATAGCTCAAGCTCGCAAGTTGTCTTCCCCAGTTCCAGTGGGTGCTGAACAAGAAGCGATGCTACGGAGATGGGGTCAACCACGGCCTACCGAACCTGCTGCAGCTCCGGTTTTCTTAAGTCCGCGTTCCGAAACTATAGAAGAACCACAACCGAGCAAACTTTGCGGGCGTCGTCCAAAAAAATTAAAACAACCATGCTTTGAACCGGAGGACAGAAGACCTAATAATTGCTGTTCCGAGTGTTTTAATGGCTTGATTCATGCATTGGTTTGTTTGTTTGACTAAAACAATTTGAAAAAAACCTTGTCCCATATAACCAATTACCCTCCATATTATAAAAAGGGAAAAATTATGTGGAATCCATTGTACATTTCGACAAAGAATATATCATAAGGAAATAAAATTTTGATCAAACTGAACCAAAATCCTATTGAAGAATATATTTTATTGATGATAGATGTTATTGCAATTGTTGCTTCGAAATCTTTGCTTATTAATGCTCAGTGATGAATTGATACTGAAAAATTAATGTCATAGCTGTTGATTAAAAATTTTAAAATTTGTTGATGTAGCTCAGCTGCGTTCTTAGTTGTAATTATATTTTATGTAACTTTAAAACTTTTATCCCAATTTTATCTTTATTGATGTGATATTTTAGTTTGCTTTAGGGAATGGATTTGAAATCTAATTGTGTTAGAAAAATTATGATTACAAACGTATGTAACGTTTATGTAACGTATGAAACGTGCACAAAGTTGCATTTCTGTGTGAAGATGATATTTAGATAAATTTTGTTGCATTTAAATTATATTGAAGAATTCCGTAATGTATTTAATGATTTTATAAGTAATAAAAATGTATATTGCTTTTAAAATATATATAAATTATTATATTTGGTCAAGCAAAAATCTGTTTTATAATAATTTTAGATAATTTTAATTGAATGTGCTTAGTACTTTTGCAGTATTTTGAAGTAGTTTTACCGCAGCTATATTTATAGGTGTTAAGTGTTATTAGTCGTCTATGTAAATATATAAATGTAAATCTTAGTGTCGTTTAGTTACCGTAAAGGCTTCTCAGATATGGTCTTTGTTTGATGATAATTTTAAAAATGCACTAGTCTTATTTTAAGTACAGATAAAATCTTGTCCTCGTTTTTAATATAAGCATTTATTTGTAATTCATACTTTCCTTATAATTTATGAAGATTATTTTTAAAAACAATGCCACTGCCTTTTATAAGCGTGTACAGAATATTTGTTTTGATACTTGAATATTAAATCTCTAGAATATAGATTTAATAAGTATAATCATATTTTTCTTTATTTATCTCACCTGATATTAAATGATAATTAACTCCAACCTAGAATGAATATTGGGGCCTCTTATAGCTTTATGGATTTTTATTTTAGCTTTTTTTTTAAATGAACAATCCCACTAGTTTTCTAAAATCGATTCCGGGTACTTTACTTTTTGTGGACTGGATTTAAGTTTATTTACTATCCATAGTTCTTTAAATTCTTGCGTAGAAGTGTATTATGTACCTAATAAGCGTGCAAAATTGAATTGTCTTTTATAATAATTACTACTTATGGCCGAGTTTTCTCTCCAAGTTAAAGGTACAAAAAATTATAATCGGTAATTTCAAATGAGATAATATTTCTGTGACGCTTGTCTATTTCTCAATTTATTTACACGAATCGTTTAAGGGTTTTAAGGTCGCATTTCCCCGTGTATCACAATAATGAAGAATTATGTGTAATAATAACTTACACAGACATACAATATCAAATTATACGGACATACAATTCCAATCAGCTGTGCTATAATGTTTATCGTAATCCGTACAATTTATATTAAAATAGAAATACAACTAAAAATAAATATGCATGTATTTTATCGATAACGTCAAAATTGGACAATTATAATAATAATAAAATTATAAATAGCAATTAATGTATTTTGGTAAAAACTATTATACCATATTACTGTCCTGTTCTAAACACTAGAATGACACTTTTTTTATTTCTTTTAAAATCAAAGCAGTCGAGCTATAATCATATATTGTGAATTTTATAATACTATAAAAAATATGAAGAACTATTTTTAGAGAGAAAATTATAATTTTTTTTCTTATAATATACCTACATATAAATATATCAATGTAATTTAGACAAATTTAAAATGTATATAATATCAAAAAAATAGTTTAGTCGTGATTTTGTGAAAGTAAACTGTATGCACCCTTATGCCGTATCTTGAATATGGTTACGGTGGTACGAGTAAATGTCCAATGTTAATTCTGAAGATTTATTACTTTATTATAATCTCAAATGAAAGTAACTATATTCAAATATTAGATTACTTAAGTATAGAAATAGTAGAAGCCAAAATAAGTCCAAGACTTTATATTATTCTTTACAATAATTCTATTTTGAACAAGTTTTTTTTCATTTGTTTTCCTGACTGTCCTTTTGTTTGATACAATTTGCAATCGATTTCAATCTAATATCTCGGTTATTTTAATTTCATTCTTTTGTTTGTCTTCCTATACATTAGGTTATATAAAAATGACATGACAAAGCCTCAAAAAATCTGGAAAGAAACTTCAGAAGGACTACAAAGCAAGAAATAATAATTTAAATAAAATTACAATAACTATTCTGAAACAGAAAACTAAATATAAATTTATCGGATTTTTAATATATTGAAAACAACGTGTTTCAATGCTTTACATCTGTTGGCCGCATAAAGTCTGTTATAAGTATTAAATTAATTTGAAACTATCTCGATTGTTGCTACCATTTTTACAGATCGAAGACAATAAAAACAGATAAACGCCCTCAATCAATCAATTATTTGAAAAGATTAGCCAACGAGTTTCTTGCTGATTCCTCTCGGTAGAAACAAACTTCCGAATCAGTGGTAGTTGCTTTAAAAATATTTGACGATTCAAAGGTACCGAAAACAGTGCACTTAAATAAAGAATATTTTGAAATAAACGAACTTAAAGTTCCTTTCTGCGATCGGCGGCCTAATCTAAAATGGCCCGGGAAAAAAAGTTACGGTGAGAAATGTTGTACCTACCTCTGTGTACGCGTGAAAAACCAGTAGTAAATATGGTGAAATCGTTTGCAAAAGATCACATACTCTTCTAGTACTTTATGATCTTCATGTACGTTAATGACGATGTTATCTCTTCGAGTATTGTTTTTAATAAAAATTGTATTTGTCTTGTCGCCCATTTCAAAATATACAACTACGATAGTTAGTATAAAACCAACAATTCGGCATCTTCGTAGATCAAAACTATTTTCCTAAAAAAAATATTGTAAAATATTTCGTCAATGACAGCACTAAGATGACCATTATCTCCACTTTTCATGAAATATAATATAGTCTGGAAGGTCAATACAATTACCTAAAATTTAGTTATAAGTCTGCCAACCTTGGTAAAATTTAAGTATGTACTCAAAGGATACCTATAATTACATATTTAATAATTTTAGTATACGTATTTTGTCATTAATAATTTAATAAGTTCATGTGTAGCAATGTGCTATCGTTTGAAACGATAAATTTAATAAAATACTAAATATGTTTACATTGAATGTTATTATCAATTATTATGTAGCGTATTTGATGTGTTTAGCTCGAAGCTGCATTTATAACATTATTCAAACCTAAAGACAAATAAGGAAAATAAATTGTTTCATTATGGAATTTGTTTTATTCCCCACCTAATAGCGAAATAGTCTATATTTATAAAAATTGTTATACATACGGTTTTTGTTACGGTTCAACGAAAATAATAGTTTATATAAATTAATATAAATACATAAATTCAATTCAAATTCAAAATATTCTTTATTCAAGTAAACTTGTAAACAAGTGCTTTTGAATCGTCCACTCTACTGATAGTTCGGAAAGTATAGGTTTGCCAGATCGATTCTTAACTACAGGATAAATCTACAGACATCGAAAACATGAAAGATGGACAATATACTTCTTTAACAAAAGTAATTAATTTATATTTCTATAATCCGATTAAGTAAATAGAAAATATATAATGCTAAATGTAGGGTGGACTATCCGTTCTCATACCTTTATTATGGATCTCCGCAAAGTGACGCCTAATTCTATTAATTATATAAACACTTCTTTTAGGCAAGTCCTAATTAATTTTCGAAAATTTTGTTCTTATGGAAAAAGGATTTGATAAAAATACCTGAACCTTTAGGAACGAAGTAAGTTGGCTTAGTACTTATAGCTGGTTAGGTCGCGGGTATGATGGAATTCTCGGAACATAAGGACTTATAAGCTTTCGGTTCCACTTTTACCTTTTTTATAGCTTATTGTATTGTAGTTAATCTATTCCGACATAGCGTTAAAACTGCGTCATCTCTTCTGATCCGCTGCTTATGAGTAGCCGTTTGCTCGTGAAATTTAAGCCCATGCCATGCTATTTTGATATCGGCGTAGAGTAGTGATTATATGAAGTGATGAGAAGAGATATTAGTAATGATTATGCCTCGACGAAAGCTATATAAATATTTATATCGTCATGCCAGATCATTCCAGGGAAAACATTACTCACGTGAATTAGTAACATAGCTAGGACTATTATGAGATGGAATTCTGAACAGCTCAGTATTCATAACCTTCATTTAGGAGGTCGAAAACTATATAATGTATATAACAGCGTTTCATTCAACTTATTGATTATGATTATATATATGTAATTTTCCTTGATGATAATTATCATATCCCTCTTGCAAAGAGGTAATTTCAATTTCTATTATTTTTATGTATATCGTTAGTAGAGAGTGAAAATTAATAATATGATTCATTTGAATAAGTAGGTTCAGTGTTAATATAATTTTTTAGTTTAAAACCTAGAGTAAATTTTTTGAATCTGTTGTTTAACGATAACATTTAAAATTCTAGATTGATTCTCTTGCAAAAATTACGTTAGTGTTTACAAAAGGTAACATCATTTTATGTTGAATTTGGCCTGGCTTTGCAAAACAAACTCCTGCGAAGTTGGCGGCTGTAGCCTGAAATTGAAACTTTCTACTTTTTCCATCAAATCGACTAATATATTTTCTGCCGCCCGTAAATCTTGTCTCAGTGTTTTTATTGTGTTTTGTACTTCGAGCATCGAGTTAATTTTAGTTTCGATCTTTTCGAAATTATCCTGGATCGATTGTCTCGCCTTTTTTGCATTCTCGACTTCCTTCAGAACTCTAGATGTTATTTCATTTTGCAGTTCTGTAAATTTTCGATCTAAAGTTATATCTTCCTTACTGTCTCTGCGTTTTTTGTCTCCGGTATTTGTTGATAAAGTTCGGTACTTATACCCCGTGCTTCGTGAAGTATAACAGCTTTTGTGAAAAATCTGAGACATGACGGTATTTATACTGACAATAAGTTTTTATTTTTATATGTTAACTGAAATTTAAATTACTTAATACATTATTAGTAATCCGTTAGTATAACCTAATATGACATTTAGATAAAGCTTCTCTATATTTCATTATGTATACTGTAATCTTTGCTCTATATATACATTTTAAATCTATGATATTGGTAGTCATTGAAAAGTGTTTCGAATGAACTACAAATACATATATTTATTCATATAGATACTTTTTTATTTTTCTTAGTAAATTTCAATAAGTAGGTATATTATTTAAAATATATAGTGATTAATTATATATAATATAAAATAATTCTTTTAAGAGATATATAGATAGACTAGGCATAATGTTTAGGCACTGAATTATTCATACCACAATCAACTATCAATATGATGTATGAATGTTATTAAGGCATTATTATAAAGGTGTTTGCTTGTGGTTTTTTTTACGTCCGAGCAAAGTAATGGTTCGACTTTGTTTTTGGCATTAATGTAGTTGTAGGGTTGAAGTGATATAGGCTGCTTTTGATTTTAAGATCTAGATCTAGTAACAACATATTTTATAAAAAAGTTATTCATATTGGTTTTAAAATTCATTTGTTTATAAAAAAAAAGTGTCCCATATATTTATATTTATGTACAAAAAATGACTTGCATAATTCGGTAATTTTATGCAAAGCTTTTTTTGTATACATTCAAGCTTTATGGTGTGGTTTGCACTTGTGAAGAGTTTTACCATACGCAACTGAAGCGCTACCTACTGACTATCACTTGAACTGTATACGTTGACTATATAACAAGAACCAAAGTAGTCTTGTTACTACTTAGTTCTATACACAGGAAATAGATGGCTGTAAACAATGGAAATTATTAATCTAGTAAAGTACAGTTGAAACTTTCTTTAACAGCTTTTATTTAACTTGCGTTTTTTTTTTAATTTTATTTATAACAAATATGTACAAGTTATATCTATCTTAAATTACTTACACGCTAGTACTATACAAATCATGCCCACGTGGAATGGTCCCAAGAATGCTGGCAGCGTTTCCGCGTTGAATCGCTAAGCTGATTCTTTGTGCGAAAAAGGAGCCAGCCCTCTTGTCACTCGAAGAGGCGTTATATATATACATATTTATATGTGAATGTGGAATCTTGCAAGTTAAATTTTACCCACTTCCCGGTGTCCGATTGAGCTGAAATTTCACATACTATCCCGTCCCGATGATGATGCATGTTTATGAAAAGCATGACCTCATGCTGCTGCCAGGATTGGCACCAGACGAAGGAAGTCCCAAACGGTTAACAGTAGGGACATGAAATTTTGTTATAAGATATTTAACTTGACTTGTTAATTTTATTATTAGTTATTGACAGGCACTAAGTAAATAGCACAGTGTTAAAAGTATCTTATAACTATACAATGTTATGTATAAAATAACCCGTCTTAGAATTACTAAATAGTACTAATAGAATATTAAATGATATTTTTTATTGATCATCATCATCATCTTCCTGCCCTAAGTGGGGTCGGCACAACACGTCGTCACATGATTTAGCTACGTATTTTACGACCAGCCGCCTGACTGACGTCAACTTACTTTAGTCGTATTTTACGACACCTCGGTAAGAAAGAGGGTGGTCTATTCTACACAACAGTATACCACAGGGCGAGTCAACTTACTTTAGTCGCCTTTTACTACACCTCGGTAAGAAAGTGGGTGGTCTATTCAACTCAGCCGGATACCACACGGTTGGTCGACTTACATTAGTCGCCTTTTACGATACCTCGGTAAGAAAGAGGGTGGTCTATTCTACTCTACCGGCATGATATTTTTTATTCAAGGATGAAAAACATGCGACCAAAAACATTTTAATTATGAATGTGGATGGATGTATGTCTTGAGGGAGGCCGAAATAAGAAGAGGTGAAGAATGATATGCATATTAAAGGAGTGGCACCAGAAATGGCGAATGATAGAGGAGAATGGAAGACATATTGTACCGACTCCACTTAGAGTGAGATAAGGGTAAGAGAATGATGGTGATGATGATGATTTTTTAATCAGTTTATGTTTAAGTATTATTTTGTAAGGAAGGAAATGGACGAAATTGAAATAAAAAGTATTGAAGAACAGCGCGATATGTTGAATACTTACTCAACCTAAAAATGAAATCGAGGGAAAATTGTGGAACTATAACGGACAGCTATTGAAAACTTTGAAGTAAATTAAAATGAGTATTTAAAAATAAAAAAAAATTAAATTCGCAGAAAGTAAGATTATTGATCGAGATAAAAATTATCCTATCCTTTAAATTGGACCAAAATTTAACTACTTAGAAAATTTCATTGAAATCTGTTAGGAGCTTTGTAAATTAGTGCAAGCGCATATCTTGACACAGGGTTTTTATATATAAAGATACAGACTCCGAATCTGTATTCATAATTTAATATGTGCGTAACATTATAAATAAAATAACCGTATAAAAGTGTAATAAAATACTTTCCAATAACGGGATAAGACGCAAACTTTGATCATTAAAACTTCAACATTACGGATTAAAAAGCTTCTAATGTAAAATAATAAATGACTGTGAAGCCGAGCTTTTAATTTTTGTATAGTAGAATACATAGATGTAGAGTAGCCATTCATTGTAAAGCACTAATACAGATTAGAAGAAGTGTTACACAAAGACATCACACAGTATCTATTCAGAAAACCACTCGAGAATACAAAGGGCAAACTTATTTAAAAACAATAATTCGGAGCCGTATTTATTGACAAAGGCATGAAAGGGAGCTTTGGGCCCACTTTTTTCACCATTGTATGGCCACGACAAAGAGTCGAGCAAGTTATTTACCATTATTCGGAGGTAAATTTATATTTGATGAAGTGCAAAGTTGGAGTCAGTCTTTTGTCATTTATACTAGTGATGTTCTGATTCGACGAAATAATACCTACTGTATGCGAATTTAGAAAGTATATATTATATATTATTAGAAAGAAAGAAGAAAAGTATATATTATATATAAGTATATATATATATTAGTAAAAATAATTTTATTATTACTTTTGTATTATGGATCTCCGCAAAGTAACGCCTAATTCTATAAAGTTTAAATTATATATTCGACTACAAAAAGCAAATATGCATATACATTACAAAGCAAAACGCACTTAACACACATTATATTTATAGAATGAAATAATGTGTTAAGGTATAAATAACTTTTATTTTGTCGTACTTATCTCTTCTATGACGCTATGCTTTTTACTATGCCATTTATTTTTCCAAATATTATCAGTATAATCTAATGATTAACTATTTTAATCTGGTGGAATACTGATGTTCGCTTGCCATCTGGCAATCCGCTGGTGTTTTGTTTTTAATTGCCAAATCGCAAATATGTTTTCTTGGTCGAGTGCATTGCATTTTAACCGTAATACTTTTTAATATTTTTATGATTATAAACTTACGTAATAGTGCATTACAAAAAATGGTGTCTTTTATCATCTGTTATTGTAATCATCAATTCATGTGAAAAGCATCTCTCAAATGATGAAAAGGTTCATGCTTTCTTCACAGAATTCAGACACTTGTTTGAACTTGGGATATTCATTAACGTAATAAAATCTTTTTTTGTTTTAGTTATTGGGCTAATACAAAGCCGACAGTATTATCCTACTCGCTTAACCCTGTAACGCTGTAAGCGGCAAGCGAGTTAACAAGTGTAAGACAAGTTTACAACATCGCCAACGGTGTGAAATATGGATAGTAGAGTTCTAGAATCTCTTCTAAAATTATGGAAATTTGTCTTAGCGGTGCGTCCCGTAAGATAGGATAGCAGCGTAGGGATATGACCACCGACATGTTGCCGAACAAATCTTAGTTGTTAGATCTTTTTTTTCTTTTGGAAACGAAACATCGTTGCTTAGCGATGCTTGGATAATACTGGAAACAAGTGCGGTACCTAAATGCATTTGGCTAGTACTACTGCCCCATTTTAAATATAGTTAAGCCGAAATAGAATCATTTCGGCTTAACTGATGGTTACAACCTCACCCGTTCTCCAACTTCCTGAATCAGAAAGCCGAATTAGAGCAATTAGTAAATAATAGTTTACTCCATTAATTTCCACTTAAATCAATTCGACTAGAAATATAATTGGCTACAGATTACACTAAACGAAAAACTAAAATGGCCGGCACTTCTTCTTGGAATCTGGCCGCAACGTGGGTACAATCGGCCATGGCGATTTGCACACATGGGCTCAATATGTCCCATTGTGCTTTGTGAACCGCACCTAATTATTCTTAGTGTGAGAATAGCTCTTACAAGTGTCGTTTTAATTGTATTTTTTATGTCTGCCTTGCCGGGGTGATATAGTTTAACTAAATGCAGGCAATATAGGTGATCAAAATATTTATTCTATTTTTCGTAATCTGAGCCAACTAGATATGGAATTCTTATTCTAAAAGTTTACACAGGTTTCTATTTTAATGATGATTTTATCAGATGTTAGTGCTAATAGAGCGGTTAAATGATCGTTAATGAGATAATTTAAATGAATTTGCGTCAAAGAAAACTTTAGAATGGTTTTAGATTCACAGTACCAATAGAATGTCGAATTTGAATGCATTACTCAAAAGTTCACTTAGTATAGTATAGTGATATATAATAACAAGTAGTCTGATATCAAATATAAATAGTAATAATTCAAATTTAAAAGCAATTACAAATAATAAAATTAACTTCACAATAAGCCTACCATTACTGCGGAACGCCCACCGTGTAGGCTTTGTATGTAACAATACCTTAGAATTTCAATAGTCCTCGAAAAGTATATGTCACAGATAAGTTATGTTTAAACGGGCAATAGCGCCGGCAAGAAATGTTCACTTGAACACTTAACAGTACAATGGAGTGTCATTTCTTACAATAAATACTTTTTCATAATTTAGCGCCAGCCCTTGATTCTGTGGTTTTCAAAGAATTTGGTACTCCTATTAGGAGTACTATTTGGCCACTGAAAATAATAAGACTTCGTAGGTTGGAAATGACTGATAGAATATGCCTTTTTCAACTTATGTCGAAATTCTGCTGAGTTTAAATTCTTTTTTCAACCAACGAGCAGACATAAAAGCCCGATTTTTGGACGTCGGTCGTTCAAAAATCATTAGCCTGTCTTGGTTACTCGTAGTCAGTAAAATGTCTCTCAAATTCACTAAACCACGTCTGCATTTTTATGTTCAGCATTTCTAACGATTGACGAAAATTATTTCCATTACTAAATTTATACGCTAACTATAGTAATTGTCGTCTGCTTGGATTTATAAAATATATGATACCACATCAAGTATATTATGAATAAATATCACTAATTATATTATAGTAAAAATAGAGAGGTAGGCTTTAATCTCAAAAGGTTGAGAACCTTTGCCTAATGCTATTGATGTTTTTTTACACGAACGTAATTTTGTAGTAAGATCGCTCTGAGCAGGTCCGACCCGTTGTGATGCAGGTATTTTTTTTTTATTTCCCAAAAAAAGGGTCTTCCCCAAACACAAATCCCTCAAGAGTTATTATTTGGAAATAAGTGTTACGTCGTGTTGAGACTTCGAATTATTAATTTCAGATTGTAACATAGACTTGTTTGTGTCAATACAATATCAATCTCATTATATTACAAAGTGCTTTGATAACTACGCTATATGCGTTTACTACGTACATATTATAGTATATGTCCTTACTGACTTAATTTTATTTAGTTAGTATTAATTTTGTTTTAAGTTTTCGAAATCTTGATTTTGTAAAATACTTTAGTTTTATGTATATAACAACTTTTTTTTACATTAGTATTTTACTAATTCAAAACATTCGTTATTCAAGTAAACTTTTAAGTAAGTGCTTTTGGATCGTCAACTCTACTGCTCGTTCGAAGAGCTGTCGAGGACAGCCAGCAATTTTTTAACAGAATTTTAGCAAAGCGCAAGCATTAATAGCAGTATTATATACATGACTATTTTTTAATAATTGTAATGTATATTCTGATATGCAAAAGTTAAATCGTTAAAAATATTATGTGAAGCCAATGTAAGAATACATATAAGGCTTAAAAAGCAAGTAAATTACGCAATAACTATTTTATTGCTCAGTCACTCAATTATAACCGCATTCTTATATTTTTTAATGACCATATTCTAAAATTATCAAATGTTAAGATAATTTTTTAAAATTTTTAAATAATTAGATAAGTCAAGACTTATTAACTACATTTAATTTTATTTTATTCAATTTCGCATGCGGAGTTTCCAATTATTAATCATAGTATGTTTCATTTGTTACTTCATATGTGAAAACATGTCATTTACAGTGGAACCTTTATCGTTTAACCTAGGTTCAAACGACGAGTTTACAAATTAACGTTTCAAAATAAAAATATAAGAAGAAATAAAAGAGAAATCCAAGACTATACTTAGCATTCCGATAAGTAATTTGATACTATTTCACCACACATAGTGAAAAAATATAAATAATGTTGACGGTGCACCACTGGAGTCGAGTTTTTGTTGTACATTTCGTATAGATTGGTTGTCGGTCGCTGCCCAAGGGGCGCGTATAGTCATAAAACGGTGTTTTTTTTTATTAGACCTACATTGTACACCACTAGGCCTCCAGATTGAAACGAGTAGATAGAACTAATAAAAAAAGAGTACGAATTTAGAACTGTGTTATTTTTGTCTTGACCTGACGTCGCTCGAGCGTCTTGGTATGTTTTACTAGTTTCGCCACGTGGGTGTTGTAGCCAAACAGTAAGCGTTATAACAGTTTATAATTTAAAATAAAAAATCATTCACGATTCATTCAGGAAATTATGCCGTGTGGTATACGGCTGAGTAGAATAGACCACCCTCATTTCTTACCGAGGTGTAAAAGACGACTAAGGATAGTTGACCCACCATATAGTATCCGACTGAGTAGAATGGACCAAACTCATTTCTTACCGAGGTGTCGTAAAAGGCGACTAAGGTAAATCGATCCGCCGTGTGGTATTCGACTGAGTAAAATAGACCACCCTATTTCTTAATGAGGTGTAGTAAAAGGGGACTAAGGTAAATCGATCCGCCGTGTGGTATCCAGCTGACTAGAATATACCACCCTCAATTCTTACCGGGGTGTCGTAAAAAGCGACTAAGGTAATTTGACCCGCCGTGTGGTATCTGGTTGTGGCGGTCATGTGACAACATGTGTGTAACATGTTGTTCCGACCCCACTTAGAGTGGGATAAGAGCAGCAGGATGATGATGATGTATCATTCAGGAAATACTATTACTTTCGCCGCAGCTAAGTTAGCTTTTAACTTCGTTTCGTTAAAAAAATAAAACAATGCCCAACCTTTTGTGGCGCCAGCACTATTACATAAGTCGAGACGTAAAAGTTCTTATGGATTTTATCATACCAAAAACAAGAATTCCCAGCTTGAGATAAACAAAAGTAAACGTAAAACACAGTGTAGGTATTATCGTCACTAAGAGCACTGTAGATATTATTGAAATTTGTAGTATTTTAATGAAAACAAAACAAATTGATGTATGGCATGTGTAGAACGTATCTACAGTTGAGTGATGTTTTTAAAGCGTCGAGGTGCGTCTCGTCAGTACTAGCAACTGAAAGCTAAAAGCTTGCGCACACATAGACAGGCCGCAACGCAACTGAAGATATAAAGCTTTTATCACAAACTTAATGGTTTTTATGATGCTCAATATTAGTTTCCTTATAATTTTTTTTGATGAAAAAGCAATATGTATTCAAAAGTAATAATAAAATCATTTTGCTATAATCCGCGATACAGTAAATAGAAAATATATATAGTGTTAAATGTATAGTGGACTATCCGTATTTTCATACCCGATACGTGCAGGATTCGTAAAAACACATGCACAAACCTCCACCACTTCTACCACAATACACAAACACTACACACGTTCACTATCACAAACTCAACAATCGTTTCGCCTCGCAACCGAAGCATCATCAGTAGATAGACTCCACGACATAATCGCAAAGCAAAATTACTTACAAATTATTGATTAACACACAATTTATTAATTTTATTAATTTATTTATAGAATTTGGCGTTACTTTACGGAGATCTATAACACAAAAAGTAATGAAAATATGATTCAGATATAATCCGCAATAAAAGAAAATATATGTAATGCTAAATGTAGAATGTACTATCCGTTGTTCAAACCTGAACTGGTGCAGAATGCACTACCACTAATAACACAACAATGCACAAGCACTGCACACATTCACTATCACAATTTCAACAATCGGTTACGGATAGTGCATGAGTTTTTAGGAATTCAACTGGCCCGTTTACGCAGTGGGTAGTGACACTGCCTTCAGCTCCGCGGGTCATGGATTCGATTCCCGCCGAGGGCCAACATTTTCTGTAAAAAATTTGTTTGTTCTTCGAGCCTAGGTGTATATTTGTATTTAGGTATGTATTTAAAATTATATATGTAGTATATCTGCCAGTTGTCCGTCACCTGTAACACAAGTATTAAGTTACTTACTTTGAGGTCGGACGTGTGTGTAAGTGTCCCAAATATTTATATATTAGAACGTATAGTAGACTCTACATTTAGCATTACATATATTTTCTTTTATAGCGCATTATAGCAAAATAATATTTATTTTCATTACTTTTGAATTATTAATTAATGAAGGTTGTAAGTATAGATGCTTTCAAAAGCTTTTGTATTAGTACTTACACGATTGTTGTTCGCAGTTAAATTCAATCTGTAATTTCGATAGAATTTTTATAAAACGAAATACATTAACGATCTTAAGAAGAAGAATAATGGGCACTAATGTGCCGCAGTTTGTGGTTAGCTTAATTCCCGCCCTAAAAGCTCTAATTGGTCGTTTTTCTGCGGCACAGGAGGACGAGCAAAAAGTGGAGCCGTCGCGGAATGTGCCCGGTTGAATAACCAGCCGTCTGTGTGCCAGCATTACTAACTATATATAAACAAAGAGCCTGCGTTGCGTAAAAATACGTTGTACCGAGCGTACCATATTGTCGTGATTTATTTTTCGTGCCACCGTGCGCACTCTCAAACTCGGAGTGGGCTTATTTACGTTGTAGCTCGTTTATTTTTTTCTCAGATTATCGGAGCTGCGCCAAGAATGTCGAAATCATTCAGGCCAGTCAGTGGGCAGAGGAATTTGCCATTCATATTGACGATGCCGCCTGTTTAACGAGGTAGATTATGTTATGGTGGCATATTCAGGAACAATTATAAAATTGGAGGTCGCCTCCGCTGATTTATTTGAACATTACAGACTCTCAGCGTGCGCTACTGGGATTTTTTTAAATAACTGACAATATGTTTTTATTGTCAATTATAATTACATGAATAGGTTTTTTAAAATCACCGCTTTACTTTTAACTTGCCTCGTGGAATCTTACAAGTTAAATTTAACCACTTCCCGGTGTCGGGTTGAGCTGAAATTTTACATACTGGATGGACTGGACCATCCCGATAATAAGGCATGTTTACTATAAGTATGACCTGATGTTTGTGCCAGATTTGACTCCAGACGAGGGACCTCCGTAAACCAGTGTTAATATCAAAGCCAGATCTCAATAAAATTATATTTATTTTCGAAGAAAATAAATATAATTTTTTTTAACCGATATATAAGTAGATTGAAATATGCTAAAGTTATCTTATATGTTTAAGTGATCAGTAGAGACATATATTGTCGTATCGTCGGTATCGGAATAATAATAATAAATAATAAATATATGGGACACTTACACACACGGTCCTCCGTCCCCAAAATAAATAACTTAATACTTGTCACTGATAAGTGACCGCCAACTGAGAGATATACTACATATATATGGCCGAATCCGGCAAGCGGCGAAAGTATGCATCTCTCGTTGAGAGTTATATATTTGTGCCGTTTGCAGTTGAGACCCTAGGGCCATGGAGCCAAAGTGCAAAAAAAATTTTATCCGTTTTAACACCTCGGTTGATCGCCTCTTCGGGTGACAAGAGGGCTGGCTCCTTTTTCGCACAAAGAATCAGCTTAGCGATTCAACGCGGAAACGTTGCCAGCATTCTTGGGACCATTCCACGTGGGCATGATTTGTATAGTAGTAGCGTGTAAGTAATTTAAGATAGATATAACTTGTATATATTTGTTATAAATAAAAAATAAAAAAATCTAAATGTAGATTAAATAAAAATCAATACTTTATCCTACATATACAATTTTAAATACATACTTAAATACTACAATATACACTACTTAAATATACACCCAGGGTCAAAGAACCAATAAATTGACAAATTGTTTATAGAGAATGTTCCCTCGGCGGGAATCGAACCCGCGACCCGCGGAGCTGAAGGCTGGGTGTCTACCCACTGCGCCAACGGGCCAGTCAACTCATCTTCTATGTTCTCCTGGAATTCTACAGGAAACTCATCTTCTATATTTATTCTATTACCTAATAATAAAGAACACATCTGTAGTTTAGTCTGAACAAGGTGAATCTATCAATAAACTTCGATAAGTAATATACATAAATAATAATAAATATAAATATATGGGATATTTACACACACGGTCGTCCGTTCCCAAAGTAAGTAACTTAACACTTGTGTTATGGGTGACGGATAACTGATAGATATAATACATATATAAGTTTCAATACATACTTAAATACAAATACACACCCAGGCTTGAAGAGCCATTTGTTTATAAAAATGTTGGTCCTCGGCGGGAATCGAACCCGCGACACGCGGAGCTGAAAGCAGGGTACCACTACCCACAGCGCCAACGGGCCAGTCTATACATATTAAAATTTTAAAATATATATCTTTAAATTCGTCCGGAGAATAAATATTTGTCAAAATATTCATTCTCCGGACTTATTCTAGTGTCAAACTATAAAATACTAATTCTCTTTCAAAAGAAGACCTTGAATTAGCTATAACAGCAGTCCAGCCAGGAAATTCGTGAAATATTTCACCCGTGCCAAGATTCTTGAAAAAACTTGCAACTATATTGCACCATTCCATATTAAAACTGTGTTGATGTGTTTACATATAAAACTTAAGGCGAACGTAATACCCGAATACCTGTTTAACAATTTTTACTTAAATACACATACAATATTTCCTTTACCTAATGACTCTAAACAGGGTGGACATTGTAACCGAATGACACAAGGCACTAAACAGGGTGGACATTGTAACTTCAGTTCACCCCGATTCTTCATCCCGAAATACCTCCTATTATACTAAACACAACTTTGATAATTATTGAAATACTCCAGCTAACATATATAAGCTTCTGCATGTGGTTTGACTGGGCTTTAGTATCTAGATAAAAAGGAGTGTATTCTTCTCTTACAGCATTTTCGACTGTCTCCAAACTAATCTATACTCATAATAAAACAAAGCCCCCGAAAGCTGTCTGTATGCGATCGATTTTCCCAAAATCTTCAGGTAATCTTATCTTCTGTTTTTCCTTAAATATAGTACAATTTCGGAAGCTTTGGGTTACTATACATTGCCGTATAATGCAAATCGTGTTGAAGAGAACGCGCAGATGCGCAAAGCGCAGTAAATCATCTAAGAGATACACTAAAGTAATATACAAGAGAATTATAGATCTACAAAAATACTACAAAAAAGTCTACTAAAACATGTCTCTATCTCTTACGGTTAACTCACAATAACTACTTTTATTTTCAAAATTTCAATTCTGGAGAAATTTTGTGACACACTGTTTCATATTCGGGTGAAACCGCTGGCAGAGCTAGTATAAACTATTGAAATAAACTTCTATCCACTTCCAAAAAAAACATGCTGTCACATTTATAACATCGATCTGGATATTAAGCGCGCTAAGTACTGGAAGACTGCTAAGGATGTGGTGTTTTTTGGAGGGACATATCATTTTAACAAAATCGTGATTACGTATGAACGCCTATTTACGTCGTCCGTTATTGTTATGCAATATTTCTAAGGGATATTTTTGACAATTGTCACACTTTAAGACTTTTCTTGACTGGTTTCAATTATAGTTTTCTTGATTGAAAAAATATTTAACACTGAGTGTTAATTTATTTAAAGTTGAGTCTTAGTCAAATAGAGCTTACAATTAATTTAATTATATTTTAGTATAACGAAAAATATGTAACTCTAGTTGATAACGTTAGCCGATAAAGGTTGTTGCTTTATGTCTTAATTAAAGTAATAATGATAATTATTAACATTCTTTTGTTTTCTTTTATATCTTATGAGTCATTATATATAATAACCTTACAGTTCGTGTTACGCCTCGTTCGGACGAACGTAAAAAATACGTCGCGTTAAAATTACGCAATAGGCGAATATAAAAAGTTTCGTATGGTATATTCAGCTTAACGCCCTCGCCCTAACGACTAAAATGGAACACTGCACGATAAAATATTAGGTCCTTACATATGAAATTGTCGTTTTCTATGGGAGGAACATAAAGTCGTTTTTTTTTTAATCAAATATATTTAATTAATCAAAGTATGTACCATTGCTATGTATGCACTTTTGCCATCTCATAGATAGTTCATTGATCCCCTTACTAAAAAAACCATTCGGGCGGGAATCAATAAAATCTTTGAAGGCGGTTTGGACTGCCCCATCGGAGTTGAATTTTTTTCCTTGCAAGTAGTTATCCAAATTGCGAAAAAAATGGTAATCTGTTGGAGCAAGGTCCGGAGAGTACGGTGGATGTCTAAGACATTCTAATTGAAGCTCCTCTGATTTGGTAGCCGTCTGTTGTGCAGTGTGTGGTCTAGCGTTGTCCTGAAGCAGCAGTGGCCTAGAGCGATTGACCAGTCTCGGTTGTTTAGCAGCTAGTTTTTCCATCATGGTTTGCAGTTGCTGACAATAGATATCTGCCGTAATCGTCTGGCCAGATTTAAGAAAGCTGTAGTGAACGACACCGGCACTAGTCCACCAAACACTTACATGCAACTTTTTTTAGTCAATTTTCGCTTAGGGCAGGATTTGGCTGGTTCGCCCGGGTTCAGCCATTGCGATGAGTGCTTCCGATTATCGTAGAGGATCCACTTTTCATCAGAGGTAATGATTCGATTTAAAATTCCTTCATTATTGTGCCGGTTGAGTAACGTAACGCAGCAGTCGACGCGCGTTTGTCGGTTTGCTTCACTCAATTCATGAGGTACCCACCTTTCAAGCTTTTTCACCTTCCCAATTTGCTTCAAGTGGATTAGAATAGTTTTAACACTAACACCGGAGCCTGCAGCTAACTCGGACGTGGTTTGCGATGAATCCGCTTCCACAAAAGCCTTCAATTCTTCATTATCAACTTTGGTCTCCGGCCGTCCACGAGGCTTATTCTGCAGGTCGAAATTTCCAGAACGAAAACGTTGGAACCAAAAACGCACTGTGTTTCTGCAGCACTGGTGCCACGGTGGAACTCATACTCGTAAATAACGCGATATTTCATGTTTTCCATTTTGTAAACAGAGTGACACAAAGAAAAAAACAAAAGAAGAAAAAACAAATGAATTAGGGGGTTTGAAACACAAATGCATGAGTAAATAGCTGTATGAATTTGAATTTGGAATTCCTAACCATAAAGGTAATATTTGAGATCAAAGTGGCCAGTACGACAAAACGCCAATTTCATATGTAAGGACCTAATACGTCGCGATTTAAATACGCTGTCGTGGGAACAGATACCTGGATACCCATTTGTTTCAATTCGACGTTATATTAACGCACGATAAAAATTCTCTCGTGCGAACGAGGGGTTAACTAGTAGCAAGGCATTGGTAGTAACATTTGTAAAAAAATATTTCTTTTACTTTAACGTTACTATTAATTTTTAATAACCTAACCTTACCAATCATATAGCGAAAAACTCACGGTTATATAGAGTCGAAAGAGTCTTTAAATAATTTATAGAATTAGGCCTTACTTTGCGGAGATCCATAATACAAAAGCAATATGCGCGGATTATACTTATTGCTATAAAATTATTTTATATAATAAATAAAATAATTTTATTATTACTTTTGTAGTCAATGATCTTGACGATTTTAGTCCAACTTTACCATTATAAAAAACTGATCAACACGCGGTGAGATCTACACCAATATTCACATTCCGTTAAGCATTAAACATGAAAACGCATACAGTTTTCGCCTTGAGGATACAATTTTCCGTGTTTTTACGACTTATAAATCTAGGTACATTAATCAAGAAACATACAAAGCTGTCGCAGCTATTATCCCAAATGCCTAATAATAAGATTTGTAGAGTTAAAACAATAGTCGCTATTGTTATATGTATAAAAAGTATTGAAGAGTTTTAGATTCTTATTAATGAATGGGTTAAGAAGATTTGAAAAGAATTCACTGTTGGAATAATAAGAAGCAAAGACAATAATTCGCCTTGAATATCGAAATTCTGCGAGTATTACGTGTCTTTTATTTTAGTTCACGACAAAGTAAACAACAGTCGTTTATCCTCATTCACGTTAAACCTAGTGTGTATGTGAGATAAGGTGATTCATACTCATATTTTAATGAGACTAAGGATGCTAACGTGCATGATATGAAGGTATTACAGTTATTTATTTACTTCTATAAGCAAGGCACTTCAACTTTCATTACTTTAGAACCTAAAAATCAATAATCAAAATCAAAATAATCTTTATTCAAGTAGGCTTTTTACAAGCACTTTTGAATCGTCAAGGATCAATAGTTAGATTTAATAAACTACACTGGTTCGGAATGTTGCTCTTACCGAGAAGAACCAGCAAGAAACTCGGCGGTCAATGTTTTAAACATTTAAATTTACATTATTTATTTGCAGTCTTTATGGAGCTGAAAGGATTTTCAAATCCAAGCATTTTTATCATTCAAATAATCTTCAATTGTGTAATATGCCTTACGTATAAGCATAGTTTTTACACTTAATTTAAACTTTTCTGTAGATAATTCTAATACACATTGAGCAAAGTAATGAAAGCCCGTATCAAAGTTGTCTGGGCTCTTTGACAGGATGCTTACGTCCGCCTTTTTTAGCGCGCCTTTTCATATACTAATAATTAGCAGAGTCATTTTGCAATGTGAAGTTGCCACTCCAAAATATTAAAACTTGTGGTTTTATTATTCATCGCCTATCGATGCGTCTTATATTTTCCTCGGTAATCGCCTTTTCAGCTCCGTCTTATGAGTTTTGATTGGTTAACAGATCTCTTTGTTTATGATTTAAGCATATAGAGACTCTCCAAGAATAGCTTGATCAACCACCTGCCGAGACTTCTGAATTACTTTCAGTTTGGTTCTCTTTAACGAACAATAATAATTTTAATATAGTTATGTTTGAAAAAAATTCTAAATCATTCAAACTTTTTTTACTGTAACTAGAAGCTTGATAACCAATATAGAATGCTGAACAATAGCATCCTATGATTAAGATTAGATAAGAAGAAGTTGGTTTTCAAAATAAGTTGTGCAACAAATTTATTTTAAGAGATTTCGAAATCGTTCAACCTTTCCTTTACTTTCTATAAGCTTGATAAACCCTTACATCTAATGATGAGGAACACATGGGATAATTTACAAAAGTCATCGAAAATGGCTCAGTAGAATAGATCACCCCTCATTTCGTACCAAGGTTTCGTAAGAGGCGACTTAGTAAAGTTGGTGTTAGGCAGGCGGCCAGTTGTGAAATAACTAATCAAATCATTTAACAATATGTTTGAAACATGTTGTGCCTGGCCCACTTAGAGTGGGATAAGGGCAGGAGAATGTTGATGATCATTGAAAATGCTCATTTCTACGATACTCGGGTATTAAATCACAACTAGGGAAGACCCGATATTGATAGTGGCGTTAGTACATTTAAATCAGACAATAGCGGATAAGCTTAAAAATAGAGAGCGTCCTGCACTTACATTATCTATATCAGTGATTCCCAAAGTGGTCTATATCGACCCCTAAGGGTCTATGACAACCTGCAAGGGGTCTACATCAGCAAAAAAAAAATTGGGGGTCCATAAAATGAAAATGGGGGTCCAGGATAGTGGATCTCAACACATACACTGATAGTATCTATTTAATTACATTATACTATCTTATAATGTCAAAACATATACATTATTTATAAAAGTACCTATAAAGTAAAAAAAATATTATATATGTTTATAAAATTGTGTAAATTGTAGGCTGTTGGTATTCGCTTTGTGGTCGCAATACATATTATTTATAGTTTATTTTATGTTTATTTAATGTTACGTACAATACGATACAAAATTTTATTTTGAGTAGTTTTAATTTAAATTAAATTAATAAATGTATAAATTAACACCTGTTTTTACTTTAAGTTTTTAACACTAAACTTAAAGTAACACTACAGTTAGAAATTTACAGGAAATCAATATCAGGTAAGTCTACCAAACACGAAAAAACACGGCAAGGGGTCTACGACACAAAAAAATTTTGGGGAACTCTATCTATATGTTTTAGTGCATCAAAACTCACAACCCTACGTTAGAAAACATTTACAAAGAGAACGCTGCGTAGTGTACCATGTTCTTTACAAACAAAGGAGATATTACGATGTGCAAACAACTTCGCGATATTTATATATTGACGCCTTCACGTGTAGTAAGAGCATCTGTGTGCTACAATACATCTCTGTATGCTGGCCGGCTTGGTGTGCGCTCACGCAGTTTGGTTGTATTCCTGTGTAGATATGTTGTTTATACGAGCTGTTTTCTACAGAATGATCTTTTTGCAGATGTATCTACACCATTTGCGGTACTATTCCGTACAGGAAAATCTTATATATAAAATTCTCGTATCACAATATTAGTTACTGTAATTCTTCGAAACGTCTTGACCAAGTTTTATGAAATTTTACATGCATTCAGTATGAGAATCGGCTTTTATCTATTTCATACACCTAAGTGATAGTGTTAATACGGACCAAAAATTAAAATGTTTTAAAGTTGTGAAAATAGAATGTAGCCTACGCTGTATTAATATACAGAACCAAGCAAAGACATAGTTCTTAACGTAACTTTCAAGTTACCTCTATAGGCGGACACATAATGGCAATCTTTTATTTCCATTCCAGGAAAATACGTTTGTTTTTGTTAATAAACTGTTAATAACTGGTACTATCTTCTGTTAAGAAAATATTAGTTCTTGTTAGTAAAGATATTCTCAGAAATTCACCACTAGAAGTAACCATGATCCCGCTCGATTGCGACTAAACGGTGTCGGGTTCAATAGTAATTGGCAGATAATACGTAAGAAATTGGAAACTAATGGCGGGATTAGTCTGTTACGTGTTAATATGCATTTCTGACATATCTTTATTTGGAGAATAATATGATACTTATCACCAAAGCTGTGATAGCCCAGCGGTGAGACCGTGCGACTCTTTCGAGAGGAATACGAGTTCTAACCCGGGCAGGCACCAATGAGTTTTTCTATTAAAAACTCATGTGTCTAATTGATAATTGCAATTTATCACACGCTTTTCGGTGAGGGAAAACATCGTGAGGAAACCTGCATATCTCTAGAGAATTCTGGAGATATGAGTAACCTACCAATCCTCATTGGAGCAGCGTGGTAGGTCTTAACTCCAACCGTTCTCTCCAGAAACGGAGAGAGGAGGCCTATTCCCAGCAATGGGATTGTAACAGGCCGCTACTTTTATCACCAAAGAGCTGTGATAGCCCAGCTGTGAAACTGTGTAATTCATTCAGAGAGTGACGAGTTCAAACCTCAGACAGACCAATGAGTTTTTATATCTAATACTAGCTTTAAAGCGCAACTTCGTTCGTGTGGACTGGATTCTTATATATTAAAAATGGTTAACGTGGGTTAACCTTAAAAGCTAGCCATATGCTGTTGCGGACTTTTATTTAAAAGTTTTAGCGAGGAACAATTTTGTAATATATAATTTTTCAATAACTTTCACCGTTTACTTAGCGCACGCAAGGAAAGCTTTAAATTATGCCATTTTCGCAATATTTTTTATCGCTGCTCCTCGCCTATTCATCTTAGCGTAATCTTATATAGTCTATAGCTTTCCTCGATAAATGGACTATCTTACACTCAAAAAATTTTTCAAATCGGTTCAGTAGTTCCTGAGATTAGCGCGTTCAAACAAACAATCAATCAAACAAACAAAGAAACTCTTCAGCTTTATATAGTATAGATGTCTAATTGATAATTGCATTTTAACACACACTTTTCGGTGAAGGAAAACATAGTGAGGAAACTTGCATATCTAGAGAGTTTTTGGGATATGTGTAACCTTCTTCTACTTCAAAAACGGAGATAGGAGGTCTATGCCCAACAGTGGGATATTAACAGGCCGTTTACTTTTTATTTTATTTTATTACGTTAAATAATAAATTCGAAAGTATGTTTGTTGGTCCTTCTTTTGTGTCCAAATTAATCGATGTGATATTTTGATATTGAGATACTTGCGAGATTGGATTGGATTGGATTGACATAAACTATTTTCTTTCTAGGTACAAAAGTCTAAACAGACAAAGGCGCGGGAAACGCTAATATTTTAACTGAGAAAATGAGTTTTTTCGCTCTTATTTCATTTCAAAACGGAGCAAGGGATCGATGTAATTTTTTGCTAAGATGTCAATGTTTTTATCTTAATATGGTCTATGCAGACATATAAATCAAATGCTAAGAAAAAACAAAAAAAATATATTATGTGGCTTCAACGGCGAATTTTTAGACTAGGCCTAGCCAACATGTGGCTCCGTCATGTGTAAATATCTGGCCCGGAAAAAATCGTGATTGTGATCCCAGTCCGCATGATATTATTGTGTTCATTATTTTTGGGTTTTCTATCGTAGTTCATGCTAACTCAATCATATAATTAACCTCAATAATGCAATATGTATTTTTCAACGTTCTCCTAAAAAATATGTGATTTTTTTATCGTATATCTTAACCCAGTGTATCTTCTTTAATGAAATTTTGATTGTTTATAAAATGAAAATTTGATTTAATCTTTAATTGTGCCAATTTCATCAATATTTACATCGCAGTTAAAGCTAAGCTAGCTATAGCTTTAGCTGCATTACGATTTTGTCGTGGAGCCTATCCTCCTGATGTTGATTCGGTTTCGAGGCGAAACGATCGTGGAGATTTTGGTGGTGGTTGTGTGTGTTGCTTGTGTGCATTGTTGCTGGTGGATGCGTCTTGGGATGCATGTGGTGACTTGTCCTGAATGTGTAAGGGGGCGTGAATTTTGCCTGCTTCATACAAATTAGCAATGCATGCTTAACCCGCGCGGATTATAGCAAAGTAGTTCTGTTATAGTTTCTAGTTGTATATTTGTATCATAACTAAATAGACACAATGTTCGAATCTCTCCGGCGTTACTCCATATAGCCATAACAATAGACTAATAAAGTACTTACTTCGTACTTCGTAGTACGCATTGCTATTACGGCAACAAGCACGAGCGGCGCACGGGCACACTCAGGTCATTATCCTGACACACAGATTATAATAAGACTTTATCGACAAACAGTGGTACTTTTAATATTTCTTGTCCAATCCGTATTATACAAGCTATTGCTACTCGAGAGTGGCACAAAAGTAGCAATGTACGTTGAATTATATAAATCTTCTTATAAGGTTCAGATGCAATGTTAACCGCTCCAACGGGCGAGTATAGTAAAATTGTAGTAAAGTGTAAAGCGCTTGCGCTCTTGTTTGTGGGCGCGTTCGTCGGACAGTCGTCTGATGCGTTTTGTGAAAGGCTTGTAAGTGTTTAAGGCTTTGATTATTTATATAATCAAAGGTTATAAAGGTGAGTTCATGTTGCAATTACAATACATTGTGATTTATCTGTACATTAGATATAACATACATTAATGTGTTGCAAGAAAACTGCATGTTGATTGAAATTGAGACGCGTGTATTCAATCACTGGTTGGTTTAGTAATAATGAGAAAAATCGGCAATCTATTGTCATTTTTGCACGCATTTGAATTATTTTCAGACGTTATTAATCAATTACTTACAACGTACTTTGAAATAATAATTATTTACGTTGAAAAAATCGAAACATCAGGAAATAATTAGCTCATTGATGCATAAAACCTAATTAATACTAGACATATTATTATAATTTCATTATTAGTTAGTAAGTTCTGAAGATAATGTTATATGAATATTATGAATGTTATAATATTATTCTTCTTCTTTCTTCTTTCTCCTACCCTTATCCCACTCTAAGTGGGGTCGGTACAACATGTTTTTCTCTTCCATTCTCTTCTATCATTCGTCAACTCTGGCGCTACTCCTTTTATATGCATATCATACTTCACACAGTCCAACCATCTCTTTTTAGGCCTTCCTCTAGTCACATATCCATCCACATTCATACTCAACACTCGTTTGATCACATGACTTTCATCCCTCCTCATTACATGTCCATACCATCCCAATCTTGCACCTCTCATCTTTTCTATAATGGGCGCAACTTTCAGACAATATTATTATGTTGTCATTAATGTTCTAAATGTGGATAAAATATTATGTAGTGACTCCACAATAAAGGTAGCTTTGGCACGTGATTCACTTCAGGTAAGGTGATATATTCAAGAGCTGCATTACAAAATATTTTCCCTCACCCCGCACCCCGTACAAGGCACGAAATGGATTGAAATTAATTGCGAGGCTCAAGGTTGCCGGGGTCGACGTCCTTGTCGCTGTGCAGTAACGCAGCAACTGTACCTAACCTCGGTTGCTAGGGACGCCTTTATAAGATATCGATAAAAATCCAGTATAAAACGGTATACAATGAATATATCATCGGTTCTTACCACTATGTTTTAAAGTTTGTTACATGTGCAAATGTATAAAAATATCAATTTCTTTAATAATTTTTTTTAAATTTATTAAAGGGTCTCCAACAAATGTACACACAATGTTAAGTAATTACTGGATTTACCAAAAGCTTAAGTGTCGCCTTAATTATAAGAGAACATATAATGCTCAATGTAGTGTTACAACAGTAATAAAAACGATAGAATCTTTTAGATAACGAAAATAGGAAATATTACTTTCGTGAATTCAACTAATTAGACAATTGGTCGATACAACTTTACATTCCTCGATCTATTTCCTTATTAAAAATCACCACTGTCCATTGCTCTACTTGGAAGTAAAAAAGGACAAAGAAATACCAATTATTCCCTTCAGGTTCTTATTTGCATTATTGTATGCGTTGAAACAAACAAAAAACATTAAAAGTATAAAACCTCTTTTCGGGTTTATCAACTCGAAATTTAATATAAATATTATTTTAAAGCAATAAAAATATTGTAATGGAAATATCATAAAATGCACTTTATACGAACAAGCGATCCTTGATTTATAGCCAGCAATCCGTTAACAAATAATTTGGGATACTAATTCTTTAATGACTTCCACCCGTCCGCTATCTTCGCAATAATCAACAAATTATCGACCGTTATTCAGCCAATTACTTATCAATGACTTTAGTTACAGCACGCGTATCCTATTATTATCTTAATCAAGGTAATTAAAACTAACTAACCGTTTACATTACTTAAATTACATATTAGAATCATTGAACTTTGAATTCTTACGTAGCGTCGCATGCTGTTTTGGATAATACACTTAGTTCCCAATAACATAATGAATAGTCAAGTAACGACTGCAAATTTACAAGTTAGAAAGTCATGTTTACTATGTTATTAGTTTATTACGCACAGAAGTTGTCTTTGTGTTTTATTTATATTAGTAAGGTGAACTCAATCGTTCTTCGATAATCGAAACCACCATCACTACTATTATGACAACGACTCGCAAACTTACCTTACTATACGTGTCCGCGCAGTAGTCTCACTATAATTGACAAATTGTTGACAATGTGATGCCTGACCACTTTAGTAACTATCGAGACGTTTTTATTCGCGTTACGTACATTGCAATTTAAACACCCACGTATTCTCTATTAAGTTGTTCCAGCCTTGTTAAACCACTTCAATTCGATCATTAAATAATAAACTTAAAAGATTGTATAGTTCTGACTTAAAAACGTATTTTGAGTTTTTTCTTATTTTTATAATAGATTTCAAAATTTCACAATATGAGAAATGCTTCTAGGATGTAATAATTGACTGCACTTATAGATTGTGTAGGTTACCTGACAATCCAAATGGTTAAAACCTTTCTGTTTTTGTTCTGTTGTTTCCTGTATAAAAAAATAGAATAATTTTTTTTTTGCTTTAAAAGATTGCTGAATAATATTATAATTTGAAATTTATCGTTACTTTATCAGTACGGCACTAATCGTGCTACCGCGCTACGCGAAATCGCTGTAAAAAGTTCATTGGCTTCGCTTCCAGCAGCCTCGTAATGATTAACTAAAGATCCACAATCATTTATTAGCAGCTTTAGCCGTGGCTTTAATAAGCATCGGTAGCTTTCGCGACTTAAATATTGATCTTATCTGTTTTTTAAATGCTGTACTCACAAAGATTCAGGTAAATTGGTGCTAAGCGAATCGATACTCTGGCCTAGAGCAGCACTATAGCCGCTACTGCGCTACGCAAACAGCCTCGCGATAATTGACTAATTGTCGACAATCATTTGTTTAGTGACTTTAACCGCTGCTTTAATAACTATCAACGATTCGCACTACTTACGTTACTATTTTAAGACGCACGAATGTCCTACTTAGTCGTTCTATTCTTGTCTTAACAAGTTATAAAGGACTCAGATAAAATGCTTTTAATTAGGAGAACGATAAACGTTTGAGTGGTAAGCTTTATCTATTTTTGTACAATGAGAGTTAATTGGAGTAATAACCGCGCTGATTGCTGTTATTAAGTCAACATTAATCCTGTACAATTAAGAAGTAGATATCTATTTTCAAGCTGTGATAGCCCAGCGGTGAAAGCTGTGATAGCCCAGCGGTGAGACCGTGCGACTCTTTCGAGGGGAACACGAGTTCAAACCCGGGCAGGCACCAATGAGTTTTTCTATTAAAACTCATGTGTCTAATTGATAATTGCAATTTATCACACGCTTTTCGGTGAAGGAAAACATTGTGAGGAAACCTGCATATCTCTAGAGAATTCTGGAGATATGTGTAACCTACCAATCCGCATTGGAGCAGCGTGGTAGGTCTTAGCTCCAACCCTTCTCTTCAGAAACGGAGAGAAGAGGCCTATTCCCAACAGTGGGATTGTAACAGGCTGGTACTTTACTTTTTTTTTATCTATTTTCTTATTGATATTTAAAACGATGTTATAATTATTTCTAATTATTGAGGATGCTTAGATTTTTTCTTATGAATTTTTTAATGTAGTAGTTTTATTAAGTTTTTTTTCTATATATAAGTATGTCGGAACTGGACAGTGAATTTTGATTTATTGTTTCATAAATTTTTAATAGCAAAATTAAGGTTCGCGACTGATGAAATATAAGTTATAAATAGCTTAGTTCGCCATATAGTTAGGCTCGATCTAAACGTCTTTAAAAAAATTTGGAAAATACAGTAAGAATATTTAAAAAATATAAACCGATAATTTATTTAATAATATCTTCGCTATATCAATGATACATGTATTATATATGAATTTAAGTTCAATTCTGCCTTCATTATATCTGTCTTTCCTCTAATCAAATCAAAATAATCATTATTCAAAAAAGCTCATTCAAGCATTTCTGAGTCGTCAAAGATCAATATCATTAACGAAGCTGCAACTGGTTCTGAATGTTGCTCTTACCGAGAAGAACGAGGAAGAAACTCGGCGGTCAATTTACATTATCATTATTTACATAATCATTAATAATTTACATTATTAATCCGCAGTCATATATGAAGCTGAAAGGATTTTCATATCGAGGCATTCTTATAATCCAAATAATTTTAAAATAAATAAACAAATAAATTGACTGGCCCGTTGGCGCTGTGGGTGACCCTGCCTTCAGCTCCGCGGGTCGCGGGTTCGATTCCCGCCGAGGGCCAACATTTTCTATAAACAAATTGTTGGTTCTTCAAGCCTGGGTGTGTATTTGTATTTAAGTATGTATTTAAACTTATATATGTCGTATATCTACCAGTTGTCCGTCACCCATAACACAAGTATTAAGTTACTTACTTTGGGGACTGACCGTGTGTGTAAGTGTCCCATATATTTATTATTATTATTATTATTAATCATCAGTTTTGTAATATGCCTTAGGTGTAAGCATATTTCTTAAACTTAATTTTAATCTTTCCGTAGACTGGTCTAGTATAGATTGCAGAATTTTCTAAACATAATTGCGAGTAGGTAGTTACTAGATGCATGCTTGTCGAGTCAATGCCCTGCAATAGCAAAACACATTAATAAAATAGGCATGTTATGGTAATCATTACATACTCATATGTTTATATGTACTCAGACTATGACAAATGTAATTATTCATGAAGCTTGACATTTCATTTTATAAGTTTTACTTTCTAAGAATAATCAATCATATGAGGTTCATATAAATATTATTAAAACTATAACTTTTTGCAATGCTGTGACCTGATAAGTGACCACACGTCCTGATTTTCGCAGGACAGCCCTGTTTTCTGGAGGACAATCCTGTGTCCGGCCGATTTAAAAAAATATATCCGAATTTTTAGAAAATATAATATTTTAAATGTAAGAAAATAATAACCAGAAAAAAGAAAATAATAGTGTTTTTAATAAAAAACCTAGTTTGATAAAAAAAATGATTTTCAAATTATTATTTTTTACTAATATTTTAGCTGTGATAGCCTAGCGGTGAGACCGTGCGACTCTCTAGAGACGACATAGGTTCAAACCCCGGGCAGGCACCAATGAGTTTTTCTATTAAAACTTATGTGTCTAATTGATAATTGCAATTTATCACACGCTTTTCGGTGAAGGAAAACATCGTGAGGAAACCTGCATATCTCTAGAGAATCTAGGGATATGTGTAACCTACCAATCCGCATTGGAGCAGCGTGGTAGGTCTTAGCTCCAATCCTTCTCTCCAAAAACGGAGAGAGGAGGCCTTAGCCCAGCAGTGGGCATAGTAACAGGCTGTTACTTTACTTTACTTTACTTTACTAATATTTTTATAATTACCAATAATTAATTGATAATAAATATTAATATTTTTTTTAGAAATATATTAATGTATACAATAAACTGTATACTATAAAAAATATATAACTATATTGTAATTTTCATTTCATCCCATTTGTGGTTAGGTACTTTTTGCAATACTGCATAACTAAATATGATAAACAACTTTTAATATTTAATTATTTATTTATGTACCATAAAAAAACGTAAGAAAAACATTATCAATAAAGAAAACACTATAAAATCCCAATATTTTTTATTTTAAATTACAACTACTTTTGTTATCGTACATAAATCTATTATTCTGTATTAAGTAGTTATATCATCTTGCAAACTCCGCGATGAAGCACATTGAATGAACCGAAGGACGTTAGAGTTTAAAAATTTTGGAGGAGACCGTGGACCAGATAATTTAGTGTAAGTCCCCCAATTGCAGGTAGCCACTGGACTCAAATGCTACAAGAACGTGGCGTCTAAATCCGTTATCTGAGTCTCGCTGTGGACGTTTACCTAAAAAAGAAAGCGATAAAATCTCGATTTTTAGCAATTCGATCAAGCGACATATCTAGTAATATTGTTTTTTTATCGTTTACATTTACGCAGCGAAAAAGCAGTTAATACCCATTAAGAGTAAGATGAATACGTAACGAAAATTAAGTTATTTTTTAAGTTTTCAAATGTTTCGCTAAATTTAAATGATTTTTTTTAGAACCTCCTCCTCCTGACGATAATTAATACAACAAAAAAGAATTAGCGCGTGTGTGTTTGGTCATCCAAAGGAAATAGAAATTCATTTTTATATCTATACCTATTATAAAATAGTCTTTTTTTTTAACTGACTGTATGCTGTTAGCCCTAATGGCTTTTACAGCGTCACCGGGCGGGACGGGCCAGCGCAGAAGCATCGTCGAAGTTGCGAAATGCAGGGAGTAGAGCGCAGAAGCTCTACTTAAGTCGGGGAACGTCGTCCTAAGGGTGCCTCCTGTGAAGCCGGACCACGGCTTAGGGCGACGCGTAGTGAAGGGTTGATGGTATGACTTAGATTAGTCATTGCGGCGTCGGAAGGGTGGCGAGAAGCCACGACCGACCGACGTCAGAAAACTGGGACCTCGTCTTCGCCGGCGAAGACGCTGTGTGTGTGTATTACGTGTATCTGTGTTGGCGATCGTTATTTGATCGTTGGGGTCATACAGGACGCTTTTTGGACGCCTATATTTTCGATGGTCGGACCTAACTGGGATGTAGGTGGAAGCAAATGAAATTAGGGGATTCGGGTGTACCTCAGATTTCTCGCAGTAAGATTTCGAAAAACGTTTAAAGAGGTGAGTAATGGTAGGAAGATCGAGGTCTCTATGGAGGTCAACGTTCCGCATGAACCACGGACAACCAGTGGCTGTCCGCATAAATCGGTTCTGTAATCTTTGGAGCATGAGCAATCTGACCTTTGAAACAAAATAAAGTCTCAATCATCTCTATGTATGTGACCTGTTTTTTTTTAAATGTACAGAACGGGATTTTATAAGATTTTCACTAAAAGATAGCGCAATTCTTAAGGACGGTTTAAATTAATATTACATTACATTAAAAGTTCCGTGGAGGCGGGTTTAGTGAGTGAAAAACTTTGTGAAACGCTGATTTTTGTGCGAGCTAAGCCGCAAGCACAACTATAGTTAATAATATTTACAAGTGATCTCATAAATTTCATTTACAATGAAATTTATTTCGTGACATCGCGCAATAGGGATTTATTATTTATTTATATAATAAATTATATAATAGTCAATATAATATTATATAGACAAATTAATAAAATAAAAAGTAAATTTTGTAATTTGACTCAAACTTTTGCAAGTGGACCGGAATATTCGTGCAATGTTCACGTCGTATAATTCCCACGCCAACGCAACGGTGCGTTCTGGCGTTTGCGTGATGTTCGATGACGGGCTTCTACCCCTCTCATGGGAAATTTCACATGTAATATGAATTATTGGACTTTTAGGCTGATCTTATCATTTGCATTGCACGTAACTTTGGAAAATATATACTAGGAATGTATATGCTAACACGACTTTGTACCATCTTCCAAGTATATTGCGCTCACGAAGGCGCGTGAGCTTTAGCCTAAGCAAAGTTATATGTTTAACATATGTCAAAAATACATTCAAATTTATTTCTTTCATTCATTAACGTTTATGTTATACACTACCTACACAATATTTTACGATTACGAAATAAAGATGAAAAATAAAGATTTACGATCACAATAATTCGATATTTCGCAAAAGATTTTTAAATGATCTATTTTAGGAAGCCTTGCGGTGAGACCGTGTGACTTACACAATTTCAAATGTATGTAATAGAAATTATCGCCAAAAGCAATATTTAGTGGTGTGAAAAATACAGAACTCTCTGTAACATAGTTTCTGTGTGCGTGGCTTTCGTCGGTCTATTCCATTCACGTACAAAAATCAAGCTCAGTTTACAAAAGATTCAAATTATTCTTACAAGAGAACCGCTTTAGCCAAATATAGACCAAATTGGCCACCATACATTCACGCAGGCCGCTTTTCACTCCATATAAAACTATCCGAACATCCGTGCGTTATAATAAAACAAGCAGAGGATTGCAGACGACAAAAAGGCCACAAACGCCGGCGGCATGCTGAGTTGCTTTTATTACGTCTACACAAGCGCAAAGCGTTTTCTTTTTAAATTTCAATGAAAAATCATACGCACCGGCTCTAAAAACTGACATTCCATCAGTGCACTAAAAAAGTGTGTTCCCAGAAAATGCGTGGTCGGAATGCAGCTGCACAAACCTGCTTCATTAGGGGCCCGTGAACACGGTAACAAACCAACGGCCATCGTAATCATTGAATTATTCTATTTATTCAAATCATAACTTTTTAATAACTAAACCAATTAGAGACAAGCCGTGACAGTCTTATAGTTAAAATATGTTATTCGTGGCTGCCGCGGATTTGTTTATATGTAGTATTATCAAAGCTTCCTCATTATTTATAAATAATATATACTGTAAGGAAACCTGCAAGGATCTAAAAATGTAAATTGTATTACTTGATATATACAAAATCGTCACCTAGCACCGACATCGCGTGTAGAGTCTAGACTCCAAAAATAATTGACAGTCAGTGAGGAGGCCTTTTATGTTACGAATTTTTTTTATTATCCACCCTTTATAAATATTTTATTATGCAACTCAAATTAAATAATCTTAATATTAATTAACATTTCAGAATAAAATCAGAATGTGAACTAAATTAATTAAAATACAATTCTAATATAGTCCCAAAGTCTATCACATTGTAATATTTTTTTTTTAAATATATGGGACATTTACACTCACGGTCGTCCATCCCCAAAGTAAGTAACTTAATACTTGTGTTATGGGTGACGGACAACTGGTAGATATACTACATATATAAGTTTAAATATATACTTAAATACAAATACACACCCAGGCTCAAATAACCAACAATTTGTTTATAGAAAATGTTGCCCCTGTTGGATCGAACCCGCGACCCGCAGAGCTGAAGGCAGGGTCACTACCCACAACGCCAACGGGCCAGTCAAATATAAACAGTATAATATTTGTGTTTCAGAAAAACCCTTAATAAAAAACATATTTAAAAACGTACTGTTATATGTTTTTCTAACTAACTTATCCTAACTTTTGAAATTATATTGAGGACTAACATCAATGTAATTTCTAAAGTTAGTATTATGTTTATAGGAAATAAACTTGTACAAAAATGACGTTAAAGAATGTCATAATTGAGAAAGCTTGATATTAATTTTATTGTTTATAGTTTAAAATGGTAAGGACACCCGACAAATGCTCAGTAAAAAAAAAAAAAATTTAAGCAGTTTCAAAATATAGTTATTAATGGAACTGTCTTTTTAGATAAGATGGTATAAATAATAGATAGAATTTACATAATACATATATACAAATTAATAATCTTTGTAGAATCTATCTTTATATTCGTCTATGCCTGTTGTCTATGCTTGTTTTCAATCCGAAGTAGTTATTCAAAGCTTTATGAGACGTTTTATAATTGTCTATGGACATTAATAATATAATTGCGTCGTATTTATCAACATCATTAATTCAGGGTTTAGAGCCTTTAAAGGACCAAAAATATTCATTTTTTAATCAAATTGAAAGAATGAGAATTAACCTCATACGTATTAAGTCACAAGTAATCAAATAGTATCGATAGAAATGTTGTTCTTGGTTGCAAATATGTACTAAAAACGATATGAACAACAATGGTTGAAAAGATTTATGTAAACATCAATAATGATTCAAAACGTGTTAAATAGATTTGCGGTTAATTTGCAATGTAATTAATATTTTTAGAGCCGCTAGGGATTTGTTGTTTACAATTTAGTTCACGAAGTGGTATCCGGCTAATTAGAATAGACCACCCTCATTTTCTTACCGTGGTTTCGTAAAAGGCGACTGAGGTAAGTCGACGCGCTGTGTGGTATCCGGTTGAGTAAAATAGTCCACCCTCTTTCTTACCGAGGTGTCGTAAAATACGACTAAGGTATGTTGACGTCAGGCAGGCGGCCGGTTGTAAAATACGTAGCCAAATCACGTGACAGCATGTTTTGTAACGTGTTGTGCTGACCCCACTTAGAGTGGGATAAGGGCAGGAAGACGACGATGATTTAGTTGCATGGAATGCGAGTTACGATCAACCGCCCAGACTTCTCACGGGCCCCTTTTTATACTTGTTATTTAATCCGCCTTCATTTACCTATCGATGCAGCATCTCGGACCGAGTTCAGAGGTTGAATGTGTCACGAAACTTATGATTGATTTTTATGCAGTGACCTTTGTTTAAAAAAATCAATGACTGAATAAAATTACTGTGCTACAATGCTTTAAAAGATAACCTATTCAATACTGAACGTAGAACGTAATTTCCAACTTTATACAATTAAGAATTATAATAGTACATGCCACCATTACTACTCTAATATACCACTAACCTTGAAGTTTTAATTATTAGTCACATGTATATTCAAATAACTATATTTATTAACTTTAAGGTTTTGCCCGCGGCTTCGCGCACATGGAATTTGCTCTTCCACCTTAAGTTTTGTGGCAGATCATTTTAGTTTTAAATATTTTTTTTACTCTATATTAAAAAATATATATTTATTTAGATGCTCCTATCTAATCTTACGGATCCTATACAATTTTCGCGCATATTAGGCAATCTATGGCGCTCCATTCAAGTCAATCATATGGTGATAACTTTTAAACCACTCGGCCAAATTACTTAGTGTGAATGACAAAGTTTATCTACATGAAACACTTAAAACGACAGATGTATTGATTTTTATAAGAGTTTGATAAAGACTAAAATGTGAATTGTAATATAGTATCTCATTAAGGTAAATGATTATTATGATTCACAATTTTGGTCATATTGGCTTCTACATAAAAGGTAGACATATGCTTTCGTCGACTTATATTTAGAATTATTCAAGACAAACAATACGGTACATCATCTTTGTGTAACTCCAATGGTTTAGGCAGCGTACGCCAAGATAGCTATCTCAGAGGCCAGATTTTTTCCGACTTTACTGACATGTATCTTAAGATTTGATAAAATCATTTCAAATTGTAGCTTATATGTTATTCCGATGTACAACCTATATAACTGTAAAGTTTCATCCAAATCCGTCCAATATTATTTATAATATTATAGTAGGATAGTAGGAAGTATGATTAGCATTTTTTGTATTATATGATTTATATTAAAATTTGCACGCTATTTAATAGTAAAATAAGCAAATATAAATAAATAAATAAATAAATAATGACAGCATATGCAATACGGTCTTAGTTGTCTATCGGTTTTTACTGATCCTTTAGGTGTAAATTAAGTGAAGGAATAATTTGCCCTCAATTTAATACAAGCTGTACGGGTCAACTTAAGTATTTCAATACAATATAATAATGTACTGTGACTTTTTCCAATTATGTGTTGTTCCTAAGTTCCTGTTATCTAAGGAAAAATGGGGGATTTTTATCCTATATAATATACCGGATCTAAGCGCGTATTTAACTGATTTTCATTTTTTCGTAAATTCATGAATATTGCTCTGGCGGACTAACTGTGAACTTGTAACATACAGGCAGACTTTCACACTTATCAAGTATATTATTTTTCTCTTAGGATAGCTTGTTGTAAGATAATTATAACATAAAAATATTTTTTTCTTTTGTTCCGTAAATTTTCGTAGGTATATCTTATTTACGTAATAGGTACATTTCTTCTGTGTTTATTGTCTATACCCGAAGTTTTCGGGCATAGACTACTTTTACATGCTTATCTTTTTATCCCATGATTATTAGCTTTTCCTTTGGATGTTCAATAAAGAGTTCAATTATGTAATTAAAAACCCTTTTTAGTATCCTCCTAGTGTAATAGTATATAATCCTGTCAACTGTCCTGTGTATAATCAACTTCTAAATTATTAAAAGAGTTATTTTTCTTTTTCCCGTATATGTAAAAAATACTCTCTATGGTAATGTCCAATCACCCAACAACACAAGTTATGTAACGTCATGAAATCGAGACGTATATGGTAAAGCAAACGGAAAAGGAAAAAAAACAATGCCCGCGAATAATTCATATCGTGTACACGGAGCTTTACATTCATTGCTTTCCAATACCACATACAATTGCAATCGAGTGTACGCATTGCATGCCTTTTTCAAATATTTCTTTTTCTCATTTCGCCGTTTCCTTTCTGGCTTAGTGCCACATGTTTTATTGATGGGCAGTTCATTGATATTGCTGGCTCGTTCAGGCGGTGGGTGAGTGGCCACTTATGTGAGCCATAAAAGGCCTAGCCTTGGCCATATGGGGAAGCCGTCACACTGCGAATGCATTCATGCGCGCGCGCATATCGTATCGATCGCTGCACTCACAAAACAAAGTGACGGCCGAATCTGTAAGAGAATGAATAATAAAGGGAACATTGCTTCTTGTTTTCTTTCGTTATAAATACAATGTGTTTTAATGGCCGACATACGTTATTGGACAGGAAATGTTATTGTTTTTATTGGTTATGTATATTTTACGCTATATAACAAAGTTACTTATGTTGTTTGATTTGATAATACTTCAATACTTTTTAATATGTTAATTTAATACTTTGTGATTCATGTCGATAGCCAGAGAGTTATGTCAACTCATCAAAGTTGAATGACGATTACTACTTGCTTTACAAGAGCACTTACTCCCCACATAACAAAACCTATGTAAATAATTATAAATCGAAGGTTCTAGTCTCAAGCAGAAATAATCCCACTTTTCAATAACATTGTTTAAGAAAGATCATATATATATAGTATATGTTTCAAATGAAAAATATATAAACAAAAAAGAACGCGATTGAAAGCAATGTAATCAGGTTATTGCCATATAGTTCTCCTAAATGAAACAAAACATCTTTGCTTTAGAGATAGTACCTATATGCCATGTTAGAAATACTTTATAAGAAAAAATATTATTACCCAATTAAGGGAAATAATTTTTATTAAAATCTTATAATAAATATTACTCATATTGAACAACTTGACAATTTGTTTTAGTAAAAATGTATGTAATTAATTTATTTTGTACTATGACTAATTTTATATCAAGGTGTATAAAAAAATATTAATTGATACTAGATAAGTTTTGTAATATTCCAATTTTTAAAATGCTGGTATTTTTTAGTCTCAATATTTATGTATGATTTATTAGGTGTGGAAAGTTTTTACATCGAATATTGTTACATAACGTGTTAGTGAAGGGTATCTGCACTAGACTAAATAGTGCACGTGTCGCTCAGCTGATACAGAGTAGTGGTGGGTTACCCTTTTACTACCCGTAGTGATGTAAAATGACGCAATATTCTCGTTATGGATCGACATTTTGGTAGCTTTTATTTTATATACATTTGAATATAAAAATCAAAACAATGAATAACAATTAAAATCATCACATTAGTGTAAAAACACGGAGGCCTAACAGTAAACATTAATTTTTCCTTACAAAGATATGAACAGGGATTAATTTTGAAATTTTTATATAGTAAAATATGTGTTTAAAATTATATATGTAGTATATTTACCAGTTGTCCGTCACCCATAAAACAAGTATTCAGTTACTTACTTTGGGGATGGAGAACCGTGTGTGTAAGTGACCCATATATTTATTATTATTTATTAAAGTGTTCGGCCCAATAAAACAGCCTTATAATGAAAAATTGGGTGTAATGATATCATAGAGTTATTAATTAGCCAGTTAGGACCCAGCTTATGTCATCATTGTCCTGTCCTTATTCCACTCAAAGTGGGGTTAGCACTACATGTTACAAACATGTTGTCACATGATTCGGCTACGTATTTTACGACCGGCCGCCTGCCTGACGTCAACTTACCTTACCTATATGTATGAAATGAGGGTGGTTTATTCTACTTAGCCGGATACCACATGGCCTATGTACATCGATAACAAAGAGAAAGCAAATGAGACTTATTATTTGTCTCTTTTTGTTATGTGTGATTAGAAAAAGAGAAGTATACGAGCTCTTCTCTCTCATTATTTGTTGTCTCTTACATACAGGATTACCTTTGACTCCTCTATTCCAGTATAATAACTCTATGAATGATATCGCTCATGGACTGTAATAGCAGCGCAATTAAAAAATCATTTTTTCAGATAAATGGGTTAAAAGTTTTGGTTGCTAAAGAAAAGGTATAATAATTGCTTTTGATTTGCTTTAACGAACGGCCTAATATTTTATTACGTGTTTTGCAGGTATTAAGGCTGATAAGAGTGTGAGAGATAAACTTTTATTCTTTTTAACATCTCGTTTAATTGCCACTTCAGGTGACAAGAGGGCTGGCTCCTTTTTTGCACAAAGAATCAGCAAGTGATTCAACGTGGGCATGATTTTATAGTACTCGCGAGACAGTAATTTAGGACAGACATAACTTGTATATTTTTTTTTAAATTAAAGCCAGAATGAACTTTAACTGTCAAGGTGCGCGGTGGTGAGCGAATTTTAGACATTAATTTTTTTAGACAATTAGATCATGTTACTATATAATAATTATACCTACGATTTGTATACCATTTTCTTTGTTGTATAATTCCCTATTGAATACAATCAATCATTTTCTAATAATAACTTACATATATTGTAGATGACGAAAACATTTTGATTTTTCAATATTGAATTTATTCACATAGTGTTCACTAAACATTGGAGGGGTTCACATGTTTTCTTAGTCCAAAAAAGTGTAGTCCATGGGTGATATATTTGCCTAGTTATACCAAATATACAAAAAACATCGTAGGGTAGTCACAGCCCTATTGACGCACGTGTCCCGCGGCCAAGGCTGCGCGCTGCGCCGTGAAAGCTCTGTATACATACCGCCTACGCTTACACTGTACACACAAAGACTCCAACACACACGAACGTGACTTACACTTGAGTGTGTGAATACGGTTGTAACAGGCTTCGACGCGTTTACTCATCTAGAGTGAGAGGCGATTGTAACATTTTTTTACATAAAAAACATACTGATTTCTCATAAACATTTCTTCTAGGCAAGCGCGGTTCCTCTTAGACTGTATCATTGCTTACCATCGGGCATGATTCCAGTCAAGCGTTCGCAATTATGCAATTAAAAAAAAATTAAAAAGATACCCGTTTAAATTTAGTACAGGTATGTAAGAAAATAATTATACACAAGAAATGAAAAATGTCCTCTATGGAATATATGTATATGGAATATATATATTTCCAAATATGGAAACTTCTAAGTTAAAAAAAACAAAAAAAAAATTCATATTATAAAAGGGATCGTTGTAATTTAAATCTTCATAGAGACTAAAATGAAAGTCACAATTCGTGCTACGTTATCATTAATGGATTTAATTATTAGTGGCTACGATGCTTTTTTTTCATGGGAAATTACATATCTGAAACAGCAAACTATTGTTTAAACAAAGAAAATAGATTCAAAATTATCGAACCGTGTTAACCACATTAAGTTCCATTTAAATTTTTTAACGAGTCAATTTTATAAAGTTTAAAAAAAATTCATGTCCATCATTCATGTTTCCATATGAGGAAACTCCTCTATCTGGAGACTATCCTGGCAGTAGCAAGTTTTGCTTATCATAAACACGCATTGAATCGAGACTGGAGTATGTAAAATTTCAGCCCAATCGAAAACCGGGAAGTGGGTCAAATTTTATCTTGCAAGAGTCCACCCTCACATCTTCAAAGCTTTTAAAAATGTAAAACTTTTTGATATAGTGTGTCCAATATGTTCGTATTGTGCGTATAAAGTTTTGTAATTATGTCCGGGACAAATCGTGTTGTCACTGCACTGTGCGCATGTGTGAGCTTACACTTACATAGATAGGTATCAAGCTTCATAACTTGTTTAGTGAATAAATTCTCAGAATCACGATAGCGTCCAATGCAACATTTTTCCATCGATCAATCGTGATAGTGGATTTCGAGGAAGAAGGATGTGCGCGAGTGCCTGGTATATTAAAGATTTTATATTCTACAGAATATAAAAACTGAGATACATCTGAGTTTATGTTAAACACATATTTTTAATGTAGACACAGATATTCCTTACGACTTTGATATAATTGGGTTATATTATACTAGCTGTGTCCACGGCTTAGCGTAGAAATCAGCGTGTCACAAAGTTTAATGTAAATGTAAAGTCTATATGTTACTTCACAATCTCTTATCTTCCAGTGAAAGTCCCATCAAAATCGACTTAGCCGTTCCGGAGAATGTAGGTACTATTAATTTAAAAAATTCTCAACAAATGCGCTATCGTATAATAAAACACGCTACAAAAATCTAATAGTTGAGATTGTGAATGTTTGAGCAAATCGATCACATATTGAGAGACTACTTTTGGGGACTTTTTTATAATATGTATAGATAGCAGAAATGACGTGAGAATTTGTTCATATTCTTTCTTATTTTGGTAAAGTAAAAACTAGAAATAGGAGTTACTTTGGGAGGTATATAACATTAATGAAAATATTATTTTATTTTATTAATATAATCCGCGAGAAGAATATTACATATTATATTATATTGAAATACCTCAAAATAATATTATCATTAATAACTGCATTTTTTCTAAATTCTCGTTCTAGCGACCTTTAGCAATGCATAAAGCATTAAGTCGTATGATTAGTAATATAGAAAATAAACTAAAATAAAGTTCATACAAAATAGAGGTAAAGGCTACTAGAATTGGAAAAAGAATTATGTTGAAGGAGTGCAAAATTACACTCTGCACTCTTTCACCCTCAGTATAAAATAATATTTTGACAGTATTTGAGGTTATATCAAAATATTTGGTAAATATTAATATACATATCTATATCTAAAACACTCACACTTCAAGCTATAATCTGTTAAGAGTTATATGATGATTTCTGTAAGGGTGTTATGTTGTAAGTGGAGAGATGCCCTTGTGCGTCCATGTAGGTTACCAGGGCAGTTGCAACCAGATAAAGATACGACCTGACCTATTTCGACAACGCGCAAATAGTTCACGCAAATTCGATTCTTTTTAATTCTTTTGCAAAATAGTATTAAATAACGCCTGACCTATTTTATCATCATGCAAGTTAAGAATGAATTTGAGTTAAAAATATATTTGTAAAAGGTTTAACATACTGCATAGTGCTAAATATTGTTATTTTATGCGGTATTTTGTATAATTATTACAAAAAGGAAAACCAAATTCGTTAATCATATATATAATTAAACTCTAGCCATGAGACGTAAATATACTAAGTTAATTTTAGTAGAATGACAAAATCACAAGAAATCACAAGAATCGCAAAATAAAGACATGTAGCAAATTCAAATTCAAAATATTCTACGTTCAAGTAAACATTTAAACAAGTGCTTTTAAATAACAACAATAAAAAATTTGTTGATATCTATTTTGATACATTACAATGTTTCAGAAAGTGTATTCTGGAAAACCTTTAAATTTAACTTTATTTTTTAACCTTTAAAAAGAAACTAATTTTATTCTAATAGTTTATATTTTACTTTTATATTTTTTAAGTTTATATTTTTGTTTTTCATTTTTATATCAAAATTTGCATCAATTATTGTTTGTAGTGTTATGTAAATGTTGTGCGTACCTGTAATTTGGAAACATATAGAAAAGATGATATATTGAATGTTTATATTAGTTTATTAATGTATATGATTTCTAGTTGGTAAGCCTTATCAATAAATAAATAAATAAATAAAAAATCGTCAACTTTACTGCTGGTTCGGAAATCTGCTCCTACCGAGTAGAGCAAGCAAGAAACTCGGCGGTTGCTCTTTGCAAAACAATTTTTATTACTAGTTACATTTAGTCATTGCTGTCTTGTACAGGGTCGAAGAGTAGATATAACCACGCATTCTTATCAACTAAGTAATCCTCAACAGTATAGTAAGTAGGCTTTCTGTATCAGCCTCTTTTTGACAGTGTTTCTAAACTGTCACCCATAACATAAGTATCACGATTACTTTGGGGACGGACGACTGTGTTGTATAATATTTTTATCTACTCTGATACTATAATACAAAGATTATAAAACTGAAAACAAAATTCTTATGACAAACATTACGTACAGAACAAAAATAAAAAATTAAAAAGTTTCATTACGATACAGGTCTTGTATGGACACCTGTATCATAATGTAACTTTTTAATCATAACGATACACCTATACAACTTCCAGCTGGACCAAGGAGGTTGAACCTCTACCTTAAAAAAAAGGTTTCAATGAATCCGTTGAAAATCCGCGGCGACGCAACACGCATGGGCAATCGATGTTTGCGCCTTGGCATATATTGGATATGACACTTAAAAAATCTTCTCAATATTTAAACGAAGTTTAGTTTTGTTTGTAAAAAAATAAGTTTTTGTGTAAAAACATGTCTGAGAGCCGGGATAGTGGTAATTGTACACCACCAGATTTTCTGAAAGCTGCGTCAATCATGACCGTGAACCTGTTGCCGACGAAATCTAGTAGCAACTATATTAAATGTTACCACGAGTTCATGGAATGGAAACGTACGTTTTACGTATTATAGTATGAGAGTAGATAAAGTAGTGTATGATACTGTACATAACTTGGTCTTATAACACTCGTGTGACACTATAAAAAAACTCGCCTGCGGCTCGTTTTTTTAAACCACACTCGTGTTATAAGAACTTTTATTATGCAACAGTATCATAAACTACTATAATTTATTAATCAATTATTGTATTATTAAAATGATTTTAATTTACTAAGTACAATTTTTTTTCTAAAAACCCGTAATATGTTATGATAGTAAATTTGTGAATAAGGCGTCATTCATTCATATTATTAGGTCACCCGAATTTATGTCATGACCGATACTCGTGACCTAATTGCACGAGTTGAATGATTTTTACGAGTAGCTGCGAGCTTAACGGGATCATAGTGTTTCCCTCCAAAGTATATATATATATAGTTTAAATATTATTGTTGTAATAAAACTGTGATAAACTTCAATACACAAAGAAATTTGATTGACTAATTGTTTTTTTTATGTAGTAAAGTCAAAGTAAACCTTGTTAACCCACTGAAGGGGTTAGGCCTCCTATCTCCCTTTTAGGAGATAAACTTAGAACAACCACGCTTTTCTAATGTGAACTATAAGATTATACATATCCCCAGAATTCTCTAGAAATATTGAAGGCTTCCTCATGATGTTTTCCATCACCACAGAGCGTGTGATAAATTGCAAACATGAGTAATAATGAGTTAAAAAAACTATTGGTAGCTATCTAAGGGTACCTACACACCTTTCTGATGTCTTAAAACTTATTAAGACTTATTTTATAAATATTTTCCTTTAAGAGTAATGCGTTGAAAATTGTTTTCTTTCATTTTACAATATATTGTTATCCGCAAAAGCTGGCAACAGGTAATAGATTGGAAACGTTATTGTACATATGAGGCAATATCAGATCGATATATAGAAAATCATTAACTGTCAAAATTTGCAGGAGTACAAAATTAAATTTTAGGCTTATTTATTTTTTATTTTTTATTTATAACAAATATGTACAAGTTATATCTATCTTAAATTACTTACACGCTACTACTATAATTACTTAATTTACTTACTTAATTTCTAAGATCCAAAATTTGTGCTAAAAAGATTAAAAAAATCTTACATTAAGAAAATCTTACATTCATGAATTCAAGTATATATCTTAGTGTAACATGAAAAATGTCATGAAAATTGTTGACCTAATTCTGCCTTTGATGACACGCCCTCTCCCAGCCCGGATAGATTCACATAGCTCGAGGACTCGAATTTGCTTTAATGTATGAAAACAAATCAAATCAAAATTATATTTATTCAAATAAGCGCTTTCAAGCACTTTTGAAACGTCAAGGATTAACATGATTAATGAACAATTGGTTCGGAATGTTGCTCTTACCGAGAAGAACCAGCAAGAACCTCGGCGGTCGATTTCTGAACCGATTCATGCGGACAGCCACTGCGGACCTCCATAGAAACCTCTCTACCATTACTCACCTCTTTAAACATTTTTCGAAATCTTACTTCGAGAAATCTGAGGTACAGCCGAACCCCCTTATTTCAGTTGCTTCTACCTACATCCCAGTTAGGTCTGACCACCGAAAATATAGGCGTCCAAAAAGCGTCCTATTTGACCCTGACGATCAAATAACGATCGCAAACACAAAAACATGTAATACACACACATAGGTCCCAGTTTCCTGACGTCGGTTGGTTGTGGCTTCTCCCCACCTTTCCGACGTCGCAATGAGTAATCAAAGTCATACATCGGCCCTCCACTACGCGTCGCCCTAAGCCGTGGTCCGGCCTCACAGGAGGCACCCTTAGGACGACATTCCCCGACGCTAGTAGAGTTTCTGCGCTCTACTCTCTGCATTTCGTAACCTCGACGATGCTTCTGCGCTCGCCCGTCTCGCCCGGTGACGCTGTAAAAGCCATTAGGGCTAACAGCATACAGTCAGTTCGAAAAAAAAAATCGGCGGTCAATCTTTTAAACATTTTGAATTTTACATTATTAAACCACAGTCTTGTATGAAACTGAAAGGATTTTCAAATCCAGGCATTTTGATCAAAATGAACTTCACGCCAGAATGGGTATTCGAAACTAGTCGAGCTAATCCTATAGAATAAGATAGCCGTATATAAGTATAGCCGCTTCCTATACATAAAGAATATAAAATTAAACAAAAAAACTCACTGGTACCAGTCTGGGCATTAAATAAGTATAATCAAGTAAGTAATATGATGGTTGTTCGGAAGTTTGGTTGTTGTGGCTAATAATTTTTTTATTTTTTTATTTTTGGTAGTAATAAAAAAGAAAATGTATTTGTTATGTCAAAGTTTACTATCAACAAATATAGAACTTTAGAACCTTTATGTTCTTGACTCTTTTGACTAACTAGTTTTAAAAATATTAAACATTGTGTAATTTTACTTATTTATGTAAGTTTATAACATAATATGACCTAGCCAAATGTATAATTAGACAAAAATTATTTTACTTATACAATTTCTTACCTATTAAAGCTAACGCTGCGTTAGAGAAAATCTAGAAATCTATATAAAATGTATAATTAATTGGAATGTTATTACTCTTACAGATTAAAACACGTAATATAATTTACTTTGATATTAAAGAATAATTCACAAATACTTCCAGAAAACATAAATATCACAGATAAATATACTGTAGTAATTAGATTTTTAAAACATGACAAGCACGATAAAAGGGGCTTAACAACAATGCACGATGTCCAAAAGTTGATTTTCCAGTTTTTGTCATTTAGAATGAATGCTCCCTTTTAAATTGTTTAATAGAGAGATAAAATCTACTAAATTGACATTCCGTAATAGGAACAGTTGAAACAGAAAGATAGCTTAAGGTACGATTTTGTTATACACTACCAAAACGTATGTTTAATATAATATAAATATATGGCCTACTTGCACACACGGTCATCTGTCCCCAAAGTAAGACTACCACCCTACCCACTGCGCCAACGGGGCAGTCGATGTTTAATTTATAACAAAGTAGCTGTCTGTACCAACAACGGCGTGGAATTCACTGATTTACGAAACTTTTACCGAATTTTCGAAATATTTAACATAAAAGTAGTTGTTGTGAGTTAACCGTGCGAGATAGAGACATGCTATCGCGGACTTTTTTGTTGGATTTTAATAGATCTACAATTCTCTAGTCTTTACTTTATCTCTGCTGGTTTACGCATCGCACGAGATTAAAGCTCCCGGCAAGCAAGTTTTTTAACAAGTGTGCGAACTCTTCAGCACAATTTATTTAATTATTTAATTAATTTTGGTGAAAACCTTACAAAAATCCGTTCAGTAGATTCTGAGATAATCGATTACGTACAGACAGACAGCTTTTTGGGACTTTGTTATATAATAAGTATAGATAGATGTTATATATCATCATCAGCCTGTTCTTGTCCACTATTTGACATAGGACTCTCCTATAGCACGCCCCTGAGCTCGACCTTCAGCTCTTCAAATATTATATACATATAAAATTTTATATATGTATGTATTTATAATTTTAATACAACAAATAGTTTTTTCAAATATATAATAGTTCCATTATACATTTATCGCTCATGGGATGAGATTGTGGCACGAATCTAAAAACACGTGTTTTGGGCTAAGAAAAGGTGTTAAAGTTAAAATACATTTTCTTTTCAGCAGCAATCCAATCCAGCAGAACTCGTAATTCAATATTAGGCCGTTTGTGTAAGCCAACATTTTCCTTAACTTTAAACCCATTTATGTCAAAACATGATTTTTTGAGCCGTGCCACTATTGTAAACCACGAGCGATACATTTATACGTACTTAGGTTATAGTGAGTGATATTCATTTTACGCTTATGCTGTAAATATCTAGATTATTCGACAACGGGGTTATTATTAGATTATACTCTTTTTTTTCTGAACAATCTAACCCATAGAGCTGTTCTTAAAACATTCTTTGTTTGTTTCCACCCGCGTCTTTAACAGCGTGGCCTTTAGTACCTATATAAAACGTATCTTATGTTTAAATATTCATATTATCTTCAATATACGTTGTCCCGTTCGGATAAAAATCAAATACACAACGTGGAAGTTTATTGTAACACCTTTTTTCGAACTCTGCTGTGCTGTCTAAATCAAACAGTGCACGCCAAAACTCCACCTTAAAATTTATGCACGTCCCTCGTTTCATCTAACTTTTCTCTTTTAACTAATTAATTCCACACAATTAGAATCAAAATCAACGAGTTTTTTCCAGATCATGGACATGATAAGCAAAAGCGGCGTTTAACAAAAGAACAACATTATTCCTTGGCCAGTAAATCAATTTACTTAGTTTGTGCTTGACTGTCAAGGATTTTAAGTAGAATTTTTCAATTTGAAAAACAACCTTTACTTTATAAATTTAAAACGAAGAAATAAAATAAAATTTAAATAATCTTCTTTTAGGACATATAATGCTACATAAAATTATGTTGAAAAAGTGTTTGCAACATAATATATTACTATGATATTAAGGTAAGATACTAAGATATTAAAACTTAATACCGTCTTATCTGTTTTTCATACCTTAGAAGAAAGGGAATAATTAAAGGGTCGGTGCTAGGCTTCTATATACAATATAAAAAATATATATTTATAATATCTCCCATCATACCCACACGACACTAAAGAATAAAAAGTAAACTTTGTTCATTCTCCTGCCCTTATCCCACTCTAAGTGTGGTCGGCACAACATGTTACAACATTTTGTCACATGATTTGGCTGTGTATTTTACGACCGGCCTGCCTGACGCCAACTTACCTTAGTCGCCTTTTACGACACCTCAGTAAGTAATGAGGGTGGTCTATTCTATGCAGCCGGATACCACACGGACATACCTTAGTGTCCTTTTACGACACCTCGGTAAGAAATGAGGGTGGTTTATTCTATTCTGCCGGATACCACACGGCACAAAAACGGCACAAAAAAAGTAAACTTTGTGTAGTTTTAAATAAGACTTTTAGTTAACATTAATCATATCTGATTTTATTGATGGACTCAATTTCTTTATAGCAGGATTAAAATTGTCTCTAGTTCTTTGAGCTATACCGATCTACAAATTCTTATTGATTTTTTGGTCAAGTATACTTGTTAACAAGTGGTTTAAAATCTATATCCACGCATTCTTATAATTTGTAAAATATTCAATAGTGTAGTAGTTTCTGTATCAGCCTTCTTCTGATAGTTTTAAACAACTCTGAGCTTTATCTTTGGTTTTGATATTAACGTATAACAGATGTCTTACGAGTACTTGTTTCTTAAATGGAGATTCCTAGACAATATTACACTTCGTATACGCGTGCATTTTTAAAAAACTAATGTTTGATTGATTTGATGAATGATTTTTTGACTATAAGTTTTTAAATATTTTTCCGAAAATTAAATCTCTTGAATATGCAATAATAATTACAACCTAAAATTTGTTATTATGTTATGAAGAGGAAGTTAACGTTGAAACGTAAACTGCAAGAGCTGCTAATTAGCCGAGCTACTTTGAACTATTTTCGTTTACGACAATGTTGTTTTGGTTTCTCTGTTAAAGTATTCTCGCACGCATTTCTGTCTTACAATAATAGTTTTTTGGTTTCTCTTTTTCTGGTTGGCTTGTTTTCTTTGTGTTACATTTTTATATTGAAATAAGAAGCTCAAAATGTATCATTTCAGAATTATAGTTTTTACCGAATCATCATCATCAGGAGGATAGGCTCCACGAGAAAATCGCAATGCGTCGCGCCATTCATGCAAGCAGTGTTAAATAGTCCCACCATTACCCTCCCCTCCGAACAGATGTAATGATGATGATGATGCTTCGGTTTTAGAGCGAAACGATCTTCGCGATTTTGGTGGTGATTGTGTGTACTGCTTGTGTGCATTGTTGCTGGGGGAGGTGCCTTCGGGTGCGTCTGGTGACTTGTCCTGCATGTGTAAGGTGGGTAAATTTTGCCTGCTTCAAACACATTAGCTTTGCATGCATTCACTTAACCCGTGCGGATTATAGCAAGGTAGTTCTGTTATAATGCCTGAAAATTTTATGTTATAATTTTAAATGGTGGCCCATTAGTATGTTCTGAAAATAGATTTGTTGGTTTTCTCTGCAATCACACATTTTCCTGGAATAATGTATTAATCCAGATTTAATCTTATCTGTACGCAAAATTACTTATAAATCGGCTAAATCTTTGGATCGACAAAAGGATACAAACGCACATAATAATAAAAAAAAAATTAGGGGAGCCATAGCTGCCATACCTGTGAGCTCATATACCTATCTTTGTCTAATCACACAAAGAGAGACAGATAATAAGTCTCATTTGCTTTTTCTTGTTTTTCGATGGATACGTTTTAGGCTGGCTCTCCTATAGATTATAATAACTCTATGATAATTGTTGAGGTTTATTCCACGTAACCTTATTAACATTATTATATTTATCTCGCTCGGTCAGGTTATTTACAACATTTTCAGTTTATTACTAGCACAGGAACATACAAATGTAAAATATTTCCTATGACCTATTTAAGAAGGGAAGTGATTCTGTAGCTAAAGTGCAAAGTGTTCTAACGAGCCGCTCCACTTTGAACTAAAACTTATTTTCCCAACAACGCTTTTGTTTCTTAGAAAAATATGTTGTTAATATTGCTGACATCTTTAGTTTTTTTTTATATTTTATAGCGGCTCGTTTAGTGTCCAAAACTGGACGTAGGCCTCCTCCAAACTCCTCCACTGATCTTTAGTATTCATATTATTTAATTTGTTATTTAGTTATTACATATATAGTTATACTTTTTCATATACACTTCATATCGTTCTTTTAAAAAGTGACAGGTTCACAACGCAGTTACAACTTTACTTATTACTGTTATTATGTATTATTTAACAATTAGCAAGTAAACTTAAAAAAAGGATGAAGGAGTTTAAGCTTAATGAATAGAATAGAACAAATCTGAATCGTAGGTTGAACTAACCTATATTTAATAAATCTTATTGTTATAGTCATAACCATATTTTTTATTCATTTCTATTATTTTAAAATAGAACTCTATTTTAGTTCATCCTCGATAAAACAAAGTTTTGTTTTCTTGTAAGCAAAGAGCTCTCTCTACCTAACAATATACTAAAACTGAATTTAATTTATTTCATAATGTTTTTAATAAAATTATTGATTGAAATATCTCATATGTTTACGTTGAAAAAGTTACGGAAATATACTAGTAAAAAATTGATGAAAACATTCCCTGGCGCTTTTAAGAATGCCGGTTACAAATAAACAATAGTAGACGTAGATTGCGTAGGACTATGCTCGGCTTAAAATAGTTCGCGAGAACGCAGACTGCCGGTGCCCAGTTAGCACACGGCACTGTGTGGACTTTTCACATGCTATTTACAGCTGGAAGAAAGATATATAAAACAACAAACTGAAAGAAACAAAAAACAGGTTTTTTTGTGTTGTGGTTTTCACAAGACTTACCAGACCAGACCTAAAATCTCAGATGGAAGCTTTCTTTTCGATAATTGCTAACAAAATGCTGTTAGCCCGAACGACTTTTCCGGCGTTACCGAGAGATTAAGGCGCAGAAGCAGCACTGAGGGACAAAGACTATAATAATGAGACTTCCAGCACTTGCAATGTAAATGTAAGGCTGAATGATTCATAGAGGTCAAAATCAGAGGGAAGAAAGCGCGAATCTATTTAACTAAACACCTTCTCACTGGTTCAAAACACACCTACCTACCTACAAAATATAAATAAATATTAATATAAACTCACTCATTTTATAATAATAATTAAACATTGAAAGAGTTTAGTTTCTCTGAAATACTGTTTTCTATTAAATTTTAAAGAGGTGGGTATTGACGTTCACGGCGCAGTTTATACTTAAGGAGTATCCCATAGTAAATTTCATTTCATTTACAATTTGTACATAATATCATAATACTCAGAATTATACATATAAAAGCAGTTGAAAAACGCTGTATAACGTATTATACTATGAGGATGAATTAGATGATAAGATTGCGTGGACATGGCTGCTCTTCAACCCTGTACAAGATAGTAATGACTATATATAATTGGTACTAAGAATTACATTTTAAAAAGAGCAAGCGACGAGTTTCTTGCTGGCTCTTCTCGGTAAAAAAGTTTTCAGAACCAGCTAATGCTGGTTCTACACTCTAATGAGTGGACGACTCAAAAGCACTTGTTTACAAGTATACTTCAATATTTTGAATTTAAATATATACTGGATCTAACAATTTGACAAGTTTTTAAATTTTTATTTGGCGTTAAGGAAACAATGTTATAATCAATAATGTTCGATAAATATATTGAGAATTACTAAATTAATTTTCTTTGGAAGCATATAGTCCCAAATTATACTGGAGCAAAGTGGGGGAAATAAGCTCCTTACCTCCCTCATCAATGAGGGAAGCAGTCTTTTGTCAGCGATGAGATATTAATCAGCTTAACTTACGTTTCTAAGGATGCTTTAATTAGGATCCCACATTTTATTACTACTATTGATTTTATGAAACCTTAAATCGAGTCCTATTAGCTTAACTTATTGAAGAAATTTTTTTTTATTTTAATGAGTATTATTAACGGTTTGAAATCACGATTTCATCACGAAAATTTTCGAATTTTCCTAGCCTTTTTTCTCAATTTCCTTAACAGAATTACCTAACTTAATTAGTAACGCGGTACTCTTTTATTACGTTTTCATATTACGTTATTTCAGTCCCACGTATAACACGTGTTTTCACTCATATAACGCGAGGATTTTCCACGTTCCTAGTGTTATTAAATTAAATTATATCGTCTAAATTGTATGCCTAGTTTTTAAATCGTAAGAATATTCAAATTCAATATATTCTTTATTTAACTAAACTTGTAGATAAGTGCTTTTAAATCGTCAACTCTAATGCTGGTTCGGAAAGCTGTTCCTACCGAGAAGAGCCAGCAAGAAACTCGGTGGTTGCTCTTTTCAAAATATAATTGATATTACTAGTTACATTTAGTCATTACTATCTTGTACAGAGAAGAGAAGTAGCTATATTCACGCATTTTTATCATCAATATAATCCTTAATAGTATATAACAGAACTAACTACTTTGCTATAATCCGCACGGGCTAAGCGAATGCATGCAAAGCTAATGTGTATGAAGCAGGCAAAATCCACGCACCTTATATATGCAGGACAAGCCACCAAATGCACCCCAAGGCGCCTCCACCAGCAACAACGCACATAAGCAGCACACACACCCACCACCACAATCTCGACGATCGTTTCGCCCCGAAACCGAAGCATCATCAGGAGGATAGGCTCCACGACCAAAATCGTAATGCATTTCACAGCACATTAGCTTTGCATGCATTCGCTTAGCCCGTGCGGATTATAGCAAAGTAGTTAGTTCTGTTATATTGCTTGTAATATGGAATTTCGCAAAGTAACGCCTGCTTCTATAAATCCTTAATAGTATAGTAGCCTTCTAGTATCAGCCTCCCTTTAAAAGTGTTTTTAAACTTCTGTAGTGACAAAGATAAAATCGATTGCGGAATTTTATTATAGAATCATATATCTAAACCCACAAACAACTTATTTACTTTATTATTTATGTATATATTATACCAATACTTAAAGATGAATTCATTTTATTTTATAAATTTTATTTTAAGTAAAATATTAATTTCTTAGCCATCTTGCCAAATATTTTGTTGATAAGATGGTCTTACCTTATTTTAAACCCCTTTAACGATCGTCATAACGACATTCTATACAAGAATACTTCTAAAACGCGTTTTCCTTTAACACGGAAACAATCTACCGCGTTATATACGTGATTACTGTATATCTTTACTTCGAAATAGGAATTACACTAACAAAATCGTCTTTCTAAAACAGTGAAGTCCTGTGATTCAACTATCAGTACCAGTTTATATGAAAACTTCATTACATATTATTTTAAAAGACCCAAAAAAAAACTTTGTATACAAATATGTCGATCGAATGAAATTAACGGCGTTAAAATTCTACGCGATTCCGGCATCCATTCTATCAATTTCAAAGTTTGTTTACATATTGTTAATGTAACGTACGCGGTAAGTCTGTTTCATACCCGGATATATTGTCTCTGTTACTTTAATTGAAAATAACATGCGGTTCTACTGATATATGCTATTAAGATATACAGATATACATAATAAAATCTTTTTTTTTACATATTATAAAAAAATTCTCTTATCGCGTCTCTGTTTACGATAAACTCTAAAATTGCCTGCCTTTATCCCACTCTAAATCGCGTCGGCACAACATATATTAAACATGTTGTTAGATGTTTTACGCCCAGCCGCCGGCCTGATGTCAACTTACCTTAGTCGCCTTTTACAACACCTCGATAAGAAGTGAGTGTCGGAGGAGGGTCTATTCTACTCAGCCGGATACCACGCGGTATAACCTCTAAAACTACTACACGGATATTACTACTCGATGATACTTAAGACTTTCCCGGCTAAAAAATCGCACATAACTTTGTACTTCGGGCCAGGGTGGCTTAGTTGGTATAGGAAGATATTGCATTCAATGCCTTGGCAATTTTGATGGTCGGGGTGTGTCACCTGAATGTACGTGTCCTGTGACGATCGCGCCAGATCCTATGTATATACAAATTTGTACATGTTTCAGTCATGTAAATTGTATATGTACATATGTCATATCTTTATGACAACAGATTCCAAAAAGTAACCTAAAGTATATTCATTTCCTATACCTTTATAAGCGGAAACCTCGTTGATAAAACAAATTGTAGATATGATTTATAGAAGCAGGCGTTACTTTGCGGAATTCCATATTACAAGCAATAGGCAAAATGCAGTACGATTTTTGTCGTGAAGCCTATCCTCCTGATGATGCTTCGGTTTCGGGGCGAAACGATCGTCGAGATTGTGGTGGTGGGTGTGTGTGCTGCTTTTGTGTTCGTTGTTGCTGGTGAATTGCGCCTTGGGGTGCATGTGGTGGCTGGTCCTGCATGTATAAGGTGCGTAGATTTTGCCTGCTTCATACACATTGGCTTTGCATGCATTCACTTAACCCGTGCGGATTATAGCAAAGTAGTTAGTTCTGTTATATTGCTTGTAAATTGTAGATATACCTGATACCTTCGAGGTATCTTTGAAACTTATGCTATAGGTCACTCAAAGTATAGAATCAGCCTATTACTCTTCCACTACTGGGCCTACTTTCTTATTTTTCCGAGAGAAGGGTTGGAATTTAACCCAATATGGATTGATAGTTTAGTTTACACATGTCCACTAAATTCTTCCTTGTTTCCGAAAAGCGTGTGATAAATTGCTAACATAAATTAGACACATCAGTTTTGACAGAAAACTCAATTGTGCCTGCTCGTGGTTTGAACTCGAGACATTCTGAAAAGAGCTACGAAGTCTCACCGTTCGGCTATAACAGTTTTATGAAAACCAACATAATGAGTCAAAAATGTCAACATTTCCTTAATAGAAGCCAATATAACTGGTATTTATAATATAACATCATATAGCTTTTACATAACGTGAACTTTACGTACAAATATCAATTTCTTGCGCGCGTTACGCCACGACTACTACGTGTCTACATCTGTTATTTATAATTTATTTGCATATCAACTCTAGGCTGCAAATGATATTGCGTCTGGTATCAGAAATAGACGAAATGGCAAACTAAAATTACCGCTACATTGTACAGTTGCTGCAACATGTTGAGTTTATTCCTGACATGTTCTTCGGCGTAGTATTGCGATACGTAAATTAGAGTTCATTGGTTGATTTCTGACCAGTTACAAATCTTTTTAAAGTCTAAAACTAGTTCGTTGTGCATTATTTTCGTTTTGAGTATTGTATTTCCCAAGCAAAAAGGATACTACTGCAGGAGATTAATGTTGAAGAAATCCAATCCCAATTGACTCTTCTTATCGTTACGAATATTTTAATTCACAATCTCTATATTTAACACGATCCGAAATAAAGTATACAACACTTAAAGTTACTAAAAAGTCATTGAAAGTTTGAGGACAAAATTTAATTCTGACATGGTTTAAAATAAAGTTTAGGGAAATACTTGACGGTGCTTCAATATTTAATTTAAGTAAAATAAATTATTTAAAAAAGTCGGTAAAATAAGAAAACATAATAATTAGGATTTCTTTATTCGAGAAAGAAAACTTATACAGGCTATGTCGAATGAAACCCATTTTTCAATAGACAAAACAAATTGCCATCAATAGAATTTCAACGAAGCCGAAGCTTAGAAAGTATTTACTGGGATAGAATGGAAAATAAATTTATTAAGCATTTTTGATTTATAAAAAGCTGCAACAAATTACTGTTTCTAAATATTATTTCAATTTTTTTTACTTTCTGTATGACTGGATGTCACTTCAATCGATAGCTTTATAAGGTATAAATTTATTTTTTAAGATTTTAAAGCTAAGATCTCGAATCTATTAGAAAATCTTACGCCGAATTCTATATCCATGTTTACACTCTTTTGAGTCACATACGATATCTTATATAGATTTTATTGATAATTGTTAATTTTTTTCACATCGCTGATGTGTGATTGAATAATTACTAATTTATTCGTTGTGATAGACCAGCGGTAAGACCTTGCGACCTATTCGAGAGGGTAAAAGTTCAAACTCTGGGCAGGCACAAATAAATTTTTCTGTTAAAACTTAGCTTCATACCCTTCCTTCCAAAAACGGAGAGAGGCGGCCTTATCCATCTCGTAGTCCATTCTATTTATGTATTCATTTTGTAATATTTCACTTCTATTCATGTATATTATATATATATATATATATATATATATATATATATATATATATATATATATATATATATATATATATATTTATTTATTTATTTATTTATTTATTTATAACAATTTCTCTTATATCTGTCTCTTCCATTAAGAAAAATATTACATAAGAAAATGTCGATATGGCGTATGAAATCTACGTAGGAGATATGTACGTTGGTATGTGTACAATAATTATAGCAGCGTGGGCAGGCAGACGTCTGAACTCGAAGACATGAATCTAAGAGTCAATAAACTGCAATCGAATGCATTTCAAATTCTTGAATAATTTATATGTAAATATATTATAATATTTATAATCTCTATTTGTAAATTGTCGAATCTAGTGAGGAACGTCCATTAAAAGCTTTTCCCTCGTATCACGCAACGAATTTATATTACCCTTTAAACCGAGAACCAGTCGTAGATAAATTAATAATAATTTTCTTAAATGGTATTTCTAATTTTAAAACAATCTTAATTAAGTGTTGTTAAATCCGTTATCGATTTTTAATGCTGTTAATAGAAATTTAAGCATATTTTAAAGTTGTTCAACATCAAAAAATAGACTTTCTTAACTAGCATGTTAATAAATGAATCGGGCAGTAATAATTTACAGGAAACTTATTTAACGGCACTTCGTTTCCGCTGATATTTTAACCATCAACTCAAGATATATTTAGCGTTTTTCGATAGACATATCTCTTAATTAACACTAAAATTAATAATATTTGGAACGGAGGAATCGTAGCATTAAATAGTAAAGCAGAAGCTTCTTTATAAAACATTCGACGATTCAAAAGTACCAAAAACAAGTAAGTTTTGCCGAGGTAGAAATTACCGTTTTGGGTACATGAGGTTCTTTTTGGGCTACCATTTATGATAGAACTCAATGGATATTTTAATCATATTAGCATTCTTTTTCCTTGAATTAATTGACGTTTACTCTTGGAACATAAAGTGTTTTTCACGTATAGCGTGAAACATTACATTATTTCAACATATACAGGTCCATACTAGTATATGCCGATACGAAAAGATTGAATATATTTTTAACATTTTTAGTAGGGTGTTAAGATAACCTGATTAAATAAAGTTATAATTCTTATATACAATATACTTTCAGATGAGTAGTACAAGATAAAATTGTGTTAGTGGAAAAATATTCCTCACTTTATGCTTACTCCAACATAAAATGCGTGTAGGAGTCACTCGATTCGGTAAAACAAGTCTTAAGTGTTCCAAGGCATGTTACTTGTCCAATGTTATTAAAGGATAAGGAAAATCTGACTTTGACTTAAACACATCTCATCTTGTTGGAACCTGTTTTATGTAAACACAAGTTTTGAGTAGGTATACCAATATATTTAAATTTTTATGTTAAGTAGTAATTTAAAAGCGGCTAATGGCTTCCTTTTTACATTTATATAACCTGTAAGATACTGTTATTGCACATTACTAAAAGATAACTATAAATTATAGTTTAGGAATTTGAGTAATATATAGCGTTTATTTACCTACTAGTTTCTGCCCGCTACTTTGTCTACACTTAGTTAAAAAGTTACCCATTACCCACGTCACTCTTATTATTGACGTAAAAGAAGAAAAACAAACAAAGACTTTGGCATTTAAAAAATTAGTATGGATTAGCCACCGCTAAGATTTTCACATCTTCGTTTGTGAATTTCCGATTTGGTCACTTAATTTTAAATATATATAAGCTAAGCTTTGTTAAATAAACTTAGATCAAGTGTGCAATAATTCTTTTGTATTTCGTATGCTACTCTTAAAGAAACCATGCACGATATAAGAATATCAGGTCAGAGCAAAACAACCTTTTTAATCAAAGGCCAATTTCAATTTAAAGGTTTTTGGCGGGCTGTAAACTTTAGTTTTAATAAACATTAGAAAAAAATATAAAATTGAAAAAATGAAGAGTTCAATTTAGTATGTTATTACCATACCATACCATACCATTAAATTATAATTATTTTTCTTATTATATCAATGGAAGAATGTCTATAAAATAAATTCACTTTTAGAAATAATTGGCGGGCCGTATACAAATGTTTAAAGGGCCGTAAGTCCTGCTCATCTCTTTTTAAATAGACACTGCTAAATGATAAAGTTTGTATGATAAATTTTTGATATTCGAAGAGTCAACTAATTTAGGTAGATGAGATACAAAAAATATTTGAATTATATGAATGACTATTTGAATCTTATGTTCTTTATTGCTAAAGAACATTGAACATTAAATATTCGAGAAATCTTGCGATTTCGCGAATTTAGAACCCTTAGTGATGTTTACAATTCATTGAAGGAAAACGTCTTAATATAGCCAGTCATTTTGCGAAAAAAAATGTGGGACACTTGTATGCTGTCAAGTCCAATTGAAGTAGTATATTTGCGTCGTTTCAATTTAAACTCTTTTCTCTACGGACAGGACCAGTATTGGATGTGAAAAAGTACCGTTGATATCATCGTCGATCACTATGCTAATATATGGTACGGTGGAAATACGAATGTAAAACCAAGGCCCAACAGGCTACTACGTTACTTATTATGCTATAACGTCTGATGTTAGTATACAAAGTGATAGAGTAGTGATCACGCGGTGGCACCTGTGTCCGCGGTCCGACGCGCACGCACCCACGCGTTACTCAAACATCTCCGACGACCGATGACCTGCGTGACGCACCGACCGCCAGTTGGACCGAATGGGTTTTATTTTGTTTTACTTTAAAAACTCTGCCGAGCGTGACGGTTCAACTGAGAGCAAGCAATCATTAAACAGTAGATCATATATATCTATATCTAAATAAAAATGAATCACCGAATTGTTTGTACACGAATAACTTCCAAACGACTGCACCGAATTGGATAATAAGAGAATCATCCTCCTGGCCCTATTGCATTCTAAGTGGGGTCGGCACAACATGCTACAAATATATTGTCGTATTTAACGACCCCTAGGTAAGAAAGAGGATGGCATATTCTACTCAACCGGATACTATACGGTGGGTCAATTTACCTTAGTCGCCTTTTACGACACCTTAGTAAGAAATGGGTGGTCTATTCTACTCAGCCGGACATCACACGGCATTGGATAATGAGAAAATAATATCAAATATTCCAGAAATTAAAACTGAGCCGCTCTAAAATATTAGCAGGAGAAGTCGAACAGAGCAGCAACGCGTAACCGGGTCTGCTTGTACCTAGTTATAACAATTATATTTTCAAAATATAGAGTTGACCATTCAAAAGCACTTGCATACAATTTTTATTTGAATAAAGAATATTTTTAATTTTAATGTACTGGAATATTTTCTAATGCTAGATATAAAGTAGGAAAACGTAGCATTTAGAGTGGCTCCAACTTCAGCATTTGGTATTTTGTGTTCTGGATCATATTTTAGTTAATATTTTGATTTTGCAAAGGTTCTTTAAATTACCTATACCTATTGGTAAACATAAAACGATTGTTTAGTAATTCGGAATAGTATACCAATAAGGTAACGACCGTCTGGCGTCCATCCTGTCAGACGTCTCAGATTCAGTTTCTACTCCTTGATTTTATCACTAAATTAATACTAAATTTCGAATTTTACTAATGATTATTAATTATAATTACGTTTCAATTCTCAGAATTTTTTAAAAGCAATAATTATTTTTTATTTGACGCAAAAAACAATGATAAAATAGTAAAAATAAGATTATTTTAACCCGCGATAAAGTAAATAGAAAATGTATATGATGCTAAATGGAGAGTGGACTATCCGTTTTCATACCTGATACATGCAGGTTTCCCAAAAACACATGCGCCACAAATCTCTCTCCGTTTTTGTGGTTTGAGGTTAAGATCCGTCACGCTGCTCCAATGCGGATTAGTGGGTAGAATATATCCCCAGAGTTATCTGGAGATACACAGACTTCCTCACGACGATTTATATGATTTTTATGCCCGGTTTCACCAACAACCCCTAAACTATCACTTTGCTAAGGGATACCTAACTAAATGGGACTCCTAAACAGACCCCTTACTTAAATTTGATTTCACCAATGAATGTTACCCCTAACTATGGGACTCCTAACTATGTGACGTTTTTTTTACCATAATAGTGCGTGACTTGCTATCGGTATTTACGATTGATAAGAAATAAAAAGGTTTTGTGCAAAATTTTAATTTATACTATTGAATAAAAATAAGGGAAAGATATATTATCTTCTATGTTATTTCTTTTATGCAATATTAAATATTTTTGATCAAAATTTTATGTATAATGGTATTGTGCATTGATTTTTACTCTGTATTTTAAAAGTAATGCTGTCAAGTTGTTACCTACGCCATAATTATTGATATCTTTCATAGCCTACAATTGTTGTGTGTACATCTTGCGAATGGAACTGTGTATTTTAGTTATGTTTAGCAAATTATACCAGTAATATGCCAAACATAACTACACACATTTTTTCAACTTATTAAGTATAGTTAGATGAGAAGAAACTAAGATCTAATAAAATAAATAGTCCTTACTCACCTATTATCTGGGTATTCCAAATAAGGCTCAATAATTTCTAGTAAATACAACACTGTCGATTTATATAACCTATATCTCTTAAAAAAGTCAACTTCATCAAAATTTATAAAATAATTTGGCCGCTTTCGATAAAGTTTTGGTCTTCGACTTCTATTCACTTCAAAAATAGTATCAATAGTTTCTAAATTAACGAATAAATCAAATAAATCACTGTCCATTTTCGTCTTGTAGTTTCTTTTATAGTTGTGTGTCGGTTTGGGGGGTCGACAATCCACTCCTCAAATTTAAGAGTCCCCTAAGCGGTTAAGTGACCCCTAAATGTTGGTGAAACGAAAACAGTCTCCTAAACGTCCCCTAAATATACATAGGGGTCTCTTAAATTGTAGGGGATGTTGGTGAAATCGGGCATTAGTGTCATAAATTGCAATTATCAATTAGACACCTAAGTTTTTAGCAAAAACTCATTGGTGCCAAACCCAGTGTTTGAACCCGTGACCAGAGAGTGGAGAGCCACAGAGGGCTATTACACAGCTTGGCTATCACAGCTTTAATAAAAGTAACGGCCTGTTACAATCCCACTGCTGGGAATAGGCCCTTCTCTCCATTTCTGGAGAGAAGGGTTGGAGCTAAGACCTAACACGCTGCTCCAATGCGGATTGGTACGTTACAATTATCTCCGGAATTCTGTAGAGATATTCAGGTTTCCTCACGATATTTTCCTTCACCGAAAAGCGTGTGATAAATTGCAATTATCAATTAGACACATAAGCTTTAAAATAAAAACTCATTGGTGCCTGCCCGGGGTTTAAACCCATGATCATCTCTAGAGAGTCGCACGGTCTCACCGCTGGGCTATCACAGCTTTTATTAGATTTAATGATGTAGAAATAATAACAATATTTTGCTTTATTGTAAGCTTTTCTATAAACGTAATAATGGCAAAATCAACAAAAGCAAGAATTTATTACATATTTAATGCTGTCGCAAGTGAAAAACGACAAAAACATGTTCTTAAACGTGCTTCCTCTTAACTCGTTTGCCCAGCTGCTCTCTTGAGCGTTGTAGGAAATAAGGTGAATGACAAGTGAACAGGGCTTAAATCACATTGAACCTGTTATGACGTACAATTTATATAGTAAATTTTTAACTTTCGCAACAGCTTTAATATTATACGTATGTAACAGCTACTTCGTTCACATCGAGTTCAGGATTAAACTACCCTTAGTTGTGTCGTTCATTTTTATTCCCAAACGAAAAATAGGATTTTTTATATGTTAATCCGGTATGTACGCTTCAACTGTAACAAAATCCTTCAATATATCACAAACTTTAAGCGTTTAATTTAACCTCCATAATGGAATATTTTTACCCATTGCTAAAAGAAATGGCTTTTTTATCATATACCGGGATTACATATCCCGGTGTATATGTTTTAATAGTGCCTAATTTGATCAGCAATGATAACAGATTAAATGTGAAAGCGTAATAACAGACAGACTTTCGCATTTATTATTTATAATGGTATGGATAATATAGATATGTCTAGAATATCAATGTTCCCCTAATTTTAAGACTAAGCCGTAATGGCCGAGCGGTGAGAATGTTTTAAGATGACGGAAACCTGTACAGCTCTGGTTAATTCCTGGAATATCGGACACCTCTTGCACATGTTGGAGATGCGAGACGGGTCTTACGAATTTAACTTCAAAGTATTTCTCAATCGGTGTTTCTAAATCGCTAAATCCTCTCACAAAATCTCTCAAAATTGTATTATCTTGCCCACATGTACTGCTATCAACCTCGATTGGTAATTTATATGCACTTGTCAATTTTTCTTATCCGTGTATCCGATATGCGCGAATTGCTTTATAAGAAAGAAGTGCAGTTTAAACATTTTAGAAAGTATTTTAAAATAGGAATGCTGTTTTTACCAACCTATTTGACCTAGCATATTCTCTGTTTTTATCAAGAATCCTGCTTCTTATTCTTATATATCTGCTACTAATGTTTAATGAAAAGACTACTGTATGTCTTGACAATTCGTCAGGGGTGTTATAGTGATACGGGGATATAATAAATTCAAGATAACGTTGTTTGCCCTCCCAATCATAGATGAATGGTAAATATCGACTGTGTATTGACAAATTATTTTTTATCTTATTCTTGACAACTTTTCAGGAAAAAGAAAAAAACGTGATTATTAATAGAAAGTAACGGCCTGTTAATATCCCACTGCTGGGAATAGGCCTCCTCTCTCCGTTTTTGGAGAGACGCATTGGAGCTAAGACCTACCACGCTGCTCCAAAGCGGATTGGTAGGTTATACATATCGCTAGAATTTCTTTAGAGATATGTAGGTTTCCTTACGATGTTTTCCTTCACCGAAAAGCGTGTGATAAATTGCAAATATCAATTACCACATAAGATTTTAATAGAAAAACTCATTGGTGCTTGCCCGGGTTTGAACCCATGTTCGTCTCTAGAGAGTCGCACGGTCTCACTACTCGGCTATCACAGCTTGATTATTAATACATTCGCAATAATAAAAAAAAAATAAAAAACAGTTAACTTTAAATATGTTTATTTATTTACAAATTTTCTAGTAGATATTGATACGTTAAATGATGGGCAGTAGTACCCAATGCCGTTAAAAAATGATTTGCCTTAAATAATAATAGAGATAGGACATATTGCCGGTTCACTGTCGATATATATTATAAATTATCAATGATTTCAGTGCCTTTTGCAGGAACGCATGCAGCAGCATGACCTATACAACAGAGCGTCAAATAATGATAATATATCTACTTTAAGAACAAGACTGTTTTCCTAATGATAATCTTCCTCAATTTTCCGGGGTTCCTTTCCGCTATTGTAGGGTGTTTTGACAAATTCTGTTTCTTATATATGCTAATGAATTAACTATTTTTTAAATGTATCGCGCAATTTATGACGAATGCGAGCATTTTAAGAGTACTTATAAAACCTTCTCACCAAATTATATCGAATAAAAACTACGTATCTGTACTTATTATAAAACAAAGTCCCAAAAAGCTGTCTGTCTGTATATAATCGATTTTCTCAGAATCTACTGAACGGATTTTTGTACGGTTTTCACCAAAAGATAGGGCAATACTTCCGGATGGTTTAAGTAAATAGTACATAGCGGTATTATGTAAATTGTGTTAAAGATTGTGTTAAAGAAACATTAACTCATATTAAATAAAACTTTGAACATTCAAGTGCATATAAACACAAAACATTGACCTTCAAGCGCTCCTGTAAAAGCCTAAATCAATTCAAAAACTTGTCGGCTGTGCCAAGCGGAACAAATCGATCGATGGCCCTTACCGAAGAGTTCAACGCGTAGTGGCCTTTGGAACACTTGGCTTTTATTCACATACTCGTGCTTATTGAAAGTTGTATACTTAAGAATACGTAGAATAAGTAAGTTAAACGTTTATAGATATAAGATAGTGAAAACATTGACGCATACAATCAAATAATATTAAAAAATATAATGGTAAATATTACAAATTGTCGTAACAGGTTGAGTTAGTTGATTATAAATAAATATGCAAAATAATATTATTTTGCATACTTATTTAATGAAAAAGATTTATATATTATTAAAAAGAGCTAGTGTTAAGAGATATTATTAGAACTACCTAATACGCGCCACTTCGTTAACATAGAATATTATTTATATTGGATAGCTTATTAGCGTATAAATTAATTAGTTAGTAAAATTTTTTATTAAAATCGGGTAAATGTTTATGGTGTGAGAATCTAAAGACTGGGTAGCTACCAAAATTACTCCAATATACCATACAGTTTAGGTACATTTACAACAAGAAACTTAACGAAAAACAAAAGAGTTTATACAAGAAATTACTAATCTGTACAAGGGTACTACACCAGCGATTCTTAAAATTGAGATATTGTAGAATAGTTTTTGGTCAAAAATTTATAGTAATCGTTTGGTATAAAAATTTATTTACAAGATTTTGTGTAGTATTTATTATATAGGACAATTACACACGGCTGTCCGTCCCCAATGCTTGTGTTATGGGTGGCGGAAAATGGTAAATATAAACATATATAGTTTTAAATATATATTTAAATATCGACTGTGTACTGGGAAAATTGTCCTATCTTATTTTTGTCAAGTTTTCAGGAAAAAGAAAAAACGTGATTATTAATACATTCGCAATAATTTTTATGAAATAAAAAAACAGTTAACTGTAAATATGTTTATTTATTTACAAATTCTCAGACTCAGACTCGAAGAACCAACAAATTGTTAATAGAACACTTTAGTGCTCGACGGGAATTGAACCTACGACCCATGGTGCGGAGGTTCACTGCCAACTGCAACAACCAGCCTGTCGGCAGTTGACAGTCAGTTGAATACTAATTTTGGATCATATTCTTGCAGACAATATTACGATATTGAAAATTTGATATATAATCACTTTTTAAATACACGATTGCTCTCCTGTAACCGCAATTTCGAGATGTGTAACTTATATACAATACTATATATAATCTACCCGTGATTTCCACACATTCATAAACTTACAAAATCCCCGACGGATCCATTTTACTCGATTCCACTTTTATTCGATAACATTCGTCACAATGCAAACTTTATCTTATCTTTATCAATCTTTAGTTTAGTTTGATAGCTAATTAAATTATATGTCTGCACGGAAACACAGCAATAATCGTTAACCCGATTCTTTAAAAAAAAAACAAGCCAAACCTCATATCATCAGAAAAAATAATTAAGAGAAATATAGGGTTTTTTTGCAATTTATTATTTATTAAGGTTCTAAGATTTAAAAGATAATTTAAGCTATTACTTCAACAGGAGTGAAAATATTATTTCATAAAAAATGACACCTGATATAAAAATAACTATTAAAAAATATTTACAGCCACTGAATGCCCCTTTTTAAAAGCTTTTATATAGCTATGTACATATGTATGTGAAGGTGGAATCTTGCAAGCTAAATTTGAGCCACTTGCCGGTGTCCGATTGAGCTGAAATTTTATATACTGATCCAGTCCCGATGACAATGCATGTTTATGATAAGCATGACCTGCTGCCAGGATTGGCTCCAGACTAGGAAACTCCTCAACGTTAAACAGTAGGGTTATGAAATGTTGTTAAAAGCTTGTAAACTTGACTTGATATTCTCTTAACATCATCATCATTCTCCTGCCTTTATCCCACTCTAAGTCGGGTCCACACAACATGTTAGAAACATGTTGTCACATGATTTGGCTACGTATTTTTCGACCGGCCGCCTGCCTGACGTCAACTTACCTTAGTCGCCTCTTAAGACACCTCGGTAAGAAAGGAGGGAGGTCTATTCTATGCCGGATACCACACGGCGAACTTGATATTCTCTTAACATTTCATTTATATACAAAAGATAATTTAGATGTACATCGTACCTTCCGGAAGCAAAAATTTAGTGAGAAAGTTAACACATTCTCTACAATCTAGTTTGATTATGCCAATATTAATATTATTTTTTTTTCAATCTTATTTTTCTCTCTCTTTCGTGGTTACTTCACCGTCGTTCACAATCTATACAGCACTTTTTAATATATAAATGTTTTTTTTTGTATTAACTTTACACCCCAAACAAGCTGCACCTGAGACTTTGCCTGCGTCAGCTTGAACTCCTAAAATTGCCTGTAATAAATTATGCGTTTTTTTAAAATTATTATTATGTTCCAGCTGATTCTGCCGTTGTTAATTAAATTAAGTTAAGTTATCTGGGGACCACTGAAAATTAGCAGTGAAGCTTAGGCTTTCAGTCTGAGTGGCCATCCATTTCGTCCTTTCACACAGCTGTACATGGTGTTTTTCATTTTAACTATTATGTTTTATAGTATAAAATATTTTTAAGTATACTTAATAATTTGTTGGATTGTGAAGTGGGAATAAAGATCTTCTTCTTCTTCAATAGATTCCATGAGAAAAAGAAAAAACTGTAAATATAAAAACCAGTCACAGTCTGTGAATATCTCAATAGTGGAAATTAGCGCTTTTTTTTTAAATCTTTATGCCGTGTGGTATTCGAGTTTTGAGTAAAATAGACCACCCTCATTTCTTACCGAGGTGTCGTAAAAGGCGGCTAAGGTAAGTTGACCCACCGTGTGGTATGAGCTGAGTTAGAATAGATCACCCTCTTTCTTGTCAAGGGTTCGTAAAATACGACTAAGGTAAGTCAACATCAGGCAGGTGGAAGGTCGTAAAATACGTAGTCAAATTATGTGACAACATGTTTGCAACATGTTGTGCCGACTTCACTTAGAACGGAATAAGGGCAGGAAGATGATGATGAATTAAATAAAAATCTTAATTAATAATATCTTTTTATAATAAAATGTCATTGTTGACCAAGTGCGGACTAGCAATTTACGACAACTTCAGAAATTCTTTAAGCACACGCAATTTTCCTTGTGATTTTTATTTACACTAAGCCCAAGCCAGAAGCAAAAAGCTCACTTTGGAATCGGTGCTCAAACTGTGGGCAAGGTTATCACTGCTCTTTGAAATTGCAGTGAAATGTATATTACTAACAATAATATTAACAGATTTATTCATTCATAAACTTATAACAAATATTATGTCATTAGTGAAAAAAGTGATAAGCTACATTGAACGTACTCGAGTGGTACTTTACTTACAAAAGGACTTAATAGAAGACCGTTTGTTTTCAAGAGACGAACTTTTTAAACCTTATCGTAGAAACTTATCTTTAACAAAAGAAGATAATCCCTTTGAGTGCTTTCCGAAATGCCATCTTCTGAGATGCAGTAGTTAAGCCACTTTCCTTAATAAAATTTAGAGTGGTATGGTCCTATTAAAACATTGAATTTATTACTGTAGTTGAAAGAAATGTGAAGGAAAGGAATTCAACGAATGTCCATTTTTTTATTACCTTATTTTTTCCCAATGCTTTTCTCATATTTTGTTTAAAAAAAAGTACGAAGATATGGAAAAGTAATGATAATATTGTTTTGCTCAGCGATTAGAGAAAATCTACGTACTGCTGAAAGTAGAGCTTTTCGTAATTTTTTTTTGTCATGCCCCGCATTAGCCTGTCCAAAGTTCTTATATCCCCCTACGTAACATACATACTTAACTTACATACTTACTTACGTTATTTAATTGTGACAGTTACAATTAAAGTTATGCCTAATAATTGTTTACTGTAGTTATTAAAGGATTTGCTTTTACCGTTAAATTTGGCTGGTACCAAAATCTGGCTTTGCATTTAAATGGTCCAGAGTGAAAGACTTAAACTCGTGTCAAGACCAATTTCAAATTTGCCTCCCCCCTTTTACAATTAAATTTTACCGCTGGAAACCGTGGACCCCACGTTGGAAAACACTGAAGTAAAGTATTCACTTCACACTAAAATCGCAAAGTGACTTCGTCGATTTTATCTTGGAGTTTATCCTCTGATAACACTTAGGTTTACAAAGCCTCCATAAGGCATGAACACGGATGGTACACTGTACTATTAACATAACAATCGCGAATTATAGAAAATAATTTTATTATTAATGCTGTATCATGGAACTGCACAAAGTAACCATTATAATACAAAATAAAATACTCGTAGACATTGAAGCTAAAATTAATCACAATTAAAACAAAAATCAATTTAGATTACTAGCTAGATATTAGTCAAATCATTGAGAAACGCTTACGAAACTTGATAATATTAAAATGATATATATATTCATTTCGAATTATCTATGCCACTAATAGACACGATAGAAAAGGTTTGAACAGAGTGATGTCGGAGTTTAGCACGCCTTTTAGGGCCATTGAACTATCGTTTCTAGAACCCCAAATAAAAGGGAACGTATCGTTAAGAAAGTAGCCATTACCTTTGACCCTCGTACCGCATTGGTAGAGCGGAGAGATAGAGTTCTCTATGTTAATAAGTACACTTCATTCAACATAAAGTAGTATCAACGGATAGTACTTAAGACACATTTCATAATCAAGATACATTTGTTAATAGGCCGGTAAGAAAGCAATTCATACCGCATCTGAATAGAGAAAAGGAAAACTCAAATTACACCTACCTAAAATGTAATATTATTTATTTTAAAATCCTTTCTTTAAATTTGAGACTTAAAACGTCCTTAGTATTTCCAAATCGACTTATCGAGATGCAGCATTCAGTTAAACGGTTATGATTATTTTACGACATTACAATAGCATTTAAAAATTTCTTTCTCTTATGAACTTTAGTTTTAAGTGGTTTTTACCGCTAAACCAATTTAACAGACACAAAATGTGATATAGAGTTGCGGTCATGAATATTTAAGTAACTGACAGTAACACATCAATGATACTCTCAGAACCGGATTAGATTGCTTAGACTGGAAAAAACCCTGGCCGTGAACAGCGAATATTTCAATAGAATATGCAAAGATGATTACAGCATTGAATGAACGTTTGATACGTTTCGATTCTGAAACTTTTGTACAATCGAACCAACAAATAATGGAAGCTCATGGCATTGAATGCTTCGAGTCGATTGATAACTTTCTTAAAACCGATTACAGAGTTGCATCACAAGTCGATGTGGCGAGCGGAGGTGCGGCGCCTCGCAGCCGCCGACGGCGCTCGAGCCAAGATTCGGTGGCAACGCTCACCCAGGAATTCATTTAGCTTCGATAAGTGTCCGGTTTCAGTCTGGCACGACGATCGTTGGTTGCATTTAGTATTTATTCATGTATCGGCCGCGCGCAGGTTCTATGTGCGGGGCGGGTGCGGGCAGTGCGGCCCGGGGGGGCATACTTACTACGTGATTAATCCGTGCCCCCGCCCCGCGCGAGTCTCCCCCGGGCCCCTCGCGTGTGGCGGGCCGCGCCGTACTCGCACCGGGTTTCCTCGTCCCCGCGCCTCACGGCCACTCACTACGCACGGAGCTCCGCGTAGTGCCGCCGCCACCGGCCACCACCAGTCGCGTTGCGACCCGCGCCGACGTCGCACTCGTCCGTGTTGTTCTCGTTACGACCTTATGATATCATTCATGCTAATCTCCGCCCGTTGATTTTCCTGCCGAGTGACCGCAGTGAAACAGCCGCGATATCGCGAGTGCCGAATGTTAGTGGACGTCACGCCCGTGTACTTTTCCATACGAGCGTGCCAACAAAACCAGTTCGGAGAACGGCGCCTTCGGATGAGATCTCCGACTGAGCGTCGTGACCTGCGGCCTGAGATGCTGCGTCCGTGACCGTCTTGCGACAGGGCCACGAAACGTAAGGATCTCCTCGTTCATTCGGTCGGTTAGCGCTATTATGTCCCGTCGCCTTCCTATTTGCATGGCGCATAAGGAGTGGATTTTATTTTCGTCTAGCGAGCGATGTGTGTGTGAAGCGAGATTGTGTGAGGAGGTGCGGGCGTGTGTGCCGCCTGCGTGTGTGTGCCGCGTCCGAGACAGCTACTCCCTGCTGGCCTGCTTTATTTAGGTTGTTTCTGAGCGGCTACACCTCTTGGCGCCCGCCGCCAACGCTCTATATTTCGTATTCACTACCTGCCTTTCCGTCTCTAGACTACGGACTGCCATGCTATACCTAATCTTAACACAAAGTATACTTGCATAAACATGATTTATTTATATCGTAATGGTAAACTCATACATACGTTATAATTAATAAAGAAATTTTTCATGTTAATCTTAAATCAGCGCAGTCACATGAAAAAATGTATTATACAAATAACGATTACAAGGTAAATATGTAACTGTAACCTAAAAAATTCAAAGCTGCTTCATCTATTATTACATCTGTGTACATAAAATACATCTACAAATGTTTACTCCATTGCCATTTTTAATCTTAATGTATTAGCCAAGTTGATCAGGTTTGCCAACTTTTGTATATAATAGGAGAACTATAATATACTAATAACCACTTATCTTAACATACTTAACTTTTACCAATAATCTAATAGATTCTCTGATAGAATTTAGTATTTATGTCAACTGACCTTGCGTGATGGTCGATGACTTTACCTTAACCTAATAAATAGCGACATACCTATTAGCAAACCTGTTTCAATTTGTAACCTTCAGAGTACCTTTTAAGAACTATCCATTCCTTAAATACTTCACTGGCCTTACTTAAATGAAAACAATAGACACAATTATATCAAATTGATCATGCTAATATGTTATTTCAAATATATTTATGATATAATTTAAATAATTTTCACGCTTACAACAGAAGTAACAAACGTGGTCTATTATGTAAAGTTGTATTCGTCACTTTTACACGGCAAATACAGTGCTAAATTATCTATCTAGGTAATATATAGAATTAGGCGTTACTTTTCGGAGATCCATAATATCATTGTTTGTACATGTAAAACACATGTATATCCAATTTGTACATGTGTTTTAACGAATGCTGCATGTATCAAGTATGAATACGAATATTCCACTGTAAATTTAGCATATACAGGGTGGCCCGTAATAGATGGATAACCTTGTAACACCTGATAGTGCATCTATTCACGACTCAAAATCAGTTAAAAAATATATATAATTTCACAGTGGTAGAGATCTTTCATTCTAAAAGTGCACGCCCCTCCAATGTCTTTACTCACACACAGAAAACTTATGTACAGACGAAATACACGCAAACTTGTTATTCTGATTGGTTACTCAGTTACCGGACAGACACGAACGTAGGAGTACGCATCGATTATTGCCAAAAGTACAGTTAGCATGTCATAAAAAAAGACGATAAATATTTTTTATTTTAAATAATAATTAGATACATTTTTTTAATAGAAAAATATGGAGAATTTTATAAAACTATGTGGCGAAAAAAAACGGGCAAAACTTAACATCTATCATTATTTCATCATTAAAGCCTAATTGCTTTAATTAAGGAACGAATTGACATGATTGACAGAAATATGTGGGAAAATACGTGTCGAAATGTGAATGATATTGAGATAATTTTGAATTTATAATTAATGTTGAGTCTGAATCTGAAGATAGCGACGTGAGTGAATAGCGTTAAAATAGTAAATATTTATTGCGGTTTAATTTTTTTCTTTTTTTACTAATAAAATAAATGAACAGACTTCTGTACATTACGTTTTATTAATCATTCTAATAGTTGCATAATGAATATATGATATGATCTTTATTAAATTAAGTTGGCAAGCTAGCTCTTGATTGCGAATTCACCTGATGGATGCCGATGTAGTTTAAGTTTCTTGAAAGGGTTTGGAGATTAAACGTGTAACCATTCAGGGTTTTTACACGACTTCGTACCTGAATGCTAAACTGCTTGGTGGTACGTCTTTGTTAGAATGGTACATCGGAAGTATCTATCTAGTCAAGACTAGATATATGTTTAGACTAATATGTTTTTTCTAGGATTCGAATGCGGAACTTCCCGTTTACAATCCACAGCGCTTACTATTACTCCAGGGAAACGTTAAAAACTTACTTTTTATTCTAAAGAATTTTCAACATAAATTTGATTATAAATATTATATAATATTAATTTTATTTTTATGCAAACGTTACTTGTAACCCGTGTAACCGGATTGGTTGGTCAGCCAGTGCACAAATGATAGGAACGCGTGACAGAATAGACGTGTTGTCTCATACAAAGCGTGCATTCTCCGCCATATAAATGTTTGACTTAGACCAGTCGAGCAATTAGTTGACCTTTAAGTGCGCGAATGAGTCGAGTCAACTTTGAAATTGCTGCGCGCACACATATAAAATAGTAGAGTCAATATTTTCTCTCACACATTAAAATAATGTAATTTGGTGGAGGGGCATGCACTTTTCAAATGAAAGATCTCTACCCGAGTTTTTTTTTTTTAATCGTTGAATTTTTTCACACTACCTTGCGTTTCTGTTTAGTGCGGCTACAAATAAGTAAAATCTGTGGGTTTTTTGTGTTATAATAATCTTCATGAACTATACAAATATGTAATAAATCATACACTGGCCCGTTGGCGCAGTGGGTAGTGATCCTGCCTTCGGCTCCGCGGGTCGCGTGTTCGATTCACGCCGAGGGCCAACATTTTCTATAAACAATTTGTTGGTTCTTCGAACCTGGGTGTATATCTGTATTTAAGTTTGTATTTAAAATTATATATGTAGTATATCTACCAGTTGTCGGTCACCCATATCACAAGTATTAAGTTACGTACTATTGGTACGGACGATTGTGTGTGTAAGTGTCCCATATATTTATTATTTATTTATATGAGTAGCGGTTATAATTTTTTTGGATGGATTTACCTGGGGATTTACACGCTACAAACTATAATGTTATAAAATTGACGATCAAAATCCACTTCTTTACAAATTTACTCAATTAAAGAATATTTTGAATTTAAATAACAGCATAACCAAATCTACGTCAAAATTTTACTGTTCTTACGTGACGGTACGAGTGTATAATAAAAGATTTTAAGTTAGCGGGGTATTTTTATATATAAATGAATTTAATTTTTAAGTAGGAACATTAGTACTTAACCTTGAAATAATATTTAAATAAATTATGACGTGGATAATTTATACAATTATTTAATAATGTTATTATGCTATAATCCGTGATAAAGGCAAATAGAAAATATATGTAACGCTAAATGTAGAGACTATCCGTTTTCATACCTGATACATGCAGGATACGTAAAAACGTTTACATGGACTCGAAACCTACACTAACAATACACAAGCACTGCAGGCATTCACCATCACAATCTCAATCGATTTGTCATGTAACCGAACCATCATCAGAAGATAAATTCCACGACATCGTAAAGCCAATTGATAGTACACTACACTTATCATCATCTTCAACCGATGGACAACCACTGTCAGACATATGTCTCTTCAACGGATCACCACACCACACGATCTTTTATCCAGCGGCTTCTCATAACTCCGCACTCCTCCGTTCTCCGCACTGTACCCCTGTGTGTGTGTGTGGTAACTGCAGCTCTATTACAGATCTCATTCCTGTTTTGATCGCGTAGACATACTCCTAGCATAGCTCAGTCCATCCCCTGCTGATTGATTCTGACCTTTCTAATGGGGTCCATGCACTGCACTTATCATTACATATATTTTGTATTTGCCTTTAATCGTATATATTGCAAAGCATGTATATGTTTTTATTTGCTTTTATATTGGGCTGGTACACGATTCTTTAATTACTTTCCTTGGCATCTAGGTTATCTCTCAGAGATCATTATTACTGATGAGCTTTGCACTGTTGTATATTATCTTTTATCCTTATCAATTTCAGTATTATGCATCAATTGCATAAAAAGTAATAGAGTTATTAATACTAAATTAGGGGAAACAAAGGCAGGCTTGTAAGTCATAGTGTCACAATAATGACAGTCAGAGGGATGAAACTCATATACTTCGTCTTCGTCTAATCACATATAAAAAAGAGAGAGATAGATGACCCTCGTTGACTTTTTCTTTATTTCTGTTTATTGTTATGCTACATTTAATTAAGGCTGCCTTCCCTACTAATATAATAACTCTGTGATGGCAACCATAATTTTGAAAATTATGAGGTTATAATCGGATTTGTTACTCTAAGTATTTATCACTTATTTTCGTTGTAATTAACAATTATTGCAAGCAGTAATTAAATTTTGAAATCATATCTCCTTTTTGTTTGCCTAACCTTGAGTTGAACTGTATTTTACACATTTTACAATGCTTGTTGATGATAAATAAAAAAGTAAAAGAATTAATCGGTTGAGTTTAATAATTCAGTTTTAATAAAAGTCCAAGAATAACATTTTCGTTACTATAGAGACCGAGTCGAAGTGCCCTCGCGGTGTTGCCGCTTTTATTTAGGTAGAATTCCTAACAATGCTCTATATAAATATAATTGCAATTTAAACTCTGGTAATTCCAAAATGTTTGTATAATATTGGATGAACACTCAATAATCATTTTATTAAAACACGCGTATAAACACTATTAAAAAGAGGCTAATACAGAAAGCCTACTATACTGTTGAGGATTACTTACTATGAGAATGCTACTCATAGCTACTCTTCTTGAACAGGTTAAAACAGTAATTACTAAATGGCAACTAGTAATAAGAATTATATTTAAAAAAGAGCAACCGCCGAGCATCTTACTGGCTCTTCACGGTAGGAACAGCTTTCCGAACGAGCAGTAGAGTTGACGATTTAAAAACACTTGTTTACAAGTTTACTTGAATGAAGAATATTTTTAATTTTGAATATATGATGGCGTATTGGTTAAGGGCTTACAACAAAGCGTTTGTAAATGGTATTCTATGTGAAAAAGCTTGCACAGTAGTAAAATATTTGCCGGTTTTATTACGGTAAAAAATGACAATCTATATTATCTATTGCAATAGGATTAAAAAAATCTTCAATTTGTCCAGACATCAGACCCACATACTCTGATGAAAAAAGGGTGTAATATCAACCAAGCGGCATAAGACCACATGCTGCGAATACCTATAAAGAGACTTTAACAACAATAAACATTAAGAAGAAAGGAATTAGATTTAACCTCAACGTAACTTAAAGTTTTCACAAATCATTCCCTGATTTTTAAAACACTCTTTCAGATGCAAGCTATTTAAGGCTCACGGGTTCAAACCCTCGGCAGGCACCAATGAGTTTTTCAGTTTAAAGTTTACTAACTAATAACTGCTATTTATCGCACGCTGTTCAGTGAAGGAAACATCCTGAGGAAACTTGCATGTAAAATCAATTAAAATATTCTTTATTCGAGTAAGCTCTTTCGAGCACTTTTGAATAGTCAAGAATCAATATGATTAATGATGCTACAACTGATTCCGGAATGTTGTTCATACCGAGAAGAACAAGCAAGAAACTCGGCGGTCAATCTTTTAAACATTTTCAATTTTACATTCTTTCTTCTTCTTTGTTGGCGGGCTGTTTTCCGCACTTAGTCGCATTTTGGCGACCATTGTGCGTGAGGATGAAAGCGGGCTAGTCACTCCAGCCACCCAATCTCCTTCCAGAAGCCAAGGACCCCCAATTTGACATTATTAAACCGCAGTCTTGTATAAAGCTGAAGGGATTTTCAAATCCAGGCATTTTTATCATCCAAATAATCTTCAATTTCGTAATATGCTTTACGTATAAGCATATCTCTTACATTTAATTTAAACCTTTTAATATCTCCAGAGAATTTAAGGATATGCGTAATCTACCAGTCATATCGGAGCAGCGTGGTGGGTCTTAGCTCCAACCCTTCTGTAAAAAACAGGCCGTTACTTTACTTTTCGATCTTCTTCTTCTTTTTGGTCAACCAATGGACATCCACTACTGGGCATAGGTTTCTTTATTGCATCTCCATAACACACGATCTTGGGCCAGCGGCTTCCCGCGAACTTTTTGAGGTCGTCAGTCCATCTCGTAGGGGGTTTACCTACACAGCGCTAGCCGGTACGGGGTCGCCATTCCAACACCTCGAGACCCCAACGCCCATTAATTCTCCGCACTGTGCCCCGCCCATCGCCACTTTAGCTTCGCGACACGCTATATCGCTGATTCGGGTTAATTCGTTTCTTTACTTATTTCCCGTCATTTCTGATTTATTCACGTAGAGATACTCTGAGCATAGCTCGCTCCATCGTATTCCATTTTAGATCCGTATGTCACTGGCAACACGCATTGTTCGAAGATTTTGGTCTTCAAGCACTGAGGTATCTTGGATGAAAAGATCTCGCGTAGCTTCTCAAACGCTTTAGATATCTTACTTACTGAGAACACGTTAAAATGTGTCAATTAACGTCTGTTTAGCTATCATTTAATAGAAACAATGTTTTCAATAGTAATTAATGTTTTAAAATTAGACCAAGGAGGAAAAGTACTCGGCGGTGACCTGCGCTGATAAACTTTAACTCTACTTACACGAGAAACATGTTAATAGAACGACTCATATGTACTATCGCACACAATTTTACTTTTATCCCAATACGAAAGATTATAAAAAAAATTGACTACTTTACTGGCTCGTTGGCGCAATTGGCAGTGTCAATGTGAAATCTGTGCGTTTTTGGGCCATAGATAATACACTATATAGGATATTTAGGCATTTTCGATTATTCTGGGCTAAAAGACACACGGTTGCATTAATTAACTTTTTATTTACTTGTACCCTATACGCTTTTCGGTAGATTGTCACAGACCCAGTTTCGAAGTTCGAGCGACTATGAGTTATTCAAAATATTATTTATTCAAGTAAATTTGTAAACAAGTGCTTTTGAATCATCAACTCTACCACTGTTTTGGATTAAGCTGTTGCTACTGAGAAGAGCCAGCAAGAAAGTCTGCGGATGCTCTTTTCAATGTATAAATTATTATCACTGGTTACATTTAGTCTTGTCAAAGAGGGCCAAAGAGAACCTATATCCACGCAATTTTATCGTCTATATAATCGTCAACCAATTTATTATAGAATCTTATACCCAAACCCACAAATGACTTGCATACTTTTGTAAGGCGCAAAGCAGGAACCGCAAGCTTATGTCGGTTTCTACTTTGTCTTTTATATACATCGCCAATTTTTTTACAATGATGTATATTCTTATGCACAAAAATTAAATTGTTAAAATTAGACTGTAAAACTGATATCTAGATATCAGCCACCGTGAGCTAACATGTCGTGTGCTAGGTTAAAGTTTGGTATGGTGATGGAGCTTCTTGGCGAGCGAAAGCATATTGCGCCATGAACTCAAAATTTTCCGCGCGTTATAATGAATGTACCAGTAGTCACCCATAACACAAGTATTAAGCGACTTACTTTGGGCACGGACTACCGTGTAATTGTCCCATATTTTATTTTAAAATGTTCATATATAGAAAGCTTATTACACTCGAACGTTACATAAATTATATAGATATAATATATAGAATTAGGTGTTACTTCGCAAGTATCAATAATCAAAAAGTAATAATAAAATTCTTTTGCTCTAATACTTGTCAAGGATCCCCAAAAACATGCAGTACAAACCTTTAAAAAACTTTTTTTATATCAAATCTGTAATATTTTGAATAACAGTTGAGGCTTAGCAACTTTATTTCTCATAAGAACAATAGGTCAATTAAAATGAGATATGCATTTTTTTTGGCTAAATGTCTAATTATCTAAATTTGCACCAAGGAGAATATACACCACTTTCAATAATTATAAAGTAGCAAATAAGCTTTCAATAATTTTATTGATGAGTAAATATTTCTTACTTACTTATTTAAATTTTTTATATAATAGTCTTATTTTATTGTCTTAATTTGAAATTTTAAATAATATAATTTTAATAAGATATTTTATTAAGATATTTATAGTTAGGATATATTTTATTAATATAAAACAATACTTGTACTCGTATGATAGAAATAAAAGCCAAGAAATACTCGTAGTTGTGTTGGAACGATTTTTTATAACTTTATACTTTATATGGTTTTATTTCTTTTATCAACAAGCAATAATTTAATTGTAAATAAATTCGCGGATCACAAATTACAGAAAACGTGTATTTGGGGTAGATTCCAACTTAACACATAAATAATAATTAATATCAAAATTATAAGCATTAATATGCGTTATCGCGCTTTTATTAAATTAATTATTTCCACTTTTATTATAAAACTTAGTAGTTGTCTCAATGAGTAGATTATTTGATCGCGGTCTGCGTTTCAATACTGTTTGTAAAAGTTTATTTGAATAACCATGTTGGAATTAAAATCTCAAAGGACGTCGTTTGTAGAGTTTCTCTGCATTTATCTACTCATCTCTGTCGATTGCCTCTTTGTGCTTGACACTTTAATTGCTGTCTCAAAGCATTATAGTATTATGCTTTAAACACAATTTATCGATAATATGCGTAATGGGCACCTAAATTACAATCATCACATGGACGCAATAAACATTTTATATATTTTTTTATTTTATATATTTGCATGCGTTCTACCGATATATTATAACCCTGGCGACTCTATAAAGGTCGTCAATAATAGCAATGAAGTTACCTACAAATATATTGTACTGGCTTTACCGTAGCTTCGCCCTTGTGGAAATCAGTGTGCTACGAATATGTATTTTTATGAGTTTCTTACAACTGCACGAATTCTTTTACATAAAACCGTTATGTACTGTTAACCTAAACCTTCCGAAAAAATCCTTACTACCTTTTAGTATAAACCGTAGAAAAATCCGTTCAGTAGATATTGAGAAAATCTATCACATACGGACTTACAGCTTTAAGGATCGTTGTTTTATAATAAATAAAGATATAGATATCTGTATTTTATCTGCACTTTACAGCCTGTTGTAGTAACGACCTGATACTATCCCACTGCTGGGCATAGGCCTCTCTCCGTTTTCTGAGAGAAGGATTGGAGCTAAGACGCACTAATGCGGATTGGTATGTTATATTGGTACATATCCGTGTAACCTGGGGACATCCTCCTAGTGTGGGGATGTCCCCAGAATTCTCTAGAGATATGCAGGTTTCCTCACGATGTTTTTCTTCCCCGAAAAGCATGTGATAATTTGCAATTATCAATAAGATACGTTCATATTTATAGCACGCCTACATACTTTTTTTAATCACTCCTGAAGGTTGGCTGGGAGATAATTCTTAAAGCATTAAGCCCACGTTTTGTGCAATTACTTGTATATGAATATATTGTAGTTGCTCCATAAAGTTTACAAATAAATAAATAAGTTTTATTGGAAAAACTCATCAGTACATGCCCTGGGTTTTAACGCGTGACCCCATCGAAAGAGTCTCACGGACTCACTGCTAGGCTATCAAAGCTCAGCGTGTACGGTTATATAATTCGAGTTTTACATAATGTAATATAAAAAATTCAAATGATGTGTAGTGGAATAAATAAATATAGTAACGATGAAATTGAATGAAACGTTTTTAAATTTATATTCAGTCAAGTCATGTGTACAATGAAAAATATGTAAAGTGTTTCAATGTGATGACGTTATTGACTACTATTATCTCCATTCAAGTTTCACAGTTGATGTAAAACAATGAACGTGGTCAAGGCGCTTGTATATCTGTTTTATATTATATCTTTTTTTAGTAACACACGTAACTACTTCACCTGCACTACGCAGCTGTTTTTCCATTGAATAAGAAACCAATCCTTACTAATATAATAATTGCGAAAGTCTGTATGTCTGCTTTTCACTACGAATCCGCTTAACCAATATCGATGAAATTTTGTACACCGGGGTAAAATAAAGACTAAGAAATCCTGTTAATTGAACAGAAATAGGTTGAGATTGTGACACCCCATATATTTTCAACGCTGTTTTTCGCCGTCTTCGCCGCCGAAGAAAAGGTCCAAGTGTTCTGACGTCGGTCGGCCGTGGTTTCTCGCAACACTCCAAAAGGCGTGAGGACTAATCTCAATCATACCACTAGCTCTCCACTAAACGTTGTCTCAAGTCGTTATGGTAGGAGGCACCCTTGGGACGCTGTTTGGACACGCTAGCAGAGCTTCTGCGCTCTACTCTCCGCATTTCGCATTTTGCCTCTGCGCTCGCCTGTTCTGCCCGGTGACGCTGTAAAAGCCATTAGGGCTGAAAGCATATAGTCAATTCTTTTATTTTAATATAAAATGTAATTTATAACGCCATGACGTTAACACCATGGGCGTTATAAATTAATCTTAAATTAAATATAACTTAGGTAGCCGCTCAAATCGATTTCTCACATTTTCTTAAAACGATTTGTTGTTTCTTTTAGTCTATATAAATTATTGTTATATACTGATAAATATATTCTTATATAATTTTACATAAATAAATGTTTTTGAATACATATGTATTTAAATATTCATTTATATATATACCAGTAGTTTGTCACCCATAACACAAGTATTAAGTTACTTACTTTGGGGACGGACGACCGTGTGTGTAAGGTATACCCATATATGTGTACGTATATATATTACTAATCTATGATATTACTGTTATGTTTATATTTCCTAGCAGTAAGATAAACAATTATAAATACATATCTATTACTAGGAATAATCACTACTAATTACTAGTAATAGCGTAATATACAATCTCGCATATTGTGCACAAATAACCTCGTTATGATAGGCGGAGAGTAAATAATTAAAAGGGCAATTAATTATTAGTTGAATATTGATACGGAGTCACCACAACACCGCATTGTCTTGCTATTAACATATTTATAGATGCAATGTCACAATGATCCATATAACCCTGACTAATGTGTCTACTCCTTATAGACTTATTACACGCAACACGTAAAGCGCTCCTAAAATTTGTCCATCGACAATAAAGAGGAAAGAAATGAGACTTATTATTCGTCTTGTTGTTTATGTGTGATTTGACAAAGATAAGTATATATAGTCTTGTATGAAACATCAAATTTCATCATCCTCCTGCCCTTAACCCACCATAAGTGGTGTCGGCACAACATGTTACAAACATGCTGTCACATGATTAGGCTACGTATTTTACGACCGGTCGCCCGCCTGACGTCAATACCTTAGTCGTATTTAACGACCCCTCGGTAAGAAAGGGTGGTCTATTCTACTTAACCCGATACCACACGGTGGGTCAACTTACCTTAGTCACCTTGTACGACACCTCGGTAAGAAAAGAGGGTGGTATATTCTACTCCACTGGATACCTCACGGTGGATACATATTCTTGTATGAAAGATCAAATTTTTATTTAAATTCAAAAAAGACCAATTGAATCACATTCTACAAATGAAATTACATAATTGAATGATTTTAATAAATTTGGCCAGAGTGACGGTACTAAAACAAATATCAGAACAATGTCATTATTACAGAACAATGACGGTAGACGAAAGATTGCGTTCATAGCCCAAGTTTTTGTCATGGCGTCTTTTCTCCTACAATATATAATTTTAATATAATGCTAATTTTTTAAAATAAATTTTCCACTCACATCACCCAGCCTCTAGGAACCGACAAAATATTTTTAGAAAATGTTAACTGCGGTAATCTAACCCGGGATCCCTGTAGTCGAAGGCAGGATTACTGATACTTGCGCCTACGGATCAGTCAATAACATTGCTAATTTAAAAAGTATTAATGTACTAACCGGTTTTAAACCTAAAATTTGAATGCTCATTATACTTCTTTGCTAGTTATGTTTTGATTCACAAATTACCCACAAAATTAACTTATTGAGTGTACCGTAGGCTTAACGTATCCATAATTAAATAAATGGCCAGTTGTCAGATAAGCGCAGGCGGTTGTAAAGGCAACAAAGAGTTATCAGCATTGTGTCACCGACAAAGGGCTCATTGAACGACAAGGTTCTGACACGATAGACGGTTAAATTACTGGTCATTTATATCTAATGTTCTTTGTAATCGACCAATTTACTTATTAGTTTGTCCATTCATAGGGTGTCAATTTTATACGTGATTACTTTTATACACATTTTTAACGTTTAAGAATAAATCAGTAGTCAATGAAGTAATTAGAATCACTTTGCAATTATCCGTGATAATTTAAACCAGTCAGTATTACGCATCACGCATTACGAACACAATACTACAAATACTTAGTGTATTGTTAACTCTTAAACCTATGTGATAATGTCTAAATATAAATAATTATTTTTCATTACGCTTGAGTACGCTAAAGATAACAGTGGAATCCTAATTAACGATCGTATATATTTCTAGTTCAAGCTTGTTACACGTGTTCGGAGGTAACATAAGTGGCGAGGGTTCAACCAATTAGTATATAGCTATGCTTGCTTGGGTGAAGCGTCGCTTTCCTATTTTGTCTTGGAGTCTATCTCGTGATGATGTTTCGGTTGCGGGGCGAAACGATTGTTGGGTTTGTGATGGTGAACGTGTGTAGAGCACCAGTATTGATGTGGCAATGGTAGAAGATGGTGCATGTGTTTTGACGAATTCGGCGCGTATCAAGTATAAAAACGGATAGTCCACTCTACTTTTAGCATAATATATATTATCTATTGCCTTATTCGGGGATTATAGCAAAATAATTTCATTATTACTTTTGTATATCTTTTCATGTTTGCCCTTTTTGCTGCGTCGTTAAAGCATTCATACAATTATTATGATGTAAAGCATAACCCTGTAAAGAATCCTTTTCTCAACAAATGGACGCAGGTTGTTAGTGGCTGCAAAACTTCAATCTAGTGCCTATAAATAATAAAATTTAAAATATTTTAATACGCACTACTTTTTATATTATATAAAATTAAAATAACATTCTTTAAAGCATACTGTCAGTGCTTCTACGCGAGCTACACGTTCATCACTGGATGCTCTGCGTATCCTATATAATAATGAATGCGCCGATGCTATGAATTTCCCACAAACTTTTATGGATAAACCAATTACTTCTCAATCATCACAAAAGTAGTTCCAGTTAATATATCCTCAATAAGTATGTCATTGTTAATTGCTAACCAATAAGTCGCCCTGCTTACTCTCAATTCAAAAACAATTCATAATTTGAATGACATTTTACACAGGACAAAAGTTGAGCTCTATCAAAGTCTTTAGTATGGTATTTACATAACAATGATTCTGTACTGTAGAGACTACTGCTCGCTCCGCTAATGTAGCTCTACGCACATATAAACAAGCCGCGAGTGCAGAGCATTATCAAGGAGCAAGCTACCGCCTACGTCGCGATATCTATCACTATCAATGGTATTAACCTCGATTGTTCGCATACCTGCACCTTTAAATGCTTGTTATACATATACATGTATAATAACCACGTATGATAATACCTGTATGCACCGCGAGAGAGTTTAATTTTAATTTTGACATTATACGGGAAAAAACATTATCAAGGTCCATTATTAAAAGCTACAAGCTGTCTCTATCAATATAAAAAAGCGCTACCTTACGCAAATAAATGAATGTTATACAAACTCTACTTTGCAACTTTGTTATCAATTTGTCTAGTTAGGGTATCTGAGGCGCTATTTTCGGTGAAATCGTCATTTCTTAATCGCGCTAGGGGTAAAAATGTATTTATTAAGGATTTAATGTGCAAAACAGATTTACAGTTATTATCGATCAGATATACTCACATCAGAAATAATGTTTAAATCGAACACCTACATAAAATAAGGGCAATCGAAGCCATGTTCTAGATTCACAGGTCCTTAAGGCGACGATTTTGAATAACCTTGTGATAGTAACAGAGAACGACAGAGCCGTGTGGTATCCGGCAGAATAGAACAGACCACCCTCCTTTCTTACCGAGGTTTCGTAAGGGGCGACTAAGGTAAACGCCGTGTGGTATCCGGCTGCATAGAATAGACCAACCTCATTTCTTACCGAGGTGTCGTAAAAGGCGACTAAGGTAAGTTGACGTCAGGCAGGTGGCCGGTCGTAAAATACGTAGCCAAATCATGTGACAACATGTTTGTAACATGTTGTGCCGACCCCACTTGGAGTGGGATAAGGGCAGGAGAATGATGAGTAACAGAGAACGACACCTTGCGTTTAACGAAACCTGTCTTCAATCATTCTGTAGCTGAAAAATTCAGCGAAAGTGCCGAATAAACTCCAAAATAAAAGTCCAAATAAAATGATATAAGGATCTTTATACATTATAATTCATTTTCGCCTAGTATGGTGACATGGTATATAAGAAAACGTAATTAAAATACTAATTTTATTGTAGGAACATTACTGCGTGATTTTATAATTAAACTTGCCGGATCTGTGAACTCTGAAACAAAAGGAATGAAAGATGATCGCACGTTAGTTCATATTGAAAAGAATAAAGAATAATATTCTCATGGCCGAAAGAACGGTATTTTATTTCAATGTGTCAACATTGAAACCGGCGACGGTGCCAATGTTTCGTATTACCGTATATTTTGCACTTTGTTATCGTTTTCAACACGCCAATACCTTATAACAGAGTAATTATAGATGATGATATAAATCGATGATAACATTTACTGGTTATATTGTTAGTTTCGCATTTTTAGCTTTAATATCTTCACTCTTTGGTATGTCATTGATTTTTTCCACGTGTTAAAATTCTAGGGTAAAAACGTTTTATTCTCAACATTTTGATAATTTTAATTAATTTATTTGAAAGTGAAATTTAAAAATTGGAAACTTAAAAGTTTTAAAAATAAAACCTATAACTTAACGTCATTCAAGCAGTAAGTTTTGTTAATCAACTGAATGTACCGGTGTGAAATTCTCAATGCTGGATTTGCGCAATACAAACATCAATATTATTTATTCATAATGTAATTTAATTGTATATTTATCGTAATATTAAACTAACTAATCATCCGTTGATAAAAATATTTTGAGAAAAAAATATTATTTATAAAAAGTTGGCGCAATTATAGAAAGCAATTATAATTATGTAAAATGTAAACAGATGAGGCATTAAATCTCATAAAGGTATATTCTTAGTACGAGTACCTACCTATCCAACATATATTATGGTTTTTTTATAATATTCCGCTAGCAACATTGGAAATCCAGAAATTGAAAAACCAATTGTAATTATATTAGGATAGAGTACTTTAATTGAACTATAGAGGAAAAATTTTACAATACACTCTTGTTCATTTTTCCGTAATAAGCGATTAATTTTCTCCAAATCTTGCCTCTTTCGCGGACATAAAGTCGTGTGAGAGACATTTTAAAGTGAAGTTTGTAGAAGATTCTAGATTACCTGATGACGTATCATTCATTACATAGTATAAAACAAAGTCGCTTTCTGTGTCTGTCCCTATGTCCCTATTTCCCTATGTATGCTTCAATCTTTAAAACTACGCAACAGATTTTGATGCGATTTATTTTAATAGATAGAGTGATTCAAGAGGAAGGTTTATATGTACAATAACAGTCAATATTGAGTAGAAAAATACTGTAATTTTTGAGGTTTCTAACGTGATGTCGTAAATAATTACATTTTTTTCCACTTATATTGCAAACGGAGGCTGAACACTACAAGATTTATCAAAATAATGTATTAAAAATTTGTACACCTTAAAAAGGTCTACAGAAAATTCCACGAGGGTATATGTCTATCTCTTATGGATAACCCACAATAGCATTTTTTTGTCATTTACTTTTTACGAAAAATAACGCCCTCTTTTCGAAGCAATTTTAAGCAATACAGCATCAATCCTTATCCAATTAAGAACCTTAAATACATTGTTGATTTAATATAGATCAATATGGCCGTTTACAGCATGTAATTTAAATGAATATTTTCGAAGATATTACAGATTTAATATGCGGCGCGTGCCTATAATAGCGCATCGGAGGCCGCGCTTCGCCCTATAGCACTTATAATTTAGCAGCGATTGGATTAATTGTAAAAATAAAATACATAGAGAAAAATGTAAAAAGGAACTAGGTAAAATGTATTATATGAATTAAGATATTCCAAAGATAGCAGGAAATCTTCATGGTATAGGGAAAGGGGAATTGTTTTACTCCAAATTTAACGCGTGCGGGCCGCGGGCAGTAATGAATAGATCAAAACTACTGGATCTATTTTAATCATTTTTTTCACTGAGTGAAAATATATAAGTATAGGCTATACTTATATATTTTATACCCGTGCGAAGCAGGGGCGGGCCGCTAGTAACATTATAAACCCTAACATGATGCGGCCTGAAAGAGGCGGCCTCAAGCAAAGGGTGTCTTATTGGTATTTGTAATTAATCTTTGTTCATGATTTCATTTGTCGTTGGAGACAAAATCCTGAGACATTTAAAACTGCCAATCTGCATGGGAATAACGTGATCAGTCTAATCTTCACTTCAGAAGGCGAGAGGAGGCAACGGTAAGTAATAAAAAGACAGGGTATATTTTAAACTGTTTTATTTAATTTGCCGTGTACATATGTGAAGGTGGAATCTTGCAAGTTAAATTTCACCCAATTCTTGATGTCCGATTGAGCTGAAATTTCACATACTGGTCCAGTGCTGATGACGATGCATGTTTACGATCCTCCTCCTCCTTGAGTCGTGTGCTCACTACTGAGCATCGTAATGGTCCCGATCCCTTCTGCTGTAGATAGCTGCTCTGCCAGGATTGGCTCCATATGAGAGAACTCAATGATTAACAGTAAGATCATCAAATTTTGTGAAAAGCTTTTTTTTAATTTTATTGTATTTTATGATATTCCAGTTAAGACCACACCCGAAATTACAATCTAATAACCAGTCCAATTTCAAAACGCTTTATACACACACGACTAACAAAAAATAATGATTTTATTCAAGGCCAAATACTTTTACATCTCAAGGCTAAGAAACTCGCGTGCCTACATAATCATATAGGTAATTTCTACGAATCCACAGTGTGAGCTCGATGAATTTGCATTTGAATAATATTCATCACAGCACATTGTTGTTATAAACAATGAGATTAAAGTGCCGTATTTATCAACTAGACCCTTAGACATTTGTTTGTTTTACCTTTGAGTTTGTTTATACATAAATAAACATACAAGTCTATCTAACCTCATGATATTTGTATAACTAACAAATATATTCGCTGCTAGATTTGAAAGCGTATGTAAAATAACTAGTTGTTTAGGAAAGGTTGCTTTATTGATCTTTACTGATCTGATATCATTGGTATCTTTGGAAACAAATCTAACTCACCAGAGGCAGGCCCTGTTATAATGGTCGCTACAATGACTTTGTTTTAGCATTTAGATAGTCATTTTTAAATTCGTTACATCTTTTGATTGGAATGTTCGAATAATTTAATAAGTATATTGCAGGTATTGAAACAGTTTTTAATAAAATCATTTAATGGGATAAGGATTAATACAGAAATATGAATAAAATGCTTTGATTCGGAGTTCTTTAAGTTAGTTAGTTAGTCCGAGTAGAACTTAAAGATACTAATGCAACGCAACAATGATCAACTTATGTAAATGATCTTCAATTACTCAAATACCTTGTTTATAAGGAATTACTTATATTAGGTAACCATTACATTCACGACTCTAATCAATGGGCTGAGTGGTTGCGTCATTACTTTCGCGACTCCATCGTAGTAGTTTGCGAAATATACCACTTATGCAAGAACGCGATACGTTAATTCATTGGTCAATAGATTGTTCCTATTCCATCTATTTTGTTTGTAGGCAAACGTAATCTTGGTTCTATGACAACCATATGTTTTCAATATTGACTTAGCTGTTAGAAAATTAATCTTATAAATTTGATCAAATATCGAAATCCATGGTTCTATGAGTACTTTAATTAATGTTTTATGTTAATTATATTGCATACTTAGTATTAAAGTGGCTGAATTAAAAACAGTTGTTTTGTGGCAAATTGCAATGAAGCTTAGTGTAGCGCTTACAAAACTGACTATAGTATCCGGCAATAAATAATGCAAATCGAGGCTTAGACAGAGAAAATAGGCTCGATTCTGCTTCATAGAGCATTGTCTCTGTCGCACAGACTGACGAACCCGTGTTAAACGTTACATACTAACTGAGTGACAGCGCTCTATAAACTGGCCGGCTGTTTGGTTCTAAACGTTGATGTACATTGTTTAATGCCGGGTACTACATAACTTGGAGGAGCAAGAAAACACTTTTTTTTTAAAGTTCGCAGCGTGATGTCATAGATGTCATTGAAATAAGGCTTACTCAAATAAACCTTATTTTGAATTGTTGAAAACATAATCCTAATCGTACGATATATATTATATACAATTTATTTCCTTACGTACGCCAGTACGTACATATTGCTCCGACTTCCGGTACCCTGGTTTGGTTTTCCAGAAAAACGGTGAAATAAATCGCGACGTTAGAAATAGAATGATTTCAAGATGAAATAGTGACAGTGGATGGATATGTGACTAGAGGGAATCCGAAAAAGGGATGGTTGGATTGTGTGAAGTATAACATGCATATACAAGGAGTGGCACCAGAAATGAAGAATCATAGAAGAGAATGAAAGAGTAGGACTTTTGCCGACCCCAATTAGGGTGGGATAAGAGTAAGAGAGAGAAGAAGTACACCTTAGGCCATCTTTTCTCGTAGTTTCAATTTCATTCAAAAAATTCTTTTATTGAAGTAAACAAGTATTTTGAATCGTCAACATCTACTGCTGGTTCAGAAAGCTGTTCCTATTGAGAAGAGCCAGCAAGAAACTCGGCGGTTTCTATCCGAGTCCTATATTTGAAAATTCCATCTATTCCAGGCAACGCTGGGGTTGCCTGGAATAGATGGAATTTTCAATAGAGTGTATTAATTCTATTCTAATCATATTATTTGGCCAGGTTATTTTGAGCTAATCAGCTAATTATATACATAATTATTATAGTATAGAATCATATTCGTTACTGTGATAACGCTATCGCAGAAGGTCAGTGTATTCAATCTAAATTTAAAACGGTGTATCTTTATACCATTTTAAGAGCAACTCAAAACGTTGAAAAAAACTATATATTACAGCTAAAAGATTTTTCAAAATACATATTTATCTATAATGTATTTTTCTTTCTAATTTGAATTTTAAATATGGTGTAACGAGATGCTTGATGATTACTGGAAATAATGTTCATAACGATTTGCTGTAATATATTTTGTAATTAGCACATTCTATTAGGCATGTTTCCAGCCAAGCTCGTCTATTAAAAAATGAATAAAATATTAAGTTTCAAAACACAAAAAAATATATCTTTTGGCCAGAAGAAAAGTTTACCCACTTACCATTCTCATACTTTATGCACGTATGATTCTAAAAACGCATGTACTACAAACCGCTTCTTCCACCACACTTCTACTAAGTCTGCATATTTTCACTACTACAACCTCAACAATAATTTAGTCCCGTAACCGAAGCATCATTAAAAAATAAACTCAACGACGAAATCGCAAAGATATAAATTAAAGTTTTGGTAGCATCGAAAAGTTTAATAAAAAAAATCATTACCTTTGCCAGAGTATACAAAAAAATAAAAACAATTACAATTATAATAAGCAAATTGAGTGACATATGCCTTTACGGTTTATCCCGAGAGAGGAAATTGTAACTTTGCATATACATTAGACACGCAATATCAAAGTCACCTTCATAAATGTATTTATTTATATAAAAAAGTACAGTAATGGCCTCTTACTATCCCATTGCTTATTCTTGGAGAGAAAGGTTGGAGCTAAGACCCACGCTTCTCCAATGCGGATTGTTAGGTTACATTATATCCCCAGAATTTTCTAGAGATATGCATGTTTCTTCACGATGTTTTCCTTCACCAAAAAGCGTGTTACAAATTGCAATAACCAATTCGACACAAGTTTTGAAAATTCATTGGTACCTGCCCGGGGTTCGAACCAGTGACCCCCTCTCTAGAAAGTTGCTCGCTTTCGTCGCTGAACTCACAGCTTAATTAATTTATATGTATTCAAAATAACGTTTTTAATCATTAAATTCACATTCAATGTTATTTTATTCAATAATGTCGTTTTTTTATTACTATAATTTTTGACGAATTCAAGCAATTTGAAACAGGATCGTTATCATTAAAGTAAGTGCATTATCTGCCTACGTAATCACTTTTTATCACTTTACACGATAGAATGTAGCATTTGAGTTCATTCATTGCACTCCTATGTTTATTTTATAATTCATATCATTCATTATCACTAAACATCGGTATCTAAACGGATAACGATCTATATCCGTAATAGTAGTGTCTGATTTTGGAATATATTGAGAAATGTATACAATTCTGTTCTTCTTTTATAGATTACTAGCTGTAACTGCGGCTTCGGCCACGTGGAAATAAGTGTATTTGATTGATAAGAGATGGAGACATGTCTGTCTGTACCTAGTTATTTCTTAGCATTTTTGTAGATGTACAATATTCTAGTATAGTACCTGGAATTAAACAATGCACATCGATGTGTAGAACGAAACAGCTGGCTAGTTCAGTTTCGTAGAGCGCTGTCACTGTCACTCAGTTAGTATGTGACGTGTCACACGTTTTCGTCAGTCTGGGCGACGGAGAAAATGCTCTATGAAGCAGAATCTAGCCGGTGTCTCTCTCTGAACCTCGATGTGCATTATTTATTGCCGCGTACTATACATTGTTTTTGTATATCCTTGTTGGTTTACGCGGCGCACGCGACTAAAGCTCCTAGCAGGCGCGACCTTTTTAACACAATTTACATATAACTGTAATGTACTATTATCCTAAACCTTCCGGAAGAATTGGACTACCATTTAGTAAAAACCGTATAAAAGTCTGTTCCGTAGATTTTGAGGAAATCACATAGACACAGCTTTTAGTCCCAACTCTAGTTAGGTATGCAATATAGATTAAAAACATTCAATACAGTTTGTAATCAAAAGATTATATTAATTGTTACAGTTAATTAAGAGATACAAAATAATGGGTATTTTCAAATTATTTCTGGTCTGTGCTTTTGTAATATGTAGATACATTGTATTAGAGAAAGCCACAGATGAAAGTATGTATTTTATGCACGAACGCTCTCAAAATAGGTTTCATCATTTTTAGCTTTGGCTGTATCACTGGGACCGAAACCACATTCGGGATTCATTGTTGGCGTGATTCTGTACAAAGCGATTGTAACCTTCACTCAGTTCACTGCCGTTTGCCAGACGGTAATAGTTTGTTTGTGTTGTTATATAATGAAATAAATTTCACGCAGTTTCAACATGGAGGATATTACGAACTACACAACCAATGTGCCCCCTTAATTTTTAATACTCACAGTACTGAGTTGCAATTACTATTCCTCTATACGAAAGTATTGAATTTATTTATTTGTTTATTTATTCGGATCTTCAACAGCATTACACGATAAATCATCCAACATATATCACATATAGTTTTAAATTAAGTGCGTAGTACCAATTATAGAAGAACACATCATTCTTAGTTAAAAAGCCACAAATTACAAACCTAAAAATAAACACTAGAGAATAATGAAAACATAGAAAAAAATGAGAAAACAACAACATTAAGGCTCAACTATTATAACTAAGAAATTAAAATTTTGGAGCATTTTTTCATGAACGATGAAAGCCCGTTGCAGCCAATATCCGGCGATATTGTATCATTTAGTTATTTATTATTCCTTAACCTCGACATTAATTGCAATAGGATTTTATTTAAAACGAATCTTCAGTATTCCGATAAATGATTTGGTCCAAATTGTATACAAGATTTCATATATTGCAAAAAAATCCCATTCCATTAAAATATAAATTATATAAAACTTTTTCTATAACTTAGCAGTTCTTAAATATACTCGATATATACACAAAATACTCATTGAAATATCAACTTTCTTTGTTTAACGTATAAGTAAACGATAATGACAACGATTTGAGACAAATAATTTCGAAAGAAACTTGAGTTCTCGTATTTTGTACTAAAGTTGTTATTGAGCTTAGACTTTGTTTAACAAAGGTTGGTGAATGAATTCAAATTTTCGACGGTTTCAAATTTATTTCATTCGTGGACATAACGAAGAATATTTGTTAATTCACAGGACCCATAGCAAAATGACGAATAATCCTCCTGCCCTTATCCTACTCTAAGTGGGGTCGGCACATGTTATAATACATGTTCTCACATGATTTAGCTACGTATTTTACGACCGGCCGCCTGCGTGACGTCCACTTACCTTAGTCGTATTTTACGACTCCTCGGTGAGAAAGACGTTGGTCTATTCTTCTCAACCGGATACCACACGGCGGGTCGACTTACCTGAGTCGCCTATTACGACACCTCGGTAAGAAATGAGGTTGGTCTATTCTACTCAGCCAGATACCACACGGCGGAGCGAAATGACGAATAATATTAGAAAAAAAGATGGTAGAAAATGGCAAATATTGCGTCAAAGCTTGTCTAAAATTTGAGAGACTAGACTAAAAACAGGATAAAGAATAGTAAAAAGAAACGTGATTTTTATATATTATATAACCTTTAAAAACCCAGCACGCTACGTAATCGATGCTCGCAAAAATATTACGTGAAATTTTCCATCGCTCTTTTATATCAACTTCGCGTCCAAAACACCCCGGATTGAACCACCACCCAAAAGTCTAGGCAACTCAATACTAAACCAATATCCACAACGTTATAAGAAAAACAGCCGTAATAGCAATTTTGTTTCACAACTTATAATAGTCGATAACTTATTCAGACGTAATTTGGGTTTGATGAAATATTATTTATAGAACGTATACGTTATTTTTCGGAATTCCATAGTAAAAAATTAGTGATATTATTTTGCAAAAATCCGCGTATGTTACTAAAATCTATGTACCTAATGCGAAGTGTAGGACGCTCAACCGGACTCATATCTTATACATAGGTTAGTAACCGCACGTACCACAAAATACGACAACCACAAACATGCTAGATAAGCACTACACACATTCACTACGAAAATGTATACGTTTGGTATTCATTGAAGAATATTCCGACCGAACATTTTTATGACGTCAAAATCCTCTACTGTGTGTGATATGTTTATAGAACTCTATTTACTTTAAAAATTGAGTATGGGTATGTCTAAAATGGTTCAAGCAATTGTATTATTCAATCGATTTCAACTGATGAATTTCACTAATGAATTTCAAATGAAATTTAGTGTAATAGAAATCACACACTTTTGTCGCCTGAAAATGATTGATGTAACTTGCCTACCCAATCCGCTTTAGTGGACTTAATTTAAAGATATAATTAGGAAAATAAAATGCTCCGATCGCAACCCAACAGGATTATACGCTGGGTCAATCTTAAAATGGTCACAAAATTTCATTAAAGCAATTGTTAAAAGGTTCTTAAAATTTCAATTCAATTCAATTCTTGGATTTATGGCTTCTAGGAGTGTCTTGTGACACTATTTACTTCGCCAATGTCACTTAGGATGGAAGAATCACGTTAATAGACTTTTGATCGGTTAAAATTTGTATTGATCGGTTAATTTGACACAATAGAAATAGGCAGAATTTTAAGTTAAACCTTCAACTAAAACAACATAGAAAACACAACATACTTATAATATTTCCTAAAATTTATAATAAAACCAACTAACCAAGTCGACAAATGATTTTCAAATAACATCTAATAGTGGCTCAGAAATCACAAGCAAAATTCGTCTAAAATGTGCATAAGGATAAATGTAATACAATGAGATCAGTATACACGTTGTATGTACACATTATTATTGAAACTACAAAAGGCTGATAACATATTTCGTAGAGCTAATATTTAGCGCCGAAAATCAATAAATTCACCAATCGCCATGATCGGCTGTTCATCATTTACGGTTAGTTAGCACGCTGTGATAGGCGCGGCCTTGCGAGCACACGTGTATCTGACGTCACGCACGCACCGCGTCCAAGTTCAATGTTGCCTATTAATTCCAGCGTGCTTTATACTCGTTATATATTTCAGGGTTTTAGCGATCTAATTGTACATTTTTTTGATAACAAAACAACCTTAACCTCTTACACGTCTAGTACTCAACTATAAATTTGTTTTTACCCTTGTTTTGATTATTATTTTATTGTAGCTATCAGTTTGTGAATGATTTGTAATTATTGTAAGAGTTCAACATACATACTGTATGAAACCTAAACAAGACATTAATTTTTATATGATACTCTTCATCTTACTTTTGTAGAGAGAGAGATGAAAGAGATTTGATCGTTAATGAGGGTGCCATTGCCATGCTTAATGATTTCTAATTGTTCCTCTCCCTCATTAATGATCAGATAAATATTTCAAGTTCAAGCTTGTTGCATGTGTTCAGAGGTAAAATAAATGGTGGAGTTGAACAGATTACTATATAAAGATGCTTGTTTGGATAATGCTTCGCTTTGCGATTTTGTCGTGAAGTCTATATCCCGATGATGCTTCGGTTGCGGGGCGAAACGATTATTGGGATTGTGATAATGAACGTGTGTAGTGCTTGTGTATTGTGTTTGCAGTGATGGAGGTTCGTGCATGTGTTTTTACGATTCCTGCATGTAACGGGTATGAAAAAACGGATAGTCCACTATACTTTTAGCACTATATATTTTTTCTATTTACTGTATCGCGAATCATAGCAAAATAATTTTATTATTACTTTTGTATTATGGATCTCCGCAAAGTAACGCCTAATTCTATAAACTCTTCATCCTTTTTTTATTTCAAAATTACATCATTCACGGAGAATGGAAACATCCCGATAAAACCTGCATATGCCTAAAGAATTAATTGGCTTATATGCAACCTGTAAATTTTTACCGTCATAGCGTGACAGGTGTAAGCTGTAACTTCTCTAAGGAAGCCTTATTTATATTTATTATTTTATTTATATTAAACTGTTATAAAAGTTATATATGTACCTAAATAGATAATTCTTAAGCGGCCTTTATCTTCAATCTCATCAGCAACCCGTCTCTGTCCACTGTTGGACATAGGTCTCTCCTATGGCACGCCACTGAGCACGGTCTTCAGCTCTTCTTTTCCAACCGCTGCCAGCCACTCTGCGGATATCATCACTCCACCTAGTCGGAGGACGTCCTACACTACGTTTGCCGAGGCGCGGTCTCCACTCCAGAACACGTCTACCCCAACGGTTGTCTGTTCTGCGACAAATGTGGCCGGCCCACTGCCACTTCAGCTTGCTAATCCTTTGGGCTACGTCGGTTACTTTGGTTCTCTGTCGGATCACTTCGTTTCGGATACGATACTTCAGAGAAACTCCGAGCATAGCCCTCTCCATAGCTCGCTGGGCTACCTTAAATTGGTGGACCAGTCGCATTGTCAGTGTCCACGTCTCGGCTCCGTATGTCATTACAGGTAGGACGCACTCATTAAAGACTTTAGTCTTGAGACATTGTGGTATCGGTGATGAAAAGACTCGATGAAGTTTCCTATATGCCGACCAGCCAAGCTGTATTCTCCTGCGGGCTTCCTTCTCAAAGTTGTTTCTACCTAGCTGTTGAACTTGTCCAAGGTAGACATATTCTTGAACAACATCGAGAGGAACTCCATGTACGGCAATCGGTTCCGGAATGACATGTTCATTGAACATTACTTTGGTTTTATCCAAGTTCATCCGGAGACCGATGCGAGCAGAAGACTCAGCCAGACTGGTCAGCATATATTGCAAATCCTGTACGGTTTCAGCCATGATGACGATATCATCTGCAAACCTAAGGTGTGACAGGTATTCGCCATTTACGTTTATGCCCAGTCCTTTCCAGTGCAGCGTTTTGAACATATCCTCCAAAGCATTTGTAAACAATTTGGGGGAAATTACGTCCCCTTGTCTCACTCCTCGATGCAGGTGGATAGGTCCAGACTGCTGATTCTGTACTTGGATTGTCATAGTTGCGACGTCATACAGACCTCTCAGCACTTCGATGTATCGCCAATCAATTTGGCACCGTTGCAAGGATTCCAGAACAGACCAGGTTTCAATAGAGTCAAAGGCTTTCTCGTAGTCCACGAATGCTAAACACAGGGGCTGATTATACTATATCTATACTATATCTCTATATCTCTCTCTATATCTCTATATCTTTACTATATCTTCAATCTATCCTGTAACTATTTAATACTTTTTATTCCCATCACTATCATTGTCAAAGTTGTTCGCAATTAAACAATAGATTCAAATTCAAATTCAAATATTCTTTATTCAAGTAAACTTGTAAACAAGTGCTTTTGAATCGTCAACTTTACTGCTGGTTCGGAAAGATGTTCCTACCGACAAGAACCAGCAAGAAACTCGGCGGTTGCTCTTTTTAAAATATTAATCTTAGAACTAGTTACATTTATTTATTACCGTCTTGTACAGGGTAGAAATGCACCTATATCCACACATCCTTATCATCTAAGTAATCTTCAACAGTATAGTAGGCTTTCTGTATCAGCCTCTTTTTAACAGTGTTAATACAATAGATGACAGTACTTATATCTTACGTCCCACCATTGCTTAATTAATTGATGTGAAAACAAAAAAGTCAATTCCATCAAGTCAACCGATCATGTCTTCCCATTTAACAGTCGTGACGACATGTGTTTCGCATATGTATTTTAACATTTACTTAACATTAAAAACGTCGCCTTACATACGTCTTACATATGTAAGCAGTGCTGTTTGGTATTCGGCTGAGTAGAATAGACCACCTCTTTACTTACCGAGGTGTCGTAAAAGGCGACTAAGGTAAGTTGACGTCAGGGAACCAGCCGGTCGTAAAAAACCAATTCATTTAACATGTTTAAAACATGTTGTGCCGACCCCACTTAAAGTGGGATAAGGGCAGGAGAATGATGATGAAATCTTACATAAACAAACATGTTGCATAATCATAATTTGTAAGTCACGGAAATGTTTTAGTAAATGTCACGTGATTGTCATATTGCTTGTAATAAAGACATTTCATGTAGAAAGGGCACCATTGAGGTTATATAATATTACAGTATTATTTGTTTTCATAAAACAATCTCATAATTTTTAAAATGGAATGGAAAAGGTGGTTCCGGAATTCCATATTTATATGTAAGAAATAATATAGTTGTTTCGCTATTGCTAACGATACAAAATAATCAATGTACTTTACATGTTTTATATTATTTACTCTTAAGAATATATGATATAAATAAAACATATCCCACCCACTAACAGAACTTCCATAAAATACAGTTTCTTTTGTATTTGTTTCGCTTCTAAACAGACGATGACATTTCTTGTATGGAGACGATAAAATGGCTACAGCACAGTACGGTCTATTATATGCTTATGAATAATATCAACACAAGGTCAAAAATCGCAGTAATTACAAAGAATAGAAAACAATAAATAAACTCTGTTTATCTATTAATTAAAAATGTTTATGGACGTAGTTCCACAACCTTTCTCTGAAGGATACGCATTCATAACACTCGTTCCTACGTTTTTCCGGTCCATTGAAACTCGTAGTGGTCGTCACATTGGTTGAAATACGCGCAATATTTCCATGAAACGCGCGCGTTTGACATCATACGTTGTATTCATGTACTGTTTCGTTGATGCTGTGATAAATAACCGACTTCGTCCGTACCCTTCAATTATATTAAGTCTTCTTCTTCTTCTTGTTCAACCGATCGACGTCCACTGCTGGACATAGGTCTCCTTAAGGGATCTCCACACCACACGGTCCTGTGCCGCTTGGATCCAGCGGCTCCCCGCGACCTTTTTGAGGTCGTCTGTCCACCTCGTGGGGGGTCTTCCAATGCTGCGTTTACCGGTGCGGGGTCGCCATTCCAGCACCTTAGGACCCCAACGCCCATCGGTTCTACGTACTATGTGCCCCGCCCATTGCCACTTCAGCTTCGCGACACGATGAGCTATGTCGGTAACTCTGGTTCTTCTACGGATCTCCTCATTCCTGATTTGATCACGTAGAGATACACCAAGCATAGCTCGCTCCATAGCTCGCTGAGTGACTCTGAGCTTTCTTATGAGGCCCATAGTCAGCGACCACGTTTCTGCTTATGATATCTCTTAATGGATACACGTAAAAATTATATTAAGTGCATACTACTAAACCAGTGGTACCGCGATAACTTACTCGTTTAAATTTCCTCAATAAATAAATGTGTTCTTCCCTGTTGTCGAAAGAAAAGCGGGTTTTTTTCTATATGTTATTGGTGTATAACAGGGCTTCTTAAACTTTGACATTCACGACCCATGATTGCGAGTTTTGACGACCCCATACTACATAAAACTAAAATAAATTAATATTTTTTGATGATTTATTTATTAGGTAACAACATACATTTACATATACATATGAAAATATATAGTTTTAGAATTCGTTTTGAAACATACAAAAATCTATCTGTCGGTGGAGATAGCTCAAAACCTTCAACAAATGCGCGTATATAGACGCTGCAATTCCACTGTATTCCGCCAACTCTAGTGATATTTTAAAATGGTATATATAAATATTTGACATTACACTCCTCGACGCCGGAATTTTGCTACGCGACCCCAAATGGGGTCGCGACCCATAGTTTAAAAAGAATTGGTGTATAAGTTTTAATTGTGCCAAATTTCACCAATATTTTTAAAGTGGATTAGCTGTGAGAAAACGTAAATAAGAGAGAGACAAACTTTCGCATATGTAATAGAAAAAGAGGGGAACGCATCTTGGAAGGAAAGTCTGCTTATCAACTTTCATGTGTATCATTGTATTTGATCATGTTCTTTTAAGCTTATTCTTGAACCCATCTAAAAAGGTGTAAAAAGACAATTAGCAACAAAGCAAATGAAACGATCAACTGAACAACTTTCCATATAACTGAACTAGTAGCTCTTCAGTCAGACGACTTGATTGTTAAAGCTCATGGGTGTTGCCACGTTTCCAAACTAGAATTTGTAAGTAGAACGCATTTTAAAAGCACGGCAGCTAACAATAAAAGTCTTAGCTATTTCAACTTATGCAGATAAGTTATACAACTTTATAGAAAATAATATAAGAATGTCTGTGAATTCCAGTATTATTGAAACGATTGATGTGAAATTTTTCCATATGTTTTTTTGTACTTTCGTGAATGCTTCTTTCTGGCTTAGCGCCATCCATCAACGATGAAGCAGTGGACGAATAGTTCATAATACATTTATTTATCCGATTAAGATGCAAGTTATACACTTTTTGAAGGTAATTTAAAGTTATTAAGAAACAATAATAATTTTGTTATTGATAAATAACTATTCATAAATAGTTATTTTAGATTCGCTGTGTAAATTTATTCGCAGATATTTCTATTTTTAGAGACATGCTTTTTGTCGGCCATTCACAAATGTTTGTCTATGATGCGCGTGCGCGGCCTTCAACATATAATAAAAGTATATTATTTAATTGTCTCGCTTTTATTAGCATACCGGCCTTGAATTTAGTATAAACTAAATGTTAAATGAAACTGTGATAAAAAAAATAAAATAAATAAAACTAACACGAATAAAGTAATTCGTGAAGGTATAACAATTTGCAAATGCCTTGATTTATTCGAAATGGAATTTAAAATATTGAGACTATTTTTATACCGTTACGATGTTTGTTAAGATTATTAAATGTATACTATAAGTAGTTTCATTTATATTCACGACACATTATGGTGCTATGGAAATATAGATTCAGAGGCGAAGAATGGAATGGACGGACCTCACCGGATATTTTTGGAAAGAGGTTTGCTTCTTTTACTTAATTACGTACTAATTAGGTACCCTGCCGACAAACCGAGACGCACGTGGACTACTTGTTTTGGTAAACTTCACCGTATACCTTTGCCACAAGGTAAACTCTGCGAATAAAAATCCTGTTTTCGTCTGTTATACAAACGCAAATATTCGTATATAAAAACTGATACTACTAAAAAAGTAGCAGGAATATATCGCACACTTAGTATTAAACTGACCTAATTCAAAATAAGGCTTATATGAGATTGAGAAACATTGTAATCTTTATTTCAATACCATATATAAAATCACGCTACGAACTATTTTTTTGTGTGTTCTTGCTCTTTCCAGTTATGCATCTCTGTAAAATTTTGCTTTGCTATGCTTTATTCGAATTAGCCATAAAACAACTTTTTTGAATTCGAGCAGCTTAATCTTAATGTGGGATATAGGCATTGAGTAGGTATATACTTTAGCGTGAGTTGTATTTAAAGTCAAATATTTCGATAACGTGTTTTTGCCGCACTCATTACAATGAAGATAACAGCAAATGTTGTCTCGCTCTATCGCGCAACCACTTTACAAGTATTGTATACAAACAAAGAAAAAGTATGGCTGCAATAATAAAACTAAAATTAACTTGTAGATCGCGTTGCACAACTTGTATGCAATTGTTATTTGATAATAATTCGTAATTAATCGTATCGACGATGACTATTTAATGAAGTAATGAGTAGTAGATTGTGTAAATATTTTTACATCACGATTGTTAAAACTGACGGAAAATTATCGTCTCTATGCTATTTTTTTCAAATTATACATACATTTCGGATGTTGGTATAGGAAAAAAAAAGAATTTTATACATATGAAATTATTATAGAAGCCTATGGCTTATTTCTAGATGCCTGTTTTTCTATGAATATTATATGTTATATCACCGCCGTGTGGTATCCGGCTGAGTAGCACAGACCAACTTCTTTCTTATCAAGGTGTCGTAAAATACGGCTAAGGTAAGGTGACGTCAGGCAGGCGGCCGGTCGTAAAATACGTGGCCAAATCATGTGACATGCGACCCATAGAATGGGATAAGGGCAGGAGGATGATTGGGATGATGACTATATGTAATATCACTTCAGAAATGAGAAAAAATTATTGCAAAATATTTTTTATTTTTAATATTTAAATTTTATTTTGATAGATCTACTTTGCTATAATCCGCGTTTATTAATCTACTTAATGATAAGTGTAGGATCCATTGTTAATAAAGATACCGGCTTTACTCACGTCTAATTTTGTCGGATTAGCCCGACTAGTTTCGAACCCGTCCGGGGCACTTATTCATGAGCTCTTTACACGGCGTTATCGCGGTGGGAACTGATGAATTGTAGGATCCATTGTATACATTACAGTCACCACACGTATCACAAAACGCCGCCACCTACACGTCACACAGGCACTACACACACTCACTACGACAATCTCTACTATCGTTTAGTCCCGTAACCGAAGCATCATCACTACGTAATGCGAACTTAGCACTACATAGATTCTCTTAATGAAGACGGATTTTTAGCATAATAATTCTATCATAACTTCTGTACTATGAAGTTCAAGAAAGTAACGCCTGGTTCTATAAATTATTTCGCGTTGTACACGCATACCAGACTCATTCGTCGTATCATGGTATTATGATTTATTGAATCAAATGTTCTAATTCATTGTGATAATAACATTGTAATCAAATCTAGTGACGTAATCGACTTTTACACAGCATTAGCTTTATCTTTTCCTTATCGTGATTTCCTCGAATTCATTGAAACCTCTTCCACAATCGGTGATAGATGAATTACATTATTGTAAAAAACATAGTTACATCACTGAATTACGTACAAAGTATTTTTTTTTATTTATAACAAAATGTACAAGTTATAACTTGAAATAGATATATCTATCTTAAATTGCTTACACGCTACTTTTATACAAATCATGCCCACGTGGAATGGTCCCAAGAATGCTTGCTGGCAGCGTTTCCACGTGGAATCGCTAAGTTAATTCTTTGTGCGAAAAAGGGGCCAGCCCTCTTGTCACCCGAAGAGGCGATCAACCGAGGTGTTAAAACGGATAAATTTTTTTTTGCACTTTGGCTCCATGGCCCTAGGGTACTCAACTGCAAACGGCACAAATATATTACTCTCAACGAGAGATGCATACTTTCGCCGCTTGCCGGATTCGGCCATTTCTGCCGCAGCTCCAGGTCTTGACATCGTTTATTTACAAAGTATATACATAGTTAATATATAGATACCGGCTATACTCGCGTCTAATTTTATCGGATTATCGTATAAAGAGCTCATGAATTGTGCCCCGGATGGGTTCGAAACTAGTCGGGAGTATAGCTGGTATCTATATATTAACTATGAATACTATTCACGATAGTTTAAATTTAAAAAAGTATATACTGTTTTTAAAAACTAAAAAAACGATTTTAAATCACATTCATCAAAAAAGCGAAAAATAATTCTTAATAGAAGAATACAGTAGAATAAAAGTAATGCACGAAAAAATATTCGTATTATTGTAAAAAAAAAGCATAAGGTGTTTCAATTCCATCCTCATCACGATCCATGTGTATTTAAATGCTATCACGCTATTAAAATAAACTAGTATAACAAACCAATACAACGCGTGCACCATTTGTAAGGCATAAGGCTGTGTGCACACACACTAGCAAACAGGAGTATCTCAACACCAGCCAGTTTAGTATAAAACAGTGGCCGCGGCGAAGATGCAGTCAGTCGATCGCTAGACGGCAACGAGTGCGATAGCTCCCGCAGTCCACTCCGTTGTCAGTGCTTGCTCTGAGCGGTAGCCCCGCAGCCCTCAGTTTAAGCGTTAGCTAGGAGGTTACGGAATGCGGTAGCCCCGCAGCCCATTCCAGGAACCACTCATAGGACGCGTATACGTATATTTTTAATGTAATCCGTTGAAATTAAAATAACTTGTTTGTAAAACCGCAATAAAGTTACTAAGTCTCACATGTCAATGCTGTTTTTTTAATCTGGCACCATTATATTGGCGCCCAACGTAAATCTACCTACAAGAAAAAAAAAATTTTTATACCTACCTTCAATTTCAAGATGTCAGAAGAAAAATCGGGATTGATAGTTTTGACACAAGATCAGTTTGCGACGCTTCTTAACAAGTTGTCACAAGCAAACGAGACAATCCAAACCAAAAATAGTTTTGCTCGTTGTTCTAAAAGATTTGACGGAGAAAGAAACTACAACAAAGTCGAAGAATTTATTACTAACGTTTCAATATATAAAAAAATTGAAAAAATCACCGACGAAGACGCACTTGAAGGATTGACGTTGTTGCTTACCGGTACGGCTGCTACGTGGTGGATTGGAGTGAAAAACGAGATAAAGAAGTGGAACCAAGCTTTGGACGCTATAAGAAGTGCATTTGCTCCAAAAATGCAACCCCACGAAGTATACCTCGAAATATTTTCAAAAAAACAAACAACCGAAAAAATCGATGCCTTTATATGCGAAAAGCGTGCTTTATTAGCACAACTTCCTCCGAAAAGACATAAGGAAGAAGAAGAAGTTGATTTTGTATACGGTCTCCTCAACTTAAAATTTAAAAAAGAGATTCCGCGTTCTGATATCAAAACTTTTGCGGAATTATTAGAGCGTGGAAGACATATAGAAAGCCTTGAAAAGGAAGCCGCCGATCCGACTTTAGAAGTAATTCCGTTACAAAATAAGGAGAAAAAACAAGTAAAGAGATGCACATTTTGCGGCAAGAAAGGCCATCTTTCTGATATTTGTCGTAAACGACTTGCAGCGGAAAAAATAAACAGTGACAAAAATGAAGATTCACCACAAATTACATGCTATGGTTGCGGAACGCCAGGGTTCTACAGGAGTAACTGTCCTAACTGTATTAATAAAGAGACGCCACCAAAACCTGTTGCATTTTATGCAATACAATCGACGGTCACTCAAGCTCAGGCAAAAATACCAACTATTGAAATTAGCATCAAAGAAGCATCAGGTTACGCCTTCATAGATACAGCAGCTCGAACCAGTATTGCTAGTAGGCAATTATACGAAACATTACTTCGAAAAGGTATTGAATTTTCATACCAGACAGCGGATATCACCCTAGCAGACGGAAGTAGTAAAACAACAAAGTTGTTAGTGACCACTGTGGATATCATTATGGGTGGACGAATTCTCCCAATCAAACTCTCAGTAATACCTGAGGCTAGCGATAATCGCACACTTTTGGGAATAGATTTCTTAGAATCGTCAGGTATTGTGTTAAACTTACCTCAACGTGTATGGTATTTCATTGATGATCCCAACACGAAGTATCCATTCCTTCAATTAAAAAATGAAACAATTCCATTAAAAGCTACAAAACAATTATCTTTTGATGATGTAACCGGAATGAGGACTGAGGAGCCCCTATCAGAATTCCTTAAGTGGGCAAATGCATTAAAAATTATGTCACCGATACCAGATACACCATCTCCACTGCGAAACGATGACGACAGCTCACCTGTAAATAAAAAACCTAGATGGATCCTACAAAAATTGGATTCACCACCACCGCCAATACGCAAAAGGGAACCAGCTGATATTAATTCTTGTGTAGATCCTCGTATATTTTATTTACCAATAAATCCTACTAATCTCTATTCTGTTGATATTCATTTATATCCCGAAGAAGGTAACTTACTTTCAAATAATGAAAGATTAGGTTTTAATAATTTATTATCAGAGTTCAAAGAGGTCTTTCACAAAAATATAGAGCCAACCCCCTTGGCGCAACATAAAATAGACACTGGTAATAATCCTCCTATAAGTGTCAAACCTTATAGATTATCTCCTACTAGGCAACAGCAATTAAGAGAAAAACTAGATGAAATGTTAAATAATAATATTATTGAAGAATGCGATTCACCATGGTCAGCACCTGTTATCTTAGTTCCAAAAGGTGAAACTGATGTTAGAGTCTGTGTAGACTATCGCCGACTCAACGAAATAACAAAACCAGATCGATATCCATTACCACGTATGGATGACTTATTACATCAGGCAAAAGCCATGCCTTACATGTCTACTATTGATCTACAATCAGGCTACTGGCAAATTCCGATACACCCAGACGATTGTGACAAAACAAGTTTTGTATCACCTTTCGGCACCTTCCGTTTTAAGCGAATGCCATTTGGATTACGAAATGCACCCGCTACATTTCAAAGAATGATGGATAAATTCATACAAAAGCTTCAAGCTAAATTTGTCTTATCCTATTTAGATGTTGTTCATTGTTCGATCTCATTCGTTTCATGAACATATACAAAACTTAAGAGAAATATTTAAGAAACTGAAAGAAAGCAATCTACGAGCAAATAGGAAAAAATGTAAATTTGTCTGTTCAGAAGTTAAATATCTTGGACACTTAATTATTGCAGAGGGAATAAAAGCAAATCCAGATAAAATATCAGCAATCGCAAAACTTCAGGCGCCTATAAACCTGAAACAATTAATATCATTTTTACAAACTGCATCATGGTATCGAAGATTTATAAGTAATTTCGCTGAGATTGCTAGACCTTTAACAAACTTAACTAAGAAAAAAGTGAGTTGGAAATGGCAAACGGAAGAACAAGCAGCTTTCGATGCATTAAAAAAAGCATTAACAAGCTCGCCAGTATTAAAACAAGCTAATACTGATTTACCCTTCACTATAAAAACTGACGCAAGCCAGTATGCTATAGGAGCAGCCTTACTACAGGGGGAGGGAGAAGAAGAGCATCCAGTGGAATATGCAAGTAGGCTCTTAACTCCATCCGAACGTAATTACACGGTAACTGAAAAAGAAGCATTAGCCATAGTATGGGCAATAACAAAGTTTCGAGGTTACATAGAAGGAACACAGTTTATAACTATTACCGATCATCAACCACTTAAATGGTTAATGAATCTTAAAACCCCAACCGGTCGTCTTGCAAGATGGGCACTTCAGTTACAACCCTATAATTTCAAGATTCAATATTCACCAGGACGAACTAATGTATTAGCCGATATTCTATCACGTCCACGTTGCCCCAATCATGACGATAACTGTAACATTTGTCATGTAGATTTAGAATTACCAAAACTCAGTGATAAACACATAAGAAAAGAACAGTTAAAAGATAACCAATTAGAACCTATAATTAAAACTTTAGAAGAAGGAAAAGAAGCAACAGGCTATGAAGAAATTGTTAAAAATGGATATCTACTTCATAAAGGTGTTCTATATATTTACACACCTGAGCAAGAAGATGATAATGCCAGATTAGTTATTCCTCAACATGAAATACCTAATGTTCTTAAAGCATACCATGACTCTCCAACTGCGGGTCATATGGGAATTGATCGTACTACCCAACGAATTATTAATAAATTTTATTGGATAGGACTACGAAAAGATGTCGTAAAATATGTAAAAACATGTGAAGAATGTCAAAAATACAAACCGTCAAATCAAAAACCAGTAGGACTATATCAATCTACGCCAAACTCACACAGATTCGAAATATTATCGGTTGACTTGTTTGGCCCATTACCAAAAGGACCAACAGGAGAAAAATGGGTTTTAATAGTGGAAGACACTGCATCACGATGGGTCGAACTGTTTCCATTAAGAGAAGCTACCGGTGAAAATTGTGCTTTGGTATTACTTAATGAAATATTTCTCCGATACGGTTTACCACGAAAAATAATTTTTGACAACGGTGTACAGTTTATATCTGCTGTAATGCAAAAACTTGCCTATTGTTTGGAAATTCAGCAAATGTTTACGCCAGTGTATCATCCTGAACCTAATGTAGTTGAAAGGAAAAATAGAGACATGAAGGTACAAATAGCTATAATGGTTAAAAATAAACACGAAACTTGGCCATCAACACTTCCAGCAATAAGATTTGCTATGAATACAGCTATTTGTAATAGTACAGGATATTCACCATCGTACCTCACATTTGGAAGAGAATTACGAACACCCTACGAGTTAACACATGATCTTAGCTCAGTAGTAGAATCAGAAAATTTCGTGGCAGATATAACTCCAAAGTTAAAACAACTAGCAAGAGATTTAGATCTAGCAAGAGAGAATATTCAAAGGAACACAGCTAAGGCCCGCCAGATATCTAATAAAAAACGAAGGCCTGACCCTGGATATCAGAAAGGAGATCTAGTCTTGATAGAATCTCATCCTATTAGTAAGGTTGATAAACAATTTTCTGCTAAGTTTGCGCCACGACGAGATGGACCTTACATTATTTTAAAGAAACAAGGTGCATCTATATATGAAGTTGCTCACCCAGATTCACCAGAGAAGTCAATTGGTAAATACCATACTTCTGCAATAAGAAAATTTGAGAAGAGAAATAACATACCTAGTAAACCAACATATCCAATACGCCGCAGAGGACGACCCCGTAAAGCTACTGGTGCTGGTACTCTGTCGGGACGACTTTAGAGTACCAGAGGGGGAGAATATAACAAACCAATACAACGCGTGCACCATTTGTAAGGCATAAGGCTGTGTGCACACACACTAGCAAACAGGAGTATCTCAACACCAGCCAGTTTAGTATAAAACAGTGGCCGCGGCGAAGATGCAGTCAGTCGATCGCTAGACGGCAACGAGTGCGATAGCTCCCGCAGTCCACTCCGTTGTCAGTGCTTGCTCTGAGCGGTAGCCCCGCAGCCCTCAGTTTAAGCGTTAGCTAGGAGGTTACGGAATGCGGTAGCCCCGCAGCCCATTCCAGGAACCACTCATAGGACGCGTATACGTATATTTTTAATGTAATCCGTTGAAATTAAAATAACTTGTTTGTAAAACCGCAATAAAGTTACTAAGTCTCACATGTCAATGCTGTTTTTTTAATCTGGCACCATTATACTAGTGTTTTTTTGCTCTTCCAAGTTATGTTCCTTGTTAACTTGTTATTGTCCTTGTTGTTCCGAGTTTTGTAGGCGCTATGTTACGCTTTATTGAAATTTGCCACAAACACAAAACAACTTTTTCGAATTAGGCCACATTAATACTAAGTGTGTGATATGTATTAAGCTTTTCGGTGAAGGAAAGCATCGTGAGGAAACCTGCATATATGTAGAGAATTCTGGGGATGTGTCTAACCTAACAATCCGCATTGGAACGATATGGTTGGTGTCTTAGCTCGAACCCGCCTCTCATAAAAATTGCGAAAACTCTAAACTACCATTACGTTTTGAGAGTATTAGTAAGGTTGTCTTAAAACTGAAAACGTTAAAATTAATGTTACAGCGTAACTTAAGAAATCTGACTTTTGAAACATACTAGGTTTTGCCCGCGGCTTCGCTCGCATGGAATTTGGTCTGCCACATAAAGTTTCGTGAGAGATCATTTTAGATTTAAATATTTTTTTACTTAATATAGAAAAATATTTATTTATTTTGTTACTTGTACATCAAAAGTTTTAGATGTCTAACTTCAAAACAAAAGGATTGCATACAATTTTCGCGCGCCGCGCATATTAGACACTTCATAGCGCTCCATTTAAGTCAATCATACCGTGACAACCTTTAAACAATTCGGCCAAATTACTTAATGTAAAAGACAAAGTTTATCTACATTAAATACTGAAAGCGACAAATGTATTGATTTTTATAAGAATTTGATAAACATCCTAAAATATGTATTGTAAAATACTAGTATCTAATTATATTAACTTTATGATTCACAATTTTGGTCACAGTGAATTCCACATAATATGCTGTAGCGGACTTTTATTTAGAACTATCCAAGACAAACAATACTACGCTACATCATCTTTGTGTATCTTGAATGGTTTAGGCAGCGTTCGCCAACATGGCTCTCAGAGGCCAGCCACATTTTTTCCGACTTTATTGACATGTATCGTTGTATTACATAAAATCATTACAAATTGTAGTCTATATGTTATTCTGATGTATAACCTATATAACTGTAAAGTTTTATCCATATCCGTCCAGTTGGTTTTTTTGTGAAAGAGTATCAAACATCCATCCATACTCACAAAATTTCGCATTTATAATATTAGTAGGATTAGTAGGATAGGATGGAATTGCTGTTCTCACAAAAGCTATTATTGGTCTAGTTATAACTTTATTATAAACGTCCTTTCAATTACATATTTCTCTATTTCCATAAGCTAAATTCGATCAACGTGTTGCAAAATAATATTATTTTTAATATCAAAATAGTGTGGCTTGTATTAACTCTGATAAGATATATTCAACGAAATATCTTATCGAGCAGCTGACGCCTATATATAACTGCATGAAATATTTGGTTTTCACGATATTGTTGATAAAATATCGACCTATTTATATCCCGCATAGGCCTCTCCATTTTTGGAGAGAAGGGTTGGAGATAAGACCAACCACGCTGCACCAACGTGGATTGATAGATAACACATATCCCCAGAATTATCTGGAAACATGCATAAGCTGTGATAGCCCAGAGGTAAGACCGTGCAACTCTTACGAGAGGAATACGATTTCGAACCCGAGCAGGCACCAATGAGTTTTTCTATTAAAACTCATGTGTCTAATTGATAATTGCAATTTATCACACGCGTTACAGTGAAGGAAAACATCGTGAGGATATCTCTAGAGATTTTGGAGATATGTGTAACCTACAAATACCGTATTGGAGCAGCGTGGTAGGTCTTAGCTCCAACCCTTCTCTCCAGAAACGGAGAGAGGAGGCCTATTCCCAGCAGTGGGATTGTAACAGGCCGCTAGTTTACTTTTTTTATACAGGTTTTCTCACGATGGTTTATTTCAGATCAGCGTGTGACAAATTAGAACTATCATTTAGACACAAGTTTTTAACAGGAAAACTCATTGGTTGGAGTTTGAATCCGTGACCCTCTCGAAAGAGTCGCGCGGTCTCACCGCTGGGCCACGACACCTTATCATAATAACAAATCATGTTTATCATTATTCGGAACAGTCAGTGTGACTGAAATAGACTGGGAGAATTTAGGATAGGAAGCATCTTTTGTGTGTGTTTTTTTACAGAATAGTGCCATGAAATCTGAATTGAATTCTGGAAGAATTCTAATGAAATCAATCATGAGATTCATCAGTCCTACATAACCTTAATGATATGATTACAATCTCTGCCGTCTAGCGGCTGAGATGTAACTGTACTAAACAGTTAGAGATTAGTATTTTCACACTATTGTTTAACGTTTGATACCGATAAAAATGTTTAATTGTTTTATATACTCATAAATTTATTTAAACACTTCTTAATTTAAAAAAAAAGGTAACGGCCTGATACAATCTGATACTCCAGGTCTCCTGTCTTCTGTTTTCTTAGAGAGGTTGGAGTTAAGACCTACCACGCTGCTCCAGTGTATGTAAGTCCCCCAAATACTGAGATATTCAGGTATCCTTACAAACAAAAAAGAATTATAAATTCAAATAACAATAAAGCACATAAGTTTTAATAGAAAAAACTCATTGGCGTCAGTCAGCCCGGGGTTTAAACCCGTGTCCGCCATATAAATAAAATTGAAAGAACCACTGTATTTCATACACCTTCACCAAGTAAAGCATGCTTTGTATTTAAATTTTTCAAAATCTTGCGATCTTGTCTACTAAAATACACTATAGTATTGTACTCCAACGGTTATTGGGGGCTAACAAATTATACGGCGGTATACAAAAAAGGATATCTTTATCAGGATAAACACCAACTAACAAAAAACAGCTTTATACTTTTCAAGCACTTGTTTCAAAGAAACAAGACCCTTACTAATTTAACATACACACATACGAGTATAGACCGTGACCTAAACTTAACTGGTTTGTATGTGTAAAAGTAACTTAGTTTATGTATTGCCTAAATACACAATCATATATATATATATATATATATACTCGCTACACGTGTCTTTCCATGCATACTTGAATAATCTTTACTAATTTATTTTCATGACGATAACATTATTTGTTTTCGTTCCATGATTGTATGTTTTGAATAATTACGTTATTTTAAAAACACTTTTGAGATGACCCCTTACATCATTATTACAATCGGTCTTTTCGCTTATACATGTATAAATATAGTAAGCATTGCCACACAACCATATCCACGCATTTTTGCTCTGTACATCAAGCATATACGTTAGATAATTTATATAATTGGGGCGTTACTTTGCGGGGATCGATAATACAACAGGAATAATAAAATTATTTTGCTATAATCCGTGATAAAAAATCTGAATATAGCAAAATAATTTTATTATTACTCTTATATATGTATGTTAGAACTTTTTTTTGTAATATTAAATAATTGTAACCGGGCCAAAAATAATATTAGTAGCAGTAAGCAAAAAATTTCATAGGTAAATTCCAGAGCATAAATATTTGCAGTCCACAGCAGAAACATTTATCTAATAATTTACAAAATTAATAAATATTTCATTGCAAAAACAATTTATGACGCGTACAGACATAAATGATTAATCGTAATTTCAAAAATGTATGGATGCGCTTATTATTCATCTTATTTCAGAGGCAAAAATCTCAACCTTAATGACTATTAAAAGCTCTAAGTAGTTCTTTTTCCTATGAACGACCTTAGTTAGCGATTTTCACTTAAACTAAAGAGATTTTTGGTGAAGAAAAAACCTTTTATATCTCAACAGATGACAAATGGATGTCTTAAAGTGTTGTGTCACTCATTATACTCCGTCCCGATCAAGTGTATCACGAAGCTTTCTAAGTCAATTCTATCCTCTATTCATGTCCAGACATGGTGTATCTATATATGGTATGTATGGTAACCCACGGGTATTATCCATTGCTCATAATGAGATTAGGCGGCACGTGAATACAAATTTTATTGAAATAAAATAATAAATACTAATAAATATTATTAAAACCAGATATCAATAAACTAACAGGCAATTATCAACCTTGTCAATCACATTTTATTTTTATTAATCTGAACTAAACTATCCTAACGTACCTTAGTTCAGAAAAATAATTTAAAAAAATGATACGCTCATTTATAAACAACCAATATTTTATTTTAAATTTTTAATTCACGAATACAATTATATTTAATCTGTGACAAAAACGTGACCAATATTCTAATCATTCACAAAAAAAAAAATATTATGTCATTCAGTAAAACTTGACATAAAAATTTATAATATAACGCGGAATCTATAATTTTTAATTAGTTGAACAAAACATTCAGTTTTGTTTTATTTTTCTTCTGTTTCAACTTAACGACATAGCAAAGGTTACCTAACAACTTGTCTTGTTGTATTTTTTTTATACTAAATGTAAATATAAATATTATTTGTGTCATGTGATGTGGAATGAATTATTTTTAGCTGATAACTTCCTTATCTCCATTTAGAATTTTCTAGTGTTTTTTTTAAAACAGCTCATATTTTCAACTTAGTATCATAATATTGAAGATGAACAGGTCCTATTCAGAATGTTCCACGTGTATTATTTGCTTTCAATGACTTAATGACTTAATGTCATACACCGTATTTTAACTTATTTATCAAACATTCTAAATTTGCTTCATTTATAAACTTACGATTTTTCTGTAAGGTACTGTTTGTTGTAGACTACGAAATGTCAAAAAAAGACGCAAAATGTATGAATTGTGTAGATTATGATGGAATTATCATCTTCCAACCCTTATCCCACTCTAAGTGGGGTCAACACAACATGTTACAAACATGTTGTCATATGATTTGACTTCGTATTTTACGACGCGACGCCTGCCTGACGTCAACTTACCTTAATCGTATTTTACGACGCGACGCCTGCCTGACGTCAACTTATCTTAATCGTATTTTACGACTCCTCGGTAAGAAAAAAGGTGGTCTTATTTACTTATGAATAATAATCCGTTTAATCCATAGTGTCGGGTAATTTCATTGCTTATAATGTACAACACCATAGACTGACCCGTTGGTATAGATTGCAGTGACTATGTTTTCAGCTCCAGGGGTCACTGGTTTGATTCACGACGAGAGCTAACATTTTTTAAAAAATTGTTGTTTATTTGTGTCTATATAAAAAATACATAAATATGTATTTAAAAATTATATACATAACACAAGTATTAACCTACTTTGGGACGGAAGACCGTGTGTGTAAATGTCCCATATGTAGTAGTAGTAGTAACAGCCCGTTGGTATGCCCACTGCTGGGCTAAGGCCTCCTCTCTCCGTTTTTGGAGAGAAGGATTGGAGCTAAGACCTACCACGCTGCTCCAATGCGGATTGGTAGGTTACACATATCCCTAGAATTCTCTAGAGATATGCAGGTTTCCTCACGATGTTTTCCTTCACCGAAAAGCGTGTGATAAATTGCAATTATCAATTAGACACATAAGTTTTAATAGAAAAACTCATTGGTGCCTGCCCGGGTTTGAACTCGTGTTCCCCTCGAAAGAGTCGCACGGTCTCACCGCTGGGCTATCACAGCTTCTAATGTCCCATATATTTATTTATTATTTATATAGGATTGTGAAAGTATTAGAAAGATCTACTGGTCCTAATTGCATCGCTGCTCGTTCTGGATTATTCAATACAAGTTATACAATTTGTTTTGATTGAACCATAACTATTAAAGTTACGGTAGTATTCGCTGATCAGAATGCCAATGACATAAACTAGGTACTTGAGCTTTTTAGCATACAATCGGTGGTAAATCCTGCAGGTGGGTTAGTCACGGCGGCTTAGATCAACGTTTTAATATTCAACGTGCATGAGATTCGCCTACGCATGTAACCGCCTCGAATGGAACCACAATAGAAACAATAACTGTTCACACGAGGTCAGCGTTAATATGTTTGCAAATACTACGAAATAGGACATGCGAATCGCGTATAATTGTGTCGCTTAGAGTTTTTGATGTGAATACTTCCATAGTGGCGTTGTGCACTTTTGTGATGGAAACAAAATGTTAAACGCGCGTCAGGACACGTGCGTGACCTGCAGGCCTACCATGAACTCTTATTGCGACTCAATTGAAGACGTAAACGACGATCGCGAACCGCTTTCTTTTCGTACCATGAAGTGCGAATTGCATTGGAGTCGTAATGTTTGAAAAGGATATCGTTATACGACCTATAGATGACTCTGTCTCTTTTACTCACATGTTCTTAGGACAAATTCCGAACGCTCATTCGGCAACGACTTAAAGTGTGCGTGTTTAAGACTTCATGGTATGAAAAAGCAAAACAATTTCGTTTACGTCTTCAATTGAGTCGCAATAAGAGTTCATGGTAGGTCTGCTGATCGAAAATTCGTAAGACGCAAGGAGAGTAGACCACCGGCGCGTTGGACGAGAGGAAGTTTCCCTCTCTCGTCTACCGCGCGGCGAAAATATATGCCTGCGCCCACTGTTTCGTTTAGGCGGTACGGCGCTTGTGGACACAATTCGAAATTTTTTTTTGTAAATATTCTTTATTCAAGTAAACTTGTAAACAAGTGCTTTTGAATCGTCAAAATCTACCGCTGGAAAACTGTTCCTACCGAGAAGAGCCAGCAATAAACTCGGTGGTTGCTCTTTTTAAATAAAATTCTTATAACTTACATTTGGTTATTACTATCTTGTACAGGGTAGAGAAGTAGTTATATCCACGCATTTTTATCATCTGTATAATCCTCAATAGTATAGTATTTTTTTATCAGCCTCCCTTTAACAGCGCTTTTAAACTACTGTAGTGGGAAAGATAAAATCGATTGAGGGATTTTATTATAGAATCTTATACCCAAAGTAAATATTGCTAGCGGTAATTAAGTTTTGAAATTTGCTGTCTCCTTATTTCTCTATCGTGTAATATGGCATATTTTGGGAATCGACATCCCTTTACTAGTATAATAAGAGTCTAATAGAGTGTAATAGAGTCCCTACTCTTGTATAATAACTTTATGAGCACATGGCAGTAACGAATGTCTACGGAGCAGCATTTGGCATAGTACTATAGACAAGGCGTACAGAGATCAATCTCACTATTTTTATGCTAACACCTGTAGCAAAAAGTTTGGCAAGCGTACAACCACTATACCAAAATATATTAGCCAACAAGAATATATTTTTCCCCGTTCAGAATTCCGGAGCAGTAACACATTCATAATTACAAAGGCTTTTTAAAGAAATTTAATTAAATAATGTTTCTGATAAACTTTCGGTATAATATGTGTAGATTACTAATTCACATACCACAATTAGTTTACACTTTGATACATATATATTGGTATATATAATACACTACTAATATATAATACAATCAAACAAATACAGTTTACTGCATTCATTTGGGCCTCAATAATTACTAGTATAGTATAGTAAAGTATATATCAAACGTTGATGTTTCTATTAGTACCTAAAATTTATGTAAGTAGTGAACCAACTTAAATTCAGGCTTTTATAATTAACTAATATCGTAAAAGGTCTCTTATATTTTGGGATATATTTTATTTCACCTGGGTCACCCCAAATATAAAGTGCAGATAATTTCATGGTTCAATCGCCTTGCCTTGTTTTAGCATTTTTTATATGGGTCAGTGAAAATTTAATTTTAAATGTCGTATTTTCGGAAACGACACCCTTGGGTTTAACCAAATATAAAAGTTATGCAAATTGAAGTATTGGATAGGGTGACCACCGTATAAATTTTTTTGGTGAACTAAAATATTATGATATTTCAGTGTCATATTATATTCTTTTTTTAAACGCAATAATCGAAAGAGGTATGTTAGTTGCTATAGTTCTAAATATCGTCCCAGAACTTTCAATAATGCTATTTAAAAATACTCCTAAGCACTCTTATTCATACATGTCATATTATGTAACAAAAGGAAATGTTTAAAAACGAGAAATTATTCTGTAGGGTCGGCACAAAATGTATAAACATGCTTTTACTAAACTTTTACGACTGGCCGCCTGCTTGACGTCAATTTCCCTTAGTCGCCTTATACGAAACCTCGGTAAGTAATAAGGGTCTATTCTACTCGGCCGGATATATCACAGTCAAAACCTTACATTATTACTAAATATAAAATACATAATAGCGTGAGAAAAATTCATGAAAATTATCAAAAACATGGAAATTCATGTCCTTAAATTATCTGCAAAATTTATGACATTAATTAGATATAAGAAATTTTAAAACCCTCCGTTCGCCAACAAATTAAAACTCCTTTTAAAATTGATATACAAATAATTAGGAATCAAGAGTAAACCTAAATTATTTAAGCTGGTAACCTAAAAAAATGTAATAAAAAAATCTTCTTTTTAATCACAGAATACTAGAGTACCATTTCGCTAATATAATTAACTATCCGCATCTGCATTCCGCAAATAGCGACTGCATCAGTCTGCGACCTAATTGTTGAACCAAAATACATAACTGGCTTAATGGAAATGGGTGTATTAAAAAGCATCTGACCTGGTTTCTCTGTGAAAGCATAGGCGGTCTAGCCGCGTGTCTAATCTAGAAGTGCTCCAAAATAGTGCTGGGAAATCGTGTTTTGGGCGGAGGCGTTTGTGGGCGGCAACTGACAACCGACATCCATATTTTTACCCAAACAACTGCGTATATTTGTTTGTCTAACATACAGAAAGATTGAACTTCCCGTTATGCTTTTAGTTATCTTTATTACTAACCATCTAGAAACGATCTGTTTTTATTTCGTGTTGGTATACTTTAGATAAATATTATACTTTGGAAAGCTTAACATCAGTTTTTTACTCTTCACTCTTAGAATTAGTACCTAACATATATTTGTTTATATTATAATAATAACAAATATATGGGACACTTACACACACAGTCATCCGACCCCAAAGTAAGTAACTTAATACTTGTGTTATGAGTGACGGACAACTGGTAGATATACTACATATATAATTTTAAAAACCTTAATACAAATATACACCCAGGCTCGAAGAACCAACAAATTGTTTATAGAAAATGTTGGCTCTTGGCGGGAATCGAACCGCGACCCGTGGAGCTGGAGGTAGGGCCACTACCCACTGCGCCAACAGGCCAGTCATATTAAACAATATTATTTAAATCTATTTTATGTAACCATAAATTAATTTTGGCGTTAATGAATTTAAATTTTGTAACATCTGTATGTATAGTACTAAATTCGTATTATCTTTACTAATATTAAAAAAGATTTTAATAAAAATCATAGACAAACACGCAGTCACTATTAGAGTTAGGTGGGTGCAATATAATGAAATTTATTTTATGTCAACGTTATCCCATATATTGATATAATATATTTCCTTCGTATTAGTATAGTATTAGTATAATATCCCTTAAAAAAGTTTATAAACACCTTATCTTTGTTTAATTTGAACTTGACATTAAAAGGTCAATTTTTAAGACAAACCGCCCTATCCGAAGAACAAAGTCACGTTTCCTATGCTTATATATGGGAGATGACTTTGTTCTTCGGATAGGGCGAAACATCGACATTAGAAAGTACAGTTGGATTCATATATTCATTTACTTAGAAATAAACTGTCGTGAGTCATAAATTACACTTAGTTTTCACTCATCGGGGATTGTTATTCATGAACTTGTTAATTTACGTCTCTAGTAATCAATAATTGTTTTATCTATTTACAACAATTCAAAATTAAATAAGACACTATCATTTTGCGATAATGGCATTGCATAAGTATAAACATTGCTGCATATACCATATCCACAGTTAAAACGAACAAAAAAAAATCAAATAATAATTAAAAAAAATTACATACAATGTATTAATAATGATAATATTGGCACAGCTATAGCTTACATAGAGAATGAGTGCAGAATACTATTATTATTTTTTAATAAGGTACTAAAAATACACAAAATCAATAGAAAATTAGAACACACAATATCATGCATACGACACACTGATAGTCTTTTGTTTATGCTTTAAATCTGTGGTCAAATTAAGAAGAGATTATTATTATTTGTCTTAGTCTTACTGAATGTCAAACAATCAATATGATGGTCATAGAGTTATAACGCTAGAGTTGAGGAGCCATAAAATATGTGCATCTAAAATAAAGAGAAAGCTAATAAGTCTTATTTATCTGTCTCTCTATTTTATATGTGATTTAACTAATGACAAAAAATAAGATAATTACATATATGAGTTTCATGTTCCCTGTTATTATTTGTTGTGTCCCTCTCACGTACATGCTTGTCTATGGCTTCTCTACTCTAGTATAATAACTCTATATTGATGATGAAGCATAATTGATAAATCATGGTCGAATTTCGAACATTGGCCGGCCGCAATTACTAATAAAACGTTGTATGTTATTAGCATGAGACGAGTGGGCTCCGACAATGCGATCGCGCTATAAATATCACGCTATGCACAATCATATTTACACCGACACATAAACAAATGATAAAGTGCAATAACGAGTCTCGACACTTCAGAGCTAATATTTATTAATATAGTCAGCATGCTGACTATTAGTGACACGAACATAAAAGCGCGTGCGTATTTGTTCAATAAAGGAACCAGCAGTACTAGAAGTATGATTGCGACTGCCTAATTTATGTACCCCATGGATTTTTACCTTACCAACAACTATGCTGTTTGAATGATATGATAACGACTGAATGAGGAAAATTCTTTGTAAGATGTCTCAATGCCAACAGATTTCCCCACATCCTCCATCCATATGATCTATGATGATTGATATATTTCATAGCAATATCCATATTTGTCATTACAATTTTTGCAATCGTTATCGCTATGGCTTCATGGTGGCGTCATGATTTCCGATCCGTTAAACTTATTATATTATTATATTAGAAATTGAAATATAGAATAAATTGAAAATAGTCATGTCGTTTTATAAAAAAATATCTACGATCAAACCGGGATTTCGAAATAACTGCGGTGTTTAAAGTACAAAGAGTGTGTTTATCTTAGCATAGAAAACACCGACACTTAGACAGAACCGATTCATGCGGACAGCCACTGGTTGTCCGTGGTTCATGCGGAACGTTGACCTCCATAGAGACCTCGATCTTCCTACCATTACTCACCTCTTTAAACGCTTTTCGAAATCTTACTTCGAGAAATCTGAGGTACACCCGAACCCCCTTATTTCAGTTGCTTCCACCTACATCCCAGTTAGGTCTGACCACCAAAAATATAGGCGTCCAAAAAGCGTCCTATATGACCCTGACGATCAAATAACGATCGCAAACACAGAAACACGTAATACACACACACAGCGTCTTCGCCGGCGAAGACGAGGTCCCAGTTTTCTGACGTCGGTCGGTCGTGGCTTCTCGCCATTCTTCCGACGTCGCAATGACTAATCTAAGTCATACCATCAGCCCTCCACTACACGTCGCCCTAAGCCGTGGTCCGGCCTCACAGGAGGCACCCTTAGGACGACGTTCCCCGACGTTAGTAGAGCTTCTGTGCTCTACTCTCTGCATTTCGCAACCTCGGCGATGCTTCTGCGCTCGCCCGTCCCGTCCGGTGACGCTGTAAAAGCCGTTAGGGCTAACAGCATACAGTCTGTTCGAAAAAAAAAATAGCATAGAAAAGTATATAATTGATGTTACTATGCTATGGTAACAATAATCGATGCAACCTTTTTATGGATGTCCTCCTTGTACAACAATATCACAAAGTAAAAAAAGTAAAAATCATCATCATCATCATCATTCTCCTGCCCTTATCCCACTCTAAGTGGGGTCGGCATAACATGTTACAAACATGATGTCACATGATTTGGCTACGTATTTTACGACTGGCCCCCTGCCTGACGTCAACTTACCTTTGTCGCCTCTTATGACACCTCGGTAAGAAATGAGAGTGGTCTATTCTATGCAGCCGGATACCTCACGGCACTTACCTTAGTCGCCTCTGACGACACCTAAGTAAGAAAGGAGGGTGGTCTATTCTATTCTGCCGGATACCACACGGCGTTAGTAAACAAAACTAAAAATAATCTTTAATTTAAAAGGAGTGTTGCCACCCCACTGGCCGCAATTAATACTATCATTGTATCTACTGTTGACCTGAGTATAAAGGCATACACACATTCCATTGATGGTTCCAAAAATGTTGGCCTAATAGTCTTGATAGGAGTCCTCTGTCGTGGAGTAATTAATAGTAGTTAATTTCAATTTAACTAGTGAAATTTTATTTGTAAAGAAATTATTGTATTTTTTGTGTATTTTTTTATATTCCTGTATGATGGAATTGACTAATCTATACCACTTGAAAGTAAACATTGTTTGATTTAGTTGACATCGAAAGTGAATATTTTTTTAAATTATTTATTAAGGCTTACCAGTTATTGTTACACAGATTTTATACTAAGATACAAGATTAATATAATAATACAACGACTATGTTCAATCGTATTAAGGCAAACACGACTTGAACCTTATGTGAAAACCAAATACAAACACATAATAATTGTGTTCTTAAATTTTATGACAAAATCTTACTTAAATAAAAGTTAAGTTAAATTCTGTGATGTTTTCTTTTGATTTTTAACATCTCTGAAATATAATACGATTTATATGAAAACCTATATTTTAATATGTACATACCATTATACGAGACAGTACATTGAACGATTGACAAATTACAAAAAAATTGCATTGTCACTGCAAAAGCGATAATGCCTTAGCAATTAACTATGTTCGAAATAAAAATTAGCTAATAGATCATCGGTCATTGAACTCGCTAATTAATGAAACAGCGTTTCCATTTCGATTTTTATCGGTCAACAGAACGTTCTTTGAATTGTCAATTCGTACGTGAAATTTGTCAGAAACCACTTTCTTCCCATGCAAACATAGTCCGTGTATTCAAGGCATTACATTATCGGTACTGTAAATTTTTATGTCCATTAGTCCAGTTAGAAACTGTTCCTTAAACGATTTTCTTGGCTTTAATAGCGCTTATTACTGATAGTTCACACATTGTATGGGAAGTCGGAACGTATCGCGTAGGCGTCATCCGTGACTCCGAACAGTGAATTACATATACAATGTTGTGTTAGAACGACCGGCGGCCCGTAGTGACACGAGACTCTAGCGTGGGTAGGGTTACCGACTTTTTTTTACAAGAATATATTATATATTTAGGTTTTAGAACTAAATTAAACAATATTTTAGAAATATGAACAGGATTTTATTTATTTAGTGTTATAAATACATATTCATTAAAGATTCTCGCAAAATTTATTAATTTACAGTCTTTTTTAAAAACTGTATACGCCTCAACACAGTTACAATTAAAAAGTCAGTGTATAACTAAAATTTCTTAAATATATGATACTGACAGATTCGAAACTCCATCATTGTGATTTGTTTGTATCTGCGCTGCACTGAATAAGTTTTTTGATGCTGAAAAAATTAACTTGTGTACTTTCTTTTTCTCGAACAGTTAAAAGTATCATGTAATGACAAAACAGCATAATACCCTTGTGGCAACCCTACCCGTAGTGACGGACGCGAGACTAGCGTGGGTGGTGTTGTTTGCCTCGACTCAATATTTTATTAATATTTCTATATCCACTCGATAAAATTGTTCTCGTATTACAATACTTGCGTTTCCAAATCTTTTTATACAAAACATAAATCGCAGATTCAAAAAAATATATGTTGATTGTGAGAAACAAAATGCCGATTACTTACCATATATTTTTGAAATACATAACATAAGTACCCGCGATTTCGTTCGCGGCAAATTAATCTTTAATTAAATACCCCGATAATTCAATATTTTAACGTACATTTTACCCCCATGTATAACCATTAATTTTGCCCAGTTTTATTAACATTGGTCCAGCGGATTAGCTGTGAAACCCTAGAAGACAGACAGACTTTCGCATTTATAATATTAGTATATAGAAGTCGATTCATTGAACCTGAGAAATCACTTTGTATCACAAAAGTTGCTTCTAAAACATAAATGAATAGAATGTGATGTCAATAAAGGCCGAAGAGCAACTTTTCGATGAAAAGTTTAGTCTAGAATAGTTTAGTTTGCGACTGTGAATCCGGTTTACAGAAAATATTATAATATGAAATGTTATATAGGCATTTACGATTTACATTATTACAATACGAATTAAGACGTCAGGCTTGTTTTTACTGCATAATGTTGAGCTATAGGTACGTTGGCAACTGGATCTTACGTAATTGGCGTCGCGTGACTTGATCGACGTTCATTCAGCCTCGCTACCAAATTCAGACTTCAATTTCTCTACAAACGTACGAAAATGCATTTACTTAGCTTTGCCATTACAGCGGTTTAATAAAACTATTATAAGAATGCTGATACAGATAGCCTATTATACTGTTGAGGATTTCATAGACGATAAAACGCGTGGATATAGCTACTCTACTACCTTACGCAAGACAGCAATGACAAAATTTAGCTAATTATAGAATCATATTTTAAAAGAGCAACCATAGAGTTTCCTGCTGGCAATTTTCAGTAGGAGCATTTTTCCGAACCACCTGTACAGTTGACGACTCAAAAACACTCGTTTACAAGTGTACTTGAATAAAGTATAATTTGAATTTACTTTAGTAAGTTTTTATTAAAAGTGGATGTACATATTCCTTAAAAAATATAAATGCTTTTCATTTCTAATGATAGACGACGACGATAGTCCCTAGACGACCTTTGCTTCAGGTGACTATTAAGAACCAAAGACAATTATTTTCGTTTTTTATTAAGAAAAACAGAGCAACAAATATCTCATAAATAAGATTATAAATCAGGGTTATTGGTTAAAAATAGTTTAATACATTATTTATTGTAACGTATTTGATATTGAAAATCAAAGATTTCAAAGTATTCCGCAATAGAACGTTAAATGGAGTGTATATTTTCGAAGTTTAAATGAATGTTGGACATAGCTAATAATACATGTTAGTGTAGATGTTGTTAGTATTTTATAGACTCACACATGCAAACGTATACCAGTTCAATTAGCCTCGCTCGACGTCATAATAAAGCTATTATAACGTTCTAGGAAATTTTATTGCTCTAATGATGACGGGAAATAAAAATAGATTAATGAAATTTATACTCTGTTGCGAAGTAGACTCCTAAAAATCATAGGGTTATTTTATTAGAGTAAAATGCGACAATAAAAAGAAAAAACATGAGACTATCTGTCTCTCTTTTTTATGTGTGATTAGACAAAGGTAAGTATAGTATTTATATGTGTTTCATTTTCGCTGCCATTATTTGTTGCGAGACTCTCACATACAGGCCTGCGTAAGACTCCCCTACTCTAGTATAATAAACTCTATTACAATAATACCTTAATACATTTATCAAAATAAAGAATTTACTTATTTTTCAATACACACTATCGTACATTTCTTTTGGAACTTTGTGACAATAGCGGTGACTATTTGTTATAGTAAATATAACATTTAATATAACAAGTTTATCAAAAAAGAAAAGCTTTTGGCAAAATTTCAAGTCCCTACTGTTAACCGTTGTAGAGTCCTCTTACCTGGAGCCTATCCTGGCAGCAGCATCAAGTAATGTTCATCATAAACGCATTGTCATCAGAACTGGACCAGTATGTAAAATTTCAGCCCAAACGGACACTGGGAGTTGGTTTAAATTTAACTTGTAGGATCTTTAACTTTTTGCAAAGTTAAATAAAAACTTTTAATTAAAAATCAACATTTATAAGTTGTTACATTTCTGATTCAGTATTGTAATTTTAACGCCAGATGCGCATAACAGGTGTTACGCGTTAAAACGTAACCACGTGGAATAAATAAATACATTATTTGTTTCGAATTGACAATATGCTGTTCGCTCTAACGGCTTTTACAGTTTCCACGGGCGATATTGGCGAGTTCAGAAGCAATTGCAAAAAGGTGTAAAATGCAGAGTACAGCGCAGATGTTCTAAGCACCAGGAGCCATCCTGAGGGTGTTCCTACTATATGTAAATCTACATCCACTTAATTGTTCAAATGCTAATTAGCTGATTACAAGTAACCCAGGGATTCTGTAGGAATGTGCTGGTTTCATCATGATTTTTTGCTATACCATAGAGCACCATTGACATATTGATAAAGTTCATAAGCTTTTATAGAAAACTAGCGGTCTTTCACGCGTTGCTGTGCCTCAGTCTGGTTTCGATTTCCACTCAAAAATAAAACTTTTACCGGCAATTCAAAATAATACTCCGATCGCCACCAAACTGGATTATCCGCTATTTCGGAGTGTATAAGAAACATACGTACATCACGATTTTGTCGTGGAAGCTATTCTCCTCGTGATGCATCGGTTTGGAGGCGAAACGATCGTAGAGATTGTCGTAGTGAGTATGTGTAGTGCTTCCTACACTTAGCATTATATAGATTCTCTTAAAAAACGCGGATGATTGCAAATTATTTCTATACATACATATCTACTTTCTCTTTTTTTTAGAAAACTCACAAGTGCCTTTCAAGATTTCCAACCAACAAATTTTTGGTTGAAATCGCGTTCTTTAACAATTTCGCTATTGGTTGGTTGGGAGATTGATTCTATCTATAATTTAAATAGGTACCGTCTTAGTTTTAGGAGCTATATAAATTTTGTAGGGAGAGTTAAAAATAGACACACCAGGTGACGCTTTGCGCTTGTTCAAAGTAATAAAAAATACCAAGAACCGGCAATAAAGACTAAAAATAAAGTATATTGATATTTATTAGTAGTTTTTAAATCAGAGTTAATGGTTTGTTTACTGCCCAGAGAGAATAAAGCAGCGTTTCTGGCTCTTTGATCAATTGTTAGACTGATCATAAAACAAATAAAATACTCCTAGAGGGCTCGTATAGAGAGTAGCTCATGTCGCTGTTAAATACCATGTTCTACAAATTGAGAAAAAGCTCTAAAAAAGCCGATAATAATAGATTAGTCTTATATCCTCTTATATTAAATATAAGATGATGAAGTACTCAAAACAAAAAATTAAACATTTTATCAGATAGATTTACTGAGCTAATAGAACCAATCTGCTAAATTAACAGTAAATGCTCTCAGATAGATAAATAATACTAAAAAATAATACCAAAATAAGTAACTTGATACTTTGGTTTTGGGTGACGAATAATTGGTAAATATATTACTTACATTTTAAATACACACTTAGAAACATAAATACACCCAGAGATCAAAACCAAGAAATTGTATTTAGAAAATCTTAACCTTCGGCGGGAATCACCACGATCCGCAAAACTGAAGGAAGCGTCACTTGTGCCAACGGACCAGCCACTACAATGGACGCAGCATTTAATATTAAGTACTAAAAATGCTTTACTCGATTTTTTTAAATCTCAGTATATGCTATAATTTAATCTAAGCTCGATCTAATTATAGAGATTTTACATTTTACAAAGCAAGAGTGAATAGGCATCTAGTCAACCGCGTTCCATCTCAGGTTGTATCATTGCTTACGATCAGTCAAGCGCTTGCCTAATATGCAATAAAAAAACATTTTACATTGAAGTAAAAAATAAAGACACGGCAAGTATCCAAATTCACAAAATTTCAAATTTCACAAAAACATCAAGTATATGAATATTACAAAAGGATAACACAGAAAATGAACTAAGAGTTACAAAAGCAGTGCATAACAAAGAATGTCACATAAAAGATTTAATCGATTTTCAAAATAAAATTGCGAAGCATCATAAAAAATTAAGAAAACGTCAAATACAAAGGATGATAAACAACAAACAAGTTTAACTAGGCTAATTAACAAAGTACCGCATCAAAGTAAATTAAAAAACAAGTACTAAAAACTACAGCCTAAAATCTTTATGAATTGAACTAAGAAATGAGCTGAATTGTTTCATCATCACAACCGACGACTTAATAATTCGACGAATGTCTGGCCCGTTGGCAGAGTTGGCAGTGATCGTGCCTTTGGCTCCGTGAGTCTCGGGTTCGTCATCTGCCAAGGACTAACATTTTCTATAAACAATTTATTGGTTTTTCGAGTCTGGTGCATATATATATATATATATTTATACATTTGTCTGTTTTCTGTCACCCATAACACAAGTATTAAGTTTCTTTGAAGACGGACATCATCATTCTCCTGCCCTTATCCCACTCTAAGCGAGGTCGGCGCAACATGTTACAAACATGTTGTCACGTGATTTGGCTAAGTATTTTACGACCGGCCACCTACCTGACGTCAACTTACCGTAGTCGCCTTTTACGACACCTCGGTAAGAACTGAGGGTTGTCTATTCTATGCAGATGGATACCACACGGCACATACCTTAGTCGCCTCTTACGACACCTCGGTAAAAAAGGTGGGTGGTCTATGCTATTCTGCAGGATACCACACGGCGTTTTCTTTGAAGACGGACAGCAGCGTTTTAAAAAATCGACTAAAAACAAAATCATGATTGAAATTAACTCAGCTCAACTCGTGATTGAAAGACTCCGGTACGAGTATCACTAAGTTACATCAAACATTACACGTATTGAAACTCCTGCATTTTGAATAAACAATAATTTGAATGATGAAATCTATGTGTCAAATGTATCCGAAAACTTGGACACATGTGACATGAAACAAATTGTCTAGTTAAATAATCCAACAGGGGAGTTGCAGGGTTGGGTGCTAGGCGCTGCTCCGAGGGAGTGATAGGGGGTAAATGATAGGGGGGGCATAGGGGGTAAGACGTGAATGGCGGAGGCAAGGTCACGGACATCGGAAGTGGGTTACGCGGCGTGCGACGCCACTATCGACCGCGCCTTACATTTACACTGTTATTATTTACAAGCGACATTGCGAATATTACGCCTGATTTCATTAGTATGGATCGTCCTCTTTTTACTTGTGTGCGTAGATATCTTAAAGTATCTGTATGCTGTTTAACTGCAATCCATTTGTACAATACGTATCAGAGATTTGCGAAACCATAAGGACAGTTACGAGGTTAGATATGACTATAGAAAATCAGTATAATTTGAGAAAATTAACTGAAAATAAATAAAAGTTAAATGAGAAATAATAAATTAAAAGGATATAGTTTTTTCTTGCTTGCATAAATGTTATTTAATTGTTATTTTCTTATAATATTTTACATAAGTTAGAATAATCTCTTTTACAAATAGTTTAAATTTAATTTGTATGCTGCTTAACGTATTAGGAATTTATTTCTTTATTAACTAAAGATTAAAGCCATTAAATTTCTTTCGATATCTTAGAAAGATTACTAAGCGATATCGTATAAAAAGTTAAAATGATTAATAAAACGAATAATAATACTAATTTTATCATGCATATATGTATATCAATGTTTAAATAAAAAGACAAGGAATATACGACTAATATTTTAATATTTTTCTAACAAAACAAAGTGTGTTTATTTTTATATGTTAACCTTAATAATTATATATGCTATTTTATGTAACAATAATGTTAATTATGTACGAATATAGACAGACCTTAACCCACATTTATTTAAAATAAACAAGAATTATTGTAAGTAATAGAATGCAAATGGCATTAAATTTTTATAGTTTGAGCACTTAATTGGAATAAAGTATCGAAAGATATTGTATATTGCACGGGTCATTTGCTTTGCATATGCAATTATACACTCAATTAATCGTATCGGTTCAATGGAATAACGTTTTCGTTACTTTTTAGTGTCCGTGAATTTTTTTGTTTTTCGTTTGTATATTACAGTCATGTAATCCAGGAATCACTGAAAAACGGGGACAAGGTTTCGTGATCATCATCATCATCCTCATGCCCTTATCCCACTCTAAGTGGGGTTGGCACAACATGTTATAATACATGTTGTCACATGATTTAGCTACGTATTTTAGGAACGGCCGCCTGCCTGACGTCAACTTACCTTTGTCGTATTTTACGACCCCTTAGTGAGAAAGAGGTTGACCTATTCTCCTCAACCGGATACCATACGGTTGGTCAACTTACCTTAATCGCCTTTTACGACATCTCGGTAAGAAATGAGACTGGTCTATGCTACTCAGCTGGATACCACACGGCGGGTCGATTTACCTTAATCGCCTTTTACGACACGTCGGTAAGAAATGAGGGTGGTCTATTTTACTCAGCCGGATACCACACGGCATACAAGGTTTTCGTGATATCGCCCCTAATTTCTTCCGTTTTCCGCTTTTTTTTCAAAAATCAATGTCAATGCTTGATATTTTTTGTCTTTTTCATATCAAACCTTACAAAAGTATTAGATACAATGTCGTGTAATAAAATCAAAACAAAATGATCTAAAAAACGTAATGAATTTTCTAAATATAACTAGTTAAATCGAGCTAGCGAACCACGGATCGCTAGCGCCACGTGTAACTACTAACTATCTGCTACAAGGCATTTAGCCATTCATTGTGACTTTTTTCCCTCGGTCGGAGAACTCGCGGCCTTGCGCCTACGTCGCATATCACGTCGAACGACACAGGCTAGGGTTGTCAGTTGGTTTTGTTACACGTGTCACTCTGTAGACGTTTACAATTTTATAATGGTACGATGGAACTCTTGGTATCGCGCGGGGCATAGGGCTGTGGTAAAGACTTTTTTATATCTGGAAAACCCCTTATGGGTACCGCCTTCCGTAGGGACGGTTATTATCCGATGTTATGCAAGAAAAGTAAGATGTCGCTCCGCAACAAAGTGACACTCTACAAAACTTGCATAAGACCAATAATGTCCTATGCGAGCGTTGCGTTTGCGCACGTTTCAAAGGTCAGATTGCTCAGGCTCCAAAGACTTCAGAACCGATTTATGCGGACAGCCACTGGGTGTCCGTGGTTCATGCGGAACGTTGACCTCCATAGAGACCTCGATCTCCCTACCATTACTCACCTCTTTAAACGTTTTTCGAAATCTTACTTCGAGAAATCTGAGGTACACTCGAACCCTCTTATTTCAGTTGCTTCTAACTACATCCCAGTTAGGTCCGACCATCGAAAATATAGGCGTCCAAAAAGCGTCTTGTATGACCCCGACGATCAAATAACGATCGCCAACACAGATACACGTAATACACACACACAGCGTCTTCGCCGGCGAAGACGAGGTCCCAGTTTTCTGACGTCGGTCGGTCGTGGCTTCTCGCCACCCTTCCGTCGCCGCAATGACTAATCTAAGTCATACCATCCACTACACTACACGTCGCCCTAAGCCGTGGTCCGGCCTCACAGGAGGCACCCTTAGGACGACGTTCCCCGACTTAAGTAGAGCTTCTGTGCTCTACTCCCTGCATTTCGCAACCTCGGCGATGCTTCTGCGCTCGCCCGTCCCGCCCGGTGACGCTGTAGAAGCCATTAGGGCTAACAGCATACAGTCAGTTCGAAAAAAAAAGGGACGGTTATGTAGGACTTCCGTCGACTACAAACCTGATAGTCGTCCTGACAGTGTCGTCAGTCCCTGTTCAGTCGACTATCAGTCGTCCTGATAGTCGACTGAATAGGGTAACGTGTACATTGCACTCATTCTCTCTCTCACTACCATTCACTTTTCTCGCTAGCATCAGCTCACTGCTGAAGAGTGAAGAGTCTCCTTCGAGTCGGGGTCTGTAGTATGGCCTAAACTCATTCTCAACTCATTAACGTTAATATTTATCCATCCTTTACGTACATTAGGTACAGTAGCATGCGGGGTTTTGGACGTAGTCTCTAAACCCTTCTCGTCTGCTGCAATATACTAATAGGTAAAAAACATTTGTACAAATATTTTAAATACAAAAGTCTGTCTGTCTGTTTGTTGCGCTTTCACAGTTAAAACCCGTAAGAGTAATGTAATGTTGACTTAATTGAGTACAATTAAAGCTTACATACTGGGCTAAAATGTGGGATAGAAAAACTCCCGTAATTCCTTAGGGGAAAGGTTAAAAACACATACATAATTGAAGATATTGTGACATTTAACTTGACCGCTACTAAGTCGCAAGTACCTACAGTTAATTGAAAATATTTTTAATAACACCCACTTTAGACTCAATCAGTATGTGATAGAGAAAAGATAGATTATAATTTTATCACAACGCTTTATTTTTAAGTAGTTACAGCCGGTTACACTCTGCGGTGGCTCAATCTGAAATTTCCCGTTCTGGTGGAAACATTTTATTGAAATAGTTCAGGGTTTTTTTTAACGACGAACTGGCCATAATTGGGGGTCATACAGAGAAAATCACTACAGTTTCTTGCTTAAAGTTCATGTAGATATGAAATAAACGTATATTTATACGGAAACATTTTACATTACCTGTCTAAGGTGTTATTTCATACTATGTTACTTGTACAGTTTTAACGCTGAGTACGAATGAGTGTTGCCCTTATTAAAATATAGCGTAATTCATAAATTATCGATCTATGCTTGTTATAAAACAAAATCACCAAAAGCTGTATGTCTATATGATATGATTTTCTCAAAATCTACATACGTATAGACCATAAAGAAAGATAATAATAATAGTAAATAAATGTATTTGCAACTTATAATATATATCAAGTGTATCAAAGTGGTCTATAAGTCTATGTTATTCTGAAACAAGATATTACGTAATAGACACTTTTTTTATTAGTGTCAATAGAATGCTACAGATAAAGAAACTAGCAAAATTAAGAATTAACATTTGCTATTATGGTTTATGAAGATCTTTTTGAATCCGGCAAATATTCGGTGTTAGAATTAATCTTACAAGCACCTAATTAATTTTAATGAAACTTCACTAACAAAGAAATCTTCTATAGCTAATTAAATTTTATCTAAACATAGATAGCGTGTTAGTCTAAAATTCAGGTTTTCGTAAATCTGCATTAGGTTTTTTCTAATATTATTTAAACATTAAAATTATAACCAGACATCTTATGAGGTTTTATTTTATTATTATATTTCTGTTCTCTATGACAATATTTAAATATCTTTAGGAATTAAGAAAGACAAATTATGTGTTGTTTTAATTTATTTGCGTTGCTAAAATAAAAATAAAACACTATGTAGCTTCAGATTAGTTGTATCTATTTTGATTTCTTGATATATTCGGTTCCCAGATTTTTCCATTACCATTGCTGAGCCTTCTTATGACACTGATATGATGATTGTTAAGCAATTTTCCTGTACATCTACTACTTATTTACGTTGTACAATTTCGACGCATTCAAGTTAAGATGAAATGCCGTGTGGTATCCGGCTGATTAGAATAGACCACCCTCATTTCTTACCGAGGTGTCGTAAAAGGCGACTAAGGTAAGTTGGCGTCAGGCAGGCGGCCGGTCATAAAATACGTAGCCAAATCATATGACAGCATGTTTGCAACATGTTGTGCCGACCCCACTTAGAGTGGGATAAGGGCAGGAGAATGATGATTTTTAATCTTTATTAATAAAATGTTGGTGAACAAACAATAACTATGTTCTTTATGCTATGACGAAAAACACTCAACAAATTGACAATAGAGTTTCATAAATGATATATTCTATGATGATATCGAGTAGTTTTATTGTTAACCGCCGTGAAATAGGTAACAAAAAGTACTGGGGAGGTTACACAAACAGCAGAATGAACGTGTGGTTCAAACTAGATAATTGGCTTGAATTTTTAACGACTTAGTCACGACTGACAACTTTGTGACTCACATTCTCCGTGGAAAGATCACGAGATGTTTCCTTGTCGTCTTATAATATTATAATTCTTACGTAAAACATGTTCCGAGTAATCATTATAATTGCCGTTCGTATTTATTTCTAAAATACCTAGCATGAAGTTATAGAGTATAGCATATATTTTTTAAAAGTGAAGTACTTATAGGAGAGCATATTATTGTGTTAGAGAAAAGTTTGGAATCTTAAAATTTGTTTATTTTGATTTTCGGAGATTTTTACATAGCGAAAATACTAACTCCATAGTAACTACAATCTAACCTTACTTTCTACAACTAATACCTACATAAACCACATTGTAAAGCAATTTCGCTTCCCCTGAATTTAGAGAAGCCAAAATGTTATTAAAAGTGGAAAAAATTAAAAAACATGAAATACTGTTCGATGACACCGCATTCCACAGAATACGGATATGCCACCTTTTTTCAGCAAATAAGCAAAGCTATTAAGTGAAATGTGTTAAGTGTGGATTCAGAAGCAACATGGTGCTGTAAATCCCCCTAAGAAATATGTTTCCAAAACTGGACTTTTATAAGACGAATAGAATAATAATAATGTATACCCGATACAGAAACTAGGTATAAAAGTGATACAATAAAGTCATTTCAATAACGAATCACGAAACTGTCATATTTCATTAACACCTCAAAAGAATCTTGCGCGTTGTTATTATAGTAAGAGATATGTTTATTTGTTTTAATTTACATATTACTGTAATAATGAAATACCAATTGCGTTGACCTCTTCGTCCCTTGTGGAAATGCTACAGACCGTATCACTTTATTATTGAATTTTGCGTTGTAGTCGTTTTTTTTAGTTCCAATGTGTACTGCTGTAGAAGGCGTTAGGTCTAAAACCATAATTCGACTGTGAACCGGCAATATGTGCTATCTAATTGAAGCCAAATCACTTTTTAACGGCATTGGGTACTGCCCATCATTTACCGTATCAACATGTATTATCTACTATAAAATTTGTAAATAAAGAAACATATATTTAAAGTGATTTTTTAGTTCAAAAAAATTAATGCGAATTAATAATCACGTTTTTTCTTCGTCCTGAAAAATTGATAAAAATAAGATAGGAGACAATTTGCCAGTGCACAGTGGATGTAGTCATTTCCAAAAACTTGATGTTGCTTTTATTAATCTACTACTGTATCTACTATAATACTGTATCTACTGTACTAGACGATATTATAATCTATGTTTGTTAACAATAGTTAATACAAAATTGTAATATTTATTTTTTAAAAGAGTGGCCGCCGAGTTTCTTGCTGGTTCTTCTCGGTTAGAGCACCTTTCTGAACCAGTTGTAGCTTAAATTTAATTTTAATTTGACGATTCAAAAGTGCTTGTATAAGGCCAATTTGAATAAAGACTTATTTGAATTTTAATTTGAATTTGAATCTCTTAATGGTTCCAACACTTTTAGTATCAGGCATTTACTTATACCTAATACAGAACAAGTGTTTGACCTTGTAGTATAACAGTTCTTATCAACACTACAACCGAACACCATTCGATTGATAAGAATCCGATCCGACACGCTCTAATTTAATGACTATTATTATCACAAAATAATTTCCTAAAATAACCCTCGATGTAGTAATAGAATATCGGACAAAATTAATAACCTTTTTGTTATAGCCAAGGTCACTGACGTTTTCTGACTACGCAAGTCTAGAAAGGCTATTTGAGTAATGCACAGATATCTAAAAGAGTTACTAAAAATTTACATTTCAAATTGTTTAACCTTGTGCCTAATAATAAGTCATATAATTACTGAAGCTAAAACATGCCCTCATAAAAGTTTTTAAGATTTGAATATTTATCCTACGGTTCTACAACAACGTGATTTTGACTGATTTTAGTTTCTGTTACTTTCGTGAATTTTATTATATAAAGGGAAAAGTTCGGAATTAGGTATTAAAAAACATATCATTCATCATCATTCTCCTGCCCTTATCCCACTCTAAGTGGGGTCGGCACAACATGTTACAAACATGTTGTTACATGATTTGACTACGTATTTTATGACCGGCCGCCTGCCTGACGTCAACTCACCTTAGTCGCCTTTTACGACACCTCAGTAAGAAATGAGGGTGGTCTATTCCGATTCTATTCCGATACCACACGGCGTCTATTCATCTGGATACCACACGGTGTCATATCATTGTAAATTCATATATTCGTATATAGAAACAGATAAATTAATACAAAGAAGTGAGCCGATATTTATTTTCCAATCAGTCTACAATAAACTTTTTTGAAAATATGGTAAGTAACCCTTTTTGTACAAATCCAAGTAAATTTGTAAACAAGTACTTTTGAATCGTCAACTCTACTGGTGGTTCGGAAAGTTGTTCCTACCGAGAAGAGCCATCAAGAAACTTGGCGGTTTCTCTTTTCAAAGTATAAGTTTTATTACTAGTACATTTAGTCATTACTGATTTATACAGGGCCGAAGAGTAGCTGTGCAATCGTGCCATATAAGTAATCCTCAACAGTATAGTGGGCTTTCTGTAAAGAGGCTATATTTTTATCAGTGTTTTTTAAAACTGCTGTTATATGGTACACGATACTGAATAGTATATATCCATCATCGAGTGACTTTCGTACAAATAAACTAAGTTGACACTGAAACGCATATTCACGGTCTAATAACACGTACAGGTTTCCCTGAAATGCGCGTGCTAAGAGCAGTGTTTGCGCAGGTGCGTCCAGCATTCTTTGTTCATCGCATTATCGCCTCATGCACAACCTCTCAGTGGAATGCTGACGATCTTTACTAACCACTTTTTATCCTTACACGACATGCAGGATTATTAGAGACCAGTTAACGTCCAACTAATGTGGAGCACACAAAAAGTTCATAATTAATGTTACGATGTCTTTACCATGTAGATTGAAGTCAAAGAATGTAAGTTGTTTTTAAACGATGAATTTTGTAGTTTGCTAGGAGGCTTTCTATATTGTTTCAATAATATTAAATCCAACTACAAGTCATATCCACCGAAAAGGTAACGATATGGATGATCATAGTGCAGAATTGTTATGATTAGTAATATTCTTGCAATAGTAAAAAATTATTAAACGAGCAACACTAAATGTAAATTCACGCAATTCTCAAACATCAACGAGTTATTTTCAATTTACTAAATTTATCGAAGACATAGAGTTTTTATACTAGAGTAGGGGGAGCTAGCCTAAAATGTGTCCATCGAAAAAAAAGAGTAAGCAAATGAGGCTTATTACCTGGCACACTTTTTCGCGCGCCTGTAGTGAATAAACGTCACTTACTGATAATATGTTGAAAGCTGACCAAAAATAACAATCGGTAAGATCAAATTGCAGTAAAACTGAAAATATATAATTATAAATTAAAGACTCAAACTAATTATTTCAAAATTAAAATGATAAAATAAATTAATTTGAGCAAATGACCTGCATTGTGTGTGAAAAACGTATAAACATTTTGAAGGTGTGCTAAAAAATGTTGAAAGTATAAAAATTAAGAACACAATATGAAAATTTATCTGCGCATGTGTGATTAGACAAAGACTTTTGAGATGATTTCACCTATCATAATTAACAGCATTCCCCGAAATTTGAAATTTTTGTTATTTATGTCAGTATCTCCTTATGAGACTTGTAAAGGGCTATTCATTTAGCGGTATTCTTATTTTAAAAGTTATATTATTAGTCCATAGATATTATAGGAATAATAATCAAAAAGGGGATCCAGACTATTAGTCATTTATGTACCACGTAATGCCTACCAAAACTTTATAGTAATGAATAACGACAATAGGAATTTGCGCCGCGTATATTGTATGCTCAATTACTAAGTTATATTATACACACGAATAAAATCTATTTATAACGTAGACGTCATCCGTTCCACATTCTTATCTCGACACCAAATGTGGCTCATGCAAGGATCTTTAACAGATGTGAAATACGTTAAAGAAAAAACTAAATATTTAATAAGGGAAATTAAGGATTCTAATAATATGGACATAATATTTGATATTAAGAGATATTTTGAAATATATATGTTATACTTTAGCATCCTATGCTTATAATCATTGTTGCAATAGACTATTGTTAAAGAGCCTTTGCCCGTTTGATTCCTTTTAAAAAGTATATCTTGCGGTAGACACAATATTTCAATTCATGATTGTCCATTTTTAATATAACGTATGTGCTATTACATGCGTCATTACATAGAAAATGTTTCATCACGTAACCATTCTTAGCATCACACACTTGACTCTATATAGTGGAAACTCATACGCAACAAAACCATGACACGGATGATTTATAGAAAGTGCAAATGAGTTCCGGATGCTCATAATATCGTTCGGATAACAGGAAAACAAAAGATAGTTCATAATTTAAGAATTTGGATAATAGTAAATATTATTCATAGTTTATGTTTAGTTATCGGCAATACTCTCGTGCTATGTTATCCCGACTAACTTTGTCTATCCGAGGTCCTTATTCGTAAGCTCATGGAGCTATGTGACTAAAGGGAGGTCAAAGAAAGGGAAAAGAAATGGTTACATTGTGTGAAATATGACTTGTTCATAAAAGTAGTAGCGCCATAGTTGACGAATAGGAGTTAATGGAAGCGAAAGAAATGTTATGCCGACCTGATATAAGGGCAGGAGAATGTTGAATCAATTTTGGGTGTTTCGACAATTGGACGCAAAGTCATGGGAACAACTAGTTTCGTATACATTGAAAGTTTAATTTTATTTATATACCGTTTTGTCTATTCTAGCTCGTCCAATGATCTCGGCGAGCCTCCCCGGCGAGGCGCTGGTCCAGCTGGGGCAGCTACAGCTGAGCCACCTGTATCCGTCGCCGACGATGACCCCGGAGTTCCTCGCGCCACCGCCGCGGCCCTACCCGCGGTACCCGGCGCGGCGTCCGCGGGACCACATGCCCGCACCACCTGCGCCGTCCTTCGCGCCGGTGCCTACCGCGTACACACCGTTCCTACCGCACCCGGCCAGCTACGCGCCCTACCTGTACAGACCGCGCGCGCCGCAGTCCTCGTACCCGATACGTCCGCGACCCTCGTCCGGATTCGTGCCACCACCGCCGGCGCCACACTCGCCGCATTCGCCACCAGTTTCAATACCAGCGCCTCAGCCACCTCCGAGAGAGGTATATATTGATATTGATTTCAAACATAAAAAAACGGGTCACATTGCGACAAAATCGAGTTATAGTACCCGGCAATAAATAATGCACATCGAGAACTTAGAACGAAACAGCCGGCCAATTCGGTTATGTAGAGCGCTGTCACTGTCACACTCGGGTTCGTCAGTCTGTGCGACATAGACAATGTTCTATGAAGCAGAATCTAGCCAATTTCTCTCTCTGAGCCTCGATGTGCATTATTTATTGCGTACTATACCTTTGTATAAGGTACGACGTTCGGCAGAGTTGCATCCACCGTGGTCACGAACCATCAATTCGTGGTAAAGGTAACTCGATTTTTTCGCAATGTGACCCCTATTTGTATATATCAATAAGTATGAATCGCGAAAGTTTAAAATCTACCAATGATTTTAAACATCCACTGCTGGGCATCCACTGGATCCAGGCGGCGCAAGATCGTGTGGTGTGGCGATCCTATGAAGAGGTCTATGTCCAGCAGTGGACGTCCATCGGCTGAAGAAGAAGAAGAAGACTGCTGGGCCTATGCCCAGCTACTTCCGCTCTCCGTTTTTTCGAGCGAAGAATTGGAGCTAAGATCTACCACGCTGCTCCAATGCGGATCGGTAGGTTATAATACATATCCCTAGAATTCTCTAGAGATATGCATGTTTCCTCATGATGTTTTCTTTCACCGAAAAGCGTGTGATCAATTGAAATTATCAATACATCTTGAACGCTTAGTATTAATTTGCCCGGAGTCCAAAATGTTGTTTTGTGACAAACTGCAATAAAACGTAATTCTATACCATAATTTGTAAGAGGATAAAACACTAGTTTCTTATATAATTTCGTAGCGTGTAATAAAATTTATACACCGAGTTAGCATATAGGGTTAAAAAACTATTTTTATTTCTGAAACAGAATATTGTTTTATTGAGAGTAAATACTTAAGCGCTTAATTTGGTGCGAACCAGATCGCGGGTTCGACTATTTTTAAATATATAGCATTTGTAAAAGTTTGGATTAGAAAGGCCGTTAGGTAAATAAAAGAGTACTCGGAAAACCGCGATCGGCGTACCGTAGTTTCAGAGATAATTGATTAGATACCACTTATCGCTGTTGTTGTTTTCATGTCAGCTGAATTAAAAATATTTACTTTAACTACATGCTATTACTATGGCAATATATTGTGTGGAAATAGAGTTTGATACGCTTTATAATAAATAATAAATATATGGGACAACTAGGTACACACACGGCCGTCTGTCTCCGAAGTAACTTAATACTTGTGTTATGGGTGGCAGACGACCGTTAAATATACATATATACGCCCGGTCTTGAAAACTAACAATTGTTTTAAAGAAAATTTTGGCCAACGGTGGGAATGGCACCCGCCATCCGCGGAGCTGAAGGTAGGGTCACTGTCAATATTGAAATGCAAACTATTCTATATTCAAGCCAGAAAGATATTGCGCGGTTGCTCTTTTCAAAATATAATTTTTAGTTTAATAGTTATATTTCGTCAAAGCCACGTGTACGATCGAAAAGTAGCTCAATCTACGCATTTTTATCATTTATGCAATATCACTCAATGGAGTCAATAAGAATATTGAATCAGGTAATATAAAGCCCATATAATAATTTCTATAAATAGTATATTATGTAAAATTATAAAATTTAAAAATATTTGTTATTAAAAAAAAATGATGACCTTGAAAATTCAAGTTATCTGTCACGTCAACTATAAATTGATGCAATTAAAATGCCTATCAATAGGAATTTAAAGTTTATCTATACGCAAAATATAAAATTATGGCCAACAACTTTGAGATATTTTATACATTCCATTAGTTAATGAGTCTGTTTATGTTTTTTTTTTAATTTAAATGTCCCAGAAGAACTGAAAATATACACAATCTAGTATTATATGTTTACATCATTCTAGTGGTCACTATTTTTTGTAATTCGTCCCTTATTTATAGGGACTGTAATAAAGAATACCTTGAATCATAATTATAAAAATTTTTGACCCTAAGTAAGACTATTTTTTTTTATTAGTTTTAGCGGCCTAAAATCGAGTCCTTAAAAAATAGAGTGAGACTAGAAAAATAATATTAATCTCTTCTCAATTTGACCACTTAAATAACGAATACCTTGAATCATTAATAATGCATATGGATATTCTGTAAGACTATTTTTTTCATTAGTTTTAGTAATGGCCTGGAATCCATGACATCAAATGGAGTCGGATTTTCGTACTCCTCCATCGCATAATTTTTGTAAAACTCTGTACAAAGTTTTTGCTTCACGTCCTAGTATATAGGTACTATTTGCAATGTTTTAGACTGTACAACGTGTGTGCCTATGTTATTTATGAATAAAGTGAAAAATAATAATACTCATGACGTTTCAGGAACCGCCAACATCTCCTGAAAGAGGCGCACCAGCTCCATACTTCTGCCGGGGAGCTTTAATAAGATTAGAAGACGGCACGTTCCGACGCGTAGAAGAGATGCGTACAGAAGACTTCGTGATGAGTGCAGACCGAAGTGGAGACCTTGCGTTAACTCAGTGCACGCTCCTACGGCTCGATGAGCGAGGAGACCGTCTTGCACTCACCCTCACATATGACAGAAATCGTTTACAGGTTAGCAAATTAACACAGCTATTAATTAACAAAAACAAGCGTAGAATTTTATGCTGTCTTGTGAGGGCTATAGATATGGGAATAGCGTCCCTGTACCGAAAAACGCAGTGCTAGTAGATTCCCTACTTGGATCCCCAAGTAGGGAATTTACTAGCACAGAGGACCTTAGCGGAAAATTTCTGGAATCAAGTGACACAAGTCTTAGATCAACTGTGGCCATCCATTAATGGAAAAAAGAAAGAGCCAAGCTTGTAGCAAACTCTGATCTCCCTTATTCAGATTTAAATAATTCAGATGTAAACAAAATTCCTTGTGTTTTCTTTTGACCCAAGGAAACTTCTTAATATAATAAAACTTTTTTTGTAACTGAAATTTGTAGTGGCTTCGTCGAAATGATTTGCCAATTATCCTTCTGGCTACTTATGAAATTAAAACTACAGAAGTAAAAAAAATATATTTTTACCAAAAACACTGAAAATTTTTGAAATTATACGTAGGAAATCACAGTAATCTTGTGCTGTCAATTTTTTTTAACCTTTTAAGAATTTAATATTATTTTTTATTTCAAACTGCGCTCGATATTTACTCGGCGGTATTATTAAGCTTAAAAATTAAATAAAATTAAATTTTTCGCCAAATTTTCTTCTCTCGAGTCATGTTTTCAGATGGCCACGAAAGGATTTTAATTTTAGCTTCTTTAAAAGAAGACTGTGTTATGTCACTACGGTCTACTTTCGTAAAGTTACACTAAGTAGGGCAGCTAGCCTAAAATGTGTCCATCGAAAAAATAGAATGTAAACGAGGCATCTTTTTGTCTTTCTTTTTATGTGTGGTTAAACAAAGATTAGTAGGGTCTTTTATCTTCGCTCTGCACCGAAAATATAGGCGTCCAAAACGCGTCCTATATGACCCTGACGATCAAATAACGATCGCAAACACAAAAACACGTAATACACAGCGTCTTCGCCGGCGAAGACGAGGTCCCAGTTTTCTGACGTCGGTCGGTCGTGGCTTTTCCCCACCCTTCCGACGTCGCAATGACTAATCAAAGTCATACATCAGCCCTCCACTACGCGTCGCCCTAAGCCGTGGTCCGGCCTCACAGGAGGCACCCTTAGAACGACGTTCCCCGACGCTAATAGAGCTTCTGCGCTCTACTCTCTGCATTTCGCAACCTCGATGATGCTTCTGCGCTCGCCCGTCCCGCCCGGTGACGCTGTAAAAGCCGATAGGGCTAACAGCATACAGTCAGTTCCAAGAAAAAAAATTCGCTTTCTTATTATTTATTGGACACTCGCACTCACAGGCCTGCCCGCTCTATCTATAATATTTCTAAGGCTACTTTATTGTGAATGAATATTATATCTACTGAGGCATCAATTATATTTACAGGTGGAGTTAGAGTCGACAGTCGATCACCCATTCTTTGTTTACGGAAGAGGTTGGGCGTCATGTAAACCGGAGCGTACGTTGGCGCGATACGGTTTGCACGTACAAAGGTTGCAAGTGGGGGACGTTTGTGTATCTTTGGTTTCGCGGAAACACACAACACCCACCACTACAACCGTGGGCCCGAGTCTCACAGCCGCACCTCCACAGACACATCCAGAGAATCTAAGTGTCAAAGAAGATGCCCGCAAACGACGCTGGTCAGCGTCCGATGTCATTGACGATGGACCGCCTTTGAAGAAACGTTGAAAGATCGCGTTCGCCGTCGCTTCGATTCAAACAGGAATCAGGTTGATTCGTTCTTATACTAACTATCTCGTAACATGGTACGATATAAATTCCAATGTTTATATCGAAAGCTTTTAATGCAATACTTCTTTTGTATCGAACTCTTTAAAACATTTGCTTTTTCAAGGTTTTATTAAGCTCGCAGTAAACCGTAACTATATACAATTGAATTCTAAAATTACTTCTAAAACTTTTTTATTTTACCTTAAATCGTCGTTTTTAATGTGTGTAAAATGCACAAATAAAAAGTATTCGATGCCATTATATGTCTAAATATATTAAGGCCCCCATATCGGGCGACCTTAATATAATTCGTTTATCTTGAGCAGTTTTGCTATAAAGTAAGTATTGCATGAAGCAACGGATATCTTTTACGAGCTCATAAAATGTACTAGAAATATAGATCGCCCAGTGATTTAAATATAGGAAAGAAGAAAGAAATATCTTAATTCCTTTCTTTCTTTCCATTTTATAGATGTTTGTACGTATGGTTTAAAGAAGTTTACAGCGGTCGTCAATACAGAATCGTACGCTTAATATTCTATTCGAGAAACTAGGTGCTTTTTTCAGTCGGGTGCTTCTATACGCGTTTGTGTAAAATATTGTAAATATATAACTTAGGTACATTCACACTGTGTAAGCGTAATGTTTTTAAAATTTCTGAACTATCTCATTAGTAGCTGGCAACATCACTCACTTATTATATAGAGTGGGTGTTTAAAGAAATCTTTCGTGCGTAATGAATTTTATCCATAGAGTTTTTATATATATGTACTAGAGTAGGAGAGGCATAGACAGGACTGTAAGTAAGAGTGTCACAATAAATAATGAGAGGGATGATGCAACTCGTATATTTCTCTAATAATTGTCTAATCACACAAAAAGAGGGACGGATAGATACAGTCTCATTTGCTTTCTCTTTATTTCTCTTTGATGTAATAGAGCAATTAAGGCTGACTTTTCCACTCTAGTATAATAATTTTATTATTTTATAGCGGATTAAAGTCAAAGCTATATCAATATTTCTTGTGGCAACATTTTACGAACACGGTTACGGTTTAACGGTACGGTCCGACAATGTGAAGTGAAGTGAATTATTTAAACGGTACATACAAATATAAATAAGTAATTTATAAATCTTTCGTCCGAACTGATACTGTCATTTCTTTTTACGATACTTCGTTTGTAAATTAAAAGAACAGTGGCACTATTTGCACAACGTATCGTATTATTATTAGGCGGTATAATTATCATCCTTCGCTTTATAATACATGAAATCAAATTAAAAAATTATCAAGCCCCGTTTCTCATCAGACGATCGTCCACTGATGAAAATAGGCATTTATTCATCTATTTTTATTTTAGGCGGTTTCCCGGTTGCAGAGAGTTAGATTTAAGTGAAAAGCTACCTGCTATTTTTTACGCACATAGCGGAATAACTTTACCAAAACTGTGTTTTCTAAAACGAATAGATTATGCGAACACCTCCAAAGTCTGCAGGAATTATTTCATAGCGTTTGAGCTATGAAAAAAATCCTGTATCTCACTAAAATTATTCGTTATTCAATTAAACTTTCAAACAAGCGCTTTTGCATCGTCAACTTTTATGTTGGTTAGGAAAAATGTTCGTATCAAGAAGAGATAGCAAGAAACTTGGGAGTTACTCGTATTAAAATATAATTCTTATTTTATATCTGAGCGTAGACCAGCCATAGATAAAACATATTGCCATCTCTTACTACGTTCGTTATAGTCAAATATTTAAATCATTTCTCTTGTCTGTGGATCATATATATAAAAGCAATGTCGGTTCGCACGATTTCTAAATATGTTGCCAGTTACAACTTACATATTGAAATCACTATCATTACGCAACTCTTTAAAAAAAGCTCTCGATTATGCTCAATAGGTGCTAATTATTTTGCTACAAGATACCTACATATAAGTGTGGTGTGAACATCGAGGTAAATATATTTACTGGAGAATTCTATCCATTCGATACCATTTAAAAATGAATACCAAAACTTCAACCTGCTTGCCAATAACGTTATGATCTCGCATCTAACAACTTCGTAACACTGAGGTATAACTATGTAGATTGTAATTTTGCTGATCTAAATAGGTTTTTATTTCAAGAAACATGAAGAAAAAATAATTTGAAAATATATATATATATATTTGAATATCATTATTATTAATTTAGCAAACGGGCAATGGTTAACCAAATTTGTTGAATTTTTTATATTTATCTTTTAACGTAGCCAAAAAAAGACCTAACCTTAGAAAAAAATCAAACAAACATGTATAAGAGTGTAAAATGCTATATGGTAGTATAAGATATATCAGCGATTATCATCGTGAGCCCTTTTCCCACTCTAAGTGGGGTCGGCACATCATATTACAAACATGTTGTCATATGATTTGACTACGTATTTAACGACCGGCGCCTGCCTGACGTCAACTTACCTTAGTCGCCTTTTACGACACCTCGGTAAGAAATGAGGGTGGTCTATTCTATGCAGCCGGATACCACACGGCTAAAATGTTGTATGGTAGTAAAAGATGTATCAGCGATATATTTTAAAATTTTAAGAAAAATAGATTTGGATGAGTGCTTATTTAGAAGTTAAAATTATTTACAACAATAAGGAATTGTGTTCTCCAGTATATATAAATTACCTCAATGATTTTGTAAGAATATCTATTCTCTTAGTTTCAGATTGTAACGTCTATGTGTATAAAAGTTATTTACTTTTGCGACCAAAGTTAAACTATGTTTTGGGAAAATATTACATTACAAAACTTTAGCTTCGTTGCAAATAATTTCATTTGTTTAGTAAACATAAATAATAAAGTGCACAAACATTTAACAGATCTTAATGTAGGTTAGATATTGTGATAAATAATGAGATTTTAAATCTACTGTTATAGCATTGCATGTCAAAAAAACAATGGTACATTGAATTATAGTAGGATAATGATGTACTATATCTTGACTGAATGTAGTTTTTGGAATTAATTAATTATTACTTTCGAGACGAACCTCGATCCTATCATAAATGAATTTTCATCGATTCCGTGAGTCAACATTAAACAACAAAAACCAGATAATCCGTTATTAGGTAATTATTGAAGTCTCCTGTTATACGCGGAAATTTTTAGTATCGCACAAATGCAACTATAACAATCTCTAATTAATTGAGTTGAAATGCTTTGAGGTCTATTCCAGATATTTTAGCAGTTATACTATATATTTATATTATATACTAGCTCTGCCAACAACCGCTTCGCCCGCGTGGAATTCAGTGATTTACAAAACTTTTCCCGAATTTTCGAAATGTTGATCATAAAAGTAGTTATTGTGAGTTAACCGTGAGAGATAGAGACAAGCTAACGCGGATTTTTTTGTTGTATTTTTAAAGATCTACAATTCTCTAGTACATTACTTTAGCGTATCTCTGCTGGTTTACCGAGCGTACGCGACTAACGCTCCCAGCAAGAAAGTTTTTTAATAACGGCGTAATCTCTTCAACACAATTTACATAATACTGATATGTACTATTAACGTAAACTATCCGGAAGTATGTCACCACCAAAAGATAGTGCATATCTTTTGGTGAAAACCGAACAAAAATCCGTTCAGAAGATTTTGAAAAAATCGACTTTGTTTTATACTAAGTATAGATAGTACCTATCCGCATGTTTCAATCTGCAAGTGCAAAATAAGGCATCTTCAATAATCTTAGATAATTTCTTAATCTACTTTCCCAAATGAAGACAACGCTTGGGCATATCCGTATTTTTGTCTAAAATTGTGTAAATTCATTGTCTTTTTAGTAAATTAGATACGTGAGGTTCTTAATTATAATTTAGAGATCTTTAATTACGGGAATCGAAAAGGTCATTTATGATACGATCACGATGCTACGTTTAAGTATTGTAAAAATACACAAAGCAGTCATTGGTTTTGTTGTTTCCGTGGTTGTGACTGCAGACATATCTATACGATGCGACGATCATCGCATATTTCTTACGATCGATAATTGTGCGGACATTATAGTCTCCTATGAAGGAATCTTTCTTGTTGAATGATTATGTCTATAGCTGATGCTGTATATTAATAAAGAGTGGTACCGATGATATGACATTACTTTGGCATAATTCAGTCTTCTTAAATATCTTTTAAAATACATATAGTTTCGAACAAAATAAATATAATTTAATTGAGATCTGACTTTTTAGTAAGGTTGACTGACCTGGCGCGGCGCACTTGTTAAGAAACTGGTGAAAACAAATATTTTTATGTCTTTCGCACTTGTTGTCACACACTCTCTCGGTCAAGGTTACGCATTAGATACGAAATGGAATGGAATGGGGTACAGTCATTCACCCTTCTATATCATGTGTGTGTAAAATAATTATTGTGGCTGAATTACTTCACTAAATTAACTGATTTTCTTTATGTAGTCTGCTAAGGTGTGTAGGTACCTGGAATTAAAATTAATGTCGTATAGCCGGTATCACCTGTATACGTGCTTTATATTTGTATATCGTGTATGTTACGTTATAGATACACATTGTGCTTGGATTAGTATGAGTAGGCTTTTGTGGGAGATCAGATAATTTTGACCTTTCACAAATTGATTTAAGCATTGCGAGCCAACAATATGTTTCTAAAATCTAGCATATACGTATATTTTCAATACAAATTTATTTTTTTTGGGCCATGTATAATGTTTTGCTCAAATCTAAATAATCAATCATTGTATTATACAACATTTAAGCGTGATTCAAAGACAATTTAGGTAATTTTTAACATCCATAAAAAACCGAAGGAATGTATATATTTGTTTGATATGAATACCAAGTTTTAAACAACATCACACGATGATTTTGAAATCGTACATTATAATAAAAATCTAGAAATTTTTGATACAATATCTCAAGAATTTAAATTATAGTACCCGGCAATAAATAATGCACATCGAGGCTTAGAGACATGCAATCGGCTAGTTCTGCTGACAGTGACAGCGCTCTATGAAACCTAACTGGCCGGCTGTTTCGTTCTAAACATCGATGTGCATTATTTAATACCGGGTATTATACTTGCTTTTTATGAGAACTGGTTATAGCAATGAATTAACAAATCGAGCATATATTAATATGAACATATATTGATATAATTATAGATATTCCAAATATATAAAATAGGTTACAATGATTATTGAATTAATGATATGCTATTTTTCGATTCTTCCTGTGTAGGAATATCGACGACTGTAGGTTCTCTGATGAACTAATCTTCAGACAAATAATTCGATCACGATTAATATAAATCTTATTGATACCAATTATATATTGTATAAAGAAATATCTAATGGTCATGGTTTTTAGATGCCATCTCTATTGGTTTTTGACGTCCATGTGTGATACACATAACTTTTCTATGAGAAGAAGTATACATAATAAATACACCGTCTGTGATATTTTGTAGTTATTGGTCAAAGTAGATATGAAGTATTGCTTGATTAAAAAAAATATATATGTTTTAGGATAATAAGTGCATTATTGGTAAGAAAAAAATGTATAATTATTGTATACTCGAAAGTAATGCGCAGATTAAATAACCCTTAAATAAAACAAGTAGTCTGTGATTAATATACATATAACGTTATTGACATAACGACAAATGCACGGCCATATCACTATCAAATTGATTTTATATATTAAGTGAGCGTAGTAATATTTTAAAACACCTATATATTTTATTATTTACTTTGCATAATAAGAAAAAGTTTCAGTATAATTTTGGACAGAATAGATTACAAAACTTTTAATTGTTACACTTTGTATTGCGATCGTCGCTGTCATTTGTCGGCTACCGACGTTTCACCCTATTTTACACTGTATGAAACGGTCATTGCAAATGTATATTTAACGATTTAATGTAAACATTAAACTATATAACATCTTAACACTCTTCAAATTCAATATTTCAGATTCTAAAGTGTAAAAAAGGGTTCGTATTCGTTTGTAAAACAATGATAGCTGCGCTTTTAATTCTTCAAAGTCGAGTAATCATCTTCTTAATATAAATAATTTTGTATTAACTTTCCCGTAAAGATTCCTCTTTTATCAATACCATGTAAAACAGTTCGCAAAAAGTCAGTATCGTATTGACATTTGCCAAACCCTTCGAATTTCCTTCAAAGTATCCAAACGACGTGGAAATAAATGAATACGTTTCGAGAAAGTTTCATTGTACCGTAAAATGTGACGTGCTTGTTAATTGTATGGTAAATATTATCCGACCATGTTAGCGTATAAACATCGTCGGCGGCGGACGGTGTTGTAAAAAAAAGTTAATAATTTGTTGTATGTAATATTCTAGTTTTATTGTCTTTGTAATTATTTTTAATTGTAATGAAAGATCTCATTTTATTAATCGGTATTTTCTAACAAGGCGCTTTTCATTAGATCATGACTAAGCCTACCTCACAAACTTTAAGACTGGATTCAGTGCTATGCCGCCATTTTACGTGTAACTGTCATGGAAATGGCGTCAGTTAGAGCCAGTCGCTATCAAGTCTAAGCAAGATCTCAATTTGATGAAAAATAAACTTTTAAAAAGACTGGGACGCTTTACTGAATGTTGTGGGATAGTAGTTTCTTCGAAGATATTACTTAAATTATGAAGATAGGGGCATTTATTTTATAATCGGGCGCGCAACGCTCAGTTTTCGTCAGGATGGACAATCGTTTAGTACAAAATTTATTACAAAAAGTATTATTTCCCAAAATCCAAATTCAAAAGTATTAATGTATAATTCATTAGAAGGTGACCCTGGGGTTTTTTACACAATCGCATGGTACGAAACTTTGTTTAGTAAATATATATCGGAAGTTATTCAATAGTTATCAGCACAATCGATGTTCTTCCGCGCCGTCTAATATATTTTTAGTGCATCAATTATTATTATAGCTGTATTTGTATGTTTCCCTGCAGTATAAAATTGTACGGGCACCTATTAATTAGCCATTCCTTTGCACTTATTTATAAAAGATAGTATCTTACTTTCCTTTGGGAGTTGGATATTGATCAATCTATATGAAATTATATAGACCCTTCGTAAACCCAATACATTACAGTTTTTTTATTGACAGACTATCAATAATGAAAGAAATAGACATAACATAATGCAATATGATTTTTCCTAAAATTAACTTTTAAAATGATTAAAAATTGTTAATAGCCATTTGCACGTAACAACGACAATATTTTCAATATTATTTTTAAAGATTTATTTTATTAAAACATTTAACTTTATCTAACTTTATCTATATCAGTTTAAATATTTTCATAAATAAATAATATATATATAAAATGAAATGAAAGGACTTGAATTTTTAAAGTATTTACTAATTTTTCTGATTCTTTATTAAATTATTTCTTAAAACAGGAACAATTTGAGCATTATGTTATATATTATTTCAAGATTACTTATCTACGTTATATGTTTAAAATCCATAATTTCCACGTATTTAATTTTTTTCACTGGTTACATCGCATACATATTAGTACTTCTTTCAAATCTAATTTGTTGATCTAGTTGATGTTGTTAGAAGTATTTGAGTGTCGTGTGACTGATATTTTAGGTGTTAAAATATAGTTACAATAGAAATACACTGCGACAAATGTTTATAAGTATTTTTTAACAGCTTCATATCTCCTTTAATACTTTAATATAATTATTAAATGTTGCCAATGTTTAGATACGGTCAGTAATTGTTCGAATTTAAAAAATAATGAACACTTACACTCTATGCTTACAATACTATCTAAAATATTTTTTTGACACAAATGATTGTGCCATCCTCTGCAATTTATTTTTCCTAGATTGCGTGTTTTTTTTTTTGGTAATACATCGGCCAAAGAGGTTAAGAAGCCTCACTTGTATTTGATATTATTTCATTTCTACCATAGATAGTTTTGTGATAACATATTGAGAACAGATAATATTCACAATCATTTTGTAATTTTATTGTTTAGTTAACATTTTTGACCAATAGTAACACTGTTTTCAATATGTCAAAATTTAGGGAATGAGAAATGTGTCATTTAACAGTAGATAAATAAAAATTGTTATATAATTATATGACGAATATGGCAAATATTATATATGTATATTTTATTGTATAGCGAAATGAGTACTATTTCAGATTAATGTAAATGAAAAAATGTTATAGAATGATATGTTAAAACTAAGTTAACTGTTTGTAAAAAGAAAGAGAATATGTATAAATGAATATTTGCTACTACTTTGTTTTATTTTACACACGTCATACAATTAATAAACGATACTAGAGATGAATTGATAAAATATTATTATTTATAGTATTAATCGGGTTAATGAGCCCTTACCAATTAAGAACGGAACAGCAAAAAAATAAGAATAAATTAAGCATTAAGTTTAGTTTTTTTTAAATAAGCGTTACATTAAAATGGTTTGGAAAATACTGGTATAGAGATTAAAATACATTATTTGTAATAAAAAATCGAGTCAGTATATAACTAATAATAAATATATGGAACACCTACATACACGGCCGTCCGTCCCCAAAGTAACTTGTTTTACGGGTGACAGAAAACTGGTGAATATATACTTATATAATTCTACATACATATATACACCCAGACTCGAAGAACCAACAAATTTTCGGTAGAAAATATTGACCCTTGGTGGGTATCCCCCCGCAGAGCTGAGGGCAGGGCAGGCTGAGGAGTTTCACTGTCACCTGCGTCAACGGGTCAATCGAAAGTACTAAGTATTAAAATACTTATAAAGGTTTCCAATAATATATCAAAACCATTCTTAAAACACTTTATTACGCGTAATTACTTTTATATTAATTATTTTTCGTCACACCAGAATGCCGCCAAAATGAATTAACCTATCCTTTTTTAATATCCCCTCAACTTGAGGCTAATGCCAATACTTAACTTAATACAATAATTAATATCAATACAATATTATTATTACAATTATTATATAAATGTTAAAATTGCTAACAGTCGGCCTTTCCTGACTGCTTTCACGTCCCGTGAAAATATACAACAGGTTAAATCATACCATCTATACAATCTTAATTATAACAATACTTATAATTATTAATAATTAGTCGAGTAGCCCTTGTATGACCACAACAACAATTCGTAACCACATCTAGCTGAGTGACCCCTTCATGTTCACAACAACTAAGATATACTAATCAGTCGGGTGGCCCCTTCATGTCCACAACAACTATCCATAAGCAACATTTATTTGAGTGACCCCTTCATGTTCACAACAACTAAGATGTAAATCAGTCGAGTGGCCCCTTCATGTCCACAACAACTAAGGTGTACTAAGCAGTCGAGTGGCCCCTACATGTCCACAACAACTACCCGTAACCGAAATTTAGTTGAGCGACCCCTTCATGTTCACAACAACTAAGATGTACTAATCAGCCGAGTGGCCCCTTCATGTCCACAACAACTATTCATCACCGAAATTTAGTTGAGTGACCCCTTCATGTTCACAACAACTAAGATGTACTAATCAGTCGAGTGGCCCCTTCATGTCCACAACAACTATTCATCACCGAAATTTAGTTGAGTGACCCCTTCATGTTCACAACAACTAGGATGTACTAATCAGCCGAGTGGCCCCTTCATGTCCACAACAACTAAGGTGTACTAAGCAGTCGAGTGGCCCCTACATGTCCACAACAACTACCCGTAACCGAAATTTAGTTGAGTGACCACTTCATGTTCACAACAACTAAGATGTACTAATCAGCCGAGTGGCCCCTTCATGTCCACAACAACTATTCATCACCGAAATTTAGTTGAGTGACCCCTTCATGTTCACAACAACTAAGATGTACTAATCAGTCGAGTGGCCCCTTCATGTCCACAACAACTATTCATCACCGAAATTTAGTTGAGTGACCCCTTCATGTTCACAACAACTAGGATGTACTAATCAGCCGAGTGGCCCCTTCATGTCCACAACAACTATTCATCACCGAAATTTAGTTGAGTGACCCCTTCATGTTCACAACAACTAGAATGTACTAATCAGCCGAGTGGCCCCTTCATGTCCACAACAACTATTCATAACCGAAATTTAGTTGAGTGACCCCTTCATGTTCACAACAACTAAGATGTACTAATCAGCCGAGTGGCCCCTTCATGTCCACAACAACTATTCATCACCGAAATTTAGTTGAGTGACCCCTTCATGTTCACAGCAACTAAATATTCCTATAAGTCACGTGACCTCTTTATGTTCACAATGACTAACATATTCTAATCATAAAACTAAATGTAAATCTCACAAATATAATTAACAATTGAGAAACATTTTAATTATATTAGTCTAATAGTATTCAAATTCCAATTTTAGCATATACTACATCATAAAAGTAAATAATTTGCCATAAATAATCAACAACAGAAGATAAATTCAGTTAGATTCAGAATAATCATCAGAATTACTACAATCATCTCCAGAATTTTCGTTATTGCTTTTAAAAGTTAACTGTGTGTGTAATACACATCTGTGTATTTTATACACGGAGAATTCCTTCATAATCTTTGAGCTGTTTTCGTAATAAAGGAGTGTCCATGATTATGTATTTGTTATTAGAAAGCGCGTCGATTCGATAAGGACCACGAATTACTCTATTAATGTTCTCCTGCCATCAGTGGACGGAATTCCCCTTTCGATTCTCACTAGATTCCGAACCTTGAATGTTACATTAACTCTTTTTTTCTTTTAATTGATTTTTAACAACATATTTGGCTATTTCACCCCGTATATTTTCCAAATTATTTTTATCACACATAGACACTCTAGTTCCTCATTTGTATCACAATCAACGGACTCGTCTAAATTAAATCTAAATGAAATTAAGTATAAATAAAGAAGTGGTGGCCATATTAGATTTATGACAAATAAAGCTTGAGCTCGCTACTGCATTTAAGGCGCTGAACAGAGCCAAATAGGCTGACTTTAAACACGTTTTTAACAAAAGCTATAGCGATGACGATTAAAAGAAAAATATATGTTAATATACATCATATCTCAGAGAGAATGTAAGATTTCAAAACATGATTACGATACTTTTTTTCGATAAAAAAAATTGGTAAATAGACCTCTGATTTTTACTTTGATCGTAAATATCTCTAATATTTATCAACAAAAATTGGTAAAATTAATAAGACTAATAAATCATTATAATATAAAGAGAATGTAAGATTTAAATTTTGAATTAATTAAGATATTTCATTCAAATTAAATATTTTTGAGAAAATAGCAAAACTGAAACGAGTCATCGTCTCGCTTCTCTTTTACATCTACGAATATAGACAGTGATCGCTGAGGCGCGCTGCTATATGGACGTGTGTCGCTAGCTGCTTTTCACCCTACTTACTTAGAAATTCTTTTACTTAGAAATTCTTTTTAACAAAACATCGTTTTAATGTAAATGATGTGCTCCTATTCGAAATTAACCTTTTCGGTACCCCAAAAGGTTTAAATTAATTTGTAACCACCTTAATAGAATGAGCCAAATTAGTACTTTTGACTGGGTATGACATAATAAATTTATTATAAGTGTAAATTATAACAAATAAATAAGCGTTTTTTTTTTACTGCACGCAAAAGGACCCAAATGGTCAAGCTTTTTGTGACGTCTGGTATATCTATGGTACACATCGAATTTAGTTTGATACATATGAATATTTTTTTCGTACGAAAATAATATTACTGTATATATATTGTGACGCTACTGTAAGTATGCCTATTTCCTTGAACTTTTCGCGAAGAGACTCACATTGCCTCATATTATAGATAGCACGTATGGCTCTCTTTTGGGCAACAAAAATCTTTCTAATATCTGCCGCTTTGCCCCACAGCATTATGCCATATGACATGATGCTGTGAAAATAAGCAAAATAAACAAGCCGCGCTGTTTCAACATCGGTGAAATGTCTTATCTTTCTAACAGCGTAAGCGGCGGAACTAAGCCTACCTGCGAGGGCTGCTATATGGGTGCCCACTTGGAGTTTATCGTCCAAGCAGAGCCCCAAAAATCTAGTTGACTCATCTATTTTCTAGACATGACTCCACGTATTTATACATGGATCGCCTCATTTAAGCAAACCAAATATGATCTTTTCTATGATTTATGCGAAATGTCTATTAATATTATAATTTGCTTGAATGCTGTCGTACACCTTTAGAAACAGCCGAACAATCCCCATTTTTACTTTTCCTATATAACATTTCACGCTTTACAACAAAATTATCTTTTATTTCTAATAAATTTTCCCTTTATGGCTCGTTTAAAATATTAATTATACGTTGCAATTAAGAATCATTTTGTTGAACAGTTATAATATATTTTGTGTCAATGTTATTAACGTTTATCATACTTATTTTCGGGATAGGATTACGACTAAGAGCGTTTACATAAGTCACTAATACCAGGTTTGTAAAACTATATTAAAATCATACTCCTGCATTATACACCATCACAAAGCGATTCTAGGAACCGTTTCTTTTTTTTTTAAAGTATCCCAGAAAAGAATTGCAATCTGTTTCAACTTTGAATGGTATGCCGATTAAATATACCCTAAAACGATGTAATGAAACTACTGCCGCTAATGTATAACTGCCACTAATAATAAGCTCTATAAAGAGAAACGACTTCAAGGTAAGTTTGCCTACTGTAATAGCCTACAACAAGGGGAGTCTATGTTTTGCCTTTGAAATAATATACCAGCCAGCCCAACTTTTCATGCGTCAGGATTCAACTGGGTTTTATACGAGGGATTTTACAGACTACGCTTGACCTTCTTCAGAGTGAGAAATGTGTTTTGTCCAAACTCCACTATCCCATTGCCAATGAATGTCTTTTAGAAATTCTTATCGTTTTAGAAAATAACCATTTTATCTCTTTAGAAGTCGAGTTAAGGGCCTAAGGGCTATAACTGAAAAAAAAACTCTAACAAACCTTCTGAAAAAGCTAGTGAGACCGACAAACTGCCTTATTTTATTCTGGTCGCTTGGCGCTGGAAAGTTTTCAACAGCATTTATCTTATTATTTCCTGGCCTTATAGTATTTTTGCAAACTTCTACCCTAACTATTCAATAGATGTTTTAAATAAATTACAGTTCGAAAGCTTGAGTGCCAACCAGAGTGAAAGCTTAACCAGCATTCTTAAAATTCTAAAGTTTAAGAGAGTTTGTGAAAACCTTTATCGATAGTTTTAGATGGAATTACGAATTACGAATTCCATATATGCAAACGCCTCTTTAAACCTAGCATTACCTCGTATATTATTTACTGCTCTTTGGAACGCAGATGAGCATTGGCTAAACCAAATAGCATTCGACTGAACTCAACTTTTGAGTTCAGTCGAAGTCGAGTTATAAAAGCGGTAAGATGTTAAGATGCTAATGATATAGGAATCTGATGATAGCCTGAGGCGAGGTCTGATGATGTGTTATATTTATTTCCAGATCAATTATTTAGCTTATCCTTAATTTGTTGGAATGAGTCTTTGATACTCTTTTTATTTAAGTTTCTAAAATCATACACACATGCGAGAGTTTCCCGTTTTTTTTTAATAAGTAGAATAGGGTACGCGTATTCAGAATTTAAATCTCTAACAATGCCAAACTCTGTCAATTCTGTGACCATATTGCGTACTTCCCATTCGAATGTGATAAATAGTACGGGTGGTAAACAACCGATGTAAATTTAATAGTCTGTCATGTCTGTTCCTATTATACAACCTAATTCATTCAGTCTAAAACGCAAAACAAATCCAGTGCATATAAAGCAAATTAATTAAGTCATCTAGTCTATAATTTTGTGTCAGTACTAATCATCTGTTCAGTTATGACACGTAAACTTAATTTGCAAGTCTCTATTCTAATTACAACTATAAGGCTTAATTTGTTACACGGTATAACACGTACTATTAAAATATTCTGATCAAATTGAAGTCCTGATTCATTATACTGTTTCCATGCTGCAACGTTATAACACTTTGTATTATTTTTTTTGTAGATTAATTCTAGCTTCAATTAACACACTGACATCATAAATAAATAAAATAAATAAATAAATATATGGGACATTTACACACACGGTCGTCCGTCCCCAAAGTAAGTTACTTAATACTTGTGTTATGGCTGACGGACAACTGGTAGATACACTACATATATAAGTTTAAATACATACTTAAATACAAATACACACCCAGGCTCGAAGAACCAACAATTTGTTTATAGAAAATGTTGGCCCTCGGCGGGAATCGAACCCGCGACCCGCGGAGCTGAAGGCAGGGTCACTACCCACAGCGCCAACGGGCCAGTCAAACGTAAATCATGCACGGGAACAGAGTAAATATCAAATCACTGAGACCTTTAACGGAAACTAGCTTTGAAAGAAATAGGGAAATTCTATCTGATAAAGAGTTTTGAGTCACTGTTAATTTGTACACAAAAACATGGTTTTGTTCCGTAAATGACTTTCCTATCCACAATGGTAAACTTAAAAAGTGATGAGGAACAATTAATATATGTATATTAGCGCTAACTGAATCTACCTTCGACTATACAATTTACTAGACCGTTTTTAAAACTGGTAATTCGCTCGTAGACCACGTTTTTCCTAAGCTTAAGCTTAGCTACTTACTATTTCAACATACTACATTGAATATCAAAGTCTATAAAGCAATGCTTGATTTTCAATATAAGCGTTCTTAAAATATTTTTCTTCACTATCTCGAGTTCGTGATACACATAAAACTCATTTATTTACAGCAGATTCTATACGTTTCAAATTTTTGTTACATTCACTTTCCAAATTAGATTTCGTTTGACCTTTAACATTGCTTAAGAATATCAACAATTCATCGGGTTATGTGGACTGAGCAGCTTCAGTTCGCCCTGATCTGTCTTGTGCTATCCTTCGATTTCCACCTTGTCCTGTACCTCTTATGTTTCTTAAACCGGTTAGGTTGCGGTCTTCTTCCTCTATCTGAAGATTCCAACTCCATTTCTGTGTTCATAGCGATTAAGGAGTCTTTGTTTTTCGTTATTTCAAACTGAAAAAGTAAATGAAGGAAAGTACATATTTGTATGGTTTGGGAGGTAACCCGTCGAATACTTTAACAAAATTAATTGTAAGTATCATTAGAAAAGAGAGAAAAAAAATAATTAATTAAATGTTTTATTCCATTAAATAATATTTCGTATAATGAAACCATTTTAATTAAGGCAAATCTGTAATTTTCTTATATATTATATTATAATTAAATAGAGTACATCACCTTTATGGGCGCGAAGTCCTTCAACCAAAGAAATTTTTCAAGTTTTTCTTCGGCTATCCAACTTCTGAGCTATTAAAATACTTATAAAGGTTTCCAATAATATATCAAAACCATTCTTAAAACACTTTATTACGCGTAATTACTTTTATATTAATTATTTTTCGTCACACCAGAATGCCGCCAAAATGAATTAACCTATCCTTTTTTAATATCCCCTCAACTTGAGGCTAATGCCAATACTTAAACTTCCAAATACACTTAACTTAATACAATAATTAATATCAATACAATATTATTATTACAATTATTATATAAATGTTAAAATTGCTAACATAAGTGTACATAGGTCTCTTCAAAAGAAATTTGGACAAAAACGTTTAAATTAACCCCTTGCGACCTAATCGTATCTTTATATACATAGCTTTATAGAGCATTATAATGAAAACAACAATATTCGTTATACAAAAGTAATAATAAAATTATTTTGCTATAATCCGCGATACAGTAAATAGAAAATATATATAGTGTTAAATGTATAGTGGACTATCCGTTTTTTCATACCCGATACGTGCAGGATTCGTAAAAACACATGCACAAACCTCCACCACTTCCACCACAATACACAAGCACTACACACGTTCACTATCACAAACTCAACAATCGTTTCGCCTCGCAACCGAAGCATCAGGAGATAGACTCCACGTCGAAATCGCAAAATATTCGTTATATAAAAAAGAAACGTGGTTCAATCGGACTGCAGTTTTTTTGATTTTTTTAACATTTCCTCATTTTTAATCACCCTCGGTCGCGCCGCTTGATACCTCCCCGCATTGCGAAGGCTGCGTAAACTAGAAGCGGTTGGCACTATACATAGCAGCTTTAACATGACAACAAATAAAAGGTAAATTGCCTTTAATTATATAATTTATTATCATAAGGAATCACAACACGAAATAAATACTTCAAGTAAAAATCGCTTCATATATCTGACTTCAGATCCAACATAACTCTTTCGCCGGGCTTGAACGCTGGCATTCCGAGATAAGGGCACGTGGCGCATCGGAATGCGTCTCCAAGGTAACACTGAAATTTTAAAAAAAATGTGTGTAAAATCTGTAGACCTCGCATGAACTTTTAAAAAACGATTCACATCATTTTTTTTTCGAATTGACTGTATGCTGTTAGCCCTAACGGCTTTTACAGCGTCACCGGGCGAGACGAGCGAGCGCAGAAACATCGTCGAGATTGCGAAATGCAGAAAGTAGAGGGCAGAAGCTTTAGTAGCGTCGTGGAAAGTCGTCCTAAGGGTGCCTCCTGTGAGGCCGGACCACGGCTTAGGGCGACGCGTAGTGGAGGGCTTATGTATGACTTCGATTAGTCATTGCGACGTCGGAAGGGTGTGGAGAAGCCACGACCGACCGACGTCAGAAAACTGGGACCTCGTTTTCGCCGGCGAAGACGCTGTGTGTGCGTATTACGTGTTTTTGTGTTTGCGATCGTTATTTGATCGTCTGGGTCATATAGGACGCTTTTTGCCTATATTTTCGGTGGTCAGACCTAACTGGGATGTAGGTTGAAGCAACTGAAATAAGGGGGTTCGAGTGTACCTCAGATTTCTCGAAGTAAGAAGTCGAAAAACGTTTGAAGAGGTGAGTAATGGTAGGGAGATCGAGGTCTCTTTGGAGGTCGATTCACATCAAAGTCAGTGCTTAAACTCAACAGCTTTCTATTCGTACCATGAAGTGTCGATTGCAATGGGGTCGTAATGTTTGAATAGGAAAACGTTATATGAACTATAGATAGCTCTGTCTCTTTTACTCACATGTTTTAGAACGCATTCGGAACGGTCATTCGGCAACGACTTGAAGTGTGCGTCTTTAAGACGTCATGGTATGAAAAAGCAAACCAATTTAGTTTACGTCTTCAATTGAGTCGCAATAAGAGTTCATGGTAGGCCTGCTGCTTGGCTTTTCTTTACTATAGGCGATGATCATTGATCGTGTTGATTGATTGTTCGTTTATAGCCGACACGATATTCGTGAAAGTGTCTACTACATCGTCCGTATCATACGATCACAGGTAAAACCCGCTGGGTTTTATTTTATTTTTTATTCTCTTTGATGCGTGTCCCCAAAACCCGATGATTCACGCGTAGTAGGCGATCATAAACGATGATTGGCGAGTACTTGCTTAATCGTTTGTAATCGCTGATTACAAAGAGGAGCAACTAAACTTGACTTAAGCACGCTCATTAAGCTTGATTGACTTGACTGTGCAATACGAAAAGAGTAATTTATAAAATAAGGCGTTACTTTCCGGGGCTCCATTATACAAAATATTTGATTTTGAAATTTATTAATAATTAATTTTCCTGCCGTCTGGTATCCGGCTGAATAGAATAAACCACCCTCATATCTTACTGAGCTATCGTAAAAGACGACTAAGGTAAGTTGACGTCGAGTTGTAAAATATTACCCAATTCATCTATCTATTGACGTATTTAAAACATGTGCCGATCCTAGTTAAGAGTTTGATAAGGACAGGAGAATGATGATTAATCATGAATTTTCGAAAAAAAATACGATGGAATATGAAATAGGTACACGATTTTATCGTTTTTAGTAGAATAAGTGTGTACGCTTTTAAACAAATTGCTATAGCTTTAATTTTTGTGGATATTGGTAGAATTTTTTACAGTCCCAAACTTACGCTTCCGCAAGACGACTTAGGTGTATCTTTTGTCTTCCCTTGTAACTCCTCGGCCAAACCACATGAACAGTCCGCGCACGCTTTTCTTTTTCCAGTTGTTGAGCAAACTAAAAAAAAAACGTGTTATAAGTGATTGATAACAGCTACGATAGCCTAGCGGTGGAACCGTGCGACTCTTTCGAGGTGGTCACGGGTTTAAACTCGAACAGGCACCAATGAGTTTTTCTTTATGTAACACTTATGTTTATATTATAACATAAACATACGGTTTACTAATTAGTTGGTTATGTGTCTAATTGATAATGTATCACGCGCTTTTCCGTGAAGGAAAATATCGCGAAGAAACCTGCAGGCCTACCATGAACTCTTATTGCGACTCAATTGAAGACGTAAACGACGAACGCGAACCGCTTTCTTTTAGTACCATGAAGTTTGAATTGCATTGGAGTCGTAATGTTTGAAAAGGATAACGTTATATGAACTATAGATAACTCTGTCTCTTTTACTCACATGTTCTTAGCACGAATTACGAACGCTCATTTAGCAACGACTTAAAGTGTGCGTCTTTAAGACGTCATGGTATGAAAAAGCAAACCAATTTAGTTTAACCAAGGTTTACGTCTTCAATTGAGTCGCAATAAGAGTTCATGGTAGGCCTGCTGGGTATCTTTGGGAAATATGGGCGTATGAGTAACCTATCAATCCGTATTGAAGCAGCTTAATGTGTCTTAGCACCAACCCTATGCCCAGCTGTGGGATAGAAGGATAGTAGTAGGATAGACCTTAAGTGATTTATGACACTTCTTATTTTAATTTCCCTGCAGCAGATCTTCTATATATGATTTACGCGTTGATATGTTTTTTTAATTATCGTATATTTATTAAAAAACTTGATATCCATACTAATTTTATAAATGCGAAAGTTTGAACGTCTGTTAAGTTTTCACGGTTACTTCGCTATAGTAAATGACATTTGGAACAATTAAAGTTTTTACACCGGTATAACAAATAGGACAAAAAATCCTGCTTTTCTTTCAAAAATCACATATGTTCTATTAAGATATCTATACACTTAAGTTGGTGAGAACATAGTCTCGGGTAGGACTAGTATTTTGAAGTATAAAAGAATTAGGACCGATATTATTGATATTTTAGAAAAATTAGATAATTTTGCAACGTTTGGTAGCGATCGAAGCATTTAAATGAGTTTTGTTTCGAGGCGCAGTCGAAACTCGAAACCAGTCGCACCACAACACCGCGTAAGCGAATCGATAGTTGAATAATTCATAAAATGATACGTAATTTCCTAATGAATGTTCATTCAAACTCAGCGGTCTGTTAACGATAGCATTCATTCGTAAATTAAAGACACTATCGAAGGCAATGACCAGTTTCCTGGCATTGGCAACTGGCCTTCAGAGTTTCTACTGTTGGAACACAACACCTAAACACATGGTCTCGATACCGTTTGCAACACAAAACCTCGACAAAATTTGTCATTGTGATAAAAAGTCTGATATCTTTTGCTATATATTTATCTACAAATTAAAAAAAATATCTGGCTTATAAATCAATGTGTTTAATAACAAACGCTTTACTGTTAAAATACTTAAATAGTATTACAAAAACTAATTTTAATTGAGTAGGTGAATAAGATGCAAAACGCCTGTGGTATCCGGCAGAATAGAATAGACCACCCTCCGTTCTTACCGAGGTGTCGCAAGAGGCTACTAAGGTATGTGCCGTATGGTATACGGCTGCACAGAATAGACCACCCTCATTTCTTACCGAGGTGACCTAAAAGTCGACTAAAGTAAGTTGACGTCAGGCAGGCGGCCGGTCGTAAAATACGTAGCCAAATCATGTGACAACAAATTTGTAACATGTTATGCCGACCTCACTTAGAGTGGAATAAGGGCAGGAGAATGATGATGAGGTGAATAAGATGCAAAAATTCTGGTTGTTAGTTATGAATATGTCTCAAGGATCAATCCTGGGTCCCTTTCCGTTTTTATTATACACTGGCCTTGCCCGCGGCTTCGCCCGCGTGGAAATCAGCGTGTCGCAATTGTTTTATAGAATTCAAATTTTAAACATAAAAGTAGTTATTGTGAGTTAACCATAAGAGATGGCGACATGCTATCGCGGAATTTTTTGTATTATTTGTATAGATCTACAATTCTCTGCTGCAATACTTTAGCGTGTCTCTGCTGGTTTACACAGCGCACGCGATTAAACCTTCCATCACGCAAGTTTTTTAACCACTACGCGATCTCTTCAACACAATCTACATAATACCGAAATGTGCTATTTACCTAAACCATCCGGATGTATTGCACTATCTTTTGGTGAGAACCGTACAAAAATCCGTTCAGTAGATTTTGAGAAAATCGATTAAATACAGACAGACAGACAGTTTTTTATGACTTTGTTTTATAATTAGTATAGTTAAACGATTTACTCTATTTTACACATAACATTGTTTGTTTATTTGTAATTTTTTTATTGCACACAGCAACTTGCTTGTTTTATTGTTTTTTGAATTAAATCTGTCTGTTGAAAGTAGGTCAAAATAGTACTCAAAGGAATCATTTATGTACAAACCAATATAAAGTAGGTAACTACATTTTTTTAAATGCTTTTTGATGAGAATAAAAAGCTTTAATTAAATGTCTGATCAAAGAGTCTGTTACATACATACCAACAAGTAAATCTAATGTGCAGGACATAAAAAGCAATCAGATTATAATGTGATAATAAAGTAATTCATAGTATACTATGAACATGCTGTGTGGTATCTGGCTAAGTAAAATAGACCACCCTTATTTTCTTAAAGAGTCTTCATAAAAGGCAACTAAGGTAAGTCGACCCGCCGCATGGTATACTGCTGAGTAGAATAGACCATCCTCATTTCTTACCAATGTGTCGTAAAAGGGTGACTAAGGTAAGTTGTCCCACTGTTTGGTAAACAGTTGAATAGAATAGATCACCCTCTTTCTTAATGAGGGGTCGTAAAATACGACTAAGGTAAGTTGACATCAGGCAGGTAGCCGGTCATAAAATACCTAGCCAAATCTTGGGACAACATGTTTATAACATGTTTAGTCCCATTTAGAGTGGGAGTATACTAGGACCAAACCTCTTAATGATTGTTGATCTGGTTTTTTTAGGTCATCTGCATCAAGTAACATGTCTGAATCAATTATTTCATCATCCTGTGTGCCTGCCCAAGCATCCTCTACTGTATTTTCTAGTTTCCACACTTCTGGCTTGCTATTCAGTTTCAGGGATACTTTGGCACCCACCTAAAATTTTGGTAGTATCTGTTCAGCAAATCTTTCATGATAACATTTGAAAATATTGATGTTTTTAACAATACAGTACACAGATTAACAGGAAATATAAATTTGCAATATTATTTATAATCCAAAATTTGAGTGTGTTGTAATAATGTAATGTTACTGTATAATGCATGAAATCGTTTGCTTATTGTTTAATATAAAGTTAAATAACAAACTAAGTTTGTGGATTAAAACAAAATATGTATCTTATGATTGTTTAGATTAGATATTAGATTAATATTATTAAGGTTATATTCTTAAAAGTTTCATACCTCAAATTTAGGTTTCTCTGCAGTGAATTCATTTTCTTTACTTCGAGTGATGTTTAAGAATCCATTTAATATAAGAGCTGAACTGATGTCTACATTATCCTTTAGAATTACTTTTCCACTAGGTTTTAATAGCTTAATTATCTGACTCAGTAAGCTATCGTTATGATGCACTGAATGTGGAGGTAACCAATTCGATATTATAACATCAAATGATGACAATGACCTTGAAGCTGCAAATTTAAAAAATAATGTTACACATTTGATGTTCTTAATAATCAAAGCCATGTGATTATAAGACATTACAATCTAGATGAAAGAATTTGCTTAAGTTCAACCAAAAATTTCACATTAATTACAAAATATCTATAAAATGTGATAGCTAGTATCAGCGGCTCAAGCATAATATTAATATCAATTAATACCATAGTCTAAATTAACTATACAGGGGTTTTAGGCACTTTATTTATAAAGTCAAGATTTTATGTTATGTAAAAATGTATTTTATTCTTTAAATTATTTAACCCATAACAGAGATTAATCCCATTATTAAACTTACCCTCAGTTATCATACTTGAGTTTTCGAGAACTACAGAGGCATTAATACTTTTAATTTCATTGACTAAATTACTCAAATCATTCGCCTCGCTGTTGTTCCATATTATTAACACAGTATCCCCAGATTTAATACTATTCATTTTAATAAATTTTGTCAAATTGATAATTTGAAATGTAGAAAAAACCCAGTTTTTATTTAATTTTTTCACCGAAATTAAAACAAACACGAAATATTGAACTTCTCTAAACAAAAGACACAAATTTTAAAGCGTCTTCCAGGTGTTCGCACCATAAACAATTAAGAATTACCAACATAAAATATTTATATAGGTATGCTGAAATAGTATGCAATTTCTATATGTACCACTATAGTCTTTGGTGTGCTAAAGAAATAAGAATACGTGACTAGAGCCATGCGCACAGCATATTTATATTATGATCACAGAGTACTTAAAGAATAATCTCGACAATAGTTTATGGTCTGCGCAGAAGCAAAGAAACACATTTCACATATGCGTACGGCGTACCTCTATTAGTAATAAACAATAGATGAAAAGATTATGGTTGCTAGGCTGCCCGACGTTTGGAATTACCTACCCCACGCCAACTTTATAAAAAACAGCTAACTTAAATTTTTTCCTAAAGCACAACAAACGTTCATATTCAAACTATATTTAAAAATCACTAACACAATGATTGTTGATATTTGCCACAATTGCGGGCTAACATATAAAATTATAATATGCAAAATTCAGAAAAAAACAATACACAATAGAGGGTATTTAATTTACTTACTACTTAATTTTAAGTTACTTTAATGAAGTGGCGAGTAAATCTCGTAAATCTTTAGTCTAACTTATTATTGGAATCATTTTACCTGGCATGATAAGTATAGTAACAGCTAAAGTTATTTTAGAATAAATGTAACTTGGAAAGTTTTATTTGTGAACAACTGGTAATTTTTGTTAATTATAATTATCAATACTTACATAATAATAAAATTGTTATATGTAATATTTTTTGAAAAAATAAAAACATTTAATGTTAAAAAAAGCTATTTACCGCAATAAGTTATGTATGTTGCGATTTTTATGCAATTATGCGAAACAAATCCACGGGGTGAGTTAAGATTTGGCAATCTGATAGTTTAAATCCTTAATTAACATAAACACTTGTTCTCAATACTGAAGTCTACATCCATCCATAGAGAAAAATAAAATATATGACAAATCTCCTAATTCTATGGATAAAATATATTTTTTTAGTTTTGATTATGATATATCTCTTACGCGATAACTTGAGACGTGAGTTTGATAATGACACGTTGACGTAGGTAAAAAAAAATAGGTGCACAGAAACAGGAGATAAACACGTCCAAAGCATTTTGTCTTAAATAGACAGTCTATTTACATACTGACCTTTCTTGACTATTAGTCTAATTTTACGGCATCTCCGGTCCGATTGGTCATCACATCAAATATAGGGAACCATTTTACATGTACATGTACGATTTTGACAGTCTATTTAATTATATACTGTTAGACAGTTAAGCCATAAAATATTATAAAACACGTACATTGATGCGATTGTTATAACTTATAAAGTACATTTGTATTTTAAGTCAGTTACATTGATGAGCTGTGCTAGCGGCTTCACCCGCATGGAAACAGCGTGTCACAATTTTTTTCTAGAATTCAAATTTTAAACATAAAAATAGTTATTGTGAGTTAACCATGAGAGACATGCTATTCGAGACTTTTTTCTAGTATTTTTAGAGATCTCTAGTACATTACTTTAGCGTATCTCTACTGGTTTACGCAGCGCACGCGACTAAATCAAGTTTTTTAACAACCCCGCGATCTCTTCAACACAATTTACGTAATACCGATATGTAGTATTTACTTAACCCAACCGGAAGTATTGCACAATCTTTTGGTGAAAACCGTACAAAAATCCGTTCAGTAGATTTTGCGAAAAACTAATACATAGAGACAGACAGCTTTTTGGGACTTTGTTTTATAATAAATATAGATTTTAAGTATATGCGTGATAAATTACCCACTTTTGACTGGGATTGAGCTTTGACTGTAATTTTCTTAAATTAAACATCAGTTACTTATCAGTTACTTCGCCAAAATCTGATAAAATTAAATCCATGTTTCTGCTAAATAGAAAGCTCACACCGCTCACAAGTTATTGTTAATTGGTAGCCCAGTTATACGTAACGTGGTTAGTAAGAGACTAAATACTTAAATGAGAAATAAATAATAAAATAATGGGGCTCACTGTACTATACGGTTTAGCGCATACCACGCAGATCTCAAGTTATAGCGCACGCGTTATCAAAACATAAAAATTACACTTGACAGTTGACAGTTGACACTTATTTGATAATTGATAATTGATATGCTTCAATAAAAATAAATGTATATTGTATATATAAAGTATGGAATAAAATAGTTATTAATTTTGAGATATTACTTAATTGGTAAACTATGATAAATGAGGCATTTATGGCTGGTATTTGGTCATCATTAGGTAGCTCAATTGGGAAATTATCAGGAACATATACCGTAGTAGTAAGTTTATGCAAAAACCACTATTTCGCATATTTATAGAGGTACTGTATAGACTTAATGATGTGATTTTTAAATAAATTCGTGTTACTTTACACAAAGATTTGGTGTTTAAAAAATTTTGGGTGTATTATGGTGACTAGAAATTGTATATTGGTGTTTGTAATAATGTAACTTAAGTTTATCATTAAAGAATTATACTTCCCTGATGGATATTGTCTGGTAACATACTGCCTATTTACACCCTAATTTCAAAATTTCTAGTAATCTGTGTTATAGTTATATATGTAAAATAGTAAATCAAGTTTTTTTAAACCAACTGATTTTCAATTTCTACAATGATGAACAGGGAATTAGCATATAAAATTTTTGACTACTCTATAGTATACATTTTCATATCATACAAAATATATATTCTCCTGGTATATGGATATCTGCATAACATTATCCTGTTCTTGCAGTACCCCTAACATAGTGGAGCATTGTAAGGTTTTTTGTTGGACATACTTTCGAGCAGCTCGTTTTCGTTGGGCATCGATGGTCCATAAAAATAGTGGCATATATAGCCCTTGAAGAGAACTGTGTCTTAAATGGGTACACCCATGATCTCATAGAGCCAGTTATTTTTCGGTGTTTCATTTAACTTGTGTTTGTATGTATGTGAAGGCTGAATCTTTGAAGGTGGATGTTAAATTATTACCCACTCACTTTTCAGGGTCCGATTGAGCTGAAATGTTACATTCTGGTCCAGTCCCAAAGAGAATGCATGTTTATGCTAAACATAACCTTATGCTACTCCTGACAAGAAACTCCTCAATGTTTAATAACAGTTGGAACAAAATTTAAATGCTTTTTTAACTTTTATTATTACTTCTGTCTTAGATACGAACTAAATTAAATATTTTTATTGCAGGGTGACAGCTACTTACTATGGGTGCTTCTTCTTATTGTTATGGTCTTAGTAAACACATGGGGCTGCAGATGTTATCTGCGATCACTTGATGCAGCTGCAAACTCTGTGGCACCAACTGTCATATCATCTGCATCTAGTTATATTTTATCTGTATGTAATGAACTGGTATTTAGCTTATATACAGTATATAAGCAGTTTTGAAAACTGAACTGTGTGACTGTATGACTTTTGTTATCAGGTGTGTGTACCTATGTGTTATTGATAACTACCATTTGTCAAGGGCATTTTGATGACGGAAAATATATAGAGAAATTCTGTTCGGCCTTACTGTTGGATTATCACAGCTGTTGCATAAATATAGATGATAGATGAATTGTACAAGTACAAAAGTTTTTCAATAAACTCATTGCAGCCTGTCCGTGATTTAAATCTAAAGATTTACATGATTTAAATTTACGTGATTTAAATCTAAAGATTTAAATCACGGACCCCTTGGTAAAGATTGTGGCCTGTCACTGTTAGAACACATATTAATGAAGAGCCCTCACAATGGCTTTATGACAAATTTGTTTCACTAATAAAATATATCTTTTTAATAAATTTTAGTCAATATCACCAAAAAATTATTAAAAATTTATATTTTAAATCTTTAGAGAATCTTGGACATGATTTAAACATTTTCCTGTATAAATAATAGGTATGGGATCTGAAACTAGTTAGCCATTGCAATATTATGACTTATTTAAATAATGTTGCAAAAGATATGATAAAAGTTATTATAGCAAAATAATTTTATTATTACTTTTGTAATATGGATCTCCACAGAGCAATGCCTAACTCTATAAATATATAGATGCTAAAATATATAGATGGCTTAAGTCTAATCTTTTGACACTAAATATTAAAAAAACCAATTATATGTGTTTCACCTTAAACCAACGAACCCAGCCAATGAGTAGTTTTGAAGTTAAAATTCATAAGTGCGACGACTATCGGGGAGATACGTGTTGTGATTGTCCGACATTACCTAGAGTTTCCACTGTTAAGTATCTGGGTGTTATATTGGATCCGCATTTAAACTGGTACTCTCACATAGAATGTGTAACCAATAGAGTGAGAAAAATGACTTGGATATTTAAAAATTTGCGTAATATTGCATCCAAAACTATATTAAGTATAGTTTATACAGCGCTTGTTCAATCAGTAATATCGTATTGTATCCCGGTATGGGGAGGTGCCGCAAAAACTAGATTCCTAGAGTTAGAGAGAGCTCAGCGTTCGGTGCTAAAAGTTATGCTTTTCAAACCATATAGATATCCGACAAACCAACTATACTCCATTTCCGGAATACTTACAGCGAGAAAGCTATATATTTTAAACCTTATTCTAAAAACACACAAGTCCTTTCCCTTTAAGCCTATAAAGGTTATGAAAAGGAGAAAAGACTTAGTCGCTCAAGCTGACTCAGTCCGTACAATCTTTGCTAGCAAACAATATATTAGACAATCTGTACGTATATATAACATTCTTAACGGAAAATTAGATTTATACCCTAAAAACCTATATACATGCAAAATAATTATATCTAAATGGCTTAAAACTATGAGTTATGAGGAAGTTGAATCATTGCTAGAATATGTAGTGTAATTAAAATAAATATATGTAAAGAAACATAAATAAATAAAATAATAATTAAAAAAAAGAATAAAACTCATACACACACACTATCATTCTCACACACAAAAACATACACAAACACAAATATACACACTCACACACTCACTGACACACACATACACGCTCACAATAACACGCACACGTATACACAATCAAGTACATTCATCATCTCTTACGACAGTTGTATAGTATAGATAATATGATGGAAGAGCGGAGTCTTCTGGCACAAGTATATCCATGCTTAAAAGAAGGCTCCAACCTTACTTCGACCTTTGTAACTCTGTTGATGAAATAAAATTTATTTTATTTTTTTATTTTTATTTTATAAATTATTTAAATAATGTTGTTTGCAAACTTGCTTTAAATAGCCTATCGATCGGCGACAGTGGCCCGTAGAATTAACGAAATGAAACAAATTTACTCCTACTTTTTTTTGTTTTGCTGATAGCATTTTTTGGGCTTAGTGCTTAGTGCAGACTCATCAGTTCTTTCTGTATGTAAAATAATGGTTACCCAACCGAACAGTAATTATAAGCACACGAGCTTTCGTAGCAAATAAGCATTCGGTCGCATTTCTCTACAGTTAAATTTTACTAGAGGTGAAAAGTAAAAAGGGTAGATTACCTATAGGTTTACTCTCACCCGATATGAGCCAGTTAGTTTAACCACAGAAGTGATTACAGTTATAGATTGGATTAAATTTACAGGGCCTTTTTGGACTAATCCTGTTTGATGAAGCCTCGTCTATCAAATGGTGGATTGGATCTACGCTTATCGTTCTAGGGCTGGCCCTAGTAGCGCGACAAGAAAAATAAATTCCATTTCCGCTAATTGGAACCATAAAATTAGAGCCAAATTTTTTTTTCCACTATATTTAATAAAAAACTATAACTATATATAACACGTACACCTATATATACTACCTATTCGTACGAGAAAATTTCATTCGTGTTTTGTTTTGAAGTTATGTTGGCGACGTTTTGTGATACGTGTGGTGATTGTTCCTGTATGTATAAAGAACTTTGCTTCATATACTTAGTATTACATAGATTCGCTTAATAAACGCGGATTATAGTAAAATAATTCTACCACAACTTCTGTTCCGAATTCCATAAATTAACGCCTGCATCTATAAATTAGTGTATTTTTTTTCTCGGGACTATGAATGGTCCCTGTATAAAAACTAACCTATTCGCGTATTCGAAAGTGCAAGACCTACGTGGACGTTATATTTCGTACAAATCCGTTCAGCCGTTGGAACGATAAAGCGTTATATTACAGACCCACAAACACACACACACACATACAGACAATCACGAAAATCTTCACCTTTATAATTTAGATGTATGCATCTTTGTTTTTTTTTTAATTATCTTTACGTGTAGGTTTATACACTTTTATACAAATTAACTCAAAGTTATAGTGATATCTCCATCATCATCATCATTCTCTTGCCCTTATCCCACTCTAAGTGGGTCGGTACAACATGTTACAAACATGTTGTCATATGATTTGGTACGTATTTTACGACCGGCCGCCTGCTTGACGTCAACTTACCTTAGTCGCCTGTTACAACATTTCGGTAAGAAATGAGGGTGGTCTATTCTATGCAGCCGTATACCACACGGCATTTACCTTAGTCGCCTCTTACGACACCTCGGCAAGAAAGGAGGGTGGTCCATTCTATTCTGCCGGATACCACACGGCATTTATAGTGATATCTCCATATCTATACTAATATTATAAATGCGAAAGTCTATGTGTTACGTTATCACAGTTAATCCGCTTGACCGACATTGATGTAATTCAATACAACTGATACTTATTATGAAACAAGGTACCCAAAAGCAGTCAGTCTGTATATGATCGATTTTCTCAAAATCTACTAAACGTATTTTTGTACGGTTTTTACTAAAAGATAGTGCAATTCTTCCGTAACGTTAAGGTTAATAGTACATTTCGTTTTTTTTAAATTGTGTTGACGAGGTCGCGCAATTGTAAAAAAAATTACCTGCTGAGAGCTTTAGTGGCGTGCGCTACCTTAATCAACTAAAAGACACAAAAGTAATGTTCTAGGGAATTGTAGATCTACAAAAAAGTCCGCAGACATATTTCTGTCTATCCTTAACTCACAATAACTACAAAAGTAATAATAAAATTATTTTGCTATGTTCCGCGATACAATTTTTTTGCTATAATCCGCGATTATAGCAAAATAATTTTATAATTACTTTTGTATTATGGATCTCCGCAAAGTAACGCCTAATTCTATAAATTATTCACAGTAACTACTTTTATGTTCAGAATGTTAACTAAATACACTGATTTCCACGCGAGCGCAGCTAATTATATTATAAAATATACCTCAGAGTCCGCTTCGTAAATAAACGTTTCTTTCCAAAAGAAAAATCTATATTTATGTTGTACGTGTTTATTAATCCAGTTGTTCCGATTAACATTCCAGAATTTAAGAAACGTCAAATTATTATTTATTAAGTACAAATATATTTTTTCGATTAATTAGTTTGTTTCATTTTTAAAATCCTATTAGGTACATCCTAGAAAAAAAATATTTGAAAACATTGCAACAACAACAATAATAAAAATATTATTACATTTGTATTATGGATTATCAAAGTAACGCCTAATTATATAAATTATTTAACCTTTGCAAGTTGCATTTACTTTTACAGTATGCAACCGACGTTTTAAAAAAAATTCGCATGAATAAATATTAATATGGATTTCATATATATATCGATCTATATGTAAAATACTTGAAAATGCAAAATATTAGTTGCCAAAAATATCTTCTTCTTCGTCAACTGATGGACTTCCAATGCTGGAAACAAGTCTCATCACGGGATCTCTACAACACACTGCTAGTTTGATCCAGCGGCTCCCCGTGACCTTTTTTGAGGTCGTTACTCCACCTCGTAGTTGGTCTACCGACACTGCGGTTTCCGTTTATGAAAATACAATTTACCTGTAATATTACATTGTCAATAGTAATTGAAGTAAATCATTCCGTTTTACGAAATACTCGAACAAACAGTTATTTACTTACATTAACATACATTCGGTAGACAATTAGAAATTTTACTCGTCAGTTTTTCAATATAATTTACTATTACTAATACTACTGACTTTTCAGGAAAGAATAGTATCATAAAAAATCTTTAAAGATTCACGATCTGCATCAATTTATAAACCTACAATCGTTGGGATAAGTGTAACATGCAAATTCGCATTGGAGATGTTTCCATCAAACCAAGCTAGTAAATCTCCAAATATTCCCACAATAGACAAAAAGCCTATGCCCTGCAGTGCACTAGACAATAGAATGATACAATAACGTCATTAATTCGCCTATGTGCATGTAAGATAATGATTACTGATTTGTTAGGTGAAAACCTAATAAGCTGATAATAAGGTAAATAACCTGATAATAAGGTATGTAAGGTACCTTAAATAAAAGCTGGCGTTCGATTCAATTTGTTAAGAGTGCTAATTAAAGCGAATCGTTCGTTAAGGTTCAGCGTTTCGACGCTTTTGATGTGACGTAATCATCTTAACGGATTGTCGCATCTGCGTTATATTAAATTTTTGATTGTGTTTGTATGAAGTAAATACACACGGTATACAATATGTCTATATGTCAATATGTCTACTAGGAGTTAATTTACCTTGCTCGAGCTATTGTCCATAACATATCGATATGCTGCTACGTTGTCTCACTTATCAGTCCATAACATTTATACAAATATTATTGACATCATCGTCATTATTGTATCGCTAGATACTCTGGTTCATCGGTATATTTCTACCACGAGCACGAAGTGAGGTGAGACCATTGTACAGATAGATTAGGATGTGTACCACCTTTTAACTTGCAAACATATATTTTTTAATATGGTTATTTATTTTTAATAACCACATAAAAATTAGTTGTTAGATGTGGGTAATTCGTCGGTTATATAATTATTATACCTTATCGTGTAATGATTATATCATAATAAATTTTACCAGTTAGACAGTTTTATAATATAAAAGCGCACGTGTATTTTAACATAATATTTTTTACATATTACCTCCAATAGATTCGGTTTTAGCGTTGATAGTGTGGTTAATTATTTCTATCGATAGATCAAAAGTATTCTTATTGATATTATGTTATTACGAAAGGCTGTTTATATCTCACAGATAGGGAAAACCTTCTTCTACAATTTAATTCGGATATCGGCGGAATTCGGCGCCTCATTGTACCAGTTATTGTGTCGACTTTCGAAATATAAGCGATTTGCTTAGTTCGCAAAGCGAAGAAAGAAAGCAAAAATGGCAATATTACTTAAGAGAAGTAGGATGTCGTGACGTCGTAAAATTTTAATATATATTTAACTTATACTAATGATGGTGTCCTAAGAGCTTAAGCCTCACATCATATTTCATTGTAAAAAATAAATTAAAACAAATAGCTTAGATTCTGACTCTGAAATGATGTAGAATATATCTTAATCTTAAGTGAATTAAATAAACATTCACCTTTACAATATTAAGCAGAATATAGAATATATTAAATATTTCGTTCGTATATGTTTATCTATCTAAACATTTTCTTCTAACTATGCGTTGAAGATGGCAAAGCATTCATAAACTTTTTGTATAAATATTCATATTAAAAATAAACGTCTCAATCAATGGACCTGTCTTCTTTAAGTTAATAAATACTATAATATTGATGATTAAAATCAATTCTAAATATTATCATCGATAAAACTGAAACATCTCTAGAACGTTAACAGACGCAGTGAGTAGTGACGCCTGGTTGCCCGACCGACCCGACCTAGCTAGTCTGGCAGTGGCGCGTTGCCAGTCATAGGCGTCGTATGATTATTGTGTGAGAAATTATTTTCCTTTCGTTTTCACCGCGAAAAATACGATCGATAACACGAGCCTCTTGTAAAAGAAAAACATTATAAACTTAATTTTGTGTGCGTCTACGATTAATAAGTTTCATTGATAGGTTTCAATTAAGATATCGATGCATCGCGAAACACCCGGCGTCAACAATGTAGTCATAGTGACAGGAACTGTTGACGATTTGACAGCTATGCAGTGAATCTTTACGTTACATTCATTGAAATGTTTATTTATAATATGAATTATGTAGAAGTTAAACGTTTGTTTTTTTGAAAAGCGTTTCCTGAATTAATTTCGATACTAAATAATAGTCAACAACAATGGGGAATGGAATGAATAAGGTAAGTTTTTGTGAAGTTAAGGAAATTGTAATATGTTTTTGACAAATTCTGCGGATGTGAGCGCGTCAAATTACGTAACGTTAACGTAGCCTCTACGATCTATCGTAGCGTGTGACATTGGTATCGAAGTGCTATAAACCGAAGTTATCAGCTACGTGAACGTTCAACAATATTACCATGAACTATATTGCTCAGATTGTAAAATTCACGCGAATACATATTTTTTTCGCTAAAATAAATAGAAAACTATTATTCCTTTTAATTTATATTTGTTTTTTTTTATTTATAACAAATATATACAAGTTATATCTATCTTAAATTACTTACACGCTACTACTATACAAATCATGCCCACGTGGAATGGTCCCAAGAATGCTGGCAGCGTTTCCGCTTTGAATCGCTAAGCTGATTCTTTGTGCGAAAAAGGAGCCAGCCCTCTTGTCACCCGAAGAGGCGATCAACCGAGGTGTTAAAACGAATAAAAAATTTTTTGCACTTTGGCTCCATGACCCTAGGGTCTCAACTGCAAACGGCACAAATATATAACTCTCAACGAGAGATGCATACTTTCGCCGCTTGCCGGATTCGGCCATTTCCGCCGCAGCTCCAGGTCTGGACGCCGTTTCCCTGATATGGGACGAGGCTAACGTATCAACGCATGTTGCGTCCCACATTAGGGCCCGTCCCCGTTCCCAAGGAACCAGCGTCAGTCCGTCTGGTCTCTTGCCATCATCCCGACATATCCCGGAAGGCTCGAGAAGAGCAGGAATGTCGATGGTGGCAAGAGCTCTTTTGATGGTGTCATTAAGAGAACCATGGCGGAAAAGCCTACCAGAGCTCCTATGGCATGAAAGCCCGTGTATGCCAAAACTGTCTACATTTTATTTTATATTTGTTAATTATAATATATGTCCCTGTAATAGGAGATACCGAACCTTATATGTTACAAGATGTACTTTATTTTAAAAAGCGTAACCGCCGAGTTTCTTGACAGTTCTTCTCGGTGCGAGCAAACTTCTGAAACAGCTTCTTAAAAAACATTTAAAGAATCAAAAGTACTGAAAACAGTCCCACTTGAATAAATAATATTTTTAATTTTATGTGATTTCCTATACTTGTAAATATGCAGTTATTAAATTAACATATTTATAAGTTTACAAGATTTTCATCGTGGGTTCAAACCCCGAGTGAAACCAATTAGTTGTTCTATTAAAACTTAGTGTGTAATTGATAATTACAACTTACCGATGAGGAAAAACATCGTGAGGAAACCTGCATATATCTATAGCATTCTAGGTAATGTGTAACCTACTGATCCGCATTAGGTATTAGCTTCAATCCTTCTCTACCAAAACGGTGAGAGGAGGCCTATGCGCAGCAATGGGATAGTAACAGGCCGTTACCATAGTATTTTTAAAGTAAAGCTTAACGTAAAGTAAAGCGCGATTTAAAATTTATTTTATTGCGTGTCGGATTTATGCCGAAAGAGATTAAAATCTTTATAATTTTTACTTCTACGAATCTCATTAACATAGAAGGTACTTTAGTATTTTTCTTTGTTCTTAAGTTATTTTGGGTTATTTCGTCATCATAAAGTTATTCCAACACATTTGTTTCAACGCGTGTTACTGTCTTTTATTTTAAAGAATTATTGTTATTAACAGATTATTTATTTACATTCTCTTATGATCAAACATCGACGTTGTGGCAATTTATATGTAAAGTTCTTGAATATTAAAAAATACTCACATGTAATAGAGGCCTGATCCTGAGCAGCTGCGTCCCATCTAAGTATATGTAAAAAGGAGTCTTTAAATATTTAAAGTATCGTGTTTACTTTTCACTCACAAGGAAGCCCTAGTGCAGGTGTCGGTAAACTTGTTAGCTTATTCTAATAAAGATGCCGACCTATAAAGAATATAGTGACAAAAAAATCTAGATTTGTAAAAGGCGAATAATTTTTTTAAAATTATATATTTTAATTATGATTTAGAACGAATTAATTTTACAAATAGTATTTATTTCTATTTAAATATAAAAATTTGATCAAAAATTAAATTTTAGCATTTTTACATGATTTAAAAATTTTATTATTAATTTTTGGTTACGGTACTGGAGAAGCGTAACTTTAAATTAAAACAGCCCTAGGTTGCCGATCTCTACTCTAGGCAATTGGATAACAATTGTTTAATGAAGTAGATAAGCGTAATTAGCTGCTTGTTTAATTTTATATGTATTTATTAATATACATGCACGCATTGTAGGTAATGTAAAAAGGGGTTCTTAAATATTGAATGTTTTCCGCTCATTAATATTAAAGCTTCGGTTTAGGCTATAGATACATTATATGTGTTTATTCATAATCATGATTTGTTGCAATTGGAAGGTAAAGTAAAAAAGGTTTCTTGCAATTTAACGTAGTTGCGTTATTATAATGTATGTGCATTGATTGCAACACGTACATACATCCGTATGTACGTGCTATCAAGCAGCGAGATTAATAAGTGCATACTCCCACCATGGACTCTTTAATTAAATCTATGAATTACATTCATATACTGCTAAACAAAAGCTGCTTTTTTATTGCTAAACACTAATTTCGATGATATAATAGAGGCTTTCTAAAGCACCGTTCAGAAAATCAACCTAATATATGTGTCACTAAAATATCATTTACGACCCGGAGGACCATCGTTTGAAACAATAATTCTCAACTCAGATTTATACCATAAACACACATAGTCTTTTTTGATAACATGATGACTGAAAAGTGGAAAGCTACAGTCAAATACCATTTTTCTTTACGTTACGCCGTCCTAAGTAAAAAGTGCAGCCTTAAAAAGAAAAAAACGTCCTCTTTGTTCTTTTAGTCTCACTGTTTTTACACTCTAGACGAATTTTCATTCCTCGCTCGCTTTCCATTATATCTGTTAAAGATACAATACAATTTAAGAGGACAATTATATTCCGAAAAGGACCATCAACGATTATAAACGTTTTGATAATTTTTAAAATGTCATTGTTAGTTTTAATACCTAATTAATTGCTGTGCTTACCTCTTAGGGTTGTAATTAGATTATGTAAGTGTTAACTTACTACTACTTAGTCTATGAATTATCATCTCGTTCAATTTTAACCTGTTGTGTTCGCCTAATAAAAAAAATTGCTGAATACATGGATACGTTTTTTATTATTGTCTGCTATCTATAGAGTTAGATGTCAACTATTTTATGAAAGGCCTTAAAGGACTTGATTCCAGGCCGTTAATTAAACTAAAAAAAGTTGTCAACTAATTTAGTTTACAGGACAAATGTTCCTGTGTGCTTAAATACTCTTTTTTTTCGGAATTTATGGACGACCACTGCTGGACATATGGTCTTAGGGTATTATCAGGCTATATATAACCTGGTGCTTAGATCTGACGGTGTTTGATCGGTGCCTTTCGGTACACGGTTGGTGTTTCAACACTTTAGGTCTAAATTTATCAGTTCTTGGAACTTCATTTCGGCTTTGTAACGTAATAAACTTTGTCGATAATTAATTTTTAATTAATCTTCCGTTGTTCCATTAATCCATTACACAATCCTATTAAATCCCATTTCCTATATTATCAATACTATATTCACTGATTTGAATCGCTGATCACTAGAGAAATAATTAATAAAACTACCATAATTTCATAATCAGAATGGCGGAACCAATTTTCATATTGGAATTAAGTGTCAGTTAGATGATAAAAGTAGTTATGGAGTAGGTTAAATTTTGATTTTGATTATCACGCAATAATTCGTTGCAATAAACGCGACTAAGGTAAGTTGAGTAGGTCGGAAGGCGGCCGGTCGTGAAATACCTAGCTAGCCAAATGTATTAAATATGTGTCACATGAAGAACATGTTTAAAACATGTTGTGCCGACACCACCTAGAGGTTGATAAGGGCAGGAGAATGATAAACGGGATTATATTTGTAGACTAAATATATAATCATGTACATAGATTTTAAAAGTAGTCAAGCTAATTAATATGCTCGGTGACATAATGTTTGATATGAATTTCGGTCTATTGTGTAATAAGACAATACAACTACGCATATATATTTTAGAATAGCAGTTACAATTATCTTCAAATAAAATTAAGTTTTTATTTTTCAAGTAATTTTTATTGTGATCTTTTTAAGTTATGCTGCAAAAAGGATCTATAAATTTTTTGATCTGTTCGAACCAGTGTGAATACGAAATAAAAATAAAGTCCTTATTTTGCTCAAGGTTTACTTTGTCCATCCTGTTCACCAAACTCTTCCCAATATTATATACATATTTCGTACTAATTTAAAGCTGTTTCTATGTACAAATTCGTTAGCAATAACATTTGAAATTCGATGATAATAAAAACAATATTAATAACCAGGTCAGTTCTTCTACTTGCGTACAACACAGATTATAATAAACTTAAATAAAAATAATAATGTTTTACCGTTTATGATTTTCGACTCTTATAAAAGAGACCGAAATTAAAAATATATATAACAAGTTTATTTCATATAAAGTATTTGTATGAAATTGATGGTAATCCACTTATATCACATGCTGCCTCGAAAGCACTTACCGTGATTCGTAATAACACGAACGATGCATACAGAATAAAATTCAACGAGAATATTTTTTCTATTTCATACATGTTAAAGTAGTTTTTAATTGATGGCAACTGACGTTTGTATTGACAATATTTTGTTCCTGTTCTTTTATATGATTTTAATCAAAATATATAGAAAGTTTGACTTTAATTGAAGACACAAAAATGTAATAAATTATTTTTTTATTATTTAACTCTTAATTTTTAATATTATTAAATTTAATTTTATATTACATAAATTTTTAGTTTATTTATTCATTAGGTATTATTTCTGAGTTGTTTCTGTTGTAAGCACTTAATTCGATAATCGATTAATTAATCGAACTATATAATCATTACTGCCGTGATTGGAGTCGACATAGACATAAAGATACGTCATATTATCTACAATCATCGTGCGACCTTTGAAATAAAGTAAAACAGTTATAATATTTAAGTTCAACTACAAAATTAGATCACTCGAATTATACACATAGAACATCATCATCATTCTCCTGCCCTTATTCCACTCTAAGTGGGGTCGGCACAACATGATAGAAACATGTTGTCACATGATTTGGCTACGTATTTTACGACCGGGGGCCTGCCTGACGTCAACTTACCGTAGTCACCTTTTACGACACCTCGGTAAGAAATGAGGATGGTCTATTCTATGCAGCCGGATACCACACGGCATATACACTTAGAACATATAAAATTATTTTCGTTCTTTTTAGTAGAAAAAAGTTTTTGGCAAAGGTAAATGCGTAAATGAAATTCTATAATACGAGATTTTCCCCGAATAATACGGGACAGGCAATGTGCCAATAAAATGGGGTTAGCTCTCGCTTAACAAAGGTTTCTTTTCGCAGCCCAGCAAGGTTATTGTACATTCGTGACCGTTATTTATGGGGCTGACAATGTAACAAAGAAATTACTTGGTAGTCTATAAGTTAGTTTGAGTACAAAAACATATGAATTATAACGATTAGTATCTGGGTATCAGATACTAATCGTAAGTAAGTCATAAGTATCTGAAGACGTTGCTTGGATTTTAAAATTTAATTTGTAAATCCATTTTAAGACAATATATTTATTAGTGTTTTTTGGAGCATAGATGTAAATTACGTTTCTTGGGTCTGTATGTAATACGCGATGTTTAAACCTGCCAATAACTTTTAAAGCAACGTCTGTTGGCTGTGATCATCGAACATAAGAAATACAGAATGTAAAAAATTGCAGCTTAACTCTATGGTACAGATAAATAGAGCTTAGAACAAGATTATTGACGATAGAATTAAGCCAAGCCACGCTGCTTCATTGTGAAGCAAATTTCACATCTCAAAGGATCTCTTTAGGGGTTTGCAGTTTTCATCACATGTAAATATCAAGTTATTTATAGAATGAGGCGTTACTTTGCCGAGATCCATAATACAAAAGTGATAATAAAATTATTTTGCTATAATCTGCAATGAAGTTAATAGATAGTCTATATAAATGTTAAATGTTGAGTAGAAACAAGTCGCCACGGCTCAAACCGATATTGCAAAATCGTAAAGATTTGCGTCCTGCGTGTATCAGGCATGAAAACAGATACTCTACGCTACATTTAGCGATATATATATTTTCTATTTACTTTATCGCGGATTATGGCAGAATAATTTATTTTTACTTATGTAAATATCAATAAAGCTCAAATGTTATAAAAAAGTATTATAATATATTAGTATACTTATAAAAAATCGTCATAGGTTTGCCATGCATTGTTACCAATTACTCATAATTGCGTGCCGTATAAAAAAATATTTGCATTTAAAAGTTTCCACCTACCAAAACAAAAAAACAAAATATCAGAAACAGTGAACAAGTCAAAGCTTCAAAACGTAGCCAGAATTTCTACTTTTTTTTATTCGCGTCACGGTTGGCAATAATATTTACAGTTTTTCGAAGGCTTTTTAGGTGTATAGTTCAGCTGAAAGGCACAACGTTAAATAAAATTTGAACCCTAAACCGTTTATTCACGCCCGTAATGCAGATGAGGGTTATTTTTCGATTCAGAATGTAATAAAATATCTTTGCAACTAAATATTTAAAAGAATAACGAGATTTTACTTGAAATCCATTTTACATTTTAATAGCGGACCTACTCTAACTTTCGAATTGTTTAACCAATATCTTTAACAAACCTAATTATTAGACTCTAACATAGATGTTAATTAGTTTAAATTTTTAATTCATCTTAACTTAGTATCTTCCATTTCACCATAGAGTACATGCTACATACGTACATACATATATATGTAGCATGTACACTATGTCTAAAATGGCTTAAAATGTATCCATCGACAATAAAAAGAAAGCAAATGAGACGTTTACTTATATTATCTGTCTCTTTTTTATACGTGATTAGACAAAGATAAGTATATTAGTTTCATCTTCCTTCGCATTATTTGTTGCTACACTCTCATTTACAGGCCTTAGTATGATGCCCTACTTTAGTATAGTAACTCTATAACGTATATTCACTTTAATTAAGGTGTTCACCCTATTATAAATAATAAATATATGGGTCGGGACACACGGTCGTCTGTCCCCAAAGTAAGTATCTTTATACTTATGTTATGGATGACAGACAACTGGTAAATATATAAATATATAATTGTAAATGCAAATATACACCAAGGCTGTAAGAACCAAAATTTTTTTTTTATGTTCGCTCTAGGCGGGTATTGATCCCGTGACCCGCGGAGCTGAGGGCTGAGTCTCTGCCAACTGCGCCAACGAGCCAATCTATAACTGAGTATTTATTTATTAGTATCAATTTTTTTAGAAAAAGCTATTTAAATGTCAACTCAAGCAGTTTGAAAGATCACTTGCGTGCTATATCGTCATCATCTCTTCTTTAGCACTCATTTTGTCGGCTTTTCTTTGGCGATATTACTTTATCTTCATAGAATTAAAAAAATGTTTATATCTAACTATATACTGTAAAATTTTTGCATGTATTGGCTTTAAATATATTAAAACCTTCAAAAGTGGCTAATTTACTTTAAATTAGTTACTATATAAATGTATTATATATTATTAAAAGTAACGTAAAGTAGGTAAAAAATCGCAATACTTGGCAAATCTGGGTGAAAGGACGTAATGATTTCTAAAAAAATATAATAAAGGTAAGTTACACACTCTACACTTAAAAAAAGTGTTTTCTACAATAAACTAATAATAAAAAAAAGTATTAAATGATTTATAGAAGCAGGCGTTACTTTGCGGAATTCCATATTACAAGTAATATAACAGAAACAACTACTTTGCTATAATCCGCACGGGTTAAGTGAATGCATGCAAAGCCAATGTGTATGAAGCAGGCAAAATCTACGCACCTTATACATGTAGGACCAGCCACCACATGCACCCCAAGGCGCAATTCACCAGCAACAACGAACACAAAAGCAGCATACACACCCACCACCACAATCTCGACGATCGCTTCGCCCCGAAACCGAAGCATCACCAGGAGGATAGGCTTCACGACGACAGGATAGGCTTCATGCAGTACGATTTTTGTCGTGAAGCCTATCCTCCTGGTGATGCTTCGGTTTCGGGGCGAAGCGATCGTCGAGATTGTGGTGGTGGGTGTGTGTGCTGCTTTTGTGTTCGTTGTTGCTGGTGAATTGCGCCTTGGGGTGCATGTGGTGGCTGGTCCTACATGTATAAGGTGCGTAGATTTTGCCTGCTTCATACACATTGGCTTTGCATGCATTCACTTAACCCGTGCGGATTATAGCAAAGTAGTTGTTTCTGTTATATTACTTGTAAAAAAAAGTAAGTTTTGTACAGGTTATTGTGTATCTTAATTTCACTGCAAATTATTTAAGTACGTTTACCTTTTCTAAGTATATGGCAAAAAATAGAATACGCCATTAAGTACTATGTATACATCTTGATTAGCTTAAACCTTATAATTTATAATGAAGTAAATAGTCCTAAGGGGTATTTTAAGTTTTATGTAAGTTTGCAATATGTTTCGTTTATAACTTACATATAAATTGAATTCAAGTCAAATATTAGATACGCCTAATGTACAAAGTGATATTCGTCAAAATACATGTTAGTCTGTCATTCTGTCCTGGTAACAGACAAGGTTGAAGTTGTTAGTACGCGTGAAAGTGATTTTGAACCGATTTCTACCATAATACCGTAATAAGAAAAAAAGTCATATAATTTGTTGAATATTTTAAAGTATAAAGTAGGGTATAGGGTATAGGTATAGGGTACACGACAGCGACTTTGATCGCCGGCGAATCGCTTGCGACTGGAATGTATGGACTTAAATTCCCTTCAATTGCGGCGACCCGATCGCCCCAATTCTATAAAGTCTCTGGTAGTCTGCGAAATCGCTACTGAGTGGACGTAATATATATCGTTAACAATTAGAAATACAAGCAATATAACAGAACTAACTACTTTGCTATAATATAATTTGATATAATTATAGCAAAGTAGTTAGTTCTGTTATATTGCTTGTAATATGGAATTCCGCAAAGTAACGCCTGCTTCTATAAATCAATTAGAAATACGCTGAGTTTCTTGCTGGTTCTTTTTAATTTTAATTTGACGATTCAAAAGTGCTTATAAAGGCCAATTTGAAGAAAGACTCATTTGAATTTGAATTTATATGGCAGGTTCTTAATATCAATTTCAGAAAAAAAAACATTTCACATGCGGACTTTCTTAATTATTCACGTGAGTATGTAATGGAATATATTGAACTTTACAGAAATTTTCCGGCATTGTGGATGATTAAAAGCTAAGTTCACAAATAACGAAGCACACTAGAACAGGAAAATTTAATCGAAAATTCGCAGAGGTCGATTCACATCTAATTCCAAATAAACAATGAAAGTTCGCTTTAATGTGGACAAAAAAAAGCTTAAAAGTCGCTATCGAGTCGACAGCGATTAAAGTTGCTACGTGAGAACCCAGCATATTATATGGAGCTTAGACCAATCACGCTGTACAATTGCGAATTGGCAGACTACGAATACGTCAAAAAAGTCTATAGGTTTCTATACGATGTACCAGGCCTAGTGTAATTGTGTTAATGTAAAAATAATTAACTTTTGTATATTGTGCTATTCAACGAATGTGGATAGTACATTTAATTCTGTGTATGAATATAGCAATTACAAATATTAATTATAATATTCATTCCAACATTTATCTTGTCCTAATCTTCATAAGTAGATCTAACCTAAATCGCAAAGGTACAACAAATTACCAAAAATATCCATTAATGTAATTTCGTAGCCCCAAATTCTATTGATTCAATCTTTATAACACGAAGAATATATCGAGGTCTCAGATTACCCTGAGATCTTTTGTTCGAAAAGAGGGCATTCACCCAGCACGAATGTCCTCCTTTGAATCGGCGTCATTATTATCGATGTAAATTAGTATCGTTTAATGTCTACTTGGATTTAAATTGAAATGGGCAAAGTTTAACTAGTTAGGAACCCGCGTTCTACTGCAATGCAGTTTAAAATAGCACGAAACCTTAACGTATACTCTGTTAAAATGACTAACGTTACATAATATTAGCGGTCAATGTCCGTTCAGCGCAGAAAAGGTGTTTAAAATCACTAACATTTATTCCACTTGTTACTTATTTTCAGGCATATACATAATTAAAATTATAAATTAGATAAGATACTAATAAACAGTCATCCTCGTATTTACTGAAAAGTTTCCTTAACTCTTGGAAATGCCCAAGTTAAGCATCAGGAAAAAGGCGCATCGATATAATTCTATATTTTACATATAAGTAAGTGACGAGCCAAAAACGCTTTGTAAGAATTATTGGTATACCGCTCGAATAATGATATAACTCCCAATGAGCATAGTAATCTATGATGTACAGCAAAATGTCAATGTCTCAAACCCTCTATTATACTCTATCTATCTATTATAATCTCAAATATACTATTACATTTCACTGATGCCTAAAATCTATGAAATAAAATCTATTTTGAAAGTTAAACTGCCGGGAGATAAAATACTGTTATATTTTAAGAAAGGCTGAACAAGGCAGTTATATCAACCTACTCGTAGTCGCAATAAGCTATTGTATGTTGCATGCAGATCGTAAAATAGCTTTTCTTAACAAATGAGCACGGCTTGACAATTTTAAGGCTATTCATTGTTAGCGTGGTGGAAATGTATTGTACACTTTCTTAGTAATAGGGTGACCAAAATTCAACATTCTACAAAGTTTTAATAACAGTCACTTGTTTTGTGAGCGATGGTGGTTGATGGTAGGAATTGGATTAGTTGGTATTGTATTAATTGTATTTCAAACGATATTTTGTACAGTAGACTTAATAATGGATAAAGCTGTGATAGCCCAGCGTTGAGACAGTGAGACCTTTCAAGGTGGTCACGGGTTCAAACCCCGGGCAGGCAGCAATGAGTTTTTCTATTAAAACTTGTGTCTAATGTACAATTGCAGTTTATCACACGCTTTTCGGAAGGAAAACATCGTGAGGAAACCTGCATATACCCTAGAAAATTCTGGTGATATGAGTAACCTACCAATTCGCATTGGAGCAGCGTGGTAGGTCTTAGCGCCAACCCTTCCCTCCAGAAACGGAGAGCGGAGGCCCTATTATCAGCACTGGGATTGTAATGGGCTGTTACTTTACTTTACTTAATAATGTAAGTAAAATGTAACTGATTAATTCACTAGGCGAAAAGACGTACACAAATTTATTTTAGATACCAATATTTATTATAAAATAAAGTTAAAAAGAAAATAAAAATAAAATAAAGTTTACTGTAAAAAAAGATAAAGGTGTTGAAATGCGGTAACACCATGTTACATAATTGCGCGTAGCATGTCAAAAACTGAATGTTTTGCCATCATTAGCGCCCTGTTGACTCTATTCCAACTTTAACTATTTCAAAAGTACCTCCTCACCAACCTGAGCGTAATGGATTCTTCACTTGTATTCTTGGTTTTATTTATTTTGATCACCATATTATTTTTCCGCTTGATAAATTAAAAATCACAATAACCAAAAATTACAGAAGTATACATTTTTAAAAATTTTCTTTTCTTTGTTAAGATTTGTTGCTTGATTGCTAACTGTATTATAAGACCCTTCAAAACTACGATAAAAATAAATAACACGCCTGAATTTATTATAGAAATCCTACTTAAATAAAATTTTCTGAAAAATAATTAGATTTGAACTATTATGGTAAAAGGGATTAAACCATTATCACTTTTTATATACTACGATATTGAGTTTATCCGACTAGTTGTGAGTGCATCAGGAGTTCTTAGCTTAGTTTCCGAGTTAGTTAGGATCGGCTAAAGTCAACACTTGTATCGTGTTTGTAGTCGGTTTCTATATTATATAAAACCTTTTATGAAGTGATATATAGTCTATACGATATAAAAGATTTTGCGATTTGTCGTGGAGTCTATCTCCTAATGATGCTTCGGTTGCGGGGCGAAACGATTTTTCAGTTTGTGTGAATGTGTGTAGTGCTTGTCTTTTGTGGTGACTGTAGTAGAGTTTGAGTTTGTTTGGTACATGTGTTTTAACGAATCCTGCTTGTATCGGGTATGAGAACGTATAGTCCACTCTAGTCTCCATCAATTGTTACTTTGTATTGATTGATTTACATACACCATTCTCTAAAATGAATACTGGTAATTAAGGATGGTTAATCAGCCAAGAACGTCGTAAATCATAGTGATGACAACGATAATTCAAACGATTTTATGATTATAATTTTCCAGATTTTATATTGTGACGCTATATTTTTTTACTAGGTAACTTTGCTTTTATAACTGATTTTTAATTTTAATAGATGTTATTTTCCTACGTAAAATATATTCGTGTAATGGAAATTTTTACAAAGTCCTATTAAAATTTTGTGTTTTTGCCATCTAGTGTTGTTTGTGAATGGTTTTTTTTTTGTTACAGGTGTTGCCAGGACTTTACGTGGGAAACTATAGAGACTCCAAGGATCCTGTACAGTTGGACAAATACAAAATCACTCACATTCTTTCCGTACACGACGCTGCTAGAAGAGTACATGCTGTAAGTAATTTATATTTCTGGAAATAGAGAAATTCAAATTCAAATTCAAAATATTCTTTATTCAAGTAAACTTGTAAATAATTGCTTTTGAATCGTCAACATCTACTGCTGGTTCGGAAAGCTGTTCCTACCGAGAAGAACCAGCAAAAAACTCGGCGATTGAATATATTGTATATTATATATATTGATAAGAATTATTATTTGAAAAGAGTTTCAAACAATAATTCTTATCACTAGTTACATATAGTTATTAATGTCTTGTACAGGGTCGAAGAGTAGCTATATCCACGCATTCTTATCGTCTAGGTAAACTTCAATAGAATAATAGGCTTTCTGAATTATCCTCTTTTAAATAGTATTTTTAAACTGCTGTAATGGTAAAGTTAAAGTAGATTGTGGAATTTTATTATATACCCAAACCCACAAACGAATTACGAACTTTTGCAAGACGCAAAGCAGGAACCGCAAGCTTATGTCGGTTCCTACTTTATCTATTATATACATCGCCAATCCTTTTATAATTATTTATATATGAATAAAAATAAGTATTAAAGTAAGAAAAATTATACATAGGTACATATGAATGTACAAAAATTAAATTACCAAAAATATACTGTGAAACCAATGTAAGAATACCTGCTTCCTTGAACTTCTCTCGCAGGGAATCGTGCGAATTTAAATTGTAAATGCCACGTATGGAACTCTTTTGGATACAAAATTTTTTTCAATGTCCGCGCATTTACCCCATAACAATATCCCGTAATTATAATCACAACTTTCAAACATCACCGACAATGCCTTTTTGTTGTTTGAAGGCAAAATGTTTGAAAATGACTTAATGCCTCTCAGTGGATATCTACATTCTTGTTATAATATAATATATTCTACTACTATTGGAAAGTAGTGGTGCTCGTGACTTTATTTGCAACTAAAGCATTTATATACATTACCTTCAATAATTCTTGTAATGTTTTTCCTTCTTCCAAAAAAACCGGATTTATTTATCTATTTATTCATATTTATTTATTTGGTGAAATTTTATATCGTATAACATTATGAAACGTGAAACATTATTTATGTATTTTTTATATATTAATATTATAATTTATCGTTAATATATTAGTCATGAATTTCATTAGTCATTATTTGTTTTTTATTGGTAATTATGTGTCTTTATAGATATTTGATAAGCGTTTTTTGTATTATATTTAAAAATAGGTATTATAATTTGCATGCTATTTAATAGTAAAATAAGCAAATATAAATAAATAAATAAATAAATGAAAGTGATAGAGCCAGATAGACAGACATTCCTATTTATAATATTTATTTAATGCCTTTAAGTGACGTGTTCACCCAGAACGAAAATGTATACACTAAATATTTAATGATATAATTGTAACTGTGTTCATGTTGTTGGTGTGTCTTGTATATAAATAAATAAAGAAATGAATAATATTCGTATGGATATAAAAGTGTAAGGCTCGATTCACACTATGATGCCGTTCTTGGTTCGATCTCACTCATTTTAGGCGTTAGGCGTTGGTCGTTCAGCCATACCTCATACGAAACTTCTAATTACGCCTATTGCGAAGTTTTAACGTGACGTCTTTTTTACGCTTGTGCGCTCGAGGCGAAAAAATTCAGCTTAACGGGTTTGTGAACAAATTTGAGCACAGGTAGATCTAAAAATAGAATAAAACTTCTTCTTTTCCTTTTTCAACCGACGAACGCCAACTGTTGGATAGGTATTAGGTCTATCCAACATCTTAAGACCCCCTACGTCCATCGGCTCTCCGTACTATATGGCCTGCCTTTCGCCACTTTAGTTTCGCGACATGTTGTGCTATGTTAACTTTGTCTAGCTTTGATCTACTTGTAGGCACCCTACTCTAATATACTTCATATATATAATGTATAATATATATCTTATTATAATATACATATTTTATATGTTTCAAATTATTATATATTACATATTCTAGGCACACGTCAATTTTAATTATCGTGCAGTGGAACCGGTGCGCCCCTTCGGGCGGCCTATGACGCGCACGACTGTCTATATTTGTTCTATTCCCTTGCGCATGTGCTGTTTACTTTTACCTTTAGATTATAATAAAAACAGTAATATTTTAAGTATAGTAAGCATAAATAAATATATAACCAAACCTCACGATATTCTTATTTCTGATATGATCACGTTGAGATACTTCGTGCATGGCTCACTCCATTGAACGCAGAGTGAGCTTTCGTATGAAGCCCATAGTCAGCGACCACGTTTCGGCTCCGTATGTCATCACTGGCACTGTTCAAAGAATTTGGTGTTAGAATAAAATAATTTATAGAATTAGGCGTTACTTTACGGAGATCTATAATACAAAAGTAATAATAAAAAATATTTCGCTATAATCCGCGATACAGTAAATAGTAAATATATTTAGTGCTACATGTATAGTCGACTATCTGTTTTTCATACCCGTTACATGCAGGATTTGTAAAAACACATGCACAAACCTCCACCACTGCCACCACAATACACAAGCACTACCTACACACGTTCACTATCACGAAGTCAACAATAATTTCGCCCCGCAACCGAAGCATCATCAAGAGATAGACTCCACGACAAAATCGCAAAGAATAATTAGAATAAGAATAAGACAAAAAAATAATGTATATTATTACTTTTGCTTAGAATAAAACATAGCATACTTTTTTCCTCTTTCTCCTATAGTATCTACTTTCTTAGTTTTACATACTTTTGTAATGAGGGTGAAACTCCGGGGCGGACTAAATTGCGGACTCAAACTCACTTTCAAAAAGAATTTCAATGGTATCCCTTAGATAAACCATCTGGCGTCTAAACGAGCTTCATGAATATTCCCCCAGACAGCTCGCTGGAACTCGGACGTACATAATTTCAATAAACGAATTCTGCCACGTGTAAATATGTTCCTTCAACACGAATACTTTGTTTTTATTGCCGAAGTTATCACTGTATCTCTTCATAGAATTTGAAACACACGAAACATTATATTAGCGACGGATTTTATTATTTCTATTTATATATGTCACAAGTTTTTTATACGTTTTCAAGCTAAATGGTTGATGGATTAACATCTATTCTAATACAAGAGAAATAATAAAATTATTTTTCTGTAATTCACGATAAAATAAATAGAAAATATATTTAATACTAAATGTAGAGTCCTAAACGGATAGTCTACATTCTGATTTCATTACACATATATGCTGAATACACAAAAACACTTTCACTACAAGCCTCCACCACCGCCACCACAATACACAAGAACTATACACATTCACTAATACAAACTCAACAATCGTTTCGTCCAGCAAACGAAGCGTCATCAGAAGATAGACCGTGCATCTATCAGATATGTGAAAGGATAATTAACTCTGCATTTAGCATATACAGCTTCTATTTACTTTATCGCGGATCATAGCAATATAATTTTATTATTACTTTTGTATTATGTATCTCCTCAAAGTAACGCCTTATTCTATAAATTATCCATTCTAATATAAGTAATATTGTCTACTAATCTATCGTTACTAAAATTAATAGTACATATTTGCAAACGATTAATTTGGAAAAATAATTATTTAAATAAAAATATAAGTATACAAGTACCTATTTTCCACTATACTATTCATATTAATACGGAAAATTAGGCCTGTTTAACAAAGAAACTGCTTTGTCTTTGACATCTATGAATATACATATACCTAAACGTAATATGTACGTGTAAGTGAAACTGGAAGAACTTAAAACCCTATTTATCAAATCAAATCAAATCAAAATATTCAAATCAAAATATTCTTTATTCAAGTAAACTTGTAAACGAGTGCTTTTGAATCGTCAACTTTACTGCTGGTTCGGAAAGCTGTTCCTGCCGAGAAGAGCCAGCAAGAAACTCGGCGGTTGCTCCTTTTTTTAAATATAAATCTTAGAACTAGTTACATTTATTTATTACTGTCTTGTACAGGGTAGTAGTGCACCTATATCCATACATCCTTATCATCTAAGTAATCTTCAACAGTATAGTAGGCTTTCTGTATCAGCCTCTTTTTAACAGTGTTTTTAAACTGCTGTAATGGCATGACCAAAATTGATTTCGGAATTTTATTATAGAATCTTATACCCAAACCCACAAACGATTTACGTACTTTTGCTAGGCGCAAAGCAGGAGTCGCAAGCTTATGTCGGTTCCTACTTTGTCTATTATATACATCACCTATCGTTTTATAATTCTTTTTATTTTTATGTACAAAAATTACGTTATTTAAAATATACTGTGAAGCAAATGTTAGAATACCTGTTTCCTTAAACTTCTCTCGCAGGGAATCACGCGGACTTAAATTGTAGATGCCACGTATAGCTCTTTTTGTAATACGAAAATTTTTTCACTATCCAATTTAAATAAATAAATATATGGGACACTTACACACACGGTCGTCCGTCCCCAAAGTAAGTAACTTAATACTTGTGTTATGGGTGACGGACTACTGGTAAATGTACATATATAATTTTTAATACATACTTAAATACAAATATACATCCAGGCTCGAAGAACTAACAAAAAGAAAATGTTGGCCCTCGACGGGAATCGAACCCGCGACCCGTGGAGCTGCAGGCAGGATCACTACCCACTGCGAAAAAGGGCCAGTCTTAATGTGTAATATGTAGTACTTAAACAAACAAACAAACAAACATAAAAATCAAATCATCCTTACAGGACCGTCCATATTCAATGAAACATATTCATATTTAACGGATTCAGAGTTAATTATATTTCGCACTACAGTTTTTTTCACAAATTTTAACTTTAAAAGAAAGACTTGTATCAATATAGGACAAGACCGTTTGAGACGTTTTGAGTCTACTTGTATAGGCAAATCCAGGTCGTTTCCCAATTTAGCGGTGTTATCACACATTAAAAATATCTGAGGCTTGCCATTGCTCCGACAAATGCTAATTTAACCCATTAAATATTTAATAAACGTGTAAACACTTGTGAGCGCAAAATCCCCAGCTTCATCCGTAGTCATTAATTATTTATCTACAAGTGGCTAAGTCAACGGATGTGATATTCATTTGGACCTTATATTGTCGCTATAAGTACAGTTTCTACGCTAAATTCCCAAACAGAATGAGTCCGTAAGGGAGCATTTAGAGTACGATTTTCCTGGTTTGGTGTAAATTCGTTGCGGTAATACAATTGTAATAAACTTTCACAGCCTGATTGAATTCCATGGATAGCCTAGCCTATGCCTTCTAATCCACTTTTTGATAGTGTGATGAATAAAACCACTATATTCTTCTTTTGAAGAAGTAAAGAAACCTCGCCTGTTGTGAACAAAAATCAGTTAATTATGGAGAGAATTAGATAAATCAATATAATGTGTAGGTTATATGATAGATAAAATACCAATTAGTACAATTGTGTTTTTTTTAATATCACAGTAGTTATAAATATCTTAAAATATGTACAGTACAAAGAAGATAACAATAGATGGAAGAAATGTGCGTGCAAATGAGATATGAATGTTAAGGTTGATGTGTGGTGTGACGAATTTGGATATAATACGAAATGAGTATATTAAAGGAAAGTCTGAAACTTGCGCTCATTATAAAAAAGATGAGAACTGCGAGATTAAGTTGATATGTTCATGTAATGCAGAATCATATGCGTATAAAAGGAGTGGCACCAGACGAATGATAGAGGAGAAGGTGAAGACATATTGTGCTCACTCAGAGATGAATGAGGGTAAAAGAATGATGATGATGATAAAAGAAGGTAACAATAGTTGGGTACCGATGACCTACTTGCTTACTTATTGTACCTTTGAACATTATAGATCCCAAAGTTCTAAACTCACCCTTAAGACGTCAATACAACGTCCTGTGCATGAAACACATGTAATAAAAGTTTAACGACAGTGCCTCCTTGACTCCGCCCAAAACCACTAAACAGCAAAATTGACGCAGATGTCACATAACCTATTTTAGAATACTTTATGTAAGCTTTTTGGATTTATGGTGTGTGCCAGTTTTATGTCTCACGGTACGTCAATTTTGATTATGTGATAAATTTTAGAACTTTTTTAGATACAATGTAAAATTAGTACCACTTTTCTCAATCTCGCGTTTACTAAGGTCCTTCGTACAGCAGTGTAGCGTTGTTGTAGTTACCTCACTTAAAATAACACAGACGGACCCTTAACAATTAAATTCCTGTTCGATGCTGAGTAGAGTCAACCCTTTCAAGTTTACGCGCTTTCTTTCTGTATCATCACTTTGTATCAGAATTGGGAGAACTATAAAAGTTCTCCATAAAATTGACTAAATTTCATAAGCTCATAAACAGTATATCAATGACAAAGTAACAACAAGAACGGGCATAACTTCTCTAATTGACACAAAGGCTAACTTTACTTCTAATGTATTTGTGATTCAGTAATAATGAAAATAGCTAATACCCCAATTTTTAAATTTCACATCAATAAATCGAATTATCCGTAAAAAAATAAAGTTATAAGATATAATCTACTAAAATTTATTGTTTAATTTTGGAAAATATATAATTCTTATTATTTCCGCCGTGTGGTATCCGGCTGAGTAGAATAGACCACCCTCATTTCTTAGCGAGGTGTCGTAAAAGGCAACTAAGGTAAATGACCCACCGTGTGGGATCCGGTTTAGTAGAATAGACCACCCTCTTTCTTACCGAGGGGTCTAAGGTACTAAGGTAAGTTGACGTCAGGAAGGCGGCCGGTCGTAAAATACATAGCCGAATCGTGTGACAACATGTTTGTAATATGTTGTGCCGACTCCACTTACAGTGGGAAAAGGGCAGGAAGATGATGATGTAATTCTTATTATTTCTGTTATTATAATGGCATCAATTCCAAGATTGGAGTATTTTTTCGGAACAAATTTTTGTTAATAATTTAGTTGGTTACCCAGCTACGCTACTAAGTGTTAGTAATACAAACTTGTAAAATATGTTATTAACTTCAATTTAATTTATTTCAAATACAATTAGATGATATAAAATACAATTACATAAATAAAATTTAACCTACATACATATATTGTTGCACCAAAATATTTATGAATGTTCATATATAATTGATAATTGATAAATTATTAATGGAAAAGTTGAAAGTATCGACAGGAAGTTTAAAAGAGAAATTCAAATCTGATGAGCAATTTATAACAGTTATTGCAACATGTGAGTGCAAATGGTTATAAATGAAGGTGAACTCCGTAATATTTCTTGACTCTAAGCAACAGCCGAGCGTTATCGTCCGTATAAATAGAATTGCGCGATCAGAGCGTATTCGGTTTTGTGACTCCCTTGGGAACACCTAAAACTCTTGGCGATTTATATTCAAGGCAAAAGAACTACATATCGCACGATTAGCATTCTTAATATTGACCTAATTGAAAATTACGCTTATTTCAGGAAGATACGTTTAATCCTTTTTTAGGATTATTTATTATTTTATTTATTTATTTATTTTTTTATTGCCGTGTGGTATCCGGCTGAGTAGAATAGACCACCCTCTTTTCTTACCGAGGTGTCGTAAGAGGCGACTAAGGTAAGTCGACCCGCCGTGTGACATCCGGCTGAGTAGAATAGACCACCCTCATGTCTTACCGAGGTGTCGTAAAAGGCGACTAAGGTAAGTTGACGTCAGGCAGTTGGCTGGTCGTAAAAAACGTAGGCAAATCATGTGACAACATGTTCATAACATGTTGTGCCGACCCCACTTAAAGTGGGATAAGGGCAGGAGGATGGTGACGTTTAATCCTTTTTTAATGCCATCTATGATGTAACCCTACGAACTATTTTTTACTTTAACACTCACGAGCTTTGTAGGCGCTACGCTAGACTTTATTTCTATTTGCCACTAAACAACCATTCACTTTAATAGGTAAATAATACTAGTTCACTTAAATACTAAGCGTACGATATTAAGAGCAAAAACGACAGATTAGGAACAAATATTTTTGTTTATTATATTTTCTACACATACGGTCGTCCATCCCCAAAGTAATTAACTTAATACTTGTGTTAATGGGTGACGGACAATTGGTAAATATACTACATATATTGTAATTTTAAATATATTTTTAAATACAAATATACACCCAAGCTCGAAGAACCATCAAATTGTTTATAGAAAATGTTGGCCCTCGACGGGAATTGAACCCGTAACCCACGGAGCTGAAGGCAGAGTCACTACCCACTGCACCAACGGGCCACTCAATTTATTGCGATGTCAAAAAAAACAAATATTATTATAGTCATATTTGTTGGAATGATATTGTTGAATTGATTCTACTACAATTTCGGAATCAGGTTACTCATCTAGAAGAACTACTGATAAACTAATTTTTTTTAAATAAAATTAGGCGTTTTTATTTTTTTTTTCGAACTGACTGTATGCTGTTAGCCCTAATGGCTTTTACAGCGTCACCGGGCGGGACGGGCGAGCGCAGAAGCATCGTTGAGGTTGCGAAATGCAGGGAGTAGAGCGCAGAAGCTCTACTTAAGTCGGGGAATGTCGTCCTAAGGGTGCCTCCTGTGAGGCCGGACCACGGCTTGGGGCGACGTGTAGTGGAGGGCTGATGGTATGACTTAGATTAGTCATTGCGGCGTCGGAAGGGAAATTAGGCGTTACTTTGCGGAATTCCATTGTGCTATAGTAATGATAGAACTATAGGAAATTTGATATAATCCACGTTTGTTAATAAGTTTTTAATACTAAGTTTAGAAAGCAATATCCGTTCGAATTTCTTATAAATGCAGGATTAGTAGACTATCACAGTGGTATATAACATTAGTAGTAATGACAAAAAATCACCACCACGAATACACAAGCACTACACACACGACAATCACGACACTATTACGACAATCTCAACGATTGTTTGCCCTCTTAAACGAAGCATCTCCAAGAGATAGGATCCACGACAAAATCGAAAAATCTTTACGATTTTGTCGTTCGAGAACGGTTTTTCTTCCTACTCTTAGCATATAGATTTTTTTAACAAATAGCAAATATATCTATCATAACTTTTGAACTAATTGACTCAATGGATGTTTCTCTTATCAGTAATATTTATGACTAATCGATAGATTTCAGCAACACCAACTATTTTATGGAGGGGGGCATCTCTAATAGAGTCTCGTCAGGTCACGACCGACAAAATAGCACCTAAGTTTAGTTAGACTACGTTTAACACCCACGACCTATCTAAATGGCGGTGCCATTTCATAGAACTCTCCCATTTACACGAATATGATTTGATTTCTCATTGATTATTTTTTACATTCCACACGACCACAAATAAATTTCTTATCATACAAAAAAATATACGGTAAGCATCGTTGATCCCTGTGTAGCAGCGGCTGTGAAATTCTCATAATAATTCAGTGTGACTAAAAGCCCACGAGCTATTTACTCACAAAACAGTAATTTCCCTGTTTTTACAGACTGGAAATGTGCTGTTCAGTACACTACGCTGCAGAACGATAGATATAAGTTGTTCCTATTCAACGTCAGGGTTTCATGGAAAAGTGATGTAGCATACATTTATCTATCATTAAGTCTGAACAAAAAAAAACCATGGACATAAAAATGTAAAAATTTCAAACACATTTTTTAACTATTGCAATTAAATAATTTCCTCCAAACCAAAATATTGTAGACGAAGAAGAACGATAAACAATAAAGAAACTAAAACGTGAAACTTCCGAATCATAATATTTATATGTATTGTTTGATATTACGTTGCTAAGTTTTCAAATATTACTAATCCTACTAATATTATAAATGCGAACGTTTGTGAGTATATTTGTTACTTTTTCACGAAATAACTATTGGACGGATTTGGATGAAACTTTACATTTGTATAGGATATACATCGGAATAACATATAGGCTATAATTTGCAATGATTTTATGTAATATAACGATACATGTCAATAAAGTTGGAAAAAATCTGGCCTCTGAGAGCTATCTTGGCTTACGCTGCCTAAACCGTTGCAGTTACACAAAGATAACGTACCGTAGTATTGTTTCTCTAGAATAGTTCTAAATAAACGTCCGCGATAGCATATATGTATCTACCTTTTATGGGGAAACCACTATGGCAATAATTGTGAATCATAAATTTAATTAGATACTATTTTAAAATACACATTTTAGTATATTTATCAAGCTCTTATAAGAGTCAATACATTTGTCGCTTTCAGTATTTGATGTAGATAAAGTTAATAAGTAATTTGACCGATTAGTTTAAAAGTTGTCACGATAAGATTGACTTCAATGGAGCGCCATAGAGCGTCATATGCGCGGCGCGTAAAGATTGTATGGAATCCATCAGTTTTGAATTTAGACATCTAAAATTTTGGATGTACGAGTAACTAAATAAATATATTTTTTTTAATATTAAGTAATAACTCATTAAAAATATATAAATCTAAAATGATCTGTCACGAAACTAAATGTGGCAAACCAAATAACACGCGAGCGAAGCCGCGGGCATAAGCTTGTATGTAAATAATTGCATAGAGTGGTTATAGGAAGGCCTGTAAGTGATGATGACACAATAAATAATGTGAGGGAAGATCACACTCGTATACTTCATCTTTATCTAATGACCCATAAAAAGAGAGATAGATAGATCACTCTCATTTACTTTTCTTCATTATATGACACATTTTAGGCAGTTTTGACTACTCTAGTATATCTATTGATAATTGGCAGTTTTACTCATAGATATAATATATTATACAAACTGATATATGTTGTTTATTAACTCTACCAGAACTTACTGGTATATTTCCTTACGTACAATATAATCAGCGGTATAGGATTAATCAATTGAAACATACATACGTTTTATGGTACTGAAATAAAACATTTTAACTATAACTCGTCTAAAATAATATTTCTTACAAACTTACTACTTAAGTATACTTTTTAAAATCTACAACCAAGTTGAGGCATATCTATCGCTAAAATAATTATAACGGCCCATCACTATTATACCTTTGAGTATTTGCAGATGCATACGTGCAGTGCTGAGCTTTGACCTAGCGGCACTTTGCTTGATTTGAGTGTGTTGAAGCTGCAATTAATGTCAGGTCGACGTATGCAATTTTCTTTTCACCTTTCTAGATTTTTGTGAATAGATATGTGATTTTATGAACTTACATTAGCGAGATTTATCTGAAACTGTTACAATTAAACGAATAATGATGCGGCACTATGCATTGTTATTTTTGTTTTATTGCTGATTGACCGCCTTCAATCATTTTTCTATAGATCATATCATCATTAATATTATAGATACGTATTGGCCTTAATTCACTTGATTGCAAGTGAGATATAATGTCCATTTTGTTAATGGTGTATAATCATCGTATCAGAATGTTAAATAACGCGGTGGCACTGTTTCGCCTATAAAATACGAGTCAAGGTTCAAGACTAGAACAAAACTTGATTCTAAATTGAAAGACTTATTCATTTAACCAAACCGAAATGAAACCCATAGTTTAACTTTACACCGACGACGTTCCCCGACTTAAGTAGAGCTTCTGCGCTCTACTCTCTGCATTTAGCAACCTCCACGATGCTTCTGCGCTCGCCCGTCAGTACGAAGAAAAAAAGACTTCACAGAAAGCATTCTCTGGACGACAACTATACTTTTAGAGCTTACGCGCTCTGCTAGCCACATTTCACAAACTCAATGATGCTACTTGATTCGATCGTCCCGCACTGTTCGCAGTACAAGTCGAATAAAAATATCTTAGCTTTAATTGTATTTAAGCCTTCCCTTATTACCCTTAATGAATTATAATTAATATATTAAACTTCCACGTATGTTTTGTTGCAGGATAAACATTACCTCTGCATTATGGCATCCGATTCTCCCGATCAAAACCTAACGCAATATTTTAGTCTCTGCAATGATTTTATACACGCGGCGAGACTGAGGGAAGGCAACGTTTTGATACATTGGTGAGTGAAAAAACAAAATTTAATGTGATTTATCTTTTTTAGTGGTTAGATTATTATTATTTATGGTAGTGGTGCGCCAACTTTTTTATGGAAGTCCACAAAGTTTAAGAATTTCTAGAGAAAAGAGGGATTTTTATAACATTCTATAAATGCCATTATTTCAATTATTTCAGTGGGAAAACTAGGGTCTTTGATTTGAATGCTATATTTAAGCTTTAATTCCAGTTTTTCTTAATCTAAAAAGGTCGTTTTTCAATTTTTTTGTGTAAAGCTCGATTTCAATAAATTTTCTATATATAAAAATAAGACAAGTTATAAAAGCTTTAAGGGCCGTTAAGGAGTGCTATTCTCTGGAGCCAATCTCATGCTGCTTTCATGACGTTATGCATATCATAAACATGCATTGTCATCGGGGTTGGACCAGTATGTAAAATTTCAGCTCAATCGGACACGAAGGAAGTGGGTCAAATTCAATTTGCAAGTTTCTACCTTCATAAATACACGGCAAGTTGATTTATTCAACTTGCCGCTTTTAATAAGCTTTTAATAAACCTCTTTAAAAACAAAAATCGTCTCGACGAATGACATTATTTTAATAGTTTTGAACAAAAGTTTTTGCGATGTTAGTTCAAAAACTGCTACGAAAAGTTTTGTTTATCGATCTCTAATTATGCCTAGTTAGTAATACCCAAATCGTGTATACTTAACAGTTATGTAGGCTAAACAATGCTGACCTAAATCTGTAAAAGACTTTTGACCTGGGTGTTCATGTTTCCCCCATTGGTCACGCACTTAACTACTTAGCATTTTCATCAAGTTTATATTTATCAGCGGGCACGTATGGATTTCTATAAAAGTTTATTTATAGATTTGAAGAGTGTTTTATTAAAAATATATTATTTTTTAATATATGAGAGAATTACACACACTTTCATCCATTCCCGAGTAACTTAATACTTGTTTTATAGATGATAGTACACTGGTAAATATATACAAGGCCGCCAAACCGGGCAAATCTTGTTTTGCCATATAAAAATATTTTTAGGGAATTTCTAGTGTACATTATAAAAATGTTAATGGTGGACAACCCTTAATACCTAGGGGTCTGTAAAATAGATAATAGGCAATTCTCAGACCTACTGAATACGCGTATAAAATTTCATAAAAATCGATCAAGCCGTTTCGGAGGAGTATGGTAACTGTAAATGTATGGTAACATTGTAACACGATAATTTTATATAGATACATTTTAAAAGAATATGCTTTTAAATAAATTTTTTTTTGGAATCATTTTGCGGGAATTGAACCCCTGATCTCCGAAGCTGAAGTCAACGAGTCATTCAAAAACTTATATAGCTCGTATGCCTATATTTTTAATCTACCCAGATAGCATCAGCGCAGCAGGCATTACGGCTATTTATTCTCCTTTATAACTATTAAGTGGGCTTCTACCCAGCAGTGGAATATTAAGAAACATTATATAACCTATTATTATTTTGAAAATATTTAAAATAAAATAAACTACTTAAGTTATGTATATTATAAAGTAAAATCTAAAACAGAAACCGACCTTAATCAAATTCGTGGTTCGATTTATAAATCAAGCCCCTATTTAACAATTCAGATCTCGCAGCAAATTTAGTGGTGTTATTTAACTCTTAATAATTTCATTTATTCAAATATTGAATATATTCAAAGGATATCCAAACGAATATTTTGAATGTTCTTTGTTCAAATTCTTCTTATTTTTACTTCGTTATACAAAAATGCATGTCTCGATGCATTTTTGTATAACGAAGTAAAAAACAAGAAGAATTTGATTACATATTTTATAATTATATCCTAGACATTCTCTAGACTATATCGCACGATTAGTATTGAAGTGACTCAATTCAAAAAAAGTTGTTTTGTGGCAAATTGCAATAAAGCTTAGCGTAGAGCCTACAAAACTCGTGAGTCTTAAATATACCCATGACTTGGACGAGCAAGAAATTTTATGGTTAGCAGTGTGATGTCATAGAAATAATGTATTTAACTCAATTCAGTCCAATTTTGAATTCGGTCTCTTTAAAACTGAGCGTGCGATATATAAAAGTAATAATTAAATTATTTTGCTATGCCGTGTGGTATCCGGATGCAAAGAATAGACCACCCTCATTTCTTACCGAGGTTTCGTAAAAGGCGACTAAGGTAAGTTGACGTCAGGCAGGCAGCCGGTCGTAAAATACGTAGCCAAATCATATGACAACATGTTTGTAACATGTTGCGCCGACCCCACTTAGAGTGGAAGGGCAGGAGAATGATGATGAATTAAATTATTTTGCTATAATCCGCTATACAGTAAATAGAAAATATATATAGTGCTAAATGTACAGTGAACTATCCGTTTTTTCATACCCGTTACATGCAGCATTTGTAAAAACACACACAAACCTCCACCACTGCCACCACAATACATAAACACTACACACGTTCACTATCACAAACTCAACAACCGTTTCGCCCCGCAACCGAAGCATCATCAGGAGATAGACTCCACGACAAAATCGCAAAGCGTGCCATATATATTATAACATGTCGTATGTCAACTACGAATCAATATTTATTCAACCAAGCGTATCCCCGATGTTTAAACCGGGTGTGTTTGTTATTCTAATCCATATGTTACACGCCTCCGATGTTTTCGCAGCGCTAGGTAGAGAATACATTATTCATATTTCGCCAATAAAATAAATCAAATTTACCTTAATTTCCGGCGTGAATACAGCTTTCCTAAATACTTTAATACACACTACAATACGATACACGTTTGACAGTACTTACAGCCCAGTTTACGTTAAAAAATAAATCCTATAGGTATTTCTTTAGCAATCTATTAAGTCTATCTATATCCCGCCGTGTGGTATCCGGCTGAGTAGAATAGATCACCCTCAATTCTTACTGTGGTGTCGAAAATGCGACTAAAGTAAGTTGACGTCCGGCCTACCGAGCCAAAGCATAGAACAACATGTTCTGCCGTTCCCATAATATAAGGATAAGAACAGGAGAATAATGATGATGGTGACATATTTATGTATAGATGTATTCAAATTCAAATTACTCTTTCCATTTCTTTTATCATCAAATGTTATTAAAGAAACTATCACTGATTCGGAAGTTTGTTACTACTGACGAAAACCAGTAAGAAACTCGAGAGATACCCTTCTAAATATGTATAATATATCTTACATTACTTCACATAGTACGCTTTGAAATAAATTTGATTTATAACTAAGTTCAAATTCAAATAATTCTTTTTTAAGATGGCTTTTAAAAGCTCCTTCGAATCGTCAATAATTTAAATAATATGTATTTTTCTAACAAATCAGAGATAGGCTTACAATCTTATCTAGTGCGTACCTGGTTGCAACTTAAATCCAAGCTTTCTTATTATAGTGTCTTTATAATTGCTTTTGAATTTATGTAAAGGCAAGTCCGAAACCGATTGTGGCATTTTATTATAAAATTGTATACCGAAGCCAATAGATGAACTACGAACTTTCTGAAGCCGTTAAAAGTTCGGACTATAGTTATATAGTAAATCCGGTTATATCCACCTCACAAAATAATCGTATGTAGCCAACTAGTTTCAGACCCATCCGGAGTTCAAGGGTCATTTTGCGTCTCGAAGGCATCGACGGGTAATAAGATCGTAAATAACAGATGGGTTCGACTCTGGACGTCCAAAGCTGTAAATTTTATGACGTGAATATGACCTTATATATTTCTTAATTATGACTATCACAAACAAATTTAAATGTTTGCTGCTAAAGGAATTAATATATGCCCATAAAGAAGGATTCTCTGTAGAAGGTAAACTCATCATTCTCCTGCCCTTATCCCACTCTAAGTGGGGTCGGCACAACATGTTAAAAACATGTTGTAGAAGGTAAACTATGTGACATAAAAAGATGATACATTCGACTACATATTTACAATTTCTTTTTATTGTTTAGGACATATTGATAGTATATTTTCTGATTATGACCTTATATATTTCTCTATATATTTTCTGAACGTCGCCTTATATATTAACAACAAAAATTAACAAATTAATTATGATTATAACAAATATTTACAGCTAAAAGAATTAATATATGGTAAGAATTAGTACATAGTAAGGAGAGATTCTCACAAAACAACAAAAAATATCAGACATTCGACGACTTATAATTTATTTTTGATTCTTTAAAACTTATTTACAGTAAATATTCTGATTTAAACATACACAAAAATATCCATAGTTATCCATAGTTAAAATATTGCGTAGGCTAACGACTTATATAGGTAGAGCATGATTTAAATAGATTTCGAACGTAATAGATCTTAAACAAATCCTAAGAAGTCTTGAAAGATATTTAACAATGACAGGGTTGTAGGTGAAGAACCAATATGAGCTAATAATACATACTAATAGTATAAATGTCAAAATCTGTATGGTTGGCTGTATATAATGCTTTCGCGGCTATACCGCTGAAGCAATGCTTATAAAATTTGGTACAGTTTAAGGTTATCGGCTAACGTATAGAATATAAAAATCTATGTTTTTCCTCTCGGAATGGAAAAGAACACATAGAACATAATTTAGCCTAAATATAGTAGAAGAGACCTAAGTTTAATAAAGTTATAAACATGTTGTCACATGTTTCGGCTACGTATTTCACGACTGGCCGCCTACCTGACGTCAACTTACCTTAGTCGCCTTTTACGACACTTTGGTAAGAAAAAAGGTGGTTTATTCTACTCAAATGGATACCACACGGTGGATCAACTTACCTTAGTCGGCTTTTACGACACCTCGGTAAGAAATGAGGGTGGTCTATTCTACTCAGCCGAATACCACACGCCGGTTTCTCGATAATAATATTACTGCTTAATTAATATTTACTTAACATCATGCCCTACGTGGAGGAACTTTGCATGCTTCTACGAGTATTTAGCAGCACACTTTGCGATAATAGAATTTTGCTCCACTTTGTAATAACATTATTATATTGGAAATACATTAGATATAAAATTTCTCTTCCTTTTGAAAATATACACTCAAAACAAAGGTTTTAAAATAACTTATGGCACAAAGAAAACGAATAATTTAAACGGTAATTTTAGTGATATGAAAAAAAATTGTTGTTGCTAATACAAAATTTATTGAGACCGTAAGTCGTTTTAAACGAAAGAAAATACATAATTTTTTTTATATCACAAAACTGACGATTTGCGTGTCGTGTGTTATATTGGTATATATGTTTTTAAAGTTTTGTAGTAAATTTTGAGGGTGTTTAGATCCAACTGACCTTGAATTCGAATTTAGTGGGCCGAAGTGGGCCATATATCCGGTCAAACTTTCCACTTTTATTGTATGCCGATGTAATTAATTCCGATCGAAAACACATCCCTTGTGTTTTGAAAGTTTTTATACATTTAGGTTTTTGAATTTACGTGGATCAGTTTGAAACAATCTGAAAGTCTTGAAAACAAATAATTAAAATCGTATTTAATGGTGTTTTCAAAAGAGCTCTTGGAAAGCGTTGCAAAGTTTCTTCGTGTAATTTTGCTTACTGAAACATAAAACATTGTTAAAATATTCCTAAATTATGAAATTATTCATTATTTCATTCAGTTTTTGCATGGATATATCTTAAGCTATACTAAAAAAAAATTTTGATCACTTACTTTCCTAATTAAGAAACTATACTTTTAATTTCTGATAATTTACGTGCTTTCGAAAGAGCGAGAAATTCCTTAAGCTATCCAATTGCAGTTGACCGTTGCCCTATAAATAAAGTACAAAAAAGTGCTAGTTGTTCGTGGTTTATTACTTGGCTGTAGAGTATATCGGAACTATAACTATGTACTAGGAATTCTTTGATTGGACTTTGTCTTTGTCGCAATGGAAAAAAGAAAAACGTTTTCAGGTTATAGGTTGTAGCCTTAAAAGTCTTGAAACAATTTCAGGAACTGGAAAAGAATGTTTCTAATAATGAATAGATTACATTTTTTAATAAAAAAAAATAATTCTAAGCGTTGAGAAATAAAACCGTGAAAGTATTAGTTTATTTTAACAATGTTGGGTAACTGTTTAGGCTCGTTTAGTTGGAATGTTTATGGGACGTTTTGTGAACGCGTGGTTAAACTAATCCTAGGAACAATGGCAGGGGCTACAATTTAAGAATTTTTACCTTGTTTGTTTGGTCGCTTGGGATAATGCCAAGTATGAGCTGTAACATTTTTACAAAAATATATTTTTATTAAATGGGGGCAATGTCCGCTTTAACAATGAAATGTATAAATATATCGGTTAGTATTAAAGTGCTCAAATTCAAGATTAGGCGAAATTCATTTAGATATTTGTAATCCTTATTTCAATGCCGTCTATATCATCACGTTAGGAACTACTGTTTTCTTGCTCTTCCAAGTTGTGGGTCTCACTCACTAGTTTTGTAGGCTCTACAGAGGCTACCCTTTATTGCAATTTGGCATGAAACATCGTTTTGGAATTAGTTCACTTTAATACTAAGCGTGTGATATGTACTTATCACCAAATATTGACCAATGGCGAAAAAAAAGAAGGTTATGCTTTATAAAATAATAATAAATGTATACTCTGACAAATGTATACGGGGTTAATTACCTTATATTACTCAAACTCAAAATATTCTTTATTCAAGTAGACTGTTTGCAGTACTTTTGAATCGTCAAATGTTATCGAGAAGCTACCACTGATTCGGAAGTTTGCTCCTACCGAGAAGAACCAGCAAGAAACTCGGCGGCCATTTTTCTTTCATTTTTTTTACAATATGATGAAAGTAGCGATCTGTTACAATCCCACTGCTGGGAATAGGCCTCCTCTCTCCGTTTCTGGAGAGAAGGGTTGGAGCTAAGACCTACCACGCTGCTCCAATGCGGATTGGTATGTTACACATATCTCCAGAATTCTCTAGAGATATGCAAGTTTCCTCACGATGTTTTCCTTCACCGAAAAGCGTGTGATAAATTGCAATTATCAATTAGACACATGAGTTTTAATAGAAAAACTCATTGGTGCCTGCTCGGGTTTGAACTCGTGTTCCCGTCGAAAGAGTCGCACGGTCTCGCCGCTGGGCTATCACGAATAGTAAAAAGGTAAATTGGAATTCAGATAAGGACATGTGCTATCCAAAATAATTATTCAACGCAGATAGAGTCATGCTAAATAGTTCATGAAACATTTTTCTGTAAAATATTGCTTCTGTTATTTTTTAAACTTTCTTATCATAAAGAAAAAAATACTTCTATATCTAGGCCGTACCAACGTCAAAAGGTTTTTATTTCAAAGAAATTTCAGTTTAAACGTGCTTTTGTATCAAAGAAAAATTCAGAAAAGCTTATAATAAGCATGAAAACAGTTTAATACTTCAGTTCCACCTGGGCGGCGGAAGTAGCTACTTTCACTTTTTAATTAGTTTCCGTTAAAATGACCTCGATCCGCCGCCGATGCGGGTCTTATACAATGCAGCTTATTTATATATCTCTTTAAATTTGAATTGGACAGTGCAATCAATACAATAGTGGGCGGGAAGATATAACTGTTGTGGATGTATCTATATATTTATATATAAACAATATATTAGCTGTCGCTCACGTTGCTGTGGTTCAGTCTGATTTCGAATTCCCCTAGGAACACAACGTAACGGTTAAAAAAAGGACCATGCGCTAGATCATTCTAAGGTTATCTGAAAATTTCATCAGTCCGTTTCCAGCCGTTTTAGAGTCTATAAGGGACATACAGACGAACATTCATGTTAATAAATTGGAAGAAGAAACTTCTAGATAACCTTTAGATTGACCCAGCAAAGAATTCTAAATAAAGTTTGTTGGCGATCGGAATTTTTTTTTCGAATATTCTATGAGTTTTTTACTACTGATATATTTAAATTAAGCCAAAATTTAATTTAAATGAGACTTATAGTAATTTATTAAACTATGAGTTAATATTATTTTTCTATAATCCGCGACCAGAGGAAATCTATACAATGTTGACTGCACTGTACATTGCCATGTCACGCAGGAAAATTAAATTGCACGCGCTACATTGCGATCTAAAAATGAGGCCAGCTTTCGACTTCATATTGATAATTCAAAACTTAGACACCCGCCATCATAAGCGAAGAAGTATTCGAAAGTAGACCTTTTTTTATTTAAAAGCCTATACCTAACTTTCCTACGACGCACACACATATTAAAAAGGAGGTACCTCCTAGTTAAAACAGTTTCACTCGATGTTTTGTCAAGAATCAATAAATCTTATTTATTTGTTGATCCATGGCCATCTGATTGCATATTTTAATGTATTCTATTTACAATTCTACAATAGAAAAGGGGATCAGAAGGTGAATGGGTATGGCTGAAAACGCCATGACCCAGATACGCATAATTTGGAGAGATCGCAACATATCGCGCAAGACTAAGATTAGACTGGTCAACTGGCTGGTGTTCTCCATTTTTAGTTATGACTCGGAGACATGGACGCTTAAAAAAGCCGACCGTGATCGCATTGTCTTGAGTGTTGGCGCAAGATGCTACAGATTTCGTGGTCAGCCTTCCGAACGAAAGTCAGTCGAAGCCAGTCTATCTTTCGTGAATTAAAAGTCAAGGACAGACTATCCACCATATGTCTGAAGGGTCATGGAGTGCTTTGGACACATCTCCAGGAAAGAAGGTCATAGAGACCATCTAATTGAGACATCTAATTGATGACCCAATTAGATGGTCTGAGCAGATCCGTACCACATTGGACACCAAACTCCGAGACGCACTCCACATGGCCAAAGACAGGAACAGATGGAAGGAAGTTTTACGTGAAAGTCTGCTTCCTAATCGTAGGGATCAAGACCCTCAGGATTGAGCAATGCGACGCGAGGAGGAGGATTTACAATTCGCGAGTGTAATAGCTCGTACAATGACATCAACAAATATCTCGTGAACTATTCAAATGACTGGAATCTTAGGTTAATTACAGTGAATTACAGTAATGAAACGCGACACAAACACGCATTATACTCGTAACAGTGACAGATTTTACTCTATTTTGAGATAGCTCATAGATCATAGAATTTGATTTAGCGAAGGAATGTCAAGATTAGTGACAGAATTGGTCATTAAATTACAACACTATTTATAAAAATTTGAACGTTATAATGTGGCCTGGCGTAAACGTATTACATTAGGTAATTTATTATTATTAGGTAAACGTATAACAACCTAATTATATTAGGCTACTGCGAAAATCACTTAACCTTGTAGACGTCTTTCAACTCTTACAAAAATTAAAAAAGTGAAACATTAAAGTTCTTTCATTTATAAATGTAAGTGCTTCAGATATTGAGGGCCCTTATCTGACCTTTTTAAGGTTAAGCTTAGAGTATGTTTTGGAAGAGGCTTCAATCTTTTGTACCTGCCGAAGACTCTAGTCTGTCACATTGTTCTGAGATTTTTAAGAGCGCTTGACAATCTTCACCACTTGCTTTAGTCCTTTGCTATGCTAACAATAGCAGGTATTACCTCTTGAATATGGGCGCTATCGTAATCCCATACAATAGTGTGTTTTTTTGTATTGACGTTTAACGGAGTAAGCTATTTGAGATATGATTTTGATACAGAGACAGTTGTTGGGCTCACAGGCTACTTTTACACTTGCTTAATTTTTATATCGTTCAAATATCTATACAGACGAGGAAACTGGTAGAAGTTAATAAGTTATAATTATACTACTGATTCTTTTAAGGTTTTCAGATGTCTAAATTAGCAAATGTTTATAGTTAGATTTACATTATAAGCCTCCAGGTGTGCCAGTTGGGCACGAATTACCTGATATAAGTAGAGTATTTATTTAAAAACTTCAGTTGTGCGAACTGGGAAAAAGTAGCCTCGCTATTCAATTTTTTCAATTAATTTTTCAAGCGAACGGCTGATGCTTTAATGTATTGTATTCTCAGGCGTAGGCGTATTACAAATTTACCATTAAGTAATCATCTTATATGATTACTTAATGATCAATTTGTGAAGTATTTAATAAAGTTGATTAAGTTGACGTTTTTAATAATTTTGTATGCAAAGTGTAGGCTCTTAGACCTGCAGGCCTACCATGAACTCTTATTGTGACTCAATTGAAGACTTAAACGAAATTGTTTTGCTTTTTCATACCATGACGTCTTAAAGACGCACACTTTAAGTCGTTGCCGAATGAGCGTTCGGGACTCCTCCTAAGAACATGTGAGTAAAAGAGACAGAGTTATCTCTAGTTCATATAACGTTATCCTTTTCAAACATTACGACCCAATGCAATTCATACTTCATGGTACGAAAAGTAAGCGGTTCGCGGTCGTCGATCACGTCTTCAAGTGAGTCGTAATGAGGGTTCATGGTAGGCCTACTGTACGCAGTTTCGTACAAATCCGTTAAGCCTCCACACACACAACATGTATGTGTTCTGTGTCTTAAATTCTCACAAAAGTGTGTTTTATAATATTACCAGCTGACCGGGCAAACGTCGTTTTGCCATATCAATCAAAAATGTTAAGGGTGGAAACTCTTATCACTTTGGGGTATGTAAAATACATAGTACCAGATTCTCAGACCTATTGTGACACAAGAATATTATATACAATATTATTAAGATTATGTAATAAATATGACCTGAACTCATTGACCGACCTTCAGATGTTTCTGCAAGAGTTCACTAACTCAAGAGCTCTCACAGAATCGGTTACCGGATTGCGACAGCCAAATTTAATTATCTAAACGACTGCTTCTGAAATTTTATTTAAAATCGTAAAATATATTTGGCTTTATTGGCTTCATTTATAACTCGTGTAACTTGTTAGTTTATACTTATTTTAACGCTGTAAATCCACTTATAAGCTAAATAACAAACTTCTGAATTACCTGATTGAATTATCTGTTTACCTGATTTTTTCCCCAGTTCCCTTTTACCGAAATAAACAAAACAAAAATAAAAATAAAAAAGTGTATCATGGATCTCCGAAAATTAACGCCTATTTGCGTTCGCTTTTTGTAACTGACAATTTGCTGATAGCCTTTTCAGCTTTAACATTATCACTGGGCTGGACAGATGAGCACAAAAAGATTGTCGAGGGAACTTGATTCCCCTTTTAGGTGGGGAACTCTACTCACGGGAACTCTCAGGCACTTCACGACCTCATTCCTCCATCGCCTTTCTATTATCGCACCGCAAGGCACCGAGAGGGATTCCATTCCTACATCGTATCCCACGCAGGCGCACGAAGCGTTTCAATTCTTCATTTCTGTTGCGCACAGCACGGGAATGGAATCTCTCCCGGCATCAGTTTTTCCCAATAATTACGATATGGGTATTTTTTAAAATAGAGTGAATAGGCATTTTCTAGACATGCGCGTACCACCTTAGGCTGTATCATTGCTCACCATCAGGCAAGATTACAGCCAAGCGCTAGTCTATAAACAAGAAAAAAAAAACTCTAAGTTAATGTTAATTAAATTTTGTTCGCAGTTTGGCTGGCATGTCTCGAAGTGTTACGGTTGCGGTGGCTTACATTATGTCTGTCACGCCGCTAACTTGGCGGGAATCATTAAAAGTTGTCAGAGCAGGGCGCGCTGTAGCTAATCCAAACCTGGGATTCCAGAGACAATTACAGGATTTCGAGACCTACAAGCTTATTGAAGTAAGTTTTATCTATTCACTTCTTCTTAAGGTTCCGTCTTTTCCCGAAGTTCGGCAGTCATTAAAGCAATTTGGATCTTCGATACCGCTGCTCTGAACAGTGAACGAGTACTTTTGCCGAACCACGTTAATGTACTTAATGAATACAACACGTATTCCATAACTGATCAGAGACTTCCTGATTCCAGGGAGACAGGAAATAGATAATAATACTAGACAAATATTACACAAAAAGCGGTATAAAATCATAAAGGTTGAAAATCCCTTCGAGAGACATTCGTTTTCTATCGATAGAAAGTCGATTATATTCATTCATTAAGAATGATACAAAGATTTTGACTTCACCTTTTAGTGACATTAAACCCAATTACGTTTTGTCCTGAGCACATCTGACTATATTACAATTAAGTTCTTACAAGACTAGTGTATGCACTGATTCGACCCTTTACCCTTTGGTTGATAGATTAAATTAACTAAAATATTTTTTATAAAGAAACTAACGTGGAGCGGCACTATCATTCCAAAACTTAAAAGTATTACACATAATGACGTAGCTTGATGGAATTGGTCCAAGTTTCAGCAGTTTATTAATGTTGTTTAAAAAGACGCCGCGTATAAACTTTGTGTCAATTAGGGTTTATAAAATTTGACGTGTTATAACGTTGCCCCGCCCAAAGTGTTAAACTACGACACTTAATTGATATATTAAGTTGATAGTAAAATTGATAAAAATAATTTCAATTGATATGATATTATTTGATACATTATATTGTATTCATAAGTTTGTATTATCCAGGAAGATCATCATACCCCTGCCCCTATCCCACTCTAAGTTGGGTCGGAACAACATGTTACATGTTGTCACATGATTTGGCTACGTATTTTACGACCCGCCGCCTACCTGACGTCAACTTACCAGTTCTATTATACGAAACCTCCGTAAGAGGGTGGTCTATTGTAGAATACTACTCAACCTAATACCACACGATGGATCAACTTACCTTAGTCGCCTTTTACGACACCTTGGTTAGAAATGAGGGTGGTCTATTCTACTCAGTCGGATACCACTCGACATATTATTTGTATATTATATGTATTATCCAGGAACGAAGACGTCTGAAAGAAAGATACCCATCACTCGCGTTGGCGGACAGGGATATGGTGGAGTGCAGAGTGATGCTTGACTCGTATCAGACCATGCTCAATCAACGCACCATTTGCGAAGGAAAATGCTCAATGGGCCGGCAGTGTCCGACCGGTACGTAATGTTTCGAAGTGCTTGTCATAATTTTGACGTTAAGTTGATTACGGGTAGATTATCTTTTTTTTGCCAATGTCTATTTTGCTATCTGTATTAATAATTTTACAGTGATAGTGATGACACGTAGATTGTATTCTGATCTGTAAGACACGTTATAAAATGATACTAAAAGGAATGTTTTATCACTTAAATTTTTAAGTGATAAAACATTCCTTTTAACTAAACTTGAAGGACATGACAACTTAATATTCTTTTCCTATCTGTATATTATTATTTTTTAATCTGAAAATAAATTGTATACATTCGCAAAGTTCATTTCTATATTTGTAAAGTTAATAATGTTTAGTTAAATTATAGACTCATTATTTCAATAAAATAAAAAGAATACGTCTTACATCTTAGGCAAGGTTTTCTTGAGTGAACTATTATGTTATATCTATAAACAAGTATTCGTGTGACATAGTGATGATGTCTATGATAATCAACTAATCAATAATAAATTTATGTAGCTTAGGTATTTAATGGAATTTGATTAGTTTTATTTGAATAAATTAACATATAATCTGTTTTGTGCTAACATAATAATAATTAAATTATGGAAGGTAGCCATAAATATACCCTTTATTAAGTAAGTGACTTCCGAGTTTTTGTATAATTTAGTTAATATTTTCATATACGCTTGTTATGTTAACAATTTGTGCATTTTTTTAGTTTTAGCGATATTTCAATAAATAAAATGTATTGATTTAATTTTGTCTTTTAAAAACCCATACCTGTTTATAATCAATAAATTAATAACCTTTCTTATCCTCAATAAGTTTAGCTACCTTTATACCTTGTAATATTACTAAGACGAGAATTAATTTCATATCACAAGAAAGTGAAAATTGAATCTGAACAGTAACTGCGAATCTTTGGCCATAACCAGGAATTTCCTTGAAAAAAATATAATGAGTTTTCATAGAAGAAAACTTTCTTTTCATGTATGACGGAATAGTCTCTAAATAAACATACTTGTATCATACCTTACTTTAATACATTAAACTGAAAAAAAATATTTTTTCGGTACTGCAAAAAAAAACGTTATAAAAAATTATTGTTATAATTTCACTTATATTAGTAAGATCTATTTATTTCTTTGTATTACTCATTTTGTCGTTACGCTGTCTGAATCAAAAGTATTTGATTGTTTAAGAATCTTTTTTATTTAGTAGGTATATGTAGAGAAATAGTTATATTATATTGGCATTCAAAATACATTATGAAAAGCAGAAAAATCGGCCGGCGAACATGGTAAATATGTTTCTGATTATAATTTGTTTTGTACTGTTTCGTGCACTTTTTTACTAGATTATCATACAGATTTTTGGTAGGCCAAAAAAATCGTGCACTGTTTATAATACATACACATGTTCAGAATACAATGATTTATCATCGAATTCGATAAACTCTAAAATATCATCTATCACAAAATGTGAGTTGCATCACGAGGCACTTTATCATTTTAAAATTATAACATGTCATAGTAAGCTTTTTGCTAAATACCTTTAATGTCTTACAGCCTTTTCCACCTTAAATAAAAAAAAAGTAAGGTAACCTACATCAAGATAAAACGTCTTATTAATAATTACTTATTATTAATAAGACGTTTTAAATTAATTAAAAGAAAAAAAGACGTTAAGAATTAATTTTTCTGGGATCGGCCGATTTAAAAAAATATTAACATGCACATAATTTTAAATTTATTTAAATTTCCTAAGGGGTCGAAGTAATATTTAATTCTCTTTTGTGGCTTTCTCCGGTTGTTTATATTTAGCTTCCTTTACTTTAGCGTAACGGTAATGGTCTAATACTAGACGTGTTTTTTGCTGCTACTCTTAGATAAATGCAGTAAAGTCGTTTGTTTTTGTCTGACAATATTGGATAATGTACAATCTATTTATCAAATACATATAAACAATATTAAGAAGTAGTTGCCTTCAAAATCAAAGCTAATACTGTTTCGCATAAAAATAATAACTAAAGAAAAAGTATTGTTATACTGGTGCTAGGTTTAATCCTGTAACTCATTGGATAGCTTACCCAAATATTTTTGGTATTTATCACTTACACACTTAATTACCTTTAATAAAACATTATATGTGTCGATATGGTATAATTATAGGTAATACGTTCATAATAAAAAAAATAGCCTGAATCTTTTATCGATTTTTTTTATAAAGTCATTAGCTTAATTATCACATCCGTTTATTAAACTGTAAATTTATTAGTACATTCATAGTTTGTTCAAAAGTTTGCTAAAATTGCTGCTTAAAAAAAGTGTGGAGTAGATCCAATATAAAAAAATGTACTTACAAAAATAAACGTAAAATCCTTTTTAGGTGTATGCAGAACGGGTTCAAAACGACAAGCACGACCGCGGAGACCATCTACAACGTCAATAGTGGGTGAATCCACTGGAATGAAGAGATCTCCATCCACTTTATCTACAGCATCCACGGCGTCTGGTTACAGACCGCGATCTTCCCCAGCAGGGCTTTATAGCTACACCGGAGGTAAAATAATAAATTATCTAGTCCTTCCTTTCAAAAGAATTTAACAATTTCTTGGTACAAAATTTCAGTACTGTTCAAACATTGTAAGGTTAGTTAGTTCAGAAGCAAAAGAATTCAATTTAACATTCAAAATTGTGTTGATTGTTTATTATTTATTTATTTTTGTATTTCAGAGATATTTCTCATTCCAGTTTCAGCACGGCCGACGAGGTCAGCATCAGGGTTGTCAGTTACACGTGTCACGGATCCCATTGGGGGTGGATCAGGTATGGCAGTTGGAGGAAGCGAGTATTCTCGGCGACGTGCTGCATCGGCACCTAGTACACCAGCAATTTCACCAGCGTCTTCACCACCCGGATCGCCTAACAGGGCACCTCATAGGTAAATATCTGGGAGAAAAATCTAATATGGCAACACTTGTTTTTTTTTATAATTTTATTAAAAAACTGGAATCGAGTATTTTAAGACTCTTGCCCGTAAACCATACACAGAGTAATAACGACTTAAGAAATACGAGTTTTAACCAGGGACCAATAAACGCCTTCTCTGCTGACGCGACATGATCTGATAAAGCATAATGTGCTGTGTAGTTCGATTCAATGAACTTGTAATTAACGGCAAATACAGAAAAACTGACTTAAATTATTTTAAAGGTTATATAACTTCGATTATATTTCTAAAGGTTAATTGGAAATCATTAAAAGGACTGTGATAACTTATCATCTTTCAGTCAATTCATAACTTAGCCATGAACAATTAAAAATAAGATATCCGATTTCATTCATGAAATCATTTTATCGTTTTTTTTATTTATTTTTTCATTTCAAGCGGCGGTTGTGCCTGGGTCATACCTACAATCAACTGGGACCCTGTCTCATTGTGATCGTGTCACGGGTACTTGTCGCCGACCGTGACGACCGTGCAAGGTTACTTCATACTCTTTTGTTTATTGTTCTATACGCTTGTGCGATTAAATCCATTGTTACTTCATCTTTATCTCGCTAAACATCCGTACTTTCAGACACTTTTCCTCTGATTTTCATTTTTGTACAGATGAAAAATTTTTTATTCCTTTGGAACATACTTTACGTACAGTTTTGCATAATTATTTTTATTAGAAACACTTGAACTTATTTCTATATTCAATATCAATCCAACTAAATAATGTATCCGTAAGACCAAATAATATGGAAGACTTTTAAAGTGATTCATAACATATTGTTTTAGGGAGTCTCCACTATAAAGGCTTGATGTCGATGTGGTAAGCAGTTTTTGTAGACGGTATTGAGTGCAATTTTTTTGTATAATTGTCTTAAATTAGTTGATTGTGCGTTTTAGGGTTGTTCACATTTACGGGTCGCACCGCACCACATACCTAGATTAAAAATATTTGTAAGTGCTGTAATATTTACGTATAAAATTGTATGTTATACATGGAAAGACTAAGTACCGCTATATTGTATGACACATTTATTTAGGCCAAAGAAATTAATTAAAAAAATAGTTTGCTCGTTATATTGTCATAAAGTAAATCGTTGTGTATAATTTTATCTTACTTACCGAAAAAAAAACACCTAAAACGTGTCCTAAAATTAGCATTTATATTTTATTATTGGTTATTCGGTAACCAGTTAATTTCTATTTTGATTCTTTTTTGAAATCATAGAGATTACACTTCTTCTTTTTGGAATTTTGTCAAATTTAGTGTTATGGCTGTAGGTTTAGAGGATTTACTTTTAAGACAGGCTCATCTAAAACCTTTTACATATATAGTTATAATATGGGATATATTATAGCTATATATTAAAATGAACTATATATCAAGATTAACATCTTACATTGTGTGTAGTGAAATTGAACACTGTGGCGTAGTTATCTGAGAAATCATAATCTTGGACTCGACAGATTAATTCGAATCTTCGACCCCTACTAGGTTTTTGGGATTTTAAATTGTAGTTATCAGTACATAACGAAGATAAATTGTAGTTATTTCATCACAAAACCTCCATTAATAGGATATTATGCGGTGCGCTAATAATTGATAGTGTGAGCTTAACTTAATAGATTAGCACAATATAGTTAGCTAATATTGTAGGTACTCAGTAAGTAGATAGAAAAGAGCTATTAAATCAATTATGTATAAAAATTGGAAATTTTTTCAATTATAATTTCAGTAATTAGATCTAGCATGCCTTTTTACTCTAAGGATTTTAGTAATATATCTTATGATTGTGATTGCGTTGAAAACTCTTTTCAATACAATTAATTTTATAAAATTATTAACCATAAAAATTTTGCGATATTTTGACAGCGAAATATATATTGCTTTTTAAAAATGGTTTATAATGAATATATTAACGCATGTTTTATAGTTACTTTTGATAGAGGTCTATACGGTTTTATAATTTTTGAATCTAATCATATAATAATCTAGATGCTAATCAACCAATTGACTTATTTATTACTCAATTTACATTTTACAAGGCTTGCATTCCTCCCTTGTGACCTTGTGTAAAATAAAATTACCTAATATATTATTGAAAAATAAGGTGAACTAAGCTGACTATAATTTTATTATTACTTATCTTTTAAATAGTTTTAACAGTCAGCTTAAATATAGTAAACTAAAAGGCTAATTTTTTTATCTGTATTACATGCTTGAAGTTAATTAACACTGATATACTGCGTGCTTGTGTGTGCGTGTATTATATATGCATATGAAGGAACCGGGTATTATAGAACATATTTATTTAAATATTCATTTATTATCTGTCATGATGAATATTAATAATCTGTGTTGTTACAGATCGCGAGCCGTTCAACGGTGCTCGTAGCGCCACAGACCAAATTCTCATGTCCGCCCGGACAGCGCCCAGCGCGTCTAACGTCCTGCTTTACACTTATCCTAACTGAGTCCAGTCAAGACGCTGTGTTCAAATTTTTTTAAGTGTAATCACTCCTAGGACTTTCACTTAAAGACTAATTGTGAAACGGTGGAAGATTATATACTTTTTACGCTATTATAAGATATCACATCACGATTCACGGTGTCAATATTACGGGACATACGTTACCCGCAATAAAATAACAAATTTTAGCAAAACTTCGTACACTATGAAATGACCATAAGAATAAAACTATTACACAACAAGCTTATTAAACAATGACTTACTAATTTTAACAACAGTTCCAAAAGTTAACCGAAACGTTTGACAAATCAGACTTATATCAACTGTTGTCCGCTGGCATAGTCTGTCCCAAATTCAAGGACGCTTTCACGAGGCAGGTACGATTAAACAACTAGGTACTCGGACTAGGTATCAATATCCTTTTTACGCTATTATAAGATATCACATCACGATTCACGGTGTCAATATTACGGGACATACGTTACCCGCAATAAAATAACAAATTTGAGCAAAACTTCGTACACTATGAAATGACCATAAGAATAAAACTATTACACAACAAACTTATTAACAACGACTTACTAATTTTAACAACAGTTCCAAAAGTTAACCGAAACGTTTGACAAATCCGACTTATATCAACTGTTGTCCGCTGGCATAGTCTGTCCCAAATTCAAGGACGCTTTCACGAGGCAAGTACGATTAAACAACTAGGTACTCGGACTAGGTATCAGTCCAAATATCGAGCGGGCTTCCTCATGCTTGCAACACTATTTATACGAATATGTGTATATATTCACCTAAATACGAACTAAGTTCATGTCTTTGTTATCTCAGTAGGAGAATCGCGAATCGGAACCGCAGAGAGATCGAGCAAGCCCCATTATTAGGAAGTTAGTATTAACCAATTTGTAGTAAAAAATGTTTCTATTTATTTCATAACTGCACAACTTCAATGATTTATCTAAATAGTTAAAAAAAATAGCTTACAACTTGATAATGGATATACTATTCCCAGTTTAAAGACTAATATACCCTGACTATGTACAAATGAAGACACTAATGAGGTAAATAAAATAACTGTTTCAAATTGGTGCGGAAATTTTCTATTTTTTTTTACTTGTCAATGGTTTGATAGAACATCTCTGTAAAACCTTGGAGAAGACAAGATTATAACGTCCACCATGTTATTCCATGATATTATTTGTTTGTGTAAGTTATGACTATGGCAACACCTGCAAAGATATTCTTTAAAATCGCTGTGATAGCATCGCATCAATGCTTTCTAAGCATAAAATGTTTTGCTATTGAAGAGGATTCGACAGCTTTAGGTAGATATTCTTAAGTAGACGCTACAGTGCTTTTTGAACTCTGCAAACAGTATGATTTAAAAAAAAATTGCCTAGATACTACAAAAGTAATAATAAAATTATTTTGCTATAATCCGCGATACAGTAAATAGAAAATATATATAGTGTTTAATGTATAGTGGATTATCAGTATTTTCATACCCGATACGTGCAGGATTCGTAAAAGCACACACAAACCTCCACCACTACCACCACAATACATAAACACTACACACGTTCACTATCACAAACTCAACAATCGTTTCGCCCCGCAACCGAAGCATCATCAGCGATTCAGCGAATCTTTGCGATTTTGTCGTGGAGTCTATCTCCTGATGATGCCTCGGTTGCGGGGCGAAACGATTGTTGAGTTTGTGATAGTGAAACTGTGTAGTGCTTGTGTATTTTGGTGGAAGTGGTGGAGGTTTGTGCATGTGCTTTTACGAATCCTGCACGTATCGGGTATGAAAATACTGATAATCCACTATACATTAAACACTATATATATTTTCTATTTACTGTATCGCGGATTATAGCAAAATAATTTTATTATTACTTTTGTATTATGGATCTCCGCAAAGTAACGCCTAATTCTATAAATTATTTGCCTAGATACTAATAAAGCTCTGCTTAAAGGCAAGATTATTATTTTATGTATAGTGCTAATTTTAAAACTAACGCAACATGTTCTATTTGTATGATTAATAAATGCAGTGTAATAATCTAGTACTTTATGCATAAGATAAGAGGCTTAAGCTGGTCAGGATAAGCTGACACATTTCTATTAGGATTTAAGCTGAAAAGTAAGTACGAGCTGTGATTATGACATAAATAAAAGCTATTTTAAACGCTGTATAAGTAAACTTGAGAAAAAATTAAATATGTGGGTATGGAGATAAGTAGATGGATAAGAATTTAATTCTAAAATATGTTTAATGACCTCGTGAAGCGTTTCTAAAGTTAAACATTTTAAGTAAAAGTTAATAGTTGTTTAAGTAATAGGTACTGGACCGTAGTCATATCTACGGTTCAGTCTGGGTGGATTAGACGGTAGTGTTAAAAAATTATATTCTAAGAACATGTGATGTTGCTCTGCTAAGCTAATCTCAAATTAAGTTCTATTATATAAGATTCCAAAAGTAAATTATAAGATTTTTTCTAATCTCTCAATCACTTTTCTATATCTAATAAAACTGTATATTTATTATTGAAATAGATTTAGATAATAATAATAAATAATAAGGCACTTTATCAATTTTTAACGAATTCCTATATACGTATAAAAACAAGCTCTACTCACGATCATTATGATATTTCATTTGATTAGTGAATTACTCATAAGGGTGAGATAATTTATTGAATTAATTAGATAATTCGTTTTGTATTCCGAATCGTTTACTGAGTTATAGTTTTTTTCTTTTAGTTATAGTTTCTTAAATCGATTTTAAGTAAACGGAAATTTAATTAAAATTGTCTGTGACAATCTAGGAGCATGTCCCAGGAGATTCCCGGGTGTTACATACCGGTTTAAATCGACAGAGATACTTGAACATTTTTTCTCTAATCTATACCTTGTTATGATCGAATTTTTACTCCTCTGACAGTTTTGTATCTCTCTTAACTATAAGCTTTTATGTAAAGTGACCACTCGTCCCGATTTTGGCGGACAGTCGTGATTTTCAGTGGAATGTCCCGCGTCCTGCCAATTTTTTAAAATATCACGTTCGTTATAAAATATATATATATATATCATACAATGTAACAAATAATAAATAAAAGAAACAAAAACATAAGTTAAAAAGAAAAATGATTGGATTAAATTTTTTATTTTTTTAAATCATTTTTATAGAAAAATAATTAATACTGAATACATTTTTTACAAGTATGTGAATGTATAATATAAAATATATCTAAATTGTAATTCTCATTTCATCTCATTTGTCACGCTTTGTCTCAACGAAAATGTGGTCACTTTACTCTTATATAGTTACATATATATCAGTGCTGGTTGTGCATATTTATGTATGAAACAGAATGCAACGATGACTCCTATACTTATCATCTTTGCACTATTATCTTTGCTCAATATGTCTATAAATTTCGTTGTGTTTAAATGTATCACGGGACCTATCCTGTACAAATTACTAAGGCTTAATGGTTTTTTAAATATAAACACATATATTTAAAATTAGAAACAGGAAATCTTAATCATTTTACTGTACTCGTAATTACCAGTGCCAAAAAAACCAATTCTTCTTCATCAGCCGATGAACGTCCACTGCTGGACATAGACCTCTTCATGGGAAAAACCAATTAGTTCTATAGAAACATGAAAAAAATCTCTCAAATATTTGACATATTTTTAATGCATAAAATGGCCAGTGGCAAAGACATCAAAGCAATTCAATATTTGAACTTGAATAGAATCTTTAATGGCAAATGGAACTAACTATCGTGGGCAATTATTTATAGTATTTAATGCTCAAAGTGCCTTTGGGTTGCATGGAGTACATACATGGATCCTTCTTCAATATTTCATTCCAACCTCCTTTGTAAGGATTGTTCACCTTTATAATAGTTTTTTAATCATAGGTGCTCGTAACTTTTACTGAACTCTCTTTCAAGCTAAGTATTGGTACGTTGTAAAAATAATGTTGTGAACTTTTGCATATCTCTTTCTCACTTTCTTATTAGGGCTTAGCCATATAGAAATTGTGATATAGATGTCTTAAATAATATGGCAATGTAGTGCAAATGCAATTCCGCAAAATTACCACTCTAGCTTAACTTCATTTATTATTATTAGATTAATGAATTTAGTCTGTATATACGACTGTGTCATATAGGTATGTTGTATTACATAAGTAATACATACTAAAGTGATTAAAAAACATTTTTATCAACGTCCTCCCCATAGTCATGTTCACTTTGTCCAGGATTATGTAAATTTGCGTCAAAAAAATACTGTCAAATAACCGTGATCGGTATTAAAGGTTTGTTTAAAAAAAGTCTTGCTATATAAAAAAAAAACAATTGTTGTTATTTTACTCGAAAGTAAATCTGTAAAGTTATTACGGGATAGCTTATATATTGAAATTCATTTGTATAATTTAACTACAAATTTTATAATATAATTTTCATAATATACTTACTTTTTGTAATATTTTCGTGGCAGATTACGGAGATAGCGGAAGTATACTTGTCTTATTACTATACTAATATATGAAGTTTACCTTGGTATCTAACAACTTTTGAAAATAACGAACATAATTAACGTAAAATAGGGTAAAAACAGCACAAACGACAATATTTACAGAAGAGTAAGAAACTATTTCTGTCCATTTTATAAATAATATGAATTCCGATGAAATGTTACACATTCTTTTTTTTAATTAATAGAATATAATAAGAAAATTGTTACTTATGTTATTTGCATTTTAAATTAGAAGATACAATTTGAATAATTGATTTCGACACAATTTAAATGAATTTTGTTATAATATAAAATGTTTGGCACTGTACTGTACTGTAATGTTGATGTTGTAGACTTCGAAATATCATAAATAGAAGCAATGAAATGTACCTATTTAATAATTCTAAAGAAAAAACAAATAAATATATTGTACCTGTACGTATATTTTTAATATAAAATTTAAACATCATAGTGTATCAATTTATTGCCCCTTAAGTAAAGTAAAGTAGCGGCCTGTTACAATCCCACAGCTGGGAATAGACCTCCTGTCTCCGTTTCTGGAGAGAAAGGTTGGAGAAAAGACCTACCACGCTGCTCCAATGCGGATTGTTAGGTTACACTTATCTCCAGCATTCTCTAGAGATATGCAGGTTTCCTCACGATGTTTTCCTTCACCGAAAAGCGTGTGATAAATCGCAATTATCAAATTAGACACATGAGTTTTATTAGAAAAACCCATTGGTGCCTACCCGGGTTTGAACTCGTATTCCCCTCGAAAGAGTCGCACGGTTTCACCGCTGGGCTATCACAGCTCATATTGCCCCTTACTACTACTTATTTATAATTTTTCCAAAATATAACACCGACTTAAAAATACACAAGAGATAATCTTTCACATCACATAAATTCAATAAGCACTCATTTATTTTTTAATTAAATGTTTATGAAAACTATAAAAAATTAAAACTTAACAGATAAGTAGATAGTACTACTTTATTTAATCTACTTGAGTAGACAACAATAAATAGATAGGATTGCATAAAATTAAGAAGTTAAGACCTAAAAATGCCTCATCTTTGCCTCTTATCAGAAGAGTCAAAGTAATCCTTCCATCCCTATAGTAAACCAACAACAACCAATCAAATTAAAATATCTTCTCTTATTCGATGCCTGTTTGTCAACGGGATGTAGATCCCTTAAAATCCCTTATGTAGCTAAGCACTACTCATTTGTTTCGTGCAAACATGGGTCATCATTCTCCTGCCCTAGTTCCACTAAGTGGTGTTAGCACATGTTACAAACATGTTGTCACATGATTTGGCGTATTTTATGACCAGCCACCTGCCTGACGTCAACTTACCTTAGTCGCCTCTTACGACACCTAGAGAAAGGAGGGTGGTCTATTCTATTCTGCCGGATACCACACGGCTATCATGCAAACCTGGGTGCCTGCTATTATTACCTCTTGGTCCATTTAATTAATATTCTCAATATCACAAGTTTTACTCTAAACTTCGTATTTTGTTTAATTTTGGTAACGCAACTATGTCAACTAAATTTGAATAAAACCATCTTATGGTCTTTCTTAATGGTGAGACAGTATTCACAGTGTGTGTTTAATAAAACAAAATTACTTTATTTCAATGTTATCTTTTATTTATATTCTTAAAAACTTCGAGCTAAAACATTTTAATTTATATATCTTAACATTAATCTATTTATATCCTCTCTCAACAACGGTTCTTGATGGCTACATCTGTCTTTCGTTACAAAAATAATTTTATTTAGGAAAAACCAAATAATTCTTAAACTCTACGCGACATCGGCCTAATACATTATGAAACAGTGTGCTTACTGAGAGTTTTTTTTAACTAGTCGATCGCCGACGCGTCGTCGTTACTCCAATTTGTATAACGCTGCAACAGCGACACCTAGTGACCGCTGTTCGATACTAAATACGCTGACACGATCACACCGGAAATGACATCATCACCTGGATATGACAACACCACCGGACAAGACACCACCGTTTAAGACACCGCGGTCTGGGAGCTACCACCCTCCCAGACCCTTCACCGAACTAGATATCCCTCAGGTCACCTAGAGGACCTGGGCCCGCTGGCCTGAACGACGTCCAGGCCACAAGCCTAAGAGGACCAGCCCGGGCAAGGAGGTTCGCCTCGAGGCCTGTACCCCGCCATCCCTAAGGTCAGCGTGATGACCCTGCTGCTACTGACGCAATCGAGTAAATTAAAAAAAAACTCTCGCTCAGCATGCAGATATATCAATTGTCAAGGGTGAAGGGTAATTGACAATTACGAATGCAATTTAAAATAATTAAGTTCTCTATAATCCAGCGGGTTTCATTTACACGAGTTTCTTAACGTCGGGCCCACGCCCCACTATTCATTGTTAAGGGAGCAATTTGAAACGCACTCGACACGAGTTTTACCATTTAGCTCCGGGCATTTAAATACAATGCTAGATTTCGGTGCCATATTTAACAACAACCGAGAAGCAAGAAACTCGGCGGCCATTTTTCTTTCATTTTTTTTTACAATTTGATTAAAGTAGCGACCTGTTACAATCCCACTGCTGGGAATAGGCCTCCTCTCTCAGTTTCTGGAGAGAAGGGTTGAAGCTAAGACCTACCACGCTGCTCCAATGCGGATTGGTAGGTTACACATATCTGTAGAATTCTATAGAGATATGCAGGTTTCCTCACGATGTTTTCCTTCACCGAAAAGCGTGTGAAAAATTGCAATTATCAATTAGACACATGAGTTTTAATAGAAAAACTCATTGGTGCCTGCCCGGGTTAGAAATCGTGTTCCCCTCGAAAGAGTCGCACGGTCTCACCGCTGGGCTATCACAGCTCTTAAATAAATAAAATGTAACTTCTTGAATTAAGTGTAAAATGGTGAAGTATTTACGGCTGCCGAGATGTCGACTACCTAAGTATGAGACCATAAAATTAAGCTTAAACAGGTTGGGAATAAATGTTTTGACATTTCAATAAATTTGAATAAGGACTGATGTGCATAATGTACCGATTGCCTGCTCTATTTGAGCTGTCAACTAGTCATGCTCTATATAGAATAGACATTTAGATGACATATAATTCACCTTACTACTCGCTGTACTACGCAGAAAACAAATAAAGCAAAATGCTACAAATATATTGAGACTGCCGCTGTAACTAATAATATTGACGTTTTAAAAAATCATGATGTTTCAGTAAAGTAAGTAAGAACGAAATCCAGTCTTTTTGGAAAAAGAATATGAAATAAGTACTTACGGCACATATTTCTTTTTTATGCTGTTATTATGATGTGGGGTGAAGCGGCCGATATAAAAAAAGATTTTGATTGCTTAAAAGGACCCATTACGGGCTATATATAATGAAGCAAAGTGACATGTTATTAATATTAATAACGTGGCAATAAACCGTAGCAGAAACCCGCTGGGCATAACCGAGACCTAATTTTGCACATCAAAAGTTTCTATAAAAAAATTCAATTGAAAATATCCATAATTTTTGTTGTAACAAAATGTCTTATTATTTACATATACTTTTATATAATATACATAGGTACATTAGACACTTATATTTATTCAAGTAATAATTTGCCGTTAATAAGTTAAATATAAACATAAATTTTAATCTTATATTTTAATATTTATAGACATAAATACTTAGTAATGCACAATAGAAAATTATTAAGATAAAAATTAGTTTTACTCATAAAAAATTCAATTAAAAGTTATAACATTGCAGTCTTTAAAAACTATATTAGGTTGCGACAAAACTGCGGAACCTGAACCGCACTACCGAACTAGAATAAAATTATTATGCTATATTCCGCGTAGAAAGCCAAAAGCGCAACCGCTCCACTCATGGATACTATCTCGTGATACTTATTACTAATCCTAAATGTATAGGATATGAAAACGGTTTTGCTCACTTAGCATTAGTTACATCGAATTTTTAAACAAACGAGGATTATAACAAAATAATTTTATCATACCTTTAGTATTCGAAATTAACGTACTGGGAAATCAGCGCGACGTTACTACTAGTAAAACAAATATAGAAATTTTGCCGCGATACGTAATACGAACGTTCACAATAAATAGATTAAAAAATTACAGTAGTATATCGTAAACTATAAATAAATAAATAACTCAAAAAGTTAAAGGCTATCAAATAATCATATTTAGTAAATATGGCAAACTTGTTTAAGAATTAAATATGTAATGGTCACGCATCGCGACATGATAATTTTTAACATTGATATGGAAGTGTTATACTCATAAAAAATTAATGTAACACTTCCTTCATCACTTCATGTCAAAAAACTTTTCAAACAAAGTAAAAAAAATGCTCAATGATTCAAAATGTAATTTCACTTATCAAATATTTACGCAATACGTATTTTAAGACTATTTAAAAATATGGAAGTGCATAAAAATTTCAAATTGGACGGCGAAGCAATGCAATTTTGTCATTAAAGCAAGCCTCAAGTATTGGAGACAAATTTTATATTACATTAGCTATCTAGAGAATGTTAAGTGCAAGAAATGGTCCTATATTTTTTTTATCTAAGCACTAATTTGTACAAAACTTTATGCTTCATATTAATGAGGAAAACATTGCACTTTTATTATCTTCTCTTGCATAATGACTTTTTATGATAAACAATTAGTTTCCATAGAGTTAATATACTACAATAGGGAAGCCAAGATAAGATGTGTCATATTACAATAAAGAGAAACAAATGGGGTGTATCTATCACTCTCTTTTTTAGGTGTAATAAGACAAAGATAAGAGTTTCATCTTCCCTCTCATTATTTATTGTGATATTGTCGCTTATAACAGGCCTACCATGAACTCTTATTGCAAATCAATTGAAGACGTAAACTATATTGTTTTACTTTTTTATACCATGACGTCTTAAAGAGGCACTTTAAGTCGTTGCTGAATTAAGTCGTTCGGAATGCGTCCTAAAACATGTGAGTAAAAGAGACAGAGTTATCTTTAGTTCATATAACGTTATCCTTTTTAAACATTACGACCTCAATGGAATCTACACTTCATGGTACGAAAAGAAAGCGGTTCGGTTTAGGTAGACTTTGAATTGAATCGTTATCTAAAAGTTCATGGTAGGCCTACAGACCTGCATATGGCTCCCCTACTCTAGTATAATAAATTTGTTAGTTTTAGTATAAATATTATATAAATCATTCAAACTATTCTTGTAAATGTCACTAAATTCTTCTCAGTGTAAAACGACTTTTAAGGCAGTGGATATTTTCATAGAATACATTTATTTTTAACCAGAGTACAGCGAACCTATATATTTTTATTATTTTTTGCCAACTTATATTTGTGTTTAATTTGCAAAAAGAAAATAAAACTTATTGGTATTTTTTTTAAATAATTGAATAAAAGGGGAATTGAGCCCTTCCATTATTCCTAGTGACTATAAATCTATGAATTTAATTTTATAGTTAAATATAATCAAGTTGTTTTAAGAAGAATATAACTACAAATAATCAAGAACATAGACAAATATAATCGATTAAGAAACAACAATGTTAATTGAAAAAAACTTTGTCTTCATATCACATAAATTTATATAATATTCTAACAACGTACATGTGCTACTTTACATTAAAATACATTAAATATAATTTAGTAATTGTAAATACGCTATCAAACTATATTACTGTGGTTCATGATCAGATGAATAATTATGTAGATACATACGCCATGTAATTTTACATTTTATTCTATACACAGTTGCAACTTGTGATAAAATTATTTTGTCCTGAACATTTCCTTAACATCTATATAATATACATATTTATCGTTAGCTGTAAATCTTGTTACCAATTTTAAAAAGTTAAATGTACCATAGACAAAGGATATAAAATATAATTAATAGTTTAATGTGTTTATTGAATTCTTCATTGTTTTTGGTAGTCAGTTCATTTTTTAATTTTCTTCAAAGCATTTAAAAATCTTAAACATTATGTTCGCCAATTTTCGTGGCAACTGCTGTCTTGAGCTGTATAGGATTTTTTTTTATATACGATTAAAATTAATATTTGCATTTAAAAATATTTATTTCGTCTGCTATTCCAACTTAAAACATTATTTAGTTAAAAATGAAACATTTTAAAATTAGAATCGCCTTAATTTATTCATGGCCGTATGTCAAAGATTTGTTTATTGAAATTCATCGTCAGAACTAAGTAAGGTCGTTTTTTCGTGATAGTTTGTAGCATGGCTGATGGTGGCGACTCGTTGAGGAGGAGGTCTTGGCGCTAACGCTGCACCTTCTTCAGAGCCACGGTTGTTGATTCCCGCTCCACGCATCACTGAATTCATTTATATTATTAATCATTTAAAAAAAAACATTTAATTTTAAATGCGTGATTGGAAAGTCGTGATACTACGATATTACTGTTACCACTGTGTACTGAACTGAGACACTGGAGTGCATATTTTTATGTTGCTACTGTGCATACTGTATATGACCTTTTATACTTTAAACTTTGAACAGAAGTATTATTTCAATGATATAATAATAATTGTCATTCTAAACTAAATTCACCACATTCATATATTGTGTTGGACGAGTTATAATCTATTAAATTAATGTTATAAATTTTTGTTAAAGAGCCTTAGTATTGTCGTCTAGTTCTAATCTAATCGGTAGGTTAACGAGAAATAATACAATGCTTTATGTATGTATTCGATAATAGTCCATAACAGTTTCGATACTATCTTAATTATATGATATGAGTGTGGTAATGACGGGAGAATGATGATAATTGTATTTTTTCTTCAATTAAGTTTCAAAGAATAATAATATTACTACAAATATACGACAGCTTTGAAAATTGGACAAATATTTCCAGTTAATCATAGTTTCTACCTTATAATTTATATCTATGCAGTGGTAATGGAATTCAGCTTTCCCCTTCCCCGCCCTTGCACTTTTCGATTCTTGTATGATATTGTACAGAAGCTATCGCTATAAATGTAGCTTGTGAGATGAGACAAATCTTGTAGTGAACTTATATTAAAAATTTGCAGGGAACTTATATTTAGCAAAACATTTAAACATTCGTGCTCATTACAACACAAAGCAGCATGCCAGCAACCAAATCATTAAAAAGCTGAATAAAATTTTTACTCTAACTTCTTGCAGAATACTAACCTTTTTCAGCGGACTCCCCTAAAATCGAAATATAAATCGTATTTAAAATAAAATGTACAATTTTAGGTAGAATCGTTTATTAGTGAGACGCAAAGTACATAGATGTTATCTGTTTACCAATTTACAGCTCGTGAAATGATTTTAAACTTAAATCTAGCTACAGTTAAAAATACATAATATCGTTAAAATTTTTAGAGCAATCTCGAATTTTCACAAATAATTTTTTAAAAACCTTAAAACTATTTATTATTTAAATAAAATAAAAACAGAGTCGCCTACATACAAAGCAGATATATTCACATAGTTTATTCGTCAGTTTATGGTACTTCGTAATTTTTTGTTAACTGTTTCCTCTTTGGTCGGGTAAATTCGTTTTAAAAAAATTTTTAATTGAGTGGGTTTACACAGTTAATATTACAATTTGGTATGATCATATGTATTATAGGTACGTAAGCAATGGAAAAATATTGTACATATTGTCAGTTCCACAACAGATAGATAAATGAGCTAAACGAGTCTCGATATGCTATCAAACTAAAGTGAGTCTCGAAATAACTTAATAATGTCATCTTTAATAATTATATCTTAATCTTCTTCTTCCTTTTCGACAAGTTCTTTCCTTTCTAATCACTAGCAATAGTTTTGATGTAATAATATGGTCTTGGAGTGTTGAAAAAGTTTGCATTACAAGCTTTTTATTTAAGCAAATTTTAACTGTAATTGAATGGAAAATAAGAGACAAAATGCAGTTCGCGATAAACTTATACTTCAAATCTAAGTCAAATCAAATTAAAATCACTCATTAGTCATATAAAACCCTCGAAGCTTAATAATTCGGGTAATAGAATTAAACCATACCAACTCATTTCGTATTATCAAAAATAAAATACATGACGCATTGTAATTATTGTGTAGTAAATATAATTTTTAACCGGTCAACTTTATCAATACAATTATTTTTTTATCGTGGCAATTTTTAATGTGTAAGCCCACTCTTAAACTTACCTTCGTCTGTGGATATAATTATTTATGGACATTAAATTTAATAAAAGTAAAACCTTCATTCACTTTATCATATAAAACAAATCTAGCTATTCTAGCGGATTTTATCCTCTAACTATACGACAAGTAACAAAAAATGGTACCAACAAGAAAAATATAAAATCACAGAAAAGTAAACATTTACACACTACTAAAGAACTAACGCGTAAAAAATCTAAGTACAAATAAAAAAAAAGGTACGACCGTATTAAATGGCAATGATTAGTCCGGACTATATTATAACTAATATTATGAATGAAGAGGCGTAAAAATAATCTTTTTGTTTTTTTTTCCATTTTTTATTTTATTCGACTGAGTTTTAGCACATAGAGCGTTGTAGAAGCTAAATTGACAAAGATATTAAGTACAAAAAGCTTTCCAAAGCACCTACGTACTTGATTATGTTATAAGATACTAAATAGGATAACTCAAGTCATAACAAAACGCATAATAACTAATACGCTGTTAAACACCTGGCAATTGAGCATCATATGAACGCTTTAGTGTACGGAATCCGGAATTGCGAAATCTGTAGAAAAACCAAAAACACGGAAATAATTCAAACGCATCGTGAAGCTAACTTGTGTTGAATAAATGTTGGAAGAATAAATGATCGTTACAGTGATAAATGGCAACTTCGTACCGGAGTATAAATTTGGTTATTTGTCTATGGGTGGATAGGCGATCTCTAGAAGATCGCGGTCGTATTGTATTCAAGGAAAGCAAGATCGTATAGTATGGAAATTCTAACATTGATTTTCCATCTGTTCAATTGACATGTATTTTTTTTTTAAATATACCAAAGACAGAACTAAGAGTCCAACATCGATGTAGCCCGATAAGATAACTCTAGTCATATCTCAACGCATAACACCTAATACATAAATTAAACCCCTGACCATTGACATTATAAAACGCTTAACGGGAAACCGGAAACACGGACATAAATCATGAGTCGTGAAGCTAAGTGGTGTTGAACGCGGAAGTTTTAAGAATAAAAGATCGTTTCAGTGATAAATGGCAGCTTCGTACCGGAGTATAAATTTGGTTATTTTTCTATGGGCGGATCGGCGATCTCTAAAAGATCGCGATCGTATTGTATTCAAGGAAAGCAAGATCGTATAGCATGGAAATTCTTTTGAGAAGCCAAGTCTAACATTGATTTTCCATCTGTTAAATTGACATGTATTTTTTTTTAAATATAACAAAGACAGAACTAAGATTCCAACATCGATGTAGCCCGATAAGATAACTCTAGTTATATCTCAATGAATAACACCTAATGCATAAATTTAACCGCTGACTATTGACATTATAAGAACGCTTAACGGGAAACCGGAAACACGGACATAAATCAATGAGTCGTGAAGCTAAGTGGCGTTGAACGCGGAAGTTGTAAGATCGTTGCAGTGATAAATGGCAGCACCGCACCGGAGTATGCACTTTGATAATATGTCAATAAGTGGCTCGGAGATATCTAAAAGATATCTACGAGTAAGTATCGTATTGTAAAACACAAGATCGTATAGCATGGACATTCTTTTGATCAATGTTAGAACATTGATTTCCATCGGTTGAATCGCTATCGATATATATTTTAAAACAAAAGATACCATAGACTAAGATTCTAACATCGGTGCAGCTTAATACATGTATACAACAAGCCAAACACTAAAGGTTCTAAACATCATTATATCGCCCAATCCAAAGAATAAAGTTACAAGTTCTACGTATATACGTAGAACATATGACTTTTTTCTTCGGATAGGGCGAATTATGTCAACGCTCTATGTGCGCATACTTAAAAACAAACAACTTAATACAGTTTTACACAACATTAATATAAGCTATATTATTCTATATTCACTGACTGCGTATTAATTATCGATGGATTTGAAGAAAACTATAAATAAATGAAGTTCATGCTTTTATGTGGAATCGACCTATGCCATGCATTTTGGTTACCCAAATACTTCAACAATATAAAAAAATGTACTAGCTAAATAATAAAGACTTGGGGGAGGATACATAGCCAACAATGAAACCATCTTTTCATTCTCATTGTTTTTTTTTAATACAGTTAATGGAATCCTTACTTTTGGAATCCCGCAATATGAATGAATAAGAATTAATGGAATCCTTACTTTTGGAATCCCGCAATATGAATGAATAAGAATAATTGTTTTTTTTTGTTATAATTCGCGTATAATTACAAATAATAATGAACAAATATTATAAACGATGTAACGTGTTTTATCTGTATCAAATAATCGTTCACCTTTATTATATCGATGTTTTTTTTTATATACGTATGTTTTGTCATATAACTTTTTCTTTCGTTTAAATACCCGAAAACGTCATTCAAGTACATGTTAATGATATTTCCATGCTCGGCAAGGCAAAATTGCAACGTGTCACTTCCTAAAACATTTTTTGGTATGTTTTTTTTATTTTTTTTGTTGAAGGGAATGGCGCGTCACATAATGATGAACTCATGAGTGCCCATTTGCGAAAAGACTGATAAACAAAAAATCATAATAAAAAATAATTAGTCATATTAGTTTCTCATAAATCTTAGTCCAATAAAAAATCTCTTGTTCGGACAGTCCAGTAGGAAATGGGTAGTCGTATATTTAGTTAAATTATTTATGTATAATATGGACAGATAGACAGCAATGCACTTCATGCAGAGCACAGCTATGGCAGAGCTTATAGTTTCTCATAAGGCAGTTGGGAAGTGACATCTGAAAAAAAATAATACCAAAAATAACAACACCCCTATCGCACTATTTGAATGGCAAAATAAAAACAAATAAAAGCCGCTAAGGGATCGTTTAAATTCATTGTAAACAACAACTATTGCAATTTCCTACGAAGATGTATGGAAATAATGGGATTGCGAAATCCAAGTTCAAGCATTCCATAAAGAAATACTCATTGAAATATTTGAAATTCCAAAATGCAAATTCATAATTTCTACAAAGGTTTTAATTCCATTAAAAATATTTTTAATCGCAAAAGAAATCAATCATACTTTTTAAACATTAGAAGCTTTATAATATTAAAATAAATATATAAATTAGTGAATCCGATTACATTTTGTAGTTTTTTATAGCTTCAATGGCATGTTCAAGCCTCATCACTTATATATTTATATATTTAGTATATTATGAATCACAAACAATATTGAAATCCTGCAATTTTTTTTTTTACTTCGTAGATACTTTGACTTGAAAGTTCAATGTCTTTTCACTTCATCAATTCCACGTTTAGTTTATTTATGCAACGAAAACATAAATTTTATATAATAAAATCTTGTCAATACGAAAGATCAAACAGATTTTCCAAAAGAAAAAAAATGTATTCAGTACTAAGATTAATATTATGCGTCTTATATGAACCAGAACTTATGCTTAAAAAAAAATAATTGTATTTAGTTTTGGATGCTTGATGGGTTTATACAAATATTTAATAAAAATACATGTATAATCGATTCCAATGACGTGAAACGAAATGAAATCAGGCAGCTGACATGCACAAAGACAAATAACTTGCTCACTCACCAGAGCTGTACTGCGTGTATTGTTGGTACTGCGGGTGGAAATTGTGGAACGCGTCCGTCATTATATCTTTTGGATTCATTGTCTCCTGAAATATCAGAAAAATGAGTTAAATGCGTCGTTACTCAGCAGAGTTAGCAACTCATTCGTTGGTCTCGCTATTCGCTTCTATAATAAAATTCCTCAATCCATTCTAGACCAGTGTACAGAAAGATTCCCATCAAGTGTAAAAAATATGCTTATACGTAAAGCATATTACAAAATTGAAGATTATTTGGTTGATAAGAAAGCCTGGATTTGAAAATCCTTTCAGCTTCATACAAGACAGCGGTTTAATAATGTATAATTGAAAATATTTAAAAGATTGACCGCCGAGTTTCTTGCTGGTTCTTCTCGGTAAGAGCAACATTCCGAACCAGTTGTAGCTTCATTAATCATATTGATGCTTGACGATTCAAAAGTGCCTGAAATGGTTTATTTGAATAAAGATTATTTTGATTTGATTTGATTTGAAAATATTTTTTATTATTTAAGGTACAACTGCCTTTTTTCACCATCTATACGTATTATAAAACAAAGAACAAGTTTTCACTAAAATATAGTGCAATACTTCCGGATGGTTTAAGTAAATAGTACATATCGTTATTATGTAAATTGTGTGGAAAAGATCGTGCAATTGTTAAAATACCTTCTTGCTGGGAGCTTTAGTAGCGTGCGCTGCGGAAACCAGCAGAGATACGCTAAAGTAATGTACTAGATAATTGTAGATCTATAAAACTACTACAAAAAGACCGCGATTGCACGTCTCTATCTCTTATATAAAAAAAAATATATGGGTCACACACACGGTCGTCCGTCCCCAAAGTAAGTAACTTAATACTTGTGTTATGGGTGACGAACGACTGGTAGATATACTACATATATAATTTTAAATACATACTTCAATACAAATACACACCCAGGCTCGAAGGACCAACAATTTTTTTATAGAAAATGTTGGCCCTCGGCGGGAATCAAACCCGCGACCCGCGGAGCTGAAGGCAGGGACACTACCCAATGCGCCAACGGGCCAGTCAAGTCAGTTATGGTTAACTCACGATAATTACTTTTATGTTTAAAATTTGAATTATAGAAAAAATGACACGCTGATTTCCACGTGGACGTAGCACACGTAGGACGTAGGACGTAGGACTGGCACAGCTAGTATATAATACTATATAATACTTATATAACTATAGGTATAAGTTGAACGGCTGGCATATAGTGTTAGCCGGGAATTCATTTATGCCAACTTAACACTTAAGTACTCTCAATAATGAAATGTGTATTTTTTCCTTGTTCACATATGAAATCATAAATCTAAAATCACTAAGCGATTTAGTATTAAAGTAAGCACACTTAGTATTCAAGTGGCCTAATCCAGAATTAGGCTTGACGATTCAAGAGCAATTGTTTACAAGTTCATTGTAATGAAGAATATTTTAAGCTTGAGTTAAATGATTTATAGAATTAGGCGTTACTTTGCGGAGATCCATAATACGAAAGTAATAATAAAATTATTTTGCTATAATCCGCGATACAGTAAATGGAAAATATATATAGTGCTAAATGTATAGTGGATTATCCGTTTTTTCCATACCCGTTATATTCAGGATTCCGCAACCGAAGCATCATCAGGAGATAGACTCCACGAGAAAATCGCAAAGCCCTTTTGAGAGCTTTGCGATTTTGTCGTGATACCTCCTCTCTCCGTTTATGGAGAGAAGGGTTGGAGCTAAGACCTACCACGCTGCTCCAATGCGGATTTGTAGGTTACACATATCTCCAGAATTCTCAGAGATATGCAGGTTTCCTCACGATGTTTTCCTTCACCGAAAAGCGTGTGATAAATTACAATTATCAATAAGACACATGAGTTTTAATAGAAAAACTCATTGGTGCCTGCCCGGGTTTGAGCTCGTGTTCCCCTCGAAAGAGTCGCACGGTCTCACCGCTGGGCTATCACAGTTCTATAATTCTGTAAAGTGAATGTACTCACTTTGAGGCTGCTAGAGATGGACTGCATGGTGACAGAGCGGTGAGGGTCGCGGTGCGCGTGCGCGTACACGGCGGCCGGGAACGCGTACCGGAGCGCGATGGCCGCCGCGAGCATCTCGATGCAGATGAGGAAGTTCTGGTAGCCCGCGGATACGGTACCGGCCGTGGTGCGGGTACCATCCGCGTCTATTATCGGCGATATCACTTCCGCCTTCTCGAGGATAGCCAGACCCACGCCTATGTCGATATACTTTTTTATAATAAAATTCCCCAATCTTTTTTTGACTTGCCTTTACACAAGTTAAAAAAAAGAAATAAAGGGACTCTCAATAATAAAGCTTACTATATTGTTGAAGACTATGTTAATGATAAGAAAGCTTGGAACTAAATTGCCAACCAATTTCACAGGCGCCCTAAGAGCGTCCTCAACGACCCCGACGATGCTATTACAGCATCCAACAAGATATACACACAATACACACACAAACAGCGTCTTCGCCGGCGAAGACGAGGTCCCCGCTTGCTTGTGTCAAGCGGCCGCAGCCCTCTGCCGCGGCCGCCGTGATGCAGACTTCTTCAAAGTCAATGTGTTAGATACAGTCCTCCAAAACGCGCCGCTTTAAGCCGAGGTTCTGTCTCGCAGGAGACACCCTTAAGGCGACGCTCCCAATAAGTTGCGAGTGCCTAAAAACACTCGTTTACTTATCAATTTTACCCGGCGAAGCTTCTGCGCTCGCCCATCCCACCGGTGACGCTGTAAAAGCCATTAGGGCTAACAGCATTAGACACATTCGAAAAAAAGAAAAAAAAAAGGAACTAAATTGCGACCGTCTACGCACAAGATAATATTGTAATCTATGTTTGTTAACAATAGTAAATACAATATTGTAATATTTATTTTTTAAAAGAGTGACCGCCGAGTTTCTTGCTGGTTCTTCTCGGTTAGAACATCTTTCCGAACCAGTCGTGGCTTCATTTTAATTTTAATTTGACGATTCAATAGTGCTTGTGATAGGCCACTTTCAATAAAGACTTATTTGAATTTGAATATGAATATACGTACCACGTACGTGGATTAAGATATTGTTTATTCATGTAACTTTCGATACTAGATTCGGAAGACTACATATATAATTTTTTAAATAAACTACACAGACCCGCCCGTCCCCAGAGTAAGTATTTAAATATTAGTGTTATAGGTGTCAGATTATCCGGTGAAATAGGTGATAAATAATACATATATATGGATGTGTATGTGTACACAAGTACAATATTCATATACCTATATTTAAATATAGGGCACATATTATGTAAAGTAAACAGTAAAAATTTTTAAGTAACTTAATACTTGTGTTATGGGAGACAGAAACTGTCAAATATACGTATATATTTTAAAATAAATACACCCAGACTCGAAAAACTAATAAATCGTTTTTAAGAAATATTGGCCCCCGGCGGGAATCGAACCCACGACTCTCGGAAGCTGAAGGGATTTTGCCATCTACGTCTATGAGCCCATTAATAATTTGATTACAAAAAAAAATAACGTATAATAGCTAAATATTTCCCTAAAGGTAAATTCTGTAGAGAATTTATTTCTTGTATACTCTCTATGTATCTATCAAATTCTGGATGACACGAAATCATGTGATGTGGAAATCGCTTGAAGAGCTAGCTATCTCTTCAACACCGTTAGACTTATGTCTAGCAATGTACACTCATCGGTTAAAAGAGATAGTAAAAAAATCAGTGAAAATGCTAGTCAACTGGTGAACAGAAACTTCTGTCAATAACTGTAGCATTAGTGTCAATTATATTTGTGTATAAAAAGTATATCAACGTCATAAACAAATCATACCAAAATACCCAATAGTCGGTATTTACAGCCGGTTTCTATATACGAATATGACCTTTAGACTTATTCAATCAAAAGCTTTGAACGTGTCTAGATCGAAGTGACTACATCTTATCGAATTTCGTCATCCTTACCGAGAATGGCCGGTTGTTTCTTTATCGTGTCCTTGTAAAACTTGCAACCTATTTCGATTCTTTTTATGAATGTAGTAAAAATTTAACAAGCGGACATGTGTTAAAGCCTCTTTTCTTCTTAGACAGAAGGATCGGAGCTAAAATTTACCACGTTGCTTGCTTAAGACTCACTATTGCTAGTTGACACTGGCTCGCGGCGATCAGCATGTCTACCATGAACTCTTTTTGCGACTCAATTGAAGACGTAAACTAAATTGTTTTGTTTTTTCATATCATGACGTCTTAAAACTTCACGACCCAAGCGCATCGGAAAATGCGTAACTAAAAATTACCGTCGAGTACCACGGACATTTTGCAATGTCGAGAAACCCCCGGTCCAATTTCTGTTTTTTTATAAAATAACTAGGGTATCTGTTTCTGTGGCAAGTACTTCAATTTGTTCTCGTTTAAACAAAGATACTAAGAAAAAATTTGGTTCGTTCGCTCCCGTAGAAAAAAAAAAAAAAACGGCACTTCAGTACGCGCCTCAACTCGCTCACAGATGTACGCGTACGACATTGAGAAATTGTGTTTTTTTTTGGATATATTGAAACTTTAACCGGTAAGTCATATTTTATATCATTACTAGACAATATTTGTAACCAATATAAGTTACTAGAACAATGACTTGTCCTATTTCAATTGATAAAAAAATTAACTTCGATAGCCTATGGATGAACAAAGATTCTACTCGCGATTTGCAGTGAGAAAAAAGTATGTAATTCTTATACAAAACGCTGTTAGAAACACTAATTCTAATAGAAAATATCATATAAAATCCATATTCATCCGTATTTTTATAGCAAAGTGTATAGTATTTGTTATTTCTTTCGATAAACAACGTAAGGTGTCAAATTGCACTCACACACTCGCAAGGTATTTGTATGTGTGCGTGCATTCCAAAATGGCGGCAGAGCTGTTTTCGATATAGTATGTTCTTTTTTTGTTTACTTGATTTTTTTTTTACTTAGATGTTTTAATTTTTTGGTATATTTTTATTATTACTTTATGAATGTTCAGTGCTTATAATTATTTTTTGAGTTCCGAACTACAAAATAAAAAACGGAACGAACACACAATTGGTCTTATAGATCACTCTTGTGTCTGTCTGTGCGTCCGTCATAGCTAACTACTGGGTCAAATCAGTTGAAATTTGATAGTGATATAAAAAATAAAAATTATTTTGTTATATATATATATATGTAAATGTATAGTCGACTATTCGTTTTTTCGTACCCGTTACATGCAGGATTCATAAAAACACGTGCACGAACCTCCTTTTGTATTATGGATCTCCGCAAAGTAACGCCTAATTCTATAATTAAATAAAAATGGGGCAAAATGATTATTTTTATAATAATGTAATAATTTATTATAAAAACAATTTCATAATATAATCAGAATATATTTAACCGTGTAGGTTAAATTTCTAATGTAAAAATACCATGGATAACAACGCGGGGCCTAGCGGTGGTGTTGGTAATATCGTGCCGTGCTTCTCTTATGTGTTCTCGCCAGGAGGCACGTTGAGGGAGAGAGTAAAACTTTTGTATTATAATGTTCTTCAATGTTCCTTTTAGCCTTGGGAACCATCGAAGAGCCTAGAGCTGACTGTCTCTGACGTCGTCGCAGGGGCAGGGAGCTGCGCATCGCAGGAAGTGCCGTCGTTATCTCTATCTTCAGGATAAAGAAATTGTAGATTTATTGCAAGATTCGGGGAGCGATGAGTTCTTTTGAGAAATAAATTGTCTTTAACAGAATTTTAATGTCGCCCTCGCGAAAAAGATCATCCCGTATATGCTTGTGTACACACACAAAAGAATTCAAACCCGGCGAGAGGCCGCAAGCAAAAAATGTTTATTTAGAAATTGTTTTGTCACAAGAGTTTGTTCGACAAGTGTATTTGTATTGTATGTTAATAAGTTCGAAATTTCATCTTCTTCTTGAGAAAAGAATTAGTTTAACGATAAATATCCAGTATATTCTACAAATTTGATCGAAAATGAACCTTATGGATTTACATGTTATAATCTACTTTGTGAGATATTTATCCTTTTTTATCAATATTTTGTTTCTGGCTAGACATTTGTAATTATATAATTCTATTTATGAACAGTTTATCTTTATGTTATAAAAGGATTTAAGTCATTACGGTAGTAATTACGTCCACAAGAAGGTTTTGAAAATGACCTTACAATGCGCGCGAGAACTGATTATCTTCTAATTTTTAAGAAATGTTTGGGAGTGAAAAAATAAAATTATTATAATAATGACATGCATATTTTTATTTTTTATTAGGAACCTTATTTCATGTACATTCTAGGGATATAAAATATAAAAGAAACATTCAAATATTTCTATTTAAAAATATTTATTTTTGGCAATAAAACCCCTTTTTTTCAAAAGCCGCTCGACACAAAGGCCTGTGCGTACTAAATATACATTTAATTATTATCGTTTTTGTTTCTTTTTATCGGCTATTCATCTGGCTTTCACAAATTGACGCTTGGATTCATAAAAACATAGCCAACACTGGCTTGAGTAAGAAAAAACCGAGAGTAATGACCACGTGCTCGCTGACGTCAACGGCCATCGGTATGTTAGGTGTTTTTTAATTTTACCTAAGGATTTAAAAACTGGGATCCTGACAGGTTAAAGACGCACACTTTAAGAATGAGCGTGCGGAATGCGTCCATAAAAACATTTGAGTAAAAGAGACAGAGTTATCTATAGTTCATATAACGTTGTCCTTTTCAAACACAAGCTGTTATAGCCTAGCGGTGAGACCGTGCGACTCTCTAGAGACGACATAGGTTCAAACCCCGGGCAGGCACCAATGAGTTTTTCTATTAAAACTTATGTGTCTGTCTAATTGATAATTGCAATTTATCACACGCTTTTCGGTGAAGGAAAACATCGTGAGGAAACCTGCATATCTCTAGAGAATTCTAGGCATATGTGTAACCTACCAATCCGCATTGGAGCAGCGTGGTAGGTCTTAGCTCCAATCCTTCTCTCCAAAAACGGAGAGAGGAGGCCTTAGCCCAGCAGTGGGCATAGTAACAGGCTGTTACTTTACTTTTTTTTTTCACACACAAACAACAACAAACACTTCATGGTACGAAAAGAAAGACGTTGGGTTTAGGTATTGACTTTGAATTGAATAGTTTTCTACAAGTTCATGGTAGGCCTACAGGTGTATAATATAGGGCATTCTTTTTTGAAATGGTTGCTATGGTGATGTACGATGGTTAATAAAGATTCAAGTTCAATAACAAACTGGGTTTTCAAACATATCTTTTATATTTACTTTTATTGGAATTGCCCAATATAAATTTATTCATTGCTTCAATTTGAATCACATACAAATAATTATTCTAAAAATTCTCTAGAGCATTGGCCTCCCTCTATCCACATTCATATTTAACACTTTTACAACTTTCAGACTTCCCTCTACTATATAGTCATGTCGTATTTTATCCAGTCTTCTCATACAGCCACCTTAAAATTGACATCTCATTTGTACGCACTCTTGTTACATCCGTCTTTAACATCGCCCAACATTCTGATTCATACAAAACGAAAGGTCATACCCTTTCATAAATTTTCTGCTTAACTTTAAAAGGCACTTACAGACTTATTACTCCTAATGTTTTTAAAAAGAACGCAAAAGTTATAAAACAAACTTACCCTGCCAGAAAGACAAGAAGATAACGGACTTGACTGTAAAGAACTTCAGCACTGGATCGAAAGGCTTTAACATCTCACGAGTGGCGCCCAGGAAAAGGAAAAGTCCGTAAAGGGCCAGACTCACGGAGAAGTTGTACACTATCGTTATGTAGAGATAACCGCCGTTAGGACTCCAGTCGCCGTCGTGGTAGTGCCCTGCCACCTAATATAATTAAATACATATGAGAATACATACATACATATACACCACCTCTATCTTTCGATGTGATCCTTATCTTCAACATTATTTTCCTGTTGTGCTCGCTTTCACTGTGAAATAATCTACCCGCACTAACTTATTATTAAGAATACTTTGTTATGATTTGGATGCCGTGTGGTATCCGGCTGAAAAGAATAGACCACCCTCATTTCTTACCGAGGTATCGTAAAAGGCGACTATGGTACGATAACATCAGGCAGGCGGCGCGTCATAAAATACCTAGCCTGAATCATATAAAATGTTTAAAACATTGCCGACCCCACTTAGAGTGGAATAAGGACTGGAAAGTGATGATGATCTAAAATTTAAATAAAAAAACATTTTCTTTGTTTAAAACAAAATACGTTTTTTAAAACTTTATACTAAGGTACAAATAATATTTGGCATTACAGAAATGCATTTCTTTCTTTACATAACATTTTTCCGTTCCTTAACATATTATTATACATATAACAATTGTCTAAATTTCCGAAAGCCGTATGGTATTCGGCTGAGTAGAATAGACAACCCTTTTTCTTACCGACGAGTCGTAAAATACGACTAAGGGAAGTTGACGTTAGGTAAGCGGCCGGTCGTAAAATACGTAGCCAAATTATGTGACATGTTTGTAACATGTTGTACCGACCCCACTTAGAGTGGGATAAGGGCAGGAGGATGATGATAGCTATCGTTTGTTTTATGCATAATGTAATATTTTATTTATGTTTGTATTCAGATAAGTAAAACTTAAAAGGAATGTGCAATATCCAGACAAATCGCAAGGTTTATGGATATGAAGAAATAAATTGTAAAGGTGTTAGATGTAATTTGAATAAATAAATTTAAAAAAATATAACAAGAAATACAATTAATTGAATGTGATAAATTTCCTATTCCCAATATTTTGTTCCTCAAGAACTATGTCGAAGACCTTCAAAAAAAAGTTTGTATTGTGGACCTCCACAATGTAACGCCTAATTCTATAAAATTATTTGAAGACCTCCATTCTTATTCTATCTTCAGCCGGGACTAACTGCTTTAGTTTGAGTTGCTTGCTACGTATTTAAATAGCTACACATGGTAAATAAGCTGTTCCAAACCCGGGTACGAACCAATGAGTCTTTCTGTTCGCTAGTGGTGGATTTTTTCAAATGTTCCAATCGAATTTTTGAACGGTTTTTATTAAAAGATAGTGCAATTTTTACGGAAGGTTTAGCTTAATAGTAGATAACAATTAAAATTCCGCGGGGTCAGTATTTGCGTGGAATTTTTATTGTGACACATTACCAAAGTCGCACGCACAGCTAGTTAATTATTAAGAATGAATCGCGAAAGTATTCAATCTACTACAAAATAGTTCTAAAAATCTTTATTTGTATCGGATCCCGTTATTATTAACTGCTATCTTCACATAAAACTCATACCCTGAGTTGTCATTTACCAAAATTATCTTTATACGTTAATATTAATAAATATAAAATGATGAAAGTTGTTTATCTCTTGACATGAATATACGATATCGTTTGTATTACTAATAATGTGTAATCTTATCGGGTGATCTAAATAATCTTTAAACAGATTAACAAATGATTCATATATGACTATTATTAAGCGAATTATATTACAATACAATGTTTTGCAGCCGTGGACGTTAGTTAACACGTTTATAATATATAACTATGAAATGCGAAATTAAATTATTTACAAAAGTAATAATAAAATTATTAATAATAAAATAATTTTTATAATTACTTTTGTATTATGGATCTGCGAAAAGTAACGCCTAATTCTATAAATTAAATTATTTAGTTAAGTTTTATCCGTATATTGATAATTTGCTTTATGGTCCGAAATCCCAGAGCCGTTATTACTTATTTTCTAAAGGACAAATCTTTCGAAGTAGTCTTTCATGTACTTTTAAACCTGCACTTTTGTGGAACGTGCCCGGTGAAACCTACGCAGGTACCAGGTCAGAAAGGTAACTAAAAATCAGAGTTACTTAACTTAAATTATAATAACTGATTTTTAGTTTTATTTTGTAGATCTGATTCGTAGATCAGAATAGTCAGACGCGTTCCATGGGCCAGAACTTTTGTCAGATGCTTTAAAGCTCTACGAAAAAATATTTATAACGTAATTTATTTTAAAATGTCTGACTTTAAATAGTCTATCTAGGTCTCTTCTCCGCTTTGGTGGAAACCGGGCCTAATACTATACCAATATTAGCTAATTAACGTTACAAATCTTAAATAACTTTAAAAATAATTTTCAATTATTCGATTCTGGTTAGAATAATGAAAAAGAAGATATTTTTTTAAATAACAACTCCTAAAAACTATTGAAAGAAATTGAAAATATTTTTCACGAATCCTTCACAACTAAAATATAAGAAAACGATCATCATTCTCCTGCCCTTATCCCACTCTAATCGGGGTCGGGGTAGCCAAATCATATGACAACATGTTACAAACATGTTGTCATATGATTTGGCTACGTATTTTACGACCGGCCGCCTGCCTGACGTCAACTTACCTTAGTCGCCTTTTACGACAGCTCGGTAAGAAATGAGGGTGGTCTATTCTATGCAACGGATACCACACGGCATTTACCTTAGTCGCCTCTTACGACACCTCGGTAAGAAAGGAGGGTGGTCTATTCTATTCTGCCGGATGCCACACGGCTAAAATATAAGAAAACGATCATTGGATGTTTTTTTAGCATTTCTTATAATACTAATAAGTTTCTCATATAATGATGCAATATTTTATAATTCTAAGAGCCTCGTTTACATAACTAGACGCAGCGAGTTATGTAAAAGTATCCGTTGCGGCCATTACGGAGTGATCAACTTAAGTAATGTCGAATATTTGATTAGTTAAAAGTAGTTACGATATTAGCTAGTGGATGGGAGTCTTTCCAACGAAAACAATTTCGTTATAATGTGATTACATCGAACCCGTTCGCTTTTCAAAAAATTATGATTATGCTAACTATTTATTAAGTAGTAGTAAAGTAACGGCCTGTTACTATGCCCACTGCTGGGCTAAGGCCACCACCTCCGTTTTTGGAGAGAAGGATTGGAGCTAAGGACCTACCACACTGCTTCAATGCGGATTGGTACGTTACACATATCCCTAGAATTCTCTAGAGATATGCAGGTTTTCTCACGATGTTTTCCTTCACCGAAAAGCGTGTGATAAATTGCAATTATCAATTAGACACATAAGTTTTAATAGAAAAACTCATTGGTGCCTGCCCGGGGTTTGAACCCATGTCATCTCTAGAGAGTCGCACAGTCTCACCACAAGGCTATCACAGCTTATATTTATTAAGCTAGACTATAATTAAGTTTAAAGCATACAAAACTACACATTTTTGATATTAAATCATTATACATGAAATCGTTATATGAAACTTAAATTTTATTTTTTTAATTTGCTATCAAATATTGCTATATAATATATCCTACTTCCTACTAATATTATAAATGCGAAAGTTTGTGAGTACGGTTGGATGTTTGTTACTCTTTCACGATAAAACTATCAGACGGATTTGGATGGAACTTTACAGTTATATAGAGTATACATCGGAATAACATATAGGCTACACATTGTAATGATTTTATATAATATAACGATACATGTCAATAAAGTCGGAAAAAATCTAGCCTCTGAGAACTCGGCGTACGCTGCCTGAACCATTAGAGTTACACAAAGATGATGTACCGTAGAATTGTTTGTCTTTAATAGTTCTAAATAAAAGTGCGACAGCATATATCTATCTTTTACGTGGAAGCCAATATGACCAAAATTGCGAATCATAAACTTAATTAAATATTATAATATAGATATTGAGGCAGAGCAAATTCCTAGCGAGCGAAGCCGCGGGAAAAAACTAGTATCAAACATAAAGTAAATTAAATAAGTATATCCATAAATATATGGATAAAACTTAATTAAATAATTTAATATCGCATTTCCACAGTTCACTTCTTATTAAATTAACTTTCTTTTTTTTTCTATAGAACCGAAGATAAAAAAAGAGGTTAAAATTGTTAAATATATTACTAGTATATAGCAACAATATACTGGTAAGATTTAACTAAATAATTTAATTTCGCAACCTCATAGTTCACTGTTTTTTAGTTAATTCTTTTTTATATAGTATGTAGCCAAATATTATGTAGCCTACATTTGGCTACTTCAAAAAAAAAGTATACAGAATACAGAAGGGAATAAAAAGAGTGAATATGCACTACATTGGAAAGCGGAGTCCATCTTAGGTTGCATTATTCGCTTTCCATCAGGTGTGATCGTAGCCAAGCGCTAGCTAGCATTATCGTATAAAAAGTATTTTTTTATCTGTATTAGAATAAATTAAAGGTCCTAAAAAGAAATTCAAAATATATGTTACCTGTAAAAATATAATGATGAACGCGCATACGGGTTTAATGAGACAGAACTGCAGCGTGGCCTGCTTGCAAAACCTCAGGAAGCCGATAGTGTATGTGGCGCCCGAAAGGCAACACGTGCCGTTCACACACGACGCACGCACCGGACGACCACGGAGCTCGGACATTATATTGCCCTCGCCGCCCAAATATTCGTAACATAGAGACAAGAAACTGTAGATCACGAATGCTGTAAGAATAAACACAATTAAAAAGAATTTAACGCTATTAAAAGCTGTAAAAAGAAATTATACAACACAAATAGAATATATTTTGTGACAAGTCTAGTTTTACTGTATTGTACTGTACTGAAGCTGTGATAGCCTAGCGGTGAGACCGTGCGACTCTCTAGAGACGACATAGGTTCAAACCCGGGCAGGCACCAATGGGTTTTTCTATTAAAACTTATGTGTCTAATTGATAATTGCAATTTATCACACGCTTTTCAGTGAAGGAAAACATCGTGAGGAAACCTGCATATCTCTAGAGAATTCTAGGGATATGTGTGGTAGGTCTTATTGGAGCAGCGTGGTAGGTGTTAGCTCCAATCCTTCTCTCCAAAAACGGAGACAGGAGGCCTTAGCCCAGCAGTGGGCATAGTAACAGGCTGTTACTTTACTTTTTACTTTTTTTACTGTACTGTATTTATACTGTAGAAATCTAGCTCTTTCAAACTTAAATAATAGCCCCAAGGTTGCCTGGAAGAAATCGCTACTTAGCGATAAGGCCGCCTTATTCTATCACTTTGAATTAAATTGTTTTCTTTATATTATATATTGTAAATTTTATGTGATGCAATAAAGTATGTTCTATTCTTTTCTTATAATATGACTAGTGATAATAGCAACTCTATTCGCCGCAACTAAAGAGTTTAGGTACACTAAGTAATGCAATGTATTTTTTTCCGTTCCTGGAAAAAAAATCTAGTCGTGTCGTAAAATTAGTGTGTAACAACAATTAATTTAACCGTAATCTACTATTAACGAAAACTTTCCTCAACACTTGCACTTTTTTTATAGTAAATTGAATAAAGAATTATTTGAATTTGAATTCATAATGAATAGAACAATCAATCACATGAACCAATTTAATCGTACAGTCACAACATTTACTATACTAAGATTTAACAGAACCCTTATCTCGACCCGTTTGATTGCGATATGGTGAATAAAAGGGCACAAATGTAAATATCTTTTATAACAAGTCCCAGACGTAGCAGACGTTAAGCAATGCGAAATTAAACTTGACTAGGTATACATTTCTTGCGATAGTCACTATACTAGAACCGCAATAAACTGTGTTAGTGTTATGTTGCGTTTTGGATTTCATTATAAACTAGCGTTCCAGCCACGCGTTTCTGTGGCTCAGCCTAGTTTCGAATTCCTCTCGATATGACACTACAATTGACAGTTCAAAAAATGCTCCACTCACTACTAAACTTTATAGGTTTATCCGCTAGGTCAATCTACAGATTGTTTGAAAACTTCATTAAAATCGGTCCAGCCGTTACGGAGACCATAGGGAACACACATACATAGGTACTTTCTCTTTTATATATATATTTTTTATATTTTTTACGTTGGCAGTAATTGACGATTTCAGTTAAAGACGTCTCTTACTCTCATTTTCATGATATCTGTAAATTGCACGTCCTTTTTATATATGTTAACTGTCACCCTTCTCTACGTTTACAAGTTTAATGCGTAGATATTTTCTTAAAGTTTTAGTTTAACTGGTTTAAGTCGATATTAATATGATAAGATATCCATTTTAACAAAAAATCATTTCATTTCAATCAAGAACTTGCCATGAATATTTTTCTGACCACGCGTTATTAGACAAAGATAAGCATATGTCTCCCATTTTCCCTCTTTTATTATTTGATGGACACTCGACCCTAACAGCCCTGTCTATGGCTACCCTCCTCTATGACTGGATAAAAAAACAGGTATTTTAGAAAGGAACAATTAAAACTTAATTTACCTTCATAACAGTCCCTCACGGTAAAAAAATATACATAGTACGAATCGCTGTTGAAGAAAAGCAGTGAGATCCAACTGTAACATCCATAAATGGGAACGATGAACAGAATGCGCACTATCCATCGCTGCTCCGATGGGTTAGTGTACCAGCGTAAATGCTGATAAATCTGTAAAGAACATCAATATTTATTATCATATAGAATATTCAGACCGTTTAATGGAATGAATGAATGAACACTTTTATTGAATAATATATATATATATATATTACAAAAGTAGTTCTATAATCTGGCGGACTCTAATTTGATTGGCCCGTTGGCGCAGTGGGTAATGACGCTGCCTTCAGCTCCGCGGGTCGTGGGTTCGATTCCCGTCGAGTGCCAACATTTTCCATAAAAAAATTTGTTGCTACTTCGAGCCTGGGTTTGTATTTGTATTTAAGTATGTATTTTAAATTATATATGTAGTATATCTACTAGTTGTCCGTCACCCATAACGGGGATCGGGTCGGGGATGGACGACCGTGTGTGTAAATGTCCCATATTTTTATTTATCTACTTATTTTAATAGAGAAATAGAGATCTCTTCCCGACCAGGTTGATGAAAGGACGGAGCCACAGATATATAGTAGGTGGTGTGTATATAGCAAAGAATATTAATTAAAATATACAGGAATACTAATTTACTTATTCTCCTTTTATGTGTAATTCATTTTTTGGCTTAATTTAACGATAAGATTAGTTTCATCGTATCTCCCATTCGTCACTTAATTTGAAAATTGTTATAATAACCTTTAATTAAGATACTACTTATTTTTAGTTCTTCAATGTATAATGTTTATGTCAATAGTGTGTGTATTTTGTTGGTGATTTATAAATAAATAATTTAAAACATTCATATACCACAAATGTGTCTAGGACTTAGTTTCGGCCCTTTAGAGGTTTTTATAATTATTTAATAATTTGCAACTTATTTAATTTCAAATACGAATCTGTAAATTATCCTTGGATGGCAAATATTTTTTTATATTTGCATACATCTTTCGTAAAAAAATTAGACCATCATATCCGCCACTGAGACCAGGGTTGCCAACAATACTGTTAAAAAAGGATTATAGTGGTTTCAATACATTATAATTTTTACTAATTAACAAAAATAAACTATATATATAACAAAAAATATTCAGTATCAATGCTTATCACTGTAAGTGTAAGACAGGGCAGCGCAGCCACAAAAAAGACATAATAATAGAGTCTGCAATCTGCAATCTGTCAATGTTAAATAATCAAGAAATTTTAGGTTTATAAAGACTGTAAATTAATAAGATAAGCATGAAGCTCTAAATACATACGTATTTAAAACATTAAATAAATAAAACATTGTTCTATTTTCTAAAATACTGTTTAATATTGTTCTCAGACGTTAATACTTTATTTTTTGTAATAAAAAGTCGACAACCCTAACTGAGACGTAGTATAAACTGTACGTATACTTCCTACGATTTTACTAACACGCCCTGCTATGAACTCATTATTAAAAATCCCCCGTGGGTTAAAAATCGGTCACGTAACCCAGATATTCCGTGATGTAAACATAGCCAGTTTATTTACTTGCTGTACGGAAACCGCGCACCGTACTGTAACCTAAAACTGGGCACGTATGTTACAACAACTGATTATTCAAGCAATCTTATTCGCAGTATACCTTATGAAATGCGTTTTCGTGAAAAGTACTTAGGTCATTTATTCATAACGAAATAAGCAACTATGGTGTTCCGTGTTGACATTTTTGATTGGATACTAAAATAATATATTACTAGCTGACAGGGCCGACGTTGTTTTGCCATATAAATTTTTTGGAATTTCTAGTGTACAATATGAAAAAATAAAACAATTGGCCAAAAAATATATTATTTTAGAGCTGGTCAATCCATAACACTTAGGGGTGTGAAAAATATGTAGATAGTAGCCGATTCTCAGGCCTACTGAATATGCAAATTTCATAAAAATCGATCAACCCGTTTCCAAGGAATATGGTACCTAATATGAAACGAGAATTTTATATATAAGATATGTGTATATATTTGTTTTCCAATTTATGTATTATTTTTACACATTGTGTAAAGGACGAACTACCTTTTTCCCTGAATTAATCTGTAGCCCAAAGGTTGCCTGGAAGAAATCCCTAATAAGCGACCGCCTTATTGTAACACTTTTATATATTACACCGTTGTTTTTTTACATTAATAGTCACATATCGTTAAGCATATTAAATTGCTATCGAATTGGTATTCAATTAGAAGGCATCAAGACATCCTTTCTGGACGTTTTACTTTAAATGAATAAAATACTTCTAATCATAAAAATAAGAAATTTACAATGTTTTAAACATATATTGTATTTAACAATTTTAAACCTCATTGCGTTAAGCGTCATCCATAACTAAGTCTAGATTTTTAATTTAGTCGGCTAGTCTTACTTAATCCATACTTTACTTATGTATTAAATGTGAAAGCCTATCTGTTACGTTATCACGGCTTAACCACCGCATCAACATGAAATTCAGTATAATTTAAACTTATACACCGAAAATACATGTAAGTAAGAAAATACCCGAAAAAATATATATTGCGTTGTTGAGCGTATTTAAACGATTAAGTTGGCGAAGTAACGAGTATCACATGTAGTAATATAACATTTAATAGAAGAAAAATGACTGTATCAGTAAATGAAACGCAATGGATGTCACCGCCTGATATCAATTGATGTTATTAATGTAAACATTGACATAGTTGTTGAAGTGTTGAGTTCAAATGAAATGATTGTTATGACTATTAATAATATCACAACAAAAGAAATACAAGTGTTAGGTACTCTAAAATATTCAAGACATATTTCTGTACCGATCTAAGAGCTACAGATATACCAACGGCATAAAAGTAAAGTCACTTTGCAAATATCAAAATGCTGAAAATAAAGAAAATAATCGCTACTGTAAAGTAAGGTTTTCCGAATTTCGTTATAGAGCAAGATCAAAATGCTGAAAATAAAGAACATAATTGCTACTATAAAGTAAGGTTTTCAAAATTCCGTTATGGAGCAAGTAAATATTTAAGCTATAAACCTATCTCTTAAGAATATAATTAACCTATCATAATATTACTTATCTATGCTAATATATAAAGCTGAAGAGTTTGTTTGATTGTTTCAAAGCGCAAATTTCAGGAACTAATGGACCGATTTCAAAAATTATTCGAGTGTATGATAGTCCATTTATCGAGTAAGGCTATAGACTATATTATAATATAGTAATATAATATAAGATCACGCTAAGACCAATAGGAGAGGCGCGGCCTAATAAATAATAAATATTGCAAAAACGGCAAAATTTAAAACTTTCCTTGCGTGCGCTAAGTAAACTGTGGAAGTTATTCGAAAATAATGCATTACAAAAGTAATAATAAAATTATATTGCTATAATCCGCGATACAGTAAATAGCAAATATATATAGTGCTAAATATATAATGCATTACAAAATTGTTCCCCTCTAAAAGTTCAAAATAAAAGTCCGCGATAGCATAGTATCTAGCTTTTAAGGTTAACCCACTTTAACCGTAATTAGTATAAGTATTACGGTTTTCTGAAATAAAAAGACTGCAGTCCACGCGAACGAAGTTGCGTTTAAAAGCTAGTCGTAATATACAATTAAAATTTGACGGGACGACAAATTTAAGTTGGGACGAATTGCGTTATAATACACAATATGCGTTATAGTATATAATATATAAATTATTCAAAGAGGAATCTTTAATAATTATACTAAGAATTCCAAAAACCAATATTCCGATTTGGGAAAGTTAATAAATTTTGTATTATTTCATTGTTGGGATATGGACTAGAGGGAGGCCTTACAAGAGATGGTTGGATTTTGTGAAATATGACATGCACACAAAAGGAATAGCGCTAGAATTGACGAATGATAGGAGAGAATGGAAGAGAAAAATATGTTGTACCCACTCCATTTAGAATGGGATAAAGGCAGGTCAATGATGAATAATTATTGGGCAAATACATGTAGGATGTAAGGTTTAAGTTTCCGAACAGTGTGTAACATGACAAATGAATGACAATATTGTGTGAATGCGAGTGAATGATTCTTGAAGAGACTTCCTCCCTTTCTCTATACGACGCTAACACGCTTACATACGTCTCTGTTAATAATTTAAGATTTTAGAGAATAAATACAGCTATTTACTAAAAATGTGCTTTCATTAAGCAAAATATTTGTTTCATTAAATATAACACGATATTTGAAACGGTTTTTAACTCTATCAAGTTATATAAAGCAAATTCCACAAGGCAATTACAGTGTTGAAAGATGTCTTTCTTTTACTTAATTGATCGACGTCAGTCAATAATGGTTGGTATGTTATCAAAAAGTAAACTCGGAAATGGCCGCCGATAGCGCGGCATTATAGTGATACCTGAGCCTTATCTCAACAATACACTTAAGATATGACTTAAATTAGTTTTAAATCAAGCCTATATGACTGGCGGCAACTGTGTTAGTATCATACAGTTAATATACTGGAATAGATGAGCCTAAAATGTAACAGAACGCAAATCAGACTTATTATCTCTCTTTTTTTGTGTGATTAGACAAAGATAAGTATATGTGCTTCATATTTCCTCTTATTATTTTTTACTAAACTATATGGAATACTACTACTATACTATACTAATACGGAAATGACAATCAAGAAATAATAATGGACTCGGATGTGACAACTAAAATATATAATATACCATCAGAAAAAAAGTTTGATAATATATAATCATTTATTTTTTAATCTAATTTTAAGTTTATCTTATTATACTTTATTGTATTATTTAATTGTATTATGTTTAATTTTCAAAATTTTTAATGGATATTATACCTAACTAACATTTTTCGTCTTTTCCATAGAACAAAAAAAAATAATAACAAAAAAAATGTACTATTCTTTTTTCCATCCGAAAGGATGGAAGCTAGCAAAGCCATAAGATATTTAACATAGATAGATAAAAAAAAAACTTTATTGTAAAACACATTAAAAATTTATGCGAATTAAAAGTCAACCTTATGTATATTAAAAAATGGCGGCATTATCACTAACCAGTGATCTTTTCCAGGCAATCCTAGGTCAAAAATACAGTGACGCCTGTGCAAATTGCTTAGATATCTATGATAATATACATATACTTAAATAAATAACTAATAAATATTTATTTGTTTTATAATTATTGTACCAAAAGTTTCAGCATCAAAATCTTACAGTTATAAGTGATTTACTACAGTAATCAAAGAGGTAGGAAAACGTCAATGGTTCCAGTGTAGTTATAAATGGCGTCATGAAATATCACATATATTTAAAATAAAGTAAAAAGAAAGTAAAGTAGCGGCCTCCACTCGCCGTTTCTGGAGAGAAGGGTTGGAGCTAAGACCTACCACGCTGCCCCAATGCGGATTGGTAGGTTACACATCTCTAGAGGTATGCAGGTTTCCTCACGATGTTTTCCATCACCGAAAAGCGTGTGATAAATTGTAATTATGAATTAGACATATTAGTTTTAATAGAAAATCTCATTAGTGCCTGCCCGGGTTTGGTTTCTGCTCGTAAGAGTCGCACGGCCTTACCGCTGGGGTATCACAGCTTTAAAATAAAGTACACATATTAAAACCAATAGATAAATCAAAATACATATTAAAAATAACTTAGCGTCCCGGCCATTCGTTGCTTTAGCTCAGTCTGTTTTGGACTTTCCTTCGCGCGCTCCTTAATTTTAAGTATGCGACTTATTCTAACAGGAAACCTTCCTATATTTGGATTATTGGACTGGTAAATGTATAACCTACCTATTCAGCAAGCAGTGAAACAGGTCTGAATACCAACACTGAATGAGAAGAGTAGAGGGGAAGAGACTCAGAGGTCGAGTCCGAAACGATGGTGAGACCAAATATACCCGTCAGTATCGGACTATAGCTGCCGATCGGAAATTGATAAAAATGTCACGATCCTCAGCAATGAGGGAACTATTCGGAAGAGAGAGAGACTAGTTACAAGGAAATATTGCTATAAATCCTACCTATATCTCTTTACAATCACAACTTAGTATTAATATCAAGTAGCTACAATTCGTATAAAACGCAAAAAAATTCAACGTTCCATATTTTTAACCTGCAAGGCCGCGCGCTAAGTTATACAGTTATCGGTGAATGTAGGACTTACGTTCTAATCTTGGACGTATGAAAGGTTCAGATCGCACATCGACTAAATAAAAAACTCTGACATATGACGTTGCAACAAGAGTTGCAAGGATTTGAAGCTGAGCCAGCCATTAATGATTATAAGAATATTTAATCTATTAAACTGTAAGCAAATAAATACTTAACGGAAATGTTTTAAATAAAAGATACGACGTTATTATAAGGTGTTAAGAGTGGTATCCCAGCATTGAAAAAAGCCGTATTTGTAGACAACTACTCCGCTAGGGTGTGATAGCCTAGCGGTGAGACCGTGCGACTTTCTAGATATGATTATGGGTTCAAACCCCGGGCAGGCACCAATGAGTTTTTCTATTAAAACTTATATGTCTGATTGATAATTGCAATTTATCACGGGCTTTTCGGTGAAGCAAAACATAGTGAGGAAACTTGCATATCTCTAGAGTACTCTAGGGATCTGTGTAACCTACCAATCCGAATGGATAGCATAGTAGGTCTTAGCGCCAATCTTTCTCTTCAAAAACGGAGAGAGGAGGCCTTAACCCAGCATGGGGTATAGTAAAAGTCGTTGCTTTACTTTTACTCCGCTAGGGTGACAGAAGACCTAAATTGATATGTCCAACTGACACTAGATAGCGCAAAAGTCACTCAAAGATTTTGCATTCCGTCTACTGCATTTATCTTTGGTAGTCGATGTATATGTGTGTGTGCAGTGAACGTGTGTAGTGCACTACACACGTTCACTATCACAAACTCAACAATCGTTTCGCCCCGCAACCGAAGCATCATCAGGAGCTAGACTCCACGACAAAATCGCAAAGCCTAATTAACTCCTAATTCTATAAAGAATTGATATATCCAACCGACACTGGATTAAAAATCACTCAAAGATTTTGCATTGCGTCTACTGCTTTAGTAGGCGATGTATATCGGTTGAAAAATAATCTTACTAAAAAATATATTTCTCTTCAAAATTATATCATTACAAAAATACATACTGTCGATAAAAGATCTTAAGGTCGTTATAACGTTCTTAGGTTATTATATTTCAATACGTATTTTCTTAGTTTATATTATCTAGGTTTTTTTTACTATGATGTAATATTTATGCAATATGCAGTTGATATTAAATATAAGCATTTAATTATTTTTATTATATATTTCAAATCTTAAGCTGAGTTGAGTGAAGCTCAGTTGTTTAGATTAAAGTGAGCTTAGATACTACCACGTTTTAGTTTATGAATTGACCTGATATAAATTTGTTAATATCAATTTACGTGTTTTATAAGGTTTTCAATATAGATGTATGTATTACAGACTAAAGTTCCGTGTACATAATAATATACTACTCATACTTCCTGTGTATTTGTCATTCTATTTTACAAGAGGTCAATGATATTAAATGCTAAAAGCATGAGAGGCACATCTGCTGCGCTATTTAGACATTTATTTATTTACATTTTGGTATCTGTAAATCAGATCACATTTTATGAAATGTCTAAATTTTACTACAATAACGAGCCTAAATTTTCCATACTAAGAACTAAATTATACCGTATCTCCTTAAGGGCATGAAAGAAGGACCATTAAATACATGTAAACATAAATAATATTAGCCTGGATAAACACAATTAAAGCTATAATGATATATGTCTGTCCTTAAGGGCATAATGCAGCGCTAAGCTGCAAGTACCATACTGTTTGGAAACATCGTGTATCTCTCATCTAACATCTCCACCTTTGAACGTTTCCATTTAGAATCTTAGTTCCAATAGTGGTTGAGATGGCTATGGCCCTTAGCCACCTCACGGGGTTCTACGATGTCGTGACGGAAGAATGGGAATATGGTTTTAATGTCAGGGGGTCAATCGAGAACAATAAAATTTTTAAACTGATCTATGAGATAAAAACACTGGAAACCTCTGATCTAGAACAATCGTTACTATTGTTCTAGATCATTTATCATCGACGACAAACCTGTTAAACTACATGAGATAAGCCGAATTTATTCTACATGTCTGTGATATCGATACTGATAATTGTAGAATAATTTTATCCAAGCCTTTAGACGGCCTTGATAACTAGTTGCGAGCACCGAACCCGTTTTCCGAACAACGATAAAGACATGGAAACAAGATCAATATAAAAAAAAAATTCGTAACATCGAGAACTAACTGTCAAATAATGTCAGGTTTAACGTAAATTGAATTGAGCATTCGTTTTATTTTGAGACTTCCTGAAAGCTGCACGACTGTGTAAAACTCCGACGTAAAATCATTATAGAGTTATTATGGTAGTAGTAGAGAAGCCTAAAATGTGCCATATTACAATCAGGAGATATAAATAGAAAGTAGATGAGACTGTATCTATCCGTCTCCCTTCTTTATGTGGGATTAGACAAAGAAAAGTATACGAGTTTTATCTATGCCTGCCTATGGCTCCTCTACTCTAATACTATTACTCTATGAAAATCCTCGATGCAGTTTATAACGAATTTTTACTATACAGAAAAAAATATCTGAAACCTTCTCTTTTAAGGTATATAATCAAGTTTCGACAAAATATTAATCATCATCCTGCTAACCTTATTCACTCTAAGTGGGGTCGGCACAACACGTTACTAACACGTTTTACATGATTTGGCTATGTATTTTACGACCGGCCGTCCGCCTGACGTCAACTTACCTTAGTCGTATTTTACGAACACTCGATAAGAAAGAGGGTGGTCTATTCTATTCAACCGGATACCACACGGCGGTTCGACAAAATATTAATGTGAAGAAAAATTTCATATTATAAATAAATAAATACATATATGAGACACACACACGATCGTCCGTCCCCAAAGTAAGTGTTGAGTAAGACAACTGGTAAATATACTAGATATATAATTTTAAATACATACTTAAATACAAATACACACCCAAGCGCGAAGAACCAACAAATTGTTTAAAGAAAATGCTGGCCTTCGGCGGGAATCGGACCCGTGACCCGCGGATCTGCAGGCAGGTTCACTACCCACTGAACCAACGGGCCAGTTATGATTGAGTAATCCGGAGAGGCTGCATAATTAATCTCCCCTTTAATATTAGGTGAGTCTTCAGCCAACATTCTGCAACTTTTACGTTATTCATGCATACCATAATATTTATTCATACAGTTTATAAATGCATGTACATATTTAAACAGCTGTTTGCGCACTCGGAGTGAAATGTCGTTCAGTATTTCGGACTGTGTTAAGGATCTGAATACATCGTTTTTTCCATTTTTTTTTGTTGCATCAGCTATTTTAGCAGCCGATTTTCTAGCTTGTTTTATTTCATACAATGTTAAGGTTCATTAGTAGCTGCGTAAATAACATTTAGTACTATTTGAAAGTTGCAAACATCGAATTGAATGACTGCTTCGTTTGAATTTGGTATACCTTCACGTATCGACATCTCTACACTGTAGCCCTTCATCTAACATCACACCATAAACCACACCAATATGTTTGTCTGTGTGTACATAGAAGAACTTAAAATAACAAATATTTATATGGAATCAAGTGAAACACTGTAGGTATTTTTCTTTCAAAGAGGCTATGATATTTAAATCAGCGATAAATCGAAAACAGGTTTTACTAAGCGTGTTTTAATTATATTACTGGATAAACTATCGTAAGGCATAGAGTCTTTTGTTTATTTTATTAGTGCTAAAAATTATCCTAAAGTACCTTTCTACCCCACAGCTCGGCAAAAGAAAGGAGACTATTTGAGATTCCATGTACTTATAATCAAACTTCGCGCGATTATTAGAGCTTGTGATAATATTGCGTTTTACCACAATTTACAATTTTAATAGTACAAGAATTAATTGTAACATTGTACCAGTATATACTCTAATTATAATCATAATTTGATTATATGCGCAATTTATAATTTAATTTAAAACACGTTTTTATGTATGCATTATTATCCAGAAGTATGACCACAGACTGTAACCATGAAACAAAAACTACGAGTATATGCGTGTGTATCAAATATACAGTAGTGTGTGTAAAGATTTTTTATTGATTTAAAGTATTTTTTTTTATTAGCAGTCTGCACTCTTTCTCTATATACTCTATAACTGTGGCAAATTTAATAATCCTTCGTCAGCGTGATTTTCGTGAAGAGGAATACAAAGTTGTTGTTTAAATTTTTATATATATTGGTATAATTTATACATATTAAAAATTAAAATTCACGCTTTCCGTGGGAAATCGAGCATGAAGTTATACTTATTTGCATACCAACAACCGTCGTGTAGATCAATAGCACGAGATACAGTAATTCACGTCGAAAAGCGTCAAGTAACATCAATCCTTATAATTATCTATAAAAAAATACTCAATATCTTCACTACTCAACAGTACAAATTAATTTAACCGAACAACATTTATCTATGCTGCGCCGTGCTGTGCTATGCTCTATTTAGTCGAATAGTTTCTCTTGATTATCCATAAACTTATATAAAAGAGAAAGTATGTATGTTAATTATAGACTTCGAAACGCCTGGATAGATTTGATGGAATTTTCAGACAATCTTTAGATTGACCCAGCGGGTACTCCTGCAAAGTTTGGTGGCGAAATTAGTGGCAATGACAATTTTATTCCGAAATCAGACTGAGCCACAGTAACGCGTGGTGGACAGCTAGTAACATATAAAAAGAAACAAACAAATCCAGCTGCACTGTTTTGTTCGGCTGCGCTTTTGTTAATTTACAAGGTGTCATATGAAACGTGCTGATTCGCTCAAAATCGCATTGCCCACCTGCTCAGTATTCCGTATATCTTTGCATGCACATTCATGGTTACATGTTACTGAATATGAACTCATAATGATCTGTACTGACAGTCAGCAGTCACATTCAGCCGACCGCGCAGCTAAATGTAAATATAGCTCCCATAATTAAACACACCACAGAGTAGTTATAGCTCAATTTTAATTGCTCATAAGATAAAATAAATATAGTCCTTTCAACATTTATTTAAGTCCAATCTATATCCAGTTTTCTGTAAGATCGTTTCTATGAAGTAATAGCAATAATCACTACGTTTCTGTACGAAATTGGTGATCGTACCGATAATGTCTGTCAATAATATTTTACTTATAAGTAAAATATTACGTATAAATATGAACGTTTTAAACCAAGGAACGGTATACCGTTCCTTGGTTTAAAACGTTCATCTGCCATAAAGTAAAGGTGCAAAAAATCAAAATCTATTATTCGTCATTAATCATCACATTTTTGTATCTTTTTCATACAAGACTTGTAAATGACATAGGTGATGATAATACGGCTATTATTATGAAAGATATTATATTTTAACGGTGATATTCTAATCTGTACTAACTACTAACGGTAATATAATATACTAATTCCAAGACCAATTATGATAATTTTATTTGATTGACCATTAAAAATTATTAATGTCAACATGACCATAGACTATTTTATCAAAATTCTAGAACAGGACTAGTGATTAGATATAAATAAAATAGTTAATCCGATAAACTGGAATCTAAGTGAGAAATTAATACTTAGACATACTATTGGAAAACAATATTTACATGGATTATATTCATAGTTTCATTTGCTCTGCAACAAATCAAACTTATTGGGCAATTGAATACGTATGAGCGATGTCATGCGTACATCAAATTCAGAACATCTGTGTACATACCTAATTTTGCGTAACAGCGTCCTTCACAATGACCTAGTCTAGATGGCTGCCAATTTTCGTTAATAAACCGTGTATTACGAATCAAGAACACTACTGCTGTTATTTTTAAAGATTATAACAAAAACATCTTTTTATAATAATTTTAAATATGTATTAACGATTTCCATAAAATGGAAAAGAAAGATAAGTAGATTTAATGATATGTAGTGATGTTTTTAATTCCTTTAACACCGTTAAAAATGACTAGAAATTAATATATGTATTTTTTAATTTATATGCTTTTACAAAAGTAATAATAAAATTATTTTGCTATAATCCGCGATACAGTAAATAGAAAATATATATAGTGCTAAATGTATAGTGGACTATCCGTTTTTTCATACCCGTTACATGCAGGATTCGTAAAAACACATGCACAAACCTCCACCACCATCACCACAATACACGAGCACTACACACGTTCACTATCACAAACTCAACAATCGTTTCGCTCCCGCAACCGAAACATCATCAGGAGATCAGAATCCACGACAAAATCGCAAAGCGATTGCTTGCGATGCTTTATAATTTTATTATTACTTTACTTTGTTTTATGGATCTCCGCAAAGTAACGCCTAATTCTATAAATTATTTAGATGCTTTTAATGATCGTGTTTACTTCTTTATCAATAGATTGATATCTAGTCTGGATCATAACGATTTTATAATCCTTAAGATCTTTTTGGCCTGGCCCGTTGGCGCAGAGGACACTGCTTTCAGTTCCGCGGGTCACGGGTTTGATTCCCGCCGAGAGCCAACATTTTCTATAAAAAAATTGTTCTTCGAGCCTCATTTATTTTTAGCCGAGTATTTGTATTTAAGTGTGTATTTAAAAACTATATATGTATATATTTACCAGTTGTGTCTCACACATAACACAACTATTAAGTTACTTTGGGGACGGAGGACCGTCTGTGTAAGTGTCCCATAAATTTATTATTATTATTTTTAAAATCGTCTATCTAGTTTTGTATACAGACACTGCCTATTAATGAAGGTCGAACCCAAGATCTTAGGAACCGTTGATTGCCTTTTTTATTATAGTTCCTGCATTTTTCCACCTAAGTTTTGCAAACTGTCGCTAGTTTTAGTTCGTCTACGAATTTCTCCGATACTATTTTTATCACTTAGAAATAGTATCATAATATCCCGATATAATAACGTTTTCTACAGATAAATAGACCAAAAGCAGTAACGTGAGCAATCTCACAAAGTAAACACCTCATTAACTATCTCGTGTGCTCACCATCTTAGTTAGAATAACTTTCACCCACTATGGTGAAACGTCGCATCATAACTACATTCTCGGAACAAAATAGTAAACAGCGTAATAAAATATGATTAGATCATTTTTTTATCTAGTTAGTAATTTATCTTTATATTAAATTCTCGTGCCACAATGTTACTTACCAAACTTCTCCGAAACGGCTTGACCGATTTTTATGAAATTTTAAGTCTGAGTTAATCGGAATCTATTTTTCATTCCACTAAGTGATAAGAGTTGGCCAACCGTAGCATTTTATTTTTTGGCCAATTTTTTTATAATTTACATTAGAAATTCCTTCGAAATCTATAATTATTATAAAACATAGTCCCAAAAAGCTGTCTGTATGTAATCGATTTTCTCAAAATCTACTGAACGAATTTTAGTACAGGTTTCACCAAAAGATAGTGATCAACTTCCGGGTAGTTTAGGTAAATAGTACATATATGTAAATAGTACATATAGGTATTATGTAAATTGTGTTGAAGAGATCATGCAGTTGTTATAAAACTTGCTTGCTGGGAGCTTTGGTCGCGTGCGCTGCGTAAACAAGCAGAGATACGCTAAAGTAATGTACTAGATAATTGTAGATCTATAAAAATACTACAAGAACGAACAGTCTCTCACGGTTCAATACGCAATAGCTTCTTTTATCTTCAAAATTTCGAAAATTTGGGAAAAATTTCATAAATCACTGAATTCCACGCGGGCGAAGCCGTTGTTGGCACAGCTTGTAATTTATATGGCAAAACAACGTTTGCCCGGTCAACTAGTCTTATATATAACTTTTTATTTACATTCACATTTAATCATATGCACAATTTAGTATAAGCGTTCTTTAACCGAGCTTCTAAAAATCACGAGTATATAATATCTCGTCATAAAGCTTATCTTCAGAACCTTTGTAGGTAGTCATTTATTTTATTTATTTAAAATAACTTGTGACAGTTACATTGTGGTATCCGGTTGATTAGAATAGACCACCCTCATTTTTTTGGCGAGATGTCGTAAAAGGCGACTAAGGTAAGATCCTCATCATCAGGCGGTCAGTCGTAAAACAACTAGCCAAATCATGTAACAACATGGTAAGATGTTGTGCCGACCCCACTTAAGAGTGGGACGAGGGCAGGAGTATGATGAACCAGTGACAATTACTTTCACTTTACAAATAACAGAAAGAGGGAAAATGGCGAATATACATACATATTATAACAGAAATGAAATACGATTAAAATTCCATCGCAATTTGTAAAAATCATCGAAACAAACAAAGACCACGATCACTTAACAAATCCATCATTTCATAACATTACCAAATATTATACCAAATTTACGTAATAGTTTTTCCGAAAATGTTATTATACTATAATGCGCTACTAACTAGTCATTAAAAAATTAGACTAGTTTCACTTATTTTGTCTTTTATCTTTATATCTTTTTATGGCCTGTACAGCTCAAATTAGGCGCAAATCACTCAGCCAGTGTCACGTAAAATGGCAAACACATGAGTAATAGAATTTAGAATTTACCTCGAAAAGAATGCACCAAATTTACAAACTTAAATAGTACAAAATACATAAAATTATGAAATGAAATAAAACTAAGGACATAACTATAATAGTTACACCTTTAACTTATTATCTACAATAAATTTACATAACTTTTTAACAAATGATTTAGTAACAGGCACTTTGTGTTGGTAGGATGATGAATATTAAAGTGGGAGAAGAATATTTGAGTAACTTTTTTTGTTTTTTATCGATCGTTAATTTCAATTTCACAATAACACAGCATTTTGTATCTATTTACTTAAATAATTTTGTTAAACGGCACAAATTAACGATACCGACAAAAAGATAAGATATCTTTACATTATGAATAACTCATTATTTGGAAATAAATTTAAGGAGTAATGACAATATTATTATTTTATTGTAATCAGCGATTATAAAAAATGGCAAAGATTTGCAATTTCATCGTCACTATGTCACTTTGTCATCGTCACTTTGATTATGACAAGGGTGAAATGATTGTGGTAATGTATGTGTGCTGTGCTAAAGGTATAGTGTGTTGATGGTGCTGGATTTTTCAGTGCTTGCGGTTAACGAATCCTTTGCATAGGGTATGAATACTTATAGTACACTCCACTTTTAGCATTACATAGATTTTCTTTAATCGGAAATTAAAAATAATAATATCGCAAAATATTATCATGATTACTTTTCTATTATGGACCTCTACAAAGTACCACCTTATTCCCTAAATTTTTTAATGAAGGAGGACATTAATTTACTGTAACTTGTATGATGTCACAGTGTGATTAAAGATCTCACAAACAAGTAACAACATTTAATACACAAGGTTTGATTGTGATACGCCTAATCATGACTTACTCATCAATTACAAATTTAAAAAAGGAAAAAGAAATTAACATTAATAAATCTTGTTATAAAATAATTATACAAATTTGAGAATATGACCTTTAATATGTCAACTTGAGTATAATAATGGAGTAAGCCAATAACTAAATGTATAGGTATAAATGTTGCCTATTGTGTAGTTGTTAGTTAAAGAACACTGTAATTTTTTTATGTAAAATATTAACATAGCAAGCATTGAAAGAAAATACATAATTATAACTGAAGAGCTTTGAAACAAAACTAGATAAGTCTAGGAAATAAAGCAATAGTTGTACAGGACAACAAAAGAATATAATGCTACTAAACTGTTCTAATCAACAATAGTACTATATAGATATGATTCTGACTGGAAACTCACTTTTGAAGCCAATATTTACCTATGGAATGCTGGTTTTGGTCAAAAATATTAACAAAATATCAAAAAAATTATAAACTTATTTGGTTTTGTTTGCCACCTTCAATAAAAGTACAAATTACCTGTTGGCAAGTGATAAACAATGCTGTCCATACAAATATGCCAGCAATAACTTGAGCAGGCTTTGTTGCTATAAATAACTGGTGCGCCTCACCAGTAGCTGAGATGGGCTGAGCCGTCACATTGATTGTGTCTGGCGAACTCATCCTGTAAGAAAACATTACAAAAATGAGCACTGATAACATCTATATATTTATCTCATATCTCTCAAATTCATAAATTTAAGAAAATGTTTTATTTTACACTTCCATCTATTCAACTGTCCATGACTCATGATGAGGATGCCTTCCTACCCTAACTATCAATAAAGCCATTTACTTACTACGCAATTGAACATAATGGACCATAAAGGAAGATGCTGAACTAATTTTGATTTTATGAACATTACATCCATAATAAACCGCGGGTCGCGGGTTCGATTCCCGTCGAAGGCCAACATTTTCTATAAACAATTTGTTGGTTCTTCGAGCCTGGATGTGAATTTGTATTTAAGTATGTATTTAAAATTATATATGTTGTATATTTACCAGTTGTCCATCACCCATAACACAAGTATTAAGTTACTTACTTTGGGGACAGATGACCGTGTGTGTAAGTGTCCCATATATTTATTTATTTATAATGTTCATAAAATCAAAATTAGTTCAGCATTTTCCTCAATTACTTAGGCATGGTAAGAACATGTTATATAAATACATAAAATGACATACAACATACAATTTAAACATTATAAAATAAAGATAATGTCAAACTGGTAGCTAACAACCAATTTAAAAAAAACAATATGAGATCAGAAATATTAAAATGGGCCCAATTGACTAAATGTGCTAATTAGCAATACTGTAAAAAGAGGGGTTATTTTTTTACAAGTAGAATTTACTGACTTCTTACTTAATGTTTTCTTCTTAAAAAACAAAATTGTGCCAGAGGTACATAATTATGTAGCACAATCAAAACAAGCTGATTAAACAAAATATTCATTTTATGAAACAGTTTGTTCCAAGGTTACTATTTAACCTTTACTTATTCTTAGATAATTTTTTTAGTATTGAAATATTTTTATCATGTAATATTACTAGCAATTTTCATATATATATTAATAAGTAATGCATTTATTGACTCAATATTGTCTCATGTATTTATGTAAATTTGTTTATGTTACACTTCCTAATATAATAGATATTGCAAATGTTTTTTGCCAATATTAGTCCAGATGGAAAGGAAAAACCATTATATTAGAGTTACGTATATCATACGATATACTCTAATACAACTGTTAAGATGTGCAAGCACCATTTAATTTCACCTACATGACAATTAGATCAGCATAGCCTGCAGGCATTGAGGCATAAGTTTTTCGATTGTTGAAGCTAGAAGTTATTTTTTTGTATTTATTGGAAACTTCGGTGGACCTTAGAGTTTGGAGGTCATATTGTGTAAGGAGCTGTCAATGCTTTATAAAAAACGAATTAACTGTAATATTAAAAAGTCTTGAATTATGTACAATATGTGGAAATTCCTATGACTGTATTCGTAAAGCTCAAGGATTACCTTGTAGTACTTGGGAAATTGTTTTTTGAACTACGTTTTCCTTTTGTTTCACGTCAGATGTCAATTGTAATCAACACTGCACATATTGTCGAAAATTCTACTTCCAAGTCGAAACAATAAGTTTGTAAACATTAAACGTAAACAAATACACGTAAAATCACTACACTAAAATTAAACTACTCCAATTGTCTGCTTCGTATCTTTTTTCATTTTATATATCGCTTTACTTCACTCGTTATGATGACGACTCGTTCGCTTTTTGCCAATCTGAGTCTGACAGACAATAAAAATAAATCATAATAAATACAGTCTACAGAATATAAATTTTAGATTGAAATGTTACTTGTTTTTTTTTTTTTAATTAAACAGTAACCAACAAAATACACTTAATATAGTTATTTAGTAATAATAGATAAAATATAGAATATGAATAGCGATAATACATAATTAGTTTAACTTTTAAAATTGTCATGTACCATGTTGCTATGGTTTATTTCGAAATATAAAGCTACCAAATCATTTATGTAATGAAACGATCGATCAAATTGTATTGATTCTTACATTGTATATAATACAAAAATTTCTAGTATTATACAACATTAATCTTTTTTTTTATGTGTATTTCATCTACAAATTTCACATTGATTTTTACTAGGTGCTAAGAACGTGTAAAATGTTGTCAATAAATCTTCATTCAAAATTTGTAATCAGCTTAAGGAAAAAAACGTTTATAAACCTCTTAAACAAAAATCTTAATATTATAAACAATTTTAAGGAAAAAATAAAGGCCTAAAGCATAAATTGATTAAATATATCCCAGATATTTTTCAGACATTACTTTAGACATGCCGTGTTTCCCTTTATTGCAAGCATGTGTTGCCTTGAAAAATCAAAAACAGCAGCACAAGTATCAATTTATGGTGAAGACTGAAGTGTACCATGTTTTAACCGTTAGACCCTGTTGGTGTTTGTAATGTATTATATTAAATAAAACAACAGCTACATACATGGTTACGTACTATGCCTACCAATAAGTTTATTAAACTAGCAACCCCGTCATATGAAAGTATCGAGCGAATTCATAGCGGTTTCTTTTAATATTACTCTTTGGAAAGAGCCATCGCTTTCGTAACAACAATCATCCGCACATAGACAATCAACAAACTGAAATGAAAATGTCCGTCGTAAAAGAAACGTTTTTATTTTACTTTGTGACTGTGTAATTAAAAAAGCAAGATATGTGAAATATTTTATTGTGTTTGCGGTGACTGAAGTGTATATTTATTAAAATGATTGTTCAGGAGCCGATCCAGGTCGGTGCAAAAAAACATTTTCTAGAGCAATTCAAAGATGCTCTATTTTCGCAATTATTTCTAACATTATATCCAACGATTTCTTCCAGGTTATCGTTTGGGATTGTCTCAATAATTATGAATATGACAATGCTGTATTCCTGGCAGAAAGATTACATGCTGAAGGTGAGAACTTACATTTTCGCCCCGACTTCTACCCCGCGAAATGTAATTGTTGTATCGATTTTCATCAAATATTAATTTCGAGGACAAAATTGAATAATGATGAATTTTTTTTTAGTTGCCTCTGAAGAGACAGCATTTTTACTAGGAACATGTTACTATAGAGCTGGACGTGTGAATGAAGCCCATTATTTACTACAAAATATATCCCTTACTTTACCACAAGCACGATTTCTCTTAGCCAAATGTTCTGTGGATTTAAAATTGTAAGTAATTTTTAATACTATAGAATACTAGTTAATCACACATTAATTATGAGTGAAGAGTTACTATCGAATACAGCAAGTACCTATTAAGTAAGACATATTGAAATTCCTACTTGTATAATTTTAAAACTGCTATGAATATTACTGCTATGCTATGAATAATCATGGTTTTGAAATAATTAATTTATATTCAATAGCCCATAGTAATATTAAATTAAAAGTGGTATAATTTATTTTTCAATTATACACATATACTTTCATTGTCGTCAAAAGTATTGGATCATTTAACTAGTCCTTTTAAGACTTACATATTGTATTTTATATTAAGTCGTTTTAATGTGTACATGGATAAATTTGTTGATGGCTGAATCAGTAGAATGTGTGACCATAAGGGTCTGCAAGTGTCAATGGTGTATCACAATATACCATGGTTTTATTTAAATAAAAATGCTTGATTCAATTTACACTTTTGAGAATTTTTTGTCTAGAATTACTATATAAATTTGACAAATTAAATTAAATACACAATGAAAAGGGGCATGCGTAACATGGAATTTTAATCTACTTTATGGTATGTGGTGGGTCTATTTTCTGAAGTTTTTTTCTTTAAAAAGATGTCTTTGTTAAAAACTCAAAACTACTGAACAGGTTTTAATGTGGGTTTTACCTGTAGACTGCGTATAATTAAATTATTTGAATGTCTATAATTCTTCTGACAAAGTTAAGCCTTTAGGAAGAAATTCATTTTAACAATGTCTTAGGATATAACAAAACAATGTAAGTTTGGGGGGGTTCCTCTTTTATAGGGCCACAATAAAAGTACATGGTGGCATATAGACATGTTTTAAGGATTATTTACTATATTGTCTACCTGAAAGAAAGAATATGCAGTAAAAATATTAATTAGGCACATAATTAACAGAAGAACTCATTAGAGCATGTGTTGGGTTTAGAACCATAATACCATGGAGAAAGGCATGCAGTCCCACTGTTCTTCTATTACAGTGCCTAAATAATAAATACTGAAATATACTACTTAACACATTTAGACCAGAGTGCAGCAACTATCTAAGGAGACCCAAATGCAATTAAAAAACTAGATTTAAAAGAGCAGATAATAAATAATTTTATAATTTATAGAATTAGGCATTACTTTGCGAAGATCCATAATACAAAGGTAATAGTAAAATTATTTTGCTAATGCAAATTTATCACGGATTATAGCAAAATAATTTTACATTACTTTTGTATAAATAATTTTGACGAATAATACAGCATTTACAAGTAGGATTTTTGCATTAATTTGTATAAAGATATGGAAATAATTTTATCTCTTAATGTATTACAGCATTATTATGTGAATGGGACAATTCTCTTTATAAGAAAGGGCTTTTTTTATATATTTTTTGTTCTTGTGAGCTGCAACATTGTATATCAAAAGCATAATGTGCAGCTAGCCAGCTGTAGGTTGCTGATCCCTGATTTAGATTTATCTTTGAACACCTGGGAGTGTATTTTCAATTGTACATTTTGCATTGACATACTTAGAATGTCCTTATAATTATCAGCTGGTAGGATTAAAATTTAACAAAGTAGGTGTAATCAAAGTTTCATCTGTTATATGTATGTACTTATATATGTAATTAGAGATAGTAGGTTTAACATCAGAACAAAGGAAAATTTGCAAAAAAAAAAATAATATTTTATTATATGTAATATGTATTAGTTATAAATGAAATAAAATATTCATTGTTAATGTTTGACCTGTCTATGTCAAATGTGAAATACTTCCAGTAATAGACAACATAATTATATATATTATGTATACATGATGATAACATTAGGTTAAAAGATACATTCCATACAATTGTAAGAATTTTTTTATTGCAATCAATAAAGTCACTGGACCACTGGGTGATAATAACTAATTATTATTGCTTGTTACAGTTACAAAGATGCAGAACTTGCATTGGGCACAAAAGACACTGTTGCTTCCGAATTTGGAGAGCAAGCACCATATGCATTGCAACTGCTGGCCAAAATATATAACATCACAGAGAGGAAAAGTAAAGCAGCAGAGGCCCTCCGAAAAGCTCTATCTCTAAATCCTTTCATGTGGAAATCTTTCACTCAACTCTGCCAAATGGGTGAGAAAGTAGATCCACATAGTGTATTCCAAATAAATAACTCTGAATTTACACTTGGTGTTTCGACATTAGTGAATCTAGTCAGCAATTCGGAAAATATTTCATTTATCAATAGTAACATATCAAATAATACTAATATGAATTCTAATGTAACACCCAATAATGTTGCCGCTCGGTCTCCTATGACGCCAGACACACCAGCGCCCGTTAAACGTATAAATATGTGGCACAGCGGTATAAAACCAATACAGTTCTCGCCTTCTTTCGGTATGTTATCTATGGAAGAATCTCCAGTTATGTTGTACACACCAACACTCACAGATGCTAATGAACAAAAAGCTATACCAAAGATAGTTAATTCGTTGAGAGCGCACGTCGGCCAACTCAAAGATGCAGTATTCAGTCCCGCACCGAGGTGTACACTTGGACCCGCACCACGAAGATCTTCTAGGTTGTTTAGTAATAGCAATAGTAGTTATTCAGTCAAAGAAAACAATAAATCTCCTAGCCGGAAGTTCGTGACGCCCAAAAGTCCCTCTAGAAAAAATAAACAGCGCTCAGCCAAAAATTTAAAATCAAATTCCGAAACGAACGATAGGAATAAAAGTTTAGAAACCGTCACGCCTACGATAACGCCAAAGAATACCAACGGTGTACCACTATTGAATTTACTAAGAGAATTAGGAGAGGCCTATAAAGCGCTGTCATTTTTAGATTGTAAAAATGCTATTAAACTATTCCACGAGATACCACCTAAACAGCTAGCATCACCGTGGGTCCAAACAATGATCGCCCGTGCTCACTATGAGTTGGCACAGTATGAAGCTGCGGCTAAAATATTTGCAGAAATTAGAAAGCTGTTCCCAAATCGCACAGAAGGAATGGATATTTATAGTACGTGTCTCTGGCACCTCCAGCGTGAAGCGCAGCTATCTGCATTAGCTCAAGAGTTAGTAGAATTGAACAGAAATGACTCTATAGCTTGGTTGGCATCTGGCAATTGCTTCTCGTTGCATAAAGAGCGTGAAACGGCTTTAAAATTCTTTAAACGCGCTGTTCAGATAGACCCTAACGCGTCGTACGCTCATGCACTCCTAGGTCACGAGTATGCCGTAGCGGAAGAAACTGATCATGCTCTATCGTGTTTCCGGACCGCAGTCAATATTGATCCACGTAATTACGTAGCTTGGTTCGGAATAGCGACAGTTTACGCTCGTCAAGAACGGTGGAAAGCTTCTGAAGTGCATATTCGTCGAGCTTTGGCCATTCATCCCCATTCCGGTGTGCTCCGTTGTCAGTTGGGTCTAGCTCAAGCGGCCCTGGGAAAAATGGATCGCGCCATTGCTACTTTAGAAAGGGCCGTTTTATTAGACGCAGACAATCCCCTGTGTCGCTTTCACAGAGCATCAGTGTTATTGCGCGCCGGAAGACCCCAAGACGCTTTAGCTGACTTAAATCATTTGAAAGACATCGCACCCAGGGAGTCGTTAGTTTACTATCTACTTGGTAAAGTTCACAATAAGTTGGGAAACTCCCACTTAGCTCTTATGCATTTCAGTTGGGCTACCGACTTGGATCCAAAGGGTACTGGTGCACATATAAAAGAAGGTTTCGACCCATCAAAACAAGAAGACCCTCCTGAAAGATCATCCTAATTGTTGTAATTATTGATACTACTCGCCTACTCTCGGCGTAATTGTCATTTGTGACTGATATCCCATGTAAATAACGTGCTCACCTCTCGAACTCCGATTTGACACAAAATCTTCCAAATATAGCTTTACGGAGATCGACCGGTGTGTGAACGCATTTAGTTTCCGTAGTAGTAAGGGGCGTTCGTCGATTTGTTTATATAGAGTAAGATGTGGATATTCCTAATTTTATCCTATATCATGTATAGCAAATGACTCCTAGAAAGTACCTAAAAATTATACTTTCGACGGACCTAGAACACGGGACCTCGATCTCATTGAATTTTTTTATGAATTAAATATTTGTTTTGCATGATGTGTGCAAAATTTATTTGATTGCCATCATAACATTCGTGATAGGAACTGTGCAAAACCTCGATGTAAATCATTTTTATGTATATGAAAAATTATTCACGAAAACCGCTGGCGGTCTTTCATTGTAATTCATTTTTAAATATGAACCTCATACAAAGAAATTTACTTTATACATACAAAGTGCTGATATACTGCTAGTACTATATTAAACTATTAAAGGTTTATCTTTCCGAGAGACAGTCAAAATAAATAGCAAATATAATTTAATACGATTCTTAATATCTATCAATAACTTTTTTCGATCAGTTTCACCATAAACCTTTTTTTTACATAAAAGACAAATGCAAAGAGTTTATGATATCATTGATGTAATAAAGATTATATAATAAATGATAGCTTCCAAATATGAAGCAAAATTCTTATCATTAAATAGAACGATTAATATTATTCAGCCGGAATGCGGAGTGCAATGTTAATTTTGGGGTGTTAAGTATAATAGAATTGTATTGCATAAATACCACACAAATAAAATAAGAAGGTAGTTCCGAAAACGCTCATAGGAGTGATCTGCGATTGTCATCAATGATGACAATTGCAGATGCACCAAGTAACAAAATAATCCTTAAATCACGATCAAGTGAATGTCTATATAGATTCGTCCTATACTAACGATTTAATATAAAGATTTAGTGCTCCCGCGCATTAAGCGTCCAGGTCGCCGCGGCCAACTAATTCTTCCGTGATATATGCAAGTACGCGAATTAGTTGTCCAGAGAACACGTATTGGCCGCGCGGCCAGCGGAATATCACAGCCCACACGTGGCCACGCGTTCTCTGCGACCAATGAGAGTCACCATTTCGTAGGAAATAGATTAGTGTGCATGCAATTGTTGCAGTGGCCACGTGTTTTGTACGAACAGTTGCATTTGATGACATTTCATCGCTGTGGTTGCAGATGAATTGAGCTGATGCGTGGCCAGACTCCAGCAACCTGGCCACTTAATGCGCGCGGGCACTTACTAAGATATATCAGTGTCCGGTACATGCTCAGCTGCCATATTATTTCAGAAGACATATTTTGTGACAATAGTCGTTATTTGGCAGATTAGTATATAAAGCTTTTGTTTTTATTGAACTTTCAAGATTACGTAGTTAAACAGCATGTCGGGTGTGAAGACATAACTGTGAAAATAAACATGTTATTCATTCTTAAAATACAATTTATTGATGACTGAGTTTGACTATATATAGCAAGAGCAAACTATGAAGTAAACTATTATTTACATGATACTGGCAAAAAATGTTGAATGACTTTAATGACGTGACAGAATGGTCTGATTTTGTTTCCGAGATTAGATTTTAAAATCATTAACGGGTCGTATCGATTGTAACTATATTTTTAAAATTGACATCCTGGAAGATTTATTGATTTGACATTATCTTGAATAAGGCTCCCAAATTAAGCGATTGTTGAATGAAACTAAGTAATACTTGCGTCTTTTTTTTATGGAAGAAGCCTTTATTTCTTCTAAGTCAATGTAACACTACACATATTCTTCATCGAACATCTTGCATTGATTAAGACGATGAAAATTAACTAAATATGAGTTATACGTCCACAGTTTTATGTAAGTATAGATTTTATTTTAACGTATTGTTTTTCTTTACATGCAATTAATCAATAAAGGGGTCTAGAAATCTTATTTTTGAATAACGATATAAACTTTAAGTAACGCTTCGAAGTTCACAAGGTTTACACATTAATTTCTAATAATTTCGACTTTCTAAAAATAGTCAAAAAATGAACTTCTCTGTTAACACCAAAACCGGAGATATTTGGAAAGAAGTCTTTTTGCGGAGCATTCAAATTTTTTTCGTTTCGAAATTTGGTTAGTCTGCTTTCAATATTATCAGAGAATTATAATAATATTAAATTTTAGGTGCAAACTTACAATTTAATAAATTTGTTAAATGAACCGTTTCGTAATAGTTTTTTTTTTAAAGTTACCACTGCGATATGACCTGTGATGATACTGGTATTGACAAATTTAAAAAACGTACAATGTACAAGTAAATAAAACAAGTACAAATTATTTTTAGTAGTATTCACTTGTATAAAAGTAAATTTTAAAAAAGAAATTTTATAACTAGACGTTATACAGAACAAAAAATAATGAATTATTTTGCTATAATCCGCCATTAGAGAAAATCTATCTAATGCTAGAAGTATAGTAAAATCGATTCGTTTTTAAACCTTAAGCATTCAGGATTCGTAAAACTCATTCACACAAGCGCCACCTTCACTTCCACAATGTCAACAATCGTTCCGCCCCAGAACCGAAGCATCATTAAGACTAACACAAAGCAAAATCCTACTCAATCGCGGAAATAAATCATCAAAATAATTCATAATTTTTTTATAAAAGTATGTGATTTTGATTTTTCTTGAAAAATACCTGTAATCATATTTTATTAAAATAAAATACATCATATCGCTCAAGACATACATATGGACGAATGTGTCAGGAATTAGTAATTTACGAACGTAGTGAAAACTTCGGTCGTTTTTACACGACTCAAAATTTTTTACAAATTGTTAGTATCAGACAGATTATTTTCCAAAATTAAATTTGGATCATTGGCAGAAATATAGAATTATAATAGAATAGTAAATAGACTATCTGCTTTCGGTGTTTCACAAGTCTAAAATGATAGCAACACTAATTCTTGAATATAATCATAGGCACTGAGAAATAAAAATTAATTTGGTTTTGGTTTGTGTAATCTAGACTTAAATGTAATTAAAGCTATCTAAGGAATTCATATAGACAGCCAACAATAATTTGTCTGTATAATGACACCAATTCTTCACAGTTGTTTATTAAACTTAAAAAAAGGGAATTTATGGGTGAATAACTGAACAAGTACGTAGTTTTAGACAGAAGATATTTTATTGGATTGCTTTAATTTGTACGATGAAAATCATGAATATATAGTAATTATGTTGCAAAAAAATAATTATTTTATTATTAATTGATCAGCCATTTTTACATTTATATTGTCGATGTCAAATTTTATAGTTACAAGTTATATTCAATGTGCATGTGTCATGAATTTTGGTGAGGCGATTTAAATACCTTATTATGTTTCACATCAATGACTTATTCCGTAATTCATAAAACCACATAAAACGTGTACAGTCCTTGATCTGAGTTGATACTTTGTTTATAAAATTATTTCGTGATATTTATATGATAAAATACCCACACTGTCGTTTTTCCTAAATCACCGATCGTAACTAGCTCTAAAGACATGTACACCCTAATATGTGAACTTATAAAAATCATATTAAAGTATTTTGTGTTTCATTTAAGGAAATAAGGACACTGTATAACTGAAAGTATTGTTTGTACAATGTCCTTAAAGCTGTAATAGCTTAGCGTTGAGTCCGTGCGACTCTTTCGAGGGGTCACGGGTTCAAACCCGTGCTGGTACCAATGACTTTTCTGTTAAAAATTTAATGTGTCAAATTGCTAATTGTAATTTATCACACGGTTTTCGATGAAGGAAAACGTTGTGAAAAAATAATTTATCTAGAGAATTATAGGGATATGTGGAACATACCAATCCACATTGGAGCAGCGTGGTAGGTCTTAGCACATCCTTCTCTCCAAAAACGGGCCGTCACTTTTACGATGTCTTTATTTACATATATTATAAACTTAGTAGACATTGCATTCTATATAATACAAAGTATTAGTACCCATCGAGTTATTATACTAAAAGTATGGAAGCCAGCCTAAAATGTGTCCATCGACAATAAATAGGAAGCAAATGAGATTTATTATCGAGTGTCGCAACAAATAATAAGAGAGTGAATATGAGACTCGCATACTTATCTTGTCTAATCACATATGGGCAGAGAAATATTTATGGTGCGTTCTTAATTTAACTGCTTTCTTTTTTTAAATTTAATGACGTTTTCTCATAAGCACCATAGAGTTATTAACTAGAGTACGGGAGCCATAGGCAAGATTGTAAGTGAGACGGAAGATGTAACACGTATACTTATCTTTGTCTAAAAAAGAGACAAATAGATACACTCATTTGCTTTCTCTTGATTGTTATAGGGCACATTTTAGGTTGACTGCCCTACTCTAATATAATAACTTTGTGCGAAGCACACAAGAAAAAAGAGATCCAGATAGTAAGTCTCATTTGCTCACTCTTTATTGACACGAACAAAGTTTGCTTTTAAACGCAACTTCGTTCGCGTGGACAGCAGTCATATTTGAATAAACCATAGTACTTATACTTATTATGGTTAAAGTGGGATAACTTTAAAAGCTAGACTTTTATTTAGAATTTTTGAGAGAGGAACAATTTTGTAATACATGATTTTTGGATAACTTTCACTGTTTACATAGCGCACGCAAGGAAAGCTTTAAATTTTGCCGTTTACGCAATATTTTTTATTGTTGCTCATCTCCTATTCATCTAAGCTTGATGTTGTATAGTCTTTAGCATTCCTCGATAAATGGACTATCTTACAGTCAAATCATCATCTTCCTGCCCTTATCTCATTCTTGGTGTGGTCGGCACATGTTACAAACATGCTGTCACATGATTTGACTGCGCATTTTACGACCGGCCACCTGCCTGACGTCAACTTACCTTAGTCGTATTTTACGACCCCTCGGTAAGAAAGAAGGTGGTCTATTCTATCTTACACTATCTTACAGTCTAAGAATTTTCAAATCGGTCCAGTAGTTCCTAAGATAAGCGCGTTCAAACAATCAAACAAACAAACCAACTCTTCAGCTTTTTATATTAGTATAGATATAAGCTAGCTCCCCTACGCTAGTATAATAACGGTATGTTTATTTCTGCGAAAACTGTCATAATTTTATCTGTATATCTATATCTTGTATATATTATCTTATAACCTAATGAAACAACTTAATCAAACAAATTTTTGTAATATAGAATCTAAAGCTTTTCTGACAGTGGGATCGTTGAAGAGCTTATTTTGAGGTTCTGGTTTGGGTGGCTCCGGCTTGGTTAGAGTATTTTTGTCATTGAGAATGCTTAGGATCCTTTGTTGCAAGTCCACTTGAGTTTTAGTGGCCGGTGCGTTCGTAGTCAATGGTTCGCCTAATTCTAATTTAACCTGTTGTTCACGCCGTTCCTAAAATAAAAAGTCAAGTTAAAAAAAGCTTCATTACCCTAATATTAAACGTTGAGTTGTGATAAAGATAAAGCTGTGATAGCCTAGCGGTGACACCGTGCGACTCTCTAGAGACGACATAGGTTCAAACGCCGGGTAGGCACTAATGAGTTTTTCTATTAAAACTCATGTGTCTAATTGATAATTGCAATTTATCACACGCTTTTCGGTGAAGGAAAACATCGTGAGGAAACCTGCATATCTCTAGAGAATTCTGTTGATATGTGTAACCTACCAATCCGCATTGGAGCAGCGTGGCAGGTCTTAGCTCCAATCCTTCTCTCCAATAACGGAGAGAGGAGGCCTTAGCCCAGCAGTGGGCATAGTAACAGGCTGTTACTTTACAAACGTTGAGTAGTTCCGTCGTCTGGAGCCAATCTTGGCAGCAGCATCAGGTCAGGCTTATGATAAATATGCTTTGTATATTTATTATAATATGACCTTCAGACCTTTTTTGTTTTTTAAGTAGATTATTGATGATGATATTTGTTGTGTATGTGAGTTGACTTGTGTGTAACTTACCTTGTATACAAATTTATATACAAGACACATACATATCCTCACACTTATGTATTAAGAAACATTACACAGTCTCAAGCGCACACACCTTTAGTACGCGAGAGCCCTTTGGTGAGAGTGGACGTGTAGTGACATGTTGTTACTTGTAGTGCGTGTTTGAGCCTGTGCTATATTCATACAACATTAGTATATTAATATATCCAAGTGAACACTACAATATTGATTATTGTAATTTATAGAATTAAGCGTTATTTTTCGGAGATCCATAACACAAAGTGCAGTAATAATAAAATTATAAAGCATCGCAAGCAATCGCTTTGCGATTTTGTCGTGGATTCTGGTCGCCTGATGATGTTTCGGTTGCGGCGCGAAACGATTGAGTTTGTGATAGTGAACGTGTGTAGTGCTCGTGTATTGTGGTGATGGTGGTGGGGGTTTGTGCATGGGTTTTCACGAATCCTGCATGTATCGAGTATGAAAAAACTGATAGTCCATTATACATTGAGCATTATATATATACTTATACTTTTGTATTGATTATTGTATTTTCATCATATATTTTAGTTTGACAGCAAATGTGTATTTATATGAACTGTGTAAATATTTGTTGTCAAATTGTGCACGTCGTTGCCATCTATTAATATAGCACTTAGTTTACAAATAGTTTTATATTGTGTACTGTAGCTTTGTATGGTGTGTATATTGATGATGTGCCTGGGCTGAGACTGGGCCAGTATGTAAAATTTCAGCTCAATCGGACACCGGGAAATGGATCAAATTTAACTTGCAAGATTCCTTTACACACATAAGTAAAGTAACGGCCCGTTACAATCCCACTGCTGGGCATAGGGCCTTCTCTCTTCGTTTCTGAAGAGAAGGGTTTGAGCTAAGACCTACCACGCTGCTCCAATGCGGATTGGTAGGTTACACATATCCATAGAATTCTCTAGAGTTATGCACGTTTCCTCACGATGTTTTGCTTCACCGAAGAGCGTGTGATAAACTGCAATTATCAATTAAACACATTAGTTTTAATAGAAAAACTCATTGGTGCCTACCCGGGGTTTGAACCCGTGACCACTTCGGGAGAGTCGCATGGTCTCACCGCTGCGCTATCACAGCTCGCTGGGCTATTACATACATAAACGGCAATAAATCAAGCTTTTAAAGTGTCTATTAGCTACTTGACTTGAATCAAACGTTAGAATATTCAATTTTAAGTTTGTTTTCCTATAATATTTTCTAAGGAACATCAGTTTAAATTTCCCATAGGCATCTATGAGTTTTGAAAAAAAAATGAGTTTCATTAATATTTAAAATTCATTATACGGTTAGGAAATGTGCATATGTCTGAAGAAGTCTCGGGATATATGCTGATCTTACTTAGCTCAGTCTGCATTGAAGTTACCTTGACTATCATTATTAAAAAAATCTCAGATAATTTTATAAGATGACCTCTGGTAAATTTGTGAAAATGCCCTTTATAAAAATAAACTGATAAAGCATATTATTAGTAGCTGACTCGGCAAAAAAAATATATAAAAAATTAAGTTAATGCATTCTTCATTTCGTATCTATTCTAATGACTAATTGACACATGCCTGTGAGGCAGTATATGTAAGACACATAATAGAATACCATAAAATCGTATCTCTTATCTAAAGTAGAAGAATGCCTATGTTCAGAAGTGGGATTGCCAAACTTTTTATCTCGAATAATAATTTGTTAGAGAAGTCCGTTTAAATAATCGGGAAATATTTGTGTTAATACTGGATTATACGTACTTGTAAGTATTCCATGACCTTGTCGTACTGCAGTACAGTGAGGCTGCGACCATCGGCCAGTTGACCCAACAGGGCGTAGACGGCTTCCCGTCCTGAGGGACCACCTCGTTGGACCTCTTGGAAGTTACGGGACATCAGTTGAAGTGCATCTTCTAACGGTATATTACGATGCTCTATAACAATTTTTCATTAAAAAAGATTTTACCTTTTCCATCATGAGAAGGGATTTTAAAGATCTCTTGTGGAACTGAAGAAAAACCTACATACAAAATAACTATAAAGCAACAGTGGTATAATGAATTGAATTCATTATATGATGATATGGTATATACGATGCTAAAAAAAAAGAGATATGGTATATCCTTTTATTCGGGATGTATTAGTTAAAAGAACTCTAGGTAGATTCCAGAAAATCGCTCCTGTAGCCAGTAAGAAACTTGCTCCTTTTAAAATATAAATAAATAAACAAAATGAAAATGCAATTCTTAAAACCAGTTGAATTTCGTCATTGTTATCATATGCAAGCTGGAGTAGAAAAACGCACTTTTATAATTTTTTTACAAGAAAGTTTTTTAAAAACTGCTCGATCTCTTCAACACAATTTACATAATACCAATATGTACTATTCACTTAAACCACGGAAGTATTTCACTATTTTTTGGTGAAAACCGTTCAACAATCCGTTCAGTAGATTTTGAGAAAATCAATTACATGCAGACGAGATAGCTTTTTGAGATTATATTTATAATAAATATAGATGTATTCCTCAATAGTATAATAGGCTTTCTGTATCAGAAGTGGGATCTTTTTCTTCTTCTGAGGAATAGAGGCTATAAAAGGCCTCAAGGCTCAGTAGTGGGATAACAGGCATTTACTTTATTTATCAAAAGTACCTTGTGGCAAACCATGAAGGATCGTCAGTGTCAGCGATCTATGTTCCTGATTCTGCGGCATCACGAGAATCGCATAGAGGCATCCGCGTGACGCGATGTTTCCCAGGACTTTGCCTATTGGTACGTCTTCCATAGGGAATAGTAGATCTACCACAATGCCTAGCCTTTTGAGTCGACCTTCTATGTACTCTGCATATTCTCTGCAAGAGAAAAATATAACAGATTTTTTTGGAAAGGTAGAAGGTTGACGGCTTTGCCTTGCAAAAGTAATAATAAAAATCCGCGATGCAGTAAATAGAGAATATATACAGTGCTAAATGTATAGTGGACTATCCGTTTTTTTCATACCCGTTACATGCAGGATTCGTAAAAACACATGCATAAACCTCCACCACTGCCACCACAATACACAAGCACTACACACGTTCACTATCACAAACTCAACAATCGTTCCACGACAAAATCGCAAAGCGCATATACAGATAATGGGAATCTAATAAAAATAAGGATCCTCATTCTCCTGCCCTTATCCCACTCTAAGTGGGGTCGGCACAACATGTTATAAACATGTTAACGGATTTGACTACGTATTTTATAGCCACAATGACAACAACCGTTTTGCCTCTTAATCGAAACGTCATTAGGAGGTAGACTCCACGGCAAAATTGCGAAACAGTGAATGTGTGCAGTGCTTGTGTACTGTTGTGCTATTGGTAGCGAGGCAGTGTATTATTTTTTGGGAATTCTGCACATAACAGTTATGAGAATGGATAGTACACATTTAGCATTAAATATGTTTTCTTTTATCGCGGATAATAGTAAAATGATATTTTCAGCACTTTTGAAGCAGTGAAATTGCATAAATTCTAAAAAATCTTATTAATTTATATTAAAACCAACTAACGTGAGTGTTTTTGAAACAACGATAATCTCACAGTCATTCTTTTCCGGTACAGGCAATGTTCGGGGGTACTCAGGCTGAGTAAATCTATCAAACGATCTTTTCTCAGGCCAATCATTATCTGAAACATTAGAAAAAATTATATTAATGTTGCTTTTCTAAGCCAATAAAAGACTTATGGGAGCCTTTTAAATTAGATTTCAAAAAAGTAAAGTAAAGTAACGGCCTGTTACTATGCTCACTGCTGGGCTAAGGCCTCCTCTCACCATTTTTGAAGAGAATGATTGGAGCTCAGACCTACCACGCTGCTCCAATGCGGATTGGTAGGTTACACATATCCCTAGAATTCTCTAGAGATATGCAGGTTTCCTCAAGATGTTTTCTTTCACCGAAAAGCGTGTGATAAATTGCATGAACTCTTATTGCGACTCAATTGAAGACGTAAACTAAATTGTTTTGCTTTTTCATACCATGACGTCATAAAAGACGCACACTTTAAGTCGTTGCCGAATGAGGGTTCGGAATTCGTCCTAAGACCGTTTTGAGTAAAAGAGACGGGGTTATCTATAGTTCATATAGCGTTATTCTTTTCAAAAATTACGAAACCAACATGTTACAAAGATGTCATATGATTTCCTACGTATTTTACGACCGGCCGCCTGACGTCAAATTACTTTAGTCGTATTTTACGACACCTCTTTAAGAAGAGGCCGCCCGGTCTATTCTACTCAGCCGGGTACCACACGGCATATTATAATTAATATAGTATAGATGCTAAATTTGTTCAATACCTTTACCACGTCCATCATCTCTGTAACTGCCTTGCAAAGCACCACGGCCTCGACCACCCCGGCCGCGTGATCTTCCTCTTGGCCCTCCACGCATATAATCCCTGCCTGTTTCTTCGTATTCTTCGCCTCCATAACCTTGAATTAATTTATACTAATATTATAAAAAAGATATCATAAAACAGACAGACATAGATGTCAATATAAAGAAAACTGTTTGATACATATATACCACCAGTGCTCACATATGGCAGCCAAACCTGGACTACAACCAAAGCGCAAGATAAGAAACTTACAGTATGTCAAAATGCTATGGATAGAACTGGGCAAAAGGAAGATTTACTAAACAAAAAATATACTAACACAAAGGATGTAATTGGCACCATCAGGCAGTTGAAATAAAAATTGACTGGCCATACAATAAGAGGAGATGAAAGGTTGTGGAAAAATTAATGTTCTGGTATACAAAACATGAGAAAAGAAATGAGAGAAGAAAAAGAGGTAGACCACTCCAAAAAGGAGTGGATGTCATTTTCGCTATGGCAGGGTCAAAATGGACCAGATTTGCTAAAGATGGTCGCATTACATTAATGTTTCTCATAAATTATATAAAAACCAACATTATTGCATTGGATTAATATAAGTATATAACTTACTTTGTTCTGCAACATAGTTTCCATAATTGTCATATGGTTCTTCAACAGTTTCTTCAACAACAGGAATGTTTTCAGAAAGGACAACTGCAGGTGGTTTTGTTACCACTTCTGTTTCTTGTCTTCACCAAAAACAAACAACCAAATAATATAACAATAGCCCATAACTATATTATTTTATTATTTATTATGTATAATTAGCTATATTGTCTATTATAAATATACACTTCCTTAACATAGAGACTATTATAGAAGTAACTAAATTAAATAAACACACACACACAAAATATATATAAGTTATTACTAGTATTAATTATACTCCTCATAAAAGTTTTATATCAGCTAACTTTTATGAAAATCAATTGTTAAGGAGTAAATGTAAAAAGCATATATTATGATGAATACAAATAAGATCCTCCTGTGTGTATTTAATTAAAATAGAATATATTTCATAGTACCTATCTTTTTGTTGATAGTAACTGTTATATTTTTTAATACTACCTAATAATAAAAACATACTTAGGCCCATTTCTGTTTGCACAACGTACTGTGATCTTCTTTCCTTGAAATGTGCTGCCATTGGCTTTTGCAACGGCATCATTGGCACTAGATTCCTTATTGAACTGCACAAATCCAAAAACTCGGTTTATTATTATACCATCTATTTGCCCATATTCTATGAAGTGTTTGTAGACTTCTTCCACGTTTGCCTCCTCAGTTAAACCACCAACATATATTCTGAGATGGGCCGTAGCTCGATCTCTCATAGCCTGCCTATCTAGGGTTAGTTTGTCTAAAATATAATTAAATTAATTTATAATTGTAAGTAGAGGGATGATGGCTCAAAAGTTTCGAAACTGTTTATAATCCATGTTACTATATTTTACAATCTTAACTCACCTGCCATTGTTAAAAACTTATATAATTTAGTGAAATAATAACTATATTTATTTTATTTGAAAACTTCTTCCTGAATGTTTTATTTCGGTTACAAAATGCTAGAAAAAAGACAACAAACCCAGTCCATTGCTCAGAAATGAAACAAACACAGACGAAAGACAAAAAAATGTTCTGGGTGTTATGCCCAACGAACCTATCACATTCTTGGTAAGCATGTAATCTATGGTATGGAATTATTACTAAGTAATAATCGTAGATTAATAATAATTCTTACTGAAAAACATCTATTTGTGCTATATTTTACAAAGAGTTATCATACTAACGCAATAATGCTAGCTTTAAATGTGTCCATCAATAATATTCGAAAGCAAATAAGACATTATATTTTTCATTTTTAGCTTATGGCCCCCCCCTACTCTAGTAACTCTATGGACTGTGACAGTACCCATAGAGTTGTACAATAACTATACTGTCAACAGTGTCAAGAAGAAATGTTTCGAATTACACATTACACTGTAATGTCATGTGAATTCGAAATACTACGGTTGTGGTTAAAGGCGCGCTATAGGTTATAATTATGAATTTGGAAAATATAAGACAAATATGATTTGAACTTTAAATTAAACACAAATTTATGTTTTAAAATCTTAAAAAAAAAGAAGATTGCGGCCGCTAAATAATTTCTATTAAATCTCAATTTTAAATCAGATACTTCTTAATAAGTAAGTAGATTTTTATCGCTTAAATATTTTGTCATTTTGTCATGCAGGAGCATTACGTAATTGAAAAAAATTTAACTCTTAAAAAAAATTTACTCCACTGTTTCCAACATTATTACATAGAACCAATAATAATTATCAAAATTCCGATAAAAGTTATAAATATATAATAGCCTTCAATAATTGGATGGGGGATAACAAACCTAGGCCATACGTAAACTAAATATTTTTCTATAATAATTTTATTTTGTTCTAGGCTATGATTTACCATTAAATTAATGAACTTATGACTTTGAGAAGACTATTTAGAAAGCCATATAAATTTTACAAAGAGTTATTAGATAAAGCATTCAGCAGTAAATATTTATTTTTCACAAATGTTACTTTATCCATAGCAATATCAACAACAGGTGATGTTTTAGAGCAGAGTTATGAGTTTTATCAAAATGAAATTGATAAGTATGATTTTAACCGAACTATTCAAATGGCATTTTCTGGTTTCACAGCTGGTATCTTATGTCATCACTGGTATAACCTCTTGGATAGATTAATTATTGGTCGTACGATTGATAATATTCTAAAGAAACTGGTTTTGGACCAGTGTATATGTTCACCTGTTATTATTTTATCTTTCTTTGCAACAGTGGCAATATTTGAAGAAAATCCAATAGAAAATTTCACTGATGAGGTTACTGAAAAGTTTTGGATATTGTACAAGGCAGAGTGGCTCGTCTGGCCACCAGCACAGATCATAAATTTCTATTTCTTGCCTACTAAATATAGAGTAATTTATGATAATACGATATCTCTAGGTTATGATATCTATACTTCTCATGTGAAACATAGTAGGGATAAAAAAAATGAAGGGCAGAATATGAAAAACTAGTTTAGTTAGATATATACATATTGGTTTGATATATTCAGAATTTATGAAAAAGCTTAACTAATTCACAAAAATACAAAATATTCGGTAAAAAACTATAAACCTCCAATTAAAAGATTTACTTTAATATTGTCATATATTATAAATAATTACATAAATTATATTTCTTATATGAATATAGAGTACATGTGGTTTGTAAATATTAGTAATTAATTTTTAATTACTGGTATGAATAATAATGAGATTCTTGTGTTTCATTTTATAATAAATTTTTTCCTTGCAAAAGTGAGTTTTTCTTATTGTTTTAAATTATTTTCAGATTTAGGATAAAATGCAGGCTATTGGTGTTACTTGGCGCAGACTGGCGAGCAATGTACGCACATCATCTGCCTTATCTAAAATTGGAAGAATTGTAAAAACAGCTTTTAGTGACAAATATCTATTTTATACAAATGTTACAATATCAGTAACTTTGTCATCCCTTGGTGACGTTTTGGAACAAACATATGAAGTGTATACTGAGGATTTAGATAAATATGACCCCATACGAACAATGCATATGGCTTTTTCCGGCATAGGTGTTGGTGTTTTATGTCATCATTGGTACAAAATACTTGATAGATTTCTAGCAGGAAAAGCGTTCAATGTGGTTGTGAAAAAATTAATTCTTGACCAAATAATTTTCTCACCGATCATGATTATAACATTTTTTGGTAGTCTAGCTATATTTGAAAAGGATCCAATATTTAATTTTCAAGAAGAAGTTAGAGATAAATTTGTAACTTTGTATCGAGCAGAATGGATGGTTTGGCCCTTAGCACAGGTTATAAATTTTTATTTTTTACCAACTAGGTATAGAGTTTTATATGACAACACAATTTCACTAGGATATGATGTGTATACATCACAAGTCAAACATAATAAGGCTTTAAGAACAGTGTCTCAAGAAATTCAATGATATACACAATAATTATTAAATTTTTAATAGATAATTTTTAAGAACATCTAAGAATGAGAAAAGTGTAAATAAAAACATGTTCTAGAGGGCTGTGAATATTGTACATTAATGTATATAAATTATATTTTTACTCATTCATTATTAAGCTTGTATTTATTATATGAAATTGTTACCAAGCATTTGTTTTATTAATAACAATGATTTATTATCATTTAGCGTAAAATGCTATTTACCTCTATACAGTTTTGGTGAATATAGGTGTAAACAAAAGTAATAAGAAAAATATGTTGCTATAATCCGGGATAAATCGCGGAATAAATAGATTTATTACTTTTGTATTATGGATCGCCGCAAAGTAGCGCCCAATTCTATAAATGAATAGAATATAGGTGTGTTAAACCCTCTTCATAATTCCTTTTTGTTCTTGGCCCTCACTTCACCATCACTTAGTGACTTTAAAATGTGCTATAAGTTGTTGACCAATAGCTTTTCATTCTGAATTTTGTCTTAAAAATAAATGAATCTGAACATTTATAAATTGTACCTAAAAAAAGTCCGAAATAATCGAATATTTGTGTATGATTTACTAGATTTCATGGGTAAAATTACGAGACACCAATATTTCTATAAAAACTGATGCGTTTAATGGGTCTAATAAGCAAGCTTAGAGTCGGCGATCGGGTGATAGGTCGAACTATGCCTGGTACTTATATCTCTACGTGACAAAATAAGATCTGTAGAACAAAATAGAAGGACAACTTATCGTGTACCGAAGCAGAAATGGCACCTATGAGGCAGAAGCGATGGAAAATGGGGCCCTAAGGTGTAGGATTAGCAACCCCTGCAAATCGCATCATTGGTACATACCTTAAGACGAAGAGATGACCTCAAAAGGTTCAAAGGGCATAACATGTGACACATGTGTGACACGAAAATCCTACGAAGAGACTTCTAGAAGTGGGAGCACACTGATGAAAAATATTTTTTTTGAAATTGCGTGAAATTAGTGTTTAAAACAGTTTGTATTCCTCCGTAGCACTAATCCTTAAATCTCTCAGTAAGGGATTTGTCGCGCGATCGTTTAAATTAACAACATTTAAATTTCTTTTATTTTCGCAAACAAATTATTATTGAAATATGTGTATATAATTAGTTAAAGTTGCACCATGTTATTGTTTAGTTTTGAGTAAAAAATGCTAACGCTAAATAATAATGGTATTTCAATTATTAGGTACATCACTCGTTCATTTATTTTAAAATTAGATTAAATTTTTAAATATTTTCTAAATGGTATTAATTCTACTATAAGTCTTTATTTATTAGTATCTATAGACTCAAAATATTTTGGAATTTATATGTATGGGCTTGAAACTAGTCGGGCTCATTCGATGAAATAAAACGTGAGTATAGCCGATCTCTAAACATTAATTATAAACTCAAAATATTTTATGTAGGTATATTCTGTTTTTACTATACTAATTAATATTCGCAAAATTAAAATTAAATCGAAACATGGAGCGATTACAGCTGCTTTTATTTAGTAAACAAAGTAATGAACTCTTATCTATGATCTAATTTAAAACTGCAAGCCAATTATTTCGGACCGATTTGGGTAGAGTCTAATGAGTTCAACACGTAATGATTTAATATATATCCAAATCCTTATATCCAAAATGAAATAATTCTAAACTTAAGTTATAAAGCAGGTCTCTATATAATATATCCCTCAGCAAAACCCTCTGTATGCTCTAAAAATTTGTGTAATTTATAACTAAGCCTCTCTAGTCACACTGCGTGGGTTAAACTAGATTTAAGTCAACACTTTTAGATAGGACATCTAATGCCATATGATTCCGTATTTAACAAAAGACAGATTTCATTGTGAAAACCTCAGATATTTAAAGGAATTGCTTAACTCATACGCAAACCCCATTTTCAGTTTCAAACGACTACAGAAATGTCATTTGAGTATTTCCGATTTCGAAATTGTTTCAGAATGATTCGGATAAGATATTTGGGCAAGGGAAGAAAAACTACTATGGATTATACTTTAATAATTATTATATTATTCTAAATTCTATTATTGATATTTAGAATATGTTCCTATAAACTTTGCGGTATAATTGCTAATATACCGATATCGTTTGCAAAAATTATTGTGGCGTCAAAAATTCTTCTTCAACAGCCGAATTCCTCTTACTAGCTCTGACGCTGTTTAAAACGTTACGAACCACTGAATCTTCGAATATTCTGTCTGGCCAAGATTCTGATCGTCTGTTATGTCCAAATTCGTTTAAAGTCGGCAATCGACTGGCTCGTGGTGTTCCAAAGTGTGATCTGAATGACCTGGTTCTTTTATTTTGGAGACCAAGTAGGGATGTAAGTAGTTTGTCCAAAGCAGCAATGTCGTTGAGGTTGGATCCTTTGGCTCGTGGCGTGGCTATGCCTGAGGTAATGATACTGGATCGAATTGATGCAGGTGTACGTGGCAGGAGTCCTATTGTGCGAATCACCTGTGCATACAACGAAGTATTTATTGTTATTTAACTAGTATCTACTTATAATGATATTTACTGCTGAAAGATATGTAATCTATCTGGTCTCTGATAAGTAGGATAACATGTTACATAACTGTATTTGATTTTTACTAAAGAACTAAGTATTATTTAATATTTACCTCATCAGCGTTATGACTCTGATAGCTCATCCTCTTGACTTTTCTATAAGTTTCGTCATCGAGTGCCTCTTGCACAGCAGCTTCTAAACGTTCTTTAACACCTTCGTCGTCGTTCTGATTGATATCCTCTAAAACTAATCTAAAATGACACCATTTATAATCACCGAAACTATCATCATAAAAAGAAAATAAATTATAGGTATGTATGTTTCTAAATTGATTATCAAATCATATTATTTATTATTATTTATCAGATCGGATGTTAATAAATTATATTTATGTCAGAATTGTAGTTTTATATGCTTTCAATTAAATAAATATATCAATACTAAAGCAATTGGGTCCAATTTTATCTATACTACTTAATTAAAAATTCGAAACTCTGTCTATATCTCTCTCATTTTGTCTGAGTCCTGTTATGCTACCCGACTGATCTGCTTGAGCAATAAAGAAGGAATTTCGTACAATGAAAGCTTATATATAAGCTGGCTATAATCCAGTATGGCCTATATACAGAATAAAAAGTTCACGTTTTTCCTTCGGAAACAGGAAAAAAATAAAGTTCATAATTAGGACTATTTTAATATAGGAATTTACACGATCGAAATCGCGGATTTATCTAGTATTAAATTTTTTTTTTTTAAGGGCTTATTATCCTACAAGGTTAAGCCAGTCCCATCATCGCCTAAATTAATAGTACATAAATATTAAAATTATATATATAATTTTACATCTACTTTTGGCAAGGAAATTGAATTCTAAAACAATATATTAGGTCCTTACATATGAAATTGGCGTTTTCTATGGGAGGAACATAAAGTGGTTTTTTTTAATGAAATATATTTAATTAATCAAAGTATGTACCATTGCTATGTATGCACTTTTGCCATCTCATAGGTAGTTCATTGAACCCCTTACTAAAAAAACCATTCAGGCGGGAATCAATAAAATCTTTGAAGACGGTTTGGACTGCTTCACTCAATTCATGAGGTACCCACCTTTCAAGCTTTTGAAGCTTTTCAAGCACTTTTCAAGCTTTCAAGAAAACGTTGGAACTAAAAACGCACTGTGTTTTCTTTTGCGACACCGTCACCATACACATCATTAATCCTTCGAGCCGTTTCTGCAGCACTGGTGCCACGGTGGAACTCATACTCGTAAATAACGCGATATTTCATGTTTTCCATTTTGTAAACAGAGTAACACAAAGAAAAAAAACAAAAGTATAAAAAACAAATGAATTAGGGGGTTTGAAACACAAATGCATGAGTAAATAGCTGTATGAATTTGAATTTGGAATTCCTAACCATAAAGGTAATATTTGAGATCAAAGTGGCCAGTACGACAAAACGCCAATTTCATATGTAAGGACCTAATATATTGACTAAAATTTAAAAACATTTAAAGCTCACTCAGCGCGCTCCTCATCTTCAGCTTTCTGTAAGTTGGCACGGTTAGCATCCCGCGCCACTTTAATATCTTGTTCCCAAAACCGTCTAAGGTCCGGCGTGGAGGTATATGGTGCAGCTACTTCCTTGATTTTAAGGAATATAATGGCGGTTACGAATATGCATATAACATTGACGATGGTTAGGCAACAGCTGACGATTCCTGTTGAAAATTGTTGATTAAATTATCATTGGAATACAACTGGATTTAAATATTTAATGTGAAATGTATATATAAATTCAATAAATTCAAAGTGGGCCAATCATATATTATTTATTAATTATCAAATTATTCAGTGATGATTCGGTGGTGATGAAAATCAGACTATATAATACGACATACATATGTTTGTAAACTACTAAAATTTTACATTATGCTTATCAACTATTGTTTTTTTTTTAATTTGATTGCTTATCAGCTGTGATTTGTGCGCTGTTTCTATAAAATTTACCAACAATAATATGTTTAGTTAATACCGTTTTATTATTAATGTTGAGAGACCGGCTATACTCACATCTTATTTTATCGGATGAACCCGACTAGTTTCAAGCCCATACGGGGCTCTAATTCATGAGCTCTTTACGCGGCGTTATCGCGGCGGGAACCGCAAAATAAGACGTGAGTATAGCCGGTCTCTCAACATTAATAATGAATACCACTCATTCATTCAATATCATTTTAGATTGAATTTTGGGATGATTTTTTTGTTTTAACCGGAGATATAATAGGTTAAGCGATTATGTATTGTAAATTAAAATTAGAATGAATAGGACTAATAGGTGAATAGGACAAATTAGAGTGAATATACAAATAATAAGGCTTAGTAATCTGAACATCAGTGACATTCCAATACCATCTGTCACTAAGTTCTGGGACCAATCTTATCTACAGATGCAGACTCAACCGCTGATGTTAAGAACAGGGTACAAACTGCATGGATGAAATGGAGAGAAGTGTCAGGCGTTCTGTGTGATAGCCGTATGCCCATCAAGGCCAAGGGCAAAGTCTACAAAGCCGTTGTCAGACCAGCTATGCTCTACAGTTCGGAATACTGGACTGCAACTCAGATACACGAGCAAATCCTTCATGTCAACGAGATGAAGATGCTGAGATGGTCAGGTGGTGTAACCAGAATGGATAGAATACGGAACGAGTATATCCGAGGTTCGTTTAAGGTAGCTCCGATCTCAAGTAAATTGCAAGAAAATAGGTTGCGATGGTATGGCCACATCCAAAGACGATCGGATGGCCACGTGGTAAAAACTGCCTTAAACCTCCCCGAACGCCCAAGAGGGAGAGGACGTCCAAAAGCTACGTGGTGGTCCAATATCAGAAAGGAACTGGAAGCCCTTTGCTTAGATATACATACAACCCAGGATAGAGCGACTTGAAGCAAGTTGATAAGGAGACCCGACCTCAAATAAAGGGAAAAGGGAAGGAAGAAGAAGAAGAAGAAGTCCTCAGTCTAACAGTTCCTCAGGAATAGAGGGAAAATATTTCTATATATACAGTTTTATTTTATTCCTTGTCCCGAACGGGTAATGGGTGAATGATTAAAATTGTCGGAAATATCATATTTCTATCTAGTTAGTGTAATGCCGATAATTTTACGATGTAAAAATAGTTGATTGTATTTATTATAAATATTAATCATTTATTAACTTATGAATATATTTTTCATATTGCTATAGAATAGCAAACATCTTTTTTATCATGTAAATGGTAAAAATAAATCTTCAAAACCATCTTAGTAACAAATATAATATTTATAATGTCATGAATATTTTTAAACTTACCATTTACAGCAAACTCTATTGGAAGATAATTATGGTAGAGCGGTACATAGGACGTATTACCGTAATATGGTTCCCCCTTTAAATGGGGGATTTTCACGCCTGGATACAACAGCCATATACAAGCTAACGCCCAGAATAAGCCCTGGAGGAAAAACAAATCGCACGTTTAGTATTATAGTGTCCTAATTCAAAATTAGACATAACTAAGTTTGATACGTAAACGTAAGTTTGATAGTTTGAGCTGTGATAGTCCAGTTGCGTGACCGTGCGACTCTTTCGAGGGTAACACGAGTTCAAACCCAGGCAGGCACCAATGAGTTTTACTATTAAAACTCATGTGTCTAATTGATAATTGCAATTTATCACACGCTTTTCGGTGAAGGAAAACATCGTGAGGAAACCTGCATATCGCTAGAGAATTCTGGAGATATGTGTAACCTACCAATCCGCATTGGAGCAGCGTGGTAGGTCTTAGCTCCAACCCTTCTCTCCAGAAACGGAGAGAGGAGGCCTATTCCCAGCGGTGGGATTGTAACAGGCCGATACTTTTACTTTAAGTTTGATACATTGTAATCCAAATTTCAATGCTATCTATGACATAATGCTACTAAATATTGAAAAAACGAGTGTTTTCTTGCTCTTCCAAGTTATGGGTTTCGTTTTTTTTTCCTATGAAGTAAAGTCTTATGGGTTTCGTTAACACTCACTAGTTTCGTAGGCGCTACGCTACGCTTTATTGCAATTTGCCACCAAAAAACTTTTTTGAATTAGGTCAGATTAATACTAAGCGTGCGAAATGTCTCTGTAATAATATCATGAATTTAACATGTAGCTTGCGCGCATCGAAGCTTGTGTGTTCGTCGTATTTTATGTTGTTGCCTTTCTCAGATTACGAAACAAAACAGACGTTGCAAATAAATTCAATATGCATATTTTTTCATTACTTAAGTATCATTCTATCTAGTTTATAAAATTAGGTGATACTTTGCGCAGATCTATAATTCAAAGTAATGATAATATTAGTTTATATAATCCGCGATAAAAGAAAATATATGTACTGTTAAATGGAGAAATTATCCATTTTAATACTTGTGACATGTAGGATTTACTGATACTTGCACTATAAACCCCCCACCCCCACCACACTACACTAACACTGCACTCATTCACTACAGATGCAGAGATGCAGACCATATCCACAGGATAAACTCTGGGCGCCATCAAAAAGATTGGCTGTCTTTTCAAAAAATTCATATTTTATGGCTATTACTTTATACAATAAACTTCCAAATTGTAAAAAAAATCTACCGCTACTGAATTTTAAGCGAGCAATTTTGGAAATATTACTCAGTTCACGAGTACCTCAATGACGGCAATATACTTAATCTTCCATCATAATTATAAGAATTTAATATTATGTCATATGTTTATAATAATGAAATAATTATATTTTAAAGTTTATTTTCTAATCTTAATTTAATTTTATACTGACATAATTGTAATTTTAAATAAATGTAATCATTAATATACTGTAAATGTAACTAGATACTTTTAATTTTAAATATTTGCACATTGTTTAGTAACAATCGATTGTGTATGGGAATTAAGTAATAAGTTATAACTATTTATGTAACCACAATTTAGCAAATAAATAAATTTATTATTATTATTATTACCACAATTTCAAAAATCGTTTCGCCCGTAACCGACGTTAAGTCTATATTTTATAACGCGGATTATAGCAAAATAATATCAGGTATTTTACTATCATTTCATTGTCATTTCATTTTACTTCAACGCGCGATATAATTAATTTTGGCTTCAGTCATCACTTGCGAAAAATCTTTATGTTTCGAGTTGAGGTTAAGGTTACATTACTCAATTTTGTATTGATATTTTAGCTACGTTAATTATTTTTTTTGTATAATAATTATATTTAAGCTTCATCTGGTGATTTCTTTATTCTAATCTAACCTAGGTTATTCTATCCAACCACACAGTTACCCTTCGTACGCACGGGCGTAAAAATTACGTCGCGTTAAAATTCCACAATAGGCGTTATAAGAAGTTTCGTATGGTATATTCAGCTTAACGCCCTCGCCCTAACGACTAAAATGGAACACTGCTCGATAAAATACGTCGCGATTTAAATACGCTGTCGTGTGAACAGATACCTGGATACCCATTTGTTTCAATTCGGCGTAATTTTTACGCGCAATAAAAATCATCTCGTGCGCACGAGGGGTTAGGGTGGTTAAACTCTACATGACTTGTGAATATTTAATGCATATCATGACATTATAGTGGCATCATCACTGCTATACATATTTAATAGTCAGTAAATGGATTAAACTTTATATGGTAAAGTTCTAAGTGAAATTTACAGCTATATGGTTACGGTCGCTGCAGTCGAATCCTTAGAATAAAAGCAGATTCATTTTGAAAAAAAAAAAATTTTTTAAAATAAAGTAGGGGATCGTTTATATCTTTCGTTTCCAGTGGTCTATGTGGACCCCAGGTGTCAACTGTACTCGAAGATAGTCTACATTGGTTAATATGTAGACACGGGCTATACTCACGTCTAATTTTATCGGGTTAGCCCGACTAGTTTCGAGCCCAGTCTACATTGGTGTGAAAAAAGATCAATAGTTCAAAATTCTAATGTATCTTTGACCAGTTTTACGAACATAGTAGAAATGTAGCTATAGTAGGTTAATGGAAACCACTGATTAATCATTATAGTTAGAAAAGAAGTGTAGCGGTTAGGAACAATATTCTTAATATTTCCTTGTGTAAGTGTGTTGTAAACTTACGCAATTTACGACTGGAGGTAGCAAGGAAGCGGATATAGCAATGCCTATCAGTGGGCCTGCGCTGCCTTGCAATAGAGCCAGTGCCACGCCTGTCCCGGAAGTCAGGGCCCATAGCACGCCCATCCATAATGACCGGACATTTCCTCTGAAAAGTATTGCGATTCCTATTACTTACTCAATTTATGCCAATGATATAAATTGTCTGAATTGCTTTTCGTGCATGACCATTATTTATGCTCATTGGTATATTAAATTTTATTTAAAATAAAGATACATGCAATAGTTTTTTTTTCATTTTCAAAATATATCGTAATAATTCGACTTGCTTGCTTACTTGCTCGAAATCTCCATAAATTAAGAATTAATATTAGAGAAAACGGCAAAATAAATCCAGTCAGTAGTTATTGAGTTAACTGGGCGCATAGAAACAGACGCGGTAGTAGGATTTGTTTTTTTAATAAAAAAGTAAGTGAATTTACCACGCGGTCTCATATGACTATTGGTTTATCCATGATGACTTGCACACAAAGTTACCTCGATTTCATTTCTTCAGTCGGCCAGTCTCCAAAACCCCATGGCATCTCCGTGGTACCCAGTATTAGACCAAATATGAACCCGAATAATAATGACAAGAACATTCCCAGAATTAGGCTCTCAAAACCACTGCGTACCAGGCTACGGTCAGCGATAATCGTCCCAAATGTTATTGACATCACCGGCCCCATTAGCGGTGACACAAGCATGGCGGCTACGATGTTGGAGGCGTTATTTTCTACGAGACCCAAAGCTGCTAATGAACTAAACAAAAACATCAGGCACACAAAATGTAATAACAAATAATCATTTAATTGACATGAAGATGGGACTGGTTAATGGATATCAACGTTCTTGGTTGTGCAAAACTCGTGGTTAGCGGGATACTTGAAAAGTTGTAATAAATTTGTTGCACCAGTGAATTGTATATAAAAAACTGTGACGGCTATCATTTGACTCGTATACTGAAGTTAGACTTTTCGTCAAATAAATAGGGACACCATTTCCAGCAATGTATCAAGTCTTAATCTATGTAAACCAATATTTTTTGGTATAACGGTGCTTTGATTATGACGATTAAACTCTTTTCCTTTTACAGAACACTAGACTGATGTTAAAGAGCTATAATTTTTATATTTTCCAAGTGTTTATGTCCTCTCCTATGTTTAATAGTAATAATAATCATTTATTCAGTTATGGTGTTACAAACAGATATTTAAACTCGTATGAGATACCTGTCTGTAACACCATACTGAATGGGTGTACAGTTCAGAATACGTCCCTAAAACTATTTCACGATATAATCTAAATATTACTGGCAATTTTAATTTGAATCCACCATAATATTTCCAACAGTGTTTCAACTGTAAACAAATTCTTCTTTGATCCAACTGCTCAAACACGATTTAGAATGCAACACATAATCTATCCGATTTAATTCTGGCATCTGTCCAGATTAGTAATCAAATCGCAGACTTCAATCATAAGATGAAAATTTAAAGTTTAATGTTACTATTCAATTTAGGGGATTGTAACAAAAAAAGCTGCGAAGGCATCACTTTACTTATTTGTGTGATCGTGATTATTAATACTAACATGATTGTCAATTATGAAAGTTGAAGAAATTATAGAGTTATACATAGATTGAGGAAACCACAGGCAGGCCTGATAGTGCGAGTATCAATCAAATAACAAAAAGACGAAGAGGAATGACTAATATTTATCTTTGTCACACATAATAAGTGAGGTAGAGAGATAGTCTAATTTGCTTTCTCTTTTACTCCTTAGACTCCATAGACAAAATAACTTGTAATACCTGAAGTACAATATTAAAAATAATATTAATGATCCTTTGTTCAAAATCTAGCACTTACTCGGCTGTTATTATTAAAGTGAGATAATCAAATGATAGCTCTCCGCCTCCTCGAACGCCATCAACGACCTGCTTCACTGTCAACTTCGACCTAATTGATTCAACGAAGTTCCGCCAACGCATAGCGTCTTCATTCTTCTTTCTACGTAAAATAAGCATATTGTTGAGATTAGATTAGTGACTCTCTAGAGTTAGGGTTTTCAGAAATTTGTGGTCTGTAGGTTCGTATTTATTGATACGGCAAAAACAACATTTATGAACGACAACTACAGGGAATAAATTGTATCTTAAGTTTTTAAAAGGAATACAGGGATATTCCTTGCGGTTGTCGATATGATGTGGAAGTCTTCTTGCATCTATAAGACATTTGCGCTATGTACTGTGAAATCTGCAAAAGGATGTTTAAAAGCAAATGGGTTTGCCAGTCATAGTCGCGCAAATCTTCGGAGTTAGCGTTGAAGAATACTTCAAGGAGGATATCATCACCAGATGAAAACTATAATTTTTATAATCCGTTCTAATACCTATCACAAATGCGAAAGCATGTCTGTCTGTCACGCTTACACGGCTAATCCACTGGACTAACGTTATTAAAATTTGTTACAATTAAATGTTATAGACCCGGTTAACACAAAGGACAATGGATATATCGTTTTTTATCGGGGTGTGAATAGGTATCACTACTTTACTATAAATATAGTAGTAATCAATAATGTTTAAAAACTTACATAAATGCTTCGTCATCATCCTCGATATGGTCAATTGCTGAATGTACTACATTACAAGGTAAGACACTGAAACGTTCAGAAATGTATAAAAAAAATAGCGCGATTTGATTATCTAATATACAAAATAACGTTAAATGTGTGGCATTATTCAAAACGAGTACTCGAATATGATTACAGTGGATGAGTTCGCAATGAAATAATTATAAAAAAAACCAAGGTTCCAAATAAATCTAGCAAGTCAGATAATTGTATGTACTCAATACTGTTATCTTATTTTTGTACATTCCAATATACCTTACGTTTGATCTATGAAAACTTTGTATTTTTAAGTTAACATAATTTCACCAATATTTAACATAAGTTCACCAATATTTAAACATCATTTAGGTTAAGATGTTTAAGGTTAAAGATACCTCACGAGGTTGCTTTTCATTCAAATCAATCAAAATATTTTTTATTCAAATAGGCTCTTTCGAACACTTTTGAATCGTCAAGGATCAATAAGATTAATGAAGCTACAACTTTGTGTTTCAAAGTAAGATTTAAGAAACCATTAGATTTACATACAGTTAATAAGATAGAAGGTAGAAATGAGGAACAGAGGGGAGAGGAGTTGGTTAAGGAATGATTTCATTTTGCAAAAAATATCGATTGCGATAGACTGCTGAATAGGAATCTTTAGGAATATTGATTTTCCTTTATATGACGGCAGGATATTATATTGCTCACCTTACAATGGATTTATTCCGTACGCCGATGCCCAATTGCGTGAGACAATGGAGCATTGTCTCGCATCTGTCTCCGGTGGGCAGAGGAAACTCTACCTCGTAGTAATTACCAAGTTTGTCGCTCACCCAAACCACATGCTCCACGTTCAATTTTCTCAATAGCTCTTGTAAAATCTGTAATATAAAATATCTGGATCATCATTAACAAGGTATTTCAAAGCATAAAATTATGCTAAACAGAACCAGCATGGGAAAGTAATTTTGCTTTCTCCGTACCACAGAAATCAAGTAAAGGCATCGTACTATTATTTCTAAGAACCAAATCTGATTATAAACGTTAACCTTGGCGAAGTTTATTCTAACCCCGTTCCATTAATTCCTCCTAACGAATTTGCCAATCCTTAATTGAATCCCAATTTGAATAAATCGGTGCTGGCGTATATTTTATGATACTCACGCTTTCCATAGTAATAAACTCATCGTCTTCATTTATATTTTCCAAAGTCGTATTAAAGTTTTCACTATAGAAACTTTGTGTTAAATGTATGGGAATGCTTCTAGCTTTCTTGTTACGTAATTCCACTTCTAAACGACATTTCTTTACAGAAGAATCTTCTATCGGTAAAAGTTCTTTTGGTTTTCCAAATTTAAGTATATGTTCGTAGTTACTAGATGGAATGTGCACAATAAATATAACTCCAGACGGCATTTTTCTCACGAGATTCACTTATATCTGATGCTGTTTGCTGTGATAGTGTATACTGGAGTGTTATATGACTCGTATGCTTCATAAGTAATTGTTAATTTAATTGTAGCCTGATTATAGTGTCGCTAATCCGCTAACCTTCATATCATGGAATATTTGTATTATATTGTATCAATAAGCCTTGTTTATCATTATTAGAATCAAAACTCAAAAAAATAATAATACGATATTAATTTGTTTTTGATCTTCTGAACAGATTTTGTACTAGTTTTACTAAAAGATGCAAATCTTGAGGAAGCTTGAGGTTAATAGTACATTATCCGGATCAACTGCTCGACGGGTCAACTGTTTTTTTTCCGGGGACTCCCAGTGGAAGATAGAGAAGGTTGCGATATAGGCTACTTTACAACCCGAAAATTCCTTGGAGTGATGATTTAAGCGAGAATTAGTGACATACCCATATCCAAGTGGGTGAAGACGCGAGTACGGCTAGTATACATATAATAGTAAACTTATAACAGTTATTAATTATCCTTCATAAAGTACACAGTATTTGGAGCTGAATCTATACAATATCAATTAAAATTTACAATTTCTAACTAAAACTCTTCCAAATCAAATTACTAATTATTTTTATTCAACAGCGGTACACTTTTTTCTTACTATATACATATATATACTAGCAATGTCTCGCGGTTTCACCCGCGTCCATACCGATCTCGTGGTAGTGGAAAGTCTACGAAGTCGGACTATAGATTTTTTTGTAGATTATTTAATTATAAAAAGTGGCATCATTAGTATTCTTGGTATAAGAGCTAACTAACCAAATGCAGGCTCTGCTGTAACGGTCGCTACAATGAATTTGTTATGGCATTATTTACTTTCGATTTACATTCTTAAATTCGTAATATCTTTTGATTGGGATGTCGGATTTTAATAATTTAATAAGTATTTTACAGGTATTGAAATAGTTTTTATTAAAACATCATTTAATGGGATAAAATGGTTTGATTATTGTCGGCAACTTTACCAACTTTTACAATGTAAAAAAGTAGTAAAGTATATTGGTGTAACTATAATAGTTAGACATATGGGCTTTTTTGTGGATATTGATATGTTCTATAATACTGTAGAACATTTTTTGTTCTATCTATATTTTCTTTATAGTTTCTGCAGCGCACGCGATGAAAGATGTTTACGACTAAATTTTTCACAACTAATTACCATTTTATTTAGGATCCCTATTTTTTGAAAATGTCATATAGCCTATGTTGCTCAGTGAAGAAGCAGCTTTCCAATGGTAAAAGAATTTTTGAAATCGGTCCAGTAGTTATTGCTTTAAAACATTACAAACATAAAAACAAACATACAAATCTTTCCCTTTTATAATATTAGTATAGATATATATGTATGTATTTTTTATATGTTTAAGTTTGTAAATCCAAGAGATCGATTAATTCGTCGGCTATAAATAAGATTTCAGTAAGTACCTACGTGTCTAAATCTGGATGCGTTATTTTAAGATACACGTGTTCATATTTACTGGTAGTAAAGTATTATATTATTACAGGTAAAATATCTGCCTGTTACAATCTTACTGCTGGGAATAAGCTTCCTCTCTCCGTTTCTGGAGAAAAGGGTTGGAGCTAAGACCTACCACGCTGCTCTAATGCTGATTGGTAGGCTACACATATCTCCAGAATTCTCTAGAGATACGCAGGTTTCGTCACGATGTTTTCCCTCACCGAAAAGCGTGTGATAAACTGCAATTATCAGTCAGACATGAGTTTTAATAGAAAAACTCATTGGTGCCTGCCCGGGTTTGAACTCGTGTTCCCTCGAAAGAGTCGCACGGTCTCACCGCTGGGCTATCACAGCTCTTATTACAGGTATTACACGATAGTCTGAAAGTTATAAAGAGGTATACATACTCTTAGGTCACCTTTTTAAATCACCTTTCTACACCATATATCCAATTTTTAAAAAATCTATCGTGAAAGGGATCAAAATGGAAAAAAGGAGCAAAATATTTTAAAAAGCTAACGACTACGATTCGTGTCTGTTTGATAGATAAAATGCTGACAAGTCTGATAGTCATTACAGTTCTTCTGCAAAGTTAAATTTAGTTTCGAATCCCGACGTGTATTCAATCACTTTGTAATTGGATCCATTATTAAGGACAGATTGGTGTCACGGACTAGTTTCATAACTACAGTTTACTATTCATCGCGTGTTGTACTATTTTTTTCATTAATAAAAGATTTACAAATCAGGTGGCAACCGTTTTATACAATATAAAATAGAACACTTATAATGAATCAAAGTTAATTGCAATTAATTATATAGTTACACTTTAGTTAAGTTCAATAATAACGACCATAATCTATTCATACTTTTTTGCAAGCATATATTAACGCTAAGATAAATGTTCAGATAATTTGAATTTTTAAATTCATCACTGAAACAAAAATACGTTAAAATAAATAGGTATATAATTTATAATATAGTGAGAATAAGTAATTGGATTTAATGCTTTTTCAAATTAAAACGATTATTTTTCAAATAGAATTAAATGTTCACAAAGATACTACTCTACTAATGGTATGAATATTTGCTTTTACCGAGAATATCGACCAAAAAATTTGATACCGGATACCGGAAATTAATAACATAATTATAATTTCAATTATTAGTACTGCATTTGTAATTTTTATTCTAGTATGTTTTTATACAGACTAAGACATCAACGTATCTTAGGAGAAGAGTACTGAGGACCTGAAAATTGTTTGAAAATAGCCAATTGGTAAAGTCGACCATGATGAGAGTTTGTGCGAAATACCTATACATAATATCTTCATCGTGAAAAAATTGTATTGATGTTCGAATTTAGTATCATTTTATTTATCAAATGTAAATTACAAGATTTTTTTAACTCATAACGTTTCTTTAGACGCTAAAGTGTGTAAATATAGTGTATCAAATAAGTAATTACTTGTGTACATTTAATTACACTGCTAGGTATAATAAAAACAGCATTGTCCATTGATTTCCCATTATACAAAGATGGGGCAAGTATTGGCTGTAGAAAATTGATCAGCGTAAACAAATACTTGTGCTCTTGATACACAAATATCGTAAATCGCAATAATGATGGCCTTTGATTGATGTGAGACTGATTTATTAGTAATTAAATAAATAAATGGAACAGTTCCACACCCGGTCGTCCGTCCCTTAAGTAAGTAACAACTGGTAAATATACTATTTATATGATTTTAAATAACTACTTAAATACACCTTGAGTTCAAGAACCATAAATTTGTTTTTAGAAAATGTTTACCCTGGGCGGGAATCGAACTCGCTACTCTCGGTCACTGCCAACTCCGCCATCGGGCCAGTCAACTGAAATATTTGATAGAGTGAATCACTATTACGTTGTTTTTATTTAGACACGACAAATGTATTATGAATCGATATTTCCTATTATATTGAGGCCATTAAAATGATTGGCTAGCACTGAATACCCACCCTCGATATATTATGTAAACTCTACACTATACACGCTATTTTTGACGCCATCTTTTAAGGTCCTGATAGTTCTGATTATAAATATTGCTTCTTTAATGTAATCGAATTGAGTTAGATATAAATAAAAAAAATACAGTTCATCATTGGATAAGGTTTTTATGTCAGTAAAACTTTTAAGCTCTCCTTGCGAGAATTCACATTCTTGGTTATGCTTCTGAGTTCGCTGGATAACACACCTTAGACTTCTTTAAAAAAAAACATAAAATATTTAATATTTAATAATGAACTTTAATTCTTTGGAAAAATGTATATATTTTAGTATTGATATACATTCAAAATTTCTCATTCATTTTCATATGTCGTTCCAACACAGTAATTGGTATTTGCTATTTTATTATGAACAGAGCTTCAACCAGACCTTAAAGATTATTAGTTTCATATTATCCTCTTAGATAGTCTTTTTAGAAATTTATTTTGAAAAAAGATATATAAGAACATAGTTTGATTGTTTTTTCTGATATGATAACAATATTCCGAACTAGTGATTTGAGATTTCAATTGACTTGACTTGTTTCATGTGTTCCTAAAGCGATTTACATATTTTGCAAGGTTTGCAAGTATTCAATCGTTTCTGGTATATCATAGTATTTAAAAATTACTCTTTTTTTATTAATTATTTTTTTACTTCTACGTATTCTGTTTCTATGCTGCCAGTATTTTGAATTAATGTTATTTAAGGATAACTTAACAGTTCCAAACATAGTCTACAAATAAAATCCATCAAAATCACCACGCAATCGTTTAACGTAAGTAGTCAGAATTGGGTATTTTTTATTCATTAAAACATTAATTGGAGCCGTGGGAAATCATACATTTGCGATTTTAACTACTGTTCAATAACAAAATATATCATAGTTGATATTATTGAATATACGCGGATCGTTCCTGAAGACGTTTGAGTCTATTTTGAGCTCGACATGATATAGAGATTCATTGGCTAATATATTGACAGAGCTATTCACGTGGTTCTGGATTCAAGAATCCCTGAAGGGGAATGCAAGGGGGGCAAAACAACAGCGTCGCGCAGCCGTAAAGGGCGCGCTTAGCATCGGGCGGGCGGCCCAGTCGCGGCGAAACCTGCCGCTGGCGCGAACTCCGCGTCCTTTATCGCGATCAATACTGTCTCTACAAAAACGTTTCAAACATCTTACAAAAAAAGACACTGGCTCATAAAAATTCTAAAGAAAGTCAATTTCAGTGAGTTCCCATTCTGTGAACGAGAATTCAGCGTTGGTACCGCCAAAGTCAATACCATGAACATGGCCACCATAGCAAACACATGATCGTCTACAATCACAAGTACTGCGGTCGTGAGTTATTCTTGGTCCAACAATACAGAAACTTGTGTTTGTATGTACCCGTGTTTAATCGTAAAGTTACGTAAATGCCGCAGGCGTCTTATAACCGATAAAATATTTATTGAATTTATTTCATCTTATGTGTTTGAAAACTATAAATTTCTAAAACATTTTAACGTCTATCAAAACAAAAACATTCAATTCTTTGAGTTCGTGTATAAGAAATATAACTCACGCATCGGTCTATCTTTTATCGAATTCATGTTATTGAACGTTTGTTACATGATATATTAATAACAAACTTATAATTTTATTCCTCATTGAAAATTTCAGATATGCAAATGACAAAAATTTTATTATATAACATGCTATCCTTGTTATGACGTAACTGGCGTACCGCTCATATTAATATATTTTTAAATACTCTGCGGACAAACTGTAGTCATATCAATATTTTTAAATCTTCTAGCTTCTTATAATTTATTTGTCTTTAATACAATTGCACATGATACTGAAAGAATTGATAACTTAATTTCAAAATTTCCTTACACGTTTAAATCGATGAAAGTAAAATTTTCTTGTTCGATAGAGTACAATTAAGTAATAAATCTATCTTTTTTCAACAATACAAAAAAACTATGTTAGTTTAAAGTAAAAAAGTTTTAACCATAAAATACGAAAATTTTTACATCGTGCAAATCATATACTTACTTCAGACACAAAATATCTATTAAGAGGCAATAATGTATTTTTAGAATTTCACTCACAGCTCTATTATTTATTATAGTCTTGATATATCATCATTTTGATACTTTAAAAAAAATATAGTTAAAGTATTATTTATTGATTTTATTATAATAAACGATCGATAGATAACTAGTTATCGTAATATTTACTTTAGACAGTCAAACAATTTTTTACTTAAGTATTGAATTTCTTTAGTTCTCACAAGGTGGTCATCAAGACGTGTTTAAATCAAACGGAATATTCTTATTCAAAGAGTGTCTAGCTAGACGAAAATATTGTATGAATGTGTTGCTCAATACAAGTCTGTAGACAAGGTTAAGATTCGATATCCTGCAGTAGTTTTAACCTTCAACCGCAAAACCAAGTCATGTCGCACCCTCCGAAAAAGGTTGATTCAATATAAGATAAACAGATTTCACTTTGATTTATATATTAAAAGAAACCGAGTTGTATCTTTGCAACAAGTTTTTCATTTATTTAAATAAGAAATTTCCATTGATTTTTACATTAACCCGCCGTGAGTATCCGGCTGAGTAGAATAGGCCACCCTCATTTCTTACCGAGGTATAGTAAAAGGCGACTAAGGTAAGTTGACGCACCTTGTGGCATCCGGTTGAGTAGAATAGATCACCCTCTTTCTTACCTCTTTCTAACGAGGGATCGAAAAATACGACTGAGGTAAGTTGACGTCAGGCAGGAGGCCGGTCGTAAAATACGTAGCTAAATCATGTGACAACATGTTTGTAACATGTTGTGCCGTCCCCACTTGAGTGGGATAAGGGCAGGAGGATGATTGATTGATTTTTACATTAACGGTGTTAACATCAGAGGGGTACCTATATAATTTGTTACTTACTGTTACTATTCATACCACAAACTTACCGTCTTTTGCAGTAAATTGGGTGAGAATAAATTGCAATAAAATTAATAACTGCTATTTTCCTCATACAGTTACGGAAAGTTTATTTCAGAAAAAAAGAGTTGTTAACATGTTGTTATTTAGTCTATTGGTTAGTCTTACAAAGAGCAGTTGACATTTGCGACAAAATACATGTAGAATTAGTGTTTTGTTTATTTCGTCTTGTATATCTGAAAAATTACGAAATAATCACCCAAACTCTTCCAATTCAAATTTTATCTATAAGTGATACATTTTCAGTAATTCCCTCTAATTCGATTATCTATTTAGACGACAATGCATTCAATTTTAATTAAATAATTGTGATTGCTAAATTAGACTGTGTACTTTAAACTGATGATGAGCTTTCAGATGAATTATGTTATTTATCTGGCTTAATGGGGCGTCGCTCGCTAATGCCAGTTCTATTTTAGACCCATTTAACTATCTATCTAATTTACCTTAACTCAGTCCTGCAAAATCTGTGTGTCTATCTATTATGCTATCACGATTAATATGCTGGAGTTATTTTGATGATATTTGGTTCAGTTAAAGCTTATATAAGAAAGAGCAAATAAGAAGAAAAAATATTTCTTCAGCAAAAGGAAAAAAACCTTACAATTTGGAAAAAAACCTTACAAACGTTTAAATTGACGTTAATCTTTTCGCGGGTACCTCTATTAATAAAATAAAATTGTATTCTATAAATCTCGAAAGTCTTTATCGGACAATGTAATCTATGCGTATTGCTATTTTCCTTGATCGATGGCTAAACCTTGGCCTTACCCTTAATTATGCGAACTTGACGATTCAAGGATGTTTTTATTCGGCACTGATGTTTCTTTCGAAAGGTTTTTCAAATGTTTAGATTTCGGGTAAGAAGTTAAAACTGATTTATTATTTTCAGAACAAATCAAATCTTAATACTCTTTATTCAAGACTAATTTACAAGCTCTTAAATCATCAATGAGTGAAATTAGATTTAATGAAGCTACATCCGGTTCGGAATGTTGCTCTTATCGAGAAGAACCAGCAAGAAACTCTGCGGTCAATTCATATATCTTTTATTTTTAGTTTTGACAGTTATTAGGCTAAATATTTCTAGTTAAGCAGGTATGTAAAGAAAAAACATTGGAAACGAACTCTCGTAAGACACACTATAATATGGACGTTGTTGTTGCATTACGATTTTTGTCGTGGAGCCTATCCTCCTGATAATGATTCGGTTTCGGAGCGAAACGATCGTCGAGATTGTGGTGGTGGTTGTGTGTGCTGCTTGTGTGCATTGTTGCTGGCGGAAGCGCCTTGGGGTGCGTGTGGTGGCTTGTCCTGCATGTATAAGGTACGTGAATTTTGCCTGCTTCATACACTTGGCACTATATACATTTGCTTAACACACGCGGATTATAGCAAAGTAGTTCTGATATAGTTTCTGTTACTTCTAATGCAAATTAGCGTCATAAAAATAACAATTAAAATTACATCGATACGTTTGTTCGTAAGTGAAAGAAGTACTAATCACGTTCACATTTATAATATTAATACAGATTATACTAATATATCTTTCTCTATCTATATACTTTTATATTTCTCTTTATAAAACTTATCTATATACTAAGTCAAGTTAACAAAGTTTTAAAATAGCTTTAGCAAAACTTCATGTCCCTACTGTTGAGGAATTCCCTCTGGAGCCAATCCTGGCAGCAGCATCAAATTATCATAAAGATGCATTGTCATCGGGACTAGTCCAGTATATAAAATTTCTGCTCAATTGCATACCGGGTAATAGGTCAAATTTAACTTGTCCACCTTCACATAAAAACATTAAGTTAAACAAAAGTTATAAAAATAGTGAAGATCGACTATATAGAAGAAAGTTTTGAAAAAGCTTTTAGCAAAATTTCATGTCCCTACTAATCTAACTAATCTGTTGAGGAATTCCCTCCTTTGGAACCAATCTTGGCAGCAGCATCAAGTTATTATAAACATGCATTGTCATCGGTAGTAGACCAGTATATAAAATTTTAGCTCAATTTGACACCGGGTATTTGGTCAAATTTTACTTTTTACCTTCACATACAAACACACATACAAACTTGTATGTGTACAAACTTTTGTTTAACTTAACTAAGTTAAACAAAAGTTTTTAAAATAGTGAAGATCGGCTCTATGGAAGGATAACCTTTCATAAGTCAATAAAAGCACACCGGTAATAAACGTTGCAACGATAACAAACCAACAATTGTTATTTACCTTTGGAAACTCAACGTTGAACGCTAATGCAAAACCGGCGAAGGTCGGCCAAGAAAATAAACAAAGTCGACGGAACTCGGTAGACCATTAAAACGACGTTTATATTATACAGACTGAAATGCGCATTTCGTGATTTACATTTCTAGTACATCATATTCTCAACAGCCACTTGACTATGAATAATTTGGGTTTTAATCCCGTATGAACGTTGGAATAAAAGTATATCGAAACACTACTTTTCACGAAACACGAAATTTTGTTATGAAAATGTAAGAACTATTTTTTAAGATTTGCGTTTAAATACCGAATATTAATTTTTTATCTATATAGTTAGAAATTATCATCTTCAGGTAGAAGCGGAACTACCTAAGCAATATTAAAATGACACAGTAATGATACTAGTTGCGTAGTAACAACGCATGAACATGTTGGTTAAGATCAACCAAGACAAGTTGAAACACGATCTAAACGCCGGAGCGTTTAATAATCGTACAAACCAAGCTTTACAGCAAGACTCCAAGGGATGAACGGTCTAGCCGCCTTAGCGTAAGCTAATAACCGTACGAGTCGAGTATTAGAACAAGACTGACTTCCATGTTTTTTGTTTTTTTTCGAATGTGTCTAATGCTGTTAGCCCTAATGGCTTTAACAGCGTCACCGGTGGGATGGGCGAGCGCAGAAGCTTCGCCGGGTAAAATTGATAAGTATACGAGTGTTTTTAGGCACTCGCAACTTATTAGGAGCGTCGCCTTAAGGGTGTCTCCTGCGAGACAGAACCTCGGCTTAAAGCGAACTTCACCTGTTATAAACAATTCTCGCTCCAAAACCAAGCCCCCGCTCTGGTATTGATCACCTGATCACAGTGATGCCATTATACAAAACTAAAGAAATGACACTTGACTATTGTCATGTATGCGACTTTAATGGCGGTTAGGCGAAACCTCTAACTATATCTATAATTATTATAAAACAAAGACCCCAAAAGCTGTCTGTCTGCATGTGATCGATTTTCTCAAAAGGTACTGAACGGATTATTGTACGGTTTTTATTAAAAGATTGGGAAGGTTAAGGTTAATAGTGCATCACTGTTTTATGTAAATTGTGTTGAAGAGATCGCGCGGTTGTAAAAAAATTCCCCTGCTGGGAGCTTTATTCGCGCACGTAGTATGTAGTGGGATACGCTATAAAGTAATTTATTAGAGAATTGTAGATGAACAAAAAAACTAGAAAAAAGTCCGGGACAAGATGGCTATATTTTATGGTTCTGTAATAACGTCTCTGTCCGTGGATATTGTTTGAATGGAAATGGTCAAATTCACTTTTTGCGGCAGTAAACAGGATATGGGGAAGCGGGAATGACGTTATAAACATTCAATATGCCCATTTACTACCCTTTATTACAGACCTATGTCTGAAGTTCTAATAGGAAAATCTTACTTGTGTATAAAATTGATATCTGGTTTAGCGTCAAGATTTAAGCCACGGCTAAAAGGTAGTGTAATAGATAAATGAAAAACGTCTGGACTATAGCGGTCGTTGCACTTTAATTTAGTTGCAAAGTTTATATCTTCAGAAGTTTTCTCTTAAATTACTATATAAAATACGCTTTAAGTTTGCTTTTACAACTTTATAAGAATGGTTTTAAAGGTGCCTAGGTTAAGTATTGACAGCAAGGCAAAACAACATCTAGTTTTGCTACAGAGCTCAGCACATTTGTCGTTAAAACTTGTTTATGAGCTGTTAAAACACGCTGACATTCGTCCACTACGATACATTAAAACGTCCACCTAGGAGATTCCAAAACTCATCATCGAATATTTTGACGTTTTCTTCTTTCATTGCACGCCCACAGCTCGACATAGTCTTCCCGGGATCTTTCCACCACACGATCTTATGCCCCTTGGATTCAGCAGCTCCCTGCGACCTTTGTAAGTCCACATCTTCAGGAGTCTACCGATATTGCGTTTTCCGGTGCGGGGTCACCATTCCAGAACCGTAAGACCTCAACGCACATTGGCATTCCATGTTTGCCCCGCCTTTGCAACGCGTTGAGCTATATTTGGTAATGAATATATTTGGTTCTTTGACATGCATTGATCATTTATAATTTACCGTCGATGCTACCAGTAAAGTTATCGCTAAGAACGTCTCAGATACGCTAATATATCTCTGTACAAATGCATTAATAAATTAAAAAATTCACGAGGTAAAGCGAATTTTGAATTCTTTTTATTCTATTGTAGAAAGTACGATCGCGTAACATCCAGACTTGGCAGTACAACTCAATAAAAATTGTTTATTCTCTTTCCGTTTCGAGGGATGGTTATCTCAATTTATTATATAAAGTTAGCTTTGGATAGTACATTTGGCTTTTTTATCGCAATCCTTATTATCATAGCGTAAATACGTATACATATTGTAATATCCCTTGATTAAAATTTAAAATGGATGCGCGGTCGTGAGCGTCATGACTCGAGGGATATGGATTAAATTAACATGGATGAGCTATCTCAGTCGTTCGGGCAGACTATAGAAAAGCAACTTCTATTCAGCACATTTTATTGTTATGTTTTTTTTCCTACTCTTGTCTTTTAACGTACAATAACTAGGTAATGTTAACACTGCGCCACAGAATTCATAAAGATAGTTTGATGAATCTATTTCACGTGTTACACAAGTTACATTGCAAAGTTTTATATGGAAGACAATTCAAGTTAAAAAGCTTGTACATTAACAAAATTTCATCTCCTTACTATTACCCGGTGAGGAGTGCCCTTGTCTGGAGCCAATCCTGGCAGCATAAGATTATATTTATCATAAACACGCATTGTCATCGCGATGGTCCAGTATGTAAAATTTCAGCAAATGGAAATTGGGTCGAATTTAATTTGTAAGTTGTAAGACCTTCACATACATACACGGCAAGTTAAATAAAAGCTTTTAAATAAGACAGGAAACAATGTAAAGCCTTTATATTTTTCTATAATAACCGATATATTTATTATTGAGTTACATTGTTACCATATTACTTGCGCTACGGAAAAGCTACGAGCCTATAAATGATTTTAAATAAACGCCTACGTCGAAGTGTTTAAAAACAGTCGAGACTATTTCCTTGACAACCTTTATACGCTATATAGCAGGGGTCTAATTAGTTTCGCTCGGGTTTAAGAAATGTAATAATTCATCGTCGGCACATATTATTTATTAAGAAAAATTATTTATTTAACAAATGTAAGGAAGGAAATAACAAAGTTATTTATAAAGGTACCAATGCGAAAGTTATATAACTTCACAAATATATGTAATAGTGCAAGTTGCTGTATTCTTGCGGTCACAAAATGGGTCGGCAATCCGGATACGTACCGCGGTCCGCCTTTTGACGACCCTTGCGTATATAGTGTGTAATTTGCATAGAGTTATTAACACTAGAAGTAAGGCAACCATTGGCAGGCTTTTAAGTGATAGTGATACAATAAATAACGAGAGGAAAAAAAATTCGAATACTCCATCTTTGCCTAATAAGTTACAAATAAGACAGACAGATAGATACACCCTCATTTGATTTCTCGTTATTGTAATATGATTCATTTGAGACTGTCCTACTTAGTCTAAGTATAATAGCTCTATACATCGACCGCTATATTTTCCATAAGGCGTTGTATAATGAATATTTTATTAAATTATTAATTAAAATCAATCGTATCAAAATAGCTTGACAACAAACTATAAAATTATAAATTTCATCCCTTTTTTGTTCTATTCATTGTATTAATTATACATAATAATTCTACTGTAATTTTTTAGAATTAAATTCAATTTAAAAATATATAATATCTAGTTAATAACTGTAAAGGTTGACGTCACTGATTTAACCTTTGTACTGTATACTCATACTCTATATTTCTTCATTAATTCAGTGCAAAATCAATGGCGCTTGAATGTATCAACGCTTTTGTATCGAACATTGTGATAGCTGCATTGCCTTAGAGAATTGTCTGTCTAGACCCATTCGTGTTAATTAAAATACAACAATACTTTGTGGTTTACGTTTTAACTATATTTACTTCTAGATATTAGTTTTATAGATTTTTGTTTTTCTATTTAAATAACAAAAATTAATTCATAAATTAAACTTACTATTATCTATGTTGCATCATTTTTTTTGCTTTTGTGTTATCTTGAATGCATATATCCATATAGGTACATAGTATTTCGTTATTTCTTCTATTCTTTCCTTCTATATTATTCGTATTTCACTACTTTTCTTTTCCTTTTGTTACTCAAAGGTTGACTGGAAGAGATCTTTTCTGGAAGAGGGATTTTTGCGATAAGTCCTTCGTACGTGTCATTTTTTTTCTCTTTTGTAACAATGTGTATGTTCGATTCAGAAAGAAAGTTATAAATAAAATTTTACAAATATTGATCATAAGATATATGGCGCTAAAATGTAAAATTTAGTTCAGAAGAAATCAATAGGTATCTACTATAAGCAGCAGATAGCGCCTAGCAGTATTTTCAACTTAACGTCGCTCTAAGCCGGGGTCCGGTCTCGCAGGAGGCAACCTTGGGACGACGTCTCTATTTATTTATTTGCTTGTTTATTGTTCTGTATTCTATACCTCTTCCTCAGTTACGTACAGGGGTTCGTGGATTGGGATGAAACTTCTTGGTGACTCGTCAAAAACACTTTATACAGCTTTACACAGCACTTACAATCTCTATGTAGTCTATTATTCAATAAGAAAGCCGAGGGCAATATTATTTTGCTTCTTTATTTGTTCTTGATCGCTATTCGCAAACTGAATATCGAAGCGCTTGATACGTCCGTTATATATCGATAAAACCGATGACGACAATGTTCGTGAACGTTCGTGATTCCTAGCAGAGATAGCGCACACGATTCGTAAACAACCTGAATGTGCCAGAGAATTGGCGTCAAGCAAATTTGAACTTTATAGCTGTTACAGTTTGCGAACTCTTTTCGCAAGTTCGTAACAATACGTATGGACTAAATTTTGCATATTTTCCTCTTTTCTGCGCTCCATATTTACCACATTACCATATTAGTAGTTTTAAGTCGTAGTTGCATTTTCGTAAACATTGCGCTAGATTGTTAAAAGTAATCACGTTAATGGTAAACAAGCCTTTAAAAACGACTCTATAAAGTGTAGTGCACAGCACAGAATGGAACCTACATTACGGTGATGACCTAACAACAGTAGAACAAATTGATCGATGCTTAATAATTGTGATTGGCTTAGCTAAAATTAGCACTAAATTAATACTTTTTTCGTTTCCGAGCTCGTATCGATATTGATATCGACTCGATATTATAATATTTCCATTGATTAGGTATTTAATATCCATACATATTATAAAACAAAGTCTCTAAAAGCTGCCTGTGAGTATGTGATCGTTTTTCTCAAAATATACTGTATGGACTTTTGTATCGATTTTTATTAAGGCGCTGAACAGAGCTGACGTAAATTCAGATTTCGGCATATAAGCCACGCCCACAATTTCTGCGACGGCGTAGCGACAAAATTAATTTTTTAACACCCATTGTAGGTGTACACTATTTTATCCAAACTTTTTTTGTACAATTTATTTATAAAACCTATGTGTAATTAATCTTATAAAACTAAGTATGCTGAAACTATAACTAAACACCTAAAAAAAGACATATTATCAACAAGGAATAGTCACAAAAGGCGGCAGCTAGCGGCACACGTCCGTATAGCAGCGCGCCTCAGCGATCACTGTCTATATTCGTAGATGTGAAACAGAAGCGAGACGATGACTCGTTTCAGTTTTGCTATTTTCTAAAAAATATTTAATTTGAATGAAATATCTTAATTAATTCAAAATTTAAATCTTACATTCTCTTTATATTATAATGATTTATTAGTCTTATTAATTTTACCAATTTTTGTTGATAAATATTAGAGATATTTACGATCAAAGTAAAAATCAGAGGTCTATTTACCAATTTTTTTTATCGAAAAAAAGTATCGTAATCATGTTTTGAAATCTTACATTCTCTCTGAGATATGATGTATATTAACATATATTTTTCTTTTAATCGTCATCCCTATAGCTTTTGTTAAAAACGTGTTTAAAATCAGCCTATTTGGCTCTGTTCAGCGCCTTAAAGATAGTGCAAATTTTATTTTAACAGTAAATTCTTCGGAACTGATTAATCTATTTTGATGGGACTTTCACTAGATGACAGAGGGGTTTATGGAAAAAAACATAGTGTACTTTTATCCCAGAATTCCCGTAAGTTCGGGAATATGAGTTTAATTTAATCGCTTATATTAATTTCTTATAGAAATAGAATTGTGATAGCCCAGCCGTGAGACTGTGCGCCTCTTTCGAGGTGGTCTCGAGTTCAAATCCCGGGCAGGCACCAATGAGTTTTTCTATTAAAACTTATATGTCTAACTGATAATTGCAATTTGTTACACGCTTTTCTGTGAAGGAAAACATCGTGAGGAAACCTGCATATCTCTAGAGAATTCTAAGGATATGTTTAACCTACCGATCCGCATTGGAACAGCGTGGAATTTTTTAGGTCTAATCCTTCTCTCCAAAAAAAAGGAGACAGGAGGCTTATGCCCAGCAGGGATAGTAATAGGCCGTTATTTTATTAATTTCTTTGTGTTAGTTAATTATATAAAATCGATAATATTTGGTATACGGTGGCATTCTAAGACGTTGGCGTGCTGATTGAAGTGGTACAACATTGCCGGAGGTACGGATGATCTCAAAGAGGATATAGGGGGGGTGTCCGCCGCGGACAACGAGATTTATCATTTTGTAGGAAATCTATACTTATTATAAAACAAAGTCCCAAAATGCTAACCGTCTGTAGGTAATCGTTTTTCTTATAATCTACTGAACAGATTTTTGTATGGTTTTCATCAAAAGCTAGAGCAATACCTCCGGATGGTTTAAGTAGTACATTTCGGTATTATGAAAATTATGTTGAAGAGAGCAGTTGTTAAAAAACTTGCTTGCTGGGAGCTTTAGTCGCGTGCGATGTGTAAACCAGCAGAGATACGCTAAAGCAATGTAGTAGAGAATTGTAGATCTACAAAAATACTACAAAAAAGTCCGCGATAGCATGTCTCTATCTCTTATGGTCAACTCGCAGTGACTACTTTTATGTTTAAAATACCGACATAAGCTTGCAACTCCTGCTTTGCGCCTAGCAAAAGTACGTAAATCGTTTGTGGGTATGGGTATAAGATTCTATAATAAAATTCCGAAATCAATTTTGGCCATGCCATTACAGCAGTTTAAAACCACTGTTAAAAAGAGGCTGATACATAAAGCTTCTATACTATTGAAGATTACTTAGATGATAAGGATGTGTGAATATAAGTGCACTTCTACCCTGTACAAGACAGTAATAAATAAATGTAACTAGTTCTAAGATTTATATTTTAAAAAGAGCAACCGCCGAGTTTCTTGCTGGCTCTTCTCGGTAGGAACAGCTTTCCGAACCAGCAGTAAAGTTGACGATTCAAAAGCACTTGTTTACAAGTTTACTTGAATAAAGAATATTTTGAAAAAAAAAAATTGAATTATTAATTAAATTAATTGTGCCACGCTGAATTCCACTCGGGCGTAGCTGCTGGCACAACTAGTATTAAATAAATTGCAGGTTTTTTTCGTATCGGTGTTTGATGGCGTTTGGCCGCTAAGTGGCCGCAGATGAATTAAGCTGATACGCGTCCAGGCTTCGGCGACTTTGCCGCGCGGAGTAGCCGATTATGTATGGGGCACTAATACCAAACAGCGGGTGTCCATTGGTTGAAGAGAAATAGATTGTTGTATAAACAAATTAACGTGTCAAGTTTTTTCGTAAACTTGAATTTAAGGTGGAACTGTGGCATAAGTATATAAGTTGGCTTAATATTGTATAGCTCCGCAGTTTTCTACCATTGAGTTTGCGTTATCACGCAGAAAAGCGTGTATCGTCTATAAATATTAGTATGTATTTAATGTAACAGTGCTGTAAGTAGAGAAATATTATTTTTACACAGTTAGTATTTTATAAACGTCTTTTCATTTCTTCGCCAATAATATTGCTGACATGGTATTTTTTGATGGCCAATATTACATCAAATAGTTTTCTTGTTGTTTCGCTTTAAAAAAAAAACACTCGTAATACTTTACAATGAATCATAGATATTTCACAATTGCGTTCGTTCGTTTTACCCTGGAATTCAACCTATTTTATTCAATATCTTCCGAGAGAATGAATTTTTAAATATACGAGGGTTAAAACTGAGGTTAATAAGGTTACTAAGATTAGTCTGATAATAACGTATTCGAATATATAACCCACATAAACTGCTTATTTCACAATTTCAAGACGTAAATGTTATGGGTTCATATTATAAGTATACACCATGTGTGTACCTGTAACAGTAATGGGTATTACTTGCACAAACTTTGAACAAGTAATAACAAATAATGTTCAATATCGTTATTTATAGTTGAAATTTACGTACATTTCATTTTATACAAGCATTCTTTATAACCTTCTTACAATAAAAGAATTGCGCCCTAGATGAAGTACTTAATACAGTTGAAACAATTTATTTCATCGACTTTTCAAACATATGACCGACATATGACTTTGAACGACAAAGTCACAGATCGCAAAAAAAACTTATTCAACATATAATTGACATTGAAATTTTATTTAATTGAACATTGCCCAAATAGAAAGTAATAGAATAAACATTTAAATAAACACCTATATCTTTCTCGGGACCTTTAGCGTCTGCAACAGTGAATGGACTGTTGTATTACGACTGCGCATTTTTGAATCAAGTTGTTTTTAGCTTCTCTTCATAACCTGCGAAGTACAAACGATTAACCGCGAGCATGATTGTGTAGAGGGCATGCTTAGATGTATTCGTCAATCATCGTCTATGAACGTCTACAACTCGGGAATTGACGGTTTTACGGACGCGCATCAAATGGCTACGTGGTACGTATGATTTTATGTATCGCATGGTATTACGGATGATCGTGCTAACTATAGATGATTATAGGATCAACGATCATCGTTGATAGTTAAGTACAGGCATCTTCACCCGACGTTATTTTCCTTTAAATACAGGGGACACGTGACTTCAGTAACGTGACCATTTCTTGTGAAACCTGAAGTTGACGCTCGATGTTTTCTATTATATTTGTACCTATATCCAAGAATATTGATATTGTCTGCGTTTGAAACGTCTATATTTATAGTAGCGAATGTAACATAAATATATTGTTTAGTGTTTTTGCAGACATTGAATTCGTAAATTATTATTTTTGGTAGCGTAGTCTTATCTATATATACTTATTATAAAACAAAGTCCTAAAAAGTGTCTATCTGTATGTAATCGATTTTCTCAAAATCTACTGAACAGATTTTTTACCGGTTTTCACTAAAAGATAGTGCAATACTTCCGATAGTTTAGGTAAATAGTACATATCGGTAATATGTAAATTGTGTTGAAGAGATCGCGCAGTTGTTAAAAAACGTGCTCGCTGGGAGATTTAGTCGCCTGTGCTGCGTAAACCAGCAGAGATAAGCTAAAGTGATGTAGTAGAGAATTGTAGATCTATAAAAATACTACAAAAAAGACAGCGATAGCAAGTCTTTATCTCTGACGGCTAACTCACAATAACTACTTTTATGTTCAAAATTTCCAAAATTCAGGAAAAGTTCGTAAATCACGGAATTTCATGCGGGCGAAGCCGATATAGACACAGCTAGTTACAAATAAGTAAAGGCTTATTATTTCGTAACACATACATCCACACTACCTTGTGTAGGACAACAGACGTTCTTCAAATCAAGCAAACATTTACAACTACTAAAATAATAATTATTAGCTTTCAATTCTTTATTTTTATGAAACATATCTGAGGCTAAAGACCCAAAAGCTAATAATGTCCTCTAAAATATCCTCAAGTACGACGATGCGGCGCCTCAACGACGTCTAGTCGCTTACAGTTGGCCTCATTCCTTAGAATTCACGACATTTATAGACGATATTCTTCTCGAAGCCTTGGTTTTTGTCCTTAATTTGAATTAAACGACATGCTTTAAATCTGTTATAAAGCATTTGCGAAATAGCCCGTGAATCTCAAAAGCAGAGTTATTGGCGTGACCACCATATCCTCTCTTAGCAATAGCTTCTGCCGCTCGTACAATTATGGGCTTTGCATATATCAATTTCTGGGAATTAAACGCTGTTTGGAGACGCGACGAGACTTAAAGGGATTTACAAATAGCATTTACCATTATTAATGCCAATAGAAATGGCATTCATTGAATTTGGAGGAACCTATTTAAAAGCTGCTTTCAACCATCAAGCTTACGGACAGCCAATATTTAATTTAACTGACCCCCAATTATCATATCGTGGCAGAATTCCTGGGATATGTCAGCACATATCCCTACTATACTAATCCGCATTGGAGCAGCTTGACTGGTCTAAGCTCCAAATGGAGAGAGGATGCCTGCCCAGCTCCGGGATAGAAATAGGCCATTATTAGTGACAGGATGTCGTCTATAGAGATACGGGATTAGTCAGTGTACTCGCATTTTGCAAAAATAATTACATGTACCACGAGTAAATGAAAGTAGAATAAGTAAAATAAAAACAAAGTAAAGTAACGGCTTGCTAATATGCCCACTGCTGGGCTAAGGCCTTCTCTCTCCGTTTTTGGAGAGAAAGGTTGGAGCTAAGACCTACCACGCTGCTCCAATGCGGATTGGTAGGTTACACATATCCCTAAGATTCTCTAGAGATATGCAGGTTTCCTCACGATGTGTTCCTTCACTGAAAAGCGTGTGATAAATTGCATTTATCAATCAGACATATGTGTTTGATTTGCGTTGCAATAGAAAAATTCATTGGTGCCTGCCCGGGGTTTGAACCCATGTCGTCTCTAGAGAGTCGCACAGTCACACCGCTAGGCTATAACAGCTTCTAGTATAAGTAATGACATAAAAATATTGTTATCTAAACAGTGCTATCATGGTGGCCTTGACGTTGAACGTGTTAGATTTGCGACTGCAGTTATCGGCGTAACCAATGTTAAATTCTAAACGGTAATGGCAAGGTATTTGAGCATGCATTACTGAACAAACCATAAGATCAAACGCACCTTCTTAAAAACAGATGAATAAAGAGACATCTATGATATGTTATTAAGTGTGAAGTGCAAAAATTAATGTGTTCGAGGTGATACTTGTGGCTTTAAAAAGATGACGTCTCTTAAACATGGTGTGAACCTGAGCCGGCGTGCATGTAGGCAACACGCCAACCTGCTGGCAGCAGTGACGCTTCTAGCTTCCGCTGCTTCCGCGAATCCTATCGAAGTAAGTATATTATTTTTTTAATCTAAAATGGTTTGAAGGTCGCAGAAAGCCGCTGGATTCAAGTGGCACAGGATCGCGTGGTGTGGAGATCCCGGGAAGAGACCTATGTCTAGCAGTTGACGACCATCGGGTCCATCGTCTGACTTTTATAAGAGCTTTCACCCACTTAAACTACAGGCAGACACTCATAAGTCTATAAAATCGAATGTACTTAATTCAAAAGTAGTAATGACCGCGCCTTCGTTTGCGTCTATTTTTGTGATAAAATACCCTCGCTTATGCACTATAATGGTTTTTTCTTATTGTTTGAAACCATTGCCATCAATAATCTTTGGTATATAAACGATTTCTAAAAAAAAGTGGTATGTGTATAAGTATCAAGTCGTAGCCAACTGGCATACCGTCTTTGCTCATGCATGTATTGTTTTACTTATGAACATACTTATCTGAGTTTATCGACATTATGAAATTATTATTTAAAAAATAAATTTAAAATTATTGCTTAAATCCTTATCGTAACATATATGATGTCGTCTAAATCAACATAATATTACCTAATAAACAAACAAACACAAACATTCTCCTGCCCTTTTCCCACTCTAAGTGGGGTCGGCACAACATGTTACATACATGTTGTCACATGATTTGGCTACGTTTTTTACGACCGGCCGCCTGCCTGACGTCAACTTACCTTAGTCGCCTCTTACGAATTATAATACGAATAATAATAAACAAACAAACATATATTTAATATGGGACAATTACACACACGGTCGTCTGTCCCCGAAGTAAGTAATTTAATACTTGTGTTATGGGTGACAGACAACTGGTTAATATATACATATATATAATTTTGAATATATACTTAAACACATACAAGTAAGTAATAATGAACACATAAACACAATAAGTAATATTGAAATTATCTTGCTATAATCTGCGATTAATCTGATCTCCACAACGTAACGCCTAACTCTGTAAATCATTTAAAGTATTGGCCCTCGGTCGGAATCGAACCCGCGACCCACGGAGCTAAATGCAGTCTGGCAAACTGGTCTGGTAAGGCTCACTATCAACTACACTAAGGAACCAATCGCCACTACACTAATGGCCACACCACGTTGAAAGTTAAAAAATTGTTTGAAAACTAAATATTTAAATTGAAAGCTAAGCTAATCTTAATTTTATTTAAATAATTATATTTCACACAATTACTTATTGTTGCTGCTTTGTTCTAATTACTAGTTTTAATAAATTTCTTATAATAGCAAAATTCTAGGTTTTCGAATTATAAGATGTTTCTTTTGTGTTGGAAGCTGCGGCGAGGCTGAATTCTTGCCAGCTGATTTTATCTTGACCTTTTACAGACTCTTTGTCACTCCGAATGGCCTTGTTAATGAAAATTACAGTAATAAAAATATATTGGTACAAAATGCCTAATGACAAATAACGATTTAAAAAATAAGACGGAAAAATAAAACAGAAAGAATGCACTAAAAAGATAAATTTAATAACATCATTTGTATAATTTAAATGGATTACAATGTAATCATCATCAATGTGTTTTCAATTTGCGCTTTTTTTTAATATAAATCTATAACTTACTTAGCACGACAGTCGAAACGTCTTATCAAAATAAATCATTGTAATAATTAAATCAGGTAGTAAGTAACGCTATTATGTCAAATGTCTCTTGCCTCCAAACCGACCTCCACCGACTTCAAACACTATAATAATGCTAGCCATCTTGGGCTGGCTATCGCATGATACTCGCATAGCGAATCTCTGATATTACACGCACAACCCCATATATCAATAGAAATCAATCCAATAGAAAGAAAACGATATTTTTTCTTTCACATTATCTACCTATGTATATAATGCTTTATCTTTAGATGGAGTCGCCCATATATGCATGATATGAGTCGCGCATTTAGGTAGCGGTCTATTACAATCCCACTTCTGGGAATAGGCCTCCTCTCTCCGTTTCTGGAGAAAAGGGTTGGATCTAAGACCTACCTACCTACCTAGAGACCTACCTCTAGAGATATGTAGGTTCCTCACGATGTTTTCCTTCAACGAAAAGCGTGTGATAAATTGCAATTATCAATTAGACACATAAGTTTTAATAGAAAAAACTCATTGGTGCCTGCCCGGGTTTTAACTCGTGACCCCCTTGACAGAGTGCACAGCTTGAGTCGTGTATGTCGGGCGATATTCATGATGTTTTCATAAATATCTTGGTGCGACTGGCGGCTAATTTAAATTGTCATGTTTAATTTTAATGGTTAGTCTGTTAATAACATTATACATTGAAATAAAAACGTCTGAATACACGTGATGATGTCTATCAAACAGTTTATTATTTATTCTATTATGTTATATTTCTCAAAATATCGGCATTACAATTTATGTTTCCCTTTTTTTTATTACAAGAGCACTACGAAACAGAGTCCGTCCATAACAGTCGATGGGATCTCAACATATCCTGGTCTCGGGTTCGGCCCAATGGGGCCCGTGGTACCATTACCAGAAGAGTCACCTGGTACTCAACTACTTCAGCAACAAGTTACTACTACAGAAGCCGTTACCACCGAGACGCCGAAGAAAGAAAGAACCTTTGTAATAGCAGCCGTCGAATTCCATCGGGTTGAAACTCCGTTCCTGATTGGAGTATGGATATTCTTCGCTAGCATTGCTAAAATAGGTTTGTATATTTTTGTTTGTCTTAATTTACGTCGTCAAAAACAGTTATGAAAAAAATAAATTATATATAACTTATATATTTATTGTTCTTCTCATTTCTTGGTTTATCAAAACATCAAATATTCAATCTATAAAATAAAAAAATAAAATTGTCTTTGTCATCCAAAAATAATGTTTCATCTTTAATTAGGATTGAAACTTGCATACTTTTTGCGATTAAAAAAAATAAATTTTATTTTATAAATGATGCGATTTTAGATTTTCATTTAAAGTTTTAAATAGTATTATTGTTCTCATCTATTTTAACTCTAAAACACAAAATAAATTTATTTTATGAAAGCAGAAAGTAACACTTTAAAATAAATATACATACTCGTACATATACTGGAACATTGTATAAAAAATTACAAATAAGTTATTGAGAAAAATAAGTAACGATGATCACGTTATTATTGATTAAGTGAATATTCTTCTACAACCCAAAGCATTATTTCTTTTTGACTTTCTTCGTCGTTTAATGGCAAATGCCTTTTTACGTTTTCCTGTTAAGAAACTTTTCTGGGACCTCACAGGAGTGGAGTTAAAATACATCGTTGTATCAATAGAATCAGATTTGCTTATTTCTTGTTTTATTCCATCATATAAAGGTTTCTGCAAGATTGGGTCAGTATAAGTTGAGAAGGCAGCGACAAATGATGATATGGTTGAATTTGGATTAAACCCAGTAGTACGCTTGTTACTAGCTTGTCTTCCATGAGATGGACAATGAACGTCAATTTCTAGTGAAGAAGTTGCGAAAGTTGACAAAGACAACTCTTCACCTGAAACAGGATTTGTAGACTTGTCTTCATACCTTAATGTATGATAGTTTGTGTAATAGTTCCCAGCTTTGGTGCTTGTTAAATCAAATGACGCGCTAGAAATTTTGGAATGCAACAAAGATTCTCTGGGGTAAAAATTGTTGCTTTTAAACTGGCAGCCAACATCGCGTATGTATACGACAGCATTGCTACTTACACATCGTTTTACTTTACTCGGTGGAATACATTTACAATCAACGCATTCGTACTGACAAGATTTGTTAGATTTACAACACTTGCATGGTAAATGAATTGGTACTTGGCGAGGTGAATGATTGGGTGCTATACATTGCATTTTAGGATTCAATATAAATCTTGGAGTATACTCGCTCACATACTCACACGTATTTTTTGCTGCAGGAAAGTGATGATCAACATAATTATTTAAGGAATCTTGTCTGAATGAGGGCATATATTTGCTTGAAGGAAAATGAGTATCATCAGTTGTATCTATATCATCTATGTGCCTATTTATAAGTTCATCATAATTAATATTTTTCGTAAACGGGACACATAAAGGCACATTAATACAACGAGGGCGATGTAAGCAGGGTGGAACGAATTCACAATTATTTTTTAAAACATTCATTCTCTGGCAAGATGGTACAACCGTACAGGGAGGGTGGTGCCTGCATGCTTTTGTTATTCTTATTGTTTTGGGATTATGTCTAGTTAGAGACACTCTTCTTACACATTTTGGATTTATATAGACATTGTCTGTCGGTAAAATTTGGCAAACAGGTACTAATTCACAACGAGGATCATGGATGCATACGTCCGTATCATCTATATTATTTTTACAATTTGTGATTTCTGGTCGAAAAGAAATGTCATTGTTCAAGTAACGGGGCATTTTTTTTAGATTAATACTATCCTCATCTTCTGTTATGCTTAAGATTTCTAGTTTTTCTCTACAGTTAGGGCATATGATTTGTTTAGATTTCTTATGTGACTTATTGCCTGTTTTAATATTATATTTTATACTTGACGTAGTGCTTTGGTGCTTGTCATCAATACGATTTGCGATAACTATTTTATCAATTGTAGGACTGACTGGTTCCTCATAAACAGCTGTCATTTCTTGTTTTCCTGAAAATCCCATAATATTAGTACTGGTGACCTCATGTTCACAACAAGAGCCCTTAGATTTTTTTATTTTGTCATGCTTTTGGTTATGACCAGCTCCTTCTTCTGGTACAAATTGTGCAGTACTAGTAAATTGATCTGCAACGGTCAAACTTTTACTATTTTTCGCAAGCTCTGTAAGAGATTTTTTAGCAGTACATGGACATGCGTAAGAGAATAATTGGCAAGGACACGGATCTTCCGTACGCTTGCCACGGTCTTTCTTTTTGTACTTTTTTTCGTCTAGTGTTGGATTTGTATACTCTGTTCGATACTTAGCATAAGACCAAAATTTCTGTCTTCTGTCTTCTTGTATTATAAATGAATTAGATTTACGGTTTGTATAGTCATTATCTTTGAGAAATATTTCAGATGAAAGTATAGATTCATTATGAGAGCTTTTTTTCTTCTTCCGTGCTGTAATTTTTATACTATCTACCATTTTCAACTTTGGATGAATTTGGGTGGCACATTCTTGAACGATAGATTTAGTTCCAAACGCGTTTTTGTTGAAATCTGTTAGAGTAGAAGTCATAACTACACTGTTGGATACGGGAAATTCAGGAAGACAGTGATAAGAATGTCGCTTTATTATAGTATCAAGATCACAGAATAACGTGCTTGTCGATCTTATGATACATTTATCACTAATATTTCGATTAAGAGCGTGATAATTTTCACTCGTTATATAGGAAATCTTATTTCCCAGAGTCATTCCTTTTGCATTACAAAACATTTCACCATTTTTACAATTTGCTTGATAGACAGTAATGTTATTTATTTGCTTTGAATTTAAATTAGAAGTATCCTTAAATGTGTTGGGAGGAAATCTGTTAATTATATTAGTTAATGATTTTGTCTGAAGTTTTTCAATTTTTATGGACATATCATGCATTTTTCATATATAATTATCACGAAATATTTTTATGTTATGTTACATGATTGAATCGACTTTTAGATTTTTTAAATACATAAAAATTTTTCAAGGATATCGTACCCATTCAAAACTTCGATATTGACAATCTGAAATGTCAACTATAAGATGTGAATAGATCAAGGCAAATTATTTGATAAAAAGAAATATCATATGTTATAAAGAGGTTAATACCTTCTTTTTCTTTAATTAAATTATAATTGTTTGTTACAGGATTTCATATGGCACCGCGGTTTTCGAAAATGTTTCCGGAGTCATGTCTCCTTATATTTGTTGGTGTCTTAATCGGTGCACTACTACTAAGCACCCACAGTGTCCATGTGCAGCCACTTACACCAGATACCTTTTTTCTTTATATGTTACCACCTATAATCCTAGATGCTGGATATTTTATGCCTAATCGTTTATTTTTTGATCACTTGGGCACTATTCTACTATTTGCAGTAGTTGGTACTGTATTTAATACTCTTACGATTGGTAAGTATATACCTAAACACAATCAAACTGTTGTTACTCATACTACAGCTAATTTCAAATATTTTGTAACAGGTTTATCTTTGTGGGCTTGCGGCCACACAGGGATGTTTGGATGTCCAACTCCGTTACTAGATATGCTTTTGTTCGGTGCACTTATATCTGCCGTAGACCCAGTTGCCGTTCTTGCAGTGTTTGAAGAGATACATGTAGATGAAGTGCTGTATATCGTGGTCTTTGGAGAATCATTGCTCAATGACGCTGTCACTGTCGTACTTTATCACATGTTTGAAGCTTACACGTAAGAATGGCTATCTATTATTATAATTTAAAGTATGTAATTTATATGTGATAAATTAAATAAGTTAATGATAGTCAATTGTCAATTCACTTCGGTATTTTATATTGAATATTTCAATTTTCTACTTTGAGTAACGTAAGCGATTTACTTTTTATCGAATAAATGTATACAAAAAACCAAGAAATAAATTGATTATAAAGTGTATCGTTTGTTTCATAGATTGAAACAAATAAGACATTTCTTTGTTTTTTTTTTCAGAGAAATGGGTGCCTCGCGGCTTATGTACACAGATTTCTTGGCTGGTTTCGCTTCATTTTTAGTGGTAGCAGTGGGTGGTACATGTATCGGAGTTGTATGGGGATTTGCTACAGGCCTTGTTACACGTTTCACAAACGAAGTTAGAGTTATCGAGCCAATATTTATATTTGTTATGGCCTATTTGGCGTATCTCAATGCTGAAATGTTCCATATGAGTGGTATACTTGCGTAAGTCTTAATAATAATTTCTTTAATGCATATATTAAATTATTTGTCTTGTTCGTTCATTTAATTCGCGTGTAAAAGCTCGAAAGCTTCGATTATCCTGTTTTATGTAACCCTTGTGTAGACCAACGTTCAGTTTTTGGTTTATGCTATAATAATTGTGTGATTCTAAATTAGACTCCATTACAGAATCACATTTTGCGGCATAACAATGAAGAACTATGTTGAGGCTAATATATCACACAAATCGCATACTACAATCAAGTATACGATGAAAATGCTTTCGTCGTCATCTGAAACAATTATATTCATGTTTCTTGGTGTTGCTACAGTTAATAATAACCATGATTGGAACACGTGGTTTGTTTTGTTGACAATCGTTTTTTGCTCAGTCTATCGCATAATAGGTAAATACTCACTTCCTTATTTCTCACATTTAAATATGTTTTGAAGTATCACGTAACTGGTACCGATTGTAAGCGTATAATACAGTTTTGCAATGCATGTTAACACGTAACAGTGTTGCTTTGCCTGCCTTAGATGTATTTTTTGACATCTTGTCTCTCCTATTGATTAGTGTGAAGATTATATCATAACTACTAATATGTAAATGATAATTATTTTGGAGCCAGTTTTATATGTCCTGTAGTTGTAACTACATGTAATTTATAAGCTACTCCTTCTTGGAGTGGACTACAAAGAAGAGTTAATATGTATACTTAATATTGTAAATGCCAGAATGTATTGGTGATGATACTTCTTTCGCGTTCGAACAGTGCAATTGATCGATGCTATGTGATCGTATGTAACTCTTTGACGGATTTTCCTATTTCGATATTTAACTTGAAGATGCAGACATTGGAAGAAACTTGCAATTATATTTAAAAAAAGTATCGTTAAGTAAGGCACGTGAATTTGTTCCCACTTCAAAGTTACAATGATTAAATACTACTCGTGAACTGCAAAAATAGAATTAAATGTCAAATGAATTAAATGACAGGCAGGGAGAGTTTTATGAGACTTATGAGTTTGAATAGACTTAATACTGGTATGTTTATTTGGACACTTTCCCGTCCTGCATCAAGAGAAAGTATATTTCTATGCAAACTCATAAATCTCATTTGATTAATTATTTTTATTATTTTTTAATTTTGTAATTTTTATCTGATTTGTTAATTTAAATTGTTTTGTTAGGTTAAGTGTGGTATTTGCCAAAATGGGACTGGCATATACATATTGTATAAAAGTCCCTAAATTAAATAAATAAGAATTAAATGTGAAAGTGAAATGTAATAAAATATATTAGACATTGTCTGGAGAATTATGTGATTTATTTTATATGATTGTTTTTTGTTTTAGGAGTGTATATATTTAGTGCGGTAGCAAATAAGTTCCGTCTTCACAAGTTGAATACCGTTGAAAAATTTGTTATGTCCTACGGAGGTAAGGATTTGGATTATTAAATCATGCATATGCATATAAACAAACAAACTTAAATTTAAACTCTCAATAAATATTTGTATTTCGCGACAAAAAAAAAATATTTGTATTTCGCGACAAAAAAATCATCAGCAAAATGCGAAAAAAAATCAGCAAAATATCTTAAGCTATTATTATAGTTTCTGTAGGAAAAATTTTTTTAAACAAAGATTTTGAAGAATATTTAAATGTATCTGTTAAATGTAAAAACATAGGTCTTAGTAGAAATTAACTGCTATTTGAGAAAAAATTAATTATTTAATAACTTTCCAAAGAAAAAATGTGAATGGGAACTGAAGAAGGGAAAAATACCCTAAATTTCTGCAGAACATTCTCGATTTCGAAAAAAGTTTCCACTAAGCTTTACACCTCTTCTTCATGGTAGGAATAAGCATTCGAGCCAGTGGTAGTATTTGAATAAAGAAATTTATTGAAATTTGTCCGTTTGACTGTTTAGGCAATAAACAAATTTATGAACTATATTATCAATGACCTATATTTTCTCAATGCACGCGTAAACCAGGTCTCCGAGGCGCGGTCGCATTTGCATTAGTGCTATTAATAGATCCAAAAGTGGTGAAACTTCAGCCGATGTTCGTAACCACTACGATAGCGGTTATATATTTCACCGTGTTCATCCAGGGGATCACTATTAAACCCTTGGTCAAGATATTAAACGTGAAGACTGTTGAGAAGAGAAAACCTACGATGAACGAAAGAATACACGAGCGGGTAACTTTTTCATTTTTTTAAAGATTTTATTTATAACAGCTTGTAATAAATCTCTTAATAAAGTGAAATATGCAGCAATCCAAGATTCAAATTAGACTACCGTGAGTGGTATTTATAGTTAATGTATAACAACTGGCTATATTTACGTCTAAGTCATCGGGTGAGCCCGACTAGTTTTTCAAGAGCTCATGAAATTCCAAGGCCCCGTATGGGCTTGAAACTAGTGCGACTGGAGATGAGTAATCTTATAGGCATAAACGTTTTTATCTTTTACTGTATCATGGTTATTGTTAGACCCAGTTCACTATGCAATAAAATAGTCATCATTAGGTTTGTTAGGAACTTGGTTGTATCCAAGGTTCTACATTTTCTTTACTTACAGTTTATCATCAGGTTTGCTAGGAAGGTCGTTGTGTCCAAGTTTCTACATTTTCTTTATTTACAGTTCATGGATCACTTAATGGCAGGTGTGGAGGATATTTTGGGTAAGCACGGTAATCATCACATGAGGGACAAATTCAAGAGGTTTGACAATAGGTTTATTCGTCCGTTCTTGCTCAGGAATTATCAGGTAATTCTCTGTTTATTGTATATTTATTAGTCGTTGCCAGTTTTGTATGATAACTGGTTTAGCAATTTTTCTGTCGTGTGTAATGAATTATTGAATCTTAAGGGGGCTGAGCCAAAGATCCTTGAAACATATTCAAAACTGGCTATGAAAGATGCAATTGAGTATATGCAAAGAAATGCATCGACGATTGGTAACATATCTGGTGCAGAATCAATGTCAGCCATATTTAAGAACTATACTACTGCCAATTTTAATGGAAGGTACTGTTAATTTACTGTTTTATTTCAAAATATCATCGATTTCATTAATTTTCTTCATGATAAGAGAATTGTCTTATTTTCGAATATAATGAAATTAATAGCTTTGACTGAATAAATTGAGATATTTGATTTAAATCGCCTTTTAGCCCAAGCTTCAGTCAATTAGACACCTCAACGTGGAATATTGACATGCAGGAATTGGAATATAATCCGTCCAAGAAGGATTTAACTGATGCTAGGATTCATCATCTTCTCGCCGAAGAGCTCTGCAAGCCGTATCGTCGTGTATGTAATATTTTTCTTTTAAAAATACATGTAACTATGTGAAAAAGTTTATCAATTCTATACCACACAATTTTCGACAGTGAAAAAAAATATATATGCAGTATATATACGTATTGCTTACGGTCATTTACTGCTTGCAGTCATATTTTATTGGATAATTTTAAATATTTTGTAACGAATGTAATGTGCCTTCGAAACGAAATTCTTTGCATGCATACAGCACTCTCCTTAAATACTTGTCCATATTGTTGTTGGATATTACTATACAATGAAAAGTTAAACGTTATTTTACATGATGTATGAACCCTCATTACTGTAAAAGAACCGATAGCTTTTACGCAGAATCTCACGATTCTAGTTTAGGGGTAAGTCATATTTGTGTGGCACCAAACTCTATGTATTTATTTCATTATGTAATTGTTGGCCATTATTGTAACTAATTAAAAGCAAAAAAAATTGGCAATGAAACTTCTCCGATCTGTTCTCTGTAAAGTGAACGATATAAAAAGCATGTATGTACTAATATTAGCAAAATTGTTTTTCTCAGCAGCATCGGCGATTAAGCTACAGTCGACATGCTGTGAATGACCGCGATTTAGGTATACAAGTTAATTATAAGACTCATATGAATATACGGCGATTAGTAGGCGACAGAAAACATCATCATAAACGCAGTAAACGGGGAAAGCAGGTATGTGAATTTAATGCTTCTACGTAAGGTAAACATAATTTATATGAAAATTAATGATTGCATTGATTGATTGATGTCGGTTATAAAGCTTAATGTTTTATTTTCATAGAGCTATTTATACTAGAGACCAAATGAGAGATAATTATTATTTGGACACTCGCACTCACAGGCGTGCCTACGCCTAATATGAAACTAAAATATGTGAATATAAAATATATTTATTATTTATTTACTCGTATTTACAACAATTCAATACGCTATCATTTGCGGGTATGGCATTGCAATAGCATCAACTGTGCTGCATATGCCATCCCCAAAGTCTTAAAAAAAACAATAAAATAAAAATAATATAAATTCCAAGAATTTTTGGAGATTCTTATGGATACGAGTACAGTCCTAAAAAATTTTTCTTCGCAGATATTTTACATTATTTATAAAATATTATTTTCTTTCGCAGGATGGAAAAAATCATGTAACTTTTCCAGAATTCCAGCAAAATGGTTCGGCAAAACAGTTCACGCACGGTAAAAAAAAATATTATAGATTAGGTACATAATAATTCTCTAATACAAACACGAGTGTCAGTCGCATGCGCGTGTGGGATTAAGTTGACGTTTCTTTTTTATTATTTTTATTTATTCAGTGACACCGTTTATATTTTAATTTGCAGCACACTGGCTTCTCCTTAGAAAACTTCTTAGAAACTGTAAATATTATTAAACACAATTTATAATTTACTACCACATCGACTTACTTTGATTGCTTGTAAATACGTAGGCTCGAAATAAAAATAAAAATAAAGATAATGATCAAAAATCCTATGCATGTGTTTGATAGACGAAAAAAATTAAAGCGAGTTTTTAATTCTTTAATATTGATTTATATTAATAGAATTATAAGCTATTGGAAGAAGAAATAATTTTTAAGTATAAACAGGTTATGTCAAGCTTAAATCTCCAGGGTTACGTTTCAATTTATTATATGTTATTGGTTGATGAATCATATATTGCTGAATATATTCTATAATGGTACCTCTTCACAATCGGCGATAATTAAGAAGCACGACCGTGTAGGAGGCATATTCGGCTTTACTCGCCAATCGTCTATGATTACCAGCGACCAGGGAATCGTCGGTTTTTCGGACACGCATCAAAGGGAATCAGTGATACGTATAATCGTTTGAGAATACGGTCAAATTCAAATTCAATTCAAATTCAAAATATTCTTTATTCAAGTAAACTTGTAAACAAGTGCTTTTGAATCGTCAACTTTACTGCTGGTTCGGAAAGCCGTCCTACCGAGAAGAGCCAGCAAGAAACTCGGTGGAGCTCTTTTAAAAAAGAAGATTCTTAATACTAATTACATTTTGTCATAGCTATCCTGCACAAGGTCGAAGAGCAGCTATATCCATGCATTCTTATAAGCAGCTATATGCATGCATGGTCGTGTGGACACTTTCACGATGATCGTGCCTATTATACGCGATCAACGATCACCGCCGATAGTGAAGAGCAGGCATTACATACTCTACTAAAGATCCTTATTGTACTCGCTCTTTTTCTCTCGGACCACCACAAATAACTATGAAGCGTAAAACAGCCACGGTAGTAACCAATAGGTAACCTAGGAAGTTTTTATTTAACCAAAATATGATGATGGACAAGATGGATGTATAAAACAGTCACAGATTATAACAAATACTTATTAATCATTAAATGTTACTCTACATTTTGAACTTTCACGATACCTCATTATTTCCTGCTCTTATCTCATTCTAAGTGGAGTCGGCACAAAATATTTTTCTCTTCCATTCTCTTTTATCATTTATCAAATCTGACGTTAGTCCTTTAATATGCATGTCATACTTATCACAATCCAACCATATCTTTTTAGGCCTCTCTCTAGTCACGTATCCATCCACATTCATATTAAAGACACGTTTGGTCACATAAATTTCGTCCATCCTTATTATATGTCCATACCATCGTAATTTTGAATTTCTCGTCTTTTTATAATAGGCGCATCTGTTAGACTTCCCCTTATACACTCAATTCTCTCGTATTTTATCCAGTTTTGTCACATCAAACATACAGCCTTAACATTCACATTCGTTTCACATAATTTGCATGCACTCTTCTGTCATTCGACTTTTTCATTGCCTACGACAGGTTCTATGAATGTTTTATAAACGCGATTCATAACTTTTATTATATAAACACTCAGTCATCAGCACGGTGGACGCAACTTTACCAAAACGTCGAACCTTATAAAAGGTAACTAGATTTTATTCAGGCGTGACGGATATGATGTAACAAGTGTTATTTATTTGCAACAATAAAACTTAATACAGAAACGTTTAATTATCTTGTTTTGTTACTAGATTATATTGACGAGGTGCTTCAAGAGGACGAGGAGCAGCCACGCCGTGAAGCTGATGACGGCGGTATTACTTTTACTGCCAAATCCCCGCGTAGGTATTATGCATGTAACTTGGTGTTTCCCTTTTTGAATTTGAACATCAGCTAACCAGAACTAACCATTGTCAAAACTAATAATAAGTGGAATTAATAAATGAGGCTACGGTACTAAATAAATTATAACAATTTTTAATTATTAGTATTTCTAGCTACGAAAATATGATGAACTCTATTGTAATTCATGTGCGTAGATGCTCTCTTTTTCATTGCTGCAATATTTTATCAATTAATAATGGCACATTTGTTTTATGGAGATGCTTAGAAAATTCCTTTGAACGTTTTTTTACTTTCATTATATTATAATATAATATTTATTATATTATATTATAAATGTTCAACTTCAAATATTTTTGATGTTGTGGATAATGTTTTGACACTCTTTATTAGTTAGTTATTAAATTATAATTATAATTAATTATAGTCACAAAAGTAAATTGTAATTGTTACTTTGATATGTTTTAATTCAATGATATTTATTTAGTTTGGACACGTTACTACAATTCCTGCGCAGTACAATTTTTGGTTTCGATTATGATGATAGATGGATTTGTAGCATGATTAAAGTACTTCACTATCAATATTTATTATTTAAAAAACCTATTAAGGAAAACAATAACTTTAGCTTAGATGCTTGTGTCGACATTATGCATATATTTTTGCCGTAAATTTATTTTAAATTTTAAGTATTCCTTTAAATATTAAGCTCAGTAGGCTTGTATTAATTTGTGACGTTATCCTTTTATATTGGTGTTTAATTGCTATTATCAGCTTTTTACCATTGTTTGTTTGACTGTCGTTTTCTTCCCTTCCGGCAACTTCATGTGGCACTGCAAACTAACCAAACCTCTCGACAACTGGCGATCTAAAATCATCAGCTGGATATAATGAAATCAGTCCGACGTCCTCGCACAAAGAGAACAGTAGTTCTCTATTAAATCAATTGGCTAACTTGCCTGGCTTTAATCCTTTGAAAGCGAGAATCGTTAAGCAGTACGCTAAAACACCAGAGGAGATATTGCCGACAGCTGTTGAGAAATCCTTACCGTGGAGAAGAGACAGATCCACGTATAATTTCGGTATGTGTACTAAAAGGAGTTTAACAAAACACTTGTTCGCTTCTGGATGACCGAGAGTTTATTTAAAGCGCAGTTTTACTTATCACATCTGTACGCTTTTTACTGTTGAAGAAATTCAACCGCTTTACTTAGTTAAAAGTTTTACTAAAACGCCGCATGTGATTTTTATACCTAATTAATGTAAATTTAATAATATCGGCATGTTAACTAGTATATGTAGTATTTGAGGCTTCCGGGTACAATTGTAATAATTGTTTTTTGTAATTGTCATATAATATAATAAAGCAAATAGTAAATATAGTAATTTTCTTACACAATTAATTGATTTAATACAGACTAAGACAAAGGTATTTATTATCTTTTATATTATCACTAATAACTTTCAACTAACAAATATTAAAGCAGACAGGTTGATATATTAACACATTATATGCGGGATATATACTACTACGTTTTCTGACGATTTATGCTGGAGCGCGGGACACGTACTAGTACGTTTTCTAACGATTGTTACTTGATCGCGAGACTCGTAATAGTAAGTTTTCTGACGATTGATGCTTCAGCGCGAGTCACGTACTAGTACCGGTTAGTGTGACAATATGGTTTGTTTGTGGGTACAAAATTATAAAATAATGTGGGTAACTAAATTTACGCAGCAAAACGCCCGTTTCGCTGCAAAATGTATCCGCACACAATGCATTACGACTGTACTTTGTTTCCTGTTTGACTGTACTTAGTTTGATAGAATCTGCCAAATAGGTAACTACGACTCTAATAATGCAATAAACCATCATCGTCATATATGGCAGGAGGTTAGTTAGTAAATATTCCTCATCTAGGCTATTCATGATAGTATTTACATTTTGTTCTTACATAGTTTCTTGTTATCGCTCAGTCATATTAATATGCGTTTACTCATATTTAATTTTGCAAAGTTCATATAAATATTAATATTTCCGTTTGAATTTGTGCCAACATTATAGGAGGCATTATGCGTTTTCCGTAACTGTTGCCAAATATTAGCAGCATGATTAGATATATATTTATATAAATTGTTTATAAATATTAATAAATTTTCTTTTTTTTAGTTCCCAATGAAGACATTCTCGAAGAAGACGAGAGACGTATGTCTGATGAGAATGGTAATTTAATTTTTTTTTGCAGGACCTTAGCATCATTAGAACCAATAGAATATGAGTGCTGAGATTTTATTGCAATGCTCTTTTGGCTATTCGAACTAACTCTATTTAGCTATCTTTTTCCGACTTAAATAAATGCGCTGCAAAACCGATAATCTTACCCATCGAATCTTCACATTGCTATTATTTAATAATGCATTGTGCGAATTGATTTTAACTTCAAGTATACAAGTTTCGTGAACTAGAGTAATATGATTATAAAGCAAAAATAATTCTCATATCTAGCGATCGTACATATTTTGCACATTAATATTGTTACGTACAGGAGTTCGTGAACTTGGATAAAAATACGTGGTGCGTCGTTAAAAGAACTTTATTCAGCTTTTCTCTACAAAATTAGTACTTAAAATCACTATGCAATCCGTTGTGCAATAATACAGCCGAGGTCACTATTATTTTAGTTCTACTTAACGAATAATTCTAGAATGTTCTGTTTCTCGATTATTCACGAGCCCTGGCAGGGATATGGAACACGATTCATAAACAACGTGCATGTTCCAGACGATTAGCGTCAAGCAACTTGGAACTCTATTACATGTATATCACGAACTCCTTTACCATATTCGTGACAACATGTACATCAAAAACTAAATATTGTTGATAAGGTAATATTTATTTATACGATTCGATTTTCAGATACATACATGACCGTTGTAGAACAAGCACGAGTCGCCACTCCAACGGCAACAGAGACTATGTTGCCATGGAAACGAGAGGAAGCTGAAGGGACTACTGCATTGAAACAATCTGAGTTTCCCTCGTGGGCGTCTAATAAAGAATATTTAGCTTACAACTCACCATCTGCTACTTTCTTAGGTAATAAATTGAAATTTATATCAAAAGTCGTAAATTGAGTTGAAAGTCTTAAAAACTTCGAACAAAATCATTCGTATGAAAACGTCCAATTATAATTATCGCATACTTATTATACTAGAGTAGGAAAGCGAGCGTAAAATGTACCCTATTACAATGAATAGAAATAAAGAGAAGGCAAATGAAACTAAGACAAATACGAGTTTCATCTTCCTTCTCATGATTTATTGTGACACTTTCACTTATCGGCCTATGCCTTCCTACTCGTAACTCTAGTATAATAACTTTATGAATTATTGTTGATCTAGTTAGTATTACTATTCTATTGATTTAAAAATTGTTTTTCTTTTATTACTAATTTTTATACTTATGGAATTACTAATTTTTGATATTCATAAACTGTATATAGTCTACTATACATAGTCTTTAAAGCAACTATTTTTACGATTTTTTAATAATACAATGTTCTCCAATTGCCATGCCAATAAACGTTGAATGTGCATGCAACTCATGGTAATTTTCTTTGACCTTCTATTTAAATTTACCCTTTATTTCGTAGGCTGCGAGTACATTAAGAGCGATTTGCGACGCAATGAGCGAAGAGCGAATCCTAATAAAAGTGTAAATCGCTAGCGACACTGCGAACAGCCACAAGGCTCACCAATCGCATAATGTAGCCGCAGCCTTAATGCTACTTATAATTTATATCAGTGTAAAAACACCTTTTTGTAAACCTTTGCACTTTAAATCGTTATAGTAATATTTTGATATTATTTTTTAACAATGTAAAAGTTAAAACTGCCTAGTACAAAAGTAATAATAAAATTATTTTGCTATAATCCGCGATACAGTAAATAGAAAATATATATAGTGTTTAATGTATAGTGGACTATCAGTATTTTCATACCCGATACGTGCAGGATTCGTAAAAACACACAAAATCGCAAAGTGACGCTGCGTCACTTTGCGATTTTGTCGTGGAGTCTATCTCCTGATGATGCTTCGGTTGCGGGGCGAAACGATTGTTGAGTTTGTGATAGTGAACCTGTGTAGTGCTTGTGTATTGTGGTGGAAGTGGTGGAGGTTTGTGCATGTGTTTTTACGAATCCTGCACGTATCGGGTATGAAAATACTGATAGTCCACTATACATTAAACACTATATGTATTTTCTATTTACTGTATCGCGGATTATAGCAAAATAATTTTATTATTACTTTTGTATTATGGATCTCCGCAAAGTAACGCCTAATTCTATAAATTATTTACTGCCTAGTATTACAATGTCGCTTATATCCTGCACTTTTTTTTACAATATATACCTCATTCGTACCTAATGTTACTTTATCAACACTTTCTCATCAATTTTCTTTTTTTCCACCCCTTACCCATTATTACACCCTCCATCGTCACCCCATAGGTGGTATAGAGAAGCCAAAACATCCAAAATCTATCATAGGTCTCTTCCGAAGAGAGAGTTCTAGTTCAACGCAAGCTGCAGACCTACCAGTACTATCTGATACCGAAAGCAAAGCCGACTCCAATAAAGGAGAAAGTTCATCAAGTAAAGGGGATTTACTCGGACAATCTAAGTTACCAGCAAGTTTGTTATCGAAAAGAAGCACGAGCCTTGGTGGTCCGTCAGTTTTGTTGATGGAAGATGTAGCTCATTCTGACCCGCTTGGTGCATCAACGCGACCAGCCAGCATTATGCAGGGTCCACATCGCGGACAGTGTAGAAGAGGATCTATGCTAGAATTAACAGGGTGAGTTATATGTAGTGATATTAAAAGCTATATGTAATATAGCTTAATCTGCTGGACTAATATTGATGAAATACGGTATTAAATCTTATACATCGGGATATCTAATCTCGGGGATGGCTGTCGGCACAGGACGAGTGGTTAGCTCCTACTGGATTATCCGATTCATCGGGGTAACACATAGGGTAAAAAATGCTGTGTCATTTGATAACGCTAAGTTTGCGCGAACTAAATTGCGGGTATCACCATATCAGATTTTAAGCCTCTTTAAGCTGATTCTTAAATGTAATTTATCCTTGTTTTGTCTTCAGTTCTCTGTCACGTGACGCGATAACTGAAGAAAAATGTAGCAAATCATTGCCTGAGAGCGAAAGGATGGGTGTGCGACGATTAGCACTTGGCCAACAAAGTCTGCCCAGAGAACCATTCAACCGTCAACTAACAATGGCATCTAGCCTTCTCACCAGCTCATCCTCAGACGATTCATCCGATGAGAACACCTGAGTGCTCCGCCGTGGTAACCACGATAGGTTGCCACTGTTAAAGTATAGGACACTAGAATAAGATCAATATGTTACCAGGGATCCTTAAATGATATTTGTATGAAGTTTGATTTGGTTTATTCCGCTACAAATTGAGGTGTGATGACATTGTAATATCCATTTATATTATCTTAGCTTGTGCGATGTAAACAATATTTGAAGTTTTACTTCATATTTAGATACAATTAGATAATTACTTTGAAATAATAAGTCTAGGACTGTGGGATTTATGTGACCTTTGAAAGTGTTGGGTTAAAGTTGAAAGATGGTGTAGCCAAATTGTAAGAATGTACTTATATTTAAGGATTGTATTGTAGTGTAGTCAAGTCGATAACAGATTTCCATATATAATATTTTATTAGTCCTGCATTCATTATCTACATACAAAGAATTATATGTAAAAAAATATATTTCGGACCCTGTTAAAAATGATTTTAAAAGAATATATATTATATGTACACACAAATATATTATTTTAAATAATTAATATATATTTTTCTATGATTTAAATATAAGTAAAATTATTTTGACATTTTGTTGCGACGCTTTGAACTTGCTGTTACTTTACGTAGATCAGTGATTATAATATTATTATTACTTTTAGTTAAATTATTAATATATAATATTATATTATATTTACTAATAAGTTTTTTTTGTAGTCATTTTAATTTTCGATATAACTAGTTGCAGTAGAAACATGAGACAGTCCAGTTGTGCAATGTATATTTTGGAAAAATAATTTTATTAAAGTCACTCGATGTTGGCTGGTAAAAAACATTAACAGTACTAAAACCTCATCACTATTTTTCTATGTCCTTTTATGAAATATATATGTAATGGATTAGTGGTTTTAGATTAAACAAACAAATATATTACAAGTTTATATAGCTAATTAGCTGTGATAGCCTAGCGGTGAGACCGTGCGACTCTCTAGAGACGACATAGGTTCAAACCCGGGCAGGCACCAATGAGTTTTTCTATTAAAACTTATGTGTCTAATTGATAATTGCAATTTATCACACGCTTTTCGGTGAAGGAAACCATCGTGAGGAAACCTGCATATCTCTAGAGAATTCTAGGGATATGTGTAACCTACCAATCCGCATTGGAGCAGCGTGGTAGGTCTTAGCTCCAATCCTTCTCTCCAAAAACGGAGAGTGGAGGCCTTAGCCCAGCAGTGGGCATATAACAGGCCGTTACTTTACTTTTTTATTTTTATAGTTAATTAGAATGTAATGCTGATTTTTAAACATGAAATCTGTGCCATTGACAGTAGGTATAAAAAACAATACTTAATACAAATTTGGTTCTTAAAATTTAGCTAATAGTTTCCGAAGTATGTTTCAATGGGAACGTTTTATATAATTATTCTATGAACAACTTACGTTTCACTTTTTAAATTAAAAGTATGTAAAAAGCTCAAATAATAACAATTAAGCTTTAGAACAATGCTGATTACAAGATAACATGGATTTTTAGAATAATATTTTGTGTAAATCTGCTTTGAGGTCGTTCGGATTGATATTTTTTTTATTTTACTTTCTTCATATATTGCACAAAACATTTCACGCAATCATTTGTAGTGTGTGTATGTTTTTAACATGCGGTTTACGAATCCTGTATGTATTCACACCTTATGCAAAAGTGTATAGCACTCATTTTAAATTACATATCGCACGCTTAGTATTAAAGTAACCGAATTCAAAAGTTATATTATGGCAAATCGCAATAAAGCGTAGCGTAGCGCCTACGAAACTAGTGAGTTTTAATGACACCCATAACTTGGAAGAGGCGGCTTATCGGATAGCGCTTTATACAGCTCAAGTGTGAGGCCGGCTCAGTACTGTTCTCATCTTCTGGTGCAACCCAGTACCAACTTAAGCAATTCGATCGCATACAGCGCAGAGCAGCTCGAATTATTGGGGACCAGGTGATCAGCAAACAGCTGGAATCCTTGGCGATGCTTAGAAACGTATTTTCACTGTGCGTTTTCTACCGTATCTTTCACGGGGAGTGTTCCAGTGAGCTACACAAACTGATTACTGCCGCTAAATTCCATAGCCGCACTGTACGTCACAGGTTAAAATATCATCGTCATCACCTGGATGCGTGGCGGTCCACTACAATGCGGTTTTCAAATAATTTCATTCCGCACACAACCATTTTATAGAACGATCTCTCTATGTAGCGTTTCCAGATCGGTTCGACATAAGTGCCTTCAAAAAGCGTGTTTTCCACCTCTTTAAAGAATCGCAAAACACTCACTCTGCCAGAGGTCGTGGGTGATTCCCTTAGATGAACCGCATGCTCGATTGCCTTCTATTCCATTAAAAAAAGAGAAACTAACACTAACTTTTCTAATAGTTCGTACCGTGATGTTAAAGATAGCACTCAAGTAAGGATGAGAATGTATCTGATTGACTCTATTAAGTCTAATTTTGAATTCGGTTAGTTGAATACTAAGCGTGCGATATATTCTTTTGCATGGCGGGTTATAGAGAAATAATAGTATCGTTTTTGTACAGATAAGTTGTTGTACAATAAATTGATAATCGTTATTTACGTAAGCCCTACTGTCATTGCCAATATTGTCGTATTTGAAATTTTTTTATATAATTATATATTATATTTTGTAGTTAAATAATCAAGCGCAGTGCTTCTTATTTTAGTAAAATCTGTATTAGATTAATCGTTCTTAAAATATAGAAAAGAAGAATTAATTCATAAATGATAAGTCATTTTGTACAATAAAAGAGCTATAATTTTGACAGCCTCTTATGAAACAACGTTAATAAGTTTCCTTATTTACAAAATCCTGTATAATTTATCATATTTCTTATATCTATACATTAGTATGTGGACTAATTATTGAAAAGCTGAGATGTCTACCCCTTTTTAAAATATTACTACGCTTTGGCATATATATAGGAAAAAATGGTTTTTACATTTTTTTTACTACCACTGCTGCGTAAGAGACTCCACCCCGAGAATTATTGTAATATATGCTAGTTCCGTCACAATGTTTTTCTTTACCAATACCACGTGATAAATTGTAAATATCAATTAGGCAGATAAATTTTAACTGAAAACTCATTAGTGACTTCTGGGGATTCAAAATCGTGAACCCTTTTGGCCAGTTTTTTCAAATTTCATTTTATGACTGTTGCCTCTTAACTAATACTGTAAGTATGCTTAAAAACGTAACTTTCGTGCATCCATTCATCTATCTTGCTATTTTCGAAACCCCTAATTATACCAGGTGGTACTGACTATACGACATTAAAGAAATTCACTGGTCATTTGTACGTGATTTGTACGTCATATTTTCAAAAGATGTATTGTCGAATAAAATAAATATAATTTTATTGAGATCTGGCTTTATTAGTAATGATTGACTTGCGTGGTGCAGCGTGCTTGTTCAAAAATAGGAGAAAACAATAGCATTGTTGTTTTCTCTCCCTCACACCAGTACTATTGTGTTTGGGTCAAGGTTATTTTTCGTTGCGTGTGTCGATATAGGGTACGGTAGTTGATCTCTATAAATCATGTTTATATATTAAAAAAAAAAATCTTGTGACTAAAATAGTAATACTGATTTTTTTAATGTAGAGTGCTGAGGTGTGTAGGTAACTAAAATCAAAATTAATGTCGTATGGTTGGTACCACCCTTAATAAGCTATGTTTTCATTTAGAAAGTAAAAGCCTTAGTGTCTGTCTAGTATTGAAATCGTTATCTTTTAGTTTTGCAAATGCTAGATTTATCAATTTACTGCAAACCAATTAAGTGTTTATTATTTACGCCGCCTGCGAGATAATAAGGCTAGTGAAAGTTAATTAATGATCCTTAATAGTTATTAAAAATAAATTCAATAATGTAGTGCTAGTATTTTTTTTATATTACACAACATAATCCTTAACATTTTTTTTACCTGGCATTGTTTTTGTTAATGGTTCTTTTCATTGACTTTATTGAATAAAGAAATACATTTAAATTACGATGTTAATAAAAATATACTTTCTTAATCCTTATTTTGTTTATTTACTAATTAATTAGCATTCTTTGATTTTAATAATTAGGCGTATCTATGTTATACATAAATTATATTTTCCCTGTAAATTCTTTAGCGGTAAACGTATTTTTATTTTATTCTTTATATTGTTTGAATAATTATATAATTGAAAACATTTTTTTATTTATAGTTAATGTACTTATCATATCGGGTGAGCCCGACTAGTTTTAAGCCCGTCTGGGGCCCTTATATGTACTCTTTATAGGTCGTTTCCGCGTTGCTTAGTCGGGCACACACGATAGACTAAGACGTGAGTATAGCCAGGTTCTATACATTAAATTTGAATACCACTCATGACAGTTGAAATTTTTTTATACTTCAGCATACTTAGTACGTAATATTTATTGGTCATCACGAGAGTTGTGATATTTAATTGTAATATATTATTGTAACTTAGAAAATGTAAGATTGTTTATCCTTAAATTAAGTATGTCAAATAATCATGTGTTGAAGCGTAGATAACTTCGTTGAAATGTAGATAAAAATTGGACAATAGTGTAGATTTTATTTTTTAACTTTTAAAAGCACTTAGTAAAATTTGTCTATTGTTTATAAGAAATAGTGTTAGATAATAATGGAATTTATCTTAAATAGTCTTACAATATTTGTCTACTCTTGAATTTAGACTAGCTTATTGATTATCTTAAAATAAAAAATAATAAATTAATGGTATTTACACGGAAAAACGATTATGACAGTGAGAAACCTACAAAGTTATATTCTACATATAATTCTTTTAATACAATATGATTCGATTCGTTTATAAAACTAGTTAATTACACTAAATGCTTAAAGTGCTCTGTTGTCTCTCTAGATCTAATTTGATAATTCAAATTTCAGAATCGATATACTGATCACGGATGTCGAAATATTTAACTTCATTGACGTTTTTGATTATAAACAATAAGTTATTGGTTATTAAATATAACTTATAATCTGTACTTATTAAAAATAAAGTCCCCAAAGCTGTGTCTGTGTGTAATCGATTTTCTCAAAATTTACTGAACGGATTTTAGTACGGTTTTTACTAAAAGGTAGTGCAATTCTTCCGAAAGGTTTAGGTTAATAGCACATAACCGTTTCAGGTAAATTGAGTTGAAGAGGTCATTTTAAAACAATTTTTAGTGGGGGTATTAACAAACCGGTGTCGATTGTATTTTAGAGGGGGTAATAGGTATAAAAAGCGGTGTAGTGTATCAGAGAGCCAGTCTTATGACCAGACTCGAGCGAGTATAGCATGCTTAAACGCACGTATTTCTAGTTTATTTATAAATCGAGAATCACTAAAATGAGCCACCTCTAGAAGTTCATAGATACGAAAATCTATCATTCATAGGTATGGTTTTTTCTAAAGCATTTATTTATCTTGACTTGTATGTAAGCCAAGGTACCTATCTTGCAAGTTATATTTTACCCACTTTCCGGTGTTCGACTGTGCTCAAATTTTACATATTGGTCCAATCCCGGTGACAATGCATGTTTATGATAAGCATGACCTGATGCTGCTGCCAGGATTAGCTCCAGACGAGGTAACTCCTCAACGGTTAACTGTAGGGACATGAAATTTTGTTTTAAGCTATTTTAAATTACTTTATTACAGTACTAAAATCATACATACACATTACAGTCTACTCGTCAGTGTATATTAAAGAAACATCTCGTATATGGCTTTTATGTATAATATTAATTGTGATCGATTTGAAGCCTAGCGATGTTTAAACCAGAGATGAGCAACACGCGGTCCGCGAGCCACTTGCGGCCTTTTAAATTATGATTTATAACAAGCAATACAACAGAACTAACTACTTTGCTATAATCCGCACGGGTTAAGTGAATGCATGCAAAGCCAATGTGTATGAAGCAGGCAAAATCTACGCACCTTATACATGCAGGACCAGTCAGTACCAGTCGTACTTGCAGTACGATTTTTGTCGTGGAGCCTATCCTCCTGATGATGCTTCGGTTTCGGGGCGAAACGATCGTCGAGATTGTGGTGGTGGGTGTGTGTGCTGCTTTTGTGTGCGTTGTTGCTGGTGAATTGCGCCTTGGGGTGCATGTGGTGACTGGTCCTGCATGTATAAGGTGCGTAGATTTTGCCTGCTTCATACACATTGGCTTTGCATGCATTCACTTAACCCGTGCGGATTATAGCAAAGTAGTTAGTTCTGTTGTATTGCTTGTAATATGGAATTCCGCAAAGTAACGCCTGCTTCTGTAAATCATTATGATTTATAAGATAAATAATAATATAAGATAACACACTATAATATAAAACCTATAACATTTGTTTGCAACCCGCCAAGCATTTCTAAAACTGAATTTATTTTATAGACTTTCTGCCATATATTGTTAGAAAATTAATTATAATAAAATGCTAGTGTGTATTATATACTGAAATCTTAACTATTTTTTAATTTTCTAATTTTTTTCTAATATTGATAAAAAATCAAGTTTTGTAGATTATTATTAAGTGTGCAGCCTGCCAAAAAATTTTAAATTTAAATTGACCCGTTGATTAAAAAGGTTGCTCAACCCTGGCTTAGACTATACACATTGTTCGAAAATTAGTCATCACAAAATACTAGGAAGTTTAAGAGCGTTTTAGTAGTGGTTGAGTGTAGTTAGTGGTTTTTAAAATATGAGCCATAATGTAAACTTTGGTAGAGCATATTTTACATCTAACATAATATAGACTTTTTGTTATTGTCGAATTGTACCAACAATATTGCACTTTTTGTAAAAAATTTGCACCTAATTAGAAGTGTAAAATAAAACATTCTGAATTATATTAATTAGATGCCTCAATTAGTTAAAATCAAACTAAAAAACCTAATATATACATAAGAAGTAAAAAAAATCTGATATAAATTATTTAGGTCCCTCAAAATGTTTTTAAATGTTAAAAATAGGTTCGACAAATTATTTCTACTAGTCGGTTCTTAATGGGATGCCAATTATAAAATATATATTATTTGAGGAACAATTTAAACTTTCACATCACCCAAAGTTTACTAATTTCCCGCACTTATGACACGGAGTTAGTGCGAGTACAAGACAACCCTATCTTATAAGAAATATTTTCCTTAATCAAAATCAATTAAAGAAATGGTAACAAAATATTCAATGAGAAATAAGCTTTCTGTGAACTATCGTGTGTCAATTGATTATTATAATAGTGCCTAGCTTAGAATATTACTGCGGCTCATTGATTGAAGTATATTTTGTTTTTTTATTATTGTTATACTAATATATAGTGAAATGATAGATTGTGACGCATAACAAAGTGTTAAAGAATAACAATAAAAATTGTAAAAATCCATTCAATTTTGTATTATTACCATTTTTTCCAAAATGAGTAGGTATTTTCAATAACGTTAACAAATTTATGTTGTCAACTGCCATTTAGAATACCTACTGCGCATAAGCTTTAAATGAAAGGTATTATGAATAGAAACCAATAGTGCGACTCTCAGTTTGCCTGTCAAAATAACTTCAATAAGTTAATAATCATACAAATAGTCAACATTATCACCATCATCATTCTCCTGCCCTTATCACACTCTAAGTGGGGTCGGCACAACATGTTACAAACATGTTGTCACGTGATTTGGCTACGTATTTTACGACCGGCCGCTTGCCTGACGTCAACTTACCCTAGTCGCCTTTTACGACACCTCTGTAAGAAATGAGGGTGGTCTATTCTATGCAGCCGGATACCACACGGCACATACCTTAGTCGCCCCTTACGACACCTCGGTAAGAAATGAGGGTGGTCTATTCTATGCAGCCGGATACTACACGGCACATACCTTAGTCGCCTCTTACGACACCTCGGTAAGAAATGAGGGTGGTCTATTATAGTCAGCACAAATAAAAAAATTGACTACAATAGGCGGTTCTATTAGTGAAGAACGATCTCTTGCAAACAACCTTAGGGCGGTCTAGGTACTTAATATAGTTATGGCCATCTTATAGCAATGGCGAGCTGGCACAAACTGACAACGTAATTAAATTTAATGGTAAGTTCCTTCAAATTAATTAATATACCTAAATATATACTTATTATGACAAAGTCCTAAAAAGCTGTCTCTATGTGTTCGATTTTTTCAAAACGTCCTTTTTTGGATTTTTGAACGGTTTTTACTAAATGGTATTGCAATTCCTACGGAAGGTTTAGGTCAATAATACATTAAGATTTTTTGTGAATTGTGTGCGCCGCGTAAACTAACAGAGACACACTAAAGTAATGTACTAGGGAATTCTAGATCTACTAAAATTCTATAAAAAAGTCTGGGTTAGTATGTCTCTATCTCTTATTGTTAACTCACAATAATTACTTTTATGTTCAAAATTACAATAAAATATACTGGGCGAAGCCGTGGGCATAGCTAGTAAATAATAAAATTACGATACAAGATAGGATGAAAAAGTCCATAATTTAAAATTAATAAGCAAACAGGGATTTACGGAAACTGTTTTTAAAAATAATAATAGTTTTAAAAAATAAAATTAAAAAGCCTTCAAGATATTCTATGAATACCTTTTATTTATTTTTTTTTTACCACTAGCTAGGCGTTACTGTGACTCACTCTGTTTCGAATGTGGCTTCGATCGCCACCAGACATTACAAGAACATCCACTGGATCATTTTAAAGATTGTGTGGAAATGTCAATAAAATCAGTCTAGCCCTTTCGAAGTTTATCAAGGACATGCATAAAAACGTTTTTATATATAAGAAGAAGATTTACAATAAAAGATGAAAAATATAAAATCTTCCTAAGGATTTCATAATTCGTAGTGGTTGTAAGTTGTAACTACAAAGAATTGGAATACAAGTTCAAAATTCCCGCCATAATTTATGTTCATAGAGCATTAAGGAGTCTCACGATATGTCATGTATTAGCACTATTATTTTTGTTTTCTTGGGTTTTGTATTTTATTACATTGTGCAATTAATTGTTTATGAAAAATTTAAATTTTGATAAATCCTGAAATGCAGTGTGAGAACTTTTGTTAATTAGTTATACATAGATATTTTTTACAATATTTGATCACGTGATACGATATACCCTAAGCTTACGTTTTAATTTATCTGTAGTCTGCGTGTTCGCCTATGTTCTTGCCGTCTTGTGGGTTTTCTTCCTGTTTATAATTTTCATGAAAAATAACGGAAAATGCCGCCTAACTGTAAAACTGTGTGTTATTAAGAATCAAAAATTAACTGTTTCAATTATATAAAGTGTTGAACTGTTTTTTATTGTGTATTATGTGTAATAAACTCATTAAGACAAGGATGAAACATACTTTGGCTTTGTAGTAATTAATTAAAGCGGTAAGTGTCATTTAAATTATTATAAATAGAATAAATTGATGTACACTTGGCACTAAATCACCGTGCTTATTTACAAAAATTGCTTTTAGGTGAACATTTGACGATACCATCCTTTCTAATTTGTTATTGTTTATGATTTTCTTTTACCTAATTGCACTTTTGTTTACATTATCTTTGTTGATAAATTCGTGTATTTTAAAGTTGCCTAGACCGATAAATTCAATTTTCAATTAGTTATGGCTACTTTTATAATCTTATCTGGTAACTTATCTTTAAGTGTAGGTACTTCATCCGATCTTTTTTCCTAATTCTAAATTATGTTCAAAACTATCAAGCGAACTACGGTAAATAAAGTTTAGAAAAAACTATTCAAACAAGTTTTTGGGTCATATTTTAGTAGTTTTTCATTTTGTCTATCAATTTCAGATTGGTATTTTTATGTATTTTAATTTTAAAATGTCGCGATCAAAAATCCTCTTACACCTGCTAATTGCCTCATATTATTTAATAACGACATGCATACAATTCGTTTTTCATTTTCTTTTTGTATTATTTTGTTAAGTGTACTTCACTTATTTTACATATATGAAACACTTTAAAATAATACCAATAGCGTATAAATCATTCAAAATTACTGAATTTATGTTTGTATAGTTCTGAAATATAGATTCTGCTAAAAAAACTCTTTCAAAGATGTAAATATCACAAGCATATAAGAAGAAGAATATAGATAAATCTATTCAGTCTTATCAAACCTATTAGCTAAACTCTGTACTGTTTTACTGTTGCCAGGCTACACTCTAGCATATATAACCTAGAAATTAAAAAGTATTACAAATGTACAAAAAAACTTTTTAACTTTTAAAACTTAGGCCATGTCATAGAGCAATAATCAACCTTTCTAATACTACTAGTATTTTTATTAATGTCCCAAATAAAAAGAATATGGACTAATAATACAAGCTAATGTTATGACTACATAAACCCCACTGGTTATAAAATAAATGTCATAACTTTCTTTTTTATAAGTAATCTTCAAGTTAATGAGAAGTATGATAACAATATTTACAATTAAATATTTTGATATATTAGGAAAAAATCCTCAGAATCGAATTTTAATTGTTTGGTCAATTGATTATGACAAAATATTGTATATTAAAACTAAAAAAATTGATTATCATTGTCAAAGTTATTCAGACAAAAATATCATATTAGTAAATTTCAATACAATACAATATTTAGGTTAAATAAGTAGCTAAAAAAAACGACAAATATAATAATATTATATATAGGTGCCATTCATGCATATGTTTGCACACACAAAACATGAAAGTAGTCTAAGTGTTTATTTAAAATCATTAGACAGAGGTTTCCTTGGCCTTTTGAGGTGCTGATAAATATGCTAGACTGAGTAACAACCAAAAATGACAGGAGTTGTAGCTTGTTTGCTAGTAAGCTTTGTAGGAAGGTATCTTTAAATTGACTGGCCTGTTGGCGCAGTTTGCACTGACCCTGCCTTCATCTCCGGGGATCACCGGTTCAATTCCTGCCAAGGATCAACATTTTTTATAAACAATTTGTTGGTTTGTTACCAGTTGTCTGTAACCCATAACAAAAGTATTAAGTTATTTACTTTGGGGCTGTGTGTGTAATTGTCCACTATATTTATTTACTTAAATAATAAGTTCTTTCTTGGAATTTACCTTCATTTGCAGTCTTTATAAAGTCTATTTTAGCATCTTGTTTTTCTTGTTTCTGCTATTCAATATTTATTAAGATTGAGTTTATTATTTTATATATTATATAGCTTGAGTTGCCTTTTTTTCAGCCAGTAAGGATGGAGCATGCCGATTTGGTGGCCGAAATGGCCCAAGTGGAGCATCTTACCACTCAAGAAAGGCTTCACCTGGCTAGAAGGTGAGAAAATATCAAAATTTTGTACTATTTACTTTGCTGTTTTATGATTTAGAACCTAAATAACTTAACCCAATAAAAACAAATGTTTTGTCAAAAATTATGGTTGATATATGTGATATTAAATGTAGGGTATTCAAATAGTTATACACATTTTTATATAGTCTTACTTTTTGTTGCAATTTAAACCTTTTGATGAAAAACAATGTATTATTCTTTATTTCAAATATATGAATATTAACTATGTGAATCCCAAATCCCGAAATATTTATTTTATCAAATTAATTAAAAAAATAGTAAGTATACTTATATTAATTTAAAATAGATTATGGATAACATAGATCCTAATTAATATGCGTACATAAAGTTACATAGTCTAGGTTCTGTGTCATTTACTAGAATTTAAAAAAATGCCACTAAGGAGCAGTATTAATATGACACAATAATTTACATATTTTTATGGTTATATTTCACACCTAATTAAAATTAACATGAACCTTGTAGCATTGTTATTTGTATAATTAAATATGTATAACACATGCATATGTTTATGAGGCACATATCATAGTGCAGGTGTTTATGAATCAGTCTTTAGATTATAGTGTGGTATTGCTAAAGAGAGTATAAATGTTTTTTGTTCTGCTAAGTAACTAGTAAGTACTAGTAGCAGATACTTTTATATATTTTATTTTTAGATTTAGTACTAATTGTTCACACATTGACATTAGTGTTAAAATACTCTTAATTATTTTTATAATTTTTTATCCTATATGGAAGCTTCAATTGTCCTAAATTTCATCAACATTGGTCCAGCTAATTAGACAAATCGTAACAAACAGACAGACAGACTGACTTTCGTATTTATAACTTTGTATAGTATGGATTTCACTGTTATTTCAATCAACTTAAACTTTTTTTTTTCAAATTCAGAATATTCTTCATTCAGAGTATATGACAGACACTCTAGGGCTTTCCTACTATCAGTTTTGTCGATGATATATAGATGGTATTATTATTATTGTATCTGCATTACGTAAGCTTGCAATATTCTTATTTTGTACAAGTATTAGTGATCTCATTAGTACGTGGGTAGGTTTTTAAATTCTAACTTTCAATTTGTATAGTATTTGGAGTGGGAAGTACACTACGGTCACGATAAAACTTACGTTTCATAAATTTGTTCATATATCAATTGTCACACCTTATATTGTAATGTTTCATCATCAATGCAAAGTACAGAAAGCTACTGATAGCGAAGGTACTGAACATTAAATGCAACATCTTATATATAAAACTAGAAATACGTGCGGCTTCGCCCGCGTGAAATTCAGTGTTTAGCATATTATAGTAGCTCGAGTCTCGGCTTAAGACTGACTCTCTGATACCCTACACAGCTTTTATACCTATTCCCCCTCTAAACTACAATCAACACTGGTTTGTTACTACCCTCACTAAAAATTGTTGTAAAACGTCTTCTTTAACTCAATTTACATGAAACCGTTAAGTGCTATTAACCTAAACCCTTCAAAGGAATTGCACTAGTAAAAACCGTACTAAAATCCGTTCAGTAGATTTTGAGAAAATTGGTTACAGACAGACAGGTTTGGAGACTTTATTTTATAATAAATATAGATAGATTCTCGTGTTACAATGTTAGTTACCATACTCCTCGCAAACGGCTTGACCGATTTTTATGAAATTTTATATGCATATTCAGTAGATCTGTTTGTCTACCCCTAACATTTTATCTTTGACAAATAATTAACTTCTTTATAATGTACGCTATTAATTCCGTAAGAATAATTTATATAGCAAAACAATGTTTCCCCGGTCAGCTAGTTTTACTATAAAACAAGTCTCCAAAGCCCTCGAGAGACTTCTCGCGGTACGTAAATCTTATATAGGCGTCTGGGTGCATTGCACCCCCCTTTACCAAAGATTAAGACGGGCCTGCCGATAGTTTCAATTTTACCAATTTTCATCGATGTCGCTCAAGTGGATTAGCCGTAATAGAAAGACTTTCGTATTGTAATAAATATTAGTATGGATTCTTTTGCTTAAGTCAAGTTTCATTTACAAGCTATGTCAAATTTCAATCGCCTATTCTGTCATTGTTTGCGATTTGTGATATATTTTGAGACTGAAATTCGATCAAATGTTAAAGAAAAAACATTGCTAATTGCAAAAACGCATATAAGCGTATATAAGTGCAAATCAGTAAAATCTGTTATCGCATAATCTGCTATAAGAATAAGTGTGAAATTTAATATTTCAAAAAATTCCTTCCATATTTGCAACTCATCCTCAGTCGGTTCAGTTGCGATACCGAGTGAGCATTTGTCAGCAATAGATGATGTTATTATATCTATTTATGCTAATATTGTAAATACGAAAGTCTGTCTGTCTACATCATTTACACGGCCAATACGCTTACCCGAAATTGATCAAATTTAGCACAATTTGAGCTTATACACCGGAGTATATTATATGGTAAAAGTATTCCCATTTTTCTTTCGAGAACAGGGTGCTCAAACGCTTGAGTTGGCGTGAACGAAGTTGCGGGTACCACTTTAATTAAAGTCAAATTATACCATAAATATAAATTTTGCGTAGGTTAATTTTATTGATTGTATTTTAAATACGATAATCTGTTTGTTTGTCCTTCTTCCACGTCCGAACGAAGCAACAAGTCGCTGTTATTTTCGGTTTCTAGATCGTTCAAGGGCTGAAGAATGACGTAGGACTTTCAACTTTGAAAACATGATATTTAAATTAGTCAACCAATCAGTACCCTTGTAAACCTTTGATAACGTATGCACGTTCGACAAAACCACTATTACCTAAAAGCACGAAAAAACTAAAAAGTCCACATTATAACTTAATTAGTAACGATTGTTGGAAACTGTCTACTACTTGGGAACCTAATAAAACATGTAATCACTAGCCCATACAATGGGATCAACTTTGAATAATATTTGAGGTTTGACGTAACGATACCTACTGACAATTCACCCTGTTGAAATTTTGGAATTAATAAAAATGGACCTTATATTTAAGTACCTTATATGAACCATTTAAGCTTTTTCGATAAGACAAATTGTTTCAGAAGTAACTTTATATCGTATATATTTTTAAGTTTACTTCAAAATGCGTATTAAATTAATTTTTAATAAGTATATATTAACTTTACTTCTGAAATTACAAATACAAGTCAAAACAGCTTTTAAAAAACTTTAAAAAATGTCCCTACTGTTAACCATTGAGCAGTTCCCTTATTCGGAGCCAATACTGGCAGTAGCATCATGTCATGGTTATCATAAACAAGTCATAGGAACTAGACCTGTACATATAGTTCAGCTCAATCGGACACCGTGAAATGGGTAAAATTTAATTTGCAAGATTCCACCTTCACATATATACATTGCTAGTTGAATAAAAGCTTGTAAAAATCATTGGATACGTGACGAAAAATCTGTTCATCTATATAAATAAAAATGGATCACTGAAATGTTTGCACGCGCATAACTTCCAAACGACTGCACAAAATCGGATAAATCTTTAATGTGTTCGCTATTCTTAGGAGAAGGTTACTATGAACAAGAATTTCGCGAAATAGAAAAAAAATCACATCTATTTTATACACATTAATTTAAGTCTTAAGATTAATGAACCTAACTATTCGCCGCTGTTAGTATCGCAGGGCGCATCTAGTAGAAGTATAAAATGTCACGTGACCATATTTAACTTTCTCGGTATTGAGTAATTAAGTGACGGTGTGTTTGAGAAATTTAAAAATAAAAAGAGAAATAAAAAAGTCTTGATTAGTACTCATCACGTGATGCCGTGTGGTATCCGGCTGAGTAGAATAGACCACCCTCATTTTCTTACCGAAGTGTCGTTAAAGTCGACTAAGGCAAGTTGATCCACCGTGTGGTGTCCGGTTGAGAAGAATAGACCACCCTCTTTCTTACCGAGGGGTCGTAAAATACGACCTTAGTCGTTTTACGTATTTTTTTTTTAGTATTTTACGACTTTACTTCTATTATACGACTTTAGTCGTATTTTACGACAGGCAGGCGGCCGGTCGTAAAATACGTAACCAAATCATGTGAAAACATGTTGTGCCGACCCCGCTTAGAGTGGGATAAGGGCAGGATTGGTGCTCATCACGTGAGTAGTTCTTAGCCTCGAAAGTATTGAGTATGAATTAGCCTGCAATCATTTAGGAGAGGCTGATTAACGTATTCAAATACTTAAACAGTTAGTCACGACGTATACTCACTTTTTCTCATAAACTTTCACTTAATGCAAGATGTGGGACTGGACAGTTCTCGTAGTATTGTTATGTGTGGTTGCGCAATTTGACTGCATATGGACAAATGTATCGCACCGGCAGAGCGAAAGTAATCAATGAAATATATCGGTAATTATAAATTAGTATTGCTTTGCTTTTTATTGTTAGTGTCTAATACATAACCGGTATTCGATTAAGAAAAAAATACTGTAAAACACGAAATATTTGTTAACTGTTCTTCTATGTGACAGCCGAACGGTAAGACTTTGTGACTTTTCCAGAGAGTCATGAGTTTAAATCGGTCAGGTAGCAATGAGATTTTCTTTAAAATGAAACACGTATGTGTCTTATGATCCTTGCCATTTGCCAGACACTTTTCGGTTAAGGAAAACATTTAGAGTAAACCTGTATTTTTCTGGACAATTCCTAGTATATGTGTAACGTACCCTTCTCAGTAAATAGGGACAGAAGAGGCCTATGCCCAGTTAGTTCTGCGGTATTAACAGGCTATTATAATACCCGGCAAATAATGCACATCGAAGCTTAGAGAGAGAGAAATCGGCTAGATTCTGCTTCATAGAGTGTTGTCTCTATCTCACAGACTGACGAACCCGTGTGAGACGTCACATACTAACTGAGTGACAGTGACAGCGCTCTACAAAACCGAACTGGCCGGCTGTTTCGTTCTAAACATCGATGTGCATTATTTAATGCCGGGTACACATTGTTGTATGTTTCTTGAGAATGAAATTAAATATATATATATATATTAGTATATTTGAGACTATATTTGAGTGGATCTAAGGAACTAAGATTTAAGGAGTCGGGACTCCTCCCTCTAAAAAAGGGAGAGGAGGCTCAGCTGTAAAATAGTAATAGATACTTCATTCCTTCCTATTTTACAGCTGAGTTGTATGCATAAAGTAAAAAATATACATTAAGAGACATAACAAGACTATTGTTTGTTTGAAGAAATGTTTACCCAAGTCCTTGTTAACGAGTTTCAGTCTCACAGGATGACGCTGTCTAAATTTCACGCTTTTTGCTCTGTTGGTTTAGGCGGCGCGGTGATGCCGTCCTTTGAATAGATTAGCAGTCATCCGCGGCTACAGTGCGTGGGAATGTAAAATAATAGGGTTCGTTCAAAGTTTGTACATGCGTTTCTACGTGTGTCTTGTTACATGCATACCTACATGTTTCATGAAATATAAATACATGGGACACTTACACACACGGTCGTCCATCCCCAAAGTAAATTACTTAATACTTGTGTTATAGGTGACGGACAACTGGTAGATACACTACATATATAATTTTAAATACATACTTAAATACTACATACTTAAATAATACACCCAAGCTCAAAGAACCAACAAATTGTTTATAAAAAATATTGGCCCTCGGCGGTAATCGAACCCGCGACCCGCGGAGCTGAAGATAGGGTCACCACCTGTTGCGCCAACGGGCCAGTCAGTCGGCTCCGTCTTAAAGAATGTACCTTTATGTGTATTATCGCATTATTACAATGCGCAGTTAGCCCGAATAGCTTTTAACACGTCGCAGGCGGGACGGGCGAGGGCAAAAGCATCGTCGAGGTTGTGAAAGGCGATTGCATTTTTTTACTCATAACGTAATTGTTAGCTGAAAAGTGCTGAACCAATCACCAATGAAAAAATTAATACAATTGTTGCTATCCGAAAATTTGAGATTTCTTTTATGTCGTGGTATTTTTTGCCTATTTCTCTTATTTGTTTAAATGTTTAATGTGTAGAAATTTGTAAACGACATAATTGTAATCAAAAGGCGGTTCACGCAAAAAGTTGAAACAAAAAATTGATATAGAAAGTATAAGAAATATTTTTGACAATTTGTCCGCATCATTTGTATGAGACTAGTTCAGGAGATATTTGGGTTTTAGGGGTAAGAATGCAATTTCTCTTGTCTTCATTGTTTTTTTTGTTATTAAAAAGTCAATACACGTTGACCGCGTTTTCGCCCGATAGCAACTGATGCAGTTTAAGATATATATATTTTTTTAACTACCCAGACTTTAATATTTGGGTCGACCAAGGATGTGGAAAACATAACTTCGTAAGTTTTCGTTTTTTTTTACGAATTCTTTACAACTCAAATTTTTCTAAATATTCTAACACTATAAATAGTAAATAACCCGCATGACTTACATGAAATATACACATATTAAATAGATCAATTAAATTTATCCACTAAACAGAAAAAAACATCAACGCAAGCCAAACAACGTCTTTAAATTACAATTTTGACTTGACTATGACACGTCGTGAATAAAAAGCTCTGATAGGTTGATAATAGACGGCGTTTTTCAATGTCTTCCTATTCCTGTTGAATTAACATGATTTCTATAGCCTATATATTACCCCGGTATATAAGTAATAACTACGCCAAATTTCACCGATATCGGTTAAGCGTGAAAACGTAACAGATAGATAGACTTTCGCTTTTATAATATTAGTAAGGATATCAACTACATAAATTTACGATGTATGGCTTGTAAATATCGTTAATTGTGCGCATTCAATTGGAAATATTTAACGACAAGTTTCAATAACATTGACTTTGTATAACGTCTTGCATCATTGAATATAGTATAAAAAAGTCAAATCGTATTATAACAATCGTGTACCTTTTTATAATTAAGAAATCAGTATTACGGAAGTTGTGGAATGCTGAAATTAAATTGTCGCTTTCCTGAGACCTATTTAAATATATCTTCGATGTATCTATTATATACAATACAAGCTCTTACGCGCAACTGCGTCCACTTGTAGCGTGATGAAAAGTCACCTATAACATTTCATTTAAAATAAACAGAAACAGCCGCTCTCCCATAAAAGTTCTCCCTTATACAAATATTGCGCAGTACTCGGCACTTGTAATCTATTTTAAGCCGCATCATTACTATCAATTGGACGTTATTATTGTTATTATAAAAGAAGATCTCCCTCCGCGTCTGTGTGTTCATGATTGTCTCAAAGAATACTGAATAAATCTTCATGGGGTTGAAAGTATGAGGATCATTATCCATAATGTTGCATAACGTCAAGTTCCGTATTAGTTTTCGACGTAAAAGCTGCTTAATCCATTGATATAACAAAACAATATATGTCGGGATTATGAATCTTTTGTTGGCGTACAGAATTTTCCGCTATATGTATCGTTTAAAACCTTTAATGCTGCCATACCCGTTCTAACTTCTAATTCAAATTCAAAATATTCTTTATTCAAGTAAACTTGTAAACAAGTGCTTTTGAATCTTCAACTATACTGCTGATTCGGAAAGCTGTCCTACTGAGAAGAACAAGAAACTAGAGCTCTTTAAAGAAAAGATTCTTATAACTAGTTACATTTTGTTATTTCTATCTCGTACACGGTTGAAAAATAGCTACCAGTAAATCCACGCATTCTTATCATCTATGTAATCTTCAACAGTACATGCTGCCTGTTTAGCCTCCTTCCAAAGTTGACAGGTAAAATGCAGAAATTGGCAAACTATATAGACTATTCCTTATCATCTGAAGTACGTTAGTTACTTTAAGCATTTTATACTTGAAATCAGATCCCATGCAACATTTCTTTACATCATTTGATTTATACGAATATCTTTGGTGTTAGTGGAAAATGAAAGCGCTTGAAAATTAACGAACTCACTCACTCTCACTTTGGGCATAATATGTTCAGATACCGGTATAAAACCGGGCGGGTTGTATAATATATAATATACTGTGTGTTTGTACTTTAATCCTCCTATCAAAAATCAATGACTTTTTGGTGTGGTAACAGTAGAATTTCTGGAATGTAAGTAACATTATTTGAAGTCGATCAAACGATTTCGTGGGCAGAAGCTAGGTATTATACAAGTTTTTTATTTATACTAATTTTAATTATACTGAATCACAGTTTTATAAAAACTAGTTTTCTTTTATTAGTTGCGGAGGCTGTGTCCGTGACAACCGCTCCTAAGTTTAAGCACTAGCCAAGACGCTGTGCTTTATTTTATAACAACCTACGGTACTCGTTAAGCCGGTCAATCAACTATCAATTATACTTTACGAATACATTGTATAAGTACACTATATTGAGACTCTCGGCTAATTAGAGAAATTTCGAATACTAACTGACCTACTTTTTATAGCTTAAACGCGTTTTTTGTTCAATTTCTTTGAGGCGTTTGTTAAAAACACGAAGTAAATAGTTTATCTATAGTGTATTGTTATCAATTGAGATGTCACTCGTAGATAAATTTGACGTATCGAAGCCGCTCGGCCGAAACACGTTTCCTTCATATTGTAACATTCAGGTGTTAAGATAGGAGTAGGGTTGCGTGTAAAGACAACTCCTTTAAGTTGAAAATTATATAAAAATAATAATAAAATGCTTTTGCTATAATCCGCGATAATTGCGGATTATAACGAAATAATTTTATTATTACTTTTGTATTATAATAGGGTTGCGTGTAAAGACAACTGCTTTAAGTTGAAAATTATATAAAAATAATAATAAAATGCTTTTGCGATATAATTTTATTATTAATTTTGTATTATGGGTCTCCGTAAAGTAACGCCTCACTCTATATATTATGTGATGTGTTATATTTGCATTTAATGTTATATTTACTCGATTGGAGTTTATCACTATACATATTAAGTTTTTTTTTAAGTTTTGCATATTTTTTTCAAATATGATGATAATTGTCGCTATTTGAAAACGTCATGCCGTCTTAGAGCTTCGGAATCCGTTGAATTCGTTAAAATACAACAAAATGTTCGTATATTCCTTCCTTATAGATTTATAGAATGCGAAATATTATAAAAAATAAAGCTATTAAAGGGGGCTACAATATCAATCCTTACCACAAGTTACAATTTAACTCAAGAATTATATCTTTAACATTATGATAATTCGTTATACATTATAATTTACATCTACATATTAGGATTTATCGCTAAATAAAACTAAAGTGCATGAAATATTGTTTAATTAATTAAATCGCCTGTAGATTGATAATAATGTAAAGTATAGCTGATTGTTTTATCAATATTAAATCGATTGTCGATATTATCTGTATATGTTTACTTTACTTAAAATCTTGTGATAAAACGAAATTAGGCGAAACGTGATGGTCCTCCATTTGTTGTCTCCTCCAAATCATATATTTTTATGTTCACTTTTATTATCCCCAAAGCGTGGTCGCGATCAAATACATATTAGGAATAATGGTACACTTATTTCTTATTAAGGAAGAAAATCCATATAGAATTATAGCGTTATATCTTAGTATGTTTGATCCTTCTGATGAGAGAAATATGGTAGAAAGCAACCCTAGATTTCAGCGATAGATTCCACTGGGAAAATTTACAGCTGTTGCACACGCGAGTAACGTGCAAAACGAAAACTTGTTACCATAGTTCAGACTGTCGGTCGCATTATATTAAGAATTGTAAACATTATTATATAATACTAAACTGCTCAGACATCAGGTACTTGCTCAGAGTCTGAAAGCATAAACTTTCGGCTTTCTGTTCTACGTATATTAAATGGAATAACAAATGCCGTGTGGTATCCGGCTTAGTTGAATAGAGCACCTTCATTTCTTACCGAGGTGTCGTAAAACTGTGTCGACTAAGGTAACCCTTTTCCTTACCTAGGGGTTGGTCGTAAAATACGTTGCCAAATCATGTGACATGATTGTAACATGTTGTGTGTGAATGGGATAAGGGCAGGAGGACGATGTTGATAAATTAAATGAAACATTCTTGCTTATATAATAAATGCAAATTCTGTCTGTTACGCTTTCACGGCTAATAAACTGAACCGATAATGATAAACGCGAAGATAAATCACACACTGTGGTGTATGATTTAAAAAAACTTTTTTGGGAAGAGGGTCAATATACATATTACATTATTGGAGATACTAACGCGTAAGTTGGCGCGAAGTCGCTGGTAATACTGATATACCATAAAGTGTTTTTTTTTTAAATTCTTTTATTACAGTGACCCTGCTTTCAGCACCGTAGGTCAACTCTTTTTTTCCCCGCCGCGGGTTTACATTTTCTATAAGTCATTTGTTCTTCGACTTTGGGTGTATATATGCGTTTAAGTATTTATTTAACAAAAATGTATATGTACCTTTTTACCCATAACACGATACTATTCAGTTACCTTGGACATGGACGACCGTGTATGTAAATATAATATAATATTTGTTTATTTATTTATTACTGGAAATATATAGCGTATATTTAAATCCCAATAATCATCGCCTGGCGAAATTGGCGGATAAGTGTCATTCGGTAAATATCTCAGTATGTGCAATAACAATGCCGACTGCTGTTTACCGTCCTTGTTTGTTTTACGTCAACAAATTTGTAAGAAAGCTTAAATTCACTTCGGTTTCCTTATCGATGTCTGTTTTTAACGAATTGAATAATAATTGATATTATTACTAGCAATATAAGTTAATACAATGGTAGTCTCATACTAAAAAACTTACGTAACAAGAGAGTAGCAATCGTCAATTGGAATCTTAAAAAAATGCGCAAAAACATGTTTGTTAATTTCAAAAAATGTTGATTCTACAGACTTAGTGAAATGAAAACCTGTGTTTCGGCGCTACGAGTTCAAAGTCAGTTCAGAAAATCATATCATATATTCTATCTAGTTCCGGGTCCTAATATATCTATTCTATACTAATATTAAAATGAGGAAAGATTTATATGTTTGTTTGTTTGTTTGTTTGTTTGTTTGTATGTATGTTTGTTACCTTTTCACGCAAAAACTACTGGACCAATTTCAAAAATTCTTTCACCATTGGAAAGCTGCTTTTTCACTGAGCAACATAGGCTATATGGTATTTTCAAAAAAAATAGGGATCCCTAATAAAATTGTAATAAGATGAGAAAAATTTAGTCGTAAACATCTTTCATCGCGTGCGCTGCGGAAACTATTGATGATAGAATAAAAAAATGTTCTACAGTATTATAGAACGTATCAATATCCACAAAAAAGTCAGCTATACCATATGTCTAACTATTATAGTTATGCCAATATAACTACTTTGTAAATGTTGGTAAAAGTGCCGACAATAATCAAACCATTTTATTCATATCTTTGTATTAATCCTTATCCCATTAAATCATACTTTATTAATAACTTTTTCTATACCTGTAAAATACTCTTTGAATTATTAAAATCCGACATCTCAATCAAAAGATATTACGAATTAAAGATTGTAAATCGAAAGAAAATAATGCCATAACAAATTCATTGTAGCGACCGTAATAGCAGGGCCTGCACTTGGTGAGTTAAGTCTTATTCCAAGAATACTAATGATATCCATTTTTAATAATTGAAGAATCTACAAAATAAATCTATAGTCCGACTTCGTAGACTTTCCACTACCACGAGATCTATATGGACGCGGGTGAAACCGCGGGGCTTTGCTAGTATTATATTGATACCCAGAACCGATAATAGTAAATCGCAAGCTTCGGTTGCGGGGCGAAACGATTGTTGAGTTTGTGATAGTGAACGTGTGTAGTGCTCGTGTATTGCGGTGGCAGTGGTGGTGGTTTCTGCATTTGTTTTAGCGAATGCTGCATGTTTCAGGTATGAAAAAGAATAGTCCACTCTACATTTAGCATTATATATATTTCCTGTATACTTTATCGCGGATTATAGCAAAATAATTTTACTATTACTTTTGTATTAAAGATTTCCGCAAAGTAACGCCTAATTATATAAATTATCCAGAACCGGCGTGAATTGAATTTTAATAGCTTTTAAGTATCATTGCGAATTTTTTTTTCATTTGTTTTTGTCATTTAACTGAGTTTTGACTGTGATATACTTATTTGATCACATATTCGCAGATATGACCTCGTTTTGGACTTCAGTTATCCGTATGATATAAAGTGAAACCGTTTTCACTTTTTACGATTGCATGCCAGAGAACTGTTAGGCTGAATGGGATTAAGCGTAAAGGCTACAAGGAAATTGATACAGTCTTAACAGCTGTCCGCGCCACAGAGATTCAGCGAATGTGAACACGTCTGTGCTTACATTGTTGGACTTAAGTGTGCAGAACTGTGCAGCACAGTGTGCGGCACAAATGTTTCATCAAGAAACATTAACAAATTGTGCGCGAATTTTTTTTTTTTACTTTTATTCTAGAAATGTTCGCGCACATCTATGCACATTTGTGCGCGTACACTTGAAACAGTGGACTCGCGTCGACGCGTACGCACTCGTTGTTCACGAACTCAGTTTTGCTTCCGCTACCGGAACGAACGTTTGTACGCCCACATCTTTAATAAGTAGTGGAGGAATGAAAAAAATATTAAAAATAATTTTATATAAAATGTCCAAAAATATATTTAAAATTTGAATATAATTAATAAGTGGAATAATAATAATAAAGATTATAAAATATTTCTAAGTGAACATGTTCGCGCACGTGTGTGCTTCACTGTGCTCTTACACAAGAAACACACATTGCCGGTGGAGGCAGAAGCTAAACGCGATGTCAGCTTAGTACGTGCAGTGCGAGAACTTTGTACGCAATCTTTGTAAACAAATTTTGGCATACTATTTTGGTGGAATCCTACCTTTACTACAGGCGCAAAACTACCGTTAATGTTTTGAATGTTTAATAACTTTTTATTAAAAGTCAATTATTATGATTTTGTTATAAAGTACATTAATGATATGATTAATTCAAAGAAATACGTAAATAAGCTAGCGATCATACCACAGTTAAAACGAAAAGGTATGCAAAATACGCAAGTAGTGTCCTAGAAAGAGCACGAATGTGTGAACCACTTGCGGGATTTAATTTTTCATATTGAAGCCAAAAATATATTTAATAACAATGAAAATTAACCATTGAATAAAAAAAATGTAAAAACTCAAAAAAGCGATATTTTTTCGCCACTACTTTTTAAGTGAAAGCCTTAGATTTGCGACTTAAACCCTGCGTCAGCATTGACAGGTTTATTTTTAAAAACTTATGTGCTTGTACGTATCTAAAATATACTATATTATGCAGTGCTATACGTTGGATGAAGAAAAATATGCCGAGGATATCAGTATGATATCGTCTTAATGATGCATTTATATATCTTGCGTACTACTCTTTCTTCAACGAATAAGAGATACTTTTACCTAGTGTGAGACATCCATAGAGTTGTTATACTAGAGTAAGAATACCAGCTTAAGATGTGCAATATTACAAGAACGTGAAAGCAACTGAGACTGTATCTATCTGTCTCTCTTTTTTATGTGTGATTAGACAAAAATAAGTGTACGAGTTTCATCTTTTCTCTCAGTATTTATTGTGACACCACTTACAGTCCTGTCTATGCCTAGTCTAATAAGTCTAAGGCTCTATTTATATATGAGCTATGAAAAAGTTAAGAACAGATTATTAATTTAGTAAAATTGATATTGAATCTTAGGTAAAATTTATATTTACTGCGTGTTATGCCTTTTTTCTCTTGAATTACAAATCTTCTGAAATTAGTTTTATTCGTGTTGCACTTTGGTTTATGTTAAAGTAATAATAATAGAATGTTTATAAAAATGTGACTTGTCTCACTATATGTACCTATATAAATTAATTTGGTTTGACCTTTCATTTACGGCTAAAAGTTATTTTGTAACGTTCCAAATTTGAAAGAAAAAGAGAGATGACCGTGGCTTTTAACATATTAGGTTTTAATACAGTTCAGCAGGCCTACCATGATCTCTTATTGCGACTTAATTGAAGACGTAAACGACGACCGCGAACCGCTTTCTTTTCGTACCATGAAGTGTGAATTGCATTGGGGTCGTAATGTTTGAAAAGGATAACGTTAAATGACCTATAGATAACTCTGTCTCTTTTACTCACATGTTCTTAGGACGAATTCCGAATGCTCATTCGGCAACGATTTAAAGTGTGCGTCTTTAAGACGTCTGGAATGAAAAAGCAAAACAATTTCGTTTACGTCTTCAATTGAGTCGCAATAAGAGTTCATGGTAGGCCTGCTGGTATAATGTGTTATGACTTTGATTTTTGGTTTGGGAGGATTGCATATGTCCCAAACAAATTATTTATTGCTAATAGTCGCAACAGAGCAAAAGCTTATGATCTGAGTATAAATACATTATAGAATAATAAACACATCCAAAAGTATATGCATACTAGATGTGTCAGCGGCTTCGCCCGTGCAGAAATCGGCATGTCACAATTTTTTTCTAGAATTCTAATTTTAAACATAAAGTAGTTATTGTGAGTTAACCATGAGAGAAAGAGACGTGCTATCGCGGACTTTTTTTGTATTTTTATAGATCTACAATTCTCTAGTTATTTTTTACATTACTTTAGCGTATCTCTGCTGGTTTACGCGGCGCACGCGACTAAGGCTCCCAGCAAGCATGTTCTTTAACAACTGCGCGATCTCTTCAACACAATTTACATATTAACGATATATACTATTTATCTAAACCATCTGGAAGACCATCTGTACTATTTTTTGGTGAAAACCGTACAAAAATCCGTTAAGTAGATTTTTGAAAAAATCGTTTACATACAGACAGACAGCTAATTGGGACTTTGTTATTTAATAAGTATAGATGTAACGTTTCTAAAAAGTGTAAGACATTTTAGTGTCCACAAAAATATATTACCAAACTAAGCTAAAGTCGAAGAAACTGGATCATAGCTGCTGAGGTTTTCGATCTGAATTTTCCTGAAATACACTAGTATTTCAGGAAAATTCAGATGTCGTAGACGTACTAAGCTGACATAAGATATGACTACATACATGCCCAGCGTCAGTAAAGTTTTTAAATAAAATAAAATGTAAATTTGTCTTTTGTTAACTATCAACTTTACTACTATGCCATATTACAGCCAACCAACATATCAAGTTATCTCTTGATGGCTGTATGTCTTTGTCTCCTTGGTTTAGATCAGTGTGTGGATAATAAAAAAAAGTGAAATAAAAATGTATCACACTATTTGATTGTTTCCAAGCGATTTAATATCTTTATTAACCTCAACTTAGTAATTTCCATAACCGAGGTCGAGCACGTGTTACGTCAGCGAATGTCATGTCATATTATAGTTCTTGAATGTTTAGGTATCTACGTATTTGGGACAGATGTCTTTTAGAACCGGCTAACAAATTACTAATTTAATAATGTTATTAAATACATGCAATGAATTCTGCAAATTGTATACAGTTATTTTCTTTACATGTTATCAGAAAAATTAAAGACAATTTTTTTATACTACATTGCTTTAAAATTTTATGCATGTAGTAAGATAAAATGCAATATTAACAAATTAAAAAAAGTGCGCTTGCCCGTAATTAGTTTTCACTGAACAAAATTTTATGATAACAGTATTGGCGGTATCCTCAAAGCCGTCCGTTGCGTTTAAGCCGTTTCAGTGACCGGCTTAAACGTAACAATCTGCGAAGCTAATTTCTACGCTCCACTCCTCGTATTTTGCATCCTCGGCGGTGCTTCGGCGCCCGTCGGTCCTTCCCATGACGCTTGAAAATCCATTAAGGGCTAGATATCTGAGTCTAATATCTGAGTGCACGTCATATTCGACAATTGTGTTATATATTGATAGGGGTCCATTTATAGTCGCCATTGAAATTCAATGAACTTTTTCTAAACCAAAACACACACACACACAAATAATTTCCAGCAACTTTGCAATAATTTACTTAATTCACATAATTATGTCTTATTTTTTGCGTACAATACTTAGAAATTACAGCACATTATATATATATATATATATATATATATATATATATATATATATATATACGAGATATATTACACTTTTCGTACTCCTGTATACCAGTATGATAATGTGGATAAAACATGTCAATGTGTCGTTACCATTGATCTTTCAAATTAACGCAAATAACTTACCACCATACGAAGTAGTATTCAAATTTATAAAACGTGATTTTATGAATCATAATATAATAAAAGTTTATCACGTAATAATCCTCTAATAGCTATATTTTTGGAATCTATTTAGAGTTTTAAATTGGTCTATATATAAAAATATCTCTGATTAGCATCATTTTTCATGGGTGCACACGATATTTAAAGAATAACTTAGCCATGATATGGCATTAGATGCTAAAAGGTATATCACGAAGTTGACAAATAAATATACGTGATCAAAAGGACACGAGGATAAGAAATCCTCGTGTTCTGACTAGTTTCACAAAGGTAATCGTGTAGGTCGATTCTGACAAAACAGCGTAATAAAGTTGTCATACAAATGTTACACTTTGTGCGTAGTGTGTTGTAAGTGCTCCACTTTTCTAGATATATAAGATTTAATGATACTGTCGTATCCCGGACACATTGGCACAGCAGTGTCCCCGCTCTGCGTAACCGGTTCCGTCTGGTGTGACACGTTCGTATGTATGCTTGTGGCTTGCGGCTTGGCATGCGTATGGCTTGTGATATTTAAAGCACAAACATGAAATAAGTAATGCATTTTGTACCGCACTCCATTTTCCGGCGATTGGTATTCAGAGATTTTTTAGGTCTTCGGTATCAATGCTTTAAAACTCCTAAAGTACATTAAAAAAATATATTTCTCGTTATTCATTTATTTATTCAGATCTTCAACAGCATTACACGGTAAATCATCCAACATATATCCCATAAAGCTTAAATTAAATTTGTAGTACAAATATATAACACATCATTCTTAAGGCGCTGAACAGAGCTGGCGTAAATTCAGATTTCGGCATATAAGCCACGCCCACAATTTCTGCGACGGCGTAGCGACAAAATTAATTTTTTAACACCCATTGTAGGTGTACACTATTTTATCCAAACTTTTTTTGTACAATTTATTTAAAAAACTTATGTCTAATTAATCTTATAAAACTAAGTATGCTGAAACTATAACTAAACACCTAAAAAAGGACATTATCAACAAGGAATAGTCACAAAAGGCGGCAGCTAGCGACACACGTCCGTATAGCAGCGCGCCTCAGCGATCACTGTCTATATTCATAGATGTAAAAGAGAAGCGAGACGATGGCTCGTTTCAGTTTTGCTATTTTCTAAAAAATATTTAATTTGAATGAAATATCTTAATTAATTCAAAATTTAAATCTTACATTCTCTTTATATTATAATGATTTATTAGTCTTATTAATTTTACCAATTTTTGTTGATAAATATTAGAGATATTTACGATCAAAGTAAAAATCAGAGGTCTATTTACCAATTTTTTTTATCGAAAAAAAGTATCGTAATCATGTTTTGAAATCTTACATTCTCTCTGAGATATGATGTATATTAACATATATTTTTCTTTTAATCGTCATCCCTATAGCTTTTGTTAAAAACGTGTTTAAAGTCAGCCTATTTGGCTCTGTTCAGCGCCTTAATTACAATGCCAAAATTATAAACCTAAAAATAAACACTAGAGAATGAAGAAAACAAAAAAAACAACATTAACTCAACTATTAATAACTATGAAATTAAAATTGTAGTACATTTTTTCATAAACGATGAAAGCCCATCGCAGCCAATTGTCGATGACAATGTGTCCTTTGTGCAGCTATTATATAAGCACGAGATATATTTTTATCACAGAATACCGTTTCCTTTTAGCCATTATTATTTAATTTACTACAATTTATATTTCTTATAAAGTATTTAAGTATATAAGGCTTAATAATCATTTAGATACATCGTTTTATCTCATATGTTTTTCTTCAGATTAGGTCGATTTAATTTATTTTTATTGTATCTGAAGTGAAAATATTAAGCAGGGAAAATAATTTAGGTTAAGAATGAAATATACAAAGCATAACGCATAAATTAATTTATTATGACTATCTGTAGGTAAACCGGCTGACGTTAGATTAGACTCTTATCGCCTAAATTTAAAACAGGCTATGTTAAAATAATTTGCATGCATTATGCAGTGAAGAGCCGTGATAGTCCATGGAGTATGTCTCTCACCAGGTGGTTACAAGTTTAAATCCCGTGCTACCTCTGCAATAAAAAAAAATATATTTCATCAACAAAGTTACAAATGTCCAAGTATTGGTAGAGCCTTCTTTTAAGCATGGATATACTTGTGACAGAAGACTCCGCTCTTTCATCATATTATCTATACTATACATTTGTCGTATAAGACGATGAATGTGCTTGATTGTGTATACGTGTGCGTGTTTTTGTGTGTTTGTGTGTGTATGAGTTTAATTCTTATTTGAGTTTATCTAATTTATTTACTGTCAATTTTATAATATCAATTATTTACTAATTTATCACGCGCTTTTGGGTGAAGGAAGACATCGTGAAGAAACCTGAATATATTTAGAAATAATTGCAAAATGAATAATAACTCGTCTCCACAATTTATGATTGAGGAATTCGACATCATACAGAGCTATACTAATGCCTAGCCATATGCAAATACATTTTTTATTGATTTAAGGCAGGAAGCTAACGATATCTAATATTAATTTAAAGTATTGGTTTATAACTAGACTATATATGTTTGAAAAACATATGTTTTTGGATTTAAACTATTATGAGTAGTATTCAAAGTTTATGAATAGAAACCAGCTATAGTCACGTATATATCGCAGCGATAAAGCCTTATAAAGACCTTATGAATAAGGACCCCGGATGGACTCGAAACTAGTCGACCTAACCCGATAGAATAAGACGTGCAAGTAGCCGGTTTCTATACATAAAGTATTAAACATATGTTTGATTCGCATAAGATATTTACCGTTTACGCGTACAGTTGGCCTTGTACTGTGCCTACGTAATTATCGCCAAAAGCAATAAACGTCGCCCATACGCCACCGAACAAACATCACCAAAACAAATGTTTTCATTGCCTCAATTGTAATTGATGGAAATTATGTCAATTTACGTCAGTATGAAACAGTAGACAGAGAATAAAACATACAGTTATTTTACTAGAGTAGGGGGAACCAGCGTCAAATGTTACCATCATTCTCCTGCCCTTATCCCACTCTAAGTGAGGTCGGAACAACATGTTACAAACATGTTGTCATATGATGTGGCTACATATTTTATGACCGGCCGCCTGCCTGACGTCAACTTACCTTAGTCGCCTTTTATGACACCTCGGTAAGAAATGAGGGTGGTCTATTCTATGCAGCCGGATACCACACGGCACATACCTTAGTCGCCTCTTACGACACCTCGGTAAGTAAGGAGGGTGGTCTATTCTATTCTGCTGGATACCACACGGCTACAGCGTAAAATTTTATCATCAACAATAAAGAGAAAAACAAATGCGACTTATTATCTGTCTCCATTTTTTATGTGTGATTAGACGAAGATAAGTATATGAGTTAATCTAGTCTTCCCTCTCTTTGTTTGTTGCGACACTTTCACTGACAGGTTATGACTATCCTACTCTAGAATAATAACTCTATGGTAACTTTACATGCCACCCGAAAAAAATATTTGTGATAGAACTCTTGTTTTTACATATATACAACTAGTAGTACCCGCGACTTCGTTCGCGTCAACTTAAGCGTTTAAATACCCTCAATAATGCAATATGTTGTATATGAAAGAAAAACGAGAATTTTATGTATCCTTTATGATACTCCGATGTTATGCAAGATTTAAAAATATATATGTACAGCGGATTAGCTGTGAAAGCGTAATATACAAAAAGACAGAATTACATATTTATAAAATGTCAGCTGTCCAAATAAAATGCTTCAAACAGAATTCAACAGTTTAAAAAATGCTCCGATCGCCATCAAACTCAACACGACTATCCGCTAGGTCACTGTAAAGATTATCTGAGGATTTGATCAAAATCAGTCTAGCCGTTTTGAAGTCTGTATATAGACATTTGTTTTTAAATGTATAATTTGGCATAGATATCATTTTCCTTTAGGCGGTAATACGCATATATAACGTTTACATTTTTTTAAAGCTTTTATTGAACTTGCTGTATATATGTATGTGAAGGTTGAATTTTGCAAGTTAAATTTGACCTACTTCCCTTTGTCTGATTGAGCTAAAATTTTACATACTGGTCCAGTCTCGATGACAATACAATGTTATCTTATCATACGATAAGTATAACCTGATGAAATCTGAAGAAAAAAACCTGGCTGCTGCCAGGATTGGCTCCAGATTTTTTTTAATACGATAAGGCAAGCGCCTGGCTGCGATCTCGCCTGCTGGAAAGCGAAAGATGCAGCCTAAGGTTGACCGCGCTTGCCAATGAAGTTCCTTAAATGAAGTACGCTTTTTTTTAATTTAGCTAAATCGTAGGAGTCCGGGAAGATATATAAAGTAGCGGCCTGTTACAATTCCACTGCTGGGAATAGGCCTCCTCTCTCCGTTTCTGGAGAGAAGGGTTGGAGCTAAGACCTACCACGCTGCTCCAATGCGGATTGGTAGGTTACACATATCTCCAGAATTCTCTAGAGATATGCAGGTTTCCTTACGATGTTTCCCTTCACCGAAAAGCGTGTGATAAATTGCAATTATCCATCAGACACATGAGTTTTAATATAAAAACTCATTGGTGCCTGCCCGGGTTTGAACTCGTCTATAGAGAGTCGCACGGTCTCACCACTGGTCTATCTCAGCTATTAAAAGAAGAACATATGCGGGAAGGGAATTCCACGCCTTGGGTGTACGCATGAGGAAATGTGAGCCGAACCGTTTTGTGCGAATTTTTGGAACATTTATTTTTATTAGGGTGGAGCCCTTCACGGTGTCTTAGGGAATAAGGGAACTCCTCAGCGGTTTCCAGTACGGACATGAAATAAGCTTTTTAACTTGACTTGTTGTTATTCAATTTTGTTAACGACAGTCTTATCTACTAATATATTCTCATTTTACAGGCGCCGCATGCAGCAGCTGAAACTATGGCAGCAAAGGGAAAAAGAGTGGGCGAGGACGAGGGCGAAACGGGAAAAGAGCAACAAGCGAAGTATATATTTTAGCGATAGCGTCATGCTGCTCGAAGCTGCCGCGAGGAATGACATCGACGAAGGTGAAAACTATATTATTATCACAGAACCTTAGAAAACTGACGAGAGTATCGTAGCGTTTGCCGTGTGGTATCCTGCTGAGTAGAATAGACCGCCCTAATTTCGTACCGAGGTGTCGTAAAAGGCGACTAAGGTAAGTCGAACCGCCGCGTGGTATCCGGTTGAGTAGAATAGACCGCTAAAATTTCTTACCGAGGTGTCGTAAAAGGCGACTTAGGTAAGTTGACGCCAGGCAGGCGGCCGATCGCAACATACGTAGCCAAATCATGTGATAACATGTCTGTAACATCTTTTGCCGACCCCACATAGAGTGGGATAAGGGCAGGAGATAATTTTTATATGAAATTCTCGTGTCACAATGTTGGTATGATAACCAACTCCTCCGCAACGGCTTGACCGATTTTTATGAAATTTTATATATATTGAGTTGGTCTTAGAGTCTACTATCTATTTTTCTACCCTTAAGTGATTACATGTTTTGATTTTTTGGGCTTTTTTTTATTTTTATATAATGCACACTAGACATTGCGTAGATATAATTTATAAGTCAAAAGAACGTTTGCCGGGTGAGATAGTAACTTGATAAAATAGTAATTCTAATTAATTAATTTATTTAGCATTAAATCGTAAAAAAAGTTAAAAAAAATTCTTAATATAGGTAGAATATGATTCATGAACGAAAATGTTAGTATTAATCGTAAATGAGAGTCTCACAACAAATAATGAGAGGGAAGGTGAATTATACTGATATACTTGTCTTTGTCTAAACGCACATAAAAAGGAGAGACGGATAATAAGTCTCGTTTGCTTACTCTTTATTGTCGTTGGACACATTTAACACTGGCACTCCTACTCTATTATTACTCTATGGAAATAAGTTTGTGGTGTTCGATATTCGATATCACCCTATCCGAAGAACAAAGTCACATCTCCCATATATAAGCAAAGGAAATGTGACTTTATTCTTCGGATAGGGTGATATCGAATATCGAATCATCATGCGACGTCTTGTGTCTATTTTTTTCATATACGAAATGCTTCCCATGCTTTCTTCAAAGTAATATAACATCTTCTATATTTAAAATTATTTTTTACTTTTTTAGATCTATGCTCTTTAAAATGTTTTTTTAAAACTATTTTTATTAACTATAGCGAACTAGTATAATGAGCTATCAAACTATAAATTCCTAATTAGTATCATTTGCGTTATAAATCTTACAGCGAATGTAGATTAGTGCAAAGATTATGTTTATAGCTTTGCATTACGTAGATGATGTCATGGCTTGTAAATATATCTAATAAAATTGTATATTATCACGAAAGGAAAATCGAATATTGTTTAGTGTGTTTATTTTATCTTCGTATCGCGAATAAAAAAAGTTTATGTTTGGTCGATATTTTGTCTTGGTGATAACGAATCTGATCGTTCAATATAACATTTTTTGATAACTTATCACAATATTCTTTGAGATGAGACAGAGTAGTCATTATTGGGCAGATATGTAGCATTTTGGATTCGGTAGATTTTAGCTATAATTGCCAATATTCATTAGTGTCGCAAAAGATTTTGATATCCCGTCATTGTTTCATTTGTCGTCCTCAAAAACTTTTTATTCTTGGTCATCTTTTTCATATTTCAAAGTGTATAATTGCTTCATTGCTGAAACTTGTAAGAGCGAAATTCGATCCACGTTAGCCTTGCCCTTGCAACAGTTTAAAATGTAAAGAAGACTTATATAGGGAGTCTAATAAGTATATTAGGCTCAATAGTAATTGAGGATTATATAAATGTTACAAATGCGTGGATTTAGCTACATTTCGACCGTGCACTAGATAGCAATGACAAAATGTAACTAGTGTTAGAAATTATATTTTAATAAAATCAACCGCCGATTTTTTTGTTACCAGTTGTCGGTAGATGCATTCTCCAAACCAGAACTAGAGTTGACGATTCAAAAGCCCATATTTGAAGTTTAGTTAAATAAAGAATAATTTCAATTTGACTCGGATTCGTTTATACAAGTTTCAATTCTTGTTGTTTTATTAATTTTAAAATGAACTGCCTGTTTCTATCCCTTGTTGGGTATAGACCTCTTTCCGTTATTCGAGAGAAGGGTGCTTAGCTGCACTAAGAGCTGCCACGCTGCATATCTCAATAATTCTCTGGAGATAAGCAAGTTTCCTCACGATGTTTTCCTTCACAAAAGAGTGTTATAAAATCCAATAATAAATTAGAGACATAAGTTAAAACTCATCAGCGCTTGCCCGAAGTTTAAACTCGTACATGACGATAGTCTCATGGTCTCACCGTTCGACTATCAGTTTTCGGAGAGTGTGCCACAGATCTCTTTGATCTGATCCCTTCCTCGCCATTTTACTATCGTACGACCAGACGCCGAGAAGGGCTCCACCGATATACAGTTAACATCCTCAAAATACGCACTAAACGCTTTCGCTCATCGTTTCTCATGCGCGTTGCCAAAATGTGGAACTCCCTGCATCTATCTTTCCGGACTCTTACGATCTGACTAAATTCAAAAAAAAGAGTGAATAGGCACTATAGTGACAAGCGCAGTCCGCCTTAGGCTACATCAGGCGAGATCGTAGCTAGGCGCTAGCCTTTGATCATAAAAAATATATATATATGTATAACAAGAAAAAAATAATTGAAACGTTTTTATTAAACCTTTAAATCATTTTTATTACAGTTCGCCGCCTCCTCGCCCGAGGTGTAACTCCTGACGCAACAAACGAAGACGGGCTTACTGCACTCCACCAATGTTGCATAGACAACAACGAAGCCATGATGCGTCTGCTACTAGACCACGGGGCGAATGTGAACGCTGAAGACAGCGAAAAGTGGACCCCCCTACATGCAGCGGCCACATGTGGCAACTTGAACTTAGTGCGAATATTAATACAGCGTGGGGCTAATCTCCTAGCTGTCAACGGTGATGGGAACATGCCATATGATATTTGTGAAGAGGAGAGAACGTTAGATGCTATAGAAAGTGAAATGGCGGCTAGAGGTGTGACCCAGAGGCTTATCGACGAAACGCGTGCAGCTACCGAAATGCAAATGCTAATGGATGTGGCGGATTTAGTGAAGGAAGGAATGGACTTGGATGAGCCGAGGGACAACCAAGGCGCTACGTTGGTGAGCTTTTTAAATTACCACATATTGCAGTAAATCCAATCCAAGTATGATATTTTTTATCAGGTGTAAAGGGATGTTATGATATTCATATATAGGGGAGGAATTCGTTGACTCGTTGGCAAATCTAAATACTAAAAATACGATTTATAGAAGCAGGCGTTACTTTGCGGAATTCCATATTACAGTAATTATAACAGAACTGTTTTGCTATAATCCGCGCGGGTTAAGCGAATGCATGAAATGCTAATGTGTATGAAGCAGGCAAAATTCATGCATCTAACACATGCATGAAAAGTCACCACATTCATCCCAAGACGCCTCCAAGACGCATGTGGTGACTTCTCCTGCATGTCTAAGGTGCGTGAATTTTACCTGCTTCATGTGTATGAAGCATATATCCGCGCGGGTTAAGCGAATGCATGCAATGCATATTATGTGTATTAGCATTGCATGCATTCGCTTAACTCGCGCGGATTATAGCTAAGTAGTTCTGTTATTGTTTCTGTAATATGGAATTCTGAAAATCACTACTTAGCTTACTATAGATGTCACCGTCTAATCATAGTAATGCTAAAAGGGGTATATAAATTATAGAGTTATTATATGAGTATCATCTTCCCTCTCATTATTTATTGTGTCACTGTCACTACTACTCTAGTATTAATAACTCTATGACAAAAGTCATACTTTTCCAATTCATACCATAGATTTTTGTGTCTCTTGAATATTGCGCTATAATATTATTTTATTATATAAACAACAATAAAAAAGCGATTTTCAGTGTGAAATTTTCCCGTATGAAAATTGTATTATAAAAAAATCGCTACTTCCCAGACTGTCCTTTATTAATTAGAACTCTGTGAATCCTATTTCTGTATATCATATCAATTAATAACAATTAAAAACTGACCTGTAACTCAACTTACAATGAATCGCTAAACTACTTAATCGAATTAGCGACGATGGTCTTGCGCAGTTCTTTCAATTGACGGTGATGAGATTGTTTGTACCAGGATTAATTGAGAAGAAGTTATTTATAGCAGTGATAATTATAATTTACATCTTTGTTAAATGATTTATAGAATTGGTCATTACTTTGCGGAGATCCATTAAACAAAAGCAATAATAAAATTTATCTACTCTCATACTATAATACAAAGATTATAAAACTGAAAACAAAATTCTTATGACAAACATTACGTACAGAACAAAAAAAAATTAAAAAGTTTCATTACGATACAGGTCTTGTATGGACACCTGTATCATAATGTAACTTTTTAATCATAACGATACACCTATACAACTTCCAGCTGGACCAAGGAGGTTGAACCTCTACCTTAAAAAAAAGGTTTCAATGAATCCGTTGAAAATGGTCCGCGGCGACGCAAATTCGCATGCGCAATCGATGTTTGCGACTTGGCGCCAATATATGACATTTAAAAAATCTTTTCAATATTTAAACGAAGTTTAGTTTTGTTTGTAAAAAAAAAAGTTTTTGTGTAAAAACATGTCTGAGAGCGGGGATAGTGGTAATTGTACACCACCAGACATTTTGAAAGCTGCATCAAACATGACCGTGAACTTGTTGCCGACGAAATCTAGGAGCAACTATATTAAATGTTACCACGAGTTCATGGGATGGAAACGTACGTTTTACGTATTATAGTATGAGAGTAGATAAAGTAGTGTATGATACTGTACATAACTTGGTCTAATAACACTCGTGTGACACTATAAAAAAACTCGCCTGCGGCTCGTTTTTTTAAACCACACTCGTGTTATGAGAACCCTTATTATGCAACAGTATCATAAACTACTATAAATTGCTATAATCCGCGACTATCCGTTTTCATATAGGATACATACAGGAAAGGTAACCTCTGTGTATGTTACACAGAGGTTACCTCAATTTCACCAATCCGCATTTGAGCAGCGTGGTGGGTCTAAGCTCGAACCGTTTTTTCAAAAGGTGCGAAGAGTTCTATGCCCAGAAGTGGGATAGTAACAGACCATTACTTCGATTTATGTTACATTTGTTTCAGTTACACGTGGCGGCTGCCAACGGGTATATAAAAGTGGTCGAGTTCCTATTAGAGCATCGCGCGTCTACGGACGTGGTGGACCACGACATGTGGCAACCTGTGCACGCAGCTGCCTGCTGGGGACATGTATGTATTATTAAAGTTAGACTATAGTGATAGGTATAAATAAAGAATAGGTATAAAAAACCTACCTACAGTACCCGGTATTAAATAATGCACATCGATGTTTACAACGAAACAGCCGGCCAGTTCGGTTTTGTAGAGCGCTGTCCCTGTCACACACAGGTTCATCAGTCTGTGCGACAGAGACAATGCTCTATGAAGCAGAATCTAGCCGATTTCTCATTCTAAGCCTCGATGTGCATTATATATTGCCGGTTACTATACCTCTATAAGGTATAAAAACAATGGCGTGGATTGTCAACCAACCCTCGACTGACGATCACGACCGCTGTGCTAAAAGTGTAGCGACCAAGAATAAATAAAGAAATATTAATGTTTGTTTATACCTCCACATCCTCCTCCCCTTATCCCATTCTAAGTGGGGTCGGCACTATATGTTACAACATGTTGACAAATGATTCGGATAATAATAATAAGAAATAATTCTTACCGAGGTGTCGTAAAAGGCGATTAAGGTAAGTTGACCCGCCGTGTGGTATCCGGTTGAGTAGAATAGACCACCCTCATTTCTTACCGAGGTGTCGTAAAAGGCGACTGAGGTAAGTTGACCCACCGTGTGGTATCCGGTTGAGTAGAATACGCCACCCCCTTTTTTACCGAGGGGTCGTAAAATATGAGTAAGGTAAGTTGACGTCAGACAGGCGTCCGGTCGTAAAATACGTAGCCAAATCATGTGACATCATGTTTGTAACATGTTATGCCGACCCTTAGAGTGGGATAAGTGCCATAAGATGATGATGAGGATGATGAGTAAAATACTATCACAGCGTGAAATTGCCAAAAGACCCTTGTCCCAGATGGAAAGATTATCTCAAAAAGTTCTTAGGCAGCCTTTGGGCTCAATAGCAACTATGATCGTTCTCCGATGCTTTGAAAACACCACTGTTCAAGAGCCATCTCTTCTCTTCATCATCATCCAGTAGAAAAGAAGATAATCAAAAAAATAATTTCTTATGAAGCCATACTTTCTTTGTTGCAGTTAGAAGTCCTGGAACTGTTAGTACAGTATGGTGCTGATCTCAATGTAAGGAATAAGCATGATGAAACACCAGCAGGTATGTATTGTACTATTATTACAATATTAATATCGACTTCCACTCAAAAGAAAGTTGTTTTTCATCAGTATCCGGCTCTTATCCCATTCTAAGTGGGGTCGGAACAACATGTTTTCCCTTCCATCCTCTTATATCATTCGTCAACTCTGTCCTCCTTTTATATACATGTCATACTTCACACAGTCTCTCTCATCTATAGTCATATTCACATATCTTTGAAAGTCCAAGAAATAAATGCTCTGATTAGGACCAAACTTTACAGGGTTATCCGCTGGGACAATCTAAAGATTGTCTTATAAGTTCATTAAAATCGGCCCAGCCGTTTTGGAGTCTATAAGAAACATATAAACATACTTTCTTTTATTTTTTTTACTATTATAAAGTACGTCCGTAATGAAGTCATCCGTAAGATATACTTTATTAAAGTTAAATCTAGGCTAATGAGCAACTTAACCCTCTACGGGCTCATGTAATTTTTAGGCCAAATTTTAATTTATCGGCATGTTAGAGATTAATTTTAACTTTTTTCATGAGATGGCGCTACCGGCACAACGAGAATTTGTATTCATATTGTTAGGGTCGGTATCTTAAAACAAACAAAAGTCTAATTTTTCATTCCCACAATGTTTTTGAATTATCACAAAAATTCGGCCCATTAAGGGTAAATATTAACGTTATTTCAATTATATAAGTTAATTCGTAAACTTACGGAATAACATATATCTAAGAACAGGCCCAGCGAAGGTATCTTAGTCATTTTATATGAGATAATTAGTTTTGGTGTCCTTTTTAAGTATACTATCACTACATTACATTAACTCAAAAGGTTTGGGCGTTTTCAAGCTTTGCACTAGACCCGTAGAGTTGTCGAGTTACTAGATAGCCTTAATTTTCACGTTTTTATGAAGCCTCTTGGGCGTCTACGTAATTTTTTATAACTGTTTCTTTAGTGTAAACTATCGTGAGTAGTATACATAGTTAATGTATAGAAACTGGCTATACTCACGTCTAATTGTATCGGGTTAGCCCTACTAGATTTGAGCCCATCCGGGGCACTAATAATAACTTTTAATAATTTTAATTACAAATTCAACCTGAAGATATGTTAGCAATGTCAATTTTTTACATACCTGGGTGCTTTAACGATATCTATAGATGATCTTATATATAAAAGTATCGTGTCATAGTCAATTGCCATACTCCTGGTCCGTTTGTAAGAAATTTTATATGCATATTTAGTAGGTCTGACAATCGGCTACTATCTATTTTTCATACCCCGAAGTGATAAGGGTTGTCCACTCCTAACATTTTTCTTTTATAATGTACTAGCCGTGCCGACGGCTTCGCCCACCTGGAAAAGTAAAAGTAAAATTTACTTGAATTTTAATTAAATACAATTTTTTAATTGAAATTTTGAACATACAAGTAGTTATTGTGGGTTAATCATAAGAGATAGAGACATGCTGTCGTGGCCTTTTTTTTCTTATTTTTTACATCTGCCATTCTCTATTACATTATTTTAGAAAATCTTAATTAATTTAAGCGGCGCACACGTCTAAAGTTCTCAGCAGGCGAGTTTTTATACAACTGCGCGACCTCTTTAACAAAATTTACATCAGACCGTAACGTACTATTATATTAACCTAACGTTTTGGTAGAAACCGTACCAAAATCCGTTCAGTAGAATTTGAGAAAATCGATCGCACACAGACAGACAGCTTTTGGAATTTTGTTATGAAACAAAGTTTTAGAATAAAATAAATATATGAGACACTTACACACACGGCCATCCCTCCCCAAAGTAAGTTAATTAATATTTATGTTATGGGTAGCGGAAAACTGATAATACATACTTAAATACAAATATACACCCAAGCTCGAAGAACAAACAAATTGTTTACAGAAAATGTTGGCCCTCGGCGGGAATCGAATCGGAGCTGAAGGCAGGGTCACTACCCACTGCGCCAACGGACTAGTCAATATATACTCATCATCATCACCATCCTCTTGCCCTTATCCCACTCTAAGCGGGGTCGGCACAACATGTTACAAACATGTTGTCACATGGTTTGGCTACGTATTTTACGACCGGCCGCCTACCTGACGCCAACCTACCTTAGTCGCCTTTTACGACACCTCGGTAAGAAATGAGGGTGGTCTATTCTACTTGGCCGGATACCACACGGCGGGTGTCAATATATTATAGACTATGGATTTTATAATGTAATTTATATGGCTTTATATGGCAAAACAACATTAGCCGGGCCAGCTAGTATTAATATAACAATTTTCGCGTAGATATATGTGAAGAGGGTGAGATGCGAGCACGCATTTTGAGGCTAGCGGTAGAACAGGAGGAGGTTCGGCGCCGTGCTGCCAACGCGGCAGGGGAACGGCTAAGAGCGGCACGACGATCCTCGTCTACAGCTTCTACGAGCAGGTAATAATAGCATCATCCTCCAGCCCTTATCCCACTCTAAGTGGGTCTATAAACATGTTATTAACATCAAACATGTCAAATGATTTGGCTAGGTATTTTACGAAAGGCCGCCTACCTGACATCAACTTAGTCAAAGTTAGTTAACAGAGGTTTAGGTAAATAGTAGATTACCTTTTTATATAAAATATTTTGAAGAGGCCACAGTTGTAAAATAAACTCGCCTGCTGGGAGATAAACATACTCTAAAGTAACGTATTAGAGTATTGTAGATCTCCGCGAATACTACAAAAAAGGCCGCGAGAGCATATCTCTATCTGTTATGGTTAACAGTACCTCATTTGTGTACAAAATTTAATTACAGCAAAATTTTTTACGGATTTCCACTACAGCAGTTAGTTGCAGTCTAGCAGTATAGTAGTTACTTGTTTTACTACTATTTTGTTTTATAGTATAAAATATTTTAAGTATACTTAATAATTTTTTGGTTTGTGAAAGAAGAATAAAGATCTTCTTCTTCTTCTTCTAATATAAATTAATAATTAACGACGTTGGTCCAGAGTGCGGTCCGTGCGGCGAACGTCGCTGCGTGAGAAGCAATTGGCAGCGAAAGCGGATGCGAGAGGCGAAGCGAGACTCCGGGAGACTTTCGACTCGGCTGTCGACGATGAATATCAGGTAAGGGAGATTTTTCTATAGCTATTCTTTACCTTGACTCGTATGTATGTAACCTTTATGGTAATTTCGACATTGACAAGTATTATTATTTGATAATTTCTTTTAAAGAGTTAATTTGTGAATTTGGTTTAATTTAAAGACGATTCAAGTTTTTATTATAAGAATAGTAAACCATGAACAATTTAGTCAAATTTGACCCACTTCTCGGTGTCCAATTGACCTGAAATTCTACACACTGGTCCAGTCTTGATGACAATGCATGTGTCTGAGTTGTTAACTGATGACATAGATGGCAGCACTCATCTTTTATTTCGCGCTATTGTTTGTCATTTTTATTTCCTGTAAGGCGATGCATACAATACGCCGACGTGGCATGGTTGATAAGTTTTGTAGGGATTTGGTTAGGTCGTCCTTTAGAATTTAAGGTCTTGTTTTAGGTAGTGTCATAATAATTTGTTGACTGGTAATATAATTGGTAATAGGTACTATGTGTTTGAAATTAAGAATTTAGAAGTTAACGAAGGATTGTTTTGAACAGCATGTTTATGATAAGCATCAGGTCATCATAAACATGCAGCATCAGGTCATCCTGATGCTGCTGCGAGGATTTGCTCCAAAGGTACAAACAGTAGGAACATGAAATTTTTAAAAGCTTTTATATATTTATGTAGGGGAAAGATGGTTTGACTCGTTGAAATATTAAAAACACTGCTTTTAACTTATTATAACTTCTTTTATTACTTTTATGTTTTTACAATAAATCTTGAATCTTAATCCCTTCTTCTTTTGTCTCTTTCCCACACATACTTTCTTTACCCTCACTCACCTCTACGTTCCGTTCTTTAAAATTTCATTTTATTTTTATATCATAATAGACTATAAATATTATTCGCCTATATTTATTTATTAGAAAAGATCAAGCGAAATCCATACTTTTTTTCTTCAACCGATGTATGTCCACTGCTGGGCCATAGGTCTCTTCACGGGTTATCCACACCACACGTTCTTGTGCCACTTGGATCCAGGTTCCCCGCGACCTTTTTGAAATTTTCGTTTTCCGGTGCGGGCTCGTCATCCATACTAGGGGTGTTACGGAGATCCGACTCCGGTTCCGAAAGGTCGGAATTTCCGATTGAATTCACACGTCCGACATCGACTCCGGCTCCGATATATTTTAGTCGGAAGTATAACCATGGTGAAATTGTCATGTAACTCGTCGCCTTGGGGTATCTCCTCTCCTTTCAGTATCAGTGGTTAGACGCGGTTGAGTATTCAATTATTTAAATCGTGGTGGTCGTATTATTTAAGTACAGTTTACGGGTCAATTTTGAAATTAATAATGAAGCCAAAAACAAGCGTCATCGGTTTTTATATTTCTACGCTGCCTTCACCGTAATATGGGAAACTGCGCAAGGAAAAATTAATTACCGTAAATTTACAAATTATATCTTGAAGAGCTACGAGTACATAAACTATCTTGATGCATCATGTAACGTGTTATTTATTGTTTCACGTTTAAAAGTTTTTAAAACAAGAATGTGAGTTTGAAAAAGAAGTATTTATTTAATATTTCATTTTAAATAATGTCTGTTAATTATGCATAATTAAAAATATTTTACAAAAATGTTATAGGCTAATATTTTTCATATAGACACTAATAAAGGTACCCGCGATTTGGTTCGCACCAATTAAACCAATTAATATCATCATCATCCTCCTGCCCTTATCCCACTCTAAGTGGGGTCGGCACAACATGTTACAAACATGCTGTCATATGATTTGGCTACGTATTTTACGACCGGCCGCCTGCCAGACGTCAACTGACTTAATATACTTAATATAAACTGAAATACTTAGTCGTATTTTACGACCCCTCTGTAAGAAAGAAGTTGGTCTATTCTACTCAACCGGATACCATACGGTGGGTCAACTTACCTTAGTCACCTTTTACGACACCTCGGTAAGAAATGAGGGTATTCTATTCAGCCGGATACCACACGGCGGATCGACTTACCTTAGTCGTCTTTTACGACACCTCGGTAAGAAATGAGGGTGGTCTATTCGGATACCACACGGCAAAATTAAAGCAATTAATAACCGTCAATAATGACCCTGATGAAACTTTAATATCTTTGGAGAATTACTTAGGAATGTGGAACCCGCCAATTCGCATTGGAGTAGCGTCCAATTCTTCTCTCAATAAGATTACATATAACTTTGGCCAACGTTGAGATGGTAACAGATCACTATTTTCATATTAACACTAGTGATACCTGAGATTTCATTTCCTCCAACTTAAGCGCACTTAACACATTGCCTGTAAGACTATTTTTTTAGATATTCCTTTTTAGACCGCGTTGGGTGTATACGTCCCACTATTAAATGAGGATTTTTTTATTTTATTTATTTATTGTTACATTTTTACAATAAATGTAAATATTACACAAAAATTAAAGTGAAACGATATTGGCTGCATTAATTGAAAACTGTGTCGCAGCCAATAACGCCCGCCTCCAGTATAATTTATTAATTAGGCACTAAATTATATTTTTTATACGTGAGTGTATGTTTTCTGTGTGAAATAAAAGAAGTTGGTGAATGTGATTGTAATGCATGCCATACATTTACAAATTTATAATTCTCAACAAAAAAATCCGATTCATCGTTTATAAGTTATTTAAGTTTAAATGGTAATTTATAGAATTAGGCGTTACTTTGCGGAGATCCATAATACAAAAGTAATAATAAAATTATTTTGCTATAATCCGCGATACAGTAAATAGAAAATATATATAGTGTTTAATGTATAGTGGATTATCAGTATTTTTATACCCGATACGTGCAGGATTCGTAAAAGCACATGCACAAACCTCCACCACTTCCACCAAAATACACAAGCACTACACAGTTTCACTATCACAAACTCAACAATCGTTTCGCCCCGCAACCGAGGCATCATCAGGAGATAGACTCCACGACAAAATCGCAAAGCGAAGCGTTATGCAAACAAGCATTGTTATATAGTAATCGGTTCATCCCCACCTTTACCTCTGAACACGTGCAACAAGCTTGAACTTGAAACATTTATCTGCTCGTTAATGAGGGTGCCATTGTTATGCTTAATGATTTCTAATTGTTCCAAAATATTCAATTTTAAGCTTTTTTCGCAGGTGTGCAGTATTTCGAAACAATGGTCATTAGGAACTTTATGACCGCTTTCTAACAAATGTTTCGCGAAATGTGAATTTTGTGGCTTATTATTCCTGAAAGCGACCATATGTTCTTTAAAACGGGTTTCAAAATTACGACCAGTCTGACCCACATATGGACATTTTATTTTGTAAAATGTCCTGAATGCAATGATACATATGTGGGTCAGACTGGTCGTAATTTTGAAACCCGTTTAAAGAACATATGGTCGCTTTCAGGAATAATAAGCCACAAAATTCACATTTCGCGAAACATTTGTTAGAAAGCGGTCATAAAGTTCCTAATGACCATTGTTTCGAAATACTGCACACCTGCGAAAAAAGCTTGAAATTGAATATTTTGGAACAATTAGAAATCATTAAGCATAACAATGGCACCCTCATTAACGAGCAGATAAATGTTTCAAGTTCAAGCTTGTTGCACGTGTTCAGAGGTAAAGGTGGGGATGAACCGATTACTATATAACAATGCTTGTTTGCATAACGCTTCGCTTTGCGATTTTGTCGTGGAGTCTATCTCCTGATGATGCCTCGGTTGCGGGGCGAAACGATTGTTGACTTTGTGATAGTGAAACTGTGTAGTGCTTGTGTATTTTGGTGGAAGTGGTGGAGGTTTGTGCATGTGCTTTTACGAATCCTGCACGTATCGGGTATGAAAATACTGATAATCCACTATACATTAAACACTATATATATTTTCTATTTACTGTATCGCGGATTATAGCAAAATAATTTTATTATTACTTTTGTTTTAAATGGTAATTTATTTTGTTATTTTCTACTTACATATTGGTACCCAGAAAAAGACGTTCGACAACTCTCTATAGGGGATACCCTATCCCGTCTCCTTTTTTCTTTGTAAATCGATTGGTTAGGATAATTTGTTTATGCTTACGTAGGGTGACTTGTTGAATGTAAATTTGCCTAATTGATTGATTGATTAGTATTAAGATGCCCTATTTGACTGCAATGTATATTTAATTATTTATTTTTGTAAGACGACAAATAACAATTAATTAAATAACAAATAACAATTCACATTATCAACTTTACTGTGACGTTATCAATAAAAGGTTTTGATTTGATTTGATTTAATTCTATTGTTCAATAAAATATAATATATATGTATATATTTTTAATTAATAATTTTACAATGATAATAATAATATAATGTAATGAAAGTTCCTGAGAGTTCCGTGTGAGTCGTATACGCCCCAAGCAGTAGAGGTCCTATTAATAATGCAATATATGGTTTTTCTCTATTCCTTTAACAAAGCGAATTGTTTTGTTCAATGTTGCCCCTGGGAATAAGAGTTTAATTATATCAAATTTTATGAATATTGGCGAGCTGGTCACAAGTCAAAACACGAAAGACATACTTTTGAATTTATAATATTAGTATGGATGAATTGCAGCAATATTCAATCAGAGTAATTTAGGTCATATATATGATTTATTTTGACGCGTTTCCGTTCAGTGCAAATTAAAGTAAGCGGCCGTGTATGCGCGAGCAAATATCGAGAACGACTATGGAGCTAATTGGCAGAAAGTATCTACAGTGCCTAATTACTGCACTCGATGACGTAGTTTTTGTTGTGGCCGGTTCTATTCTAGATATTGCGAAAATTACTGTTATTATAGATTTCGTTCACCTGTATTATTTATAGTGATTATGGTATAGGGACTTAAGGAGGTCAATAGTCAAGAATGTTATCTAGTAATACATAGTTGTTGATGATTTTGATAAAATTAATTTTGCGTGTCATGTAACGACTAAATAGATATACATATATGGTAAACACTTACACATACGTTCGTCCGTTATGAGTGACATACAACTGATAAATATGTACATATATAATTTTAAGTACATATTTAAATACACCCAGGCTCGAAGAACCAAAAATTGATTAGAGAAAATGTTCCCCCTCGGCGGGAATCGAACCCCCGATCCGCGGAACTAAAGGCACGCTACTACTGCGCCAAAGGGTTAATCAACTTTAAGGTTTTTTCGAATATCTGACAAAATCAGATATACATATTTTGTATTTTACAAAAATATTTCCTTAAATTGTTACAAGAAATTCTAGTAAGCATTAAAATTTTGGTGTCAGAAAGTCACATATTTCGTGTTTACGGGCTTTGTGTTACAATGAAATGTGTAAAAATAAAGGTCTGTTACTATCGCGTGGCTGGACATAGGCCTTCTCTATCTGTTTTTGGAGATAGTGGTATGATGGTATGATGGGTGGAACTAAGACCATCACGCTGCTCCAATCGGATTGGTAGGTTACAAATTTTCCAAAAATTCTCTAGTAAAATATCCAGGTTTCCTCACGATGTTATCCTTCATCGAAAAGCGTGTGATAAATTGCAATAATCAATTCGACACATAAGTTTCAACAGAAAAACTCACTGCTGACCAGGGTTTGAACCCGAGACTCCTCGAAATAGTCACACGGTCTCATCCCTGGGCAATCAGAGCTTCTGTCATATATATACACGTGAAACTAATAACACTTTTTTACATTATTACATCCTTCTAGTTTGTCACAAATTATATCAGAATATTCTAATACTTATGATGTCTAATTTTTTTTTGAGAAGTTTAACAGCGTCAATTATTGAAGATAAAAATCAAGGAATCCTCGCGACTGAATAACGCAGTGTACAAAGTTGTCTGTTTTTATACTCCCGTACTTTCACCACTTTCAACGCGAGTCCGATATTAATTATACGGGCTTAGATAATTTATTACTCGTGTTACTCATATTTGTAGTGTATCGCTACGGAAAGTCGTAAAACACACCATAAACAGTAACTTAAGACTGGCCGTTATAAGCTTTACTGAGCATCACAGCGGTTTTTTATAGAGAATACAAGAAAAAGAATAACAAGATAAGGTAAGGATACTATTCGGTGGCATACTAAAAATGCCCTTAGGATGCACAATCTGATGATGATGTTAAAACCATTAAAAGCTAACAAAGCTAACAAATATTTAAAATTTAAAATTTTCACTAGGAAAGTAGCAGCAGAAGTGATCGGCGACTTTCATTGCAAAACACTGTGTTGTAACAATCATGTTAAACATAGATATCATTCTTTAGGAAGACCTAATTACAGAGGCAACCCGCGGCTTTTTTGAAGTTATCTTTCCAAGTCGTAGGGGTCTGCCCACATTGCATCTTGCGACACATGGTCGCCATCTCAACATCTTAAGATACCAAAATTCATCGGGTCTGTGAATAATATGTCCCGTCTATTAGCATTTCAGCTTCGCGATCACTTTAGGCCTTCTTCGGATTGCCTCATTTCTAATTGGATCTAGCAGAAATAATCCACCCATAATAATTCTTTTAAGAGCCAACTGAGTGAAACTAAGAATTCTTATAAGAAGAATTATACTTCGAAAAGAGCAACCGTCGAGTTTCTTGCTGGCCCTTCTCTGTAGGAACAGCTTTCCGAACTAGCAGTAAAGTTGACGATTCAAAAGCGCTTGTTTAAAGTTTACTTGAATAAAGATTATTTTGAATTTCACCCATAGTAATTTCTCAGTGAAAAGTAGATCTTAATAAGGTCGCACGAAGCTTAAGAATAGCCAAATAAATCCAGATATTGTGTTTGCTATTTCTCTCGTGATATTTTTCGTCACCATAAAATCTTTTATTATATGTGCCAATGTAGAAATGAAAACTGTATACATTCAGTTACATCAACAAGATTTATGTACATAAGAATGATTAATATAGATTTCTCGATAACAGAGACAGCATTTCAGCTGAAACGATCGTGAAAAGTAACCCGTTCCGTTGCACGCGATTGATTAACATTAAAGGCTGATTTACATCGAGAAATTAATAATTACGCATCTTGGAGGTTCGCGTCATATGCGGTATGAAACAGTTGAAATCCTTTCACAAACCATGTGATCTTTTGGGATATGGTGCGATGTTTTAAAAAAATGTCATACGCCGCACAGCGTATTATATAATATCAAAGAGACACTTTCGTTGATTGGACAATAATGAATATTAAAGTTCTTTAGTCATACCTCGAAGATTGATAGGTACAACCTCTTTAGTCATACCTCGAAGAATGATAGGTAAAAGGTTTTATTTATTTTTCTTTTAAAACGTTTATGAAAGAAAAATAAATAAAAACTAGTGGAAATTACTTACTAATAGAGAAACTGAGATAGAGTGCTACTGCAACTCAATTAACCTTGAAATACTGAAAAAGCATCAAAGTATCGCAACCTGATCCTTTCATCTCGGATGAGTACATTTTACTTCAACAAATACTTCCACTGTTGAGAGTTTTGTACTGAGGCCTGGGAGGAATCATAAAAGCATTTAATAAAACTTACCAGTATCAAAGTTACAGTAATCAATGTGTATCAGAGATGCATTTTTTTAGGTTTGCGCGAATTACTTATAGAGTAAAGTTATTTATTTGTGATCTTTTAGTGCACATATTGAAATTAATACAAAAATGATAAAAAATTTATTAGTTGTAATGTATTTAAAAGCTTACCTTATAATAGTTATTTTCACGTATTAAAGGGTAGACATTTTAGAATCAATGGCTGTTCGATTAACAAGGTGAATTTCTGTAATACATTGCACTATATTTTTTATTTATATCGTTACTTCTGGTTATGAAAAAAATTACAGTTATATGCGTACAGGCAATTGACGCTAGATGTATTCTTTTTTAAGTCACATATCAATTTTATATTATAATCTTATGTGTCATACATTATGACAGGTGATTGACATGCGATAACATAAATTTAAAATGATGCCAAGTGCCTATATTTATATATGACTGTTTATTATTTTTATATTGCAGAATCTATAAAGTTCTCGACAAAATTTTAATAGAAATATTACGGTCATATTATTTAAATGGTTCAATCTGGCAATAAAAGGTGATAACACTGTTTTGCCTTAAAACGGGGATGTTTTAATAATCTGTAGTCTACAATAAATAAAAATACAATTTCAGATTCATATTAACATGATCTTATTATACTTTTTACATTTTTTTATAGTGTAAAAAAATGTAACACTATTTTTTTAATGAGTCGTCAAAAGTAAAGTCGAAATTTTGTCGACTGTGTGACCTCTTCTACACAATATATATAAAACTGTAATATGTAACCTAAACCTTCCGGAAGAATTGCACTACCTTTTACTTAAAACCGTACAAAAATCCATTTAGAAGATTTTGAGAAAATCGATCACATACAAATAGCTTTTGAGGACTTTGTTTAATAATAAGTATAGATATAGAACTCATGTGGATATTGGTCCAGCCGATTAGGCGTGAAAGGAAAGGAAAGGACTGACGATCCTTCGCATTTATGATATTAGTATGCGTATAAACTTTTTAAATGTATATTCGGCTTAAGTTTTTCTGAGATTTCCCTAGCTGTGGGCGGCTTCACGCATCGCGAACGCACGCGCAGTAGTCGGCGCGGGCCGCCCGCGCACGCAGCTTACCATAGCATTCCTCTCTGATAATGCATTACGATGTTCAGAAAACTAAAAAATTACCGATAATCAGTGTATTGTGAACCAGTGATCATGTTTATCGGATTGCTTCTGTGATTCTCATAAAATGGCGCTCGATATTATGTTCTTGACCAATGATAACCTGCACCGTATGCGGAAGGAGCCGCAGGTGCTAGGTTTACGATATCGGGTACGTAATTCGAATTCAAACTCAAAATAAACTTTATTGAATAAAAACTTGTCGCTTTTTGCTTTTGAATCGGCAACTCTACTGCTGTTTCGCAACATCGGCTCGGCCGAGAAGAGCAAGCCAGAAACTAGGCGGTTTCTCTTTTCAAAATAAAATCCTTATAGCTAGTTACTTTTCGTCATTTCAATCTGCAATGTCGATGAGTAGCCAGATGTATGTAATCATTAATAATAGTTTTGTAGTATTTTTATATCTGCCCTCTTGTGAGACTTTAAACTGTTGACATTACATCATTTTAAAATACCTTGAAGAAAAGCCCAACTTGTTTGTAAAATAACCTTTGCACCTTTGTCCGCAACTATCGCGAAATGATTGGTTTTAATTATAACTACAAAATATAATGTTACGTTTATGCTAGAACACCTATCCCCTAAAACAAGTATTGCAGTCTTAAATTATAAATGGACACACATTCATGGGCTCACATTCTTAATAAAATATTTTTTTCATTTTATTAGTTCTGTATACCATTAGGGTGCTGTTACAAGTTTTTACACTCGTAAAAGAATCTAGGTTAGTAAATATTTGATCATCTGAACAAGATGATACTCACTTCATGATGATTCACTAAATCTTAACATGAGGTATGATAAACCTGAGATAAGTTTACTGTTTGCATACCTCTAAGATACTTTCTGTGTACGTTGAATATTATTTTTAACGGAAAATTTATGATGAAGCTGTTTGAGTACAAAAGTAATAATAAAATTATTTTGCTATATTTCGAGATACTTACTGTATAGAAAAATATATATAGTGCTAAATGTATAGGGGACATTTATAGTGGACTATCCATTTTTTCATACCCGATAAGGATTCATAAAAACACATGCACAAAGCACGTCGCAAAGCTTTGCGATTTTTTCGTGGAGTCTATCTCCTGATGATGCTTTGGTTGCGGGAAGAAACGATTGTTGAGTTTGTGAAAGCGAACGTGTGTAGTGCTTGTGTATTGTGGTGGCGGTGGTGGAGATTTGTGCATGTGTTTTTAAGAATCCTCCATGTATGAAAAAACGGATAGTCCACTATACATTTAGCACTATATATGTTTTCTATTTAATGTATCGCGGATTATAGCAAAATAATTTTATTATTACTTTTGTATTATGGATCTCCGCAAAGTAACGCCTAATTCTATAAAATACTTGAGTATTGAGATATATTTCTTCCCAAATTAGTTAACGATACTCGAAGCATTCTCTTCAGTACCACATTTTCAGGCCATCTATCTTTATTAATTTGCATAAGAAGACATAGGCTTTACATATGTATAGAAGTGAGACCTTCTCAGCGCCGTATTAAAAAAAAACTTTGTGTTTGTAGTTGAATTATCAGATCCTCCATATTCTGTTTAATTTCTCCATAGAAGACATTACCATTTAACCCTTCATCAACCAAGAATCGTTCATTGTTACATATCAAGAAATCGAATTTGAATGACACTGGAATGCTTGTAAGCAATTTCATTAACCAATTTTAAATAAGTTTATTTTCTTCAGGGGCTGACGAATGGGATCGAAAATGATCAAAACACAGCAAACATACCCGCCGACTTATCTCACACGCGTCTATCGATTAGCTCAACGACATCCAACCAGAGCTACGACTCAGGGAACGTAGATTACGCCGTACCTAAACATTCGTACAACCAAAAGGGATCACTAAGAACCAGCGATGCTATCGACTCGAACGATAATTTAACCTTTAACCAACCGAAGATAACAAACCCACTGTTTGGAGTAAACGCTGCATCGAACTATTCGCCAGGACCTGTACACGATAGTAGTGATACGAAAATTTTCGAGCGACCATTGCCCAATGGGATCAGGAAGGCGCCAGAGGGCCAAGACAACGAAGCTTTCAAAACAGAGGACGCCATTGACGGTAGGAAAGAATTGGTAATGAGCCCCAACCCCATCGCGATCGCCGAGGGCGGCACCGCCACCTACACCACAGACAATAATGGTAAAATCAATGTTCATGTCACCGTCATGATTAATGCAGGTAATTATATGCATCCTTACGAATCTCCATTTCAATTAAAGCACATAACATTATATAATAATTGTAAGGCACAGTTTAACAATTTATATTGTAAATTTTATCTAACAGCACAGTGATGGTTTTATAATTTTACCAAGTTCGAAAGTGGGGAGTGAGATCAATAGGAAGATAATCTCTCGAGGATGCATATTGAGGCAAGCTGTCTCCGGTTGTAGTTGCATGGGTTTTGTCCAAATGTCTTTTGTTCTTCTAGTTTATGGCAGCTTTAGTTTCAGATCTTTTCCGCACTTGAATTCATGCTTTTTTTATCTTAATAATGTGTATTTGTAATAATGTATTGCAAAGTTAGTAAAGTTTTTCATCGTGCTCAGATATTCCATTTAAATGATTTATAGAAGCAGGCGTTTCTTTGCGGAATTCCATATTACAAGCAATATAACAGAACTAACTACTTTGCTATAATCCGCACGGGTTAAGTGAATGCATGCAAAGCCAATGTGTATGAAGCAGGCAAAATCTACGTACCTTATACATGCAGGACAAGCCACCACATGCACCCCAAGGCGCAATTCAACAGCAAAAACGCACACAAAAGCAGCACTCACACCCACCACCACAATCTCGACGATCGTTTCGCCCCGAAACCGAAGCATCATCAGGAGGATAGGCTCTACGACAAAAATCGTAATGTATCGTAAAGTAATCGCATTACGATTTTTGTCGTGGAGCCTATCCTCCTGATGATGCTTCGGTTTCGGGGCGAAACGATCGTCGAGATTGCGGTGGTGGGTGTGTGTGCTGCTTTTGTGTGCGTTGTTGCTGGTGAATTGCGCCTTGGGGTGCATGTGGTGGCTTGTCCTGCATGTATAAGGTGCGTAGATTTTGCCTGCTTCATACACATTGGCTTTGCATGCATTCACTTAACCCGTGCGGATTATATCAAAGTAGTTAGTTCTGTTATATTGCTTATTCCATTTAACTTTAAATATTTAATTGACCGCTTTTCTTAATATTAGCTGTAGTTAACTTTAGTAGTTTATTACCCATATGATATAATTGCAGTGCATGTGTTGCATTTATAGAAATGTGTGGCCTAGAAAAATAATGGTCATGATTCAGTGCGGATATGATCCTAAAACATTTTTAGTACCTGTATAAAGTGATGTGTAGAAAATTTGTTGCATGACTACTTATTTTATGTATCCATTTGTTTCTTAACACGGTATATCGTCGCTTGTATGTTTGTTCTAATTGTTTTGTAGTATGTACTTTTAGGGCAATTACATCACATTTAGATGCTGCTTGCTACATTTTCGTAAATGTAACTGTTATGTACACGAGTAATGTTGAGTACATGCACGTGAAAGTAACACGCTATTAAGAAACATCACATTCCTCCATAGTTACATCTATCTCTGTTCTTATAATGCCACAGTTTTTACCTACTATACCACATTATTTTTTTTTGCAATTATGACCAATAATGCTCATGCTCCAGCAATTTGACCTAGATTAAGAAATTGAATGGCCCACACAGCTATATATTTCCCTGTTCATTAATCAGATAGAGAAGTTCTGAATTAAATTTAAAAGTAATATAATGGAGGAGAAATTTCCAAAGTTTCAAAACTGTTATACGAGTCCATTAAAATTATTCACGAAATTTACAGGCACTTTGGCCGATTTGAAGAAGCAACGATCCCAGATAAGAACTAACGGGAGTCCAGTTGAAAATAGTCTTACTTCGACGACAAATCACAGCCTCAACTCGATATCTGAAGTCGGAAAACCGGAAACTCAAATACAGATAAGTCCACCTACGCTCACTCCCAGTACAGGAGCTGTGCCAAGATTTTCTGGCAACACCAGCGACGTTGTAGGTGATACTAAATCCCATCGGTGTTGCATCATAATGTAAATTCCCATCAATGAAAGAGGACCATTCGATGCGTACAAGTCTGATTGTCAATCCAAAAAAAAAACTTAATTTATTTTGGGCACATCTAAGTTATCGTCGCGGAGTTGATGTTGGGAAGTTTTGAAACGACGTTTATCCTACATTGGTTAAGATTAATGATAATGATATTTAAAATATTTCTGCATTTATCTACTAATCGGCGGTATACAAATTTGTTTTCTCGATAAATAATACAGCTCTGCAATATATCCACAAGGAAGCTATTACAAATCCAACATGGCGGCCTAAAATAGTGTTTATTCGTATTTCTTTCCTGTTACAATCCCACTGCTGGGAATAGGCCTCTACGTTTCTGGAGAGAAGGGTTGGAGCTAAGACCTACCACGCTGCTCCAATGCGGATTGGTAGGTTACACATATCTCCAGAATTCTCTACGAGATATGGAGGTTTCCTCGCGATGTTTTCCATCACCGAAAAGCGTGTGATAAATTGCAATTATCAATTAGACACATGAGTTTTAATAGAAAAACTCATTGGTGCCTGCCCGGGTTCGAACTCGTGTTCCCCTCGAAAGAGTCGCACGGTCTCACCGCTGGGCTATCACAGCTCTATTATATTTCTTTCGTTAACAATATACGGTCGCATACATGATGTTTAAGGTATTTTTATAACAGTTTGATAAAAATTGCCATTTTTGCCAATGAAGCAAGGGCTTGCCAATACGCTGGTGACACGTGTGATAGTATAATAGCTCAATGGTTTTTTATATAGTTAAAGAATGTGAATATGTTATGGATTATTGACTTTGTTAAATAATATCTAATTCATAATATTATGCTGGAACATTCCTGGATTGAAATTAAATTATATATTTAATAGTTGCTTTTGTAACAACACTGATCGTTTTGATATTTATACGTAATTAAAAAAAACGACGTAATCTAACATCGTATTTATTAGACGAATAACTCTTTGATTCATTCGATTTGCAAATTCTTATTTATTGTAATAAATCTTTTATTTAGTAAAATATCGAAGTTAAGTTTTGACTCATATTAAGTAATGTCTCGTAGTCCAAATTTATTCGTATAAATAAATTATTTGAACCCTCTCGCCCGTCCTGCTCGGTAACTCATTAAAAGCTTAGAACTTACAGAATATAGTCAATTAAAAAAAAACAAAACTTTCTAGCGCACTGTGTCTCGTATGATGGTGTTGATTGTCCAAAGAACAATACGGAGAATCTTGTCCTTTGGAGCACAGATTTTATGGAATCTAATTAATTTTTAATTAATGAACATCGTAAAAATATTAATTTTATGTCAAACGAAACAAAAAAAACAAGTCCATTTTTCGAATTACGTTTAGTTCTCGAAAATGTCTTTGATATTTTAAATCAGTAAGAGTTATGTGAAACACATTTTACACTTCGGGCTTATATTTCGTTTTGTTTTTGAATAAGAGTATAAGACTAACGTGATTTTCGACCACTTTTTGTTGTTATATTGTTATTGCTTTCAATGTTAAAATATTCTTGCCGTAACCGAAAATGAATAGTTCCTCCGTAATGAAATGCAGTTATTTCTTCTAAAATAATTTCGCTATTTCTATTTGGTATAAATAAATGTTTGACTTATTGCAATGATAAGACAAAAGTAATTGAATGTCCATTTGCAGATAACAAATCTGTGGGATACATTAAAAAATATATATTTTCGAAATATATAGAGGTGTTCGTATAGGTCTGTGATAGCTAGGAGAACATTCCTGGAGGTCTTAGACCAAATTTCTCTTATATATGTCGTATTTACCGAAAATAAGCAAAAATTATAAATTGCGAGTATTAGTGAAAAGTCAAAATGCCCATATATGATTTTTTTTATTATAAATTATACTTTACTAGAGATTACTTTAGAACCCACTAACTTTCATTATTACGTACTTTCATTATTAAGTAAAAAATATACTTATTAAAAAAGTTGTTATTTTTTTGAATTAGGTAATTGTTGCGAGTAGCATTTATTTCATTTCTTTTGTATTAGTTTTCTTAACTACATTTCTTTGTAGTAGTGATAGTAAAACGTTGTTTAAAATATAGTATTACATAAAAGAATACTTACTATTGTCTTTGAATATATTTATGCCTCACTATTGTTCAGAATTTAATTGTATTAAATTAGATTATACTCAGTGGCGTCGCTAGGTATCCAAAGGCCCTGGGACATAAAATAAACTAGGGCCCAAATTAAACTATAAAAAATCGTGTTTTCGTATTCTTCGTGTACCAAACTCTACGTACCCCGGATTTTTCGTTATTGCGTTGTACTCCTGAGTTGTAATATAGTCGACTCTATAATAAAATAAAAAAAATTACAGTTACAAAAGCTTTAATAAAATTCTCCCTACTGTTAACCGTTGAGGAGTTCCCTCGTCTGAAGCTTATTTAACTTGCAAGATTTGACCTTCACATACACACCAAGTTGAATAAAGTTTAGTTTAGTGATCCGGGGCACTGCCACATATAGCCATCCTGTAGCTACACCACATAGATATATCTGATGATGCAGTAGCTACTGGACATACATAAGTAAAGCATATGATATCTTGTTATCGAACAACGGGAATTTCCTAATAATATTCCAGCAGGCCTACCATGAACTCTTATTGCGACTCAATTGAAGACGTAAACTAAATTGTTTTGCTTTTTCATACAATGACGTCTTAAAGACGCTCACTTTAAGTCGTTGCCGAATGAGCGTTCAGAGTGCGTCCTAAAAACATTTGATTAAAAGAGACAGAGTTATCTGTAGTTCACATAACGTTATCCTTTTCAAACATTACGGCCCCAATGCAATCCACACTTCATGGTACGAAAAGAGAGCGGTTGAGTTTAGGTACTGAATTTTGAATTGAATCGTTTTCTAAACGTTTAATGGTGTACTCTGATGGACCAAATAACGGCTTACGACCGAACATTGTATTAACAATAGTCTCCTTAAGATACTACCATATTAATTGATTCTGTGCTTTAAGGCTCCTTGCGACCTTTTTTTGGTCATCTGTCCGCCTCGTAAGAGGTTTATCAATCCAAATTTTGCCCCATGATTCTTCGTACTATGCCCCAACTATTGCCACTTCGGCTTCACGACTAGCTAGTAATATTATCCGTACCAAGCGTGAATAACTTGATAAGTGCAAAACGCAACCTTTTCAGGACAGCGATAAATAGATTTACGTTTAGTATACGTTGAAAAGAGTTATTTAAATATTCAAAAGCTATAAAAGCGATATAAATTGCCTGTCTATCGGTATTCTACAGGATATATTTCGGAGAGTGTGCTGAAGTACTCCATAAAGCGGTAAGGTTTAGGTACTGGCTTTTAATTGAATCGTTTTCTAAAACATCATGGTAGGCCTACAGGCGTTGAAAACTGAAAATAACTACCAGCGTACTTAAAAAAATCATATTTGACAGACGATAGCCAGTTTACGACCGTAATAATTTCATTTGAAATAACAGCTGAATGTTGACTGTGTTAGGGGGCCATGCCATTCCTACGGTTAGTGCATTTAATTCCGTCGCTTACATTAATACATGATACTTACAACTTCGTAGCTTAAGGTTTGTTACGTTTTTAACTTCAACTTTATATGTAATTCACGGATAAGTAATTGTGTGCCTTTTATGGCGTTTCTTGTTGCTGTTGATATATTAGCATTTTTAATACTACATATTTGATCTTTTATATATTTACAGCTTTCGTGTTAAACAAACGTCGCGAATTTGTGTACGTTATTAAGACATGTAACACCTATATGAATTCGTCGGATTTTTAAACTTATAAATACTGATGTGGCTATAATTATATGTAGACAACGTTGAAGCATCGTATTCCAATAAAAGTAAATATAAATATGCTCATGGAAAACGTTTTCCGAATAAATTATTTGCTAAAACGTGTTATTGGAATTTTATTGAATTCCACGGAAAATAGTTTGTATGCAGATTGATTTTGTATATAAATGGTTTTCCTCAGGTACGTTAACGTTGTCTTGTGCATACTAATTGTACTATGAGCTATTTTATTGATATAAATAAATACGAAATATTCGGGACATTTTAAAATACAGAATAAAATTATATAATATTCAAATATTCAATTGATTCTGTAATCGTTTTTGTAAAACAGAATAACTATTTAAATAAACATTCTTAATATTTTTTCTTATCTCTGTACTCGTTCGAAATTGACACATTTATTTATTATACTCATAACTCTGTGTGCCAATTTCTTAACCGATTCTTATTGCGATTTGTACATTTTTTTTACCAATCTTGATACATTTTTGGTATACATTTTTTAAATAAAAAATTTATTGTTAAGAATTATAACAAGAAGTGATATTACTAAATTCCAGTGTTCATTATCTGTGGTAGCTCTTACAGAAGGCAGCTTAACATTCCATTATTGTTGATAATTATATATTAATGTAAATAGTTTTATACGTCTATTTATCTAATAGTTGTCATTATAAACCCATCCATCTTGCCGTGTAGTGACTGAAAGGCAACCATAGAGTTATTGACAGGAGGGAAGGCATAGACAGCCCTGTAACACTCATGAGTGTCACAATAAAATTTAATATGTATATTAATCATTGTCTAATTACTTATAAAAAAAAGAGAGACAGATATACAGTCTCATTTGCTGTCTCTTTATTGTAGTAGGGCAAATTTAACGCTAGCTTCCCTACTCTATTATAATAACTCTATGGTGGTATTGACTGAGTAAAGACTTGTTCGCACTGTGACGTTTCTATTTATGACGTGCGTCTACTCTCACTCTTGTCTTTAGGCGCCATCAGCTTAGACACGTCCTTAGTAAATCATTCGTCCATATCATAGTCATTAGATTAGATTAGTTGTTTCGGTAATTTGATGTAGTATGTAGTACTTAAAAAGTACTTAAATTCAGCATAAACTTGTACTAAAGTATTTTGTTGTTATGTAACGTCGTAAATATGCATAAAACATAATATATAAGAATTTATGTGGAACAAAGCAATATAATGGCCTTATAGTAAACTAAGCACAAATATTGTGGTTGATTTTATTTTTTACAGTATTATTTTACGAAAGCATTTTTACAGGTTGCATTTGTGATATTATATTTTGTCAAAAATTTAGCACATTTAATTAAAAACAGATAAATCATTCTATATTTTATTATGTAGCTAAAAGAGAGAAATATATTAAGTATTATCAAATTTAAAATATTATATAAATCATTATTATTTTATTTTAGCGACTCGGCGTGAGACACCCCGAGGGTCTGAAAATTGTATATTTAAAATATTTTGACACCAGAACATAACAGAATGAGTGAATAAATTGATTATGTATGAAACTTTAATCCATATCTTTCAGTATACGTTTATTTCAAAAATAAAAACAACCTTCCTGTTATAACAGTACGTTTTTAAATTATTTTTATTTTAAATATTTCAAAACTATTGGAACACAATCGTGATCTTAAATTATAAAGTATTTTTCCAAGATAAATGGCACTACTTTTATAAAAATCCTTTTTCAATATTAGAATAGATTTAATGATAAATATTAACAAATATAAATATTTTCGACTGTACATATTTTTCATTAGTGCCTCTTATCGGTCTTGCCTTAAAAATTATAACGGATTAACATTATTTATCCGTAATATTATAGCGTTTTAGTATAATATACTTATTTCTTTGACAATATGTACCTACTTAGGAAATCTTCTAACGACGTGTTAAATGCAGTTTTGCTTGTTATATCATTAAATAACTTTGTAATTATTGGCACAAAATAAAATATCCTTTTTTACGAAATAAACTTAAAATATCTTTTAAAATGTTAACCATTTTAAACAATTTAAACGTAGATATGGTGTAATAATATAGAGTTATTAATATTGGGGAGCAATAGATAGGCTTGTAAATGACACAATAAGTAATAAGAGAGAAGATGAAATTGTATAGTTCATCTTTGTCTAAAAACTCCGAAATAAGAAAGTCAGATAGATCAACATCATTTTAGTCTTCTCCCCACTCTTGTATAGTAACTCTATAATTAATAAAGCCCTAAGAAGGTATATATTCAAAGATTTTAATTAATAAATCAATGATTAATGTACGTACGTAAATTTCATACTGTAAATATATTTATTTATAATAATAATTGTCTTCGTAATGCTAGAGGCGTAAGTTAGAGTCCTTTATAGCGTGTGTTAATATGTTTTAATGATGACCAGCCGGACATTCCCATATTCTAAAAACCTTGCCACCTCAAACTTGCCCTCCTTTTTGACTTTGTTTTACAACATCGGCATCAAAGGGAAACTTTTTGGGCTTACGCATTAAGTATATATTAATAGACCCTTTGAGCTCTATTAAACAATTTTAAACGTAAAGAATAACTTTGAGAGTGTGTTTTATGACAAAAACATGTATTTAGAGAAAGGTAATCGAATTCTTTAATGATATTATGTATCTTATGTTTATTCGTAATAATAGAGGCAGATAAAAAACACGACGCGGAGTTCTTTTTTTTATCTTTTATTTTTCTGCCTGCATCAAATTTATTTTTATTTATCATGAGTTCTTTAAGAATCTTTGAGATCTTTATCTCACACTGTGTCGCAATTTTTAATTTTAATTTTTTAAATGTTTACTTGTACATTCGATTTTCAGGATTTGACTCGTTTTACCGCCAACTGAGGACTCTAAACTTGATTGTTTAGAAATTTGCTATTAACGATTAAGTGTCATGGTCAACGTTACTGGACCAATTCTTTTCAGTTGTACTAAACACCTTTATGGAGAAAACGAGCTAGTACAGCAATTATTAAGATAACTATCACCAATAATTATATTCTTTTCCCTTAAGATTTAACCAACAGGGAGTGTAGAGTTGTTGAGTGTAAATCCAATTCGTAGCATTGATAATCAAAAAATAATCGGTTTTTGTTATAAAACATACTTTCAAAAGACATAAGAGATCGCTATGTAAAATATATTCTATTAAATCTACTTCCATTTCACATATCTAAATCTCATAGCACATAGTCAAATCAGACGTGTTAGACCTAAGTGTTTCTATAGTAAATTACACAGGCAGAGTACTTTAAGCTGTCCTGTCCAACTACATATATTATCAAGAGTTTTCGTAGTCGTGGTTTATTACATATTATTTAATTTAATTGTGATTTATTATTAGTTAATAATGATTATATATCTATCGTCCCAAGTGCTGATTGACGCAACTAATAAAAATTCTCGTGTGAAAGTTTCTGAACGTTATTAACGCGTCATTGTTTAAGATTTTGGGTAATTTTGCATTTGAAATTGTTATATGAGTTTAATATTAAATAACTGAAGTTTGAATATAATAAAGCATTTTTACTATTATGTTTTTAAAAACGGTCTTTGTCTTGCTAGAAACCATCTTACATATACGGTATAAAAATTCGGATTTTGGACACTAGGTATCATGTCATAAATCCTAACTCTAGAGTTCGATCAAACCCATGCATATTATAATTTAACATTGGCATCGGTTAGTGTAAACGAGCATCTTAGCAAGGGATTTTCATTAACTTTTAATTTTATATGTCAATCAGCATCCGGACGATATATTATTCCAAGGCACTACTGTTTGATTGTTATTGAATTGGTACAAATATATTGCAAACCGAATAAGATTATTGAACTTAATGCAATTTTTAACTGTTGTATTTTATTCTTATATATTTCTTAATCAATAACTTAAAATATATACGGGAATTTTAAAGGTACTGTGTAGATGACTTTCGAACAGTAGTTGTATTTAATAAGATGATTCCTAATTTTCTTAAATATAATAAATCAGTTGTTTAAAAGAAATGTGTTTTTCTTAAATTGTAATGTATTTAAATAACCCTTTTACTTCCTTATCCTATCGACGCTCAAAGCTGGACATGAAGCGATTACGACGAACTTATTCAGTCTGTAAACAACGAAATAGAAAATGAAATTATACAATTTTTCGGTATTGGTCTTTTAGACACCGTTAGTTAAAATAAAAGGCTATATTGAAGCGTTTTTAGGATTTGTTAAGGCACGGAGGATAAGTTGCGGTAAGTTTGTTACGATTTTATTACTTGTGCATTCATAAATAACTCTTCCATCATAGCCTGTCGCAAATTCAGAACTATTTATGCAAATTAAAAAAAATAGAGACGCCATAGGTAAACGTACGCAATAGATACATTTAACACTTATTTATTATCTTTAACATCTACATATTAGGTAAATAATTGCGCCGATTCGACTCATTGTCAAATATATTCGAATAAACACATTTCTATGGCTTTATTGCGATTCAGAATATTATAAAAAAAGAAACAAAATCGATATAATATAAACAATAGATATTATTTATATTATAACGATTTCTCCACGTGTATGATTTCTACACGTGTTACCTCAAGGACGGCGAATAAAGTGATACTTGTATCAGTCTATTCTATTTTAATTCATCATCATCATGATTCTCCTGCCCTTATCCCACTCTAAGTGGGGTCGGCACAACATGTTGTCACATGAGATTTGGCTACGCTTTTCACGACCGGCCGCCGCCCTGACGTAAAAAATGAGGGTGGTCTATTCTTATCTGTCGGACACCACACGGCATTATTATATTTTAATTCAATAATTACCAATTCTTCATAATTTTGATAACAAAATGCCGTAATTAGGTATTTCGAGATAAATTTAGTATTTAAAGTATTAATTTTAAATTTCATTTCAAAAACTTTACATATTGACAGGCCTACACATTAATCCATTTTATCCATCCATCCTTTTTAATACTATCATTTTATTACAAATTACCTAAATCATCCCTTCTATATCCGTCACCAAAAAATGATGACATGGCCGCTACATATTTTGTTGTGGAAGCAATAAATGTGATCAATTTGAAGAATTGCATGAAATGAAGATAATAACGAAGTAATTGCTTTTACATTCTGGAGACTACTAAAGTGCAATACTTTGGGGAAATAAATATGTGTCAGATTGATGCGTTATAAAACGGAAATTTATAACACAACAATAATACCTGTGAATAAAAAGTAACGTTTATGTCCATATATCACGTTTTCTTTAATAATCTTGTTCATAGAAAATAAATATAGTAATCAATTTTGAGGAATTAAAGCAATGGGTGATTCTAGTTTAAGTCAGCAGACCTTAATGTAGAATAGTACCTTAGGTAGAGTCGGAGATTCCAGTTATCTAAAGTTGTTTTTCAGGTCATCATGTAAATATAAGTAAATAAACTTGCAAATTTTAGAATGAACATTAAAACCAATGACCCAAGTGACAATTACCAAAGTTAAAACGATTATAAGCAATGAGCCTAATTAACTCTTAAAACTAACTGTATGATGCAAATTGCATAAGTATTGCGTCATACCACCAGCACATACCGATTACAATGCTGGTATTGGCAAAATTTAATCATCGTTTATTAATATCACAATAGCACCTAGAAAAATTAGGTTTTTTTCTTACTCTACATTCCTTTAACATACATTCATTCATTTGGTTTGGTAATTAAAAGAAACTGTAACTATCAACTACTCATTAAAACCAGGTTTACATTTGTGTACGTGGCTGTTACGTTATATTTATACATTATATATAGATTATATAGGTAGTGAGCATTTTTTCCGACTTTCTCAGCTTACCTTTACCTTTTAATAGTACTGTATGTTGGATACGCGTTCTTTCCCTATGAGGAGAGAGAATTTATGATGAGTTACACAGGATTGCTGTTTTTCTCATAATATTGCAATTCATCAGAAACAGTTTGTTGCATTTAAACTGGCAATAATGACGCCATGCCCTAGTGCTGTCGTATTTGTTAAAATACTTCAACAACCTTCATACACATGGCGAATGAAGCTCAATTTTCACGCCAACTAAATCTATATGAACAAGCAATCTTAAGCATAATTTTGAGTAGCAAAGTCACTTATCAAATACGTTACGTCTGCGTAATGCGTATTCTATACTCAGATCATTTTAATACATTTACGTAGTTGATAGCTAGAGAATTGCGGTTACTGGCTTACTGCGGCATTGACAGTGCTCGCCGGGCGGTTACATCGAATAGAAGTGTCGCAGCTTCACTCCATAATCTCGTTGAACACGCGAATAATATCCCATCAAATAATTAAGAGCCCGAAAATCATTTCCAAAACAATACTCTCCTTGTCACACTGTGCATGTTTAATTTTATCAGAAGATTTTGCATCATGAAACCTCCAACAAATGTAAGTATTTTTGATAGTTTAGAACCATCACAACATATAAAAGCTCTTTTTATTATTGATCACATAAAGAGGTAATGCGAGTCTTTGAATAGTGCTTAAAAAACTGCGTAGCGATTTTGGCGAGAAATATATTTCTTGTAAAACCTATTTTGAAATGCGGTACAGACAGTATAAAGATAAAATTATTCAGCAAATGCCAATTTTTTTGTATGTCTTCAAAGGCCAACATTACAAGGTTAAATTTGAGTAGTCTCTAAACATTGATGACTAGGTTTGAAACTTAACATTATTTTTACTGTATTATTAATAATGTATTAACCTTCTATGTATTTTTTTCTGTGGTTTTTCTCCTTTTGTATTCTGATCTAGTGATCGTGATAACACAATATAAGTATTATTTTGCAGCATTCTAACGAAATTTTTACGAATGTAATCACGTAGATGATTATATGGGAGTTTTTGCAGTAGAAAGTGGAACAATTAACGTGTAGTTGTGTTATATTTTTTACTTAAGTATTTATATGGTGCTATTGACATTGCACATGTAATTAATTCGTTTTGTTGTATAATCATATTTGTACTTACAAAAACAAATTTTTAAAACCTATGTTATATCTCATTATGGAACTCACTGCCTGCGTTTTGTATTTCAAGAAGGTATATCATTAAATAATTAAAAAAGAGACTTTAATAAGAAATTTATAAGCTGCGTTAAGATACAATTTGTTTTCATTGTTAATCTAATTACTGTAAAAAAATTATATACGAATTATTGAATCTACATTCTACACTCAAGAAATATGGTAACAGTTGAGTTTGTTAAATCTGATGTTTGTAAATAAAGGCGAGATTTTTAATTTCTTATACGTATCCAGAGCTTTACTTAACATTTTTAATACTTAATATGAAAATAAGTATCTGGGATATCCTTGCCTTTTATGAAGCGATTTAGGTGTTAGAACTCTATCAACTCGAATGTATTGTTGTGAAAACATTGTGACTAGGAGTAACTAAACAGTATGCGGTATAAATTTTGTTACCTAACAACATAAATCGATTAAAAATAGATTTGCTAATAACTTTAGGTTATTTTGTTCAGATCGATTATTTGACTGATGTAGGCTAAAACAAAACAGAACTTCGCATAAGTTACAGTTTTATAACGCTTTAAAGTAAAAAGTAAAGTTTTTGTAAGTTTCAATGCTCACCGTCTGTCATGTGAACTACTTTTATTTATTTTTAAAACAGTTTTAGTTTGATAAGTTAACAGAATCAAAGTTTACCATTTTAATTTTATGTACAACTAAGTTATACGATATAATACATCCCATACTTTATTAAATGAAAATGGTATTACAATATAGTATTGCTTACCCTAGGTGACTTTTGATTTATATTTTAACATATAGTAGGTACCCGGCAATAAATAATGCACATCGAGGCTTAGAGAGAGAAAATCGGCTAGATTCTGCTTCATAGAGCTTTTGTGTCTGTCGCACAGACTGACGAACCCGTGTGAAACGTCATATTCTAACTGAGCGACAGTGACAGCAAGAACTGGCCGGCTGTTTCGTTCTAAACATCGATGTGCATTATTTCATGCCGGTTACTATACTTTATATTATAAAAGCCCCATACTTTGCCAATGCAATAACAAGAGAGCGTAAAGTGCGTTTATTATTCACCAATTTTCAAAATTTTTTTAGATAAATGCGAATGAACTCAGTTTGTCCTATTATATATTTCTCACTTAATTATTGTATATATACACATATAATGTAAAAATCTATTTCGAATGTTGGTTACCGACGTTCGAATGTTGGTTAGCATCGACGCCGAAAACGAAAAAAATTGGTATAAAAACGATTATTGTAAGGAACTTCAACCTTTATTCGTAGATGAAACATACTGTTTTACTTCTTACATGTTTATTACTCTTTCTACTTTCCTCTGATTTCAATTCTCTTTTGCATCTCGTTTTTATTTACAATCTATCTGAACTACATGCTGGTCCTACTCTATTTACCAAGGAATACATTCCCTTTGTCGTTCAAATTCCATTTATTCCCCTTTTTTCAAAATTCTCTGTCTCTTGTCTCTTATTCCAATACCCTTGTCAGACGTTACATTATACGTTTTATATTTATTTCTTTGTTTACAGAGAATAGCTAAACATATTATATTTAGTTGCGAATTGTAGCGTATCTTATCGCGTGTCTAACTAATCTTCAAATCGATCCCCAAAACACTCGTACCTTGGGAATGAATAAATTGATGCGACTGAAATAGAATCATCACACGGTCGACAGCGATCAAAGTTATTGTAGTTTTGCTAACTGATGTCTGATACGTACCGTGACTTGCTTGTTTGTAACGCGTGTACAGTGTAGTGCGTCTCATTGATCTATGATTATCAAATTATCATATCTTGCTGGTTCTTCTCAGTAAGAGCAACATTCCGAACCAGTGGTTAGATTTGACGAATCAAAACAGCTTGGCGAAGCTAATTTTTAATAAAGATTATTTTGAATTGTTTTGAACATAAATATAACTCTATAATGAAAATCTATAACGTTTAATTGATTCTGTTTCAGATAGAGATGTTATCACCGAGAAATCTCAGTGTTACTACTTGTCACGTTTTATAAACCCTCAGAATTAAAACTCAATTTATTAATTTGAAAAAAAAGTTGTTATCTCTGTAAAACAACTAGAGTTTCGTTTCTTTGCTGTAAAACTTAATAAATAAAAGGCACTTAATTGGAAATTTCAGTAACATCAATTTCCAATTAAGTGTTCTAAATTACATTTAATATTAGTTCCGGTAGTGTATTTCACTGGCCCGTTAGCGCAGGTGGCAGTGACCATGCTTTTAGTTCCGCAGGTCGCGGGTTCGATCCTCGCTGAAGACCAACATGTTCTAAAATACTATTTGTGGGTTCATTGATTCTGGATGTATTTATGTATATAATTTAAAATACATGTATTAATATATATTTTTTTACCCGTTTTCTGTCACCCACAACACAGCATTAAATTTTGGGGACGGATGACGTTATATGTAATATTCCCATATATTTATTTATTTAATTACATAAATATCTTACTTGTGAGTTATATGATAAGATTTAGGGTTATATGATTTTTAATAATTATTACTTAAATGAATTATTGATTATCATCACAAATATAATAAATAAAAAACACTTATATGTTATTTCAAAGTTGCGTTGATGGCTCCGGAACCGTGACAAAATGATAATATTTCAACAATCGCTGTATCAAATATCAGATCGATCTTTTCCCATTGGACGAGAGAAAAAGACAAACCTACAAATGCATTTCGCATTTATAATATTAGTATGGATAACAAAAATGCTATGCCATTTTTTGTAACAACGGAGCTGGATCTTATGGCTGGAATTTCAACGATCTGTTTATTTACTATCTAAAGGTCATTCATTGATAGTAGAACTATAGCGTTGAATTGTTATCAAAATAGTTAACTCATTGTTTGGCAAACAATACTGTTGTAAGATATTAGATAATAACATCTTATACCATTATACTTATTAGTATCTGCCCCCGTCTGTATCGACTTCAGTGATAAAAACGGTAGCCTATGCCACTCACAAGTTATTTATAGCCTACTAGCTGTACTTGCGGTTTCGCGTAAAAATCCGTGTAATAAATTGAAATTTTGAACATAAAAGTAGTTATTATGAGTTAACTATGAGAGATAGAGAAAAATTATAAAACAATTTTACTACAATCTACTACGAAATTAAAATATAATAGTTTGAATGAAATTTAGAGTGCGGTATTCGTTGTAGCAAAGCGGGGCCCTTTCGATAAATTGGTTTTCGATAGTTAACAGGCGTAAGGTTAGAATTTTTTTAAAATCTTTTCACATAAAAATAGTCAGCTCTTTACTTCACATATTCTATAATATTTAAGAAGTGATGCTGTAAGATTTTGACACCGAAAGCGCCTCAAAATCACGCTGAGTGTCGCTTTTTTTGCCGAGTCATATTTGTCTGGGTGATTAATATTAAAAATTATTACATTATAGTAAAAAACGACTATAACTTGAATATATTTGCTCTATCGACGATGGATTTTAATATGTAATATATTTCTTTTTCCACATTATTTTTGATGAGACTATCGCAATTTGAGAAACTGATCTGATTAACCCCATAAAAGATTTGTTTTTATCAACGCAGGCAACACTCCTTCATGATGTCGACATACCGACGAAGAAGGCAACATTCGGCATGGGCTGTTTCTGGTCAAATGACTCTCTGTTCGGCGCGACGCAAGGCATCATCCGCACTAGGGTCGGCTACTCTGGTGGTACTACAAAGAACCCACACTATAGAAACATGTAAGTATTTTTTAACCTATTCTTCATGTATTACTATGCCCGTGGGTTGCCCCCCCCCCCGTAAATATCAGTGTTTCACAATTTTTTTTCCGCGCAAATCTCGCGGGGATTTTAGGACAAAAAGTATATATATGTTGCTTTATTACTTCCTCTATTCAAAATCGGTTCAGCTGTTATGTAGAATGTCGTATTCACCTAAACCTCCTCAAAAAACTTTTATTAAAACCATACGAAAATCCGTTAAGTAGATTTTGAGAAAATCGATCGTATACAGAAAGACAGCTTTTGGGAATTTATTTTATAATATGTATAGATTAAATCAAAAACTGATGAACTCGAAACTAGTTGGGCTAACCCGATGTAATAAGACGTGAGTGTAGATGGTTTCTATAAATGAACTATAATTGAAGGCCCACTACTACTAACCCACTGCTGGGTACAGGCCATCTCCATATTTGGAGAGAAGGGTTCGAGCTAAAACTTACCACGCTGCTCCAATGCGGATTTGTAGGTTACGCATATCCCTCGAATTACACCAGAGATACGCAGGTTTCCTTACGATGTTTTGCTAATTAACGTGTGATAAATTGCAATTATCAATTAGACACATAAGTTTTAACTCAGCGGTACCTGCCCATGGTTTGAACCCGTGTCGTCCTCGAAAGTGTCACACGGTCTTACCGCTGGGCTATCAGTTATTGAAAGCTATTAAAATTCTAGTAACATTAAAAATCACAATAGAACAAACAACGTCCATCATCTTGAATATCCACGGTGATGGACCGATAAAGTTCAAGGTAAATAATATTTATTTTATCAACTGCTTGTGTACATTTTTTGTTTTGATGTTTCATATTACCAATGCAAATATAATTAACAAGATAAATCCATTAATGATAATTATTAAGAACTTGTAATGCCCTTTTAGTTGACTAATAATTGAATTATTACTATTTTGAATTACATTTCCTTGCAATTAAACAAACCTTGACTAAGTTTCTGTTTGGTGTACATGACATTTATGACATTTCACATTAAATATCACAAGAAAAACTCATCATCATCCTCCTGCCCTTATCCCACTCCAAGCGGGGTCGGCACAACATGTTACAAACATGTTGTCAAATAATTTGACTACGTTTTTCACGACCGGCTGCCTGTCTGACGTCAACTTACCTTAGTCGCCTTTTACGACACCTCGGTAAGAAATGAGGGTGGTCTATTCTACTCAGCCGGAAACCACACGGCGGATCACAAGAAAAACTATTACTAGTAATGATAAATAGTTTTATTTCCTTATTTCGGTGGCATAAATCAATTTAATGCATACTAATTGAAATGGGGTACCTACAAGTATTACGAACCATTCTTAGCTGCGTTATAGCTTTCAGTGCCAATAACTTAACTTATTAACTTTTAATTATGTAATTATAAAAATATTACTTTAATTTAATTAGTCTAATCACTGCTGGTACTTGGATTCTATTATTCCGCGAAACCCTTGTAGCGGGTTGTACGAGCCGGAGTATTTTATCACCAGTCTATTGCTGAAGCCAGCCGGCAGGCAGGAACCGGGGCCGTAGCTGGGCAGCAAGTCGACTAGATCACAAGGACTGACTGAATTTGGAAAAATGTATGGATTTTAAAGGCCTATACCAGCAGTGTCGACACTTTATATTAATCCCAATTGGGAAAAAATAAGTCAGCATCATATGCCCATGTTGTATAGGGTTGTAACATATCCATAGTTTTTTTTACATTACATTATGTGTTTATTAGCGTCTCACTGAAATATAACAAAATCCTAATGAGTTCGTATCAAATCGTAACTTTGCTGTGATTTAAGTCGAGACACCTCTCTATGATCATCGACTAGCTTTAGCTGAAAGTGCCAGAGCGACTGATATTAATATTATTAGATTGCAAACAATTCACAAATATCATATACCTGCATTTTATTATTCACTGTTTTTTTACTTTTGATCCAAACAATAGTCGCAGTAAATCTGCAAATTTTACCATAGATATCAAATATTACCATAGAGGTTAAATTTTCACGTTGAACCTTGAAGGTAAACTGATTGTTTATATGAAGAATAATTTGTCTTTGTTATTTGAAGCGAAAAAATATCCGAGACGCTACTAAATCTTGACGCGTCAAAAGAACCGTTATCAAAAGCTTTTATTTAAAGGCGAGTATGTAAGTGAAGGTGGAATCTTGCAAGTTAAATTTGACCCACTTCCCGGCGTCCGATTGAGCTGTAATTTTACATACTTGTCCAGTCCTGATGACAACGCATATTTATGATAAGCATGATATGATGCTGTTGCCAGGATTGCCTCCAGGCGAGGGAACTCCTGAACGGTTAATGGCAGGAACATGAAATTTTGGTAAAAGCTTCTTTAACTTGACTTGTTTAAAGTTATAATTTAGAATGACAGAATCTTAAATTCATATGAATTCATTATTTACCATAATCTAGCTGTGCCGACAACGGGTTCGCTCGCGTAGAATTCAGTGATTTACGAAACTTTTCCCGAATTTTTGAAATTTTGAACATAAAAGTAGTTATTGTGAGTTAACCGTGAGAGATAGAGACATGCTACCGCGGACTTTTTTGTTGTATTTTTAATGATCTACAATTCTCTAGTACATTACTTTAGCGTAACTCTGCTGGTTTACGCAGCGCACGTGACTAAAGCTCCCAGCAAGCAAGTTTTATAACAACTGCGCGATCTCTTTAACACAATTTACATAATACCGATATGTATTTACCTAAACGACCTAATTTAGATTTTAAATACAAATTTATCACTTCTAGTTTATAAGTATAGGTATGTTAAATTTAAAATTTTGCTGTATCATAATTATGCGACAGTGGATTTGTCATCACAAATCAATAAATAACAGATAGTAAACATCAACTTACAATTGTTTTAAACGTGACAGTGCAATTGCACTGTCATCTTTAACAAATCATCTATTTGTTAATTAACAAATCATCTATTTGTTAATTAACAAATAGATGATTTGACATAAATAGATTCATACATTACATTCATATTTTATCTTCGAGGAAATACTTAGCTTACAATAATTCTGAGGTTTATACCTATTAGTTTACCTGCTATTATTACCTGATAATCAATTACGTAATAGTAATTATAATAGGAATTGCACCTGAAAGTTCGCTTTCTCTCTAAAAACTATTTAGTATATCAGATGTTATCAGAGGTAATAACTAGGTTTTTACTTATTTATGCAATGAGTAACGTAAATTGAAACAACATTGGTTTTGCCTTTATTAACATCAATGCACGTCAATTCTTATATTCATCATTATGGAGACAGGAAATTGAGTTTTTATGTCCTATGTATGTGTATTTTAATATAAATTGAGAGTGACCAAAGTATCAATGAAATTGGCTATCAGAAGAAGCATATTCTTGACTTACCTACGCAAACATACCTATGTTTGCGTAGGTAAGTCAAGAATATGTAGATCTAGGTAGATAAATACCATGAATTCAACCTGGGAATAAGTTAATCCTTTCGCGTTCAGCTCTACCAAAAATTCAGTATAAATACGGTAAACCGTTGGAACGTGAATCTATCGACTAGCTATACTAACACACACAAAACCTTTGTAATATTCAGAATAAGATTTAAAAACGTGAAAGCATATTTTTTTCTGTTTACTCTCCTAGCTAATTCGTTAAGCAGCCGATATGAGTTGTGATACAGTGCAAGCTTATTTACCTGCCTAATATTAAAAAATATTCCAGTTTTTCCTTTTGGAACAAGAAAAACCCATAATTATAATTTAATACATTAATCGACGTGAACGAAGACGCAGATACAAATTAGCCAGCATACGAGAATTTAATCCATTCCGACATAAACGCGTAGTGTTGATTTATTGCGCACACCGTGAAGATATATTATCAGTCATTCATAATTTCCTTGCGACACGTTTCAAATCGTATAAATGAACGAATAATGTTTATACACATATGAGTAATCATTTTACGCTTCTACTACTATTCTAATATAAATAAATAGTATAATCTATACTTATTATAAAACAAAGGCCCAAAAAGCTGTCTATCTGTATGTAATCCATTTTCTCAAAATCTTCTGAACGGATTTTTGTTCGGTTTTCACCAAAACACTGAAGTATCGCACTCGTGACAAAGCATGTAAAAGTAGCAGTATATTGAAAATTGGTCGACAAAAGGGTAGGAATAACTCGTGGTGATGATAGTTACTGACAGAATCTGCTAACGCAAGAGAACTGATAGCTGCTTATAAAAACATTAAACACTCGGTCCATAAATTTTTAAAATGTATAAAAATAGTGGTAAAAAAAGACGTTATCGTGTTTGGCGATTAGGTGATATATCAGTTTGGCATTGTGAGTGAATGCGTCAAGGTCGTGTAAATATGAACGCTCTCGCAAGGCCAAGGTGGGATTAGTTAAAATCTATATTATACGGGTGGGTATCAACCATGCGACATTAATTTTAAGGTAACGAGCTCAGCACCTTACATAAAAAATGAAATAATTCAGTGAATTTTAGCCAAAGGATTCATTTACGTTTTTAAAAATAAGCACATTTATAAAGATCAATGACCGTGTCCTAACACGTCATTCTAACATTGACCTAAAAACTAAATAGTGAGGTGCGAGTGAGACAAAACAACAATGTTATTGTTTTCTCCCGCTTTTTGAACAAGCACGCCGCGCCATTTCAGTCGACATTACTAATAAAGCTAAACTATATTTAGTTTGTTTCAAAATACATTTTTTAAAACGATTTAAGAAGATTGAATTATGCCAAAATTATCTTATGTGATTATTTAAGTGATCGGTGGATTCAATTGATGTCGTATTGTAGGCACCGCTCATTAAAAAAAAGCTTATATGATAAATATGTAATAACATATTATAAATTTCATTTCCCTCAATTTTGTGAAAATTTGCAGTGGTGACCACACAGAAGTCATAGAACTTGACTACGATCCCAAAACAGTCACCTATGAGGAGTTATTGGACATGTTCTGGGCAAACCACGAGTATGGATTAACTACCAAGCTCAAAAGACAGGTAATTAAATAAATTTAAAAGAAACTTCGATTAGTTATTTATGCTTCAACTTATTGATTTTAACTGCTGTGTAACGTTACAATTTAGTCTCTCCGTAACGTGTGCTTATTCCATAAGCTCTTTTGAATTTATATTGTAGATTATTAATTATTTATAGTATCTGCCACTAATTTGGAAAATTTGCTTGGCCAAAGATTCGTAGATTCTTGCTTCAATTTTACTAAGTTTGAAATCCAAGTATCTAAATTGTTGACGTACAGTAAACAGAAGAGCTCTTTAAAATGAAAAATTTAATTAAAAATTTTGTATAAAAAATATTTATATTAAAAAAAAATATCCATATAATAAGAGTAAAATATAACCGGAATATATCCATACCAGATGTGAATAACTTAACAAGTCTCTAAATTCTTTGATAATGACAACAGCAAAACATTTTATTTCCATGGTATTTTATAGGTACTATAAGAGCTTTACTTTTAAACACACACAATAAAAATAATGCCGTTTAACCATACCTAATCCATTACTTTTACAATCTTACCATATAATGCTGACGTCTAATGACAGCCTTATTTGATCATCATAAATAGGAGTCGGCATTAGAATTTTATCAATCCCTGAAAAGATTATCCAGAATTACGTTGAAATTTATAGTAAGAGATTACTTTCTTTGCATTTAGTTAACAGTGCCTAGTTATAAGAATTATAATTATTCAAGGTTTTATAGGAACTCATCGTAAGATAAAAAAGCATAGTATAACGGACGTTCCTATTCCTATAAAGTTATATAAATGAATTAATGTGTCATAACTTTTTCCAACTTCTTCTATTTATTATGTGCCTTATTACTCGATTTCCGTTCCTAATGTAAACTGCAAACTTCAGCAAACTGCCCGTTACTATTAAATTAAATTTCTCTCATTCGTATTAGAATGGGGAGGCAAGAGTATCTTTTTTTTTCCGACAAAACCTTAATTCATCGACGACAAGATACCTTACTCGTCTTTAATATTAGTTATAATCAGTTAAGCAAATCTAAATAATGCAGTTACTGTCGTGACTTTTCCAAGTAAGTCTACAAAGTTTATGTAGACGTAGGTTAATAATTGAGAGTCAATTTAAGTTTTATTTATCCTAAATTAAGTTGTGTACTGTTACAGTATCAATCCATGATCCTATATCATGACGAAGAGCAACATGAAGCTGCTGAAGCGTCACATAAGGCAATGCAAGTGAAATGTAATAATCAACTCAGAACAGAGATAGCACCGGCTGGCATTTTCTACTCTGCTGAAGAGTAAGTTTTCCCTGTCGTATTTGACTGAAATTGTTTTAAATTTATTCATTACTTATTAAGATTTATTTAGGGCACACCGAGGAGTATGAATGAATTCGCTTTGAAACTTTTAAGAGTCTTACAAAGAGATTTCCAATACCAATTGTCATCCCATCACTGTGTCAAAGCATTCAAATATTGTAAACAAAGTAATCTTCTGATAGACCTGAATTTACCATAAACCTCATAGATCATACGTGACTATGTTACAGGACTATAAAAATATGTACAAACAATAATTCTCACTTTCCTCTTTTTACCTTTTTGTTCAGTAATCGAAGGATTATGCTCACTTTATCTTCGATTACAAAAGTAATGGAATTATTTTGTCCTAATCTGCGATTAGTTAATACTTTTTCGATTAGTTAATAGCGGATCATATCAGAATAATATTGTCATTACTTTTGTATTATGGTCATACGAAAAGTAACGACTAATAGCATAAATTATCTTTGACTATTTTTTGTCAATGCTGACGATTCTTAACCATATAGTTATATACTGAAGTAGAAAAGCCGGCCTAAAATGTGCCCTATTACAATTAAGACTTAGCAAATAAGACTGTATCTGTCTCTCTTTTTTATGTGTGATTAGATAAAGATAAGTATATGAGTTTAATCTTACCTGTCATTATTCGATATACAATACAATATACAATAACTCTATGTTGTTAATACTATAAATAGCATCGTAAATTTGACTGACGAGAGTCATTCAGATTTGGCGTGACAAACAAATGTTAAGAATATATAAGGACCTAAGAAAAATCCAAAGCAAACAATATATTTAAAATTTAAAAAAATCAAATTGAAAAGTATTTAGAAAGAATAATAATTCTTTGAAGACCGTGTGCTTATATTTTAGGTTAATGTTATTTAACGAGTGATCTCCGAAGTTGCACTAGGCCACGACAAACAATCCCGTTTCTGTATATTCGACCTCAGCAGGCCTACCATGAACTCTTATTGCGACTCAATTGAAGACGTAAACGAAATTGTTTTGCTTTTCATACCATGACGTCTTAAAGACGCAAACTTTAAGTCGTTGCCGAATGAGCGTTCTGAATTCGTCGTAAGAACATGTGAGTAAAAGCGACAGAGTTATCTATAGTTCACATAACGTTATCTTTTTCGAACATTACGATCCCAATGCAATTCACACTTCATGGTACGAAAAGAAAGCGGTTCGCGGTCATCGTTTACGTCTTCAATTGAGTCGCAATAAGAGTTCATGGTAGGCCTGCAGGCCTTAAGTAGCAACAATGTATTAATATTAAAATGTGCTGCACATAAACTGACTGTCAATATTACATTAATTATGTCATGGCCGGAGCTGACTTCAAACTATCAATTGCATGAATTAACCTCAACCTTATTGTTTTTCCTAACACCAACTATTACTTATTATAATACTTAATGACGATAATAATGCAAATGATAGGACGTGTATCGTCTTGCACTGGCTACAGAATATGTTTATGTATGTAATAGAATGTATAAAAAAGAAAGGTTACTAAAATAATTAGGACTCTCCCTCTCGTAAGATAACTGCTATATTGAACTAACAAATTAACATAGCCATACCATTTTGTTTCGGCAAACAAAGTGAAGAGCGTCGACCAACGCTCAAGAGGTGTGGTTCAAGGGCAGGACACGGAAGGCATTGCTTGAAAATGCATATACATTTATAGTCTGGAGGTTCTTTACACTACAACTATTCTACCACTGGGATATAGAGCCTTTTTTACGCTCCCTGTAGATACAATTATTTTAATTTATAGAAAATATTTTTAAATAAACGTAAATTTGAATATGACGAATATATTTAAGCCATAGAATGATTGATATAACTCAAAATATATCTGGTAATTACATAAACTTTCGTATGAATACTGCTAGTATTAACCATCCACAACTAAATCCATTTTCCTCCGCAACGCGATATTTTGTATTTGAATCCGGAGTTGCATAATAATATACAACTATAATAGCTGATTTGCGCTATATTTAAGAGACATAAAACAGCCAGAAGGACAACACATCAATATCACGTTTCGATTAATATGACTTGATTGTCTGATTGAAATGCATTCGAAGTTTGATGAATTTGATCTCAGGATCAATATGCAAGTAGTACATTAAATTTTCAGCTTGTTCATTGCGAATATTGAGCTTGTTTTTCTTTTAAATTTAATTTGCAGTTAAATCTATTGATTATACTTTTCAAATAAATCGTAGGAAATATTGAAATAAAAAATTAAAAGTTTTTAAATGTATCGTCAATTGAGAGCTGAAATTATTTATCGAATTAACTTTTTTTATTATTATTTTTAAATAATAAGAAAGATAAAATCTTTACATGATTGTTTACAAGACAAAAGTTCACGCGAGTTAATATTTGTGTGGTTCGGAAAGATACTCCTACCGAGAAGAGCCAGCAAGAAACCCGGCGGTTTCAAAGTATACTAATTCTTATAACTAGTTACATTTAGTCATTAATGTCTTGTACAGGGTCGAAGAGTAGCTCTGTCCACGCATTCTTATCGTCGAAGTAATCCTCAATAGTATAGTAGTAGGCTTTCTGTGTTAGCCTTAAGAAAGGCAGCTAAGCTTTCAACTAGAAGATATAATATTTATCATGAAATATGTGCAAAAGTAATAATAAGATTATTTTGCTATAATCCGCGATAAAGTAAATAGAAAAAATATATAATGCTTGTTAAATGTTTAGAGGACTATCCGTTTGTCACATTTAGCATTCTATATATTTTCTATTTACTTTATCGCGGATTATAGCAACATAATTTTATTATTACTTTTGTATGAGGATCTCCGCAAAGTAACGCCTAATTCTATAAATTATTCTAAAAATTATAAACATGTGGTTAAGTTGATATCTATATAAAGTAGCCTGTTACAATCCCACTGCTGGGAATAGGCCTCCTCTCTCCGTTTCTGGAGAGAAGGGTTGGAGCTAAGACCTACCACGCTGCTCCAATGCGGATTGGTAGGTTACACATATCTCCAGAATTCTGTAGAGATATGCAGGTTTCCTCACGATGTTTTCCTTCACCGAAAAGCGTGTGATAAATTGCAATTACCAATTAGACACATGAATTTTAATAGAAAAACTCATTGGTGCATGTCCGGGTTCGAACTCGTGTTCCCCTCGAAAGGGTCGCACGGTCTCACCACTGGGCTATCACAGACTTTTTATATACGAAATTTTATTTGTTTGCAGTTACCATCAAAAATACAGGCTACAAGGACACAAGGATCTCTGTCAAAGCTTAGGCTTGGATTCCTCTAAGCTACAGACTTCGCATTTAGCGGCGAGACTGAACGGCTATCTAGTAGGTGTTGGCGGTAAAACACAGTTCGAAAAAGAGGTTGTGCGTTTAGGTTTAACAGAAAAACAAGCTGAATACGTACGACGTGAGTTGGAACGTAACGAAGGAGGTGGACTATCGTGCTGAAGTGTAACAAAAACCTAAAGTTATTATACTAGAGTAGTGAAGTTATAGGCAGGCCTGCAGGCCTCCCATGAACTCTTATTGCGACCCAATTGAAGACGTAAACTAAATTGTTTTGCTTTTTCATACCATGACGTCTTAAAGACGCACACTTTAAATCGTTGGCGAGCGTTCGAAATTCGTCCTAAACACGGGAGTAAAAGAGACAGAGTTATCTATAGTTCATATAACGTTATCCTTTTCAAACATTACGATCCCAATGCAATTCACACTTCATGGTACGAAAAGAAAGCAGTTGGGTTAAGGTACTGACTCTGAATTAAATAACGTTTTCTAAAAGTTCATAGTAGGCCTACTTACTGTAAGTGAATGTCACAATAAATGTTGAGAGTGAAGATGATACTCGTATATTTCATCTTTGTCTAATCACACTTAAAAAGAGAGAAAGGCAGATACACTCTCATTTGCTTTCTCTTTATTGTAATATGGCACATTTTAGGCTGGCCTCTCTACTCTAGTATAATAACTCTATGAACAAAAATAAATGTAATAACATAAAATGTAATAACGTACTAAAGCAATGTGTATATTATTTATTGAATTATGTAAATTACTGAACAACGCTTCTGCTTCTGAAACCTAATAAATTGAAAAGAAATAGTAAACAGAATATATGACGTGATTAATTTTAAAAGTTAGTGCACTTACTAGCATACTAGCATACTAGCTGATCGGACGTTGTTTTGCCATAAAAATTATTTCTAGTGAATTTCGAGTGTACATTGTAAAAAAATAACAAAAAAAAGTTAGAGGTGGACGACCCTCATCACTTTGGGGTATGAGAAGTAGATAGTAGCAGATTCTCTGAATATGTAAATAAGATTTCATAAAAATCGTTCAAGTCGTTTCGAAAGAGTATGATAACTATCATTGTGACATGAGAATTAGATATAAAATTAACTATTATTTTACTATACCTGCTTGGGTGATGAGTCGCTTTGCAATTTTGTCGTAGAATCTATCTCCTGATGATGCTTTTTCGCTTAAGGGTGCGGTGGTGTAGGTTTGTTGTGGACGCGTCTTACAAATCCTAAAGGTATAAGGTATGAAAACGAATACTACACTCTACACTTTACATCGATGTTCTTCTATCTCGATTAATATCAATAGTTTCATGAACATAATAAGTGCGTTGTGAATATTCTCATAAAGCATAACTTATACGTTTATTAAAAGTATATTTAATATCGGAAATTTATTTGGATTTAATGAAAATTTTTCGCTGGTTAAAAAAAAATATTCATAGAAGTGGGACAATAGGTATGCTTAAGTACGTTATTACAATTTAATAGTAAGATGTTTAATGTTGGTTTATGGAACCATTAAAATGTTTTTTTTTTTAATTTAAACTATCGTGAGTAGTATTCATAGTTAATAACGATACCGGCTATACTCACGTCTAATTTTATCGGATTAGCCCGACTAGTTTCGAATCCGTCCGGGGTACTTATTCATGAGCTCTTTACACGACGTTATCGCGGCGGGAACAGTTCCCGAAACTAGTCGGGCTAATCCGATAAAATTAGACGTGAGTATAGCCGGTATCGTTAATAACAATGTTTTTTTTATTGCTGCTGAAACAAAAATAAAGTTTGGAAGAAAGAAAAGAAAGTATTATTTATAAAGAAATAGTAAAAAACGGATCTATACGTTTTCTTTATTGTTATAGAATTGAACTTATGAGATTTGGTTTATTACAATTGTACGAATTTCTTTTAACTATACATAATAATATGTGTAAGACTTGCATTAACTGCTTCTAATGAATTTAAAATCACTGTATTAAAGTTTATATTTAATGATTTCATTCCCCTATTTAAGTTCGCGACTGAATGAGTGGTGATTTCATAAATTATAACCTTTTCGCGATTTACCTTTTTTGTTTCTTGTATGTCTTGTATGCAATCACACCTGATATTATACACTTTTCAATTATTTAACTATTAGAAAAGTCATGGATTGTTTTTGAGCGACAAGAATGCTTTGAAATATACAACAGTAAAGGATCGACGATGAATGTAGACCAATAACCGATCAAAATTGTCTTTACTTATTAGTTTTGATTTTTTCATTAGTGGCATTTATTGCTATAGTCTAATTGCAGGAAGAGTATATGATTATATTACTCTATTCCATTCCAATTTTATTTATCACATTACCGCCAAATCAAATCATGTAAATCGTTTTTTCACTTAGCATAGAGTTAAATATGAGAAATGTATCACCACTTCGAATGTCGTTTTTCTTTAATAAAGAAAAATTTAGCACGATTATTTAGACAATTATATAGAAAATTATTTTACTATAAAAATATTGTTTTGTTTTATTTTTAATAACTCCATTTACATTTATGCCCCTTTCCCTAATGTCAGGCAATAAAATTATTTTGACCGACCTAAATCTAGAATAAATACAAATCTAATACTAATACTTTTTAATCACTTTACAAGGATTATAGATACATGTAATACATTAGTTAAACCCCAAGAAAGTCGATGCATTAGTATTTGAGTTTCAGAAAAACAAACAGATTTGGGGAACTCTTTATAATACAAATTTTTAAATATAATGAGTCTGAAATACAAAATATCATTAAAAAGTAACGCCACGCCCGTTTTATCCATCTAAGGGTCTTTAGTACCATAAATTCCCTATAAGGAATTTTCCTCTTATGAAGAAAAATTTAAATTTCTTATCTAATATATTTATATAAAAATGAATGTTTGTCTATACGTCCGAAAGTGTACGACGACTGGAACTATTGTAATGAAATTTTCAAACAATACATTAATCCAATCCAAAACTACCCAGCGGATGATTCTGTGAAGTTTGTTGGCAATCGGAGCATTTCTCTTTAATTTTTGAGATCTATTTCGAAGTGATTTAGAAACCAGACAGAGCCACAGTAACTGAACACTGTAGTCTTTGCACAACAACGAGTGCCGGACAGCTAGTTCTAAATTCTAATATAAATTGGTAGCGTTAAAACAGTTTTTTTACATTTCACTCTAGTTGCGTCATCTATATCAATGTATTGCAAGCTCTGTATATTTAAAACTATCTTAAAGCTATCATTCAATATAACCACGTTGTTATGTAAAATATTGATAGATGTCGCTAGTAGTATAAATAAATGTAATCAAAAAGTAAATGTACTTTTAGATTAGAATAGATTTCCCCGTAGCGGTGGTAGAACGGTTAAATCTACAATTATATTTAAATACATCATAAATTAAATCTAAATACATCTGTTTATTTAGTTTTTTTTTTATCACTACAGATGCCCTAGCTCTTAAAAACTTTATTTCGCGTCGTTATAAACCTACCTAGATATACCTAGAGAGAAAACGTATCTAGATAAAAATTGCAATTCCTTTCAACCAAGCGATATGTTTCAAAATTTGAGGGAAATATAAGCTTAATACTGAAAGATATATAACGATAATAAAATATATGACCATTGATTAGCTGATTAAGTCCTAAAAAGGCTAATTAAATCAATAATATTTTCACTATATGAGGTCTTATCCATTTTAGCGTTGTCGCGAAGAGCCAGGTTCTAATTCCCTATTCATTTTTCTCTTTTTTGTCGATCTTGAACATCAAATCCGATTTTAACTATGATGTACTGCTATTTTAAATTTTTCTTGCTTCTTATGATGGAAACGATTATTTAATATATCGAAGATATATGTTACCCGCCAATCCGGACCGGAGAAGAGAGGTGGGCCTAAACATTATATTAGTTTTTTAAAGAAACGATAGGTTTTTCCCAGTTGGGTATAACAAGCTGTTACTTTATTATTATGTAATTTTATTGTACAATTTAATCATTTTTAAATCAAAATAAGTATTATCAAGTATAATCATAAGTAAGTCTAGGTATATTTTTTATGTGGGTACTTATCTCGCGGACTTTATTGTTGCGTACAAATTATTTAGCATCACAATCACGTTACACTTGCTTACAAAGGAATAATGCATTGTATTGTATTTATTATACAAAGTAGGTAATTGTTTACATCCATAGTGCGTTGAGGTAATTGATTCAATCAAATAAGTCAACATAATAGTGGAGTATGTATAAAGAATAGTTTTTAATCTATTTAAGTCATCTATAAAAAAAAGTAAAGTAACAGCCTGTTAATATCCCACTGCTGGGAATAGGCCTCCTCTCTCCGTTTCTGGAGAGAAGGGTTGGAGCTAAGACCTACCAGGCTGCTCCAATGCGGATTGGTAGGTTACACATATCTCCAGAATTCTCTAGAGATATGCAGGTTTCCTCACGATGTTTTCCTTCACCGAAAAGCGTGTGATAAATTGCAATTATGAATTAGACACATGAGTTTTAATAGAAAAACTCATTGGTGCCTGCCCGGGTTTGAACCTATGTTCGTCTCTAGAGAGTCGCACGGTCTCACCACTGGGCTATCACAGCTTTAAGTCATCTATAGTGGAATTTATTTATTTTAGTGAAACCTTCAATATCTTCTCGATTAGGTTAGACGGAAAAATTTTGCTAGTCTGCTATTTCAGTTGCAGATGCTTGCCATCTACATGCCAGTTAGGTCTGAACGAAAATCTAGGCATCCAAAAAAGTTTCCTGCAGGCCTACCATGAACTCTTATTGCGACGAAGACGAGGTCGGTTTCTCACTACCGTTCTCACGCCAAGTTCAAGGGAAAATAAAATTTTAATATTTATCAACGAATATTTGTGAGAGTTTAGTGACTTGCCTCCAAGTACTGATATACCGAAGTTGCACCGGATGAAATCAACAAGTTAACAAGATAATTCGCTTTGTCCACTTGACGGCGTACAGTAACTCTCGTAAGCCCACTTTGCTCTAACACTTTATCATAAAGGTAATTTTTAAAAATAGTCGCAAAAATACACAAAAGATTCGGTCACGTCAAGTTCATGCCTTAGAACATAAAAAAACTCTAACCACTCTAAGTGGGGTGAGCTTTGCTCTCCCATTCTATCTATCATTCGTCAAGTCTGGCGTAACTCCTTATTTATGCATAGTTTACACCATACAACCATCCGTTTTTAGGCCTCCATCTAATACATATCCACATTCATTTTCAACACTCATTTGGCCACATGATTTTCCTCCATCTTATCTTAACTTGTACTTCTCGTCTTTTCTATAATTGGCGTAACTTTCAGACTTCCCCTTTTATACGCATTCCGTATTTTATCTAGTCTTGGCACACCACACATCTACTTAAACAATCTCATCTCATTTGAAGGTACTCTCCTTTCATCCGTCATTTTCATTACCCAACACCTGATCCATACAGATCTTATGAACGTTTTATAAAAAATAATTGTAAGCACTTAAAAAACTTTTTTCACTTATAGCTTTTCTGATTTTTTCATGTTTTAGTCTTTTTTTCATTATTAAATTTTAAAATGTTCAATTGAATCCCAGGAATTATGTATTATGAAATATGTACTTAGTTAATTTGTCTTACTTATAACATTTTCGTTTCCAAAAATGTTTTCGACTGATGTTAGATAACCTAAAGCAAGGTGAATCGTCCAAAAATGTAAATGGAAGTTTACGACGAATATATTTTCAATTTATGATTAATGTGCATGGATGGTGCATAAATAGAAATTGATTGTTTTCAATTCTTGAGTTTGTGTATAAAGTTTCCAGGGTTTGTATATTGTCGTTTCACATCTATGTTTGCATATTGTCTAGGTATATTTTTATAAAATTATAGCTGTGCCAAATAGTCTTGATAGCTGTATTAGATAATATACTAGTATGTATGACCCTTAAGAGCAAGTCGCACCTAATAGGAAAGAGAAGTTTGCTCAACATCGGGTTAGTAACATGTCACTACTTAGCTTTATACCCTCCAATTTATATCACATTAAGAAGTGGTAATTAAACACATTTAATTACCACTTCTCTCTAGAATCTAGAAATAATTTGGTAAGATATTAAAAATGGCGACACCTTAAATATTTCTAGTTTTGAATATTTGTTGAAATGTTGTCAGCGATAAATGACAAGAAACGTGAGCTTTTGTCACTGTGTTTAGTTAAAAATCACAATGCATGAGAAAATTTTTCAATTGATATTATGAAGAACAATATTTATGCTCATGAACGTAATTAGCATATAAAAGACATTGAGTTTGTTTTCTCACGGTGTAAGTGGACCCGTGCGATTACAGAACATTACCGCTTTATACTTCCGTATTTATGAATGGAAGTTGATGAGGTATATGTAGGGATATAGAGCACTATTCATGTTTAATCGTAGTGTATGTTTATATAATAATTAGTATCGATCGCGGAAGTTTAAAATCTGCCATTGCATATATCAGTCAAATTTTTTATTGAATAAACTATAAAAGTATTAAAGTTACTTCACTTTGTAAAACATAATACGTGCACCACTGATAGGTTAGGATTAAAAAAAATTAATCAAAGGTTTACATTTTTAAGTTTTTAAGTACATAACGTAAAAACACTTAAATTTCTCAGAAAATTAATTAATTTGGTTATTGGTGTGTTATCTTGTCTAGTAATAATAATGGAAAAGCTTATCAGATTTTACTTTAGAAATAAATATTCTAATAAAGTAGCGGCCGGTTACAATCCCACTGTCTGGAATAGGCCTCTCCGTTGCTGGAGAAAAGGGTTGGGGCTAAGACCTACCACGCTGCTCCAATGCGGATTGGTAGGCTACACATATCAAGAGAATTCTCTAGAGATATGCAGGTTTCCTCACGATGTTTCCCTTCACCGAAAAGCGTGTGATAAATTGCAATTATCAATTAGACACATGAGTTTTAATAGAAAAACTCATTGGTGCCTGCGCGGGTTTGAACTCGTGTTCCCCTCGAAAGAGTCGCTCGGTCTCACCGCTGGGCTATCACAGCTCTAATATTTTATTATTTATTTTATATTAAAAGTATTTAATAAGGAAGTCTTTTATAATATTATACTAATACATAATTTTATATCTAAACCAAAGTAAAAGTTAGCGGCTATAAGAAAACAGTGGAGTTATCTTAACTTACGAAATTTATCGTCAGAAAATCAATTAACTAGGTTAAAAATTCCATTGATTCTTAAAGAAACTCAATTCATATGTAATCGTTTATCAATTCAAATAGACAGAGCTGTAAAAATAAATCAAATAGATATAGCAATACAAGTGTTTTGGAACGTAATGCAGGTCAATAACGCGGTTTTATGACTATATTATATTTCATTGAACCGATTGACTCACTATTCAGTCATCGCTAATAATAATTTGAAATTAACTTATAGGTTTTCCATTAAATTGATTGTGCTATTGTTTTTCTATCGTACTAGTATCTCGCTCGTTGCCGCAGCTAGCAGTAACCTTAACTTCAGCCCTATGGATCGCAAGTTCATTATAGCAAAATAATTTTACTATTACTTTTCTTAGATCTAATTTAAGTTTTTCAAATAAATTGTCAGGATTTCTTTTTTGTATAGGTAATGGTGCCAACTCTATTCAAGCCGGCTACTAATAGATATTCTGTATTTTGTTTTTTCTTTTTCTTAAAAAAAAGTACAAATAATCTTTCTGTCTGCCGGTTACACTTTTACAGCTAATGCGAAATACAAAGTTTTTTTGGTAAAGTTAATTAGTACATATATACCCTGCATACATACAGATATTAGAGAAATCACGTTTTTCTTAAACTTTAAATAATGTAATATGTATTATTTTAAGTAAATGCTGTATTTGTAGCAACCCGTTATAAATGCTGTTGCCAGGAGCGCATTTATTTTGGACCGAACACAAATTAAAAACATGATAGAGAATATTGGCAAGCTTAGTCTTATTGCAAATTTAGTTTATTAGTCATGTTGGTAATACATCTACATTACATAGGGTTGTGAAACACGAATTATAAATATCTCAGCGAAAGGTGAAACCCTTATCTAGGAGGAAGAAAAGAGAGATTAGACCACTGTTTCTCAACTTTTTTTCTTCCGACTTTAATCTTTCTTATACCCCCAATGTGACATAGATACCTTTTAATATTAAAAAACTGAATTGTTCACTTAAGAAACTAAAATGATATGTTAAATTAAAAAAAATCCGTTAATATTTAATAATTTGCTTTTTCCGTTAAATTTGTCACTGAAATCTAGCACTGTATTTACATGGCTCGGGGCGAAAGGATTAAACATGTGTCGAGTTCATGAGTAGTATTCAAAGTTCATATACCGGCCATACTCACGTCTAATTTTATAAAAAATAAATCTATCGATAAAGTTAGGTGTGAGTATAGCCGGTATCTATGTATATTAACTATGAACAAATCAATCAAATTGCCTCCCTGGGGGGGCTCATGTTGGGAAACACTGGAAGAGACTAATCACAATTTATTGGTGGTTGGTTCGCATCAGTGACAGTAATGATGTAAACTTATATGTAAATCTTGTTAACTATTTAGCAATATTAATCAATCTAAATTCTGAATCATTATGAAGGTTAAATTTACAGGTGCGTTTTGGCGTGTGGCCGCTATTTAACTAAATAAAATTTAAAAAGTTTTAAGTGAGGCCAATCAAGGTGTTCCATACAAACTATGGTTCTCATTTCCACCACTTTTAGGGATGAATTAAACAAATATATTAAAAACTTACTGTCTATCGCATTCATAGTTTTAACAGATTCGGTTGCGTATTATCCTACTAAATAATTTATAAAACTGGAAGATTGTATGTTTGGAAATTTCTTACAATCATTCATGGCTTAACGGAATTAGACGTAATTTGTTTCTTCTTACATTATAGTAAAGTAAAGTAGCGGCCTGTTACAATCCCACTGCTGGGAATAGGCCTCCTCTCTCCGTTTCTGGAGAGAAAAGTTGGAGCTAAGACCTACCACGCTGCTCCAATGCGGATTGGTACACATATCCCTAGAATTCTCTAGAGATATGCAGGTTTCCTCACGATGTTTTCCTTCACCGAAAAGCGTGTGATCAATTGCAATTACCGATTAGACACGTCAGTTTTAATACAAAAACTCATTGGTCCCTGCCCGGGTTTGAACTCGTGTTCCCCTCGAAAGAGTCGCACGGTCTCACCGCTATGCTATCACAGCTCCTATACATTATACCTAAATCCAAATATATTTAAAGGACTCTTCCTCTCGGTGCTGAAATTCATGCAGACGAAGTAAAAAGACAGAAATTAGTTGTGAAAGGAAAAAAGATTCAAAATAAATTTTATTTATATTTACGTATATTCATTCTCACAAGTTTTGTATATGCGTGGTAAATGCATGCACAAAATATCATGCATGTATAAGCGAACGTCTTTAATTACAAGAGTCTGTGCCATGTATGGGACACGATTGAATCACCGTGTTGGAAACTGTAATTTGTAAATAGCTAATGATAACGGACACTTCTCAGTGATAAGACGACTGAGAAATCGTTTGTAAGTTTTGACTGATTGAAAGATGATCTCATCGGCGCCAAGCACATGATATATAATAACTCCTGATATGTTACATCATATCGAACCAATAAAAATAGAATCTTTTGTAAATTATAGATGAATAATGACGTAATCTACATATTCGACTTCAGAGCGAGTGTGTAGTAGTACAAAAAGTAACGGCCTGTTACAATCCCACAGCTGGGCATAGATCTTCTCTCTTCATTTTTGTACGAGAGTTGACGATTCAAAAGCACTTATTTGAAGTTTAGTTAAATAAAGAATAATTTCAATTTGACTCGAATACTTCGTTTATACAAGTTTCAATTTTTGTTGTTTTATAAATTTTAAAATGAACTACCTCTTTCAATCCTTTGTTGGGTATAGACCTCTCTCGGTTATTCGAGACAAGGGTTGGAGCTAAGACCTACCACGCTGCTCCAATGTAGATTGGAAGGTTACACATATCACCAGAATTCTCTAGAGATATGCTAAGCCTTCGATAAGGTCTGGCACGCAGGCTTAATTTACAAGCTGCTCTAACTAACTAAATATACCAGACCGACTTGTACTCATCTTACGAGAGTACCTGAGTAATCGCACCTTTCGGTATCGCATAGACGGCACTTTATCGTCTCGCCGCACAATTCGTGCTGGTGTCCCTCAAGGATCTGTGCTGGCACCCTTATTGTACTCGCTCTACACGAGTGACATTCCACGGGCGCCTATCAAAGAGCGTACACATCTTGCCCTTTTCGCGGATGACGCCGCTGTATTTACCACATCTCGCCGACCTCAAGCAATAACTAGACGTCTCCAGAAAGCGGTAGACAGCCTCGGACGCTGGTTCCGCCAATGGAGAATCGAAATAAACCCGGATAAAAGTGCAGCCATGCACTTTATCGGTAATCGCTTTCGATCTCACATAGACACGCCTACGGAAATTTCCCTTTACAATACACCGATTAACTGGCAACAGAAAGTCAAGTACCTAGGTGTCACCTTTCAACCTTCCATGACCTTCCACGAGCACATACACATAGTCTGCAATAAGGCTGCGTATGTCATGGGACGACTTTATCCGATGTTATGCAAGAAAAGTAAGATGTCGCTCCGCAACAAAGTGACACTCTACAAAACTTGCATAAGACCAATAATGTCCTATGCGAGCGTTGCGTTTGCGCACGTTTTAAAAGTCAGATTGCTGAGGCTCCAAAGACTACAGAACCGATTTATGCGGACAGCCACTGGTTGTCCGTGGTTCATGCGGAACGTTGACCCGAACCCCCTGATTTCAGTTGCTTCTACCTACATCCCAGTTAGGTCCGACCATCGAAAATATAGGCGTCCAAAAAGCGTCCTGTATGACCCCGACGATCAAATAACGATCGCCAACACAGATACACGTAATACACACACACAGCGTCTTCGCCGGCGAAGACGAGGTCCCAGATTTCTGACGTCGGTCGGTCGTGGCTTTTCGCCACCCTTCCGACGCAATGACTAATCTAAGTCATACCATGAACCCTCCACTACACGTCGCCCTAAGCCGTGGTCCGGCCTCACAGGAGGCACCCTTAGGACGACGTCCCCCGACTTAAGTAGAGCTTCTGCGCTCTACTCCCTGCATTTCGCAACTTCGGCGATGCTAAAAAAAAAAAAAATGCAGGTTTCCCCTCGATATTTTCTTTCACCGTAAAGCATGTGATAAATTGAAATTACCAATTAGGCACATAAGTTTTTAACAGAAAAACTCATTGGTGGCCCGGAATTGAACTCGTGAACACCCTCGAAAGATTCGCACGGTCTCACCGCTGGGGTGTCACAGCTTTTTGTTTTGTATTTACAAAGTATTTCATTCAAGGCGTGATATTGATTTAATATGTAATAATATCTTTACTTATTTTAATTTAATTACTCTACGTACTTCAGAAACGCTTAAAGTGGGAATAAAGCACTACTACTTTTCGACCTCGTACAAGATAGTAATAACAAAATGTAAGTAGTTATATGAATTATATTTTGAGAAGAGAAATTGCTCTTCTCGGTAGGAGCAGTTTTCCGAACCAGTAGTAGGAGTTAACGATTCAAAATCACTTGTTAATAAGTTAAAATATAATTTTCACCGAACTAATCAGTGAAGGTCGTGCTTACTTAGGATTGAGAGTTATGGTAATTCGGTTCCCATAATAAAGACACAATTACACATAAATTTACGGTCGTACATAGTGTGTATAATATATGTAAAGCAAGGTTAAAAGTATTAAACACATAGTATACAAAACGTTTCGAATTTAACATACTAATTATAGGTTCACACTCGAAGGTCGACTTAAACGTTTCGTGTACAATGTTAACGTAGTTAAATTAACTGCGGCATCGTTTAAACATGTGCACTATTACGTTACTCGTTGAACGACAGACAACAAAGATGACACTGAAAACTCGCACAGAAAGTCGACAAAGGGGATGTTTTATGGTTTGGAATAGTATAAGAGAATTTGTGACGAAATTAAAAAAGTATTTTTAGGGGTTCTTTGCCATTCTTATGAGATCAGCGACGAGCGCCCGCAGCATGATATACAAGAGCTGACCGCCCGCACCTACCCCAGTCCCCGTTTTCGTCCGCGCCCTTGTATTCCGCAAGCGAAATCTGAGTTAAACTATAAGCCTAAAGTCTTCAGTGGAATCGTAATAAGCGTTGATGGTAAGACCCTGATCTCATAAGAATGGCAAAGAACCCTTCAAATATTTTTTTTAATTTCGTCACAAATTCTCTTATACTAATTTCAAACTTCTAAACAGCAGGCGAGGTCTGAGTTAAGCGGTTAACCTATAATTCCTTACCAGACGCGAACTTAACAAGCCTAAAACGCACACTTTTCAGGGCAGCCATAAATACGAGTAGGTTTACGTGTAACTATACGTTTAAGAGATTTTTAAATAAAAGTTTGTATGTACAATATAAGAGTTATCAACTTAACTGAACTATTCATAGCATAGATTAGGCAATCCTAAGGCCTATTATGATTAAACATAAAAAAAGGCGTAAGACGACTTATCAACATATACACGCCTGGTGAGGTATTGAACTGTTTTATTTCACTTCTCTTAAAGACGCAGAGATCAATTCGTTATTGGTACACAACTAAAGTGAATCACAAACTTATTTCATCGACTCTTGTAGACGGTTAACTCTCTTTTCGATAATATTTTCACTAAAATACTGCAGGTTTGTGCTTCTACACTTTATTCTATTTCTCAAATAACTTACTTAAAATCACCCATAGTTCGCAACATTGTAAAAATTTTGTAATAAAATGTAATTTGAAGCAGTTATATATAATTCTCAAAATGCCCCAAAGTTGCTAAAACGTCGTCGTGTTGCTCAGAGTGCAAAGGGTTAACCCTTAGCAATGTTGCGAACTATGGGTGATTTTAACCATGTCCATCAGCTACTCGAATGTCGTTACGATGCTGTCATCTCTATAGATACTGGCGTGCAGTGTCACTGCAGCAACAACAGATCTACAGAATTTAAGTTTACCCGCCTTTTTTATTTGATATCTAAGACCAAAATGGCCGCCCCGTAAGCCTTCCAATAGTGCCTACTATTCTTTTGGCTCTAAGCAAAATTAGTATTTCGTATCACTAACACTCTTATTTCATACCTAAAAATCAACGCTCATAAATTAACCAATAAAATGCTCGTAAATAAATCTTTATATTTATATATAATTAAAATATTGCAGCAGCTTTTAACACTGAGTTTGATGTAATTAATGTCTATTATACTATTAATTATTTAAATTACTGTTTTAAGGAAGATATCCAAACTGCAACATTTCAGTATGCAATAGCGCCGCACCCTTTCGGCGCGCCTTTTAGTTTTTGCGGCCATTAATTTTTAACACCTATACTATGTTGACCTCTATACGACATGTTAGTTTTACTCGGAGTTTTTAAAAGAAACTTTGTTTGTAGCAGGGACTTAAAATAAATATAACAGGAGTAATGTTCTTAATAAAGGGTAAACTAAATTTAGTAGATTTTTTTGTAAGAAGATTTATCCATATAAGAAATGGGTATAAGTTTGAGATTTAAACAAAACAATTTGAATATTGTAGCAATTCCAAAAGTAAAGAGGTATTTTAGAAAGTAGCCTTTAAACACGTTAGTTTGCTTATTATTATGCTTGGATCAAAAGTAACATAAAATCTAAGCTACATTTTATGGGACCAGTTAATTCTTAACAGAGTGCCAAAAAGACCGAAACGAGTATCGTATATGACTAAGATCAAAATAAAGGCTTTTATTAAAAACCTGGTATGTAACATGTATCATAACCAAAAAACTAAAAAGAATAAAACAATAATAATTTAAAACCACTGAAATGTTTGTTCACACATCAAAACACTAAATGTAATAAAAGGAAATGCACATATATGGTCCGGTTATTTACCAGGAGATGAATCACTGAAGTATGGGTATTGTTTACCGTCGACTACTTAATGAATGCTAAATCTTATACAATTATACATACTGTGTTCTCAAGACCAAGGTTACTCGTGATGGTAGTTATCTATGCTTACTAACAAAGTAAATTATGACCCAATACCTTACAGAATGTAACCAGGAATTATTTTGTATGTAAGTTATTAGTCTTATCTAGAATCTTAGAACGTGAACGATAGTGAAATCAGGCGAATATAGAAATTATAACAGAACTACTTTGCCATAATCAGCGTGTGTTAAGAGAATGTATGTACTGCTCAGTGTATGAAACCGGCAAAACTCACATACCTTACACAAGCAGGACAAGTCACCACACGTATCCCAAGATGCCTCCACCAGCAACAATGCACACAAGCAATACACCCAAACAACACCAAAATCTTTAGGACCCTATCGCCCCGTAACCGAAGCATCATCAGGAGGATAGGCTCGTCGTAGTCGTGGAGCTGGTGTGCATCGCATTGTGTGCAATGTCTGCATAGATGCTGTTGCAGGCATCTTGGGATACGTGTGGTGACTTGTCCTGCATGTGTCAGGTATGTGAATTTTGCCTGCTCCATACACTTAGCATTACATTCTCTTAGCACACGCGGATTATAGCAAGGTAGTTCTGTTACAGTATCTGTAATATGGAATTCCGCCTATGTAGTAAGTAATAATAAGTAAAGCCTGCTTCCATAAATCATCAGGCGAATAATTTGTTAGGAATTACTTTTAAATCTGTTATATGTATACTCAATATTTTATTTGAGCCCAGAACTATTATTTTTGTGATGCTCTGCTTTTTGCTGCTATATAATTTATAGAATTATCTTATTAGAAACAAATGCGCTTCTAAAAAAGAAAGCGATTTTAGTCATTTTTGCAGTAAGAAAAAGGCTCTTGATCACCGTTTGAGACGCGGTACTGGAATTGTCTTAGTTAGATAAAGCACAAAAAAACACCGAAAAAACTTATGTAAATTTTTTTTTATTACTGTATCTGTAATGAATTAATAAATACAAATAAATATTTTTATTATCTATAATTGAAACCTCAATCGGATAAAAACCAACCATAGAGTCTTAGAGTAGGGAAGCCAGCCAAAAATGTGACATCCTACTATCCTACTAATATTATAAATGCGAAAGTTTGTAAGTATGGATGGATGTTTGTTACTCTTTCACGAAAAAAATATTGGACGGATTTGGATGAAACTTTACAGTTTTATAGGTTATACATCGGAATAACATATAGGCTACAATTTGTAATGATTTTATGTAAAATAACGATACATGTTAATAAAGTCGGAAAAAATTAGAGTTATCTTGGCGTACGCTACCTAAACCGTTAGAGTTACACAAAGATGATGTACCGTAGTATTGTTTGTCTTTAATAGTTCCAAATGAAAGTCCGCGACAGCATATATCTATCTTTGATGTGGAACTCACTATGACCAAAATTGTGAATCATAAATTTAATTAAATTAGATACTGTGACAGACCAAATTCCTCGCGAGCGAAGCCGCGGGCAAAAACTAGTATTACTATAAAGAGAAAGTAAATGAGGGATTTTTATGTGTGATTAGAAAAAGATAAAGTATTTTTTAAATTCAAATTCAAAATATTCTTTATTCAAGTAAACTTGTAAACAAGTGCTTTTGAATCGTCAACTTTACTGCTGGTTCGGAAAGCTGTTCCTACCGAGAAGAGCTAGTAAGAAACTCGGCGGTTGCTCTTTTTAAAATATAAATCTTAGAACTAGTTACATTTAGTTATTACTGTTTTGTACAGGGTAGAAGCGCACTTATATCCACACATCCTTATCATCTAAGTAATCTTCAACAGTATAGTAAGTAGGCTTTCTGTATCAGCCTCTTTTTAACAGTGTTTTTAAACTGCTGTAATGGCATGACCAAAATTGATTTCGGAATTTTATTATAGAATCTTATACCCAAACCCACAAACGATTTACGTACTTTTGCTAGGCGCAAAGCAGGAGTCGCAAGCTTATGTCGGTTCCTACTCTGTCTATTATATACATCACCTATCGTTTTATAATTCTTTATATTTTTATGTACAAAAATTACGTTATTTAAAATATACTGTAATGAGGGTGTATCTATCTGTCTGTCTTTTTTTATGTGACTAGAAAGAAGAAGTAAACGAGTTCCATCTTCCTTGTCATTATTTATTGTGACAGTCTCACTTACAGCCTTCATATGGCTAACCTTCTTTAGTATGATAACTATGGTGAAAATGCTATAAAAAGGAAATGTTTAATGATATGCTCGCCCAGTCTGATCATAGTCCTCCATGACACGTCGTTTTAAGTGGAGTTCGGCCTCATAGGAGGCACCCTTAAGGCGACGTTCTGCAGTAAAGTTGACGATTCAAAAGCACTTGTTTACAAGTTTACTTGAATAAAGAATATTTTGATTTGATTTGATTTGCTTTGTCTTTATTTTTCCTAATTTTAATATGGCACATTTTTGGCTGGATTCCCTAGTTTTTACGGAGTTACATAAGTATGCCAAGTTTCAATACCATCGAGTAAAAAGACAATATTTAAACATATAATTTTAATTCGAAAAATATTAAATAAATTTAACACCACCGTGTGGTATCCGGCTAAGTAGAATAGACCACCCTCATTTATTACCGAGGTGGCGTAAAAAGCGACTAAGGTAAGTTGACCCACCGTGTGGTATCCGGCTGAGTAGAATATACCACCCTCATTTATTACCGAGGTGGCGTAAAAAGCGACTAAAGTAAGTTGACCCACCGTGTGGTATCCGGGTGAGTAGAATAGACCACCCTCTTTCTTACCGAGGGGTCGTAAATACGACTAAAGCAAGTTGACGTCAGACAGACGGCCGGTCGTAAAATACATGTCACAACATGTTTAAACCCTGCTGTGCCGACCTCACTTTGAGTGGGATAAGGGCAGGAGAATGATGAATAAATAAATTTATCAATACAAATGCATATTGACACGATGCAATAAATAATTCACGTGCATGTCAACTATGTCAATGTTATGATAAAAGAAGCATGCGTCCTTGCATGTGTGCTATAATCACTCGGCACACGATATTCAACGGTTATTGTATGATTAGCGACACAATTTATTACACACATATATTAATTACTTTACTTTCCATATTTTCCAGTAACTGAGGTCTTGGGTTCACAAACTAATATTATTGTCATCATCATCATTCTCCTGCCCTTATCCCACTCTCAGTGGGATCGGCACAACATGTTACAAACATGTTGTCACATGATTTGACTACGTACATTACGACCGGCCGCCTGCCGGACGTCAACTTACCTTAGTCGCCTTCTACGACACCTTGATAAGAAATGAGGGTGGTCTATTCTATTCTGCCGGATACCACACGGCACATACCTTAGTCGCTTCTTACGACACCTCGGTAAGAAAGGAGGGTGGTCTATTCTATTCTGCCACATATGATACCACACGGCGTAAACTAATATTATTGTACTTCTTATTATTATTATCTTTCTTTATCTCCTATACAGCGCAAATAAGGCGCAAATCACTTTGCCATTGTTACGTAAAATGGAAAAGACACGGAGTGATAGATTACTATAAAAACTAAACTGACCCTCTATATGGACACATGATATATTTAACGTATACATACATAATTAGAAGTAATAGTGGTCATCGAGTGTTCGAATTCCTACCATAAATGAAATAAATGCTACCTTATTCATATTTCTAATAATCATGATTATATTCGACACTCACCAAGACTGTGGAAAAATAAAATTAATCTCTTCCCAATTCGAGCACACAGTAACTATAATTATATGTATCTGCATGTGATCGTGTGTCAATTGCATTTTATCTATGCAATTCTTGCTTATTGATTTTATGTATTTTAATACATTATTTAAAAATTATTAGCTTAATAATATTAGCACTAGTATCCGCACTCCTTCTCTATATAAACTATAACTGTTACAAATTTCATACGATTCCGTTCCCATAATTTTCAGAAGATTCTTTATTCAAATTGGCTTTTACAAGCACTTTTGAATCACCAAATTAATTAATTCATTTGATATACGCTATAGCACCTGGTTATGGAATGTATACAATAGTATATTTTGAGAAGAAGCAATCGATGGTAAAATAATTTTGCAATTAAGAGCAAAGTGTATTGGGACGTGTACGTAAACATTTTGCGTAAGATTAAGTAATCTGAATAATTAATTTTCAAGTTTCATTTATAATTCACATAGGATATGAATTATTTTGATCTAATAAGTACTTAATATGTTTCGTGAAATCTATATTTAACTTTTACACTGATTACAGGCTGCACGCATCACTAAGTCTTCACGTGGTTATAAATATTGAAGTAGCCTAAGGATAATTGCGTCATCTTTATTTTACGGTGATTCAGGTATTTATGGGCTAATTCATTAATAATAATTATCGTTTTAAAAAAATCACTCATAGTCTTCGAATAGTTGTGTTGCCAGTGTGTGGCTAAACGGGCGCCTCAGAACAGTCTAGCGGACAGTAGAGCAAGCTTGTTTGGACTTTCTCTGGGTAATTAAAACAAAAATGAGGCGATCTATAGATGAACTAAAGTGACTAACATAGCCTAACGGATCGTGACACTAAATTGACGCCCACTAATGAGGCTCTTAGTTCGAATAACCGACAGATGTTATGCATCGTTACCACGGGCGTAAAAAATACGTCGCCTTAAAACTTCACAATAGGCGTAATAAGAAGTTTCGTATGGCGCCCTACGCCTAATACCTAAAATGTAACACTGTTCGATTAAAATACGCCGCGTTTTAAAAACACTGTCGTGCGATTCTCTGTCTGGACCTATTTGTACAGACAGAGAATCGAAATGAATTTCGACGTATTTTTAACGCACGGTAAAAACCTCTCGTGCTTAAGGGATTAGGGTTGCATAGTTTTGTATTAACGATCTTGTCTTTGAAACAGTAGTGGACCTTTGACTAGGCGGAGGTATAAACTCTAAGTGGGATTCCCCTGCATGCGAGTCGTACCAGATTGTATGGGGTGGAAATCCCATCCCATTGAAGAAAGACTTACATTTTTTACCAATAAATGCTTAGTATATACTCCTGCAAATGTTATTATATGTAACATGAGAATAGTGACAGAAGTTACTACCTAATTATATTTGGAGATGGAAGTCTATTTATTTATCAACGCAATGTAATTACACTAAAGTCGCTATCGACCTTTTTCCAAATGGACGCCTAGTGATATTGATTTCCTTTAGGAATTTCCGCGCCGCACTATATTGAATTTAGGAGTATCCTGTTTTATTTTCTTAACGAAAGTGACTTAATAAGGTTCAGACTTTGAAACATAATTAAGATATTGTCAATGCTGGCTTATTATTTACTTTCTTTATAAAACTTGTAACTTGTGAAAACAATGGTTAGGATGATATTCTAAAATAATTCGCGTTCGCATCATAAAGTGTAATAGCAACCGTGACTCTTAATGGTGTCTATAATAGGGTCAGAATTTTAAAAACCATGATGATATAGGCTTTGGAAATTAATCCCATACTTCTCAACTGTGAATCTTATATACAACCGAAGTCATTGCCCTATATATCGTTAACATTATTATTGCATTCTGATAAAAAGCAACATGTTTTAATTATGGATATCTAAATGTCATATTTCTGTAAGATAAAATAAAATACTCAAATGAAAATAATTGGTACTAATTACACTTATGTATGTGCGTTAATTTGTTTAAATTTTTATCACAAATCATAACTTCTATTTTCAATAATGTTACAAACGAAATAATAAAATTATTTGGCTATAATCCGCGAAAAAGTAAATACAAAATATATATAGTGCTAAATGCATACTGGACGATCAGTTTTTTCATACCCGATACATGCAGGATTCGTAAAAACACAAACACATTCGTAAAACTCCACCACCGCCACCACAATACACAAGTACTACACACGTTCACTATCACAAACTCAACAATCGTACCTCCTATATTCATGAAAAAATTTTGTCCACTATACATTTAGCACTATATATATTTTCTATTTTCTTTATCGCGGATTATAGCAAAATAATTTTATAATTACTTTTTTATTATGGATCTTCGCAAAATATCGCCTAATTCTATAAATTATTTTCAATAATGTTTATAACTTTCAATTTTAATATTATTTCAAAATTTAATAAGACTTATTTTGCGGGCTATTCACTATCACTATTATTTCTAAAGCAGCATTGGAGCAGCGTGATGGGTCCAACCTCATATCCTTTCTCCAAAGAGAGAGGGCCTTTCAATTGAAATAGTAACAAGCATGCCAAGCGTGTTAATAGGCCCAATATCTTTTTGAAATATCAAACATATTGAGTAGCGGAATATCATTAGTATATGATATAAACCTGGTCAACACGTATTACTTCAAACGTCAGATTGCTCATGCTCCGAAGACTACAGAACCGATTCATGCGGACAGCCACTGGTTGTCCGTGGTTCATGCGGCACGTTGACCTCCATAGAGACCTCGATCTCCCTACCATTACTCACCTCTAAACGTTTTTCGAAATCTTACTTCGAGAAATCTGAGGTACCGAAAATATAGGCGTCCAAAAAGCGTCCTATATGACTCTGACGATCGAATAACGATCGCAAACACAGAAACATGTAATACACGCACACAGTGTCTTTGCCGGCGAAGACTTGGTCTCAGTTTTCTAACGTTGGTCGCTCATGGCGTCTCGCCACCCATCCGGTACGTCGCAATGACTAATCATAGTCATACCATCAGCCCTACTTACGCGTAGTCCTAAGCCGTGGTCCGGCCTCACAGAAGGCACCCTTAGGACGACATTCCCCGACTACAGTAGAGCTCCTGCGCTCTACTTTCGGCATTTCGCAACCTCGACGATGCTTCTGCGTTCGCCGGTCCCGCCCGGTGACGCTGTAAAAGCCGTTAGGGCTAACAGTATAATATAATATAAAAATGGTCAACACGTTTTTCGATAAGTAATAAAAGTTGTTTCGTCGTGTCTATATTGCGTCTGACTACGTGTTTATTGTTCACGAAGGTTCCATTGCGGGTTGTTACATAATTTATTCACTTCCTTTCACTAATCACAAGTGAAAGCCACTAAAAGGGTTACCAGTAGAGAGCGTGACGCGACATTTGTATAAAAAGGTAACGAACTCGACACTTCCAAATCACGACTTCTAGCAATGCATCAAGTAAATATACATACTAATATCATAAATGCAAGTCTGTTTATATTTCTGCCTGTCTGTGAAGTTGTATTGATAAAATTTTGTTCAATTGTATTTTATATACCGGGCTGACATATAGGACAGGATAGTATAAATATTTCCGCTTTTTCTTCGGGAACTGGATGAAAACAATAAGTAATACATGTACATTATAAATGGTTGTGAAACATGAATTATATATCATCATCCTCCTGCCCTTATCTTACTCTAAGTGGGGTCGGCACAACATGTAGCAAAATGTTGTGACATGATTTGGCTATATATTCTACGACCGCCCGCCTAAAGTAAGTAAAGTAACAGCCCGTTATCATGCCCACTGCTGGGCTAAGGCCTCCTCTCTCCGTTTTGGAGAGAAGGATTGGAGGTAAGACCTACCACGCTGCTCCAATGCAGATTGGTAGGTTACACATATCCCTAGAATTCTCTAGAGATATGCAGGTTTCCTCACAATGTTTTCCTTCGCCGAAAAGCGTGTGATAAATTGCAATTATCAATTAGACACATAAGTTTTGATAGAAAAACTCATTGGTGCCTGTCCCGGGGTTCGAACCCATGATAGTCTCTAGAGAGTTGCATGGTCTCACCGCTTGGCTATCACAGCTACCACCGCCCGCCTGCCTGACGTCAACTTACCTTAGTCGCCTTTTACGGGACCTCGGTAAGAAATGCGGGTTGACTTTAAAACGAGAATTACATAATCGCGAGTATTTTCACACTTAAATTGACGTGAACGAAGTCGCAGATATATGTCAATATATCTATAATATATAATATGTGCCAAGACATACTCGTAATTACCGTGTAGAATGACAATAATTATTATAATGTTCACTTAATCATATTATTATTGAAAATAACTCACTTTTTATCTTGATCTGTAACATTTTTATAGCCCTATAATTAAAAAGTGTTAAAATTTCACAACGAAACAAGAATCTAATTTCTATCTTCTAGGCCAGTGATTCCCAAAGTGGTCTATATCGACCCCTAGGGGTCTATGACAACCTACAAGGGGTCTACGTCAGTGAAAAACAATTGGGGGTCCATGAAATGAAAATGGGGGTCCACGATAGTGGATCTCAACACATACACTGATAGTACCTACATACTTACATCATACTATCTTATAATATCAAAACATATACATTATTTATAAAAGTACCTATGAAGTAAAAAAAATATTATATATGTTTATAAAATTGTGTAAGTTGTAGGATGTTGGTATTCGCTTTGTCGCCATATGTTGATAATTTATTATTAAAACATCAGGTTCATCCTTCGCACTAAAAATATTGACTTATTGCTTATGTTATTTTATTTATAGTTTATTTAATGTTACGTATATTTTACATAACAGATACAAAATGTCATTTTCAGTAGTTTTAATTTAAATTGAATTAATAAATGTATAAATTAACATTTGTTTTTACTTTAAGTTTTTAACACTAAACTTCACTACAGTTAGAAATTTACAGGAAATCAATAAGGTAAGTAGGGGGTCTACTCAACACGGAAAAACATGGCAAGGGGTCTAGGACACAAAAAAGTTTGGGGAACTCTGTTCTAGGCAATGAGCCTTGCTATGTTTAGTTATAGTTCTTAATATCCATACTAACATAGTATCATCCTCTGATGCTTTAAAACACTTTTAGTACTACAAATACATTTTTTTTTATTTATAGACGAGCCCTTGACTGTAATCATGCCTTAAGATAAGCAACGATACAGTCTAACGTGGAACGCTCATGCCAAGCACATGCCTATTCATTCTAGCTTTAAAAAATACCCATATTATAGTCATTGCGACTGACAAGCTCCCAGCCACGCCTCCTCTCTATTTGAACTTTAGGACCTGATTAATATCAGTAAAATTAAATGGAATATGACCTTCAAAGGTATGGATAAAGCCACAAAGATTAGGTATATTTATGAACACATAAAAAGATCAAGGTTGTCATCAATAGTAGGTGTCGAATTTAATATAAAGTTCTTATGTCTGTGTTGTTCATATTGAGCTCAATAAAATGTTAAAAAACTGGTCTTATTCTGATTTTGTCGATACCCACATATATTAAAGATCACTGATAGTATACTTACACTATAAATGTATTCAAATTCAAGTAAATTGAAAAAATATATATTCGAGTATACTTGTAAACAAGTGCTTTTGAATGGTCAACTCTACTTTAGGCTCGGAAAGCTGTTCTTACCGATAAGAGCCAGCAAGAAACTCAGCGGTTGCTCTTTTCAAAATATTTAATTTATTCGTAAAACGATAATAAAAGACCCGAATAAATGGACCCCTGCCTACCTATTGCGTAATTATATATTTTTTATTAGCCGAAGTGAAAGTTTAGTTCGAGTTCAGTTGATTTTTAAAAAGTTGTAATTTTCATTTGGTAGTTTATTTTGTTTACTAGTTTTGCTTGGAATTGTGAATCGGGATAATCAGAGCGTATAATGCAAATAATAAATCGCATATAGTCTTCTCTTAGGTTACATCTGGTAAGATTGGACGGAAATTCATCACATTTCACCCTTTGAAGGGAGTACAGCAATCAGCTATCGTATCCGAATATGATTTCCTATTTATGTTGGTGACGTTTTCGTTACGATTCGTTTCGATTCGATACTATATATATAAGGAAACTCTGATCGTAATGGGAAAAATTTTATACTCTCAATCAACTTCAGATGCTGCGTGCAGTGCATAAGTCATTTATATTACATAGAGACAAAGCTTACTCAAGTAAGTTTCACTTGAACTTTATTTCAATGTCACTTATTGCGCAATAACATCTGAAAACACACGTACAGCAGTAGATTTGCTTCATTCTCAATTGGGCTAGTCATAATCAAACGACTTGCACTATGATGCATTATGACGTATCCTAAGCCGTGCTCGAACTCAACCGCCCTTATGTCGACATTATTAGACCTTCTGCGCTTTATACTCCATATCTAGAAACTTCTTCGCTTCTAATTCTTCTGCTTACCTGTTCCGTGCAGTGATACTTTAAAAAATGAAAACAAGTTAAGAGTTATAAGCAAAATTTCTTTACTGTTAACCGTTTAGGAGTTCTCTCGTATGGAGCCGTAACATTGCAGGATTGGCACCAGGTCATGCTTATAATAAACATGCATTGTCATCGAGACTGGAACAGTCTGTAAAATTTTAGCTCAATCGGACGGCGGGAAGTGGCTCAAATTTAACTTGCAAAATTTCACCTTCACATAGATACATTGCAAGTTAAATAAAGGTTTTTAATAAAAAAAGAATACAAAACGTCTATTTATTGAAGCGACGTAAAATTGCCAATCTGTATATCAAATCATCCAATATTATTTTTTATATCACAAACACGGGACAGCGTCTCACATCCGGATTTATAAAGGGGTCAATAAATTAATTTATTTGGTTTATTTCGGCGCTTACATGAGCCTCAAGCGTCTCATACAGATTGGCCGTGATTGGCCCTCGCTTGTTGTCTAATCAATGATTGTTATCAGACAATTGACATAGTGTAGACAAAGACCATTAGGTATTATGTTTACTGAGTGATAACATTATATTATTTAGAGTTTTAAACTCTGTTAAAGCTTGTTGTGCATGTAAATTATTTTCTCAGAACCGTGATATCACCATATACATACTCGAACCCCTTCTTTTCTTTGGGAACAGTAAAACAAGTACATAGTTGAGGATATTTTAACAAAAAATTAACGCTAACGAGATCGCGGCTACAACTGGATACAAATAAGGTAGTACGATTTAGCCCTGTAGATTAATAATACTCGTACATGCGAATCTGTCAAATTAAATAATAAAAGTGTTAGTTTCTTTTTTTTTGTTTTATCAATAATCAAATTTTAATACAATATAGTTATGCGTATGAAGATGCGGAGAAACAAGTTATGTAATTTTTGGCAATCCATAAAACTGAAGAGTATATATAATACCTCCTCAGTACGAGATATTAAATGCCACACGAATTAAGTCAACAGCATAAGCTTTTTTCAGTTACGCCACTAGGTACTACTTTTATTAATGATTAATATCACACAGTCTAATAACTAAAATTATTGTCAGACACCTAAAATAAAAAATATAAATTATGCTTATCTACCTCGGAAGTAATTGTATCTTGTATTATATAAACAAAATTTTAATATTATACAAACGTTGCGTCATTTTGATGGATTAACAAATTATACATTAATAAGTTTGTATTATATATACTATTAATGCTAACATTTTAAAATTGTGAAATAATAATATAATAATAATAATATAATCTTTATTTAAGACATTTACAGTCCAGTTGTTAGTAAGTACCTTATGACTAAGTGTTAGTAAATAAAAATACAAATTTATAAATTAGCTTCTTATCTTATAATATGCCGGACAAAATGACCAAACAGATTAGTGTTTATTTCGTCCGACAAGACTTTCAGAATACTGTTGGCACTATTCCGCGTCCTTTCCAGCAATGAAGCAATTTTTCTCCGGATGATACAATAAAAATCGTTAGTACGGTTTATTGCAAACATACCGGAGGCACTGCAGAAACGCGGTAGTCCCAACAGCATTCTAAATCCATTATTATATTGTATTCGCAGAGCATCTAGCGATGCACGTGTGTAGCTGCACCACAGACTGCTCGTGTAGAAGGACTGACAGTATGCTTTAAACAATGTTATTTTAACGTCCTCGCTACATCGTGCAAATCTGTGAATAAGCATATTACACCTGACCGCTAGAGCTCTGCGTTCCCGATCTATATCTATATTGTCCTTAAGGTCCTCGGTGACGAAGTGACCTAGATATTTAAATTGATGGACCTGTTTCAATGCAACATTATTTAGAGAAATGTCTGGAGCCACAGCACACTTCTTTCCGGGAGCCTTAAAGACCATGAATACGCTTTTATTCACATTGTACAGCAAACCATGACTAGTTGCGTATTCTTCACAGTGTCGGAGCAGCTGTCTGATAGAACCGGCCATGGGACCCAGAAGCACCATATCGTCTGCATAACTTATATTATTAACACAGACATTATCCACCCAACAGCCCGTACGTTTATTACTAAGCCCAGTAATGAGATCGTTTATATAGAAGTTAAACAGCAACGGAGAACTTAGTCCTCCCTGTCTAGACAAAAACTCATAATTTACATTTTATTCTGTATAAAGTTACTTGTCTCTGTCGTCTTGTTTGTCTTTGTAAACGCCATTTGTAAACGGCGTATTGACTTGAGAGACAAAGGTTTTTTTTAATTTACAGATGTATTTTTTAAATTTTACAGAGCCGAAAATCAAATCTCATAGCTGCTAAGCTGAGCATTTTAGCTTAACATGTTATTAGATCGCGTTAGCTCTGTAGTACAGAAGCTTACCCATTGCCGTGTGGTTAAACCGTGCTTAAAATGTCATCTAATTGATTTCGACAAATAAAAAAGTAACTACTAAGGTCACATTAAAACTAAAGATGCTCCACACGTTCTATTTTATTCCATCTTTTAAAATTGACAATAATAATTCGTGAGTCAAGAAATGACAAGCGTGAATAACAACTAATTAATAACCATTATTACGACATTGTTTCTGGGAATGATTTTATTATTTGATGTCAATTATACGTATATATGAGTATATATGAGTCATATGTATATATGACTCAAGGATGTTACGAAAAGCCTAAAACATCTTATATATAAAAACTACAATATTGTTTCTGGAAATATTGAAATATATTGCTTTTATTGTTTTTATCTATAGTAATCTATACTTATTATAAAACAAAGTCCCTAAAAGCTGTCTGTCCGTATGTAATCGATTTGCTCAAAATCTACTGAACGGATTTTTGTACGGTTTTCACCAAAAGATAAAACCATCCGGGGTTTAGGTAAATAGTACATATCGGTATTATGTAAATTGTGTTGAAGAGATCGCGCAGTTGTTAAAAAACTTGCTTGCTGTGAGCTTTAGTCGCGTGCGATGCGTAAACCAGCAGAGATACGCTAAAGTAATGTACTAGAGAATTGTAGATCTCTAAAAATACTACAAAAAAGTCTGGAATAGCATGTCTCTATCTCTTATGGTTAACTCACAACAGCCATTTTTATGTTTAAAATTTGAATTCTAGAAAAAAATTGTGACACGCTCATTTCCACGCGGGCGAAGCCGCTGGCATTGCTAGTACTTTATAATAAATCACACATATATACTAACATATTGTACATACGTACTAACATATTGAATTATCACCAACATATTTTCTCAAAACTTCTCTAGAGCGACACGATTTGAAATAAATCGATAGTTTATAACATCGGTAATAATAAAATAATACATTAAGATTATTTAATGGTCAATATCAATTTTGTTATTATTACTATATATTAGTTTCTTTGAAATAAAATTGAACTATTCCACTATATGATAAATTTATAGGATTATCATGCCCTTTCTTAATATATATTTTTTTATTTCGTAGGTTAACTGGCAAAGATGTCTGTCAAAGGGACAAGTTGGCCTTTTTTTATTTACAATGTATTTGTAACATTTTATATAAATAATAATAAATAAATAAATTGAAAGATCTGTGTAACGTGTGTACGTCGCCCGCGCCTGCATTACAACAGAAATTGAAATTAAACTTAATCAGTTTTACATTTATTTTAACTTGTGGACAATATTTACATTCTTAAAACTAATAAAACAAAAAACATGTATTTTAGTTTCACATTTCTCTATATATTCATGTTTGATCAGCTACGGCAAATATTTTTATGTGATACTTTATATTATAATTTGTTAATTCAATTTTAATATGTAACACCAAAATACTCGCTTTCAAATATAGGTGTGGCACTATTACCACAAGTATTAGCAACTTAGTTCTACCTACGTTGTTTTTTCTCATTTGTAATATGATTACGTATGAGTCAATAAGTGCAGGTGCTCTCCAGTTTGCCCTCAGCGACATAAGAACAAAATATTTTGTCCTTGTAATATCCATTGTTAGTCATTTTTCACGAAATTGCCGTAGTTTCTGAACAGTGAAAAGTGAACAGTGTTTCTGAAGTGTACAAAAAAAACTAATATTATATAAGATATAATTTAATAATAATTTTATCGTTATATTTTCAACCTACTTTATCGGAATTTCAATATCGGCAACACGACACTAAATTGCCTAAAATATAGTATTTTGTATTCTTCGAACACTTTGGAACGTAATAAATAAATACTACGACACAGTCATATTCATATTCAATCAAATTGATTGAAAAATTTGATTGAATATGAAGATACAAAATACCTATAAATGTACCTAAAGGTACACTATGTATGTACTAGGTATACTAGTCTACTAGTCTATACACTCCGAAGTTAATAGAAATTATTAATAATATTATTCTGCTAATAGTTTCATTAGAAACATTTAAAAGAAATAAACTTCTAGAAAAAGAACAATTGTTATTTGTCTGCTAACCATTTTTATATTTTATGCCTTATTTGTGCCATATAAAAAACATATTCAGGCTCACCATAAGATTCAAAACAGAGATATGAAATAATAGAGCTATTTTTATATCAGTTCTACTACGCCTTCTGATTGTGGTCGTAAAGTTGAAGGATCATTTGGTCGCAGGTATGAACATGAGTCAACAAGTGCACACGCACTAAGTTTGTACTCGGTGTAATAAAAAAAAGATTTTTATATCTATTGTTATTTTTAGATTATCACTGAGTTAATTAACGATTTTGTTATACAAAATAATCCTTTCTAAGATATTTCATATTTCAGCTATAATCGACAACTAACTCATTTTTTAAGTCTTTTCAATCATGGATATTTCGATTAGTATCAGATTTCTATTAGAACTGCTATCCATGGTAGTTATTTATAATTTGATATGACCATTTCCGGTTGACTAAATCAGCTTATTTCGGATTGTATTCTTATCAATTAATGTGTTAAACCGAAGTGGTTCAAGTGTCATATTTTTTGTACAGGTTTATGTTTAAGTTTAACTTTTGTTAGGCTATGCTTAAATGTATTTTGCGTTTGTGTGCTGTGGCTTATCACTCTACATTTAACTTTTTAGAACATTAAGTCCTGCCATACACGGACTGCTCGTGGGGTTAGCCCGTGATCAACATACACCGACTGTTCATGCAGTCTGAGATAACAGCTTGAAGCTCCAATTGATAACTGCTTGGCTTAACTGCTTCACTATGCAGTGTGTTTTTTGGGCTTGTCTAACTAGTTTTGCATCAATTAATTTGTAGGCTTACCATCAACTTTTAGAAAATGATTCAATTGCAATGCAATTAAAAGTCTGTACCTAAACTGTACTTTTCGTACTATGAAGTGTTTTTAACTGAGTTGCATTTGGATTGCACACCTACTATAAAATAATAAAGGTGAATGAAATATGTTTGAAATTACGTTTAGGATTTAATTCGGCAATGAATTAAACTGTGCGTTTTTAAACTGTCATGGTACGAAAAATCAAAACAATTCATTTTAGGTCTTCAATTGAGTGGCAATAAGAGTCCATGGTAAGACTGCTGTGCTATCGAAGTTGATTCTAAGATAAAAATTCTAGTTGCATATACATTCTGCGTAAGAATAATTGTGTTATGTAAATGATTTTGCCTTATTTTGATTGAAAGGGATTATAAATGATACAATGATTCTTTACACAGTTGCCAGTTTTGGCGCAGGAAAAATGAACGCTGCAATGTTTATTTTTGCGATATTTTTAGCTTCGTTAACGATATTATAATTCTACTGACTTTTTTATGAGGGTTCATTTTTTTTATTATTATCCGAATTCGTTTCGCTGAACTTCATTGATATAAGAATATTCATTTACACGTCATAAGTACGTTTTTATTTATTTTTAAATTGCGATGGAGAACTATATACAAAATAAGACATTAATAATTTATCTCCAAGTACTTAGAAGCATTTTAAATACTTGATAAAATTCTCGTACGATACATTCCTCGTAAGAGGTTAAATTAAAATTATTTTTCATCATAATGGCTTACTTTCAAATCGGTGTCTGAATGGACTATAAATATATTTACTACGTTTTATTACTATGTATGGTTGACAGGATAGTCCTTGTGCAAAAAATACACAGATTTTACCGCTTTTATCTCTTCTTATATCTTTGGCAATCAATAGAATAATAATAAGAAAGATAAGTAATAAGTTCGAATATGCATCTAACAACAGGGTTATTATTATATAAATAAACGGGTCATATCGCGGCAAAATCGAGTTACCTTTTAACAACAGGGTCTCTCTAATAGCCCGATAGCTACTGAGACACGGCCTCCTTGTCTATGTTCTTTAATGCCCTTCATCATTTAGACCGTAGGCCAAGCTTCAGGCTTGCGTGTTAGGCAGCTTAGTAGTACTTGGTAATGAGAGACGCGGGTGACCGTAGGAGCTGTAGAGGTTGTAGACGCTCCTTTGAAATATACGCGTGTCTTATCGAGATGTTTGTATGTGTAAACCTACTAAACGGACTTTCACAGTTAAATATGACATTATTCAAGGGATTTTCTCATTAAAGTTTTTCTCGTTTCTAGTTAGGCCTAGCAACTTATTTTCAAAGGTAGTTTTACCTACTAGAGGTCTATAAAAACCGCGCCAATCGGACGCATCGTCGCATCGGCAAAGTCGCCATTTCAATACTATGTGATCCTGTGGTGCATCAGTTTTATTTTACAGAGCCATCTTAGCAATTTTGGTCGTTCTATTATCATTTATTTACTCATTTATAATTTAATTTTATAAGAACATTCGTAAGTATGAAATGATGCTATCAGTTGCTATAGAAGATGAGGTTTATTCTAGGATTGTTAAATATAGTTAAGATATTACTATTTGCATTGGCGTAAAATTTCCACGCATTTAAAGGTAAACATTTACATTAATGCTGACACTGAGACGCGCCTGTCGCGTCAAATATTTAATTAACAAATTAACTGACGCTCGTATTACTAATGCTATATAAATATATATGCTGACGACAATAGATAATTAAGAGCTAAAATAATTTTTATATTTGTTATAGTGTTGTCGCCAATGACTTCAATTTGTAGTTTATAGCAACACCGACATGAATCAAAGAATATCGTGCCCTGTTTTTTTTTTGTTTTCCTGTGAAGTTGTCTAGTGAGAAAAAACGTGTTCAGTGACATTTTGTTTCTAAGTTTTTAGTTGTCAAAAGAAACGTAGAAAAGGCGGGAGGTGTTCTGCTAATATATTGTGGTTTTGTATCCTACATTTGTATAAAGGTGTATTGTAACAATAGGTTTAGTGAAATAAAACAAACTTGATATACTCGTACCTGATTGTATAAAACATTGATCTTTAACCACCTCATGCGTTTCATGGGATGGTCGTAGTATACCAAGCACATTTAGATAGCGTCATAGTTTCTTTCTTTAGTTAACTTTTGTAATGTGAGTGTATTATTATACATCATTATGATTTGGATATTAAACGCCTGCAGCCTCATATGCAGGTTTTTACTCTCGGTCGAACTAATAAGGTGGTGAAGATAGAGTGACAATGGGCGAAATTTACTTCATGACGTTGGGTCTTAAGATGTGGTTGGGAATTTGACAACTTCGTATTGATTGACATTGGTAGACACCAAATTTTTTTTTAACAGGAAAAAACCCCTTATGGTGGTGGTGACATGCGGTGGTTATGTCGGACTCGCACCGACTAAAACGACCTGTATGCTCCACCACGCTACTGACGGCAGGGGCAGGGCACCATATTTGACCTCATCCCCACCAGCAGCAACTCTGATCTCAGAGCTGCTGTCCTCCTCTGGGTGGGGATCCCTCAAAAGAGAAGCCCCCCTCCGCTAACCGGTGCATCGGGAGCACCAGATGCACCCCGTTCGAAGCGCCCGAAAAGTCCCCTGTCAGGGCGGCAGACGATGGGCTTAGGCAAGTCGCTACACCCGGACTCGCCAGCAGCAGATTGGTCCAGAACACGAGGTCCCGGAACCACTGCGCCGCGTTGCTCCGCCAGTTAGAGCAGAAGGAGGCCATCGCTGCCCGCGATCGCTCCCTGCCCACCGACATCACCATCCCTGACACCAGGTAGATCGACCAACTCAAAAGATTTATATCTAGCAGAGTCTATAAAGAAAGAAATAGAGAGTTGTTGTTCCACTCGTGAAATTACTAAAATTTCACTTGTTCATATAGTAGACTGTAATTGTAATTCTTCAAAATATTTGTTCGTTCTTCAAAATGACATATAAACTAAACAGTAATCTGTTTACAATGTTTTAAAATTGTTATGTATATTATTAGCTCATCATTAGAATGTTTGAATGCCATCTGTTTGGAGTGTAAGCCAAACAAACAGCAGTTAAAATAAACTAATCAATATATAATAGAGTATGTGGAAAACAATAAACATGATGCTGTATTTAATAATGTTTGAGCTATCGTGACAGATCGAAGATAACTAACCGTTACGACAAATGTCGGTAAAAGTAGAACACAGGATATGTGCATATTTTCAAACAAAAATGTTGTGTGAATTCTGCATTCGGTTGAAACTGCGAATATAAACTATCATTCGTTGCATGCACGCTCTCTTTTTCTCAACAACACTTTATTCATCCCCCCTTAAAAGGATTTCCCATGGAACCGAACTAGATTCAATTATAAGGCGACGGACAGTTCTTTAATCAGTGTCTCTTGACAAAAATCTGCATTAGCATTGCACAAATTCACTGTGTCAATAATAACAATCGTTTCACCCCGTAACCGGAGCATCAGCAGGATATACGACCCCACAAAAAAAATCGATAGAAATACTATCATTACTATCCGTATAATATCGTTGTTCATCATAGTAATCAATTATGAAGCTTTTTTAGATGGTGCAACTCTGTGACCTATCAAGGGTGCCATTCGTACAAATCCCAGGCAGGTACCAACGAGTTTTTCTATAGAAAGTTACATACTTTATTGATATTTGCAATTTATTACACTTTTTTCGCCGAAGAAAAAGTTCGTGAACGAAACCAGCATATCTCTACAGAATTCTGGGGTTATGTGTATCCCACCTATCTGCATAGGAGCAGCGTTGTTAGTCTCAGCTCCAACCCTTTTTTTAAAAGGAGTGAGAAGGCCTATACCTAACCGTTGGATAGTAACAGGTTGTGTAAACTTTACTTTAAAAGTTTAAACAATTATAATTATCGACGCAAACCTTTAAGAAAATTGCCAGTGTCTTTAGCTGTACCATGTTTATACTATACCGTATTCTCCAATAAAATCGTTAAATGTTCTGAAATAGCTGTCAACATGTACAAAGGCCAACTACGTTGCATCCAAATACAATAAGTACATTGTCCTCAATAAACTGATTCTTGGCACATGGAGCTGCCTTCCAAGCTGGGTGTGCCATGTCCGCTATTATAAACATCTTTTAATTATTATGTTGCTAATAAGTTTATGGAAGAGGGAAGAGGACTGACTGCCTGTGACAAAAAACAAAGGTAACCGTAATAGCAATTGATCATCTGGGCATATTAATCGGCCTTATTTTCCATAAATATAAATTTCATAATCACTAAGAATACGACAAATACAATTTTACACTAAATTAATTAAACTGACTGACTGAAAAGTCTGACTTTTTTGTTTTCGATCCGATTCACATATGTGGAAACAATTGCACGACATCGGATGCACATATTTCTGACCAAGTTACTTATAGTACCCGGCATTAAATAATACACATCGATGTTTAGAACGAAACAGCCGGCCAATTTGGTTTCGTTTCGGTTTCGGCCAGTGCGCTGTCACTGTCACTCAGTTAGTATATGACGTTTCACACGGGTTCGTCAATCTGTGCGACAGAGACAACGCTCTATGAAGTAGAACTAGCCAATTTTCTCTTTCTAAGCCTCGATGTGCATTATTTATTGCCGGGTACTATACTTTTTTTTATACAGGAAAAACACCTTATGGGTACCATCGCCAGACGGGGACAAGCGGTGGTTATGTCGGACGCGCCCGACTAAAATAACCTGTATGCTCCATACTCCACGCTCCTGGTGGCCGGGATAGGGTGTCTGAGAGCCATTGACCCCACCCTCTAGCAGCAACTCTGAACCCAAGAGTGCGCCACCTCTGAGTCGTGGCTTCTCTAAAAGTGACCCCTGCCTCCGCTGGACGATGCATCGGGAGCACCAAGGAAGCAAGTTACTTACTTACCTTAGGTTCAAACCACGTGCAGCTATGAGTACCTAATAAAACTTGTAGGCTTAATGTATATTACAAAAAAGTAAACTGCTATTACTACATGAAATGCAATCACTTCTAGGATTCCATAGAATGCCGTTTAAATTAAAGGTCTCCATCTGGCAAACATATGTATCACGTACACGTCATAACTTAATTGACTTTTTTTTAACTTCTTGTATGCAATGACAATCAGATGTAAATAAAAATACGTGAACATTCCCACTTCCGATATGTCTGAAAGGGTCAGTAACCTCGGGAGGCCAAGCCCAAGTTTTTATGATCGTGAGGCTCAACGTATAGTGAATAATTAACCAGAATTATAGCTTTCCACCAAAATCTTCTACCCCTTTTAGTCCACAATTCTTTATTCTGTACGCAAACGAGTTTTACTTACAGTTGTAGACTCTCATACAATATCGCGACATAGACAATATAATCATAGAGATCAAGACAATAAAATCTCGACATAGACAAATCAACTAAAACAAGCCGGGAAGAGCCATAGGGAGCGTAGAGAAGCCAGCATGAGATGTGCCTCATTACAATAAAGAGAAAGCAAATGAGACTTACAAACGTATTTATCTGTCTCTCTTTTTTATGTGTGATCAGGTAAAGATAAATGTATGAGTTTCATCTTCCCTGTCATTATTTATTAAATATTTTTACTTACAGGCCTGTCTACGGCTATGAACTTTAATTTAACAATTCTATGGGCACAAAACTATAATATAATTGATTCTCATTGTATTCTTTATAGAGGTCCTTTTCTTTATAGCTAAAGGTCATATCTGTACTTAATTGCCAACTAAATTTAGTCTTCTACTATTCAAATTATTTATATCTCAGAATCACATGGATCAGCAAAAAAATTGAGAGTTAATGCGGGTAATCATAAATCCATAAGTAACTTTGTATGGTTCTAATGAGCGCAATCGGCAGGGGGTTAATAATTACCTGTGAGTCGTCCCATTTATATGTTTATTGATGGAGTTAGTGACCTTGCGGAGGCAAGTCCAAGTTTATATAGGTACAAGCGGTGGGAAGGGGAACGAATACCAGCCAACAAAAATGATTGGCCATGAACTTTGCCATGTCGGCCTGGACTTAGATAATGCTTTATTGCACGCAAATACGTCTATCTAATCTATAATTAACTAGTCTGAAAATGTATTTGATGGACTTTCGACGCTGTTTAGTAGTTCCACGCATGACCCGGTTGACATGTTTTTCGACCTGTGTATAATGTATGGAAATGTTCAAGGATAAAGTTTGTCAGTTCATTATACTCTGGGCTGGAATGGGCTGAACTTATTTTTTGTTTTTTTTTTAAATTTATTCTCTTAATTTCTGTGATTTATCTTATATAAAAAATTATCGTGCCAGTTAGCATACTCCTCCGAAACGGCTTGACCGATTTTTGTGAAATTTTCTATGCATATTCAGAACGTCTGAGAATCGTTGTCCGCTCCTAACACTTTTTATTATTTTATTATATACCCTATAAATAATTTATATGGCAAAATAACGTTTGCCGTGTCAGCTAGATTATATCTTTGTTATTCAACAATATAGAGGAATTTTATGTGTGGATTATATTAGCATTCAAGATTAAATTTTTTTGTATTTATTTAGGAAATCTGATAAATGTTTCCTAAAAATATTTAACTTTCAAATATATAAATAACAAGGTATACAAATAACCAATTATACGTGCGTTTATAGTTTCATGTTCGTCAGAGCGAATTTTTTATTGTTTCACAACATATCGTTATATCGTTTCCATTTCGTATTTTTTTTAATCATTGTCAAAATTTAATGTTGGTATTTTTAAAATTATGCAGATTACATTGCAAATTTAAAATTTTAATTAAGAGAAACCGTAACAAAGACTCAATTACTAACAGGAAATCGTGTTATATCAACGATATGAAATCACTTAAAGCAAAGCAAATTATTTTCAAAATTTCATATTTGACTGCTAATTTATATCTAGTTACAATAAGGAACTATCGGCATTGCTATATGAGAATCCCGGGTTCGAGCCTCGGGCATACATTTTTGAGTTTTCATGGTTAATTGATTGCGCTTGATAGTGAAGGAGAAATACACATCCCTTTAGAAAACTTGTATACTCCTATACAATCCTTGGGATAATCGTAACCTTACAATGCGCATTTGATCGGCGCCATTGGCCAATTCTTTTCTCTAAGAGCCTCTGCCCTCTTTAGCTAAATTAGCTAAGTTTCTCCTCTAATTAATCTAAAAGCCTGGAAAAGCTGGACTAATCATTCATAAGCAGTATCCCGGTGTAAACGTATAATTCGAAAGCGTTTTCGTATACTAATGCATACCGAAACTGATATCTCTTAAATCTTAGTATGTTTTCATCTTATATTACATCATCATTACATCATTTAATGATAGGGAGATTGCGTAATCAATAAACTGTATGATAAAAATAAATAAATTTGACAGGTACACAATCTGGATGGAATAAAACAGATGGTTTGGCATCATGCCACTTCTTGCCACATTAATTTATTAAAATTTGTCACAATAATAAAAAACTTTCACTATGCTGATTTTTTCGTAAAATATTTTTTGTAGGTTAGTCCATATTTCATTATAATTAACGACATTTTTCATAGTATTTACGTAGCGAAATTAAAAAGCAGGCATTAAACGATAAAAATTTGCTTTCTTTATCGCTATTTGTCAAAGATGCTGCACCAAACAAATACCCTTCACTTAAGTCGCGTTTTATCTACACTTACTCACGATGACAACATTTTTTGCTAATCTTTATAGCGGTTTACGTAAATCCCCGCTTTTATAAGTCGGAGAGCTAAAATATTAATTCTATAACAGTAACTTGGGTTTTATATGTTTGGGTGGCGAACCCACCCCGAAAAGTGCTAAGCAGAGAAAGGGATCATCCTATCGTGTAGACTACCATTATATACCTTTTTTGCTGTGAATTATTAACAATCAGTTACTTTAAAAGATATATTACATATAAAATATTCAATAATACCTATACGGTTTTTCACACGCAAAATAACTAATCTCGAATCTTGGTGGTATCACAAAAAAACTCTCGTTCAACAAATGCAAACAATATTTTATTAGTACTGCTTAAATCCTAAAACATTTAGTCAAATAAAATTATTAATAATAATTAATAAAATATTCTTTATTGAAGTAGACTGTTTTTCAGTAATGGTCAATTTTTTTTAAAGACAAGCCACCACTGATTCAGAAGTTACTCCTACTGAGAAGAACCAGCAAGAACTTGGCAAAAAGCCATTGGAGCAGATGGAAGTTATTGTTTTGACATTGAATAGGGCAGAGTTCGATTGTAGTTAACTATAATTCCGCGTTTACCGAGACGTCCAAACCAAACATTACTGATTCATCTGTCGTCATTGGCCGCACTACTGAATGTGAAGTTAGTTAGTTCACTGTTCGTGTTCAGACTTTAGTTCGCGTGTACCGGTGGACGAGTGCGGTCTAACGTTCGCTCGCGTTATCTCGCACCCTATTTCAGTCCAAGACACTTCACTAGTTCACTAGTGATAAGCCAACGATCAAATTCAGTGCGACATACGTGCAGCACGTTTCGAAATCGATTCTGGTATTCGGGCGCGTAACTCGCAATCGAGTTTATAGTACAATAAGATACTTTATATTACTTGTAAACTGTGAATTGACGGATGACTGTGGTGACAATACCGTTTCTCTGGGACCGAGAAAAGGGTAGCGCGATGGAGAGTTGTTACAAGCTGTATACATGGATAAACCACACTTTGTTGATGCTGCTAGTGCAGATGTTCTGGAAAGTTAGTCAGATATCGGATTATTTCAAACAAAAGTAAGTTGTGTTAAATTGAACGTTTTTTTCTTATCTAATCTAATCCTTTATGTTTTCGAGATTAGGTGGGAACTCATAAATTCCTTTTATTGTTATCGATACGATAAATTTATTTATATTAGCATTTTTAATTGAATAGTAATAAAAGTGGGAAAACGAACTGTGAAAAATTCAATAAACATATTTGTTATGGCATTTAAACATAACAACAAACGTTAACCACAGATAGTATTATTTGAAATAATGTTTATGATGCAATCTCTTGCTTGCATTCCACAGGAACGCATAGGCTCAAAAACACAGATAAAAAATGAATAAATTATCGACTGACAGATATATCAGATAATGTACGTTGTTTTATTTTTAATAAGGGAATGTGCTTAGGAATCATGGTTTAAAAATCTTCTCAAAAAACTTCTCAACGTTTAAAAAGAATCCCAAATAAAATGGCTAAGTTTAATTAATTTCAAAACCGCCACATATTACTTAAGTTATAGAAAAAAAACTTTTTTCTGCTGATATTTTAGGGTCAGTTAACCATAAGCATTTAGCAACTTGCTGTGTCACAGAAGCAAAATGTCCAAATGTAGTTGCCTTTTAAAGACTTACATTGTAATTTAATAATTAAAAGTTTAAGAGCCGTGCCCCGTAAAACTTAAAGATCGTAAAACCGTATACACCAGGATGAGACTGTAAGAGATCGTTAATATAGATGAGTAATTAATCGAAATGTAGCTAGAGAGCGTGGCTGCACACCATATAATATGTGATAACTCTTTTCACGTTGAGTAAATACATTTGCTTTTATAAAACAAACGTATTTTTAGTACAGAATTGTTGGGATGCAATGGGATGTCAATCCCATGGGTATTTTTAAAGACTCCTTCAGTTTGAAGATTCCTCGACAAGAAGGAAAGCTTTGCTCAACAGAAACAGTAATAGGCAAGACAGAAACAGTAATATTTTAAGTAAATCGCACCCTTAGCAAGTCCCGAAAAGAGGAAAGTCGTATACAATCAAACATGCGGAAATATAGAGAAAATTAATCTAATATATAGTTATATAAAGTTAACTATACAAAGTTTCTATCTTTATTTCCGTCAGATAAATTACTGGACCAAAGTAAAACAAATTTTAAAATAAAAGACTATTCCTCACTTGTTAATCATGAAAGAACATAGTTACGTGATATTTGTTTGAAAATTTAGATTCGATATTTGTAACAAAGGATTTAAAGATGCCTATTCATCTTTACCTTGTTTTTAAACAAAGAAGTTTCGTTTAATTTCAGCGTTGATCACGCAATAAGGGATATGCAAATATTTTAATTTACATTAACACAGTTGTTGACGTTCTAAAAAGTAAAGCGTTAAAAAGAATAATATTTAAACCTGATTTAGACTCTCCTGACTTTTGATGACTTTTCTTCTGATCTTTGCTGACTTTTTATCGTCTTTTAACTTTCAAACCTTTTTCAGAGAAACTATAAATTTAACATTTTATATGAGTTTCGAACTTTATTTTGTTTTAAGTAATAAAATACTACTGTGACTGTACCGACTGTTAGTCATTTAAGGAAATATTTTTTTCGCTAGTCATCTCTCTTACAGCATGTGTCAATTTATCTTTGAACCGGCACTTCATTAAGGTCATTAGTTTGAAATATCCCCAATGTATATGCCCAATAAATAATGAATCCAACTTAATCCAATAATAACTCATATATCCAATTGTCTTTTTTTTTCGCATTTGTCTTATGCTGTTAGCCCTAATGGCTTTTACAGCGTCACCGGTGGGATGGGCGAGCGCAGAAGCTTCGCCGGGTAAAATTGATAAGTAGACGAGTGTTTTTAGGCATTCGCAACTTATTGGGAGCGTCGCCTTAAGGGTGTCTCTTGCGAGACCCAATTTTCTCAACACAACACGCACATATGTAGCAAAAACGAAAAGTCAAGCTCAAAACCCAACGACGCTAACAGAAGACAGTGCTGCCAACTATCGTTTAGGGTGGCAAATACAGTATGATCCCACCATTTACATCAGTTGCTTGGTATTAGGTCAATTTTAATTCAATTTCAAACTTTAATTATTAATCCATTTTTTAAACTATCCTTAATGGATCCTCGGTTTTTCGGCGAGAGAGTCATTTCATCTCCATAATATTTTCTTGAAAAATCTAATCCTTTTAAATAGTGAACGAGATTTAAATCACCAACCTTGTATTTACAACCTTATTACCTGTTTACGTCTCGTCAAAATAAACGAATAAAACTTTTAACATAAAAAAGAACAAAGTTGCAAATTAAATACATATTTTAATTCTTGACTTTTCGAATTCTTTATTTTTTATCATCCAACAACTCCTCTTTAGGATAACGAATTTTATCAGCCCTCTCAAAAACACTTAATTTAGTTAAAAGACGAGAAACTGTTTATAATTATTTCGCCGAGTTTCTTGCAGGCTCTTTTTCGGTAGGAACAGCTTTTTGAACCGGCAGTAGAGTTGACGAATCAAAAGTACTTGTTGACAAGTTAACTTGAATAAATAATAATTTGAATTTTATTATTATAATACATAATTATAATAATTAAATTTTATAAATTCAAAATATTATTTCTTCAAGTTAATAATGTTTTTCATATATTAATGTTTTAAAGACATATACCACAGGTTAGTATAAAAATGTCCAACACCTCATGCTTTTAAAATGCATCCATAATTCAGCAAGCAATTAAGACATGTTAGTGTGTCCGGGCTCAACGGCCAACAAAATTATGAAAATTATTAAAATATATATATTTTCCACTTAACAGTTATGAGAATTAAAATAACAAATAGCCATTGCGGAAATTCTACGCTTTATCTTTTAAACTATTAAATTTACTTAAAATATGCAACTATTTATATATGTATATATATATACTTTTGTAGACGTGAGTAAACCGTTTCTATATTTCAAAAAAAAAAATTGAAATGTTCTTACGGAAACGTAGGTATTTAACATATTAAAATCAAATTGCTGGTTTCGTATAATGCGTTTATCAAGCAAGCTGATGATATCATTTCCTCATACACGTTTTGTTTGCATAAATAAATGATAAACATATAATGTCCAATCTATATCGATAAACAATACAATATTGTTTCCCGTGAATTTGATATTGCTTTTGATCGTCATTGTTTAAGTCATAATTGTTTATGTTTGAAATGTATTTACAAAACAAAAAGCGTATCTAAGATTGGCCATTTATTTTCAATATAACATCATTTTATTTCACAAGATTCGTTGGAATGTTGTTAAATCGTGAGCTTGTGTAATTTCGACGACTTTATAATAATGTACGATGGAAGTGATTTGGTGATAAATCTAGATATCTGCCAATGCAATAGGTTAGATTCTTCGTGTTTGAGTTCGATTGATTTGTTTTATCAAAAATTATATTGCTATATGGTAGTAGGATATATATATTTTTTAAGTTTTAGGTTAGGATTTTATAACAGATTGTAATTAAAAACAGTTTATTTTAACTGCAAGTTCTTAAAATAATTCGAAAAATATAATAAAAAAAGAAAAATATAATTTATCAAATTAAATTATGTAATATGTAATATTTATATTATAGAACATATTACATATATAACAAATTTCTCTCAACTCAGATCACTGTTAACGAGTTATGAATGTCTACATAAAATAAATAGTTTACTTTTATTTTCTTCTAGCGAAATATCTATCGCAACATATTGTAATTTTAATTTTACCTTTTAAAAACCAACGTAACTATAATCATGCCGCGGAAAATGCTACATGTAGAAGTTCATTTTAATATTGAAAGAGATAAATAAAAAGTGATAAGTAACTCTGTTCAAAATTGAGAATATGTAAACTGGATAAACTATCTCCAATCCAACAGATAAAAACCAGTTATCGTTAAACATTTACGTTGAACCTTTGGATGTTTGTCTATGGTCCCTCACATACTGGACTTGTCAAATATTTGCAGAGATAAAGAAACCATAAAATTCTAATTATATATATCTTTTTATTGTAGAGATATCCTTGAAAGAGAAACGAGTTTTAAATTTGCCTGAATTCTTTAGTATCGTAATCTAGGTGACATTGGTACTGTAAATTGCGTTGTATACTTCCGCAACGCGCTTCGCACCATAAGTTTTTACGATAGTTCTAAAAGAATAGAAATTATACCATAATTTACTTTCAAATACTTTAAGTACCTAGATAATCTGTATATACAAAAATTAATGTTTTTCTGTATATCCATTATAGACTCCGAAACGGCTTGACCGATTTTAATGAAATCTTTAGAAAATCTTTGGATTGTAATTTGACGATTCAAAAGTGCTTATAAAGGCCAATTCGAATAAAGAATTATTTGAATTTGAATCGGCCCAGCAAATAATCCTGTAAGGTCTGGTGGTACCTGTATGGTAGTCAAAACATGTATAAAATAGTTCTAAAAGAGACCCATATATAAATACTTTGTACATACCCGAAGAGAATATGAAATCTCACCAAATCATGATAAAAAGTCATTTCAATCTTAGTTTCAGTATTAACAATTGTGATTCTTGTGTATTAAATACATTCTAATTTACATGTAACCATTCCATTTTCTTTCGTGATTGCAGGCGAAGTATTCGAAGGGATTAACTCCTCTTACAACTCACTAATTTTGGACCTAATTCAGTTTAGAAGCGAAACGAAAAAGGCGTTACCTCGATAAACAGTAGTACAGAAACTGTAGTTTATACTAAGAATAATGTAAATATAATTCAGTACCAACTTTAGCTAGATGAAGGTCATAAAATCTGGGATTAATTAATTCAATTCATTAATTACTTACGTATTTTTCATTGTGACGTCTTAGAGGTCGAAATTAAAATAATTTTCTTAAAAAAAAGGATTGATAGAAGTCTATATCGAAAGGAATCTATGATATTAAGGAATGATTCACCGCCAAACGAATGGTGCAATAAATTAGAGGCCATTCTACGTTGGTATAAAAGATCATATTATCGTCTATTATCCTGCCACAAGAGAAAATAAACTTTAACTCTCTCATAAAACAACTTCATATTCAACAAACATCATAATTATGTGAATAAGCAAATACGCGTAAATCGTGTTGTGGCTATTGATATGTATTGTCCGTAATTGCTTGAGTGCAGATCGTGCTATAAGTACCAACAAAAACATGCATGGTAAATTATTAGTTTTTCACAAAAACCTTTTGTTTTAACAAAAACTATATAATATAAAATAATTTGCTTTTAATAATACAATTCATGTCCGTGGAATGTGCTAATGCACAGTGCATTTTATTCGGACGATGCTTATGCGACTATCGCCGTTTGGAATATTGACTGAACGATCATTGTTTCTTGTGTTATTTATATTTTTCGACAAGCGTGAAGAACGTATTTCGGTGGCGGTAGATACCACCATGACTGTCTTGATCTTGTATGTGTTCTATTTTATAGGACCGATAGATAAAAGAGGAGACAAACCTCTTTGCTGGCATGTAAACAAATATGTTTGTTGATAGAGATCTCAAAAACGTCATAGGGAGCCTTCTCTATCATTATCTATCTCTTCATTGGTTCTAGAATACCTATATAAGTTATAAAATATGTGATAGCTAGGAAAAAGCCTATCGTTTTAATTGGGATTAGTGAGTTCCAATTATCATATAAATATACTAGCAATGCCAGCGGCTTCGCCCGCGTGGAAATGAGCGTGTCACAATTTTTTTCTAGAATTCAAATTTTAAACAAAAAATAGTTATTGTGAGTTAACCATAAGAAATAGAAACATGCTATCGATTTTTTTGTAGTATTTTCAGAGATCTACAATTCTTTAGTACATTATTTTAGCGTATCTCTGCTGGTTTACGCAGCGCACGCGACTAAAGCTCCCAGCAAGCAAGTTTTTTAAAAACTGCTCGATCTCTTCAACACATACATTCTTTCATCTTACATAATACCGATATGTACTATATACCTAAACCATCCGGAAGTATTGCACTATCTTTAGGTGAAAACTGTACAAAAATCCGTTTAGTAGATTTTGAGAAAATCGATTACATACAGACAGACAGCTTTTTTAGGACTTTATTTTATAATAAGTATAGATATATAAGAATACTCAATAGTTACTTTCTCTGGGCTTGGAACCGTGAGAAAGTTGAATGAGGAACATCCTTTAGTGACAATAAAGCAAAGTAAACAACTAAAGTACTAGAATTATAAAGGTAGTTTGTCCTAAATAAATCCCATTCTTTGCCTTGAATCATGTCATAACAACAAACGCCTTCAATTTTTACCTGTATTAAAATAGCGTGTCAAAAATATATACACATAATTAAAGAAGCATCAATCTTGACGACATTTCCTACTGTGCTTCACAAATATTAAATCGGACGTAGGAACGTAACTCGTTGCCAAATGTGCTCAAAATACTCATCTACCTACAATTATATAAGTAATGGGTGTAAAAGCGTGTTAAAATTAGACAACTTTTCCAGAATATATATTCCCGAATATACTAGTAGCTTCTGTCCGTTTCATTCTGAAAAGCGTGAATCCCTTGCAAATCGGTGTGTGTGGTGTGACAAAAAGTGTCACTTTCACATCTATTTATCTATATCTATACTTATTATAAAACAAAGTCCACAAAGCTGTCTGTCCGTATTTAATCGATTTTCTCTAAAACTTCTGAACGGATTTTTGTACGGTATTTACTATAAGATAGTTTAGGTTAATAGTGTATAACGGTTGTATGTAGATTGAGTTGAAGAGGTCGTTTTAGAACAATTTTTAGTGGGTAACAAACCGGTTGTAGTTTGGAGGGGGGAATAGCTATAGCAAGCGGTGTAGGGTATTAGAGAGGTAGTCTCCTGCCGAGACTCGAACGACTATTGTATGGTTAAATACTGAAGAAGCGACTATGGCACGAGTGCGAAGCCGCACTTTTAGCTAGTTTATAATATTAGTATTCAGTAATAATTAAACGTCGTAAATTACTTCCGTTAAATATATATTATCGATTTTCTCTTTCAAAGGGTTGTCTGGAAGAAATCGCCCTTTGCACTTTTTATCGTACCCTATAGTTAGAGCTGAGCTTCTTTGGGTCCTTTTTATAGGTAGGTTCTTTGGAGGGTTTTTGAAATGAAATGATTTTTCTTATGACATTTTGTGAAACAATAATTAGATTTCAACTACCTCTGTTAGTGGTATATTCTGAGATTTTAATTTGTAATGAACCGTCTAGTAGATTTTAGAAAAATCGATCACATACAGACACCTTTTGGAACTTTGTTATATAATATGTATGTATGTGTGTTATAACTGACAATACGTAAGTTAATTTTCGTGAATTTGTGAGAAAAGTTCATAAAAACAGATATTGTTTATACTCTTGTTATGGTTAGAAGATATTTTGTAAAAGAAGAAACAATAGCAGTCTTTTATTTCGTATTATATTAAAGAACAGATTCTTCTACTCTTTAAACGATAGACGCTCTCTGTTTGACATAAATGTATTCAACAATTTCCACTCCGCCTGAACAGACAGAACCCGCTACTATTTCGCCGTCTGTCCTTTACAATGATCGGTTCTTTGCTCCGTCCATTTTAACTTTGGTTTTGCGACAAAATGACCTATATCGATATTATAATAACTACAGCTAACTCCATCGTCCACAGAGAGATAAGGAGGCATAAAGTCAGCGACCAAGTATTTGTGTAGAACTTAAATATAAAATCATTATGTATTATTTAAGCAACGTTAGTACCGGATAACATACGCTATATAATCTACAGAACGCGGAATCTTTAGTGTGGTTTACAAACATCATACATTTAGATGCATTTGATTGGAACGTAATCGAAGCTATTAAAGGTAAATCTAAAAATAGACGTGAGTCAAATGCGAGCGAAGGCCTTACATGTTACTTCCGAGTTTGTTTATCAACATCTGCTATTAAGTCTTAGGTGTTACGAGTGGACCAGAGTTTTTATTTCACCGCTTACTAGAATATACGAATAATTTAAAACAAATATATATTAATAATATTTATTATACAGTATGCAAAAAAAAATCTGTTTTAACACCTCGGTTGATCGCCTTTTCGGGTGACAAGAGGGCTGGCTCCTTTTTCGCACAAAGAATCAGCTTAGCGATTTAACGCGCAAACGCTGCTAGCATTCTTGGGACCATTGCACGTGGGAATGATTTGCATACCACTAGCGTGTAAGTAATTTAAGAGAGACATAACTTGTACATTTATGTTGTATATAAAAATATATATATTATTTTGAAATTGAGAGAAAGTTCTAACCTAGATTATTTAGCTTACAATCTGTACGATGCATTGGAACATGTACTGTCCTACATTGGGATATAAAGTTATCTATACACGTCTTTATAATATTACCGTTTTCTACTTGTAGATATAGCCTCACTGACTAAGAGTGTAAGCTTAGCCTTAAAGCCTAAAGATATATATCTTTCCCGTATCAGACCGGAATTCATTTCCGTGCATTATCTTCAATGAGTATTTACTTAATTTAAAAAACGTGGCTTTAATTGCCACTTAGTTCCTGAACAAGCCACGAGTATATTTTTTTATAGAATTTAAATGTTATCGGAAGTGTTTCCATTAACGGCTTCTATTCTGTAACTAGCTTCTACCCGCCACCAGGACTGGCGGTGGGTTCAGCTCGTTCCCCGGAACCGGGCCTTTTAGCCTGAGATCCCAGAGCCACAAGACACAACTTATTTTCTAAAGCATCATAAACAAAAGATATAAAATTAACGTTCAAAAGTAGATTTCGTCGTGCGTAAGAACTTTTCATAATCATAACAACTTCTATGTGTGATTATTTGTCTTAAAAGTAAGAGATCATATTTTGATTCCAACGCGTCAAGGGATCTTGGTTTTATTTGGAGAGGTCAGCTGAAAACTGTTGACTTATGTGTCAACAGTTGAACACACAATTTTCATATAATTGTTCATTTTATTTTAATAATACAGTTAATTGAAACTAACGGCTTGTTACTATCCCACTACTGGGTATAGGCCTCCGCTGTGCTTTTTTCAAGAGAAGTTTTGGAGCTAAGACCTACTACGCTGCTCCAATGAGAATTGGTATGTAACAAATATCCCAAGAATTCCCTTGAAATATGCAGGTTTCCTCGCGATGTTTTTCTCCACCGTATAGCGTGTTATAAATTGCAATTATCAATTAGACACATAAGTTTTAACATGAAAATTCATCGGTCCCTGTTTGAACTCGTGACTCCCCGAAAGAGTAACACGATCTCACCGCTGGGCTATCACAGCTACTTTTAATAATACAGTAGTCTTAATTAAAATTGTGTATTTCTGAAAAGGGCTTTGATCACTGCAGCTCTATACTATATAGGAACACCGGTTTCATTTGGTCCCCTATCTAACAAACATCTTTATTATAATAGTCATACATACAGAATAAACAAAATACGTAGCACTTCAACCAAATACCATTTCGTACTCATTGCATGTCTAACATCAGTTAAGCTGAATGAAAGTTCTAGATCCAAATTTACGCCATAGAAAAGTTCATAAATCATTACAGGTTTTTGTTACTCACATAATTTTTTTTTAATTATTGAAATGCTCATTTATCCAGCTCAAAGGTGCAATAGTGGCACAACTCAAGAATTCATGTTTTGAGATAAAAAGATTTAAAGTGTTCAATGCTAAGGAAAACGGAAAAAAATGCTTAAGTTTGCTTAAACGAACGAATGTGTATTTAAAAATTTAAACCTATTCCTAGTCCAAAACATGTGTTTTTGAAGTTGTGCTACCATATAGCGATGTATCTAAATTAATATTATGTAATATTGCATCTTTTTTTTTCAAATATTCTAATTGCTGTAATGAATATGACGGTGTGTTTTTCCCTATTGCCCGATCGGGCCAGCGGCTAACGTGATTTTGTTTAAGAGATAGTTGATGGTTTGATGGGCTGGAGAGTTGCATATGACTCTCTTTACATCGGTTCCGAAGTCCACGCAGATAAAGCAGCGGGAAGGGCCGGGTTCAAAAATATGAATAAACATTCAACTCTTACATGCATATTTAGCGAAGTACATTTTATACATATATGATAATTATATGCGATTCCTAGTTTGCGCCTTGCAAAAGTAAATAAGTCATTTGTGGGTTTGGGTATAAGATTCTATAATAAAATCCCGCAATCGATGTTATCTTTGCCACTACAGCAGTTTAAAAACGCTGTTAAAGGGCAGCTGGTACAAAAAGCCTACTATACTATTGAGGATTATATAGATGATAAAAATGCGTGGATTTAGCTACTCCTCTACCAAGATAGTAATAACCAAATGTAACTAGTTATAAGAATTTCATTTCAAAAGAGCAACCACCGAGTTTCTTGCTGGCTCTTCTCGGTAGGAATAAGTTTCCGAACCAGCAGTAGATTTTGACGATTCAAAAGCACTTGTTTGAAAGTTTACATGAATAAAGAATATTTTGAATTTGAATATAAAGACATTTGTAAATAACCACCGACGTCTTTTTCAATGTATATATGTATGTAAATAATAGGCAGCCGAAAAGTTAATACATTAAAAAAATATTTTAAATGAATTTTCTTGCTTTTATCGATGTCAAATCTTTTATAATGCCTCAGTATCGATTGAATTTGCTACTTAACATTCTATTGACAGGATCTGTCCCCTTCAACCGATGGACGTCCACCGTTGGACGCAGGTCTCCTCACGGGATCTCCACACTACATGGTCCAGAATTGACAGAATAGTTAAATATAAAAATCTCTCTTGGCTTGAGAATTTCGAATTTCGCATGCCACAGAGGATCACAATCGTTGTACCTTACAAACGCGGGGCCCAGACCTGCGCAGGCATCACCGGGAAAGTTTCACAACATGCAGGTATTAAAAGTACATGAAATACTACTTAGAATCAAAATATCTGTGCTTTAGAAAAAAAGCTGTGTCTTACGGCTCTGGGATCTTAGTCTATTTTATGAGGCCCAGTGTTAGTAAGGTCACGCGATTGTGGGGCCCCGCGTTTGTAAGGTACAACGATTGTGATGTGGAGTGTGGAGATCCCGTAGTGTGGAGATCCCGTGAGGAGACCTGCGTGCAACGGTGGACGTCCATCGGTTGAAGGGGACAGATCCTGTCAATAGAATGTAAAGTAGCAAATTCAATCGATATTGAGGCATTATAAAAGATTTGACATCGATAAAAGCAAGAAAATTAATTTAATATATTTTTTTAATGTATTAACTTTTCGGCTGCCTATTATTTACATACATATATACATTGAAAAAGACGTCGGTGGTTATTTACAAATGTCTTTATATTCAAATTCAAAATATTCTTTATTCATGTAAACTTCTCATTGGAGCAGCGTAGTAGGTCTTAGCTCCAAAACTTCTCTTGAAAAAAGCACAGCGGAGGCCTATACCCAGTAGTGGGATAGTAACAAGCCGTTAGTTTCAATTAACTGTATTATTAAAATAAAATGAACAATTATATGAAATGAAAATTGAAAATTGTGTGTTCAACTGTTGACACATAAGTCAACAGTTTTCAGCTGACCTCTCCAAATAAAACCAAAAATCCCTTGACGCGTTGGAATCAAAATATGATCTCTTACTTTTAAGACAAATAATCACACATAGAAGTTGTTATGATTATGAAAAGTTGTTACGCACGACGAAATCTACTTTTGAACGTTAATTTTATATCTTTTGTTTATGATTTGGATGGTTTCCAGTTTCAGTTGTTACTACTAACAGAGGTCAAGTTTATAGCGTTATTTAGACAGTAATATCCTAAAATATACTTCCTCATAGCTGCCTCATGATGGCTTCATAAAGAAACGACTGCAAAAAGGCTTTAAAATTAGCTAGCCAGCTATTCATATATGTATACTAGAAAATGGTATAATAATTTTCATAATAATTTTTAAAGAAATATGATTTTTTACGAAATTATTTATTTAGTGTTTTTCATTAACAAATCTACATAAAACAATCATTAAGATTGTTTTATATAGATATAGCTGATTTTAAGAAAAAAAAAAATACAGCACTTACACAATAGTTTAATTTAAAAACAATGGTAACAATAGTTCAAACTTTTTTTATTTTTTTATTTTCTCTATCGTACGTTATTATATATAAAAACATGCTGTGTTTACCTATAAGTGAAATTATATTTAATTAGCAAATAAGACCAAATATCTATGGATTAACACATATGTAATTTTGTTGGTAGGCCATATTTAAATAAATAAATAAATAAATAAATAAATAAATAGAATAAAATTAAAGTTTTTATGAAGGAATTTTTCAGTCAGTAAAGTATCATTTTTGTAAAATAATGGCATAGCGTGACATAGAAGGATCATACAGGAACTTGCGTGTCACAGATTATCATTATATCATTACGCGGCGATCGTACCTAAACCAATTCAGAAGTTTTTTTGGTTATCGATCACATAAACATTGGTTAGGTTATATATAATATTATCATACATGTGATGTAATTTTGTGAGGTGAAGCAAAGCTTGAACGTTCAACATTAAAGCAGCTTATAAATAAATTCAGATTCAAATTCAAAAGTAACTTTCTTGAAATAGATTTTCTTACCCCACTAAATCATATTTTATTTAAAACTGTTTCTGTACCTGTAAAATACTTTTAAATTATTAAAATTGGACATTCCAATCAAGAGATGTAACTAATTTAAAAATGTCAATATAAAGAAAATGATTCCATAACAATTGTAGCGTAATTTATTTGTGTACCTATGAATACCTTCCCTCAAAAATTTCCTTTGCCTTAACTATTAATAAGTCTCAGGACTTAACTTTCAACTTACAAAAATAAGTCTTTAGTCTGACTTAGTAAACTTTCCACTACCACGAGATCGGTATGTACGCGGGTGAAACCGCGGGGCATTGCTAGTATGAAATAAAGAGGAAGCAGACAGTAAGAGTAAGAAATGGATGCTGATAAAGTTAAGATAGTAAAAAAGTTTAAAAATTTAAAATTAATTGCCTCTTGCTATCCCACTGCTGGACATAGGCCTCCTCTCTCCGTTTTTGGAGAGAAGGATTGGGAGTTACCTACCACGTTGCTCCGATGCGGTACGGTCGGTTACATATATTTAAAAAATATTATAGAGATATACAGGTCAAAATGCTTCCCTTCACCGAGGCGCATGATAAAGTATCAATGCAAATCAATTAAGCCCATAAAGTTTAATAGAAAAAATCAATTGTATCTGTCCGGGATTTGAACCCATGACCGCCCAGAATAAGTCACTCGGCCACACCGTTAGTTTATTATGTTAAGATAGGCGTATAAAATACATTGCCTTAAATACTCGACCTCAGTTTGACGTTGCTTACGAACTACTTAATCTATGTCGAAACCACTGAGGTCGAGACGTAACTCGTTATTCCTAAGGATAAATGTAATTAATACGTGCGACTATAGAATTGCGCAAGACGAATCGTAGCTATATCCTTCTATTAAAGCGATGAACGCAGAATAGTACAAAATTCTAATAATATTTTATCAATAAGTAAGATTATTGTTTACCATATCTTTGACTACTATAAATGGATATTATTTTAAGAAGCAAATCGAGAAAACCTCATCTTAACGCCTCGTACGCACGGGCGTATTTTTAACACACGGTAAAAAACCTCTCGTGCGACCTGATTGCGACTAAATAATTGGAAGAATAACCCCTGTTTTTCTTCCAATTATTTAGGCCAACAATTATGGACCAAAAGTTTCGAACCAGAACTTAATTCGTAACGACATTAAGTATACCTCCGTAGGTAGTAATAAGAATAATTGGAATATATGAGAAAGAAACGAAAACTATGCCAATATAATAAACCACGTGATATTATATACCATATATATAAAGCGTGAAATATATCGTACAGTAAATATTATCATAAATTAGTAAAAAGTTATCATTTTCAAACATTTGTCTTAATAATTATTTAGCGAGAGCTCATACTAACTTAATTGTAACTTAATATAATTACAAAATATCCAAAAAACATAATTAATTGCTGATGTTAAGAACAATATAAATTTACATTGAATGAAGTAAATTTATATTGTTTTATCGCTTTTGAGTCTTCCTACTGAAGTTAGCTTGCAGTTACGTCATAAACCTCGAAATTAAGTAAAATTGATAACTAATTAAATTTAAAATCGTTTCACGAATAAGTTGTCCTTGATTAAAGGTATTTTCTTTGCAAATCGCTATCATTCATTATTGATAAGTTTTTTTTACTGTTACTAATTAGAATACATTTAGTTCAAATATCTCTTACAATGTTCTTCCAGTGTTGTTAAGGTAATAAATGACTATTTATGTCTTTATTAGTTACAATACTTTCATTAGCTTCTGACAATGAAGATGTATTTAAATTTGTTAATAATAAATTTGATATCGATATATAATAATTTGATTTAATTATTGATATTAAATATAAAATTTAAGATTCACATATTCTTTGTAATTTCAATTTTTTTTTGTATATCTGTGTGAGAGCGATTATTGCGTAAAAAATTACGGAATCGTAAAAAAAAACATGAATGAGTAAATATTTGAATATCTCTATAAAACACAATCATAATAATCAATATTTATGTAACGCCCATCATCTTCAATCTAACACATCAGCCGTGCATACCTGATAATTGATAAAGCTTTGTTTTTAATTACCAATGTCACATTTATTAAAATTAATATGACTTTTAAAAGTATAATGATTACTTCTAACGTATTGACAATGAACTCGCCAAGGCTAAAAAAACAAAACAAGTCTCTTTTTCAATTATTTCAAGGCACATTTTATTATTTTGAACTAGCTGTGCCAGCGGCTTCGCCCGGGGTGGAAATCAGCTTGTCACAATTTTGTTCTACAATTCAAATTTTAAATATAAAAGTAGTTATTGTGAGTTATCCATAAACAACAGAGACATGCTATCGCGGAGTTTTTAGTAGTATTTTTATAGATCTACAATTCTCTATTCAATTCTTTAGCGTATCTCAGGAAGAAAGTAACAACTGTGCGATCTCTTGAACACAATTTACATAATACCGATATGTACTACTTTTCTAAACCATCCGGAAGTATTGCACTATCTTTTGGTGAAAACCGTACAAACATTCGTTTAGTAGATTTTGAGAAAATCGATTACATACAGACAGACTGCACTTTGGGACTTTGTTTTATAATAAGTATAGATGTCGGCAACACAATGTCTTTCCAAGAGGAAAAACATCCATATTAAATCTAGGTACAAGCTTGGGATCGCGAGGCTTGTGCCGCTTACACTAAATGACTTTCGTAATGTACCTCAGGTTCCTTTTTACCAATGGATACGACGACTTCCTACATTTTATCTGCCTAAGAAGTTTATTTATATATATAAATGTGTTTGTCTGTATGTACTTTATAGACTTCGAAACGGCCGGACCGATTTTAATGAAGTTAATAAAAATGTAAAAGATTATAATATACCCTTCACCAATTATGTAACGGGTAAATTTATGAGATAGAATCATAAAAGCGACAATTTGTAAATTAAAAATTCAATACATGAAATAATGGAAAGTTGTGCGGCCAATACTAAAACTATATAGTAGGTATAACAACACTTTGGTTCCAACCGGTTAACGATTCGGCCTGCTAAAAGGTCACATGACACGTCCATGTTTTGTATCCGCCACACCTATCAAATCCATTAGAAGCTTCAAAAGACTTGGTAAAAATATATTTCAAATAGTATATTGGTGAAAAAGGGTAACATCAAAGTTCATTCCATGTTATATTCTCAGTACAATTTATTATCAATGGTGTTGATCAGTTACTTTTATATTGTTTGATTTTTTATGTGTTATGAGGCTTCTAACAGTTATTCTGGAATAAAATAATAGCTCGGTAATTATTATTTTAAAGAATATAAACTGATTATTTGCGTAGGATAAGCTGTGATAGCCCAGCGGTGAGATCGTGCGACTCTTTCGAGGAAGTCATGGGTTCAAACCAGGCAGGCACCAATGAGTTTTTCTATTAAAACTTATGTGTCTAATTGATAGTTGCAATATATCACACCCTTTCAGTGAAAGAAAACGTTGTGAGGAAACCTGCACATGTCTAGAGAATTCTGGGGATATTTGTAACTCTTGCTCCAATCCTTCTGTACAGAAACGGAAAGAGGAGGCTATGTCCAGCAGTGGAATATTCATTCAAAATATTCTTTATTCAAGTAAACTGGTAAACAAGTGCATGAATTGCTAACTCTACCGCTGGTTCGGAAAGCTGATTCCGAGAAGAGCCAGCAAGAAACTCGGCGGTTGCTCTTTTCAAAGAATAATTTTGATTACTAGTTACATATGGTTATTGATGTCTTGTACAGGGTCGAAGAGTAGCTATATCCACGCATTCTTATTGTCTAAGTAATCCTCAATAGTATAGTAGGCTTTCTGTATTTAAACTTTTTAAATAATGTTTTTAAACTGCTGGTAAATTTAAAGTAGATTTGCCGAATTTTATTATACCCAAACCCACAAACGACTTATGTACTTTTGCAAGGCGCAAAGCAGGAACCGCAAGCTTATGTCGGTTCCTACTTTGTCTATTATATGCATCGTCAATCTATTTATAATTATGTATAATATTCTTATGTACAAAAATTAAATTGCTTAAAAAATACAGTGCAGCCAATGTAAGAATACAAGAGGTATTCTTGCACTTCTCTCGCAGGGTTACAGGTTACATAGGGTCGCTTACAGATAGTAACAGGCCGTTGCATTTACTTAATTTATTTATTTACTTGCCGTTGCTTTGTATTTTTTAAACATTGTTTTTTATTAAAGGCTTTCTGGAATAGACCTATGTGAAAAATTTAATTAGTATTGTTTATGATTATTGTAATTGATTTATAGAAGCAGGCGTTACTTTGCGGAATTCCATATTACAAGCAATATAACAGAACTGACTACCTTGCTATAATCCGCACGGGTTAAGCGAATGCATGCAAAGCCAATGTGTATGAAGCAGGCAAAATCTACGCACCTTATACATGCAGGACCAGCCACCACATGCACCCCAAGGCGCAATTCACCAGCAACAACGAACACAAAAGCAGTACACACACCCACCACCACAATCTCGACGATCGTTTCGCCCCGAAACCGAAGCATCATCAGGAGGATAGGCTTCACGACAAAAATCGTACTGCGATTGTAATTAATAAAATAAATTTTACAATGACTTTGGTAGGATAATTTATCGTCAATTGAAACGGACAGCTCAGACATAATGTCCGATGGAATGTCAGACAGTAAACTCTTTATTAAACAGAGTTCAAACAGTTGTCTTTATTGGAACATCAGTTCAGTCACGGGCTATTTAAGATACGATTATACATTTTTTTTTATTATACGTGAACTCATATATTCGATTAATTGTTGTGTATAATTAATAATATTCCTACACGTTACTTCTAAACGCTTGATAGTGCGCTAAAACTGGCCTACGTATCAGAAGAATACGCAAGATTATTTTTCATGACATTTTCTGTATTATAATTATTACATCACTATGAGGCAGAGGGCGCCCTCTTGCCACTTGGTGGTCCTCGATACTGAATACTGAAAAGACGTGAAGCAAGCCCAGTTGAATGAGGAGACAACCCAGGATCGCCGGACCTGGCGCATGAAAACGAGGAGGGCCGACCCCAAATAATGGGAAAAGGCACGGAAAGAAGAAGAACAAGAATTATTACATCTAGTGATGTAATAATTCTTCTTCTTCTACTTTCCATGATTATAGAAAAATAAAAACCATAAAACATTTGTTTGGTGATATTTTCTTATACATTCGACTAATTAATTCTACAAAGTTTTTACACTAGTCAGGATCAGGAAATATTAAAAATACTAAACTTTGTTACTGATTTGAGATAACTGAAACTGACGTAGAAAAGAAATATGAACCGATAAGAAATTTTCAGAAATTAACTCAGTAATGACTAAATGTGTCTTATTCGTTTCGATGTTTGTCTTATAATTAAACCTGTTTTACAAATTTTAATTAAAAGAAAATTATATTGTATTTATATTATTCTGTGTCAAAAACATGTTTAACAACGAAATTTTTATTAAATTGTTAGTATAATCTAAAATATAAATAAAATATAAAAGTCGTTGATAAGGTTTTAAAATGCTTTATCAGAATGGCTGTATTAAAATAAATTTCGAACATAATTTACGTAAGCTCATTATTTTGATCTTGTTTAAGTGTTAATTTGAAAGTACTGAATAAATAGAAAGTAAATTTAACTGAAGAATCGACAAAGCTATGGCGAATATGAATGGCGTAATAACTATTTATATCAGCTGACCGATAGTTAATAGTGTTATCAGTGCTATATAATCAATATTGCGATAACTAATCATGACATGTGCGAATTCATAAATAAACTCTTCACGTTAGAGAAAATGAAGAACCCTTTACGCCTCGTGGCACGGGCGTAAAAAATAAGTCGCTTTAAAACTTCGCAATAGGCGTAATAAGTTTTGTATGGTAAATTCGGCTTTTTAATTTCGTATTTTAAGGCACGGTAAAAAACCTCTAGTGCGTACGAGGGGTTACCCTATATCGAGAATATATATACTATATTGTTAATGGTTATTCTAATGAATTTAGTCAGCTTTTTAACTTAGTTTCTAAAATTTTTAGTTTGTTATCAATTGTAATATGTATAAAGTTATTTTACTAGAATAGGTAAGCCAGTCTAAAATGTGCCATTTTACAATAAAGAGAAAGAAAATGAGGTTCTCTCATCAATCTCCTGCTCTTATCCCACTCTAAGTGGGGTCGGTACAACATGTTTTTAACATGTTTTGGCTAGATATTTTACGACCGGCCTGCCTGACATCAACTTACCTTAGTCGCCTTTTACGACAATTCGGTAAAAAATTTGGGTGGTTTATTCTACTCACGTTTTTTTACGTGAAAGATGAAGTACACGGGTTACATTTTCCGTCATTATTTCTTGTGACACTCTCGCTTACCATGAACTTTTAGATAACGATTCAATTCAAACTCAGTACCTAAACTAAACCGCTTTCTTTTCGTACCATGAAGTGTGGATTGCAATGGGGTCGTAACGTTTGAAAATGATAATGTTATTTGAACTATAGAAAACTCTGTCTCTTTTACTCACATGTTTTTAGGACGCATCCCTAACGCACATTCGGCAACGACTTAAAGTATGCGTCTTTAAGACGTCATGGTATGAAAAAGCAACAAAATTTAGTTTACGTCTTCAATTGAGTCGAAATAAGAGTTCATGGTAGGCCTGCTGGCCTGCGTATAGGTTCTGTACTCTTAGTATAATAACTATAAGGTAATATGACGTCAGCGCTTAAATTCGTTGCTAATTAACTTCACGTAATAATTGAAGTGGAATGTGGAGGGGAAAGAGGGAAGTGTAGAACAATTATTATGTATGGCCATGAGCGGCGCCTCGAAGCATCCCTACAAGCCACATTCTCGAGCAAACAACGATCGAAAGGTAACACATTAATAATTACCAAGTGTTAACATAAAAATGTAATATTCATACAGTCAGATCAGAAAAAGTAAGATAGATGCACGTAATTAGGAGCGAAGAACTGTATTTCCCAAATACTAAGCTCTCTTTATACGCATAGGAAAAAAGCACCTATCGCCAATCAATACTACTTATTATAGTAAACAGAACGCTATGGTAAGCGAATAAATATTCGTGCGTATGTATCGACTTTATTTAACAAATTAATATAATTAATTTAATTGCTATTTTCAAATATATGTAAGTCTTTAAAATTTTCGGCAAGACTTCATTTTCCTTTATTTTACCTGCAGTACCACAACATTATGTGTTACTACGTTCCCATATTGAATCTTCAACCACAGAGTTATTATACTACAGTAGGGGAACCAGTAAAAAATTTCCTTATTACAATAAAAAGAAATAAAGAGAAAGCAAATGAGGGTGATCAATCTGTCTCTCTCTGTTATGTGTGATTTTGATCATACAGTTCATCTTCCCTCCCATTATTTATAGCGACGCTCTTAATTACATGCCTGCCCATGGCTCCCCTACTCTAATATTAATAACTCTATGTCTTTAACAAATCAAATGTTTTTTTATCTGCAACGCTTTACTTATTAAGCTATGATTACCCCTGATATGATTAATTATTATTAACTTTATTGGTAAAGGCTCGAGCAAGTCCTATTTAACTACTGACACACATTAATTTATTAAGCTCAGTAATTTATTCGGTATATTTCTGTTTGGACAGGCAAAAACTAAATAAAATTGAGAACATGCGTTGCCTCTGTACATATTTGGTTTGCGTAAGTGGTTACCGACGTTAATGACGTAACACTTTTCTTTTCTACATAGTTGTTTCAATCTCATAATCGGTATAACTAGAAAATAGTTAAAAATTAAGTATTTTGAACACAATAATGTTCAGTCTGAACAAGTAAATAGATCAAGAAATAGAAAGTAAATCTTAGATAAAGAGATTTTAAATACGCTTAAAATCTTTATGTATTGAGATGTATTGTAGGTATATGTATTCTTGTAGTGAACACGATATTATTTGGACATAGATACAAATGTTTACACAGATCGCTACAATGTCAAGTTTGCCTGACTAATACGTTCCATTTAAAAGGAATAATTTTTAATTTAAATAACATCCTTTAAAATAAACTATACAAAAAATCACATTTCTACTTATTTCACAATTTATTTTTCTCATGTGTAATAAAAGAATAGATAATAATCTATAATCGCAATACTGACAGTTTCTACATAAGAATATGTAATATAAACAGTCCATTCAACAGTAGTTTTTTAAGAATCATCACGTCATACTTATAAATGCTCTTGTTTTGCTTTTTTTCGCATCCGGGCAGATGAGGAATCGATCTGAACTTTGAAATGCATTTTGAAAGGCTGAGGAAGAAGCGGAAGAAGACGTAGATTTACTTTTATCTCGGTATAGTCAACTTAAGTCTACACGAACCAAGTTGAGGGCAGCAGTTTGTATACAAATAAAGGACTAGGAGTCTACGTGACGGGAATTTTTGATAAAATTGAACGCTAGGGAACTAATTACGAAACCTCATCATACGTGAAAGGTGTGTGTTATAATACGTCGACAAACATTCGCTCAACAAATGTGAAAGGTTCGGTCTTATAAATATTAATTACATACTAAATTAGCGCTATTAAGATAATGAAATTAGATATTTGACCTTTTCTTAACTCACTAATAGTCAAAACAAACATTTTTAATGTCTTCATAAAGCAGTTTTTGTTGCAAAAGTAATAATAAAATTATTTTGCTATAATCCGCGATACAGTAAATAGAAAATATATATAGTGCTAAATGTATAGTGGACTATACGTTTTTTCATACCCGTTACATGCAGGATTCGTAAAAAACATATGCACAAACCTCCACCACCAAAATTATTTTGCTATAATCCGCGATACAGTAAATAGAAAATATATATAGTGTTTAATTAATGTATAGTGGACTATCAGTATTTTCATACCCGATACGTGCAGGATTCGAATACACAAGCACTACACAGGTTCACTATCACAAACTCAACAATCGTTTCGCCCCACAACCGAAGCATCATCAGGAGATAGATCGCAAAGCTTTGCGATTTTGTCGTGGAGTCTATCTCCTGATGATGCCTCGGTTGCGGGGCGAAACGATAGTTGAGTTTGTGATAGTGAACTTGTGTAGTGCTTGTGTATTGTGGTGGAAGTGGTGGAGGCTTGTGCATATGTTTTTTACGAATCCTGCATGTAACGGGTATGAAAAAACGTATAGTCCACTATACATTTAGCACTATATATATTTTCTATTTACTGTATCGCGGATTATAGCAAAATAATTTTATTATTACTTTTGTATTATGGATCTCCGCAAAGTAACGCCTAATTCTATAAATTAGTTTTTGTTGCATTTAACGTGATAGTTTGCTTGTTTATTTTTATCTAAGGCAAAAATACTCATAAAATATATAAGATATTATTATTATTTATTATTTATTATTCATTATTAATGTTTAATTTATACAATAAATGGAAATAATATAAGAAGCATATTATATATACATATAATATATTTATCAATGCGTATCATCTAAAGAAACCATAAAGTAAAGAAGCGACCATAGAAGATAGGTAATAGTTGCTAAATGAAAACATCCTCTATGGAAACATGCCGCATTTTACTTAATTATTAAAATGACATAGCAAAGGTGATAAGCAAATCTTACTTTGTTCGGTTTGTTTTATGCAATGAACGTACGTCACGAATCTCGTCAAATATTACACTCGTAATATACATATTTACTGATGTCTGCCGTTGAATATTTATTTATATCCTATCACTCTTGCTACAGATGTTCTACAAATTACGAGTGAAATCTCTAAATAAATTTAATCTGGTGAAATAGAATGGAATTTACTTAAATTAAGAAAAATTTTGGGAAGAGATATCTTCTTCTTTTTTCTCAACCGATGAAATTCCACAGCTGCGGACATAACATTTCTGACCGTTTTTTCTCGTCAACTATTCAGTGCCTTTCCTTCACTCGACTTCCTGCCATCTTTTTAAAGTCGTCTGACTACATCATAGGAGGTCTACAAACGTTGATTTTCCGTTACGAGATTGCTAATTCAACACCTTGGGACCCAAAACACATCTTAGCTCGAGCTAGCTATGCTTGTAGTATGTATTATCAAAATAAGACTAAGGAGATCCGTAGAAGATTCTTGATTAGCGTAATCGTTTAGCATGTCGCGAAACTAGTGCTTATGGGCGAAACACAAAGAACGAAGGAATGACGTGCATATTTAATTTTACTTTCTGTAGGATATAACTTTGTATCATCAGTTTATTTTTAATGAGTAGGGGAAAATAATCATGTCACTCATATCGTCAATAGCATGGCATAGTAAAGTAAAGTAACAGCCTGTTACTATGCCCACTTCTGGGCTAAGGCCTCCTCTCTCCGTTATTGGAGAGAAGGATTGCAGCTAAGACCTACCACGCTGCTCCAATGCGGATTAGTAGGTTACATATATCCATTTTCTAGAGATATGCAGGTTTCCTCACGATGTTTTCCTTCACCGAAAAGCGTGTGATAAATTGCAATTATCAATTAGACATATAGGTTTTAATAGAAAAACTCATTGGTGTCTGCCCGGAGTTTGAACCTATGTTATCTCTAGAGAGTCGCACGGTCTCACCTCTAGGCTATCACAGCTTATGCATGGCATGGAGTAAAAGAATGAATTCAAGTCACGTAAAATAATAGTATGCTCTCAACCTTTAAAAGTCATTATTTTAATATTGAATCAGGTCAATGTTATTTAAATATTAGTTACAAGTGTTCGAATATTCATGAATTGGTCTTCTATCAATTATGTGAAATATTTTTATGGTCATTTTTAACTTTCGAATAATAAATTTGAATAATGACGTTATACAACGCAACAAACTACAGAACTGAAGATAATAAAATTGTACCGATTGTTTGCTTCATGCTTGACCAACATTTCAACGTGAGGTGCAAAACAAATTCTTAAACTCCTAAGAGAAATGACTAAGATTTCTAAGAATAGAGTTTCTTATTTTGAACAGGTAGTTATGTTTTATGCTGATATCTACACAGTATCATTATGTGGAAACGCATATCTTTTGATGGTATTGTTTTGTCAAAAGAATACCCATCGCTGTTTTATCCTGTATTAAATACAAGGATTCCTGAACGAAAGCTAGTTGATGGCTTTGTAAATAGATTTAAGCAATTGTTTAAGCAATGATTGCAGAATCAATTGCAATACTCCGCAATATATATACGCATTGTATTAAATTTGTTCATTATTTATTTTCAGGTCCGCTGAAGAGAATACACGAGAAACCTTCTTGTTCTCACCTTTAACAAAAGCCTCAAAGCAACGGAGACACATCAGATCAATGTCTGATGTCCAGAGCAGCACACCGTGCCGTTTTACATTTCGATCCAGAAAAGGCCTGCATTCTTCTCTAACCTATGATTCTGACACACGTGCAAAAAGGATAACGTCATACAGGCACAGGTTTCAAGACTCTTCGGACTCGAGCGACTACTTTGAAGCTCCAAAACCCTTAAGCATAGAGCATAACATCATGAAGCATTCAGACTCCATGCGGATACTATGAACGCTGAAAGATCTGAGAGAGGGAGGCTACTTTTCCTAGTCCCGTACTAGTTTTTGCCTTTATATATTGCACACAATAATATCAAAGACAATATTATTACAGTGAATGCAGTGAGATATAAAATAAGGACAATGTAATTATGACAGATACAGTTAACGATAATTCCAAATTCTAGAACATGCTAATTGTTTTTCAACGGTTAACGAGAACAATTATATAATTGAAATGGTAATCAGTGTTTTATTACGTAAATAGAAAATGTTATAATATGATCGGTGAGCTAAATATAAATTAGTTGTGCACAAAAAACAAATATGTGGCATTGAAAATTTAAAAGGTGAATACAATTATTCGAATACTTGATCATTATAACTAATTAAATTAAAATTGATTAATTTTTTTTATACGCGATATAATAAGAATTTTATGAAAATAATTTACTTACTAAAATTATGTTAAATATTATATTTATTGACTACAGTTCTTATCATAATGTATGTACATGAGATATGTACATTTAAATTATAGATTTTATAGTATAAAATAAAAGATGGAATCCAAAAAATAGATTGATAGTGACTCTTTATCTGTAAAAAAATGACCTATTTTTAAATGAAATTATGCTCTGAAAGTTGGTTAAAATAGTACATTAATATTTAAAATATGGAATAAACCTTAATGGCATTTTTATATATAATTGTTCTCTAAACACGTTTGAAGTAATGTTATTTTTATATATAAATGGACTGTGCAATTCTAGTTAACTTAAACTCATCGTGATCGGTTTTTAGTGATTTACGAGACTGTGATTGTGTAAGCGTAATTAATATTTATGTATAAAGAAAACCAGAATAATAAAAAAGTGATTTAGATTTTAATATATCTATAAGATATTTTTAGGATAATGAATATCATATTAAAATATCAACAGTCAATTATTTAAATATTAAAATTTCATCTAAAAGAAATAAATATGTACTCAGTGCCGCCGATTCGTACTCCTTCAATGGCTTTTTGCTTGAATACTATAGCCTTATTTTTGTTGCAATAAAATTAAAATTCATATCCGAATTTGACTCGAAAAGCCCGTAATTTAATTTATTCACTGACATACTGACTTACTTTTTTCAGTCACTACGGTATATGACGTTGTTATGTAATCTGAATTACATAAAAATGTCAACAAACGTGTTCATAAAGGTAAGAGGAAAGATTGTTTCTTCAGATTATTTTGTATTAAAACTTGCAACTGATTACATTATTATTGATAATCTTGATGTAAATGATTTTGCCTTTTGCCTTTCCGTTTATAACCAAAATTTAAAAAATAATTTGCCTTGTTTTCATATAGGTAGTTAAGTTACATCACATGGGTGAAATACTTGTATAACATTGAAACGTATATCTTTGATTAGGCAATGAAACCGGTTGAGTTTGGGGCCCATAAGAATTTTTCGCAACAATGTCATATTACGAATAATTTTGACAAAATGGTATATTCAAAGCAAAACATGTATGAATGTTTAAAATAATTTTTATGATTGACTTCGGATTGACACCATAGACAACTAACATGCAAATATTAGTTAAAGTTATTAACTTTAGATGATTTATAGAAGCAGGCGTTACTTTGCGGAATTCCATATTACAAGCAATATAACAGAACTGACTACTTTGCTATAATCCGCACGGGTTAAGTGAATGCATGCAAAGCCAATGTGTATGAAGCAGGCAAAATCTACGCACCTTATACATGCAGGACCAGCCACCACATGCACCCCAAAGCGCAATTCGCCAGCAACAACGAACACAAAAGCAGCCATACGAGTATCGTACTGCAGTACGATTTTTGTCGTGAAGCCTATCCTCCTGATGATGCTTCGGTTTCGGGGCGAAACGATCGTCGGGATTGTGGTGGTGGGTGTGTGTGCTGCTTTTGTGTTCGTTGTTGCTGGTGAATTGCGCCTTGGGGTGCATGTGGTGGCTGGTCCTGCATGTATAAGGTGCGTAAATTTTGCCTGCTTCATACACATTGGCTTTGCATGCATTCACTTAACCCGTGCGGATTATAGCAAAGTAGTTAGTTCTGTTATATTGCTTGTATTAACTTTAGGTTAAGTTAGGTTTACTAGAGTAGGGGAGCCACAGGCAGGCCTGTAAGTAATAGTAGCACAACAAATAATAAGAGGGACTATAAAACTCGTATATTTCATGTTTGTCTAATCGCATTAAAAACAGAGACAAACAAATAACCTTCATTTGCTTTTTCTTTTTTAATAATTTTTATTATAATATGGCACACACTGGCTACCCATGCTATCGATCTGTAGGTTTTGACGTTTAAATATATTTACGCTTATTAACTAATGTGCCTTTAGAAGTGACGGAATAGTGGAATTATTACCATATTGTTCTTAAAACGAAATGGAGACACATTTGTTTAAAGAGTTGACTGTAAAAGATTGTTTTCATTGTGATTGCCATAAGGTATTTTTTATTTTTTATTAATAAAAATTATATACATGTATAGAAGGCTATTATAACCTATTTTACTTAACATTTTTACTTCAAATATATAGAATGATATGAAACTGTTTTTTTTTTATAACAGAAATGTACATCTACCTAGGATCACTAATTTTCTACGAATAAATAACTTACAGAACCTCACACTAGTTTGTTTACTTCTATCCTAAATACGATATTATATTTTTTTAAACGTTTACCTCCGTTATGGGTCTATCTAATATAATTAGAAGATTTAATCTACCCTAAAGTTAAATCTAAAAACTTTCCTTATGACGCTTTTACAAAAGCATCATAAGGAAAATAATGTGTATTAGGGTAATTCCTGGGATATGTAAGAGCCGTGACAGAGATAACCCCTCGTTCGCATGAGAGGATTTTTATCTTGCGTTAAAAATACATCGAAATGAAACAAATGGGTATGTGTTCACACGACAGCGCATTTAAAACGCGACGTATTTATATTGTGCAGTGTTCCATTTTAGTCGTTAAGGCGCTGAACAGAGCTGGCGTAAATTCAGATTTCGGCATATAAGCCACGCCCACAATTTCTGAGACGGCGTAGCGACAAACTTAATTTTTTAACACCCATTGTAGGTGTACACTATTTTATCCAAACTTTTTTTGTACAATTTATTTAAAAAACTTATGTCTAATTAATCTTATAAAACTAAGTATGCCGAAACTATAACTAAACACCTAAAAAAAGACATATTATCAACAAGGAATAGTCACAAAAGGCGGCAGCTAGCGACACACATCCGTATAGCAGCGCGCCTCAGCGATCACTGTCTATATTCGTAGATGTAAAAGAGAAGCGAGACGATGACTCGTTTCAGTTTTGCTATTTTCTAAAAAATATTTAATTTGAATGAAATATCTTAATTAATTCAAAATTTAAATCTTACATTCTCTTTATATTATAATGATTTATTCGTCTTATTAATTTTACCAATTTTTGTTGATAAATATTAGAGATATTTACGATCAAAGTAAAAATCAGAGGTCTATTTACCAATTTTTTTTATCGAAAAAAAGTATCGTAATCATGTTTTGAAATCTTACATTCTCTCTGAGATATGATGTATATTAACATATATTTTTCTTTTAATCGTCATCCCTATAGCTTTTGTTAAAAACGTGTTTAAAGTCAGCCTATTTGGCTCTGTTCAGCGCCTTAAGAAGTTTCGTATGGTATATTCAGCTTAACTCCCTACGCCCGTAGGGCGTTAAGCTGAATATACCATACGAAACTTCTTATAACGCCTATTGTGGAATTTTAACACGGCGTATTTACGCTCGTCCGAACGAGGCGTAAAAAATACGTCGAAATAAAAAAAATTAATATCCAGGTATCTGTTAACACACAGCGCATTTAAAACGCGACGTATTTTTATCGCGCAGTGTTCCATTTTAGGCGATAGGCGTTGGGCGTCAACCCGAATAGACCATACGAAACTTCTTATTACTATTCGTATGAACGCGAGCGTTGCTTTCAGTTATTTATGTTATTGTTACGTGTTATTTAGTTTTGCCTGAGAGTCCAGAAGTACTTATTATAGAAGTGGATTCTCGTGCGCATCTATATGCGAAACCTTTTCCAGAATACTCAAATAAAATTATGAAAAGTAAAAATTGCTTTGTAGGTAATTTAGTTATAATTGTTTTCCTTACTTCGATCCGACTTAAGTAGAGCTTCTGCGCTTTACTCTATGCATTTCGACGATGCTTCTGCGCTCGCCCATCCCGCCCGGTGACGCTGTAAAAGCCATTAGGGCTAACAGCATACAGTCAGTTCGAAAAAAAATGTTTTGCTTACTTTAGGGCTAAAGTCTAACTAGGTTAACTCAGCATGAGTTAAAAATGGCAAACAATGATTAAACTGTTAATTGAAAAAAAAGAAAATAACCTTATTGGTAAAAAAAATTAAACATTTAAATAAATATACAGGACACTTACACACACTGTCGTTCATCCTCAAAGTAACTTAATACTTGTGTTATGGATGAATACAACTGGTAAATATACTAATATGTAATTTTAAATACATATTTAAATACAAATATACACCCATGCTCGAAGAATCAACGGATATAAGTTTTATAGAAAATGTTGGCGCTCGGCGGGAATCGAGCCCGCGACCCGCGGAGATGAACGCAGGGTCACTACCCACTGCGCCAACGGGTCAGTCAATACTCTTAACTAGAAAAAAAATTAAATTGTCCTCTTAGGTATTTATTTTCATTTAGAGGATTACCCAGAATGCTTTTTGGTTTCTTTTTCGTCTTCTAGCATCACAAACGGCTATTCCGAATAATTTGCGGAATTTCAACGCGACGTATTTTCTACGCCCGTGCGTACAAGTGGTAAGTACCCAACTAAGTGATTTGGCATTCTATTACTTCAATTGTTTTTGTAACAATTAAATTTAAAAAGAAATTGTAAAAATAAGACCTACATTTTTTTTGGTAGGTATACCTACCTACGAAGAACTTGGAAGAAGTTGTAAGAGTCATAATGTCTATATTATATACACAATATTATTATTATCTAAAGTAATTTATGAAATAATTACCTAAAGCTAAAACCTAAAGTCAAAAGCACAAGTACAAATAAAAGTTAACATTAAATTATTAGTTCAGGGTAGAGCCATCTTGTATAATTTATCAACATTACTCAGTGTTCTGTAGGTATTTGATAGCGTAGCTATGTCATGAACATAAAAAAGATGGCAGCTAACATACATTCATATTTGCTTTTAAACAAAACGTCTATGGTCTGTCTTATTTATAAATAAATGTCTATGGTTTTGATTTATCATGTCAAAATAATTGAATAAGAATCTGAAGCTGACTTTGACAGCATTAGTATAGAGGTGTTTTCGGATTAGCGGGTTATTTTAAGAGAATCTATTCATTCTATAAAATGTGTTAAAAAAACTTTTAAATCTCCCTACATGTATTCTCCAAATAAAATAATCATTTAAGTGAATTTTTATCTATTTTTTTATTAAGTAATAATTTTTTTCGTTTCTATGAGTAAAAAGTGTAGTTGCAATATGAAACAGTGGTTGTCGCTTTTGTTTTTAATTAAATTTATTATGGCAGAGCCTGCACCCATAGTGTTATGGCATGGAATGGGTAAGTACACAAAAGCGTGTTTTGGTGTACTGTAAATAATAAATTATAAAATCATTTTGCAATCATAAATTATCCAACTTATATGTTAAAATCCAGGCGTCCATGATCGGCATCCTATTCCTGGTTGTTCTCTCTCATTATTATGATTAATATTATCATCATGAAAAGTATGATGGTATCTCTTATTTCAGCTCTAATTGATTTCAGAATATACTGACATAATTTTAACATATCAATGAAGCAAGTTCAATAAGATTTACATATTAAGAGTTCTGATTAGCCTTTGAAGCATTAGATGCTAAGAATAGCAATGTTAAATTTGTATTTATCAAAGACAAACTTTATAAAGAATTGTGTTGATTAATGATACTGTACTGTATAGTTTTGTCATGGTGCTGTTGACCTCTATTGAATTGAACAGGACCACCATAGAATAAATACAAGTTGCCTTTTATGTCAACCTTATGTATAGATACTTAAAGTTAAGGCATGTTGCAGGTGACACATGCTGCTTAGCATTCAGTTTGGGTATGTTCAAAACATTTCTGGAAAAACAAATACCAGGAGTATATGTTCTGTCCTTAAGGATTGGAAATTCTTCAATAGAGGATTTAGAAAATGGATATTTTATGTATCCAAACAGACAAGTAGAGTATGCTTGTGATATAGTAGCTAAAGATCCTAAACTCCAGAATGGGTTCAATGCTATTGGGTTCTCCCAAGGAAGTCAATTTTTGTGAGTATTCTTTTTATGATTTCTATCTTTAGTCTGATTCAAACTTTTTTTAGTGTGTGTGTAGTGTGTGTGTGAGTGTGTGTGTGTGTGTGTGTGTGTGTGTGTGTGTGTGTGTCTCTTAATTTAATATTTGTTTTGTTCAATAAGAAAAATAAAATGAAATATATTTTAGCATTGTCTATTCTTGGTGTAATAGTAACTGACATGTTTTAAGTTTGTAAGAATTAATACAGTACCTCTCTGAATTGCTTTCCACCACATTGTACTTAATTTTTTTTTAATTAGAATGGACATAGCTAAGTATATATAAATAGCATAAGCTATTCTGAAAAGATAGATTATCCTGAATTTTCTGTAGACCTTTATTAGAGAAATAATTCCATCATACATTGTTTTGTTATATTTCATAGGTATTTGGCAATGTTTTCAATTAAATCTAACAGACGATTTTTTCTGATGTTTTGATAATTATCATAATATTTAAAGCAATTTTCACATTACCTTAAGAAATTATACATGATGTAAATCTGCATTATGAAGTAGCTATTAGAGTAAACTGCCTGAAAATACATTCAGTGGTTTTTCATTTTGAGAACAGATAGCTAGTTAGAAGCATTGTGTGACTTTGTTTTACAAAATAAAGTTATATATTAGTTTATTTGACCATATAGATAAAATAGGTGCAATGTCATCGTTTCAGTGCAAACCGGAATCAGGTGTGTCTGTTTTACAATCAAAAGAGTTTCATAAAAGTAGTGTAAATATTTTAACGCAAAATATAAGAAGTATTTCCAAAAATTTTTCAGAATTTGAAGTTCTTTTATCGAGGTTAAATATTCAATGTGAAATATATATTCTAACGGAAACTTGGAATTCTAAAACTTTTAATTTCCCATATATATTAAATTATAATACATATTATACTAAAAATAATTATAACCAAAATGATGGAATTGTAGCATACATAAAACAAGGGATAAATTGCTCTGTAGAAGAAATATTGTTACGTGATGCTACCTGCCTAGTTATTGAAATTAATTTTGAAACCGTGGTTATAGGTATTTATAGATCTCCATCTCACAAAAAAATTGATGATTTCCTAGTATCATTGGATGAATTACTAAACACTTACAAGAATCATAAAAATATAATAATAATGGGTGATTTAAATATTGATATCAAAGTTGATACTATTGATGCTAATTCTATGGAATATCTAAATCTTTTAGCTTTTCATGGTCTACAACCTGGCCATCTGTACCCTACTCGAGCTAAAAATTGTATCGATCATGTAATGATAAAATCAAACCATTCAGCTGTAACGATTGTTTTAGAGGCCCCTTTAACAGATCATTCACCTGTACTAACCTCAATAAATTTAAAAAGCAAAATAGTTAATAATTTGTCTAGCAAAAATGCTCATAAAGTTAATTACGACGCAGTAGCTACTGAATTGCAATCGCTAAATTATGATGATATTAATCATTCAAGTGACCCAAACTGGAGTGCGAAACAATTGGTTACTATTTTACAAACTGCGATCGCTAATAATTCCTTAAAATCACGATCACCTAGAAGAATGCGTTGCTTAAAACCATGGATAACACCTGGTCTGGTACGTTGTATTAGGAACCGTGACCAAATGCACCTAAAATGTAAGAGACAGCCGGAAAACTTAACTTTAAGTATAACTTATAAAAGATACAAGAATTTCTGTAATAATTTGCTTAAAAGACTTAAGCGAAATTTTGAAATGAATGAGCTGCAAAAATGTGAAAAAAATTCTAAAATGAAATGGAAAGTCATTGATAAAATTACTAATAGAAATAAGCAAATTACTACATCATCTGATCTTTTAAAAATTGGACCGACTAGCGAAATAGCTGTTGAAAAGGTTAATAACTATTTTGTTAATATTGCTAATGAATTATCTACCAAACAAATCTCAAGCAACAGTATGATTTACAAATGTGAGCCAAAAATTTCTCAATTAAATTCTATGGTTATGCTAGGAACATCGGAAAAAGAGATTAAATCTATTTTAATGAAGTTAAAAACTGATAGTGCTGCAGGTTTTGATGGCATTTCGACAAAGTTATTAAAAATAGTGTGCGACATTATTGTTCCATCTATTACCCATATTATTAATTTATGTATTGACACCGGAACTTTCCCTCGAGTATACAAAACTTCTATTATCCATCCCATTTACAAAACGGGAAACAAAGACTGTGTCTCTAATTATCGCCCAATCTCAGTTTTACCAGCCTTATCTAAAATAATGGAAAAAGTTGTAAATGCAAGATTATTAAATTACTTAGAAAAAAGAAATATATTATCACCTAACCAATATGGATTTAGAGCAGGCAGATCAACTTCACATGCAGTGGCTGACTTGACTGACTTTGTTGCTAAAAACATTAATGATAAGTATAAATGTATGGGCGTCTTTCTAGATCTTGCCAAGGCATTTGACACTGTCTCTATTCCTGTTTTACTAAATAAAATGGATGAAATCGGTGTCAGAGGTATAGCTCATGAATTATTTAAAGACTACTTAAAAGATAGAACTCAAAGAGTAGCAATACAGGGCCATATTAGTAAGGATGCCTTTATTACTCACGGTGTCCCGCAAGGTAGTGTATTAGGACCTACGCTTTTTTTAATATACATTGACAGTTTATGTAGACTGCAAATACAAAACTGTAAGCTGTTCACATATGCTGATGACACAGCACTCGTATTTTATGGGAAAACATGGGATGATGTTAGAGTATACGCAGAGTTGGGCCTTCAAGTTGTTACCAATTGGTTAAGCCAAAATATGCTTACACTTAATGTTAGCAAAACAAAATATGTCCTTTTTACTAATATACGACGGACGCTTCCCACTGAGGACGTCTTTAAAATTCAGATACATACATGTGGAAGTATATCTAAGCAGTGTGACTGCAATTACATCGATCGTGCTAAAGATATAAAATATCTTGGTGTTTTGCTTGACGAAAGATTATCTTGGACTCCACACATTAATCAACTTGCAGGAAGAATGCGGAAACTTATATATATATTTAAGAAACTACGACATGTTGCTGATATAAATCTTTTAAAAACAGTTTATTTTGCACTAGCACAACCCATTTTGACATATTGTATTACGTCATGGGGAGGTGCACGTAAAACACATCTTATTAAATTAGAAAGAGCACAGCGTGCGTTACTAAAGGTAATGACATTTAAGTCATTTAGATACCCAACTGCTGATCTTTACTCTAATTGTGATGTTTTGACAGTAAGGCAATTATTTGTAAAAGAAACAATAATGTCGCAACATCAAAAATTAGTTTATAATACTAACACAATGAGCACTCGCCGTAAAGATATAGTCTGTCCGATGATTCGATGTAAATCATACTTTGTAAAAAAATTTCAATGTTATTTAGGTCCCATGCTCTATAAAAAATTAAATAAGTTACTAAATTTGTATACCTTAAACCATTATCAATGTAAGAAAATATTAATTAACTGGTTAAAAACTCCTAACTATGAGAATATAGAAAACCTATTCAATACATTAAATTAAAAATATTCTGCATAAATTAAATAATATATAATAAAATAAAAATATAAAATCACTGCAATATATACATATAATAAATAAAAATTCTTTTAATATTTTAAGTTCACAATATAGTGGTGTAACCTTTTTTATAACGTGGAGGTGGGTATATATTACTCAGTATGACCGTAACTGTAAATGTTATTGGAAAGTACCCACTTTTATAAATTTTTCGAGTTAATTAAGTTAGTGTTATTGGAAGAGACTAGTGTCTAAGATACAGGCTCCGCCTAGTTTAGACGCTAGTGCTCAAGTAATTTTAGTTTTGTTGTAAGTTCGATTTAAATTGTATAGTTTAAAGTTGAAATGTTACATTTTTTGGAGTCAATAAAGATTTTATTATTATTATTATTAATATCTATATGTAAGATCTATAGATAATAAACGCTAATGTAATATAGTTGTATCACTTACCATAGACATTTTTACATTTTAGGCGAGGTCTGGTACAGCGATGCGGCCACAAAATTGGGAGAGTCAAGAATCTTATCTCACTTGGAGGTCAACACCAGGGTGTATATGGTCTCCCACACTGTTTTGCTTTACAGCATGAGACATGCGACTACATGAGGAAGTTGCTTAATTATGCTGCATATTATAGGTAAAAATGTATATTTGTGATGATTCGATTAGAACAGATGTTCTCAGACTTCTCATATAACACTTTCAAGAGTTTTTATGTTTTTTGATTCCCATGATGCTACATTTCGACCATATTCTCAAAACTTAAAAAAATTAATTGAAGATAAAATCAGAATATATTAAATGAAAAGTCAGGTTTCACTGATTAATTTATTAACTCACCGGTACTGTTTGATGTCAAAAGTCTTGATATGTAGTATAGGATATGGAATATGCAAGTAATAGTCGCTGAGCTATTCAAAATATTATCTGCCTACATTGATAGGCAAAGTCAAGCTAAACTTTAGTTTATCGCTATCGAAAGCAGTTAAATTTTCATTGACCGCCGCTTACGATTTGTGAACCATTTTTATCACGCCAACGTAGAGTCGAACCCGTCGACTCTCCCGTGGAGATTTAAAATTATAAAACTAGCATTATATTTACAGAATAATAGTGTGAAATTAGCCTCTTTTATTATATTTTATTATAATATTCTTTTGTATTCCCGACGGAAAAACGTGATATTTTTATTCTATATATTCAATATATAAACATAATGAAACAGCAACAGACAGACTTTCACATTTATAATAATAGTTTATTTGTTTCTAATCTCTTTATTGCACAAATTGAAATTAATATATAAAATGATTAAATAAAAACAGCATAATGTGCAATGGCGGGCTTATTCCAGAATCGGAATGGGAATAGTTTTGATTACTCGAAAAATGAACTTAAAATTATATAGTTATACTAACAAATTAATTGTTTCATGTATGCAGTTATCGTTAGATATAATAGCTTTTATAAAATTTGATTCATATTAATTGAGTAAGGATTTGAACATTAATATTCTAAATAAGGAAGCAAACAAAGGAAGCATAGTTTCGCTACTAAAATATTGCTTACATACGCTTATATAATTGCATTTCCGTAACGCAATTGGTTTGCAGTCACGACAAAGCTTATTGTGTAACATAATGTCATATTTGACACAAATCTTTCTTCCCTATATACACTTACTTTACTGTCTGTATGTTAGCAATCATTAAATAATAACACTGTAGAACAGTGTTTCCCAAAGTGTGGCCCAACGTCCGCAGATTGGGCTATTGGATTGTTGAGGGTAGACAATTCAAAGATGTTTTTACCTTTCTCTCCGGACCATTTAAATGCAATGATAGATTTCGGTGCCAAATTTAACGAAAAAAGTAAATTCTTCTTCCTAAACCCTATCATTTAAGTACTAATGCGGGGCATTGTACAATGAGGTCGGGAGGCGTCAATCAAAAAGCTGGTAGGTGTTACGGCATTGTACAAAATGGTTATCAATCAAATAGCTGGTAGGTGTTGCATATTATCTACCCTGTCTTTCACAGACAAGAAAATTTGTTCTTGGTATTTATGCTGTTTTAGCTAAATCTTTAAAAAACAGTTACGTTACGACGTAAAAGGTGTATGCCAAAGATAAGATTTTTACATATAATATCTCTTCATTGCATCTTTAAAGATACGAAGGTTCAATCTTAGTTCTTCATCATTCATCGGTCGGTAGATCGATGGGATGCACCGGTCACCGTGAACAGGTGAAATTGGTAATTAGCGAGATATTAGCCCGTAGTATTAATATAAAACGTAATAACTAAAATATATTCACGTTAGTATAAGAATACTGCTTTAAACGGGTGCTGTCATTTTCTGATAACCTTTTCGCACTACTGGCGATGGCTCCTGACCTCCTGAGTATGTTACAAGTATGTTACGATGTGTATGCAAATATATTTCAGTAGGACGACCATGGTTGTCCAAACGGAATTAAATTAAAAAATGGGACATGATCATACCGATATTTGAATTCCAAAAAACATTTTTAAATCCCTGATTAAAGATATCTATTTTACTTCGAGAAGGATTGGAGTTTACGCTATGCTTGAATATGAATTGGTAATTTGCATATTATTAGGGATTCAAGTTTGATCACGATTATTTCTTACAACAAAGCACTCAATAAATTGATTGCTTCAATTGCATCGCTTTCTTTTCAAGGTCACATGACATTCGTTTAGTGCACAAGCAGGTAGCTTGTGAGTCAGTATAGAAATTGTTATGTGATGTGTTTTCTTAGGATGTTTTACGCACAAATAACCGTATTTTGAATGAAATTGCCATTTCTACATAGAACAATAACATCAAAATTGAAAAACTTGGAAACAGCGTATTCCTTGTAGAAAAAGTATTAAATAGTTTTATTTTAAAAATTAAACACAGCGATTGATCAAAAGAATTATATGTTGTATAAATTTTATATGTTTAATGAAAACGTATATGAAAAGGTATTATTGCGTACTATTAACTTTTAATCACCTCATTTAAAAAAATAATGGAAATATAACAAGTTATTACGCTCGATTACCTACTGACATACATGTGGCATATGTGATCTTGTGCCTAATTACGTATATGCATACTAACGCCCTAATGAGTATTGTGATTAATAACACAAGACAAATGACATATGACATATTTTCAAGGAATAACTTCGTGTGCGGCAGTATGTTTTAATTTTCTTGAAGTTCCATTATCTATAGTATATTGGTACGCAAATAAAAAAAACTTCGTACTCCCTTTTAAAACTTTTACGTGCAGTGCAAGTTATGACATAATTAGAGTTGTTATAGATAAATAGTTTATACAGTATTTAAATAAAATATAAGTTCCAATACAAAAAAATTAAAATACTTCGAGTAAAACGAGTTTATTTGAGTCTATTAGTCAACCATCGACTATTAAAAACCAGAAAACACAACCTAGGATTACAAAATACTTAATAATCACTGGATAACCTTTGGATACAGTTTGCTTTGAACTTTTACATCCTTACGCACTACATATTTATTTACGTACTAAATTCATTAATACAAAAAACACGCGTATTAGAAAATAGCAAAACTACATACACAATATTCAATATTCACACATTTCTAGTATAACATTAGTATCAATAAAATATTGCGGCTGCAAAAATTTTACATCCTGTAAATACATTGTCAAAAACTCGAGATCAGTCAAATAAGATATGTGGGTATTAATATGAAATTTAATGCTTGTCCTAATTGTAATATTTTGTGCTTTTTGACAGGTTTAATTTATTTTTGCGTACAACGAGTAAAACTTCATTTGTTTAAAGTCATTTGCAAAAAACCCATCATGCATTTGATAAACCCACTTTAAACCAGTGTTAATCTCACGTAATGTTTTTTTTAATTCTTACTACATGGCACGCACGAATTTTTCTAAAAATGGTTTCCAGACATCTAAAAAACTTCGATCTATAAAATTAACTTATATCTAGATGTAAGGATTTATATTCATTTTTCATATTTATGTATTGTTAATGTCCTTTAAATATTTTTCAAATGCAACACGTGTAATGTGTGGTCACTTTATATGACTTGCATACAACTTGCTATATTTACCTAAATAATATAAGGTTACACATATTTTCCTTATATAATGAACACATTGTTATTTGTAATACTAACAAAACAAGGCGATGTTTAATTTGTTAATTTCTTCAAACGCTACGAAAAGACAATTTAAAATATACACAATTTATTTCAAGACTTATGAAATTCTTCGAAGTATCTAAAGTATTAACTAAAGACAAAAAACCCAATGTTGTCTCTTACTCAATGAAACGTAAAGTAATCAAAGAATCAAATTAAATTTTATGATTACATTTACTCATTCAAGTATTATGAAATTCAGGGACGACAAGAATTGTTATGAGCATGTTTGTGCTACCTCTATCTTAAGCTACTTAAAAAGTAGCGGCTTGTTACAATCCCACTGCTGGGAATAGGCCTCCTCTCTCCGTTTCCGGAGAGAAGGGTTAGAGCTAAGACCTATCACGCTGCTCCAATGCGGATTGATAGGTTACACATATCTCCAGAATTCTCTAGAGATATGCAGGTTTCCTCACGATGTTTTCCTTCACCGAAAAGCGTGTAAATAAATTGCAATTGCCAATTAGACACATGAGTTTTAATAGAAAAACTCATCGGTGCCTGCCCGGGTTCGAACTCGTGTTCCCCTCGAAAGAGTGTACGACTCTTTCGGTTTCACCGCTAGGCTATCACAGCTACTTACGCTACTTACGTTCGTGAAATTATCAAGAATCTGCGATACCACAACAAAATGATTCAACATTCTAATCCGTATTTATTTTGTACGATTGTTGTTGTGTTTTTAAGATTTGGGGGTTTAGTTAGTTTAGTACAAATTCTTCCATATATACAGCTTCGAATACCTTCGGTTCTTCAGGGAATTTTGTAGAGCGCATTGCTCTTGCACTTATTTTATTTAAGTTTAATCAAAGCTATCCAACCTAGGCGTAAGTGTGTCGCTTCCCTTACTGCATTTTTAGAACTAAATTGTTTAAGTTTACTCGCTATAAAACAAAAGTAATAATAAAATTATTTTCCTATAATCCGCGATACAGTAAATAGAAAATATATATAGTGCTAAATGTATAGTGGACTATCCGTTTTTTCATACTCGTTACATGCAGGATTCGTAAAAGCACATGCACAAACCTCCACCACTGCCACCACAATACGCAAGCACTACACACGTTCACTATCACAAACTCAACAATCGTTTCGCCCCGCAACCGAAGCATCATCAGGAGATAGACTCCAAATCGCAAAGCTTTGCGATTTTGTTGATAGTTGCTGATAGTCCACTATACATTTAGCACTATATATATTTTCTATTTACTGTATAGCGGATTATAGCAAAATAATTTTATTATTACTTTTGTATTATGGATCTCCGCAAAGTAACGCCTAATTCTATAAATTATTTACTCTCTATTTTAGTATCACTGGTTTGGAGCAGAACTTAATAATTTTTAACTAGCTGTGCCAGAAATCAGCGTGTAACAAATACTTTTCCGATTAGAAATATTGAATTTAAAAGTAGTTATTGGAGTTAGCCAATAAGAAGTTGTCGCGGATTTATTCGTAGTATTTTTGTAGATCTACAATTCGGTAGTGCATTACTTTAGGGTTTCAGTTGTTTTCCCCGGTGCACGCGACTAAATCTCACAGCAGGCGGTTTTTTTCGCGCGCCCTCTTCAAAACAATTTACAGAAAACTGTAATGTACTGTTAGCTTAAACCTTCCAGAAGAATCGCGCTACCTTTTAGTGAAAACCGTACAAAAATAGGTTCAGTAGATATTGAGAAAATTGATCTCATACACAGAGACAGCTTTTCTTTGTTTTACAATATAATTTCTAAAGAACAACGATAATCCTCCTTCATACATATAATAATGGCAGAAGTTGGTAGATTTATCTAAAATTTTTGAAATTTGAATTTGAACTTCGAAATTGAAACGTAAATAATATATGAAACACTATCGATTATACAAAATGTCATCAACATTAATCGCGAATCGAACCCGCGACTGTCATGTTATTGTATTGTAGGTTACCCTGATGTATAAGCTCTAATTGTGCCAAATTGCATCAATACTGACTGACTTTGACTGGCCTGTTGGCGCCGTGGGTAGCTACCCTGCCTTCAGCTCCGCGGGTCGCGGTTTCGATTCCCGCCAAGGGTCAACATAAACAAATTGTTGGTTCTTCGAGCCTGGGTGTGTATTTGTATTTAAGTATGTATTCAAACTTATGTATGTAGTATATCTACCAGTTGTCCGTCACCCATAACACAAGTATTAAGTTACTTACTTTGGGGACGGACGACCGTGTGTGTAAATGTCCCATATATTTATTTATTTATTTAATAGTGGTCCAGCGGCTTAGCCGTGAAAGCGCATCAGACAGACGGACTTTCGCATTTATAGTATTAGCGTGGATTCAGTACATAGATTATATTAATGCTTTTATGTTTGTGTACATTTTTATTACAGTTGGGTGCAAAAATCTCTAGTTCAGGCGACGTACTGGCACGATCCTATCGATGACGCGAAATACAAGAAGAACAGTGAATTTCTCGCAGATATCAATAATGAGAACAGAATAAATACTACTTATGTACGGAATTTGAATAACTTGGATCATTTTGTAATGGTACAGTTCAAAAACGATAGTATAGTCCAGCCTAAGGAAACCGAGTGGTTTGGATTTTACGCTCCCGGACAGGCTAAAAGACTTATCACTTTACAACAATCGGATATTTATACGAAGGTAATCATTTTCATTATTTTACTGGAAGTTGGAAGACGAAAGGGAAGTATATTAGTTTTTTAGTAGTTTAAGTGATACATTGTATGGGTTCTGCCAAGAATCACCTCACGTGTGGATGAAACTCAGCCCAGGTTTTAGGGTAGCGGCTAGTTAGATATTAAAATCTACAGTGAAAGAGCTTGTTAGTTGAGGTGATATAATTATAACTTAATAGGTATAAAAACCATTTAAATTTAGCTGCTTTTCACATTCGGACTTCTTATAAACTTAATAGGTATACAAAACAACTGAAAAATAAACTTAAACTTTTTTATGTTTTTTATTATTATTAGATTATTATTAAAAATAATGCGAAATCCACACCTTCATGTAAACCCTGCGTGGTTTTCGAAAGGTGTGTTAATGTAATTATTATATGTCATAGAGATTATTTTGATTGGTTTTGTAAAATAATAAAAAAATTAACCCATACTTCCAAAAAAAATTTCAATAAACTCAATTGTGATAATGTTGTGATAAGGTTATGTAGATCTTTGTTTTGGAGGTGTGATGTTGTCATAACAAGAAAACTGTGAAATGTTAATATATTTCATTAAACAGGATGACTTAATCACCAAAGAAAATTCAGGTTTTAACTGCACTGTATTGCTGATGATTGTGGGGATCATATTTTTTTGGATTAATTTTCAATTTCATATTTTGGTCGAAGGTTTGGAGCGGATGGATGACAAATATGATTTGATGGTTTTTTTGCAGGATCGTCTCGGTCTAAAGCAAATGGACCAAGCGGGAAAATTAGTGTTCCTCTCTCAACCGGGGGATCATCTGCGCTTTACTGAGGACTGGTTCATAGAAAAAATATTAAAACCTTATCTTATTTAAAACCAATACTTGAAGTTTTCCTTGAAAGTTGATATAGGAATAGTTGAGGTGCGTTACCGAATTTATTATGAGATCACTTAGTTTTAACTGCTTATTTATAGTTTTTTTGATGATATACCCATATCTGAATATGCAACATCCATAGGTACTGTAATTGTACAACAAACAGATTTAGAAAATCAATGTAGAGTCAAGTATACAACATGACAATTGTATCTGTAAAAATAATTTTTAATTCTACAAATACATGCCTGATATTATAAATGTAAAGAATAGTTAATTTTCTAGCACATTAACCTACGAATGGTAAATAGGGATCATAAACCCTTATCTGCATTATTAACTGAAAATGTAAGTAAGGAATTAAAAGTAATCTCGTTTGTATAATGAAAAAGTGTTTTTCCATTCGAAGTCGTGATAAAGTTTAATAATAGGGAAGTTTTTTTAAATAGTTGGAACGATACTTTCTGGATACCGATCATTTGACTCGAGCTCATTACGAAGTATTAACAAGCATACTACTACCGCTATTAAACTGTAAATCTCTTTATAATTTTTTTTTATTTGTTGATCCGTTATTTTTTACTCTATCCCTTTCTTTATTCCTACTTTGCTCTTACTAGGTTCAGATTCTGATTCAAAAGATTTTGTTTAGTTTGATTGGGATTATAAATTTTTTTTTTTATAAATTGTTACTGCAGGCCTACCATGAATTGGGGTCGTAATATTTGAAAAGGATAACGTTATATGAACCATAGATAACTCTGTCACTTTTACTCACATGTTCTTAGGACGAATTCCGAACGCTCATTTGGCAACGACTTAAAGTGTACGTCTTTAAGACGTCATGGTATGAAAAAGCAAAACAATTTCGTTAATGTCTTCAATTGAGACGCAATAAGAGTTCATGGTAGGCCTTCTGCTATAAACATATTAGACCATCTGTAATATTGGAATAGTGGACTTCAGTATAGTGAACTATCGTCAAATATATTTTGAAAATGATTACTTGTTGTTCTAATGATTTATTATTATTAATAAATCTTAAAATTAGAAATTCTTACTTAAATCAGAACAGACAAAAAAAATAGATCTAATGTTGTCGTCCTACTGAGTAAATTATTTTATTAGGCTCCTTACTCTGTATTTCAAAAAACGAATTTTATTAATCTTTTAGATTTACAGATTTAGATTTTAAACGCAATATAAAATATAGATCAATATTTTTATACCTTCCGTAAAAAAATGATTGTCACGTACGCTAAGAAGTTAGGAGAAAATTACTAAAGAGTTCGTTTTATTATCGTGGACATTTGACAAGGCAGTATTGTCAATGACTTTAGCCGCCTCGTTTAGACACGGCCGAAAACAAAAAAATACTCTATAACCCGATATTAACACATCTTTTAAAACGAACTGTTTCACAGATAATAAATATATTACGCAAAGGATATGGCAACAAGGCCGTCCATTTTACATTACACTTTTCGTTCCAATATATATTAAACTTAGCGTAGCATATATTTTAGATAACTATGGTATACTCAGACTAAATTAAATAATATGATAGTCCATACTTAGTTTTATTTTATAATCAAAAAGTTATTAAAGTGAAAAAGACTGAGAATCGAATATATACATAAGTGGCAGGGCTGTTTCATGTTCTCTGTTAAAACTATTGTTGATTTTTTAAATAAATATACTATATATTAAACTATAATAATATTTTTTTTAATCAATGTATACTCATGAATATTTCTTTCATTTTAACTTGTGTACAAGGATATAAATAATGAAATGGTTTTACCATAACATTGTTACTGTTTTGTTTTTTTTATTTTCCTGCATCCCGTTCTAACCTTTAACTAAAATATTTAAGTAAAATACTTGAAACTATGCGATACCCCGTGTGGTATCCGGCTGCATGGAAGATCACCCTCATTTTTTACCGAGGTGTCGTAAAAGGCGACTAAGGTAAGTTGACGTCAGGCAGGTGGCCGGTCGTAAAATACGTAGCCAAATCACGTGACAACATGTGCCGACCCCACTTAGAGTGGGATAAGGGCGGGAGAATGCACTTGAAACTATGCGATATATTATTACTAATTAGATATCTAACTACATCGTGGGCAAGCCTACTTTACTTAATATGTAAGTAAAGAAATTTATGATAAACCTGACTACATTATTGACACAATCTTAACAATTTGTATATGAGTTTATATTAATAATTGTTAATAATTTTTATTCCATTGTTGCAATCGGGATGAAACATTCCCGACAGGCATAATAACGGGAGGAAGGAGAGCGGAAGTTGTAGCATAGAGACCTGAGGATAGGTGGAGAGTAGAGCTGGGCGTTTTTTTTTCGATAGCGTTATAAAAAACGTTTTCTTACTGCGTAACGAACAAAGGGTTTTTGTCTACAGTAGAAACCGTTTCTAAAAAACTAGTTGCGGTCGTCTCGATGGGCCGTCATATATCGAAACACAAGCACGCAACGATAAATGCGTGAGCAAATTTCCCCTTATCTCGCTCACACCTTCCATAAATACGGCTCAGCGATCACTATAAAGTCATTTCAGCAGTCTCAAAGAACTTACTCTAAGAAATATCAACTTTATTTTAATATTGGACATATGTAAATAAAGTTGATATTTCTTTGACATATATACGTAACTTTATAAATCAGTTTCTTTAGTTATTCATCGGACCTATGGAACCGTTTAGTGTCATAGGTCATTCAAAACGAAGAAAATCATTATCATTGTTTTGGTCGTTGTTAATAAATTCGTGCCAAAGACGCTCAGTCTTTTACGAATAAAGTGCAAAAAATGAGTGTTTTCTGAGAAGGTATTAATTATAAATAAAGTTTATTCGATATTAAACTTGCATAGTGTGTTAATTATATGTATAGTGTGTAGTTCTAAAGCGTTTTATAAATAACTGTTTTTTGAAACCGTTTCTTTTTTCTAATAACTATTTCGTTTTGTTTTTCACAAATGTAGTTTTTGCCCAGTTCTAGAGGACAGAAGTGTAGTGGCGCCTTTTGACGTGTTGTTATTGTGTGCGCGGAGTTAATAAGGTGTCTAAAAAGAATAACTTAACTTTTGAGAAAATTGTTTCTTATTTATTGCATAAATATAAAGAAGAAATATCGTTGTAGTATTATTTTAAAGAGCTGAATTTTTAATAGATGGACTTATTCGCATTCGCCAATAACGTTATATCGAATATGAAATCTCTGATATATTATAGGTAACGGTAATCCGTCTAATGAAAAAACAGTCTGAAAAATAAATGTATAATGCTATAACTAAAATAAATTTTCCCATGGCACATCATTCAAACATACTTTCAAAATCAGCCTGCTTCAAATCGGGCGAATCGTGCTTCAAAGGTGTGTTCACGTAAACACGCACGTATCTATTATGTTCTGAACTACGTTTGATGAACGGCGCCGTCGCTCCACGTAGTTTGTGCAGAGGAAATTTAACCAGGCAGGATAACATACAGCGTTCGGCTATTTTATAACTAAAAAACAATATGCTTATAGAAAATTCATGTAAGTGCGGAAGACTTAATTATGTATGTAAGAGCTTATTGTTTGCATATTATATTGTTTCGGGTTCAATTCCCGTCAATGGCCAACATTTCTAAAACAATCTGTTAGTTCTTCAAGTCAGGGCGTATTTAAGTATTTAAGAATTTATTTTGAATTATCATTATATGTACCGTGCTGTTGCCATGTGGTATCCGGCTAGGAGGAATAGACCGCCCTCATTTGCTTACCGAGGTGTCGTAAAAGGCGACTAAGGTAAGTCGATCCGCCGTGTGGTATCCGGCAAAGCAGAATAGACCACCCTCATTTCTTACCGAGGTGTCGTAAAAGGCGACAAAGGTAAGTAGACCCACAATGTGGTAACCGGTTGAGTAGAATAGATCACCCTCTTTCTTACCGAGGTGTCGTAAAAAACGACTAAAGTAAGTTGACGTCAGGCAGGCGGTCGGTCGTAAAATACGTAGCCAAATCATGTCACAACATGTTTGTAACATGTTGTGCCGACCCCACTTAGTGGGATAAGCGCAGGAGGATGATGGTGTATATGTAACGTGCTGCTTCAATAATGCACAGACTTGTGACTAGCACCAACTCTCTCTTCAGCACATTTTCTTGTAAATGGGATAGTCCTCCAATGAGGACATGGAATGAAGTACTAGTAAATAAATTTTTTAATTACTAACATAGGCTAAGTTATTATGTAAATAACAATATGGATACAATGTTTGATTTAAAATAAATAATCATCATCATCCTCCTGCCCTTATCCCACTCTAAGTGGGGTCGGCACAACATGCTACAGACATGCTGTCATATGATTTGGCTACGTATTTTACAACCAGCCGCCTGTCTGAAGTTACCTTAGTCGCCTTTTACGACATCTCGGTAAGAAATGAGGGTGGTCTATTCTATGCAGCCGGATACCACACGGCATCTACCTTAGTCGCCTCTTACGATACCTCGGTAAGAAAGGAGGGTGGTCTATTCTATTCTGCCGGATACCACACGGCTAATTTATAATTAATAATAATAATAAAAAATATATTTACTGGTTGTCTGTCACCCATAAGACAAGCATTACTTACTTTTGGGATTGACGTTCGGGTTTTATTGTTCCATATATTTTCATTTGTTATTGAAAAAAAAAACTAATTATGTACCACGTCAATTTAACAGTTAAAAAAATAAAGTAGTGAATTAATCTTTTCGTATACTTCGATTTCCAACTATTATTTACCCGCTACTCCCCCTGCGTGTAACTTAAAACATAAAAATAATGATTTAACATTAGATAGTTTTCTAATTGCTAAATTTCTTCGCCTGTTCGCTATTAGCCCGAATGACTTTTACAGCGTCCAGGGGTGGGTCATTGAATTTAAAAACTTACTCGTAAGGGTTCACGCAGTCCATACGAACAACCCTGTGTCCTAGATCCAGAGCTAGAGACTTAGACTTTTCGGCAAGCTTGGTGGCCAACCCTTGTCTTCGATATTCAGGTACCACGGCTAACATTTTTATCTAAAAATTTCTTTGATATGTTATTTAACACCCGGCTGTTATGTCTATTTAACCTTTCCCTCTCTCAATATTTTGACGCGCTTTAGTTTTAATTTTGTGATAACTTCTGAAATGTATTCTGTAGCCATACATCATTATTACACTTTTATATATAACAAGCAATATAACAGAACTAACTACCTTGCTATAATCCGCACGGGTTAAGCGAATTCATGCAAAGCTAATGTGTATGAAGCAGGCAAAATCTACGCACCTTATACATGCAGGACAAGCCACCACACGCACCCCAAGGCGCCTCGACAAAAATCGCATAACGATTTTTGTCGTGGAGCCTATCCTCCTGATGATGCTTCGGTTTCGGGGCGAAACGATCGTCGAGATTGTGGTGGTGGTTGTGTGTGCTGCTTGTGTGCGTTGTTGCTGGTGGAGGCGCCTTGGGGTGCGTGTGGTGGCTTGTCCTGCATGTATAAGGTGCGTAGATTTTGCCTGCTTCATACACATTAGCTTTGCATGCATTCGCTTAACCCGTGCGGATTATAGCGAAGTAGTTAGTTCTCTTATATTGCTTGTAATATGGAATTCCGCAAAGTAACGCCTGCTTCTATAAATCATTTAACTTTTATATATTACTTTTAAATCCATTTGGTTTAATAACTTTTTAACCAAATACTGATTAAAGACACCCACCTCAAAGACTTTATCCGCCTTGAATGTAGTCCAAAGATTTGGTGTTTCTTGTAATTTCGCGGTGAAATACATAAAATCTTTTGTATTGAGATCCTGTAAAAATAATTACATAATATGACACTCGGTAAATCACATCTTAAGTAAATATGAGTGAGTCTGATACAAAAGATACTATTGAGGATTATAAACTCGTAGATGATAAAAATGCGTGGATAGAGCTACTTCTCTACCCTGTACGAGATAGTAATGACCAGATATAGCTAGTTATAAGAATTATATTTTATAAGAGCAACCGCCGAGTTTCTTGCTGACTCTTCTCGGTAGGAACAGCTTTCCGAACCAGCAGTAGAGTTGACGATTAAAAAGCACTTGTTTACAAGTTTACTTGAATGAAGAGTATTTAGAATTTATGAAATCCTAAACGCATGGTCTCATTGGCTGAAAGTTTTTAACCTTTTTTTTATTTTATCACTACAAATCGGAAAACAGTTATGTTCATTATAATATAAAATCAATGAAATTAAGTAAATCAGAGACGATATAATAGTAATCTACCTGTCTATAAAAAGCGTAGTTACGTAGATTTTGCGGGTCAACTGGACTGGCAGCAAAGTTAATACAGAAACCAACAACCGTGCCGTTCTCTGTTTTGGCATACAGTGAATTTCCTGTAATTCATATTAATATTATAAATGAGAAAGCATGTCTGTATGTACGCTTTCACAGTTAACCCGCTAGAGCAATATCTATGAAATTTAGTATGATTGAATTTTATACCAGATTTACATATAATAAAAAAAATCCCGCTTTTGTTATGGGAACTGGAAAAAAGAATAAACATATAGTAAAAGTAAAGTAGCGGCTTCTTACAGTCCCACTGCTGGGAATAGGCCTGCTCTCTTCTCCGAGCTATGACCTACCACGCTGCTCCAATGCGGATTGGTAGGTTACACATAATCTCCAGAATTCTCTAGAGATATGCAGGTTTCCTCACGATGTTTTCTTTCACCGAAAAGCGTGTGATAAATTACAATTATCAATTAGACACATGTGTTTTAATATTAAAACTCATTGGTGCCTGCCCGGGTTTGAACTCGTGTTCCCCTCGAAAGAGTCGCATGGTCTCACCGCTGGGCTATCAGAGCTAAACATATAGTAGTTGAGGGTGCGAACGTAGTCGCAGTAACCACTACTAGTGGTATAAATACATATACACGCACGCCCGCACATACACTCACAAAACAAGATGTAAAGTCATTTATCGTTGTCATTTTACCTGAAAACCACATTTGGGCATAGGTTTCTTCTACGGCAGTTTCCTCTGTGGATGACTGCGTTACGAACTGGTAGTAGAATCGTTCTATCGTTTTTCGTAATATAATTCTAAATTATAATTAACTAGACCGTGTTGCGGGGATATACCAGCAAAGTAGTGGAGCACTCAGGTTGTTTAGTCGGTGCGAGTCCAAAAGACCCGCCGTCAGTCCCCGTCGGGCAGATATGAATCATAAAGGGTTTTCCTTCATAAAAAAAGGTCTCTTATACGGCCGTTTGATATTAAAGAAGGTTAATACGAATGATTGCCTGGGAAGTTATTTGGAAATCACCCATGCTTACCCAGTATTGCTTCCTAGTTATTTAGGTTAAACTTACCCTGTTTGAGGAGTCCGACAAGATATTCATCAATCGCGCGGTCGTTACTTAGATCCATGTTTCGTTCCCGAACAAAAATATGTTCGTTTAGAAAATAACGATTAGCCATATTTACCGCCATCTCGTGATTATTGCTTTTTACTGGTAGGATATTAAAAGTTTCGAGCTGAAAGTAAATTTTTTTTAATACTTACGGCTCGTCCCCTAAGTAACAACTGTTAAATCATCAACTGGACATCTTATATATAAAATTCTCGTGTCACAATGTTAGTTATCATACTTCGTCGAAACGGCTTGACCGATTTTTATGAAATTTTATCTCACTGCTTGGTATAGGCCTCCTCGCTTAGTTTTTGGAGATAAGGATTGGATCTAAGACCTACCACGCTTCTCCAATAAGGATTCGTCTGTTACATTTATCCCCAGAATTTTCTAGAGTTATACATATTTTCTCACGATGTTTTTCTTCACCGAAAAGCGTGTGATAATAGAAACACTCATAGGTGCCTGCCCAGGATTTGAACCCGTAACTCCACTAAAAAGTCGCATTGTCTCTCCGCTGGCCTATCACAGCTTTTCTATAAGTAAATCACACTAATGAGTCAACCATCTTTTCTCAATACTATAAAAGTAAAGTTTTTACTTTTTCGTGGTGCACTAAATCCTGTATTCCAAAGATACTATAGCATTTCCTTTGTTGTTTAAGATGAAATCGTCTTGTAATAGATTTTAAATGGATAAAAATTGTGGGTCTAACAGATATAAATAACATTTTTTCGGTTCCTTAATAATTTTGATAAATTGAAGTAAAATAATTTAGTTACACTATTGTCAATTTATTGACCAATATTTCACCTAAGAACATATACAGACCTCTTTGTAGAAGTAGAAATGTAACAGATTATCACATTAATATAATAAGGTGACTACATACTTTCTCATTGAGTTATTATGTACGGATAAGAAAAAAGCATCTATTGCCAATCAATACTACTTACTTTAATAAGCAGAACGTTATCGTAAACGAAAAAATATTCCTGCGATGTATCAACTTTATTTATCTCATTTATTTGCTATATTCAAATATCATCATCATTCTCCTGCCCTTATCTCCATGTGGGGTCGGCACAACATGTTACAAACATGTTATTGCATGATTTGGCTACGTATTTTACGACTGGCCGCCTGCCTGACGTCCACTTAACTTAGTCGTATTTTACGACCCCTCGGTAAGAAAGAGAGTGGTCTATTTTACTTAACCGGATACCACACGGCGGGTCGACTTAGCTTAGTCGCCTTTTACGACACCTCGGTAAGAAATGAGGGCGGTCTATTCTACTCAGCCGGATACCACACGGCAATGCGGTTTTCAGCAACATGTAACTGTTAAGAGGTTTATATCTCTTTTACATAGATATATTATACATTTCTATATGAATTGTCTCTTTGTTACGCTTAATCCGTTAGAGAAATTCGTAAGAGGCGACTAAGGTAAGCCGACGCGCCGTGTGGTATCCGGCTGAGAAGAATAGACCACCCTCATTTCTTACCAAGAGGTCGTAAAATACGACTAAGCTGAGTTAACGTCAGGCCGGTTGGAAGATACTGAGCCGAAGCATGTGATAACACGTTTTCAACATATTGTGCCGACCCTACTCAGAGTTGGATAAGAACACGAGGATAATGATAAATAAAAAAAATACATTAAATAATTATTTCTCTATTATTCAAAACTTGATATTATCTGCTTATATTGATGGATTATATCGCCTTTAGTTCAATTTTGTTTATTGACTGCTAATTTGACTGTCTCGTGCATTAATCGATGTATTTATATCGTTTTCTGAAACAAATATGGCTTGGACTGACGTATTCGCCTTAATAATCGCTTTATGTTCAAATTAACTGGTAATAATCTATTGAATATTAAATTAAAATCTGCATGGCATGTTATTGGAACCATAAATAATTGCAGTAAAATAATAACCGTCTTTAATGTTCGCTTCAAAATATAGTAGTTTATTCTTATGTTTAGGTGAGAATTTCTTTTGTTGTTCATAAAATACTCATAAGACTGTAAATAATTCTTAAGCTTAAGGCGACCGAATTTGACAATTCTCTGATAAATTTTGAACGATTCACTTTCGATAATTTTAGAATCAGGCATTACTTTGTTAGTATCTCAATACTAAAATAATGATAATGTTATAATAACCCATTTCATTATTTTTATTTCACTTTAATTTTGAGTAACTTTCATTTTTATTTAGAGTCAAGTCTGTTCTAAATATCTTTGAAATTACACATAATTTGTACACATAATCACCACAACGATATCAACATCTAATTATATTGGCGAGGAAACGTGACGCAGGTAGAATCCATTAAATAGATAACAACTCTAGTAAATCTGCTTTGTATCCAACGCAATTAAAAATAGACACACATCATTTATGTATATATCATTGCTCAAGTAAAGGAGACTAACTTCAAAGGAGTTTGCAATATTTTTAAGCAACTTATAATTTTAAATTCAAAATTGCCACAAGGATATTTAAATTCATTTTCTAGTACACAATTTTCATTATATTTAAGTAATCAGTGCCTAAACTGAAGTTAAATTACCCGTAGGTATCCTACACATGACTGGAAAATGTTATGGATTAAAATATCTTGACGTACAATATCAGAGTGATAGAGATCAAAAAGACATCGATTCTGACTTAAACCAGTATGATACACACAAACCGATACCGACGATAGAAGCAAAACATGGCAGAAGATATTGGTTGGTTACATCAAACCTCCATTTGAAATCAGCAGACAAAGCATCGAAGACAAACGAAGAAGAAAAAGATGAAAGACTTAAAAGTAAAATTACGACTTTAGTGGAGCAAACACTACACGACACGAATAGAAAAATTGCTGTAATAACGAACCTTAAAGAACAGCTGCGTAACGAAGCGCCATACAAAGCTGGATTCATTTTGAGTATGATAAAGAAGTCCAAGGATGTTTTAAACGAACTTTTTAATGTCGCTGTCAAACATAAGAACGATTGGAAGGCCTTAGAGCAGTTAAAAGTATTCGAACTCATTGTTCATACTAACGTTGACACCACGAATCTTGTACGACAACTCGTTGAAATTCATATTCAGTATATGAACTCTACAAACAACGATGATAACAAGAAAAGGGTAGTATTAATAAAATAGCCGCTATTTCAAGAGACCAATAAGTTACTATTATTTTCCCCTTGTTTACTTTTGTTGAACTATGTTTGTGGTGTTTTAAAATCTGTGATAGCCCAGCAGTGAGACCGTACGACTCTCGAGAGATGACCATGGGTTCAAACCCCGGGCATCAATGAGTTTTTATATTAGGACTTATGTGTCTAATTGATAATTGCAATTAATCACACGCTTTTCGGTAAAGAAAAACATCGTGAGGAAACTTCCATATCTCTAGAGAAATCTAAGGATATGTGTAACCTACCAATCCGCATTGGAGTAGGTCTTAGCTCCAATCTTTCTCTCCAAAATAAAAAAACGGAGAGAAGAGGCCTATACCCAGCTGGGATAGTAACAGGCCGTTACTTAAGTAACTAACTTTGATGGTTTAAATACTAGCGGTCCGACAACGCGTTGCTGCTTTCGAATTGTCCTCAAAACAAAGCATCGTCATCGATACTTTAAAAAAGCTCCAATCGCTACCAAACTTTACAGGATTACCCGCTGGGTCTATCTAAAGATTGTCTGAAAATTTTATTACAATCGGTCCACCTGTTTCGAAGTCTATAAATAACAAACATACATTTCTCTCTTATATAAATATATAGATAACATTCATCACCATCATCCACACGCAGATAAAAAATGTTGAGTGAACTTACTTTTGTTGAGATTTAACTAATAATAAAAAATAGAAATAGCTAAAAAGAGTACAAGTAGTTCTCGTCTTTAAATAGCGATAAAACGTTTTTTGTTCTTTATCACTTTCTTTATTACTACTTTCTTTTACATAAATAACTAAATGACTTCGATTCGATACGATTTCAATTATTAAATAAATAAAAACTATTTCTATTTCAATTAATAAATTTGTTGAAGAATATAACATAACACTAAAAAAAGTGAAATAAAAATAACAAAATAAAACTACAACTAATTTAGTGTGTATTTATTTTATTTATAAAATAAGATATGAGAATAAGTCAAACTGTAAGACGAATGTTCGAAACGAAAAAAGGAAAATTAAAATTGAATACGCCCATTAAAAAAAATCCATCCTAATAATCTGTGTTCATTGCATATTACAATAGATCTAACTTATGATAACACTGTTTGTATTACAAAGGCTGTATGTATTACATAAATGACAATAAACATTTTATATCGAGTAAAACTCTATCTAAATTCTAGTGTTGCTAGTTTCAGCGACATCAAGGCAAACCGAAAGCCCGTGGACCCTAATCAAGTCCTAATGAATTAACCCGCGTACACCGCACATTGAAAGCGTGCTGAACTAACAAGCTATCTATACTACTGAATAATTTATACAGTGCTTATTAACGCCGTGTAACTACAACCTAGGGAATTGCTTCTATTAACTTTTAATTGATGTTTCCGGGGCTGTTCAGATATACTTGGTGAGTAGAGTCCTTTTTTAAACAAATTAAAAATGGTGGGAACTGGAGTAGGCCTTTAAACATAACGGGGTCCATATTTCAAACTAAGAAGACTAATCATAGTAACATACTATAAGAAAACAATAATATTTTTAATATTATTTCTCAATTTAAATATCTTATATGAAAAATCAAAACTTTTTCAAACAAAATGTGTTCTCATACTAATATATCTCTATATTAATACGAAATTCTGACGCTCACGGCTAAGTCGACGGCGAAATATTATGAAATTTATTTGATTTAAATATCGGACTAACATTTGGGGCAAAAATCCCCCTTTTTCCTAAGGTTATAAGAAAAATACATAATAGTACATAATTTAGGCTATATTAACACCCACGTCACAGCGAGAGAAGTCGGGGGTATCACTATAATTTATAAAGATAAAGTAAGCTTATTTTCGATCCGCCGTGTGGTATTCGGCTGAGTAGAGTAGACAACCGTCATTTCTCACCGAGGTGTCGTAGTAGGGGACTAAAGTACGTTGACGTCAGGCAGGTGACTGGTCGGAAAATACCGAGCCAAAATATATAACAACATGTTAAAAAGTATTTGTGCCTAACCCACTTCGATTGGGATAAAGGGCAGGAGCGTGATGATATGCTTGTTTTCGATGTACTTTTACCATTTGAATAAACGGCAAGTTTTGACATCGTTGTTAAAATTCTGGAAATGAGATTGATTGCGATCTAAGCGACAATCACGGCCTCGTTGGATTTTAAATTTTTTCTTCTATTTTTATACCAAATTCTAGAAAAAAGGTTCTAGGTTCTGAGGATGAATAGTGACATATAGTTTGTACTCTTAACCACCTTATAAACTCTTACCTATTCTGATACGTCTTGTTTAGCTGTTTGTTTTTAAAATGCTGTAACGAAACCTATATAAGCCCAGATAATTTGTTAAATGTTCGTATACTGTTGATTATAATCGTAGCAACATGTTTCAGTTTAATAGCTCCTCTTCATATTCGGCGATTACAAATGATTAAGTGCGAGCATGATCGTGTAGAGGACATACTCAGCTCGCTAATCATCGTCTATGATTGCCTACGAACGCCTACAATCCGGGAATTATCGGATTTCGGACATGCCTAAAAGGGAATCACTAGGTGATACGTATTATCGTATGGATTCAATGATAATATAGAAGATCGTATAGACACTTACATGATGATTATTGACGATCACACCACCAACGATCGTCATCGATACAGGCATGAGACTTAAGAAGGCAGGTCTTTTACTTTCTCACTTTTAATACCAATAGAAGGTGAAGAAAAATTCCAGGGACATTTACGCAGTAAGGTAACTAATTGACCAACCGAGTGCCGATTTGTGAGGGTGCGGGGGTTGTTTATGGTGTGAGGGGGTGTGGAGATGGCAATTATTGAGCAAATGTAATAGCGGCATTGTGATAGAGTCGAGCTCAGACGTAGCGTTGATTAGTGTATAGAGGGCTATGGAGTCGATCAACTTTTATTATATCTTTAAAAATTTTAGCAAAGTTTTCATAAACTAATAAAAACAATTTAAATAAACGTTTTCAAACACTATTGTTTCGTCAAGGATCAATAAGATTATAGAATTACGGAATATGCACATAGATACAAAAGAAGAACCAGCAAGAAACTCAGTAGTAAAGATTAAAGTCAACGGCTCACTGCTGGGCATAGGCAACCTGTCTCCCTTTATCGGAAAGAAGGGTTGAACCTAAGACAAACTGCTATCCAATGCGGATTGGTGACTTACACATATTCCTAGAATTTTCTTGCGTTAGGCTTTCACAGAAACACGTAATACACACACACAGCGTCTTCGCCGGCGAAGACGAGGTCCCAGTTTTCTGACGTCGGTCGGTCGTGGATTCTTGCCACCCTTCCGACGCCGCAATGACTAATCTAAGTCATACCATCAACCCTTCACTACGCGTCGCCCTAAGCCGTGGTCCGGCCTCACAGGATTTGATTTAAATATCGGACTAATATTTGGGACAAAAATTCCCCTTTTTCCTAAGGTTATAAGAAAAATACATAATAGTAGATAATTTAGGCTATTTTAACACCCACGTCACAGCGAGAGAAGTCGGGGGTATCACTATAATTTATAAAGATAAAGTAAGCTTATTTTCGATCCGCCGTGTGGTATTCGGCTGAGTAGAGTAGACAACCGTCATTTCTCACCGAGGTGTCGTAGTAGGGGACTAAAGTACGTTGACGTCAGGCAGGTGACTGGTCGGAAAATACCGAACCAAAATATATAACAACATGTTAAAAAGTATTTGTGCCTAACCCACTTCGATTGGGATAAAGGGCAGGAGCGTGATGATATGCTTGTTTTCGATGTACTTTTACCATTTGAATAAACGGCAAGTTTTGACATCGTTGTTAAAATTCTGGAAATGAGATTGATTGCGATCTAAGCGACAATCACGGCCTCGTTGGATTTTAAATTTTTTCTTCTATTTTTATACCAAATTCTAGAAAAAAGGTTCTAGGTTCTGAGGATGAATAGTGACATATAGTTTGTACTCTTAACCACCTTATAAACTCTTACCTATTCTGATACGTCTTGTTTAGCTGTTTGTTTTTAAAATGCTGTAACGAAACCTATATAAGCCCAGATAATTTGTTAAATGTTTGTATACTGTTGATTATAATCGTAGCAACATGTTTAAGTTTAATGGCTCCTCTTCATATTCGGCGATTACAAATGATTAAGTGCGAGCATGATCGTGTAGAGGACATACTCAGCTGTACTCGCTAATCATCGTCTATGATTGCCTACGAACGCCTACAATCGGGAATTATCGGATTTCGGACATGCCTAAAAGGGAATTACTAGGTGATATGTATTATCGTATGGATTCAATGATAATATAGAAGATCGTGTAGACACTTACATGATGATTATTGACGATCACACCACCAACGATCGTCATCGATACAGGCATGAGACTTAAGAAGGCAGGTCTTTTACTCTCTCACTTTTAATACCAATAGAAGGTGAAGAAAAATTCCAGGGACATTTACGCAGTAAGGTAACTAATTGACCAACCGAGTGCCGATTTGTGAGGGTGCGGGGGTTGTTTATGGTGTGAGGGGGTGTGGAGATGGCAATTATTGAGCAAATGTAATAGCGGCATTGTGATAGAGTCGAGCTCAGACGTAGCGTTGATTAGTGTATAGAGGGCTATGGAGTCGATCAACTTTTATTATATCTTTAAAAATTTTAGCAAAGTTTTCATAAACTAATAAAAACAATTTAAATAAACGTTTTCAAACACTATTGTTTCGTCAAGGATCAATAAGATTATAGAATTACGGAATATGCACATAGATACAAAAGAAGAACCAGCAAGAAACTCAGTAGTAAAGATTAAAGTCAACGGCTCACTGCTGGGCATAGGCATCCTGTCTCCCTTTATCGGAAAGAAGGGTTGAACCTAAGACAAACTGCTATCCAATGCGGATTGGTGACTTACACATATTCCTAGAATTTTCTTGAGTTAGGCTTTCACAGAAACACGTAATACACACACACAGCGTCTTCGCCGGCGAAGACGAGGTCCCAGTTTTCTGACGTCGGTCGGTCGTGGATTCTTGCCACCCTTCCGACGCCGCAATGACTAATCTAAGTCATACCATCAACCCTTCACTACGCGTCGCCCTAAGCCGTAGTCCGGCCTCACAGGAGCCACCCTTAGGACGACGTTCCCCGACTTAAGTAGAGCTTCTGCGCTCTTCTCTCTGCATTTCGCAACCTCGACGATGCTTCTGCGCTCGCCCGTCCCGCCCGGTGACGCTGTAAAAGCCATTAGGGCTAACAGCATACAGTCAGTTCGAAAAAAAAATGAGTTATGCAGGTTTCCTTACGTTGTTTTCGTTCACCAAAAATCATAGATAAAGCAAGAAATTGGGCTAAGGCTTTACATATATTCTAAATTGTTTATTTTTCCTAGAAATAAAGCTTCTAACATTATTGTGCGCTGTAATGTTTATTTTATTTATTCAGACTAAATACTTTGTACATTGAACGTAAAATAAGGATATTTTTAAATGGTTGAAAGACTAAAGGTGTTTCAAATGAGTTTGCTTAATATTTTAAGTCGCAATAGAAGAATTTAATTATCTTTACCACAGATTTAATACAAGGAGAACTAAAAATTGTATATGTTTACCTTACAAGTGTTTTAGGAATTCATTATGATCACATGTAGTTTTGAAGATTTAAATTGTATACAATTCAAAGTAATCTTGATTGAAAAAAATGTTTACAAGGACTTTGAATCTTCAAATTTTAATCAATTAAATGAAAATACGGACAATGAGTCAAAATGTTGTTCTTACCGAGAATAACCAGCAAGGAACTGGGCGGACAATATTTCTATAATTGGTTACTTTACATTAAATTATTGTTTACTCGTCAAGCCATGGCAATCAAATACAATTTGCTAACAAACCTTCTGTTACAAGTATCGTTTTATCATTTGATTGATTAAACTATTCCTATGTAATTAATAGGTTAATATAGATATTCTGCAATTTAACGAATAGACAATGTTGACTACAATCGGCGAATGTCTTTGAGTAATGTTTTTTAAATCATGGTATATTTTAATTCTAAATTGTTATTAAAGGCTATTGAAGCTAGATAAAAAGATTGTTATATAAAAGTATCCACAAGAAAAATACTGACTATCGACAATTCTTGCTTTATAGCTTGCTAAATTTTCACCTATAATTCATAGGCGAGTAGATATTGCGAAGATATTCTTTTACGAAAGATAAATCAATTTAATCTAACATTAGACTTTGAATAATTTATAGAATTAGGCGTTACTTTGCGGAGATCCATAATACAAAAGTAATAATAAAATTATTTTGCTATAATCCGCGATACAGTAAATAGAAAATATATATAGTGTTTAATGTATAGTGGACTATCAGTATTTTCATACCCGATACGTGCAGGATTCGTAAAAACACATGCACAAACCTCCACCACTTCCACCACAATACACAAGCACTACACAGGTTCACTATCACAAACTCAACAATCGTTTCGCCCCGCAACCGAAGCATCATCAGGAGATAGACTCCACGACAAAATCGCAAAGTGAAGCGTTATCCAAACAAGCGTTGTTAAAGAGTAGTTGGTTCATCCCCACCCTTTATTTACCTCGGAACACGTGCAACAAGCTTGAACTAGAGACATTTATCTGCTCGTTAATGAGGGTGCCATTGTTATGCTTAATGATTTCTAATTGCAATAAATGTTTAACAAAATTCACATTTCGCTAAACATTTGTTAGAAAGCGGTCATAAAGTTCCTAATGACCATTGTTTCGAAATACTGCACACCAATTAGAAATCATTAAGCATAACAATGGCACCCTCATTAACGAGCAGATAAATGTCTCTAGTTCAAGCTTGTTGCACGTGTTCCGAGGTAAATAAAGGGTGGGGATGAACCAAGTACTATTTAACAACGCTTGTTTGGATAACGCTTCACTTTGCGATTTTGTCGTGGAGTCTATCTCCTGATGATGCTTCGGTTGCGGGGCGAAACGATTGTTGAGTTTGTGATAGTGAACCTGTGTAGTACTTGTGTATTGTGGTGGAAGTGGTGGAGGTTTGTGCATGTGTTTTTACGAATCCTGCACGTATCGGGTATGAAAATACTGATAGTCCACTATACATTAAACACTATATATATTTTCTATTTACTGTATCGCGGATTATAGCAAAATAATTTTATTATTACTTTTGTATTAGACTTTGCGTAAAAACTCCTTTCACAAATTATATAAAGCTTCCTTTGTAAAGATACAACAAATTAATCATAAACAATCTGCCACTCCAAGGTAATTTCAGTTCTTGATTATATTTGTGACGAGCCACGGACACGCCCCTTCCATCCCTATTATATTGATTTAACCTTACAAAACGACTTATCTTTATTCAATTATTTAGTTGTTTTCAATCTTAAATCTTTTTGCATAAGAGTTATTCCAATTTGATCAATTTTACCTTATGTTAGCTAGAATTTCCGTTGTGTTTTGATTTGTCTATAATATAATACACTTTGAGCTTTGTCTGGGAGTCATTGGAAAGTAAGTGATGTTTTAGGATTCAACTATTGTAATTAATTAAAAACTGCTTTATTGCTAATGGGCTTTTATGGAGTAAATTAAACACAATTAGAAACTTTTTGAACTCATTGTTCATTGAAATAGTATTACATTCACTGTATCTAGAACTCTTAAACTAAAGTGTTAACTTCTATTATTAATGAAAGCTTTTATACGCAGATACGTTTTAAAAATTAATACATACTAAAGCTGTAATGTATATGCTGTAAGATAGCGTCGGCTTAGTTTTTCATGTTTGTATAGAGAGACTCTTTTTATTATTAGACAAATATACTGACTCCTTTTAATGTTTCATGCACTCAATCCTCCTATTTTGGCTAGGTATATAACACAAATAATAACAACAGAAAGTGCACATTGAAATCAGGAATATATTCTTTAGGAGTTGTCGAAGTGTTTCAGTGAATAAATTTCAAAATGAAAAAGACAAAAAGTCGTTATGACTATGTCAATAGATCAAACAGTAAATGTTAAAGTTTAAAATTAAGAAACAGTTAAATTAATTATTACCTAAAACAAATAGAGTTTTAATTACGGAAAAAAGGAATTAGAAAGTGTAAAAAAATAAGAAACATAAAATATAGCCAGAACAAAGTAAAACATTTCTAACACACATTGAAAAACTTAGTTTTATTTTTCATTTAAAAAATAAACCGCTTTAATACAAACAATGCGCTCATCATTACCTGTTCCTCAGTTCCGCTTTTCAAAAGAGTTCCAAACAATTTCTCGCAAAAATTTTATTCTTTGGATGTGCAATGCGAAACATTTGTATATAAATGCACAATGGAAGCGCGTTACTTGCATTGCTAAGAGGTTCTATTGTTTAATGCCACAATTAGTTGTGAATTCTGCTTCGAATGAAAGAAACTGCCCAAGTCGCCGACTGGACACTGTACGTGGATATAATCGCGTGATACTTTTTATGATATTATTTTGTAGCGTACATGCATGTTATTTAGCAATATTTTTACACACATAGATGAATGCCTCACAGAATAAATAAATATATAAAACACTTACACGCTTAACACTTAATAATTTTAAATACATATTTAAAAACAAATATACACCCAGGCTCCAACAACCAACTAATAGTTTATAGAAAATGTTAGCCCTCAGCGGAATCGAACCCGCGACTTGTGGTCCGAATTTTAAGTTAAGTTGACATATTAAGAAATAAGAAAAATTTAAAATGTTATACATGGCAAAGTTTACTTTGGGAATGTTTAAATGCAAATATTAATTAAAAAGGAAACCTAACAGAGTAGTTTTTTTATATAAATTTTTAGTGTAATTTACTGTAATGGCATAGAGAGAAAATATAAAAATATTTTTATATCAGAAATATTAGTAGAAAATATTTTAAAATTCAGCACAGAATTTAAATATAGTGGGAAGTTTTTTTAGATTTATGTTTAATGAAAACTTGGCTTGAGTTGGGCCGTCTACATTTTGATAATATGATAGCCTAAGTCGTTATGAAAACTTTATTGGTAACGCTATTTGACGCCAATGCCTACGGTTCTTCGAATTAAGTGTTCAATTGTATATCACAAATTTTATTTATATTGGTTTAGTGGAATAGCCAATAAAGCGTAATAAACAGACAGACTACTGCATTTATACATACGAAAAATTTATAAATGACTATTTTTCAAAAGACGAAAAGTATCAAAACTTGTTAAACGACGTGTACAATATTTGGGCGGACGGACAACAGAAGGTGGCCGTTGTCCGAATGACGATTCGAGAGATGTTTTGTATATTGAGGGGAATAGAATGGAATAGACCACTGTGGAATATGAAATAGGTATTCATTATCTATATTAGAATCTTATACACTGTAGTTTTGACAAAGATTATGGTATTGTTTTAGTTTTCGTTATTATTTTCATAGAGTTATTAAACTCAAAGATATTTAGAGTAGGGAAGCCACCTAAAATATGATATATTACAGTAATGAGAAAGCAAATGCGGAGGATCTATCTCTTTTGTGTAATTAGACAACGATAATATACACGAGTATCATCTTTCCTCTCGTTATTTATTATGTTATTGTCACTTACAAGGCTGCGAATATCTCACCTACTCTAACTATAATAACTCTATAATTATTTCGCGTTAATAACGACGTAGATGCCATGCACGTTACCGGATAAACTTGTCCCACTTCAAATGCGTCTTTGTTACGTGGTACGATAGCATAACAATATTTGCTATAACAGCTAAAATCATGAGAGGTTGGATGGTAAGTACTTAACTTTCTGTTTCTGGCCTTGCAATATTTTATTTACTTGATTTTATGTATTTGGGGATAAATATAGTACACTTAATAACGTATATTATTAAATTATATATGCAAGGTATATGTACCAATTAAGTTTTGTTATATAATGTAGTTTCAGTGTCAGGCGACTAACCGAAGTCCATCGCATGCTGCAACTGGGACCTCTGGGCGTTTCAAACGGGGTCGCCCTGTTGAAGTAGGTAATCGAAGGTGGTCGATCATCTGTTGCTCTCGATGCATCAGTTAGCTAAGGAGGGGGGGAGGGCAATATTTAAAGAAGTACTGACCCCGACGTGGTACAGAGCTGTTGTTTGGTGGGGATGGGGATTTTTTTTATACAGGAAAAAAAAACCCCTTATGGGTACCACCGCTCGACGGGGACAGCCGGTGGTTATGTCCCCGTCAAACGATGAAGACCCATAATGGGGTTTGCTGACAAAACAGTGTCAGCAAAGCCCATTATGGGTCAGGTATCAGTAAAGGTTCTATTTTTAACTGCTTATTCTCGTATCTAAAAAATATATGTGATCCAAAGCAATACAGGTATTTAAATTTTTCTTATGTTATTCTTATTATTTGTCTTTGTATATTTTAATGAGAAAAAAACCAGAACGCATGTCCGCACTATGATAGTCAATCCACGCTCATATTTGTAATGCAACTGCCAAAACAATGATCAATTTAGCAATCATTTTTTGGTGTAAGCTTCCTTAGGTATATGTATCATATTTTTAAGGGTTGTCCAAAAATACGCTGTTAGTATATTTTTTATCAGAATAATTAATTACCTTTGATAGAAATGGAGCTTATGATATTGTGTTATGTGAGACCATAATAAAGGCACTATATGTCAAGCTGAATGTAGAATGAACTATTTGTTTTCATGCCTGATACATCCAGGATTCATAAAACTGCATGCACTACTTTACATCCACCACAAAACATATTCATAACACATATTCATAACCACATTGCAGATATTCATAACCACAATTTAAACAATCGTTTCACCCCGTAACCAAAACACATCGAAGAACAGCAAACGATCGTGGACAATGTGCTCAGATCTGATTCGCATCAGTCTACAGAGATTTAATGTTCTAACTATATAGAGAACAGAAGTAGCTGAGATATTACTAGTTAGACATCGCAGATGAGAGGTCAAGAGTTACTATGCTATTAATAAAAACCTTTTTTTAACCTAATATAATGTAGACATCAGCCATCCCTATGTCCAAAATATGTCTATTTCACGTTCACCTAGACTCCATTGTTATTAAGCCAAAAAAGTTGCAGTTTTTCCATTGTGATGCTCTTTTGTTTTATGAAATGCACAGAATACTGTGTTTTTGTATAAATTGGAATTTTGTATTGAGTATATTCCCATTTTGGAATATAGAATATATTGAGTGATGTTCATATATTGCTATAGTGAAATCCGCTATGCTCATATTGTTTATATCAAGGTTGTTTCTACCTGACTAGGATCGAATACAACCGAATGTTTGTATGAACTTTTTAAAATATTACCCGGATGTGAATAATTCTCAACATCCTATTTATATATACATCATCATCCTTATCCCACTCTAAGTGGGGTCGACAAAACAATTATAAACATATTGTCACATGAATCAGCTACGTATTTTACGACCGGCCGTCTATCTGACGTCAACTTACCTTAGTCGCCTTTTACGACACCTCGGTAAGAAATGAGGGTGGTCTATTCTACTCAGCCGGATACCATACGGCATTATTACGGCATTATTACATATCTACGCAATTTTCACAAAAAAATATGACCAGCGAATAGTAAGCAAAAGAACCTTTCGTTTAAGAAGCATTTTGGATGACGGATGAAGATAGAGGATACAGCTTAATAAAAAATGATAATTATTGCTTGTATAATTGTCTATATTAACAAATTCCCCCGCCGACCTGTCTTTCTGTTCGCAATAAACTCACTTCTTAACTTAAAAACTTTTGATCTTATTTTCGTGCAGTGTTCATTAATTAACAGGAAATAATAAACTTCAAGAGTCCGTTTAAGTACATTATTTAGTAAATTAATTAATTGAGACATGACGTTAATCGTCAAAAAGTGAAGTTTGTCGTTAAAAGTTAACTTTTTAAGACGTTAAAGCAAAATTAAAATTAAGAGAGAAAATCGAAAACAAAATAAGTTTTCGCAACATGTAATCGGGTGGGTTTAATATTGTAAATGCGACAATTTTTTAGTACTTCCAGTCACGTCAGAACAAGGTGATACTCATAAGTAATTTTGATTTTGATTTGATTGATAGATAGCAGGTTAGGTACAGGGTGCATGTTGTTAATTCATTACTGAAGTTAACGGAGACAAAATTGTGCACAGGGTCAAATAATCAATTAGACTGATTTAGTGTTAGAATGCTTGAACGCTAAAATTATATTTCACAGGTTAGGACTTAGAATCTCTAACCCGTGAAATACAATTTAAATAATGCTACTACTACTACTAGTACTAAAGAAGAAACCGAAAAGTCTCTAATATTATTTCATATTTCGTCATCAGTTTTTGTCAACCTCTTACCTTAGTATTAAAACAAACCTTCAGTTTCTCATCAGCTAGTGACGTCATCAACTAATGCATAGTGCAACCTCATCACACCAGGTAAGGCTGAGAATGAGAAATGATTACCGCCGCAAAGATGAGATGCGCCTCCTCATTATTTAAGAGCTCATCCAGATACATCGTTTATATAAACGTCTTTTTAAGAGCGTTTCGAACGTAATTTTTGTTTTTATGCATTCTAAACACATATTATAAATTAAAACAGAGAGCTCCTGCTTACCTGCAGCTAGGCAAAGGCTACTTCTCCCTTTGGATTAGAATTTAGACCCAACACGCTACTCCAATGAGTTTTTTTTAGGTAACTCATGCCACACAAAAACACCAGAGCTATATGAATACGTGGCAACAGTCACGCGCTTTCCTTCATGCACAGTTAACTCTTCCCTGACTTGGCTATTTTTCGAAGACTTTTGTCTTAATTAAAGGAACAAAAAAAAAGCTCAAAGTCACTCAGCGGATGATAATGACACTACGTCTCTACCTCATCAAATCTGAAACAAGGAGATCCATAGAGGAACCAAAGTTACCATTACACATTTTCAATTTAAACCAAACTAATTATTTCACATTTTCTTGCTAATCCGATTCAATTTTAACTGATAATCCATCGTTTCCCACGGTTCTTAAGTAGTTTCAGACACATATATAACAAATCGTTTATTTATGAAATCGTAAATCGCTTCATCTGAAAGCACCCTAAGATCGTAGATGTGTAGTTTACCTGCCCCGATTAAGATGCATATGTCACTGTTACCATTAGCAGTTCTTAGAATCATTTTCGCTTTTGTAATACCTTTGGATGTTCACACAATACTATTTTCTGACGTCGTACTAATATTCTTCTTTTCTCATAAAACCCAACAGTCGTCATCGAATGATTAGAATGAAGTTGCAGTGTAAGTATTTTGTTACCAAGTCTAAGAAACTTTAAAAACAATTTATTCGAAATTTAGTCGGTAGGTATTAATATTCTTTATTTAATTTTCCGATGGGCTAAGCAAGGAGTTTTAAAAACTGCTCTTGTAGTGTTAAAATATATAAAGACAGTCTGAATATATAAATACTATGATTTTTGTTGCCATATAGTACAAAAATAATGCTTATATGACTCAACTCTTACTGTTTCAATAATTATTTAAAACTGACTTTAAATAAACGAGGATGTTCTCAATTTCAACGGGTCCGCGAGAAATGAGATTGACTTTATTATGTCACGTAATTTTTATGGCTAAAAGTATAATATATATCCTTACTAATATTATAAATGCGAAAGTCTGTCTGTCTGTTACGTTTTTCACGGCGAATCCCCTGAACCAATATCGATTAAAATTGGCACAATCATTTCTTATACACCGGGGTAACACATAGACTTCTTGTAAATTCAGCAAGAAAAGGTGACATTAAAATGCGCCATTTATTACCAACCTGTGTAAAAAATAAATTTTTAAGTTAAAGAAATAGTTTTTATATGGGAGATCTGATAATCTCTCGCATTAAAAGATATAAGTTTTTTTTTAAAATTCCAGACAAAATGATATATACCCAAATTAATGTTAGCAAATTGTTAATAAATTTAATCGTAATTGCAATTTAGGCCCCCGGATCGATCTGATTTTTGTGATGGAGATATTTGCAGGATTGGTTAATGACAAAAGCTATGGTTTATTTTAAGACTCAACTATCCACTTGCACGGAGTCGCGAGTAAAACTATAGTAGAAAATCAGACTGTTTCTGGACAGAAGGGTTGAAGCTAAGACCTACTTACTACGCTGCTGAAATGCAGATTGCATATCCCCAGAAGTCCCTAGAGATACCTCTAGGGAAAAGAAAACATGCTTGGAAAACGTACATACGTACGTTTTCCAAGCATGTTTTCTTTCACCGAAAACCGTGTGATAAAATGTAATTGTTAGTTATACACATGAGTTTTAATAGAAAAACTCATTAATGAGTCAAAACTAATTGATAATTGCAATTTATCACACGTTTTTCGTGGAAGGAAAACATCGTGAGGAAACCTGCATATCTCTAGAGAATTCTGGAGATATGTGTAACCTACGAATCCGTATTGGAGCAGCGTGGTAGATCTTAGCTCCAATCCTTCTCTCCAGAAACGGAGAGAGGAGGCCTATTCCCAGCTGTGGGATTGTAACAGGCCGCTACTTTACTACTTTACTTTTTACTCTAAATACTATTTTAACTAATTTATTACCATTTAAGCAACGGTAAAGATAGGCTGAAGGTAATTAAGATAAATAGATCTTTCAGATATCTTTGATTGGACGCAAAACGTAGGAATTTTCGCCGCAAAGTAAAATGTAATTACTCGAAATGAACCGTTCCAAGGAAATTAGTGCAAGTAGGGTTACCTTGTTTCTCTGCGAAAGATTTGGAAGGTTTAATTAATAAATACCACGAAGTAGTACGTTTAGACTTTAATTCGACAATGCTTTATTTATTTGAATATTTTGGAAACATACAATGCTACAAAACTTTTATAACTAAAATACAATAATAATATCTTAAACCATTATCATTTTCCTATTACTAAAATACATATAAACAAGAGTATAGCAAAAAAATAGTGTAATTAAATACATGAAAAGTATTATAGTATACTAAAAAATTATGATAATACAAAAAATTACCTGAATGACTATTCATTTATTAAATTTCTAATCGTTAATTTTAATTCTAATAGGGAGCGATGAAAAATGAAAACCCAATTTTTTATACGTATCATTTGTACACAAGTTTTATTAATTTTATAATTCAGTTATATTCAGGTATATGCATGGGGTATTATTCTCGTAACAAGTCATTAGTTCTAGGGTCGTAATTAGATAAATTTACGAATATTAGATTATGTCTAGTTGTAGTGGAGAACGGCTGCTATGATTTCCTAACTTCTTGATAAAGCTCTACTACCAACCGATGAAGTGTTCCAAATTCATTCTATTTACTAATATGAAGATAATATTTTTTCTTGCCGTATTCCTTATGTTCCATAAAAACTAAATTAATACATTTAGAGTGTCTTGAGTTGTATTTATATTTTAAAGAATTGTTGTCGGTTTATTGAAATATGAATACAACGGATATTATAACGGATTATTACCCATGTCGTAATTCATTTTGGGTTTGGCAGACTAGTTTCAAACCCAATATTTAAAAGCAGGTTATAAAAAAAAACGAAACCCAGTCATAGAAACTTAACTAACCTATCTTAAAGTTACATTGACATATATTTGTGCTGTTTGACTTCAAGCATACAAGAAATATTTCAACTATTTTTCTGTGTCAAATTATAGTCACCCTATCGAACCCTACCTTTGTGGTGACCGCAATCCTTTAATTAAAGGATTACCTGTTTTTCCGCTAGTCGATCTGTAGCTCATCGGATACGGCTACGGGTTTGGATTACCAGAAATTCGTTTGTTTAATTCACTATGGCAATAATTAATAAGTACATACGTATTTACTAGTGGGCAACATTAATCCATTTTATTTATATTCTTTATTTACAAAGTAATACTGTTAAATTTAAAATTAAAATTTAATTAAGTAAATTAGTTAGTAGGGATGTGTAAAATACAGATGTATAATATATATTACATACGAGTTAATGATATACTCGTATATATCAGGCAAAGAGCTTATATATAAAGAGCTTTTTAATGATATACTTATCATTATAGACCACTATAAATGCATTCACATAATTTTTAATTTGTATTCGTTACTGAACTATGCAAGACTTAAAGAATTGTAAAGTTAAAAAGAAGCTTTGTTTAATGCAAAGTTTTATTTAAGTCTAATATTATAATAAAGTTCTCGTAGATATATTCTAGGAAATCGAACACCTAAGCTTAAAAATACATTACAGCAATGGACGCGAGCAAAAACTTTTACGTAAATAACGAATATACGAATTCCGAATACGATTTTTCTGTCCATACCCTATTTATTGGGAGCAAACGGACCGTAGCGAATTTAGTTAGTGTACTCAGGATGGTGAAACGTAGTGTTTTTACTTTTTTGTATTGCCACTCCTAACTCAGTGGGATGTGAAAACGAAATCTTTGGTCAGCGGTGCTTGCATGGAATTCACTCGGAAACCCTTTGAAAGGTTTGATTTTCCGTATATCGAAACTTCATTAGCGCGAAAGCGATGCTTTATAGATCGGCTTTCGTTTGAAAAAAACTTACTCAGTAAATTTCAAAGTAATAATAAAATTATTTTCTTTAAACCGCGATAAACTAAATAGAAAATATATTTTATGCTGAATGTAGAGTGGACGGCGGAGTGGTGGCGGATTTTAGACTGGCACCCCTACTCTAGTATAATAATTCTATGATAAAAATGCATAGTACTGTATATATTAAGCATTCCATAGATTATCTTTTATCGCAGATTATAGCTAAATAATTTTAGCACAAGTTTGAACATGAAATATTATAATAAAATCTTACCAGCAAGAAGTTATTTTGCAATGAAATCTCAAATAGTTTTTATATCACAATAGTTTTCTGATAGAGACTATAAAAAAGAGTCTATAAAAAGCGAATACAACTTTTACAATACTACGTAAAACAGACATTTTCAATTTAATTATTCCGAAGACCACGTAGAAAATTTTTCTCTTTTCATGTTCAAATCCGAACAGAATTGAAATATCTTAAGAAAATTTTCAAGACAACAAAAGAACAGGTAAGTACATTATGATACAAAACATTGAAAAGGACTAAGCAATCACTAAGCGAAAACAAGAATAAAACAGCATTGTGCCGCAGAATGGAAATTTTATAATACCTAAAACGAATGAATGTGCAAGACCATTGTTGTACCCAAAGAATATCCCAATTACGTTGCGGTGGAGAGATTATAATCAAAAGTGATCCTCGGCAAGGACAGAGGGAATGAAAATTTTTAATTTCGAATGCAGTTTGTTAAAGCACAATACTCTCCAAGTTTTAACGGGTACCTACATAATGTACAAAAAGCATTTTGTTTTGTTTGCATCTGATCATTATTGTTTCGTTTCTTGTTTCGAGCGTAAACCGAAATTATTGTGTTTGTTTTATTTAAGTTTATTCCGCACAAAGGAGCTCATGGAAAAAAGCCTTAAATTTACAATTTTTCCTGGGATTTGACTACTATTTGAGACTATGAATAATTTGTAAAGTTTTCGTATAATAATTGAAAGAACCGAAATAACAATGTTGCTGCTTTATGAAAAGAATACGCTCTTTATTTACTTGTAGCTTACTGACCGTAATTAATATACAAATTGTAATAAATTCTCTGCATACCTATACAAATTTGGATTGTGATTTAATACTTAAAATACGGTGATGCACGAACGGCCAGTGTGTGAAGCTTACTAGAGTCACAGGGTCAAATTTCGGACGGACGTCTTTGTTTTTTGTATAAACCTAATGCCCTGAATTTATATTTACAACTCATCATGAGCTTTTCGTCGAGGTACTCCTCAATAAAAAACGACGACGTAGTAGGGTACCCAGTAGACTACCCTAACTAAATATCTCTAAGGATTTTCTGGATCCCGGGTAACCTATTATCTGCATTGGAGAATCGTGGTAGATATCCAAACCTTTATCTTATGGCTTATCCACGAACAACATATATTTATAGTAATAATATAACAGTGTTCCCGCAAACTTAAGCGTTTAAGTAGCTTCAATAAAGTTTGTTCCCTGCTTTCGATAAAAAACTGGGAATTTTTAATCTTATATTTTTCCCATGTGTATGATCTTTATTTGCACATAATTCTCTATATGTGTCCAGCAGATTACTCGTGAAAGCGTAACAGATAGACAGAATATCGCATTAACAATATTAGAACGGATAATATAATATATGATACCTGTAACCTTAAACTAGCATTTTTATAATCACGTTTCACTGGTATGACTACTCCAGAAATACAATTGAAATTTTACAGTTTGAAAAAGCAAACGATAACACATGTAGACAAAAGGGAAATGTGTTAAATATTGGATCCAAACATATTATTTCGGTAACAGGAAAAAAAAACATATTGCATTATTAAGTGTACTTAAACCCCGCAAATATGCGAAGATGTATTCATACAAATATTATTTATAGAAATAAAAACGAAATATGCCGGCTTTAAAATTTTTCTAGCTCATTTCTAAAATGCCACCTCAATCACATCTTGGCAAATCACCACAATATTGCTCATATCATCGCAAGCGGCAGCGCGTGACGTCATCAACTAATGCACTACACCACTGATATGTCGCAGGTGAGACCTTTAGCTAAGGTAACGTAACCATGATATACAGTTGCTGGATTTTACTATGATTTAGTTTAACTTATTAAGATATGATAGCCCAGCTCAGGCGAGAGTCCATATTCAAATTCAAATTCAAAATATTCTTTATTCAAGTAAACTTGTAAACATCTACTGCTGGTTCGGAAAGCTGTTCCTACTGATAAGACTCTTTTCAAAGACTAATTCTTATTACTAGTTACATACAGTTATTAATGTCTTGTACAGGGTCGAAGAGTAGCTATATCCACGCATTCTTATAGTCTAAGTAATACTCAATAGTATGCTGCTGCAATGGTAAAGTTAAAGTAGATTGCGTAATTTTATTATTGAATCTTATGTACTTTTGCAAGGCGCAAAGCAGGAACCGCTAGCTTATGTCGGTTCCTACTTTGTCTATTACATATATATAGAAAACGGTATAAGAATTTAGCTTCCAACAAGTGTATTGACAGGTAATAATTCGTATTTCTATTTAGGACTTGCTTTACAGAAGTTCAAAAAACAATTAATAAGACACTTATTCAAAAGTTTACTATACTGTTGAAGACTATTTTGATGATAAGAAAGCTTGGATTTAAGTTGCGACCAGCTATGTAGATTATATTGCAATTTTTGATTTGTAAACATTATATATTTTTGAAATATTTATTTTTGAAAAGTGTGAGTACCGAGTTTCTTGCTGGTTCTTCTCGGTAAGAGCACCTTTCCGAACCAGTCATTGTTATTGACGATTCAAAGTGCTTGAACCAACTTGAATATAGAATTACTTAAATTTGAATTTGTAAATAGCTAACATGGCTGACATGACATACACTCTTTATAAACCGCTGAGAAAAAATACTGAGAATAGACACTTACCAAAGTTTTACCAAATAATAATAAATGTTTGTCTCAAGTAATTCCGCCGTGTGGTATCCGGCTGAGTAGAATAGAGGAACCTCATTTCTTACCGAGGTGCAGTAAAGGGCGTCTAAGGTAAGTTGACACACCGTGTGGTATCCGGTTGAGTAGAATAGACCACCCTCTTGTGCCGACCCCACTAAGGGTGAGATAAGGGCAGGAGGATGATTTGTCTCAAGTAATTATAAATTAGTAGCATTTTCATTCATCTACTTATTTTACAAAAACTAATTTATAAATTAAATAGTTAAATTTAATTAAATTTAAATAATTACTACTATCTATATCGCATCTTTTTTATCTTTTATATTTTTTTTATATAACGTGCAAATATTAATCTATGTTTACCTATTTTTCGTTATTATTCTTTTTCTCCTTTCTATTTTCACTATCCGTATTCCACTTCTTGTCCTTTTCCTTCTGTCACTCAAAGATTGACTGGAAGAGATCCCTTTTATGTGCTATTTTTTTCTTTCTCTTTTCGAACATTATGTATGTAGAATAAAGAAATAAATAAACCTACCAAAAAAACTCCCAAAAGTAAATTGATATTGACGGTAGATTCGGAAAAATTTATTTCTTTGGAAAAGCAGGTGCAAGATTGATTACTTCGCCGGCGCCGGCGACACGCACGGAGCACCTACTAATTAACGGTGTCACCGTAGTGGCAACACAATGGGTAACGAAAACACACCTCACAGCATCGCAAGAAAACAAAACATTGTCTATAGATGTGGCATAGATGATTAATAATTTTTAGTCTACATTTCTAAATAGAAAACTTTCTAAATAACAACTCTTTATGTAGCATAGACAATTAACATTTTTTATGCCTCTCTACACTTTCAATTACAAAACTTTCTCAGCAACAAATCTATTGAACAGATTGTTCAAATTCCATTTTTTAACCATAAAAATTAATAATGCTACATCATTGCAATAATAATAATAAATAAATATATGGGACTTTTTTTTATTTTTGTAATTTATAGAATCAAGCGTTACTTTGCGGAGAGGCATAATACAAAAGTAATAATAAAGTTATCTTGCTATAATCTGGCATGTGATAGCCTAGCGGTGAGACCGTGCGACTCTCTAGAGACGACGCCGGGCAGGCACCAATGAGTTTTTCTATTAAAACTTATATGTCTAATTGATAATTGCAATTTATCACACGCTTTTCGGTGAAGGAAAACATCGTGAGGAAACCTGCATATCTCTAGAGAATTCTAGGGATATGCCGCGCCGAATGCGCAGTCGGTAAAAATTACAAAATGAAAATTGCGGCCCGGCGCTGCTGAATACATTAATATCGAATATTGAATACATTTATTTTATCCCGAAATATTGAATGAATGCCTCGCAAAATGTGAGCCGAATGGAAATCAAGTGATATTCCCAAGAGATTTTATTTGAAATGAGATGTTCGCATTAATGTTTATTGATAATCTGCTTTGGCGCGTTTTCGTGTGTAAGTACGTTGAAAATACGTGGAACATTATTTTATTCATTAAATTACACTTTATAGCAAAATTAAATAAAAAACTGTCTTTATATGTAATGTAATGGTAGCGGCCTGTTACTATCCCACTGCTGGGCCTATGCCCAGGAGGCCTATGCCTCCTCTCGCCGTTTCTGGAGAGAAGGATTAGAGCTAGGACCTACCACGCTGCTCAAATGCTGATTGGTAGGTTAAACATATCCCCAGTATTCTCTAGACGTATGCAGGTTTTCTCACAATATTTTCCTTTACCGAAAAGCGTGTGATTAATTGCAAAAAAAAAATCAATTAGACACAAAAGTTTTAGATAGAAAAACTTGTTGGTGCCCGGGGATCGAACTCGTGGCCATACTTTAATTAAATGACCTTACATAAAATTTGAATATTCATATATTAGATTTATAATGTTTTGACTCAGTACAAAAAGTCAAATTGTTGAAGTAATAAAAGTTGCTTAATTATTTATAAGAAATTAAAATGGCTATTAAAACATTTCATCTTAACCGGTCTTAAATTCGTATCTGGACCGTGATTTACACTAACTTTATTTATTTTGCACATAGTTACTGGGTTATCAAGCGTTACTATATATTCAAATTCGAATTATATTATTAAAAAATCGTTTTAAAACTTAACTCTATATTTTAGCTGCAAAGTTCTGCATATGCATTTATTTGCTCAGAACTAAAGGACATACTGCATTCATACATATTATACAACAAAATCCGTCGCCGCTTTGTATGTTTGTATGTTTATGATAAACTGAACAACTATTGAACGGATTTTTATGCGGCTTGCTCCGAGGAATAGAGTCAGTAGAGGAGAAGAGAGTTAGTTACGAGGAAATCACTATCATACATTTGACACACATACAAAGATAAATATACAGATATATATTTATGTTATGTTAATTGTTAAAGTCTGTGGTCAGATTGAGAAGAGATTATTATTATTTGTCTGTATATAGTCTTTCTGAATGTAAAACGTAGTTATAGTTGTGATTAATTTTATTAATTCTTTTCACTTACTGTCTTATAATTTGTTTTGCAATACAACCTGAGTAATATTCAAACTTAAAATTTAAATGTATTATGGTCGAATTTTGACCACTTTTTAAAAATGCGAATTAGTAAAGAAATATTTACAAAATCATAGATAGATAACAGAACAAATGAATAGTGTTGTTAAATAAGCGTGAACAATAGGTAAACGATAAACAAATCAGTTTAATTATGGGAATGAGTTGTGGAGCGGGAGCGGGCAGCCATTTTAATCAACTTTGCGAGCCGATAGCCGACAATGCGCGCCGTGCAATTAATTTGTGTATTCAATCATCTCTCCGCTATTGAGAAATGGAAATTGAAATTAAAAAGTTTGCTCGAGATTTTTGTTGTCTATGGATTTATGTTTGTTGTTTGTGATTTGTTACATTGGCTTTATGTTTGTATGTATCCTTTATTTTTACTTTCGAGCAACGTCCTGCAGGCGTACCATAAATTATTATACTAACTTAATTGTTAATATCGTGATTAAATGGTCATGATATAATTCATTGTTGGCTTTCAGGGTGTAGAAAACGAAACAATTGAAATAACGAATGTCAACCAGCAGTATTATATTTGTTGATGCGTTTAAAGTTCGTATCGCGGCATAATAAATGGCAAAATCTCGAATACTATTAATAATTTTAAATGCTTTGAAAAAACTAAATAAGCATACAATTTGATGGTAATGTGTCGTAAATCTACCTACTATAAAGAACCTTTTTTTGTCATTTTGACATTAAGTTAAGTATCTAGACTTATGAAGCATAGAAATTCAAGTTTTTAGCAATTACGTAGCGCGCATCACGCATAAGTAATGAGTTAGCAAAATTGTAGTATAATCTTTATATATATATAATATAGTATAGTAACAGCCTGTTACTATACCCACTGCTGGGCTAAGGCCTCCTCTCTGTGTTTTTGGAGCGAAGGATTGGAGCTAAGACCTACCACGCTGCTCCATTGCGGATTGGTAGGTTACATAATAAATCTTTATGTATACTAAAATCTGTTAGTATTACGAATATTTCCCTATGAAGTGCTGTTGAATTATTACAACTTGTGTAAAGAATAATATTGTATAGCGATGCGACATGATTAAATGGCCATAAACAACATGTTAGCGAGTGAGGGGCGCGAGGGGATCTTGCTTTGAGCACCTCTCAACATCCTATTAATATGAAAACAATTCGTCCCTCGCCTGTTACGCGCCTTTTACACTTAAAGTTAAAAACTTTGGGCATTTAATATATCACCGGGTCTAAGTTTAAGAAAATAATGCTCACCAAATGTGTACAGCGAATTGCTGCACGTATTTAGGGCGTGAGTGCAGCAGATACTATATCCTACTTTCAAGAGTATATAAGTTATCTTCGTTGAAATATTAATTCCAAGCTACAATTATAAATTCTGGCAGAATAAAAAAATCTAGCTATTGAAATATTCCTAGGCAAATAAAGGAAAAGTAGATTCATTAAAATCATTAATTTTCAAAAGTGCATAAGCAAGTAAGTGTTTGCACCCGCAAAAGTCGAATAGTCTTATTATTAACCTGAGATATATTAAACAACGTTGCAATTTTTATATTAAAGAGGTTACATAATTTCTAAAGTTCCCCTGGGAATTCAATTTTGTATAAAGAAACAAGGCATTTTTTTATTTTATCTATATGAATGTGGAATCTTGCAAGTTAAATTTGTCCCACTTCTCGGTGTCCGATTGAGCTGAAATTTTATATACTGGTCAAGTCCCAATGACAATGTATGTTTATGATAAGCATGACCGGATACTGCTACCAGGATTGGCTCCAGACGACGGTACTCCTCAACGGTTGACAGGTTTTAACAAGCTTTTTTAACTTGATTTATTTTATAATGACAACCCCCAGCCAATTAATTACGTAAAAACTTTAAATATTTTTAGCGCTTTGTGTAAAAGACGCCGTGTGGTATCCGGCTGAATAGAGTAGACCACCCTCATTTCTTACCGAGGTGTCGTAAAAGGCGACTTAGTTAAGTGGACTCACCGTGTGGTATCCGGTCGAAAAGAAAAGACCATCCTTCTTACCAAGGGGTTGTAAAATACGACTAAGGTAAGTTGATGGCAGGCGGCCGGTCGTAAAATACGTAGTCAAATAATGTGACAACGTGTTTGTTACATGTTGTGCCACTCCACTCCACTTAGGGTGGGATAAAGGCAGGAGAATGATGATGATGTGTAATATAGAAATAGCGTGTACACTTTGTTGTACCCTCGATGCACGCTAAGCGATCCCCAAAGAGTATGCATATGCGCACCGACTGCAATCAGCGATTGCTCCCATTGTGGCGCAGATTAAAATTTTAGGGTTCACCCGCTAATGTGATTGCACTCTTTTTCTCTCCTCTCGCTGCGGAACCAACCGGCTGAGCTATTAATCGGATATTATAGGGGCGGTGTGTTAGTATTAATCACATTGGAAAATTGACATTTGTTTGCGATCGATGAGTTTTGATTTGGGGTACTTTTGATTAATTATGATGAACTAGGGGTGATTATACCTTACATATACCTGGGACATACGGTCCAGCTGGGTAGGTCCAATTTCGAGAAAGAGGTTAGTCGCCGAATCCAACTCGGATGGGCAGCGTTCGGGAAGCTACGCGAGATTTTTTCGTCCAAGGTACCTCAGTGCCTGAAGACCAAAGTCTTCGAACAGTGCGTGTTGCCAGTGATGACCTACGGATCTGAGACATGGTCGCTGACTATGGGCCTCATAAGAAGGCTCAGAGTCACTGAGCGAGCGATGGAGCGGGCTATGCTCGGAGTGTCTCTACGTGATCAAATCAGAAATGAGGAGATCCGTAGAAGAACCAGAGTCACTGATATAGCTCAGCGCGTTGCGAAGCTGAAGTGGCGATGGGCCATAGTGCGGAGAACCGATGGGCGTTGGGGTCTCAAGGTGTTGGAATGGCGACCCCGCACCGGTAAACGCAGTGTTGGCAGACCCCCTACGCGATGGACGGACGACCTCAAAAAGGTCGCGGGGAGCCGCTGGATACAAGCGGCACAAGATCGTGTGTTTTGGAAAGCCCATGAAGAGACCTATGTGCAGCAGTGGACGCCTATCGGTTGAGAAAGAAGAAGAAGAAGGGGTGATTATTTTGAATATTTTTATGACTTCTTATCTTACTTCTCTCGTCTCTCACAAAGTTCAGATTTTTAAAATTCAATTTTGTCTGATCGAATCTGAAACTTATGCTATAACGCTTATGAACATAACTTAAGTTTTATATGGTGGTTTTTAAGCAAAATAAAATAAAATATTTATTAAATAAAACATAACTTAAAAATAAGTCAAAACTTATGATATTTACATAAAATTATTGTTAATTTTAATTTACGCTATTATAAAGTAAGGCGATTAAGAAAGGTTTAGAACACAAAAAAAAATTAAACAAACAAAATTAGCAATATTTACAATATTTAAATTAGCTACTAAACTAATCAATAAAGCTACTTAACTCTAAACTCTAGTTTAAACAAAAAGAGTTTTTACCTTTCGGCTTATTTTATAGTTTTTATTTTGTACATCTTAATTTGAGGTGATTTTACTTTTTTTGCATATGCGACAGACTAGGAACACCTGACACAAGTTTACCCTAATCTGTTTACGTTATAATATGTACGTATACAAAACTACGTATTTGCAATGAATTGCAATAACCCAAAATCATTTGATCAGTTAAAATTTTACAGACAGAAATGATACCCTCGCAATTTAAATAAATATTGATCTTCAAAATCTGTAAAAATTAAGGCCATAATGTACTCGTGTTTACGAGATATTATTGACTATAAAAATCACGTTTCAAAATATTAACCACCCGAGGTCATTGGATACAAATGACAATGGTAAATGTGGCACAGGCAGATTGGCACATATTTTTGCACAGTTTGGCACCCTTATATTGAAAGTTCATAGTTTATTTTTTAAGTTTTCTAAAATTCTACGGGAGGCTCAAGGCTATTCAGCTTGCTGGCAAATTCACCACTGAGTGTTGCTATCTCTTTCAATGGCTTTTTATAGGATTATCTTTGGAGCGGAAATCTGGAGCCAATCCCAGCAGCAGGATCAGGTCGTGCTTATCATAAACAGAGATTGTTATGGGGACTGGATCAATATGTAAAATTTCAGCTCAATCAGACATCGGGAAGTGGGTTAAATTTGACTTGCAAGATTCCACCTTCACATAAGTACACGACAATTTAATATAAAGCTTCAGAAAATGAATCACTATTTCCTTTGGTCATCATGGGTAAAAGAATAAATCAATTTCACTGATTTCTTTTGTGTTTATTATTGTCAAGAGGTTCCTATGAAAAAAAGAATTTAAAAAATTTGATTCCTGTCTATTATCTTCACACCCACCTTATTCTTTATGCCTATTAACTACCTATTCGCTGAAGGTAGTAACACGGGAAGTAGCTGGTATATAATAAACTAGCTTAATGAATTAATTATTTTATTCTTTACTAGCTGTACCAGCTTCGCTCGCGTGGAAATCGGCGCGTCACAATTTTTTCTACAATTCAAATTTTAAACATAAAAGTAGTTATTGTGAGTTAACCATAACAGATAGAGAAATGCTATTGTGGACTTTATTTTACTATTTTTATAGATCTACAATATTTTAGCACATAACTTTAGCGTAACTCTGCTGGTTTACGTAGCGCACGCAACTAAAGCTCCCAGGAAGCAAGTTTTTTAACAACTACTCGATTTCTTTACACACACACACACTACACGCTACACAATTTACATAATACCGATATATACTATTTACTTAAACCATCGGGAAGTATTGCACTATTTTTCGTGAAAACCGTACAAAAATCCGTTCAGTAGATTTTGAGAAAATTGATTACATACGGACAGACAGCTTTTTGGGACATTGTTTTATAGTACTAGTACTAGTAGCAGCCTGTTACAATCCCACTGCTGGGCATAGGCCTCCTCTCTCCGTTTCTGGAGAGAAGGGTTGGAGCTAAGATCTACCACGCTGCTCCAATGCGGATTGGTAGGTTTCACATATCTCCAGAATTCTCTAGAAATATGCAGGTTTCCTCACGATGTTTTCCTTCACCGAAAATCGTGTGATAAATTGCAATTATTAATTAGACACATGAGTTTTAATAGAAAAACTCATTGGTGCCTGCCCGGGTTTGAACTCGTGTTCCCCTCGAAAGAGTCGCACGGTCTCACCGCTGGACTATCACAGCTCATTTGTCGATTGTTTTATAAATAGAGATTAATTATGGTTCACCAGTGATTGTTACATATATTTTATACTAGATGCAAGATTAATATAACAATACAATTACAATGTACAATCGTTTTAAAGCAAACACGACTTGAAGAATATAATGAAATATCCCAATTTAATAAAAAATATAAACAGCCAGTTGGAAGAATTCGCCCTAAATCCAACGATGTGGATTAAAGCATAAGAACTCATAACTTCAGAATGAAAACTGCAAAGCAGCGGCAATCTTAGGCTGTGAACTAATTTATTCTTTGACGGGGACTCGCAAACAGATTTGCTCGCGCAGTTATTACGTTGTGCAGGTGCGGACGTAGTTTTGTCTCGTCCCCCTTTCGCCTTAACCCACCCCCTAGCACTACAGGGTACAGTTTCGTCGCGCCTGAAAATTAATTCCTCTACATAATCAGAACTTCCGTGAATGCCGCCCGCCCGTAGCTTCATTTAGTTTTATTTTTACTCTTATTTAGTTACAAAATGTGAACACCATAGTATAAAAGTAAGTAAAGTAAAGTAACAGCCTGTTAATATCCCACTGCTGGGAATAGGCCTCCTCTCTCCGTTTCTGGAGAGAAGGGTTGGAGCTAAGACCTACCACGCTGCTCCAATGCGGATTGGCAGGTTACACATATCTCCAGAATTCTCTAGTGATATGCAGGTTTCCTTACGATGTTTTCCTTCACCGAAAAGCGTGTGATAAATTGCAATTATGAATTAGACACATGAGTTTTAATAGAAAAACTCATTGGTGCCTGCCCGGGTTTGAACCTATGTTCGTCTCTAGAGAGTCGCACGGTCTCACCACTGGGCTATCACAGCTTGTCACCATAGTATATTAACTGTAAAAATTAAAAATATTATAGATATAATTGAAGCTGCCCTCAGAGTGAGAAACTGGATATAATGTGTGGTCCAACAATAACACGTGATGTTAATTGTAAATAAAACAAAAAGTTTCAGAGAATTGTATTATGATAGAAGGATCTATGACAGTCTTCTCTCTAAGAACAGCTTTCTGAACCAGCAGTGGAGTTGACGATTTAACAGCACTTTTTTACAAGTTTACTTGAATAAAGAATAATCGAATCGAATACTAAAGTTTAAAGCGGTATACCTTAAATACAATATTTTAACTGTCATAATTCATTATGATTAAAATAATTTACAATTACTTTTTATTATAATTTATGTATAGGACGATTCCAATTAAAACAGTCCTATAATCGCTTTTATCATATTACATAATCATATTTTCTTCAAAATGGTTTTTGATATGTGAATTCAATTTTATTTTTGCTTTCTGCATAACTGAGTCGCGTTTTTTTCATATCAATAATATTTGTGATTTACAAAAATCGAGTACAACTCGAATCATATAAAAGTTATATTGACAGTGCTTGACTTAGTCAGATTTTCTGTAAACGTTGTGATTTTCATGTGATCTGATTGTACGCCATTGTCATACAATGGCGAACAATCAATTTTAATGTTACAATCATTATTCTCCAGCCCTTATCCCACAACATTTTACAAATATGTTGTCATGTGATTTGGCTACGTATTTTACGACCGGCCGCCTGCCTGACGTCAAAATAGCATAGTCGCCTTTTACGACACCTAGGTAAGAAATGAGGGTGGTCTATTCTATTGTGCCGGATACCACACGGCGGCAATGTTAATGTTACAATGTTTTACAAATTTACAAAATCGAACTTTGTTCTATTGTATGTTGTTAGCAAAATTTCAGCAGGTCTCTTTGTTATAGTGAAGACAAAAAGGCCCAACGTCATAATTAAAAAAATCTCGTGCCTGCAAAGAAAGGGGGAAGTGGCGCGAAAGCAAGACGGATGGGGCGCCACAGAGGGGCCTCGCAAAGACAATGTCGCTTTGGAAGCGTTGCTTAATCATAAATATATCAAGCGGAGACGTCGTAGGCACCGAGCACACTTCTGAATTTACAATACATAAATGATCTGCTATAAAATTAAAAACGGATTTTCATTACGACACACGAAAAGTAATTTGTAAATTGGACCATCGACAAAATCGCAAAAGCCTGTCGTGGAGTTTATCTCCTGATGATCCTTCGGTGAAACTATTGTTGAGATTGTGGTAGTGAGTGTGTGCAGTGCTTATGTTTTATTGTGTTATTGGTGGCTGGTGGGGCATAAATTATTAGGAATTCTGCATGTATCAGGTATGAGAACTGATAGTTAACGTATTATAAACTTCCGCAAAGTAACGCCTAATTCTATAAATTATAAATATTAGCGATTTATATAAATGCTTTTTACTGCAAATAAATAAGAAAGGATAATAAATAAAGAAAGATAAATAAAGAATTCATTATTTCAACAGAATCCAGAGCTGATACAAACGTTTTTTATGTAGTATTGGAATACAAAGAGAACGAAATCGATTACATACAAATTGTAGATTTAAATGTTTATGGATGAAACTAAAATAAAATATGTTCATATTAATAAATTCATATTAATAAATTCTTATAGCTGTGATAGCCCAGCGGTGAGACCTTGCGACTCTTTCGAGGGGAACACGAGTTCAAACCCGGGCAGGCACCAATGAATTTTTCTATTAAAACTCATGTGTCTAATTGATAATTGCAATTTATCACACGCTTTTCGAAAACATCGTGAGAAAACCTGCATATCCCTAGAGAATTCTGGAGATATGTGTAACCTACCAATCCGCATTGGAGCAGCGTGGTAGGTCTTAGCTCCAACCCTTCTCTCCAGAAACGGAGAGAAGAGGCCTATTCCCAGCAGTGGGACTGTAACAGGCTGGTACTTTACTTTACTTTAATAAATTCTTAATTTGAATACATTCGCACCGCTTATAAATTTTATATACAACAAAAATGTTATGCAGGATCGTTTCTGAGCGCAAAAAATAAGGGTTGGTGTAATAAAAATATAAGGAGTAACAAATAAATAAAGATTGCAGTAAAATTATTACTTACATAATATTTTTATTATAAACGAACTTCGAAAATTATAGTTTGCTAACTCGTTTAGTATTATTTTATCAGGTTACGTTTTTGAAAATTCGTATCGGTTTTTTAATAGGCAATTCGATTTTTGAGTTAATTAATCACGTGCTGTCCACCTCGTAGGTGGACAGACGACCTCAAAAAGGTCGCAGGGAGCCACTGGATCCAGGCGGCGCAAAATCGTGTGGTGTGGCGATCCCATGAAGAGGCCTATGTCCAGCAGTGGACGTCCATCGGCTGACGAAGAAGAAGAAGAAGAAGAATCACGTGCTCGGTCAACAAGAAATTGAATATACAATAGGAGATAAATTAATGTGTCTCGAGCTCAAGAAGCTTGAAGGAGGTATGCATATGAACGTACGAATGTTAAAGGGGGTGTTAAAACAAAACGAATGACTTCGGACAAAGGAAGCGACGCGTCCCTACGATTACGAGCCTTTTGATTCTATCATACATAACATATTTTGATTAATGAACGCCATCTTTATGTACACAGCGCTTTGTTGCTGAACGGCTCAAAGAAGTTTTCTTTTCGCTGTAAATTGTTTGTTTTTCTACGCGATTGTATTTTTTTTCTAGTAGGTATATAATACAAACGTTTAGTACGAATCAAAGGTATTTGTGATACTTTAAGGCTAACTAATTGTTATTTATTATTTATCTTTAGTAGTAAGTCTAATAACGTTACTTTAAAATAATAGGTATACGTTTAAGGTTCATATTATTCTCTATTGTTTAACAAGAACTTAGGTGACCTAGAACGAATTTTATCTGAGACAACATGCCAGAAACAATTCCGAAATTACTACTTAATGGTCGCGTCGGCAGGAAGTGATTCTTTCTGAGTAGTCAAATTCTTATAGTTCCGTTCTGAACGTGACCTCAATATGATTGTTAGGTGCTTTACCATGTAGGTCGCAAGGCTTGTTTAGTAGGCTTGTTTAGGCAAATACACAGCGATATATAGGCGCTACAGTCTGGATGGCTAGAAACTGACTCGATAAGGTTCTTGTCATTAGTGAAATAGTGAAAATGTTCATGAAATTTCATGTATTTTTCATATTTTTTCAACTGCTTTTATATCTGAAGTTCGATTAGATACTATAGATAGATTTACTTATAAGATAATGTAGGCCTGTTGATTAATAAACATAATGGGAAATTCGATTCTGGATTATAAATATAATACGTTTTCCAAAGTCATTTTTCAATTGCCTCAATATTGGCCATGTATAAAAACAACTTATGACTTTTTATTAGCTATATCTCGGACTAGGACTAGGTTAACACATAGATTGTAAATTTGATAAAGTAATTGTGATGAAATCTGCATAGCTCTAGAAGATTTCTAGGATATCTGTATAGACTTTTGTCTGGTGGGTCCCTAATAGGCCTTTCACATCCATCCTAATATTATAAATGCAAAAGTCTGTCTGTCTGTTCTTTTACGCATTTTCAGCTAAACTGTTAGACCAATATTCATCAGGTGAACATATAAGATAAAAAAATCCCGTTTTTCTTTCGAAGATAGCAAAAACATTCCAATATTGAAGGTACTGAAACGCTTAAGAAAGCTCAGAGTTGCTTCGCGGGCTATGGAGTGAGCTATGCTCGGAGTTTCTCTACGTGATCAAATCAGAAATAAGGAGATCCGTAGAAGAACTATGACGTGACGGATATAGCTCAACGGTTCGCAAAGCTGAAGTGGCAATGGGCCGGGCACATGGACGTTGGGGTCTCAAGGTGCTAGAATGGCCACCCCAAAAACGAAGTGTAAGCAGACTCCCCCACTATGTGGACAGATGTCCTTAATAAGGTCGCGGAGAGCCGTTGGATCCAAGCGGCACAAGATCGTGTAGCAGTAATTCCTTTAAAGAGACCTATGTCTATCGATTGATGGGAGAGACGCTTAAGTACGCACGAACAAATTCTCAAGTAACACTAGTGTAAAAGTAACAACGACTTTTAAATGTCACGTAAATCATTTATTTTGATAAGTCTTATTCAGTAAACAGTTTCGATTTAATCAATGAAAACACTAGGTATGGGAACTTTAGAATGCAAACACTGATTAACAGATAGGTACGCGAGTTGATTAGCAGCTAGTTGCCGGCAAGCCGCGTCGCTCTCTGGTCCACGAGCAACGCTCCCGGCGCCATTGTCTGTCCGCTCTGCAGCGAATAACTAAACACTGTTAGCTGATGCACGATAGGGTTACCAACTACTATTTATTTGCGTCGTTATTTATATTAATGATAAAACAACACGTACCTACATTTATTATAATGGATTATTTGAATAAACAGTGTCGTGTGGTATCGGGCAGAATAGAATAGACCACCCTCCTTTCTACCGACGTGTAGTAAGAGGCGACTAAGGTTTGTGCCGTGTGGTATCCGACTGCATAGAATAGACCAGCCTCCTTTCTACCGAGGTGTCGTAAAAGGCGACTAAGGTAAGCTGACGTCAGGCAGGCGGCCAGTCGTAAAGTACGTAGCCAAATCATATGACATGTTTATAACATGTTGTGCCGACCCCACTTAGAGTGGGATAAGGACAGGAGAATGATGATATTTGAATAAACACGACCCCACTTAGAGTGGGATAAGGACAGGAGAATGATGATATTTGAATAAACAGTCTCGATTTCATCAATGTATGCTGTGTGGTATTCGGTTCACAATAGACCACCCTCATTTCTTACCGAGATGTAGTAAAAGGCGACTAAGGTAAGTTGACCCACCGTGTGGTATCCGATTGAGTAGAATAGATCACCCTCTTTAGGGTTAAGTAAAATACGACTAAGGTAAATTGACGTCAGGCAGGCGGCCGGTTGTCAAATACATAGCCAAATCATCTAACAACATGTTTGTAACATGTTGTGCCGATCCCACTAGATCACTTTTCAGATTTCACCCCACTCAGATTTTATCAATGTTAATTTTTGTTATAGAATGCAAACACTGAGAACCTCTGGGAAGCCCAGCGTGGTGGTATTAAACAAATAATAATAAACAGTCCCATTTTTTCTAGTATTCTATACCTGAGAGCCACAAAATGCGTGTACCTAGACATATTTTTATAGCTCTAAAAACGTTGGACTATGGTAGTCACGTTATCTATACTAAAAAACTATTAAAGGTGGCTCCTAATTGAGATAGTATCGATAGACTAAAACGTGTACAGATGTTCACAAAAAACTGTATAAAAATATTAAAAAGTCGTCTGGCATGGAAACTCAATAAATAGACATTTGTTCAGAATTAGACATCCATCGTTCACAATAGAATAAAACCATAATCTCCAGAGCTCGCATTAATAATGGTCAAATTTATTATTATAACGGAAAAGTACGCAAAAAAAAAATTTAACTGTTTCAATATCAAACCCACGCCCATCAGTGATTTTCGACAATATCTATTTTAACACTAACAATATAAAACGAGCCCAGAAGGTCTTCTAACATCGTAACCATCTTCATTTTCTCATTATTAAACTTTGATTCACTATTCGCTTTCAGCTTGACTTTACTAATCGACTCAAAAATACACTTTAACTAGAAATCACAGTAACGACGACAATCGACAGATTCTCGACAGAATCTAAACCGAATCTCCCTAATTACGTCAAGTTTCACTATTTAAAGCATGGATGCACAGACCGCGGCCCGCCAGTCGAATACTGGTGGCCCGCCGACAGCAAAAATAATACTCTCGTACATTCCGAAATATCGAATTCTATTCCAAGACAAAATATGTTCGAAAAGTAATTTGAATCTCGCGCGCGCGCTATTTGGATCTAGCGCCCAAAAATGCTAAGTCAAGTAACATCGCTTGCCGCCTTTATATAAAGTTCAAAATAGTAGAGAAATCAACAATTTCTATCGCGGTGTGAGCAAGCGAGATAGCAATAGTCACGAAGTCCTGATTGCTCGCGTCAGTTCGGTTTTAATTTGAGTGAAGTGTCAACAGAAAGAAATAAGCTCGAAAATACAAAGCGAAGTATAAGTGATTGAGAATAAGTGCAGTTTAATAGTGTTTTGGGTAGGCAATAGTTCTAGAGTAGATTTTAACTCTACTGGCCGGTGTCATATATTTTGATCCACATTCAACGTAGATTTCCTGTTGCAGTGTTAACCCGTCAAGTGCCGTGTATAATTTTGTTGTGAAATCGTAAGTAGAACTCTGTCATTAATAAGTGTGGTGACGCCAAGATGGGTAGATTTTTTACTGGTCTTGACAAATGAGTTATTTATTGACTTCCACATGTACCACCTGGGGCGCTAATTTGTTTCGCAGATACTTTGTCTTTTCCGGGTAAGTTGTTCCCACGTCTGCGTCCCACATTTGGTGCCTTTGTTGCACAATTCCGCCCCCGCCTCCTTTACCCTTTTCTTCCCTTAGCGACCCTTACGAGGTTACGCATTCGCACCGCAATATTCCAACGCATCGCACACGTATCCTCGCTCGCTGTGCTAGATGTAACGCGCCCGCACCTTTATATTACCTAATTTATACTGTCCGCATTCCTTCCCTTCCTTCGTCGTGTTATACTGTGGGGCTGACCGCAACAACATCCTGAAGCCTGAAGAGACATCAGCAGTCTTCAGAACGGTAAGTGGAGCTTTAATATTAACCACTTGTCGAGATTAGTAGAATCCAGAACCCACAGCGCCGCCACGCATTATTTAATTACGATTACGATCCCGCTGGACTGTGGCTATTTACACGCCACGCCACAACTAAGTGTTTCCCTACCTATTTAATCATATTTAATCCAATTTAGCTTTAATATTGGCCAAATATTAAAATAAAACAAATAAATTACTATTTTTATCAGAATTTCTTTAACTGTTTAATTACTTCATTATTTCAGATATAAAATCTGTATAAAAATCTTAAAATTTCTGAGGAATAATATTCAACCAATTATTTTTGATAATTTAAAAAAGGATGGGTAATTTAATTAGGTACTGTAATTGTTTTTAGGTGCTTTGTTAGAACGCAACATGGAGAAGCCAGGACCTAGTAAAAAACGTAAGGTTAAAGATGAAAATCGGCAGTTTCAAGAAATTTGGATTGAGAAATACTTTTTTGTATGGTCGCATAACAAAGTCGTTTGTTTAATTTGCAAGAATTCTGTTGCGATTGCAAAGGAATATAATGTAAAAAGGCACTATGAAACGCAGCATCCTTCTTTTACCAAGTTTACAGGCGAATTAAGAAAGCAAAAAATGTTGTCTTTAAAACGGGAGCTTATTGGTCAGCAAGCTATGTTTACAAAACCCATTCAAGATTCAGAAACAGCTACAGAAGTTAGTTATGAAATTTCTCGAATGATAGCAAAGCGAAGTCGCCCCTTCAATGATGGCGATTTTGTAAAAGAATGCATAGAAATTGCCGTTAAGAAAATGTGTCCAGAAGCAGCAAAAAAGTTTGAGAAAATTCAACTGAATCGTATGACTGTCCAAAGACGAATTATGTCTTTGTCAGGTAATATTGCGGAACATTTAATTGAAAAAACTAAGACCATTGAATTTTTTTCATTAGCTCTCGACGAATCCACTGATATTAGTTCCACAGCTCAACTTCTCATATTCATACGAGGTGTTACTCAAGATTTTGAAGTCTTAGAAGAGTTATTAGGAATGTGTTCATTGAAAGGTCAAACCAAAGGAGTTGATATACTCAATGTACTTTTGGATGAGTGTTCAAAAACTGATTTGGACTTATCAAAATTATCGGGAGTTGCGACTGACGGTGCTCCTTCGATGATCGGTGTTAATTCCGGGTTAGTTACTTTGCTGAAAAAGCATCTGCAAGTAAAAAACATAAACGCTGAAGATCTCATGCAGATTCACTGCATTATACACCAGGAAGCCCTCTGTTCTAAAAAAATTGAATTTCAAAATGTCATGAAAGTGGTAGTTTCGACTGTAAATTTCATAAAATCTCGAGGACTCAACCACAGACAATTCAAACAATTCCTTGATGACATCGAAAGCGAATACGGAGATTTACTGTATTATACAGAAGTAAGGTGGCTAAGTCGTGGATTGACACTGGAACGATTTCTAAATTTAATAGAAGAAATTGGAATATTTCTGGCGGAAAAGCAAAGGGATGTCCCGGAACTTAAAAATCCTGATTGGTTGTGTGATTTGGCTTTTTTAGTTGACATTACAAATCATTTGAATGTCTTGAACACACGGCTTCAAGGTAAAAATCAACTGATATCCCAGCTCTACGCTCATGTATCATCCTTTCAATGCAAGCTGACACTTTTCAAATCACAATTGAATTCTGGAAATTACAATCATTTTCCGAATTATAAGAAAATGGCAGAAAAATTTAACAAAACTGCGCTTAATTTCAGTTATGTAGAAAAGCTAGATATATTGATTCAATCTTTTCAAGACAGATTTTCGGAGTTTAAAAAAGTGAAACCTCTGTTGGACATATTCAGCAATCCTTTCACGATTTCAGTTGAGAATGCTCCAGAGTCAATGCAGTTAGAAATTATCGACATTCAAAACGACCAAGATTTACGCAACAAATTCAACGAAGGAGACTTGCTGAACTTTTACCGTTGCATTGATAAAAATATGTACGAAGAGTTGCGCATAAACGCTCTGAAATGTGCCAGCTTGTTTGGTTCTACCTATATATGTGAACAAACTTTTTCAATACTCAATAATAATAAAACAAAAAATCGAAACCGCCTTGCAAATGAAAGTTTGGAAGCAGTTTTACGTGTTGCTACAAGTAAATTTACGCCAAACATAAAAAAGATTGTAAGCACTATGCAGTGCCACGCTTCCAATTAATTCTTTTTCAATTTTAATAAATTATTATCAATTCTTTATTGTCTTTAATTACCTATACTTCTGGCGGCCGGCCCGCCCAGTTCATGATTTGCCCGAGTGGCCCCTAGTCTTAATAAGTCTGTGCAACCATGATTTAAAGCAATCCCCATTCACATGAAAAGTCGTAGGGACTTTTCTCGCTATTGATCACTCAAGAACCTCACTTCCGGTATTAACCACAACACAGACTGTCCTTTGACTATTTCCTATTCCAACATTTTCCAACAAATAGTTTATTTCAAAATCACCCTATATAATTTTTATTCATACTATGTAAAATAAGTGGGAACAATGGGTTTCTTGCGCTTGCGTCTTACCTACCCGCATGTTGTCATTATTTTTACTTAAGAGATCGAATATTTTTACTTAAGTCGAAAAGTGTAACTACCTTATTGTTTTTAAACTTTTTTTGTTAGTTCTTTGATTATATATATTATACAAATGTATACGAAGAATAACAAATTATAAATGTACCATATATATTATGTATATTATGTCGACGGCTCTGGCGTACGGAAAAACTCTGAGAAGTTTATGTTTACGCTAACATGATGTAAACTGTAACTTTTGTATATTCTGATGAAATAAATAAATAAATAAAATAAATAAATTTTTAGTGTCTGTTACAAATATCAAATTAAAACCGGTTTTGAAGTTTTTAAAATACTTCATACCCCAAAATATGGAACATAAATTAATACAGAATGGCAACCCTATGTAAAGTAACAGGGGAGGCAGTTCCCACTGGTTTGCGTCTCGCTTATAAATGCTATTTTAACGCGGAAAAAAAGATTAATTAACTAATTGAGCTGCCCGACATACCGGCGGCACAGCTTTCATTTTCCAACTACGCAAAAGCTACTTGCGATTGTGTCTGGGTTAATGACACTTGTCACTCGAACATTATAGATATACCCTCGAGTCGAGTTATTTTTTTGGTTTATGACTTTTGAGATGCTAAATGCGTGCAGATAAATTTGCTATTACTGTTAAAAACGTGTAGGTGATTGCTTGTTTAGTATTCCTAAACAAAGTATTTTTTATTGCTATTATACAAAATGACGAATAGTCTTCTTATTAGATTTTTTTTATCTTAATCTTTATTTGCATATTAAGTCAGTTATCAAACGTATATAGATGTAAACGTCATCATAAGATAGTCCAATTGATTTTAAATGCATAAATTGATTATTGTTATTTTCTCCCAAATTTGTTTACAAAGTTTTTTTATTATTCTCAAATGTTATCATATAAATAGTCAAAGGCAAGCATCCTTTTCCTTTTTTTATGTAAACTGGACTTTTTCAAGATAAGAATATACATGCGTTTTAAAGCAAACTTACTACCGCCGTTTATTATTCTATATGGACATCTTTTACTGCATAGGCCTTCCTTTTTGGAGTGAAAGGTCGGAAACTAGAACCAACACGATGTTCTAATGCGAATTGCAAATTTGTTACGCCTAGTTGAATTATAAAATTACATACGTTTTATCTATCATCAAAAATCTCAAGTAGTAGAAAATACTTAGATGCATCAACCTCATATACATAAACAGAACAATTCGCCTTTTTGTTTCATCTGAATTACGCAACACAGTGGAAAACCAATGGAAATATCTGAAAGGGATCATGCTCTTTATTTATATTTTATCGAGTTTGTATTTTACTTGTTCGGTACAAAATAAATCTTTTCTCTCATATGTTTAAAATTGTTCGAGTAAAAGAATATTTCATAATAGAACATGCTTCGGTTATTTTTCTCATTACTTTAGACCATGTTTAATTAAGCCCAAATTTAATCAGCGCATTATCCGTAAGGCAACGAAATCCAACATCGTATCTGAAACAATATGGCTCGAATGTTTAATTAGCGCATTGCAGGCTGTGGTGGGGGTACGGGGGTGCTCAGGGGCGGAGGGGGGAGGTGTTATTCATTAAAATGTTTGCGGAAACTCGTTTAGCGCCGCAGCGGTGGGCGCGCCGCCCGCCTTGCAGGGTTGTCTTTTAGTTGTCCTTAATTACTTTTCTTCAACCACATAGCGTTTTCAAATCAAATTTAAATATATATTTTTTTTATTTTACATAAATTTTACTGCAAATTAAGTTAACTATCTTATCTTGGCATTTCTTCAATGTAAATCTTTGGCACTACAATGAAGTTTTTCAATGTAGTAGTAATTTTCACTGGGTTCATTTTTATCTTAAAAATTCAGCTGGAACTGGCTCTTTTAACAGATAATATCATACAATTGAAGTTGAAATAGACAATTACGGTGTTAACGATATTGATATATAAATCATTATCAAATTTCAAGTTTAACTACGCCTATTTATTTCGATTCGATTCATCTTAACATTAAAAAAAACCATTACCCAAAGTAGAAGTTATTTTAACCAGTAGCTATTGCTTCATCTATAAAAGTTGGTAAAAATTAGTCACTCTAAACGAGGCCCTATCGCCAATCAAGGAGATTACCAAGATTTTAAAATGTATACATTCATCGGTTCTGTTAATTACGCTTCCAACCATCACAGCTTCATGATGTTTTGTAACCATTACATTACACTGTAAGAACGGCCGCACAAAGTAATACAACCTACCTTACAATTCCAACTATTTATTTCTCACAATATTAACACGTTACAATTTACTTTCGTCTTCACTGTAACACTTTACAAAACGTACTGTCCCCCTGGTACCGTCCCTTTTAAAATCTATAATATTAGTCAAATTATTTCTATTTAGTTTATTTAACAAATATGCAATTATAAATTAAAACGTTTGTCCTAAAAATTGTTCTTAAATTATTGAACCTTATAACACTAACCCGTTTCCTCATTTGTAATGTGATTTTTTTTGAAGCATATATACAGGGTGGTTACCGATCACACATTACTTTTAGTTTCAGACATCAGTTTTAGTTACCTACACATCTCAGCACCGTACATAAAATAAAAACAGTTAAAGAGATCAGAGACCGTACCCTATTAAGACACATAAAATGAAAAATAACCTTGACCCACAAACTAAATAGTACTGGTGCGAGGGAGAGAAAACAAAAATGTTATTGTTTACTCCTGTTTTTTGAACAAGCGCGCAGCTCCAAATCAATCAACCATTACTAGCAAAGCCATTTCTCAATAAAATTATACTTTGTTAATGTTGATTCAAAGTTGCCCGGACAATGTTAATATACGAATTGCCTTGTAATTGGTCATAGATAATCATCAAATTCAAAAATTCAAATTCAAAATATTATTTATTCAAGTAAACTTTCTAAACAAGGGCTTTTGAATCGTCAACATCTACTGCTGGTTCGGAAAGCTGTGCCTACCGAGAAGAACCAGCAAGAAACTCGGCGGTTGCTCTTTTCAACGAGCAATTCTTATTACTAGTTATGCATAGTTATTAATGTCTTGCACAGGTTCGAAGAGTAGCTCTATCCACGCGTTATTATCATCTAGGTAATCAGTAGTATAGCTCAGTAGGCTTTCTGTATTAGCCTTTTTTAATAGTGATTTTAAACTGCTGTAATGCTAAAGTTAAAGTAGATTGCGGAATTTTATTAAAGAATTTTATACCTAACCCCACAAACGACTTATGTACTATTGCAAGGCGCAAACCAAGAACCGCAAGCTTATGTCGGTTTCTATTCATCTATTATATACATCGCCAATCGCCATCACCATCGAGACTGCTTGTGTCAGGTGTATGAACCTTAACGTCTAAAATTTCTACCTTAAAGTAAACTCAAAAAATTATACGTTATTAGGCTATTCAATCCTATAATAATGTGAAATTTAATAAGTTACAAGTAATATCCTCGAATGACCAAATTGTCACCCCTGCAACAAGGGTGAGGGGTGCGGGCAGTAACATTCATTTGCTCTTCGTAATCGCAGCTTCCGTTATCTGCAACCCACTTAACGAACTCGTTTGTTTCGTTCCTTTGACAATTATATTTTGCTGACTCTACATAATTAGGAACGCGCCTCGAAGCGGAATGTTTTCACATAGTTGCTTAAGATACACTAGTGTACTATGCAAAATATTTTTAGGTAAAACTTATTTGATTTGAGGGTAGCTAGCATTTTCGGGTTTTGTAAAGTTAAGTAAAATCACTACAGTATTACAATAATAAAGATAGTGAGTTATATTTCATTAAACTGATTTTAGAAGGACATTATTCAAATTAAAGTAATGCTAGAAATATTTTGATATAATCCAAATCGACAAAATCGATTTTGTTGTGGAGCTTATCTTCTGATGATACTTCGGTTGCGGGCTGAAACGATCATGAAATTGTCGTAGTGAATGTGTGTAGTGTTTTATTGGTAGTGATGTTTTGCAGTACGTTCTAACTAATCCTGCATTTATGAGAACGGTTTTTCCTTCCTACACTTAGCATTACATAGATTGTCTTAACCAACGCGGATTATAGCAAAATAATTTTATCAATACTTTTGTGCTATGGAATTCCGCAAAACAACGCTTACTTCTATAAAAATAATCAGAAAATAGCAGAAAATTATTTTATTACTATACTTACAGAAACGCGTATAATGATGAGTATAAAATATTTTTGGTTGTTTTCTACTTCAACGCGTTTGACAAACGTTGATTTGTATGTCATATGAATCCTATGAGGAAAAGTTACGTGAACAGATTCATAAGATGACAGTACTACTGTTCTATTTCTATTGTCCTCAAAATGTGTGCAAATTTTCAAATCAAGCAGACATCTTAATATATTTGTTCATTAGTAGTAACTTTCATTTGTAATTAAGTAAGCAATGAATGTTACTATGCCCATTGCTGGGCAAAGGCCTGCTTTCTCCGTTTTAAGACAAAAGGATTGGAGCCAAAACCTACCACGCTTTTTTTTTTTTTTTTTTTTTATGTCAGGAAAACCCGTTATGGGTCATCACCGCCCGACGGGGACGAGCGGTGGGTATGTCGGACTCGCACCGACTAAAAACCTGACAGTGCTCCTCCACGCTGCTAGTGGCGGGGATAGGGTACCGTTGGACACATTACCCCTATCTCCGCCAGCAGCAGCTCTGTACCCCGGAGAGCGCCACCTCCGGGTCGGGGCCTCTCTAAGCAGTGGCCCCTCCCTCCGCTAATCGATGCATCGGGAGCACCAGATGCATCGACCGCCTCGGGGACCTAACTCCAGCGAGCGTCCGATTAACCCCGTTCGGAACGCTCGGAGGTCCCCGTTAGGGCGGCATGCGACGGACTTCGGCGAGTCGCCTGCGCCCCGCTCGCCTGCGGCGGATCGGATCCAAAGACTCGACTTCCCGGATCCGTCCCGCCGCCTCCTTCCGCAAGATAACATCCTCGCAGAAGGAGGCCATCGCTGCCCACGATGCCTCCCTGTCCACTATGGCACGAACCACAGTGGGCAGGGAGAGATCGTGCCCCACCTCTGCCACGAGCTTCGCCCGCTGAACCGCCCAAGCAGGGCAGTCCGCGAGGGTGTGCAGCGCCGTATCAAACTCAGCGCCGCACTCGTGGCACACACCAGACGCTTCGCACTGGGCCACCCTCCACAGATACCCTCCGAAACAACCATGTCCGGAAAGTACCTGTGTCAGGCGGAAGGTGAGGACCCCATGCCTCCTGGCGACCCAGCCCTGGAGAATGGGCTGGATGGCTGAAATTGTCCAGAATCCTGCGCTGGGCGATTCCAGCCGCCGCCTCCATTGGCGGAGGAGCTCCAACTGAGCTGCTCTCCGCCAATCTACCTCTACCGCCGCAGAGTTTCCCCCCGATGAACGGGCTTCAACTTTGCGGCGGTAGGCCTGAGCAAGTACCTTGGCCTCTAGATCCCACGGAGGAGATCCAGCCAAGGCGCAGGCCGCCTCGCCAGAGATGGTCCGGTAGCCCCGCACTAGCCTGATCGCCACAATCTTCTGCGCCCCGCGCAACAGGGGCAGGGACTTGGCGGTCAGCCGCTCCGCCCATACGGGAGCGCCGTACAGGGCCATTGACCGGACCACTCCGGCATAAAGGCGCCGGCAGCCTGCATTTGGCCCTCCCACATTCGGGAGGAGCCTGCTCAGTGCTCCGGCGGTCGCCTTTAATCTCGGGGCGAGCCGCCGAAAGTGGGCCTCGAACGTCCATCGGCTGTCGAGAATTAATCCCAGGTACCGTAGAGTACCTGAGATTCCAACGGACGTCCCGCCCACCATCAACCGGGAGCCCGCTGGGGGCGCCATCCGAGGCCTGTGGAAACAAATGGCCTCGGATTTCTCAAAAAAAAAAAAAAAACCTACCACGCTGCTTCAATGCGGATTGATCGGTAATACACATATCTTCAGAATTCTCTAGAGATAATGCAGGTTTCCTCATGATGTTTTCCTTCCCCGAAAAGCATGCGATAATTTGCAGATATCAATTAGACGAATAACTTTAAACATCACACGCTTTTCGGTAAAAGAAAACATCGTGAGAGAACCTGCATAGTAGGTCTTAGCTCCAATCCTTCTATCCAAAAACGAAAAGAGGCTTATGCCCAGCAGTGGGATAGTAAAAGGCCGTCACTTTAACTTTCTTTACAATAATAATAATAAAGCCTCGACCAACATCTTCAGAGATGATCTTCTTCATCTTCTGAAGATGTTGGTACTTAATAGTTGGATCAAGAGTCGGATGTAGAAGGCAGTATTGCTTGAGACGGCACGTATTGTGAGGAAGTTCCTCACTCTGGAGCCCTAACTGCCGGTAGCTAGGGATATTGTCCCGCTTCCGGCAGACGACAATTTTTTATATTTTTAAATGTTATATTTTTTATAATTAGAAATATTTGAAAATGTAAGGAGTTGGGTTTTAGAAAAATAAAAGACATTAATAATATAATGAGTACATTTTAATAGTTTAGTTAATTTGAATAAATAGTACATATTTGAGTTCCTTTAATAAATATAACGAAGATATTATTGTACCATTTTTCACCTCGATGACGACTATAAGTCAAGGAAAAAAAGATAATAAGGTTTTTGTGGTGATGATACAATGTATTCATGTCCTTAAACTACTAAGTAACAAAATAACTTACCAGATGTCAAAAAATAATAAAAAATATATTTTTCTATAGTCCATAAATCTAAAACTAACAGCCCTAAAACGTTTAATTTCAACGTCATTTTACAAATAAAAAAAACACTGCCATGAAATAAAAACAGAGGCTTTCAATATTTCATTAACAGTTTCAGCGTGAAATTAACCGCATTTATACAAAATTTATATTTACAGATACGCCATAACTCAATCTACACCTATTTTAAATACAACCCCTAACGGAGCGATACGATTGGCAGAGCCCTCCATCCCCCAGGGCTTTCGGCCAATCATACACCCCTATCAAATCGCCGAGGGGTGGAGCTAGGGTAGTTTATACCAGAATAATTTCTCTTATCCAAACAGTGTAGTTCCGTAGAGCTTCGTAGCGGTACTTTCTTGAACTGGAGTTTTGTGTTTAACATTTGAGCTTCAAACTTTACGTGTAATATCTTATTGAAATCAAAATAAAAATGATTGAACGGAACGTTAAAAACATGAAACAGAATAAATAATTTTTAAAGTTGTACATAGTTTTGTGGTATATTAATGAATAGAAATTATTTTTAAATAATATATTTAAATTTGTTAATTAAAATTTACGGAATATGGCTGGACCATATTTGTCTCCATTACCGGGAGATCTTTTGACGGAATACATGTTCGGTAGACGAAGACAAAGAAGAAATAGGACAACATTTACCCCACAACAGTTGAGTGAGCTCGAATCGCTGTTTCAGAAAACCCATTACCCTGACGTGTTTTTAAGAGAAGAAGTCGCTTTAAGAATCAGCCTGTCAGAAGCAAGGGTGCAGGTACACTCTACGATTATATTTTTTATATGATATGATTATTTTATTAATTTGTAGAACTCATTTTGGTTACTGCTATCTGTTCTGTTTAAAGTCAATGGAATTTTCTTGAAAGTCAATAGATATGAGACATTATAGCTGTTTTGAATATAACAGCAGGTATATATATATATATATATATATATATATACATATATACATATATATATAGATATCAGATCATTTGGACTTAACATAAATAATAGTTGATGAAGACTTGATTCTGGTATGTTATTTTCTTAAGGGTTATTATTAAGGTTTATATGTTCAACGGTAATTCCCATTAATATAATGTCTTATTTTCAAATTTAATGCCGCATTTAATGTTGTAATAGATTTAATACTAAAATAACTTCGCTCTCCCACTCGCTCATAAACTTGATTACTAAGATTTAGACTTACTTCAAAGTATGCGTTGTTATAGCTAGTCTCCGACCCCATACAAGACGGTAATAACTAAATGTAACTAATAATAAGAATAATGTTTTGAACAAAGCAACCACCGAGTTTCTTGCTGGCTCTTCTCGGTAGGAACAGCTTTCCGAACCAGCAGTAGAGTTGACGATTCAAAGCCGTCCCGCCCGGTGACGCTGTAAAAGCCGTTAATAGCATGCAGTTATTTCGAAAAAAAACGATTCAAAAGCATTTGTTTACAAGTTTACTTGAATAAAGAATATTTTGAATTTTAAATTTGAATTTGTAAAAAAGCTTTCACTCTTTAAAGTTAAAGTTAAAAGTTTAAAGTTGAACATAATTTATTACAAGTATAAATGCTTCTTTGCCGGTGGTTTGTCTCAGTTAGAGCAACATTCTGAACTAGTGGTAGCTTCATTAATTATATTGATCATAGGCGATTCAAAAGTGTTTATTTGTAAAAGTGCCAAAGGCTTATTTGAATAAAGATTATTGTAATTTGATTTGATTTATTGTATATTTGACAAGTTTATAATTATTATTATTCCATTCGATACTAATTTACATACGTTACTATAAAGTTAGAGAGCTGTGATAGCCCAGAGGTGAGACTGTGCGACTCTTTCGAGGGGAAGACGAGTTCAAACCCGGGCAGGCACCAATGAGTTTTTCTACCAAAACTCATGTGTCTAATTTATAATTGCAATTTATCACACGCTTTTCGGTGAAGGAAAACATCGTGAGGAAACCTGTATATCTCTAGAGAATTCTGGAGATATGTATAACCTACCAATCCGCGTTGAAGCAGCTTATCTCCAACCCTTCTCTCCAGAAACGGAGAGAGGAGGCCTATTCCCAGCAGTGGGCGAAACGATTGTTGAGTTTGTGATAGTGAACGTGTTGCGTGTTGTGGTGCCGGTGGTGTCTTGTGCATGTGTTTTTAGGAATCTTGCATGTATCGAGTATTAAAACGATAGTCCACTCTACTTTTAGCATTATTTATATTTTCCATTTATTTTATCGCGGATTACAGCAAAATGATTTTAATACTTTTTTTTTAAAACTTTAACTTAATATTATAACGTAGGTCATAAATTTTTATCTATTATATATATATTAATTTTTGTTACATTGCAAAAGTAAAAAGGCGTTAATGTAAATTGTAATAATTGCTGTTTATTCCTTAGTAAATACCAAATTTTTCCGAAACTTTTTATGCATGTCATATGCATTGCCTTTTGCCTTTTCTTTTAAATACCGTTATTAAATATTCTCGTAAGTTATTGAGTTTAAAACACACAGTCAAATTATTCTTGTTTTAAGATTTATATTAAATTTATGTATTTACATTGTGTTATGGTGATTTATATTTAAACAAAATTCAATTGTTGCATTATTAAGTTTAATACGATTTCTACTACACTTTATATTATAATTATACTTTTATTAAATGGCCACAATCATTTGCTCGGTGATTCTTTAAATAAAATATAAGCATATAAATAATTATGGATATATAAAAGAATAATTCACTTGACATGTGACTTTTCAATTTAATCATCCTACCGCTGAACTATTGATAATAAATGAGACACATACACGGTCGTCCGTCCCCAAAGTAAGTAAATTCTTGTTAATACTCGTGTTATGGTAAATATACTACTTATATAATTTTGAATACATACCTAGGCGACTCAGCGACACCGCGGCCCGTGGAGTTAAAGGCAGAGTCACTACCCACAGCGCCAACGGGCCAGTCGAAATGATAATTAGTGTTAAGGGATTATTTTCACTAATCTACCTAAATGACAATCAAGCAGATAGAAAACGGTAAATTGTATCATCACACCTGCATATATATATATATATAGCATTAAATGATTTAAAAAAAATTACAAACCCTAATTGCCAAGTTTTTTGCCAGTTTTTTCATTTTAACATTTTAGCATTGTTACATCTTGAAAGGGTCGCAGGTTAGCCCTTCATAGGTGATTAAGACTGCGATGTAAAAGTCCTTTGTTTATATTTTTCGAAACCGGTATACTGAATCCTGAATGCATGAATCCTTAAGCAATTAATATAGACGTCGTTCGGTCGTTACTTATCGCCAAACTCTCGAAAGCGTATTGACCAGTCAGAGTCACGCCGTAAGCCCTCCACTACACCTCGCCGTAAGTCGTGGTCCGGCCTCACAAGAGCCCATCGTACATTTGAAGCCATAGTTAGTGATAATTTATTTTTAAAATGTATTTAAATTTCTTATACAACATGATCACAGATAATACTTTGCTTAAAGGTATGGTTTCAAAATCGACGTGCAAAATGGCGTAAACAAGCTCGTCTGCAGCTTCTTCAGGATGCTTGGAGAATGCGGTGCCTCGGGCTTGGCACTCCGCCTCTCGGACTTCCTGGTGAGAATCTCATACACAGCATATCAGAATCTACTAAATTAATTGCTTCGTCCTCAATATTAAAGTATATTCATGACTTTTTGTAAATTTGGAGTTTGTAAATCTTTTTGTTCGCGTTTCCAACGTATTCCAACAATTCCAACGTATAAAAGCTATTTATTATAACCGAGATAAATGTAATATCGAAAATTGTTTTATAGGTCACACGAAGCCTCCTGATTCATCACCAGAAGAAGGTGCATCACCGATTCCAAAGGAATCTCCGGATCCATCTCCAATTGAAAGCAATGGTGAACTAAAATCACCACATCCTGATCAGTACCATCATAACAGCAGTTTACAAGACAACATGCAAACAATGCCAAATCATGAGATCCCACCGCCTATGCCTTATGGAAATGAAGATGCCAGAATGTTGCAACAACCACCGTTCTCGTTTCCGCCGTTATTAATGACGTCACAAATTGATAACTCAGAAGTAGTGCCAACCGATCTCAGGGTTTTAACTTCAAAGAATCCATGCCACTGCGGCACTTCAGAAGAAATTGATGAGCCTCAAAACTTAGTGTATCGCAGACGAAACGATGAAGCCAGTGATAGTGAGAGTGATACCGAAATTGATCTCACTTCACATTCGAAGGACGATGATTTACGTGAATCGGAACGACTGGCTAAAAGAATAGCCACAAACATTTTTAGAAGTGACGCCGTTTTACACGATTTATTGCCTAACGACCTCAGTATGGGAGTTAAGAGTATTAGCGATAGAAATCTCAGCAGGAACAACGTAATTTAACTTTATCCTTAAACTTGTATGTACTGTTTCTAGTCAATATCATAAATGTATAGATTTGTAGATATGTTTATTTTTACATAAGTATTGTTTCGGTATAGTCTGCTGTTGTAGATAGCATAATGTAAACCAAATATATAATTTTTTAGATCACCTTTATTTGTAGGAGTAGGCTGAAAATGTAAACATTTTGAGACGGAATAATAAACCAAAGTTAGATTTTAGTTTTATTTGACCACTAGAATGAACGTAGTAACTTGTTGTCAGAGTGTTACAGATTAACAATAAATACGTATCATGGACAAAAATTTTCATTTAAAAATATTTTCACTGCAAAGAATATTGCTGTGTTATTATATATCGCCTCGTAGTAATGATTTTCACAATAAAAAATTACTTTCGTCGTGTCTTGATTTTCTATTTTTTCCAAATAAATAAATATTCAAAATTGCACATAAATACTGAAAGTTTATAATTTATTATTAATAATTACACAATATTCAAATTCATAATAATGTTCAAATCCTTACAAAAATTAGTTTTTGATTTAGATACTTGAGTTAATTTAAGAATTTACTCGACTCAATGCATCAGTTCGTCCAATGCGACTTAATTTAAAATACCTTACAATGGTAAGCGTACTAAACAGTTTTCTTAAAATATGAGATCTCTCGCAGAGCCTTTGGATACTAACGTTATCAATATGTATTAATTTAACTAAATATATAATAGTCATTTTGGTATTATATGTATATTGATTAATCTGGAAAGTAAATAGTAATGAACCTATTAAAGATCACGTGACATCAATTTACGTGGCGCCCAACATGGGACCGAAAACTAAACACATATTCACATTCAAACGACTAATAAAATAACTTTTATATAATATACTGAATGTCAAATTCACTTGAAAGCTAGTGAAAAAAAACTACAATGTATTTAGTCTTTATAAAATACATCATACGAGTATTTTGTATATGTCTTTACATCTATACACGCATACAATTTTGTTAAAATTTATGCAAAAAGACAAGTTAATTATGAGTATAAGTATTTTACACCCTTACACTATTAACTGGTAGAGAGTCTATGGATTAGATTACAAATATTTTAATATACTACCATTTCACATTATAAGAAGAATATAATCAAAATCGATCCAATTATACTATTCTGATAATTTTAAATAGTAATATATAACGAATAATGTCTCTTATCAGATTGCTTATTAAGAAATAATGCCGATGTCGTTTTACTAGACTATTAAGATTATAATCTAAGAATGTTCGGCTTCATGTATTGTCACATTACAAATAGGATCTTTTTCATAGAGCTTCAGTCTTCAAAAATGCCTTTATTACTTTGGTTGAGTTGGTGAACAGGAAGACTGAGAAAAAGAACAATATAGTTAATAAATTAAAAAATTAAGAATAATTCATAAATAACTAATTAAAAATTAATAAATTATTTATAAATTTACACATACATATAACTACATCCGCAGTAGGCTCAGTGTCCGTGACATCGGAGAAAAGATCCAGGAAGTCTGTCTTGGTATGGTATGGTCATGTAGCACGTACGCCGCAAAGTTACGTCGGACAGAGTTGTCTCAGTTTAGTAATCTCTGGATCCAGACTACGCGGCCGTCCAAAAAACGTTGGCTTCAAATTGTGGATGCTGACATGAGAGCCAACAAACTAAACAGGTCGGACCTTGAAAATCGAGCAAAGTGGAGGCAACGGAGTAGGAAAGCGGACCCCGGCTCTTAGCCGAGATAACACTAAGACGAAGAAGAAGAAGACATACACAGAGAGACTCTTTAACATATTTCAGCACGTCATGTTTAAGATTAGTTTTATTTGATTGTTCTATTTTTGGTTATGTTTTTTAAATTTTTCCAAGCTAGATGGGGATGGCATACAGTACAATTTACATTATTTACAGTGTCACCCTCGCAAAATGATGGTGTCTTATATATGTTTGAATAGTTGTTTATAATAAATTAATTCATTGCCGAAACATTAATAAATATTTATTTGGCACTAGTAATACATAAACGCTACACGACATCGTTGCGCCCAAAGTACCTCAATGCCTGAAAACCAAGGTATTCTAAACATTGCGAGTTGCCACTGGTAACTTATGATTCCGTTGCTTGATGACAATTAAATAAATAAGTAGAACAAATAAAATTAGGAATGAAATCCATAGAAACACCAAAATTACCAATAGCGCAACGAGTTGCGAAGTTAATGTGCTAAAGTGAAGTAAGTAAAACCTAGTATTAGAATGGCGACCCCACAATGGATAACGCAGCATCGATAGATCTCCTACGAGATGGAATGACAACATCTTAAAGGTCGCAGAAAGCCAAAGAATTCAAGCGGAACAGCAGGCCTGCCATGAACTCTTATTGCGATTCAATTGAAGACGTAACCAACAAATACAATACACCCAGACTCGAAGTACCAACAAATTGTTTATAGAAAATTTTGGCTCTCGGCGGGAATCGAACCCGCGACCCGCGGTGCTGAAGGCAGGATCACTACCCACTGCGCCAACGGGCCAGTCAAATATGACTCTGGCACTGCTATATGACTGGATACTCCGAGCATAGCCCGCTTTCTTGTGAGTCCATAGTCAGCTGAACATCTATCAGTTGAAAACGAAGATTACATCTATCCTTTGAAAAAAAAGATTACATCTATCCGTTGAAAAAGAAGATTACATCTATCCGTTGAAAAAGAAGATTACATCTATCCGTTGAAAAAGAAGATTACATCTATCCTTTGAAAAAGTAGATTACATCTATCCGTTGAAAAAGAAGATTACATCCATCCGTCGAAAAAGAAGATTACATCCATCTGTTGACAACGAAGATTACATCTATCCGTTGACAACGAAGATTACATCTATCCGTTGAAAAAGAAGATTACATCTATCCGTTGAAAAAGAAGATTACATCTATCCGTTGAAAAAGAAGATTACATCTATCCGTTGAAAAAGAAGATTATATCTATCCGTTGAAAAAGAAGATTACATCTATCCGTTGAAAAAGAAGATTACATCTATCCGTTGAAAAAGAAGATTACATCTATCTGTTGAAAACGAAGATTACATCTATCTGTTGAAAACGAAGATTACATCTGTTTTGTAAAAATTGTCGCGCGGCCGACCGGATCAACGACCTTTGTACATTCTATGGCAGCTAGTCACGTACGCCAGTTAGTTACGTTTCGAATACTATAATGACAAGACGCGTACGCTTGTATAGGATTTTTATGGTAGAACGCACACGCGTAATTATGCGTTTTGGGGTGTGGTTTATTGACTTTGATATTGATATAAGTATTTAGTGACGCAGTCAATTAGTGAAGCGTTTCGATTACTATAAAGATAAGACGCGACCGCGACGCGGTTTGAGTACGCGTTAGGATTAATGTTCGCCGATATGGGACGATTCAATAACGTGTGACCTTACGAAGGTTGTTTGCACACCGGGTGTTATTTGTGTTATTTAACCGCGTTAGTGAAGTGTATACGCCGGGAGAAATAGACAGTACGTGTTCGTGGAAGATTGCTGAGGCGAGCCAACGAGTTCGGGAATCGGCCAAGTACATACAAGCGCACACACACACGTACACATACACACGCAGTTATTCATGAGGCCGGACCGTATATAGCTGACGGCCGCATAAGGTAGGTTGAGGCGCCGAGACGGCGGGCCCAGGTTTCGGAGGTTGCCTCATCCACCCGCACGTTTGTGCGGAACAACATCTATCCGTTGAAAAAAAAGATTACATCTATCGGTCGAAAAAGAAGATTACATCTATCCGTTGAAAAAGAAGATTACCTAAACACAGTGCAGATCGTGTTGAGCACACCACTGGGGCGAGAGTACATCTGCTCTGATACCGCGTGAGTCGAGCCTCGCCCGTAGCCGCTGCAGGCGGGCTTCAGCGGCTATAGCGCCGCTGTTGGGATCCGACCATAGACGCTCGGCCACTGCGGCCGCTCGCGGCCATATGCGGGTATCTGGAAATTTTAGTAAATATTATTATTATTATTATTATTTATCTTTATTGTATAAACAAAAGGCGGACTTATCCCTAAAAGGGATCTCTACCAGCCAACCTATGAGTAACAGAAAGAAAATGAAAAGAAAAAAAAAATTGATGATGGAAAAAAAAGGAAGGAAGAAAAATAAAAATAACGAAACTATACATAGATTAAAGTTGAAAAATAAATGAATAAAATAATAGATAATAGTGATTTTTTGAATTGATTAAAATGTAATTTAATATTGATAATAAGCTAAATTTAATTTAAATTACTTGAGACAAATATTTTTTAGTCTGTGACTTAAATGCTGATAGGGAAGGAGATTTGCGGATTGATACAGGTAAATCATTCCACAGCTTTACACCTTGAAAGCTAAATGATTTCGAGTAAGTCAGTGAGGAGCATTTAGGGAAGGCAAGATCTTAGCCGGCCACATCCAACATCCGACAAGAAGTTGAAACGTTCTTTAAGATATATTGAAATATTAATAGTAAATAATAGAAATACTTTTTGCATAAAAATTCAAATTCAAATTCAAAATATTCTATATTCAAATAAACTTGTAAGAAGCTTTTGAATTGTCAACTCTACTGCTAGTTCGGAAAGCTGTTCCTACCGAGAAGAATAAGTAAGAAACTCGGCGGTTGATCTTTTCAAAGTTTAATTCTTATTACTAGTTTAATGTCATTACTGTCTTGTACAGGGTCGAAGAGTAGCTATGTCCACACATTCTTATCGTCTAAGTAACAGTGATAAATACAATCTTACAAGTTTCGCTTCCCGCCGAGGACCAACATTTTGTTAAAAACACAAGTATGTATTTAAGTATGAGTATATTTAAGTAAAGTAAAGTTTTTTACTTCACTTTTATATTTAAGTATTTATTTAAAAATTTGCCTCATTTTAGGCGTTTAAGTATCCTCAATAATGCAATATGTATTTTTTCCCTATTCCTAAGAAAAACAAGAATTTTTCTATCTTATATATTAGCCCTTTTCGCATCCATAATAATTTCATTCATGCGAAAGTCGGTGTTACTGTCTGTCTATCTGTAAGTCTTTCACGACTAAGCCATGGGACAATTATTCATTAAATTAAGTACAATTCAGGCTTAAATGGGCTGAATTATAGAATAAAATAATATTTCTTCGGAAATTGACTGGTCCGTTGGGGCAGTGGGTCGCGGGTTCGATTCCCGCCGGGGGCCAACATTTTATATAAAACAATTTGTTCTTTCTTCGAGCCTGGGTGTATATTTGTATTAAAGTATGTATCTAAAATTATGTACGTAGTATATTTACCAGTTTTCCGTCACCCATGACACAAGTGTTAAGTTACTTACTTTGGGGTCGGACAACCGTGTGTGTAAATGTCCCACATATTTATATATTTATTTTTTATTTTAATGTGAAAAATCAATATAGTACACAATTGAGGGTAAGTATCGCGATTTAGTTATAATAAGTCAAATACTAACGTATTCCATGAGAGTCAACGTATTCGCTCCACGCAGCAACCTCTCCTCCTAGTACACTGGGATCTCGCGGCAATGTGTGCGCGTACATCCTCCTCCAGTTAGAGTATTTAGTCTTCCCCCAGAACCCGTGGTCCAAGTACCAGATGTCCTTTGGTACTGATACTACTTTGTAGCCAAGCCTTATTAGTTGAGTCAAAAGCGGACTGCTCAGAGGCTCCCATACTTCGATTATATATCTGAAAGACATTATGCAAATGCAAATTCTTTGTCATGATGCCTTTTAGAAGTACTTTCGAATCGTCAAATTATAATGAAGCTAGTAACTCTGGTTCCGACAGATTTCAGCAGTCACTTTTTTGCATATCAATATTAGTATAGTACTCAGAGGCTCAGAGAGAGAAATCGGCTAGTGCATAGCTTTTTGCAACTCGAATCCAAGCTTTCGTATCATTTACATAGTCTTCAATAAATTCCAATTCAAAATTCAAAATATAATCTATTCAAGTAAACTTGTAAAAAAGTGCTTTTGAATCTTCAACTCTACTGTTGGTTCGGTAAGCTGTTACCGAAAAGAGCGAGCAAGAAACTTGGCGGTTGCTCTTTTCAAAATAATACTTATAACTACAATAGTTACTCGTAGTCATTACTATCTTGTAAAGGTTCCAAGAGTAGCTTTATTCACGCTTTCTTATTATATAGAATTACTTAGAAGTAATCCTCAACAGTATCAGCCTCCTTTACCGTTTAAAAGTTTTTCAGTTTTTTTAACTACTGTAATAGTATAAGCTCTGTTAATAAGTGCATTTTTAAACTTGTAAAAGGCAAGTTGAAAATAGATTCTAAAATTATATAAAAACGTATACTGGAACCACAACCATTGAGAAATAAAATACTAACGTTTACCGTCAGATTTCTGTAAGACGACGAAATCATCGTTAAGCTATTTAAAAAAGAACTGCTATAAACATTTATACATCCATAAATACTGCTTTAAAACTTCTGCAAGGATAAATCTATTTTCTGCCCCGTTTCATCATTAATGTGTATCACAATTGTAAGATTTGATGGATTTTGGAATAAAATATGAGAAAAAATGCATAAAATAAAAGACGATATCGCGAAAAAATGGTATATTTGGAATTTGGAATGTCGTACAGTATGACTTTTGGGAAAAGAGAGTTTTGTGGGTGGATAGAGTAGGGACACTATCTAATCTAGTTCGGAGATATTTTAAATAACTATTTTAAATTAAATATCTATGAGAGGTAATAAAAGAATTGAAATGATAGGGAAATACATATAATAATGTAAAGTATAAATTTATTTTCCTTATCGGGTTCGAATGCTGAAGTTTCTTACACAATGTTATATTTATATTTTTTTTTCTTTGTATATGGAACATGTAATTTAACACGTCTTTTTTATGTAAGTATTTTCCTTTTTTATTTATTTCTCGAGAAGACTCAATTGGCTTGTTTTGTTTTGTTTCTCTTATAATTACGTACTTTGGACCTGACGTCCTAATAAAGTAAAGTAAAAAGGTAAAGTAAATGCCTGTTACTGTCCACTACTGGGCATAGGCCTAGTAGGGTTGGAGCTAAGACCTATCACGCTGCTCCAATGCGGATTGGTAGGACACACATATCCCCAAAATACTCTAAAGATATGCAGGTTTTCTCACAATGTTTTCCTTCACCGAAAAGCGTGTGATCAATTGCAATATATAATAAATAAATGTTCCTATCGTTACTTTAATAATGATACCTTTCTTTGTCCAGATAATTCTGTATCCTGTGAGGTTGAGTGAGCTCAGATGACCACAACATGACCTGTTGTTTGTCCTCTTGGCCGACAGCCAATAGTTCTTCGTCCCAAATATTAAGCGCCTGAGCGTGGAACTCGCCCCATAACTTAATAAAGCCATCCACTGTTGTGTCATAATTCTTGCTTTCCATATACGATAGTATCTCCTCTGACGAGTTCCAGCATCCCAAATAGACCTACAACATTAACATTACCCTCTATTATGCAATAAATATGTCTTTTTCCCTGTTCTCGAAAGAAAAGCTGATTTCTATCTTGTATCTTAGCCCATACACCGGGCTAAGATTTAAGCTTTAACTGTTCCAAATCTTAACATATTAGGGTAGTAGAAAAGCCGTGAAAACGTAGCAGACAGACAGACAGAGCTTAGCATTACGGAAGTGACCAAACCTGTATGGCATAAACCATTAAGAAGGTATCGAAAATCAAGGACCTGCAAGCCTACCATGAACTCTTATTGCGATTCAATTGAAGACGTAAACGACGATCGCGAACCGCTTTCTTTTTCGTACCATGATGTGTGAATTGCATTTGGGTCGTAATGTTTGAATAGGATAACTTTTTATGAACTATAGATAACTCTGTCACTTTTACTCACATGTTCTTAGGACGAATTCCGAACGCTCATTCGGCAACGATTTAAAGTGTGCCTCTTGAAGACGTCATGGTAAGAAAAAGCAAAACAATTTCGTTTACGTCTTCAATTGAGTCGCAATAAGAGTACATGGTAGGCCTGCTGGACTTACAGTATCAAGGTAAAACATCACTCATTATGCGACAGAGCATAATGAGTGATGTTTTACCTTGATACTGTAACTTGATACCTTGCTATCTTCAGATACTAATTACTCAAATTATAGAGTATCATACAATATAATAAGTTATATAATTCATTGAAACTAAACATTTTCTATTTTAAGTACATGTACCCTCTTTATTTATCTTTAAAAATTAAAATATACAGTAAAAAGCTCTTTTAAATACAATGATAAACAGCGACTGTAATTGTATGTTAATTTTAAACATTAAGACGATTATTATTGATTACACGCTCGAATTACTTTCGAATACTTTAACCAATATTCAGCAAAACAAAGTAGGAAGGTTAACCTTTATATTTTCATTAAGGTGTTGCTTCCTTAAGGCAGATAGAGTGCAAGGAAAAATAACCTATTTTGGCTTAGTATTTGTCAAAAAATCGGACCACTATACTGATACAAAAAAAAACATTGACAAGACATACTATATCGACTGCCCCCTACTTTACGGAATTTATGTGGTACGCTAGAGAAAGATGTTTTTCTTCGTGGAACGAGTACTTTGATGCGCGGTCCAGGGAGAAGGGAGGAGGGGGGCATTTGGTATAGAACGATGCAGACTCAGCCTTTAAAAGCTTGTTGGTTTGACAATAGTGCCCTTGGTCGTGGAAATCTTACTACGGCATTGAGACTTCGTGCCGGTCACATTCCAACAAATCAATTTGCATATATCATGAAAAAAGTTCCCACACCTTATTGCACCGTGTGCGGTACAATTGAAGATGTTTCCCATGTCCTGTTGGAATGTGTCCGAAATGAGAATGCCAGACGGGAGTTATTTATTAATGTTGATTGTGCCTTGTCTATACCTGATTTACTGACCCTTTTGGCTTACCCGCTAAGTAGAGGTGCAAAAATTATTTACAAGTTGTGTAATGCTTATTTTAGATGTAGAAAGTAAGCAGTACACAATTTGTGGTAACCTAGAATTCGTTATCCTTATGTTATTATTATTATAGTTTACGTAACAGAACGACATGGTCACATATGTTGATAAAGCTCTAAATAAAGAAAAAAAATCAGAAATACGAAGCCGATCGTCATCATCAGGCTAATGAACAAACAGTATTTACTATAAAAGTGATAGTCTGTTTTTCTGTTCTACCTGTCACGCTGTGATAACAAATCTGCTAGTAATACAGATGAAATTTGGTACAATTAAAGCTTCTATAATGTAACATGCATGATTAAAAAAATATTAGTTTTACCTTTGAAAATAGGCAGAAACAATACAGTACCTAATTGATAGTATTTTAATTGTCAATATGCCAAATCTTATCTATCAGCGATGATCGTTGATCATGTGTTTGTAATCGCCGATTATAAAAAGGAGCTATCTGGTATTATATATTCAAATTCAAATTCAAAATATTATTTATTCAAGTAAACTTGTAAACAAGTGCTTTTGAATCGTCAACTTTACTGCTGGTTCGGAAAGCTGTTCCTACCGAGAAGAGCTAGTAAGAAACTCGGCGGTTGCTCTTTTTAAAATATAAATCTTAGAACTAGTTACATTTATTTATTACTGTCTTGTACAGGGTAGAAGTGCACCTATATCCACACATCCTTATCATCTAAGTAATCTTCAACAGTATAGTAGGCTTTCTGTATCAGCCTCCTTTTAACAGTGGTTTTAAACTGCTGTAATGGCATGGCCAAAATTGATTTCGGAATTTTATTATAGAATCTTATACCCATACTCACAAACGATTTACGTACTTTTGCTAGGCGCAAAGCAGGAGTCGCAAGCTTATGTCGGTTCCTACTTTGTCTATTATATGTCTATTATACTATATAAATGCTTCACTCTATTGTTTCGCAAGGCATGAGAGTCTTGCTTTTTTGATGATGTATTAATAATAACTCGTAGAACTAAAATACTAACCTCGTCACCACCCATATGGAACAGAGCGGGTTGAGGTAGAGCTTCGGCTATATCTTTATACAGATCTCGCAGGATTCGGTACATAGCAGGGTTAGCTGGATTAAGCTGACCGCAAGGCGGTTGGATACATAGACCGCGCCACTGTTTCGCGTTCACACACACTGCCAAATCACCGTAACCGTATTCCTAGAAGAGATAAATAAATAAATATTACAAGCAATATAACAGAACTAACTACTTTGCTATAATCCGCACGGGTTAAGTGAATGCATGCAAAAGCCAATGTGTATGAAGCAGGCAAAATCTACGCACCTTATACATGCAGGACCAGTCACCACATGCACCCCAAGGCGCAATTCACCAGCAACAACGCACACAAAAGCAGCACACACACCCACCACCGAAGCATCATCAGGAGGATAGGCTCCACGACAAAAATCGTACTGATTACACGATTTTTGTCGTGGAGCCTATCCTCCTCATGATGCTTCGGTTTCGGGGCGAAACGATCGTCGAGATTGTGTTGGTGGGTGTGTGTGCTGCTTTTGTGTGCGTTGTTGCTGGTGAATTGCGCCTTGGGGTGCATGTGGTGGCTGGTCCTGCATGTATAAGGTGCGTAGATTTTGCCTGCTTCATACACATTGGCTTTTGCATGCATTCACTTAACCCGTGCGGATTATAGCAAAGTAGTTAGTTCTGTTATATTGTTTGTAATATGGAATTCCGCAAAGTAACGCCTGCTTCTATAAATCAAATAAATATTCGTATTCTTCAAATGATCGATCACCAATTTTTGAACAAGAAATTATCACGCCATCCGATAGATTTTTAATTACAATACTGTTTATACAGATGAATAAACTTAATCTTTTAAATACCAATGTTCAAATATTTTATACATTACTAGCTGAGCGGGCAAACATTGTTTTTCCTTATGAATTATTTCTAAGGAATTCCTTGTATGGATTACAAAAAATAAAAATAAAATGTTAAGGGTAGACAATTATCACTTAAGGGTATGAAAAACAAATAATAGCCGATTTTCAGACCTACTGAATATACAGACTACTTATGCACTTAAAATTTCTTAAAAATCGGTCAATTAAATTTAATTTTTGAGACAAGATAATCAGAGTCTACTTTATTGTGCAGTATTTTATATAGCAACAATTGATCCCGTTCTATCCTTCTATTATATGGAAGAGGAAGGCGAAATTATTTGAATGTCTATATTTAATATGCTTAACAAACAATTTATGGACTCTATTAATTAGATAGACATAAATTTCGTATTGAGAATTCCAAACAGTTGAAGCATATTCAAGTATGGATCTTGAAATGTATTGTATAAAAATATATAACTATAAGTATATAACTATGCTTGTGGTAGCGGTGATGAAGGTTTTGCGTTGTATCCTGTACGAAAACGTACAGTACTCTACATTAAGCATTACATATATTTTTATTTATTTCGGGGACTATAGCTAGTGATAGGGATTATTTTGTATTATGGAATATCCGCAAATGGTATGATCCAACTGGGCATACGCCTCCTCTCTTCTTTTTTATTGGGGAAAAGGGTTGGAGCTAAAAGCCTACTAAGCTGCTCCAATGCGGATTGATAGGTTACACATATCCCCAGATATGCTGGTTCCAAACGATGTTTTCCTTCGCTGAAAAGCGTGTGATAAATTGCAATTATAAATTAGACATATAAGTTTTTTAAAAGAAAAACTCATTGGTCCCTGCTCAGGGGTTGGAACCCGTGATCCCCTCGAAAGAGTCGCACGGTCTCACCGCTGGGCTATCAAGCTTTATCTCTGCAAAGTAACACCTAATTCCATTAATTATACTTACCTATTAAATATACTAACACTTACCTTCCCCCATTGCCAACCGTTGCCAGTGTGCGCTGGCGAGTCAATCTCTATGACTACTCGAACACCGCGCACTCGGGCATAATGTATCAATTCTCTTACATCCTCCGTTGAGTAAATCTCATATGCTGAATATGCACCGTATCTATGAATGCCATAAAGTTCAATTTAAAGGAAATCAAAAAGGCAAGTAGAAGCGAAAGTTAAAGGTAGGTAAGTAGTAAAGTAGGTAGAGGCAGAAACCTGAAGTTCATGAAAAGGTAAGTTTTCTAATGAACAATCTCACATATCGGTTCTATAAATATAAAAAATGAGCTTAATTGATATTTACTTATTTCTAAACAATTTGGGTAATCTGCCAATCCACTTTTGTAAAGCAGTATAGTTTAAAGCTCCAATCATACTTTAAATACAGGGAACGCTCAAGCATTCCTAGATACGAAAGTATTAATTTGCTATAATCTGCGACAAAATTTTACCGTGGATTATAGCTAAATAATAGTAGTATTAAGATCTCCGCAAAGTTATGTCTAATTCTATAAATTATTCCTAATATTTCTCTTGACGTTAAAAAGAGGTCCTTGTCGAGCACTAGAAAGTTGTCGTATTACTAGCTATAGCACGTGGCAATAAATAATGCACATCGAGGCTCAGAGAGCGAAATCCGCTAAATTCTGCTTCATAGAGCAATGTCTCTGTCGCACAGACTGACAAACCCGTGTGTGATAGTGACAGCGCTCTACGAAACCGAATTGGCCGGCTGTTTCGTTCTAAGTTTTCGATGTGCATTATTTATTGCCGGGTACTATACCTCAGTTATATCGGTAATGCTAAAATTTGGCCATGCTTATTTATTGCTATTTCTTATAAATAGTAGTTTATTTTAATTCATCGTATTGTATGGATCAGAATGTTAGCCAATGAAAAAGGCGGATGAAACAAGAGTGCATGCAAATGAGATGACAGTGTTAAGGTGGATGTGTGGTATTACAAGACTGAATAAAATACGAAACGAGTATATAAGAGGAAAGTTGTCTGAAAGTTGTTGTTGTTTTTGAAAGTCTGAAAATTGCGGCCATTATAGAAAGTACGAGAGGTGCAAGATTAAGATGGTATGGACATGTAATCAAGAGGGATGAAAATCATGTGACTAAACGTGTTAAATATAACTGTGGATGGATATGTGACTAGGGGGACGCTGAAATAGAGATGGATGGATTGTGTGAAGTATGGTATGCATATAAAAGGAGTAGCGCCAAGGTTGACGAATGACAGGATAGAATGGAAGCGTAAAACATGTTGTGCCGACTTCACTTAGAGTGGCATAAGAGTACAAAAAAATACAAAATACAAAAATACAAAAAATATTTATTTCATTTCAATAAATCGTTTCAAAAAATACAGATTGAAACCTTCTAGTAAGAATAGAAAATACTTGTGTCAGAAGGTCTCGCTTTTCCGTAACACAGGTAAATATATGATAATTATGAAAAGGTAACTAAATTTGTAGCGTAAAGTAACATAACAATATAGAATAGCTTTTAAATTACAGCGTATTTGTGTGTGTGGGTGTGGCGCGTGTGTGTGTGACTGCGTGTGTTCTGTGTGTATGTGGATATGTGCATGTTGTTGTGGACTGTGTATTAATAGTAGGAAAATGATTCATAGTTTATTTTAATAACGACTGATAGGAGAGAATGGAAGAAAAAATATGTGCCAATCCCAGTTTGATAAGGGCAGGAGAATGTTATTAGGTGATAATTTACCTAGTAAGCTGCGGCACACGTTTCGACTCTAGTGGAAAACTGTGAGAATCGGTAACGTGCCAATGGAATACGTTCATTTTGACCGTTGCCATTGCGTCGATTGTCCTTTTGATATCATCCAGGGCTATGAAGTTCCTTGAGGTATCCAGTAGTAAGCCCCTATATTTGTACACAGGTCTGTCCCATATCTTAGCTCCGACCACCATCCGCAAACCGCACGTGTACTGTTCATTAATTTCATGTTTGTCCGAAGATATCAGTTGGCTTAATGTTTCTAAAGCATGACGAGCCCCGTATACTGTTTCAGCTATTATGTGAACCACAGAGTTGGATTCTGTAATATATGAATGAGGAATAGCTAATGTTAGTTATATTCATAAAGACACATCGACTTATATTTCCTATATTTATACTACTTGTATCCGCGACTTCGTTCGCCTCAACTTAAGTGTAAAAATCAAATTCAATGGGTTTTGAGTACTATATTAATCCTGTTTCCCAAGAAAACTCGGATTATTTAAAACTATTTTGGTTGTTGGACCGGTATATAAATAGAAATTAAATATATGGGACATTTACACACTCGGTCGTCCAGCCCCAAAGTAAGTAACTTAATACTTGTGTTATGGGTGAGAGACAACTGGTAAATATATACATATATAGTTTTAAATACATACTTAAATACATATATACACCCAGACTCGAAGAACCAACAAATTCTAAATAGAAAATGTTAGTTCTCGGAGGGAATCGAATCCGCATTATTCGCGAATTATTGATTGAACTTAATCGTCAATTTCGGCCACATAGTACTGATAAAATACGTCAACACAATTCTACATAAACATGAGATAACCTTTGATCTCGATTCAACTTTCTGAGACGCTTTTAGAGTTTAACCACAATCGCCAAATACAACACAGTACACTCTCAGCATCGTAACAGAGGTATTATTACGTATTAGTTTTATGACGGTAGAAATAGCTTCTCGAATTACAACCAATTAAGTGGTGACAATAGAGGTGATAATAGTGATAGTCCAGCGGTGAGACCGTGCGATTCTTTCGAGGTGTTGACGAGTTCAAACCCCGGGCAGGTTTGAGTTTTTCTATTAAAACTAATGTGCCTAATTGATAATTGTAATTTATCACACGCTTCTTAGCTGGAGGAAAACATCTTGAGGAAACCTGCATATCTCTAGAGAATTCTGGGGATATGTGTAACCTACCAATCCTTCTCTCCAGAAACGGAGAGAGGAGGCCCCATGCCCAGCAGTGGGATTGTAACGGGCCGTTAATTTACATTACTTTACTGTGACTAAATACAGACAGGCTAATGTGTATTCACTACACCTAAGCGGACCTTCTTTGGGCACCTTTAGGGCATCGTAGAGCTTTTGCACTCTAATATTTCCATATTCGCATGTACTGCTAAGTAAGACAATGTTGGCAATACGAAAAAAAGTAAAGTAATTTATCGCGGATTATAGCAAAATTATTTTACTATTACTTTTGTACGAAAAAAAGTATTAAATCGAATCAAGGAAGAAATAAATATATTACAAGCTATTATATTTCTTTTCTTAAAACATTATTTCCATATTAATCTATTGCAAAGTAAAGATCTAGATCAAGAACAATCCTTTTTCCTACGCCTTCTTATAGTTTACGTCATTCAAAATGCATTCCGGATAACACCAGTTGAAATAATAGATTCAGTTCGCTAACAAACCTCTGTCTAGACAAGCAATTGTTAAATTTATCAATGACTGAAATTATTATTTTATCTTATAAACAACAAAAACAACAAACCAAAAGTAAAAGACAACAGAACAACAAACTAATTTTATGAAGCTTAAAGCTTAACATGCTTATATACTCTATATTTAGATTTAATTTTACTAATGTATTACGGCTAAATTGAATTTACGATTCGTCATGCGCTTTGGGGTGAAGGAGATCTTCGTGAAATCTAGACTTTAACAGAGAATCGTTGTAACCTGCTAATCCGCATAGGAACATAAGATAGAAACTCTACTCTCCAAGGCTCTATATTTTCCTCTCAAAGAAGATAGGACACATTATTTGAACATATATAGCACCTTATAGGCTTAACCAATAGAAAACTAATGCTACTCCTACTTATAAGTTAAAACTTCTTCTTTTGCCGTCCACTGCTTGATATGAGTTTCTTTAAGGTATCTCCACACCACACAATCTTGTACTGCTAGAATCCAGCGGCTCCCCGCGACTTTTTGAGATCGCCGTCAGATTGAGGACTTGGGGCTGTGGTTTATTGTGTCTGAACATAAAGGTTTGCCAGTAGTCACCACGCTTGGCATGCGGGTTGCAATAATGACCAGGTTATACTGACAGCGATGCTGACCGCTGTCGCTCAGTCGCATTTGGGTCAGCTACGGAATGGTTATACTACCATTAATCGGTCGCAGAGGCTAGTTGGTTTATCTACAGGGTGAACCGTGGGCAGATGAAGAATTGAGTTGTCTTATATTTAAAATTTAAGATTATCACAACGTTAGCACGTAATGCGAAATATGAATTTGTTAAATAAAAAGCCAAAAACTCTCTACTTTTAGTCACGAGTACTCTATTTTTTTTTGTTGTTGATCTCACCTTTATGTTGCACGTCTAGTCTATATTGTTCGTCTGTGTCCAATGTAAGGTCAAGGTCAGTAGTCTTGACAGTGATATAGACCACGACCGGTGTTTCCACAACCTCAGACACATTACCATCACACTCGTCTATCAAATTCTGAGTAACCACTTGCGTCATTTCCACCAGAATTTGCCGCGTCTCTACCGGCGCATTGCCTAGGTCAAATCTGTAAACAAATAATAACTGTAAACAGATGATACGTAATATAAATTATATGCAGCTTACGCTAAGAACGGTAACAGATTTTATAGCATCACTGGGTGAAAATAGCAACTATAGAATCAGTAGAGCGTGAAATGCTGAGATTAGAGTGCAGAAGCTCTACTTGTGCGTGGTGTCTTCTATGAGTCTGCTGTACAGCGTAGATGATGTGTAGTGGAAGACTGGCACTATGACTATTAATAGTCAATATCCTACTACAATGCACCCGTAATATGGTGGCTATCATTAGAAAAAAATCATCATCTTAAGTTTAATTATGTAAATAGATGCAGGCTTTTAATAATGTAAAAACTTACAAAATACACGTGTATTCATCAAATCGTGAATGTTACCATTATAAACAGTAGTTAAGAAAGCCCATTCGCCTGATTCTTTAAAAGATTCAAGTAATGCTTGTTCCACGTTAAACATAGCAAATCTTATTGGAATATTAAGAAACTCCTAAACGTTTGCGTAATGCACTTAATATGCATAATTAATTATTTACCGACCTTACAATGCTAAAATTTTAATGTTGTCAAATGTTTTGACTAGTTATTTTACCATTGGTCGCCTGCCTGACGTCAACTTAATCAGTTGTCTTAGGTATACGAAGTTTCCGTAAGAAATGAGTGTGGTCTATTTATCTGGATACTACACGGCGGAAACATAGCACCATATTTATTAGCACAAATAATACACAGATTTCGCCACGATGTTTTCTTTCGGTCACACCTCTGGGCTTTTTATTATAGCTTACCAGATTTCGACGAATAAATCGCAATTCATGTTATGTTTTATATGATATATATATTATAAAATTTATTTCACCCAACTTTTATCAAAAATTAAGGTGCCACTCTTGGTTTAACACCGTTCTAAGTTTAAAACAGCAACTCTTGGTTACCTTTTGGTAATAAAAGAACAAGTAACAAATTTATACATTTTTATTTTGGTTTTTAATGGAAAAAACGATCGATGCGCAGGTATAATATTCTTAATTTAAATAAAAAAAAACCCTGCATAATGACCTCTGAAGCTGCTAAAAATATTATAACCAAATCCGTGTTATCGAAAAACAAAAATGGCAAACGTGAGCTTTGAAAGTAGGCGGGACAGTCCCGACAAGGCAATCACGATTAGCTTGTCAAATAAATGATCAGAGATCGTAGGTCGAGTCGTTAGCCCTCTTATAAAACGGACGTTCACCCCACGGCTAAGCCAATTTACACAAATGCTGAGCAAATATTGTCATACTCGTGTGCCACGAGCGATGCACGAGTGATGACTTCATCTAGCATAAAATATTTTACATAAAAATATATTTAACTCTACAATGTAAAAGCTGTTATAGCCTAGCGGTGAGACCGTGCGACTCTCTAGAGACGACATAGGTTCAAACCCCGGGCAGGCACCAATGAGTTTTTCTATTAAAACTTATGTGTCTATTTGATAATTGCAATTTATCACACGCTTTCCGGTGAAGGAAAACATCGTGAGGAAGCCTGAATATCTTTAGAGAATTCTAGGCTTATGTGTAGCCTACCAATCCGCATTGGAGCAGCGTGGTAGGTCTTAGCTCCAATCCTTCTCTCCAAAAACGGAGAGAGGAGGCCTTAGCCCAGCAGTGGGCATAGTAACAGGCTGTTACTTTTACTTTTTCTTTACTACAATGTAAAAGCTTTTAGAATTGCTATAATAGCTTGCTAGAATTGTCAACTAGCGAATTCCGGTTGCCAGTACCAAATATAATTTTTTAATTTAAATCTCGATTCTCGATCTTGCTAAAATTTATTCATTAAAACAATTAATTCCATAACCACTACCAATAGTAAATCATAGTCATCATCCTCCCCTGATCCCACTCTAGGTGGGGTCGACACAGCATGTTACAAACATGTTGTCACATGATTTGGCTACGTATTTTACAACCGGCCGCCTGCCTGACGTCAACTTACCTTAATAGTATCTAATCTTAGTGCATACCATAAACTTAGTATTCAAGTTATCAAATTAAAAAAAGTTGTTTTGTGGCAAATTGCACTAAGCTTAGCGCAAAATTCGTGAGTGTTAAAGAAACGCATACCATGGAGGAACAAGAAAACAATAGTTTTTTTGAATAGTTCGTAGATGGAATTGAAATAAGGATAACAATGTATCTAACTCAATTAAACCTAATTTTTTTTATTTATCATTTTTTTTTGTTTTGGCTTCGATTATGTAACTATTATGTATTAAGTAACTAACATGACTTCTTTAAGATTATAGCATGTAGGAAGTCAAATGTCGAATATAGTTACGGTTAAATCAACCAATCGTGCGAAACCAATTTAATCGTGCAAAATCAAGTGAAGGGAACGGAGAAGAAAGAACCCGCGGAAGTCACTACCCACTGGCCCGTTGGCGCAGTGGGTAGTGACCGTGCCTTCAGCTCCGCGGGTCGCGGGTTCGATTCCGCTGAAGGCCTACATTTTCTATAAACAATTCGTTCGTTCTTCGAGCCTGGTTGTGTATTTGTATTTAAGTATGTATTTAAAATTATACATGTAGTATATTACCAGTTGTCTATTACCCATAACACAAGTATTAAGTTACTATCTTTGGGGATGGACGACCCTGTATGTAAGTGTCCCATATATTTATTCATTTATTTATTTATACATGGATACATTCATGCCCTAAGTAAGTTTTGATATACCAGGGTGGCAGTTGAGTTGAGAAAATTATGATTTATTACTTCTTCTTCTCTTCGTCTCCTGACTAAAATAAATTTAGATCTACACATAAAGTGTACACTTTCTCAATAGAAAGCTTGCCCCATGCACAAAATACTAAGGACCGACGATAGTTGGACTCCTAAAATGTTAGAATAGCGACTCCTTGTGGGCAAACTTAGCATCGGTAGGCCCCACTAGGTGGAAAGACCTCATAAAGGTCGCATAGATTCGTTGTATCTAAGGAGCACTATCGTGTAACGAGCAAATCTCTCAAACAGACCTTATCCAATTAGACGTCCACCGGTTCAAAAATAAGAACGTTATGACGAACATACCCTTAGCCTAATAATTAATACCTATTAGCTGCGCTCCGCGGCACTTCTCGCGGCGAATAGGTAGTTAATAAGCATTAAGAAAAAGATGGACATGCAGATTAAAGATGGTAAAAACGAGTTGATAAATTTTGTAATGTTCCGCTAAACATACAAAGTCTTTTTTTTTACAAGAACCTCCTGACAATAATTAACACAACAAAAAAACATAAGCGAAATTGTTCCATACCATTGATGCAATGACTAAGGAAAATAGAGATTCATTTGTATATAAATTATGTCTGCAGACAAAGAATATTTGTAAAACACAATTTTAACCAAGTATATCGGTGAAAGAGATATGTATAATTGTATAGACACAATTATACTATTTTTAGACATTCGAGTCTGCGATGTGGTTGGATCGCACCCAGAAAATAAAAAGACAACGCCGTCGACTGGCGAGCCCTTCTCGACTGGAACAACCGATTACGTGCAATGACCGCGTACGGCACGCGTTCGTTAGATATACATACGTGAAACTTTAATTAGCATTATACTCAACGATGCTTATAGAGCTTTCATTAGTAAGTAACGGTCTGTTACTATCCTACTGCTGGGCATACGGGCACGGAGAGAAAAGGACTATGCCTCCTCTCTCCATTTTTGAAGAGAAAGGTTGGAGCTAAGATCTGCCACGCTGTTCTACGTGGTAGGTTACACATATCCCCAGAATTCTCTACAGATATGAAGATTTCCTTACGATGTTTTCATTCACCGAAAAGCGTGTGATAAATTGCAATTATCAATTAGACACATAAGTTAGACACATAGAAAAACTTATTGGCGCCTGAATAAACCCATAGAATTAAATAAAAACCCATTTGTTTCTTTGGGAACAGGAAAAATACGTAATTGAAGATATTTTAAATCTAAAACGCGAGCATAACTAGTGTAACAATGAAGTAAACAATAAGGAAGAGATAAACTAATGCCGAACTGATTTAGACCTTTGGTTGGAGATCTAACCAAACTTTAGCCAGGGTACTTTCCTTAAGATTAGCGCTAGATAGTATAGTTACTACGATTACGAGGCATTACGATTTTGTCGTGGAGCCTATCCTCCTGAATATATTTTGGTTTCGGGGCGAAACGGTCGTAGAGATTCTGGTGGTGGTTGGGTGTATTGCTTGTGTGCATTGTTGCTGGTGGAGGCATCTTGGGATACATGTGGTGACTTGTTCTGCATGTGTAAGGTACGCGAATTTTACCTACTTCACACACTCAGCATTGCATACATCTGCTTAACACACGCAGATTGTAGCAAAGTAGTTCTGTAGTACAGGTACCTGTACAGCTATTTTGAGCTTATATTTATAAGATTAGGCCCACTTACGCAGGTGCGTTAGTATACGACACAGATGTCTCCCGTCCGTCTATCTAATTTCGGAGAACATAGAACAAGATACGACAGTCGAATAAACCCTGAATCAAAAACAGCTCGAACTCAAACTATTTGTATGCACAATAAATAAAACCACCTGCGACTTTATTAACTATGTTAATATAAGGTTGCATTTTCATTTAATTCAAAAACAGCATATTAGTTTAGTATCTCAAAATTCAAAAATTAAAAAGTCAAATTATTCTTTATTCAAGTAAACTTGTAAACAAGCTTTGAATCGTCAACTTTACTGCTGGTTCGGAAAGCTGTTCCTACCGAAAAGAACCAGCAAGAAACTCGGCGGTTGCTCTTTTTGAAATATAAATCTTAAACCTAGTTACATTTACTTCTACCCTGTACTGTCTTGTACAGGGTAGAAGTGCACCTATATCCACACATCCTTATCATCTAAGTAATCTTCAACAGTATAGTAGGCTTTCTGTATTAGCCTCTTTTTAACAGTGTGAAATTTGTTGGGAAAGTTAAACACCTTATAGTTGGACGCGGTTGCTATAAGGGAGTTCGAATTTATAGACGCTTTCTCGAAGTAAGTCTTCGAGAATCGTGTATAGCGTGTAAGTCCTTTGAAGAGACCTATGTCCAACACTGGGCTTAGTTGATGAGAGGTAGAGACACAAAAATAGTTGAGGCCGTCTCTGTGACTATTATTATACAAAGATACCGTGTCTCTTACGTCACTTGTCACGCTATCACAATGTATTAAGATTTATAAATTAACTACACGAGTATTTATAGTCTTTTGGCGTCATATAATTTATATTTGCGTTAGAACATAAGAAATAATTTGAACATGAATAATTTACTGTTATCTATTTATGAGACACTTTTTATTGGTATTAGTGCAATTTTTTCCGTCATAATATTAATACTTTTTGAAAATATGTTATATAACTTCCGGTAAAATGCTGCTGTGTTATTTAATCATTCAATATTGTCGCTATTTTTTATTCTTCTTTGTCCAAAACCATCGTATCTCAATTCGACTTAAGTCGTTAGTTTTTAAATCAATTAAATAATTTTCAACGTTCTACCCTCCCCGCCGTGCCAAATAATCTAAAAAAAAAACTTTTATATATAGTTCATCGAACTCGACCGACTTAACGAAGTTGAACCGTTATCACTGGCAATATATATAACAAAAAAGTTTACATTGATGTAGCATTGTTCAAAATATAACAATACTTCATTGACTTTCCCTAAGTACCAAGGCCATAATCTATGTAAGGCAATGTCTGTAAGTATATAAAAGTAATGTTTTGCCATCAACAACATACTGATAATGACTGTTTATGTGCTTATTAAAAACAATTCTTACAATATCAACTTTGTACCTAATACACCTACTATCGTCACGAGCTACTGGCTTTGTATTTTCAAGGTTATATTTAATGACTTGGATTTGCAATTTTAATAAATATTCGAATTCCCTTGCCTGTTTATTATGATACGCGTTATTAAAATAGATTTATAAGTGTTACTCATACATAAATTAGAACTAGAATTGTGTTGTACAACACAATTTTTTCTAGGATACTCCGTCGTATCAAATTACTGTTCAAGTCATTCAGTTTAATACGGCTTATCAGCATGGTATCTTGGATCAAGAAGCCAAAAAAACTACGATCAGACAACCCTGATAATATAATATGGATATAAAAAAAGTCGCTATATAAATATGTCAGCACAGGAAATATTGAAATTTACCTACAGGCACTACTTGACAAAACTACTTCGCTATAATCCGCACGGGTCAAGCGAATGCATGCAAAGCTAATGTGTATGAAGCAGGCAAAATCTACGAACCTTATACATGCAGGACAAGCCACCACACGCACCCCAAGGCTCCACCACCAGCAACAAAGCACACAAGCAGCACACACACCCACCACCACGACAATCTCGACGATGGTTTCGCTCCGAAACCTAAGCATCATCAGGAGGATAGGCTCCACGACAAAATCGTAATGCATTACGATTTTGTCGTGGAGCCTATCGGAGCGTGTGGTGGCTTGTCCTACATGTATAAGGTTCGTAGATTTTGCCTGCTTCATACACATTAGCTTTGCATGCATTCGCTTGACCCGTGCGGATTATAGCGTAGTAGTTTTGTTATAGTGCCTGTAATATGGAATTCCGCAAAGTAACGCCTGCTTCTATAAATCATTTGAAATTTACGTAATTATTTAACACCGTGTGTTGGGTTGGACGAAAAGATTTTTTCTTTTTTTCGTCCAAGATATCTCAATGCGTGTTGCCATTAATGACACACGAATCCGAAACATGGTTGATGACTATGAGCCTCATGTATAGGCTCAGAGTCGTTCAGTGGGTGATAGAACTAGCTATGCTCGGAATATTTACCTACGTGATCAAATCAGAAATGAGAAGATTCGTAGAAGAATCAGAGCCACCGATATTGCTCTGCGTGTCGTGAAGCTGAAGTGGCGATGGGCTAGACCCATAGTGCGGAGAACCGATAGGCGTTGGGATCCCTAGGTGTTGGAATGACGACCTCGCATCGGAAAATGCAGTGTCGGTAGAACCCCTACGGCATGGACTGAAGAACTCAAAAAAGTCGTGGGGAGCTGCTGGATCCAAGCGGTACATGATCATGTGATGTAGAAATCCCATTTAGATAACTATTGCCAGTAATGGACGTCTATCGGTTGACGAAAAAGAAGAAGAACAAGGGTTTCAAGTTTCTCAGTCATATTAAAAAACCCATTAACCTAACAAATAAAATTGTTTAAGAAGTAGTAAATATAATGAGAGAAAACATTGTTGGTCAGCTGTTCTTTAGCAAGAATCGTTAAACTGAGCTTTATTACGCGTTAATGTTCACTCATATTATGTAGGCAGCATATTTGACATTATTTCTTAGAACTCGAAACCATTTAAAATCACTTTGTGATAGGTTTAATTACTACTAGGTAATGACTTTGTCCTCCAAAGTGTGTACTTTTGTTAACTTTTTTTATATATAAATAACTACTTGACATTATTTATTTACCTTTAATTTTTTTTATTAAAAAAAAATTTACAAGTTATATCTAATCTTAAATTACTTACACACTGCTACTATATAAATCATGCCCACGTGGAATGGTCCCAAGAATGCTGGCAGCGTTTCCGCGTTGAATTGCTAAGCTGATTTTTTGTGCGAAAAAGGAGCCAGCCCTCTTGTCACCCGAAGAGGCGATCAACTGAAGTGTTAATGGGAGGAAACCCGTCCCCGTTCCCAAGGAACCAGCGTCAGACCGTCTGGTCTCTTGCCATCATCCCGACATATCCCGGAAGGCTCGAGAAGAGCAGGAATGTCGATAGTGGCATGAGCAGTCGATAGTGGTCTGGTAGGCGGAAAAGCCTACCAGACCAGCCTTTAATTGCAAAAACTTTTTTAGATTTATGCGTTTACGGAATTTGACAAATTTGTTTCACTTTCTCGACTTTTGCTCGACAAGCTGTAAAGAAATCTGCGATAAAAATTGCGTGTGTCACGAAAGTTTTAAAGACAGGATATGTCTTTTTGCAGGTTGGACGAATTCGACGCAATAATTAATCTGACATTATTCGTGGTGTTATTAGAACAATCGTGAATATATGCGGATATTTGATTAATTGGTGTTAAACGAAGTGAAGCGCAAAATATATTAGATGACAAGGAACAGTTTCGATTTCAAAAAAGATCGTTAAAAAACTCTGAACAATAAGAATCATTGGTAAATCAATTAACGTTTACTATGGGTATATACCAGGCTTTATGTATAAGTTGTAGAAAAATAAAACAATAATTGTAGTGTTTCAAAAGACGGCGCTGCAATCAGTTAGCGAGCACGGTGGATGCAACTCTGCCGAAACTTCGAACCCAATTTAAAAGGTATCTCGATTTTATCGTAATGTAACCCTTATGTTTATATAACATTAAGTATGAATGGCGAAAGTTTAAATTTGCAATAATATGTTAGAACTTTCAATTTAATACCATTCTCCGTCAAGTACATTCCATCTCCAGAATAGGATTGCCAGAAGGCAAGCGATCTTCTCTTTCCGACTGATACAGTTTTAGCTTTGCAACATTTCTATGATTATATAATAGAGGTTTTTTTTATTCAAAATTAATAGGTAATATTTAACTTACCTCAAAAAATTTGGATGTATTTTGATAGTCTGCGTGCTAATCGCAGCTGTTACAGGTCTGGGCCATAATCCGCCAAACCTGCCGCATACCGTTCTGCACAGGTCTAAGCTTCCAAAGACCAAACCAGATGAGTTCACTGCTGATGGCAGTGGATGTGCTGAACGCTGACAACCTTCTTCGGGAACGCATTTGTACGTCCATGACGGTCTGTAAGGGAATGAAATTAAATTAAAATCGCTTTTTCAAATACATTTTACATTTACATCTAAGCCAAACTAAATCTTTAGACCTATTGCTACTATCATACACTTAATCTCCGGAACAATAGTCCGGGAATACTCGAAAGCGCTACTGAAAGCCTTTAATAAAAGTGCTATTTGAAAATTTTTACTTTTTTATTTTTTCTAGGGTGCTTACAGGGCACTGTCGACTAAACAGACACATGTTAAACCTGAAGCTGTCAGACACTGGATCATGCAGACTCTGCCTAGAGCCGGAGGAAGCACCTATGCACATCTTTTGTGACTGCCCCGCGCTGATTAACATTCGATACTCCCTTCTAAAGCTGTGATAGCCCAGTGGTATCAATCTAGAGATCTAGCCCAATCTAGAGATGAATATGGGTTCAAACCCAAAAACAGGCCCAATGAGTTTTTCTATTAAAACTTACGCGTCTAATTGATATTTGCAATTTATCACAAGGTTTTCGGTGAAGGAAAACATCGTGAGGAAACCTGCATATCTCTAGAGAATTCTAGGGATATCTGTAACCTACCAATCCGCATTGGGGCAGCGTGGTAGGTCTTAGCTCCAACCCTTCTCTCCAAAAAACGGAGAGAGGAGAGCAGTGGGATATAGACAGGCCGTTACTTTTTTTTACTCCCTTCTAGGGTCGCATATTTTGCGCCCAACGGAAGTAAAAGCACTCGCCGCCAAGAAGATCCTTGAATTGTTCAACGACACCGGCTGTAAGCAGTGGCGATCACAATAGATCAGTAATGGTCAAAGGGATACTGGGCCCTCAGGCCCCGCATAGCTGCTAATCTTTAGAAGAAGAAGAACTAAATCTTAAAACGAAATAACTATACGTACCTAGCAAAAAAGTTTAAAAGTTTTTTTAACTCAATATGAAAGGGTGTGTCCAAACCAGAGACACAACGAACTGATTTCTAGCTAAAGCCTCTTAAGTAATGACTCACATTACGACTAACGAAACACGAGTACTAAATAATATAAATAGATACATACACACATATACATATTATATTATAGTGGACATGTGAGAATAGTTGATGCCCGGAAATTATTAGCATTTATAATAAAACTAAATATTTACCTGTAATTATAAAATTAACAACAAAAATTGCATACGGAATATTGTGATAGAAAGGAATCCCTTTGTTAACGGGTCGCAGTTTTGAAACTTGGGCGCGCACCAATAAGTTTTCCTGTTAATACTGAAGGGCCTAATTTATATTAAAACTTTATTCCTCGGTCATCGGTGAAGGGAAACCCTACATAACTAACAAGCATCTGGGATTTGTGAACATAACATTCCGCATTGAATAAGCGTGGGAGATCTAATTTCCAACTTTCTTCTCTCTGAGAGGAGGCCTTTACACAGCAGTGGGATACTAAGAGGTAACTACTTAACACTTTCTAGTAACGTATATTTACCTAATTCAATGTCGTAAAAAGTGACTAAGGTAACTTGGGCCGCCGTGTGGTATCTGGCTGAATAGAATCGACCACCCTTATTTGTTACCGAGGTGTCGAAAAGGCGACTAAGGTAAGTTTACTTAAGGCAAGCGGCCGGTCGTAAAACCCTATCCAAATCATGTTACATGCTTAAAACCAACTCCACTTAGAGTGGGATAAGGGCATGAGAATGCATATATTGTTGATTCAACTAAAAAAATTAGCATTTGTAACATAGAGTTCAAACACAATTATGTTTACTCACTCGTAAACGAACGGTGTAGGTGGTGTGCTGCTATTGTTACATCCCACAAGGAGGATTAGACCAAAAATGATGGTCGTCCACCGTTCACCCATCTCTACCTGGACAAAAAAGAGAACATACATTGAACAGACGGAAATGATTAACACAATAAGAACATAAGATATTTATAACATACTAGCTGACCCGCCAATCGTTGTTTAGTCATAAGTATAAATTATTTCTAGGGAATTTCTAGTGTTCATTATAAAAAAAATGTCCACAAAGTTAAAAAATATTAGGCGTGGACAACCCTTACCACTTAACCCCTCGTATGCATGGGCGTAAAAAATACGTCGCGTTAAAACTCCGCAATAGGCGTAATAAGAAGTTTCGTATGCTATATTCGGCTTAACACCCTACGCCTACCCGTGCGTTAAAAGACGTCGAAACAAATTGGTATCCAGGTATCTGTTCACACGACAACGCATTTAAAACGCGACGTATTTTTATCGCCCAGTGATCCATTTTAGGCGATAGGGCGTAGGGCGTTAAGCCGAATATACCATACGAAACTTCTTATAACGCATATTGCGGAATTTTAACGCCACGTATTTTTTAACGCCCGCCCGTACGAGGGGTTTGGGTATGAATAATAGTTAGTAGCCGATTCCCAGATCTACTGAAAATGCATACAAAGTAAAAAAAATCGGTCAAGCAATTTCGGATTCGGACACGAGAGTTTTATATATAAGATTTATTATTATTTATTTATAAGATATTATATTATGGATATTAATACATAATTTTGTATAAACTTAAAGCTGTGATGAATAAACTGCTATCAGAGATTGCTATTTAGAACCCAAGGCAATCATGGGTTTTCTGTTATAATTTAATTTTATTTTCTTCAACTTCCCAGTGAATAAGTTGTTATTTATATTATTGTAGATGTTTTCCTACTTATATGTTGTACAAAATAGTATTAAACGCATAAGGTTATACGATAATTAGACAATATCGGTAACATCAAATTTTATGTTCAATTAAAATGAAATGAATACATACATCAAATTTGTTTTAAAGATATCTACAATACATTTTAATTTTCAACTACGCATCTATCTATAAACTTCTTCAGCGTCAATTTGTATTCCATAGTCAAAAATAAAATATATTGTTATATAGTTGTACTTCTTCTGACGCAGAGTGACTTAAAACGTTAAAGTAACTTTAAACATTTACTCAGTGAAACTAGTCTAAGACTAAGGCTAAGTAAAATCCTCGCATACCGATAAAGTTTACGTATATGAGGGAAGTCAACGAATTAACAAAAATAAATTTATACCTAACGCACAATAATTAAGGAAAAATAGCTTTATTAAAATTTTGGTATATACGAGTATAGTATGTTGTTAATTACATAATAACTATACAACGTTATTACTAATATTATTACTCTAAATTGCGTTTTATTAATAATAATACATAATAACTTTTCTGCAGATTTTTTTATCATTTCCTTATGATATCCTTAAAATTGATGTGATTAATCTGCATTAACCGTCATTTTACTCTTCAATATTAAAAGTTAAAAATTTCTAACCTACAGCTGTAGTGGTCTTTCTTTCCTTAGATTAAAAAAATAAAGTTTGGGCGTAGATATACCACGCTGATCCTTCTTGCTGTCACAAATAGGTATGCTTAGGTCTCACATATCCCAGAAACATGCCTCAACGGACATCCTTTTACATAAGGATGTTTTCTTTCACCGAAAAGCGTATAATTTTTATATGAATGTCACTAATGTTATCTAACTAACTAATGTTAGTACATCACTAGTCGATAAGCATTACATTTGTCAATATGGCGTCGCACTACCATAGGTCTTATGTATATTAATATTGTCCTAAAGTCTTAATGAACAACATGTACAAAACTAATCTATAATAAAATGAATACCATTACCAGACGAACAAACCACAACATCATTTTAAATATCAACAAGTTTTTATAGAAAAAACCTAATACGTGCCCGGAGAACCATCCTTAAATCAAATTCCAAATATTTTAATTCAAGTAAACTTGTAATTTATTACTTTTTCATCGTTAACTCTACTGATAGTTCAGAAAGTTGTTCCTACACAGAAGAGCCAGCAAAGAACTCTAAACACAGATCCAACATAGGATCAAGAGCCATCACCGCTACGCAATCACGTCATCAACGATAAAATATAATACAAGTTATTCTATGCGCTATCTGTATGCTATGCCATGCACATCATACGTCGCGTGCGCTAACGGGACGCGTTATCGCGATGATGCTCCATCGGAACATACTGTGACGCTTCCGCACGCGACGTACAGACTATACATAAGTAAAAGCGCATTCACATTACTTCAAATCACTTTGTTTTGATAATATATATGTACTTCTCCTCTTTCAACCGCTAAACGTCCTTTGCTGTACATAAACCTATATAAATGTTATGCAACTTGCAACCAGCGCTTCTCAGACATTTTTGCTTTATTCAGTTCGCCTAATAGAGGTCTACCGGTATGTTTTCTCGGAAATAGTTGTTATGCAATACTAGGATGCCCAATGTCTTTGGTTCTTCTATCTGCCCCATCTATCGGCACTTCAATTTCGCGACATATCGGCAAGTTTCATATTCTAATCCTTCCGCGGATCTTACCTTTCAGTAATAGTTGCAATAATTAATAAATTATCATTATTGAATGCATGAATACTACCTGATCATTATTAATTATAGTAATGATCAGGTAGTATTCATGCAATACTCGCTATTACTAAGAATCTCACTGTAACAGAGATCCAAGTCTATCATGTACGATTAATTATGTCTAATTAGGCAGTGCTACAAAAACGAATTACAATATATTACACACGACAAAAAATGTAGCCAATATCGATATCCTTGCTTTTTAAAAACTTTTATTCAATGTGCCGTGTATGAAGGTGGAAATCTTACAAGTTAAATTTCACTTATCGGGGTCCGATTAAGCTGAAATTTTGCTGCTGCCAAGATTGGCTCCAGACGAGGGAACGTTTAACAGTAAGGACATGAAATTTTGTTACTAACTTTTTAAACTTGACTCATTCTACTTAGATGGAGCAACCGAAACACTTAAAGCTTTTTTTATTGGTCCTTATAAATGTTTTTTCTAACTATATGGAACTTTTATTTGATTAAGAAAAATGTTGTAACAAATCTGCATTTGTCCAGCAAATGCAGATTTGTTACAACATTTTTAGTAGTGACGTCATTTGGATGTCATAACTGTAGGTCCGTTAGCATTCTCACGCAATAAATCGCTGACTACCATTCCCACGGAAACAATAGGCTTGAATAAATTATTCCTCGGCTTTTATATTTGATAGCAGTTCCTTAATAGTTAATTGATATCTCTTCCGATTGTATATTTAAATTTCACAATGAAATATTTAAATTTTAGTTCCAAACTACAGCCAAGCACTTTTTGTAATTTATGAAATACTGGCAAACTTTGGACCGCCATATTATTGCTTTTTTATATACAAACTTCCTGATAATAACGAACACATAAAATAAAGGTTTATCTAATTTGGTGTGGTTGTTTGGAAGTTATGCGCGTACAAACATTTCGGTAATTTATTTTTATTATATACATTAATTAACTACTTTAAAACTAGGGGAAAATACCGAAATTATATAAAAAATATCTAAAATTAACTGTATTTTTTTTTTAATTATATTTAGTTCATACTTATTACCACTTAGTTACTAATTAAAATTCATAAATGTAAATTCGTTTTAAAATTTAATTACTGTGCATAAACGTACGAGCAATTTTAAATAGAGATAAAAATTATTATTGAAGGTTATTTTTGTTCCGTAGGTTTAATAGCTAATTTGCATGTAGAGACACATCACATTAAAAAAGACATGTTTAAATTATCATCATCCTCCTGCCCTTATCTCACTCTGAGTAAGGTCGGCACAACATGTTACAAACATGTAACACTTCCCTTAGTCGTATTTTAAGACCCCTCAGTAAGAAATGAGAGTGGTCTATTCTACTCAACTGGATACAACACGGTGGACATGTTTAACATCATTAAAATAAACTCAAATTCATTGTTTACTCAATCTGTACTAAATATAAAGCTGAAGAGTTTGTTTGATTGATTGATTGTTTATTTGGACGCGCTAATCTCAGAAACTACTTGATAGTCCACTCGAGGAAGGCTATAGACTATATAACATCACGCTAAGATGAATAGGAGAGAAGCAGAAAAATGTTGCGAAAGCGAAAAAATTTAAAGCTCTCTTTGCGTGCGCTAAGTAAACGGTGAAAGTTATTGAAAAATTGTTGCACTCTCAAAGTCCTAAATAAAAGTCCGCGACAGCATATATCTAGCTTTTAAGGTTAACCCACTTTAACATAATAATATAAGTATTACGGTTTACTCAAATAATAAGACTGCAGTCCACGCGAACGAAGTTGCGCTCAAAAGCTAGTGGATTATAAAATTGCAATTTTGGAATGAAACTGCCTGTTTATATTCTACGAGTATTACTGGACAAAAGCTAATAGCTTGATGGCAAGCTGCTCAATATATTAGCAACTTTCAGACGTTAAGAGAAGAGTTAGATTCTGTTAGAAAACAATTTGTACTTTGAATAGTTCTTTGTATATTTTCAGCAAAACCTCCAAATAGATGGATAGATAACTTAAAATGTCATGACACATGTAGTCAAAGGGTTTAAAGCTTGCTATGGAAATACTTAGAACAATGTTCAGACGTGCGTATCCATTTGTTTAGATATGGTTAAGGTGAATGACCCTTATCAAAACTACTAAATAAATTAAAAAAAATAGTTTCAATCAGTTCCTAAGACGAAATATAAAACTGATGGATTGTAAATATCAATCCATTTGTATTAAGCAAATAGTTTTTTAATGAAATTTTCATAGTGACGGAGAAGAAGTAGGTACTGTGCTTGCGAAATTCGTAAATTGTTAAATCATTGTACACTCGACCACGAGTACATCATTTAAATTTGTTAAAGCTGTTTCTAAATTAAAGTTTTTACGAAAAAAAATCATGTCATTATTGTATTTCCCAACGATTGAAATTTCAAAATTTTTTGGTCTATTTTTATTTAGCGAGACTAAAACTTATAATTAACGATTCAAGTTTACAAAAAATTTTGATTGAATAAACGACTACCTGTAACCCCTCGTTCGCACGGGCGTAAAAATTACGTCGCGTTAAAATTCCACAATAGGCGTTATAAGAAGTTTCGTATATTTTTACATATTCAATAAAATCGCTTTTCACTCTATTACTAAACTAAATATAACAATAGAAACTTGATAATCTGATTGTTGATAGTACTATTCTTTTTTGCAATGTGTTGGAATTCCATTCCTTTGTTTTGCTATACAAATTCCTAACAACGTCAACATTTATCTATTTACTCGTGTACTCGTAATAAACACGGTCAATAAAAAAATATCTGGACATAGTCAGCGTTAAAATATTTACTGCCGGCAAATATATAGGTAGTGATTTATGAAGCTATTTGCAAATAGATAGAATTATCAGCCAATAAAGTCATGTTAGGCAACTATCATCGCATTGTCTCTTAAGTGAATTTGCACAACTCATAAATCTTAATCTACACTTAGAATTATATAGATTTTCTTAAAAGACGTAGAAAGACATAGCAATAGTTTTATCAAAACTTTAGAATTAATAAAAATTAAGTTCTTATTAATCCATTTTTTGTGCAAGCGTTTCTTCTCCCCTCGGAGAAATAGTCTGGATCTCAGGCACATCTTGCTGCTTCAATGTAGATTGGCAGATTATACATATTCTAGCACATCTTTACAGATATGAGAATTTAATGTGCATGATATATGGTAGATATCAGTTAGATATCAGCTTTTACAAAAAAAACTCATACTCGAGTGCCCCTACGGATTTTGTACCTTTAATAAGAATTAGGGGTACATGATCTCACACATTCGGTCTTCATAGCTTTTTAACACTTGATGTAGAGTCAATTGCTTTTATTAAAAGCTTTAAGTATACGATGTGTGATCGGCCTTAAACGGTACAAAAAATTGCACACTTTTTGTGTCCGTAAACTCTGTCAATCAATTATTCCATTTCCTGATATGCATCGCTAACATTGTTTACTGTAGTAAAGAAACAAGCGTTAAGAATTAAATTGAAGTATGTTTAGTCTATTTAATCTTTTTTAATAAGAAATATTTAGAAAATGTAATATTATTTGATCTCATATTTTTTAGGGTAATCTGCACTTGATAATTTGGAGTTAAATATGTAAAAATAGTTTAAAGTTTCGTTTCCACAAGCGAAAATTTCTCAAATTAAGGAACAGGAAGTCACAAAGAAGACCCATGTTCATTCCCATGACGTCACAAAGTTACATTTTATATTTATTAATGATGATAATGAATATTATTTTCGATAATTATTAATCTTCTCGATACTAATCTTATCGAAATAATTATATTTCGATTTTTTTAATGATATATACACTTTCATAAAACATTTTTTTTGTAAAATGTTCATTATTTTGTACTTGCATGTACCTAAAATCTGTAAATGAAATAAAAACTTACGCTTGGTGTTTTAGTTGAGCCCGCAAAAAGTCGGTTACAGTCGCTTTTCTAGCACACAGGTCGCACAACTATCACTTTCAAACAAACATGGCAATACAGTCTCTTTTGCGAATACGATTTATTTACACTTGTAACAGTTTTATTAAAAAAATGTTTTTTTTTTATTAAATTGAGGAGCAAAGATTCATAACCTTGGCTCTACTGCCAGGAAAGAATTGTTTTTATTTTGCTCCGCTCAAAACGCATGGACCGGCTTGCACTTTTTGCTGTACAATATTTGTTTTTTTTTTCACTCGATGTGTTCACGTCGCGGTTTGTGTGTAGTATGACCCAGTTGGAACTCGGAATGGTTTTAAGTAGTTAATTTTATTATAGTTTAACGAACGCTGCATTATCAAAGATTGATAAAGGCGCGCGTACGAGCGTATGGCGCGAACAACTCTGATTGGCGGCCACGCCGGACATAGTTCGCGACATCTTTACATTTTGGCGGGAGATAATTATTCATTCTGACGTATTCAATCAAAACAATAACATGAATAACGCTATCTAAATAAACGGAATTACAATAAACATTATTTTTATATACAGAATCTCCAATTAAAAAAATATATATATTATTGCTACTTCATTTAATAACTTTTTTTTGTTTAATAATATATTATTAAATACTATATTATACTGTATATTATACTTTTGACATGTTTTTAAATAGTTTAAATCTTACTACTAAAAGTCTGTATTTGGAAAATTTTAACATTTATAAGGACACTTAATTCGTCAGTCGACTTAGTCTGTGTGAACTTCAGTACAACAAACAAACAAAGACATTTTTGCATTTATAACAATAGTAGGGATTACATAACTAATAACATAACTTTATAATAGCAATATAGAAGTATTACTTGTTATATACATTTGTATCTTTGTGTTGTAACAGCTTGTTTATGTCGTATGGTAAAGCGAATATATCATATGTGAAAAGCGGGATAGTAAACAAAACTAATCATGAAATTAATATGCGATTAAGGTTTAGTCAAACCCAATCCAACACACCATACCCAGATAAGAAATTGATTAAATGGGTGAAAAATATTTTCAAGCATAACAACCTCAAAAAATCCTGAAATTCTGTCGACCGTTTTAACAAAACTTGTGACTTTTGATTAATACTGATATTCGTTTCTACTATGCCAATTGTAGAATCGAATAACAAAAAAACACAGACATTCTTCTTGAATTTTCTTGGGCTCGATATTTCCTTTGATGTGTCTTCACCGTAAAGAATGGTAAATACGACAGTATGATAAAAAAAATACAAGTAATGCTTGCCATAAAAATCCGATAACTATTGGCAAAGGACATTTCCCCTAAATCCATTATAGCTTAAACATGAAAAATACTCGTCCCCATTCATGTTTCATAACACAATTCATAATTTTATTATACATTTCAACAATGTGGTACCTACTGGAGTAAAGTTCGATTTTATTAATAGGCGAATACACGAATAGCCCTTCGCTTTCCTGACGTCAATGACGACGTAGCCAAGAACACTCCTATAAACTAAAGTATATAGGCCACTTCTTCAGAGATTTAACACCGCCGTTAAAAATATAATACCCAACAAATATTATAAGGGTTTCTTTTATGCGTTGGTGCAATTTAATCTTTGTTTATGTCCGTCCTTAATTAATTGACGAGAATGTAATTAATATTATTATTTTTTTGAATATTCGAGTAATGTTGACCATCCTAAAATTTAAATAATTAAAATTGTATCAAAACTGATTCCATTTTGTTGTTTGCTTTGCGCGCATCTTTTGTCAAATATATACTATTTCGAGCATTTCATTTTTACAACAATACTAATTATTCGTCCATTATTTTTATTCTACCAATATAAAGTATTATTACACATCTTATAATATGTAATAATAATTGTGTAATATTACACGTTATATATTTATAAAACGTGTAGAGATGATCCGATTTACAAACAGTCTCATGTACTTACCAAATAAAATTTTTACGATCTCAAGAATATTAATTTTTGTAATTTAAATATTAACTGGTGAAATATAAAGTAAAACACTGATTTCAATTGTAATAAAAATAATAATACAGAATTATACCCATCTTTGGTGGTATTTATCGCTTTTGACCGAGTTATCAGGCAGATAAAAAATACAACAATTTTTTTGCCCTATTTATGTCGTACGAGAGATATAAACGATAGAAGAACACGATTTTCCAATATAAAAAATCATGTAAATTAAATAAGAAAGGAAATTACTCATATGGTTTCTAGTAATAGGTATCACTGCGTATTTATATTCTAAGTACTAATAATATTGCTAATCGGTAATGGGCACTGTAAAAAGTTTTTTGTATGATTGAAAATACTTTTCGTTATATTAAATAATTTTTTTCTTCAATAGAAATTACATAATACGTTTATTGATGTTCTTTCTTTTTTTTTTGCAATTCGAATAAACAAAAATATTTTTTTCATATTATGTTCTATATGAGAAGCTGTGTGGTATCGGGCTGAGTAGAATAGCCCTCATTTCTTACCGAGGTGTCGTAAAAGGCGACTAAGGTAAGTTGACGTCAGGCAGGCGGCCGGTCGTAAAATTACAAGTCAAAACATGTAACAACATGCTTTAAACATGCTGTGCTGACCCCACTTAAAGCAGGATAAGGGCCGGAGAATGACCGCATTTAAACGTGTTATTGAAAATGAACACTTTGCACCAACTGAAAAGTAAAGAAATACAGAAATTTTATTCTATTCCTTGTAAACGGGAAATATATTTTTTAAACTAATACCTCTGGTATTTTGAATGCTTCGATACAGAATTTATTAAATTAATGTGAAATATAAGAAGGTATAGAATAGATATGTATTATAATATTTGAACAACTGTCCATAAAAATTATAATAATGTTTCGTTAAATATATATATATTTAATATACAAGTTAACATAATACAATGAAGTTTGTAGATACTTACGATCAGAGTTTATCTACGGGCTTTGATCTCCCTGCGCTTCGTTGCGTCCCGTTATTCGTATTCGAGGTGCTATAATGGTGTGGAAAGGTCATTGTGTATCCAGATACGCCTACGTATCTGCCTACACTAATCGTATTTGACTATAAATCCATAAAAGTACTAGCTGATCCGATTAACATTGTTATGCAATTATTTTAGGTGAATTTTTAGTGTACATTATTAAAAAATTAAAAACAATTGTCCATGAAATAAATAATAAATGTTAGGGGTCCAATCTTTATCACTAAGACCTACAGAATATGCATATAAAATTTCATAAAAATCGGTCAAGCCGTTTCGGAAGAGTATGATAAATAACATTGTGAACGAGAATTTTATATATGAGATTATAAATGTGAAAGTCTTTCTGTCAGTCTCGTAAGCTTACAAATACCTATAGATGAATTTCGGTACAAACAAAGCTTAGACATCGTGCTATCATATAAAATAAAAAATCACGTATAGAATAAAAAAGTAACCCTACCTAGTATGGGATAAGGGCAGGAGCATGTTGTATGGAATAAACAAGTAACTGTTAGAAGGGACAGGTACTCCAAATTCAAATTCAAATTCAAAATATTCTTTATTCAACTCCCATTTATATATTATTAATATTTACAAGTATTATTTTTGCCACGCTTTTATTATTTTGATACACACGCGGCACGATACCTATACAATGTCTCAATTGCAATTAATTATTTAATTACTAGCTGTGCCAGCGGCTTCGCCCGCGTGGATCTCAGCGTGTCACAATTTTTGTCTAGAAAAAATTCTAAACATAAAAGTATTTCAAATTTTAAACATAAAAGTAGTTATTGTGAGTTAACTATAAGAGATAGAGACATGCTATCGCGGACTTTTTTTTAAGTATATTTATAGATCTACAATTCTCTAGTACATTACTTTAGCGTATCTCTGCTGGTTTACGCAACGCACACGACTAAAGCTCCCAGCAAGCAAGTTTTTTAACAACTGCTCGATCTCTTCAAGACGATATACATAATACCGATATGTACTATATACCTAAACCATCCGGAGGTATTGCACAATCTTTTGAAGAAAACCATACAAAAATCCGTTCAGTAGATTTTGAGAAAATCGATTACATACAGACAGACAGCTTTTTCGGACTTTGTTTTATAATAAGTATAGATTCATTAAATTTTGTTTTTAATAAATGAAACTCGATCATAATTTTTCTGCCCTTATTCCACTTTAAGTGGGGTCGGCATAACATGTTTAAACATGTTGTAACTGATTTGGCTATGTATTTTACGACCGGCCGCCTGCCTGACGTCAACTTACCGTAGTCTACTCAGCCGTATACCACACGGCGATAATGAAACTCAATAAAATTAACAATCATTCTATCGTTGCAGTTACGATTGCTGTAAATTTTATCAATTTGGAAATCTATTTGATTAAACATTTGTAACGGAAATATCATAAACCTTAATCATAAATGAGGAAGAGATAAACCAAAAGTAACCCAAAAATGTCCAGGTACCGCCTGAGTTAGTTACATAATAATATAATCATTTTTTGTACAAGAAATTTTGAATGAAGACTAAGAAACATGTACATATATTTAGTTATTTATTTTTAATTATATGAAAAGTGTTAGGAAGTAAATGAAGGGTGTTGGTGCATCCTTCATTTACATTTATTATAAGTCATTATTTTAATTCCATTTAAGTATTTCTCTACGAATTTGGGTTTTTTTGTTACAGCTTCATTTATATTCCTGTAAACATCTAATGATTGTAGTTTTAATACTATAAAAAGTCCACGAGACATGCCGTGTGGTATCTGGCTGAATACCATACCATCCGGACCACCCTGGTCTACTCTACTCTCTTTCATTTTCTTACCGAGGTGTCGTAAAAGGCGACTAAGGTAAGTCGACTCGCCGTGTGGTACCCGGCTGAGTAGAATAGGCCACCCTCGTTTCTTACCGAGGTGTCATAAAAAGCGACTAAGGTAAGTTGACCCGCCGTGTGGTTATCCGGTTGAGTAGAATAGACCAGCCTCATTTCTTACCAAGGGGTTGTAAAATACAACTAGGGTAAGTTGACGTCACGCAGGCGGCCGATCGTAAAATAAGTAACCAAATCATGTGACTACATGATTGTAACATGTTGTGCCAACCTCTCTTAAAGTGGAATAAGGGCAAGAGGATGATGAAAAAAGTCCGCGAGAGCATGTTTTAATCTCTTTATATCTTTAACTTTTATATTCAAAATTTCAATTCGGAAAAAAATGAGAGTTCCAGGCGGGCAAAACAGGCATTATTTTTATAAATATAAAATTTTTATATTTTTACATGAACAAAAAAAATAAGTGACAGACACGGAAGGGAAATGAATTTGCTCCATCGTGCAGGACTAATTGCAAGCCATTGTTTAAAGTTTCCAGTCTCTAGCTCATCCGGAAGATAGTTTGAATCCAATTAAGGTGCCTGGCGACCTGCAAAAACGAAAAAAGGCAATAAAAACTGGTAAAATCCACGTAATCAAGTAATCCGCTACTGTTGATTAACACCTACGAGTAAGTTAACAGTACCTACGCGAGATGAACGTAGGGACATAACATAACATGTGTGTGTCATTGCATTTTCTTCATATGCATTGTTCATGGCGGCTGCAATGCTTTGTATCTACAAATACTAATAACCAATATAAAATATAGAACTATACATGTATAGCATGTGGATAGCAGAGTATTAAATAATTTATCGATTTTTATTTACATCATCATTCTCTTTACTTATCCCACTCAAAGTGAGGTCGGCATAACATCTTATAAACATGTTATTACATGATTTCGCTACGTATTTTACGACCGGCCGCCTGCCTAACATCAACTTACCTTAGGTGCCGACGACACCTCCGTAAGATATATTCATTTTTATTTGTATAGTTGCTAATTTCCAATATTTTTTCATATTTAGAAGAAATTAACTCTTTCTGGACGTGCAATTACACCCCATTGCACCATTGAATGTTACTCTAACCCTATTCCACGTAGATTTTTATTACAAGAAAATATATCACATGCTTTGTATTAAAGTAACCGAATTAAAAAAATGGTAGCAAATTGCAATAAAATACAAAACTCGTGAGTAAAACTCACATAAGAGAAAAGCAAGAAAATACAAGCTTTTTAATAGTTCGTAGGGCGATGTCATAGATAGCATTGAAATAAGGGTTACAATGTATACTACTCGATTAAGCCTAATTTTGAAATCGGTCCCTTTAATACTAAGCGTACGATATCTCCTATTTCAAAGAATCTCGGAATTGGACTTAGCATGTTACCTAAATCTGTTAATTACAGTCGGAATACCTTAAAACCATTCCACCTAACGAGTTTGCACTAAAAAAGGTTCTGCCGCGGAGGTATTCATTAATATCTAAGTCCATCAGCTGTTAAAGGATCATTTGTATAATCTCGACTATGCATCATAGGGAGGGTGCAACTAGGCCATTCGCAACATTGTCTGAGATAAAATAAGACCCTATACCCAACAAAATTGTAATTTATTGATATATACCAATTATCATCAGCCAAAACCTCTTTGAATTAAATAAGTAAGCTCAGTATATCACTTTATGAAACAACGTTTTTCTCAGGGTGTCTCTATTTACATGCTGTTTGTATATATTTTATATATATATTCCAGACCTGAGCCAAATTAAATTGTATAAAACTTTATTTTATGTGTTCGTTATCGTCAGGAGAAGGTTTGTATAAAAAAAGTAATTTTAAGGAATAAAAGCATATATTAAAAAAAATATGTATTAAATATACAAAATATATTTAGCAACAAAATGTGGCGATACGAAGTTTGCCGGGTCAGTTAGTTTATAATATTTTCTTAAAATTCAATTTATATTAATTGCAAAATTCTGCGCAGTAATTTACAACTCTACTACGGTCCTAATTAGTTCACTTATCTAATTTACTAATGGAAACCATAATAAATTCGTTTCCACGATACAGTTAACAGCACAAAAACTTGTACCGGTAAACATAAATTGCGGGTTACGGTTTTGCTCGTAATTCACAACACGTTCATGAATAAGAAATGAGCGAAGACTGGACATAAGGAATTGTACCAAACCAGTGATATCGCTCGTAAGTGAAAGTGTGACTGACAATAGCGAAAGTCTTACAACCGCTGTTGCCGCTTCAGTTGCACAGATTACCTACATTTCTTTGTACATTTTTTACATATATAACTCATTTTTAATACAATTCACTGTTTTCCTGTTATTTTATCCATCAACTAGCTGTGCCAGCGGCTTCGCCCACGTGGATATCAGCGTGCTACAATTTTATTCAAGAATTCAAATTTTAAACATAATACTTATACTTATTCTGAGTTAACCATAAAAGATAGAGACATAGAATCGCGGACTTTTTTGTAGTAGTTTTATAGATCTTCAATTCTCTAATACACTACTTTAGCATATCTCTGCTTGTTTACGCACGAGACTAAAGCTCACAGCAAGCAAGTTTTCCAATAACTGCGCGATCTCTTCAACACAATTTACATAATACCGATATGTACTATTTACCTAAGTCGTCCGCAAGTAAAGCACTATCTTTTGGCGAAAACCATTCAATAGATTTTGAGAAAATCGATTACATACAGACAGACAGCTTTTTGGGGCTTTGTTTTATATGTATAGATAAGTAAATGCAGTTGTCGCTTCAGTTGCACAGATTACCTACAATTCTTTGTACATTTTTTATATATATGACTCATTTTTAATGCAAGTCACTGTATTCCTGTTGATTTATACATTAATAAGTAGATTCTAGTTCTAGTTTAGTAAATCTTTTTAAGTTAGATATGTGACATATGATTAAATAAGATAGATAAATTTACTAATTTAATAAGTTTACTTACTTAATAATTTAATTAGTTAATATGGATAATATATTTTTATGTATAGTTATCTCCAGTGCAAATATTAGTTTTTCGTTATTTTTTCTTTCTTTCTATATTACCTGTATTTCACTTCTTGTCTTTTTTCCTTCTGTTACTCAAAGGTTGTCTGGAAGAGACCCCCGTTAGGGATAAGTCCGCCTTTGTACATGTACTATTTGTTTCTCATTAGTAACTATATATGTATAAAAAGGAAAAAATAAAACATTAAAAATTTTTGACTCTTAATTGGACGTATCTACACAACATATTGTAAGTATGACAACTGCACGGACATTGATCAGTGTAATTAAGGTCGATTATAGACTTATTAAAATTGCTGCGTTATTATACGACGTGCAACCTTCATAATGGACTTTATTGACTAGCCCTTTAGCGCAGTTGGCTGTGATCCTTTATTTCCGCGGGTCGCGGGTTCGATTCCCACCGAGGGCTAAAATTTGCTATAAACAATTTGTTTATTCTACGAACCTGGGTTCGAAGTTCGATCTTGTATTTAAGTTTGGATTTTTTTTATTTTATATGTTTATATTTACCAGTAGTCTGTCACCCGTGACTTAAGTATTGGGTTACTTACAAAGGCTACAGTGTACGTATTAAAAGTTACTTACTTATTTGAAAATTCTTTCAGCTGTAAAAGTTGTTATGCCTTGTTAATTTAAAATATTGACTGCCGAGTTTCTTGCTGGTTATTCTCGATAAGAGCAATACTCCGAACCAGTCGTAACTTCATTAAATCGTGTGTAAAAAGTTGTTAGTAGTTGAGCAGATATTTTTTATAAAAAATATAAGTGTAAGCTGGGAATTGCAAACATCCTTATCTATACTAATATTATAAAGAGGAAAGATTTGTATGTTTGTTTGTTTGTATGTATGTATGTTTGTTACGTTTTCACGAAAAAAACTACTGGATCGATTTTAAAAATTCTTTCACCATTGGAAAGCTGCTTTTTCACTGAGCAACATAGGCTATATGTGATTTTAAAAAAAAATAGGGATCCCTAATAAAATTGTAATAAGTTGGGAAAAATTTAGTCGTAAACATCTTTCATCGCGTGCGCTGCGGAAACTATTGATGATAGAACAAAAAAATATTCTACACTATTATAGAACGTATCAATATCTACAAAAAAGTCCGCGATACCATATGTCTAACTATTATTAAGTTATGCCATTATGACTACTTTTTTACATTGTAAAAGTTTATAAAAGTGCCGACAATAATCAAACCATTTTATTCATATCTCTGTATTAATCCTTATCCCACTAAATGATATTTTGTGAATAACTGTTTCAATACCTGTAAAATACTTTTTAAATTATTAAAATCCGACATCCCAATCAAAAGATTTTACGAATTTAAGAATGTAAATCGAAATCAAATAATGCCATAACAAATTCATTGTAGCGACCGTTATAGCAGGGCCTGCATTTGGTGAGTTAGCTTTTATTCGAAGAATACTAATCGTACCTATCTTTATAATTAAATAATCTACAAAATAAATCTATAGTCCGTCTTTGTTGACTTTCCACTACCACGAAATCTGTATGGACACGGGTGAAACCGCGGGACTTTGCTAGTTCCTTGTAAAAGGGTCTTTCGTAAAATTTATACCTATAGTTAAAAAAAACAACGAAATAAAAATTATTGTAATCCAAACATCACAAGTACTACGAAAGTAAACTTTAGTCTTACTTTATTTATAATAATTCCTATTTAATTATTTATTATTATTGTTTATTATCTTTCTTTATGGCCTGTACAGCGCAAATTAGGCGCAAATCACTCTGCCAGTGTCACGTAAAATGGAAAACACACGAGTAATAGAATTTAGAATTTGGCTCGAAGAACATGCACCAAATGAGCAAATAACCTAAAATAGTACAAAAAACATATAATTATGAAATGAAATAAAACTAAGAATATACAAACAAAAATAATTACACTTTTTAATTATTTATAATTACAGTTTTGAGTATAACATACAAATCGTATTTATAAAAAAGCTAACGTAGTTGGATTATCGTACATATAGATTACTATGGTAAATTTTCTTATTTAAAATTCTGTGCATCCTTAATTCCACGTAAATATTCAAGCTTTTGGTACAAAAATTACATTTAATTAAATTTTTCTTATACTAGTTTTTCTCAATAAACTGTAATTTATAAACTCAATAAAAATCAACTTGCCGACTGTCATTTGTCAGTTGTCAACGTTAAAGTGGCAACACTAAAATTAACTTCAGATTTCTGGTTCTATTAGAATTTATAACTGGGTTTATAATATATTTTGTTCGTGTTCAAAATTTTAAAATGTATACAGTCTCTAAAGGACCCAGCAAGATTGTTGCAAAAACTCGAAGAGGTGGTTTTTATTGTTGAATAGTTTTTCTGCACACAATTACACAATATAACCTGAAGCGGTCATAACTGGAATATTTTTGATTGCAGGTTTAACTCAAAATTTAGAAAGGTTAGACAGCCGCAAAGATTATAACAGGAAATCGTCAGAGTCTGACAATGGCGAGATTATAAGGTAAGTTTTATTTAAGCACCATGATGCAATTAGGGGCATGTTGAACAAGTTTCATCACAGATTTTACATAACCTCCGACCGGAGGTCGAAACTAAGGTAATACTTAAAACTGAACCCAGTAACTGTGTTTTTCACACACCAATAACTTATTTATTTATTAATACATCAAATTCTTCATTATACATAATTTTTATTTAATACAAAACTATTATTTTACCTTTTACAGCATGCCCAAACCTGTATTTCATTCCAATGGTAAAAAGACAGTGCACCAAAGAATACAGCACCATGTGATAACACCACAACATGAAGAAATAATTAGATACATAAGTGAAAGTGAGTAAATATATTTTAATCAAATTAGGTGGTACTAAATAATACTGTTTTATATTGTTTCTTTCATAATTATGTATAATACAATCACAAATATATAGTAAAATAACTGCCTGTTGTTATCTCACTGCTGCATAGGCCCCTTCTCTCCATTTCTGAAGAGAATGGTTGAAGCTAAGACCTACAACTGCTCCAATGCGGATTGGTAGTTTACATATATCCCTAGAATTGTCTAGAAACGTGTAGCTTCCCTCACGTTGTTTTCCTTCTCTGAAAAGCGTGTGATAAATTGTAAAATTTAAACACATTAGTTTTAATACAAAAACACCTTGGTGCCTGCCTGGGGTTTGAACTCATCACCATCTCAATAGAGTCGCACTGTCTCAACACTGGTGATGTCACAGCAGGGTGACAGTCTTTACATAGGAGGCAGGTGTGTGACTGAGCCGATCTAATTCAGCCACACTTGCAGATGACTGGAATTGATTGTAGACAACAGTATCACACAAATATATATGTAAAAAGAAAATCCTATTTTTATTATATTATTTATTATTTATGCGTGGATATAGCTACTACCTTGTACAAGATAGTAATGACCAAATTTAACTAGCTATAGAAACTATATTTGAAAAGAGCAACCACCGAGTTTCTTGCGGGCTCTTCTCGGTAGGAACAGCTTTGAACCAGCAGTAGAGTTGACAATTCAAAAGCACTTGTTTACAAGTTTACTTAAATAAAGAATATTTTGAATTTGAATTAAAAAATCAAATATATCTTGAGACTATAACATGCATTAATGCATAATGATAATATGTATTAAGTCTAACCCAAAGACATTTCCTGTTTTCTTGAATGAGATAAACCTTAAGACACATAAGTTCATAAGAAATATGAACAACTACTACATACAATCATTATGATGTATATATAGTTACTGATACAATCAGTCTTATATTACAGAATAGCTCTTTATGCTAACTAGATTGTTCCAGAAACTCATTAAGACATTTGTTCAACAAACTTCTTATATTACTCATGAGGTTACATTCTGAGTATTTTTCCATTAATATATGTATCACTTACACTAATGTTTGTAAAACTTTTTTATAATATTGTACAAAGAGCTACCAGTGGAGTATTCAACCCATTTTTTTTGCTTCAGTATAATTTTTATTGTAAAAATATTATAAATTTTTTTAATTAAATAAATAAATATTTTGGATACTTACACACACAGTCGTCCATCCCTAAAGTAAGTAACTTAATGCTTGTGTTATGGGTGACGGACAACTGGTAAATATACTACATATATAATTTTAAATACAAATACACCAACCAACCAATAGTTTTTAGAAAAATGTTGGCCCTCGGCGGGAATGGAACCCGCGACCCGCGGAGCTGAAGGTAGGGTCACTATCCACTGCGCCAATGGGCCAGTCAATGTATCAGTTAATTGTCTTTATTCTTATTTCAAACTAATCTTTCAATGATAGATATGGTAATTTCAAGAATTTTTAGTTTGCTCGTATATATTTACATTTATATTAAGATATTTACATTTATCATTCACAATAAAATTTAGGTCACCTCTACAGTGTCTACAAAACGATTTTGATTGTTAAGAGGTCTCTGATTTGACAAACCAAGGGTCAAGTTGATATCAGTATGATTTTATTTTTATGATTCCACTGTTTCCATTGTTTGTTTATTTTAGTATTGTGATATCGAACATTTTCCCGACGTGGGGGGGGGGGGGAATATGACGAAGCTATTGGCAACTGAAAAAATATGACTAAACTAACGAAAAAAACTAATACCGTATGGTACTTTTTAATGTGTAAATATGTTTTGTGAGTAATAACAATAGATGGCTCTGTATTTCCTTATGTAAAACACGTCTGATATATGTCTGTTATATTCTTATTAGGGATGTTACGGCGGTGGGTTTACCGGAACCGAAGATTTCATATTTGAATTATCGGAACCGAAGTCAGAATCGGAGTCGGAGGTGGAGGTTTCTACTTCCGTCTCCTTCATTATTAATTTAAAATTGACCCGTAAACTGTACTTAGACAATATGACCACCACGATTTAAATAATTGAATACTTAAGCGCGTCTAACCATTGATACTGAAAATAAACAAACGAACGAGAGTTGCGCGTACGAGGGGAGAAACCCCCGGACAACAAGGTACAACTTGTTGCAAGGTACAACGTTCTGTCCGAATTCGCATGACAATTTCACCTTCGTTATACCTCCGACTAAAATTTATCGGAGCCGGAGTCGGAGTCGGAGGTGTGAATTCAATTGCAGGTTCCGACCTTACGGAACCGAAGTCGGCGCTCCGTAACATCCATTATTCATTCATTACATATAAACCTTGCCTACACTGAGGTATAAACTAAGTGAATTATATAATTTGAAATTATTTATCACAAAAATAGATAATAGCAATTTAAATGATAATTTAAATATAATATTAACTTTATATGTCAGTGTAATTTAATATTTTCATCAGTATAAATAAATATTACACGTTTTACTCCTTAAACGCAAAAACGTAAATATAGACAACTAATTTTTTAGGTGTATACTAATTTCCGCTATTTGAAAATCGTCGATACTATTTAAACTATTCCATTTTAAATATATTACTTCTGGTCGTTTCCCGGATGTCCTTTCAGACTACTGAAAATAAAGTCGATATTGCTAATAATTGCAAATAAGGTTGCACCAACTTATTCAACTACTGTAACTTGATTAATTTTCAATATATGTATATGATTGATGTTGAATGGTTACAGCTTGGACACAAACTGCGAATGGGGATAGTGAACCATCAACACCGACCAGCACAATTGGTAAGTAACAGCCCGTTACTATTCCACTGCTGGGTATAGGTCTTCTACGTTTTTAGAGAAAGAGGTTGGAGCTAAGACCTACCACGCTACTCCAATGCTGATTGGAGAATCCCTAGAATCATCTAGAGATGTGCAGGTTTCCTCACGATGTTTTCCTTCACCGAAAAGCGTGCGATAAATAGCAATTATTAGCAAAATTATAGCAAAATTAGACACATAAGTTTCTAACAGAAAAACTCATTGGCCTGGGGTTTGAACCCGTGACCCCTCGAAAGAGTCGCACCGCCTCACCGCTGAGCTATCACAGCTTACACAATTGGTATGTAGTCTTGTTATGTCAGTATTGGTTTAGCGCTCAATTTCTTTTTCGTAGTTCGCTAGGATAATAACAACCTATAGAATATGTCAATCTTATTTTATAGCTTTGCCGCATGCAGATTATCCATAATATTTTAAGTACGACTGTCTGTCCGTTACGCACACCACATAAACAACCCACAGTCGTCGCATCAATTAATAAAAACTTACCCTCATTTCTTATCGAACTGTCGCAAAAGGCGACTAAGGTAAGTGCCGTGTGGTGTCCGGCTGAGTAGAATAGATCACCCTCATTTCTTACTGAGCTTTCTTAAAAGACGACTAAGGCAATTAAATGTCCGGTAGGCGGCCGGTCGTAAAATACCTAGAAAAATCGCATCACAACATGGTCAAAACATGTTGTGCTGCCCCCACTCAGAGTGAGATAAGGGCAGAAGAATGATGAGTAAATAATTAAGCGTACTTTGAAACTAAATTTGACGCAAAAGAGGTCACGGGTAAATGAGTAATCTTTTGAGTAAATTAGACGAAAATTGTCCTTACAGGATCTGGCAGTTCCTCTCCCGCACCACCCTCAAACTTGTACTACCAAGATGACGCACCCAGCCCAGTCCTACATGATTTCAAACCCTTCGACCTCGAAACCTGGTGGGGCAAACGGCTCTTCCAGAATATCACTAGCTCGCTCTGAGCCACTCGAGCCTGATGAAAGGAAACGGGAACATGAAACTTTTCGGTAGCGTAAGTCACAATCAATTGCAGTTTACTAAATTTTGTAAACGTTTGTATATAATTAATGTAATGCAAAAAAAAGTATTTTTGTGATGCAGTTTTTATCCATGTGACATAATGTAAATCTTATCTCATCGTCATATCAAGCTAAACGCAGATTAAACCTAAGATAAATTATTTAAACATGAACACAGGCAGCTGCAACGTTTCAAACAAATATTTGAATATTTTTATTGTTTTATATTTATTAAGTTTAAATTTTTAAAAGCTTGTTTGATAACTTGTTTTGTTTATATTGAAATATGATGTTAAAGTTTTATTAATACACATTCATTGTTGTTGTGGATAGCTTTTCATACCAAATATCCTTTCGGATATTATGATAGTTATTAACTTAAGAAATTAAGTAAACTTGTAGACTTAAAAATTAATGGAAGGATTTTAAAAAATCAATACTTTTACACAGCGTATAAAATAAAAAATTAACAACTTCGTAATGCTCTCCTAAAAAACTGAAATTTATGATATTGAGATAGTTACGTTTCAGGAGAGCAAAATTTTCTAAATAGGAGTATAAGTTTTATTCGAATATACTATAGGAAAAGTCATTTATTGCTATTTATAAATCCACCAACTTTGCAACAAAAGTCTTCTGAATAAAAAAAAATATTAAACACTTTCAGTCGTATAATAAAGATTAATTGTTATACTAATGACGTATTATAAGAATAATACTGAATAATAATGAATACGTGATGCCATGAATATGAATACTGATGATAGTATTCATATTCATAGCATCACGTATTCATTAGTCTCGAATGAAGTTTACTAATGAATACATCAACTGAAATTAACCGCAGTCTGTCTTCGGCCTAATCCGAAATATTGTCTGGCTTTTAGTTTAGTAGGATCTTCAAAGTGTTATGCTGCTTATGCCCTTTTATCAAACATGATTTTTCTAAAAATTCAGGGTTTTTGACGACATTTAGCGACATCTATCGACTAGAGTTTTCATATCGTTCTTATCGACTAAAAAATATAATTGATATAATTTTACAAAAGTAATAATTAAATTATTTTGCTATAGTCCGCGATACAGTAAATAGGAAATATATATAGTGTTTAATGTATAGTGGACTATCAGTATTTTCGTACCCGATACGTGCAGGATTCGTAAAAACACATGCACAAACCTCCACCACTTCCACCACAATACACAAGCACTACACAGGTATCACAAACTCAACAATCGTTTCGCCCCGCAACCGAAGCATCATCAGGAGATAGACTCCACGACAAAATCGCAAAGATTTGCATTTTGCATTTGCATTTGAGATGCAAAGCTTTGCGATTTTGTCGTGGAGTCTATCTCCTGATGATGCTTCGGTTGCGGGGCGAAACGATTGTTGAGTTTGTGATACCTGTGTAGTGCTTGTGTATTGTGGTGGAAGTGGTGGAGGTTTGTGCATGTGTTTTTACGAATCCTGCACGTATCGGGTATGAAAATACTGATAGTCCACTATACATTAAACACTATATATATTTCCTATTTACTGTATCGCGGATTATAGAAAAATAATTTAATTATTACTTTTGTATTATGGATCTCCGCAAAGTAACGCCTAATTCTATAAATTATTTGATATAATTTTAATTAGTCGAAAAACTCAGTTTTTTAATATTATGGATGTTAAAATGCTAATTATGTAGCCTTTTACAACTCTTAAGAGAAACTAAATAAAGGAAAAGCCTATTATCAAATAATCTTGTTACAGCAATACGTCATAGCTTGTACAAAAAAAACATACTAAATACAGATTAATATGCTAGAAAGAGATAGTATAGCAACCTTTTGACAATGAAATTAAAACATGAAGTTATTCAATAAACTTTTGTTAAAATTTATGATGTTCCTTAGTTTACAATTTTAATATGGACATATTATATTCTCACGCAGTGAAAAAATTTAGTAATCTACAGGTGATTGTGGATCTCAGTAGGTAACACCTTTTAAGTAAGAATATTTCTAAAGCTCAATTATATATTTGCAACTGGCTTTGCACTGTTCGAACCAATATTCTTAAAGATTGTTTAGTCATGTATATATGCATATGTTACTATTGTTTTTGTTTGTGCAAATGCAATATTTTATTATATATTTTATTCCTTCTGTTTTACATATACATAGTATTGGATTATGTAATACATATACCAAAGTATAAAACCAAATTGCCAAAAAACTAAATATAAGGGCATTTTGATTTTTCTTAGTCATGTTATTTGTGACTAAAATTTACTTCATATTTTTCTTTTATTCTGTGACAAAATTACAACGGTGTAATAAATCACATTTTCTTGTATAGAATTTTTGCCTGAAAGTATATGAGATGTTTAAAAAAATTATGAGTATATGTATATAAGTACTTTTATTAAGTTTGAAAGATTGCATCACAAATCAAATCACAATAATCTTTATTCAAGAAAGCTTTTTACAAATACTTTTGGATCGGCAAAGATCAATAAAATTTAATGAAGCTACAACTGGTTAGGAATGTTGCTCTTACCAAGAAGAACCAGCAAGAAATTAGGCGGTCAATCTTTAAGGCACTTTCAATTTTACGTTTAACTGCAGTCTTGTGTGAAGCTAAAAGGATATTCAAATCCCATCGCAGATAATAATAGTAGAGTCGTCCTCTCAAATAACATTATGTTCATTTTTAATTTATGCTGAATAATATCTATATTTGGGAAAAATAATTTTTAAGGTGTAAATGGGCGTTTCTTAAATGTTTGCTTCCCGAAAAACATAAATTTCTTTCTTCTTCAAAAATTCTTTAATTGCTTTGGTTGCAATTATGATTGAATCAGAGTATCACAAGTAATTTCAATTTTAAATTTTACTATATTTAAAGCAGTAAACTATTATAGCATTAATGCTGCCACCTTGATCCGTCAAAAAAATTTAAATACAGCAATAAACTCATCACCAATTTGATAACTGTTTAACAGTATAGTACCCGGCATTAAATAATGCACATCGGTGTTTACAATGAAACAGCCGAGCAGTTCGGTTTCGTAGAGCGCTGTCACTGTCACACACGGGTTTGTCAGTCTGTGCGACAGAGACGATGCTCTATAAAGCAGAATCTAGCCGATTTCTCTCTCTAAGCCTCGATGTGCATTATTTATTGCCGGGTACTATACATATAACATCTTGCTTGGGTGCAGTTAAAATTTTAGATTAGTTTTCATTTGAAATCCGTGGCTATTGTTATTTGTCTTCTATTTATCATCTCTGATTAGTTTGAAATGACTCGTATCGTTCATATATTTTCAATCGATTTTGAAATGATTTATATCAATATTTTGACCATGGTTGCTTAAAATGATTGATATGATATGAACTATTAACTAATAAACATAGTTGATCGACAAGGCTGAATCAAACGAATCGATTAAGTTTTAATTATTGCGATTCTTAAACAAAAATTTAAAAATGTACACTTACAAGTAAAATTGTTTCGACACAAAACAAAATCACAAATAAATTGAACCTTAAGTCTATTTTATAAGAGCTGCTTGTCGGTCTATTGCATTATAGCTTTTTACCTTTATTTTAATGTATGTATTATATACTGTTTTTATTTTATCTATCTATTATGACCCGTTATAAGTGGAAAAGGTGAAAGAATGTGCCATTGGCAATTCGTGATACATAATTTTAATAAATTAGTTTACGCATGCAAAATAAACATGTGTTACGGTTTAATTTTATATAAAAATTTGTATTTGATACAACAATATAACGCTATACAGAACGAAATTGTCCTGTGTGATACTTTAAATGTATTTTAGATAACCACATTGTTGTTATACATTATACACATTGTATTTAATCATGTAAAACATCAATATACACAACCTATATATTATAAAATTATTGAAAACACAATAAAAAGCGCTTATGATCAGTGCCTCATTATAGTTTCAATTTTCGTTTGCAACACTGTCAAAAAATTATCGTTAAACTATTAAAAAATTATTTCCTCGTTTATGTTGAATACCATGTTTTATCACGATTGTATCTTACATAATATTACCTTGGTGATGCCGCATAGAATTTTTTTAGTAGTTGATTCTTGGAAAGTAAACATAACATCTAAAATTGTTAAGAACATTACACAATTCGGATCTTAACTGCATATGTACCTATATAGGTTGTAAGATATTTGTCAGAGCTCATTTTGCATTGTTTTCGGGAAAATAAGGGTTAGCGCAGATCGAACGAAAATTCGCTAACAGCGAGTAAACACAAGTTTTACATAGAAAACTTCGATGAGCGTTTTCATTAACGAGTATTAAATCGCATCGTGTCGCCAAACAAAGACTGGCCGTTGGTGCTGGTGCCAGTAACCCTCTCTTTAATTCCACGGGTCGCGAGTTCGATTCCAGCCGACCTGTCGGTTCTTTGAGTCTGGGTGTTTATATACATTTCTTTCATTAATTCTGTTATAAATTCATTTAAATATTCTAGTTAATTACTAGTTGTCTGTCTATAGCACAAATTCCTTTCCTAGAGGCTGGACGATCGTGGGTGTTATTGCCCTATATATTTAATTATTTATTTAAACCAAACACTCTGTTACCTGTTTACTAAAAATTTGCCTGGTTAGGTTTGTTCGCAACAAAGTAAACTACTTTTTCAAGTAACTAAGTACCAAAAAGGATTTGTGATCATTTAATATTAGACGTTACTCATGCTGGACAAAAACAAAGGGTTTGAGTCCAAGTCAATGAAAGGAAACGTATATCATTATTAATTTTTCACTTAATTTCCTATTATTAATTCACTTTGTATTATTTACGTTATATTTGATCCACTTTCAATCTGCGCTATTCCTTATACACGGGCAATATTTACATCACAAGTTTTTTTTTATATACAACAAATATTTTTACGGTTGTTACAAAATCAGTATTTTTAATTACGTGTTACACAAATAGAAGAAATTGTTGAATTGTCTTTTAATTGTTATGTTTAAACGCTTCTTGTGCCTGGAGAGCATAGAATATGTCTTCCATTTGGATTGGGTAATTTGATACGTATCTTTGGAATATTGGTTATGTTCCAGTTTTAGGCTGTTTTCACAATGGCATTGTTTACAATCCGTTACCAAAAATATTAAAAAAATATAACCTTTGGTACAAATTCCTACGTAGACTATAAGATGTAAAATATAGGCAAAGAAAAATAACCAAATTGTTTGACGTAAGACAATAATATAACTGAGCCATATTTGTCTTGCAATGACAATTATAATGCGATAGGCGCAAAATGTTTTATTAGCTCCTTGTTACATTACCTGTTAAATGTATATAAACTTTATGTAAATAAAACAACACTATAGCTTGCTTGATTTAATATTTATATTTTATATACCAATTACAATATTATTAGGTATACAAAACATAAAGACAAGACATAGACAAGTACGAAGAAAAAAAACATAAAAACTACAGATAAATGAAAAAAACTAAAAAGTATCATCTTATTTAATTAAACTATGTGTACGTTCGTTGAACATTACTCCTTTTCTTTTATTTTATTCTCGTATTTCACTGCCGCTTTCCACACATATTCAAAGGTATGGGCTATAACATCCCTAATGTCTTCTCTTCATAATCAGCGTTTAAAGATGATTAAGCACCAGCATGATCGTGTAGAGGACCTATTTAGATGCACGCGTTAATCACTGTCTATGATCACCTACAACCCGTGTATTGTCGGTTACTTTGGCACACATCAAAGGCAATCGCTGTAAATCCATTTTGGTCCTTATCCTTCCAGAAAATTTCTGATGATCATGTGGACTTTTGCATGCTGTTTGTGCCGATTATAGACGATCACACAGTCAACGATCATCGCCGATACTGAACTTTTCAACTACTCATAGTATTTGTAAAGTCAGATTTTATGTAATATAAATATATTATTACATTTTACGTATTCTTTATGCAAATAGTTTTCCCATCATGTCGTATTTTGAATTGATAATGTAACAAGGGGCTAAGGATGCTGCGATGACTATTTGATGTGGCGAGTGCATGTTTTTGCATAAACGTATGCATTTTTATGAATGAACCAAAATGAATAGATATTGTTTGTTTTGCAAAAATATTGTTTACGTTGTCAGCTTTTAATTAGTCTCAGAGATGGTCAATGGATTCAAAATATGATTATGAATTTTATTAAAAAAAAATCACAAAAGTTTGTTTTATCTTTGTAATTGAAGCCAGCATTAAATAAATAAACAATTTTCCTTAAAATTTTATCTTCTAACTTCTTTATCCATCTAGAATACGTCTCTGAGGCTAAATTACAATTTTACTCTATATCTTTGTTTAATTATACAATTCCTATTATGTATATGTATACAACGTTATATAATAGTAGTCTTATGCTTAATCTGTTATACATAGAAATAATTTTAAACTAATTGATAATTTATTCGGCTTAAAGTTGGTTTATTTTGAAAAAGTGCTTTTAAATGGTAGTGATGTTGCACTACTTCCTCTTAATAATTTCGTTTTATAACAATATTTTACCTTACTGCCGTCAATTTAATAAAGGTGTTGTTTCTTACATTGAGCAATGAATTGCATGAATATTCGACTGCTTATAAAGTTTCATGTACAACAGATAAAGCGTTAGTTCTTTAATTTTTTTAATACAAAACAGTGTATACCTGAGCCGATGTAAAACAGTCCTTTTATAATTATATGGAATATCTGTGTAGTGACATTACAGGAGTTAGAATATTTTTAGACTGATTTAGTTGTTAAAATTATGCTTTTTGTTGTAGTTGAATAAACCACCTGACAAAGTTAACACTGTCTTTTACTTTAATACAACTTTTATTTAGGGTATTTTTTACTCAGCTGCTGCTGTTATAGGCATTTTACAAGGGCTCGTTATAGTGACAACTGAGATCTGTTACTACTGATCTGTTGTTTTGCCAATCTGAAATTAAACGTTTGTTAAAGCACTTTGAAGTATAGAGTATATAAACATTCTTATTGACAAATGAAATATTATATATCAATTTCAAGTCAATCTGTTAACTACTCATTGTATTCATAGAAGCAAACGTATGGAGTATTATCACAACCAATTCACAAAAAAATGTATTATGCAAAAATTCTGGCTACAGATAGTTGTTTATTTCGGCTATTTCAAATATGCGAATATTGAATTTAATTTTAGACTCATGCTCTTAAACCCGAAATACATATATATGTTATATAAGATTTTTTTATGGCAATAAATAAGGCAAGAGATTGACGAGATTCATTTAAGTATGTATATAATTCATAATCTATGTTTATGCTATTAGTTTGTCAATTTCATCAAGAAAAATAAGATGATACATATACTGAAAGTCAATTTAATGACTTTGATTTGAAGTCATTTTGTCTAACATAAAAGTTAAATTCGAATTTATTTTTTAATATAATTTCATTTAAATCCGTTTACAAGCACAATGCATAGGCTAAAGATTAATAATAACTTAATTATTCCTGAAAATTTCAAATACGTGGAAGTAAACAATGTACCGGTAAGTTTGAAATGATTACTGTGCTACAAAAAGCATACGAATAACGAAAAGTTTTCCATAAGAGTAAAAATTTATAGCTTAAGAGAAAATTAATTCACATAGCTCAATAATTGAATTTTTATGTATAAAATATGAAGGTACGGTATTAAAATTATAATGTTGATTAAATACTGACTACTACAAAAAGGTCGCAGGGAGCCGCTGGATCCAAGCAACACAAAATCGTGTAGTGTGGAGATCCCGTGAAGAGACGTATGTCTATGGGACAACATAACCGTCCACAACCGTGGACATCCATCGTTTGAAGAAGCCGTTTAAAACCAAGGCATACTGAGATTTTCTTTCATAGGCATTTTAAGACTGAGATTTCAATTCTTTGCGATTTTGTCGTGGAGTCTAGCTCATGATGCTTCGGTTGCGGGGAGAAACGATTGTTGAGTTTGTGATAGTGGTGGCTGTGGTGGAGGTTTGTGCATATGTTTGTACGAATCCTGCATGTATCGGGTGTGAAAAAACGGATAGTCCACTATACATTTAGCACTATATATATTTTCTATTTAATTTATCGCGGATTATAGCAACATAATTTTACTATTACTTTTGTTTTATGGATCTCCACAAAGCAATGCCTAATTCTATAAATTATTCATACCGAGATTTCCATTTTTGTGTGGAGGATTGGTTGCTAGTGATCGATCAACGTTTAAGTTCACTTATACCACTGAACTATAGAAACCCTCTGTGTTGTTGCCTTCTTTTACCATATGCCTTCAGGAGAAAACATTCGAATTAAACCGCTCGGTTTTAATTACTTCAAATTTAAAAATCAGTACCTGCCCTAGGACGTCATTATATTCTTCGCCTATTTTCGCCCTATAGATATTCAACGATAGACTTTAACAGGAAATATTCTTATGTCGCTTGAATCTAGAGGTTCTCTGTAACTTGAGAGTCTAAAATCAACGGATTCCTAGAAATACATATGTGCCCTACCTATTGCCACTTTATTTTCCGGCCACGTTGATCTATGATTGCGATTTTTTGTATGGATTTTCTCTTTTGTAATTTGAACACGTACAGGTACTCGTAGTATAGATCCATTTTACATTGGAAGGCTTGAATTTAATAATATTAGATATATACTTAATATTGTTTCAGACAAATTTGAGCGGCAATGAACATTTCATTAAAGGTCTTCGTAATGCTCACAACATGTTAAACTGTCTTGAGCGAAGCTTCGAGAAGTCTAGTAAATATGAGGATAAGTTATTAAGATGCAAATCAACGCACAATTACTCGCATGACTCGAAAGATTGGTCCAGTAGCAATATTTCGCCTACTGAAGTATCTGAATTATCCAATAAAGGTTGTATAGATTGGTCCGGTAGCCATGGTTCGACAACCTTAGTATTTGCATCATTCAATAAAGTATATAGAATGATCCAGTAGCAATTGTTTGACAAATGGACTTTTGGAGACATAAAAATAGTATACATTGGACCCGTAGTAATGGGTCGACAACTTAAATATCTGCATTTAATAAAGGAAGTATTGACTGATCCAGTAGCAATTGTTTGACCACTGTAGTATCTGAGTCATCTAATAATGGTAGTGGAAATTATTCCAGTAGCAATAGGTCGTCAACTAAAGTATCCGAGTCATCTAAAATTGATGGCAGTGATTGATTTAGTAGCAATAGATATATGCAACAGAATTACTTGAGTCATTTAATAAGAGTTGCAGTGATTTAGTCAGTGGCCATAGTTTCACAACTAAAATATATAAAAATTATACTGTAGATTTGTTCAGTAGCAATGGATCGAAACCGAATATCTTAGTTAACCAATTAAGGTTGTAAGCTTGAACCACACGCAATGGTCCGACAACTGAAGTAAATAACAATTTTAGTTTCTATACTCTATGGTGTAGAAGCATTGTATTGGCTGCTAAAGCAATCGAGTCAGGGCAGTCGTCGGATGATAAACGTAGTAAAAATTGGATAGAATTAGAAATGCTGGAACAAAATATATAAATCGATATCTTTTTTATTAGTTTACAAGTATACTATTGGCCTACTTACAGTTTTCTTTTCAGATAAGTCTAGATCCTCTAAAACACGAACTTCAGTGGATATTACGGAATCTTGGTCTACCATGAGCATAGTGTGCCTTCAATATCAGTAAGTACGAGAATTTGTCTAAAGACCAGTCTCTAACTATGTATGGCTAAAGGCGAAATTCCAAATTGAATCTATTATATATCGTATGCTTAGTATTAAACTAACATAATTCAAAATTAGGCTTAATTAAGCTAGATACATTGTAATTGTTTTTTCAATGCCTCCATAACATCATGCTACGAACTATTAAACAAAACTAGTGTTTTCTTGCTCTTCCAAGTTATGGATCTTTGTAACACTCACGAATTTTGTTGGCGCTATCCTAAGCTAAGCAAGAACCGGGGGAACGCGCGCTTGCGTTGGACTGCGATGGGCAGATGACATCAAAAAGGTGGCCGGTCACCAATGGATGAGAACAGCAATGGATCAGGACAATTGGAAGACCTTGGAGGAGGCCTTAACCCTAAGAGGGGTTCTTACGAACTAGAAAAATTAAAAAAAAAACAAATATGACTAATTTATTATAAACATTTATCTTATACAGAGATGTGATGATAGCCCAGCGGCGAGACCGTGCGACTCTTTCGAACACGAGGGAACACGAGTTCAACCCTGGCAGGTACCAATGAGTTTTTCTATTAAAACTCATGTGTCTAATTGATAATTACAATTTATCACACGCTTTTCGGTGAAGGAAAACATCATGAGGAAACCTGCGTATCTCTGGAGAATTCCGGAGATATGTGTAACCTAAACCTGTGAAGCAGCGTGGTAGGTCTTAGCTCCAACCCTTCTCTCCAGAAGCGGAGAGAGGAGGCCTATTCCCAGCAGTGGGATTGTAACAGGCCGCTACTTTACTTTTTTTTATTTATCTATTGTACACTTGACTTTTTTTATGTTATTTTGTGTTTTTGGAAATTTGACAATATTCTTTTGTAAAACAAATTATTTTATTTTTTTGGTGAGAAATAAAAAGGCTTTTTATTTATTATTTATTATTATGCTAAGCTATAGATATTGCTTTTTTTTATTCGGTCACTTTATACTAAGCCGAGGGATATGTACTGTTATCATATGTACATTGTAGACATAATCAGAGTTTTCCACAGATATGAGGAATTATCAAAGCGTTACCAAGCTCTTCTCAGGGCGTACGATCAACGGTGTAATTCGTTAAACTGTCAAGGCGGTGACGGTCTTCAACTGCGCAAGCGTATAAAAGAAGCTCACGAAGAGCTTGCTCGTCTAAATAAATCTCTGTTAATAATTGGAGACAAATACTTGCATCTTAAGTTCAAAAGATTGACACAGGTTAGTTGTAAGATAACCACTTAAAGTTAAGCAAACGTTTTTCCCATATAAATTATTTCTAGATAATTTCTAGTGTACATTATTTAAGCTGTGATAGCCTAGCGGTGAGACCGTGCGATTCTCTACAGACGACATAGGTTCAAGCCCCGGACAGGCACCAATTTCTATTAAAACTTATGTGTCCAATTGATAATTGCAATTTATCACACGCTTTTCGGTGAAGGAAAACATCGTGAGGAAACCTGCATATCTCTAGAGAATTCTGGAGATATGTGTAACGTAACAATCCGCATTGGAGCAGTGTGGTAGGTCTTGGCTCCAATCCTTCTCTCCAATAAAGGAGAGAGGAGGCCTTAGCCCAGCAGTGGGCATAATAACAGGTTGTTACTTTACTTTTGTTTATTATTTAAAAATTAAAGAAATTAAAAAAAATGTTAGGGATGGTCTACTCTTATCACTAAGGGGTATGATGGATAGTAGCCGATACGCTGGCTGGCCGCTTCTGTCATCTCATTGTGGTAACATGATGGTCCTAGACGATGCTCGTAGCTGTGCCCGTGTGCATTGCACACTATGCACTATGGGAAAGGCTGCGCGTGCTAATAAATATGAATATAAAATTTCATAAAAATTGGTTAAGCCGGAAGAGTATGGTAACTAACATTGTGATACGCGAATTTTACATATAAGATAGGTAAGTGGTGCCCAGGAAATGCTGGTCGAAGAAAAAGACAGGGCAAACGATCTCTTACCATAGAGTGCAGTTAATGTGTAATTTATTTTAATGTTTTGCCACCTATCGAGCTTCAGTATCCCTGAAGGTGGACTACACGATGGTTGGTAATGGATTAATAATGGACTATGTAATACGGATTTTAATATCTAAAGATGTGTATCGATCAGGCATTCATCTTAATAAATGTATTCAGAAAGTGTGGTACGAAGAGAGAATTGAACGACTGAAGCGCGTATCGAGGTCCGTATTTATGACTGCGGAACGCGCGCGTCTCGATTTGGATGAGAAGCTTCAACGCAGTATGGCTTGCGAACATGACATCGCCATCGCCTTGTTGCTAGATAAAGTAAGCTAAACTAAACTCCAGAATATTTATCACAACATAAGTTTTCAGCGTATCAATGTATACATATAAAATTCATAAACATTTGGAAAAGTTATAATGTAATCGGTATAATCCGCGATTAAGTAAATAGAAAATATATATTCAATGCTAAATGTAGAGTGGACCGTCCTTTTTCATACCCAATACATGCAGGATTCTTAAAAACAAATGCTTTGCGAATTTATCGTGAAGTCTATCTCATTATGCTTCGGTTGCGGAGCGAAACGATTGTTGAGTTTGTGATAGTGAACGTGTGTGCTTGTGTATTGTAGTGGCGGTGGTGGAGTTTTGTTTTTGTTTTTTCCGAATCCTGCATGTATCGGGTATGAAAACGGATAGGCCACTCTGCATTTAGCACTATGTATATTTTCTATTTACTTATTCGCGGATTATAGAAGATAATTTCATTATTCCTACTTTTGTATTGTAGTAGTGTATTTACTCCGCAAAGTAACGCCTAATGCCCATTAATTTTTTCATAGAAATGTAATTACTGTCTGCTTAACAGATATATGATAAAATATCAATACTTTATATATGTCATATTATATATGGTCTTCCCTCTTAGGAAAGTAGTAGTATTAATATTAACTGCCATGTTGCTAAACCCACGAATTTACTGGGTATAGTTACGAGTCATCACGTAAAGCGCATGATATTTTGTAAATAGAACTTAGAAACATAAGATTTTTACAGAAAACTCAAATACCTATCAAGAGTTTGAACTCGCATGACATTTGAAAAGAGTCAGGATGGATATCAGATATACCTTATTTAGTTAATTCATTCACTGTTTGTATCCAGAGGATGGAAGACTAAGGTCTTAGTCAATAAATTCTTTATAGTTTTGAGAAAATTTTGATTCGCTGCTCATGCGTAATGCATTAAGTACAATAATGACCATTGCTTTATTAACGCGTATGATCGCGCATAAGTAGCAAGTAGATCACCATAATCAATAATCAATTGCGCTATCTGGCTCTTGCTAACAGTCACCACAAACGTTATTCGAATCAAAACTACTGTATTAATTGAGGTTTCTTATAATTAAAAAGTTATTTAGATACAAATATTGTTAATTGTTAAAGCTGTGATAGCCCAGCGGTGTGACCGTGCGACTCTTTCGAGAGGAACACGAGTTCAAACCCGGGAGTTGGAGTTGGTTGGAGAACCCACCAATGAGTTTTTTTATTAAAACTCATGTGTCTAATTGATAATTGCAATTTATCACACGCTTTTCGGTGAAGGAAAACATCGTGAAGAAACCTGCATATCTCTAGAGAAATGTGTAACCAATCCGCATTGGAGCAGCGTGGTAGATCTTAGCTGCAACCCTTCTCTCCAGAAACGGAGAGAGGAGGCCTATTCCCAGCAGTGGGATTGTAACAGGCCGCTACTTTATTGTTAATCGATATATTAATTTCTTTTCCGTTTACCAGATTAAAAAATGCAACCATCTCTTCTTAGAAAATTTGCGATTGAAATCACGAGTTGAGGAAATGATCTGAGGTTCGAGATTTCGAGTATTGGTTTACAAATTTAATTTTCTTTCTTGATTAAAGATAAGTATTTGGTATCAACGACTTGAACATAAAATAGAGAGGATGCTTTTCACGACTGTTTTTCAGAGACAAGGATATTTCTTTTGCTAAAGATGTTTCTGTTAAAGATTAGTTAAAGATATTTTATTCATTATTTACGAACTTGTCCAAACCCTAATATTACTAATTAAAATTGAATTAAGGTTAAATAGTATGTTATTAATTACATCACTTTTTTTATGAATATAATCTTAAGTTATTAACTTAAAGCTAGAATATCAAAATATCAGGTAACAAAAATAAAACTATGTTGTTATCTGCACAATTGTGTTTTATTAAAAGGCATTATAAAGCTTAAGCTATAGATTTTTATTACAAGATCTAAATTTTTATTTTAATCAAAAAGACAGCGACGAACTGAATTGTATGAGGTGTTTTAACCGTGTCTTAGAAAAGCAAAAGTGAAGGGTTTACATTTAGCACCAATAAAGTGGTGATCAAACGTAAGACAGAGCAAGCAGGTCATCCTAGAAAATGCCTATTTACCTCTTGAAAGATAACCCTAATATTTTTAGTTAACTATATATATATATATATGGGATATTTACAAAGACAGTCGTCCGTCCCCAAAGTAAATAACTTAATACTTGTGTTATGGGTGACGGACAACTGGTACATACACTACATATATAAGTTTAAATACATACTTAAATACAAATACACACCGAGGCTCGAAGAAACAACAATTTGTTTATAGAAAATATTGGCCCTCGCGACCCGCGGAGCTGAAGGCAGGGTCACTACCCACAGCGCCAAAGGGCCAGTCAAACAGCAAAACTATCCACTTAGAGTGGGATAAGGCAAGAGGATGATTACCTACATAAAAAAGTAAACTAACGATCTGTGAATATACTACTGCTGGGTAGATATAGAGGCCTCCTGTATCACTTTTTTGAAGAGACGAGTTAGAGCTAAGACACACGACGTTGCTCCAATGCGGATTGGTAGGTAACACATATCCCAGAATTCTCTAGAGATATGCAGGTTTCACCACGATTTTTTTCTTCACTGAAAAACGTGTGAATTGCAAATATCAATCAGACACCAATTCTAATAGAAAAACTCATTTGTGCCTGCCCGGGATTTGAACCCGTGACACCCTCCAAAGAGTCGAACGGTATCTCAGCTTCGAACATATTACAAGAACAACAACAACGATGTTCATATTAATAGAAAAAGGTAGAAAACACTAGAAGCATAGTAAAACTTTAGTCAACAGCAAACGTATATTTAAAACAAATCAAAATATCAACCGAAATATAAACTAATCAATACAAGTCATAGATTTCATTATGTACAAGTAATATAAATAATACGAGATTTTACAATAAATTTTCATTAGGCTTAGGAATCTTTAGTTGGGATTTTCCTGTTTAGATTTGGTAGAGCATTTCAGAGCTTATTATTTTATATGTAAAATTATTATTAATTATTATTTTTTTATTGTAATACATTGAAATAAATTGGAATACATTGAAATGTAATTAAGTCTTGTTGGCGCGGCTGCCTCGATTCGCTATGACCACACATCCGGTTTGACTTCTCCGTATCGCTTACGCTTTGTCAATTTGTCAAATGCTTTATTGTACATAAGTGAATTATAGAATTACTGAACTTTGCAGTTTTGTGTGATTTTCTCCATTTCTGAAAGAAAATGTTCAAATTATCTATAAATAAATGAAATACTGAATTACCGAAATGTTTGTACGCGCGTAACTTCCAATCGACTTCACCAAACTGTATAAATCTTTCTTTGAAATGTTTGTCAGGAGGTTTGTAAAAAAAAATCGCATAAAATGACAAAAAATAAAAAACCTATTTATAATCTACATATTAATTTAACTCTAAATGTTCATGAACTAGGTAGTTCATGAACATGTAGGTAGTTCAGGTAAATAGGTATTTACTGTGGGGCGCAGCTAGTAATATATAATAACTTCAGGTTAAGGACGCATAAAGTACGCTCTACATTTTTCATTATTTCTTCTATTGTGTACTGTTACAAAATAATTATATCATTCCTTATCATTTTATTGATTATACTTTTATTAATCAAATAACAAATTATAGCGACGATATTTTTCCTTCACACTTATTCAATAAATAAAAAGCAATTTTCACAAAGTCAGCTCATTTGATCTCTTTTAACATTGTCTTTTTATATTATTAACCTAACTATTTGAAGTGGGTTGTATTTGAAATATGATGTAACAAAGTATTTCAATTCCAAAATTTCCTTTTATTGCTGGAAATTATCCGCACCTCACAAAAACGAATTAACACCACATCATTCATCATCAATTCAAAAGAAATACTCTTTCGACACAGGCATATTTATAATCCAGCACAATACATTACATAAATAACTCACCTTTTACTGAGAAACCACAATCGTGTTTCATATAACCACAACGTCTACTTCACATACTCCTTATGCAACCTCGTTATTTCTTTGACCATTCCGTTTAAAATTACCGCTAATTCTTCAGAGCTTGATACTAATGCTGAATCAGCCATTGCTGCTAACCTGAGCACACCGCCATAACATAAAGCAGTTATACCTAAACCTACAACAAAATTACTAGTAAGTATTAAAGTGAGGAAACTTTACGTTGCAATAATATAATTGCCATTCGCTTCACGATAAATAGCTACGGAAATCGATCCCCGATTTAACTAAAAGGAATATCTTTATATATAAAATCCCATGTGACGATATGCGTTAACGGTAATCTTGAAATCAATCTACTAAACCGATTTAAACGAAATTTTCTAGCTATTACACTATATTTCGGTCCAACTTTCGATACATATCAGTCTCATAGTAGAGATAAGTATTGAGTTTCAGTATGTACACTGTAGTCTTTGAATCTTTGGTATTAGGGTTCTTTTTATTTACGATAAGTGAATGTCAAGTCTATTGTACAAGAAGTAGGTTCTATAGGACGATACTTAATATATATAAAAGGTTCTTATGAAAAAAAAAACATTGTAAGGAAATTTAAGAAACTGTTATATAGTTAAGACAGGACAGCGTCTGTCGGTCAGCTAGTATTCTATAATATTAACGCATTTGACTCTAGAGTCTTTAAGAATAGATACAATAATAAATTGAAAAATACATACCCAACAAAGAATAGCTAAAAGATTTTTCTATGATATTGTGTTGAGACTAAAAATATATTGTCCCTAAATATCTAAGTAGAATTTAACATGATACAATTGATGAAAATTAACTATGCCCTAAAATTTTATCAATATATAGAGATTACTTCTATAATTAAAGAAATTAGTATAATGAAGTTATTACAGTATAAACTTGTTTTTATTTATATATCGATTAAGCATCAAACATTATCAATACACTTACCAGTGTTTCCTTTATTTGGCACAAAGAATACCAAAGATTTTACAACTCCACCACAAATATTTAATATTTCAGGTCCAGGTAAATTGCTAAATACCATAGTAGCTTGGCTGCTATTAAACATTGGATAAAGTATCTCTTTTGGCAGAATACTGCATAGTTTCAGTAGGTAATAGTTGGTCTACAAACAATAATTTTTAAATGTTAAGAGTAACAATTATATAATAATTTAATGTTCTTATAAAGGAGCGTGGTACCGGTAAGCTAGATCTTGTGTGAACGTGTGGTGTAGAAATACCATTATAAACACTACCATTACATTACAGCAGTTTAAAAACACTGTTAAAAAGGCTAATACAGAAAGCCTACTATACTATTGAGGATTACAGAGGATAAGAATGCGTGGATATAGTACTACTCTTTGACCCTGTACAAGACATCAATAACTATATGTAACTAGTAATAAGAATTATTCTTTGGAAAGAGCAACCGCCGAGTTTCTTGCTGGTTGTTCTCGGTAGGAACAGATTTCCGAACCAGCAGTAGATGTTGACGATTCAAAAGTACTTGTTTACAAGTTTACTTGAATAAATAATATTTTGAATTTGAATATAAAAGACCTATAGTCATTTCACCTATTTACATTTCTATTCAGTCAGTAAAATCGTAGACTGAATGAGAAGATACTTATAATAATACTAACAGCTGTTCATTAGATTATGAAAATTGTATTAATAACTTAAGTAACCTCCTGTAACTATCCCACTACAAGACAAAAAAGCAATTATAATAAAATGCAGAATATATCGCACGCTTAATATTAAAGTGGCCTAATTCAAAAAAGGTGTTTTGTAACAAATTGCAACAAAGCGTTGCGTAACCTACAAAACTTGTGAGTGTTTAGAGAGATCCATATCTTGGAAAAGCAAGTAATTTTTTTCATAGTATGTAGCGTTATATTGAAAACATATTAAGTAAACACAAGGTAAATGAACAATTTCTTACCAGAGGATCAGCGCTTTTTCGCAATTGATTAAAACGTCTTCTTATCTCCTTTAGATCCCCTCCAACTGGCAAATCAAGTATACTGACCGTAAAATTATTTTCCAATTTTGTTTGTTTGTCTTTATTTTGTGGAAATCTTATTGGCAAAATCATAGCTACATTTTTGGGGTATTGATTGTTGGCCTGCAAAAACACAAACAATTGACAAAGATAAATTATTAAAATTTGAATATGGAATTGGATTTAAAATAAAGTAGCTGCGTCTGTGGCGCTTACGAATATAGATTTTCTTATTTTCTTTCAGACAATGGTTTTCCGAAAAAAATTGTTATTCACAATTTTTGTGTTCCAGCACTGCCTGAAATACCATATTTACTATTATTTCCGAATTTCGTGATCACAGTGGATGCAACTCTGCCGAAACGTTGAACCTTATACGAAGTTGTCTCGATTTTATAGCGATGTGACCCGTATGTTTATACCGAGGTGTCGTAAAAGGCGACTAAGGTAAGTCGACCCGCCGTGTGGTATCCATAGACCATCCTCATTCCTTACCGAGGAGTTGTAAAAGGCGACTAAAGTAAGTTGACCCACCGTGTGGTATCCGGTAGAGTAGAATAGACCACCCTCTTTCTTGCCGAGGGGTCGTAAAGTACGACTAAGGTAAGTTGACGTCAGGCAGGCGGCCGGTCGTAAAATACGTAGCCAAATCATGCGACAACCTGTTAACATGTTGTGCCGCCCCCACTTAGAGTAGGATAATATATAGATAAGGACCAGGAGGATGATGGATGATGTGACCCGTATGTTTAAACACCAAATTACCAAGTTATTCAAGGTTTAAACCTACACAAAATATCTTACAAATACTTTGCAAACTCAACTCCCAAACTTTCGCATTTATAAGAACTGTATGTTGTAATGCTCTAAAAATGAATTCTAGTTTCATTATTGTAATCTTTAAGTAAAATTAACTAGATCACAAAATATTTTACCTTTTCGTAGAAGTCTCGAATGCCAGAAGATATAGCGGTTGATAAGATAGCAGAAAAGTTTCCTTCTTCTGTATTCTCTTTTATTTCCTTTATCATGCAAAACAAATTTTTATCTGGCTCTATCCATTTATAGATTTTCTTGCCACTTAAATTAGGGCCATGTAATAAACTTCTATCAGGTTCTCTCAAAATTCCATCTATTAAACATCCGGACATATCCCACAAGTGTTTCATAGGCTTTAACAAATCTGGTAATGTGTTTTTGCTATTAACTTTATAAATTTCTGGCATACAGAAAGTTAAAAGTTCGTCTTCCTTCCCATCAGCTAATGCTTGACATAAGAACTCTATCAGAGCAACACCATCACCTACAGCATGGTGAATTTTAAATATAATACCGTATTCAGACTTCCCTGTATCATTCTTTATTTTCTCATTAGTGACTATAATTTGAAAAAGCCCCTCGTCGTTGAATGGCAGTGGCTGATAGGACACTTCAGTCATTATTTCTTCTAGATCAGATTCGCTAAGGGAGACGCTATCGGATACATCAACAATACGAACATATTGACTTGTATCAATATAGCAACATTTTCTCCAATAGTAAAAGCCATATTCTTCGATTTTTCTATAAAATAACTTTTGAGTGTCACTATTTTCGACTAGGTTTTTTAATTTTTCACTTATACTCGCAACTAATTCTTGAGATGATTCAGATTCCATAATTCCTAACACATTAATAATACTTTTTGTTGCGTCATCTTCTAAACTCCAAAAAACGTCTAGACTGTCAAGAAATCCCGCGAAATGTTTGTCCTTCCTCTTAATAATTATAGAACACAGTAATTTATATAAATAAGTACCAATTAAAAACGTCACAATAAGCGGTGAACTAAACATTAAAATTAAAAGAATTAAAAATTTCTGCAGTAAGTATTCGCTTTCAATTTTTATTTTTACTTTCCTTTTGAGAGTTTCATACTGTAACCAAGAGTACATTTACGGTTATTTATAATATTTATCGTTTTTATTTAACGAAGAATAAGCTAGCTAGTCATCTTTACGAAGCTTGGTCTAATTACGCCTCCTACTTCATGTTCAATCAATGCTTGCTTTGGGACCTTATAAAAAATAAATTTCCTTTAATTTTATAACCATACCCAAATAAATGTTCGCACATATTTGAATAAGTACCTAATTTAGTAGAACGTGTTATGTGCCTATGTACCGATAATTTAAATTTCTTACTTAACTTAATAAATTATTTATACGACCATAGCCAAAAAGTAATATACAACTAAAACTATGATTGAATGATGACCAAAGCAAAAGTAATAATATAATTATTTTTCTATAATCCGCGATAAACTATTTTTTCCCAATTATTTATTATAGCAAAATAACTTTATTATTAATTTGTATTATGGATCTCCGTAAAATAACGCATAATTCTTTAAATTATTTAAAGATGATTAATTTAGTACTTTTTCTTAAATTTTCAACAGTACACATAAACTACTTATATTATAGCAAAAGTAAGGACATTAAAACAACATTAAAGGTTAAAAAATTGGTATACTCACTTCAAAACTCAAAACGAAATTGAGAAGAATAGTAATTAATATGCCACTGACTGCGCCGATCGCAGCGACCTCTGAAATAATCGCAGTTTCTATCGATGCAGATGTATTAAAGTGATAATTAAAAACATCTTCCGATAGTTTTTCATTTAATGGTGCTGAAGAATTTAGTCTCAGCTGTAAGTCTTCCATTGCAAAAAATATATCGAAATACTAATTTCAGGGCAAAACTGTCTCCTCTAAGACTTCGAATCGAACTGAAATATGTCTAACAAATCCGTCTATTAGAAAGAAAAAGGAAACCTTAGTAAATCTCAAGACAGGCAGATGATCTAATTAGCCTTAATTTTTGTTTATGCAACAATATTACAGCATATTTCAGTTAATTGCATCATTTAAATTTTTAAAATTGAAGTTTATATTGGGACAAAGAACTTCTATTTGGTTGTTAATTCAATCAAACAAATTTATTAAAGAAATATTAATTTAATACGTAACTTTCATATACAGCAGAATACGACAGTAAAACTGTTTTTTAATATTCAAAACTATATAGTAAAGAAAAAACGCTTAAGAGGACAAAAACATATCATGTTTTAATATTTATTTAATAATAAATGACACAAATATTCCAAAGTTTTTAAAAAACATCGAACTTAATTAATTTCGACAATAAATTTCCTATATACCTTATTTTTTTAAACATAGAGGCATCAACAATATCTTCTTTAGTTAGTACTTATTGTTATGATAACCCGTATGGTGATTGATGTCGCTTAATTGAATACAATTAATTTGAATACAATTAACTTAATTTTCCAAAGAAAACACATTTTTTTCACTGCACACAGACCGGTGACAGTTATTTTATAAAAAAGATATCCCATAGACGGAGTAATTTTGCTTACATTGACGTTTAGATCAATAGACTACCAAGCTCATCATAAAATCATAACAATTTAATTTTAAGTTTATAAATTTAATATAACATAGGCCTCTCATTTCTAATACAAAAAATTATATCTCTACGATTATCTATTTGTTATGAACACCAGTAACAAAGGAACTATGTTTACATTGGCTGTTTAGGACTTTATACTATGTATTTTTTCATCAGAATTAGCAATTGTCTGCCGTTTAATAAAACAAAGTACGTTGATCCATATAAACGACACTGAGGCAACGTAAACGACACGTAGATTGCCAGGGACGAAGAAAAAGTTTATTGTTTGTGCTGGAATCCAAAAAGCTTGATTCGCGACAAAAGTCTTCCAATACTTGTTTCTTAGTTCTTCGAAAACGTCTTCCTTGCGCTCTAATACACCTAACACTAAAAGAATAATTTCTTTTAATAAAATGTAAAATTAATGTTTTTCTACATTGTAAAGACTCATATAATATAAAAATAGTATATCGTTATATACAGAACCTCTCAAGCTTATTTCTATATTATTATATGCTATACTAATATCACGTCGTCGTGACATAATAATGTTGTATCACGGTATATATTGATTTTTTAGCAATAATTTATTACCAATATCACGTCCCATAGCTGTGATAGCCTGATGTGTCACCGCGCGACTCTTTCAAAGTGGGTCACAGGTTCAAACCCAGGGCAGGCACCAATGAGTTTTTCTGTTAAAACGAAGGTGTATAATTAATTCATATTTAGAATTTATCACACGTTTTTAGATAAAGGAAAACATCGAGAGAACCTGCATATCTCCAGAGAATACTGAGGATATGTATAAATTACCATTCCGCATTGGAGCAGCGTGGTAGGTCTTACCGCCGACACTTTTCTCCAAAAAACAGAAAAGAGCCCTATGCCCAGTGGGATAGTAACAGGCCGTTATTTTATTTTTTTACGTCCCATATCCTTCAATGGCCACCCATTTACTTGCAGTTGGAATATATATGAAGTAACTCACATGTGTAAAATGCTGCAAGCAATATTGGAGTCATGATGAATTGATCGGAAGCAACTTTGGTTGCTACGATTTTAACGGCAGTACCCACGTACTTTTTATCCAAGAATTTGTACCTTCAACATAATTAAAAATGATCATTTGTTAATTAGGAATTCGAACAATTTATAATATTATTCTATAATATATAGTGCATTCCAAAAACAAATCTAGATAGATCTTAAATCAAGCTCAGTAACTAATACACAAAACGGCACTCGGGAAATTGTGAACATTAACACGTTAAGATTTTACGATATAGAACATAAACCGTCGCTTTTTTGTAAAATGCACCTAAGTTCACTTGCCTACCATGTTTTACCTTTCCCTTTTACGATTTAAAGCTAAAATGAAGTAACTTGGAAAAGTTACGGAAAGAATACTTGACTTCTAACACTGTGCCTTAAAACTAACGCATTCTAAGGTATTAAGGAGATCATCGAAGCGGAAGTGCTATTTTTTTCTCTTTTCTAATAATATGTATGAACAAAAAATAAATAAACAAAAATGTTTTCTTACCAATAATACAATGTCGGAGCATACAAACAACTGCCTACAGCAATGATACGACTAGCCGAAGTAAAGTTTAGCTCTGGTTTTTCTGGCTAGAAATGGCATAAAGTATTGAAAGTCACAGAATATTACTCATATTGAAGATACAGAGATACAATACAAGCTGTATTATCGGTAAAAGTGGTAAAACCTAACTGGGACTGTGAGTATGGTCACTGTCATACCACTACACGTCACCAAGGGCGTGGTCCGGTCTCACAGGATGCACCGTTAGGACGACGATCACCGACGCTAGAAGAGCTTCTGCGTTATGCTCTTTGCATTTCGCAACTTTGACGATGCTTCTGCACTATCCGTCCCACTCGTCAATGCTGCAAAAGCCGTTAAGGATAACAGATTATAGTTCGTAAAAATCGTTAGGATGGTAATCTAAATAGTAACTCAATTATGTAGACAGAATGTTGCAGCCAGAATTTAGACCGTGTGCACCGATTCCTTTTCTACGAGTAACTATGTATATTAATCAAATAAACGCTTCTGCAAAATACTAATGATAAATATTTCAAGGCATTTTATTTTTTACTTAGCACGCTATTAAAGTGGCCGAATTTAACATTAGGCTTGATTGTAATACATTTTGATACATTGTAATCCTTATTTGAATACCATCTTTTGGTCGTTAAGAACGCTTTTTGGACACCTGTGAAATCTATTGGGAAAGTTAAACACCCTATAGTTATACGCGGCAACTACAAGAAGATTTGGGTGGATAGACGCTTTCTGTGTGAGCCAAATTGTTTTCACAGTTTATCATTACCTACTACTGTAATATCTTCTGGTTTATCTTTTATTTTATACAATTTCAGAGTACTTTTAGTTGTAGGAGAATGCCCGGCATTCTACTTTTGGACATTGTAAATTATTACATGTTTTCAATAACTCTAATTATCACCCTGTACATATAGTAAAAGAATTTTGTGACGTATTTTATGAAATTTGAATCATCATCCTCCTGCCCTTATCCCACTCTAAGTGGGGTCGGCACGACATGTTACAAACATGTTATCACATGATTTGGCTACGTATTTTACGGCCTGACGTCAACTTACCTTAGTCGTACTAACTACGACTTTACGACCCCTCGGTAAGAAATGAAGGTGGTCTATTTTACGCAGCCGGATACCACACGGCAATTTTATGAAATTTGAATGTTGTTCACATATTCCCGTAATAAAGTTAGAGGTGAAAATTGATGCAAATGTTTGAACCAACATTGGTATGTAGAGATAATAATAGCACATAGAAATACACTAGCTCGAGCACGTGCTGTAGTTGCTATCATTTTGTCACGGGTAGCGTGGCCGAGCGGTCTAAGGCGCTGGTTTAAGGCACCAGTCTCTTCGGAGGCGTGGGTTCGAATCCCACCGCTGCCATAATTTTTTTGCTATTATTTTACGAAAGTTATATTTTTTTAACATATTTAAACACTGTATGTTGATCCCAAGAACTAAAAATTATTATTCTAAGGCAGGTAAACTATGTCGCTGACTCAGTCCTCTTATGTATTCCCTGATTCCTGATTTGATAACACTGATATTACCCGCGATAGTATGATAAGTAGATCATACATCTCATAGCATTTTATAGCTTGTAAGAATGTTTTTAATGTTTAGTATCGTAATGCATACAGAAAAATGTAGAGATAACCTAATGATGCTTTATCAACAAATAATTTTCTGCCAATATAGAATAATAGTTACTATATTGAAGGAAGTATGAAAGCAAAGTACAGAATCGGTTTTTTTATAAAAACCCATCGATATTTACGAAATCAGCTTTTTAAAGGAAAACATCAAAATAATATTTCGAAATCGAGAAATTGTAGGTTATAAATGTAACCCGTCGACACCCATTGAAACAGCTAGATGGGTCAAGTCTCATAGAAGAAAGAAGAGACTTCTTATTAGAAGAAACATTAAGGCCTTTTGTTGTTAAAATTACTGTTGTTTCACCGTGTATAGTCACGGTTGACACCTCGCATTCGGCGTCGTCGTTATACTTGTCTTTATATTCATCGTTGGTTTAATAGGTCCCTTTTCTATGTTCCTGTCTTACCGAATAAATTTTATTGAAGGTCTGTTGCGATAATTCGGCTGCAGTGTAGAATGTGGCATATACTGCAGTATTAGTGAGAACCGGCCGCCTTTTAAGCATTTGTCGACACCAATTTGCCATTCGGAAAGCCATTATCAGCTACACTGTAACATAAATTAATGTATTCCGCGATTCAACGTCCAACTTCAATTTTTGACTCAAGAAAAATTACGTTAGGAAAGTGGTTTTTTAAATAGTAACCATTTGGATATTTTTTTTAAATTATAGGTGCCTTATTAGATTAGGACAAAGTAGAATTTATCATTATTCTTATAATGCTAAAGTTGAGTAAAACTAAGAAAAAAAATCCACAGCATTTCCGATTCGGTTGGGTGCGTAAGATGACAATAACTTCAGTAACCACTGAAAACAGAAAATACAACTGTATTTTTGGGAGTGACCTTGGATTCAAAACTCCAATGGAGCACATACATCTTGCAGGGAGACTCAGTTCAGCAGCCTACGCTGTTCGAAAGATAAGACAATTTACAGATGTCGAAACAGCAAAACTTGTTTATTTTGCTTACCTTCATAGCATTATGTCTTATGGAATATTGCTGTGGGGTAGTATCGGATAGTAAAAAAAACATTGTATTACAAAAAAGAGCCATATGTGGCATCTACAATTAAGTCCACGTGATTCCCTGCGAGAGAAATTTAAGGAAATAGGTATACTTACATTTGCTTCACAGTATATTTTCAGCAATGTAATTTTTGTACATAAAAATATAAAGAATTATAAAATGACAGAAGAGATAGAGAGAGAGAAGAGATAATAAACGCTTCGTCTAATTTAATAATAATAGACAAAGTAGGAACCGACATAACCTTGCGACTCCTGCTTTGCGCCTAGCAAAAGTACGTAAATCGTTTATGGGTTTGGGTACAAGATTCTATAATAAAATTCCGAAATCAATTTTACAGCAGTTTAAAAACACTGTTAAAAAAAGGCTGATACAGAAAACCTACTATACTGTTGAAGATTACTTGGATGATAAGGATGTGTGGATATAGGTGCACTTCTACTCTGTACAAGACAGAAATAACTAAATATAACTAGTTTTAAGATTTACATTTTAAAAAGAGCAACCACCGAGTTTCTTGCTGGTTCTTCTCGATAGGAACAGCTTTCCGAACCAGCAGTAAAGTTGACGAGTCAAAAGCACTTGTTTACAATTTTACTTGAATAAAGAATATTTTGAATTTGAATTACTAATTGCAAATACAGCGCCCTCTATAATACTACTATCGTAATTGCTACGTAGCTAATTGTTTCTCTTTATCTCTTTACAAGGCAATCAATCATGGGGCATCACGTTATCATATCCGAAAAGGTCATTGCTAAAAAATTACTTATATATACTGTAAGGTTTACCAAGCGCGTTATATCCATTCGAACAATAATAATAAACATCTTCAAAATTTTAGGCCATAAATTTACTGAAATTTTTGTTGAATAAGTAAAGTAAAGTAAAGTAACAGCCTGTTACTATGCCCACTGCTGGGCTGAGGCCTCCTCTCTCCGTTTTTGGAGAGAAGGATTGGAGCTAAGACCTACCACGCTGCTCCAATGCGGATTGTTAGGTTACACATATCCCTAGAATTCTCTAGAGATATGTAGGTTTCCTCACGATGTTTTCCTTCACCGAAAAGCGTGTAATAAATTGCAATTATCAATTAGACACATAAGTTTTTAATAGAAGAACTCATTGGTGCCTGCCCGGGGTTTGAACCTATGTCGCCTCTAGAGAGTCGCACGGTCTCACCGCTAGGCTATCACAGCTTAATGAATGTTGAATAAACTGCTATAAAAATCATACATTATTATAATTCACGTAGAAAATCGTATTATTTGAAAAATTTAAAATACGTTATTTTGTTTACTTACCTGGTTTAAATTATTTTTGTTCTAATTTAAATTCGTCACCTAAAATCATAAGCCGAGTGCCGTAAATAGTGAAGCCCCAATATTAAGCGACTAACCTTTTAAAATTATTCTAACACCAATCTTTAAACGGAACAAGTAATATTATCAATATTATAATTATTAATTTCATTAATTTTTATATTTGATTGGTAATTTTTATCATTTTGTAATAACACTGAAATAATTTTGTTTTACTTTCTCACTACACGTACATTATTAGTGTTTAAATATTTATATAAAAAAAGGATAACTCGTACCTTACACTACATCTAGCATAAACCACACTGAGCGACCCTCCGTCGCACTCAACGGAGTCACAATTGACTTCAATGGAATAATTTAAAAACTACTCTATCACAATCACATACCTACAGATAATACGTATATACGTATATTCTTGCAATACGTCTAATATATCGACACAGAGATTATTATATTTTTGTCAATTGTAAATGTAGAACACTGGAGAGCGAGTTTAAGATCACAAACGTTCTAATCTTCAGGAATGTATCTCATTACGTCTATTGAATTAAAGAGAATTATTAACTTGCATACCTTAGGACGCCCTATAACTACAACTATCGAAACTTAATGAAGACTCGCATTGGGCTTGATCTTTCAGGATATGAATTTCTTTGTTTCATACCACAGGCTTCGATGCTTATCTTTCTACTTAGATGGATTCTATTTCTTAAGGAGCTAGACTTAGCATTCAATAATCTGATCTCCTGAGAAACGTAAAAGTTCTAGAATATGCATATAGATGGCGCTTGATGTATGATGCTTTAAATAGTTTTGTGCACACTTTATTAAAGAAACATAATTGTCATTCCATCTCTACTTCTCAAGCAATTCTTGCCTTATGTATTCTACTTACTCCCTAATCTTGATCCAACAATAAGACGAAAGCCGCTAAAGTTTCAGGTCGAGGCTCTTCACTACTTTTACTGAAACTGAGACGTTTACTGAAATAGCAATATGGACAATTATTGTTTCTTCGGTGTGTAATACTGCATAGTTAAAATCCCTATCGCGGTTATCCTATGGGGAAAGTCTAATTATTTAATTTTTGTTTAATATTAAAGATATTCTTTAAACTTGAACATCTTAAAGCTGCATAATTCCCTTCGGGGCAAATATAAACAAACTATCCTAACATTTGCTTAATATTATTGGATTTCAGACGAAGCATTGCAAAATATATTATAGAAGAATATTAGACTCTACATAAATGAAGTAACGTCGAAATTTATTAAAGCAATCTTACTCTAGCTTGGCATTTTAATAGATGTATTGAGCGCTAATTCAAAAGATGCCAATTTTTCATTCATCATTTCTATCAATATAATAAGAATGCCTGAAGGACCGCGGCTTCGCATTCGCGCTAATTATATTATGGGTGGCGACTGTTGGGTACACAAACTCACTATCCAAATAAATCTATTTATTTACAAGTAATTAATTATAATGTTTCTTATACTATGTACTATGGTAAAATCTTAAATACTAACGGCGTCCGATCCCACCGAACTTAGGCAGGGAAAGGCGAGGTGGCGCGAAGTTTCTTTCCCAGGCGTGGAACATGACACCTCAGGTGTCGAGTAGAGTCTGGGAAAGCGGCAAACGCTGAGTAGACGTAACACGTTTCTTCCCTAAAATTTTACCCTTCTTGGCTTTTTTACGGCCGAACGCAGAAATGATCCTTTATAGAGGTTGGCGGGCTCAAATCCGGGACAGGCGTATAAAAAATTTCGTGTATGTTTAATAGAAAACATAAAAAACTTGTGATTGTCCGTATTGGCACGTTGGCTACATGTTTCTCCGATCATACCTCTTCAAAAGAAAGAGTAGCCCAAGTGTGAAACAATAAGCCACCGAACCGATGTCAATAAGTAATAATAATTAATATACTCACGGGATCGTGCATAGGCGATGAAGAAATAAAATAAAACTAAATAAAAACAATTTTATTTTTAGTGTACCCATAAAACTTTCAAACTTCTTTCGCATATTTATAATACCCACACTCGAAATAGCCTCTGAGTATATTCACATTCGAAATATTTTCAGATAAGAATGATATTTTGAATTTAAGTTCGCATTCTGATTAAAATGAAAACATACAAGAATCAAAATGTAGAGTATGACGATGAGTATGACCGTATGACGTAATAAATGCACAACGTGATAGTTGTCAAATCGAAAAGCGAGTCGAGAACAATAAATGTGCGAAGAGTACTTTTAATACTAGAAAACATTGTTTAAACAACGCTACATGCGCTATCGCTACATGTACAAGAAAAAAAAACACTTTTAAGAATTTTTACGTTTAATTTTTATAATAAAGTATAACTGCTGCCACCGTTCTTACAATATCATAGTTGGCAAACAACGTTACAACATTAATTTAAAAATAGAAAACAAGTTACAAGATTGTTCCATTTGCGTAGAGCACTAAACTGTCAAAGTTTTATATAAACATTACTGTATCCACCTTCCACGAATTTCCTAACTTCCTCAAACAACCTGTTGCTGATACATGAGTATAAATATGTACATAAACTTGTGTATTGTTATCTAATCAACTCTTAAATTTAGTCTTGTTCACAACTAAAAGTTTCACATATTTATATAAAATATGTTTTAGTCTTATAGACTGAAATAAACGAGAAATGCAATTAATAATATACTAATATACGTATGGACACCATGGCCTCTCTTGTTCGAAAAGTGCTGGTCGTCATTCTCGCCATAGCAATTTAAATGAGATCATACGGAAGTCTCTTGCCACCGTTAACGTGCCCGCTATTTTGGAACCAAATGGTTTGGCTCGTAGCGATGGCAAGAGACCTGATGGTATGACTCTCATTCCTTGGAAATTGGGGAGGTCACTTGTTTGGGATGCTACATGTGTAGACACCATAGCAGCATCCCATATTCAAGGGACCTCTACTATGGCGGGAGCGGCAGCTAGCAGCGCAGAACATGCCAAAAGGCGCAAATATGACGACATAGACAGAAGCTTCATTTTTGTGCCTTTTGGTGTAGAGACCTTGGGTCCATGGGGCCCGGACGCTCATACCTTCTTTAATGAGCTATCGAGAAGGCTCGTAGAGCGTACCGGGGACCCGAGAGCTGGCAGCTACCTTGGCCAACGAATAAGTTTGGCCATTCAAAGGGGTAACGCTGCCAGTATTTTGGGAATTTTACCCCACTGCACTGGAATCGACGGTTTTGATTTAGTGTAAATAGATGTAAATATGTATATATAATATTTGTTTTGTTTTTTTTTTGTTTTTAGTTTTATTTAGTTAGTTTTAATTTTGTTTTAAGTTTCATGAATTGTTAATAGTTTTAGTGTAAATAATTAAATTTATTGAAAGTGATTAATAATCTGCTCACAAATGTTATTTTGTTGGATAGAATTTTTAAAATTTCAAATATCAAGCGGGGCGGGAGGGCGCCGTGATCGCTCGTGCCAGGTAACAGGAGGTACGGCCAAACCCAGTGGTTGCGAACACACCAGTGTGGACAAAATCTAGTCATAAAATATATCGTTGATAATAAAATTTTTGAACTGCTCATTACATTTTGAAGTTTCTGGCTTCTTTGGTTTAATTTATAATTTTTTGAATATGTCAAATATATATAACACTAGTAAATTAGATTCCACAAGTAAAATAGATTGTCCGCATCTTTTAGAAAAAGTAGTACTCAGAGTACCAGTCAAAAGAACTCGATTTCATCCTATTCTACATGTACCGTTTGCTCATACCAGATTCAGACGCAATAGTTACCTTCTTAGAGCACCTACTGTATTCAATAAATTAAGTAAAAATAATTTAGATTTAGATTTAGATTTATTCTGCACGTCTGCAACCTCCGCTCGTAAAATTTTAACTTCTCTTTTTATTTCAAATATAAAGTAATTTTACATTGTATAGTTATTTTAAGTATTATAAAAAAATATATATATATATTGTATCCACGCAAGCATATAGATATATTTATCTTCTATATGCGAAAACTTGTAATTGGCTTTATTTTCTTAATTATGTTATTAACTATTGTGATATCATAGCTGTAAGTTTTCCTTATAAAATAAAAAAAATAAAAAAAAATAAAAGAAGTATACCTAATGAAGAAAACCTTCTTCGCGACAAAAAAGAGGCCACATAGGTGTTTTAAAATAAACTATTTTTTGGTTAAATTATTTTTCCCTAAATTATTTTTGGGAAATATACGATTTCATGTGTTTCTTCATAATTTTTAATTTTTTAATTTTTTCTTACAATATACTTCTAATTAGCCTTATCTTAGCTATTTGCATTATACATTAAGATATTCATCAACTTGGTCGATAATTACAAATTAATATTGTTTTCATTAGAACCCTTTTGACTTGCCTGGCTGGCAATTGACTGGCCCGTTGGCGCAGTGGGTAGTGATCCTGCCTTCAGCTCCGCGGGTCGCGGGTTCGATTCCCGCCGAGGACCAACATTTTCTATAAACAATTTGTTGGTTCTTCGAGCCTGGGTGTATATTTGTATTTAAGTATGTATTTAAAATTATATATGTAGTATATTTACCAGTTTTCCGTCACCCATAACACAAGTATTAAGTTACTTACTTTGGGGGCGGACGACCGTGTGTTTAAGTGTCCCATATATTTATTTATTTATTTATTTATTAGAACCCTAGTAAATTAGCTAGTTATTTAGTTAATAACCAGGTAAAATTTAATTATGACCAAATCTTGGAAAAGAAGAACAGTGCGCGTTCTTGAAGCTTAGCGGTCGTCCTCCCTCCCACGTCATTCGTATCTCGTTCCAACGCCATCGCTCTATCTCTCTCTATCGACACATTCAGTAAACGCGCAACCAGCGTGTAAGCTAGGTGTGCGATTGTTTGTAGTAACAAACTGAAAAAACCTGTTTGTATACATTATCTACGGCCAAAGAGAAACAGGAATACAAAGAATATAAAGAGGTGTTAATATAGTGATATAATATTAGATTTAATTTGTGTCAGTGCGTTTTGAAACAGTGGAAACTTGTGTGCGGTCCTTGGTTGGAGGCTTTACGGCTTTCTGTCTTGTTATTCGTCGAAGCAATTAGTGGCTACGGTATGTTTGAATTTTCTTTTAATCTAAAACTATATGCACTATAATGCAGTATATACCTTTGGTTATATACTGACTCGACCTTAGACTCTATCCTAACAAAGAATGTCTAAGATATAACTACGAATGTTAAGAAAATAGCTATAAGAAATCGATATTAGATGGCAGAGGCGTGCAAGTCTGAAGTAACGTAGATAACAGATGCCTCGTTGTTAAGGACTCTTGGGTTTTATCTGGTGGTTGCTTAAGAGAGCGTTGGCTTTACGTCGTAAATCTGACATAACAGCCCGCCAATAAACTGGTTTGGTTGAAAATTGGTTAAAACGGAGCCATAAAGAGAAAATTAAATCGCCAACCAGACTTTTTTATTATTTTTAACAATTTTAGTAAAAAAACTAAACAAAAAAAGTATTCCAAAGAGAAAAGCTCATCTAGAAAAATCATAAATAATAAAGATAAAAGTAGTTATGGGCCGGTTTCATTATATTAACTATGAATACCACTCACGATAGTTTAAATTTAAAATATTTAAGTAATAGCATAAATGCAACCGACTATATCAAACACTGTTTGTGTTTAAACTCTATAGACAACGATTGCGTAAATTATTCGTGAAAGTTGAATACACAAATACACTTTCGTATTTAGATAAACTAGAATTATATATATTATCGCCCGACATAGCCAAGGTAGAACCTACTTTTGTTTTTTAGCTCTATTATTGTAAAGCAGGTTTAAAGAACCTAGTTTTTACGACGTATTTAAGATCAGACTGAAGTTAGTAATGATTTAGGTCGTTAACACAATACTTATATATGTTAGTTGTCAACGTCATCTTGCTAAATATATGGCATAGAGTTATTATACTAGAGCAGTGATTCCAAAAGTGGTCTATATCGACCCCTAGGGGTCTATGACAACAAGTGGTCTACGTCAGGGAAAAAAATTTGGGGGTCCAAGAAATGAAAATGGGGGTCCACGATAGTGGATCTCAACACATACACTGATAGTACCTATTAACTTACATCATACTATCTTATAATATCAAAACATATACATTATTTATAAAAGTACCTATGAAGAAAAAAAATATATTATATATGTTTATAAAATTGTGTAAGTTGTAGGATGTTGGTATTCGCTTTGTGGTAGCAATACATTTTGAACTTGTAAAAACCTGAGAGTCTCAGTCGTAGTCGCAGTCTCAGAGCTTTAGTACCTTGCACTGACTTGTTCAATTCGTCACTCTATAAATACGAATGTGGGGTTTATTTAATGTTACGTATATTTTACATAACAGGTACAAAATTTTATTTTGAGTAGTTTTAATTTAAATTGAGTAATTAAATGTATAAATTAACACGTGTTATTACTTTAAGTTTTTAACACTAAACTTCACTACAGTTAGAATTTTACAAGAAATCCATATTAGGTAAGTAGGGGGTCTACGACACAAAAAAGTTTGAGGAACTCTGTACTAGAGTAAGGGATTCGTAGGTAACCCTGTAATCGAGAGTGTCGCAAAAAATATTAAGAGGGAAGATAAGACATAATAAGTCTCATTTGTTTTCTCTTTATTATCAATGGCCACATCTTAGGCTGGCACCCCTAAAATATAATAGTATAATAAATAACTCTATATATGGCCACTGAGACTTTAAATAAAATTGTATATTAATAATTTATATAACTAATTATACAAAGTAACGCCTAAGCGTTACTTTGCGTTGATCCATAATATAATACAAATAAAATTTATTATTACTTTTGTAATTATATCAGGAGATTTAAGTAAAATTAAAGTGAAATGCTGAAAGGAAGATGTTAAGTAACGGCCCGTTACTATCCCACTGCTGGGCATAGACCTCGTATTTCCGTTTATTGGAGCGATGGGTTCGAGCTAAGATCCACCACGCTGCTTTAATGCATTTTGTAGATTACACACATCCCCAGAATTTTCCAGAAACCCCAGAGTTATGCAAGTTTCCTCATAATGTTTTCATTCACCGAAAAGCGTGTCTTAAATTGGAAATATCGATTAGAGACACACAAGTTTAACAAAAAAACTCATTGGTGACTGCATGGGGTTTGAATCCGTGAACCCCCGAAAGTAGAACAGTTCCCACGCAATTTATTCCCGATTTCACCGTAATATTTAAAGCGCGGTCGTATACAAGTCCTTCGCAACCGGACACAAGTGATATAGAAAGCTAACTTACATAAACTTACCATTTTCTATGCAGTATAGGAAATGGTAAGTAATAGAAATTGTGAGAATTAAATAGTTAATGTAAACTGGGTGTCTTTACCTTTTCTGATTGTTAAGAACTCTGGTCTAATGTTCAGTTGCAACTATTTGTAGGAAATCTGTAACACATATGGATGTTCAGAGTAATTTGACGTGATCCCGACCAATAACTCGTTATATCAAACATCGGCTTCGTTTACGTGGACTTTGGTGACAAGATAAAAATTTGTATGTAACTTTAACAATCACTCAAAAACGATCATCAATGTATTACTCTTTTTTTTCATAGCTTTCATTTAACTTGTACGTATATAACATCGGAATTTGGCATATTAAATTTGAATACCCACTTCCCATAAGCTGGCCCACTGCCCAGCGGTGAGACCGTGCGACTCTTTCGAGGGGAACACGAAACCCGGGCAGGCACCAATGAGTTTTTTCTATTAAAACTCATGTGTCTATTGATAATTGCAATTTATCACACGCTTTTCGGTGAAGGAAAACATCGTGAAGAAACCTTCATATCTCTAGAGAATTCTGAAGATATGTGTATCCTACCAATCCGCATTGGAGCAGCGTGATAGGTCTTAGCTCCAACCCTTCTCTGCAGAAACGGAGAGAGCAGGCCTATTCCCAGCAGTGGGATTGTAACAGGCCGCTACTTTACTTTTTTTACCCACTTCCCGGTGTTCAATTGAGCTGAAATTTTACATACTGGTCCAGTGCCGGTGACAATGCATGCTTATGATAGGCCTGATGCTGCTGAATTGGTTCCAGACGAGGGAACTCCTCAACGATTAATAGCAGAGACATGAAGTTTGTTAAAAGTTTGTTGAAGTTTAAATCCATTTTTAACTTAATTTGTTACACGTTCTATTTCAAACTTTTTACGCTTAGCAAGAACCGGTAACAATACAATAAAATAAATAACTTGAAAAAAAACTTTTTTAACAATCAATTGCACTAAAAGCACGCTTTTACGCTTTTTACACAATAATATTAAATTTTTGCATTATTTTTATTTTAACTTTTCTTTTTTTAAATCAGAAACCCTTTTACTTAAATTCTTTTTATTGTATGTATTATCTTTATTGTATTATTGTATTTATCATATTATTATATATTTAAATAATTATTCATCTATTATATATTTTTTTTTTTTTTAAAGTTACTGTTTCGTTTGACGGTGTTATATCATTACGTAAGCGGAGCCTCGAGTAATGCTAGTTATTAATTTAGTGTAGATAATGGATTAAGGCTATAATAGGAATAAGAGCTATTAATTACACCGACAGGTGTCCTCGGGTGCAGCGAGGGTGGCATATTTGTTTGCCGTTTACCTGCGCTTCCTGATAGTCTAAGAGCCAGTCTCAAGTATAAGCCTTCCATATGTCTATATAGTTTTGTATCATTTATGTGTATAACAGCTTAATTTTTATCTGTACTAAGTAAATGTAAGTCTGCTTTTAGACCTCTTTGGATGTATAGTAAATATTCAGATTTCAGTAAATGCTCCATCGGTCGGATCGAAAAAGAATCTTATCTCGCAAGTGAGATCAAATAATACATATTTACAAAATTCTACCTAAATCGCTTGAGTGGTTCGAGAGATTAACACATATACCTTTATTTTTGCTTTTTTTGACAACAGTTTTAATATCAAAGCAAATCAAGTGAAAAAAATCTTCATTCAGATAGGCTTTTGCGATAAATTTCGTATCGTCAATGCTTAAAATTAATAAAGTTACCACTATTTAGGAGTATCGCTCTTACCGAGAAGAACCAGCAAGAACTCGGCGGTTATTCTTATAAACATTTTAAATTTTGTTCAAGAACTGTTGTCTATAAAATCTTTAGGATAATGATGATAAAGTACTCGAGTATTGAGAACGTTTTTAAGTTATTTTTTTAAATCAAACAGTTAAACATAGTTTTTATTTTCTTTTAATTTGCACTATTTATGATTCTGCCGTGTGGTATGCGGCAGAATAGAATAGACCATCCTCCTTTCTTACCGAGGTGTCGTAAGAGGCGACTAAGGTATGTGCCGTGTGGTATCCGGCTGCATAGAATAGACCACCCTCACTTCTTACCGAGGTGTCGTAAAAGGCGACTAAAATTTTTTATATGTTGACGGTCAGGCAGGCGGCCGGTCGTAAAATACGTAGGCAAATCATGCGACACCATGTTTGTAACATGTTGTGCTGACCCCACTTAGAGTGGGATAAGGGCAGGAGAAAGATGATTGCACTATTTATGATTATGCGCTCTGTGAGTAAACGATTTTATTTCGTAATAAAGATGGATCGAGTAAATGGTAGCAATAGTAACAGGTGCAGCGACAAGTGTGTAAGGGGTGGATATCGTTCCGAAATTACCTGCGCAACGCATCGTTGCCAGGGGTAGCTCGCCCTAAGCTAAACTTTGCATATTCGATGAAAATCGAGTTTTTTTCGAGATGGTATATTTTTACATTTATACTTATAAAATTGCTTTCAACCGTTTTAAAAATTGTGTAAATTATACATAATTAAAAAGATTTTTCATAGACTCTACACTGACATTAAGTTATGGTAGCCTTATTTCTAAATCAGCGATCTCTTAAAGCAATGAAATCAATTCAAACTTTTATCTAGGCGGTTTTTCTTAATTTTTTTGTAGGTTGCTTTATTGTTATAATGTAATATTAATTATAATAATTTAATGTTATCTAGTTATTAATTATCAGATAAGTTTATCTTATATATATAAATCTCGCGTCACAATGTTTGTTACTATTGTCCTCCGAGACGGCTTGACCGATTTTTATGAAATTTTATATGCATACTAGCTTTGAAGCGCAACTACGTTCGCGTGGACTGCAGTCTTATTATTTGAGTAAACCATAACACATATTAATTATGGTCTAAGTGGGTTAATCTTAAAAGCTAGACATATGCTGTCCCGGACTTTTATTAAGAACTTTTAGAGGGGAACAATTTTGTGGTACATGATTTTTTAATAACTTTCACCGTTTTTTTAGCGCACGCAAGGAAAGCTATAAATTATGCCGTTTCGTTATATTTTGTATTGCTGCTTCTCTCCTATTCATCTTAACGTGATGGTTTAGCATATAGCCTTCCTCGATAAATGCAAGATCTTACATTCAAAAAATTTTTCAAATCGGTCCAGTAAGTAGTTCCTGAGATTAGCGCGTTCAAACAATCAATCAAAGTCAAAAAATCAACCTTCAGCTTTGTATATTAGTATAGATTCAGTAGGTCTGAGAATTGGTTATATATGTTTCATACAATATAATTTCCTAGGAATAATTTATATGGCAAAACAACGTTCGCCCTGTCAACTAGTATATTATTATATTGACATTTTTCATATATTATATTGATATATCACATTGAATTATATATATGTATGTGACATTAAGTTGCACAACTGGCGGGCTCACTGTTTAACCAGCGGTTTCTTCCGAGCAATCTTATTTGAATAGAAGCAATTTAAATTTTATATAGACGGTTTTCCTTATTTTTTTGTAGGTTGCTTTGTTTTTAATATAATTATTTAATTATTAATGTAATATGAATCATGGTAGTTACATTTGCTGGGTTAGTATCAGATAAGGTTATATTTTAATATAAACCGGCAGTGCTCACATAAAACAGATTTATATCAGCTCGCTCCGCGGCCATATCACGATAGGTCCGTCTAAAACTAACAAGTATTACTGACAAGTGCAGCGAGAGCGGATTATCCTTTGTTTACCGTTTACCTGAGTCCAGTAACACATCATAATCTCCTTCAAATATTTTCCCACATAACTTATATTAACCTTTGCGCTCATATTAAATGAGGATTTCCTTATCTCCAATTGATGGGAGCAACTTATTGTTTCGTGAATAGGTTTCCTAGGCATTATAGTTTGTTTAAGAAAAAAGTAATAACTGATACTGATACATCAATACTAGTAAATAGACTGGCCCAGTTGGCTCAGTGGGTAGTGACCCTGCCTTCAACCCCGCGGGTCGCGAATTCGATTCCCGCCGAGGCGAACACTTTCTATAAACAATTTGTTGGTTCTATGAGCCTGGGTGTATATTTGTGTTTAAGTATGTATTTAAAATTATATATGTAGTTTTCCACCAATTGTCCGTCACCCATAACACAAGTATTAAGTTATTTACTTTGGGGTCAGACGACCGTGTGTGTATGTGTCCCGTATTTATATTTATTATACAATGCTTATGCGTATGCTTCCTTGCCGTGGTGGCTGAAAACATACGACTGAAACAGACAAAGTTCTTTGGTGGCTGTAAGAAGACATACAAGTTCAAGGCTAAAATATCTGTGGTATGTTTTCTGCTTGTATCCATACTACATATATACCTTATCTACATAGGTGTTGTCGGCACATGCTTTTTTTGCTTCCATTCTATCCTATCATTTATCAAACCTGGCACTGTTTTTTGTGTCCATACTAATATAATACAAAAGTCTGTCTTCCTGCCCGTCTATTTTCACGCTTTCACAGCCAAGCCATAGAGCAATATTGATAATAATAATTTGTACGCAAAAGTAATAATAAAATTATTTTGCTATAATCCGCGATAAAGTAAATAGAAAATATATATAATGCTAAATGTAGAGTGGACTATCCGTTTTCATACCTGATACACAAGCACCACACACGTTCACAATCGCAAACCCAAAAATCGTTTCGCCCCGCAAACGAAGCATCATCAGGAAATAGACTCCACGACTCACAAATTCTTGAGAATTGCAAATTTTTTTATCTTATAAATTAGCCCAATGAACACGTTGGGCTAATTTTAGGTGAAAAACAAATAGTATATAATTGAGGGTATTTTAACTTCACGTTAAGGTCGCGGATATTGATTGTATACAAGAGATAGGGTTTTGTGTAAATATATTGAAATATTTGTTGAATATTTGTTGAAAATGTTCGAAAAGCTGAGCCATCTGGGAGCTTTTACTGAAGCTCATACAAAAAAATATAAAGATGATTTAAAAATCATTGCATGGGAATAACTCTTCTTGTATAAATCAACAGAAAAGTTCGAGATGGCATATATCTTGATGGTATTCTAAAACTAAAGTTGACACGAGGCTAAGGCTAAGCAGTATATACATTATACTAGGAATATATCTTTCTTTTAAACTAATGATCTAATAAGAGAATGAGATCGGATGTAGTAATGAGACACCCCTATCATTTGTTTCGTACGCTCTACCTAAATAATTATAATATTCGTGAAACGTGGCGACGTCACAAATCTGTTTAAACCGCATTCTATAATACAAAGTTGAGCAGCAAATGACTCACGCTTTCGAAATGTCTCGTGATGTCACACCGGTATGCGATACCACTGCGGCGGACAGAACAAAAGGTCTTCGTTCATGATTGCATAACAGATATTTTTGACTCTTAAAATTTTGGAGTTATATTAAGGAGATCGATTTTGGTATAGAGATAGTTGAAGAGTACTAACGTAAACTTTTTATCTCGGTACAGGAGTTCAGGAGGAGAGCTGCAGCCAGATACTAGTCATATTAAAAAGAATGTGTATCATAGAAAAGCGTATTTGCTTAACTCATTATTTATATTGCGCTTTAGTGTTACATCGCGATAAAACCTGCATATAGGATAACGGGATATGTGTAATCTACGAATCCATAATGGTGCAATGGCATGGTGCGCTTAAGCTTCAATTCTTTTATAGTATATTCATGGAATTAGGCGTTACTTTCCAAATTTCATAATACAAAAGTAATAAAAATATTATTTTGCCCAATAAAAGGAAATATATCTAACGCTAAACGTAGAGTGTACTATTCGTACTCATACCTGATTCATCTAGAATTCGTAAAAACTCACTACCACAATACACAAGCATTGCACACATTCACTACCAAAATATCAACGATTATTTTGCCCCGTAACCGGCTAGATTCTGCTTCATAGAGCATTGTCTCTGTCTCACAGAATGACGAACCCGTGCGAAACGTCACATACTAACTGAGTGACAGTGACAGCGCTCTACGAAACCGAACTGGCCGGCTGTTTCGTTCTAAACATCGATTTGCATTAATTAATGCCAGGTACTATAGCTGCAATGTAAACTCGCAGGCGATCATAGTACTAATAATATGGACATTATGTTGACGTATGTAAATTTTATTACCATGTTTTCTTCATTGCACAGAACGTGACATTCATAAAATATATATAAGAATAAAGCCTCTGTCTCTGATAAAAATATGTTTTCATTATTAAATACATATTTAAACGATACAAGAATTTACATAAATCTAATGATATATATATTTCAGTCGTTCTAGTCACCAAAACAATCGTTTCCGAATGTTGTTCTTCTTGAAAAGAACCTGGTAACCAATGAAAAATTAAAATCAAACAAGCTGGAGTCTTATTTTCTTAATTCCAATCATCTGTTCCCGTACTAAACAATTCAGGTTCAAATAACTTCGTAAACATCGTTTAATTGAATAGTTGTTGATAAACATGAACATCTCAATTGCTCCCGTGTTTACAAACTGTGGAATAGGTTTGTAAACATTGCTAGCTCGTGGTCGCCCACGCGAAATTCCATTCATTATTTTCTACCAGAGACATTGAGAAATTCATTCTGAAACCTAAGAATAAAAATCATGTGAGCAAACAATGTTAAATATGATTGTGGATGGATGAATTCCGTGAAGAATAACCTGCATGACATAATATCAGAGTCAGCGAATGATAGAAGGATGGAGGAACAGAAGAATGATTATGACTTTGTGTAATTCATTCTGTATATCGCAGAAAGTAGAGCTAAGTTGCTCTTGGAAATTAACATTTGCATGGTCTAGTGTAATGAAGTATAGTTTCGACATTGACAAAATTAACATTTTTTACAATCACACACAAAATTGCAATTATAAATTTAATTGGTAAATACTTACATATATTATTTTGAATACGTACTTAAATACAAATATACACCCTAGCTCGAAGAACCAACTAATTGTTTATAGAAAATGTTGGCCCACGGCGGGAATAGAACCCGCCGCCCGCGGAGGTGAAGGTGCAGGGTCGCTGTCAATTGCGTAAAAAACCCAGTCAAAGGATCAATCTCTATTCAATTCGGGATCGATATAATTTTTTCATTAATGACGATTACATTAAATAAAGCTGTGATAGGTCAGCGGTGAGACCGTGCGACTCTTTCGAGGGGAACACGAGTTCAAACCCGGGCAGGCACCAATGAGTTTTTCTATTAAAACTAATCTAATTGATAATTGCAATTTATCACACGCTTTTCAGTGAAGGAAAACATCGTGAGGAAACCTGCATATCTCTAGAGAATTCTGGAGATATGTGTAACCTACCAATCCGCATTGGAGCAGCGTGGTAGGTCTTAGCTCCAACCCTTCTCTCCAGAAACGGAGAGCGGAGGCCTATTCCCAGCAGTGGGATTGTAACAGCCGCTACTTTACTTTGCTTTACATTAAATAATTGGACTGGGCACGGTTACAGTGGTCATCATTTAAAAATTAAATTGAATTATCAAGAGATTGAAAACAGGTTAATGGTTAGGTTAGGCTCTACATTGTACCTTTTTTCGCTATTTTAAATTGACCTGTTCTATTTAAAAATCTTTCATCAAAGTTTATTATTACGTTTTAGTACGTCCTAGTACGTTTTCTGTGTTTGCAGATTTATATTTATCTACTACAAAATATAAATCACTGGTTATCAGTTAAAATTGAATTGAACTATCAAAAGAACTGCCTGGTTAGGCTCTTCATAATGTATTCGTTTGATTCCAGTTTCAAATTATGAAAAAAGCTTTTTAAATGTTTGCTGTGTTTGCAGTTATGTATTTCTCTTCTACAAAATATAAATCACTGGTTGTTAGTTAAAATTGAATTGAACTATCCAAAGAACTGCTTGGTTAGGCTCTTCATAAAATATTCGTTTGACTCCATTTTCAAACTGACCTGTTTTCTTATTTAAATTTTGGTGTGTTTACAGTTATGTATTTCTCTTCTTCGAAATATAAATCACTAGTGTTCAGTTGAAATTGAATTGAAGCATCAAGAGATTTAGAACTGGTTGTATAAAATGTATATTAAATATTCATTTGCCATTTTCCACGTTTCATTCAAAGCTTAAATAGTACTTTCTTTGTACGTATTGCTGTGATTATTAAGTACTGTTTAGTTTTATTTTTCTGTTCTTCGTATGTAGATGTTTATCAATGTAATATTCATGAGACTGCGAAGTAGAATGTATGTCAATGTCGAACAACTTACTAAACCTTTTATAAACACGATACCTGGCCACTTAACCTCAAACCAAAAGCATGGGCTGTTCCAATCAATTATCAAATCGAGTTATGTGCGTGCGAACCCATAAGTTTCGTGTAACCTTGAGTCATTCTCATTTCAGAGAAAAAAATCAACTATTTAGGCTCATTTGTTAAGCTGTGATAGCCTAGCGGTGAGACCGTGCGACTCTCTAGAGACGACATAGGTTCAAACTCCGGGCAGGCACCAATGCGTTTTTCTATTAAAACTTATGTGTCTAATTGATAATTGCATTTTATCACACGCTTTTCGGTGAAGGAAAACGTCGTGAGAAAACCTGCATATCTCTAGAGTATTCTGTTGTATATGTAACCTACCAATCCGCATTGGAGCGGCGTTGTAGGTCTTAGCACCAATCCTTCTCTCCGATAACGGGGAGAGGAGGCCCAGCAGTGGGCATAGTAACAGGCTGTTACTTTACTTTTTTTTTAAACTGCCTAATAGTTTGTTCTACAATTATAAACCATGTCCTGTGGTTATTATGCTACCAATGATAATAGAGTCTACATTTAGTGACATTGTGTGCATTTTTATTATAGTGGTTCCTGTTTCTATGATTAATAACTTCATACTCGCATCCTCATTGTGATGATCCCTATTTTTTTTAATGTAATATATGTTGCCTATGTTGCTCAGCGAAGAATCAGCTTTCCAATGGTGAAAGAATTTTTGAAATCGGTCCAGCAGTTTTTGCGTAAAAACATTAGAAACATATACACAAACATACAAATCTTTCCTCTTTATAATATTAAATAGTAGTATAGATATAACAGGGCATTTTTACATGAAAGTGTGTGTAACTAAGCAACATTAAGTCAACACTCATATATTCTATTCCATTATATGTTGTTACGGTTTTCCCTGTTCTTTAAATATCTCAAAGCTTTGACTTCTTCTACCTTTAAGTTCTACCATCAAAATAACGAAAATACTAGTAGTGCTAGAACTTATAAATCTATTTGGCACTTCGTCTAATCGGCTAGGACACATGTAACTTTGTGAATGTATTAACCCAAATCCTTATAGAGCGTTGGACAGGTTCATCAGGTTTAAGGGGTGAAGTAAACATGTATTTATATTATTTATTCATTATAATTGCATGATATATGCTAAATATTAAAAATTTTTTTAACAAAATTGTATTTATAAATCGCTTATTTTTATGAAACATAGATAATGTCAACAGTGTCCCAGATGGTTTTAAAATATTATATTTAATTTTTTTAGTGGAACATCCATCCCCAAGGAACTTAATACTTACTGTTACGGGTGACAGACAGCTTGTAAATTAAATATATAATTTGAAAAACATACGTAAATACATACACACACCCAGAATCAGAAACTAACAAACTTATTTAGAAAATGTTGGCGCTCAGCGGAAATCAAACTCGCAACCATATTGATATGCATTATTTCAATATACTGCAACTACAGTATATAACTCTACCAATGTGCATGTAAGGTCGAGACTGATACAATGTGTAACAATGCAAACAACTGTACTTCGACCTATCATTATACTCATCATTCTCCTGCCCTTATCCCACTCTAAGTGGGGTCGGCACAACATGTCATAACATCTTGTCATATGATTTGGCTACGTATTTTACGACCGGCCGCCTGCCTGACGTCAACATACCTTAGTCGCCTTTTACGACACCTCGGTAAGAAAAGAGGGTGGTCTATTCTATTCTGCCGGATACCACACGGCTAACTTCGACCTATCATTATACTATCAACATATTTTCTCACAGTACATTATAAACATTCTCCCAAGGGAAAGGTTAGGAGAGCCCTCAATTCCCACGTCTATAGGAAACCATACAAAAACTGTAGCCCAAGCATTCCTGCGCACCAAACAGGAAAGTGGTAAATGTCACGCTACATTTATTAGGGTGCGGATGCATTGGTCAGTTCAGCGTTGAGAATGGTTTATTTTAAATACAATAAGTAAGTATAAGTTAAACTATTGGTACTGATTTAATTGAAAATATATACATTAAGCATACTACTTAATTTTATAAATGCAAAAGTCGGCTAATTATGTAGCGAAGTAAAGTTATCGCGGGTAAACTAGATTTCCCATCTATTTTTTTGAATTTATATTGTTAAAGACTGTTCAGAAGTGAGTATTAATGAATCCTCAATCAATAATTCAACTTGTACTTCCTTATTCGCAATTAATATTATAATACAAAAACACGCGTCACATCACACAAGATCGCTCCCTGTTAATCTGTATCCATGGCAACCACTAGTCCGAAGTTGCGCCGAGAGCATCTGCGGCTATGTTCGTTATCCATAGGCTGCACTCGTAATGCGCACGGAAGTAGCGATCTCTTGTTATTACCCCTTACAATATATATGTATGAGTCAAACACAAACATAGTCGTCCGTCTCTAAAGTAACTTAATATTTGTATTATGAGTAATATACATGATAAATATATTACTTATACACCCAGACTCGAAGAACCAACAAAATGTTTTAAGTAAATTTTGGCGGCGAGAATCGAACCCGTGATCTGTTAGTTGTAGGCAGGCTCACTACCACCTTAGCCAACGGGTACATCGCTAAGTGTTCTAGAAAGATAATCTCTTTTCAAATTAATTTATATGAATATTTATGCGAAATATTTTTATTATTACTTTAATATTACGGATCTCCGCAAAGTACATTAATAACGAATAGCGAAAGCAATTAAGTTTTAGCGTTCCTATTAGGTACTTATTACTTGCAGTATAATTAAAAATTTAATCAAATTTTGCCTGCGTATGTGGCCATGTGGCATTACATAATAGAAAATGTATTATAAAAAAAGTAAAGTAGCGGCCTGTTACAATACCACTGCTGGGAATAGGCCTCCTCTCTCCGTTTCTGGCGAGAAGGATTGGAGCTAAGACCTACCACGCTGCTCCAATGCGGATTGGTAGGTTAAACATATCTCCAGAGTTCTCCAGAGATATGCAGGTTTCCTGACGATGTTTTCCTTCACCGAAAAGCGTGTGATAAATTGCAATTACCAATTAAACACATGAGTTTTAATAGAAAAACTCATTGGTCCCTGCCCGGGTTTGAACTCGGGTTCCCCTCGAAAGAGTCGCACGGTCTCACCGCTAGGCTATGACAACTCAGAAAATGTATTACTGTCATCAAATTGAAATGTTATCACATATGAATATCATATTTCCTATTTTATCTCTTTATCACCTTATTTGCGTTACCGAAAAACATTAAATTTTGTAATAACAATAGAAATATACATATGTCACAGGTATCTAAAAAAGTTGATGAATATGATTGGAAAAAAAATGATTTCTATATATATTCCGGAAACTGTGTTTAACTTTATACAGAAATAAATTGAAATAAGAAATGCTCTTAATCTTTCCCAGGGCATTTGTACTAAATTTGTAAGAAACAAATTAAATTCATTAACTCATTAGCCAAAGAAATTGTTAGAGTTCCATTTGGGTTACTAAAATTATAAGGTATTACTTCAATTTTTAGTAATAATAGTAGTATAATAATGCAACTTGGAGTAAAAAAATGGATTACTAAATAATTGTTTTTTTTCGCTTCAAAATATATCGATTTGTAAAATAACGATTATCTGGAATGCAATAAATAGATTAATTGTATTATTTAAAAAGTTGCTTTTAAAAAACAATAATTAATTACAATAAGGACTAATTAAGTAAGTAAATAATTAAGTGGACTAGTACAGTTAAAAATAAAATGCGATGCGCTTTTTGCGAATTTCGAATAAAAAGTAGTACGATTATCGAACAACACGTCTTATCTAAAAAAAAGATAATTAATATAATCGATTTTTTTAAATCGATTTATAATGATTAGGAGATCGATTATTTAAAATCGGTTATGATATTAAAATAATCGATTAATATAAAAATCGATTATTTTAAACATCGCTACCTAAATTACACCAATATACATCTCTATCACACAATTGAAGCAAATTTCATATGTAATGTACTGTGAAACTTATTACAGGTGTACTTTGCATAACGAATCATTTGTATAGCACTTCTCACTAATTAAAATGATGTAACATCAAATGAACTATTCAAAGTACTCTGTCTACTCGTCACAATACAAAGTTGATTTATAAAGTAGTCATAATGAGTGGCTTATGTAAATTAGAGATAATACAGAAAGAGAGCTAATAATGATAATGAAGGATTACATTGTTTTATGCAATTATGTTTCCCAAACTTTTTTCTAAGCTTTCTTTTCACACAAGACGGCTAACGCTTTAACGGACGACATTCAAACGCAAATGAATATATTGTTTAAAATAACATTGCATAATATATAAAAAATCTTTATAGTGACTTATAACTCTACTCAATTAACTGTTTCGACATTATGCTTTGTAAAAATCCGGTACGTATGTAGTGTCACAGCTGATAAGTCAGAACGATAATCGGGCTGCGAAAGTAAGGATTGCGCTGGACTAACACCCGTATTCATAAACATTACTATGAGAACGCACAGTGCTCAGGGACGCATAGGGTCATTCAAACCAATTCATAGACATTACTTGAGTGAAGTGTTCTACTATGCGTTTGTCAAAATCGACGCACAGCTAAAATAGATAAGGAGCTACTTTAGCGAACGCATAGTGTTCGCGCCGCTTTGGTTAATGACAAAATTATTTGTTAGTTATCTATTTATTATTTTTTATTCTTATAATCATTTAACTTTGTCTAGTAAATAATATAAGTAAAACTATACAATAAAATTACCATACATAATAAATTAAAGAAAAATAGTTCTACCTCTTAGGAGTTGCAGTGCTTGCATTTAAATCCAAAGGCGAAGTCATTATACTAAACTATATTTTGTTTACACTGCACAATATACAAAATATGATAAAACAAATTATTAACACGATAAACTGCAAATTACGGGAATACCAAAGTAAGGTTATGTTTGTTTGTTATTAACAACACAACAAATTGTTAATAACATTGACATTTGTCATAAACTAGACTGAACTACGCCACATCAAATGGACCAATCAGAGCGCGCAGTTGGACGCATAGCGTTCTTTTAGTTGAGTGTGGCCTAAGTATTGTTTATGAAATGGAAGGCTTGACACGAGGAACGCACAGTGAACTAGCCTCCTTCGCATAGTAATTTGTGCTTACTTAGCTGAGTATGCTTCTTGAATACGGGTGTAAGTGTAATGACTCGGTATATACTATTAGTTTCAACTTTTTAAATTTTGTCTATAATTTTTTTCAAATTATCATGTACACTTGGGTGGAAAAGCGACCAAGCATTATAAATAAAAGTTACTTTTTATTACACATAACCTTTGCCTATTTACTCTAAAAATGCCTGAATAGTCTTTCTTAAATGCAAGCAAATCTTAACGTGCGGAGAGTGAGCGACGAGCGTTACTTTACGAAAATTTAATTTAAAATGATTGAAATGCTCTATTAGTCTGAAAGAAAGTCTATTTATCTCCGAAGTGGTGAAATTGGTACGTATATAGTTTTTTTTAAGTTTATCATATAACTTGTCTACAATGTCTTGGTTTAATGATGGCCTGGGACACATCTTATTCCTTATACAATACTCGCTTGTTATTGAAGGCCATTGTCACACATTAATTAGTCACTTTGAACAATAGAAATCCGCCTTAGACTGAACAATAGTGACGTCGGTTGGCATTTGATTGTAGAAATTAAATTTTCTTCTGTGCTTAAGCTATTGCATGACTTCTATGATTAAAAAGAAAAGTATGTATTTTTTTTATTCTATTATTTTTTTGCACTCTTGGGACCATTCCACGTGGGCATGATTTGTATAGTATAGATCTTGCATTCTAAAAGTGTACGCCCCTCCACCAAATTACATTATTTTAATGTGTGAGAGAAAATATTGACTGTACTATTTTATATGTGTGCACGCAGCAATTTCAACCAATCCGGTTACAAGTAACGTTTGCATAAAAATAAAATTAATATTATATAATATTTATAATCAAATTTATGTTGAAAATTCTTTAGAATAAAAAGTAAGTTTTTAACGTTTCCCTGGAGTAATAGTAAGCGCTGTGGATTGTAAACGGGAAGTTCCGCATTCGAATCCTAGAAAAAACATATTAGTATATTTCTAAAAAAATTTTCTAAAATTTCTCATTTACATTAATTCCATTCACGAAATCAAACTGCATGGTCATTTGTCTCTCTATGCGGACGATACATGTCTCTTTTACTTTGGCACCTCTATATCCGATATTATGATTCAAGCACAAGAAGACCTGAACACGTTATCCATTTGGTTTGAACAAAATCTACTGACTATTAACGTTCCTAAATCGAGTTACGTTATTTTTAAGAGTAAAAACAAAACTATATCTTCATTCCCTTCACTTATGGTAGACAACGAAATTTTACAGCAAAGAGTGACTGAAACATACCTTGGGTTAAGACTGGATAGTGACTTAAGTTGGAAGACACATTTAAAACATGTTAAAAATAAAATATCAGCTTTAATAGGATCCTTGCGCAATTTAATCCATTGCCTCCCTCGTCGAGTATGTTTCATAATATACAACTCTTTAGTAAAACCACACTTATTATACCTAATTGAACTTTGGGGATTCGCGCATAAGACTCACCTAAAGGATGTACAAATTGCACAAAATAAAATTATAAAATTACTTTTCCATTACGATTACCTGACACCTTCAGTAAAATTATATAAAGACATAAAACTAATGAACATAAAACAGTTGCACGCTTACCACACTTGCATTTTAATTCGAAAAATTCTTAACAAATCCATTCATACACACATCACCTTTACCAAAATTCATCAAGTGCGAAGTCGAAGCAGTCGTAGGGGGGACCACATTTTACTTTCACAAACACGTACTTGTTTTGGTAAACGAAATATAAAATTCAAAGGAGTGCAAGTATATAATAAATTACCTAAAGAGGTGAAAAATGCAAAATCATTTATGATATTTAAAAACAAATTAAAAAAACATATTTTGAATGATATTACATTACTAAATTAAAATTACTTGTCATGCTAACATTAGACATACTGTGGCAACGATTTTGCATTCTTCTACCGATGTTAAGATAAAGTGGGTAGATTTTGTTTACATGTTCTTTTATTAGATTGCCGAACAAAACTATGTATGTTTATATATTATTATTTTTTCTCTGTAAGTGAATGTAAAAATTCTTTGAGAAAATAAATTCTTTAACCATAAAATTTATGCCTGGTCTTGACTAGATAGATACTTCCGACGTAACCTTCTAACAAAGACGTACCACCAAGCGGTTTAGCATTCAGGTACGATGTCGTGTAACAACCCTGAATGGTTACACGTTTAATCTCCAAACCCTTTCAAGAAACTTAAACTACATCGGCATCTAGGTGTATTCGCAATCAAGAGCTAGAGCTTGCCTACTTAATTTAATAAAGATCATATTATATATTCATTATGCAACTATTAGAATGATAAATAAAACGTAATGTACAGAAGTTTGTTCATTTATTTTATTAGTAAAAAAAGAAAAAAATTAAACCGCAATAAATATTTACTATTTTAACGCTATTCACTCACGTCGCTATCTTCAGATTCAGACTCAACATTAATTATAAATTCAAAATTTTTCATATATTCTATCTCAATATCATTCACATTTCGACATATTTCTATCAATCATGTCAATTCGTTCCTTAATTAAAGCAATGGCTTTAATGATGAAATAATGATAGATGTTAAGTTTTGCCCGTTTTTTTTCGCCATATAGTTTTATAAAATTCTCCATATTTTTCTATTAAAGAAAAAAATTATCTAATTATTATTTAAAATAAAAAATAAAAAATATTTATCCTCTTTTTTTGACATGCTGTACTTTTGGCAATAATCGATGCGTGCTCCTACTTTCGTATCTGTCCGGCAACTGAGTAACCAATTAGAATAAAGAGTTTGCGTGTATTTCGTCTGTACATAAGTTTTCTGTGTGTGAGTAAAGACATTGGAGGGGCGTGCACTTTTAGAATGCAAGATCTCTACTAGCGTGTAAGTAATTTAAGGTAGACATAAATTGTACATTTTTGTTGTTCGTAAAAAGTATATTTATTTTTATATATGTACAAAAAATGGTACAGTCCTTACATATTATAAAACAACGTTCTCGTCCCGTACGTAACAAACTCAAAAACTAGTAATACATTTTTATGATTTTAATAATAAAATACAAATAAATTGCGTTAACAATAAGCCACTGTCATGAATAAAACCCATAGTTAAAAATGATAAAAACTAATCACATGTTTCATGCACATGTTTGTTTTCTAGGAAATCTTTCCATGAGTGACAACATATAACTAGTCAGAATCGCTTCTATTAGCATTATTAAAATTATATTTGGCATCTGTTTTCAACTTATAGAATTCTATTCTACCTATTATAAATTATTTACTCAGAGCACATTTTAATACCTAGCAAAATGAGTGGCGTATCGCACTATTGCGTTATATAAGGCTTCCAAGGAGTCGTAGTCTACGTCGGAGGACAGTTAGATGTAAGAAGTGCTTAGTTCCATCACTGATGCGATTGATTTCATCAGACATGATGATATAAGATACAGTAGCTATAATACCAATTACCTGAACTTGATGAAATGACAGTTATACATACGGTGAGGCCTTCAAATATACCTATTCAATAATGATTAACAGTTGTATACAGCATATTCATGTTATTAATATTGTTATTATAAAGTTGTTTTATAAATTGTTTTTATAAATTGTTTTTATAAATATTGTTTTTATAAAGTGTTGCATACAACACACAATATGTTCAATTTCATTCCTATTTGGGGGCGTTTATGTTTCTGGCAATGCATATTAAATTACTTTTATCGATGATATTTATTACAAGTTTGTATCCAACATGTTTCAACATATTATGTTGTGAAAATTAGCAGATAATAGTTGGAAAATGAAAAATTATACCTTAAATAATCAGTAAAGGAGATAATGATATGCCAAGAAGAATTTTTGACGTACCTATCTATATCGTGCATCACAAGCAGGTTTATATGGCGATTGGGAATAAAGATTGTTATTAGTCTCTTTCACATTTTCTAGATAGTATATTTTTTAGATGAAGGCAAATTTATTTGCCTGCATCTGAGTTTAAAAAATACATTAAGGATGTCTTACGCTGGATTATTATTCTGTAAATGATTTTGTTGAAAATAAAAAGGCATGAAATCGATTCGCATAACCAAATTGTAAACATGATATGTACTTGAAAATCATCATACTTTACTAGTTCTTTTTAGTAGAAGTTCTATTTAGAAATGGGAGCACTGTCATAAATGACGATCGGAAAATCTTAAATAATATGAATACACCTTTAAGTTGAATTTAAATTAATATAAATATAACAATTAATATAAATATAACTTTACCGTAACTCAACCAAATATCGACGTCATGCTTACCTAAGAGAAACTATATGGAATTTTTGATTGACTACGTAGCGGCAGCCGTTTCTATAGCTATTACTTGCTCATTAACGCTGCGAAGTGCAGTAGTGTAGCTGTTAAACCGTTATGAATGAGTACCCAAGATACAGTTAGGATCGATCACGGCCACGTCAATTTCTTATAGTCGATTTACGCAAGGCAGGCAATCGCTGGAAATCGAATTGGAAATCTGTGCCTTTGTTTTCCCACTGTAGGTAAATCGTAAGCAATGTAGCGAATTCATAATATCAGTGTAAACATACAATAAAAAAATATAACGCTGGACAAATTTTAATGAAATTTAGTACATTTAAAGCTTATACACCGGGATAGTATAGAGGGTAAAAAAAGAAAACACACATACCATTGTTAGGAGTACTGAAGCTGCAGGCACGAATGAAATCGCGGGTAAAATAATAACCTATATAGTGTTTAATGTGCTAGTATGTAGAAAAGACCAGCAAAGGAAATTTACCGAGATGAGACGACGTCATTAAAATTCGAATCCAAATTCAAAATACTATTTATCCAATTAAACTTGTAAATTTATATATAAAGAGCTTTTGAATTATCAACTCTACTGCTGGTTCGGAAAGCTGTTCCTAGCGAGAATCTCTTCTCGGCAAGAAACTCGGCGGTTGCTCTTTTGAAAACATAATTCTTATTACTAGTTACATTTCGTCATTACTGTCTGACTAGTCAAAGAGAAGCTATATAAATAAAAAAATTGAAACGTCCATTTTTCAACAAGATATGGATTTTTTGCTCATTTGAATAGTTGTTTTCATCTTACTACATCTACTTAAACTGTTAATGCGTATAAACTTTAATCATGTTAATGGCCCCCTCATGTTTATAAATAAAGGAGGTTAAATAATACTTTATCGTGACTGATGCCAATCAACACCTGCGAACAATGAAGTTTGCTCAGATACTCGTATTGTTGCATTATCCTAATGCAAACATGCTCGTACAATCGTTACAATATTGATTTTGATACGTTCCAGAATTTCCATTGTTTTCTTAGAGCTTTATAGAAGAACATTATAGAATAAAAGCTTGGGACACAAGACTTTTTTAAGCATAATCCTCTTACCCTGCCAATCGGTGCACCGAGAGCATCTGACGTTGACCACGCGTGCAACTTAGTTCAATGTCTTCATGATCGGTACCCCCTTGCTAAATTGGCACACGAAGGACGACGGAAACCCAGCTATACTCTACGCGGCTAAGACGGATAGACTCCAAGGACTAAAATTCCCAAACCCGCATCTCTGCATTCCACTCGCATTCTCGCATGCAGAGATCACGCCCCACCTATTCCAACCACAGTGCCGAGCCAACGGAAAGTGGGAGAGTTTATCTCTAAATTGCTTGATTGTAGCTTAATTGCGTTAATAATTTCTGCTGGTTCTTCTTGGGATGAGTATCATTCCGAACCAGCTAAACATCATTAAATCTTATTGTTCCTTAACGATTCAAAAGTGCTTGGAGAAGCTTTAAATCAAATAAAAATCAAAATAATCTTTATTTAAATAAGCCCTTTCTAGCACTTTTGTATGATCAAGGACCAATATGATTAATGAAGCTACAACTGGTTCGGAATGTTGCTCATACCGAGGAGAAGCAGCTAGAAACTCGAAGGTCAATCTTTTAAACACTTTCAATTTTACATTATTAAATCATATGAAGCTGAAAGAATTTTCACATCCAAGCATTTTTATCATCCAAATAATCTTCAATTCTGTAATATGCTTCACTCATAAGCGTATCTCTTACATTTGATTTAAACCTTTCTGTAGACTGGTCCAGCTTATTTGAATAAACATTTTGATTTGATATACTGTTTTGTATAAATTGACGCGCGACGCCGCGCGACCGGCCGGATCAACGACCTTTGGGCATTCGTTCGCCGCCGGTCACGTCCGCCAGTTAGTGATGTTTCGGACACGACAGGAAGAAGCCGCGCGCGCCTGTATACGGCATTCCTTTTATAACGCACACGCGTAATTATGCGTTTTGGGTGGGGTTTTTAGATTTAGTGACGCGTTCAATTAGTGAAGCGTTTTGAGAAGACGCGACCGTCCGCGGTTTTAGTGCGCGTTCGGGTTAATGTTCCCCGATATGGGACGATTCAATAACGTGTGACCTTACGAAGGTTGTGTGCACACCGCGTGTTATTTGTGTTATTTAACCGCGTTGGTGAAGTGTATACTCAGGGAGAAATAGACATTACGTGTCCGTGGAAGACTGCAGAGGCGAGCCAACGGTTTCGGGAATCGGCCAAGTACATACAAGCACACACACACACGGACACATATACATGCCGTGATTCATGAGGCCGGACCGCATACAGCTGACGGCCGCATAAGGTAGGGTGAGACGCCGAGACGACGGGCCCAGGTCTCGGAGGTTGTTTCATCCGCCCGCACGTTTGTGCGGAACATATACTATATAATTTATTATATTAGTCTAAGCTCTATAAGTTGTGATAGCATAGCGGTGACACCGTGCGACTCTCTAGAGGCGACATAGGTTGGAACCCCGGGCAGGCACCAATGAGGTTTTCTATTAAAAACTTATGTGTCTAATTGATAATTGCAATTTATCACACGCTTTTCAGTGCAGGAAAACATCGTGAGGAAACCTAAATATTTCTAGAGAATTCTAAGGATATGTGTAACCTACCAATCCGCATTGGAGCAGTGTGGTAGGTCTTAGCTCCAATCCTTCTCTCCAAAAAAAACGGAGAGAGGAGGCCTTAGCCCAGCAGTAGGCATAGTAACAGGCCGTTACTTTACTTTTTTTATATTGGTCTCTCCGAACGCGACCGAACGAAAAACAAACGCAATTTCGCTTTATTATATTACAATAAAGTGTACTTGTGTCGTATTCTATTCTATATATTCAGAAATGACATATAATATAGTATTATTTGTAAGATCATTAGCGATAAATATATCCCTTGGTGGTTTCTTGTCGCATTACACAAAAGGGCGTGATGTCTGTGTATCAACACTATTTTCGTTTAAATTGCTCACCTGTCACTTGTTAATGGTGCCGAAAACTACATGATGTGTTACCTCAAGTGCTACGCTATTAATGGATACCTTAGTGTTAATTTTGACTGGACGGCGGCTATTATGCTTTAAGAACTTTACTTTTTTTTTTAATTTGCCGTGTAATATATGTGAATGTGGAATCTTGCAAGTTAAATTTGACCCACTTCCCGGTGTCCGATTGAGCTGAAATTTTACATAGAGGTCCAGCCCCAATGACAATGTCATAACATGTTTATGATAAGCATAAGCTGATGCTACTTCTAGGGTCCAGAGGAGGGAACTCCTCAACGTTTAAGAGTAGGGACATGAAATTTTTTTTAAAGCTTTTTTAACTTGACTTGTGAAGTCTTAGGCTCTTCATTTTAATAATTTACTCTCCAACTTCAACAAAGGACATGGCTCTTAGTATAAAAATTAATTTATATTTTATTATAAATGAATTTGTATTTAATATATAATATATATTCTAAGAAAATAAATACAACGTTTTTTCGTAGTAATTTAGTTTACACTTGTGTAATTATAACATTCGTTTCAAGGTTGTTTATACAATCGGTTAAACGTGAATTGGTCTTAGCATGTCTTGTTAGATTAAAAAAAAACAGGAAATTCTTCAATCAATTACAAAAACCAGTTACAATCCTTGAGTTCAATGTTTATGTTATCAACTATACTTCAATGAAGGTTGGATTTATATGTAAACCTTAATCAAGGTAAAATCCAAAACTACTTTCCGTAACTAATTAATATCATAATCATCATCATTCTCCTGCCCTTATCCCACTCTAAGTGGGGTCGGCACAACATGATAGAAACATGTTGTCACATGGTTTGGCTACGTATTTTACGACCGCCGCCTGCCTGAAGTCAACTTACCTTAGTCGCCTCTTACGACACCTCGGTAAGAAAGGAGGGTGGTCTATTCTATGCCGGATACCACACGGCGATAAATTTATTTAAATAACCTTAATTTTCTTTTTTAATAAAACAATTAAAACGAAACTAATGGAACATTTTATAAAAAATATAACCACCAGCCTAATTGCAAAACTTATCAATAAATAAATGAGACACACGGTTGTCGGACCCCAAAGTAAGTAATTTAATACTTGTATTATACGTGACAGACAACTGGTAAATATATACATATATAATTTTAAATACATATTTAAATACAAATACACACCCAGGCTTGAAGAACCAACAAATAGTTTATAGAAAATGTTGGTTCTCGGCGGAAATCGAACCCGCAACAAGCGGGGCTGAATATAAGGTCACTGCGCCAACGGGCCAGTCAAAAAAATAAATTATATACCTGAAAGTTCTGGAGTTTTAAAATAATACACCTGCTTCGGTTTCTAACTTTACTATACATTTTTCAAGATACGTGTATCGTACGTAACGGAAGGACAATATACTGATTAAATAAATATCAATCAAATTAGTAATTAGTTAGCAAATGAAAACTCTAGCTATTGTATACCTAATTTGATTGAACAAAAAATATTTCCCATATTGTGCATTTCAACGACTAAACCTGTTAATTTTAATTGTACATGTGTTGATACGATTTCGTTCAATTACAATGTGACAAATTTTATTTTTCCGTGTATAATGTGGGAATACAAATTGATTTTAAGATACCTACAGTGTTTATATAATTCGAAATGACGAGCGTTGTACTATAAAACATATTACACCTTATTTAATGAAAAAACTTAATTTATAGAATAAGATGTTATTTTGCAGAGATGCATAATACAGAAGTAATTATTAGGTAATACTATTCTGCTATATTCATCGTGAATTATAACAAAATAATATTATTATTACTTTTGAGTTAAGACTTTAGTATAATTTCCTAAGTTCTTAACTTTAAACATTCTTAGTATATATAATAAACCTTTTTTGAATATCACTTTCTTTCAGTATGTACTGTATTGTCTCGCATGATGGTAAATAAAAATCATCCTCCTCCCCTTATCACACTCGAAGTTGGCTCGGCACAACATGTTATACAGTAATGTTATCATACGATTTGGCTACGTATTTTACGACCGGCCGCCTGCCTGACGTCAACTTACCTTAGTCGTATTTTGCGACCCCTGAGCAAGAAAGAGGGTGGTCTATTCTACTTATTTGGATACCACACGGCGGGTCAACTTACCTTAGTCGCCTTTTACGACACCTCGGTCAGAAATGAGGGTGGTCTATTCTACTCAGCCGGATACCACGAGGCATATGATGGTAAATGAAGATAAGTTTATAGGCTCCTTGCCAGTATTAAATATGGGTCAGTATATTAAAAAACTTTATTTTATTTATCCCATTATATAAAAAAAGTAAATCTTTACTCGATAAAACTTGGTTATTAAATTTGTCTTCTATGATCTCTTTACACGTTAATATAATTTAAATGACAATGTCACGCCGTGTTAACAATGTGTCGTCACTGACACAATCTTTCAAATTAATGTTGCGCCAACCTTCAAGAAACAATATTCAACTATCCATATAAAATAATATCCTTAATCACTTCAGGAATAATAATTTAGCTGAAAACTTGACTGTATAGGCCTTACGAAAATTACACATTGACCTCTTTAAACGTCGTAACTGTGTGCCAATATTGTACGTTTCGGATATAAATAAATAAAAATAAATATATGGGACACTTACACACACGGTCGTCCATACCCCAAAGTAAGTAACCTAATACTTGTGTTATGGGTGACGGACAACTGATAAAAATACTACTTATATAATTTTAAATACAAATATACACCCAGGCTCGAAGAACCAACAAATTGTTTATAGAAAATGTTGGCCTTCGGCAAGAATCGAACCCGTGACCCGCGGCTGAAGGCAGAGTCACTACCCACTGAGCAAACGGGCCAGTCAAATAGATCGGATAGTACGGAGACTGTGATGACTACTTAACATATATCCCGACGAATCCTTAAAACCACTTTTTTGAATGTCAATATTACATCGCTACTATAGTTACGCTTGTAGCTAAAGTGAGACCCGTTTCCCAACATGAACAAATGGTAAGTATCTTTACTTATTATAAAACAATGCCTCCAAAAGCGATATGTCTGGATGTGATCAATTTTTTCGAAATTGATTTTTATTGGGTTGTTACTAAAAGGTAGTGCATTCTTCCGGATAGCTTAGGTTAATAGTACATTACGGTTATATGTAAATGGTGTTGGGAGGTCACGTATTTGTAAAATAAACTCGCCTGGTTGGAGCTTCAGTCGCGTGCGCCGCGTAAATCAACAGAGATACACTAAAGTAATGTATATCTATAGATCGAGAATTGTAAATCTATAAAAATACTACAAAAAATTCCGGGGCAGCGTATTTCTATCTTTTATGGTTAACTCACAAAACCTACTTTTATGTTTATAATTGAAATTAAATCAATTTTCACGCGGGCGAAGCCGCAGGCACATCTAGTATATTACCTATATATAGGCTCAAATCAAAATAATCTATATTTAAGTAACCTTTATCAATCTTTAAGGATCCATTAAGATTTATCGAAGCTAGTACTAGTTCGGAATACTTCTTTTACAGAAAAGTACCAGCAAGAATCTCGGCGTTGAATCGTTTTGCATACAACAACAATTAAAATAATTAATAAGCCGTCCTGTATATAGCTTTAAAGATTTTTAAATATTTTTTTGTATTATAATAATTATTGCATTAATTTGTATATTTTATTATGAACTATTAATATTATAATTATTATTGATATATATTAAGCGCCTAACGAGCCAAATCTAGTTTGAAATTAATAAATTGTAAATGTTCAGTTCCTTTTTCATATTTGTTAAATCTATTTAAACCTGCATATTTCTGCCCACGTACAATATGCCACTCAGCTTTGACGTATAAGCCTTTACAAATTTGCACCTACGAAGTGCAAATTGTCTTACACAAATATAAGATATGTACAGTTGTTACTGTTTATTTATTCAGAGTTTTCAAGAAAAAACTCAAACGCCGTACCATAAAATAGTAAATTACATCAAACTTTTTTGTGGAATTGAAAAGCGTAACTGTAAAATTAGACTTTGTTTACGCTATAAGATGAAAACAACTTTCGAACTTGGCTTGTTTAGATTAATTAAATGTTATCTGCTTTAGGCTGTTTGGTGTATTATTGTATTAATATACATTTGCGTGCAATATTGATACAACAAAAGTTACTACACGTCCATTCTCACCAAGGGCTCTCGTGTAACTGACGTGGTGCGTTTTGAGACTGCGTATTTTTTGTATACGTTAGTATATTGTGAGCAAGTGTTAGTACAACCATGTATGTATTATATGTATGTGCCGTGTACTAAATATACAAGGTAAGATACACACATCTCAAACCGTATATACTACCGAATGGAACTTACAATTTTTTATTAAGGATTGTTTGTGTAACTTACAGTTCTTACCAATTTATTTTAACAATTGAAACCATTAGAATTCATTAGATATTATTCAGTTAAAAGTACACACGCTAGTATTTCTATATAAGTTTGTGAAATTCGAGTGACATAGTCGAGGCAAACACAATTTTCCAATAAAGCTGACGACACTGCTAGGTCAGGCGATGTCAACGGGGCCTTGATCTTCTCTACGTGTACATCTGACGTGGGCTAGCGTCATAAAACAGGATTTCGTGCCAAATTACCGGATTCATGGTCATGTGATTTGACACAATCGATAGTTCAATTAAAATTTCAAAAAACATCCGTTTGACATCATGGAATACATAATAATAGATGATTGTGTTTTTTCTTTTTTGCTTATATATTTTAAAAATATATTTATTTATTGTTAATTATATTATGTTTTATGCGTGACGATTTCTTATATTAGATTCAAAGTATAACAACAATAGAAAACCAAAAAATAAATAAAAGTTAGATAACAGTATTTTAATCCATTAGTATGGTATCCGGCAGAATAGAATAGACCACCCTCCTTTCTTACCGAGGTCTCGTAAGAGGCGACTAAGGTAAATGCCGTGTGGTATCCGGATGCATGGAATAGACCACCTTCATTAATTACCGAGGTGTCGTAAAAGGCGACTAAGGTAAGTTGACGTCAGGCAGGCGGCCGGTCGTAAAATACGTAGTCAAATCATATGAATCATAATCAACATGTATGTAACACGTTGTGCCGACCCCACTTAGAGTGGGATAAGGGCAGGAAAATGATGAATGATGAACAGTATTTTAATCCACACATGTTTTAATTTTTTCTTTAACATGAGCTTGCGGGTGTATTTGTGTGTTTATCTACTCTGATACTGTATATAATACAAAGATTATAAAACTGAAAACAAAATTCTTATGACAAACATTACGTACAGAACAAAAATTAAAAATTAAAAAGTTTTATTACGATACAGGTCTTGTACGGACACCTGTATCATAATGTAACTTTTTAATCATAACGATACACCTTTCTTTTTTTATTTAGTCCAGCTGGACCAAGGAGGTTGAACCTCTACCTTAAAAAACAAGGTTTCAATGAATGAGTCCGCGGCGACGCAACACGCATGCGCAATCGATGTTTGCGCCTTGGCGCCAATATATGACATTTAAAAAATCTTTTCAATATTTAAACGAAGTTTTGTTTTGTTTGTAAAAAAATAAGTTTCTGTGTAAAAAAATGTCTAAGAGCGGAGATAGTGGTGATTGTACACCACCAGATATTCTGAAAGCTGCGTCAAACATGACCGTGAACCTGTTGCCGACGAAATCTAGGAGCAACTATATTAAATGTTACCACGAGTTCATGGGATGGAAAATGAATATTCAGAACATCAATAATTATTACAAGTAAAAATAAATTTGTTGTTATATTCAGCGTATGATACGTAGTGTATGATACTGTACATAACTTGGTCTTATAACACTCGTGACACTATAAAAAAACTCGCCTGCGGCTCGTTTTTTCAACCACACTCGTGTTATAAGAACCCTTATTATGCAACAGTATCATAAACTACTATTATAAATATTAGAGGATAAGTTGTTATAAGTGATCCAAGTCGGTTCGACTTAGGTTTTAACGAACCGCCTTTAGCAGCGAGTAATATAATTTTTACGAACCGATTGTTCACCGTGCTCGTGATATTACGCAGCAGTAAAATTTTCTTGAGAGACATCACAGCTTCTCGACAAGCGCAAAACCTTATGGTGTTAGGAAAAAATTCGTATCGCCGAGCTCCTACTCCATAAAAATGTGCAGTAGAAATATGGAAACTCATTCCTTTTGAAATATTTTAGTATCCACCAGTAGCTCCATGAGGCTTTACTCTCCATTGTCCAACGTTTCATATATTAAGTGCTTTCTAATGCACTACAGATGTACCTTTTACAATCCCGTCGTTCGTGTTTTTACCACTTACAATGCATTCGTATACATAGCTAATACGATTTATAGAAGCAGGCGTTACTTTGCGGAATTCCATATTACAAGCATTTGCATTGCATATTGCTTATAGCTAATACGAATAGGCATCTTCGTACATATCAGCAGACCTACCATGAACTCTTATTTCGACTCAATTAAAGACGTAAACGCCGACTGCGAACCGCTTTCTTTTCGTACCATGAACTGTGGATTGCTTTGGGGTCGTAATGTTTGAAAAGGATAACGTTATATGAGCTATAGATAACTCTGTCTCTTTTACTCACATGTTTTTTAGGACGCACTCCGAACGCTCATTCGGCAACGACTTAAAGTGTGCGTCTTTAAGACGTCAAGGTACGAAAAAGCAAAACAATTTCGTTTACGTCTTTAATTGAGTCGCAATAAGAGTTCATGGTAGGCCTGCAGATGTGTCAAATGTTTGCTTATTGTTCTTCTTTTTCGTTCACTGATAGACGTCTTCTGCTGGATAAAGGTAAGACACCTTTATCCAGGTATCTCTACACCACATGATCTTGTATCCGGCGGCTCCCCGTGACCTTTTTGAGGACGTCAGTCTATCTCGTATTGCGTCTAACGATACTGCGTTTTCCGACGCAAGGTCGCCATTCCAACCCCAATGCAGATAAGTTCTCCGCATTATGTGGGTCGCCCATCTCAATTTCAGTTTATATCGGTGACTGTGGCACTTCTATGGATCTCCTCATTTCTGATTTGATCACGTAGAAACACTCCAAGCATAGGTCGCTCCATCGCTTGCTGAGTGACTCTGAGCTTTGTTATGACTCCCATAGTCAGCGACCGAGTTTCGGAGATTAGCTATTAAGTATGATTGAACGAATATCGGTCTGGTATCTTCCAAAGATGTCATTAAAAATATGCCTTCTCATTTCACAATCATAGTAGGAACCACTCGTGAGACGGATGTCTGCCTGAGATAATCACAACGGATTCACTTAAATTCTTGCTTAAATGTACGATACTAAGTCTGAACACATAACAATGAAAATTATTACGTATTGAATTTAAAATTGCTTACGTATATATGCTTATGTATTTTAAATAGCGTTGACACCAATTAGTCACTGTTCGCAATTGTTTAATGCCACGCCAAGTCATGCTAATTATATTGTGTTAAATATATTAGAAGGTCGCTTAACAATATTTTAATTATTAATATTACCTGCCTAATACTAACATCTTTAGGAAGCCACACAGAACTTTAAAATTGTAGTAACCATTATCCTCATATAAAATTATTTAACATGATGCTTGTAGAGTGTCCTTGTTTTCATCGAGGAAAGAGATAGTCCGAGCTTTCCAGTTATATTACTTCTGATTAATTAAGTACTTAATAATTATGATTTCTAATTGATTATCGTATTTCAAATCAATGTGTATTTATACCTATTATAAAACAAAGTCCTAAAATGCGGTCTGTCTGTATGTAATCGATTTTCGTAAAATCTGCTGAACGAATTTTTGTATGGTTTTCACCAAAAGATAGTGCAATACTTCCGGATAGTTTAGGTAAATAATACATATCGGTATTGTGTTATAGAGATCGCGCAGTTGTTAAAACGATTGCTTGCTGGTAAACCAGCAGAGAAACGCTAAAGTAATGTAGTAAAGAATTGTAGATCTATAAAAATACTACAAAGAAGTCCGCGTTAACATGTCTCTATCTCTCACGGAAAACTAACAATAACTACTTTAATCTTCAAAATTTCGAAAATTCGGGAAATGTTTCGTAAATCACTGAATTCCACGCGGGTGTAGCTGTTTTTGGCACAGCTAATATTCTATATTTCACGTAAGCAACAACGAAGTCAAATAAAGTAAAATGGTAACAATTCGTTTTAGAGTCAATCGGGGCTAGCCACGTCATGTCAAACTAAATGTATATCACCTATCTGGTGACCTACAATCACATAGACGGCCCTGTCTGTACAACAATAGAGCCTGACATAGTATGACGTTGGTTTCCGGTCGCCTTACAAAAGTGAGCGATCGATGGAACGGTTCGACGGCCTTAATGACCTTATCTAGAATATAACCTATTGCAGCTATAAAATCTACAGTCACAGTAAACAGTTGATTACTCAACCGTTTTTATGGTTAGAAAGTCTTAAGTTATAACCAAGTCACCTTACTTCAAGAGATTCCGATTCCAGAATAAGCCCCCCGTTATACAGTGAATATATTTAATTGTTGTATTCATTTAAATGTATGCAATAAACATACTATAAATAAAACAACCAAACTTTCGTTGGAACTATGGAAGTCATTGAACAGTACACTAATGTGTGAACACGAAGTTCCAACGTACCTCAAATGGATCTTAAAGAATATTACGTTGAAATTTTATATTAAATAACAGCTTTCATTGAATATGACTGGCACGTTGGCGCAGTGGGTAGTGACCCTGCCTTCAGCTCCGCGGGTCGCGAGTTCGATTCCCGCGGAGGGCCAACTTTTTCTATAAAACAATTTGTTGGTTCTTCGAGCCTGGGTGTGTATTTGTATTTAAGTATGTATTGAAAATTATATATGTAATATATTACCAGTTGTCTGTCACCCATAACACCAGTATTAAGTTACTTACTTTGGGGACGGATGACCGTGTGTGTAAGTGTTCCATATATTTATTTTTTTAAATGTAAATGTAGACGTCAGTATTATTTTATAGATTAGTATCGGAACAGCCATACGTTGCTGAGGCTCAGTCTGATTTCGAGCATTTCGAGACAAATGAGAAGAGGATAGATTTCGAGTTTTGTATTATTTACGGTTATAAATGCTCCGATCGCATCAAACTTTACAGGGTTATTCGCTGGGTACTTCTTAAGATTTCCTTAAAATTTCATCAAAATCCGCTGAGCCGTTTCGGAGTCTATAAGTAACATTTTAAATACCGTCTTTTAATACAGATAAAATTCCTACCTGAACAAAACCAAGTCTAAAACAATAATCTATGTATAACTTAAATTACACTTATTGACGTCAAAAGGAAAAGTAGGAACTAAATTCGTGAAATCGAATCATATTTCAACAACGACACATACCGAATAAAGTATGCACAACAAATAAAAAAATTGTATACCTGTAACAATGTAACGGTGGGCATTTACCGTGAACGTATTTACATATTGCATTATGTGAAGTGAGTCACGCGTTCCGTGGTTTGGTATATAGCGCAACCTACTATTTCCACCATTCGAACACCTACATAGATTTTAATGTCATATGAATTATGGATTTGGATCTATCAGCTTAAACAACAGCGGCACAATTTTAATGGTCCAGCCGGAACGCGATGATGTACTATATTTTATGTCTAGTTTCGATATACTTTACTTTTATATGAAAAAAATATAAGTAATATTTATTTATTGTAATAAATTAGAACGTTTTCCCAATAACACTAAATAACATTCCAAATTGAACATAAAATAAAACAAAGGATACTGGACAACCCCCTAGATTGCAGTCGAACAGGGTGTATGTAGGACGGCCAATGAATAATAACACACAGCTATCTGAAACACGATTTATTTAACTTTATCAATGCCGTATTATTTGAGGTTGATACAATGTTTTGTCCAAGATAGAAAGCCAAAGGTAAAAAATGCAAATAGGATTTTCATATTTTTTATTAAAGTTAACTTAGTGCATAATTTTTATTTAATGTTATAGAACAATATAATAATGTAACCTTAATTTTTTTTTTCAATATTATATCTACGATATAATATTCAAGAATTCCCAAAGAAATCAAATAACATCTTTACTTGGCTCGTATCACTATACTCTCCCAACGACTCGCTCCTTTCCTTCCGTTAAAGTATATCGAGGCCGCATTTTGTAAATATCTATACATATTATAAGACAAAGTCCTCAAAAGCTGTCTGTCTGTATATGATCAATTTTCTGAACGGATTTTTGTACGGTTTTAACTAAAAGATAGTGTAATTCTTGAGGGAGGTTTAGGTTAATACGTTACGATTAAATTCCCGCAGGGTCGGTATTAACGCGAAAAATCTTAAGGACACCCTGATCTCCTCGCGAGCGATGCCACGATCACAGCTAGTTATTTTATAAATTAAAAAATATATATTGTTGCCTAAATCTGGTTGAATCATTACATTAAATAGCAACTTTTATTTTTCATTCGATATTGTCACATAACGTTAACTAGCATCTAGTACACGTTTAAAAGAAACCCATTGCGGTTTACATAGTTGTATCGGTCGAACAAAACTAATTGGTTTTTGTCGAGCCGATCAGCAGACTGTAAGACGACGCAAGCCAATTATAGCAAACATTAATAGTACACTTTATATCTGCAAGACTATTTCGCTGTGAGTGAAATACGATTCAAGCTTTTGGAATAGTGCCAGATGCTTACACAGACACTTATACACTAGAAGGATTAATTTATCGGTAGCTTTATGTGCAAAATGACATAACATCTGCAGTATGAATAAATTCCTAGTTCATTCAACTATCTAAAAGTTGTATAGTTAAAATATTATATCAAGTTTATGCTAAGTCAAATTCAAATTCAAATGATTCTTTATTCAAGTTGGCTTTTATTAAACAATGATTTATAGAAGCAGGCGTTACTTTGCGGAATTCCATATTACAAGCAATATAACAGAAATAACTACTTTGCTATAATCCGCACGGGTTAAGTGCATGCATGCATCGTACTGCAGTTTACAGTAGTACAGTACAGTAGTACTACAGTTTGGCAGTACGATTTTTGTCGTGAAGCCTATCCTCCTGATGATGCTTCGGTTTCGGGGCGAAACGATCGTCGAGATTGTGGTGGTGGGTGTGTGTGCTGCTTTTGTGTTCGTTGTTGCTGGTGTATTGCGCCTTGGGGTGCATGTGGTGGCTGGTCCTGCATGTATAAGGTGCGTAGATTTTGCCTGCTTCATACACATTGGCTTTACATGCATTCACTTAACCCGTGCGGATTATGGCAAAGTAGTTATTTCTGTTATATTGCTTTTATTAAACAGTTTACAATCGTCAAATTAAAATGAAGCTATACGACTGGTTCGGAAAGCTGCTTTTACCGAGAGGAACCAACAAGAAACTTGGCGGTCACTCGGTTCAAAAATTATTATTTCAATAATATATTATTTAACAATTAAAAATAATCCAGTGCGTAGCTGGTCGCAACTTAAATCTAAGTTTTCTTATCATCAACGTAGTCTTCAGCAGTATATTAAACTTTATGTATATGTATAAGGATTTTAATTTTTTAACTATTTTAAAATAACACACTTCGCATTGATTTCATGATTGGTACACCTAAATAAAATATTTACTGTTTTAGATACCATGCTCTATAGAAACCTTTACGGTTTTATACAGCATCGTGTGACATTGTACAAAAGATAAAACCTGCAACTTTCGCGTATTTATTTTTTAGACTGAACATTCTGTTAACATCAGGTGAAATATCAATGAAGCATAACTAAAAAGAAATCCACACCATCAAATATTGGAACGGTACAGGTTATTTTTCTTTTACTTTCTTTTTTCTACGTTTTCAACAAAAATTTAAACAGAAAGCAAAGAAAAAAAAAATTGAAATGTTATTTATTATACGGCACCAATTATCTAAAGCTCTTCTGAATTATCGTTTCCTGAGTTTTATCTGTGCATAAAAATCTCGAGTCACGATAGTTGGCACGCTAATCTCTGAAACCGCACAACCAATTATGTAAATATGAATTGTCTGGTCCAACATGAGCAATAGCACACTCTTGGCCCGAAAAGGTGGCGCTATTATCGAAATAAGAGGAGGTCTGTGGCCCATTATGGCTACCAATATTTATCAATCGTACACATTTTACAGTAACAGTATTTTGTATTCGCTTTTAGTGTAGACTAACAGGCCTACCATGAACTCTTATTGCGACTCGATTGAAGACGTAAACAACGACCGCGAACCGCTTTCTTTTCGTACCATGAAGTTTGAATTTCGTTAACGTCTTCAATTGAGTCGCAATAAGAGTTCATGGTAGGCCTGCAGGCCCGTGGACTTCCTTTGAATGGTCCACCAAGAAAGAGGAATATAGAAACAAGTAGGAAATACATCATGCCTCAAAACTAATAATTTACTATAGTAAAAGTCCCGGGACTATCCCACTACTGAAAATAGGCCTCGTCCCTCCTTTTGGACCTTCGTTAGACCTACCAAGCTGTTTTTTTGTATTTTTTGTATGTAAGTACATTTCATTTGAATTACATACCTACAATACTGTATACTAATCTGTAGTGACCCACGAAAGATTTTAGTATCGTCCGTTTGGCCACCAAACACCAAAAGAGCACCTTTGGTGTAGACTAAAACAAAGTCATATTAATTTAAATACATAGTTATTGAAGGCATATCCGATACTCTTATAAATAATAACCTCCCGTGAATCCTAACTGCATAGCAATTGTGGAATGCGGTTATGCAGAACGCCTTTGTCACCGAGAATAGTTTCAAGCAAAGTTTTAAATGAATAAACAAATTCTCACTATTTATAAATATCTGTAATCTGTTAATTAAAATGCCATCACATACTGTATCCTTCAACGCTGTAATCCTTATGTTGATATACTGAAATTTATCTCAACACCAGAACTCTATGTTTGTTTTAAGATATATATATGAAATGGAAGAAGCAAAGTATTATGTTATTTTATTAATTCAAAACTTGACTGGCCCGTTGGCGCAGTGGGTAGTGACCCTGGCTTCAGCGCCGCGGGTCGCGGGTTCGATTCCCGCCGCCAACATTTTCTATAAAACAATTTGTTGGTTCTTCGAGTCTGGGCGTGTATTTGTATTTAAGAACAAAAAATATATATATATTTATTCTTCTATAAAAATTGCGCAGATCTGATCTCGATTTAAAATTTAGCTTTCTTACTATTATGAGAGGATAAAAGCTGTTGACTGGTCTTATTAGTATGTTGTAACTTCAAATTTTCTAGTCATATGCTTAAGTGTATGTATTTGTAATCTTGTACTTCAAGGTGTCAAATAAAAGGACATTTCATTTTAGTTTCATTTATTTTTATTTAGGGTTTAATAATAATTATTGTCGTGATTAGGTTGGTATTTGTATGGCTGAAACTGAAAAGATATCGCTTTAATTGAAACCTTTATATTATAGAGTTATGATAGCACTACAAAATCTCACAACCAACACAGCATTCTAAATTCATTCGAGTTTAAAATATATATATTTAAGTATAGTTATTGAAGCATTTCCGTCCAATAGACCATATACATTGTTTCAACACTATTTACACTGTCACAAACTTTCCAGTATGAAAGCGTGTACGTTATAACAAGTTTACGATCTATAGAAATTTATAGAATAACGTCCATATTGCCTCGTCTATTTCACACCGCAGTGTCTTTGCAATTATTACCATTATCAAATACTCTCGTCTATTATCAAAACAGATAACGGTTAGCAGTTTTGTCGACATGAAAGAAATACATGCATTAAAACAATTATCTTCAGTTTATTGCAACATAGAATAAAATAAAGGCCATATCTAGATATTTTATAGTCTATGCTCATGCGATGTTTAAGTTTTAGATGAGATTTATTCCAGCCTAACTTAGAATCAATGCGGAATACGAATTTAGAGATAACATATTAAACTGGAGTTATGGGTAAGAATAGTTCTGCCATCGTCGCCATTTTCCCGGTTTACTGTATTTGAAACTATGTTATAATCATAGGTTCACTTCAAAGTGTTGATGCGATATTAATGTGTTTTAAATCTCTGCAATAAAACAAACTTTTATCTGTTACATAAATATTTCTGTATTGCGCAATACCGATTTCTTTTTTACTTAAAAGTGATACATTCTATGGAGATGTGTGATTTCATCTTATACGTTTGTTTTTTTTTTAATTTAAACTATCGTGAGTAGTATCCATAGCTAATGTACAGAAACCGGCTATACTCACGTTTTATGTTATCGTTATGTTATAGTGATGTTTACGACCTCTCAGTAAGAAAGAGCTACCCTCTTTCTTACTGAGAGGTCGTAAATACGACTAGAGTAAGTTGACGTTACACATGCGGCCGGTCGTTAAATACGTAGCCAAATTTGACAACAAATCAAATCAAATCAAAATAATCTTTATTCAAATAAACCATTTCAGGCACTTTTGGATCGTCAAGCATTAATATGATTAATGAAGCTACAACTGGTTCGGAATGTTGCTCTTACCGAGAAGAACCAGCAAGAAACTCGGCGGTCAATCTTTTAAATATTTTCAATTATACATTATTAAACCGCTGTCTTGTATGAAGCTGAAAGGATTTTCAAATCCAGGCTTTCTTATCATCCAAATAATCTTCAATTTTGTAATATGCTTTACGTATAAGCATATTTTTTACACTTGATTGAAATCTTTCTGTACATTGGTCTAGAATGGATTGAGGAATTTTATTATAGAAGCTAATAGCGAGACCAACAAAAGAGTTGCTTACTCTGCTGAGTCGCGACGCAGGTATCGTAAGATGTTTACATGTTTGTAACATGTTGTGCTGACCCCACTTAGAGTGGGATAAAGGCAGGAGGATCGTGTAGCTGCCTGACGCAGCTACTATTACTAACCAAAACCTTACCGTTTTACCAGGAATCATAGGGAAAATGAAACAACGTACAAGATATAATTTATTACAAGGAGTCGAAAGATGGTTACTGCGACGCACTAATATATAAGATAATAAAACAACACACCAAAGTTATAATTTATTACAAGGAGTCGAAAGATGGTTACTGCGACGCTCTAATATATGATAAGATAATAAAACAAAACACCAAGGATATAATTTACTTTGAGAAGTTGAAGATGGTTACCTTGACATATCACTTTAAAGAAATGGTTACTGTGACCGTCGATTTGGTATACTGTGCAGTGGTACTCACGGCGCAAACAGAACCCTTTTCCATTCCAGGCTGCGGCAAACACTTTCCCACGTTTTCTTGCTTAGAAACTATTCGCACTGTTCTGAATAATATTGGGATACTTTGAATGCAACTCAGAGATACCTCTTCGGAGTTTTGTATAAGGTTAAAAATCCGTCTAGTATATACATTGTCGACAAATAAAAAGCTGACTAGGAGAATGTTAATCGTGATAATCTAATAGTAGAAACCTATTGGTAAGCATCTAGTATTTGTCCCAAAAAACAAATACTTATTACTAAGCAACAATGAATTAGTAAATGACTCACGCTCTCTCATAACCGATCTCTAATGACGGAGCTGCGTTTTCCGTCGTCATGAGTCGTAAATGCCTTTGCGCATTCCGAATAAGGCGTCTGTAGAACTCAATAGTGAGCGAATATAGAGAGTTTTAAAACACTAAGTTCCAGTTTCAAGAACCTGTTTTGCATCTTCTGGACAGCGTAAAAAGTCGACCATTTTTAGCCTCGCTGATGAGTCTTAGTGGAGTAGTAAAACACTGTTAAACAATGGAAACAGGTTGTGTGACAAAGAGATCGCAGTTTCAATTTATAGGTAACAAAGTATGCGTGGTTAGTAAGCAAAGTATCAAAATTTCAATAGAAAATTAATAATAAAATTATTTAGCTATAATCCGCGATGAAGTAAATAGGAAATATATATACATGCAAAAGCACTACACACGTTCACTATCACAAACTCAACAATCGTTTCGCTCCGCAACCGAAGCATCATCAGGAGAGACTCCACGACAAAATCGCAAAGCGCGAAAACGCTTGACACAATAATTGTAAAACGCTATCAAAATAATTCATGCATTCATGATCTCCACAATATACATCATGACGGATAATTCTATAAATAAAAAATGCAATATGTAATTGCACTTGCAAACGATTAAGCTTTAGCACGAACCTTTAGAACCCATACTAAGCTGTACACGCCAATCATTGTCTAAGATCGTGTACGACCCGGGAATTGTTTGATTGGGGAGTTTTTTGGAGACCCATCAAAAGGAATAGCTGGATGATCGTAATGCATTACGATTTTGTCGTGGAGCCTATCCTCCTGATGATGCTTCGATTTCGGGGTGAAACGTTCGTCGAGATTTTTGTGATGGTTGTGTGTAATGCTTGTGTGCATTGTTGCTGGTGGAGGCATGTGGTGACTTGTCCTGTATGTGTAAGGACCGTGATTTTGCCTGCTTCATACACATTAGCTTTGCATTCGCTTAACCTGTACGGATTTTAGCAAAGTAGTTCTGTTATACTTTCTATACTAATGATCGTATGTATCATATGATAATATGGATGTGGACACTTTTATTATGATCGGCATGATCATATTATAGAGTATAGACGATCAGACGATCAACGATCATCGCTTTTAGTGAAAAGCAAGCATAAGAATATATTGGAGAAGATATATAAGAAGATATAGACAATGATAGCGTCAACTTCTACTTTGTGTTTTTCCAGTTCCCAAAGGAAACGTTTTTTTGAAATACTTTTATTTGTTCTAATTGTACTAAATTTCATCAATATGGATCGAGCGGATTAGCCGTGAAACTGTAACAGACAATCAGACTGATAGAAGAATGGACTTTTGCATTTATAATACTCGAGTAACAGTACTATGAAAATACTAGCGTATCTACCAGGTAATATATAATATCAAAAATGAAGTCTGCCTTCTTGTAACAAGTTGAAATGAAAATAAAACGTTGAACTCTTAACATCCGCATTGAAACAAAAATGATAAATTTCTAATGTCTTGGAACTAGACCAGAGCAGACGTGCCAAGTTTAGTTCCGTTGGCTTAGCCTGAGGGTATAATTATAATTTAAATATAAAAAGTAATTAATTAAACAATGTCCTATTTTCATGGCAATTTAGGCCCTTAATAGAGGAATAATAACTTAGAAGTCCATATTTTATGTATGATGAAGCCTTTTATATCATATAGAAGATAGGTAAGTTGTCTTTTTTGAATAAAGACGACATTGTTAATAACTCGCACAGATTTAAGCCATAAAAAACTTCCCTGATAGATTATTTTTGATAGATTTTACTTGCAGTTTATACCTGATATAAATATAAAGGATAAATCCTAATAAGTATTTATCCTTCTATTTAATATAAATATATTTTTTTAATTCATAAACATATGCAATATACATAGAACAGAACAAATTAATTGTGACTCTTATACAACAGATTGCGGGTTGTATGTAACCTTCAAATTTTCACGAAAAGACTTATTTATATGTTTAATTGTTACGCCCAGTTCTTTTTCATTGAAGGCAACAGAACACGAAAGGAAACCAGCATATCTCTAAAAATTCTTGGATAATTTTTAATCTGAGAATTCATATTTGGGCATGGTGGGTCTGCTTCTCTCTGATAGAGAAAGGAGACCCAACAGTGAAAATAGTATCGAGCCAATACGCATGTGTGGAAAACATTTTAAGGCGCTGAACAGAGCCAAATAGGCTGACTTTAAACACGTTTTTAACTTAAGCTATAGCGATGACGATTAAAAGAAAAATATATGTTAATATACATCATATCTCAGAGAGAATGTAAGATTTCAAAACATGATTACGATATTTTTTTTCGATAAAAAAAATTGGTAAATAGACCTCTGATTTTTACTTTTATCATAAATATCTCTAATATTTATCAACAAAAATTGGTAAAATTAATAAGACTAATAAATCATTATAATATAAAGAGAATGTAAGATTTAAATTTTGAATTAATTAAGATATTTCATTCAAATTAAATATTTTTTAGAAAATAGCAAAACTGAAACGAGTCATCGTCTCGCTTCTCTTTTACATCTACGAATATAGACAGTGACCGCTGAGGCGCGCTGCTATACGGACGTGTGTCGCTAGCTGCCGCCTTTTGTGACTATTCCTTGTTGATAATATGTCTTTTTTTAGGTGTTTAGTTATAGTTTACTTAGTTTTATAAGATTAATTAGACATAAGTTTTTTAAATAAATTGTACAAAAAAAGTTTGGATAAAATAGTGTACACCTACAATGGGTGTTAAAAAATTAAGTTTGTCGCTACGCCGTCGCAGAAATTGTGGGCGTGGCTTATATGCCGAAATCTGAATTTACGCCAGCTCTGTTCAGCGCCTTAAGTTTTTACTATATAATACATCTGTGAATCAGAGCGATCTCTACCCGGTAGTGATGCGCTTTAGACCGTAAATAATACGTAGGGTTGTCAATTTGAATAATTATTTATTAATTTGATATTTCCGCTATGGTAATTTATATACTATATTTAAAACTTAGTCACATATTGTATACTTTACTTTTAATATTTATTATATAGAACATTCAAATTACCCACATTAAGGTCTAATTCGGAAACGGTTATTATATTTCAACATATAATATAGCAAGAACAAATATTGTGACTTTGGAAACATAATATAATAATATATAATAAAATACTTTATTTACGTTGATTTCCGACTCGTGTTGTCACAAATTAAATACTAACAAACTAGTAAACGGGGAACGTTAAAACAACACCAGAATGTAATCTTTATTGTAAGTAGAAAAACTTTTGCTTATGTCAGAGCTTTAGACAACCTTACAATTTAAGGAAACATTTTAGTTCAATTAACTTCTCAATTGTCATATTTATTACTCGTCTCTTTATGGACAACTAGCTTTTACCCGCGACTTCGTCCGCGCGGTTCGTAGTCCTGGAATAAACAATAACTTCTATCACTGTGCAACCCCGCAAATATATAATAACGTCACAGAAATCAGATCGACCCGGGGATAAAATTGCGATTCCTATTGCAATGAATCCGCTACTCAAAGCGTCAACATTAAATTGGGTTTCATTCATGATATAAAAAAATTGTATTGTATTGTATTGTATTATGTGAAAACGTAACAGACAGATAGACAAACAGACTTTCGCATTTATAATATTAGTAAGGATTATCTGTGATTCCTTACTCTCTATTTACTTTTATTTTACTATTACTTGTTAACTCAAAACAAAATTTATTTTTTTGTATTGATTTTTAGCAACTTTCTGTTAATTTATATAGTTCAGTAGCCACATCATGAAACAATACTTTACAATTATCGATACAAAACGTAAATTGAGGTAAAATGGATATGTTCTATTCTAGATAATACTCAACCCGTATTGCTGGCAACCTTGTTCACCTACTTGTCCATTTGATTGACAGCCGTGGTCATCGCGTCAGTTTCATTAAATGAAAGTATACAAATATTTTGTATCATTCTAAAGTGTTAAGGGTACGGAAGTTTCTTCTTGTTTTCTTATATGTAACCTTGTTCCCCGCAACTAAAGTCTTAGTTAAACGGTTAGCCTATAATGAGGTTCGTTTTTAAATATTTAAAACGATTACAATGAACCGCTAAAGGATTTCCTCTAAATAATAATGCTTATGGAAATGAATGAATTACGCTTTGAATGAAATAATGTAATAAGTTTATTGCTCACGTATTTCTTTATTAACGTGACTTGAATTTTTCATGGCTTATCTTTCCTAGCGCTTCATAGTTCCAACTCACGGACGTCTACTACTGCATATATATCATTATATAAATAAACGGGTCACATTGCGGCAAAACGTTTCGGCAGAGTTGCATCCGTCATGGTCACGAACTGACTGGAGCGCCGCGGCGTCTTCGTTTCCGAGTAGGTACTACAGTCATTATTTTGTTCATCTACCCTCTCCTTGTATATTTATATAATAATAAGTATGAATCGCGAAAGTTTAAAATTTACCATTGCATATATCATTATAATAATAGTCAAAACCCACAAAAGTAGGTATCAATAATGACTCGTTTAAAATGTGAGTTATTGATCGTAGTACTGAACTTATCGAGCTAATATAGACGCAGTTCATTATTGATTGTTAATAGTATATTATCCATTGCTATTACGTAGATCTGCAAAATTTGGTTCATTCTTAAGGGAAGACGAAGTATAATGAATGAAAGACGCCTTGAAGAAGACATATTCTTAAATCGACCACGTTGCTTCAATGCTGAATGAAAATTCGCGCATACTTCAAAATTCATCACATGTATACATGTGAAGCTAACAATATTAACGCAGACAAAGCCTACGTAGACCGTAAAAGTAATTTTACATATCGCCATACTAAGAAGAATCTAATCTCGGTAAAAAAATGAGGGTGGTCTATTCTACTCAGCCGGATACTACATGGCGGAATAACTGTCAATATACTGTTAACGGCAATAGTCTCTACATAGCTATGCGACGAGACAAGCATTTTCAAGGGATGCAAAATTGGGAAATAAAGTTCGGAATTTCTATTGGCGTTAGGGTTTGACTTTCTAAGGTACGGAAGTTTCTTCTTGTTTTCTTATATGTAACCTTGTTCCCCGCAACTAAAGTCTTAGTTAAACGGTTAGCCTATAATGAGGTTCGTTTTTAAATATTTAAAACGATTACAATGAACCGCTAAAGGATTTCCTCTAAATAATAATGCTTATGGAAATGAATGAATTACGCTTTGAATGAAATAATGTAATAAGTTTATTGCTCACGTATTTCTTTATTAACGTGACTTGAATTTTTCATGGCTTATCTTTCCTAGCGCTTCATAGTTCCAACTCACGGACGTCTACTACTGCATATATATCATTATATAAATAAACGGGTCACATTGCGGCAAAACGTTTCGGCAGAGTTGCATCCGTCATGGTCACGAACTGACTGGAGCGCCGCGGCGTCTTCGTTTCCGAGTAGGTACTACAGTCATTATTTTGTTCATCTACCCTCTCCTTGTATATTTATATAATAATAAGTATGAATCGCGAAAGTTTAAAATTTACCATTGCATATATCATTATAATAATAGTCAAAACCCACAAAAGTAGGTATCAATAATGACTCGTTTAAAATGTGAGTTATTGATCGTAGTACTGAACTTATCGAGCTAATATAGACGCAGTTCATTATTGATTGTTAATAGTATATTATCCATTGCTATTACGTAGATCTGCAAAATTTGGTTCATTCTTAAGGGAAGACGAAGTATAATGAATGAAAGACGCCTTGAAGAAGACATATTCTTAAATCGACCACGTTGCTTCAATGCTGAATGAAAATTCGCGCATACTTCAAAATTCATCACATGTATACATGTGAAGCTAACAATATTAACGCAGACAAAGCCTACGTAGACCGTAAAAGTAATTTTACATATCGCCATACTAAGAAGAATCTAATCTCGGTAAAAAAATGAGGGTGGTCTATTCTACTCAGCCGGATACTACATGGCGGAATAACTGTCAATATACTGTTAACGGCAATAGTCTCTACATAGCTATGCGACGAGACAAGCATTTTCAAGGGATGCAAAATTGGGAAATAAAGTTCGGAATTTCTATTGGCGTTAGGGTTTGACTTTCTAAGGTGGATTTTGTCAGCTAGAAAACGGCTTACAAGGACGTGTAAAGATGGGCTGGTGGTATGACTGAGGCAAGTCATGTAGTTGTTGGTGTGTGTATTATGTTTGTTACAGATTGCAACTGTTTATTAAATTCACATGACCTGGATTAAAAACAAACTCGATATATTATCGATTGCTTACTCGATTAGGGTATAACGAAATGAATTCGATTCGTATTACGTTTGTGTATTATATGAGTACGTAATCTTTGGCTTGCAACAGTACTTAAATATCGTGTAACTAATCGAATGATTTACACACATACGCTTAATACAACTACGTTATTTGATCTTAGTTCGATCACATTAAAAAACGAAACATATAGTAATGGTCTAGTTAAGCAAGGTTTAAGTAACTACATTATTAGTATAATGTCTATTCTTCCTTCTTCTATTCGTCTTCTTCTTCTTCTTTCTCCTACTCTTATCCCACTCTAAGTGGGGTCGGTACAACATGTTTTTCTCTTCCATTCTCTTCTATCATTCGTCAACTCTGGCGCTACTCCTTTTATATGCATGTCATACTTCACACAATCCAACCATCTCTTTTTAGGCCTTCCTCTAGTCACGTATCCATCCACATTCATACTCAACACTCGTTTGATCAGATGATTTTCATCCCTCCTCATTACATGTCCATACCATCCCTTGCACCACTCATCTTTTCTATTCCTTTTTCATCTTTTCTATTTATATCTATTCTATTCCTTCTTCTATTCGTCTATTTCTTCTTATTTTGAAAGCTTGCTAGTATCAGAAAAAATAGAGGGAGCAAAGGAATGTGGCATGTATGGTATTTAGAACTGTTCAAAAGAAACACAAAGGACAATTAAGGAATAAGGCATTTAATATAGTTTTGACTATTTCATTCAAGCATGTGAAGTATCGATCCTCAAAAGTTTTCTTTTCGTGATATTCGAGATAAATAATATCTCTACAGTAATCATTGATATATGTTTACCGTACGTTGACTACATATTGTGTCATATTCGCAGCGACCACACCCCAGCTGAAATCACGTTGCGATCTAAATTAAACCTAGGACCTAGTATATATCTATTTTATGTAGCGTTAAGGGCTTTGGAAACTTTTAGTAGAGAAGTAAGTCACTATAACGAGTCTACGAAACTGGACCTGCAGGTCTACCATGAGCTCTTATTGCGATTCAATTAAAGACGTAAACGACGACCGCGAACCCCTTTCTTTTCGTACCATGAAGTGTGAATTGCATTGGGGTCGTAATGTTTGAAAAGGATAACGTTATATGAACTATAGATAAATTAGTCTCTTTTACTCACATGTTCTTAGGACGAATTCCGAACGCTCATTTGGCAACGACTTAAAGTGTACGTCCTTAAGACGTCATAGTATGTAAAAACAAAACAATTTTGTTTACGTCTTCATTTGAGTCGCAGTAAGAGTTCATGGTAGGCCTGCTAATGTTGCGTTTAAAGCTATGTCAGAAGTTTTTGGACAGTGCGACAGCTTTGCGATTTTGATTGCGATCGTGGTTTCTATCTCCTGAGGATGCTACGGTTGCCGAGCGAAACGATTAAGTTTGTGATAGTGTTCTAGTATAGTGCTTGTGTATTGTGGTGACGGTGGTGGAGGTTTGTGCATGTGTTTATACGAATTCTGCATGTATTAGGTCGTACCTGATACATGAAACGGCCAAACAGATAGTTCACTCTACATTTAACATTATATATATTTTCTATTTACTTATCGCGGTTTATAGCAAAATATTTTTTTTATTACTTTTGCTTTGTGATAGTGTCGATTCTTCCATTCCATTTTACGCTAGCAGCGGTAAAAGGATGATTATATAAATAAATTGTAATAAATGTATTTGTTACTTTTAACTTATCAAGGCCGTCATCAATCAATTGCACCAATCTCCAAATGAGCCGACGTTGTGTTGTCTAACACTGGTTCTTAAAGTAACCTGGTACCTTCTCTATTGCAAGACGCATTTCTAACCTAGCAAAAACGAACTTACAACCAGAAAAAAGCCAGTTTCTTAAGATTTACTATCGATAGTCGCTTTCACAATTATATTGCATTCCCTTTAAGTCTAAATGAAATAGGTTTATTATATTATTTCGTGACTAACAGATGTGCGAAAAAGTAAGGCTTAATGCACGAGCTCTCGTTATCGCATTGATCTTTGGATTTTGAACGTGACTAAAGACGATTCCTATTTCAATAGCAGCGAAATCGTCTGGCGTCTATGAACCAATATTAGCAATAATTATTTATAATTAATCGAATAAAGATTGGGGTTGATTTTTTTAACAACAATGTAATATTTTATCATGTCGAGACTGGTGAGTTTTTTCAAATGATTGTTTTGAATGATTTATTTGTTCAAAAAGAGTTTTGATACTGTTTTTTTTTTGTAAAACATACAAACTAATATTAGTTATAACTTTAGAGGAAATAATATATCTCAAAAAATATTTCACATATCTATAATTCGATGAATCACTTGATATTATATCTTCGTCCTAGAAATAACTTAATTGCTAAAGTTTTCTTCATTTAGAAATGTTTTCTTGGCGGAGTTTACAAGACTTCAACCTGCCCTCTGTACGTCTTTAAACAAAACTAACACTAGATATACCAGCGAAAAATTTTTGTTGCCCAAAAAAGAGCCATACGGGCTATCTATAATATGAAGCAACGTGAGTCCCTTCGCGAAAAGTTCCAAGAAATAGGCATACTGACTGTAACATCACAATATATATATAGTAATATTCTATTTGTACGGAAAAATATAAGTACATATAAAACAAAATTTGATGTATATCATAGACATACGAGAGGTCACAAACAGCTTACGATACCTGTGTCGCGACTCAGCAGAGTAAGCAACTCATTTGTTGGTCTCGCTATTCGCTTCTATAGTAAAATTCCTCAATCCATTCTTGACCAGTGTACAGTAAGATTTCAATCAAGTGTAAAAAATATGCTTATACGTAAAGCATATTACAAAATTGAAGATTATTTTGATGATAAGAAAGCCTGGATTTGAAAATCCTTTCAGCTTAATACAAGGCAGTGGTTTAATAATGTATAATTGAAAATATTTAAAAGATTGACCGCCGAGTTTCTTGCTGGTTCTTCTCGGTAAGAGCAACATTCCGAACCAGTTGTAGCTTCATTAATCATATTGATGCTTGACGATTCAAAAGTGCCTGAAATGGTTTATTTGAATAAAGATTATTTTGATTTGATTTGATTTGATTTGATTTGATTTGAATATACCTATTTCTATTTACCAAATCTATTTACCAAACCAGTCAAAATGATTGGTGCATAAGAAACAAGCTTCTTGTGGTTTCTAGTCTATATTTACTCTAAAAAATGTCAAAAATAAAGTTGAACAATATTAATTAAGTTTATAAAACGTACTCTCTAATTATAGCTACAAAAGTCATAACATTTCTGAAAAAAAAAATGTGTAATATAGTAGGAATTTTGAATTGAAATTGCACAACCATTCTAAATGACTGGTCTGGCAAATCTAGTGCTAATCATAGTTCTGACTTATCAACCATAAATGTATATACATATATCTCTTAGTTGTCTGTGTACAAACTTTGATTAACAATTTTTTTTTTTTGCAGATATCGCACTCTTAAGACAGTTATTTTGGAAGGCGATCTAACCTAGTAAGTATTAAAGGAAATAATATTTAAATTGAAGTATGTATAGACTATATTTATTAATTATACTTATTTTTAAATTTGAAATATTGTAATTAAAGAGTTTGAAGTGTCCAAAGTTACGAATTAGTTTATTAATATATATATTTTTATATATTTTAAGACGCCTTAATAATTTTAGTTACCTTATCTGCCTTCTTTTAAATAGTTTAAGTTCAGTAAAAGTTATTTGACTACGAGTATTGTTGATCCTCATATCTAATTACCTAACGAACAACAGTTTTGCCACAAAGTTTTTTTTTGGAAACTATCATCATTCATATACATTCCGATTCGTTCAGGCTGTTATAACGTAAAAAGTAAATCAATGAATTATGCACCGAATTCGAATCATAATTCCAAAGTCCAATGTCTGATCAGTGTTTCTATTGTTCTGAAACACAAATAATATACAAAAACTAAAATAACGTCGAATTATTATAAATTGTGTAATCAGAGGTCGATGGCACCGGCTGCACCCGCAATCGATCGCTTGAAACTCTTTATCGTTCTTTAACGTTGCTTGAGTAATCTCCTTGTTTCAATTAATTTCATGCTCTGTAACTTTATAATTTTTGTGTACCGGAATATAATTCTATATCCATACTATAATAATAAATGCGAAAGTTGTTTGCCTTCCCGCCGTGTGGTATCCACCCGAGTGAGTGTGAGACTACCCTCATTTATTACCGAGGTGTTGTAAAAAGCGACTAAAATACGTAGCCAAATCGTATGATAACATACTTTATAACATGTTGTGCCGAGCCAACTTCGAGTGTGATAAGGGGAGGAGGATGATGATCTTTATTTACCATCATGCGAGACAATATAGTTCATACTGAAATAAGTGATATTTAAAAGAGGTTTATTATATATACTAAGAATGGTTAAAGTTTATTTCTTACCGAGATGTCGTAAAAGGTGACTAAGGTAAGTTGCCCCACCATCTGGTATCCAGCTGAGTAGAATAGGACGCCCTCATTTTGTAACGAGGTGTGGTAAAAGGCGACTAAGGTAAGTTGACATGAAGCAGGCGGCCGGTCGTAAAATAACTAGCCAAAACATTTTGTTACATGTTTCAAAGATGTTGACTGAACCCACTTAGAATGGGATAAGGGTAGGAGAATGATGTTTGTTTACCTTCACGCGTCGGGTTTTTATTAATTTAATTTAATTTTTAGTTTGGCCATAATTGAAATTACTTTGACTCTTCCAATTTAAGTCTACGAAGACGAAGCCATAGGTCTAAGTAGGCTTCGTCTATATTCGTCGTTGTCGTGGCGTATTGTTAGGATAAATACACCGCAAGCTATAGGTAGATATTGCATAATCCGGCAAGTGCCTCAAATAAGCATCTCTAAAAAGCTATCTATAAATTGTTAACATGTTAAAATCTTATACCTCTTAGCACAAGGTGAATTACCTGTAAAGTAAAGTAACAGCCTGTTACTATGCCCACTGCTGGGCTAAGGCCTCCTCTCTCCGTTTTTGGAGAGAAGGATTGGAGCTAGACCTACCACGCTGCTCCAATGCGGATTGGTAGGTTACACATATTCCTAGAGAATTCTCAAGGGATATGCAGGTTTCCTCACGATGTTTTCCTTCACCGAAAAGCGTGTGATAAATTGCAATTATCAATTAGACACATAAGTTTTAATAGAAAAACTCATTGGTGCCTGCCCGGGGTTTGAACCTATGTCGTCTCTAGAGAGTCGCACGGTCTCACCGCTAGGCTATCACAGCTTTTTAAGAATACCTGCTTTTATTGAATTGTTAGAAGGCGGGGACGCTTTTTTTTTAAACGAAACAGTGTAGCTATTCAGCGTAAACGCAGTAAAAGTAATGATAAAATTATCGTGCTGTTATCCGTGATAAAGTAAACAGAAAATTTATATAATGCTAAATGTAGAGTGAACTATTCGTTTTTCATACCCAATACATGCAGGATTCGTAAAACACATGCACGAACCTCCACCACTGCCACCACAATACACAAGCACTACACACGTTCACTATCACAAATGTATGCGTATACCTTTTTTCGTATTTTGGTACCCGAGTGTTGTCTAAGTTTTTAAATTTTTTTAATTCAAAGTTGGCTCAAAGTCTTGTCGCCGTTAATGTGAAATAATCACCGTCGAATTATTGCAGATTGCGTAATCATAGATCGCCCGCCGCGCCCGCAATCGATCACAAAACTTTTGTCGATCCTTTGTGCTTTTTTAGCAGACTCGTCATTTTACTCAGCTAATTTCATGCTTTTTAACTTTTCACTTTTTGTATCTCCAAAAGTAACTACCGATATGAGATCAACATTTATTTACTTTTATTCCCGTAAAAATAGTTAGGTAAACGCTAGTGTTGTCCGTATTTTTTCGTTACCATTTATGTTATTTGTCTGTACTATAATTATAATAGCTAAAGTCTGTCCGTTTGTTTATCGGTAACGCTTTCACAGCTCATTAACAAGATTGAATCAAAACTCATGTACCTCTTATATACTTTTAAAGAAGGGATAAAAAAGTCTGTGATACATAATTGACGTTAATTTATCTTTAAGTTGTCTAACTTGTTACTTTTGTACACCCAAATCCCAAATTTTTTTTTTTTTTAACATACATTCATTTTTTACATAGTGATAAATAGTACCTTATAAAAAATTTTGGAGTGATTAATTTAATTATTCCATTTAAAGTTAGTCGTGGTTATCTGTTTATTATAAAATAAATCTAACTTGATAAATATATCTTATTTGCTATTTAGAGCTAAGAAAGATTACTAAATAAAGATTGCGCTTGATTAGAAATCGCCGACTAAATTTGATTTCTTTAATTGATGAAGTTGAAGTTAATTGTTGAAGTTTTCAACAAATTTACTTCGAACAGCGAATAGTCAGATGGCGCCAATGTTTAAATAATGGACTGAATTAGTAACTGAATAAGTTGTCGAATTTTAGAATTGTTTTTTATACATTTTATAAAAACTAGAACATCTCCTACTTCAGAGCTGCGGTGAGCATGTTAAACTATCGACACCGGTTTATATTAGACAACATAAGGAAAAATTTGTTTATGATACATCTAATTATAAAAAGCTGTGATAGCCTAGCGGTGAGACCGTGCGACTCTCTAGAGACGACATAGGTTCAAACCCCGGGTAGGCACCAATGAGTTTTTCTATTAAAACTTATGTGTCTAATTGATAATTGCAATTTATCACACGCTTTTCGGTGAAGGAAAACATCGTGAGGAAACCTACATATCTCTAGAGAATTCTAGGGATATGTGTAACCTACCAATCCGCATTGGAGCAGCGTGGTACGTCTTAGCTCCAATCCTTCTCCCCAAAAACGGAGAGAGGAGGCCTTTGCCCAGCTGTGGGCATAGTAACAGGCTGTTACTTTATATCTAATTATTACTGGTGTAAAGAATTCCAAATATATATACCATATACAATTAATAGAATATTAGATGTGGGTAGGAATATTAGTTAAATTCTGTGAATATCCAAAGAAGTATATTTTATTCTTATGCCTAACACCACTATTTATTGGAGTTCAAAAACCTCTAAAATTGTAATGTTTCCTAGCTATATTGAACTTTCGTTGCATTGAACCCACACTGATCTTTAACCTTTTGACCGATTACAGACGATCAATAAAAAAACGGTCAATGTACGTTTAAACGGTACTTTTGATTTTGGTCCATTTCCTTTTTTAGTAATAAATCTTCGCATTGTATATAATTTTGTGATTCAATGTTAGTTATTACTTATTTTTTACTTTTTTACTATACGACACGATTACGTAACGATAAGTTGTCACATAATGTTTTGTACAATCAGCGCGCTACAGCCTTGCGTAAAACCGTACTTATAAAAAAATATGCCGAAACATTGTTATATTTCAAGGCTTCCTAAATGACGCATTCTGCAATAATCATTTATTTAGAAAAATACATTTTATCATAAGTTGTCAACTTTCATTAATCATTTCAAATTTACACTAATAGGTTAGGTATTTTCGGTAATATAATTGTGAAAAAAAATTTTTTTGGGTCTATTAGTTTCAACTATAATATGTGCCAATGTCGGACTTTGAAAAATATCTGCCTTTTATGTGATATATCTTGGTGCTAGAATTATTTTTTCCATAAAAATTTCATAATCGCTATTATATTTTTTTAGACGCATTAAAAATATAAAATAGGAGTTGTTAAGAGCGGAAATATCACAAAGTATCTCAAGCAAATATTTCAGCAAATAATTGTCTTAAGGATTTTTAAATTTTTGTCATTGTAGCTGTACTATCGTAAAATCCCTTTGTATGTCAAGGTTAAACCTCTTTGTCAGTAAATTCAAGTAAAGTCTTCCTACTTACTTTGTCTTGAACAAGCATGTAGTCCATAAGTGTTCCTTAAAGACGGAAATGATGATAATAAAAATAAATTATAAACATTATGTCATCATCATTTTCCTGCTATTATCCCATTCTAAGTGGGATCAGTCCAACATGCTTAAACGTTTTGTTAGTTGATTTGTCTAATATTTTACGACGTCAACTTACCTTAGTTGCCTTTTACGGCACTCCGGTAAGAATTGAGGGTGGTCTATTCTACTCAGCCGGATACCACACCGCTGTAATTATAAATATTGTATTATGTGTTTGTGTGTAATAGCCTTTATACTGTTGGCAATCTGAAGTTTGCTAATACTTGTACCTAAATTTCCAATTGTAGAAACGCTTTTTAGTTTTACCTTGAAATAGACCATACTTTACAATAGCATTACCATTACTTACCAAAGAATCAAGGCCGATAAGTATAATTGGCGAACGTATGTTCTCGGTCTATTTGGTAAAATTTCATTTCTTAAACGGCATTGGTTCGCAATGTAAGGTGTTGCACAAACCTGTGTCCGGGCAGCGATAAATCAGACGGAAGAATTGATATCACGATCGCCTTACTTAGCGTTATTATAATATCGATATCGATATTCAAATTCTAATTCAAAATATGATTTATTCAAGTAAACTTGTGAACAAGTGCTTTTGAATCGTCAGCTTTACGGCTGGTTCGGAAAGCTGTTCCTACCGAGAAAAGCCAGCAAGAAATTCGGCGGTTGCTCTTTTTATAATAATACTTATAACTACTTACTATTTAGTCATTACTATCTTGTACAGGTTCTGAAAGTAGCTATATATTTGACTGGCCCGTTGCCGCAGTTGGCAGTGACCCTGTCTTCGACTCCGTGGGTAGCGGGTTCGATTCCCGCCGAGAACCAACATTTTCTATATAGAATTTGTTGTTTCTTCGAGTCTGGCTATATATATGTATTTAAGTATGTATTTAAAACTATATATGTATATATTTACCAGTTGTCTCTCACCCATAACACAAGTATTAAGTTACTTACTTTGGGGATGGACGACCGTGTGTGTAAATGTCCCATATATTTATTATTTATTATCCACGCATTCTTTCTAAGTAATCCTCAACAGTATAGTAGGCTTGCTTAATATTTTTATTTACTTACATAGTTATATATTTTATTGAATGATGACATTTACAAAACAGGATAACAAATACAACAAAAAAATATTATTAGGAGAATAAATAGTCATTAAAGACTAATAAAGCATACTACTTTGACACTTTTTAGTTAACCCTTTTGTTTTTTTAAGGATTGAAAGTCTACCCTCGCTCAACAGTTATATAGTATATCCTTAGAGAGTTCTAGGAATATTTGTAACCCACCAATCCACATTGGAGTACCGTAGGTTCTTAGCTACAATCCTACTCTCCAAATACGGAGAGAGGAGGCCTACGCCCAGCAGCGGGATAGTAACAGACCGTGTACAGTATACTCAGTTCTTGCAGAAAGACTAAATTATAAAATATCTCATCAGGACATTTAAAAATTTTATATCACTACGTAGACCATATTCGAATTTTAAAGTTACTAATTAAGGTGCAAATTTGACGTGAATGTCTATTCGCATTTATCAGTTTCATATGTAAATCAAAAGTCAATATTTTTTTTTATTATCAAGGTAAATTCCCGTTTCAATCTCATAATTTTTTACTTTATTCCCAGTCAGTCAGTCAACTTTCTACACTTGAAGTGTAATATATTTAATAATTATCAGTGATGTATTATATATTACTAATTTCTAGAAAATAGAATATACCTCTGCGACACGCCTTTAGATGTTCACTGTTCTACATCAGCACTGGTATGTCTGTACCCAACCGCAAAACTTAGCACAGATTAAAGAACCGAATAGTTATCGTTTACAACAAAATTGTTCAATCACCTCAGAAATATTTGCCACATCTAACTTTTTCTAACGTCTATTATGGGTTTTTTGTAATCAGTTAACACTAACCGCTGTTTTTATGTGCAGTTTATCGATAGTACCGTAATATTGGCCATTGCATAAGTACAAAGTTGTAGTCGATGCCGGCACTGCGCTAACGACGCCGGTCATAAAAATTCACATATAATAGTTTAAATAACTTTTATGCACACAAATAAACATAAAGTATCTTAAAAAAAAGTGCAATTCAAAAACGTTTATAATGTTAAATTAATTATGTGTGAAAATATAAAATAAACATAAACAATAAAGGATCAGTAATCAAATCAAAAATTCAGTATCATAAAAATGTGCGAACAATTAAACATTCATGTAAAGTATTTAGTTAATGTCAAATAACATAACCTCTGGTAAAGTGTCGCGAGTGTAGGTAAACAGAAATTAATTAAATAACCTCTAATGTTTTGAATAATTTTATATAAGTGGGTACAAAGTTGTAATCTCAGTATGGTACAAATCTTATTCTTGTTTTTCTGTAAATGTGCTGTGAATTAAGTGAAAATATCTATAGTAATGTACAATCTTAAAATGTTCTTATTCCTCACATTAAGTATACCTCTACATATTACTTGCTTGGGATTGTTTCGTTGCTATTATTGCAATTAAATAATTTTTGATTAAGAACGATATATAAATAAATAACGTAATTTTTTTCTCAGGTAACATTATCATTATTTTGTAATATATATGATGATTCTCTAAATTAAACGTAGCATTAAACATACCTTTTTTAATAAGTGCATTATTAGTTTTGCATTATTAGTTAATGACACACCCGAATGCACTTAATGCATTTCCGTTGTATATATATTGTTTTTCTTTTGATTTGTATCGTTTGTAACATAAACAGTCGTGTATTTCGCTATTCTTATGAATGTTGCAAGGCTTTTTAGCAACCTGTTAGAAATGAATTTTACTAGGATACATTTTTATTAGGATTAAAGATGTTATCGATATTACAACGGCCGCTAAACGAATTTTACTATGTGTTGCAGGAACGGTAAGTGAATGTAAGTAATAATTATGCAATGGAACACATTTGATTATCTATTTATTTGCTGACTTGGGTCTATGTTGAAACAATGCAATCATTTAGTCGCCTTTGAACAACTTTCAAACGACGGAATACATGAATATATGTTACCATTTGTCGCTTATAAGTCTGTCCTCAGACAATAATGTCTTAACAGTTTTTTTTTGTTTTATTGACCGCATCAGGCGTCATACTGGTTTAGTAAATATACATAAATCTTATTGATAACGTCAACAATTACTATCAGCCTTCATAGTTGTAAAGCGTAAATTATGTATACCTTATTCCTTTTATAATCAGCCGTAATGTGGTCAAGTGAAAATGTTTTACAGATTATAGACTCAGACACGCTTTAATTTTGTGATTCACTAAAAGAACCCTTTAGTGACCCTGCCTTCAGCTCCGCGGGTCGCGGGTTCGAATCCCGCCGACGCCAAAATTTATATAAAACACTTTGTTGGTTCTTCGAATCTAGGCGTATATATGTATATTTGAGCGTATATTTAAAATTATATATATATATTTTTTTTTTTAATCGTCGGTCACACAACACAAGTACTTACTTTGGGAACGAACAGCTGTGTGAGTAATTGTCCCATATTTTTTTTAATTTAGATTCTTTACTTATTACCTATCAAATAGTAAGTTTAACTAGTAAGCTTTTATGATAATAAGCTCACTTGATAGTAAGATAAAATGTACTCATAAAAGTCACGCTGTTACAAGCATTACGGAAAGAAAGTCGCTTAAAGTTACGTTGGAATGCTGATGTGAGCTGGTATAACTTATACCGTTCAAGAATGTCGTCCATTCAAGGCTTTTTTTACTTTTTCCAAAGTTGAAACAAATGTGTATCAGATGCGAGTCAAGTACTTTTTACGAATATTCGAAGAGATATATATAGTTAATTGTAAATGTATACTATTTTTTTTAAATTAAAAACAATCATTAAAGTTACAAGAAAGGTAACAATTTTTTATATATCTCTTATCGCAGATTATAGCAACAAACTATTATTATTATCTATATGTACATTAAAAATTTCTTTTGTTGGTGACCGCAAAATTTAATATAATTTTTGGCAAAAAACATTGATTTGAAAATCTGACAATTAATTTTGTCAAGTATTTACTATAAAAAATTGAATTCATTCAGTTATCATATGATGGTAATAACGAACTAAATAACCAAAGTCTTTATTATGATTTGTATAGAGTCAAAAAATCTAGACATTTATACAATCAAAGAGTTTAGATTCTAAAGACATTTTTAACAAGGACATCGTATGTTTTCTAAGCAAAAAAAAAGAGTAAAATTATCTAGACTTCTATCTCTTTCCCTAGTATTTTTATCCTCTATAATATATGAGATCTGTTTTTTAAATTCTAATACTTAGCATTTTACTAAGTACTTAAGCGTGTTCCAGGTGAAGTTGTAATAAGTAATTCATTCAATAGTTCCTGTTTAAAACGAACGACCAAATCTTGCTTTCCCTAAGTGCTCCTCACGGACTAAGTCAAAACCATTTAACTTTCAAGGTGTTAAGCTGTGAAATGATTTACCAGTATCAATACACAAATCTTCATTTCCTATCGGCATTTAAGTCACAGACTAGAAAATTTTTGTCTCAAGTAATTATATATTAGTAGCATATACTTAATAATACATTAATTTTTATACTCAATAGTTAAGTTTACTATTATGTATATTGCATCACTCTTTTATTTTTTTATCTTTTGTGTTATCTCGAATTCTTGTTAAACTACCTCTACTGTGGTAGAGGTAGTTTGTTAGAGGTAGGTGGTTAAAGTACCTCTAGGTACTACAGTTTTTCGTTATTTTTGTTTTTCTGTATTTCTATGTTACCGGTATTTCACTTCTTGTCCTTGTCCTTCTGTTACTCAAAGGTTGACTGGACCCTATAAAAATAGCTTTATCTTAATAAAGCTATTTTTTTATTTTCTAACTATACGTATTCTACATAAATAAACGACTAATTTCTTTGTCTCCATACATTGTGAACATCAGTTTATTATGCTATATTATGCTATCAAAACGGAATAGTAATGACACCTAAACTTAAAAAAAAATATTATACTCATAGTATTTTACAATCAATCAAATAATTATCTTGTTTCGGTCCAATCAAGCAAAGTGGAGCTGCTGTGCAATACAACATTTCTTAAGATGCTTGTGCAGAAAGCGTGAAGCCCAACGTTTATAATGTAATATGTGAAAACAGGCTGTCAAATGTCTTAAAAGATTTTAATATCGTTCTTCCATTGCCATTCATAGGAACTTTCTGTTTCATTTATACGTTTTCCTTTTTTTGACTTCTGGCAGTAGTTTGAATATTCGTGTATATATACGTTTCAGACTTCAATATCACAACGCATTTGTAATTTGGTTTACGTTTAGATAAATTTGGTATAGATTGACATTCGAATGATCATTTACAAACGTTGTTTAGTTCACATACTACGACTGGGACTCTTTCTCTGGGTTAAATCAAATCCATACTTAATAGTTGAGTCTTAATATTTTAAACACATAATATTATAAAAAGTCTGTATGTCTATTCTAGAATATTATATGCTAACTTATTCACACCAAAGAAATTTTTGGATTCACTCTCTCCTTCAACCGCTGGATGTTCAGCGGGCATTTCTTCACGGGATCTTCACACCACACGATCTTGTACTTGTCACACAGCTTGGATTCAGCGGCTTCTCGCGACCATTTTGAGGTCATCAGTCCACCTCGTAGGGATCTACCAACGCTATTTTGTCCATTGCGTAGTCGCCATTCTAACACCTAAAGACCTCAACGCCCATCGGTTCTCCGCACTATGTGCGACGCCCATTGCCACTTCAACTTCGCGACATGCTGATCTATGTCGGTAACTTTGGTCCTTCTAAGGATCTCCTCAATTCTGATTTGATCAGGTAGAGATTCTCCAACCATGGCTCCCTCCTTCGCCCGTTAAGTAACTAAGCTTTCTTATGAGACCCATTGTCAGCGACCACGTTTCAGATCCGTATATCATCACTAGCAACGCCCACTGTTCGAAGACTTTTGTCTTCAGGCATTGAGGCATTTTGGACGAAAGATCTCGCGTAGCTTCCCAAACGCTGCCCGACTGAGGCATTTTGGATTCATTCGTTGACATTTGTGGGTAAACATAGTGAACAATTACTCCTAATAGAGGCGTTACGAGTATTTGCAACAGCACAGCGAAGCCGTGCCTTTTGACTGTACAAAGCGATAACACAATTCCTTATCAGATTTTTAGATACGTTTGGAGTAAAACTGATAAAGTTTAACTCAAAGTTTTTAACCAACAATATTGTGTAATTCTAAACGAAGATAGGTGGAACCAAAATTTGTAACCAGATCTTAAGATAAGTACGATAAAGAGGGAATGGATAAAGATATAAGAAGATTTTCCCATATATTTATTTATCTTTTAAGATTTTGCAATATGCCTTATCTATGTTGTGTTGGCTGAGCTCAAAATAAAATCCTCTTAATATGGTATAAAAATTGTGTTTTTGTTTTATCTGTTTGGGGAGATACAAATATAGATATTTCAAATTTAATTTATTGTAACAGCAATTTATAATATTCCCTTGTTTTTAAGTTCATTGTGAATAGATAAAGAGACAGATAGATGCAGCGGAGGAATTTATTTTTTTAATATGTTGTTAGATAGGCAAAGGCAACAAGGAAAGTCATATGTAAGCATTTTTTCAACCATGACCAATATTACGATGAATGAACCGATATTTCAAAGTTTGTAATCATTTTACAGTACATAACCTTGTAAAACACAAAACAGTTCTACATTCCTAATTGTTACTTAGTAATATGTAGGACCTACGTAATTTTTCAACTTTATTATACTTTTAATATGATAACTATTGACTATTCTAATAAATTGTAGCAATTGTTACAAGTATTTTGAAGCCAAAAAATCTCTCGCAAATAAATAAATTAGGATTTTGATGACTGTTTAAAAATTACATTTTGTATTGAGATTTGAATAATTGATTCGTTTAATTGGTAGTAGATTTTGTATTATAAATTTTTCCTCGATTCTATGCTGATAATAACTGACGCCCAGTTAGAGAAAAATTAAATAGAAACATTATGTTATGAATTATTTTAAATTTAAAGAAGTCTTTTATTATGTAATTTTTACGGAAATAAATGAATCATATAATAATAATAATGAATTACAGAATCCAAATAAACAAATACATGAAACAATAGCAACAAAACAAAGCTCTAGTAATTCCCAGAAGTCTTAAAATTAATATAAACAAACATATAATTGCCAATTGGTAGCTAATAAAATATCAACATTTCAATTCTATTTTTAAACCGAAGCTGGTTTAAATGTGAAACTATCTCAATGCTAACTTTCATGTCAGAATTTATAATAGTGGTGAAAAGTGATGTATTTGACGCTACTCGGTTACTAGAAGTGTGGTGGCGTGGACTGCTTCTGCTTGCTCGGTTATTTCTCTGCTGCTGTCGTCTTCTGAAAGAAGTAATTTATGGTATGCACCTTTCATTAAAGTTTATTGTTTATTTCTTACTAGCGACCCGCTCACACGTTCTTGTGGCTCTGTCTATTTTCGAATTCCGCTCGAAACACAACTTTTTTTTATTTAACATTATAAAAACCACAGAGGTTTGTGCTCAGTGCTAATATCGTCTATATTACATCATAATATATACTACAATATTACACAGTTGTATTTTTATTTACTTATTTATTTTTAAAGGAAATAGGCAAGTACCGTTATATTTTAATAACCAATTGATATAAAATTTTAGTCATTTTAAGTTTTTAACGTTTTGACTGTCCAACTGATTGACCAACCGCTGCTTAAACTAGCTTTAGTAAAAAAAAAGTAAAGTAACGGCCTGTTAATATCTCACTGCTGGGAATAGGCCTCCTCTCTCCGTTTTTTGGAGAGAACGATTGGAGCTAAGACCTACCACGCTGCTCCAATGCGGATTGTTAGGTTAAACATATACCTAGAATTCTCTAGAGGTTTCCTCACGATGTTTTCCTTCACCGAAAAGCATGTGATAAATTTCAAGTATCAATTAGACACATAAGTTTTATTAGAAATACTCATTGATGCCTGCCCGAGTTCGAACCCATTTCGTCTCTAGAGAGTCGCACGGTCTCACCACTGGGCTATCACAGCTTTTTTGCTGCTATCGAGCTAGCTTTAAGCTAGCTTAAACGTCTGGGCTAGACTCATGTGGAAAATTAATCTAAAGACAGTAGATGATACAGTAAATATAAAATAAGTACAAGTTTTTATATTAAACTCTGGTTCCTGTCCGGAGTCCTCAACTCCTTGGCAATGATTATGTGCTCCAACGCTTAAGTACTCACGATTTAATTTTGTTTAAAAGTCAGATTGCTTATCTTCTAAGACTCCAGAACCAATGGTTCCATGGTTCAACGTTAATTTTCATAAACACCTTGTTTTTCTTACCCTAGTCGATCTATTAAAACGCCTTTCAAAATCGAGAAAGACATCCCTATAATCTTATAACAGTGGCTTCCACCTACACTACCGTTACAAGTAAATTACGATGAAAGTATAAGAATTTTTCAAGGTTTCATAATAATGTATTACTCATTTAGGTCATACCGCGTTCTTATTAGGTGCGGCCTTTCGGCGTATTCGCGTCTGTATTGTTAGAAGTACTAAAATAAACAGCTTTAGCACTATCTGAAGTATCACTGTATTAAACTTAAAATTCATACAAAATTAGTAGAACCATTATCTCCTTATAAATAATAATATTTTCCACAATAATGCTCATTCATTACTCTATTATTGATTTGTTTTGTATAATCTTCTATACCAAATTCTCGTGTCATAATGATAGTTACTATACTCCTCCGAAACGGCTTAACCGATTTTTTTGAAGTTTTATATGCATTTAGGCTACTATCTATTTTTCATACTTATTTTTATTCTAGTGACAATTTTTTTTTAAATAATGTACTGTATGTAATCTATATATTTTTTGTATGATAAATCGTAATCTTATATTCAATAAGGACCCTCACGATGTTTAATGTAGAACACTCTTATGACATTTAAAAGCCAATACTTAACAACCTAACCCCTCGTACGCACGAGAGGATTTTTATCGTGCGTTAAAATTACGTCGAATTGAAACAAATGGCTATCCAGGTATCTGTTCACACGACAGCGTATTGAAATCGCGACGTATTTTATCGTGCAGTGTTCCATTTTAGTCGTTAGGGCCAGGGCGTTAGGCCGAATATACTATACGAAACTTCCTATAACGCCTATTGCGGAATTTGAACGCGGCATATTTTTTACGGTCGTCAAACACTGTACGATAAAAATACGTCACGATATAAATGCGCTGTCGTGTGAACAGATACCTGGATACCCATTTGTTTCATTTTGAGGTAATTTTAACGCACGATAAAAATCCTCTCGTGCTTACGAGGGGTTAGATTGTTAAGTATTGGCTTTTAAATGTCATAAGAGTGTTCTTTCTACATTAAACATCGTGAGGGTCCTTATTGAATATACGATTACGATTTATCATAGACGATATATCATAGACGATTTATCATAACGCACGATAAAAATCCTCTCGTGTGAACGAGGGATAAGGCATGCCATTTGCATGATAAATAAAAGTGAATGCTGTCACGTTAAAATTAACCTTATTTTTATCATGATAATAATGAACGTGATAATAACATCTTGATGCCGCTTCTTATCGATGTTTTTCATACCCGTGAGGACTAGTAGCGTGTTTTAATTGTAATAATCAGTTTCACGTTGATAAATAACATGGTCGGTTCGTCACTGATAAGTACTGTGGAATTTCTTAAGTAATATTGCTAATTACATTGAAATAGTGTCCATAAATATTTATGTATTTACAAATAAAGAGCAGGTGTAAATACTTTTAAGAGAAACATCCTTGTGTAATTGGGTTATTTTATAATCGGGTATACAATAGTTTTGTAATTATTTAAAAAATATGTGATCATCGTCATTTCCTATCCTTATCCTATGGTAAGTGGGGTCAGCACCAATATATTATATTACATCTTTCATTCTATTCTACCATTTGTCAAATCTGCCGGTATTTCTTTTTATGCATATACTTCACATGATCTTCACTATACACCTTTTTTTCGGTATACCTCATATCCATTCACATTATAAACTCTTTTGGTACCATGATCTTGATTCCTCTTTGATATTCCTTCACATATGTCCATAATTTTTATAAATAAGCGAATGAGTAAAAAATTTTTAAAAGAAATTGCTTCCGTCTAAGGTATATGATACACTTGCTTTAGTAACATTTAATTGCGACATTTATTATTTGTGTATGGCCTCTTTTACTCAATTTCTGTCGTACTTTAGAATTCAATTCATAAGTATACGGATTTTAATACTAGTATTAATACTGGTAACGGTAAATTCTTATTATTCAGTAAGGATGTGAAATATTCATTTATCATTGATTGCCAAGCAATGGCGTTGTGGTCAGAAACGTTATTATAGATGTGTCGTGTTTAATTTTGTTTTGTTGCATGAAAAGCCAGTTTAACTAAGAACTTAAATAAGACCCAATAACAATAGAGAATTATCTATTCATTATCTTCAATTTATGTGATTTCCATACGAAAATTCTTTAATAAGATAATAGAGAGTAACCCAAAAAGTCATAATTGATACGATCTACAACACTATTAATGTGGAAAATAAACTATTCGGATCGAATCGGTTGACCCAAAATACAATTTAATAATCGATTCACTAAAAGCTTTGGACATCCGAAAGTCATAATTTTTACTAATAAAGTTTTATAGGTTCTGTAATCGTGGTTAATGATAAGTTTACTACGTTTTAACTAATTAACATATATGATACAGTCACGTTAAAGTCATAAATGCGAAAAAAATACTACGCTTCTTCCGGTATTTGTAATATATTGTGTAACTGAAAAATGTGGTGCATATCTAAGGCTCCTGCTTTATTTGTTACATTTTTTTTGCCTATTAGTCAAACGATTGACAATCATGCCTGATAGGAAGCGATGATGCAGTCTAAGACAGAGCTTGCCTAGAAGATGCCTTTTCTGACTGGCCCGTTGGCGCAGTGGGTAGTGACCCTGCCTTCAGCTCCATGGGTCCCGGGTTCGATTCCCGCCGAGGGCCAACATTTTCTATAAACGATTTGTTGGTTCTTCGAGCCCGGGTGTATATTTGTATTTAAGTATGTAATTAACATTATATGTGTAGTATATTTACCAGTTGTCCGTCATCCATAACACAAGCATTAAGTTACTTACTTTGGGGACGGACAACCGTGTGTGTAAGTGTCCCATGTATTTATATTTATATCCCATATATTTATATTTTTTCGCTTTTTGAAGATAAAGATACTCACACCTTTTAAAATAACGGAACTATAAACTATGAACTGGACGGAAAGATAAATACGGGGAGAGATTTCCATACCTATAGACAAGATAAGCTTTTCTAGAATGTGGATAACGTATGGTTGAAACTTGCCTGAGCTTTCTAGCTGTTGATAAAATGGCGATGGCGGAATAAGATAATGACGTACCTGAGCACAGTTTAATGAGATTACAAATTGGGCCCTTGCCGACTGGCCCTTTGGTGCAGTGGGTAGTGACCCTGCCTTCAGCTCCGCGGGCCGCGGGTTCTATTCACGCCGAGGGCCAACATTTGTTATAAACAATTTGTTGGTTCTTCGCGCCTGGGTGTATATTTATATTTAAGTATGTATTTAAAATTAAATATGTAGTTATATTTACCAGTTGTCCGTCACACATAACACAGATATTAAGTTACTTTGGCGACAGGCGACCGTGTGTGTAAGTGTCCCGTATATTTATTTATATATTTATTAAACTACCAAATATATATTAGTAAACGACTCGTTTCATATTATCATTTAGAGTATAAGGGTCTTCATCGCTAATGACTTATTTGACTAGTAAGAAACTTTCGTCATATTACAAGTAGTTATATGTGTATATGGTGTTGTTTTCAGAATTGAAGGTGCCTGAGGCGGTCATGATGGCACCCAGCGTGTTCCAGAGAACAAAGTCGCCGCGCTCCTCCCCTGGGAACTTGCCTAGAAAATTACAGGTAACGATATTTCTATCACATTAAATCTATACCAATCTGAGTATTGAAGTAGCTACCGATATGATCTTTAATAATTTAGTAAACTAAACAATATGTGTAGCAGCATACTATCAAGTCACTTTTTAAACTTGTGAAATGTTTTGCCTACAATAGAACAAATATAGATAGGTATCAGTAATTGTTTAACAATATAATATCTATCTTTTAGCGTATATCCGAGATTAAAAATATAAAGAGAATCTTATGTTTGATCAAGGTTACTAGACAGCCTCAATCATATAGTGAGGAGATTATTTTCTCCATAACCCTTTATAGCATGTCCCACCACTAATTTATGTAACGCCTTTTTATATTTAATGTAACATTGTAGAATTGTATTGCGAACACCAATATTGTAAACCGGCGAGAGGCTCGATTTTGATTGATTGAATTCTATAAAAAAATAATTATGTGAATAACTCCTGTACGAGATCCACTTACAAAAAATTCTAATTATATATAAAGAGGATATATCATATAATTAATTATAACCAGGCGAACAGAAGTATTAAATATCGATTTCTATAAATATATTTCAGAAAATATTTAGATAATTATTTCATGCGGACTTCCCTCGACTGGGATCCCGGCAGAATATCAACGTTGTTGGTATTCTTTTATCTCCAACACTAAGTGGAGCCTTTTCTTCGGAAACATTCTAAATTTAGCTTCTATACGTCTGTTGTTATCGCTCTCTGTTAGTAATCTGTTTATTTTGTGTTGTGCAAATAAATAAAGCTATTGTATTATATTCTAACTAATTGCTTTTTCATTCAATTTTTTTGTGTTTCAGAACGGCACAGATGCGAACCAGTCGGCACCCACAGAGGACTCCAGCCCCGGGAACTCTATTTCCGATGCAGAGAACTTCGAATGTTACGGCGAAGCTGACGGGGATACGCCTGGTTCAAATACGTAAGTAGTGTCATTCTCTCTACGTGATCAAATCAGAAATTAGGAGATCCATAGAAGATCCAAAGTTACTGACGATACCGACTGACATTAACTAGTTACTGATGTAAAATTCAGTATCGAAATTAAATAAGCCTGGTTTTTTTTAGGTCTTCAGTCTTTTTATCACATCGATCCGGATGTGAAATAAGTTAAACCCAAAAACTTTAACATTTATAATATCAGTTTCATAAGATATTTATCGTAAACATAACAACGGCAGCATAATTGTTCAATTTTATGAAGTTATAAAAAGAGTAGAAAACGAAGAGATTTAGGAAGAGCGCGTCAATTTCCTGAAACGCAACTAAGTAAATAAGTATAACGTTAATTAAGTTTAATGGCCAATATATACTCTTATTAGATAATTACCCATTAATAGTTCAAAAACCTCGAGAACCTCGAATGAATCGCGGAAACACGTTATTAGTTTTAATATAAAGCAGTAAATTTAGATTACCTGATTCTAAGATTAACGTACGTAATTATTGCTAAATGTTCGCCAATAGCGTAATACTTAATTATAAAGTATGAAATAAAATCAAATTATATGTAAATAAATTTCAATTGTCGAACTTATTATATAAATATTATATTTTAATACTTAGTATATTAATTTAGTACTCTGCTTTATCTGCTTAATGTATTTTTTTATATTTTATTTGATATATTTCTTCAGATGAACAGACCTTAGTAGAATTTGATTTGTTATCACAATTTCGGAAATCCATCAATGTTGGTTGGATTTTTTTCCAATGCTTGAAACCTGATGACTCTAAAGCGCACTGAAACGCTCTTTACGTTTATAAAATCCCATAAAGTAGTTTGTAAGTCTTCATTCTCCTGCCCTTATTTTGGTACACGTTTTAAGCATGTCGTGATATCATCATTCACCTGCCCTCGTCCCATTCTAAATGGGGTCGGCACACCATGTTTTAAGTGTGTTGTGATATGATTTGTCTAGATATTTTACGACAGGCCGTCTGCCTGACGTCAACTTACCTTAGTCGCCTTTTACGACACCTCAGTAAGTAATGAGGTTGGTTTATTCTACTCAGCCGGATTCACACACGGCGACTCAGACGAATAAGTAAAGTTATTTATTTAAAAGGATTCTAATCTACTATTTTGTTAAAATCGTAACGACATCTCCTAGCCACAATACGAAACGTTTGTCCGTATATAAACTTTCCTGCATCGAATCTATAAGATAGGACCTATTCTATATCTTTAGCCTTCATTTTCAAATAAAATCCATTTTTATTCGAAGATGAATGAAGAAGCTTATTGCAAATATTATTTTCATAACTAGATTATTATTTGTTAGATGAACATTCTTATTTATGTTATATAACTGGTATTTCCTATTTTATATCCCTTCGTATTACTTGTTTTACTAACTTCTTATTTTCGTTGATAGGCTAGAAAATGGATCGAGAAGTCCCGGTAATCATCTAAATAGACATTCATGGACAAGAACTAGTCTTCGGCGAACCCCACCAAGGTAAGCAATGGGAAGTAGAAGACCTAATTGAAATTATTATTGCTATAAAGCAAATCTATGTATAAGTAGATATAGGATTAATTTAAAAAAACGGCGCTTTTTGGTAAATTTTTAAATTTAAAAAAATCCTGTAGCCTTTGCAAATGTTGTCATGTTTAAGCATAGTGATTGACGCTATAAAGTAGATTTATTTGATCTTACTTATATGAGTTTTCATGGATCTATGTATATTTCTGGTTATTACTTTTGGGACTATTAAATTTAATACTTGTTTTTTTTAAAACTATACCGAGTATTGGGTTATTTTCTCTGATTATTTTGATTTTTTTTTCTAAGAAACTTATATTTAAGTTACTCAATTGATCAATTTGCCTTTTAACTTCGAAAACAGATCCTATAATCATTAGATTCTGCTATCATCTAATTTTTATCTTTTTTATTATGGGCTATTTTAGCTATTAACAGTTTATGTTTAGTAGTAATAAAATGGGGTTTTGTTTATTGGAAAAAAAAGGTTGTAGAAAAAATTTTTTTTTTACCTTTCCTGGTGTAAAATACTCGTTTTGTTTATTCTTTTTAATTTACAATAAGTTTATATTTTGCTCATTGCTATTGATTTTTGGGTAGTTTCAATCTTTCTTTTTTGTTTTGTGTTATTGCTCGCACTTTTTTGTTGCTTATCACGTTTGTGCTCTCTTCCATAGCCATCAAGAGAATTTGCCGCATCGTCGATGGGGCTCAATGCGACAGTAAGTATTTTGTTTTGTTTTTTTGCTAGCTCAGCTCAATTTAGATTGCATTTATTTAACATATTATATTTGCGGCGCAGTTGTTGCTAGGTGTTGATGATGTTTATCTTTTATGTGGAGCGAAATTAAAGTAAGGCAGGTGAAGATAGATTTATTATACGTGTGATCAGATTGCGTATTAATTAGCGACCGCTTATGAGCTTATCTATTACAGATATTTGCGATCCGCAGACTACGCGGTACATAAGTAGCGGCCTGTTACAATCCCACTGCTGGGAATAGGCCTCCTCTCTCCGTTTCTGGAGAGAAGGCTTCGAGACCTAAGACCTACCACACTGCTCCAATGCGGATTGGTAGGTTACACGTATCTCCAGAATTCTCTAGAGATATGCAGGTTTCCTCACGATGTTTTCCTTCACCGAAAAGCGTGTGATTAATTGCAATTATCAATTAGACACATGAGTTTTAATAGAAAAACTCATTGGTGCCTGCCCGGGTTTGAACTCGTATTACCCTCGAAAGAGTCGCACAGTCTCACCGCTGGGCTATCACAGCTCTACGCGGTACATAATTTAAAAAAAATAGAAAATATGGCCGGCTCTAATTTTTTTTTAAAAAATCTAACATCCTTCACCATAAATAATACCGAATTTGTAAGTAGAATAAAAAATAAATAAAATCATCGAATAGAAAAAAAATATTTAAAAAAGTATAACATTCATCACACCTAAATTTCAGTTGAAATGCGCAGCACCAAATAGAAATTTTAGTGGTAGTAGTGAATTGTGAACTTCTGTTTTTGTAAAAGGTGTAAACACCGTTTCTATATTAATACCTAGATACTGACATGTTCTAATTAAAGAATCCTAGGTCATGATTTGCGCTTACGCGAATTTTCAAAGCCATTGTCACGATAGTGGTGGTCTACTTCTCTGGCTAGCCCCGGAGCCAGTATACTTACTCGTGAACTAACTGAGTGATACTCAATAAAACAATTCAGGCGAACTATATATTTATTTCGGTGCGAGTATCACTAAATTACATTTCACAAACGCTTACATTTAAACCCCTACACCACGAAACCTATTCTGATGTAACCTTGTAAATGTGTATTGTTTGATCCATTTTAAAGCTACGATACTTTTGCTATCGATAGCTAATGCTATAATCAAATTAAATGTTACCTGCGGATCTGCCCTTTAGTTTTAATCATTAATATTGTTTTGACATAAATAGATTTGAAGACTGTAGGCGAAATTTTGTACAAATATGTTCAGCCGTTACAGCGCGAAATCGGTGTAATCTCATAGTTTACACTTAGTTTGTTAATAATATTAGCAGGATTAAAATAAACAAAATCTTGTCTTTGCTTTTTCTTTTTCTATTTTTGCTCAGTTTTTTTAGAAGATATAAAAAAGATGCAAAATGAAAACAAGAGACAAAGATACAAAAGTAATAATGAAATTATTTTGCTATGATCTGCGATTTAGTAAATAGAAGATATATATAATGCTAAATGTAACTATAGAGTGGACTATCCGTGCTCAGAACAGGATACAGGATTCGCAAAACAACCTGCACAAACCTCCACCACCGCAATCACTACACAAGCATTACACACGTTCACAGTCACAAACTCAACAGTCGTTTCGCCCCGTAACCGAAGCATCATCAGGAGATAGACTCCACGACAAAATCGCAAAGAAAAAGATAATCGGGCTGGCGGGCGGAACTCGATACTGAACTTCATAAAAATCTGTTAAGCCGTCTCCATATTTCATATATACCTATATACAATTCAATATAACATATACAAGATTAAGATTTAAAGGTATGGTGTTCGGTATAGATATTAGAAATTAGATAGATTAACTACTTTAAAAAAAATTGAAAGCAGTAGATAAAGTTATACTCAAATTCGATTCAAAAATTAAATTAAAATTTCATTAAAATCGGTCCAGACGTTTCGGAGTCTATAACGAACATAAGACAAACATTCATTTTTATATATAAGATTATTTTCTGGTTTTTAGATTATCTTATACTTTTAATTTGTGTTTTGCTTTTGATTTCTGGCATCGTTTTGACTTTCTTCATATTCGTCGGTCACTATTTTGCCCATAAGCTAAAGGTAGTAAAATAACTACTTATTTTATGTCTGTCACCCATAACACAAGTATCAAGTTACTTAATCTGGGGACGGACGACCGTGTAAGTGTCCCATATATTTATTTAAAAAAGAAAACTTAATTACTTTTTACATGCTTTTTACCACAACGCAACATCAAATCTGGCAGCCCAACTACGTATACATAATTACATAGATGTATATATATAAATATAAAAAGTATGTATATAAAAAGTAGAACAATGACGGACTGCAAGCCGTTAGGTGAAATATGGTACACCGAGTTCAAAATCTTCCAAAGATAGTTTTTTTCGTTATTTTAATTATACTTTACATTATAAATAACACTTGTCGAGGAGGTCATTTAAAACCATATATTCAAGTGTAGTGGACGCGTGTGTGATAAACCTTTAAGATATAACATTTTTTTTTTAAATTATACATTATAGTAAAAGTACCTTTTTTTTGTTGTTTGGAGAGGTAAGTGGCATATAATTATTGACATGACTGACTGGATATTACGTTAATAATGATAGCATATAAGGACATATCTTTATTGTCATAGTGTTTAAAGTTATCCGACACTGGTAGATATATCTGTGGTATACATTTATATAGTTTTATTGGAGTAGGGAAGTCAGCCTAAAAATGCCAATTATAATAAAGAAAAAGCAAATGAGACAAATGTCTTTTTTTATGTGTGATTTAGACAAATATGACCGCGCGTGTGGTATCCGGCTGAGTAGAATAGACCACCCTCATTTCTGACCGAGGTTTTGTAAAAGGCGACTAAGGTAAGTTGACCAGTCGTGTGATACCCGGTTGAGTAAAATAGACAACCCTCCTTCTTACCGAGGGGTCGTAAAATACGACTAAGATAGCTGGACGTCAGGCAGGCGGCCGTTCTTAAAGTACGTATACAAATTATGGGACAAAATGTTTGTAACATGTTGTGCCGACATCTAGAGTGGGATAAGGACGGGAGGATGATGATTTAGACAAATATGAAGTATAAGAGTATCATCTTCCTCATTATTTATTGTGACACTGTCATTCACAGGCCGGGGTCCGCTACTCTAGTATAATAGTCTATTCTTTTAGACAATTTTCATATAAAATGAAACGCGGGGTCACGCACATAGACAAGAGTCAAAATCCTAATTTCGATTTCACTGACATTTTTCTAAAGTAATTTTTATCAGAAATACAAACGTGTGTCACGTTTTACCGTTAACTTAACGGTACCATAGTTCAACATTTCACTATTAACACAATAATTGAACATTTAATCAGAGGGAATCAACAAGTGTTAGGTATTACGTTATAAATTGCAATGTGATGTATAAAAAATCTTCGTAGCTTATTTCGGGTTTAAAAAGAATTATTATATACAGTCCAGTGTTTTCCAACCTTTTTTTATACCTTGACCCACCTTAAAAATTCTTGTGTGTTCATAATTTTTAAAATTAAATAATTGTTCACTTAGAAAACTTAGTTGATAGGTTTCAGGAAAGAAGAATTTCGTTTTTTCTTTTAATTTGGTACCTTAATCTAGCGTTGCATTCGCCCATTAAGGGCCACAGCGAAATGGTTAATAAGCGAAATCGTGTCGAGGCCATTTCCTGATTGCCTCCCTCCCCCCTTAGCGATCAAGTTGTCCCCTACAGGGCATGCACCCCACGTTGGGAAACAATGTTCTAATCCATTCTAAGTAAAGTAAAGTAACGACCTGTTACTATCCAACTGTTGGGCTCAAGCCTTCTTCTCTCTTCGTTTTTGGAGAGAGGAATTGGCGCTAAGATCTACCACGCTGTTTCAGTGTAGATTGATAGGTAACACATATCCCTAGAATTCTCTAGAGATATGCAGGTTTCCTCACAATGTTCTCCTTCACCATAAAGCGTGTGATAAATTGCGATTGTCAATTAGACACATAAGTTTTAATAGAAAAACTCATGCTTGCCTGGGGTTTGAACCCGTGACCTCCTTGAAAGTGTAGCACAGCCTAATCCATTCTTATATTAATAAATCCAGAAGCAATGGTACTAAGAGACTTACGCAAAGTTGTTCGCTAACGTTCATAGAAATTTTTTATAAAGATTTTTCATCATTGCTGTTGATCACATTGCTGCCCTTTGTGTGGTGTACATTTTGCCCAACATACAACAATGTAAGTTCCGACAGTCATTGTCCATCCGTTTATGTTACATCAGACACCAAGTAATTGTGGTTAGAAAGACACTAAACACCGCAATTTCATACGAACCGGAATACCAGTAAACTTTTTACAGCAATTACCGCTAGCTCATTATCATCCTAACCAACGAAATGTTTCGTAATTACGCACTCATGTGAATGGGGACCTTTTACTTTTCATTTTAATATTTTAGAAAATTATTCAAATATTTACTTATATGTGAGTATTCACAAATTAAAATTCCGTAACGACCTAGTCGTTAGAGTTTCCACCGTTGGACAAGCGTCTTTGACTTCATGGAAACTAACTGTATTATTATAATATTTTTGTTTCCTCATTATCATTCTCCTGCCCTTATCCCACTCTAAGTGGGGTCGGCACAACATGTTTAAACCTGTTGTTACATGTTTTGGCTAGTTATTTTACGACCGGCCGCCTGCCGTACATCAACTTACCTTAGTAGCCTTTTAAGACATCTCGGTAGGAAATGTGGGTGGTCTATTCTACCAAGCCGGATAACAAACGTCGGTAGTATTTATGTTTCCTCGTTTATAAATTATTTATTTACAAAGAAAATATACGAGATAAATCTATCTTATATTCCTTACACGTTAGTAATAAACGAATCATATCCACGCGAAATAGTCCCAAGAATGCTGGCAGCGTTTTCGCGTTGAATCGCTAAGCTGTATCTTTGTACGAAAAAGGAGTCATTTGTGTCTCAGATCAATAAAAAAGATACTTAAACTATAGTAAAGATACTTTATACAATAAAGAAGAACTTTCCCCGAATCGTGCAGTATTTTTAAGTATTTGTTCGTGTGTCATACTGTAAATGCCAAACTCCTTGCAATAAAATTTATTTAAGATGGCGGACGGCTTAGTATTACGTTTCACTGTGTGCATTTTTGTACCTGTATAAAGGTTTGGTATTTGTCAAATATTGAGCCCAAAAATGTTTTATTATAACTTGCCTTGTTTTCTGTTGTGATGATTTTTAACACTCTTCTTTCATATATTCATACATTTAGTGTAAATGGACCTAAGTCGAAATTATGATAATATGAAATTTTGTTGTAGCATTTTAATTTCGGAAATTCGAGTTATATAAACTGGGTTTGGTCTTCACCCAAACTTTTGAACGTAATAACTTAAATAAGAAAACTTAATCTTTAGATCTGCATCGAAGAATTTATCCTGATATTTACTTTATGGTTAAAACAAAAATAAATGTATAGTGGTGAATTTACCGTATATAGTATCAATTTATTGGAGATCATGGTAATTATTTCCCACATTCGTTATCATTTATATCTCATGTTCAGTACAGATTTTGAAAGCATGTTTGACGGTTATCGAAGAAGGTTACGGTTTCCTGTTCTCGTTCACATCATTATACTTGTGACTGGTTGGAAAAAAAAGGTAGTTATATACTATAATATTGTAGACATGTTATGACAGCATAATGATATGAAATGAGAAATATCTATTTATTTATTAGTTTATGTACCATAAAAAACGTAAGAAAATCATTATCAATGAAAAAACAGAGTATATCGATATTATTTTGAACTTATATATTTTTATTATTTCAGTAGAATTGGATAAGAAAGTATATAGTATATATATCAGAAACTCCTCCGGTTTACTCGAGCAGTTAAGAGGAAACTGTTTTATGTCATATGGAATCATGCTATGGGGTAAGGCGGCTGATATTCACAGGGTCTTCGTTTTACAAAAAAAGACCTATTCGTGGTATTTATAATATGAAACCTCGTGATTCTTTAAGGGAGAAATTCAAAGAAATAGGCTTCATGACCGTAGCTTCTCAATATATCTAAAGCCTCCAAAAGGTGCGAAAATCATTTGTCGGTCTCGGTACACGTTTTTATAATAAAGTTCCTCAACATTATCTAGACTTGCCTTTACACAAGTTTAGAAATTCTTAAAACGATACTGCTACATAAAGCTTACTATACAATTGAAGATTATTTGAGTGATAGTAGCATATCTTAACTGCAGTCAGCTACGCACCAAGCTGCAACGATTAATTTGTAACCATCAATCAAATTGTAAAAAATATATATTTAAAAAAAGAATGGCCGCCAAGTTTCTTGCTGATTCTTCTCGGTAGTAGCAAATTCCGAATCAGTGGTAACTTCTTGAAAACATTTGACGATTCAAAAGTACTGTAAACAGTCTACTTGAATAAAGAATATTTTGAGTTTGAGTTTGTCCCGTCTCAGAGATGTCACTGCAACGTTACCGTAATAATCCACTCGATTGCGCTGTACTGCATTCTTATAGTAACCCATTTAATAAAAAGTACCTGGGTAGCATTTTTTTTAGAAAATTTATAAAAAAAATATATGGAGCTGGGCTGGTGATATATGAACTCGATCCGGGAAATCTGAAACTTGAGTCTCCCCGTTTCCAACTGAGCTGTAATGTCTTTGCAAATGACAGCGTAATTAACCTTTGTTTTCTAATAATATTGTAGACATGGCGACATCTATTGAGCACTTGGATAAAACTAATCTTGTTTTTTTACCTACCAAGAGATAGAGTTCGCGGCGACCTGAAAAATGTTTCTTAGAGAGTTTCACCCCTCTGTAGAAAATTGTTTTTAAAATTTAATTGGACAGACTATCACTGCAAACTTGACTATTGCCAAAACATCTATATATCTACGAAAATAAACTTGTAATTTTTTTATTACATAACACATGAAAGCGTGTCTGAAATTGTCCTTGATGGAAGGCGATGATTCAGCCTAAGATTGAGTGTGCCTACCCAGAGAAACCCTCATAACTCTTGCTTAAAACATAACCATATTTTAGATATTTGGAAAGAGAAATTCCGGGAGACTATTCTATATATGTGATGTTCGCGAAAGAAATGAAGAATCGAACCATTTTATGTGCATTTGTTTGATTAATATGTAAAAATACGGGTCACATCGCGAAAAAATCGAGTTACCTTTTTTTTATAGTAGTAGTTTTTAGCCAGTTCGTGACCATGGCGGACGCAACTCTGACGAAATGTAGAACCTTATAAAAAAGGTAACGCGATTTTGTCGCGATGTAACCCATATTTTGACATATTAATAAGTGTTAGATATTTTCAGATATGAGTCGAATGATAATGAGGAAGTGTTTTGTCTACAATAATGTTATCTTTCATTTGGTGGATAGAGGAATAAAACCGAATGAATGAGGGTAAAATTTTGTGACCCGAGTCTTGTTCGCCTGCGACATTCAACAGTTTAGTCAGCCCAATACCACCTCTCAAAGTGTCCATACGTTTTAAAGTGCTTTGACGTCTTAATGTTGATTTGGTTACCGATGTAGAGTATTCCGTGTTGTCAGAATCTAACGTCAAATAGTTAATATTTGTGATAAGAGCAACCATTGGTTTCTTGCCAGTTCTTCTCAGTGGATGACAGCGTTCCGAACTGGTGGTAGAATCGTCCTGGCTTAATGATTCCAAATTATTATTAACTTAACCTGTCAATACTTGTTTAGCGTGTTTCATATGTTATAGTTGTACGGTTATCTCTTGTTGACGTATTATTTGGTAACATTTTCTAACAGAGAACGTTAGAATTATAAGTCGAATTCCCGGCCGTAGCTAACATAAGTATGAGTCGCGAAAGTTTCAAATCTACTACATTTGTGTGATGTTAATTAATTAGGGGTGGAATTTCTTCTTTCTTTGTTGACGAATAGCAGTGCGCTTAGAAAATAACGGTGTGGAGACAGTCATGAAGTACCTGAGAACACTCCTTAAATATATCCTCTAGCCGGTTGATAAAGACCATAGCATCATGTTGACCGTTGAAATTAATAACATACTTTTTTTTCAGTACTATTTGGTTTAAACTGTTGTTAGTAGTCTATAATGTTTCGAAATTTTTTTTTAAATTTATTCAATACGTAGATTTTTAAACGGATACAGAACAAGATTAAAGACTTAACGGTTCTATTTATAATCATACAGCAGGTAATTAGACCATAAACTTGTAATACTTGTGCCAGTTTGTAATAAGTATATATATATTTTTATTCATTCTATAATTAAAGGGCGTTTACACTACATGCGTATGCAAGCCTTATTATACACTAAAACTTAACCAATTTAAAGATCACATCAAAAAGAGTAAAAAAAATGCTTTCTCCGAATAAAGTTTTAAAAGTACACCGTAAAAAGCACCAACTTGCAATTTCTTCGAACTATTATAAATTCATATACACAACCACTTGACACACTAGCAGAACTTACGATTTCTGTAAGATTATTTAATTAATAGGTTAACATATAGTTAATCTATTATTTAACGTTTCATTTTGTTCCATTTTAGGCGTTAGACGTTGGGCGTTAAGCCGAATATATCATACGAACTTCTTATTACGCATACGCGGAGTTTTAACGCGATGTATTTTTTACGCCCGTTTGAACGAGGGGTTAAGCTGTCGAGGTGTTATAGCGTAGCGTAGCGTAAAACACATACACGCTTAAAAGCCCGTCTTTATTATTATAGTTATATTCCATAGGTTTAAGTACTTAACTAAATGTAAACCAACAAAACCATATGGATTAGGTGTGCCGAACATTTTAATGCGATAATATAATTATTAAATAAGGAAATTTAAATAAAACTATAGACATTATTTCTTTAATGAAATGAAGTATAGATAGGTGAGAATTTACCTGGCCCCTATCATAACTTATACTTACTTGTCTTCATTCTGCCTTTGTAGCTACACATAAACCGCAAACAATAATGCTTACTAAAACTATGTCTATAATCGGAATTAAAAAACGCGTATCTGAAAACGTGAGGGATGCCCGTGAAAGTAAATCCGTGTTCCCTAATTCAATTTTCGGCTAAGAACATCGCAAAGTGAAGACCCAAGGGTGCTACTAGATTCAATGGAAAATTCAGAGTTTCTTTATCAATAATTTAATTAATTACTTTAATCTGCGGTTATTTCACGTGACTTATTAGATTCTCTTTATTCCTTAATTAAATTTTAGTTTGTTTATTTCACCAAATTTGCTACGTTCAAGGTTCGAATAGATTCTATTTAAAAATAATTTAATTATGCAATTGGAATATCAGATCAAACTATCTAAACCGATTATCATCATTTACCATTGTGCAAACCTTGTAAGCTTAATTAATTTTTACTATTTATCACGCTCGCGTTGGTGAAGGAAAACATTGAGAAATCTACATATTTCTGAAGATTACCTAAGGTAATTACTATGTAAAATACATCCTTCTTTTTTATTTAATTTCGGTCTGATACAATGAACAAGGTAAGTACTATATGTATTTCATAATTGATCACGATTATTATTATATATGAACGATCAATAATCATTAATTTTCTGTGAACCTTTCATGTGATATAGGGACAAAATTGACGAGGTCAAATAACATACACTCGATTTAATAAGTATAGTAAAGTTGCGGTGTTATAAATGGCGAGTAATATTATATAAGCAGATCTTTTTTATCAATATACCTATATAAAAATGAGTGTTCTTCTGTATGTCCCTTAGACTCCGAAACGGCTAGACCGAATTTAATGAAATTTTCAGATAATCTTTATTGAGCAATCGCGATTTTTTGTAAGTCATGTTTGAATTAATCCCTGCGAAGCGGGCTGGACATCTAGTACCTATATAATAAAAATACTAAGTCAAGGAATAAGAAATGCGTTTTTTATTTTTCATGCAATTTCTTCATATTTTCTCGCCTTTTAAGCTTCCTTTGAGTTCTACAAATGTTTTAAAACCTAAATTAACCAAATCGGTCCAGCCGTTCTCGTGTTTAACTGAGACTATTAACTAAAGTTATTTCAAATTTTAAATTTGTAGATTATAAATAATTTATATCCATAAAAATTAATATATCTGTATTTCGTCTAAGTGAATTTTAATAATGCCAACGCTCAGACTTCTACGTGCGTGCCGTTAGCATAAAATATTAGTATATACCTGTTGTTGGCGATTTTTTTAGTTATACTATTCGATCAGATGGACCTAAACAACCTGCGGCTGGTAGTCGCGGGCTGCTTAGTAATTTAATAACGGGCTGTTTCGCAGTCCACTATTGTGGATAATTCATGCCTCGCGATATAGCCTGCGGTCCACCATTATGCTTGTTGATGCGTCAGTCAGTACATCGCGGTCGGGCGCTCATTCTGTACGCACGCAGAACCGAATTTACAATTCCAATATTTTTCGATTGTCATTTTTTGTTTTTTTTATATAGTGCTGTGAATTTAGTGCCTGTCACTAGTGATGTAGGTGGATAAGCGTCGCGTACATTCCACGCGACTGAAAACCGGATCATAAAATATAATCAGCGGGTATATATTTTGTTGTAAAGCTGGAGCGGAACAATTTCCACATGCATTACAGAAAGCGACCCTACAGGTTAGACATTTATGTTCCTACCTCCCATAATATAAATAATAACGTGTATTTAAATTAGTCTTGTACTTCATAGAGATTTTAATGTAGAATTATCCCGTTTAACGCTTGATCTTATGGTTATCTATTATTATCTTTGGATCTTTTTAGTTTTAATTTATACGTAATTAATTTTTTTTCTCGCTTCTCAACCTGTCCTAGATTTTGTTTATAAAAGAAAAAGTTTAGATAATTATAGTAAATGTTTAAGAAAAAAGATTCCCAAAGATTATAATTCAAACATTTTTTTTGTTATTGTGAGAATATATTATCATACAATATAATGGATTATAATATAACCTTAGTTTGATAATTGACAGGTCTAAGTTCAATATCTAAATTATTAAAAAAACAACAAAGTAGAAATCTTGATTTTGTGCACGTTAATGGTTAAACTTGATATTTTTTGTTGATATAATTTATTTCCTTTATTTTGTTCATAATAAACTTAATTTCATCAATACAAGATAAATCAAATATATATTTTTAAATATACTTTTACTATAAATAGTGTTAGGAAAACAGACATCGTAAAATTAACAGAGTGCGAAGCAGGCATAAAATTGTTGCAAAAGAATATTTGGATTGTTCTCTTTGGAAGAAGTTTACAGTGGTTCATATATTACGTATTAGCGTCTTCTTAACGCGCTAAAGCCTCAGTAAAGTAGAAAGGCAAGATATATGTCGGCTCAACTTATTGAGTGCGTGTGCAAAGTGCGAACACAAATTAAGAAACTAAAGTACCTTATTTGATCAACTTTTATAAATAAAGCTGGTCCAAGCTGTAGTATAGCATTGGGTTAACATTCATTGTCAGCATTGGTCCAAGCTAAGGTGAGCTTGGCTTAGTGCTGTGCACCAAGCCTTGGCCTTAGTTACATCCCAGATTTAAAACAAGATTGGGCCGACGTGAGTGTGCAATTCCGGGCCAAACTTGACGATCGGCGCAGGCTTGGACTAATATTGGGCCCATAGTCATTTCCTACATGGGTAGGCGTAAAACTATATGATGTAGCCACATTACTATCCTGGCCTTGTGATCTATCCCACGTTATCCTTACTGGAGCAGTCTTCATAAATTTGCGAGTTCTTTTCTACAATAATAATAATGATCTTTATTTAAGACTTTACAGACAGTCCAGTTGTTAGTAAAGTACCTTAAGCCTAAGTATTAGTAAATACAATTAACTTATAATAACTTAATACTATTGCTGCCTTACTTACTATATATACCTTACTTACCTTGCCGTACTATATGTTCTATTATTGAAAAGTGCATGATGAATTGTGTATATCAATTAAGAGTTTGAAAAAACAGAAGTGTATGAAGCAATCTACATTCACATACCTTGTACATGCAAGATTAATCACCACACGTATCACAAAACGCGACTACCAGCAACACTCCACACAAACACTACACGCACTCACTACGACAATCTCTACGCTCGTTTCGCCCCGTAACCAAAGCATCTTCAGGAGGATAGGCTCCAGAACGTAATCGTAATGCTCACAGGTGCCATTCTAGGATTTAAATCCATAACCCCTTTGTAAAAGTCATGCTATCTTACCAGTTGGCCACCTCTTACTAAATATGACCGAGGACAATTTCCGTTTTTGCACTCACGTTGTTCCCGATTAGATTTACGAGTATATGAATGTCCATATGTTTACTCTCTGTTTGTAACGCTTTCACGTCGTATCCACTAGACCGCTGTTACCGAAATTTGATACAATTTATACTTAGGTAAATACTGGGTTGACATATTTATAAAAATGACCCGATTTTTCTTCGGGAAAAGTAAAAACTTTTTTATTTTAATTGGAGATTGTACAGCTAGTATAAAATGATCGTCAGGTGGATCTGTGTTTAAAATTGTGTTTTTAGGCTCAAAGATTAATGTTTAGAGACCGGATATACTCACGTCTTATTTTATGGGATGAGCCCGACTAGTTTATACGACGTGATAGCCAGTCTTTAAGCATTAATTATGAAAACCACTCACGATAGTTTCAATTCAAAGATTTTTATAATTTCTTCAACAAAGTAAACAAAAACTTCTTCTTCAACACAATATAGAGAAACCGTTTGAAAGAATTGCACTTCCTTTTAGTAAAATCCGTAAAAAAATCCATTCATTAGATTTTGTGAAAATCGACCATATAAAGACCGAAAGCTTTTGGGGATTTTGTTTTTTTATAAGTGTAGATAAATAAATTGTCTCTTGTCATATCATATTTCAGGCGTTTTAATTACAATTGGCAAACCTGTTGAATACAATGAGTACAGAATCGCAGTAGTCGGATAAAAATTCTAAATGACCTCACAATTCACATTTCACGCTCTAATTCAAAACTAGAAAATTAATTACGCAAATCTATTCATATTTAAATTTTATCTAACATTCATAAAATGGGAGATATACATAATTAAGAACTAAGGAAACCATAATTTCAAAATTTTTAAAAAATATTTTCACGTTTGTATAACATATAGCTGTTGCTGTGGCCCGCGTGGAATTTTAACGTAATACAACAACAACAAATTTGCACAAACAAAAATCATAAAAGAAATACAAAAACACATATTTCACGTACACGATACATAAATATAAAATAGTAATAGTATAACGGATAGAGATATGTGGTCGCGGAGTTTTTTGTATTATTACTTTTTAGATCTACAATTCATTGGTATATTTGCCGTGTGGTATCCGGCAGAATAGAATAGACCACCATCTTTTTTACCGAGGTGTCGTAAGAGGCGACTAAGGTAAGTGCCGTGTGGTATTCGGCTGCGTAGAATAGACCACCCTCATTTCTTATCGAGGTGTCGTAAAAGGCGACTAAGGTAAGTTGATGTCAGGCAGGCGGCCGGTCGTAAAATACTAGCTAAATCATGTGACAACATGTTCGTAACATGTTGTGCCGACCCCACTTAGAGTGGGATAAGGGCAGGAAAATGATGATGAATTCATTGGTATATTATTTTAGTGCATCTTTATTGGTTGACGCGGCGCACGCGACTAAAGCCCCCAGCAAGCGAGTTTTTTTTATAACTGCGCTACCTCTTCACAATTTCCATCAAAACGTAGTGCACTATTTACTCAAACCATTCATACGAATTACACTACCTTTAAGTAAAAACCGTACAAAATCCGTTCAGTAAATTTTGAGAAAATCCATCATATATAGACAGCTTTTGAGGAGTTCGTCTTATAATATCTGTGGATAGATTAAATGCGTACAAATTTTAATTATGATAAGTGTTAATTTTAGTTATCATAAATAAAACATTCTAACAAACGTTAAACATACATAATTTAGAAATTTAAGGCAACTTAACTTTCATACTTAGGAATAATTCAATAAATTATTAAAGAATAATTTACATAGGAAAATTGTTGAATATTACGTTATATTACAAAAAATTGGCAAGATTTTTTTTCGAAGGGTCTTCGAGGTTATTTGAATTTTACATTTATGAAACTGTTGCATGCGTTTGATTAATTAAAAATTTATTAAAATACTTTTAATTAACATAAAAAATACTCCATAACGGTATTTCACACTAATTAAGTTACAAATATGTCGTTTATTAACCCTTATCTATGTAATCAAAATTCAGGGCTGATTCCGTTACGCAGTCGTAATAAATGATTAAAATGAAACTTACCTGATAAATGTAGACTGTACCACTCGGAACTAATACAGTCTCTTCCTACAAAAGTAATAATAAAATTATTTTGCTATAATCCGCGATACGTATATATCGATACAATACGTATAGTATTGTATACTAATTTTATTATTACTTTTCTATTATGGATCTCTGCAAAGTAACGCCTAATTCTTTTAATTATTTAAAGTATCTACTTTATTTTCCAAACTACTGCGATTTTTAGCTAATTTATTTGGCTTACCTGGTACAAACTGATATATTCTAGATTATATTTATGTAACATCGTTTTGTACCATATTAAGCAAATAAAAAATTTGAATTTGAATTTGAATTTGAATTCTCCGAAAAGGGAAAGACGAATCTTTCATCATTATTTAGGCAAAAACCAACAGTATATTTTACAGAGATGATATTTCAATCAATCTTATGCAAATACAGACTTTTGTTATTTTTAACAGAATTTTCTTAATTTATTAGGACAATTGCAGTAGATAGAGCTGTAAGGTTTATTTTATTTATTTATTCATTCTTTTTGAATACATTAAAAAATACATATATATGATATATACATGAAATGATTACCAAGAACTTACAGACAACCCGTAAGTTACGGGTCTGAGAACAAGAATAGATTGGTGCGACACAAATGTAAAGTGAAGTTAATTTTTTCGTATATATAAATATAGTGTAAAAATAATAATAAAACGTTTAGTGATAACAACACGTAGTACGTAAGAAAATGAACGTCGATCCTGCGGAAGTAAAGATTACACAAATTTGAATACTAATACTACACATATACTATACAGCAAAGTATGTATACTAGGATACATACTAGTGTCACAATTTTTTTCTTGAATTTAAATTTTAAACATAAAAGTAGTTATTGTGAGTTAGCCATAACAGATAGACATGCTATCGCGGACTTTTTGTAGTATTTTTATAGATCTACAATTCTTTAGTACATTACTTTAGCATATCTCTGCTGGTTATCACAGCGCACGTGACCAAAGCTCCCAGCAAGCAAGTTTTTTAACAACTGCGCGATCTCTTCAACACAATTTACATAATACAGATATGTACTATTTACCTAAACCACCCGGAAGTATTGCACTATGTTTTGGTGAAAACTGTACAAAAATCCGTTCCGTAGATTTTGATAAAGTCGAATACATACAGACATACAGATTTTTGGGACTTTGTATAGATTACTATAATATAATACTAATATTACGTATAACATACCTACTACATACTTATATAAGCAAATACAATTTCACATTATCTTTACTTTTTAAAATACAAATTTTAAATAACAAAATAACGTGTGCGATGTTTAAGTAAGAGTCCTAGATGCGTTATTACGTGATGTGAATTCTAGAAAATTTAAAAGTCAAAGTACTCTGAGTTAGAACCCGCTAACCCATGAGCTGTCAAGAATTACACTCTCACCATTTAGCTATAATTATTCACAGTGTACATTTTTTCCCAAATTAGACTCCCTTTACGTAAGCATTATACAATCTACATGCTGAATGATTTCTTACCAGTGACTATTTATTTTTAAAATATGCTCGGACTTTTATTTAATTATGAGGCAAAGGCTGTTTTAGTTGTCTGAGAACAAACTAACAATGTAACTACGCATGGGTATTTTATAGCGTCCATTCTTTGTCCATTCCATTGTTCACTGATGTCTAACACGCGATGGCAATGGACTCGATTAATTCGGCCGTATAAGTCGCTAATATTATAAAATACAACTGAGAACGCAGTGGTCGAAGAAATCGCTCAATCGAAATATCTGAGATTCTCGATTATCAAATCAGACAGATTTTTTTTAAAATATATGAGAAACACACAGGATCGTCCGACCCCAAAGTAAGCAACAATACTTGTGTACTGGGTGATGGACAACTGGTAGATATACTACATATATAAATTTAAATACATACTTAAATACAAATATACACCCAGGCTCGAAGAACTAACAAATTGTTTATGGAGTGGCCCGTTGGCGCAGTGGGTAGTGACACTGCCTTCAGCTCCGCAGGTCACGGGTTGGATTCCCGCAGAGGGCCAACATTTTCTATAAACAATTTGTTGGTTCTTCCAGCCTGGGTGTATATTTGTACTTAAGTATGTATTTAAAATCATATATGTAGTTTATCTACCAGTTGTCCGTCACCCATAACACAAGTATTAAGTTCCTTACTTTGGGGATGGACGACCGTGTGTTTAACTGTCCCATATATTAATTTATTTATTAGAAAATGTTGGCGATAATCGAACCCGCGGCCCGCGGATCTGAATGCAGGGTCCCTAGCTACTGCGCCAACGGGCCAGTCAATTATATTATATTTACTTTGATGGTCTACTCCTGGACTCTCTTAAAAGTGGATTTTGACTATAGGAAACGTGTAAAAGCGTCATAAATTATATCTTGATATTTAAATATAGAAAATGAATGTTTGTCTGTGTGTCCTTTTTAGACGCCGAAACGGCTGAACGGATTTTAATGAAATTTTCAGACACTTTTAAGAATGACGCAGCGGGTGATCTTGTAAAGTTTGAAACTATTCCATACTTTAAGATTTCGTTCTGGAGGAGGGATGGTGTTCCAAATCCTACTTGCAGCGTAGCTGAAGCTACCACGCGAAATGCTGCTATCCTATGCCGATTCTCTTACACTATATGTACCATGCTCATCGCATTTTATTTTCCATTATTGGAGTAAAGATATTTTAGCTTACCTGAGGAAATAACGTCAAACAATGTTCTTATATAAATTTAAAATATTATAACACTATAAATAAGGTACTTAATGCGCTCGTTTTCCTCCTTTCGACTACAGAAAGCCAAAAATTTCCGGTACTTCTTTAGTACCCAAATAAAAAGAGTCTTATTATATACTAAAATATCTCGTGGTTATAACGTTCCGTGATAACGTCAAAGGATCATCGGACTTTCGCAATATGGAAGAAGAAAACAAAATTATTTCCGTCCTTAAAACTCGCAATATCACCGTGTATCCGCTTCCAACCGTCACAAAGTAATTACTGAAAGAGAAATTAGGTAACTAAGTGTATCAAAACGTAAAAAGCATATGATGAACGACGCGGGTACACGCGTTTGTAACAGTTTACAATCATTTCTACTTAATTAACGTTAATTAACAGATATGAAAATATATCACTTCACAAATTTTATCTGGACACAATCGACACAAAAAAAATTATGCAGCACTATTTAGCTATTATTAATTTGTCTATGTCGAAAGAATGTTTTATGCAATGTAATTTTTTTTTTATTCGAATACAATACCGGACGATATTAAACATTTGGTAATCTAATTATAGACATAATTCTCCTGCCCTTATCCCGTTCTAAGTGGGTCAGCACAACATGTTTTAAACATATGTTACCTGAGGTGGCTAGCTATTTTACAACGGGTCACCTGACGTCAACTTACCTTGTCTTTTACGACACTTTGGTAAGTAAGAAATTAGAGTTGTCTACTCTACGCAGCCGGATACCACACGGCGGAACGGCGGAATCTAAATAAAGACATTGCATTAAAAAAGGAAACTTTTAAATTATTTTCTTATGAGAAATCCCACCGAGTGGTATCCGGCTGAGTAGAATAGACCACCCTCATTTCTTACTGAGGTGTCGTAAAAGGCGATTAGGGTAAGTTGACCCGCCATGTGGTATCCGACTAAGTAGAATAGACCACCCTCATTTCTTACCGAGGTGTCTACGCATACGGTGTCTTCGTGTTTTATTCGTTGTAAAATACTACGAATAAAATATGAATAAGATAAGTTGACGTCAGGCAGGCAGCCGGTCGTAAAATACGTAGCCAAATCATGTTTGTAACATGTTGTGCCGACACCACTTAGAGTGGGATAAGGACAAGTGATGATGATGATGATGATGATTTCTTATGAGAAATGAAAATCTGATAAACTCCAACCTACGATATTAACATCGTTATCACTTATAAAATGTTAATTAATTATCAGAAGGCTAATTATACGATCCTCTAAGAAAAAATTGATAAACGATCGTTTCTTCAGTGAGTAAAAAATGTATGTATGAGAAATCTCATACCATTACAAAATATCTGAAACAATAGAATTCTGTAAGTTTTTCACGCAATATAGGTATTCTTAAATAGTTTTATTCTACCATTTCTTTATTTAAGGCCAGAAAAGTAATGTATTGTAATCATTTACAAGAGAAGGGAAGCTTCGTTTTATCAACCTTGGACCTAAGCTCTCTGCATGGGACTTGCATGATCTAGTTCCGCTTTGATCCATATTCGGTGAAGCAGATCCTCTTTAAATACCCGAAATATGCTACATAGAACACTAGCTTTGTTTTGAAGTGTACTACGAACTTGATTCTCATGTAATCAAAGTATAAACCAATATTAACCGTCATTATTTGTACGAAACATAATTTATATCAACAAACAATAAGCCTACGTAAGAAGCTTACATAACGAAGCAAGTATCATGTGGTTCGTGTACATTTTTTCGTTCATAATAACCGAAAAGGAAATACGCTGAATGTGTGAAATTCCTGAGATAATTAGTTGTTATTATCGCGGCTAATTACCTTTAAAATTACTTAGCTTACCTAGCTTCTCTAGGTAATCTACTTTCTTATAAAAGCTAGTCAAAAGTTGAGCGGGCAAACGTTGTTTTGCCATATATGTAAATCGTTTTAGGGAATTTCTAGTGTACGTTATGAAAAAATAAACATTTATGACAAAAAAAATAGGGGACAACTTTTATTATCTAGGGGTCTAGTATCATCATGAAAAATAGTTAGAAGCCGATTCTCAGACATAAAGAATATCCATATAAAAGCCGTTTCGGAGTATGTTAACTAATTCTGAATTCCATTTCTTAAGACAATAATAACTTTGTAAATTTACTACGTATCTACAGTCCGCAGCTACAAACCCTTAAGATGGCATTAGTCTATGCTATCTCAATTCAATTCCTACGAAAATAATAACTTTCTAAAGTTACTACGGTACTTTAAGCTACTATTGGTAAACTGGTAATGTATGGGTAGAAATATAGCAAGTTTACTTTAAACAATGAATATTGAAATAAAGACACTTTTTAATGTGATTATAATAGTATAAGTATCATTGGACAAGTCGTCAATCTTTCGAAAGTAAACTTAGGCGCACCGTTGACTGATACGTCCTGACGTCAACGTACCTGACGTTGAGAAGTTTTACCTGTTTTATTACATTTTTTGCGTAATATCGTGGCTCTAACTACGTCATTATGACTCAATTCCGATCCTATTACGTAACTGATTGCTATCTAATTGACTTATTCCAAAATAATGGACTTTTTTAACAATGAAGCCCAATTAACATTTTCTCTAGTATGAAATAGATATTAGATAGTTAGATAGTATTATAATATATTTATTTTGCCACATTATAGGTTAACAGGCAGCTTCTCCGTTCTTAAAATTGGTTTCGCAATCAGTCGATGAAATTTACAGAGTGCAACTTTCGCGGTAATTAATTATTATTAAATTGAATTGTTTAAAAATCAAGTAGTATTGGGGTTATAAATAATTTGCCAAAACAGTTGACAGAACGAACCCCAAATGAATGAAACAAAATGAAACGTATACATATAAACATATACATATATACATACACACACTCAGACATATACATATAAGTATGTTTGCGTTCTTGAAATTTTGTTTATTTTATATAATACGACGTTGTTAAATTTTGAACTAAGGGAACGTGCAAGGCCATAATACCATAAGTCTCCTTTTAATTCAATAGGGTTGATTCTTTTTTGTAATGCACAACAATGTAAGATTAATTGAAATTTGCAAATCAATCACTACTACTTTAAACTAGACACCAGAAGCATCTAATAGTCGTATCGACGCCACGTTTAGAACAAGACATTACTTCCTTACACAAAATTGGTTTATTAAGTTATTTACGTCACGCCATCTCGTACTAATAAAGCACCCATAGATCATTACATCCGGTTCCACAAATGTTTTAAAATGTTTATAAACCAAGTAAATATTCTCTATAAATCCAGATACTACATAAAATTACCGTGACTGATAGTATCGGTGTGCATCGCTTTCTTACACAATTTGATGGTATGCGCGCGATGCATACCCATGACGATTTCACCATCAGTCAGTGCAACTATAATAAGGCTGCGTAATAATATGTAGGTACATAGGACTTTTGATTATAGACGCCAGCTTATACTCTTAAATAACAAGACATATCACGAATCTATCCTTTATTTTTATCCCAACAATTATTAGAACACATACTGCAATTTCAACATGTATGCAATTTAGACCTTTCTGTCAATTGTAAGAGATATCACTACATCCATCCTAATATTATAAATAAGAAAGTCTGTCTGTGTGTGTGTCTGTCTGTTACGCTTTTACAGCAAATCAGCTTAACCAATATAGATAAAATTTGGCACCATTATATAATACCAATATGCGTTTTTCTATTGTAAATACTGAAAAACACATATTGCATAATTTATAAGATAAGGCGTTACTTCGGGGCGACCCATAATACTAAAGTAATAGTAAAATTATTTTGCTATAATCCGAGAAAAAAGTCGCGGGTACCACAAGTGTAATATAAAATAGAGTCCCCACCCGCGTCTTTCTGACAAAAATATACTCAAAAACGATCGGAACATATTTTTATAAAAAAATAAGCCTTAGATTGTGTGGCTTGGAAGTTCTATCTTAAAAATACTTATTTCCAGCAATCATAGACCGGATAGCTAGATGCTGCTAAGCTAAGACCCAAGCTCTGAGCCCCTGTCTGAGCTTTACATAATGAATGCAAAGAATTCGGAACGCGCAGAATACTAAACAAATGATTTTAAATAGTTTAGTTGGGGACCTACTTCATTTTTTACTCCAGAGCCTTTAGTTAATTAGCTACCCCTTTAGTTTATTAATACATTTAGTTACCGCCAGCAATAGACATCGATCCAACCATTTGCTGAGAAGAAAGTTCGGTATTATCATTGCTCATGTGAATTACATCTAATAAAACATATTAAAAACAATTGCACTCGTCTTGACCTTAAAAACTTCATAGTTTTATTACTTATTTCCGTTTTAAAGACATATCCTACTTTTATTTCAATATAATGAAACTTTACGATTTAAACTACGAAACAGCAAATAGAAGCATTTTTATGTAATATAATTGCAAACTCACAGATACGCAAAAGCGATAAATGTTCGCGCTTGACGTGCAAAAACGTTTCCGTCTTTCTAAGCCGTTTATGAGCATTTTTTTCACAGCTGAGAGAGGATTTTCTTAAACTCCTTGTGCACTAACAAATTGCACACACACACGAGTCGCACAAAATATTATGAAGTATGTATAGCCTAATTGAGATGCTTGCGTTGATGTAACAATAATGCTGTATGGTTGGATGATTTATATTTGAAGGCTGGTGAAAATGGTTTTAATAACCATTTACCAAATCTCTGTGTTTAAAAAACTTCGTTTAGCCATTTTACCCTGTCATTATTATTAACATCTAATTGTTATTATTCCAGCAACAGTTTATTCTATTCCTGTCCTACTTTATTATCCGTCTCTAAGGAACTTTACACGTGGCTACGTGTACGCCTCATTCGGACGAGCATAAAAAATACGTCGCGTTAAAATTCCGCAATAGGCGTTATAAGAAGTTTCGTATGGTATATTCAGCTTAACGTCCTCATATTTTCCACAATAATGCTCATTCATTACCCTATTATTGATTTGTATTGTATAATCTTCTATACCAAATTCTCGTGTCATAATGATAGTTACTATACTCCTCCGAAACGGCTTGACCGATTTTTTGAACTTTATATGCATTTTATAGGCTACTATCTATTTTTCATACTTATTTTTATTCTAGTGACAATTTTTTTCATAATGTACACTAGAAATTCCCTAGAAATATTTTATATGGCAAAACAACGTTTCCCCATTCACCTTATACAATGTTATATGTATGTATATTATACAATAGTACAGTTCTTATATATTTTTGTATGATAAATAGTATATTCAATAAGGACCCTCACGATGTTTAATGTAGAACACTCTTATGACATTTAAAAGCCAATACTTAACAATCTAACCCCTCGTAGGCACGAGAGGATTTTTATCGTGCGTTAAAATTAACGACTAACGACTAAAATAGAACACTGCACGATAAAAATACGTCGCGGTATAAATACGCTGTCGTGTGAACAAATACCTGGATACCCATTTGTTTCATTTCGACGTAATTTTAACGCAAGATAAAAATCCTCTCGTTCGTACGAGGGGTTACAGGATATATGTATTGCTTAATTAATCGGACTCTTTTGCATGGAATTTAAAAGTTGAAGGTTAATCGTAATAATTTATAGAATTAGTTGTTACTTTGCGGAGATCCATAATACAAAAGTAATAATAACATTATCTTGCTATAATCCGCGTTGAAGTAAATATAGTGCGTAGTATATCTTTTTTTTCATAACCGATACATGCAGGATTCGTTAAAACACATACACAAACCTCCACCACCGCCACAATACACAAGCAGTACACACGTTCACTATCACAAACTCAACAGTCGTTTCGCCCCGCAACCGAAGCATCATCAGGAGAGAGACTCCACGACAAAATCACAGATAGTCCACTATACATTTCGCACTATATATATTTTTTATTTACTTTTTCGCGTATTATAGCAAAATAATTTAATTATTCGTTTTGTGTTAATCGTAATAATACATTATTTTTATTATATCCGTCGAATCAATTACTAATAACTAAATATATAAACACATTATAGTAAAATTGTTTCCTAAATCTTAATCGTTTATACTTTCATCATTTATAAATTTAAGTTCAAAACTGTTTTATACACACTCAAATAGGTACGATATTGGTTTATTAATCAATTGATCTGGGTTTCAAATTTAAACCGGCAAATAATAATTTTGCTAAATATTAAAAAGAACAAGTTAAAAAGTATTGTTAAGCTAATAGTTACCTAATTCCGTGTTTTTAAATATTTATATGGAAACTAAAATTCATTTGAATAATAGAAATATGTCGTTGCAATAGATAACTGATCCAAAATCTACTAACCTTTTCCATTAAAAACTACCTGCGTTTGTTTATACATTCTTTACATTTATCATTTATATATCCTATTCCAACCTTAATTTATATTGTTGTTTGTGTTAATCACATATTTTATTAATATTTCTGTATAAGTGATTAATTCCGTGCCTAACTAATTAATTTTTGTAATTGTTTCAGCTCAGGGAAGCGACAAATTGGCTCCAATGTCTTAGCTAGGTAATTTTTTATATTATTTCATTACTATGATAAAGTCACTGAAAAATAAATTAAGTCTTGCTTGTACTACTGTTTGGTACTAGAAATATGAAATTCCCTTTCAAAATCACGTCATATACATGCCCACCAGAAAAAATCTTTTTATATAATTTTATCAAATTATTGTTATTTACACATGGTCTGTTGGTTCATTCGTTCCAGATACATTTTTTTTCATCTGAGACTGTCCGTAAATCGTATATTTCGTAACCATACCTAAGGAAATTTTGATGTAAGGAAACAGGTATTCTTACGTTAGCTTCACAGTATATTTTTAGCAATTTGATTTTTGTGCATAAAAATATACATTATTATAAAAAGATTGGCGATGTATATAATAGACAAAGTAGGAACTTGTAAGAGTACGTAAGTCGTTTGTGGGTTTGGGTATAAGATTCTATAACAAAATTCCACAATCAATTTTAACTTTGCCATTACAGCAATTTAAAAATACTGTTAAAAAGAGGCTGATACAGAAAGCCTATTATACCGTGGAGGCTTACATTGATGATAAGAATGCGTGGATATAGCTGCTCTTTGACCTTGTGCAGGATAGCTATGACAAAATGTAATTAGTATGAAGAATCTTCTTTTTTAAAAGAGCTCCACCGAGTTTCTTGCTGGCTCTTCTCGGTAGGACGGCTTTCCGAACCAGCAGTAAAGTTGACGATTCAAAAGCACTTGTTTACAAGTTTACTTGAATAAAGAATATTTTGAATTTGAATTTGAATTTGATGACAACGCCATCTATATCTACTCTCTTGAATCTTTTAAGACATTGTTACATCTATATTGACCATAGATGGCGTTAAAATTAACGCATCGACGCAATAGATGTCGCTACTGGTGTTGAATTAATTCAAAACGTTAATTCAAATTCCTGTCCTGAGGTGTCCTGACTAGTTAATGGAGTGCATTATTATTGTTTTAGCCAATTGTACCGGTCGTCGTCCTTCAACTCGTCCGGGTGCGGATCGGGTGGGGAGCCGGCTGACGACATGTACTCAGATGTATCACTCGAGGAGGATGTTCAAGGTCTGAATTATAAGGTATGTCTGGCCTATTATCACTTTATAATACTTATCTAAACGCTTATTTATAAATAAAACAAAAGCTCTGTTATTTAACAAAAATTACGCCAACGGAACAGTACGAAATTTTGCAGACATAGTTTATCTCTATAAACAATAAATAAACGGAGTACAGTATTTATATGTTTTTTGTTAAATGATGCTTTATAAATATGCATTTGACACGCACTAGTATATACTATTTAGTAAGTCTGCGGTCAAATTGAGAAGAGATTATATTTGTCTTTAGTCTTACTTACTTACTAAATTATTATTAAAACACTACCAAATGAATTCGAGGATGGAGTTATTTTCTCTGGGACAATGGACGTTCTCTTAATGAAGAGACTCTTCTCCATATTTAAACGCTACATGTCAATGATTACTATTGTGTAATCCGGCTGAGTAGGATAGACCACCCTCATTTCTTACCGAGGTGTTCTAAAATACGACAGGCAGGCGGCCGGTCGTGAAATACGTAGCGAAATCATCTGAAAACATCTTAATAACATGTTGTGTCGACCCCACTTAGACTGGATTAAGGGCAGGAGCATGATGATGATGAGGATGATGATGTCAATGAGTACTATATACATACTATAACCAATCAACCAAATTTTCCTCACCTTTGGAGCGTTTAATTACACTCACGAAAACTGTCACCTTTACTCGTAGAATATTAATAGGAACACCTGTTAATGATAAAGAACAAGTTTCCATGAAATTTATTTCATTGTCTCGGAAACCGGGTTAAATAATCATAGTGTGTCATTGGTAAGTCAGTGTTTACTGTGATAAGGCGGACATTATGTCAACTTCCTTCCGTTGATACCGGATTATATGCGAGGGCATGAGATGAATTATGCATGAGTAAGGTTATTTCGGATTACAATTTTATTTGGTTACGTATGTGGTGGCGTATAGGTGGTGGATAGCCCAGCGATGAGACCGTGCGGCTCTTTCGAGGGGATCACGGATTCAAACCCCGGGCGTGCACCACTGAGTTTTTCTGTTAAAACTTATTGGTCTAATTGATGATTGCAATTTTCATATCTTCATACATGAAACACAGGAGGAGACAGGAAAAAACATAAATCGCATACATAATTTAAAGAAAATCCCGTTTTTCGTCAAGAATATTTATGTTTGCTCTTTCTTTGAAGAATAGGATTGAAGTTCAGAAGAAGAGAACCCCAGGACTGACTTAATAATAACGAATAACACATGTCCAAGATATTCTCCATAGATATGCAGGTTTCCTATCGATATCGATTTTTCTCCAACGGCAAGGGACATTATGGATTCTAGTTACCAAATCAAAGCATAAGTTTTAATATAAAACTCAAAGATTCTCACCAACTAGGGCATTAACCCTCGTTCCCTTAAAAAGGGTCACGCGCTATCATTTGGCGATTAGGGCTTAAATATGTGTATATAAATTGCTTGTACAATAAAACTGTACATAAGTTATTCGTCGCCAAATTAAGCATCATCATATAATTCAATCATGTAGTGTAGGGTAGGGAAATAAAATAAAAATCATATATTGCGGGGGGACCGTTTTAAGATTTTCAGTAACAGCAAATTAGGAATTACTCAAAGCTAATTCTAATAAGTGTTTACTCAGAGCGAAAATAGGCGGCATGGTCATCCGACGACGACGGCGTCACCCCTATGACTAAGCCATTGGAGATATTTCCACAGCGGGAAAATAAAACAAACACTTTTGATCCCTCATATATATGAATATCAGAATGCCGTGTGGTATCCGGCTAAGTAGAATAGACCACCCTCTTTTTCACCGAGGTGTAGAAGGCGACTAACGTAAGTCGACCCGCCGTGTGGTATTCGGCTGAGTAGAATAGACCTTTGCTTACCGAGGTGTCGTTAAAGGCGACTTAGATGAGGCGCTTCGTCGTGTGGTATCCGGCTGAGTATAATAGACCACCCGCTTTTCTTACCGAGTTGTCGTAAAAGGCGACTAAGATTAGTTGATCCGCTGTGTTGTATCTACCTGAGTAGAATAGACTACCCTCATTTCTTACCGAGGTATCGTTTAATACTGTCAGGCGGCAGGTTATAAAATACCTGGCGAAATCATTTGACAACATGTTTGTAGAAGATCAACACTAAAGACTTACTATTTGTGTGTAACGCTGTACTGCTTAACCAATGGAAAAATTATAATAAAATTGGGTATAGTTGATGCTTGTTATAGCCCGTTTTTTCTTCTGGAAGAGCATAAAATATACAATACATAACTGGGAGCATGATAAGTGAATGCCAATGAACTTAAAGGTGCAGGCTAGTTATTATTGATAGTAAGGATTTAGTTGATAATTATTTTTCCAGTGATCGTATATTACTCCAATACTTCTCTTCAAGGATAGAGTAGGTCTTTGCATAGCTGTGGGCTAGTAAATACGCTTGTTTGAAAATAGAAATGTTAAAAACAATACAGAGTTGCCAGATCCTTTAATATCCTGCTATGTGCCTATTCGTGAAAATAGAATATCCTTTTTTAAAAGTTTTTAAAACTTGTCGTGTATTTACGTGAAAGTGGGATTTCGCAAGTTAAATTTGACCCACTTCCTGGTATACGATTGAGCTGAAATGCATGTTTATTATAAGCATGATCTGATGCTGCTAGGATTGGCTCAAGACTCCTTAACGGTTTATGGTAGGAACATACATGAAATTTTGTTAAAAACGTTTTTAACTCGACTTGTTTAAATATATCTTAAGCCTCTAACATAATAATAAGAGACCAAATATTTAGATTTAGCTCATGAGATAACCGCCATGTGGGATATTGATTCAACATTAATTGTTCCGATTGTTGTATCGGTTAATGGTCTTATCGCGAAGAGCCTCGACCAACATCTCAAGAGGCTCTCGCTTAGTTGCTGGATCAAGCGCAGGAGAAGGCAGTGTTGCTTGAGACGGCACGGATAGTGAGGAGGTTCCTTACTCTGTAGCCCTAACCACCGGGAGCTTGGGTCCTCTCTCCGCTCTCTGTGGATGGCAATTTTTTATATTTTTAAATGTTTTTTTTTAGAAAATATTTAAAAATTTAATTTAATTTGTATATAAATAAATGAATTAAATAATAATGTCGCCTTTTGAGTCACAAATGGACTCACGTTAACATGAGATTCAAAATAACTTTAAACAACACGCAACATCAATCGATTCAAGGTTGAGTTGGAATGTAGCCAAATCTAAAATAAGTATTTCGCGAGTCGTAATAAAAGGGAATGACGACATTGTAATGCTACAGGACAGGTTATTGAATACGAGAGGAAGGAAAAAATTATCTTGTTGAACATAAACATTTGATCTACAAGTATCAGTGATCTTTTAACTCGTGATATGCTGTTAGCTGATAATAAGCCATTAGGGCTACCAACGGCTTTTACAGTTTTGTTCATGACAGGGAGCGCAGAAGCATTCTCGAGGGTTCGTAATGCGGAGAATAGCGCATAGAAACTCTGCTAGCGTTGGAGAATGTTTTATAAGGGTGTCATTAAAGTTGGACATCGATAGTAGATGGATTAGTAGATATAGTAAAGTTACAGGCGAATAATCTGCGAACTATATTTCTATTTCGTACAATACGAATACTAGCTTTTGCTATTTGGAGTCGAAAACCAATTTTAAAATAACTCTATTCGGTTGTTCAACTATCTCTATACAAAACCACATCTGATCAGATGTGACATCGCATTTATAATATTAGTATCTTCTTCTTCTTAGGGTGCCATCTTCTTGCGAAGTTCGGCGATCATTAAGGCAATCTGAACTTTTGATGCCGCGACTCGAAATAAAGAACGGGTGCTTTTGCCAAACCACTGGCGAAGGTTTTTTAACCAGGATGTTCTCCTTCGTCCTACACTTCGCCTTCCTTGAATTTTTCCTTGTACGATCAGATGCAGCAATTCATATTTGGAATTTCTCATAATATGGCCGAGATATTCTAGTGTCCTTTTTTTAATAGAATATAAATTTTCCACTTTTTTCTTTAGTCTACTTAACACTGTTACGTTGTTTATTTTATCTCTCCAGGATATCCTTAACATTCTCCTGTATACCCACATTTCGAAGGATTCTATTATAGTATAGTATAGATGATTTAATTTTTTAAAAGCTTTTATTTAATTTACCTTGCATGTGAAGGTCGAACCTTGCAAGTATAATTTGACCTACTTCCCGGGGTCCGGTTGAGCTGAAATTTTATATACCAGTCCCGATGACAATGCATTTTTATGGTAAAAATGACTTTATGGTGTTACCAGGGTTTTCTCCAGACGAAGGAACTCTTCATTGGTTAACAGTAGGGTCATGAAATTTTGTTAAAAGCTTTTTTAACTTGACTTGTTTAAAATAATATCAGAGTCAGTTTTATTTTATCTAGCATACCTAGAGTATCAAGTATAAGAATAAATTCGTCTCTATTCTTAATATTCTATAGAGCCAGGCGTCATAAAACCGGCATAAACAAACCTAATAAAGTCATAGCTTCCCATAAACGTGTGCTTTATCCGTAATTTCTGTTCGTTGACCCCGATATGGATATCGAGGAAAGGTTTTAAAACAATAGATCGTGCCGGTTCATTAGTTAGTAGTACGTTCGGACAGCAATGGCGGACGGAAACCCGTGCGCGTGCGCACCTTCCGGTCAGATGCGTGCGGCACATATGATAAACGACTGATATGGTATGACATTCGTACTGTGAATTATATGAGTACGCGTAGATTGTTTATGTTTCTTTGTTTTGAAAAATTTAAGGTTCCTTATTAATTTAAATTTTTACTTTTTGTCTGAAACTTTCTCGACTGCTCTTTCTTCTTCTTCTTAGAACAGCGGCTATGGAGAGCCTCTAGGCTCAGAATCACTTTGACCATTATGATCTTGTGATCGCCACTGCCCTTTCTTCTTAACTTTCTCTAAACCTGAAACTTGGTTCCTTATTATGGACTACATTCCCTCAAGTGCGTGATCAAATCTGAAATGAGGAAATCCTTAACAACAAAGCAATCGACGTAACCCAACAGATCGCGACAATAATGTAACATTGGATGAGGGTTATAATAGTAAATAGGTAGGCCCAACTTGTTGAACGGATGATGTCAAGAGGATCGAATCGAAACTTTGAATTCAAGTTGCACATGATTCTATGGCGTGGGAATCACTTGAACAGTCTATGACCAACAGTCGAGCCCTTTGTCAATTTGTGACCAATATGGCTGAGAAGAAACCTTGATTAATATCAAGGTCTCTTTACTCGACTCAGCCTGATTAAACGGATAATGGATATAACAGTCGTTTTCTTGTTAAACATAGATCATTATAACCAAAAAGCGGTAAGTTAATCAGTTACACAAATGACAGGCGAGAAAAAAATATTAAGTGACCCAAAAGTCTTCAATTATGGTCAAATCCTTACACTTATCAATCTTACAAATCTAACCGTTAATATCATGATTACCTCTTTACAACTTCATCTCTTAGAACGGTATATATCCCACGCCGTTAGTACAGTATATCCGACTGCCAAACAAGTACCAATAACTGAACAGCGTATTATCGATTTATTTAAACAGGACAATCCAGTCAGAGTTACCTTTCGATAGTTGTAGAAGCTTCTAACTCAGAGTTCTAAAGCTAAATTAAATGTATAGCCAAAACCAAACTAGTTTAGCTTTCAATTTCTTAGGGAATGTAACATTCACAACAATTCAGCAATTCTTCGAATTTGTAAGCGCAAAGGGTCATTTCGCTACGTGGGCGGCTCTTTAGACTGCGTAGTGACAATTTTACTAAGGCACTTAGCACGCCATTATTAATCCTCCATATGACGTAATAAGAACTAAATTAATCGCAAAGCTAAGTTGGTAACAGGCCCATAATGCAATGGACAATGGTGCCTGGGAGAAAATGCACGCAACATTACCTAGATAGGCACGGACATAAATAATGCATTAGAACAAATAGCGTACTGTGCGCTTGAATTAATTCGTCATTAAGGTTGTTCATTGTATTCAGTCATTTTATGCAATGCTTCCTCAAGGATAATGGCGGTGGAAGAAAGGTAGCGTTATTATCGGTCTGTAAAATTAACTATGCGAAGGTTTTTGTTTTCTTCTCAGTGGACGACGTCGCAGTTACGCTTCATTATTACGTCACATAATCGAGTCACATTCGAATTGGTGGTTTGGACCAATTGCGAAAAAATGTATTATATTTAATCTGATTTGGTAATAAAATTAAGCTGCAGTTGATTTTAGCAATAAAAACATTTGTAGGCAAATTTATTAAGAAATCATTATTATATTTATAATTCATTGCATAACCCACAACTTTCAAAAGTTTTGTTTACTTTATCATGCATGTAAGGAAATTCGTATGTATCGTAAGAATTTAACAATCCTTCCCTCCGAGATCCAACGTCTAAGTCCGTCTAAGACAGAAGGGTAGTAAGAGGCCACTACTTTAGACTATTAATATAATTTCAACGTATAATATTCATATATAATATGTTACTGGTAGATATTACACATATGTATACTATCTATACACTTACTTTCACTACTTACTTACACATACTTTAACATCAACTGCAGTATTAAAATACCCTTAATTATGTACTGTTTTTTCCTGTTCCTGAGAAAAAGGGGATTTTTGTTGTTGTTATACGTTAAATCACGTTAATTACGTAATCGTAACAAACTTTACCTACAGATAGTCAGACTTTATTATTTGTGATATTTGTATGGATTCACTTTATAATGGCCATACAAGCACCTACGTTGGCGGCAAATTCAGTGTCAAAATGCCTTGAATTATGTACTGTGCGTTTTTTATCCTATATGTTTTTCTGCTTCATAAAAGCTTCCATTTTACTTAATTTCGGTGGAGTAGCGTGGCACACAGACAGACAGTTTCGCATTTATTATATGAACTAGCTGTGCCTGTGTCTTCGCTCGCGTGGAAATCGGTGTAACATGTTTAATTGAAATTTTGAATATAATAGTTAATTTAATTTAACCATAAGAGATAGAGACATGCTATCTCAGAATTTTTTGTAGTATATTTGTAGATCTACAGGTCTCTAGTACATTATTTTAGTGTATTTTAGCAGTAAACTTCCAGCAGGCGGGTTTCTTTTATAACCGCGCGAGCTCTTCAACACAATTTACATAAAACGTTATGTACTATTAATCTAAACCTAAAGAAAGAATTGCTCCAACTTTTAGTAAAAACCGTACAAAGATCCGTTCAGTAGATTTAGAGAAAATCGATTACATACAGACAGACTTTGGGGGACTTTGTTTTATAATAAGTATAGATGAATGGCGATTGAGAAAAGGTTATTTTTCTCGGGCCTTTTATAAGCATCTATCAAGTTTTAAGGTTAATGAGGCGTATAATGCCTGTAGTAACATGCTCTCTTTCAACATCGGGAAGTCTAGACACACAGTCACCGTTTAAATCTGCATAATCTGAGTTAGTCGGCTGTTAGTGATCTATTGTGTATTTAAGTCTAGTGGGTGTGACAGTGGGATGACTATGTCAAGGATGTATATATATAAATACCCGAACTGCTTGTTTGACATTGTATGCGATTGTTAGAAGCTTTCATTCAACTTGCAACGTGTCTTTCGGGAACAAGGTTTTTAAATTGATTTTGCTCTTTATGATATCCGATTGACCTGAAATTTGGTCTATTTATATAACTTTTATTTGATTTGATTTAATTACGGGTTCTAACCCCGGGCAGGCACGAATGAGTTTATTAGTTAATACTTATCTATCTTATTGATGATTGCGATTTATCACACGCTTTTCGATGAAGGAAAATATCGTGAGGAATCCTGCATATTTCTAAAGAGTTCTAGGGATATGTGTAACCTACCAATTCGCATTGATGCAGCGTCTTAGCTCCAATCCTCCAAATCCAAATTTCCAAAGACGGTTAAAATTATCGCTTTAAGCTTTAGTTTAAAGTTAGTTTATTTTTTACATTTTCCATTAGAAATCTACCCATAAACTTGTTCCGTGTCTGACTTTCGCCTACAAGAATAGCTAATATACATATAAATATAATTTAAATAATATGCAATGAAGTTATGTAAATGCTAAGGAATCAATAAAAATTGACGTAAATTTTAACTTTAAATAAAAGTTCTTAAGATTGAACGATATAAATTCCTTATTGAATCATTAAGAAAATTCTTGGTATATTGTGTTGCATAATAATTTGTAAAACAAAGCCTCGCAATTTGTGCTCTCGTTTTAGGGGTCCGATGAGTGCAGGGCTTTTGAAACGTTCATTTCTATAAATATTTACTCTTAGACGTGCTGCCAACAAGACGCTTTAAGTAGGTACTTAATGTTAGTTATTACGTTTAAATCTGCGTTCATTAAGTTTATAATAAATACTCATTCTAACAATTATAATTTCGGAAAAGGGATATTATTCTTTGACAAATAAAAATTCTTTTTGCACATTTTGTTCATTGAATATTATTTTTTAAAAGATTAGATAAAAACTCGGCTATATACAATTGTTAAAATTCAGACTACTTATACTGGGGTCACATTATCAGAAAAGATATTCCTGACGCGCTGTCGCGTCAGGCCTATGTTCGGGCGTCGGCGATGGATATCTACTTGTCGAAATTGGGGACCAAAGAAATATCACTTCGTCCCTGGTGTTCGCACATCACTATGCGAAAAATGGACGAAGCAATGTTAAAATCCGAGGTCTAACTAAGCAAAATATCTTTGCAAATTCCTTTAATGCTTATAAATAATATCACTGTGATGTACTTTTCTATTGATCCATAGAACGTCGGGTATCGGTATTCTTTAGGCCTGTCACAGTATCGTTAGTATTCGCCTTGTCTCCATAATTTGCCTTAGTTAATGTTTAGTGCTTTAACTCTGGATATCTTATTTGTCACACATTCATGTACTGCATCGCTAAACTCACTAGAGTCTTTTTCTCCCTGCCTACAATCGACGTTCTTGTTAAGAATTTTCGCATGCAACCACGAGACGTATAACACGTGATCCTTACCTACATTACACGGGTCGCGGGTTCGATTCCCGCCGAGGGCCAACATTTTCTATAAACAAATTGTTGGTTCTTCGAGCCTGGGTGTGTATTTGTATTTAAGTATGTATTTAAACTTATATATGTAGTTTATCTACCAGTTGTCCGTCGCCCATAACACAAGTATTAAGTTACTTACTTTGGGGATGACGACCGTGTGTGTAAATGTCCCATATATTTATTATTTATTTATTTATTTATTTATTATTATTTCGCTTACTATCTTAAATTCATCACAATCTATACAGTGACGAACCAATTGTCGATACGTTTTGAAGCAGATGTTCCCAGCCCCAAATCTAACTCTCTGATGCTATAAGACCTTTCTCTAGCGCGAAACTTTACGTCATCATACCAATATATTTTATTCTGATATGCCTACAAATTTTTATGCGTTTTTAATACCGTTTAAAAGTATTCGAATATTTCTATAATCGATTCATTGCGCAATTTTAAGTATCTGTCATCGTTTATAATCCATAACTGTTATTTAAAACATTTATGTTTCTTTCCGTTCTCGTAGTTTTAGTAACTACGAGAACGGTATATATAGTAAAAAATTATTGAATTGCTATTTCGTAACATGCTGCACAATGAGTGTACATTATACTGAAACTAGTCATTCTTAATCTCTCATGATAATTAACCTCTTGTAAGATATAAGTATAAAAACTTACTAGACAAGGGTGATTACAAACTTATACAAGACACAGTAATAAATATCGCACAAAATTAATCAACTATCTTCACCTACCTTAATAAACTAAACGCTAAACATTAAATATTAGGTGCTCCGATTTAGATAAGGTCCTAATAATCTAACTTAGATTTTCATTTTGATCGAGCATTTTGAATGTAAGACGTAGGAATCGGAGAGTATGTTGCTGACTATGAGCCTCATAAAAAGTTGGGAGCTCCGAACTGAGTGATGCAAGAAGTGTCTCCGCGTCATTAAATCAGAAATGAGCAGATTTTTAGAAAAGTATAAGTAAGAATAAGGCTCAATAGGTCGAGATGACTCGGCTATGTGCAGGGCATTTAATTTAAAGAAGCAATGAACGCTGAGGTCTTGAAATGTTAGCGTGCACTAGAATTCGCAGTAACGGTAGACCTCTCTCGAGATAGACAAATTTTTCTATTAATAATAATTTTTTGAATTGATCGTCGATATTTTCTTATTGTTTAAATTTGAATTAAAAAGAAGAAACAGATATAATATACGATATCAAAGTAGGGCAAAGGCATGCTTTTGAAGAGAAGGACCCACTGAGAAGATTAGCGGATTAGTTTATATACGTTATCCAAGGAATTTCCGAGAGATTTGCTGGTTTCCTCTAGATCTTTTTCCAAATCGGAAATATCAGATATGACTCACTAGATTTCTACCCCACGGTGAGGATATTATCACAACTTAGTACAGAAAGGTAGGTTAAAGAGGTATAAAATTACAATTTACGTTGTTTTCAAGTTAATCGCTTTACCTATCAAGCCCTCCAAGTGCGGAATGCCGATACTCTATAGTTATCTAACTTTAGCTAACATCAAAAGATAGTGTGAAACGGAAAGTGAAGAAACTCGTGCGAACTATTCGTTATTGTTTGCAGATGCGTTCTATTTTGTTATACTTTGTAGCCAATTACGTTAATAAAATTCCACGATCTAAAGATTGTATTGCTTACAAAACTGAATAGTTTCAAATGTTACAAGAATTTAAACATTTTCGTTGTTTCGTACAATACAGTTCATTGAACTTCAATTTCATTCTTGTTTATTCAGATTTTCTTGTTTAAAAAAATGTTAATAACAATTTAACTCCTTATATGAACTCAATTTGTAACCAATGCAAAAATAATTTCTACAGCGATAATGGTAATAATTAAACTTAGTTTATCATCTATAACTTCATAATACTTTATTGTACTTCTTTCTAATTAGTAGGAAGCAATTCTAAATTTATTATATAAGACTAAATGGTGTGAGAGAAAAAAAAAGAATTATATATGATTTTCCTGAAAGGATTTCATTTTAATTTTTTTAAATTTTAATGACAATATTAATATTTTCACTAGTGTTAAAAAATAAAAGTTCTTAGATCATACAAGATTATGCATTCTTCTACAAATTTGGTCATGATAGAGTTAGTGTGTAACCGTACTGTTCTTAAAAGATAAAAGATGTCGCATAACGTTCTTTACAAAAAAGATTGCTACAGAAACAATTAGAACTGGTACAAACGCCGCACCCTCAAACAATTCGATCTTCCCTGTACTATTCCGTGTTCAAATCGATTAGGAGTAATTGGTGCACGCTTCTATATTTCCAGGATAGCGTGACCTATCGTAAATTACATTGTTAAATTGGAAACGAGGAGTTGCAACATTTTGTGATCCTTACCAAAATTCATGTGATTCAACACATTTCAGCTATATTTCAAACTTTATCCTTTATTTATATTTACAGTTTATCACGCGATTTAAATACTGGACTAACACTGAGCAATTGTTTAGTTTACTAGTCAACTTTCGCTGCAGCAACGTTGTGAATCCAATCTACATACGCATCTTTCTAAAGAGAGAAGTCTTTTGCCCGGTGGCATATCAAACAGGCTTTGCTTAGACAAGATCGTGACTAAACGTAAACCTGTTTCCAATAACAAAATCGCAAGTGGCAACGTTAACAATGTAGGTCATACTGTCGTAACAAATGATCCATTTTAGGCGGTGCACATGTATTACTTAGCTGTTCTAGACAATTCATATAATTAGACACTAAGTGAGACGGGCGTCGTGTGAGACTTTACAAATAATGATACTGAACTCTTGTATAGAGACTCTATAGATTATATATAGATCTAGGTTCAAGAATTAATTGTTTGCACTAATTTTTCTGTAATCACAGCTGGCTTTATTATGAGACGTAATAATCATAATCATGTTTTAATTTTAAATAAGGAATTGTAACAATTCGCATAAGTTTTATGCAAAATTATATAAACAGGTTCGTATAATAAAGTGAAACAAGTGTAAGATTTACAAATGAAAAGTTCTAAATAAGACCCCACATGGACTACAATGAACCCTAAATTGTCTTTCAAAGATATATTATTATTATTGTTTATTGAAGTTATGAATTTTAGAAATGTGTAATTGCCAACCTACAAGCTTACCCGTACCGCAAAGCCATTAAAAAAAAATATATTAAAAAATGCCGTGTGGTATTCGGCAGAATAGAATAGACGACCCTCCTTTCTTACCGAGGTGTCGTGAGAGGCGACTAAGGTAAATGCCGTGTGGTATCCGGCTGCATAGAATAGACCACCCTCATAACTTACCGAGGTGTCGTAAAAGGCGACCAAGGTAAGTTGACGTCAGGCAGGCGGTCGGTCGTAAAATACGTAGCCAAATCATGTGACAACATGTTTGTAACATGTAGTGCCGACCCCACTTGGAGTGGGATAAGGGCGGAGAAAGATGACTTTATAAAAAAGATAAAGCTACTATTATACAGTTTGCCAAAATATTGCGTAAAATATAACTTAATATAATGTTAGATAGCAATCAACCAGTAATCTATCATCACGGTCAAAATAATAAATTTAAAAACTGTACATACGTAACTCTTTTATTCACTTACGTAATGCAAATAAAACTGATATGTACTCTTATAATGAATATGACCACCAATGATTGCCCCCTAAATAACTTGTTATTCTGTACCTATTTATCAGCCATAATAACACTTAAAGCAATGTGTTACGTCGTTTTCATGTCGCGGCGATTACATTCATTTCATTGTTTTAAGTACACGCACTTTTATTTGAGTACCTATATTGTGCTTTAAACAATGGCACTAATATAAAAAGCTTATTCTAGAACTGTAGCGTATAGGTATATCTGAGTATGGGAATATGTTATTTTAAGTATCTAAGAATATCTAATAATTAGTAAAAATTTACTGCATCTGTTATTGTAAGGTTACAAAAAAGATTCAGTCAATTATATCGAATTTATATTATTTAAAAAACATGTGTAAAAATGCTCTATTGTGCTGCAAGCAGATTTTATCGACTTAAAATAACCGGTGTCCAAATTACACTGAATTAAAGAACAATGTACTGTTATAGAGAACTTTTTATTAGGTAGTCTGTAATAATTTGTCAGAGTTATGTCAGTTGTGAACAATGGGGTTTGGTAATTTTTCGCTTTAACAGGTCCTATACCTGTTAAGTTTTCGCACACCATTAAATGTCCATTGACTGAGCGTTACTATTTCTATTCTATCATCTACTGTATACTCTATATCATATTATCCTTTTATATTAAATCTGCATACATAAAAATTAATCGCATAATTTGTTGCTAATCTTACGTAGTTTTTATCAGATTTGATTATTCAAACAATTATCATTTATTTCGCTATTAAGGGCATAACAAATTGTTAATATCAATTAAATACATAGTTTTTTATAGCTGAATTCCGCGGAGAACTCTTCAAAATTCTCACGGTCGTTGCTCTTTATCAAATATAGTTCTTACAATTTAGTTACATTTAGTCACATTCAGTTTTCAGAGAAAATTGAACAGTACCTGCTTGTTATCCAAATTTCCAACACCTTAATAGACAAATATATTTTGCATTTATATATGAGCGTAGAGTAGTATAGACCACCCTCTTTTTTACCGAGGGGTCGTAAAATATGACTAAGGTAAGTTGTCGTCAGGCAGGTGGCCGGTCGTAAAAAAGTAGCCAAATCATGTGACAACATGTTTTAACATGTTGTGCAGACCCCCGTTAGAATGGTATAAGGAAGGAGGATTTATATATGAGCGTAGGAGACAAAAGAGAAATAATTTTTTTTTAAGATTTAATTCACATACTACTGCACAATTTATATCAAAAATCGTTACTTTACGGACGTCTATGGTACAAAATAAATGATCTAAACGCAGATTAGATTGCAAAATAATACTATTATAGTTATAATATTACTTTTGACATGCTCACAGCAATACTATCGATCACCCTACATGTTAAAGAAGATAAAGTAACCAAAATAACGAAGAAATAAAAATTTGAAAAGTGACTGCTTAAAATATGTAGTGTCAAACTTAATTGTGTATTCAACAGACGACTATCAAACAACGAATAACTAACGCATGAGTAATGGTGTCGTGGTAATGAAATTCAATAAATAAGAACAGCACCTGAATTCAATACCTAAAATACAAGTTAAAGCAGGGCTACTTAAAATTACTTGAGTATTTATATTTTACTACTGGAAAATAGGTTTAAAGAATACCAAACAAATTTGGACACACATAATTGAAATAATTTAACATTTAATGAAAGTATATGGGTATACTATTTATGCATTAATAACCGAATGAAAAATTTGCAGCGCATGCTCCCATCACACGAATATGCTATAGTATTGCACCTTAGACATAACGTGGGGCACAAATGCGGATTTGCAGATATCTCCGGAATTCTTTACAGATTGTCTGATTTCCTTAGGATGTATAGTAAATATTAATTAAGGATACACGTTTTATAAACTTACAGGTATTTTTCCAAGTTACAAGTTACAACATCGTAACCGTGAATTCTGGTAATGCTCAAGCGCTTACGGGCTAAAAGACAAGACGAGTAGACTTGAGGCTGCAGTCAATCTATATTTATATATTACTTTCTGTGATTGATAAGAAATCCATAACATAAGCAATTAAATTCTCATTATAGAAGATTAAGTAGCTCTATTTTCGTGTCTCAAGTACCCATTAAATTAGACAAGGTGAACGGCATCGTATAGTCATGCAAGCCATATGGACAGAATCATTTTTGTTTATTCAAAGATGATGTCGTTGTTTACAAAAGACTGCGTTTACTTCCAATTTAAAACGTTTATACCTAGAAGTTTTCTCGGTGTTCATACTATTTGTTATAGATTTACGATTATGATATTTCAGAATTAATTATAAGAAATATTTAAACGTTTATTTATTCGTAGAATAATTTCGGATTTATAATGTGATTCAATTCAAATTCCTACTTTACAGGCTCTCGCTGAGAATAGTTTGTTTTGATGTTGAATTAAGTGTTTTTTATCATCTTGTCTCAATTAGCCTTTCGCTTGTTCCCGAGATTAATCAGTGATTATTAATTACATGCTTGTCACTTTCACGTACTTTCGTGTTGGGTTAAAATTAAATCTCAATGTAAAAGCTTGATTGTAGTGGAAGCTAATCATTATTTTTTTCCTACTCTAACGTTCCTTTTCAGTACTGGCTTATAATAGTTACATACATTTATTCAAAATATATGAATGACTGTTTGTATTGCGTCATAGAAAACATCTGCTCGCGTGTTTAAATAGAGTCAGTCGTATGAATGACCAAGCAATCATGGTGACCCCTCGCCCATAAAATTACGAGATGCAACCAGACTGGGGGAGCGAATACAAGGGGTTATTGCCTTAGGCCTATCCATCAGTCGATCGTGCATATGTGCAGGGAGCGAATAAAGTTTATTTGTATGGCTCTGTGGCGTTGGCAGGCTGATAATCACGTTGTGCCGATGGGTGGGGCGAGCCGGCCGCCAGCCGCGCTCAGTGCCGAGCGCGACTCTGACTTAACGTAACGTATCCGTTTATTTAAAAAGTTTCACCTCGAATTAACGTTCAATATTTACTATAACAACAATCGAAATTCAGTTGAATATTAAAGCCCAGGGTTATACAACCCTCGTCGGAAAGTGCTTGACAAACGATGTTAGAACAACCTTTAAACGTTTTGAATCGACTCCGTCAAAGTCTGTTTTTGCTAGATATTTTGATCCTATTATACGAAGAAAATTAATTGACAAATAAAACCCACTTACGTATGGAAACCTCAAAAAAGTTGTGAAGTGTTCTTGAGCGCTATGTGACAAATGGACAATTAAGTGTCGAGTTGAGTTTTGGTCAATTAAAAATTAAGTTCAGTTACACCGTTCCGTGTAACAACAACTTTTGTGTAATCCGATGTGCCATTCAAAGACTTATCTTTACTAATCTAATCCGCTTTGTGAGTCAAATTAGATGCTGATTAGGGCTAATGTGTATTGTACATGATTGTATCCAAAGACAACGTAGTTATATGGACCGATTTATAAATGTTTAAATCTAGACTATTCAAACGCCCGGGCGGCACCATGGGTGAATCAATTGATGTGGAAGATAGTTTGGAATTAGAATACGATATGTGGGATGGCCAGTTTGATTTCGTAGGGCCCCAGGATCCGCCTGTACGGGTGCGGATTACGTCGGACAATAGTGTTACCGAGGATTTGTTCACTGGGGGCCCTTTGACGCCGCATTTGACGAATGGGTTAAATGGTGGAAAGAAAACGGCTGCTCATCAGTGGTGTGACAATTTGTCTGACCAAGTAAGAATTGCATTTGCATTCAATTTATTACAATATCCATTATGTAAATCGTTTTAATTGACAATTAGCGGAAAGATCGTCACCAATAACAAAATGACTTGTAATAACAAAAAAACCTTTGGATTGTCCTTAATTTGAGTCATATGATGTGATTACCCATAACTTAACACTACGTAGTGTCTGTGATTTTACGTAATAGCTACTTGTTACAATATATTTACAAAACTGTAACCTTAGATATTTTATCGGTATGTGTAATGTAAGGAAAGGATTCGAACCCGATAATAGAATTAAATTTATACGATGCATTATCGTACATTTTCCCTTGAATTCGATGTTCTCTTGTTCTGTCACATTCTTCATTACCGAATGTCATGTCCTAGATGACAATTCTTCACGGTTTGTATAATTTGGCTCCATTTTTTCAGTGTTCGACTTTTTTTAGGGCGGATGTTACAGAGAGACATGTATGTGAGGTTACTTTGTTACACTAACGGCTGGTTGATGGGCTGCGGGGTCGTTTTCCCTTCGACCTTGCCCACTACTACAACTAACAACTAAGTATTTTACAAATGATATCATTGAATATACTCAAGAATTTTATCAAAAGAAATAAAATAATAAAAAGTATCGTTGATACTAGTTGTTTGCAACTGTGTAACGAACTCTAACGAAATCAAAAGTGCTTTTTTCGGTCGATTGGAGCGCGACGTCTCCAAACCTCAACCTGTTCGTGCCATCGCGAGTTTTGTCACGCTATCTCCTATGAATATTACCATGAAGACAAATTTATAAACCCTGCATATCAATATTATATAAGTTTCATAGTATAAGATACTATATCGCGTGAACAGTTCTTGACGCATTTACAACTCCGCAACACGACTGCACGCGATGTCGAAGTTTGTTCGAAATATAATTAGCATTTACATTTACTTTAAGTATTACTTTGGTGTGTGACCCACCTTGAGATTTAAAAAAAAGATCTCATATCGAAAAAAGCGTTTCTAGATTCTAATTTTTTCTTAGTCCTAAAGGATATGGAAATTGCTATATCATTGGATTTAACTTCAAATTTACGTTCACTTAAACTATTATTGCATTTAAGAACTCTTGAAAGGATGTTTATATATTCCCTTCATTCTTGTTCTCTAACGAGTTTGATATATTTTCACGACCTTTATTTCCCTATCAAGCCATAAAGTCCTAAGTCATATAGCTCCCTTCAAACTTTTTGACGTACTCCCACTGAAACGAAAACGAACGGACTTATTTTCAATTTAATGTAATAAATTAAGAACCTAAAATCCACTGTGTGGTATCCGACAGAATAGAATGGACCACCCTCCTTTTACCGAGGTGTCGTAAGAGGCGACTAAGGTAAGTGCCGTGTGGTATCCGGCTGCGTAGAATAGACCACTCTCATTTCTTACCGAGGTGATGTAAAAGGCGACTAAGGTAAGGTAAGGGAGATATACATAATTAAGAACTAAGGAAACCATAATTTCAAAATTTTAAAGAAATATTTTCACGTTTGTATAACATATAGCTGTTGCTGTGGCCCGCGTGGAATTTTAACGTAATACAACAACAACAAATACATTTTATTCCACAAACAAAAATCATAAAAGAAATACAAAAACATATATTTCACGTACACGATACATAAATATAAAATAGTAATAGTATAACGGATAGAGATATGTGGTCGCGGAGTTTTTTGTATTATTACTTTTTAGATCTACAATTCATTGGTATATTTGCCGTGTGGTATCCGACAGAATAGAATGGACCACCCTCCTTTTACCGAGGTGTCGTAAGAGGCGACTAAGGTAAGTGCCGTGTGGTATCCGGCTGCGTAGAATAGACCACTATCATTTCTTACCGAGGTGATGTAAAAGGCGACTAAGGTAAGTTGACGTCAGGCAGGCGGCCGGTCCAAAAATACGTAGCCAAATCATGTGGCAACATGTTTGCAACATGTTGTGCCGACCCCACTTAGAGTGGGATAAGGGCAGAAGAATGATGATGATGAAATTAAGAACCTAAAATCTTCATAAAATATGATTCTAAAACCCCAATAAATGTATCTACGAATAAAACGTATCTTTTAGTTGAACTTGACATATTTCTAACAGTTTTCCGTAAATCAATGCACACGAACCCTGACATAAATGTAAGAATTACACGAACAATTATAAAAATCCAACCAATGTGGAATATAACTAATGTTATATACGTTTTCCCATAGCCACAATATGCAAATCATTTGTCCAATAAAAAAATCGGAAATATCTGTAATGTTTCACTAAACATAACGAGTCAATGAGGAGACAACCTGATAGTGTATTACGTAGCGCATGTTGAATATAGAAACAACATAAAGGAAAGCCTTGCTAATGTTTGCTAATTATAATTGCGAAATTGTTGATATGCTTAGACATAAGGCATATTACACAATTGAAGACTAAGAATTATAAAATGATTTAATAAATCCTTTAAGCTTCATACAGGTTAATAATATATAATATTGTAAATGTTTAAAACATTGTCCACCGAGTTTCTTCTTAGTTCTTCTAGGTTAAAGCAACATTCCGAACCAGTATTGGCTTCAATCTAATCTAATTGATCCTTGACGATGCAAAAATGCAAAAGCTTACTTAAATAAAGATTTTAATAATTAATTATCATAATTTTAATGCTAATATATGTCTTAACTATAGCCTAAAAGCCTAATTGCAAAAAGAATTAATAAATTATATTATTAAATATAAAATAGAATTAAACTATGAAAAACTAGAATAGCGTGATTGAAATTTAGTTAATCCTTTAAGTAATTTCATACAAGACAAAAAATTATTTAATTAAGACAATATTAAATCTATATCTTATTAGTATTACAATATTAAATCTATACAAGTAGGTTTTACTGTGTCGATTGCGATCATTGATTATAAGAAATGGATTTTTTTTGAAACAATTTTTTAATTTAAATCAGTTGTAGTAGTGTTGAGTATTTCATTAGAACACATTTTCGTAACATGCAATCTATTTATTTAAAATCTATTGTGAGATTATAATATCCCTATATATTTTAATGTTACCCTATGTTCCTCTTCCAAATCAATATACATTATACTCGTAAATATATTCAAGTGATTTAGATCATTAACATTCCGTAGATAATTTATGATAAATTGATTGATCTATCGAATTAAAATTCAATTCGTGTCGATTTTCTACAATTCTGTGAATTATCTTGAGTTAGTAATATTTGTTTGTTTATTTAAATCTAATCAGTTCTGTTACTTATACATTTTTGCCATATACCTTATTTTCCCTTGTAATATATTCATTCATTTTACTTTACGTGTTTGCATAAATACTTTACGCCTTTAAACTAAACTGAATTAATGGTCGTTAAACAATAATTTTCCTAAGTATTCAATATTTACTATGGATACTTCATGTTTTCAATTACTGATCATATCGAGGGCGATCGATAATGCGATTTTTATTTCTCGTACAACGTTCACCATAATGCCTTTACGACGATACCGTGTAGTGTAGTGTAGTGTAACAGAAGAATCGAATAATAGCAAAAAACAACATTTTTGTCGATATGTCCCATTGTTTGAAGACCAGGATATGCCAGGTTTTTTATGTCTCGGAGGCGGTGTTGGTAAGATTCCCAAAATTGGTTGGTTAAGAAGCTAGATAACTTCAGAAGCTGAAACTGGGTTTGGGTATAAGATCTTATGATAAAATTCCGCATTCAAATTTAGCTTTGCCATTACATCAATTTAAAAAAACTGTTACAAGGGAGGCTTATACAGCGAGCCTACTAGAGAGCTTAGAGGATTATATAGATAATAAGAATGCGAGGATATAGCTACGTTTCGACGCTGTGCAATATAGAAATGACTGAATGTAATAACTAGTTAGCTATAAGAATTATATTCTGATAAGAGTCACCGCTGAGTTTCTTCTTGGCTTGGAACAACTTTCTGAACTAGTTGTAGAGTTGACGAATCCAAAGTATTTGTTTGCAAGTTTAGTTGAATTTTTTTTTTAATTTGAATAATATAGCTAACTCATCCATTATTTGCTTGGAAAGTACGGACATATAATATAACGCACTCATCAGAACACTTACTCGTAAAGTAAATTTTCTTGTGATCAGTTTGTTAATTTGCAGTTTAAAATTCAACTGAACGTCCCTGTGGAAGTATGCCAGGGTCACTATGTAACCTCAAAATTAAAACGTAGGCACAAAATATAATTAGGTTAGGTATAGCGTGCATTGAATATCAAGATAGTATACTTCCTATATCATCTTTGTACATTCATTTAATACACTTGTTTACTACTACAGTCTTCGGAAGTGTATCATTAGCACCAAATCTAGATTGCTATAAATAGTTTTATTGAAACAGGAAATGTTTTACGACATTATGCATCCTTGTAGGTTATTTGTACTGTAACCAAGTTAAAACTAATAAATGATGTTGCTAGGGAAAATTTATAATAGCTAACTAAATTTAAGAAAATGCTTGACTAGACCGTGAAATCATCAAATGATGACGATGATGATGCAAACTATAAGCAATTGTTAAACATATTATATTATAGTTTAATAAAAAAGGACACCGGAAATTACAAGTAATAAGTCAATCCTGAAAGTAACACATTAATATAAATCCTTTAATTCCTGAATCATAAGGAACTGTTGCTATATCTTCTTGTTTCTTATTAAAGAGAGTTCTTTAGTATTAGTGATCGATAGATCAATAAAAAAAAATTTTTTTGAACTTCGAATAAAAAATTTATATACAAGTAATCACGACTAGGAATAAAAAAAACCCTTTTTTAAATTAAAAGAGATGTATTATTTAGAAAATTACTACGACTTTTACTTGTACTATTACTTGAAAATTACTGTTAATCTAGTATTTCTTAATTATATTTTTTAAAGATATGTAGGTATTATAATATTTATATGTGTACATATTTAATATTATATTTTTATTTAATTTTGAAATGTTTTAATCCAGCAGTATAAATCACTTGTATGTAAATTAAAATTATATCATTATAAATTTTTTATTTATATTTGTCTTGAATTTTAAATATTATGTAACATTAGTCACGAGTAATTTATTTATACAACTAGAGTTATAAAGAGTGAAACTGAATTATAATATTCACATATTATAGATAGTTTTCACTTATTAAATAATGATCATTTTGTAACCAATTGATTTGTTGAATAAAACATAAACATCACGGACATTTTATATGGTGGTTTAGCCTCGTTATTTATCTAACATTGATAAGATAAAATATCCAATAAATCATAGTCATCTCCGAACAGATATCTGATGCTTGATAATATACGAAAAATAATAATTTCATACATCAAGGTGTTATATAAACGTCGATATAGTACATACATTTAGTTTTTCACGTCTCAATTTCTGTTATCTCGGAAGTATATAGCCTCTAACCAATAAACTCTTCAATGATACTCGTATGAATTACATAACTACGTGACTACTCCTTCGTCCTTGCGTCGTAACTTTAAATGCTGAAGGTCGTGACTTTTATGGAGCACTTTATTTACGACAATTCGTCTCTATTCTAAGGATGTAAAAATTAATCGATTTTTATATGAATAAATTATTCTATTATAATAATCGATGTTTTAAATATCATAAATCGATTTATAAAAAAATCGATAGATAGTACACTGTACATTTAGCATTACATATATTTTCTTTTATCGTGGATTCATCATTCTCCTGCCCTTATCCCACTCTAAGTAGGGGTCCGCACAACATGTTACAAACATGTTGTCACATGATTTGGGTACGTATTTTACGACCGGCCGCCTGCCTGACGTCAACTTACTTTAGTCGCCTTTTACGACACCTCGGTAAGAAATTATGTTGGTCCATTCTATGCAGCCGGATACCACACGGCACATACCTTAGTCGCCTCTTACGACACCTCGGTAAGAAAGGAGGGTGATCTATTCTATTCTGCCGGATACCACAGGGCGTATGTTCTTTTATCGTGGATTATAGCAAAATAATATTTTCATTACTTTTGTATTATGGACCTCCGCAAAGTAACCCCTAATTCTATAAATTATTTATCAATGTTCATAAGACTTACCGCTTACTCGTTATACATAGTTTATCTTAAAGTGTATAGTCCAAGAATATAATGCTATATTTTAATTAAACTGGCAGTTTATTTATAAGGGTTATCAGTGTAGGAGATTAACCGTATATCGTCGTCTACGCTGCTCCGGTTTGTTTTCATATCTGTATCTTCCTCTATCCATTATTACTGTATAAATAAAATGGCAAAACAATGTTTGTATATAAATTTAGCTTGCGTATCTCTGAAACAATAATCGAAATATTTTTTTTTTGTTCGAGAAAATACTGAACTGAGCTTTAGCTCAGTATAGCTTAAATTTTCCATCTTATATTGTTGTTTAAATATTGTTCATATAGAAATGGACTCTTAACATATTTTTAAAGGCTCATTTATTGTCACTAATATATCGTATTTATTTTTCGAAAATACCTTTCGGCGTTCCATTTGTATTAAGAAATTTCGGTTAGACATGTCTACACATTATTGCAAAAATTAATTACTAATTACTAGCACAAGGAAATCAAGATTTAGTTATACCTAAATAGCATTCTAGTCGATAAATAGTAGAATGATGATGAAGAACGTATTATCCTGCTCTTATCCCACTTTAAGTGAGGTCGGCACAATATATTTAAAACATGTTGTTAGATGTTCGCCTGCCTGACATCAGCTTACCTTAGTCGCCTCTTACACCTTGGTAAGAAATGACGGTGGTCTATTCTACTCAACCGGATACCACACGACGGCTAAACAGTATTCCTTTATTGACATTTATGTCAATGAACGCTGTTAATTATTTCGCTCAGTAATTTGACACGGAAAGCGGTCCCAGCCGACTGGCGACCGTTACTATCGCGTACGAATGTATCGATTCGTCCATACCGCTCCGGTCATTGCGTTTGCCTTACTTCAGTTGTCAGGTCAAATGCAAATGTCGCTTTTTGCAAAATTAAAAAGAGCAGACTGTAACAAACATCTGGAAAATATATTTTTTAGTGTTTTTTTTTATAAATACTGATTTCGAAACGGGAAAACATAAACACAAATATTAATACTGATTATAAAATAAAAGCGATTTAACCATTAATCAATAAAAATAGGTAAAGTAAAAGTAAAGTAGCGGCCTGTTATAATCCCACTGCTGGGAATAGGCCTCCTCTCTCCGTTTCCGGAGAGAAGGGTTGAAGCTAAGACCTACCACGCTGCTCCAATGCGGATTGGTAGGTTACACATATCTCCTGAATTCTCTAGAGATATGCAGGTCTCCTCACGATGTTTTCCTTCACCGAAAAGCGTGTGATAAATTGCAATAACCAATTAGACATATGAGGTTTAATAGAAAAACTCATTAGTGCCTGCCCGGGTTTGAACTCGTGTTCCCCTCAAAAGAGTCGCACGCTCTCACCGCTAGACTATCACAGCTCTTAAAATTGGTACTTTATCATAATTGATTTGTTCGCCCTGTAGTGCTCGAGGGTTGTGAAATGGTGAATGATGAAATATATCTAACTGTATACTTGTTAATGATTGACTCTAATTTCATCTGATGGTATGTGGTGTTGTGAACCTAGTGTATGCTTGCCATATGCGCTACAGTCTTAATTTAACGAAATTTCAATCTCTTGGTTTATAAACGATATCTTATCGGAACGCTTAATCATTTATGGTGCAGCTTGGTCCATAGCTAGCCAGGATCTGAACTATGCTCCACAATATACACGAAGCCTGAGTTAAACGGTTGGCCTATAACTGCAAGTAAGTACGCCATTTTAGGAATTCAGAAAGTGGTATTTGGGCATCTTAATTGTTCTTGAGATGTCGACGATGACTAATTTCATGAAAATTATAATGTTACTTGTAATCAGTGTAATAATCGAGGTATTGTAAAAAATATGTAAATATATTTTTTTATTTTTTTAGTAATTACAATTTTTTAAATTATATTTTTAGAATTTTGAAAATATTGTAAATATTTTCTAGACCGACCGAAAATTGAATAGTAGATAATGAAAGTAGCAAGTCTAATATTACGTTCTTAAATGTTGTTACTAAGAAATAATTAAATGAAGCAGGCAATCAAATTATGTGTGGGCGATGTTAACTGGACGTGTCTTGAGCTTACATTACTCTGGTTCTTATAAGGAGGTTATATAATATCTCATTTTTGATTGATAGCATCAAACATATTATTTTGAATTATACGGGTAAATCTAATAGGTGCTATCATTTTTTTTCAGGTCATTGCATATAAGTAATTTCTTTATAACGTAATCCTAAGTCATATGCTAATAAGTGTATATTATGATTAAGTAATCAAGTTTGAAACTCAACGGACACTTATAAAATATATCATAAAAATATGGCAACAGTTACACTTTTAATCGTGAAAATATTGTTAGACTTGTTTTGGAAATGTATAATCTGTAATCGATATATAGCATTTTGTCGAAAAGTCGAAGAGGCGGGTATATTATTTGTCTTTGACGTGACCTAAGCAATAGATGTTTATCGATTAAAGATAAACTACAAAAAAATGCATTTATTAAAAAAAAATAAGTTTTTGTTTAACAAAATCGCAAAGCTTTGCGATTTTGTGGTGGAGTCTATCTCCTGATGATGCTTCGGTTTCGGGGCGAAACGATTGTTGAGTTTGTGATAGTGAACGTGTGTAGTGCTTGTGTATTGTGGTGGAAGTGGTGGAGGTTTGTGCATGTCTTTTTACGAATCCTGCACGTATCGGGTATGAAAATACGGATAGTCCATTATACATTTAACACTATATATATTTTCTATTTACTGTATCGCGGACTATAGCAAAATAATTTGTAAAATTAGTTTTGTATTATGGATCTCCGCAAAGTAACGCCTAATTCTATAAATTGTTTAAAGTATTTGTTTAAATTTTAACCACAATATTAGCGAGCATCCATCTAATCGCCAAGTCGGATTTTAAACTATTATAAAATCTATAGTTTCAGTAATATGACAATATCTTTACCATTAATAAAATACAATCTCCCTTATTAATATACATTCATTCTATCAAAGAACAAGTACAAATTCTACGAAAATTACCATTCATTAAACATACACGTCTTACTTTCTTTTTCACTACAACATGATTTACATTCACTTGCGACAGTAATTGAACTGAAGTAATAAATATCCATCAAAAGACGGGCAGTATGATTTGCGCTATCTGTAGAATGGGAAACGATGCCTCATAAAATTGGAGTAAACAAATTTAACTTAACAAAAAAGATATTATTTAAGCAATTACGAAGATTATTAGTATACACTGTTATATGTATATACTAGTTTTATGATTTTGATGGTTCCACTGCTATTAGGTTAATACATCTGGTCCGCATTACACAGGATCCACATGTTCATTTTCTCTATGATGGTTTAATTTTGACTAGTAGTTTATATTGATATACTCGTATTTTTCACTCTATATCTCGAAACTATTATGTTTTATTTTATACTAGCTGTGCCAGCGGCTTCGCCCGCGTGGAAATCAGTGTGTCACAATTTTTTTCTAGAATTCAAATTTTAAACATAAAAATAGTTATTGTGAGTTAACCATAAGAGATAAAGACATGCTATCGCAGACTTTTTTTGGAGTATTTTTTTATATTTATTATAGATCTACAATTCTCTACTACATTACTTTAGCATATCTCTGCTGGTTTAAGCAGCGCACGCGACTAAAGCTCCCAGCAAGCAAGTTTTTTTAACAATCGCGCTATCTGTTTAACACAATTTACATATACCGATATGTACTATTTACCTAAACCATCGGGAAGTATTGCACTATCTATTGGTAAAACCGTACAAAAATCCGTTCAGCAGATTTTGAGAAAATCGATTACATACAGACAGACAGCTTTTTGGGACTTTGTTTTATAATAAATATATATTTAAGACTGTATGTTCAATAGTTTCGCGTAGACCGAATGATTGATTCCTTTTGAACACAGAAGCGTAACATATTTCTGTATTTTTTATTAAGTAATTTCTTCGATACATACCTTAACATTACTGCATTATTAGCACGAGCATGAGCGTTTGTTTGTAGTCTTACAGGCAACTTGCGCTTTTCTCTACGGATATCACTAACATTTTATCCGTATAAATATCGACATATAAAGCTGCGAACAAACAGTGGAAAGTTGCAAAACAAGTTGTAGGAAAATGCGCCCGTTCTGGGAAGTCACGAGCTGCTATTCAACCAAAGCGCCTATTGCACTTACCGATAATAATCGCAATTTTACTCATACTCTATACAAAATCTTACAACATCTTTCTGTATAGTTATTTTTCTTCATTTACTGTTGAATTCACTTATGGTACAATCAATAAGTGTATCTTCATTTACACCTCACTATATATTAATATTGTAACTTTAAGTTTTATTTGGTTTGACTCGATTAACTGATAGTGAATTTATATCTTCCTTTATTTTAACTACAAAATGTATGATATAATTTTTTGGCCATAATCCACCTTTGTTAATAAATTCTATGTAATGCTAAGTGTAGGAAGAAAAAAAATTACGCAGGATTAGTTACCTACACACATTCACTACGTCACTCTAAACGATAGTTTCACCCCGTAACCAAAGCATCGTCAGAAGGATTTTAACATCTTACTGTACATGTTTGCTGCATATTAAAAGCATAGGAAGAAAAGAAATAAAAATAGGAAAAAATTAAGCTCCGTAATTTGTAATAAGATATCGTTTGTATTTCTAACGAACATTTTAAATTGATTTAATAATCAACGGTTTGCGGATGTAATAATAATAAGATAAAATTTTAGAATGTCGAATTATAATTCCAAATAGAGTTCATAACTTTGTGTAATAAATCGCTTTCGGTCGAAGAAAATACCGATGAAAAAAGTCATAAGCATTTATAAAATTACAGGAAGTAACTGCAAAAAACGCAGTAATTTTCATCGAACGTGTCGTCAAATTTTATTGTTTGTTTCATAATATATTACTTATGACCAGCGTATTCGTAATAACTCATTATTTAATCTCGAGATAATTTTATTCACGTATCTAAATAATAACGTTATCGCATATATTTAACACTTCTTTACGCTATTTGTTTATAATTATAATTAAGATAACAGCTACAATTTCAATTACTAATATTTGGGCCCTTGGTTATGGATATACAATATCAGTATATCCAAACCTCCGTATACCCGAGTTACTATTGTTTTAAAATACGAGCCGATATTTTGCTTTGAGATGAGAGCAAGATTTGAGATACATGAATCGCATACACCGCTACACACGCTCAGACTTGACCTCAGACTGTTCTTATTTACATGGTTTTCAAAGCATTTTTAATAAGTTTGGTTCGCAATTTTTTTATATATTTAAAAATCACTATCGCATTTATTTTTTACCTATGGGTACAAAGAAGACAAGAAGAAGAAGAAGATGATGATGATGATGATGAGTGTAATGAATTGAAGTGTGAAATCATCGAAAGAAATGAACAAGGTGTGTGAGTAGTTGAGTTGGCGATATAGGTAGCACAACAAGCATGCAACTGAGGTGGTGTTTTGGGAGCTAGATTAATGATTAATGATTATTAATTTGAGTTCAATGGGAAAAGTAATAATTAAATTATTTTGGTATAATCCACGATAAAGTAAACAGAAAATATGTATAATGCTAAATGTAGAATGGACTATCCGTTTTCGTACCTGATACATGCAGGACTCGTAAAATGACACGTACACACCTACACCACCGCCACCACAATACAAAGCACTACACACGTTCACTATCACAAACTCAACAAACGTTTCACTCCGCAACCGAAGCATCATCAGAATATAGACTATAACAAAATAGTAAAGCGACGCCTCATCCAATTAGTATACTTAAATACTAATTGGTTCAACCCCCACCATTTATTTTGCCTCCGAACATGAGGTTGCGTTCCATAGAAAACGAAATGTAATGTTACTTATCGTAAAATATTTATAAGGTGTTAAAACTATTTCCAACTGTTACAGATACATTGTTCTGCATTACATAACTCGGAAGTAATTCAGAAAATAATCAGAAAACTATTAAATAACATAACTGTTTAAATTATTACTCAATGACCACTACCGCGGTCAAATCGCATATATTTATTTTAGTCAATTTCACTTTCACTTCTATTTTACGATCGCAATTTCTATTTATAACTTGAAAAGAATTTTTGGATATTAATAATTGATATTAAGATAAAACTACGTTGTGATTTATTTCATATATTGCTTTTCACGTAATTCCCAACTCTATGCATTTCTTACTTTATTCTTGTACACTTTTATTTTTAATAATGCCAAAATAATTAAACTATCCTAGTTTTATAATTAAGTAATTAATAGTAATAAGTATTTTTCAAGAATGTTTTATGTTTCCGTGTTGCTACGCTAAACTATTTTGTTGTCTGAAAAAACCGACCTACAGAAAATGAATTAGGAATTGGTTGATTTATTTTTTTAAATGTAGTTAACCCGTCTTCGGATGTATTATGTTGTAACGATCTTGAGTAACCGTTTCACGGGTTTACACGAAGTTACAATGACACTTTGAAGGTCAAATAAGCTTTGAAAGCAAAAGGTGTTTTTATAGTAAAAAAACAATTTCGGTTCAATGACTACACTTTTTACGATTTACCAGAAAAGTGTCTCTGCAGTACGAATAAGTAAGTAACGACCTACAAAAGTAATAATCAAAATTATTTTGCTATAGTCCGCGATACAGTAAATAGAAAATATATATAGTGCTAAATATATTCATACCCTATACATGCAGGATTCGTAAAAACACATGCACATATCTCCACCACTGGCACCACAATACACAAGCACGACACACGTTCACTATCACAAACTCAACAATCGTTTCGCCCCGCAACCGAAGCATCATCAGGAGATAGACTCCACGACAAAATCGCATACTTTGCTATTTTGTCTGCATGTATCGAGTATGAAAAAACGCATAGTCCACTGTACATTTAGCATTATACATATATAATCATCCTCCTGCCCTTATCCCACTCTAAGTAGGGTCGGCACAACATGTTAAAAATATGTTGACACATGATTTGGCTACGTATTTACGACCGGCCGCCTGCCTGACGTCAACTTACCTTAGTCGCCTTTTACGACACCTCAGTAAGAAATGAGGGTGGTCTATTCTACTCAACCGGATACCACACTGCGGATTTAGCATTATATATATTTTCTATTTACTGTATCGCGGACTATAGCAAAATATTTTTTATTATTACCTTTGTATTATGGATCTCCGCAAAGTAACGCCTAATTAAGTAACGATCGTTACTATCCCACTGCTGGACACAGGTCTCCTCCCTAATTTTTTGGAGAGAAGGATTGGAGCTAAGACCTACCACGCTGCTCCAATGCGGATGGTAGGATACACATATCCCTAGAATTTAAAGAATGGATATGCAGATTTCTTCACGATTTTATCTTACACTGAAAAGATTGTGACAAATTGCAATCATCAATTAGACGCAAGTTTTTTTTAACAGAAAATCTCATTGATTTGATTGGATTGGCTGGGGTTTGAACCAGTGACCTCGAAAGAGTCGCACGGTACCTCACCGCTGGGCTATTACAGTCTTACGAATATACACCGGATTTACTATGTACGGGTTTTAAAAAGTATTCATGTTTACATCTTACTTCTTATCTTATCTTATCTTACTAATATCATAAATGCGAAAGTTTGTGAGTATGGATGGATGTTTGTTACTCTTTCACGACTAATCCGCTAAAACAATATCGACGAAATTTGGCACAATTTTACCTCATACACCGGGGTAACATATAGGCTATAAAAATCGTGTTGATTCTACAGGAATAGGATGACATTCAAAAGCGCCATCTATTATCCACCTATCAAAGTTTAACATGGCAAAACAACGTTTGCCGGGTCAACTAGTTACCTATATAATAAAAACTGTGAATCTATTTGCATCACTCTCAAATATGATAAATTATTCTCACTATAAAGATCGGTCACAACATTGCGCCAATATTAAGCAAACCGTGCGGTTCTGTTCATTGCCCACAAAAATTTCGTCCCTGCTAATCTGGAACAAATTTGTAAATATAGTCATCGGATGTCAATGATGAAACTAATGTAGTAACTTGTTAATAATTAAGTAGGAGATATAAAAAAAAGGAAGGAAAATAGATATAGTACCCGGCAATAAATAATGCACATCGAGGCGTAGAGAGAGAAAATCGACTAGATTCTGCTTCGTAGAACATTGTCTCTGTCGCACAGACTGACGAACCTGTGTCTGACAGTGACAGCACTCTACGAAACCGAAATGGCCGGCTGTTTCATTCTGCACATCGATGTGTATTGTTTATGTGTGATGTGCATTATTTAATGCCGGGTACTATACTTTATTAATCATGACTACACCATATATGGTGGTGAAACAAAGGTCGAAGTGTGTGAATCAATTGTTTCAATTCGAATATAATTTACTACGAAAATATAATCTCCATGAACAATTGTATCCCAATTCAAACATCTTAATCATAAATTCTCTCTATTAGCTTTATAATCTCTTTATTTGCACATTTACATTTTAAGCTGGCTTCCTTAGTTACTTTAAAACCTTTATGGTAATTTATATGAATATTTATTTATTTTGTAGTTTATTCATTGATGATAAATTGTATAGAATTTTGAAAATACTCATTACGATATTCATAGATGTGAATCACATTTTGGCGCGCGATCAATTTTCATTTAAATCACAGCTGTTGTTTGAGTCATTTTTATTGTAATTTTTTCAAAACGTCCGGTTTAATTCGATTTCGTCTCTAGTTACCTTTATCGAGGTTTTTTCACTCACTCATTTATTTAAATTGTATTTAAACGATAACATATAAGCCCAAGTATTAGTTATATTTAGGTATATAAAATCGTTGCAATACACCTAAGTTACTTGGAGCAGTATGAATAATTACACTTTTTACAGTTTTATTCTTTTTTTTGAATATTCATACTCTGAAAGTGTTTTGTCAAACTAATTCAAATCGAAATCTCGCTCGCCTTTTTGTACATGGTTTTTATAATTTGAACATGATAGTCCCTACTAGTAGTAACTAGTTCTAGTACTAGTACTAACTAGTTCCGTAATAAATTATTTTTACTATCACATTCATTGTCTTTACAGCCGTGGTAGCTCAAAGTTATTAAATAACTTTTTTAGAAACATTTATGTGCCTAATTGATATTTGAAATTTGTCATGTGCTTTGCGACGGAAAAAAAAGCCGTGAATTACTGACTTACGTTAAATCTCATACGTAATTTTGTAGTCCTGGAAGTGGCTTGCTTTCGTTTTTCTGTAATGTAATGTGTGTCTTGCGAAAAATGTAATGTAATTTTTCGCGTTAAACATCAACATTAAGTGATTCACAGATTCAATTCATAATTAATATTGTAACGGCGGCAGTATGTGAGTGTATCTGTGTATCCAAGCCGCTCCAACGTAATGCGTTTCTCTACAGGTGGATTTAAAAATATCAGCAAACTTTTTATTTCGAAACTCAAACAACTTCGATTTTAATCGATAACTAAGTACTAGATAATAGAGAACCTTCGCATCGTTGGTGAAATCGTGGGGTGCAGGGGTGAGGTAAGATAATCATAAAGCTCTACACTTCGATTGAACCTTATACAGATGTTGCCGTATCTCACAGTCGCCATTCGTTACAATGAACAAGCGTTCGTTGCTCTCCTATGTCTAAAGTGCTGCCTTCCTGTTTGTCACTGAGCTCCTTTGACGTCACAATTGACTTAGTCATGACAGGCTTAATTCGAACACAACAATATAGTACTGACGTACACAGTGTGGGTGATACACTTATAAATCTGTTGCGTTGGTTGACCTTCGATGTTTTCAATGATCGAGAATCAATAAAGAATGAGCACGTGTAAATTAAAATTGATATTCCTAAATCTGCATACATAGTTATTTCTACTAATGGTACCGCAGTGGCCATATAATGACCTGACATAATAAGCATCCATTCGTTTTACAGTGTCTTCCTAAATAATTAAATAAATAACTAAATATAAGGGATACTTACACACACGGTCGTCAGTCCCCAAAGTAATTTAGTTAATAATTTTGGTATTGGTTACATACAACGGGTAAATATATGCATATATATTTATAAATACATAATTTAAATGATTTATAGAAGCAGGCGTTACTTTGCGGAATTCCATATTACAGAAATTATAACAGAACTACTGTGCTATAATCCGCGCGGGTTAAGCGAATGCATGCAAAGCTAATGTGTATGAAGCAGGCAAAATTCCCGTACCTTACACATGGAGGACAAGTCACCACATGCATCCTAAGACGCCTCCACCAGCAACAATGCACACAAGCAATACACACCACCACCACCAAAATCGCGACCATCGTTTCGCCCCGAAACGATCGTTGATGTCGTTGTTGATTACGATGCATTACGATTTTGTCGTGGACCCTATCCTTCTGATGATGCTTCGGTTTGAAGGTTGACAATGGACAGATAAAACCAATTATATTTGTGAAGGAAAATAACTAATTTATAAATGCACGCTTCTCATGCGTGTAACGTTTTTAAAAAAATAAACATATTCGACGTAAAAACTTGCTAATCATTGATGTGTGAAAGTCGATTAATTATGTAATTATAACAAGATTTCTTATCCAAGCCACCGCGTTAACTCAGTTCCAACGTCAGATGGGTGTTTGATATAAGTTTAAACACAGATATATATTTTACACGTACAATTCCACTATCTTATTGATAATTGCAATTTATCACACGCTTTTCGGTGAAGGAAAACATCGTGAGGAGGCTTGCATATCTCTCGAGAGTTCTAAAGATATGTGTAACCTACCAATCCGCATTGGAGCAGCGTAGTAGGTCTTAGCTCCAATCCTTCTCTCCAAAAACGGAGAGAGGAGGCCTTAGCTCAGCAGTGGGCATAGTAACAGGCCGTTACTTTACTTTACTTACTTTACATATCTGAGTAAATTTCGCGAGGTTGTCTCACGATGTTGTCTTTACCGCAAAACGTATAAATTTTAAATATTATATCTATGTGGTTAGTCTTATATAGCCTACACTAGCCTATAAAATATATATTAGATATAACTTGTACATAGGGCTCCAAAACACTTCGTTGCTTGATACAATTTTTTCAGTAGTATGATTAATAAACGCAAACTCCATATTTAATAAAAATAATACTACCGATTTTGGTAATGACCTATTTAAATAAAAAAACTTATTAATGCTGATAAACTAACTGTTAATTACAATGTAATCATATTATTCACTGTATACCGGAAAATTAGTTTTGTTCTTCGTTTCAACGAATATTGATGACCTCGTATTGCATATTTCGTTTTAATTATATAAAAAAAATTAATCGCGTGTTTCAATCAGGGTCAGTAATATTAGTAAAATTTTGTTCATACCTATAAAAAACGAGGTAAGTAAAGACAACTGTGCTTAAATACTTATAAGTTTGATACACTAAAAAATCATGCGGAAACTTTCGGTAAGAGGCGACAATGTATAATTTCATAAACGAAACAAGAATTTTTCAACTTTTGAATTCCAATTCAAATTCAATATTCTTTATTCAAGTAATCTTGTAAACAAGATTAATTCAGAAAGTTTTTTCTACTGAGAAGAGCCAGCAAGAAACTCGACAGTTGTTTTATTCAAAAAATAAATTTTGTAACTAGTTACATTTAGTCATTACTATCTAGTACAGGTTCGAAAAGTATTGCTAGAAAATTAGAGCTATATCCACTCTTCCTCATCAGTAAGACTAGATTAGGCACCTTCGGAAATAGAAGAATTTAAAATCGATCAAAGATAAGATATAGTTAACTATAGATTGGGTTTCAAAAAAAATTATAGTAGCTGAAAATAAGTTATATCTACACAAGCATCTACATAACCTTCAATCACATATTAAAAACTTTTTTGATATTATTTACTTGAAACTACTATTATAATCATCGCGAGAGTTTTTTTTCGTTTGACGTTCGACCAAGTAAGTCTTCCTTAGTTTTTGTAATAAGTTAGTTCCACCGCTGTAGAACAGACATAACTTGAACATATTGTTACAGCTTTCAATACATTATATTTTTCTTGCCTTATAGAATATTTTCAGTATCATTTTATTTCGTAACTATTTCTTCAAAATTCAGTACTTCGTTGGTACCATAAGCTATCTTCGTCTTTTTCTACAGGGTGGTATCTTGCATCCCACCGTGTGGTATCCGGCTGAGTAGAATAGACCACCCTCATTTCTTACCGAGGTGTCGTAAAAGGCGACTAACGTAAGTTGACGTCAGGCAGGCGGCTGGTCGTAAAATACTTAGCCAAATCGTCTTACAACATGCTTAAAACATGTTATGCCGACCCCACTTAGAGTGGGATAAGGGCAGGCCAATGATGATGGTATCTTGCATCCACCGTTCTTCTGTATATGTTCTATTCTACTCTATTTCTATTCTTATCAATATGTTCTTCTTTTTACTTCTGTTACCCTTATGCTATCTATTTGCTATAAAAATATCAGTGTATGATTGGATGAACGCTAAAAAGGGCTTTAAGAAAATTTTCTCTTGATGCATGTCTAATGCCAGTAAATCTCAATTTGAGTCGTGAGAAGGTTTAACATCTATGTTGTTGACAGGTACAGCTGCTGCAACAGCAGGTGACATCACTGGCGGACACACAGAGTACGGCGGACGAGAGATACGCCCGCGCGAAAGCCGACAACGCGGTACTACAAGCGCGCGTACACATGCTCGACGAACAAATTAGAGAGGTATTAAAAGATTCTCTCAAGGTCAAACTATTTCTGGTCAGGCTGGTCTGGCATGTATTTGCAACACAATAACGTGTATATCGACAACAATGAGTCATCTATATCTCCTCCACGCGTAGTATTCCTCATTACTAAGGGTCGTGATCCCTACGATTAGGAAGCAGACTTTCACGTAACACTTCATTCCATCTGTTCCTGTCTTTGGCTATGTGGAGTGTGTCATGGATTTTGGTGTCCAGGGTGTCTATTTATATATATATATTTACTATAATATATAAAGCTGAAGAATTTGTTTGTTTGATTGTTTGAACGCGCTAATCTCAGGAACTTTTGGACCGATTTGATAGTCCATTTATCGAGGAAGGCTATAGACTATATAATATCACGCTAAGATGAATAGGAGAGGAGTAGAAATGAAAATATTGCGAAAACGGCAAAATTAAAAAAATTTTCTTGCGTGTGCTAAGTAAACGGTGAAAGTTATAAAAAAATAATGTATTGTAATACATGTTTTTTTATAAATTGTTGCTCTCTAAAAGTTCTGAATAAAAGTCCGCGACAGCATATGTCTAGCTTTAAATATTAACCCGCTGTAATCATAATTCATATCAGTATTACGGTTTACTCAAATACTAAGACTGCGAACGAAGTTGCGTTTAAAAGCTAGTTTAATATAAATAATGAAATATTTATATATGTATATATATCTATTAGGGTTGAAAAAAAAACGATTTTTATATTCTATTATTTTAGTATTAATTTTCTAATCATTAAAATCGATTTTGAAGAAATCAATTATATTAATTACCCTCTTTTTATTCTTCTTTTTTTAGTTCTCTTTTTTCTTTTAAGACGATATGCGTATAGGGGTGAAATCAATGTAGCCACTTTTCTTAGTCTTTAAAAAAACTTCTTTACTAAAAAAGTAATCTTTCCAAATAGTCAGAAAAAAAAACAATTATTAATAATCTTTTTCCACTCCAAGTTACATCCCTTGTATCTATACGCCGAATAGGAATATATAAAGCGAATATAAAAGATTTTTTATACGTCTGTCATTCTAAAACAATTACATGCGAAATCATAACTTACATAGCTCATTTTATGACAGAGGTAATGTTTATATATAATAAATAAACTCTGGAACTTATTGTCGTATGATCAATTTTTTTACTGCCCCGCTGACGCAGTGGGTAGTGACCCCACCTTCAGCTCCGCGGATCGCGGGTTCGATTCTCGCCGAGGGCCTACATTGTCTATAAACAATTCGTTGGTTCTTCGAGCTTGGGTGTATATTTGTATTTAAAATTATATGTAGTATATCTACCAGTTGTCCGTCACCCATAACATAAGTATTAAGTTACTTACTTTGGGGACGGACGACCGTGTGTGTAAGTGTTCGATATATATATTTATTTAATTATCATATGAGCAAAAACTCAATGGTAAGTAATATAAAGATGTTAAATATATTTCCTTATATCGAAAACATTATAACTAAACCGATTTATATCATCAACTAGTAAGTCGATTTCTTTGTCTATTACGCTTTTTTGGCTAAAATAAATAATGTAACTTATTTCCCGGTTTCAGATCGAGTGTAGGTGTGAGGAACGTATAGCGGAAGAACAGAAAAGATGCCGGGAGGCGATCGCGCGCGTCGAACGCGACCGGGACGCGCAGCTCGCCGCACTCACCGACCGACTGGCCGCCGCCGAGACCGAAGCATCCCACCTTAAACAGGAGGTAACATAACGTATACTACCCGGCAATAAATAATGCACATCAATGTTTAGAACACAGCCGGTCAGTTCGGCTTCGTAGAGCGCTGTCACTGTCTGGTTCGTCAGTCGATGCGACAGAGACTAGCTCTATTAGAGAGCTTATTACATCTTATTATTCTAGAGATTAGACTATAATAACAATAGTGAGTTTGGTTTATGTAATACTAGCGGCCCGCCCCTGCTTCGCACGGGTATAAAATATATAAGTATAGGCTGTCACTCAGTGAAAAAAAATGATTAAAATAGATCCAGTAGTTTTGATTTATTCATTACTGCCCGCGGCCCGCACGCGTTAAATTTGGAGTAAAACAATTCCCCTTTCCCTATGCCATGAAGATTTCCTGCTATCTTTGGAATATCTTAATTCATATAATACATTTTACATTTTTCTCTATGTATTTTATTTTTACAATTAATCCAAATTATAAGTGCTATAGGGCGAAGCGCGGCCTCCGATGCGCTATTTATAGGCACGCGCCGCATATTAAATCTGTAATATCTTCGAAAATATTCATTTAAATTACATGCTGTAAACGGCCATATTGATCTATATTAAATCAACAATGTATTTAAGGTACTTAATTGGATAAGGATTGATGCTGTATTGCTTAAAATTGCTTCGAAAAGAGGGCGTTATTTTTCGTGAAAAGTAAATGACAAAAAAATGCTATTGTGGGTTATCCATTTTTATTCATTACCCTCGCGGAGTTTTCTGTAGACCTTTTTAAGGTGTACAAATTTTTAATACATTATTTTGATAAATCTTGTAGTGTTCAGCCTGCGTTTGCAATGTAAGCGGAAAAAAATGTAATTATTTACGACATCACGTTAGAAACCTCAAAAATTACAGTATCTCTCTACTCCATATTGACTGTTATTGTACATATAAAACTTCCTCTTGAATCACTCTATCTATTAAAAAAACCGCATCAAAATCTGTTGCATAGTTTTAAAGATTGAAGCATACATAGGGAAATAGGGACATAGGAACAGACACAGAAAGCGACTTTGTTTTATACTATGTAGTGATTTGCATAGGTCGGTCGATTGCGAGGTGTGGCCGAGACGCTGCGCGCGAACGCCGATATCGGCACGCGCAGCGCTCGCGAAGCGCAAGAGGCCGCGGGCGAGCTCGCGGCGCAAATGAACGCAGCGCGGGACGCTGAGCGACGCGAGCGGGAAGCGGCGGAAACGGCCCGAGCGGAACTCGCCGCTGCGCAACTCGAGCTGCGGACCCTGAGAGCCGCACCGCCCCCACCACCAGACCCACGACTCGACGAACTAAGACAAGAGCTGACCTTGCTTCGTACGCAGAATAAGTGTAAGTAGAAACACAGTGGCGGTTAGACAGGTCAGCGGTCAAAAGACGACTAACAAAAATAAAATTGACTGGCCTGTTGGCGCAGTTGGCAGTGACCCTGTCTTCGGCTCCGCGGGTCGCGGGTTCGATTCCCGCCGAAAACCAACATTTTCTATTTAGAATTTGTTGGTTCTTCGAGTCTGGGTGTATATATGTATTTAAGTATGTATTTAAAACTATATATGTATATATTTACCAGTTGTCTCTCACCCATAACACAAGTATTAAGTTACTTACTTTGGGGATGGACGACCGTGTGTGTAAATGTCCCATATATAAAAAGTACTGAACATATATTTTCTATATACTTTATCGCGGATTATAGAAAAATAATTTCATTATTGCTTTTGTATTATAGTTGTAGTATTGCATTATAGATGTCCGCAAGTAACGCCTAATTCTATAAATTATTTGTAAGTCTTCTCACTACGGAGGGGCACTGCTTGTAATTGTTGGGTGTCGGTGGCGCTATTGGCGCTCTCGACAGAAACCCACCAATCTTTTATCACCGAGCGATACCATTAGGTTGGCGGCAGAATTTACTGCCAACCGCAGTAGTGCAAGTACTGAACATATATTTTCTTTATACTTTATCGTGGATTATAGAAAAATAATTTCAGTATTGCTTTTGTATTATAGATGTCCGCAAGTAACGCCTAATTCTATAAATTATTTGTAAGTAGAAACAGTTTAACTCTGAGCAGTGGCGTAATGTGCACCGCAGCCTTCTCACTGCGGAGGGGCGCTGCATGTACAGGGGTGCGACCCGGGGTGGTGAAAAATGGAAATGGGATGGAAAAATTAACAAAATTAGTAAAAAGCTATTACGATTTCACCATGTTATTTTTATATACGAATATTACTGCTTTCAATATAATGATCTATAAAGCTTCATATAGAAACGAGTAGGTTGGCAGGGAAGGGGAGATATAGAAGCAAAGAGTAAGGGCGCATTTCACCACGCTGCGTACCTATGCATTTAGAAATCTGTTTTTACCTTTACTGCTAACTGCATTGTTTAATAACCAAATAATCCTAGTAATAACGAAAAACCGTTCTAATCTGATTTTTTTTTACTTTAATAAAATCATAAGTGTTTTATATCAACAGCAACTGCAACTTATAAGCAGTCGCTTATTAATACGCAAACTTGTAAGACGTATCCAAATAAATTCAACTTCATCTGCGTTACTTTATTTTTGCTCCACATGAAAAGAAGTAAGATCAACCAAACAACTACTACGCCATACTGGTAAAAATAACACAAAAAAAAATTGTCTGGGGTTTTCGTATTCATAGATTTTTTCAGTACGTTAACTGTTCACTGTTGCTAATATTTTTAACACAAAAAAAGACCGTTTTATATAAATAACTTATTATAATAACTTTTAACTTTTTGGTCCTCATGGATCTTCTTTGTTACATTAACTTACGCAGAAACTTTCAGAATATTCAGGATGTTTTTAAAAGCTATTATTTTATTAGTACTTACTACTACTACTTTTAAAAGCTATTATTTAACTTGCCGTGTATGTATGTGAAGGTCGAATCTTGCAAGTTAGACTTGACGGTGTCCTTGTGAGCTGAAATTTTAGATATTGTTCCATTTTAGATATTGTTTCATTGACAATGCATGTTTATGATAAGCCATGACCTGCAGGCCTACCATGATCTTTTATTGCGACTCAATTGAAGACGTAAACGAAATTGTTTCGCTTTTTCATACCATGACGTCTTAAAGACGCACACTTTAAGTCATTGCCGAATGAGCGTTCGGAGTGCGTCCAAAAAACATGTGAGTAGAGACAGAGTTATCTATGGTTCATATAACGTTATCCTATTCAAACATTACGACTCCAATGCAATTCACACTTCATGGTACGAAAAGAAAGCGGTTCGCGACCGTCGTTTCCGTCTTCAATTGAGTCGCAATAAGAGTTCATGGTAGGCCTGCTGATATTGCCGCCAGTATTGGCTCCAAACGAGGAAACTCCTCAATGGTTAAAAGTAGGGACATTGAATACGAAGCTTTTTTAAAAGCATTTTTAATTTGACTTGTTAATTTTGAATCGTGGTAGTACTAAAATATACTGTCAACACTTTGGATTGCTTGTAACAGGTATATTTTCTTTAACAGCTCTCACAGAAGCGCAAGAAGAACTTCAAGCGCAAATATTAACTCGCGGTGTTGAAGAAGGACGCAGCTTGCTCGACGGAGTTAGTGGACCGCTCGTCGCCACTAACTCACTCGCGCACGAACTCTCGCAAATGAGCGATCACGAGGTAAATATTAATACGTTATTTCAAATCATAATTTGAATGGCATAAAGTAGATAAACGCTTAATATGTAGATGAATAAAATTTAGTCATTGCGTAAATGTTTCATTTTTTCATACAACAGAACAGTGTTGATAACTCAGTCAAAGGTGGAAATACGCTGACGTGGTTATTTTTTACAAAGCATGATACCCAATTGTTTTTCTTGGTGGTACTGATATCGTCTTCTTAATTAAACGTCAGATGTCATGAAAAGATCTGGGTCAACACTTACTTTAAATATAATCCACTAGTCTGCCTGAATATCTGCCTACCGACTGATCGATGTACCTACCCACCGATCCAATCTCCCTACACATAACTTCATCTACCAACCCAGCGATTCACGTACCTACCCACTGATCTAGCTAACTATCCACCGATCAAACTATCTTCCCACCGATCCATCCCACCTACACATTACTCCATCTATCTACCCAGCGATTCACGTACCTACCCACTGATCTATCTAACTATCCACTGATCAAACTATCTTCCCACCGATCCATCTCCCTACACATAACTCCATCTACCTACCCAGCGATTCACGTACCTACCCATTGATCTAGGTAACTATCCACCGATCAAACTATCTACCCACCGATCCATCTCCCTACACATTGCTCCATCTACCTACCCAGCGATTCACGTACCTACCCACTGATCTAGCTAACTATCCACCGATTAAACTATCTACCCACCAATCCATCTCCCTACACATAACTCCATCTACCTACCCAGCGATTCACGTACCTACCCACTGATCTAGCTAACTATCCACCGATCAAACTATCTACCCACCGATCCATCTCCCTACATATTGCTCCATCTACCTACCCAGCGATTCACGTACCTACCCACTGATCTATCTAACTATCCACCGATCAAACTATCTACCCACCGATCCATCTCCCTACACATAACTCCATCTATCTACCCAGCGATTCACGGACCTACCCACTGATCTAGCTAACTATCCACCGACCAAACTATGTACCCACCGATCCATCCCCCTACACATTGCTCCATCTACCTACCCAGCGATTCACGTACCTACCCACTGATCTAGCTAACTATCCACCGATCAAACTATCTACCCACCGATCCATCTCCCTACACATTACTCCATCTACCAACCCAGCGATTCACGTACCTACCCACTGATCTAGGTAACTATCGACCGATCAAACTATCTACCCATCGATCCACTTACCTACTGACAAATTCTCATGTATGCTGCACTTACCTACCGATCCACCTACCTTCACTTACCTACTCAGCTTAATCTACCGGCTGCATAGAAGTTAAAGTTTGGTTTATACAATAAATTTAATGTACCGATCAGATACGTGCCCAAATGCGCTTTACATTATGAATTTATTTAAAACACTGTTCCATAGAATTAAGATTGAGGGTACCATATTAAAAAATTAATTATATATGCAAAATACAGGGAGAATGTTTTTAACATAACGAACTAACCGTTCTTAATAATTCTCCTTATCATTTCATTTCACAGAGCTCCCTTATCGCATTGTCATTCTTTAATAACATAACAATGTTTTTGGGATTACCATCATATCTTACATTTATTTTGAAATAGCTTTTTCATGTAACAATTATAAACGATATAGAATCTTAATTAATTTGACATCGCTTCGCTTATCGGGCCTCGTGACTATGATTTGCGATGCCACAATATTTATATGTATGCATTTTTGCAGCTCGATGATAGCACACACACAGATCACAGCATAGAGTTGGAAAAGGTACGCCAATTACACTAATGTGTGTGCATGTACTGTACCTTGCCTAACTGCATGTATAGAACTTATATCAGTGTTTTCTACCTTTTTTTTGCCTTGTCCCACCATAGCGATATTAAACTAGTATGGTCATGTTCAGTGGTCCAGTGTTGACGAATGATAGAGGAGAATGGAAGACGTAGACATATTGTGCCTACCACACTTAGAGTGGGATAAGGGTAAGAGAATGATGATGTCCCATCATAGCCTTTCTTATGACCCCCTGATGAATTTAACATACATAACTTTTAATATTATGAAAGGTTAAATTAAAATTATGCCAAATAATTATTACAAAATTTGCTGTTTTAGTTAAATTTGGCACCGAAATCAAGCATTGCAATAATAAATGGCCCTGAGCGAAAGGGTTTAACTCTTGTCGAGTCCGTTGCCCCCCTCTTAATTATCAAATTGGCGCGTGTGGGACGTGGGTCCCATTTTAAAAACAAAATAAAAAACAACAAACACTGACTTACGTTATACTAGATGTAATATATATCTATTTAGATATAATGATAATATATAAAAGTGTCGTGTCACAACGTTAGTTACCAGACACTTCCGAAACGACTTGACCGATTTTTATCAAATTTTATATGCTTATAGTAGTAGTTCTGAGAATCGACTACTATCTATTTTTCATACCCCTAAATGATAACAGTTGTTCGACCTAAACATTTTTTTTTGTTTATAACGTACATAAAAATTCCCTAGAAATTATTTATATAGCAAAAAAAGTTTTCCTGGTCAGCTAGTAATTATATATAATTAAAATCAAAGGACATTTTAGTTAGTCTCGCCAAACTCCGAAAATGGCTGCACAGCTAGACAGATGAATTTCGCATTTATAATATAATTATCTTTACTGAAACTATAATCAATACAATCGCAATAAATTGATTATATTGATCCCTTCAAAAAATACGATAAAAATATTTATTTATAAATTATTATTTATAAAAAATCATCCTACCCTATAGATAAAGAATTATTCATAAAATTAATCTACAATATACATTTATTTAGACCTAGTAGTTGTGATTTTGTTTTAGTACCTTTTTCACTTTATTATTTTATTCCTGTCTCATGATTAAAACGCATGCAAATCACCTGCAATACACCAATTTTTTTCTCGCACCGCACACTTGATTATACGAGAGCTGGTTGTCGCCTCATCACTTTTTTATTCCCAGACCTTTACTACGGGTAATAACTTCGTATATATTTTTTATTAATATAATATTTAGAGTCCACATTATACTCGAACTAGCAGTACCCCGCGGTTTCACCCGCGTCCATACCGATCTCGTGGTAGTGGAAAGTCTACGACGTCGGACTATAGATTTATTTTGTACATTATTTAATCATAACAAATGGGTATTATTAGTATTCTTGGAATAAGAGCAAACTCACCAAACGCAGGCCCTGCTATAACGGTCGCTACAATGAATTTGTTATGGCATTATTTTCTTTCAATTTACATTCTTAAATTTGTAATATCTTTTGTTTGGGATGTCGGATTTTAATAATTAAAATAGTATTTTACAGGTATTTAAACAATTTTTAATAAAATATAATTTAATGGGATAAGGATTACTACAGAGATATGAATAAAATAGTTTGATTGTTGTCGGCACTTTTATTAACTTTTACAATGTAAAAAAGTATTTATATTGGCATAACTATAATAGTTAGACATATGGTATCGCGGACTGTGGATATTGATATGTTCTATGATACTGTAGAACATTTTTTTGTTCTATCATCAATAGTTTTCGCAGCGCACGCGATGTAAAATTCATACGACTAAATTTTTCACACCTTAACAATTTTATTAGGAATCCCTATTTAAAAAAAATGTAATATAGCCTATGTTGCTCAGTGAAGAAGCATCTTTGCAATGGTGAAAGAATTGTCGAAATCGTTCCAATACTTTTTGCGTGAAAACATTACAAACATACACACAAACATACAAATCTTTCCTCTTTATAATATTAGTATGGATTACATCATTCGCTTAAATACAAAAGTTTAAATTCAAAAAGTTTAAATAAAAAAAAACAACCAGCTCTCGTGAATGAAATAAAAAAGTTTAATTAATAATAGTAGTTAGTAGTAGTGGTATTTTAATATTATATAACTTCAAATCATAGGGACGTAACAACAAAAGTCCGATTTTTATTCGATAATGTTATTCGATTGATTGATAATATTGATAGAATCGACTAACAAGTAAACCGATGACATACGTAAATGTAAGGACCGTAAACTGTTTGCGACGAGACGTTGTACGAATTTAATATTGAGTAAAAAACAAAAAAACGTATTTTTGTTGATACGTCTGCGATATATTTCTAACCTAAACCAGTTCTTAATAAAGGTTATCGGTGAGAAATTCCTTCCTTAAAAAAAGAAAGAGCTTAAATGCATTTTGTTTTGTAAATTTAGTACATTGTTGCCCTTATGATGTAGAATAAAAAAAATACTTTTCGTAAACAACGCAATATATAATACGCGGCAATAAATAATGCACATCGAGGCTCAGAGAGAGAAATCGACTAGATTCTGCTTCATAGAACATTGTCTCTGTCGCACAGACTGACGAGCCCGTGTGTGACAGTGACAGCGCTCTACGAAACCGAATTGGCCGGCTGTTCCGTCCTAAGTTTTCGATGTGCATTATTTATTACCGGGTACTATAAATACTTTGCATAATTCCATAGCTCAAAAGTTTGCTAAACCGTGTTTTTTTAAAAAATATCATTACATTTGAACAACTTATCCTTTGCAGTTACAAAAAGCTTTAAAGGAGCAACAGGACGTGAATGTTCAACTTCGTGACTACATCGATGGTATACTTCTGGCGATCGTCGAAAACTACCCACAACTGCTCGAAGTTAAACATCAAAAACCGAATTTGAAGTCATAACATACATCGTGTAGAAAATGGTTTGATCGTTAAAAAAATTTTTTATAGCATTAATACATGTCAATACATCAATAAATTTATATCAACTAGTTAAGTAGTGGGGCGCACTACTTAACTAGTTGATATAAATTTGTGAGTGTTAATGTGTGAGTGTTAATGTTTATTTTGACATTTTGTCTCTGTAGAGCTATTAACTGTTGCGTGATTTAAGATCTGTTTGCAAACGTCGTGGTCGACTAGTCGCGTGTTAAATCTGGCAACACTATATGAAGTAGCGCTGGCTGATTATATAAAACAAAACGTCTGTCTTCTTGCTCATTCGGAGAAAATTAAACAAGTTGAACAACAAATCGATAACAACCATTCCTTAGCAAGTACCGTTTTCTTACCAACTGATGAATACAACTGACCAATACAATTGTATTTTTATGTTCTTCGTACATATTTTAAATTGAGTGGGTAGATACGAGAGTTGGGCGCATCATTTCAGCTTTAACAAGCTCTAACTGCTGGAAACTTAATTTAAATATTCCATTGAAATTATATTTTGGTACATTTTTTATTTCAAATCGGATATTAACACTGTGATAAAATTAGTAAAAATATATATTATAGGTCATCACGATTTTTTAAAATTTGTTTAACGTTAATGTTATATGACTAAATATCATAACGGTATCAAATGTTTTATATCAACATTTCTAATGTAAATGTAGCGTAAGCGATATATTAGAACTGTTGGAAATTTTAATTCTACTAATGTTTATGATATTTATAGCATTAAATATATTTTTGTATCGTTAATAATTAATTACGGCCTATCATTTTTTCTTTATTTAATTTCGTTAACGTTGCTACTTAATAACATTTTTTTTTAATTTATGGCATATCGTTAAAGAAGTGTTTCGGCTCTGATTTTTTATAAAAACTTATATGCTTAAATGAAATTCGAAATTCTTTATGCGCTTTACAATAAAGTAAGAAGAAAGCTCTCATAATGGGGAATGCAGCTTACAACACATGCCGGGTTGGCATTCCTTCGCCTATAGACTAAAAGGGACGCCAATCTAAAAACTCTAAGACTTAGCTTTAAAAAAAATAGTTTTTCTCAAGAACAATCAAGTCTTACAGAGGGCGTACTAACATTAGACATAAATCTACAATCTACAGATGTTAGTTGTTGCAAATGGAAAATATTAGGATATATTTAAGCTCATACAGCAAGCCTACCATGAACTCTTATTGCGACTCAATTGAAGCCGTTAACGAAATTGTTTTGCTTTTTCATACCATGACGTCTTAAAGACGCACATTCTAAGCCGTTGTCGAATGGGTTTTCGGAATTCGTTCCTAAGAACGTGAGAGTAAAAGAGACAGAGTTATCTTAGTTCATATAGCGTTATTCTTTTCAAACATTACGACCCCAATGCAATTCACATTTCATGGTACAAAATGAAAACGGTTTGCGGTCGACGTTTACGTCTTCAATTGAGTCGCAATAAGAGTATATGGTAGGCCTACTGGTCGTCCCACCATAGAGTTATTAATACTAGAGTAGGGAGGCCTGTAAGTGATAGTTACGCAATGAGAGGGAAGATGAAACTCGTATACTTCATCTTTGTCTAATCACACATAAAAAAGAGAGACAGTTATATCACCCTCATTTGTTTTCTCTTTATTGTCATATATTTTAGGCTGGCTTCCCTACTATCGGTATAAAAACTCTATGCATCCAATATATTTTTTTTTTACAAATACAAGGTTACTGGTATATGTGTACATTTAAAACAAAAACATTAGGACATGGCGAGAAAACAGTTTTTGAATTCATCTATTCATAATTCATTGAAAATACATAGCAGCAAAATTTAATATATATATACATTCACATCTCTATACTAAATTCTGTAAGTAATTATTACGATTGTTCCATATGTTCTATCACAGTTAAGTTCTAATAAATCATACTTCTACTAAGACTAATAATATAAAATGTAAATAATAGCGTGTATAACAGAGTATAGATCGTTCTTATTCGAAATTTTTTTTAGTCCAGTTGATATTTTAAAGTTAATATTGTAGTATAAAGTATATATAATAGCTTAGGTTTTTAGATCTTGAGATGTTGAGAACAAGGCCAGGCCGTCCATATACTACCTATTTTTTTAAGTTATACTTCGATTGGCATGTTATTAAATAAATATAAGAATGAATGGTATGAAACGCGCGTACATCAAAGCGGAGCAAGAGACTGGACAAACTATGGGCATGTATTTACCAATAAATCTCTCGTTTAAAGATATTCATTTAACAAAGCGAGATGGATATACGATCGATAACAGAAACCAAAATTCACAAAAAGATTTATTAATATAAGCACTTTATCCTATAACTATATCAATTTTGCTTTTCTACGTCCTTATTATAAAACTAGATACATCTGACTGAACTTGCTCAGTGTTAAAATAAAATACGCTCGAAAGAATTATAAAAATTAATTGCACAAGGTTCACAGCTTCAAAATAAAGTTGATAATCGAAATAGCAAAGAAATTTGTCTATGATTATAGTTTTTTTTAATATGAACTTTATTTTCTCTATTGAACATAGAGTTATTATACTTAGAATAGAGGGTCCTTCGCGTCTTGGAACAGGGGGTACTGTATGTTAGCATCACAACAAATATGAAAGGGAAGATGAAACTCGTATACCCATCTTTGTCTAATCATACATAAAAAAGGGACAGATAGGAGATAGTCTCATTTGCTTTCTCTATATTGTTATAGGGGACATTTTAGTCTGGCTTCCCTATTTTTATATAATAACTCTATGGTTTATAGAAACCATAGAGTTATTATATAAAAATACGGATCAGTCAAATGAGATGGGTAGATATAGATCTACCCATCTCATTTGACTGATCCGTTGGCGCATTGGGTAGTGACCCTGCCTTCAGCTCCGCGGGTCGCGGGTCCGATTCCCGCTGAGGGCCAACATTTTCTATAAACAATTTGTTGGTTCTTGGAGCCTGGGTGTATATTTGTATTTAAGTATGTATTTAAAATTATATATCATCGTCGATGTCCGTCACTCATAACACAAGTATTAAGTTACGTGGACGACCGTGTGTGTGTCTCATATATTATATTTATGTGTGTTATTGTGCATGCCAAAGAAGTGTAACTTGAATGGGAGTGTATTATTTTTAACTAAAGACTGGATATAGTTAAATTCGGTGCAAGGGAACCACCGTTCCAATGTGTATTAAAAATTTAATCAATATTATTATAATTTATAAATTTTATGATAAAGCCATTAAAAGTATGTACTTCTAAATGATGTTTAGTAGCATACCATAGTACCTATTATAAATAAATATATCTATATAAATATTTTTACATTGAGATATTGTTAAGAATAGTATAGTTAAGCGTTTGTGTACATTTTGATAACACGATTAATGTAAAAAATAATAATAATAATAAAAATGTTATAATCGTCGAAGTAAATTAAATGAAACAATTCTAATATAAGTTCAGTCTTTTATTTACGTTTGTCATCAAGAACACAATTTTTTACGTTAACGAAAATTTTTACCACTAAAATTATTTATTTAATATTACATCACTTCGTAACAAAATTAATGGCCAAAGTAACTTTAGAATTTTCAATATTAAACATTCTTTTGGAATTGTGAATGGCAGGTTACATATAAGCCAACGCTGTTTTTGTTCACATTAAAGCGCAGGATCAATTGTAAATATCAATTGGGCAACTAAGTTGTTTTTTATAAAAAAAAACATCAGTACCTGCCCGGAGCTTAAAACAAACCCTTGGCAAAGATCACGCGCTAGCACTATCGAGGCATCACGTCTGTTGAAAAGAAAGTTAACAGTAGAAGCTAAAAACGACATAAAAGCCAAATTTTCTAACGACCATATCCAGTGTTGTACAAGAATATAATGAAATATTTTAAAAACAAAGAAATGATCGTTTCCTTGGCACTTAAACTCAAAATCTTAAAAGTTTCATGAAACATAGGTTTTACTTAAAAAATATTATTAAATTTATATTATATAGAAAGCCATCAAGTCTTTCTATAATTCCTGGCGGTCTTCACTGACTTCTTCATCCCTCTTGGTTTGGTCTAAATGACTAATCACTTGCTGAACATCTAAGCGTAACATCATTAATTTTGGATCCGTATAATCCTGAAATATAAATTTTCTTTGAAGCCGAAGTATTTAAGACACTAAGACCGTCTTAAGTACAACAGGCGCCCAAGTGCATGCAGTTGACGCCCAAATCCCCACAACGAAATGGTTTGGTGCGAAAAGTGTCATTTTTTTCTATGGACACTTTTAAGCCCGACTTCTCTACCCAACTCTACGTGAATTTTACTCAATGACTTTCATTTACGTATTTTAAAATATTAAAGACTGTAGCATACGTATTTCGGGGAACCCCGCTTAGTACCTAGTTGTTTATTCGTTCCCGCCTCGTGGATGCGTCTTTGAATTTGAACCAGACTACGCCTCCGCGGACGAGGTGGTACATGTCTCAATCGTAATCGTTTCGGTTAAGTTTCGGCAAGTTGTTTAAGTTATTTAGTATCACTGTTATATAAGTTTGTAGTGTAATAGTTTTGTTCTTTAAGTCATTGATAGTATATGAAGTTCTGCCCAAACTAATTCTTTTATTTCGGGATACCGAACCCCCGTAATTTTGTCACCTACCGTCAAGTCATATTACCACCCTACGTAACACGCGCCTATCATGCTATAAGGCGTCGCAACGTGACAAGACCTAAGAAAATACCAGAGACATCATTCATCATGTTCAAAAGACTATAGTACCCGGCAATAAATAATGCACATCGAGGCTTAGAGAGAGAAATCGGCTAGATTCTTTATAGAGCATCGTCTCTGTCACACAGACTGACGAACCCGTGTGTGACAGTGACAGCGCTCTACGAAACCGAACTGCTCGGCTGCTTCGTTGTAAACATCGATGTGCATTATTCGATGCAGGCCGAGTACTATACGTACCTTTAAAGGCCCATTTTCTCTATAATTCGTTCCTATATTGATGTCTTGTTGAACTCTACCCATTAATTGCGCCATTTCTTGGTCAAGTACAGTTACTGGGGAACTCAAATTCCTGTATTCTCTAGATACAGGCATATTGTAAGTGGGCACGTATGTGTATTCCGCGTTATATTGTGCACTTCTACACAACGAGCACTGTTGGCGGCCCTCTATCTCCTTCCTTTCATTATGCAAACTCAACCTCTCCCGCGATAACGCAACTTTCTCTTTCGCAATCTGTTTTTCCCTCGCATTTAAGGACACGACATGTTCCTGCACCCTTCTAATTCTATCTTCGTATTTTCGTTGGAGGAATTCTGCTTCAGAGTACTTTTTGTCTGCTTGTGATTGTTTTTCCATTGCCGTTTTAGCTAACAAATCTAGATCTCTGCTTCTGAAAAATCAAGTGTTTTTGTATAAAGTAAAAGTAACGATCAGTTTCTATCCTACCGCTGGACTGGTTGGTAGATTACACATATCCCCTTAATTCTCGAGATATATCCAGGTTTCCTCGTGATGCTTTGCTTCGCCTAATAGCGTGTGAAGAAACGTCAATTAGGCACTTTTTCAGGCACAAGTTTTTATGGTAAAACTTGTTGATACCCGTCTTCGTTTTTAACGCGCGATACCCTAATAAGCATCACTATTTGGATATTAAAGCTATATGTATTGTCTCATAAAACCGTTAGGCTATAACAGATTACGTATGTGTTAACTTCAGATGCCCGTTGCGTTGATAACCTTTTTTAACTTAAATAATATTAACCGATAACGGTAGCAGTATTATTGGTGCAACTTTGTAATCTACAATTACTACCAAACATCGCTTTGCCCAGCTTTAATAATAATAATAATAATAATATAATTGGAAATGACTATAAGCTAGCTAAATAGCAAAGTCACCGGGCGAGACAGGCGAGCGCAGAAGCATCGTTGCGAAATGTAGTGAGAATGTTTGCAATCGTTATTTGATCGTTAGGGTTATGACCCTACCTTAGGACGCGAGGATTTTGAGCCTATATATTTTCGGTGGGTATAATGATGCATAATAACCGTAAACTTGGAGTTTACGATTCAATAATATTATATGCGTTCAAAAGAACTCCCTTCAAATCTTATAGGTATGAGTAACTTCCTGCGATATTTTAGTGTACGGGAGTTTTTCAAAAAAATGAATGGTATTTCAATAATAAAGAATACTAAATAGATGTTTGCTAATTAGTTGATTGATAATGTTTATATATGTAATAAACTCAGGCTCCTAATCCAAAATTGATTTCTATAAATACTTACTTGGACATAATTCTCTGTTCCTCTAAATGCAATCCTTGTTTTTCAGTATTAATCTTGGTCCGTTCTTCCATCATCTCTTCTAATTGCGCTTGCAGTTCAGCCTTTGTTTTCTTAGACGAAAATAAAAAAAATATAGTATTCGGCAAGTGCGAAACCAATAAAAAGTAAATGAATCATGTACCCTAAGTTAACGCTATAAAGAACTTTAAGTTCAAATTATTTATTATTTTGTATTTATTGGCAACGGCGTAGCCAGAACTCTATACGGGGGGGGGGGGGGGGAGTAGGATTTTGCGTAATCATGGTATTTGAAATATGAGGAGCTCACATTTGTAATGAAGGTGAGGTACATTATAAGTCTCATGCAAGCCTTTTATAGTGTCAATATGTTGCGAGTTGTCAATGTCCTTGTGTTATTGACTGGCCCGTTGGCACTGTGGGTAGTGACCCTGCCTTCAGCTCCGCGTGTCGCGGATTCGATTCCCGCCGAGGGCCAACATTTTCTATAAACAAATTGTTGGTTCTTCGAGCCTGGGTGTGTATTTGTATTTAAGTATGTATTTAATAATAATAATAATAATAATTTATTTAAATTAAAAGACATTACATCCATTGTGTTAGTAGAGATTAAAAAATAAAATATATGAACTTATGGGCTATGTTAGTATTATAATTAAAATTAAAATTAAATTATGGCATAACGACCATTTGTGAAGCACTGGGAATGCATATGCATACGAATCCAGTGCTTCATAAATGGGTTATCCAATTTTCCATAAAGTGTTTTCAGAATACCGTTGGAGCTACTACGTAATCTGTTCATCATTGATGCTGCTCTTTTCCTTAAGATTGCATAGAAATCGTCTGTTCGAGCTTCAGCAAACATCAATGACGCACTACAGAAACTCGGCAACCCCAACAGCATTCTGAACCCATTATTATATAGGGTACGCAGTTCATTGTAGGCCTTCAGCGTATATGTAACCCACAGGCTGCACGTGTAAAATGTTTGGCAATATGCCTTGAATAATATGAGCTTTACGTCTCTATTACAACGCGCAAACCTACGGGCTAACATATTGCATCGAACCGCCAACGCCCTACGCTCCCTTTCAATGTCCTTAACATCAGAGAGGTCGTCTGTAACGATATGACCGAGATATTTAAAATAATTTACTCTATTTAACGTTACACCATTTAGATATACTGGGGGGATGTCCCCTAGAACACTTCCTCTACTTTTAAAAACTAGTAGCTCGCTTTTTTTTACATTATATACGAGACCATGTGACGCAGCATATGACTCACATATTTTAAGCAACCTCCTGAGTGCGTTGATTGATGGACTCAGCAGAACCATGTCGTCAGCATAACTTAAGTTATTGATTATTGTTCCATCAATGGAACATCCAACCTTAGTTCTGAGGAGTTCAACAATCAGCTGATTAATATATAAGTTAAACAGGGCTGGAGATGTCATACCGCCCTGCCTCACTCCACATTCTAGGTGGTATGTATCTGAGTAAGAACCAGCCCATTTGACCCTGTTTGTTTGTGAGCTGTACCAAAATCTGAGCATATTTATCAAATCTGAAGGTACATTCAGTTCCTCTAACTTGGCCCACAGCTTCTCATAACAAACAAGGTCAAATGCTTTGGAGAGGTCCAGAAAAACAGCATACACAGGAGTTTTTCTATCAGTATAGTATTTCACGGTCTGCTTAAACTTATATATGTAGTATATCTAACAGTTGTCCGTCACCTATAACACAAGTATTAAGTTACTTTGGGGACGGACGACCGTGTGTGTAAATGTCCCATATATTTATTTATTAATTATTTTAAAATTTTCAGTCTAAGGGGGGCAGCTGCCCCCCATTGCCCGTGCCATGCTACGTTCATGGTTATTGGTTATATTGTTTATAATCAACCACCGTGCGATATGCGCTGAGACTATATTAGGTCCTTACATATGAAATTGGCGTTTTCTATAGGAGGAACATAAAGTCGTTTTTTTTTAAATGAAATATATTTAATTAATCAAAGTATGTACCATTGCTATGTATGCACTTTTGCCATCTCATAGGTAGTTCATTGATCCCCTTACTAAAAAAACCGTTCGGGCGGGAATCAATAAAATCTTTGAAGGCGGTTTGGACTGACAGAGTTGAATTTTTTTCCTTGCAAGTAGTTATCCAAATTGCGAAAAAAATGGTAATCTGTTGGAGCAAGGTCCGGAGAGTACGGTGGATGTCTAAGACATTCTAATTGAAGCTCCTCTGGTTTGGTAGCCGTCTGTTGTGCAGTATGTGGTCTAGCGTTGTCCTGAAGCAGCAGTGGCCTAGAGCGATTGACCAGCCTCGGTTGTTTAGCAGCTAGCTTTTCCATCATGGTTTGCAGTTGCTGACAATAGATATCTGCCGTAATCGTCTGGCCAGATTTAAGAAAGCTGTAGTGAACGACACCGGCACTAGTCCACCAAACACTTACAAGCAACTTTTTTTTAGTCAATTTTCGCTTAGGGCAGGATTTGGCTGGTTCGCCAGGGTTCAGCCATTGCGATGAGCACTTCCGATTATCGTAGAAGATCCACTTTTCATTACAGGTAATGATTCGATTTAAAATTCCTTCATTATTGTGCCGGTTGAGTAACGTAACGCAGCATTCGACGCGCGTTTGTCGGTTTGCTTCACTCAATTCATCAGGTACCCACCTTTCAAGCTTTTTCACCTTCCCAATTTGCTTCAAGTGGATTAGAATAGTTTTATCACTAACACCGGAGCCTGCAGCTAACTCGGACGTGGTTTGCGATGGATCCGCTTCCACAATAGCCTTCAATTCTTCATTATAAACTTTGGTCTCCGGCTGTCCACGACGCTTGTTCTGCTGGTCGAAATTTCCAGAACGAAAACGTTGGAACCAAAAACGCACTGTGTTTTCTTTTGCGACACCGTCACCATACACATCATTAATCCTTCGAGCCGTTTCTGCAGCACTGGTGCCACGGTGGAACTCATACTTGTAAATAACGCGATATTTCATGTTTTCCATTTTGTAAACAGAGTGACACAAAGAATAAAACAAAAGAAGAAAAAACAAATGAATTAGGGGGTTTGAAACACAAATGCATGAGTAAATAGCTGTATGAATTTGAATTTGGAATTCCTAACCATAAAGGTAATATTTGTGATCAAAGTGGCCAGTACGACAAAACGCCAATTTCATATGTAAGGACCTAATACTTTTTGCTTATGGTAAAATCTTTAAAAAAATCCTTAAAAATCTTATATTCGATTTATGCGTGATTTCATTTACCTAACAATTAACTTTTAGCCCTTAGATTAATCTCTACATTATTTCTACATTAATCTCTCTAGGCATTGAATCTGCCAATGTAAAACGTGTCATTTTCTGGGTTAAGTTTTTTTTATTTAGATTAGGTACTGTAGTACCTACAAAGGCCCGATTTCCGATTTCAAGTGCTTGCATTAACATTCCTCCGACAGCTCTTTCAAAATTATTACTATTGATACCTCAATTTCCAACTTTAAGTTCTGGATTGAAGCCTTTTCCTTAGCAACTAAAGCACTGTCTTTAATAGCTTTCGCTCGTTCTTCTTCTATCTTTGCGTTATTTTCTTGGTATGCTTTTTGTATATCCTCTTTTAACATCTGAAAATGTATATTATTAATAAAATTGCCCTATATATATTTCTTAGCATTTCTTTTTAATATTCTAATTTCTTAAAAATTAAAAATATGATTTCTGGTTTTACTTTTATTTCTTCGTCTTGTTTCTTCAATACATTTTTAGCGAATTCCGTTTGTTTGCTGAACGTTGCTTTTTCAAACTCAAATTCCATTTTCTTTTGCCGCAATATAGCAGACTCTTCTTCTATCATCTGCAAAAAACGATTTTGTCGCTTTATGTAAGTATAGTTTAGAAAAACACAACATCCTTTCTATAGACACAATTAATCATAAAAGATCATTATCAGTAAAATTTTTCATATCCAACAGTTAAAATATTACCGAAGTCATTTGTTTAAGTCGCGCCTCTAACATGTTAACCAAATCTTTGCTTTCGGATTTTTCTTTTTCAAAATTTTTTCGATCTATTCCCAGTTGTTCAATCATGTCTGAAATAGGTATAAAAATAAATACATCATAAAATTTATTGGAAAAAACAAAAACTTTGTGAAACATTGTGAATTTTATTCACTAATGCTGGTACATCCAAGTTCTTGACAGTATTATTTACCTGTAATCTGGGATTCTCTTATGTGCAAACTCCTTTCTGAATCTCTTTGGGTGTTTTGAGATAGCAAGTCGACTTTTTCATATAATTGTATACATTTATCATTCCCCATTTTTACATTTACCATTAGCTCTTGGAGATCTGTTGAAAAGCCAGCTGAGTCTTTTATGAGGAGTTGTTCCTGTTGTACTGCATTTCTAAAATAGGCCTTAAATAAATTAACATGATTGGTACTATACACGGGAAACTTTGCGAAAGCAGACTAATGTAACGAATATTAAAAAATTAAAATTTTATACTTGATATTTTCCATCAAAGTCGCATGATGCTCCTGTAGTACTTTAATATTTTCTAAATGTTGTTGACGTAACAACTCATGCTCCGCCTTATGTCGTTCTGTCAAAGAAGTTAAATTCTCTTCATACATTCTCTTGTATAACTCGTGGTGTTCCTCCAACCAACTTATTTTTTCAGCGTAGAATTTAACAACCTTCTCGCTTTCGTCTTTCATTCTTTCCTCTGTTTGACTAAAAGAAACCTCTAAAAAGGCTAATTGCCGCCTGTGAAATTTAATTATTCAAGTTGTAATTTTAACTACTACTGGTTTCTATTGTAAAATTTGGAACAGATTTTCCCAAGGGCGTAGTTAGAGGCAGTTAGAGGCTGCTCCCCCCCCCTTGTGTTAAACACACAGGGGGGGGGAGCAGAAAATAATAATTTGATATTGAAAATAATATATTGTTTTAATCAGGAGTTTTTACGTATGAGTATGTCTTATTAGTAGTTGAAGAAAGGTAAAAAAAAACAGAAATATCTTTATTATTTTTGATACTGATAAATTTTGAAATTTGAATTGATGAGGTACATAATAGGTCTTATGCAAGCCTTATAAAGTGTCACTTGTTGCTAGTTGTCCCAGTTGTTTCCCAGTGTTACAATTTTCAGTGCAAGGGGGGGCTGCTTCCCCCCCCCCACTTTGCCCGTACCTCGCTACGCCCATGGATTTTCCTTTTTAAAGCAATTTAGACTAACCTGTAGGAAGTCTCCATTAAATCAACTTCTTTATCGTGGTTTTCTTGCAACGATTGCACAAGTTGTAATAACTGTTTTCTTTCTTTAGAAAATGGGCTATCATGTTGTTTTTCAGAATCTTCATATTCGTGAACCGCACCAGTAGTTTCATCATAGTCAGTGTTAATTTCACCTAATAAAGCCTTTTTGAAAATAAATTGAAAGATGAATTTACCGTGGCTATTAAACGTAACATAACAGAAAATAGTAATATACTTTTTATAACGTTCGTTCTTTACAAAGTAGATCATTGTTAAAATACCCCCAATTATGTAAAAGTAAATAAAGTAAATTAAACAAAACTTCTCCTGTCTCGACGAAAAACCGGTATTTTTTTTCCTATATGATAGCCTGTTATTGTATAAGCTTCAATTGTAACAAATTTCATCGATATTTTTGAAGCGAGACAGACAGACGATTTCTTATTTATAATATTAGTATAAACAAATAAAATAAAGAAAGTTTCGACATGATTGTCCTTCTATTCGCGATAAACTCAAATAATGATAAAAATAGTTGCAGTTTACATACTATATAATCATCATCCTCCTGCCCTTATCCCACTCTAAGTGGGGTCGGCACAACATGTTACAAACATGTTGTCACATGATTTGGCTACATATTTTACGACCGGCCGCCTGCCTGAAGACTTAACTTACATATTTTACGATTTCTCGAAAGAGGGTGGTCTATTCTACTCAACCGGATTTACATACTATATAATATACTGTATTAAATATTTAGGATAGAAAAATTCTCGTTGTTACTTCGGGAATAGGAAAAAAATAATATATACTACATTGTATAATTGAGGATAATTTAACACTGCAGTCAATGCGAACGAAATCCCACTCGTAAGCCTATTTAAAAGATGTAAAAAATATGAGCTTAATACTTTTATCCTTTGTGTAATTCGTTCTTGATGAGCAGCAATAATATTTTGCATTTGTTGCCTATGCTCAGCTTGTCTACGCAGCATCGAATCAATCTGCTCATGTTGTGCTACCGCTGCTTCACGTTGGACTCTTTGACTTTCTTTCTGACGCACTGTTACATATAAACATAGTCCATCATATAATCAAATGTTTAGATACCTCTGCTATTCTAAATAATTTATAGAATTAGGCGTTACTTTGCGGAGATCCATAATACAAAAGTAATAATAAAATAATTTTATTATTACCTCTGCTATTCTCTTAAGGATGAACATATATCAACTAAATTTTTACGTAACGTTAAATACTATCAACAAATACCTGTCATTAAAGCATTACGTTCTGTAATCGTCCAGTTTGGTTTATTTAAAAACAAGGCAAGTTACAAAAGGTTTTTAAAAAGCCCTAAACAAAATTTAATGTCCCTGCTGTTGAGGAATTCCCTCGTCTAGAGCCAATCCTGGCAGCAGCATCAGGTCATGCTTATTATAAACATGCATTGTCATTGGAACTGGACTAGTAAGTCAAATTTCAGCTCAATCGAACCCCGGGAAGAAAGTCAAATTAAACTTGCAAGATTCACATACTTATACGAAAAGTTAAATATATTTTTTTTTTAAAGTTAGTCACTTTATTTTTAAACTATTAGTAAAAATTTATTATTAAACTATTATTTACACTGCTGGTAGTTGGATTATTACGCGAAACTCTACTGCAGGGTTACACAAGCCAGAATATTTGTTTACCAGTCTATTTATAAATTAAACCGGCTGGCGGGACCCGCGTCCGTAGCTGGACAGTTATTCGACTAGATCACAAGAAATCAAGAAAGAAAGAAGAATGTAGGGATTTCATAGGCCTATATTTCTGATCGGCTAATTGCGATTGACGTCAGTTGCAAAATGGAGCTTGAATGGTGAAATAGATTGTTCTTGAGAGTACAAAGTTGTGAGCTCAAAAAAAACGTAATTTTTTGAATAAGTATTCAGCTTAAGAAGACAAAACCACGAATTCACAGCTTGCTTGTTCATTTTAAGTTTTTTTATTATTCATATTATTTTATTTGACGAGCATAATGATTGTGATAGCGTCAGCGCAATCAAAATTTTCTTCAGAAAAAATCGCGATCGATTTCGCCCATCCGTCGTTCTTATAATTGATCTTTTTTCCTATACTACAAAGTCTAGACAATTCCAGAGACCTTTTTAAAGGAATAATTTGAATAGAAATAGCAAACAGAAATAACCAAATTTAAATCAACGACTTACACTGCATAGATGCTAATTTTTCATCTTGAGCTTTTAACTGTAAAGCTATCATCAATTGCGATTCTTGTTGTTGCAAATAAAGAGCAGCTCCTTCCATAGTTAAGTCTTGGTGGGTGTTGTCTAAAATGGATGTTAATTTTACTGCTTGTTCATCTCTAATATTGTTAGCAGTATCTGTATTTATTTTACTAAGTTTGGTTACTTCTTTTGGAGTATCAAGTTCAGGTTTTAATTTGTCTTCAGTATGCTGCTCAGTTTTAGCTTCAGCTACCAAGTTTTGTTCAGTTTTACTCTTTTTCCCTTTATTCCCACCACCAAGCCACGTTGGTATATCATCAGTATTTTCTTCTACGATTATATCCTCTTTGTCTTGGAAAATTCCGAGCCAATCTTCATTTGACTTAGCTTTCTTTGGCTTAGATGTATCCTTAGGGTTTTCAACTATAACGGGTTTCTGCGTTGCAAATTTACTAGAGTTAGTTTGTTTAGGTTCTGTATTACCAAGAATAGAATCTAAATCAAATTCTTGTTTTCGCGAAACAGATGCTGGTCGCGTAGAATGACTAGATCCACCTGTTTTCATTGACGAACCTCCCAAAATATCATCTAACAAAGATTGCGAACTTCTACCTTTTTCAGGTGGTTTCGCTGAATCATTCTTTGTTGCTGTAGTAAAATCACTTGAAATAATAGGCTTGTCACTACTTCCGCTGAATTTAGATTTCATCGGAGATTTTGCGGCATCAATTTTTTCGATCTCAGGTTTCGTTCTTATTTCACTTTGCTTAAACTGCATTGAATCTCTCGGAAGTGAACTTTTAATAGATGCCGGAATTATTTTTTGTGCGCTATTCCACTGTAGTTTCACATCCTGAATTGAATTATCATCATCAGCTTTAACATTGTCAGTATGTGAGTCTGGTCCTCCTATATCAAACAAAGTATTTTTCTTTTGTGCTATAGGGGTTTCTTTCGGCTTTGGTGTTTTTTTCTTTCCTAATACATCATCCTCAAAGAAACTATCATCACTACCATCACTTAAAATACCTGCTAAAGGATCTTCGATATCAAAACTCATTATAATATGAACAGAGGCACAATCAAAAACTTCGACTCTTATAGAACTCTTTTTGAAAGTGTTACATTAATTCTAATCAAATTCTAATAATCCCATTGCTTTGTTGACCTGTCTAAGAATTGGTCGCTATAGCGACGTAAAATAAGAACAGATAATCTATATAGCAGGTACTCAAAATAACATTGGAGATATATCACCCATTACTTAACCTTGGAAAGTCCTATTTCAATCATGTTTGAATATTGATTATATATTAATAATTAAAATGTTCTTTACAAAATGTACATTATGTTCTCTAGTAATTATTTAAAATATTGAATGTGATCGTGTGACGGATGATTTAACGGAATCCAAGTAATGGATCAAATTAAATTAACTTCTCTATCATCTTTAAATCTGCTTCTTCATCTCCTATATCATGTTTAAAATTAAGATACATTTGTTTTTTTTATATTTTCAATAGACACATACCACGTTTTTTAATTCCCAGCCGAGCCAAACTTCTTTTCTAGAATTAATGAATTGTTTAAAACGCATGAGTCGTATAGCAATTGTAAGAAAAGTATTAAAAAACACCAATCTGCTGACTACATTCAGAACAAATATATAATTTATCATGTAATTCGTTGTGGCAAAAACCCTTTCATAAATAATTTAAAAAATTCTTTAAATTTAATCGATTTAAATTATGCCATAGAGCAAATTCTTTTCTTCTTGTAAAATTTTGTTAGTATTTAATATATTTATCCGTTACTTCTTCCTTGTTTAAATAAAAAAAGTATTTTGAATATTAATTATTTAAAAAATTAGAACAAATTGTATCTCATAAAATACGTAAACTACTCATTCCTAAACGAAATCCAGAATGACGATTGATAAAAAAATTTGTTGCTTCACGTCAGCCAGTCGGCTATATTTTTAATTATTTTTTCAAAACATTGCTGCAAAAGTACTAATTTTCTGTTTATAAAACAAATACCAATTTTTTTTTTACATTTGAACATGGAGTATATCGGTAAGGTTTAATACAGAGTAACTGCTAGATCATTGAATGGTTTTGACAATTTAATTTCTGCCTGAAGAGTCCTTTTGTTCTAGAATTTGCAAACTCACGCCTTACTTTACAGCTTCTGAAAAGGGGGACACAGCAGAAAATCAAGGCCCAAGTTCTTTAGTAGCGAATGGTAGCTCTAAACCTGACACAGAAGCCAAGCCTAGTATTGATAATGGGAAATCGCTCATCGAAGCTCCTACAGAGAGCACTTCGTGCGCTTCAGAGCCAACAGAAGACACGGAACTTTGCGAGATTCCAGAACAAGTCGAATTTACTGTAGTTTTTAACAAAAATAAACATGACATCACATTTGCATATGATGCAACAGTTTTAGAACTAAAAGCTCACTTAGAGAGAATATGCGGCGTACCACAGTCTGCCCAAAAACTCATAATAAAAGGTATGGCACGCGATAACGTGACGTTGAGAAATTCCGGTATAGTTAAGGGAGGAAAAGTCATGCTTGTTGGATCAAAGATGGTTGACATTTTGGCTGTGAAGAGTGCACCAAAGGTATGTTTTGTGATTTTTATAAATTGCCATGATTTAGTTAAGTTATACATATACTGTGATCAAAAATTCTTTAAATAAAAGATATGTATATATAATCAGTGTTTTAATTGATATATATCTTATAGGATTTACTAGAGGAAAAAAATAGTAGTCAGACAAGTAAGGAACCACTATGTATGCAAAAGATTCACAGAAAAGTTCTTGATAAGGGTATTCCTCCAGATGTAATGCCTGGAATTAAAGGAGTTAAGGTAGGTTGTTTTTTTATTTTATTCAGTGTGTTTAAGTTAAATTAAAACACACTATAGTTAATCAAATTACTACTTTTTTATCATAATGTTAACTTCTAGTCCTAATTTTTTAATTATTATTGTAGCACACTTACTCATTTTTCATACTCCTATGTATGGCTAGTTTTAAATTGATTATTAATAAGGTATCTTTTCCGATATGAAATACATTTAAAAATTTTTTAATTTTATTTTATATAAAATTTGATAGGACTTGCAAGTTCTATGGTCATTATCAATTATCATCAATTTTCAGGAACCTCTCCCTCCAGTGCCATTAAGTGGAATGCTTAATAAACATGGTGGGAAAGTAAGACTTACTTTTAAGCCCGAACAGGACCAGTTGTGGCTCGGAACAAAGGAACGCACAGAGAAACTTGCAATGACATCCATCAAAAGTATATACTATCACATAAATTAAGAAATTAATTGAATTATCATATATGTATACATCTGTTTATTTTTTCTTTTTAGGTATCACATCAGAACCTATTAAAGAGCATGAAGAATATCATATCATGGTAAGTATAAGACAGTTTGCTTTTATTTTATGTCACTAAAACCTCTTAAGTATCCAATATCAACAATTTATTCCTCGTTCAGGAATTCAGTGAATAGAATTATTCAAATTAGTGGTTTCAGCAACCTCACTCACATTGACATAAATATTAAAATACCCTCCCTGAGTTATGTACTAATTTATTTTTCCTGTGTCTGAAAGAAAACAGTTCTTTTATGCTATATTTTAACTGGGTATATGAGCTTAAAAGTAAAGTGAACTAACATGCTGTTACTACTCACTGCTGGGCATAGGCCTCCTTTTCCGGTTTTTGGAAAAGGAGGTTTAGGGAAGGGTTGGACCTAGGACCTACCACACTGCTCCAATGTGGATTGGTAGGTTACACATATCTCCAGAATTCTCTAGAGATATGCAGGTATCAAAGGCCTTTGTCTGTAGACAAACAGACATAATTGTTGGAAAATAACATTCTTATTTTAAATTGAAGTCTCTAACAAATGTCTGAATAAATAAATAAATGCAGGTATCATCATGATGTTTTCCTTCACCGAAAAGCAAGTGATAAACTGTGATTATCATTTAGACACATAACTTTCAATGGAAATACTCATTGTTGCCCGATTTTCGACCTGTGACCTCTTAGAGGAGTCCCATGGTCTCACCACTAAGCTATCACAGCTTTATATATGAGCTTAAATGGTACCAATTTTCGTTTACATAGCTCCAGCAGATTAACAGTGAAACTGTAACAGACAGACAGACTTTCATATTTATAATATAAGTCTGTGTTATAAGATAATAATTGATTATATTTTTCTTTGTGCAATTTATTGTTTTTTATTTAAATTTTATTCTTTTTTATTTTATTCTCATTTCAGGGACTGCAACTTGGACCCACAGAAGCATCCAGATATTGGGTGTATTGGGTGCCAGCTCAGTATATTGAGGCCATAAAAGATGCAGTGCTTGGGGTGTGGCAATTCTTTTAATAATTTGTCAAATTATCTGCTGCATATAACATCTGTGAGCTACTTGGGTAGTTGCAATATATATATAAAATTATAAGTCAGTGTCTTGCCCTAGCACACACATATAATCCAAGTTTTATATATTTAGGAGTACATATTAAATATTGACATATACAATTTTAATAATATAACGTACAATACAAATAGTGCTAGGGTTATATTTTCCAAATACTATTGAAATTGTATTAAGTTTCATATTGATTCCAATAAAAGAAAAATAGTTAATGTATACATAAAAATAATCAAAAACAGTTTTGTTAGCATGAAACTTTGTAATATCACAACTCAGAAGAAATTTTTTAATACAATTTTATAATTGTTAAACATTGATTATAATTTGTGTTCATTTTTTTTATGTTATGCTATGTCAATTAAAACTTGTCCATTGAAAATAAATAATCTGGCAACTAGCTGGGCATTTTTGAGGATTTTTTATTTTGCTATTGTAAAGTTGCACTTTATATGTTTGGGGTTATGAGCTGTACAATATTGCTGCTATAAGAAAGGTTATGTGACTGCAGTGTCAAGCATTCAAAATACATGAGCTTATTGTCCTTTGTGTTTCGAAACCTGATCTCTATTTAAACTTTATAAAATTCACTCAATGTGAAGGATTAGCAGGAATATTGCAACATCAAATTAATTTTATCTTTATTTTAATTTCTTGTGCCACTAAAATTTTAAAATATGTTCACTTTATTCCAACTAATCCTTCATGAGAAATTTGATCATAGAATTAGATTAAAAAAAACATTTTAAAGTAGTTTTGTTTTATTTCACTCTAATAAAATTACAAAATTTTAATTATAATTTAAATAAATATATTCATTAAATAGTCATAGAAATAAATTATTACTTAAAGCTATTGTTAGTGTAAATAGTAACACTGAAATAAAATGGCACTTAAATATAAAGATCTAAAAATTTTTGGCAATCCGATATGTGTAAAAAATACTGATTTGTAGATTAAAAATTCCAAAGAGGAATATCAACCGTATTCTGATTGTACAGTCAGAGAAAATTGCCCTTTTGGAATGCTAGTAGCATGATACCAAAGTCTTGTGTCCAATAATACTGAAAAAAAATTTAGAATGATTATTAAGAGATATATAACATATAAATGCATAAGTAAAAAACATATTTATTTATTTAAAAAAATTAGAGGAATGAAGCTAAATTTACCTACCTACATCACCTGGCTCCACATAATACTGGAAGCTCTGGCAAATATGTTCACATTCTGGCACCGGCACTATAGACCAAGTTTTGTTCCCTTTTACCTGTCCTTGCCACATCAGTCGTGGAATATAGTCTAACTGAAATTAATACAAATTGGTTAGATTAAGAAGCTAAGATTGTTTGAAATATACTGAATAGAAACCTGAACCTAGATTTTTTTTTGCATTAGAAAAGATCTGATCACCAATTTGAAAATAAAATTGGGCCAAAAACCCATATATATAATTGTGTGGTATGTTAATCCTGATAAAATATATATATATATAAAAGTGGATACACTTTTATTTAGATATTTGAGTTGAGCATGAAATATTTTTGATATAACTATTCTTTTAATAATCATCATCAGTATAAAATACTATTGCTGATTAATATATTGAACATCAATCACACACATACATTGTCACTAAACTTTATTAACTAATGAATTTATTATTTTTATTGCATGTTTGGGATAATTATTGAATTAATATTAATATACAAAAATCAAAAAATATTTACATGCATCACAGCTCCTATTTCATATCCAAAGAACAGATTCTCAGTTGCAGGAAACTCTGCATCCTCAGGAAGAAACTCAGGAACTGAATAATATTTCCTGATCTTGGATAAAATATCTCGATGACAGTTACCCCTGTAATGCAAGACTATAGAAATTGTAGAGTAAAAAGATAATACATAAAGTAATTTTGTTGTCACATATTTCTCCTATTTAAAATATTTATCCCACATGAAACTTGCTACTAGCAAGAAGACTTTGGTCATAATCTAGGAGTTAGTTAGGAGCAGTTAAATCATATAGATTTAAAATAAAATACTAACAATTCATGGAACTACTAATAAGACATTCAGATCCAATAAATTTTACTCACCAACCAACATACCAAGGGTTTTGACCTGGTTCATTGCGGACCCTAGCAGGAGGCATATCAAAAACTTCTTTCAGAGTAAAGAGATCTGTTTTGAAGTTTAGGAACTGACAGCCTTCTTCAAGGCTCTCATAACTGCCTGCAGTTCTTTCATACAACTTTTTGAACATATAAAAATTAAATTTCTTAACAGCCTTCCAATGGCTTATTGCATTTTTTACTATTATAGGTTTGGACGAATAGGCATAACTCTGAAAATATAAAACATTCAAACATTAATCTTAATGAATAATAATAAAAGTGAAAGAATGATTTTTACAATAAATAAATCATCACATTTTTCTTAACTATAAATTTTTTTTGGTCACCTATTTTTTATCTTATTTGATTATATATATGTACTAAAATATAGGTCAATGAAATTAAGGTTTTTAAAGAAGAATAAGGTCAAGTTTTTAATACATATAAAGTTAATCTATTTAACTCAAAATATATATAAGTACTGCCTTACAAATAAAAAGTTTCACAATTAAATTAATTTAATAGGTATAAAAAAACAGCTGAAATATACAAGATACATAATATGCAGGAATGTGAAAAACTTTCATACCCCGAAAGTTTGGCGGGTAATGTTCTGCAATATAATCGGTTTCGTAACATTCGCACAATAGCTACAATCAGCGAGAGGTCGCGTCGCTTCCCACACCAAGTGATTAATAGGTAACAGACACCTTGCACTTAATAAATAATCCACTGCCAAACTACCTAAGAATATTGACATAAATGCTAACCCCACTGATATTATGATTTTGCTCTCTATACCTATATAAAAATATGTTTCCTTGTTTTGATCACTGCCGTAAAAAATGTTATTATATTCATTAATTAAAACTTTACTTATGCCTTTTTTTAATGCACTTGTTTGGATGACTTTTAACTTTCTTTTTAAAATTATTTTTTCCTCGGTAAGATTTTGCACCATTCTGTCATTAAAATTAGTTTTGACTCATTAAAAATAAAATGTTAAAGCCATTTTTAAAACTTCCTTTACTGTAGTTGTAATACATGTCAAAGTCACTTTGGTAATGACAGTTTAATTTTTTGAGCAGTGACTATTTGTCAAATAAAAATGCATAATGTCAAAGACAAGATAAGAAGAAAAGGTAAGTTTATTTGTATATTCAGTGACAGGCTATTAGAAACCATATTTTACATGAATAAATTTACAAGGTAAAGGATTTTTGTATTAGTTTTTGTTTTTCTTTTGCTATCAACGTAAAACAACCCAAATAACGAATTGTTTTGGTTTGTCTATGCCTTGACCTGACGCTGTCAAGTCAACGAACTGATGAACTTGGCGGTTTCAGTCTTAAGTTGGCTAGGTGAACCCTAAAATGCCCCCAAAGAAGCGTGAAAAAGATAGTGAAACAAACAAAAGCTCTAAGATCGATCACTTACAGGCTGACCATGAGTTATTCTTACAAGCTTTCGAAAGTAAGTTACGATAACGAGAGCTGATAAGTAGCGTTGTTCTAGTGGGAACTCGCACACACAATAATATTCAAATCTATCTCTTATTTCAGAACCAACACAGATATACAGATTTTTGCGGACGCGAAATATGTTGTCGGTTTGTACTTTGTGGTTAATTGGTTTGTATGAATAATTAGACAAGTGTTAGTAAGGAGTGTTATTTACTGATTGCAGCCAATATTTCTCAATAGGACATTGTCTTATATGAAGCGGAGAATGTCTAGGAGTAATAAAAGTCGTGTTGGCTTCAAAGTGGATTCATTGTTAGAGAAGATAACTATTAAAAAGAGCACTGAACTACAACCTAATAGCCTAGGTGGTTACATGACTTTAACATTTTTAGGGTTTTATGACAAAAGCTTAGATGATCCATGTTCCAGAGACTTTCAAGTTAAAGTTGAAACTCTACTATTAAAGATTTGTCATAAAAAGAGGAAAGAAAGTTCTTCTGCCATAGTGGAGGTGTCAGTAAGTAGATTTTTAATTCATTATTTGTTTATTTTCTGCCAGACCTAATACATAATTATACAAGTAATTACACATTAAGGTTACTCTTAATTCAATTATCGGCTTGGTTTGTATACATATATTAATGCTGTAAAATGTGTAGTAATATATTGGACTTCAGATTGCACCTTGGTATATATATCAGGTGTAATATGCAAAAGTACTTTTTTTTATTTTTATGTAGCAATAAAATTATTTTCATAAATGCAAATCAATCACTGATGTAAATGTGGATATGTTTATGATTAAAATGAATTTTGATCTGAAATTTTAACATATTGAATTTTTAATTTATTATTAACATTAAGAAAATTAATTTATTTCATATTTTCAGGTAGGAAGTTGTTCTGTGCCCCTTAACCCTTCAACCTCTGAGCCACCAGCAATGGCATCAGCAGTCAGCATCTCTAGTGATACATTCAGCCCATCTCATGGTCCTAATGTTAAATCATACATGTTAATGTTAAGGGTGACAGTCACAAAGGCTTCCTCTAATTCAAATGGATCAAGTTCTACAGAAATTACTAATGGTGATAGTGATGGTATGTAGTTTTGTTTAAATTTTGAATAATGCTGTTTTTTATATGCCAGAACTATTTTCTTTAAATACCTGCCTATTGGTTGGTTAGTAATGAGATATAAAAACTTTGTGTTATGGCAGACAATTTATTGATAATTCACAGATCCTAAAAACATCTGTCATATTAGATTGTTTGAATAACTAGTAATGCTTAATTCTTAACTGTTAGACACCTAGAGATCTCATACACGTATGTACTTACTGTACTTCCATTTATAACATGTGTGCTGTTTTAATCAATGGTTTTCTAGCCACCTTGTGAGGGTTTTCTGATACATTTTTCAAATGCATGGTTACCATTCTAACACAATAACAGAGGTTTCACAAATAGATAATCTAATTTCTAATCTAGTATTGTATCCAATATGATTCAACACCTCTAACCTATGTGTATTTAAAGTAGATAATGATACTGTAAATGAAATATCTGAGAATACTTAGATTGCAAGAATGAAAAAAATGGTGTTGTTTGAAATTAGAATCAACGATTTATATTCTGTTACAGTCAAATTTTCTCTTTCAGAACCTCTTTCAAAGCGTCTAAAATCCTCTACAGATCTTAATTCATCAACCACTGATAGCAAATGGAGCAAGCTTTATGGCAGCGAACTGATTGTATATGACAAACATAATCGGTGCCTCCTTACAAATGGTGAATATGACCTTGTTTTACATGATGTCACACCTGGGGGTCGAAGTGCTACAATAGCAAGATCTCCACATAAAGCTCTGATGGCTCAATGGGAAACTATACCTAATGTAAGTTTCTTTTGTTTATTCGAAATATTTTGTTACTTTACTCAAAATATTTTGTTATTTTATTTCAGTTGTGCTTTATTCCATCTACATCATTTTTTTCCCGTATCGCTGAGTCAGAACATGTTTTTTCCTCCATTTTCTACTATCATTCATACTACATTCGTTCATAATATAATTCATCATCGCCTTTTACGACACTTCGGTAAGGAATGAGGGTGGTCTACTCAGCAGGATTCAACACGAATTATATTATGGGTGGCGACTGTTGGGTACACTCACTATCCAAATAAATCTATTTATTTACAGTTAATTATAATTATTCCTATACTATGTACTATGCTAAAATCTTAAATACTAATGGCGTCCGATCCCTTCGGTAAGTTAGGTAGGGAAAGGCGAGGTTGAGCGAAGTGTCTTTCCCAGGCATAGAACATGACACCTCAGGTGTCGAGTAGAGTCTAGGAAAGCGGCAAAAGCTGAGTAGACGTAACACACGTTGACACCTCAGTACCCTAGACAAAAAAATTCAGCGAAATATTTTAGCCATATGTATTATTTAACAGATCAACAGTCTTTAAAAGATCAACACGATTTATAGGGATCAACGACCGTACCCTATTACGACACAAAAAACGAAAAATAACCTTGACCCAAAACCTAGTCGAGAGAAAACAACAATGTTATTGTTTTCTCCTGTTTTATAAATAAGCGCGCCGTGCCCGGTCTGTCATTACCAACAAAGCCATTCATTGTGTTTGTTATATTTTATTTAATTTATGGATATTCTTATCAGGAAAATGATCTCAGATCAGAAACGAATCCATTCAATATATTTAAAGTGAGACCACTTTTAAAACTAAAACTGAGTTGGAGCCAAGAACCAACTAACGGTTTAGTGAACAGACCAAAGTTATATCAGCAAGGGGATACTAACGGAGTGAAGAAAGATAATTCGGCCAAAGAGAGACTTTCAAACCAGAAAAATTCCACTAGTGATAGTAAAGGTATCAATTATTATAGTAAAGGTATTTAATATCAATTGCATTATCAATTAATTATTTTTCAGAAATGCTATATAGCCACAGATTTATGCATTTTGATTTATGCAGATCTTTCTGGAGGTAGCATGTTGCTACTATTAATAATTTATAGAATTAGGTATTACTTTACGGAGATCTATAATACAAAAGTAATAATAAAATTATATACTTTATCGCGGATTATAGCGAAATTAGTTTATTATTACTTTTACATGTATTGATCTAAATTTATAAAGACTAATTAGACTAAAAGCTCTGCATTTTTTAAATAAATAAATATATAGGACACTTACACACACGGTCGTCCGTCCCCAAATTTTAAATACATACTTAAATACAAATATACACCCAGGCTCGAAGAACCAACAAATTGTTTATAGAATGTAAAATGTTGGCCCTTTGGCGGGAATCGAACCCGCGACCCGTGAAGCTGAAGGCAGGGCCTCTATCCACTGCGCCAGCGGGCCGTTGAAACTGATCCCGGACCCCAAATTTTTTTCTATTATTACATATGTGTCTAATTGATAATTACAATTTATCACACGCTGTTCGGTGAAGGAACACATCGTGAGGAAACCTGCATATCTCTAGAGAATTCTGGGTATATGTGTAACCTACCAATCTGTATTGAAGCAGCACGGTGGGTCCAAATTTTCCCCAGAAAAATAGAGAGTGGAGACTATTCCTAGCCATGGAATAGTGACAGGCCTTTATATCTATAGTTATTTATTTTCCAAAAATTACCATGCGTCCAAAATCAAAATTCAAAATTGTGTCCAAAGTCTAACTTTGAAAAAATTAATGTTAAAAAATATATATATGACATGTAATAAAAACTTTTTCTCTAAAACTATTTAATTTATTTAATTTTTTATCGTATACTGAAAGACATTTAATGTCAATCAGACATTTCCTTACATTAATAATCATATAATAAAGATATTAATAAATACTAAATACGTTACGAAAATGAAATAAATATTGAAGAAACTTAATAGTTAAATACTTTGAAATGAATTAAAGAACATTAAAATCTTATTAAAAATAACTTAGAATTAAAAAAGATTTAATTTAAATATGGCGGAAACATTACATAACAGTAAGTAAATTGAAATATAATACATAAATCAAAAATCCTCCACGAATGCATAAAGAAGTAGCAAAGTATTGGGCAGTTTTTGGACACTGAAATGACACTTCAGGATATCCAATATAATTCAGTGATTGTGATAGCCGCGACGTCGTTCGCAAAACTTAAGCGTTTAAGTACCCTCAATTTAATATTTTTTCTCGTATTGCAAGGGGGGAAATTTTCTCAGAAGATCTAGACTATTTTTTTCGTAATCATGATATTTAAAATATGAAAGCTCACATTTGTAATGAAAGTGAGGTACATTATGCAAGCCTTTTATAGTGTCAATATATTTTGAGGTGTCAGTGTCCCAGTTTTCAGTGTAAGGGGGGGGGGCAGCTGCCCCCCCCTGCCCGTACCTCGCTACGCCCATGCCGTGTTGCCTAAGTAATACAGGTTTTTTTATCTTATATAATAACTGGTTGTATAATAACAAAAACAATGATGTGATTATTTTGCTACAATCCGCGTTTGATTAGAAAATCTATGTAATAGTAAGGTGCAGGAAACAAAATCCGCTCTCATACATCATTCCAGAAGATTTAGTTACCGCACTTATTCCAAACACCTCCACCTACATATTACACAACCACTAAACACATTCACTACGACAATCTCAACGATCGAATCGTCCCGTAACAGAAGCATCATCAGGAGATAGGTTCCACGACAAAATCACAAAACTTTGTATTTTTATTTTAAACTATGGAATTCCACAACCCTCTTGCCTCCTACTTTCATAAGCTATAATTGTGATGAATTTCATCAATATCGTGAAAGCATATCAGACACAGAGACAGGCTTTCGCCTTTATACGTGCGTCTAAGTGTCCCATATATTTATATACACACACGGTCGTCCGTCCCCAAAGTAACTTAATACTTGTGGTATAGGTTATAGATGTCTATTACCTGTTCGACTGCAACCCAGGAGTTGTCCAGTATGTATTTAAAAAGTAGTAAGTAAAGTAGCGGCCTGTTACAATCCCACTGCTGGGTATAGGCCTCTTCTTTCCGTTTCTGGAGAGAAGGGTTGGAGCTAAGACCTACCACGCTGCTCCAATGCAGATTGGAAGGTTGCACATATCTCCAGAATTCTCTAGAGACATGCAGGTTTCCTCACGATGTTTTCCTTCACCGAAAAGCGTGTGATAAATTGCAATTATCAATTAGACACATGAGTTTTAATAGAAAAACTTATTTGGTGTCAGCCCGGGTTTGAACTCGTGTTCCCCTCGAAAGAGTCCCTTCGAAAGAGTCGCACGGTCACACCGCTGGGCTATCACAGCTCAGTATGTATTTAAAATAGTATAAATATTATATTTAACAGATGTCTGTTAAATATAACATTTATACTATTGTAAATATATACTGGACAACTCCTGGGTTGCAGTCGAACAGGGTGTAGGACGGCCGGTGAATAATCATAACACAGTGCTATCCGAAACACGATTTATTTTGCTTTACCAATGACGTATTGTATGGTTTGAGGTTATTACAATGTTTTGTACGATACAAAGCCAAACGCGATGAATGAAGAAATAAAAAAAGGGGAAAAAAGATTTGATATAAACTAGCGTATTGCTTATATACAGGTACCGCGAACCAAACGATAGCGGGCATTTTTAGATGCAGCGCCATCTGGTTTGATTCGCGGTACTATCGTAAACGCGTTATCCACATAAAAGTAAAAAGTAAAGTAACAGCCTGTTACTATGCCCACTGCTGGACTAAGGCCTCCTCTCTCCGTTTTTGGAGAGAAGGGTTGGAGCTAAGACCTACCACGCTGCTCCAATGCGGATTGGTAGGTTACACATATCCCTAGAATTCTCTAGAGATATGCAGGTTTCCTCACGATGTTTTCCTTCACCGAAAAGCGTGTGATAAATTGCAATTATCAATTAGACATATAAGTTTTTAATAGAAAAACTCATTGGTGCCTGCCCGAGGTTTGAACCTGTGTCGTCTCTAGAGAGTCGCACGGTGTCACCGCTAGGCTATCACAGCTTGTTATCCACATACTTAAACAGAAATATACAACCAGGCTCGAAGAACTAACGAACCAAGGGAACGAATCCGCACCCGCGGAACTGAAGGCAGGGTCACTGCCCACTGAGCCAACAAGCTAGACAAATTTACGATATTTTGTATCAATTTTTATTGCAGGTGATAAAACAAAGGAGGGAGAGGGCGAGTCAAAGCGTCAACAGATCATATACCAATTCCTGTACAACAATAACTCCCGTCAACAGACGGAGGCCTGTGATGACTTACACTGTCCGTGGTGCTCCCTGGACTGCGGGACACTCTACTCGTTGCTCAAACACCTCAAACTGTGCCATTCCAGATTTAACTTCACATATTTTGTAAGTAATTATCATTTTCCATAAGCTGTGATAGCCCAGCGGTGAGACCGTGCGACTCTTTCGAGGGGAACACGAGTTCCCAAAATTTCTCTCCAAAAAACGGAGGAAGGAGGTCAAAGCCCAGTAGTGGGATAGCCACAGGCCGTTTCTTTACTTTTTTACTTTACTATAATACCATGTATAAAATAATTGGATGAAAACAAATTTAGTCACAATTACAGGTCACATAACAGATAAAATAATCCAATGCATATATGTTACATCCTACCGACTGCGCCAGGAGCTGTGATAGCCCAGCGGTGAGACCGTGCGACTCTATCGAGGGGAACACGAGTTCAAACCCGGGCAGGCACCAATGAGTTTTTCTATTAAAACTCATGTGTCTAATTGATAATTGCAATTAATCACACGCTTTTCGGTGAAGGAAAACATCGTGAGGAAACCTGCATATCTCTAGAGAATTCTGGAGATATGTGTAACCTACCAATCCGCATTGGAGCAGCGTGGTAGGTCTCAGCTCCAACCCTTCTCTCCAGAAACGGAGAGAAGAGGCCTATTCCTAGCAGTGGGATAGTAACAGGCTGGTACTTTTATCATTTTCCATATAAATGATTTATATAAGGCGTTACTTTGTGGAATTCCATATTACAGGCAATATACCAGAACTACCTTGCTATAATCTATTTTACTATGCGCTTTTTTCATACCTGATACATGCAGACAAAAACGCAGTCTTTACGATTTTGTCGTGGAGTCTATCGAGTCGGTTGCGGGGCGAAACGATTGTCGAGTTTGTGATAGTGAACGTGTGTAGTGCTTGTGTATTATGGTGGCGGTGTTTGAGCTTTGTGCGTGTATTTTTAGGAATCCTGCATGTATCGGGTATGAAAGAACGCATAGTCCACTATACATTTAGCATTATATATATTTTCTATTTACTTTATGGCGGATTATTGCGAAATAATTTTATTATTACTTTTGTATCGTCGTTACACGAGTGGAGTGGTAAAATTGCTCGGGTAACTCGAATCACAAAATCCTATTCGGATCGCATCATTATTCCAAATGCGCTCATGATTTTTGAATGAATTATGGCTTATATGGAAAACAGGCACTATAACAGAACTACCTTGCTATAATCCGCACGGGTTAAGTGAATGCATGCAAAGCTAACGTGTATGAAGCAGGCAAAATTTACGCACCTTACACATGCAGGACAAGCCACCACACGCACCCCAAGGTGCCGCCACCAGCAACAAAGCACACAAGCAGCACACACAACCACCTCCAAAATCTCGACGATCGTTTCGCTCCGAAACCGAAGCATCATCAGGAGGACAGGCTCCACGACAAATCGCATTGCGATTTTGCCTGCTTCATACACATTAGCTTTGCATGCATTCACTTAACCCGTGCGGATTATAGCAAGGTAGTTCTGTTATAGTGCCTGTTTTCCATATAAGCTATAATCCATTCAAAATTAATGAGCGCATGTGGAATAGTGTAGAATAATACAACTCGAATAGGATTTTGTGATTCGAGTTACCCGAGCAATTTTGCCACTCCACTCGAGTCATACTTCTTATAACGACTATACAAAAGTAAAAATAAAATTATTTTGCTATAATGCGCCATAAAGTAAATAGAAAATATAAAAGAAAAGTAAAGTATCGGCCTGTTACAATCCCACTGCTGGGAATAGGCCTCCTCTCTCCGTTTCTGGAGAGAAGGGCTGGAGCTAAGACCTACCACGCTGCTCCAATACGGATTGGTAGGTTACACATATCTCCAGAATTCTCTAGAGATATGCAGGTTTCCTCACGATGTTTTCCTTCACCGAAAACCCTGTGATAAATTTGCAATTATCAATTAGACACATGAGTTTTAATAGAAAAACTCATTGGTGCCTGCCCGGGTTTGAACTCGTGTTCCCTCGAAAGAGTCGCACGGTCTCACCGCTGGGCTATCACAGCTTAATAGAAAATATATATAATGCTAAATGTATAGAGAACTATGCGTTCTTTCATACCCGATACATACAGGATTCGCAAAAATACTCCACCACCGCCACCACAAGTGCTACAGTGTTTAGAAATATTGGTCGTATTGCGTACGATTTAAGAATTACATTTGTTTGTTATAACAATCATCTTGCACAGTAATAGTGATTACCCGCTTTAGTGGACAAATGTTTGCTAGTACAAACAAATGTAACCCTTATATCCTATACGCATGTATAGAATATAAGGATTACATTTGTTTGTATACACAATAGCAGTAGCGCTAGCAGGTATGATCACCGTGGTCTTAATTGATCATTTCATGGAACGCATATGATTCTTAAAGAGCAATCAAATTCAAATTCAAAATATTCTTTATTCAAGTAAACTTGTAAACAAGTGCTTTTGCATCGTCATCTTTACTGCTGGTTCGGAAAGCTGTTCCTACCGTTCTCGGTAGCCAGCAAGAAACTCGGCGGTTGCTCTTTTTAAAATATAATTCTTAGAACTAGTTACATTTATTTATTACTGTCTCGTACAGGGTAGAGGTGCACCTATATCCACACATCCTTATCATCTAAGTAATCTTCAACAGTATAGTAGGCTTTCTGTATCAGCCTCTTTTTAACAGTGGTTTTAAACTGCTGTAATGGCATGGCCAAAATTGATTTCGGAATTTTATTATAGAATCTTATACCCATACCCACAAACGATTTACGTACTTTTGCTAGGCGCAAAGCAGGAGTCGCAAGCATGTCGGTTCCTACTTTGTTTATTATATACATCACCTATCGTTTTATAATTCTTTATATTTTTATGTACAAAAATTACATTACTTACATTACTTAGTAGAATGACTTACTTTCTTCCACCCACAGCCAATACCAGGAGGCGCTCGTATCGACGTAGCTATAAATGAACTATACGACGGTTCCTACACGGGATCACCACATGATCTCATTGCCGCTCAGGGCCGCAGCAGCACCGCCGGGCCTCGGGCTGGCCCCACCCGGAGAGCCTCGCTCACACACCTGCTCGTGTGGAGGCCTAGGATCCGGCGCAGGCCTCAGCGGCACAGCCTCGCCGAGTTCTTGGAGCTGGATGACAATGATATAGTGGATGCCCAGAGGCCTTATCTCACTGGTCACAATAGGTAAGCAACTTGATAATAGTGTCAGCTATTAAATTTATGGATGTTCCGCACAAACGTGCGGGCGGATGAAACAACCCCCGAGACCTGGGCCCGTCGTCTCGGCGTCTCAACCTACCTTATGCGGCCGTCAGCTGTATGCGGTCCGGCCTCATGAATAACTGCGTGTATATGTGTACGTGTGTATGTGTGTGCTTGTATGTACTTGGCCGATTCCCGAACCCGTTGGCTCGCCTCTGCAATCTTCCACGAACACGTGATGTCTATTTCTCCCGGAGTATACACTTCACTATATCGGTTAAATAACACAAATAACACGCGGTGTGCACACAACCTTCGTAAGGTCACACGTTATTGAATCGTCCCTATATCGGGGAACAGTAACCCGAACGCGCACTAAAACCGCGGACGGTCGCGTCTTCTCAAACGCGTCACTGATTAAACGCGTCACTAAATCTTAGAACCACACCCAAAACGCATAATTACACGTGTGCGTTATACCATAAAGTCGTATACAGGTGTACGCGTCCTGTTTTTATAGTATTCGAAACATTACTAACTGTCGGACGCGACCGGCGGCGAACGAATGCATGAAGGTCGTTGATCCGGCCGGTCGCGTCGCGTCGCGCGCTTCAATTTATACAAAACAATGGATATTACATGTGATTTCTTTCTGTATGTATGTATGTATGCAACCGACTCATTACAACTCAGTTGTGACCCAATTTGATCTGACAGATTAAATTCAAATTTTTAGTGTGTACCTAACAAATAAAAATACGGTGACCATACTGTAAAATAAGTAACATTAATTAATTAAGCAATATATGAAATAAGTGACATTCATTTTTAAATAAAAAAAAATTGAGTTTGAAAATAATACTTTCAAACGTAAATGTGAAAATGTATGACGATTTGTGCCATCTATTTCTTATAAATATCAAACAATCTAAGATTAGGTTAGTGATATGTAAGAATTCAATTCTTTCAAATACTCAAAACGTTGGTGGGGTTATTAAAAACGTTCGTTAAATAAATTTAAACTTAAGCCCAGACCCGATCTCACAAGAAGCACTTCCACTCTTTCTGTCAATGCCTCTCCAATTAGTGAAGACTAGCAGTCAGCTTTGCATATAAAATATTAATAATAAAAGAGTTATATTGCCGATAATATATTTTTAATATCATACAACTGATAAATTATTAGTTTCGGGTACATACCACGGTAATTTGTTTTGATTCGCCGATATTTCGACCCAGTTGCATGGATCGTGGTCACGACGGAACTCCGTCAGTCCGTCGTGACCACGATCCATGCAACTGGGTCGAAATATCGGCGAATCAAAACAAATTACCAAATCAAATCAAATCAAATCAAAATATTATTTATTCAAGTAAACTTGTAAACAAGTGCTTTTGAATCGTCAACTTTACTGCTGGTTCGGAAAGCTGTTCCTGCCGAGAAGAGCCAGCAAGAAACTCGGCGGTTGCTCTTTTTAAAATATAAATCTTAGAACTAGTTACATTTATTTATTACTGTCTTGTACAGGGTAGAAGTGCACCTATATCCACACATCCTTATCATCTAAGTAAACTTCAGCAGTATAGTAGGCTTTCTGTATCAGCCTCTTTTTAACAGTGTTTTAAAACTGCTGTAATGGCATGACCAAAATTGATTTCGGAATTTTATTATAGAATCTTAAACCCAAACCCACAAACGATTTACGTACTTTTGCTAGGCGCAAAGCAGGAGTCGCAAGCTTATGTCGGTTCCTACTTTGTCTATTATATACATCACCTATCGTTTTATAATTCTTTATATTTTTATGTAAACAAATTAACTTAAATTTGTCTCAAGTCTGTTAAATTAAATTTAGCTTATTATCAATATTAAATTACATTTTAATCAATTCAAATAATCACTATTATCTATTATTTTATTCATTTATTTTCAACTTTAATCTATGTATAGTGTTTCGTTATTTTTATTTTTCTTCCTTCCTTTTTTTTCCATCATTAATTTTTTTTTTTCTTTTCATTTTCTTTCTGTTACTCATAGGTTGGCTGGTAGAGATCCCTTTTAGGGATAAGTCCGCCTTTTGTTTATACAATAAAGATAAATAAATAAAAAAAAAATAAAATAAATAAACTTATTTAAAATATACCGTGGTATGTACCCGAAACTAATAATTTATAATTATGTCTTCAAACCACGAATATTCAAGTATAAAATCATTAACATACAACTGTATATAATATACTAAAACAGCCAACTTACGATTTTCAGACTGTACCATCACACAATCACCTGCCTACCGGTGTACCCGAACGAGTTGGACATCGACTCGGAAAGCGAAACGGACCCGTTGTGGCTCCAACAGAAGACTATGATGATGATAGACGAGTTCACGGACGTGAACGAGGGCGAGAAGGAACTGATGAAGATGTGGAACCTACACGTGATGAAGTACAACTACGTGGGCGACTGCCAGATACCGCTGGCGTGCCAGATGTTCCTACAGATGAAGGGCAAGGAGCTACTAGAGAAGAACTTGTACAGGAACTTCACGCTGCACATGTGTTCGTTGCACGATTTCGGACTGCTCAGTCCGGTAGCGCTCTACCAAACGGTGCAAATGCTAAACCAAATGCTGGCGGATAACGCTGAAGCCAAAGAGAAGATGCGAGATTCCCTGAAAGCGCAAAGGGAACACTGGAACACCGTTGGGAAGTACCAACAGCCTGTGATCATAGAACAGAAACCGATAACGACTACAGCTAAGTTGAATAACGTCGAAGCGTCTCCATCTGTTCGTAGGAAAACGTCAAATTTACAAAACGCCAACAGAATGGCAAGCACCAGTTCGACTTACAAGTCATCCAGTCCGGGACCAAGTGTGGGGGAGAATAAGAGGAAAATGTCTTCTGGGAGCATACAGAGTAGAAAGAGATCCTCTATATCTGAAAGAAAGAGCTCAGTATAGCGAATAATCAGTATTTTAATTGGATAATGGACTGGTTTACTCGAGGCAACGAGTAAGGCCTGAGATTCAGGTTACTCGTACACCGGTCAGGGTGAAAAGGACTTTTCAGCCTGATGGTAAGTCTTAATTTTATGGTGGATAATTATGAATTGAATGGACTGGTTTACTCGAGGCTCAGAGTAAGGCCTGAGATTCAGGTTACTCGTACACCGGTGAAAAGGACTTTTCAGCCTGATGTTAAGTCTTAGTTTTATGGGCGTCATAACGTCTGTGTAGTAATAAACGAAAGTATGGTTATGTCTGTACATTGAATTTTATTTATGTTTAATAGATAGTAGGCCATAATGTGAACATTGTGGTAAGTAAATTTTCGTATATCACTATGGCGCAATTTTTCTTTTCAAATAGATATCTAGCCAGACCGTTAACTTCTCACCAAAGGATATAAAAAATTTAAAATTATTTCTACCAGAGCTGATAATAACGTCATTGCATTTTATAGTTTAACATTTCACGCAACTAAACTTTAATTAGAGTTCACATTTACAATGAAAATATACAAGCTGCTTATTTAATTTATATAATCAGGCGTTACTTTGCGGAATTCCATAGTATAATGTACTTATAATAGAATTATCTTGCTATAATCCGCGCCAGTTAAGAGAATCCATGTAATGCTAAGTGTAGGAAGCAGACAACGTTCACATACCTTATATATGGATGCCGCCATCAACAACACACCGTGACAGAATCGTAGTAACGTTACTTAAATCCTCCTGATGATGCTTCGGTTACGGGCGAAATGATCGTAGAGATTGTCGTAGTGAGTGTGTGTAGTGCATGCGGTGAGGTATGAAAACGATACTTCCACTCTACATTTAGCACTCATCATCATCCTCTTGCCCTTATCCCACTCTACGTGGGGTCGGCACAACATGTTACAAACATGTTGTCATATGATTTGGCTACGTATTTTACGACCGGCCGCCTGCCTGATGTCAACTTACCTTAGTCGTATTTTACGATCCCTCGGTAAGAAAGAGGGTGGTCTATTCTACTTAACCGGATACCACACGGCGGGTCAACTTAACTTAGTCGCCTCTTACGACACCTCGGTAAGAAATAAGGGGTGGTCTATTCTATTCAGCCAGATACCACACGGCGGGTCAACTTAACTTAGTCGCCTCTTACGACACCTCGGTAAGAAATAAGGGGTGGTCTATTCTACTCAGCCGGATACCACACGGCGGGTCAACTTAACTTAGTCGCCTCTTACGACACCTCGGCACGTAATGATACATCACGGCATCCACTCTACATTTAGCATTATATATATATTTTCTATTTACTTAATCGCGGATTATAGCAAATTAATTTCCTTACTACTTTTCTATTATGGATCTTCGTAAAGTAACGCCTAATTCTATAAACTAGTTTTGTTTGTTCTAAGGATGACGTCCTTAAAATTAAACTATCCAAAGATTACTTGTAACTCGAGTTTATAATGTTATGTGTGAGATCACGTTTTTTTCAATTTGATAAAATAAGAGTAATTATCGGCAGCAATAGTTGAACGAAATTAATACTTTTTTAGATAATTTTTAAGTAAGGGTAAAGTTTTTATGCTTTCTGTAGGAAGAATTCCAGAGGATAATTAATTGATATTAACAATGTTTTTTTTATTGTGTACTTAATAAAAGAAATAATAACAGTGAAAACTGATAAATACACAACACTAAGAAGGGTATCGAAACCTATCGCTGTGTTATATAGTAGTTTTTTTAACACACAGTCGTCCATTTACAAGGTAAGTAACTACTAAGTAAGTAATACTTGTGTTATGGGTGACAGACAACTGTTATATATATACATATATAATTTTAAATACATACTTATATACAAATATACACCCAGGCTCGAGGAACCAACAATTTTGTTATAGAAAATGTTGGGCCCTCGGCGGGAATCGAACCCACGACCCGCGTAACAGAAGGAAGGGCCAACGAGCCAGCGAAAAATTAAATGGATATAGTAAAAAAACTCAAAACTAAATTTTACTACGACTTTTTTTAGTCCGTTCACATTGAGTTTGTTTAAAGGTAGTAAAGTAAGTAAAGTAGCGGCCTGTTACAATCCCACTGCTGAACATAGGCCTCCTCTCTCTGTTTCTGGAGAGAAGGGTTGGAACTAAGACCTACCACGCTGCTCATGCGGATTGGTAGGTTACACATATCTCCAGTATTCTCTAGAGATATGCAGGTTTCCTCACGATGTTTTTCTTCACCGAAAAGCGTGTGGTAAATTGCAATTCTCAATTAGACACATGAGTTTTAATAGAAAAACTCATTGGTGCCTGCCCGGGTTTGAACTCGTGTTCCCCTCGAAAGAGTCGTACGGTCTCGCCGCTGGGCTATCACATCACAGCTGGTTAAAGGTATTTCAAGATATCAAACACTTTAGTTTTCTCACGCCTAGTGTTTAAATGACCTAATTCAAAATTAAGCTTAATTGAGAGATACATTTTATTTACTACTTTTAATACATTTTGTTTATTTCAATGTAATTCTTTATTCCATCTATACCATCACGCCACAAACTATTTAAAAAAAATACTTATTTTGTTGCTCTACCAAGTTATAGTTCTCTGTAACGCTCACGAGTATGGCAGGCGATACACTACGCTTTATTGCAATTTGCAACAAAACTACTTTTTAGAGAGCTGTGATAGCCTAGCGGTGAGACCGTGCGTCTCTTTCGAGGGGAACACGAGTTCAAACCCGGGCGGGCACCAATGATTTTTTCTATTAAAACTCATGTGTCTAATGGATAATTGCAATTTATCATACGCTTTTCGGTGAAGGATAACATCGTGAGGAAATCTGCACGTCTCTAGAGAATTCTGGAGATATGTGTAACCTTCCAACCCGCATTGGAGCAGCGTGGTAGGTCTTAGCTTCAACCTTTCTCTCCAGAAAAGGAGAGAGGAGGCCTTTTCCCAGCAGTGGGATCGGAACAGGCCGCTACTCTATTACTTTACTTTTTAGAATTAGGTCATTTTAATACTAAACGCGCGATATAAGAAGCTTTATCTGTAATTCTTCCTTCTCAAAGCACATGTTGTCGCAAAAGTATCACATAATCGTTATATATATATGAGCGGAAATAGATAATAAAAGGTTACGATGCGGGCATCTGCTTTTAAGAAAAATATTATGACATGTGATTAGACAATTTTAACACTGCCCATAGATATAAGTTTTATGTCACTGCCTATTTCAAATGGGATCACGGCTTTGCACAGAACAGAATTAATAAAATTTGCAACGCGTGTAGAGTATATCGAATATTTATTCTCTACTACCCAAAGATGATTAGCGATTTTTCTATTTACGTGAGTTTTTAAGACCAATTTTTTTATAGAGGATAATTTTCGAATTCTATAAGAAACAAGACGAGCAAATCGTCGTTGGAAATCAGTTAGCCACATAATTTTTGCTAAATTGACATTTTGAACCTAAAAGTAGTTATTGTGAGTTACCCAAAAGAGATAGAGAGATGCTATCTCGGACTTTTTAACTACAATTCACTAGTACACAACTTTAGCGTATCTCTGCTGGTTTACGTTGCATACGCAAGTCAACAAAGCTATCAACACGCAAGTTTTTTTTACCTCTTCAACACAATTTACAATAATCGTTAATGTTCTATTAAAATAAACGTTCCAGAAGAATTGCACTACCTTTTAGTGAGAACCGTACAAAAATCCGTTCAGTAGATTTTGATAAAATCGATCACATACAAACAAACACCTAACTTTTGGGGAGTTTTATAATAATTATAGATTAATTAAATGAGTAGGATTATAAATTCTAGCATTGCAAACTAAAGAATTTTGCAATTCCAAAAGAAAGATTCATAATTATGAAGAAAAGAAATATATGTAAAGCTTTTCGTCTAGTAATTGTAGAGTACGACTATCTATTCTGTTCCGTTCTGTCGAACCCTCATATGGAATAGGTTGAGGAGAGTCCATTAAATGGACGGCAATAATTTAAGATTACTAATTTATGATAATATTTCATTTGCCGATCTTGGATCTCTGGTAGTTTGCGTTCAATTTAATTATCTTTCTCTATAGTGAGATAAACGGTTGTACTTTTGTCGGAATGATTGATAGCGAATTATCGTACTAATTTGAAGCTAGATTTGTCAAAAATAAGTTCGTATCTGTTATATTTGGACATAGTTTTAAGCCAGTTTTGTTGGTAGCGAATTTTGTCTGATTAAGTCGATACGTGGTAATTTATAGAATTATTAGGCGTTACTTTGCGGATATCCATAATACAAAAGTAATAATAAAATTATCTTGCTATAATCCGCGATACAGCAAATGGAAAAAATATATATAATGCTGTTTATAGAGTGAATTATCGGTTTTCATACCTTATACATGTAAACATACAAGGATTCCCAAAAATACTTACAAACCTTTACCACCGCCACCACAATACACAAGCACAATAGACATTCACAAATTCAACAAGCATCAGCAGGCCTACCATGAACTCTTATTGCGACTCATTTGAAGACGTAAACTAAATTGTTTTGCTTTTTCAAACTGTTACATACGGTTCGTGGATTTGGATGAAAATACCTGGTGACTAGTTAAAAACACTTTATTCAAGTATTTATTTTAAAAAAATACTACTTATAGTCTCTACAGTCTGTTGTCCAATAAGAAAGCCGAGGTCACTAATAATTTACTTTTATTTTCACTTGTTTATTCGCTCTTGATCGCTATTCACGAACTGAATGTCGAGGCGCACGATACGTCTTATATATCGAACGATCCGATTTCGAGAACACTCGATAGCCTTGAAAAGTCGTAAACAAGTCCAGTAAACATGTTTATCGGTAAACACGTTGAATTCTCCAGAGATAATTCTCTGGAGAATTCAACGTGTTTCAAATTCGCTCAACGCTAATGCGTTAAGCGAATTTGAACTCCACGACATATAGTTTACGAACCCTTTTTGCATGTTCGTAAACTGCCCCGTCCAATTTGACCTTTATGACATACGTATTACAAACTCTTTTCGCATATTCCTAATAGTGCCATCGTCCAATTCGAATTCTATGACATACGCATTACGAACTTTTCGTATGTTCGTAACAATACCATGACGTCTTAGAGACGCACGCTTTAAGTCGTTGTCCAATGAGCGTTCGGAATGCGTCCAAAACATGTGAGTAAAAGAGACAGAGTTATCTATAGTTCATATAACGTTATCCTTTTCAAATACACTTCATGGTACGAAAAGAAAGCGGTTCGGTTTAGGTACTGACTTTGAATCGTAATCTAAAAGTTCATGGTAGGCCTCTACTCGAGACTCCACGACAAAATGGCAATCGCTTTACAAAATAATTTTATTATGACTTTTGGTACGTGGATTTACAAAATCCCTAACCAACGAAAGTGATTTTATTCAACAGCAATAGTTATATTTCATTCTAATAATACACGTGTGTATTATTATTTATTCAGTTCAAAAACTTTTTCTGTTCTCTTTCTATTCTCATTTATTTAAAAAGATTTTAGTTCTTTATTGTTTTTTAACAGTATTGTCAGTTGTTTGGGTTAGGCCTAATTTCAATTAATTTAAAATGTATTAACTAGTTAGAATACGATTTGTAAATCAACTTCACTGCCATTAATACAAGGACCGAAACGGTTGTTAAAAAATTTTAAGTCATATTGCACTTTAATTGGGGATATTTAATGGATGAAAGTTACTGAGGTCGGTGATTTAATAATAATTAAATTTTCCTTTATATAGTCAAGTACCATATCAACGGCATACAAGGTGAACTAATGCAGTGTTTAAAAAAACACAATCAAGTCTTTAAATTTCAATATGTTAACCGATACTGTGGAATACTCAGTATTAGATAGCAATATTTTGTATGTTTATCACAACCAAATATCCGATTATCCCAACCATAATAATTAGTATATGACTCGAATATTGTTAAAAAAAACAAGCTAGATATCATTTAACCTGCTATTCTTATATGCAGGTTTTCTTCTTTATAAAACTTTTTCCATTAGATATATTTTTAGATTAATTTCGTAAAAAGAGTTCGTACCATACATTTAGCATCGACAAAAAACTAGATAACTCGAGTCGTACTAAACCTTTTTGTAATCTATACAAGCATCAGCCGTTTTTGAAGATTATTTGTACTAAATAAAACTACAATAGGAATACGCTAGAACAATGTATGAGTACATATAAATTCGGTTATTGTTCAATAACAATAATTTATGTTCATTTAATTATTTGTTAATTTGTATTATTAATAATTAATATAACTCCTTATTTTCATTCATACGGCTAGTGAGATGTATTGCGATGTTCAAATTACCGGATTCAATGCGTTTTTGCATGAAATATCGAAGACTGTAACATACTATTGCCTTAAAGTTTTTCCCAATACTGTACTAGGTCAAATCGATTGTGATTGTTGAATAGAAATTATCTTACAATAGCATTAATTGTGTGTTTACGTTAATAATTTAATGAGTTTTCATATTGCAATGAGTATTTGATATTTTGTTATTTTTATAACGTTTGAATAATTTCAGTAATTATTTGTACTTATGAAGTCGAATATTATAATTATTTTCAGTATTTATGTGTTTCATTAATCCTACCGCAAACTCGACTACGACTATAGAATTAGTTGGGACTATAAGCTACTAATAGTTAGCCTTTTACCTTTGCCTTTTTTTATTCATAGAGTTATAATTTTTTACTTATTTATGTACTACTAGCAAAACCCCGCGGTTTCACCCGCGTCCATACAGATCTCGTGGTAGTGGAAAGTCTACGAAATCGGACTATAGATTTATTTTGTAGATTATTTAATTATAAAAAATGGGTATCATTAGTATTCTTGGAATAAGACTTAACTCACCAAGTGCAGGCCCTGCTATAACGGTAGGTTAGGTTTGTTATGGCATTACTTGATTTCGATTACATTCTTAAATTCGTAAAATCTTTTGATTGGGATGTCGGATTTTAATAATTTAAAAAGTATTTTACAGGTATTGAAACAGTTATTCATAAAATATCATTTAATGGGATAAGGATTAATACAGAGATATGAATAAAATGGTTTGATTATTGTCGGCACTTTTACCAACTTTTACAATGTAAAAAAGTAGTTATATTGGCATAACTATAATAGTTAGACATATGGTATCGCGGACTTTTTTGTGGATATTGATACGTTCTATAATACTGTAGAACATTTTTTTGTTTTATCATCAATAGTTTCCGCAGCGCACGCGATGATAGATGTTTACGACTAAATTTTTACCAAGTTATTACAATTTTATTAGGGATCCCTATTTTTTTTGAAAATGACATATAGCCTATGTTGCTCAGTGAAAAAGCAGCTTTCCAATGGTGAAAGAATTTTTGAAATCGGTCCAGTAGTTTTTGCGTGAAAACGTAACAAACATACATACAAACAAACATACAAATCTTTCCTCTTTATAATATTAGTATAGATAATAAGCGTAGGAAAAACAGATCATCATGGCGCGACATAATTAGGAGAGCCGACCCTACCTAACGTGGGAATGAGCAAAGAAAGAAGAAGAATAAGCGTAGGAAAAACATTAATAAAAAAAAGTGCACAAAGGTCAACTTATTTCTTTGACAGAGATTTCTGCCAGCTAACGTACTGAGATAATTCATAGTAAAGCAGTTTTAGTACGCAAATATCAAAAATTATGAATTTTAATTATATTTTCTAATAATATACAAATTTTTCAATAAATTTATGTAAATATACATATATATATAACCAAAAAAATAAGATATATAAAATATTATATATGTAAATGTCAACATATATATTATGAGAGTAAAGAAATACAATGTTTCTTTAATCTAAGTTTATGAGCGCTGGAAGAAAGGCTAAGGCGTTCATAGATAATGTTGTATGGCAACGAGTTCCAAGTTATACTTAGAGAAGGAGAGCTACATACGCAGGCCTGCAGGCCTACCTATGAACTCTTATTGCGACTCAATTGAAGACGTAAACTAAATTGTTTTGCTTTTTCACACCATGACGTCTTGACGCACACTTTAAGTCGTTGCCGAATGAGTGTTCGGAATTCGTCCTAAGAACATGTGAGTAAAAGAGACAGAGTTATCTATAGTTCATATAACTTTACCCTTTTCAAACATTACCCCAATGCAGTTCACACTTCATGGTACGAAAAGAAAGCGGTTCGCGGTCGTCGTTTACGTCTTCAATTGAGACGCCTACGCCTGCTGTAATTGATAATGACACAATAAATAATAAGAGGGAAGATGTAATTCGTATCCTTCATCTTTGTCTAATCACACATAAAAAAGAGAGACAGATTAACCTCATTTCTTTATTGTATAATGTCATTGGAAGCTGGATCCCCTACTCTAAATATAATAACTCTTATGAGTTTATCTGATGTGTGAGATTATGCAATATGCATAAAGTCTTCATAAGATACGAGATTGAGTTAATGTCAAGTATCCAGCACAAAAAAAAACTTGTAACAAAGTGAACTTTGTAAAATATTCCGCGAATATGGAATTGTTTTTTTTTTTAATTTACCAACGAAGAATTTATCCTGAATATTTTGTCATTAATCATTTTTTTGCTTATTAAATACTTATAACGACAACAATATTTTTCCATTACACTTATTCAATAAATAAGAAACAATTTTCCAAAAGTCAACTCATTTAATCTTTTTCAACAACTAAACACATAATAACAGCGACAATGCTTTTTTTTTATTACTGGCCAACTATATGAAGGAGGTTGTATTTAAAACACGTCGTAACAGTCGACCATCCTGACAACATTTGCGACCCCGCAAATCTAATAAGCTGACTTTTGGGAATGATTCTACCACCGATTCGGAATGCTGATTGTACTGAGAAGAATCGGCAAGAAACTCAATACTTGCTCTTTTAACCCTTAAGCTCTCTCCATCTCGCAATTAATCGCTGTCATGGCATAACACAGCACAATTAATGGCAACGAACTCAGCAGATGCATACGTAACGCAGATGCATACGTAAACAGGCTTGCTAATGCTAACGCTCATTGCCATGGCTTGCTTGCTACATGCGTGCTACATTTCTGCTCGCTTTTTTTTCCTGCTGCTAGAGTCGGCCATTCTGAAACAATTGCGCCGCAATTGGCGCAGGAAAGGTATTAGCTTTCTGTAAAGTCAATTATTAAATGTTACAAGCATTGCATTTATCCCCGTATACTAAATAAAGCTTCCCATCTTATATTTATTTCTTACGCTAAAAACCAATCGGGAATTACATTTATGTCAACACTATTTATTACACGTTACCGTCACTTGTTTTTTCTTCATCCTCTTAATATTACGTTTTTTACATTTTATTTGTGGGTTAAAGGTTTCCATCGCACTTCTGAATATAACGACAACAATATTTTTCCATTACACTTATTCAATAAATAAGAAACAAAATTTCCAAAAGTCAACTCATTTAATCTTTTTCAACAACTCAACACATAATGACAGCGACAATGTTTTTTTTTTATTACTGGCCAACTATGAAGGAGGTTGTATTTAAAACACGTCGTAACATACTATATAAAAGCTTATCCCGTCAGTACATGTCTGCATTCATGGAAGACATGTTTATAGAAACGACCTCAATATGACTTTACTATATTACACATACTATGTATAACAGAATTTCTTTTGGGATTTACATATAAAATTTTCCCATATAAAGTACAATTCGCAAATGTCCGTTAAACAAAAAATTTGAAAAAACGTTAGATAAGCCTGATCAGGTCTTCCACATGTTACACCCTATGTAAATTACAAACCAGAATAACAAAAACGAACAAAAAAATCAAGTGAGGTTAGTTAATGTAGTAAATGTTAATGTAAATTTGTTATGAAAAAGATCGATTACATTAGTCAAAATTAGAATTGTCAAGTACGCCAGAAAAAGAAAAATGGAAAGCAATTTGACAAAGTTAACAAACTGAAATTTATTGTTTAAATATGTCATTTTCGAAGAATGCTCATAAATTATCCGATAAAATTAAATTAGATACACAGACAACCTGCAAACAACAAACAAATGCGGACGAAGGTATGTGTGGTATAAGTGTGCTGTCGACGTTTTGATTTCTAAGTGTATAGTACCTGCATGCTAATATTTCTATATATATGGATTTGCTGATGTGCTTTTCTTTTACAGGCGAAGTAAATTGTAACAGAAACGAGAGCTACACTTATTCCGGTATTTTTATGCAGTTTCTCTTATCAATCGTATTACGTTTATATACTATCGTATAATTTTATAACTAGTTGCACTTTGTCGTGTTAGACATTGTTTTACAGTGAATATCATTGCTATGCTCTTTACATCTAATAAGAATTAGAACCCTTATCGTTATCCAATGCCAAACTTTTCTGATGTCAAACCATGACTGTCACTTTCTACTACGATACCTAATGTACAGTCTTGCTTTAGTTTAGTTTCTTTGCAATCACCCATATTTTGATTTAAGTTATAAACAAAGGTGCTACCTAGTTTAGATCCTTCCTTGATTATAAAAACATTTGATTGCTATGCTGTACGATTTGAACTTTCAGTGACGGTATCAAAAAAATCTTCCACAACAGGCGATGAAACATCGAATCTATTTGCTGGTCAGAAATCATTCATCAGCATACACTCTACGGATCAACTCTGTCAAATGACAGATATAGAAAATCCATCAAATCTTGAGGAATGCAACGTTGAAGTGTTAAGTCTTAACGAAGTGTTTCCTTCAACATCAGAAGAGAGCCTCTCTAATGACGACGAGTCTCCTGTCCGAAGAAAGAGACGTATAAAGAAGAGCTCGCAAAAGCCCCTACCAGAAACAGCTAAATCTACTTATGTGCCGACCAATAGCAAGTCGTCTACAGCACCAGGCAGACAAAAGGATTCAGTAGAAACACAAGCACCAGTACATTCAGATTTCGATATACCAAAAAATACTTTGTATGTAATGGGCAGTAATCCAGGCGAACCGAAAATGTCATACCAAGACACTCCTCAGAAAATGTCTAAAACGGTAGGTCATTTAAAGTTTTTCATTATCCTTCGTTTATAATAGTTTATCTTTTGGGACATTGTTTTATATAAGAGCGCCTATGTATTGATACGAATCAAACAACCAGTAGGCCTACCATGAACTCTTATTACGACTCAATTGAAGACGTAAGCGACGACCGCGAACCGCTTTCTTTTCGTACCATGAAGTGTGAATTACATTGGGATCGTAATGTTTGAAAAGGATAACTTTATATGAACTATAGATAACTCTGTCTCTTTTACTCACATGTTCTTAGGACGAATTCCGCACGCTCATGGCAACGACTTAAAGAGTGCGTCTTTAAGAGGCCATGGTATGAAAAAGCAAAAAAATTTCGTTCACGTCTTAATTTAGTCGCAATAAGAGTTCATGGTAGGCCTGCTCGACCTTATAATTTGGACATAGTAGTACAGAAATATTTAAAAAAATGTCGATATTGTTGAATTCCAGTCACTGTCTGTTTTGGGCAAGTCACACAGCACGTCTGTATTAATATAATAGACTCATCAATATCTGATCATTACTGTGGGTCATGAAAAAACTTTTTTTCAGATGAAAAAGTTTCTTCGCAATATAGATAAGCACAAGAACGACCAGGCTAGCAAAAATAACGAGAAGGCAATTAGCAAGTTAACGACAATGCGAGGAATTTTAAAAGATGGTCGTTGTGGACCAGAGTGCACGGGAGATTCTTCAGTCCACGACACTGAAGAATATAATACTGGTGGGATACAATTTTTTTATAGATTATCCCCCGCCGCGTCTGTCTGTTTGAACAGGGTCAACTTTTTCATACACGGGTTCGTCGACTTAAATAAAAATACCTGGTGACTAGTTAAAAAAAATGTATTCAGCTTGTCAATATAAAATTGACAACTTACGAACATTATGCAGTCCGTTGTCCGATAAACCGCTTATATAGTAAACGAACTATTCGAGAAGATACTACTTCGCTATTACTAGCGAATCGTAATTAAAGTGGCGGGGGTACAGACCACGACTCATAAACAAGTGAATGTTGCAGACGATTAGCGTCAATCGACTTTGAACTTTATACAAATATATTACGATCTCTTTTTGCATATTCGTAACAGGATCTATTAATTCCGAGGTAGATTACCATTCTGGTATTTATATTCGCAACCACCTATTTATATGTGCATCTTAAAACATGGGAGCTAAGACTGTTCCAGACAACTCAGGGTTATTTTTCAGTCAGGTTCTGTTAAGTTTAAAATATTCAAGGTCAACTGTTTTTCATTTGATTTATAGAAGCAGGCGTTACTTTGCGGAATTCCATATTACAAGCAATATTACAGAACTAACTACTTTGCTATAATCCGCACGGGTTAAGCGAATGCATGCAAGCCAATGTGTATGAAGCAGGCAAAATCTACGCACCTTATACATGCAGGACAAGCCACCACATGCACAATTCACCAGCAACAACGCACACTGTGCACAATGCGCAATGCTTCGGTTTCGGGGCGAAACGATCGTCGAGATTGTGGTGGTGGGTGTGTGTGCTGCTTTTGTGTGCGTTGTTGCTGGTGAATTGCGCCTTGGGGTGCATGTGGTGGCTTGTCCTGCATGTATAAGGTGCGTAGATTCTGCCTGCTTCATACACATTGGCTTAGCATGCATTCGCTTAACCCGTGCGGATTATAGCAAAGTAATTAGTTCTGTTATATTGCTTGTTATTCATTTAGTTAATTATTTCATTCATACTTTATTACAGCAGAAGATTTAACATCCGCTTACGCAATTGATTTTGTACAAACAAATTATGGGAAGCAGATTCCAGACAAAAACGTATCATTTAACACGCAGGTTTTGATCATTCATTTTACCGGGGATCTCTGCGTAGGGCAAAGCATCGAAACACTTAGCAAAGAGAAGGACCAACAAGCTAGAAATTCTGAACTAAGGAAGACGTTTTTAACCAAATACAATGAACTCTGGCCCACTGAGAAGTAAATGTAAGTCTAGAATATAGCACAAGCGTAGCGAGCAAATACGATTTTACGAAATAAGATTTTGAAAGGATTGTTTATCTATAAGTTATTCCAAACTATTATTTTTTAAATATTTTATTTTTGTACGTTAAAATTATGAAAGTTGCGTTTTGTTTGTATATTTATTACAGAGCACACAAAATTTTTGCAACGATGCAACGCAATAAATATTTCTCAATTACAATCTGTTTTATTTCGCAAGGATTTTAATTTGATTCTTATCTAATAAACGATGGTTCTTGTGAAGGGATCATAGATGGATAGGGAATAAAGATGTGGCAGGCATATGATTATTGGAAATATGGGCTGTATAAAATGTATAGGTTCCTTTTGTGCTGACGGGAATTGGCAGCGTAAGAAGTTTTATAATATTAGATTTTTAAACTGAATTTTGATATATATATATAATGAATGTTTGTCTGTATCTCTTTATAAGCTCCGAAACGGCTCGACCGTTTTTATTAAATTTTTCAGATAATCTTTAGAATGACCCAGCGGATGATCCTGTAAAATTTGGTGTCGATAGAATCATTTTTTTAAACTTTTGATTTCTGCTTCAACGGGAATTCGAAACTAAATTGAACGACAGCAACGCGTGGCCAGAAAGCTAGTTTTTCATAAAAACCAAAGGCTCTTGTAAAACTTCTTAAATAAACAAGTCTTAGTCAAGTTACTTATGAATTACAAATTAAATATTAGTTATTAAAAAAAACTGTCAAAGCTAAGGGTGTCAAAGTATAAGTCAATAAAATGCCAAACTAATTAAAATATAAAATATATTTTCAATTTTCGGTTCTGTGTGACGATATTTTCCACAACACAAGATCTTTTACTCGGTCGTATGTAAAATACTTCGGAAAGTCCAGAGTAAGTTGTTCCACGATCCACTTGGAATGAATTTTCACTTTATCCAGCAAACTAAGGAATGTCTCGTAACAAGGTGCCACTGAATCCATGTGCTCTATCGTAAACACGTAACGTTTCTCCAATACTATATAAATAATTTTAGGTGGATTTGTGTTTAAAATTTTCTCAATAGTTGCTATGAAAGCTGCGGTCACGTCGTCATCATATATTACTGAAATTATAACACCAATTTAGAAATCGTTAGAATTAAAGCTGATAAAGAATTCCGAATTTCAACAGACAATGTAGAGAGCTATACTTGGAGTTAATCCACAATGTCGAATTAGAAATAAGGAACCTCTTAGAACAGGGATGGCAAACCAATGGCACGCGAAACAATATTTTAGTCTCATCACCGATCACGAAATTCACCGATTATAACCATAACGAAACATGTGTACACTTTGATATTAAATTTTTTTAGTTTGATTCATACTATTTATAATTTAGATTATTATCCAAATAATCAAAAACGTGTAGCATACGTATTTCGGGGAACCCCGCTTAGTACCTAGTTGTTTATTCGTTCCCGCCTCGTGGATGCGTCTTTGAATTTGAACCAGACTACTCACTACGCCTCCGCGGACGAGGTGTTACATGTCTCAATCGTAATCGTTTCGGTTAAGTTTCGGCAAGTTGTTTAAGTTATTTAGTATCACTGTTATATAAGTTTGTTGTGTAATAGTTTTGTTCTTTAAGTCATTCATAGTATACGAAGTTTTGCCCTGACTAATTCTTTTATTTCGGGATACCGAACCCCCGTAATTTTGTCACCTACCGTAAATTGTGAAGTCATATTACCACCCTACGTGACAGGCGTCTATCATGCTATTAGGCGTCGCAACGTGACATTGGCTCCCAACGTGACAAACGTAAAAAATTTTAAGGCACGCTTATAACCTCAAATTGTTGTTTAGAAACAAATGGTACGTTGATGCATAAAGGTTCGCCAACCCTGCAATAGTAACCGACATAACTCGAAGGAGATGTTATATAGCACAAGTTTCAAAGAAGTTATAGAAATTAGGGTCCTAAGAGATTGGTATGGCAACCCCGAACTAGAATATGATAATCAGATATACCAATTAAATGCTTGAGGCTATTCATATGTATATATTCACTAAATATTAAAATTCTCAAAGACACTCAAAGAATGTCTATATATGTATATGTAAATAGCGATAAAGTCTTACTTTTATAATAGATATTTATAAAATACTATATACGTAATATAAAGTCGTAAATCCTTATTTAACAGTTGTATTCTAACAAAATAACATTAATATAGTGCAACTGAATTAATGTGACAAGATCACTATATTAATTTTTTAAGACATTTATGTGTGAAGTGAGTGAGTGTTATTTAACGATAGTCAGAACAATAATAACGGTACATAATTTAAGTTCCATACATATTTTAGAGTTAGTAAAAAAATACAGCTGTGGGTACTTTCAGTTACAACAGCTGTACAGACAATAGGAAAATAGTAAATTGAATTTTCTTGATATATTTTAAGCTTTTACTGTGACTGATCCAGTGCAGATGAGACTTGATGGTAAAGCCCATGGTCCTTACTTAGGGTTTACAGGTACAAACTTGTCGGTGCTTCCCCACAAGTCTTCTATATAAACTCGTGCTTAATTGACATTTACAATGTACCATACCCTTTATGGTGAAGAACAATATAGGGATACCATTTTATATATCCTTATAAAATTACTAGGATATATATGAAGCTATCAATTATATAAAAGTTGATAGCCTAAGAGCCCGTGAACTCCAGAACTTCATCATTTCATTACATCATTCAAGTAAAATATATTAAAATCAGCTTTACTACTTGTAGCGTTTTCATCACCTCATGCGCTAAAAGTGACATAATTTCGGATGCAAATCGATCAGCAGTAGTTATCTACCCGACAAGAGTTGACGCAGATAATTAGCACGATACGCAAGTTAATATTTATAATCTTTCGAACGCCATTTAGTGAATGAGGGTACTCGTAAGGAAGTTTATCGACTCTCACTTAGAATTGCAAATACCGCTATCAACGAGACTATTTTCTATGAAACCAAATTAATTCCAAATAAAATTACGTCATAAAATATAAAATATAATTACGTAATAGTATACTATGACGTAAATAGAATTATAATTTCATTACCGTTATAATTTATAACGGCATAATTTCATCAACGCAAGGGGTTGCCACGATGCTGTCTGGCATTGACTGACGTGATTTGGGTCATGCCAAAAAATTACAATTTATAATATGACGAAATCGAATTGGTATTTTACACACATTGAGTGCCGTTTATCTTACCCCGTATGGGCTTGAAACTAATCGGGCTTATCCGATAATATAAGATGTGAGTATAGCCGGTTTCTATACATTATTTTTGAATACCACTTAAGATAGTGTGTATGTAGGTATAGGTAGGTATTGTGATTAAGCCTGAATATCCTGGAGAATATCTGGGATATGAGTAACTACTAATTGGTGCAACGTAGACGTTGTACGATCCATGTATTTCTCTTAAGGATAGTCGTTTGTTCATGAACGAGACAGTAAACGCCACGATGACCCAAATTCCATAATGCAACGCCGACAAACTTTCAGCTTTTATAAGATGACGAAGGTCTGGGATTCACGGACTCTAACTCAATGTTTTACTTGTTTTTATGTAAAAATTATAAATACAGTTTAAATAAAGCGCACATGCTTAACCATGCCAATTAAAATTCAAGTTACAAAAAAGTTAGTTCATAAATTCTTCATTAGCCAATAAATAAAAAGAAAGCAGAAACACAACACTATCACAGGATATCTGTCTTACAATATCTGTGAATCCAGCCTTGGGTTCTGGACTTCGGTCCTCGACGAAGTTTCAGCATTTCGAAAAACCTATGTCCATCATAGGAGTGATAAGATTAAATGTCATAGTCCACTACACAGAATCATGCCATGGAGTCTTAAGTGTCTATCAAGATATACTTCAATTAATATAAGACAACAGTCAATATCATATTTATTTACACATATAGGATCTATGTATCGGTATGTTTAATTAAATCACTATTTTTCTTTTATTTATTATTTTTTGGTTCTTCGAGTGTATATGTGTATTTAAGTGTGTATTTAAAAACTATATCCTTACTAATATTATAAATTCGAAAGTCTGTCTGTCTGTCTATACGGCGAATCCGCAGAATCAATATCGATGAATTTTAGCACAATTATTCCTTAAACACCGGAGTAACACGTAGTAGTATACTGATCGGTTCAACCCCCACCATTTATTTTATTTTTCCTCTGAACACGTGTAACAAGCTAGCAACATTTACTTTAAAGGATGATTATAGCAAAACAATTTTATTATTACTTTTGTATTATAGATCTTCGCAAAGTAACAGTTCATAAATTAATTAATTAATTCTTACATGATAAATAATATTTCTTATTTCCAAAAAATATATTATTTATTACATACATTCAAAAATGTTACAAGACTGTGTAGTGGACAGGAACAATAAAAGTACAACATAATGTATATAAGTAAGTCAAAAATAATAACTTACCATCTGCAGCTATAATTATATCAGTTCGTTTTATTTCATTCAATAATGACAAGCCCCAATCCGTGTTAGTGAAATCTAGTGACATTACTTTAAATTGGGACTTTATTAATTTGGAATTGTATTTAGCATTTAATTTTATTAATTCCAGTATGCCCCCTAAATCCATATCTGTATGAAATAAAAATTTATAAGTTATTTGAGATGCTACTACAAAATTTGTGAAATAAGAAGCCATTAGACTTTTTTTATTTATTTATTTCCAGCTTACAACTATCATTACATGGATATACCTAATACAATAGTGTAGAATAACTTAATTATATGATATAATGACAACAATAGTGTAACATGTTACTTATAGACTACAAAACGGCTGAACTGATTTTAATGAAAGTTTCGAATGATCTTTAAATTGATCCAGGGGGCTCCGTGTAAAGTTTTGAGGCGATCAGAGCATTTTTTAATAACTGTAATTCATATATCATAATAATTTCATATATCAATTCATATTCAAAATATAATTTATATATTTTCGTATAGAAATAAAGAGCCACAGGTTGCCAAACCCTGCCGTAGACCAATATTGATGTAAATTGGCACAATTAAAACTACCGTTGTGACATATAGGATTTAAAAAATCATATTTTTGTTTTCGGAACAGAAATTACACATAATTCACTATTTAGGGTACTTGAACGCTAAGTTAGTGCGAAAAAAGTCGCGTGGACCACTAGTTAGATATAAATTATTATCAATGAACACCAAAAGATTTCTAGAAAATGCAATAAGATTTTTTACTTTTATTAAGATTACTTAAAATTTAAGTTTTGTTAATTTAGTGATAGATGGCGGTAGTTATATAATAACATTCAAAATATTCTAGAATTACTCATCATGTTTTCATTTGTTTGTACATTTGTAGGAATTTTTTCTATATTTTGTATATAAAATAGTGCAGTGAAATATATAAATATTTTAGGTGAAGCTCATTTCTTCACTTTACAAGAAAGAAGATTTTTACATTTTATGAAAGAGTTTACTCAGTTACGATTTTAAAAAGAGTGTCGATTTAAATAATACAAGAAATGTTTAATTTGATTTACCTGTACAAATTACTTTTCGTGCATATAGAGCGGCTACAAAACTAGTTAAGCCTGTGCCAGCACCAAGTTCTAGAACATTCTTTCCATTCAGAGCACCTGTTTGACCCAAATGTATGAGTAGGTCTCCAAGAAGAAATGCACCTCTCCACACTTGAAGGCCGACTAACGATATTTTTGTGCTAGGACTGTGTTCTAAAATAAAATAAAAAAAATAATAATAATAATTAAATACTTTATTGCACATTAAAACAAACTCATACATAAAACTTAGAATTAAACAAGAAAGGTGGTCTTATCACTAATAGTGATCTCTTACAGGCTACCTACCTAAAGTAAAACTAAACAATAGAAATATAAATTGAATTAATTTAATAAATAATAATATTTACATTCATGAAAAAGCAAATATGCCTATTCTTGATAAAACACGAATTATCTACTAATCTGAATCTGAAGTCTTCATCATAAACGAGAATAACTCCAATAAGAAAAACTGTTTAAAGAAATCATCTTAAGAATCTCAAGAACCCAGCAATAGCAATTACAAATAACAACTAACGAAACAAGAAAAGATTTTCTTATTCTGGCCTTGACTTTTAATAATCCAAAACTGTAATTATTGAGAACAATAAACAAGAATTATTAAGAATTTTAATCATATACTTGCCTATTTTTATAACCTCCTTGAGTGGCCTCTCAATATCTAAATCATTGTCTTCATCAATCAGAGCTGTATTACTTGCTTTAGGTAACAAAAATGGGAACTCTGATATCAAATCTGAAATTAAATATAAAAAGATAAAAATAAAAATATAAAACCTGTTCCCATTAAACTTTTCTAGTGATGTTTGGGTAGGTAATATAATTATATGACACATTTTTTTAGTAATAAGCAAAGTAGCAGCCTGTTACAATCCCACGGCTGGGAATAGGCCTCCTCTCTTCGTTTCTGGAGAGAAGGGTTGGAGCTAAGACCTACAACGCTGCTCCAATGCAGATCAGTAGGTTACACATATCTCCAGTATTTTCTAGAGATATGCAGGTTTCCTCACGATGTTTTCCTTCACCGAAAAGCGTGTGATAAATTGCAATTACCAATTAGACACATGAGTTTTTAATAGAAAAACTCATTGGTGCCTGCCCAGATTTGAACTCGTGTTCCCCTCGAAAGAGGTCTCACCTCTCACAGCTATCACAGCTTTTTTTAGTAATAAAATATTTTAAAATCTAATTTATAGAATTAGGCGTTACTTTGCGGAGATCCATAATACAAAAGTAATAATATAATTATTTTGCTATAATCCGCGATACAGTAAATCATCAACATCAGACATCACATATACAGTTTAGACCTAAAGAAATTTTTTATATAGTTAATATCTTTCTCCTAATTCTTAGTGATGGTAAAATAAGAAAAATATAATTAATTTTAACAATAGTTCATATTTCATAAGTTTGTTATGAAATTTATATAATAATATTGTTAAATGTAAGTGACATAAAAAGTAAAATGTAAACACCAGTATGTAAATGCAATCAAATTAAACTAAAATTTAAAAAATAAGAGTAATTTAATTTATTTACCCAAAATAAATAAAGTAAAAATAAATTATGAAGAAATAGAATGGGAATCCCACTCAATAAAGTCTCAAAGACAATGTACATCAGAAAGAATTGGTATGAAAAATGGAAGTGAGAATAAACACATGAACTGGTATGGTGAAAATTGCCAAACATAAGCTCCATACATTTATGATGGTGGTAGAAGCATATAAAAAAATAATCCTTAGTGGTTAAAAAATAATATGAAATATTACCATTAACATAGTGCACTTACTTCCTTCCCTACTGGCTTTTGTAGCAGACTTGTAATCATATTCTCCATATATTTCTGATGTTACTGTGTATTCAGGCATCTAAAGAAATGTAACAATATTTTTACAACACACTAACACAGACATGCTGAAAAAATTATGCCAAAAACAATATAATAAACAGTATTAATTCACAAATAGTAAACATATGAACCTTGAAATGTTAGAAATCTTGGTATATCTTATCCTATGTATGAATTATAGAACATTACTGGACTTGTCTGTTGGGAAGTGTTGGGGAATAAAAATTGGATACTGTCCAAATTTTAAAATTCTATTTAAATTCATAGATCTGCTTGTCTGAAGGCCATTTAAAGCCAGATCGATGAGTGTTCTGTCGTTGTCGACATATCAAATAATAAGTAATTAATGGCCAGTTTTATTTCATCATTAAATAATTTAGTGACAATGTTTAACATTTATGATGCTCGTATTGTGTTGGAATATCTTTCAATTTCTGTGAAGTATGCTTAACTGAAACATTATATTATTTGTTATGCACAAATAATATAATGTTTCAGTAATCACTTTTTGGTACTTACTTGAATTAACCATAATCAGAATATATAACGAATAATATATATTTTTAATTTCAATCAAATATAAATTGAACTGTTATGAAACATAGAAAACTTACGATACTTAAAAAATTGACTACCCAATTATTTAATATTTACGTTTATGTTTTAACTCAAAAATATTTACACACAATTGTTTGTTTATCAAAGAATTGTCATTTGTCATTTGATTTTTAATTTAATTTTATTTTATTTTATTTACGACATGGAATCTAGTCCCTTAAACACAATTGATTATAATTTTACATTGACAATGACAACTACTCAATTCACCTAAGAATTCATGAGTTGGAATGGCAACCCCACACCGGAACACGTGGTGTTGAGTGTTGGTAGACCCCCAGGAGGTGGATTGACGACCTCAAAAAGGCCGTGGGTACTGGGTAGCCGTTGGATCCAAGCGGCACGAGATCGCGTCGTGTGGAGATCCCGTGAAGACACCTATGTCCAACAGTGGACGTCCATCGGTTGACGAAGAAGAAGCTTATCAAAATTCAATTTAACTATAGTCATTATTGTTTTGACGATATAACGGAAAATAAGTAGGAAAAAGACTGATATTAATTTTTAGAAACGGACATACAAAAGTTGTGTTTTAGGCTAGAAGTCATATCTTTGATAGAAGAAGAGGCCAACATATTGACGTATGTTATTTAATAGCTATGACAATTGATAATAATGAAATAAGTTATTGATACAACGCACGCTTTACAACAGATAAAGAAAAGATTGTAATGTATTTTCCTATAAATGTAAATATCGTTTTTATATTAATGCATGGTACCTAAACGCAATTAAAAACTTTTTTTTAATTTGGGTGTTACCATAACCAATTTATGAAAGATGCAATGAGAGCATGAAACAAAAAATAAAAATCAACCAATCACCGCCAAACACACGATCGACGCTGCCACGTCAAGTGAGTCGGTGCAAGTCTGAATGAAGTGGCAGTTTCGGCATTTTGTAGGAATTCGTCTTCCCAAAAAGAATTTTAGTTGCAATAGGACCGTCGAAAATTGAAGATGCGTACTTTGTTATTAACAGTAGCGATAGCCCTTATAGGCGCCGCATTTGGAGACGAAATTCCTACAGAAGATAATGTTCTCGTCCTGACCAAACCTACTTTCGACGATGTTATTTCCTCAAACGACTTTGTTTTAGTAGAATTCTGTAAGTATTTCATTATTATCCTTTTAATTATCGGAAATTATATTAATCGGATGTTTAAGGTGTACTAATTACATTTTTTTTTCACAATGTGATTTGCCGGGCGGTAGAGTAAATATGCTATGTCACAGATGCACCATGGTGCGGCCACTGCAAATCCCTTGCACCGGAGTATGCCAAAGCTGCCACCAAACTCTTGGCAGAAGAATCTCCAATAAAACTAGCTAAAGTGGATGCTACTCAAGAGCAGGATCTTGCAGAGTACTATAAAGTCAAGGGTTACCCTACTCTTATTTTCTTCAAAAAAGGAAGCACTGTCGATTATTCAGGTAAGACAATCTATGTATGTGTCCCACATATATCTACATTCTACAGAAATAATGAAGATATAGTCTATTTAAAATGTATGTCATGTGAAATATATTTCTATAATATAACCTTAAAAACGGTAACGAAATTTAAGTAATTTATTGCTTAAAAATATCAATTTTCTAAATTTCAATCATCAAAATCATTGGCACTGCTTAAAATTTGTATAAAAAATTATCATTGCTCAATTTAATGAAACATAAAAAAGCAAATTGAGTACTGTGAACATGTTTATAAAATATGAATTATCCATGAAGCAATTAAAAATAATTTATGACTAACAAGAAAGTGATAAGGTTTTTGTTATCTTTAAACATTGTAGGTACTCATTTTATTTGAACCAGCAACAGCACAATTAACTTTTGATAAAATTTTGTGTAATCAAAATTGTTTTTTAAAGAATATTAGGAATATTTATATGTAACATGAAGTTAATATATTAAAAAATATTTAAAATGTAAACAAATTACAACTGTAACAGCAATCTTCAAAACATATTATATATATGTATCCTTAAAATTACGCAAATAAATAGGTTAGGTTATAGAAAATTAAAAAAAGCTGGGGATAGCTGCAACATCTGAACATTTTAATTTTTGTTAAAAATAAATTATATCGACTATCTTCTCCCCAAGAAAGCTGTGATAGCCCATCAGTAAAACTGTATGACTCTTGATGAGTTTAAACTTTGGGTAGGCACCAATGAGTTTTTCTGTTAAAACTTATGTGTCTTATTGATAATTTCAACATTTTATAACATGCATTTTGGTGAAGGAATCATTGTGAGGACACCTCCACATCTTTAGAGAATTCTGGGGATATGTGTAACTTAAGAAATCATATTGGAGCAGCATATTGGGTCTTTGCTTCAACCCTTCTCTCCAAAAATAGAGACAGGAGACCTGTGCCCAGCAGTGGTATATAATAGGCTGTTAGTTTTTACTTATGTTAAAGTTACATATACTATGTTTACACAACATAGTATATGTTGTGTAAACATAGTATATGTAACAAAGTTAAGTTATATATAAACATATATAACTTAACTTTGTTTCACACAACTTCAACTTTATTTTGAAATGTTCAACAATATCTTCAACAATATTTGAAACATTAGCTCTCTTTGTCCCTAGTATTTTTATTCATTTTCAATATAATCCAAAAGCAACACAATTTAGCTACACACACAGTAAATATTTTTTATTTGAACAGGCGGTCGCCAGGCTGATGATATAGTAGCTTGGCTTAAAAAGAAGACTGGCCCACCAGCGACCGAAGTCACCTCAGCAGCACAAGCCAAGGAGCTTATTGCAGCAAACCCTGTCATAGTGTTTGGTATGTTCACTGATCAAGGCTCAGATAAGGCTGTTGTGTTCCTGAACACTGCCAGTCTAGTAGATGACCAAGTGTTTGCCATTGTAACTGATGAGAAGGTTATTGAAGAACTTGAAGCTCAGCCAGATGATGTTATTCTTTATAAGAAAGTAAGTATCTTTGAGATCTTTTTATTCATTATAGTTTTAAATTTTTTTACATGAAAATGAAATTACTGGAAATATAATTTTCTATGATTTAATTGGGCTTCAAAGCCCATAATGATTAATGATGAATGATAAACGCCCATGATTTCTTTGTGCCAACTTAGGCGATTAAGTACTCTCAAAATACTATATGTGTTTTTTCCCTGTTCCCAAAAAAATAACTTTTTTTTATCCTAAATTTTAACCATATGTATAAGCTAAATATTGTCGAAATTTTATCTATATCAGTCCAGTGCATTAGCTGTGAAAGCTTTACAGACAGACAGATTTTCATATTTATCATATTAGTTCACACAAGATTGATATCTATATTGCTTTCATCCATATTATTCTACCATACTTAACTATTCTGCCTATTACAATATAATTAAGGCTTTGTTAATTATCTATTATAAACTTAAATGTATACCTTTTTTGGTAATATTAGAAATTTGAAATCCATGTGTCTATCTCAATTGAATAAATTATGCATCAGATTAATATATCAGAGATATTATTAATAACAGCTGGGACTGAAAGCATGTGCTCTCTAAGACAAAACCATTGTATAATAAACATGTAAAATACTGCCTTGTTCATCCAACTTTTGATTTTAAAACAATGAAATTATTGTGTTGCAATTCTGTCATATATGTTACTAAACTGTTATTACAAGCAATCATATTCACACTTCATTATATAATAATAACTGTTCTCGACCAATGTCATAGAAACAAATGCAGCATAAAATTAAACATTATAAATGTTTTGTGTGCAAATTAAAATGAAGCCATTTGCAACGACTGCAACATTGAATTTTATTGCAAATTTATCATATTTATTGCTTATCCTAAGGTCATCCATGTGTCGTTCTTTTAATTTCGCATTTCATGTACTATAAATTATGTATGCACATTTAAAAACAACCAATTCTGACACTTTACCTGTTATTGATTTAGTGTAATGTAATTTTTAAATGTTAAACTGCCATACAAAATATAGACAGACTTTCAAATTTATTATGTTATTAGCTGACCCAACAAACCATATAAATTATTTCTACGGAATTTCTGGTGTATATAAAAAAATAAAAAAAAACCTAAGGGAGTTGTAAGTAGTTGGGGGTAAAAAAATGTAAGTGTTTTTCATAGCCGTGGGGGCTATTACTCAGGACTATGAAAAATAGATACTAGCAGATTCTCAGACCTAGTGAATGCATATTCATATAAAATTTTATAAAAATCGGTCAAGCCATTTCAGAGTAGTATGGTCACTAACATATTGACATAAGAATTTCATATATAAGATTACAGTTGAAGAAAAATATTAATAGAAGGCTGATAGAGAAAACCTTCTATATCATTGAGGAATACATAGATGATAAGAATGCGTGAATATAGCTGCTTTTTGATGCTGTACAAGATAGTAATGACTAAATTTAACATGTATAACTTATAAGAATTACATATTGTAAAGAGCAATCACCGATTTTGCTGACTCTTCTCAGTAGGAACAACTCTCTGAACTAGCAGTAGAGTTGACGGTTCAAAATCAGTTGACTATAAGTTTACTTGACTAAAGAATGATTTGATGACTCCATAGATTTACATCATTTAATTTTTATTATTACAGAAGTAATAATAAAAATTATTTATATAATCCGCGATATAGTAAATAGAAAAAACATATAGTGTTAAATGTATAGTGCAAAGCTTTGCGATTTTGTCGTGGAGTCTATCTCCTGATGATTCTTCGGTTGCGGGGCGATTGTTGAGTTTGTGATGGTGAACGTGTGTAGTGCTTGTGTATTGTGGTTGCAGTGGTGGAGGTTTGGGCATGTGTTTTTACGAATCCTGCATGTATCGGGTATGAAAAAACAGATAGTCCACTATACATTAACACTATATATATTTTCTATTTATTGTATCGCGGATTATAATTATAATTTAGCAAAATAATTTTATTATTACTTTTGAATTATGGATCTCCGCACAGTAACGCCTAATTCTATAAAAGATTTCTTAATAATTTATTAAGATGTTTTTGGTGTGGTTTTTAATAAAACAAAGCATTGAGAGTCCATTGCTTCATATAGAGGATGTTTAAATTGGTGCAGTAACTGAAACAAAATGGAAAAAGCCTTGTAGGAGTTATTTGTTCATAGTTATCAATTATATCTTATAGTAAACACAGGTGTATTCATAATTGTTACCTATTGTACACAGTTTGAAGAACCAAGTGTGAAATATGATGGCGAAGAGTTCTCGGAAGATCTACTCAAGTCTTGGGTGTTTGTTCAAAGCATGCCGACGATTGTAGAGTTCTCCCATGAGACTGCTTCCAAGATCTTTGGTGGTCAGATCAAATACCACCTCCTGTTGTTCCTGTCTCAGGTAAGTTATGTATTTTGTTTATACTAGAGGTTGTTTTTTTTTATAAAAATTGTTTGCAATTCCTACTTCCAATTGCAGTTGAGCGTCATCAAAAAACTAAGGCATTAAATTTTTATAGTATTTATGTCTTACTGGAAAATGTTGTCCAGCACTTTTGATATTATAATAAATTTTAAGTTTTTTTTTTCTAAATAAGTAAAATCTACTTTTGGTTTATCCTTCTTTTCTGCTGTTTCTTTTTAGAGACAGTAATAAGTATCGTAGTAGCGGCCTGTTACAATCCCACTGTTGGGCATAGGCCTCCTCTCTCCGTTTCTGGAGAGAAGAATTGGAGCTAAGACCCACCAGCATTGGAGCAGTCCAATGCTGATTGGTAGGTTACACATATCTCCAGAATTCTCTAGAGATATGCAGGTTTCCTCACGATGTTTTCCTTCACCGAAAAGTGTGTGATTAATTTCAATTATCAATTAGAGACATGAGTTTTAATAGAAAAACTCATTGGTGCCTGCCCGGGTTTGAACTCGTGTTCCCCTCGAGTCGCACGGTCTCACCGCTGGGCTATCACAGATTACGGATATGTATAAAAATAACAAGTTCATATACGTCTACCCGTGATACGTTGCAGACAAAGAAATATTAATTATGTTCATTGTTGAATGACTTGTTGTACATGAACTTGAACTATGCGGTTAATTAACATAACGGTTAATTAACATTGCTTTCTCGGTTACCCACTTTGAAATTCTCGACGCTAGAGGTAGAAATAATGTACCAACTCCGATCAGTCTAAAGATTCCGAATTTTTATTTTAACACAAATTTGTAATTTAAAAATATTTATACGATGATTTGAAATTTTAAAATACAGATTTTGATGATAAAAATGCTTAGATTCGAAAATCCTTTCAGCTTCACACTGCGTTCTGAATTATTAGATTTACATTAGTAAATTGAAAATATTCAAAAGATTGACTTTCTTGCTGATTGTTCTCGGTAAGAGTAACATTTGGAACCAGTTGTAGCTTCATTAATAATCCTTGGGAGCTGTGATAGCCCAGTGTTGAGACCGTGCGACTCTTACGAGTGGAACACGAGTTTAAACCCGGGCAGGCAACAATGAGTTTTTCTATTAAAAACTCATGTGTCTAATTGATAATTGCAATTTATCACACGCTTTTCGGTGAAGGAAAACATCGTGAGGAAACCTGCATATCTCTAGAGAATTCTGGAGATATGTGTAACCTACCAATCCGCATTGGAGCAGCGTGGTAGGTCTTAGCTCCAACCCTTCTCTCCAGAAACGGAGAGAGGAGGCCTATGCCCAGCAGTGGGATTGTAACAGGCCGCTACTTTACTTTTTTTTTACTTTTAATAATCCTTGATGATTCATAACTGCCTAAAACAAGCTTCTTTGAATAAGATTATTTTGATTTGATTTTAATTGATCTGATAAAGAATATTTTATTGAATACACTGACATTTTTATGTCATAAGATTAGATTATATCAAACGATAATCGATAAATTTCATTGTGTTCTTGATTATACCGCAATAAATTAATAATATCAAGGCTACGGCTTCGGAAAGTTCGAAAATCGTATATGGACTTTATAAAAAAAATCCACAATCTGGTTTGGACTTACCGTACACAAGGGTAAAAAAAAACAGTTAAAGAATCACTTGTTAACAAGGCTATGGATACTATCGAAGACTGTTAATAAATGATAAGAAAGTTCGGACTTTGCTATAATCCGCGATACTATTATCGTAGTATCGCGGATTATAGCAAAATAATTTTATTATTACTTTTGTATTATGGATCTCCGCAAAGTAACGCCTAATTCTATAAATTATAGGAAGTTCGGACTTAAGTTGCAACCAGCTACGCACTATATTGTGTGTTAAGTTTGTTTGATTACTTGAATAATTGAATATTATTTAAGTAATTATTTTTGAGAAGAATTGAGCTGAGTTTCTTTTCATAGTTTCATTATAAATTGACGATTCAAAATTATTTGAAAGAACTTACTTATTTGAATAAACTTTTTTTCGATTAGATTGTAATTTGACGATTCAAAAGTGCCTTTTACAAGTAAACTTGAATAGAGAATTTGAATTTGAATATAGACGACATTTAAGTTTATTATTATAGACCACCCTCCGTTCTGACCGAGGTGTCGTAAGAGGCGACTAAGGTATATGCCGTGTGGTATCCGGCTGCATAGAATAGACCACCCTCATTTCCTAACCGAGGTGTCGTAAAAGGCGACTAAGGTAAGTTGACGTCAGGCAGGCGGCCGGTCGTAAAATACGTAGCCAAATCATGTGACAACATGTTTGTAACATGTTATGCCGACCCCACTTAGAGTGGGAAAAGGGCAGGGGAAGATGATTATAGTTTGGTATGATGATCTTTATTATTATTCATTTGCCGATTTATAGTCGCTAGTTACGATGTTTCTAGAAATTTAGCCGAGTTTTAAATATTGAATGTCATGAACATATATTTGGTATCGTCATATTGTTACTACGTGAAAGTAGCCTCCTATATTATGGTGTTCGATCTCGGATTGAATTTCATATAAATCATTGACACACTTTTTGGAGCTTTCAGATTTAGGTCGTGCTTTCACAGTTAGCCACGTGTAAATTTCTCTATAGTAAATATGCATGATTTCATTTACAAACAGATAAGATCGACATAACAGATTCTGTTTTATCAATTGCTAGCCGCGATTTCGTTCACGCCAACTTAAGCGTTTGAGTATCCCGAATAATACAATGTGTGTTTTACTTTTTTTAAACTATTTTTATACTATACGTTAACCCGGCGTATAATCCTTAATTGTGCCAATTTTTATCAATATCATTCAAGCGCCTAAGCCGTACTAGTGTAACAGAGCAACAGACATATTTTCGCATTTATAATATTAGTAATTATAGATAGAATAGTATTAGTAATTAGACATTGTACAAAAAAATACAGACTATAATAGAATTCGAACAAAAATTAGTTCAGAAAGGCGGTCTTATTGCTAACCAGAGACTTTTTCTGACAAACCCAGCTGGTGAGCTGTTTAAAATACATAGAGTTACTATAATAGAATAGGGATCCAGCCAAAAATGTGTCCATTGAAAATACAGAGAAAGGAAACGGGACTTGATATCTATCTCTCTTTTTTTGTGATTAGACAAAGATAAGTATATGACCTTATCTTTCCTCTCTTATTATTTGTTGCGACACTCACTTACAGACTTGTCCCCTACTCTAGTATAACCTCTATGATACAATAACTGGTAGGAAACTTTACCACAGAGTTTATTATAAGATTATTAATGATTACAATTATATTATGTAATGGCAAAATGATGAGCTTATTGCACAGCTAAAGTCTTTTCAATTCTGTATTTAATTTTTTTAAATATATGTAAATTGAGTTTGCGTATTTTTGCGATCGGAACATTCGAAAATGAAGCATTTAATTACCGCCAAACCCACGTTGAAGCGTGTATAGTTAATATAACAAGTCAAGTTAAAAAAGTCGCCGTGTGGTATCCGGTTGAGTAGAATAGACCACCCTCTTTCTTACCGAGGGGTCGTAAAATACGACTAAGGTAAGTTGACGTCAGGCAGGTGGCCGGTCGTAAAACACATAGCCGAATCATGGGACAACATGTTTTATAACATGTATTGCCGACCCCACTTAGAGTGGGATAAGGGCAGGAGGATGTTTGTATGTATTAACTTCAGTTATTTATATAAAGGGAATGTCTAGAACGGCTTTTACTTCTATAAGTTAAAGAAAATATATATAAAGGTCGTCGTGATATTTTTTTGTAAACGATAAAACCTTGCTAAAAGTCAATTGCCTTCAAAAGTAATTTATAAATTAATAAAATGTGCTCAGAAAAAACCAGAAATGAATTCTCTTAAAGGTAATCGTATAAAGCTAATAAACCTAAAAATAACTACAAATTAGGACACATGAACTTTCAATCTTTAAAAATGTTGAAATAATGAAGCCATATTAATTATCACAGATTAAAAATATATCAGCGGTTATTAGTTTGTGATATTAAATGACTACTAAATTTTAATAATAAGAAGCAATTCATTAACATAGAAATTAATAATAAATTAAATTCACGGACGCAGTTACGAACTTCCATATAGATTAGATCTAGGGGTAATTGAACTCTGAAAGTACATTGACCTTACTCTACACGATTCGGTTATCGATAAATAATTTGTTTGAGGCTTTCTATGCTATCAGGGTTCCTCGACATACAATTTCTGTAGAATTAGTTTTATTGCGGCGTGTAAAAACACAATAAAACTGTAACATGTTGTTTTCGCGGCGTGTTCGGGTTAAAAACTATATTCTGATATTTGTGGCATAAGCATAGTATGTTTCCTTGAGCTCCGGCAGCGGGGTGCAATTGCTCGCAATTGCTGGTGCTATTGGTAGAAAATTAATAGAAAAATGACATATTTTACCCGACTGAACTATGCTCCATAAGGCCGTGTGGTATCCCGTCGAGTAGAATACCCCACCCTCATTTCTTACCGAGGTGTCGTAAAAGGCGACTAAGGTAAGTTGACGTCAGGCAGGAGGCCGGTCGTAAAACACCTAGGCAAATCATGGGGCAACATGTTTTATAATATGTTGTGCCGATTCTACTTAGAGTGGGATAAGGGCAGGAGGATGTTTGTATGTATTAACTTCAGTTATTTATATAAAGGGAATGTCTAGAACGGCTTTTACTTTTATAAGTTAAAGAAAATATATATAAAGGTCGTTATCACAACATGGTTAAAACATGTTGTGTCGACCCCATTTAGATTGGGATTAGGACAAGAAAAAATGAACTTTACTCCATAGGTTTAGGTACTTAACCAAATACTAACAAAACCATATGATTCAGGAGTAGCAAACATTTTATTACAGTAATAATATTTAGAACAAAGAATTGAAATAAAACTGCATTTGTCAAAATGATCTCTTATTTATGCTTTAGGTATATCAAAAGCATAAACATGTCATTAAATAAAATACATTGATCAGTTAAAGATTAGAGCAGATTAAACCATTCTAATATGTAATTCTGGAAATAGTAATTATATTAGATTAGCCAATGTAACGTAATAACATTTTTTATAAAGTAACTTTGTGATACTGTAGTATTTTAGTATATTAAAGTAGCGGCCTACTACAATCCCACTGCTGGGAATAGGCCTCCTCTCTCCGTTTCTGGAGAGAAGGGTTGGAGCTAAGACCTACCACGCTGCTCCAATGCGGGTTGGTAGGTTACACATATCTCCATTCTCTAGATATATGCAGGTTTCCACACGTTTGCCTTCACCGAAAAGCGTGTGATAAATTGCAATTATCAATTAGACACATGAGTTTAAATAGAAAAACTCATTGGTGCCTGCCCGGGTTTGAACTCGTGTTCCCCTCGAAAGAGTCGCACGGTCTCACCGCTGGGCTATCACAGCTTTTAGCTTATATATTTTAGTATATTATTAATATACTAAAATACGGGTCACATCGCGATAAAATCGAATTACCTTTGTATAAGGTTCCACGTTTCGGCTTTTGTTGCTTCGATGTGAACCGTATTTTCTAACTTAACTTGACTTGTTATATATGTATATTGTTACCATTTCGATAGTAACCGCTACAACCCGAAAGGTGAATGATTTTAGGAAACGACTTATACTTATTATGTGTAGATACAAATGTACCTCCTTGGAAATAAGCCTTGCGACGTTCATATATGTTTCTAAACATAAAATATCTGTAGCACCCATGATCATCTAAACTCAAAACTTGTTTTTTGTTTAAAGAAAAATGGCGATTTCGAGAAGTACATCGACGATTTGAAGCCTGTTGCCAAGAATTACCGCGACAAGATCATGACTGTAGCCATCGACACCGACGAAGATGACCACCAGAGGTAATTTTATACAATATTTTACATCAACAATAGGTATGCATAATTAAGTTTTAGAGTGGCTTTGAGTCTCAGATTGGGAACCACATTATGCCTTAAGCACAGATATCCATGTGGAAAAGAGGTAGACAGTTTTGGCATACACAGGCTTTCATGCCATAGGAGCTCTGGTAGGCTTTTCCGCCATGGTTCTCTTAATGACACCATCAAAAGAGCTCTTGCCAACATCGACATTCCTGCTCTTCTCGAGCCTTCCGGGATATGACGGGATGATGACAAGAGACCAGACGGTCTAACGCTGGTTCCTCGGGAACGGAGACGGGCCCTAATGTGGGACGCAACATGCGTTGATACGTTAGCCTTGTCCCTTATCAGGAAACGGTGTCAAGACCTGGAGCTGCGGCGGAAATGGCCGAAACCGGCCAGCGGCGAAAGTATGCATCTCTCGTTGAGAGTTATATATTTGTGCCGTTTGCAGTTGAGACCCTAGGGCCATGGAGCCAAAGTGCAAAAAAATTTTTATCCGTTTCAACACCTCGGTTGATCGCCTCTTCGGATGACAAGAGAGCTGGCTCCTTTTTCGCACAAAGAATCAGCTTAGCGATTCAACGTGGAAACGCTGCCAGCATTCTTGGAACCATTCCACGTGGGCATGATTTGTATAGTAGTAGCGTGTAAGTAATATAAGATAGATATGGCTTGTACAAATTTATTGAACTACATGTAGTGACTTGTAAAATTATAATTAATTAGTTTCATTTGCACTATTAAAAATGCATAAAATCATAAAGTTATAACTCGAAAAAGAAGGCGCCATATCGACGAGTATGGCTTTCTGTACCAATCTATCTATGATTTATCTATGACAGGATCCTGGAGTTCTTCGGCATGAAGAAAGACGAAGTGCCATCTGCTCGCCTCATCGCCCTCGAGCAGGACATGGCCAAGTACAAGCCCGCCTCGGACGAGCTCACTGCCAACACTGTAGAGGTAAGTCGTATTCACTTAATCTAGTTGTCTTTGTAAGAGCGTTAAATTAGTGAAATATGGTGATACTAGTTGTGGTGGACGTGCTCCCTTGTATTATTGGAATACTATATAATGGTTTTTCTAGAATTCAAATTTTAAACATAAAAATAGTTATTGTGAGTTAACCATAAGAGATAAAGACACGCTGTCGCGCACTTTTTTGTAGTATTTTTATAGATCTACAATTCTCTAGTATATTACTTTAGCGTATCTCTGCTGGTTTACGCAGCGCTCGCGACTAAAGCTCCTAGCAAGCAAGTTTTTTTAACAACTGCACGATACAACACAATTTACATAATACCGATTTGTACTATTTACCTAAACCATCCGGAATTATTTCACTATCTTTTAGTGAAAACCGTACAAAAATCGGTTCAGTAGATTTTGAGAAAATCGATTACAAACAGACGGACAGTTTTTTGGGACTTTGTTTTATAATAAGTAAATACAGTTTAAATTAGCTTGAGGCCTGGCATAACATATGTGAAAATTGTTATATAGAAATAAATAAATTGGTAACTAAATAACATATCTCTCAAAAGAATCGTTGGAATAATATTCTTTTTAAAAGTTTCTTTATCAATTCCATGTAGGAAACCGTATAAAATTTCACTACTATAACTTAATTTAGCGAACACATTATTTCCTATCGTAACTGGAACGAATCTGATACTTTCTAAGCAAATAAGTTACAGCTGATAAAGTGAATTAATAACGTGGGCTTTATCATACTTGTTTGATTCTTCACGCACACTTTAATTTAATAGCATGTTTTCTTTTAAGCAGAATAGTGTAACATTATTGTTTTAATGAATTGAGTTTATGAGAAACAATATTTGTCCCTGAATTTTCTTAACCTTCGTTAAATTTAAAAAATTGTTTTAACAATCTAAATTTTTTAAATTCTATTCTATCATGCTCCACCTACCATGCTTATTGGGTATAGTTATGTATATAAATTAAAAAAAAATTGATTGTTCACTTAAGAACCTTAAATTATAGGTTTTAGAGAGTAGAACCTGCGTTTTTCGTTAAGTTTGGCACCACATTTAGAAACACTGATATAGGATTTATAAGGTTAATAAACCGTAACTGCAACCCGAGTTAGTAGCTACCTTGGCCAATGTAAACTAATATGTTTTAAGTTGTTGGCAATCCGTCCCGCCCAGTGACGCTGTAAAAGCCATTAGGGCTAACAGCATACAGTCAGTTCGAAAAAAAAAAAAAAAGTTGTAAATAGAGACATTCTTCTGACATATTGCTAGAAAGACTACATAACTGGAGAAGCTAATGATCTCTGGTTCGGTGGAAGGAAAAAGAGACAAGAGGCCACAGTCCAACTCAATAGTCCGACCAGCAAAGCCTACCATGAAATCTATTAAACTAAATTGTTCTGCTTTTTCATACCATGACGTCTTAAGGACGCACACTTTAAGTCGTTGCCGAATGACAACCTAGACTGGATCGCGAACGTATTTCATTCACTCTTTTTTCGTACCATTTGGCTATTACTTAAATTTCTTAATTTAACTTTTCTAAAATTTTATTCTAACGATAATAAACAATACAAAACAGTTATGCATTTTACTTATATTCATTGCAAAATAGATTCAACATACAGTATTTCAAGAAGAATTTGAAGAAAAAATTAGTTTTGGAATGCGTCCTAAAACATTTGAGTAAAAGAGATAGTTATCTATAGTTCTTATAACGTTGTCCTTTTCAAACATTGCGAACCCCATGCAATCCACACTTCATGGTGCGAAAACAAAGCAGTTGAGTTTAGGTAAAAAAAAGTAAAGTAACAGCCTGTAACTATGCCCACTGCTGGGCTAACGCCTCCTCTCTCCGTTTCTGGAGAGAAGGGTTGGAGCTAAGACCTACCACGCTGCTCCAATGCGGATTGGTAGGTTACAAATATCTCCAGAATTCTCTAGAGATATGCAGGTTTCCTCACGATGTTTTCCTTCACCGAAAAGCGTGTGATAAGTTGCAATTATCAATTAGACGCATAAGTTTTAATAGAAAAACTCGTTGGTGCCTGCCCGGGGTTTGAACCTACGTCGTCTCTAGAGAGTCGCACGGTCTCACCGCTAGGCTATCACAGCATGAGTTTAGGTACTGACTTTGAATTGAATCGTTTTCTAAAAGTCCATGGTAGGCCATCGCCAAATCGCTTTCAATTTTAGCTCTTGATACCTTGCAAGCCGCAAGAGATCGCAAAATCTGGAGATCGGTTATCCGCGAAAAAGTTCCTCAGCACTGACGAAAACGACGCAAGGAGGAAATAGAGAAATTATACAATTATCTTTTCAACAGGAATTCGTGCAATCGTTCTTCGCCGGTACATTGAAGCAACACCTTTTGAGCGAAGACCTTCCAGAGGACTGGTCTGCGAAACCAGTGAAGGTCCTCGTGGCCTCCAACTTTGATGAGGTTGTTTTCGACGGCAGCAAGAAGGTGCTCGTCGAGTTCTATGCACCATGGTGAGTGTATTACTATTTGTTATAATTGGTAATATTTACTATAGTATAGACTGGTTCGTGCTTCGGCGATGCTTCTGCGCTCGCCCGTCCCGCCCGGTGACGCTGTAAAAGCCATTAGGGCTAACAGGATACAGTTAGTTCGAAAAAAAAAAATGGTTCGTTGAGGCAGTGGGTAGTGGGTATGGGTAGTGACTCTGCCTTCAGCTCCGCGGTCCGGGTCGCGGATTCTATTACCGCCAAGGGCCAACATTTTCTATAAACAATTTGTTGGTTCTTCGAGCCTGGGTGTATATTTGTATTTAAGTATGTATTTAAAATTATATATGTAGTTAATTACCAGTTGTCTGTCACACATAACACAAGTTTTAAGTTACTTACTTTGGGGATGGATGACCGTGTGTGTATGTGTCCTTTATATCTATTTATTTATTTATAGATTTCGACCATAATTCACAATGAGTTGAATAATTAATATCTTGAAATACAATCATCATTATTCTCCTGCTCTTATGCCTCTAAGTGGGGTCGGCACAATATGTTGCTAACATGTTGTCATATGATTTGGCTACGTTTTTTACGACCGGCCGCCTGTTTGACGTCAACTTTTATGACACCTTTCACGACACCTCGGTAAGAAATGAAGGTGGTCTATTCTATGCAGCCAGATACCACACGGCATATCTTGAAATATAATCATAGAGTTATTATACTAGAGTAAGTGCTAGACTGAACACATTCATCGAAAACAAAGGGAAATGAAGCCATTTATTCTCTCTTTTTTATATATGATCAGACAAAGGTATAAAATTTGGATCTCTCATCTTCCCTCTCTTATTATTTGTTGGACACTGCTTATGGCTCCTCCACTTTATGTATAATTATTTTGACACTCAATAGGACTAAAAAAATAATATTAAAGACAAATAGTATAAATCTATTCTCAGATTGACCACAGACTTTATCCGTAAACAATAGTATAGGTCTGTGTGTTGAATGAATGCAAGTGTGTATAACATTTTTTATTTATTAAATTTTTAGTATTTATTGCTTTATTAAAAAAAAAATATTAACATTTTATCCCCGAACTATAAAATACAAAATCCTCCGTCCGTGTTCTTTTAAACAGAAGTACAAAGTTACCTAATAAGTAAGCCCGAATATTCGATAGTAAGAGCTGTTATAGATTCATCATCATCCTCCTCTCCTTATTGCTTTATTAAAAAAATATATCACCATTTAGTCCTCGAACTATAAAGTACAAAATCCTCCGTCCGTGTTCTTTTAAACAGAAGCACAAAGTTACCTAATAAATAAGGCCAAATATTGGATATTAAGAGCTGTTATAAATTCATCATCATCCTCCTACCCTTATCCAACTTTAAGTGGGGTCGGCACAACATGTTATAAACATGTTTTCCCATTGGCTACGTATTATCCGATCCCAACCGACGAAACCTTATTTCGTATTTTACGAACCATCGGTAATAAAGAGGGTGGTCTATTTTACTCAACCGGATATTAGGTGGGTCAACTTACCTTAGTCGCCTTTTACGACACCTCGGTAAGAAATGAAGGTGGTCGTACTCAGCCGGTTACCAACGGCATGAACGGTGCACACGATAAAACAAATAATTTCGATACCTGTCTGTAACTCTTTTAAAAGAAATAATTAAAGGAAGAATTAAAGCAATTTCAATATCAAAAATTAAGAAAATTACATTATTAAAAAAAAAATGTAAAGAAAAAGGTATTCGGGGTAAAGCGACCAACATTTTTGTCGTGAAAGAAACATGTTTATTCAAGTGCAAAGGCGTTAAGACGTATTCAACGGCCCGTAATTAATTGTCTTTGAATTGCTCAACGGCTCGTGACGCGATTATGTAAATATGAAATCTCATTGTTTCTAAAAGTAAACTCGGTTATTTACACTTGGCCTCTATTATCTCGTGTCATATTTTTATTTATTTTATATTGTACAATTGGTAACATAATATTTTCTAAAATAGATCACTTCGCAAGTAGAGTAAAACTATAAATTATGATTTAAAGTTTATAGTAATGGTAGGTAGTTCCAACAATAATTTCACAAGAATATCATAGTGAAAGAAAAATTAAATTAATTTTTTGAATATAAATAATTTATAGAATTAGGCGTTACTTTGCGGAGATCCATAAGACAAAAGTAAAAATAAAATTATTTTGCTATAACCCGCGATACAGTAAATAGAAAATATATATAGTGCTAAATGTATAGTGGACTATCCGTTTTTTCATACCCGATACATGCAGGATTCGTAAAAACACATGCACAAACCTCCACTACTGCCACCACAATACACAAGCACTGCACACTTTCACTATCACAGACTCAGCAATCGTTTCGCCCCGCAACCGAAGCATCATAAGGAGATAGACTCCACGACAAAATCGCAAAGCGGAGCATTATCCAAACAAGCATTCTTATATAGTAATTGGTTCATCCCCACCATTTATTTTACCTCTGAACACGTGCAACGAGCTTGAACTAGAAACATTTATCTGCTCGTTAATAAGGTGCCTAATGTTTCTAGTTTCTATTTCAAGCGTATTATAGAAAAATAATTTTATTTTTACTTTTGTATTATGGATCTCCTGGATTTTTACTTTTGTTTTTTGAATATAGTATAAAGATTATTTTAGTAAGCAAAATTAATTGTAGGAGATTCATATTATTTTCATATTATTCATATTATTCATGGTACCAAAATAATATTGAATTACAAAAATAAAGTGTCTGCGCAACATTAAGTTATGATAATGTAAAATTGAAAACATTAAAAAGATTGACCGTCGAGTTTCCTGCTGGTTCTTCTCGGTATGACAAACATTCCGAACCAGTTGTAGCTTAATTATTCATATTGATCTTAGATAATTCAAAGTTGTTTGAAAGAGCTTATTTGAATAAAGATTATTATGATTTAATTATGTAATGTCGACGGTTCGGGCGTACGGAAATGATGAGATATATATTCTCAATCCAACATTCTGCAATGTTTGATTATTTGTACATTCAGATTAATAAATTAACTAAAAAATTTATAAAATAAATAAATAAAATTTGCAAAGAGACTATTCTAACAGCAGAGGCCCGTCATTCAGTTCGCCAGAGGCTTGGTTAGGCAAATTTCTACTTACACTTGTTTCTAACGCTCATTTTTTTAAATTATTTTAGAATGTTATTAAAAATAAATTTACAAGTTCATTTGATTGATGAGCTTCACATAATAACACTCCAAAATATGATCTAGGCATGCAATATTCGTTAAAAGATACTCGAACGGAACACAATTAAAAAAGAATTTAAAGTAAACATTAAATACGATTCCCTGCGAGAGAAGTTTAAGGAAATAGGTATTCTTACATTTGCTTCACAATATATTTTAAACAATGTAATTTTTGTACATAAAAATATAAAGAGTTATAAAACGATAGGTGATGTATATAATAGACAAAGTAGGAACCGACATAAGCTTGCGACTCCTGCTTTGCACCTAGCAAAAGTACGTAAATCGTTTGTGGGTTTGGGTATAAGATTCTATAATAAAATTCCGAAATAAATTTTGGCCATGCCATTACAGCAGTTTAAAACCACTGTTAAAAAGAGGCTGATACAGAAAGCCTACTATACTGTTGAAGATTACTTAGATGATAAGGATGTGTGGATATAGGTGCACCTCTACCCTGTACAAGACAGTAATAAATAAATGTAATTAGTTCTAAGATTTATATTTTCAAAAGAGCAACCGCCGAGTTTCTTGCTGGCTCTTCTCGGTAGGAACAGCTTTCCGAGCCAGCAGTAAAGTTGACGATTCAAAAGCACTTGTTTACAAGTTTACTTGATTAAAGAATATTTTGAATTTGAATTCAAAGATATAATACATGTGCGGTGCTCATCACAGGTGCGGCCATTGCAAGCAGCTAGCGCCCATCTACGACAAACTGGGCGAGCATTTCGAGAAGGATGACGATGTCGTGATCGCCAAAATTGACGCCACCGCCAACGAGCTCGAGCACACCAAGGTCACCTCCTTCCCCACCATCAAACTGTACACCAAGGACAACCAGGTAACTTTTTCCATTGGTGCTCTATCTATCTCTAGTATCTATTATATCTATGAATAAAAAAAATAGCTGTGTTTTTTCGTTCGTCTGTCGTAGATTTCGTTTGTCGTCGCGTATATATACGCGATAAAATTTCAATTTCATTTTTCTATAGAAAAACTACTGGATAGATTTTGGCGAATGATTTTAAGTTTTAAGTCCTTAGACAATTGGCTCTTATGCCATACCATGCAGTGTTGTAGCTGAGTAGAATAGACCACCCTCATTTCTTACCGAGGTGTCGTAAAAGGCGACTAAAGTAAGTCGACCCACCGTGTGGTATCCGGTTGAGTAGAATTAACAACCCTTTTTCTTACCGAGAGGTCGTAAAATACGACTAAGGTAAGTTGATGCCAGGCAGACAGCCGGTCGTAAAATACGTAGCCAGGTTATGTGACAACATGTTTGTAACATGTTGTGCCGATCCCATCTAGAGTAGGGCAGGAGGATGATGAGACTCTTGACTCTTGATTAAACAAAATATATTGTGATAATTTATCGTAATTTATCCGAAATTTAAAGAAATCCAGGTTCAGTAGTACAACACGTTTAATGTGTGCTTGCCATGAAAAAGAAGGTCATAACGGCCATATCTCAGGTACTTATATAATATACTCATATATAAGGTACTTTGTATTATTAATCCGCTCGTTAGTTTGGCTTCAAAACAGCAAATTAGTATGAATATGTAATAAATTATGTTAGTGCAATTCACTCATTTGCTATTCTTTTTATGTACGTACGTGATTACCTATTATGATTGATTATCACAAGGCCATTACGGATTATGATGAACCATCATAACATCCACAGGGATTGTCATAAGGACATCACACATTATGATGGACCATCGCAAGTCCATCGTCGATTATGATTGATTATCAGTAGTCCCACACGGATATGATGCATTATCTGTAACTTATGTCAATGCACAATTCACTCTATCATTTACTGTTATTTTTAAACTTGTACGCACAGGGTTATGTATTATGATAGAATATCACAAGGCTATTAAGGATAATATTATACATCATAATTGCTTCTATGCAACAATGCTCCTGAAAGTATTTGCCAGTAGTAGATTTTCAGTACTTGAACCATTGTCACATGATTCACGTGCTGACAAATCGGGCCTATCTTAGATAAGTTTTTAGAATTAAGTTAGGTTAAGATTACTAACATTAGATTAAATTACTAAGTAAATATGACTTGTATGTCGAAATAAATGTATTTTATTTATTTATAATGTATCAACATGAACCACGGGGCTATCACAAGTCCATCTTAGATTATGATTGATAATCGGTAGTTCCTAATGGATTATCATGCATTTTCACACGTATTATGATGGATTGTGTGATAACTTGTGTTAATGTGATTACAAGATAGTAAGAGTACAAGAATAAGTGTCATATATGTCCTGTGTTTTAGGTCCGCGAGTACAACGGCGAGCGTACCCTGGCCGGTATGACCAAGTTCGTGGAGACTGACGGTGAGGGTGCAGAGCCTGTTCCCACCGTGGTGAGTAGACGTTCACATTACATGTAACTAGAGTAAACATATTACGAAGAACTCATGGGCGTTGGGGTCTCAAGGTGCTGGTATGGTGAAGAGGCAGCATCGTTACACCTCCTGAGTTACCAACAAAAAAAAAGTCGCGTGGAATCGTTGCATACTAATGGCACAAGATCATGTGACTTGGAAACTAAAAAGCTATATCCAGCATTTGATGCCCATTGGTTGAGAAAATGTGAACATCCACACTGTAATTTTTATAATACACTAGTGGGACTCGCAAATTGGCGTCGACTTAAATGTTACAGTTCGGTTGTTATGGTGTATGATGGAATATTGCAAATCCGTTACGTATTATAATAAATTATCAGAACGCCATCACGGATTATGTCGTATTATTACAAGTACCTCACGAATTATAAGGACGTCACATATTATAAGGTCACAAAGCCATCACAGGTTATAATTGATTATCACAAGTGTTAAAGACACATAAAAATCTTTCTGAACGACAAATTTGTAATATTGCCCATTAATGCTTTCGTTTTTTCTTCTTTTTTCTGCTGTTTTCTTCATGGTCCTCCGAACCGGACACGAACCAACAACTTATGGATTTCTAATTGTATTATTATCTTACTATATATATATATGGTATAAGATTCTATAATAAAATTCCGAAATCAATTTTGGTCATGCCATTACAGCAGTTTAAAAACACTGTTAAAAAGAGGCTGATACAGAAAGCCTACTATACTGTTGAAGATTACTTAGATGATAAGGATGTGTGGATATAGGTGCACCTCTACCCTGTACAAGACAGTAATAAATAAATGTAATTAGTTCTAAGATTTATATTTTAAAAAGAGCAACCACCGAGTTTCTTGCTGGCTCTTCTCGGCAGGAACAGCTTTCCGAACCAGCAGTAAAGTTGACGATTCAAAAGCACTTGTTTACAAGTTTACTTGAATAAAGAATATTTTGATTTGATTTGATATAGATTTCTGGGGTCTTCAACAAATTTCTCGGGAATTATGATCCATTATCACACGACTTACCAGGCCATCACGTATTATGATGGATTTACATATGGCTATCACGTATCGTGATAGATCGCATTACGATTTATTGGCGCAGCAGGCCTACCATGAACTCTTATTGCGACTCAATTGAAGGAGTAATCTAAATTGTTTTGCTTTTTCATACCATGACGTCTTAAAGACGCACACTTTGAGTCGTTGCCGAATGAGCGTTCGGAATGCGTCCTAAAAGTATGTGAGTAAAAGAGACAGAGATATCTATAGTTCATATAATATTATCCTTTTCAAACATTACGACCCCAATGCAATCCACACTTCATGGTACGAAAAGAAAGCGGTTCAGTTTAGGTACCGACTTTGAATTGAATCGTTATCTAAAAGTTTATGGTAGACCTACTATGCTGCGATGACGTATTATAATGGATTAGAGGATATCAGTAGGCCTGTATTTATCCAAATATTCTTGTTATTACACTTACTTTTGGCATGTGACAAAAACCGAATTTTGAGAGAATCACTAATTTTTGATTTAAATTTAAATGTAATTGATGTTGGTTTATTTAATACAATCTTAGCATTTCCTTTGAGCAATTCGGCCGTAAAAGTTTATGAGTTTATTAGTGCTTCTCTCAAAAATGACCATAGTTTTAAGATTTAATTATAAAATTAGATTTAAGTGTTATATGCGGCTGACATATATCTCTAGATATTTAAGCCCCTTAAAAATAAAGATAAAAAAAATAATTAAATATTCTATTTATATTACAGAGCGAATATGATGAGGACGACGAGGCAGCGCCGAGGGACGAGTTATAAGCGCCCAGTCGATATTCTTCCATAGCATAGATGGCGTAGTATATAATTACTTAGTACGGACCATAAATTCAAATTCAAATTGATTTATTTGCAAAAAACATGGTAACAAACAGGTGGAACAAGATCTTAGCAACATTTAGTATCAACATGTTTAGTCCATATATCTGACATGCAAATTTTATTAACTATTTATAATTTTATTAACATACACTGCTGGAAATGTATTTATATGCGGTGCGTTCAGTAAATCAGTAAATACGTGATTTATTCAAGGTTAATAACTCCTTGCTATAAATATTATAAAAGATACTATATTTTTCAGCATAATTATTTCACTTTTAGTTTTATTTAATAAAAATTTAATTTTTCTGAAAAGACTAGTGATGTTTCCAGTGTAAAAAATAAAGCTAATACGATGTCATTTATAAATCAAATCACTCTGCCAGTGTCACGTAAAATAGATAAATTTCTTTTTTCTTATAATTTTACTAACGACATGGAATCTAGTCCTTTAATTTCTAACTTTTTCTATTTCGGACATTCTGCTGTATTCTAATAAAATAAAATAATGATAACAAAACTTATAAAAACAGAGTGAATAGAAAATTCTTTGTGACATAATTTTTTGTTGAAATTATTTATATTCAAAATGGAGTGTAACTTTCAAAATACGTTAAGAATGTCGATACAGTTTTAAACGAATTTAACGTATTTTTGCCATATTCAAATTGACTTAATGAGCATTTTATATCAAATTTATCTCAAGGTGTTGTATTTGCAATATTTTTATACTTTCGGTGTGTGGGATTACAACTAATCATTGCATTTCCTTTTTTTTTTACTCGACTGTTATATAATTTTTGTTTTGAGGTTGTATTCGAATTTGTCATTTGTTATATATCATATGAAATGTAGATATTTTATTTTGCTCTCAACAAACTTAAATATATGGTATAATTTTTATGTTAGTCGATCATCTATATAATTTTTTTCTATTAATTTGTTAAGGTAAAACTATTTTTTATTAAATTTTCTTATGCTTTAGACATCTTAGACATCTTACATTAAGAGATGCAACTTTTTGGTTTTATTTTTTAAAAGTACAACCCTATAGTTCTATAATAAACAAATCTCTATGGGTCTCGTATTCAATTCTCGATTTAAACGATATGCTTTATATGGTCTTTGGAAAAAAGATTCGAGCAGCTAAATATCAAATTAGAATGCTCTATAAATTCTTTTTGGTTGTTTCAGATTTCATTATCGATAACTTCTGTAACATGTGTCTTATTCCAGAGGCCGTATAAAAAGAAACTTAATTTATTATTAAGAAAGCATAATTTATTCGTATAATAAACAGCAGCATAAGCTAATTGTACGTTTAAGTGTATTTATAATTTCTGTACCATAATGGCGTTTCGTTTCTTACATTCCTAGTTTGAGTTCATCGAACAAGTTTAGTTTGCGCTAGTACCATTGAAAATATATTTTTGTATTTTTATAAAATAATTAGGTTTCTCATCACAAAATAAATAATTTTTAAGGCGAAATTATACCAGTTTTGTTTATAGTCTTCTATATACATTTTTTTCTTATTAAATTTGAAATTTCTCATATATTGAAAATCGGCATATTGTTTTCTATTTGACGTTTCTGTATTTCTACACGTGTAAATAATTCTTATGACATGTATTTGCCAAATCCGCACTATCTGTTGTGGATACAGAAATTGATAAATAAATATATATAAACATATAAAAGTTTTTTTTTGCCACAATAATTCATATATAGTTTTGAAATCTTCTTAAGTCTTCGATACCTAGCGAGTAGTGTGTCGGTTGTGGAATTTTAATATCATGTCTATTTTATATTCCATATTTTCTATATCGTGATTTCGAAAACTGGAATTGAAACAAGCTTGACAAAGGTTAGTTTCAATATGGCCTAAAACCTAGATTTTTGTGCGTCATTAATAATAATCTTGGGAAGGCATTAGAGTTCTTAAGGCTTAAAAAAATTATAGGAAATTAATACCACCTTCCACTTAACAGTGGAATATATATCTGTTGTAGTATATTTCTGCGTAATATATTACATGTTTCAAATGCAACCTCCTTCAAATAATTAGGTCAATATAAAAAAGACATTGTCACCGTTAATGTGACGAGTTGTTATAAGAGATTAAAATGAGCTGACTTTTGAGAAAGTTGTTTCTTATTTTATAACCGTAAAGGACAAATATCAATTATTTTTATATATTTCTGAGCATGCCGTATGGTATCCGGCTGAGTAGAATAGATCACCCTCATTTCTTACCGAAGTGTCGTAAAAGGCGACTAAGGTAAGTTGGCCCACTGTGTGGTATCTGGCTGAATAGAATAGACCACCCTCACTACTTACCGAGGTGTCGTAAAAGGCGACTAAGGTAAGTCGACCCGCCGTGTGGTATCTCGCTGAGTAGAATAGTCCATCTTCATTTTTTACCGAAGTGTCGTAAAAGGCGACTAAGGTAAGTTGGCCCACCGTGTGGTATCTGGCTGAGTAGAATAGACCACCCTCATTTCTTACCGAAGTGTCGTAAAAGGCGACTAAGGTAAGTTGGCCCACCGTGTGGTATCTGGCTAAGTAGAATAGACCACTCTCTTTTTTTACCGAGGGGTCCTAAACTACGACTAAGATAAGTTGTTAGGTAGGCGGCCGGTTGTAAAATACGTAGCCAAATCATATGACATGTTTGTAACATGTTGTACCGACTCTACTTTCAGTGGGATAAGGTCTGGAGGATGACGAGTTATATTTCTGTGCATGTAATATATTTGTAGTATTAGGGCCATCCGAGGTAAAAAATGAAATAAAGTTAATTAAAGAAAGCTACGAAAGGTTTAATAAACTTTATTTTATTCACTTTTCTATCCGTACTCCGTCATTAGTCCATCCTCTCTCCCTCCTGTCATATTGTCATATAGATCCAAGATTCTTCGACATCTCCAATCCAATAGATTGATTTAAAAATAAAAAACCTCTTCGAGATATTTAATTTATTATCTTAAAATACAACGATTGAAACATAAAATAACTCTTTTAAATTATTAACATTAAGCTTGTTCCATTATAAATTATCACATTAACACAAAATTTAATTGAGACGAGTGGAATGGTTGAATTTTATAATCATATAAATTAACAAATACGTATGGTAGAACATTGTTAAACACAAAAACTTAGCCGAAGTTTAATTTTGCATTCGACAAAAAACAATTAAGCTTTGCCAATATATACGTCATCAGCATTGAAACATTTATTTTGTCTAATATTCCCACAAATCCAAAGCTTATAGTCGAATGTACAAATAATAAGATTAAAGTCCTATGCAAATTCCTATTATCAGATCTGATTATGGAAAACTTTTTAATAGCTGAAATAAATCTTTTCGAGCCTAAATTTCAAACCCGTATTGTTTGTAATTATCATAAGCGAACAAAATTTTTATTATAGTTTTCTAGAATCAAATCCAATATATATTTTTTAATAGTACAAGAATCGTAAGCGGCGTAGTAATAAGAAAGCGACCTACTTTGGTACAAATAGAAGTTAATATTAAGGTAACGTGTATTTGGGTTAGTCATCTACATAGACATTAGGAAGTTGAGAGGCATTATAAATAACTACGAGGCGGGGTATGATTTATTTAAATCGAGACTATTTATAGAATTAGGCGTTGTTTTGCGGAGATCCATAATACTAAAGTAATAAAATTATTTTGCTATAATCCTATGAGAAAAATCTTGCGATTTTATGATTTGCATTGGGATTTTGTTATGGAGTTTCTCTCCTGATGATGATGTTATGGGGCAAAACGATTGTTCAGTTTGTGATTGCGAATGGGTGCTGTAAAGTAAAAAAGTAACGGCCTGTTAATATCCCACTGCTGGGAATAGGCTTCCTCTCTCCGTTTTGAGAGAGAAGGATTGGAGCTAAGACTTACCACGCTGCTCCAACGGGGATTGGTAGGTTACACATATCCCTAGAACTCTCTAGAGATATGCAGGTTTCCTCACGATGTTTTCCTTCACCGAAAAGCGTGTGATAAATTGCAAATATCAATTAGACACAAAAGTTTTAATAGGAAAACTCATTGGTGCCTGCACGGGTTTGAACCGATGTTCGTCTCTAGAGTCACACGGTCTCACCACTGGGCTATCACAGCTTACAGGGTGTCGTGTAGTATGCGTTTTAAGGACTCCTGCAAGTATCCGGTATGAAGACGTATAACACTCTACATATAGCATTAGCATATATTTTCTATACAACAATAGAATACATATAGGACAATAGCAAAATATTAGTATTATAATACTCTTAGTTATATCGAGACGACTTTTTTACTAATTTTATTTTTATGTAAACGTATAAATTGCACATAAAATAAAATTTAATATCATTTAATATGATATACAAAAATCAATACATAGCTATCACATTATAGCCAGACCGGTTAATTGGCTTCGCGTGCGGGAAAAGGATATTCATTACTAGCATTCAAAACCAACTTCAATCGTAATTATAGACTTATACAATTTCGTTTGAACCTTAAACTTACTCGTACATAATATTTAAATACACTTATATTTTTTAGCTTTGCCATTACGTCAGTTTCAAAAACTGTTAAAGGGAGGCTAATACCGAAAGCTTACTACTGAGCCTAATACTGTTAAGGTTTTCGTAGATGCCAAGAATGCAAATTCAAAGTCTTTAATTAGTCTTTATTCAAATTGGCCTATTACAAGCACTTTTCTATGCGTAGATGTAGTTACTATTCGACCCCTAAAAGATAGTTATGAATAAATATAATTAGTTATAAGAATTATTCAGAAAAGAGCAACCGCCGACTTTCTCGCTGGTTCTTCTCGATACGAACAGCTTTCTGAAGCAGCTCTAAAGTTGAAGATTCAAAGCATTTGTTTACAAGTTAGGTAAGACTTGAGTAAAGAATATGAACTGAACTTGAATAAAGAGTATTTTGAATTTGAATACACTCTAAATCTCAATATTGGCAACGCCTTTTCTTCACTTTGCTTTTCTTGATCCCTTGTCCCGCAGACGATAGTCAATTATACAGTTAACCTATAGTATATCTACTGGTCTATCGATTCCAACTCATTCCAATAAAATAATCATTGTAATTTTTATCAATGGAGTATTTGGTTCAAAACAGATTTATTTAAGTCTTTATATGGGTTTCGTTCTATGAATGGGCGTCATGAAATCCTACGGCAATACAATATGTATATGTAAAATTTCACCATTGATTTACTTTATTTAATAACTGCAAATTTTAGATGTAAACAGGGAGATTTGCAAACATTATCAAAGTATATCCAACGTATATCCAAATAATTAATCGAATTTTCAGCTCTAACATTACCCAATAATCAAAGCGAATAGAGATCGTAATTTTGTTCGACTTTATCGCTTTAATAATTTTTTATACTTTTATCTAAGACGTATTTGTATGGATCTCTACTATTTCATCATCTTTCAATCATCAATTTTGAGTAATAGTTCAACATCATCATTACCGAGGTGTCGTAAAAGGCGACTAAGGTAAGTGGACGTCAAGCAGGCGACCTCAACGCCAAATTATTTAAAAACACGTCTAAAACATGTTGTGCCGACCCCACTTAGAGTCGGATAAGGGCAGGAGGATAATGATGGAACTAAATTGAAAAAAGATTTCCTTTCTTTCCATACAATTTTTGTTTCACTTAAATATAGTTAATTCTGCAAGTGGATTTTTTACTTTTAAACCAAATACTCCTTTGCTATGAAAATCAATAACCGTTTTAAATGCTCCTATGGTTACAATCTACGGGTAATTTAATATTGTTAATATTAAACAAATGTTTCTTATGCTATACTAGCATAGTGTGTCTACTTGCTTAAATGCAGTTGAATATCGCTGTTCATTAATAAAAACATGTTGAAATATTTTGAGCTATACATAAGATAAAATCAAATAAAAAAATTTGAATGTATTTCGTCATAACCAATCATAATTATATACATACAGCATAATAACTGAGTTATAAAACGAACTATAACTAGATTTCGCTTCGTGAAAATTCATAGAATGATGTAAAATCGTATCGCCACCAAAATTTAACGTTCTAATTCAAAAAATAGATGTCTCATAAAGGACTTGTCTTTTCGAGTCCATCATTGCTGAGACCTATGTCCATTCAAGGTATTTTAGGATTATTTTTATTAGATATAGATTATTAAAGGATTAGTGCCTTATGTCAGAAAAAACGGATATTTCGGGTACAACTTCAATAATTTGAACAACCATAATTATATTGGTTTATAAGTTGAACAACAAATGAATAACTATGTTGAAAACAGTAAAATGATTATAGTGTAGTTTTTAAAAGCGAGAATTGCTTAATTACGTGAGTAAGGTAGATTCTTTAAACAGCGCCGACTACGTGCATTGAAGTCAGTGTCATTCTAAACGGTGACTCGACATGATTATTAGATGTCCTGATATGTTGCTGGTATTGATATTAGCTGTACTTAGAAGTAGACTCTCTATACTATAAACTCATGTATAGTACCCGGCAATAAACAATGCACATCGAGACTTAGAGAGAAATCGGCTAGATTCTGATTCATAGAGCATCGTCTTTGTCGCACAGACTGACGAACCCGTGTGTGACAGTGACAGCGCTCTACGAAACCGAACTGGCCGGATTTTTCGTTGTAAACATCGATGTGCATTATTTAATGCCGGGTACTATAGTTATTAGTCATAGCTTAGATATATGTGCTGTTTTAATGTTTGCTAAGAGAAAACAACATTTAATGTACGTAATATTGAGTTTTTTGTTTTAGTTTGCTTTGCTTTGACATTTTCTCTTACAGCTTAAAATATTTCAACAGTGAAAGGCATTCGGCGTGAAAAAACGTGCTCTTGATAAAGAACCAATCATGATTATATAATACAAATACAATTCGATGCGAAAAAAACACTTATAACTATAAAATACGTACTTTTTTATATATGAAATAGGGATGTTTGACGATTTTAGTAATCTTCATTCAAATAAATAGATTCCGATTTTTTTATGCAACACAGTATTTACAACATAAAGCGAATTTTACAAAATGGCGCCTTTTTTAGTACTAATAATTTATATTTTTCATATTTTATAACTTCTTTTCGTTAAGAGACTGTTTATATATATCAGCTTTTTTAGTAACTTTTGTTGTAATTCTCGAGTCGCCTTTTTTGAGATTTTAATTTAGATCGATAAACATTTTTTTATGTCCCATTTTGGGTCGTCTTAATTACATTGCGTGTGTATATTAACTTTTTCGTTGCGCCTTTTTTTACTTTTAATAACATTTAAATTATTAATTCTTTTTAGGCACTTAAGTATAATTTTTTGAATATATTTTTGTAGCTTTCTCTAAGCTATTTAATATTAAGTAGAGTATTAAGTATTAGGTTAAGGTTATGGTTATTTCGTATTAAGGTTATTTCGTCGGTTTAACGCGCCATTGTCAATTGTTTTTAATACAGCCTATTTTGGGTAACTATTTTAAATCATAATAATACAGGAGTAAGTAATGTTATTTTGGCGGTTCAATGCATCATTGTGAATTTTTAATACAGCCCATTTTGGGTGAATATTTTAGATTATGATAATACAGGAGTAAGTAATGTTATTTTGGCGGTTCAATGCATCATTGTGAATTTTTAATACAGCCCATTTTGGGTGAATATTTTAGATTATGATAATCAGGAGTAAGTAATGTTATTTTGGCGGTTCAATGCATCATTGTGAATTTTTAATACAGCCCATTTTGGGTGAATATTTTAGATTATGATAATACAGGAGTCAGTAATGTTATTTTGGCGGTTCAATGCATCATTGTGAATTTTTAATACAACCCATTTTGGGTGGATATTTTAGATTATGATAATACAGGAGTAAGTAATGTTATTTTGGCGGTTCAATCCATCATTGTGAATTTTTAATACAACCCATTTTGGGTGGATATTTTAGATTATGATAATACAGGAGTCAGTAATGTTATTTTGGCGGTTCAATCCATCATTGTGAATTTTTAATACAACCCATTTTGGGTGGATATTTTAGATTATGATAATACAGGAGTAAGTAATGTTATTTTGGCGGTTCAATCCATCATTGTGAATTTTTAATACAACCCATTTTGGGTGGATATTTTAGATTATGATAATACAGGAGTAAGTAATGTTATTTTGGCGGTTCAATCCATCATTGTGAATTTTTAATACAACCCATTTTGGGTGGATATTTTAGATTATGATAATACAGGAGTAAGTAATGTTATTTTGGCGGTTCAATGCATCATTGTGAATTTTTAATACAACCCATTTTGGGTGGATATTTTAGAATATGATAATACAGCAGCAGGTAAAGTTATTACGGCGGTTCAACGCGCCATTGTCAATATTATTTGGACATATATTAGATTATTTTTGGAATATATTTTTGTAGCAAGTTTATAATATTAAGTAGCGTAGTATATACAGTTATTTCGGCGGTTCAACGTGCCATTGTCAATTTTTAATACAGCTAAATGCAAAAGCATTTCAAATTATGATAACACAATTGGCACAATGAATCAAACGGTTCAATGTGTCATTTGTGATTTTTAAAATATCCCTTTTTTGGGGATAATTTGAATTATGATAATACATATTAGGTAAGTTATTTCGGCAAGTGTTGATTTTTTTGGGAAATATATTAGAGTGTCATTTGTGATTTTTTTAATATTTCTTTTTTGGAGATCATTTTAAATTATGATAATACATATTAGGTAAGTTATTTCGGCAAATGTTGATTTTTTTGGGAAATATATTAGAGTGTCATTTGTGACTTTTTTAATATTCCTTTTTTGGGGATAATTTACAGTTATTTCGGCGGTTCAACGCGCCATTGTCAATTTTTAATACAGCCAAATGCAAAAGCATTTCAAATTATGATAACACAGTAATGGCACAATGAATCAAACGGTTCAATGTGTCATTTGTGATTTTTTTTATATCCTTTTTTTGGGGATAATTTGAATTATGATAATAGATAGATAATTTTTTTCGGCAAGTGTTAATTTTTTTGGGAAATATATTAGATTATACATGAAAATATAGCAAGAAAGATCGCGTAGCAATAAAATCGTCAAACGCTCACGTATCATATCGAAGGGAAGCAGATCAGAGTGCAAACATGGAGTCTTCGTCCTTCTTGATTTGCCGATGTCTCGGTGTCGACCCGTTTGTTGGTCTGTCGTTGGCGTTGGGCAGACTGTCGGCGGCGGCCGCGCGTTCCGCCAGGAATTTGTCAAAGTCGCTACTTGTCACGCTCTCTTGCGTACCGTTAGCCGCCTCTGATGCGGCCTGCTAAAACGAATCAAAACTACCGTGAGCGGTATTCATAATAAATGTGTAGAGACCGGCTATACTCACGTCTTATTTTATCGGAGGTCGATTATTTTCGGCCTGCTAAAACGAATCAAAACTACCGTGAGCGGTATTCATAATAAATGTGTAGAGACCGGCTATACTCACGTCTTATTTTATCGGAGGTCGATTATTTTCAAGCCCGTACGGGGCTCCTATTCAAGAGCTCTCTATGCGGCGTCATAACGCCGATCTCTATACTATAATTATGAAATTATATGAATTTCTATGTGAATTTTTTTTTCAAAAATTCTTGGTAAGTGACTTCGTCGGGGTATTTCCTTTGCAGTTTTTTAAAATTTATAACAAGCGTTGCTTGCGACTCTGTACTCGACAGGAATTATTTTACTTTAAAAATATATATAAACATATATTTTATATGTTATGTTTATATATATTTTTAAAGTAAAATAATTCCTTATAGTGATAATAATTATTTATACTGATCGTTGGTCACTATAAATCTTTTTATGCTGCTTTCAGCGTGAAAAACTTAAAAAGCCCTAAGTTTGAAACGTTTTCCATAGATGTCAGTATAATTTTAATACTTATTGACGATGTGTCAAAGTCAAGTGAAGTCTGTATATTAAAGAATTAGATTCAATATCACAATCCCCCATAAGGTTTTTATAACAGAAAAAATAATGTAAATTAAGTGGAAATTTAAAATCTTATAGAAGGTACTAAACGAAAAAAAATTGTAAGTTATTTGGAAATTAAAAAAAAACTCTCTAAATTAAATAATTAAGACAGGACAATGTCTCTGTCAGGCCAACTGGTTTTATAGTACTTATATATAATAAAAATTATAAAAATATATAAAAGAAAATGTGCTCAGTGCGAATGTATATATACTAAAATAAATTGAAATAAATAATATATATCACCTTCTCCTGCTCTAACCAAGCGGATATCTCATCAAACTCTCTCTGATCCATGCCCGTTGGCTGTTGACAAATAATGTATACATAGAAATATATAACACACACCCAAAAAAAAACTAAAATAAAACAAATTACATATATTACGTTTTAGAACAGTGTTTCCCAACCTTTTTTATGTCATCCACCGTAAAAATTCTTTTGTCGTATGTAAGAAACATAATTATCTATACTTATTATAAAACAAAGTCCCAAAAAGCTGTCTGTCTGTATGTAATCGATTTTCTCAAAATCTACTTAACGGATTTTTGTAGGGTTTTTACCAAAAGATAGTGAAATACTTCCGGATGGTTTGGGTAAATACATATCGGTATTATTTAAATTGTGTTGAAGAGATCGAGCGGTTGTTATAAAACTTGCTTGCTGGGAGCTTTAGCTGCGTGCGCTGCGTAAACCAGCAGAGTTACATTAAAGTAATGTACTTGAGAATTGTAGATCTATAACAATACTACAAAAAAGTCAGCGATAGCATGTCTCTATCTCTCACGGTTAACTCACAATACCTTTATGTTTAAAATTTCAATTCTAGAAAAAAAATGTGACACGTTGATTTCCACGCGGCCGAAGCCGCTGGCACAGCTAGTTGATATTAAAAAGTCAAGTTAAAAAGATTTTAAAAAAAGCTTTTCATTTCATATCCCTACTTTTAACCGTTGAGGAATTCTCTCGTTTGGAGCCAATCCTGGCAGCAGCATCAAATCATACCTATCATAAACATGCATTATCGGGACTGAACATGTATGTAAAAATTCAGCTCAATCGGACACCGGGAAGTGGGTCAAATTTAACTTGCAACATTCCACATTCACATATAGTACGCGGCAATAAATAATGCACATCGAGGCTTCGTGAGAGAAATCGGATAGATTCTGCTTCATAGAGCATCGTCTCTGTCGCACAGACTGACGAACCCGTGTGTGACAGTGACAGCGCTCCATCAAACCGAACTGGCCGGCTGTTTCGTTCTAAACATCGATGTGCATTATTTAATACCGGGTACTATATATACACAGCAAGTTGAATGAAAGCTTTTAAAACATTGAATCTTTCACTGAAGAAACTTAAATAAAGGGATTTTGGAAGGAGAATTAACTTTTTTTTTAATTTGCCAATGAAATAGTTTGACATAGTTATGTAAGTATTGCTTACCAAAAAACATTTTTTTTAGATTTTTCTCAATTTCAATTTATGGTATTTTTTTCTATATATATTTGTGTTTCTATAAATAAAATAAAAAATTATAAATATATGGGACATTATCACACATTGTCGTCCATCCCCAAAGTAAGTAACTTAATACTTGTGTTATGGGTGAAAGACAACTGGTAAATATATACATATATAGTTTTAAATACATACTTAAATACATATATACACCCAGACTCGAAGAACCAACAAATTCTAAATTGAAAATATTGGTTCTCGGCGGGATTCGAACCCGCGACCCGCGGAGCCGAAGACAGGTTCACTGCCAACTGCGCCAAGGGCCAGTCAATTCTCATTGTAATATAAATTTAATAATGTTTTTTGTTAAGCGGTAGTTCAAAAAAAACTTGTTTTTAGCGGATGTTGTGTGTATTGTGTTATCTTAACAAGTTGCACATTTAACGAACAGGGAAATTAAGGATTAAACCGTGTCGAGTCCATTTACCCACGCCCTACAAGAGTCTAAATAGACTCTTGTAGGGCGTGGGCTGTACTTTGGGAAACACTGTTTTGCTACGTCACAAACAAAAAGGGTTAGGAAAACATGACGAAAATATTATGATATCTTTAAATTTAAATAGACGCTAAATAGTGGTTACAACTTATGACTCATAAATACGTACGAGAGGTGTTCCCTGCGTAGCGCGCATGTTGGTTGCGGCCGCAAGCCCAGCGCTGGGTTGCTCCTCCGCGTTGTCCGCGTAACTACTGCCCCTGAACACGTTCTTATGCATTACAAGCAATATAACAGAACTAACTACTTTGCTATAATCCGCACGGGTTAAGTGAATGCATGCAAAGCCAATGTGTATGAAGCAGGCAAAATCTACGCACCTTATACATGCAGGACAAGCCACCACATGCACCCCAAGGCGCAATTCACCAGCAACAACGCACACAAAAGCAGCACACACACCCACCACCACAATCTCGACGATCGTAAATGCATTACGATTTTTGTCGTGGAGCCTATCCTCCTGATGATGCTTCGGTTTCGGGGCGAAACGATCGTCGAGATTGTGGTGGTGGGTGTGTGTGCTGCTTTTGTGTGCGTTGTTGCTGGTGAATTGCGCCTTGGGGTGCATGTGGTGGCTTGTCCTGCATGTATAAGGTACGTAGATTTTGCCTGCTTCATACACATTGGCTTTGCATGCATTCACTTAACCTGTGCGGATTATAGCAAAGTAGTTAGTTCTGTTATATTGCTTGTAATATGGAATTCCGCAAAGTAACGCCTGATTCTATAAATCATTCTTATGCATTGATTACAGTTATCTATAAACGTAGGCCCTTAATCTAGGGTTTATATAAAAATCGTAATTTTAGAAAACCGGTTTTCGAATGGTCATTTTTCTAGAAAACCGGTTTAAGCCGGATTCGAAATTTATAGAAAAAAATTTGATCGAATATTCTGTAATTCGAACAAAAAATTTAGAGTGATTAAAAGCAGTTTTTGACTATAAATAATTAATGTTCAATTTTATTGATAGTAAAAAAAAATATGCAATTTAGTAGAACAAACAAGGAAAGAGAGAGGTCTTGTTATAAGAGATTAAAATGAGCTGACTTTTGAGAAAATTGTTTCTTATTTTATAACCGTAAAGGACAAATATCAATTATTTTTATATATTTCTGAGCATGCCGTATGGTATCCGGCTGAGTAGAATAGACCACCCTCATTTCTTACCGAGGTGTCGTAAAAGGCGACTAAGGTAAGTTGGCCCACCGTGTGTTATCCAGCTGAGTAAAATAGACCACCCTCATTTCTTACCGAGGTGTCGTAAAAGGCGACTAAGTTAAGTTGACCCATCGTGTGGTAACCGGTTGAGTAGAATAGACCACCCTCATTTCTTACCGAGTTGTCGTAAAAGGCGACTAAGGTAAGTTGGCCCACCGTGTGTTATCCAGCTGAGTAAAATAGCCACCCTCATTTCTTACCTAGGTGTCGTAAAAGGCGACTAAGGTAAGTTGACCCACCCTGTGTTATCCGGCTGAGTTAAATATATAAGCCTCAGTTTTTACCGAAGTGTCGTTAAAGGCGACTACGGTAAGTTGACCCACCGTGTGGTAACCGTTTGAGTAGAATAGAACATGCTCTTTCTTACCGAGGGGTCGTAGAATACGACTAAGGTAAGTTGACGTCACGCAGGCGGCCGGTCGTAAAATACGTAGCCAAATCATGAGACAACATGTTAGTAACATTTTTTAAAATTTAAACTATCGTGAGTAGTATTCATAGTTAATATAGATACCGGCTATACTCACGTCTAATCACCCTTCCAGGGTACTTATTCATGAGCTCTTTACACGCTCTGTTCCCGCCGCAATAACGTCGTGTAAAGAGCTCATGAATAAGTGCCCCGGACGGGTTCGAAACTAGTCCGGGCTAATCAGATAAAATTAGACGTGAGTATAGCCGTTATCTATATTAACTGTTAGTAACATGTTGAGCCGACCTCAATCACAGCGGGATAAGGGCAGGATGTAGTCGACTGCCCAATTTTTGGTGCAGCACGGAGCGAGTTCGAAGTGGAACATTCAGTTGATATTAATATAGAAAACTTAAAAACACTTATAAGTAATATTAAACTTAGCAAAAAATTTATCGCATATTGCATTAATATAATAAAAATAGTATTAAAAAAGAATAGAAGTTAAAAGGATTTTTTACACATATATAGTTGTACTTATATATTAGGTAAAAAACCATAAAAGAATGTTGTAAACGAATAAATAGAATGTAAAGTATTAATAAAATATAAGATAAGATAATAAGTAAATATAAAATAAGAATAAAAAATGAAGTGTCTTTAATAAGTAGCATATAACTCTGGGCTTAATAATAAACATTAATAACCTGTTTGTATGTAAAATAAATTGTAAGCAAAATTTGTAAATAAGAAAGAAATGTAATAAATAATCACACTACTGTTAGGATAAGAAACCTTTACGTTAAGATGTTATGTAAACAAGAAACATGTAAGATAACTCTGTAGACTAATCTAAAAGTTATGTAACTAATTATTAGACAAAACAATAAAAGGAAATAAAGTCTCTGACTCCCACATCACAGGGACTAAAAAAAATAAAAAAAAGAAAAAAAAAAAAGGGCAGGATGATGATGATATATTTATACATAAAATATGAGCCTGAGCTATGAATATGGAATAGTATAGCTATATTACCCAGTCTTAGTGGTCTCGTAGGAGATGTTACGGGACTGCGCGAACATGTCGAACTCGTCCTTAGAATTGGGCGATTTGTCCGCTTGTTCGTCCTTCACAGCTGTAATCATATATAGTACCCGTAAATAATGCACATCGATGTTGAATCGATGAAGAACGAAACAGCCCGCCAGTTCGGTTTCGTAAATTCAAATTCAAATTCAAAATATTCAAGTAAACTTGTAAACAAGTGCTTTTGAATCGTCAACTTTACTGCTGGTTCGGAAAGCTGTTCCTACCGAGAAGAGCCAGCAAGAAACTCGGCGGTTGCTCTTTTTAAAATATAAATCTTAGAACTAGTTACATTTATTTATTACTGTCTTGTACAGGGTAGAAGCGCAGCTATATCCACACATCCTTATCATCTAAGTAATCTTCAACAGTATAGTAGGCTTTCTGTATCAGCCTCTTTTTAACAGTGGTTTTAAACTGCTGTAATGGCATGACCAAAATTGATTTCGGAATTTTATTATAGAATCTTATACCCAAACCCACAAACGATTTACGTACTCTTGCTAGGCGCAAAGCAGGAGTCGCAAGCTTATGTCGGTTCCTACTTTGTCTATTATATACATCACTTATCGTTTTATAATTCTTTATATTTTTATGTACAAAAATTACATTGTTTAAAATATACTGTGAAGCAAATGTAAGAATACGTATAGCGCTATCTCTCTCACTCAGTTAGTATGTGACGTTTCACACGGGTTCGTCAGTCTGTGCGACAGAGACAATGCTCTATGAAGAGAATCTAGCCGCTTTCTCTCTCTAAGCCTCGATGTGCATTATTTATTGCCGCGTACTATATATTATTTTTACATAATACTCACAGAGTTTAGCCACATCTGGCACGTCATCACTTAGGTCGATTAGAGCGTCATCATCATTCTTCTTTGCTAAAATTTAATATTATTATTGATTAGGGAAAAAACACATTATTTATATAACCACCATTTGTTACCAATAAAATTTGAGTTCTTAATATCATTACTGATTAGTGATAAAAACACATTATTTATATAACCACCATTTTTTTACCACTAAAATTTGGGTTTTTACGAAATTAAACGGAACAAATTTAATTATTATTTATAGTAAATTAACAATCATAGAAAGAAGTCTATTGAAGAAACCTTTAATAAGTAGTTGACGTTTATATGTTAAGAAGACATTGTTTAATAATTAAAAAGGAGTTCCAAAACATGGAAATTAACGATACTATTTCTGATGTTAAATCATACATTAGATAAACAAAGTCTTGGATTATGTATTAGAACCTAGTAAATATTGCATTAATAGTAAATAAATTAAAAAATCATTGTTTAGTCTCGTTCTTTTTATTTCTAAGTAATAATTCAAATTCAAAATTTTCTTTATTCAAGTAAACTTAGCAAGTGCTTTTGAATCGTAAACTCTACTGCTGGTTCGGAAAGCTGTTCCTACCGAGAAGAGAGAGCAAGAAACTAATAATTAATAAGCTTTGATAACTAACGGCGAGAGTCTAAAACTCCTTCTAGAATTGATATTTACAATTTATCACACGCAATTCTGTGAAGGATTGGAGCGGCATGGTGGGTCTAAGATCCAATCTTGAGAAAAGAAGAAAGGGGGCCGTTAGCGGTGCAATAGTAACAGGCCGTTACTTTTTACACGCTTTTCGGTAAGAGAAAACATCGTGAAGAAACCTCCATATCTTTGGAGAAGTTTTGGGATGTACGTAACCTACCAATCGGCGTTGGAGCGGCATGGTGGGTCTTAGAAAGAAGAAAGGAAAAGAAGAAAGGGGGCCCATAGCAGTGCAATAGTAACAGGCCGTTACTTTTTACACGCTTTTCGGTAAGAGAAAACCTCGTGAAGAAACCTGCATATCTTTGGAGAAGTTTTGGGATGTACGTAACCTACCAATCGGCGTTGGAGCGGCATGGTGGGTCTAAGATCCAATCTATCTCTTGAGAAAAGAAGAAAAGGGGCCTGTAGCAGTGCAATAGTAACAGGCCGTTACTTTTTACAAGCTTTTCGGTAAGAGAAAACATCGTGAAGAAACCTGCATATCTTTGGAGTTCTGGAATGTACGTAACCTACCAATCGGCATTGGAGCGGCGTGGTGGGTCTAAGATCCGACGTATTTTTTCAGAAAAGGAGAAATGATGACTTATGCCCAGCATCGGGCAACAGGTTGTAACTTATTTACCTTACTTTTATTTAAAAAAAAAACTCACGTGAAGTTGTTCCGGGGACTCCCATTGCGGCGCCAAGTATGGCCGACGGTGTCGCCCCCCCGGTTGCGGCAATCCTGGAATATGTGAAAAATGTTGTTTCATTGTCCGATCCCATAATATAATGAGAAATCATTTGCATAGAATTCGCAGTTACATAATATTTATGGAATTTTAGGTTTTAGGATGTGTATATATGGTGGTGGTATGGTGGTTTGAAGCTTTGACTCATCTCTGCAACCAGGAGAGAGTGGGTATATGGCCATCTAGGTTAGTGACCCGTTTATTTATATAATAATAAGTATGAATCGCGAAAGTTTAAAATTTACCATCTAGATTAGATTCAAATACATATGCATAATATTCTTTATTCAAGTAAACTTGTAAACAAGTGGTCTTTAATCGTCAACTTTACTGCTGGTTAAGCTTGGGTATGATTGCGATTTGAGAATCATATTTGCACCATGATATGATCAAAGGTAGGACTATGGTGATCGTGCTGCTATTGCGATTGCTATTGTGTACACAATCAAATGTAGGCATTATATGCGTATGCAATGTATAGGATATAAAGACTACATTTGTTTGTATAAGCAATCATTTAGCCCAATAATCGCTGAATCGCTAAAAGCGTAAATAGCAAAAAATGCTATCGGCTATTATGTTATTCAGCTATCAAATTCAAATTCAAATTCAAAATATTCTTTATTCAAGTAAACTTGTAAACAAGTGCTTTTGAATCATCAACTTTACTGCTGGTTCGGAAAGCTGTTCCTACCGAGAAGAGCCAGCAAGAAACTCGGCGGTTGCTCTTTTTAAAATATAAATCTTAGAACTAGTTACATTTATTTATTACTGTCTTGTACAGGGTAGAAGCGCACCTATATCCACACATCCTTATCATCTAAGTAATCTTCAACAGTATAGTAGGCTTTCTGTATCAGCCTCTTTTTAACAGTGGTTTTAAACTGCTGTAATGGCATGGCCAAAATTGATTTCGGAATTTTATTATAGAATCTTATACCCATACCCACAAACGATTTACGTAGTTTTGCTAGGCGCAAAGCAGGAGTCACAAGCTTATGTCGGTTCCTACTTTGTCTATTATATACATCACCTATCGTTTATTATCACTTTTTATTATTATCACTGAACAAAGTTATGGTTATTACAAACAAACGTAATTCTTAAATCATATTCAATACGGTCTTTATTTCTAGGTTATACTTTCAGTTAGAATAGCGTAAAAGTGTCACATCATCCCGAAATATCGACCATATTGAATCGAATATAAGAATCAGATTTGTTTGTGTAACAATAATTTTGGCCAATTTTAGGTAATACATTCACTTGGAATATCTTAAAAGTGTCACATAACCTCGATACATATAATATAATGATAACATTTCTTTGTAATATTATATAATTTTTTTATGGAATCCATAATTTTGTATAGCAATAGCATTTATCAAAAATTCAATAGCAGACGATGCTATATGATGAGTGAATCATATCATGATCACTAAGTGATTGGTGATTCGGCCCAACCCTACTGCTGCTTCGGAAAGCTGTGTAAGAATGCGTTGTTATAGCTACCCTCCGACCCTGTATAAGACAGCAATGATTAAATGTAACTAGTAATAAGACTTATGATTTGAACAGAGCAACCGCCGAGTTTCTTGCTAAATTTCCACAATACACACACACATATTATAAAGTCTGTTGCTGTCTTTGTGTGATGTGATCGATTTCTTGAAAATCTGCTAAACGGATTTTTGTACGGTTTTTACTAAAAGTGCAATTCTTGAGGAAGATTTAGGTTAATAGTAAATTCTCATGAATGGCTAGACCGATTTTGATGGGACTTTCATTGCAAGATATATTAATGCCTGAAGCAACATATAGGCTACTTTTATCCTAGAATTCGTGAGGCTCGGAATTTATGCGGGGAAAACTTGTGACACATTAGTTTCCATTCGGGATGACCCTTGGGCGCAGCTAGTGGATTTCTAAAGTAAAATATTTTATATATTCCGAAGCTCTGCATAGGTTAATTACGCATAATTAGCACTCACCTATTATTCAAAAAGCGCGAATGACGTAACAGCAGATTATGAAGACGGTCGTTTGATAGGAGCAGTTCTGCGGTTAAGGGCGAATCACCGGCCAATCGCGCTACTAGCTCGGCCACCCGACTCTGCATCGCTTTCAGGGTATCTGCCAGCTCCTGTTTACAATATTAAATCCAATTTTATATGAACCTATTGATTGCATTGCGATTTTTGTAGTGGAGCCTATCCTCATGATGATGCTTCGGTTTCGGGGCGAAACGATCGTCGAAATTGTGGTGGTGGGTGTGTGTGCTGCTTTTGTGTGCGTTGTTGTTGGTGAATTGCGTCTTGGGGTGCATGTGGTGGCTTGTCCTGCATGTATAAGGTGCGTAGATTTTGCCTGCTTCATACACATTGGCTTTGCATGCATTCACTTAACCCGTACGGATTATAGCAAAGTAGTTAGCTCTGTTATATTGCTTGAACCTATTGAATTTACAAGCTGTGATAGCCTTGCGGTTAGACCGTGCGACTCTCTAGAGACGACATAGGTTCAAACCCCGGGCAGGCACCAATGAGTTTTTCTATTAAAACTTATGTGTCTAATTGGTAATTGCAATTTATCACACGTTTGTGGTGAAGGAAAACATCGTGAGGAAACCTGCATATCTCTAGAGAATCTAGGGATATGTGTAACCTACCAATCCGCATTGGAGCAGCGTGGTAGGTCTTAGCTCCAATCCTTCTCTCCGAAAACGGAGAGAGGAGGCCTATTCCCAGCAGTGGGATTGTAACACGCCGCTACTTTTTACATTATTTGCACTCCATTATCCTTTTTATTTTGTCTGAATTTGCACTATTAAAAATGCGTTAGATGACATCGCGGGTAAAAGTAATACTATAAAAATATGTAATGATCTACATATCGCAACTTCCTTTGCGTGGACTGCCATCTTATTATTTGAGTAAACCGTAATACTTATATTAAGTGTGGTTAAAGTGGGTTACCCTTAAAAGCTAGACATATGCTGTCGCGGACTTTTATTTACAAATTTTAGCGGAGAGTTTACTTGGCGCACGCAAGGGAAGCTTTCAATTTTGCCGTTTTCGTAATATTTTTTATTGCTGCTCCTCTCCTATTCATCTTAATTTGATGTTATATGAACTATAGCGCATTCAAATAAACAAACTCTTCAGCTTTATATGTTAAAGTATAGCCAGCAGTGGGCATAGTAACAGGCTGTTACTTTACTTTTTTTTTTTTTTTTAATCTTCGAACCGTGCGTTGTTGCCAGTGACGACGTATCTATACGTGCTCAAATGAGAAATGAAGAAATCCTTAGAAGAATATACAATTGAAAAGTATTTAAATTTTAAGTCTTAAAAATAACCAATGTCTGTATGAATATAACAAATTTAATAATTAAATAGCTATAAATAACTATTAGTAACTAAATATAAAAAAATAATATAATAATTGTATAATGTACTATTTGCATGCTTATAATAGGCATAATTTTCTAGATTATATTTATGTAACATCGTTTTGTATCACATAAAGCAAATACAAAAATTTGAATTGAATTTGAATCGAATTGATTTTTTTTAGGCAATTTTCATTATTACTGCACTTTTTGACACATTCACATTTGTCATTCCCTGGCATTAAGCAAAATTGAAAGCCTATTGATTCTTGCTTGCCCTAGCAAAAGCCTAGGTCTATTTGGGCTGCATACTGTTTATACGCCAACAATAAATGAAGTTAGTCTGGTGCTTTTATCTCAAGTATACGTGTAAAATGTTCTTGCTATAATTGTTTAAGGAAGAAATAAATAAATAAGCGTCAAGGTTTTTCGTTTCGTAATAGGGTACGGTCGTTGATCTCTATAAATCAAGTTTATTTTTCAAACTTAAAATAATTCCCGTTTCTAATTAATTCCCGGCTAAAATATTTCGCTAAATTAACTATTTTTTTTATATATGGTGTATTTTATGTATGGTTTGTAGGTAACTAAAATTAAATTAATTTCGTAAGATCGGTACATACGGTTAAAAAATCGTTTATCTATCGAAAAAGTAATAATATATATAGTCATACGCCCAACCTAATTGTAAATAAGGTGTACAGTACTCACATTAAGTAGTTCAATGTCAGTATCATGGTGCTGGGTGTAAGGCTGAGCTGTCAGCTCGGTCAGCATATCGTTCATGACCGTCATGTTGCCCTCCACTACGGACAAGTCAGCACGGAGCTTGCTAGTCTGACTATCGGACAGTGTCACCTGTACAGATCAACATAAAACCATTCTAATATTATATTAATACTAGTTGACCTGGCAAACGTTGTTTTGCCATATAAATTACTATACATTTAACTTTTCTCTAACACATTGTAAATAAAATAGACATAGGCGAAATGTATCCCTGACAAGAAAAGAGTGATATATATCTTTTCGCTCTTGGGATATATATCACTCTTTTATATCTTTAACTCTTTTAGCTCAGTACAGCTTGAGAGTATAAAGCAACTAAGACTAAAAATATATCCGATATATCTTCGACTCTTTTAGCCCGGACTTAGAACTCAGTAAGGCGGTATTGTACTTTTTATTTATTATATAAATTATGCTACATATTTTCTTTTATGGTTATTGGTTATGGTTAACAACAACCAATAACCATAATAAACAACAACTACTTTCATGTTTAAAATTTGAATTGTAGAAAAAATTATAACACGCTGACTTCCACGCGGCACATCTAGTTATATTAATAAAATTCTCGTGTCACAATGTTAATTATAAGTTTAAGAACCCGCTATAAAACGACCTTCACCGAGCTGGTTAATGGATGAATGATATTTTTTATCAAATAAAATATGTCAATAAATGTAATATGCATGGGTTGTCTAAAAAAAATTCAGTCCAGATTAATTAACAATTAATTTAATTTTTTTATTTTAAATTACACTGGCTGGTTAATGAATAAATTCCATTCCAATCGAAAATATGAAACCTATAGAACGTTTGTAACCTTAGGTTGACTATTTATTTGCCGTCACAACTCTTAGGTAGGCAGGTATAAACAGATAAATAAAAATAAATAAATAAAATGCCCCTCATGCCCCTAAGTGATAAGGGTTGTCCCAATTTTTTTTTTGGTTAATTTTTATATTATATGTAAACTAGAAATCCTCTAGAAATAATTTATATGGCAAAACAATGTTTGCCCCGGTCGGCTAGTTATACTATAATATAATGCGAAAGTCTGTCTGTTGCGCATTCGCAGCTAAATAAAAATAAAGGTCCAATATTGATGAAATTTGGCATAATTCAAGCTTATACGCCGTGGTAACAGCATCCTCCTACCCTTGTCCCACCCTGGGACCTAATCAGACCTAATGGTAAGCGATGATTGAGTCTAAGGTGACTCGCATGACTAGAAGATGCCTTATCGCTCATGTTTTAAAATAGTGCGAGTATCAATAGATATCTTCCACACAATCGGTTTATGTATTAGTTTAAGTAATTAAATCTAAGCAGCATTATTTGAATATGAAATAAATTATTAATATTAATATAAATAAATAAGTAATAGTATTAAAAAGGAATTAAAATGTTTACGTACCGCACTTGTAATTTGTTCTTGTGTAGGTGGAATTGGCGAATTTTGAGGAATGGCGCTGCGCTGCGGAGAACCGACGATGGGTTCAGCACCATCCGGTACACTCTGTAAGAAATATGTGAAGAATACAACGACAACGTTCCTTAGAAAATCAATAAGAACATTACCGCAGCTCCTCTTCTTCTTCTTTTACATTCTCTTACATTCTTAGTAGATCAGTAGTTTTATAAGCTTGTCGCAAACAAATAGAGCGATTTGTAATTTATAATATAAAAATGTATTTTAGCTCAGTAATAAAAAAAGTAATTTTGCCACACGAACCGGTCGCGTGTTATTATTCTTATTTACATACATATACATAATTTTAAGGAGAAAATTGTTAAAGGAATATTAAGCGACCAATATACAGCAATATTAAGTTTTTATATTTTGTTTTAATATTCTTTGCTTGTTTACTGTTCTTTTAGCGATAGATTTTGTACTTGAATACTATTTTGCGACGTGTAGCCTATTGGTGGTGTAGTGTGATAAGAGCATTATATTAACTATTAGATTACATCGTCCAAAAAGCGTACTATATGGCGCCTGCCCGGGTTGGAACTGAGTTTTTCTATTAAAACTCATGTGTCTAATCGATAATTGCAAATAACAACACGCTTTTCGGTGAAGGAAAACATCGTGAGGAAACCTGCATATCTCTAGAGAATTCTGGAGATACCAATCCGCATTGGAGCAGCGTGGTAGGTCTTAGCTCCTACCCTTCTCTCCAGAAACGGAGAGAGGAAGCCTATTCCTAGCAGTGGGATTGTAACAGGCCGCTACTTTTTACATTATTTGCACTTCATTATCCTTTTTATTTTGTCTAAACTTGCACTATTAAAAATGCGTTAGATGACATCGCGGGTAAAAGTAATACTATAAAAATATGTAATGATCTACATATCGCAACTTCCTTTGCGTGGACTGCCATCTTATTATTTGAGTAAACCGTAATACTTATATTAAGTGTGGTTAAAGTGGGTTACCCTTAAAAGCTAGACATATGCTGTCGCGGACTTTTATTTAGAAATTTTAGCGGAGAGTTTACTTGGCGCACGCAAGGGAAGCTTTCGATTTTGCCGTTTTCGTAATATTTTTTATTGCTGCTCCTCTCCTATTCATCTTAATTTTAAGTTATATGGACTATAGCGCATTCAAACAAACAAACTCTTCAGCTTTATATGTTAAAGTATAGATAGACTTCACTTAGTTATCTCCATTTTTATACAAATATCAGAGTGGTTTCTATAATTAAAAGTTCAAGGACCGTTGTGAAACTGGTATATTTATTCAAAATTATTCACTATTTATATTAGCATTATAAAAACAAACCTATGCTAATTCTGTTAACATTTGATCTGGTATATATTAGCAGATAAAATGATGTCTAAGTTAATATAAACTATATGATTTGCGATTCGAGCTAGTCCTGATCGATGTTGAATATCGATCATATAAATGGTTACAAAGTTGTTTTTTTTAAAGGTTGTAATACAATAATCACCTAGCCCTGTACACGGGTCAGTAGGTAATTGTAAACCTAATTGTATCACTCCGATAAAACTGTACGTAAATACACAACAGTACATCTTTCAGTTGATACATATTGTGATAGTGCCAATAATAAATAGCCTGAATTCATGAAAATCCATTACTTAATATTATAAAAGCGAAACCTTGTATGCCTTTCTGGTACGCTTTCAAGGCAAATTTAGTATAGCAATATTGATGGAATATGGTGCATTTGAAGCTTGTATATCAGCCTAACATATCTATACTTATTATAAAACAAAGTCCCAAAAAGCTTTCTGTCTGTATGTAATCGATTTTCTCAAAATCTACTGAACGGATTTTTGTACGGATTTCACCACAATATAGTGCTATTCTTCCGAAAGGTTTAGGTTAATAGTACATTACGGCGGGCGAAGTCGCTAACCAGATAGTATAGAATATAAAAAAAACCCCGTTTTCCCTCAGAAATCGGAAAAATAGAATACAATATTGAGGGTATTTAACACTAAATTTGGCGCGAAAACGGCCATAGCCATGCTTACATAAATAAATAAAAGTATCCTCTAACTAATCTTCAAAACTCGTCCTCCTGCCCTTATCCCACTCTAAGTGGGTTCGGCACAAGAGGTTTTCAACATGTTGTCACATGATTCGGTTGCTTATTTTACGACCGGCCGCCTGCCTGACGTCAACTTACCTTAGTCGCCTTTCACGACACCTCGTTAAGAAAGAGGGTGGTGCATCCTACTCAACCGGATACCACACGGCAATTTCGAATCTTTAATAAGGCTATAACTAACTAATCTTTTCAAACTATCGAGCAATATCGCTTCTCGTATTTAACGCACATTTAATAGCTTCATCGCCTTAAAAGTGATAGAATATATATAGGAAGGTTGTTAGGTACCAGAACAAATATAAAAAAACAAATTTTATGAAACACTTACTCTCTGTGGTGTAAATATAGGCGCCATTGCATCGAGATCTGTCATTGGAAACTCGACACCTTTCGTTCGCAGCTCGGTGTATACTTGACCGACACCCTGTCAATAGATGACTCATTTACGTAATGTATTTTTTATTTAATCAACAAAAATATAAAGATCAATCGAATGGTCTAGTTTAGCATTTTTATGACTTACTTTCAAATATAGTACCCGGCATTAAATGATGCACATCGATGTTAGGAACAAAACAACCGGCTAGTTCGGTTTCGTAGAGCGCTGTCTCTGTCACTCAGTTAGTATGTGACGTTTCACACGGGCTCGTCAGTCTGTGCGACAGAGACAATGCTTTACGAAGCAGAATCAAATCGACTTTCTCTCTCTAAGCTTCGATGTGCATTATTTGTTGCCGGGTACTATAGTATTTTACTTTTATATGTTTGCGTTCGTAGGTATTTGTTAAGTTTTATTAAAGTTGTCTTACATATGCATTAATAATTAGTAAAGTAAAGTAACGGCCTGTTATCCCACTACTGGGTATAGGGCTCCTCTCTCCGTTTTTAGAGAGGACAGGAGCCACTATGCTGGTCCAACAGAGATTGCTAAATTACACATATCCCATGCATTCTCTGGAGGTATCGCACGCTTAGTATTAAAGTGTCCTAATTCAAAATTAGGCTTAATTGAATTAGATACATTGTGATCTTTATTTCAATACCATCTATGACATTACGCTATGAACTATTATAAAAAATATTGTTTTCTTACCGTTCCAAGTTGAGTCTTTTTAAAACTCACGAATTTTGTAGGGGCTACGATACGCTTTATTGCAATTGAACATAAAACGACTTTTTTGAATTAAGTCACTTGAATACTAAGTTTGCGATATGTAGTTCGCCTAACGATGTTTTCCTTCACCGAAGAGCGTGTGATAAATTTGATTTATCAATTAGACACATTAGTTTTAACAGTAAAACTCATTGGTGCCTGCGCGAAATTTGAACCCGTGATCAACTCGAAGGATTCGCACGGTCGTACCGCTAGGCTATCACCGTTTTATCACAGCATAGTATATATACTACATCAATATAATTTTATGATACCGAAATCAAATTTTTAATTTCTATTGTATCTAGAAGAGTTTTTTCCTAAAAAAGGAAAAGGCAATGGCTGATCCCGATTTAAATAACATATAGTACTCGGTAATAAATAATGCACATCGAGAACTTAGAACGAAACAGCATTTCGGTTTCGTAGAGCGCTGTCCCTGTCACACACAGGTTCGTCAGTCTGTGCGACAGAGACAATGCTCTATGAAGCAGAATCTAGCCGATTTCTCTCTCTGAGCCTCGATGTGCAATACTTATTGCCCCGTACTATATTTTTATTTACTTGAATAGTTATGTATATTTGGTATTAGTTTAAACAGTAAAAATTTTATCGCGTACGCCACAATGGCATAGAACAATACAAGATTACAAAAAACATCCGCTACTTACTGTATTGCCTACTGACTGACTTCTAACAAGGTTGTTTTACAATAAAATAGCTACTCAATGATATTTTAACTAAGATTAGAAATAAATTATATTCTTAAACGTAATTGCTTTTATTTTTTTAATACATGCAATGATAATTTTTTGAAATGGGCGTTACATTGTCAACATCCATAATATGAAAGTATTATTCTGCTATAATTCGCGATTATAACGAATTATGTTATACTCCTGAAGTGAATAAAAAACTCTCCTGGCTGGGAGATAATGCTTCAAGCATTAAGCCCTTGTGTGAAATTATTTGCATATGTATATATTGTAGTTGCTCAATAAAGTTTATGAATAAAAATATTCAAACTATAAAAGTAGTTATAAAATTATTTTGCTATAATCCGCGATAAAGTAAATAGAAAATATAAAAGTAAAAAAGTAAAGTAACGGCCTGTTACTATTCCCACTGCTCGGCTTAGGCCTCCTCTCTCCATTTTTGGAGAGAATTGGAGCTAAGACCTACATAATGCAAATCAAGGCTCAGAGAGAGAAATGGGCTAGATTCTGCTTCATAGAGCATTGTCTCTGTCGCACAGACTGACGAACCCGTGTGTGACAGTAACAGCGCTCTACGAAACTGAATTGGCCGGCTGTTTCGTTCTAAGTTCTCGATATACATTATTTATTGCCGGGTATTATACATAACAACTCTATGAAACGAGAAAATTTATTTACCTGTAACTCAGGCTGATTTTGAAAAGCATCAGCCCAACATTGGATTAGACTAAGCACCTTCTCTTGCACCACCGTTGGCGGATCATTTTTGGGCCCGATAAGCTTTACCTGAAAAAAAAAGTATTCATAAAACCTTTGCATTCTGAACATCAAATTAAATTTCAAAAAGCATCGGTTCAATTGTGGACTGTAGGATGGATCGAGAAATTATTTTAATACCAGCATATCGGGCTCAATTTAAAGATATATTCAATTGATAATACATAATAAAAAATATAATTCCAATCGGCGCCAAAAATTATCAGGATTGTCCTCTGGGTCAATCTTAAGATTGGATAAAGGTTTCATTAAAATCGGTCCCGCTGTTTCGGAACTTTCTTTTTACAAGAACGAGGCAAAGTCTCGATTTGTACTGAATAATATTAATTCCACAAATACCAACAAAACGCATGACCTAGTTAGAGCAAACATTTAAAAGCAGTACAAATTCCACACCCAGGACGGGAATTTAATTTCAACTTATGACAAATAATAATAAATTAATATATGGGACAATTACACACCGGTGGTACGTCTTCAAAGTAAATTAACACTTGTGGTATGTGTGACAGACAACTGGTAAATACATACGTATACCGTTTTAAATAAATACTTAGGATATAAATACACCCAGACTAAAAGAACTAACTAATTGTTTATAGAAAATGAGGGCCCCCGGCGGGAATCGAATCCACGACCCGCGGAGCTAATGGTATGATTGCTGCTAAATGCGCTAATGGGTATAGAGTTACTATATATAGACAAGCCGGTAAGATAGTGTTACAATAAATAATGCGAGGAAAGATGGAAATGGTATATTTCGCCCTATCCGAAGAATAGACACATTCCCTATGGTTATATATGGGAGATGACTTTTTTTCGGTTAGTGCGATTTATGCGTATACTCGAGAATTCTTAAAAATATTCTAAAATGTCAATTATAATATAATATTCACATTGATTTAGTCTGCCGTCTGGCGACCTTTATCTTGAATCGTAAACATTCACTGCGAATATCGTTTTATCACAAATCCACTATTAAAAATGATTATAGATACAAATCAATCTAATTAATTTGATTTTTAAAACTAAAATAAAAAGTAACTCGTACCAATAAGTAACATAAATTGCCAATCTCACAATAGTGGGTGAGAATGGTCAATGTATGAAATGAATGATGAAACAATATTGCACTAGCTACCAACTAATTTTAGACAAATCGTATACACAAATTTAGTAACTAAACTTGAAGGGATCATTAAAGTAAATAGAATGACAATGAATGCCATTTTATAGTAGCTAAACTAAATTCTAAAGTATTAATATTAGTAAATTGATTATTTAAAGTTTTAAGTTTTGCTGAGTGTTTGATGCGTCTAAGCAAATGAAATGTTTCATTTTAATTCTTATATAAGTGAACAGTGTAAGTTCTTTTCAGAAATAACTTGTCTTTAATCCGATTTTGTTTTTATTTTATGTGGGTAGTATACGACTGTATTTACAGTCATGATCTATCTTTTGTAAACGGGATTGATCAAACTTGTTAAGAAGAAATAACTGGAAAGTATTGTTTTTTTGTTATATTTTTAATCTAATGTACCTGTGACAGCTTAGCGATTCAAAAAACGATCAATATCTAAACTAAGTATAAATATGCGTGACAAAAAATAATCTTTAAAAAGCATGTGATAATTTCAAATGTTTTCGTAATCAGTGTGAATCAATCAAACTCGCAGTAACTTGTTTATAATTTGTTGTGTAATCTGACATCATTTTCACTCGGTAGCAATAGAATGTTTTTAATTATTTTAACTTTGTATCTATATGGTTACATTTTAGCTTCTAATAATTGAGTGGATTTAATGATATTTGAAGGCCATCCGCACATCCAATATGCAGCATTATTATAGGCTAACCGTTTAACTCATACTTCGCCTGCAGCCTACAAGGGCTTGGAGGTAGGACTGGAACGGGGACTGAGGTAGGTTCGAGCGGCGAGTGTCCGTAGTGTGATATACTACAGGTCACCGCCCACATCCCAGTCCTCCCCGTTCTCGTCCTACCTCTGCACCCATGTTCCCAAAGGCGAGCTCTTGAGTTAAGCGGTTAGCCTATTACAAAGATTGAGAGGATTCAATTTAAAAAAAATGTTGTGCAATTAATAAATTAGATAATAATTAAGGTGTCAATAGTAATAGTCATTAATTAAATCATTAGTCGATAAGCTATATTTGATCTGTAATATTTAAAACATTTATAGCATAACTTACACTCGAGACTTATTACTAAATATTCCCTTTGCTTCATATTTTCTTCACACGAGATTGCTCTTATCTTAATATTTAATCTTAAGTTATCTAAAGTATAAACTGATAAGATAATCCTTTTGGGATTTTTAAAATAGTTATAAAAAGACTGATTTTATCATAAAGATATTGGAAAAACGAAAGTGAATGCAGACATAGTCAAAACAAAACAGAGAGTAAAATAACGATGACTTGCCCCTTATTTGTGATTTTCCTTAAGGCTATCTAATCACTGAAGTGGATATGAACAGAGTAGAACAGACGTATAAATAATATAAAGTCAGTATATGAAATATATAAAACAAAAGAGATGTCACACGGGAAAAAAATAATCTTATTTAACATTAACAAAATTCACAAAAGCTTAACGGAGATCATTGTACACTAAAATGATTTCTGTATAGCTATCTGTTTGTTATATAATAATTCGCTGTTTTTATATAAATCACTATAATATTTTTTTTAATTTGTTGAAATGTTCAATATTTTAAATAGCCCATTTCTATTACTAAAGGGTAAGTTGTTCTACTAACAGGGATATAAGAGAGGATATTCATTCAATGAATGGATTAAAAAAAATTTTTGGTCATCATATAGTACTTGAAAATTGAAATTTACTATATTACTAATACACAAAACTGAAAAAGATGAATATTAATATATCTCTTAACACATAGAGTCAAATAGTTGCTGTTTCAATATTAATAATATAGTAATTAGTCATTTTATATCATATTTGTAATCATGTGCAATGTCCATAATGACATCTCTCCGAGATAACAAATGGAACTAAATATTTAATATCCAGTCTCAATGCCATGTGTCTGAGTGGAAACTATGTTTTATCAGATAAGATAAAGACAAATGTAAAATATTAAGATTTATGTCACTCACCCCCTACAAAAATATCAATAGTCTGTGTGAAATAGAAATACTAGAATGCATGTAGAAAAAAATACTTAAAATACAAAAGACAAAACACACAACAAAACAAAACATTTAACAACACAAATATTTTTGTAATTCAATTATTCAGAGTTATATATTCAGAGAATATTAATATCAGTTAGATATATCTAATCACAGATTATATCAACATAATTTATATTTTTTTTATTATGGAGCTCAGAAAAAGGCACTTATAAATAAATCATTTCAATGGAAGTCTAGTAGACTTCTGCAATTTTGCAAATTTTGCAAGGTTGCAGTAATAAAATGGAACATATTTGTTATATGTTCTAAAAATATCTACTACCTATTGAACTTTGACCTATTGGCTAATTGATATTGAGAAGTACTTATACACAAAAAAGAATATGAGACACATCTTTTCAGTATTATATTCTTATTATTATTTGATATTAAGAATACTGAATGTATATTCATATGTCAAGATAAACTGCTCAGATTTTTACCTTTTTTTACTATTATAATTACATCTTAAAAGTCTCTATATCACAGTATCATCATGAAGAAACCTTATGGCATAAGATCCTCAGTAAGATATGAAATCCTATTATATTTAGGAAACAAAATTAATAAATGATCTATCCATGTTAATGATTTTAAGGAATGTTGAATTTAAAATGATATATATTTTTTTGCATTTATATTGACATTAATAGTTACCCAGCTTGATCTAAAAGTATTTTAAATACGTGAGCTTTATTCATGACAAAATGGAAATAATGATAGTTTCTTTAAAATCATTGAAATATTCTCTAAGCTCCATCAGTATGTAAATAAAGTTCTTTTGGCAGATTCACTTAATGAATAAATTTTTAACAGTGCTCTTGCGTATCAAATCGAATAATATAACTTTAATAATGAAAATCATATAATAAGCTAGTAAAGGTACTAATAAAAAAATATTAATGTATAGAATATAGTTTGATATATAGCAGGTAACTGGAAAAAAGTAAAAAGTGTAAAATTACTCCTTAGAAAGTGTTTGGAATCGAAATTATATGAATTTTGAGAAAAAGTTTTTAAATTATTCAAAATCAATATTAGGGAAACAATATTGCATGTCAATGAACTTAAGGACTTAAAGATAAGCTACCAGTCAAGGAAATGACATGAAGTCTGACAATAAAATACAACTTACCAATTCAGAGATGAACTCTTTGTTGCAAACTAATATATGGAAGCTCTTTCCGCAATTCTTGACGCAAGTTTCGAGAACAGTCAGTGTGTACATAACAACAGTGTAGTTTTTCCCAGCACTTTGGGTCAATCTCTTTCTTATAGCCTTTACGGCATCTTTTGGCCCGTCGGCACTACTATTAATAATATCACATATTTCCATATTTAGAGCCCAATTTTCCGAAGGCAGCGATCCATCAGTAGCTTGTTCTGGAACATTATGTGCAAAGTTCACATTAAGGATCATCTTAATTAACACCAATTAAGTCTGTTCCGCACTTGATTTAAATTTACGTTATAATAAGTTATAATGTAATAATAAACGATATATTCCATGAAGACAAAGAGAAATTTTTGCTTCTATAATGCGCAACAAAAAGACAGGAAACTTTGTCACGACATTGGGTAATTTTTACAATATTATTTAATAATAACTAATTTTGATCAAAATTACCTATTTTCTGACCAACCGGTGTGGCAAAAGGATTCCCTACTCCAAAAAACGACATTTTCGAAAATAAATCCTATTATAAATAAATAATTTCACCGATTTCACTTGTCACCCAAGTATATAGACGTAAAAATACACAATATAATTATAATCTGTATTCAAGGTTATTCTGACAAATGTCAAAACAGCTGATTAGTTTTACGCAGATCTTTTAGCGATTGTATTACATTATTGAAAACTTAGCATTGTAATTGTATTAGTAATCATAAGAAAACAACAGAATAGTATTACGAAATTTGTATGTTATTTTAACAACGTCTATTCTAACTATTATATATAATTATATAAATGATATTGTTACCAAAGACTTTTCATTAATATATATTAATTGGCTTTCATTATGAATAGATTAAACTTAAGGAATAAAGAAATTAAGTAATGTTATATATCATTATTCGTGTAATACCTATATCAATAACTCATAATTAGTTCGCTAGTTATCCATACTAATTTAATAAACGCGACAGTCTGTCTGGCTGCCTGTTCTGCGGCACGTCTAATCCGCTAGACCGATATTGATGCAATTTGACAATTCAAAACTAACACATAAGTAAAACATACAGATTAAGAAATTCTGTTTTTCTTATAGGAAAAGGAAAAAAAACACATATTACATTATTGAGCAATTTAAACGCTTAGGTTGGAGTAAACGCAGTCGCGGGTAACAGGTACATAAACAATAATTTTTATCTGTTGTGAGCTTTAAATAAAATAAGTATTAAGCCAAAGAGTAATCTTTACATACAGTGTACATAATGTATTAAGCTTTAGTATTAAACATAGATAATACACTATAATATAAATACTGAGGGTACCATGGCAACCTCTAAATAAAATACATGGAAAAATATCAAATATACCGAAACATAAAATAAGTTTTGGATATTTAATATTTTGATAGTTAGAGGAGTGTAAAAAACTACTATTTATAAAATGAATTCTTCTAAAACAACTGAGAAGAAATCTTTGAACAGCCTAATAATCCACCCGGACATTGAGCCTGGTGTAATCGACAATGCAATGCTGACGCGATGTATATTGGAGTATGGTAAGCCGATCGTTAGAACTCAAAAAATTGTGTTGTTTTAGCGAATATCTAGTACTCCGCTGATGAATGAATTAGGCACAGTCAATCTGCATTATACAGAACAAAAGATTAGAGCTATTAACTACCATTCAACTCATTAATATTATAGAATGTACTTGTGTATGCAAATATTAAATCTTTCTCTCTTCTTCTCAACCTACAGACGTGCACTGCTGGATATGTCTCATACATGATCTCCACACGACACGCTCCTATGCCGCTTGGATCCAGCCGCTCCCTGTGACCTATTTGATCTCAGTCCACCTCGCAGAATGTCTAACGACCTATCATTTTCCGGTTCGAGGCATCATTCCAGCACCTTAAGAACCCTAACTTAGCGCCAATTTATCGTCACATTTCGCTAGTTTAGCAATTTAAAAAAATTTGTGGGTAAAATTTTAAAATACCATCGCTTGCTGCTTGATTTTGAAGATTCGGATGTTTACTGTTAGCAATAGTATGATTTCATACTTAGTTATACATAATACATAAATATTGATACAATGTCCTATCGGCTCTACAGCAGGAGCCGGCCAAATTGGAAATTAGGAGAGGCAACTGTCTGAGATATTTCTTTGTCTTAAGCAATTTGCCCGCAGAATGTAATAATATGGTTATTTTTACCTATATTAAAAATATATATTTTTGATATTGGCAATAACGATAGCTTTTTGCGTAACAAAACAATGAATTTTTAAATAGAATCATTTTAGGACCAAGGGAGGAAGCTGGAAGATTATTTGCAGAAGAAGGTGTTCATCTAGACGAGGCTTCCGTTGTTCGTTTAGAATTCCAAAATATCTTAAGAATCGATCATCTGTGGATGCTCAAATCCCTTAGAAAGTTAACCTTAGCACATAACTTGATAGAAAAAATTGAAAACTTAGAACAATTGACTGGCCTTAACGAATTGGATTTGTCCTTTAATAAAATTGAGAAAATAGAAAATCTAGATGAACTTGTCAATTTAGAAATTCTTACACTTTTCCATAATAAGATAAGGAAACTTGAGAATATGGAAACCCTGGAAAATCTATTAGTATTTAGTATTGGAGACAATCTGATCGAGGATTATAAGGAGGTATTTATAATTAATATGATTAATGCTTCATAATCGATTTTAATATAAAGTATTATGTTTTTAATCCATTTACATCCTTTGATTTGTTAATTACAAGCGATAAAAGAAACTCGAAGAAAACTTTATCCTTCTTGGAATGAGTAAATGCTGACCATCTGACCAGATAATAATTCTTTATTGAACACACAAAGGTTAATTTATACATCTCTTATCCTAAGACATGTTGAATATAAAATTAAGTTAAGCTAAGAATAATCTTAGCTTAACTTATATGTTTATACATAGCGCTCAAACATAAAACAAAAATCGATAGTTCGATATCGATAGTTTTTAATTATCAAGGAAGAAATTCTGTAATTTATTATGGCGTTAAGTGCTAAGATAGACCCATACAGGCACTATAACATAACTACCTTGCAATAATCCGCACGGGTTAAGTGAATGCATGCAAAGGTAATCTGTATGAGGCATGCAAAATTTACGCACCTTACACATGCAGGACAAGTCACCACACGCACGAGGATAGGCTCCACGACAAAATCGCAATGCGCCGCGCCACTCATAGAAGCAGTCTTAAATAGTTCAATCCCCACTTTTGTCACAACCATTTTGTCGTGGAGCCTATCCTCCTGATGATGCTTCGTTTTCGGAGCGAAACGATCGTCAAGATTTTAGTGGTGGTTGTGTGTAATGCTTGTGTGCATTGTTGCTGGTGGAGGCGCCTTGGGGTGCGTGTGGTGACTTGTCCTGCATGTCATGTCAAACACATTAGCTTTGCATGCATTCACTTAAGCCGTGCGGATTATAGAAAGGTAGTTCTGTTATAGTGCCTGTAATATGGAATTCTGTAAAGTAACGCCTGCTTCTATAAATCATGTAGACCCATACACTAATAGAAAATAAAAAATTGTAACTAGTCTCATTGACTTTAAGATGTCTTACATGAGGCAATTCCGTAAACTGCGCTCTGTGAGTTTTAAAGGAAATCCATGCTGTGATGATCCCATGACTTATCAATTTTTAAAATCGGCACTTACCAGAGTTACCTATTTGGACTATAACCTTGTTACTGAGGACGAAAGAGAGAACGGCAGGACAGTTTTTCGGTAAGGGATTTCGATGTAGCGGGATTTTTGCTTCTAAGCTTGTTCCCATTTCCTAAGGTATGTGTTAAATATACTTTAATCATGATTCTCTTACCGTTATCACACTGTAAGTGGTGTTGGCTCAATATGTCTTCATCTACCCATTCTACTCTATCATTCATCAACTCTGGTGCCACTTCTTTTATATGTATATCATTTTTCACACAATCCATACAAAATTAGTGAATCCAGTTTTAAGAACCCCAAAAAGTATCTAGTAGTATAGAGTAGTAAGCTCACGATGTATTTGCTACGATGGAACAAGTTTTCGGTCTTGTCATTGACATCTTATGAAATATATATTTACCCATTCACCTAATCTATCTGCTAAACACATGATTAGATTCCGACGAGGACCGAATAGGTCGTAACGGGTCCCCTCTCCATTGGTTAAGAAACGAATGCATCAAGTCCACTATACAAGTATAATAATACAATATTATAAAATAAAATATAGGCTGTAAGATTATTACGCTAAGAATGGTTGTATTGTGCACGGTGTATTATTGTTTATTTTGTCCATACATGTATAAAAACATCTATTACTGTAAATAAATTATATATATATCCTTGTTCCTTGTCAAATACACAATGTATAAATCACTTAGCGTAAGAAAAAATTGATGTATAGTAATTATTGTATTTGTTAGATTTAAGAAATTCTGTGAAACACATAATGTGGCGTGCAGGCGGGGCGGCGGTGGACGTATCCAATCGCGGAAGCCGTCTCCCCTGACCTGCAGCGAGTTTGGCCAAAAAAAAAACTATGAGACCCACTGAAAAAAAAATCTATCTAATCAAAATCGAATGAAAAATTAAGTTTTGATTTTCATTTGACTTTTACATAGTATACTGAAATATTCATGCATTAATAAGCTTTAGTGTTGAGACGACCGTCAATAGACAAACTGAAACATTCCTCAATTGATGACGCTGTACCGTTATAAAAATTTCCACATAGGTAGTGCAAAAGTGCTTAAACGAGAAGCAGAAAACGCAGAAACGAGCAGCTTTTGCCGTTATCCAAATTCTATAAAATCGATGGCGAAGACGTAATAATGAGCAAGCCTCGCCACGAATTCTCAAAAAAGCACTTTCAGGCTAAAGTTGCTTTTAATAAAATCTTTTATTACATAGACTATAGAAGAGAAAATTCTTTTCTTCTTTTCAACCGATAAACAGCCACAGCTCGGCATAGATCTATAACGGACATAGGTCTCTTCCAAACACAACGATCTTGTACCGCTCGGATCCAGCGGCTCCCCGTGACCTTTACGAGATCATCAGCATAGGGGGTCTAAAGACGCTGCGTTTTCCAATACAAGGCCGCCATTACAACACCTTAAGACCGCAACGCCCATCGGTTCTCCGCACTATGTAATCCGTTCATCGTCACTTCACACGAATAGACTATATCTATTAATATGAACGAAACTTATGAACGTAATTTGTCACCTATAACGTTCATCATTCATTTTCCTGCCCTTATTTCACTCTAGGTGGGGTGGCACAATATATTTTAAACATGTTGTTACATGTTTTGGCTAGTTATATTACGACCGGCCGTTTGACGTCAACTTACATTAGTCGTCTGTTACGACACCTCGATAAGAAATGAAGGTGGTATATTTTGCTCAACCGCATAACACACGGCGGGTCAACTTACCTTAGTCGCCTTTTACGACCCATCTGTAACAAATGAGGATAGTCTATTCTAGTCTGTCAGATACCACACGGAAGCTATCGCCTATAACATCTTTTTGTAAATTATATTTAGAGGTCTACTTCGTAAGTTGGACGACGCGGATGAAAAAACTGAAAAAGAGAGACTGGCAAAAGAGGACTATGATGCCAAAGTGGAATTCTATGCACTTTCTTTCGTTGAATATCTAAGCGGACCTGAGTTACTTGACTCAATGTTTGAGAAAGATCCAGATGGAGCGTTGCTTCTCAAAGTTGGTGGCGAGCTACTTGGATTTCATGAACAGTATTTAAAATTTTTTGATTCTTTGTTTCGCTTACAATTTTTTTCACTGATCGCTATTTGAATACTGAATCTCTGAGACGCCAGATACAGCACTTATATAGCAGTTCTATATAGTAAAATCGTATTTTTAATAAATATGCACAAAGTTTATGTATATAAATCAGTTTTTTTTTCACGACTGAAATGAAATTTGTTCACGACTCTTAGTTTTTCGGATTAGTCCGACTAGTTTATGCTCATGAGTAAGGGCACCGGATGGACTCAAAACTAGTCGGATTCTATACATAAACTATCAATATTTTCTAAGTCATGATAGTTTAAATTAAAGAATATACAAAAGTTGCCTACGCAATACTTTTATTGTGACTTTGTTTTAGGTACAAGGAACAATATGTAGAGACAATGGCTGGATTAGTACAGTTCGCACAAGATGCCTACAATGTAAGACAGAACGAGATAAAGTTGTTTAAAGATCTTGTCGAAAACGCCTTAGACGAAAGCGTTAAGAAAAGCAAAGTGTTCGTTTTTATATTAATATCAAATATATTTCACGTTTAAACCCAAATATATTTTTGTTATAGTTTATATCATTACATATTATAAAATAAACTTCCGCGCCGCATCTGTTCCCGATAAACTCAAAACTACTTAACGGATTTGATTTAGTTCAGTTTTATCAAATAGACAGAACGAAAATCCATAAAAGCAAGTTTTTGATGATAAGGTTTAGAGTTAATACTTATCACGCCGCTCCAAACCACATTTGTAGGTTATACGTTGGCTGGCCCGTTGGCGCAGTGGGTAGTGACCCTATCTTCAGCTCAGCGGGTCGCGGGTTCGATTCCCATCGAGGGCCAACATTTTCTAAAAACAATTTGTTGGTTCTTCGAGCTTGGGTGTGTATTTGTATTTAAGTATGTATTTAAAGTTATATATGTTACTTACAAGTTGTCGGTCAACCATAACACAAGTATTAAGTTACTTTGGGGATGGACGACCGTGTGTGTAAGTGTATTATTATTATTAAAATTATTATACACATCCTCATAATTCTCAGGCGACATGCAGGTTTTCTCACGATTATTTCCTTCACTAACATACGTGTGATAAATTGAAATTATCAATTGGATACATATCTAAGTTTTAATTAGAAAAACTCATTGATGCCTGCCCAGAGTTTGAACTCATGACGCCTTTGAAAGAGTCGCACGGTCTCACCGCTGGGCTATCGCAACTATATTTAAGAGTTGATATTCGATATAATTTTTTAACAAAAATTGAAATGTTCAGAAGGTACTACTAATATTCCCAGTTTTTTTTATATTTTCTGAAAGATATATTTTAACAGAAAACTCATTAACGCCTGCTGACCTTTTGAACCTGTGACCTTCTCGAGAGAGTACCACGGTCTTACCTCTGCGCTATCGCAGCTATACTTACGATACAAGGACGACAGAATAGATAATGATAATGAAAGGATAATGTTTAAAAAAATGACGTTGAAACGCTTGTAGTTCATACTATTTGGTGTGGAGCAGATACTGGAAAAGTCTATATCGTGACACTCTAATTTACAGAAGCAGGCGTTAAATCCCACTGCTGGGCATAGGCCTCCTCTCTTTTTTTTGGAGAGAACGATTATAGCTTAGACCTACCACGCTGGTCCAATGGGGGTTGGTAGGTTACACATATCCTTAGAATTCTCTAGAGATATGCAGGTTTCCTCACGATGTTATCTTACACCGAAAAGCGTGTAATAAATTGCAATTATCAATTAGATACATAAGTTTTAATAGAAATACTCATTAGTGCCTGCCCGGGATTTGAACTCGTGACCAACTTGAAGGAGGCGCACGGTCTGAAGCAGGCGTTTCTTTGCGGAATTAGATAGTACAGAAGTTATGATAGAATTATTGTGCTTAGGCTCGCTGTCGTGAAGTTTAAGCAAGCCTATCCTCCTGATGATGCTTCGGTTACGAGGCGAAACGATCGTAGATCGTTGTAGTGAATTTGTGTTGTGCTTGTATGGTGTTTCTGGTGGCGGCGTTTTTTGATACGTGTGGTGACTGGTTCTGCATGTATATGGTACGAGAACGTTGTCTACTTCCTACGCTTAGCATTACATAGATTCTCTTAAAAAACGCGGATTATAGTAAAATAATTCTATCACAACTTCTGTATCGTGACACTCGTCAAGATTTCCGTGATCATCATCCAAATTTTGTAGTGATAAGCAACACAGAATGTCTATATCTAGACTCCGTTTACGCCTCGTAAGCACGGGCGTAAAAAATACGTCGCTTTTTAGAGTTGTTCAAGAGTTTGAAGAAAAAAAGAAACCACTGGTTGAACAAATGAATGAGATCATAACGAAGTTCACGAAGAAGGAATCAACGATAGAGCAGTTGGAGCCAAATATCATAGACGCTGGGGAGTCCTTTAACGATATTATTTATGAATTATGGAAAAAACTAATGAGCATAGAGATGCAATTGTACGAACAATGTGAGGTTAGTATAAAGAAATAAATTGCCACACATATCTAAATTAATCAACGAAGTCAGATAGATCGATTATTAACTGCTAATAAAGTAACATGGCAATATTTTATTCTATCATGAATAGTACAAAGTTTAGAGTTAATTTTATAAATAAAAGATGAATAAAATAACATAATTTATATAAAAACAGTAGAAGTAAGGAATATAATTTAAATTTTTTTACTTAATTCCACTAGAAAAAAATTCAAGTCGATTCAGAAAATAGTTAAGTTTTTCAGATATAAACGCGTGAAAGCTGCTTATTTATTTTATTTATTCACTTTTACAAAATCCACAGTTGTTAATATATTACTTTACAAAATATTACTTAATTTTTACTTACAGCCAATCTTCTTCTTTCTCCTACCCTTATCCCACTCTAAGTGGGGTTGGTACAACATGTTTCCTCTTCCATTCTCTTCTATCATTCGTCAACTCTGGCGCTACTCCTTTTATATGCATGTCATACTTCACACATTCCAACCATCTCTTTTTAGGCCTCCCTCTAGTCACATATCCATCCACATTCATATCCAACACTCGTTTAGTCACATGATTTTCATCCCTCCTCATTACATGTCCATACCATCCCAATCTTGCACCTCTCATCTTTTCTACAATGGGCGCAACTTTCATACTTCCCCTTATATACTCATTTCTTATTTTATCCAATCTTGTCAAACCACACATCCATCTTAACATTCTCATCTCATTTGCATGCACTCTTCTTTCATCCATCTTTTTCATTGCTTAACATTCTGATCCATACATTACGACAGGTCTTATGACCGATTTATAAATTTTTACTTACAGCCAATATTCTTATTATAATAAGGACGCAAGAGAAGTGTGTGTATGTAGATGTGTTGCGTGTGTATGGTTGAGTACATGTTTATGATATGCGTGGAAATGGTTTAATTTGTGTATATATTTTATTAACTTTCTACATATTCTGAATTATATCGAGAATTTTTTTCCTAAAACATTCCTTTGAGTTATTGAATATATCAACCTGGGTGTAATTGAGATTATAGTTTCTTAGCAGTTGACATACTATAGTTTCCTGCATACATAGATTTAGAGAAAGGGACGCAGAAAAGATGTTTTCAAAATGTGTAAAGATGTTTTCAACTATATATATATTTTTTTTTTTTTTTTTTTTATTCCAACTACCTCTAACATTATCAGAGCCCTTAGAAGACAACATTATTTGTTATATTTATGATTAAAGGTTTTACCCTGAATGGGTATTACAATTTTTATTTACAATAATTTATTACCATTTCGTTACAATTTGTGTTTTACCTATTTCATTCTACTATTTAATTTATTACATTTTTATTATTACATTGTTGCAATTATATTCATATTGTTTAATATTCCATTTCAATATCGATTTCATGTTGTTCTTTATTTTATATTTAGTTGTAGTTAACAATATTTAATCTTTTATCGCTTTTTTTGCTTCTAACAATTTACTATATATCTTACTTCCTAATCTTTATTACCTATTTAATTACTAGTCATAATGTTACCGCCATTTATATCTATAAATTTTGGTAGCATTACTAACTATATATATATTAGGAATCAAGAGTACAGTTCTCAGTGAATATGACGGAGATGATAACAAAACTGTTGGAGGTGTCCCGAAACGCGTTTGGGGCGTGGCGCGAGCATGAAGGGATGTGGTCCATGAGACAGTTTGAGACGCTCTCGAAGCTTCTCGGCAACAAAACAATGTTAGCAGATGTACCACCTGAATTATTTGAGGTATACTTAAAAGTTTATCGTCACTTTATTGTCTAAAAGGCTATGAAGTCGATGTGAAATCTTTTTTTACGATGGGCTTTTAAATTTACTACCTTTTTGGTTTTTGAAGTTAATATTTGAATGCTGGATAAAGATCTAGTTAATTATTAAAAATACAGAGGTTGCAGCCCTCTTTTCTTCTCGAATGTGAATAGGTCGGTACGTGGACATAGACACTAGAAGACAGTTACATAGTTTAATAAATAAATAAACAGTTTACGTTAGTTAGCATAGAGAACTCAAAGCTGTCGCAATAAATGTTTTTAGAAATCAAGCGTATTTATACTTATTATAAAACAAAGTCCCCAAAACGCTGCCTGTCTGTATGTAATCGAATTTCTCAAAATCTACTGAACGAATTTTTGTACAGTTTTCACCAAAAGATAGTGCAATACTTCCGGATGGTTTAGGTAAATAGTATATATCGGTATTATGTAAATTGTGTTGAAGAGATCGCGCAGTTCTTAAAAAGCTTGCTTTCTGGGAGCTTTAGTCGCGTGCGCTGCGCAAACCAGCAGAGATACGCTAAAGTAATGTACCAGAGAATTGTAGATCTATAAAAATACTAGAAAAAAGTCCGCGACAGCATGTCTGTATATCTCTTATGGTTAGCTCACAATAACTACTTTTATGTTCAAAATTGCAATTAAATACACTGATTTACACGTGGGCGAAGCCGCAAGCACAGGTAGTTGAATTTAAAAATAGTCCTAGAAACCAACTTATGATTTAAAAATTGATTTCCAGATTACCATACCAAAGCAATGTTGCTCAAAATTATTTTAGTAAGAGTTCTTATAAATTTACTTTCTTAGGTGATGATGGACAGGGATCAGATGATGAACTTAGTTGCGCAATCATCAGACAATCATATGAGGTTCATTGATGCTCGCGAGGATCTGCTAACGACACGCGCTAACAATTGGCGTGATGATCTAGTTCAAGGCGCCAACGAGTAAGTTCTACCACTTATAAAACTTAGTTCGAAAGATAAGACAATTTACAAATGTCTAAACAGAAAAACTTGTTTATTTTGCTTACTTCCATAGCCTTATGTCTTATGGAATATTGCTATGGGATAAATGCGCAACAAATGTTTTTTTTTGTATTACATAAAATAGCCTCTAAATGGCATCTACAATTTAAGTCTGCGTGATTCAAGAGAAGTTCAAGGAAATAGGTATTCTTACATTTGCTTCACAGTATATTTTAAGCAATTTATTTTTTGTACATAATATACAAAGAATTATAAAACGATAGGTGATATATATAATAGACAAAGTAGGAACCGACATAAGATGCGACTCCTGAGCCTACCAAAAGTACGTAAATCGTTTAAGGGTTTGGGTATAACATTCTATAATATAATTCCGCAATCAATTTTGGCCTTACCATTACAGCAGTTTAAAAACACTGTTAAAAAGAAGCTGATACAGAAAGCCTACTATACTGTTGAGGATTACTTAGATGATAAGAATGTGTGGATATAGGTGCACTTCTACCCTGTACAAGACAGTAATAAATAAATGTAACTAGTTCTAAGATTTATATTTTAAAAAGAGCAAACGCCGAGTTTCTTGCTGGCTCTTCTCGGTAGGAACAGCTTCCCGAACCAGTAGTAGAGTTGACGATTGAAAAGCACTTGTTTACAAGTTAACTTGAATAAAGAATATTTCGAATTTGAATTTTATTGGATTAGAACAGCACAGGAGCATAATTGAGAATTTGAATTACGGTAAATTGAGCGTAGAATCTAGCGTCGGGGAATAATGTTTTTGAGGTAGCTCTTGCGAAGCTTGATCGCGATTTACGGCGCCTTAACGTACATCAGAGGATTGTGATAAGTAATGATGTTATGACGTTGAAACGCTTGTAGAGAAAATTGCGAGTTCGAGTTCATACTATTTGGTGTGGAGCAGATACTGGGAAAGTCTATATCGTGACACTCTAATTTACAGAAGCAGGCGTTAAATCCCACTGCTGGGCATAGACCTCTCTTTTTTTTGGAGAGAACGATTATAGCTTAGACCTACCACGCTGCTCCAATGCGGGTTGGTAGGTTACACATATCCTTAGAATTCTCTAGAAATATGCAGGTTTCCTCACGATGTTTTCCTTCACCGAAAAGCGCGTAATATATTGCAATTATCAATTAGACACATAAGTTTTAATAGAAATACTCATTAGTGCCTGCCCGAGATTTGAACTCGTGACCAACTTGAAGGAGGCGCACGATCTGAAGCAGGCGTTTCTTTGCGGAATTAGATAGTACAGAAGTTATGATAGAATTATTGTACTTAGGCTCGCTGTCGTGAAGTTTAAGCAAGCCTATCCTCCTGATGATGCTTCGGTTACGGGGCGAAACTATCGTAGATTGTTGTAGTGAATGTGTGTTGTGGTGTTTCTGGTGGCGGCGTTTTGTGATACGTGTGGTGACTGATTCTGCATGTATATGGTACGTGAACGTTGTCTGCTTCCTACACTTAGCATTACATAGATTCTCTTAAAAAACGCGGATTATAGTAAAATAAGTCTATCACAACTTCTGTATCGTGACACTCGTCAAGATTTCCGTGATCATCATCCAAATTTTGTAGTGATAAGCAACACAGAATGTCTATATCTAGGCTCCGTTTACGCCTCGTACGCACGGGCGTAAAAAATACGTCGCGTTAAAATTCCGCAATAGGCGTTATAAGAAGTTTCGTATGGTATATTCGGTTTTACGCCTTACGCCCTATCGTCTAAAATGAAACAATGTTTGATAAAAATACGTCACTTTATAAATGCGCTGTCGTGTGAATAGATACCTGGATGTATTTTTAACGCACGGTCAAAAACCTCTCTGCAAACGAGGCGTTAGTGTTATAATAATATATTTGGGCAGTAAATGCTGAATCTTGCTAAGTAATAATTTGCTATGTTTTGAGTCCGATCAAATCAAATCAAATCAAAATAATCTTTATTCAAATAAACCATTTCAGGCACTTTTGAATCGTCAAGCATTAATATGATTAATGAAGCTACAACTGGTTTGGAATGTTGCTCTTACCGAGTTCTTCTCGGTAAGAGCAACATGTCGAAACATTTAAGCAAGAAACTCGGCGGTCAATCTTTTAAATATTTTCAATTATACATTATTAAACCGCTGTCTTGTATGCAGCTGAAAGGATTTTCAAATCCAGGCTTTCTTATCATCCAAATAATCTTCAATTTTGTAATATGCTTTACGTATAAGCATATTTTTTACACTTGATTGAAATCTTTCTGTACACTGGTCTAGAATGGATTGAGGAATTTTATTATAGAAGCGAATAGCGAGACCAAAGAATTTAAAAACTTATTAAAGCGAGATTTAAAAACTATCCATATATATCGCAACGTTAACATATTTCTCGATATTCCAGAAGACTTACCTATTCTTTAGCTGTCTGTATCACAACTGACCGAGTGTGGTTGGATAGGGTTGAAATTATAAAAGTAAATTTAAATAAAGCACAAGTTAAATTCAATATTGGGATAATGAATTGCGCTTTATTATGAAATAATTAGTTAACTAAATTCATTTTTAGCAATGAAATAAAACGGAACAGGGACAGGATCTTGGAGATATATTATTTCATTGACAACCAGAGAGAAGAATGGGCAGACATGCAGATGAGTATGACAGAAACCGTTGACCCAGAAACCGCTGCACTTTTGGGGGATGATTTTTGATTAGCGAATAACGATTAATTTCATATAAATAAAAATGTACCATAGTAAAGAAAGTAATAAAACTTTCGCTGCCTTCAGCACTGGGGGTCGCGGGTTCGATTCCCACCGTGGTCAAACATTTTCCAAAACTAAAATTCTTGATTTTATGCGTGTGAATCTTTAATTATGTATTATATTTAACAGTTGTCTATTACCCATGACACAAGTAATAAGTTACTCACTTTGGGGACGGACGATGTGTGTTAAACACATACATATAATTATTGAGTTTATGTATTATATTTGACAGTTGTCTATTACCCATGACACAAGTAATAAGTTACTCACTTTGGGGACGGACGATGTGTGTTAAACACATACATATAATTATTGAGTTCATATTAAAAAAATTAAACATACAGTTATTTTCATTTAACACGATTTAACGGCCGTTAGCTGTATGTGGTCCCGCCTCATGAGTCACTGCGTGTATATGTGTACGTGTGTGTGTGTGCTTGTATGTACTTGGCCGATTCCCGAAACCGTTGGCTTGCCTCTGCACTCTTCCACGGACACGTAGTCTGTTTCTCCCTGAGTATACACTTCACTATATCGGCTGAATAACACCCGGTGTGCACACAACCTTCGTAAGGTTACACGTTATTGAGTCGTCCCTATAGCGGGGAATAGTATCCAACGCGCACCAAAACCGTGGACGCTCGCGTCTTATCAAACGCTTCACTGGCTAAACGCGTCATTAAATCTGAGAATAACACCCGAAACGCAAAATTACACGTGTGCGTTATAAAGGAATGCCGTGTACAGGCGCACGCGGCTTCTTCCTGTCGTGTTTGAAAGGTAACTAGCGGTCGGCCGCTCCGGTCAGCAATCGAATGCATAAAACGTCCTTGATTTCGTCGGTCGCGTCTCCGGCGGGCAAGTCATTTTATTCAAAACAATAAGCATAACCTGATGCTGCTGCCAGGAATGGCTCCAGACGAAGGAACTCCTCCATGGTTAACAGTAGGGATAAAAAAATTTGTTTAATGGTTTTTTATTTGTCGAAAAACGAAAAATTATTTTTTAACAGACAATAAAGATTATTTAATATTTCTATGACTAAGGGAAACTACAAAAACATTAATTTCACATTGAAAACATTTATTTTATTATAAAGAAGCTCGCTTTGTCTTGTTGTATAAATTTTGATTACTAAATATATCATGGTCGGTTACAATCTTTTTTCAAATATAATATAATCTTTTTACCACGACGCTATACTCAAAGACACTTAGACTAAAAAAAAAGTTAAATATAGAAATGGTTTAATTAAATTTTTGTACGTAAAGGTATCGCATTTGCGTACACAAAACTGCATATAGCCTCTTTACAAGAACAACGTGTCCTCTCATAAAAAACGTTTTTTTGATTATTTCTTTTTTTAAATTATGGCTTATTTTCAGAAAGTTCATTAATTACCGCAACAATTTAATTATTCTTCTATGGTAAAATTTTCAATATTTTAAAATTTATCAACGTTTAAATTTTTGAATTGCTCTCCTGTAAAGTTGTGGTTTGACAGATATCACATTGTTCTTGTAAAGAGTCGATATGTACTCGTAGTCTGATTTATAGAAGCAGGCGTTACTTTGCGGAATTCCATATTACAAGCAATATAACAGAACTAACTACTTTGCTATAATCCGCAAGGGTTAAGCGAATGCATGCAAAGCCAATGTGTATGAAACAGGCAAAATCATCAGGAGGATAGGCTCCACGACAGAGCCTATCCTCCTAATGATGCTTCGGTTTCGGGGCGAAACGATCGTCGAGATTGTGGTGGTGTGTGTGTGCTGCTTTTGTGCGTTGTTGCTGGTGGATGCACCTTGGGGTGCATGTGGTGGCTTGTCCTGCATGTATAAGGTGCGTAGATTTTGCGTTTCATACACATTGGCTTTGCATGCATTCGCTTAACCCGTGCGGATTATAGCAAAGTAGTTAGTTCTGTTATATTGCATACAAGCAGTCTTAAAAAGTTCAACTCCCACCAATACCCTCCCCTCCGAACACATGTAGCAAAACATGTTCGGTTTCGGGGCGAAACGATCGTCGAGATTGTGGTGGTGGGTGTGTGTGCTGCTTTTGTGTGCGTTGTTGCTGGTGAATTGCGCCTTGGGGTGCATGTGGTGGCTTGTCCTGCATGTATAAGGTGCGTAGATTTTGCCTGCTTCATACACATTGGCTTTGCATGCATTCACTTAACCCGTGCGGATTATAGCAAAGTAGTTAGTTCTGTTATATTGCTTGTAATATGGAATTCCGCAAAGTAGAGCCTGCTTCTATAAATCATATACTTGTATATATTGGGCCTCTACAACTATCAGTTTTCAAACAATTTAATAATTCGCATTGCATAATGCATACTACTTAATCTTAAATTTAAATAAATCTCATGTTTTTAAAAACTACTGAAAAAATAAAATATTTTAATATTATTCTAAGGATGAACACATATTAATAAAACATTTTCAATGGGAATAGCTTTTTTAATATATGTATTGAAAAACGAAATCAAACCGTCAACCGTAATCAAATCAACAATACTACTAAATACAGATGCAATATTCTAAATACCGGTACTGTTCATAATATAGTACTAATGTATCAATAGAATTACTATAATTTCCCATATAACAATTATATATAAGCATTTAAAAATTTAGATTAATGTTCCATGATTTAATATTTACTTAATTTTATGTATTTGGATAGTAATTTTATCGATACTATAGAGTATAAATGTAATGTCCGCGGACACAGAAAAAATATTTTAAGCTTCCGAACTTTTAAAAGGTCTATAAAAATCAGATCCATTGTCTCGCATTTAAAAAAAAAGTTAGTTTGTTTGTTTGTTTGTCTTTATTACACAAATTGAAATTAATAAAAAAATAAATAAAAATGTCCAATGGTGGGCTTATTCCGGAATCGGAACCTCTTTTTGCCAACCATTCTTAAAATAAAAAAAGTAGTAAATATGGAGTAAAATTAATTAGTATTATATATATCTTTAAATAAAAAGTTTTACTCGAAGAATTGTAAATCTTTTTAGGGCTGTCCTAAGTTTTTCCGAGTATTCCGCCTTGTCAACATTATTTACAAATTTGTCAAGTTTTTTAATTATCATATTTATTTATAAAATAGAAAATTAAAGAGCAGTTTTTGAAACAAGTTGAAAATTTTTTAGATTGCATTTAGTATATTAATCCTCTAATGTCTATGGTATCCATACATTCAATTTTTATACTGTCCATTGCACAAGTCTGTAATTATACTTACTAGTTAATACCTAGAATAAAATATTTGTGACAATACCCGACACCGATCCCAAGAAATATAAATGGCAAGATTGTTCTAATACTATTGATTATACTCGTATAATCTTTATTATTAATTATATCGGTGGAAGATCTATTGGTTCTAGTGTTACATATTTGTTAATAGTCGGTGGTTGCTTTGCTAATTCATACATAATTTAACGTTGCTATAAAGAACATCATTGTACAAGAAAATCATAGTTATCATACTAGAGTAGGGTAGCCAGTCTGAAATGTGTACATCGAAGAAAATGAGAAATACAATGAAGTTAACTGTCTCTCTCTTTAATGAGTTATTAGACAAAGATAACTAACTAACAAATCTATCTTGGAGCAACTGCGCTTAAGGACTAGGCTATATACCATTTGCTTCCAAAGGATCGTCGGTTACTTTGATCATACCGCCTGTCGACAACCTGACAGCCTTGACAAGTTGGTTGTTGTGGGTAAGGTGGAAGGAAAGAAGACCTCGCGGGCGATCACCTGCCCGTTGGTGTGACTAGATATCCACCCTTATCATCATCATCAGCCTACATCAGTCCACTGCTGGACATAGGCCTCTCCAATAATTCGCCACTTAGTCCGAGGAACTGGGGGCCTTTGGCTTTTATTGTGGCTCATTCCTCGGAGGTTTATGCCCATAGTCGCCACGCTGGGCATGCGGGTTGGCGACCGCAGTGGCGTAACTTTTTGTATCGGTGGCACTGCTGCCCGTCACCGGCCTTTATTTGGGTTACGCTATTAAGGATGGTTATACCGCCACCAATCGGTTTTCCCCATTAGTGGACTCTTACTACAGGCAGGGGAAGCGGCCGATGCCGTATTCTAAGCCCCGGCACCAGGGCCAATCCACCCTTACTGGTCTGTCTATTACAATCGCTCTGAGGGACGCTGAATGTCGGACTAAATGGAGAAATAGTGAAACAAGTTGCAAAGGACTTTCAGGGACACGACCTTCATTAATGAGGATAACGAACAAGAAAAGAAGACTAAGATAAGTATTGGTCTCTTATCTTATCTCTTATTGTTGCACTGGCCAGTCACAGGCCTGCTTATGTCTACTCTATGCATTGGCGTAGCGAGGTACGGGCAAGAGGGGGCAGCTGCCCCCCCTTACACTGAAAACTGTAACACTGGGACCCTGTCAACTCGCAACATATTGACACTGTAAAAGGCTTGCATAAGACCTATAATGTACCTCACCTTCATTACAAATGTGAGCTCATATTTCAAATACCATGATTTCGAAAAAAATAATCTTAATTTTCTGAGACAATTTTCGCACCCCCTTGTATAGAATTTTGGCTACGCCCTTGACTCTATGTACAACAACTATGTGAAAAAATCAGTTTGAATGAATGAACATTACAGCCTTAACTAAATGAACTATATAATGATCCTATACCATTAGGGCAGTTTTAGCTAATAGTTTTATTACCACTTTATTTATTTCACCAAGTTCTTCTAAGTTGTTCTGTGGTTGCTTTTACTACATTTTGGAATTACCCAGTGCTTGAAACCGAGGTTTCAAGCACTGGGTAATTTTCGACGGAATGATCTCGCATAGATTTTCGTAGTCGAGTTTGATTTGGATATCGACTTCTTATATTGGGGGGTTACTTTAGTATTTTATGTAGCCCAGCTATAAATAGTCATCGATAATTTTGAAATCTATTTCTCGATGATAATTCTGAAGACTACATTGTCATGTGAGTTATGTCTAATTTTTACTAACTGTCACTGACTTAGTACCACTAAAGTTCCAATAAAGGCCAAGGTGTCTTCCATTGTCAATAAACAGAACTTCGGAAAGAATCTACCTAATATATATTTTTGCAAGTTAACATTTCATTGAACCTAAAATTCTTTGTCGATTATATGTGAATATAAGGGGTAAAAATATCGATATTTTTAAACTTTCTTGGGAACTCAAAATAACGATAAGAATAGCTCAGAAGAGTATCATCTATTTTCAATGAATTGAAAAGAGATTGATTAAGGAATAATATAGAGCCTGTTAAAAGAATCATGTGCGCGACGATATGGTCCCTACTGATGATTATGGGAATATAAAATAACATTCTTAATAGTTATAAAAGGTCGAAAAGCGTTATTCAAATAAGCGTGGGATATCAGGTAATATCGCAACCTAAATAGACTTTTGATTCTAAGTCAGTTAGCAGCCTTTTTCTTTAAAGCTTGCATGTACATTTCAAGACTTTGTTGTATTTTATCACTCTTGATGAAACCGAGAAATTCTTGCGTGTCCGCTTGTCTAGTTGCTTGTAAATTTTTAATAGCCGCCTCCCGTATCTTTTGCTTAGTCAAAGCTCGAGGTAATGCCGGGATTCTCTCGAATTTCTTGAGGAAACCTTTGCACTTTGCAATCGCATCCGATTTGTCGGAAGCAATTTCGTCAATGAGACCCACCTGTAAAATATTTACAGAATACTATACAAAATATACACTATATAGAACTATAAAAATGCTTGGCTTATATACAAGTATTCTTAAGTGCTATGTTCAAATATTTAAGTATGAAATTTCAGTCTTCACGAGAATTTGACTAGAAGGAGATGGACCGTATAAAGGAGTGAAGAGGACGTGAAGAAGATTACAAGGGGACTTTGGATTCAATTGGAAGAGAACAATTTTTTGTAGTGAAAGTAAATCGTGAACGCAACGTTGTTCGTATTAATAGCTTATATTTCTTTATTGGGCTTACTTTTTGTGTATCTAGACAAATTATTTTAAAAAATATCTTAGATAGAATCTGACGTTTTTGTATATTGTTATGGAAAAAGGAGGAAAAATTGACGTGAGAATAGTTGCGGAGAGTGAAGAGGTGAGGTGCGGAGAGGAGGTGAGGTAAGGAGAGGAGGGGAGATTAGTAGTGCTTTTTGACACAGTTGCTGTCAGGGTTGGCGCGGGGTTAATAAGTTGTGAAAAAGAACAAATTGATTTGAATTATAAGAAAACGCTTAATTCTTAAATAAAATTAAAAAAAATTTCGTTGTAATAAAATATTACATGACTTGAAAAGTATAAATTAAACTAACCTTTAGGGCTTCGTCAACAGTAAACAAACGCCCTGTCGTTAACGCGTACTCGGCCTGTCTGACCGGGATTGTTTGGCACATGGTGTCCATGAACCATTTGGGTGCAACAATTCCTAGGGCAGTTTCGTTGAGACCTATGGTGTACTTGCCTCCAACCATAACCCGATATTCGCATGACATTGATAAAAGACAACCGCCTGCTGGTGAATGGCCCTAAAATTATCACAACTTAATGACTGCTATATCCTATATATCATGTAGTTTTCGGGCTTACAAAGAAAATAGGCAAGGCAAAACACCGTAACTCGTATTAAACTTTATTTTAATTGCAACTCAACACTTCCCTGTTCGCCTCCGTCTTACCTCGTTCCTAACTCATACAATTTCGCTCACACTCTCGCCTGCATTCTGTTCCACGTGCACACTTAACTTTCTAGTCGCACATCCTATATTAAAACTCAGTTCGTTAATCTATTTGCGCCTATCAGTGTTAGGCCTTTAAAGTGAAAGTTGATTTCAAAATAGTATGCTACGCATTTCAACGCATCCTCTACATTCATTAACATTTGATTCTGCCTATCTTAACCGCGAATATTGTTATAATCATGTGTTTACCGATTCACCTTCAACGGACATCCTTGGCTCACCGAGGACGATACAAAAAAAAATTTAGGAACCCAGATAGAACTCTGTAAGCTGATTTCTGCCCTTTGTACGACTTATTTATTTCTTCTTTCTTTATAAATTTTCCTGAATAAATTCCTTAAATTTACTACTGTTATTAGTATTAACAGTACAGTTAACTTAACTACAAATGTAATGTAGTAAGTTACTATATTACATTTAACGTGAAGAACTAGTGAATTTCAAAATCAGACATTGTTGTGAAGGGCAATCTGTAGACAGGCAATGATTTGCCATATTTAGCAGGTATTGTGGTCGAAACTATTTCACTAAACCGGTTTGCGTTCAATTTGTAACAAAACCTGTTTTATTAATATCTTGAATATTCATTGGTTCAACATCGCAGTTTGTGTTAAGGAAGTTTTTACTTCGATAAATATAATACCAACTTATACTTACATTTATCGCTGCAGCGGTAGCAAAGTTTGATCCAAACAGCTTGAACCAGACCTCTTGTAAAGTCGTCCAAAATTCTTCAGCCCTTTTTAAATCAGGTTTATACATCTCCATTATATCAAGTCCAGCTGAAAACACTGTAGGTGACGACTGAAAAAATATTATAAATTTAGCATATGTAATGAAATTGAATAAAAAACTTGTTTTTTATCATTACGTTATAGCCTTTTTATAAGGACGACGACGAAGACGATTGGTGGGCGTGTCGGACTCACATCGATCAAAAACCGGATGGTGATTAAAAACCGCCACCACGCTATTCGTGGCGAGGAAGCTACGTTGGGCACATTGCTCCCATCCGCGTCTGCAGCAGCTCTTTACCCGGAGATCGCCATTTCCGGTTCGGGGCCTCTTTAAGCAATGGCCCCCCCCTTCCGATAATCGATGCATCGCCTCGGGACCTACTCCAACTACGCATCCGATTCTCGTACGGAACGGCCGGAGGTCCGCGTTCGGGCGGCATGTTTTGGCAATTCGGCTGCGGCGGATCGGATCGGATCCATTGGATTTTATAATTTATCTTCTTCGGTTCAACCAATGAACATATACTACATCTAACAGAGGACTGTAAGGGATTAACATTCTTAGATTGATTTGAATCTAGTGTTTCTTTGACGTAGTGTGGTTATCACCATAAATAGCATCAACTCACCAAATTTTCATCATCATGTTATAGTTTAGAATAGCATGTGGGACAAAAAAAGGGATTAATTTTATATTTTTATGTTATAGTGAGTATGAATTAGAATAAGATTTGCTGAGTAATTGTTTCTGCATTTATACAGTATTCATTTTTTTAAAAATGTTGAGTTTTGTCTATATACAAAACTCTCATATGAAAGAAGCGATACATACACCCAACAAATATGCTTATAGTCCTAAGACTGATTGCAGATGAATCTGAGAAGAAAAAAAATATGTTAGCTCAGTATATACGCTTCATTTGTACTAAATGATATTAATATTGCTCTAGTGGACTAACCTTAAAAGTGTAAAACAGAAAAGACAGAGAACACTTCTCATTTATTAGTAATTTGGAACAGTTTACCTACCACCTAATAATACATTGCTGTTAAATATTTACAATATTTGCTTATTATGATACATGGGCCAATCTGGTGAACAGACAGACCAACAGACCTTTATACAGTACATTCAACATTACAGTAAAGCATGATATATCAGCAGAAAATATAAAAACTATTAGTACTCTTTTTGTTGCAATACATTTAAAATTATAAGTGCTATTTTTGTTGTCTGAAGGTAAGATATCAGGATCTTGTAAGGTATTTCCTGCTTCCTGACAAAAAGTAAGTCGATTAGCACAAAAATATTATGAATTTGACTAAGCTAACAGTTATATTTTTTATATAATAAGCACTTACCGAAGTTAATATCATTCCTTTGCTTTTATTTTTAGCTACTTCATCCAAAGATTTGCTTATATCTTTTAATAAATCCAGGTTCAAACTGTTCACTGGAGGCCTCTGTAGTGTCATAATACTTACACCATCATTGTCAACTGTCAAATCTACTAATGGGCTTTGATTTGAGAGAAATCGAAGACTTGGTGCTAACTGTTTCACATTGTTAACAGTTTGACGTAATAGGAACATTTTAACTACAATAAATAAAATCAATAACAGTTTAAACATGTCTACAAAGTCCTCAAAAACAGGAAACCAAGGTTGTAATGATCAGGTAAATTGATCACAATAATCAATGTGTTCAATCATGAAGCCATTAAATATATTGAGTTTGTGTAATTTCCTTTTTTGTAAGACCCTAAATTAAAAAATAATATTAATTCTAGTTATACAAATTCAAGGATAACTTTAATAATTAATATTATATTTGAAAATATATAAACAATTCTGATAGACATATATTCTTTTATTTGTCGATTTATAACATATATTTAAGTTATTATTTATCACATACTTTACATACTATATTAGATATCTGTAATTCATATAACACTATTTTCAATATTTTATTTATCTTCATATGTACATAAATTTAACACCGAATTAATCAATTTCGGCAGGAAAATACAATAGAGTGTGTAATAACATCAAAATAAAATAAACTTACCTTTTATATAATGCACAATATATTATATTCAATATTTGTTTTATTATTTAAATTTTATTCTAAATCGTTTTCACTTGGACTTTGTTAATCTATGGACTTTGTTCAGTGAACTAGTTTAGTTAGTAGTCTATGCAGTGAACTAACTGAAACGAATCAATTTGTACCATAGATTTGTGCGAACTACGAACACTACTAATTTAGTTAGACGTATCTACTATCTACCCATAGATGATACACTATAATATATTTAATATAATATATAATATCTACCTAGGGTAATTGATATCTAGTATCTACTATCTAGTTATCTACGTACCTATTAATCTTTATTGGCGAAAAATCATGTCCAATTTGACAGCTATCAATATATTAAAGTGGGGTGTATGGAAAAAATAACATGTTATTCATTTAGGGGTGTACGTAAAATAACTGTGATGACGAAACGATTTTCAAAAAAATCATTTTGAAATATGTAACAAATTAAAAAATTTATATATAATTTAAATCAATATTTTAACTGTAATACAGTAGTAAAGTTCTTGTTAACAAGTTACAGAAATTTGAAGTCCTTTTCCATCGTGATCGAGGTGTTGTGTTTAAAAAAATAGCAAAGATATTAAGCGCATTCTTTTTTTCTAAATAAGATTCATAATGTATATACCTAGGTCCAACACGGGTTAATTTATGAAAACTGTAATTTGTCGCGCTTATACGATTTTTCTTAGCAATCGTTCCCTCCGAAGCAGTTTCAAAACGAAGTTGAGTTCCACGACATACTTAGAAATTTTATGATATCTTATGAATTATACAAGTATCCTACATTAAGAGTATATATCGAGAATTCGTTACGAGCGGATTATAACAAAATAATATTATCATTACTTTTATTTTATGAATTTTCTTAATTACTTTATTTTCTTAATTAGTCCCGTCTAATTTTATAAATTAACTTTAAAATACAATGAAGTTTATTTTATTTAAATTGTATTTTTGGTAAAATTGACTTTTATTTTTACTTTTTTTTGACAAAATCGTTATCATCTTAAAACATTCGTTAATCAGATTACCGATTGATCGATCACCTAATGTATTTGAATCGGTACTCAAACGGACCGGCTCTTCTCACTCCACAGTCCTCTGTGCTCATCAGTCATCACTGACAGAAAATAAATAACAGCCGAAATTAGGAGCCAGAATGAATTAAAGTATAGATTTTATGCTTACTAAAATTAAAATTCATATCGTGCAAAAAGTAGTGATTTATTGAGTTGTTTCAAACATATATAATAAACTGTTATAAAGCTCTAAAATGTCTTTAGAGCAGACAGCCTGTGATGGTAAGTTAGCACAAACTATATATTTAATTATACTAGAATTGTGCGACTGCCTTCTATCAAAATTAACAGGCAAAAGAGTCGTAGAATTACATTTATATTTAAAGGTTTGTTTTAAAAGCGATTCATGTAAAGATCTGATCATAAACACTAACAATATAAACATTACGTTTTACCATTTATATCAGTGGACCAGTATATTATTTATTTATATCGTTGTGATCAACTTGTGATTAGCTTACTAAATCCTGTAGAAGAATACTTGAGACAATCACCACAAAAAGTATGATTGATGGAACATATAATTGTGCTTCTATTTATTGCTGCAATTATAAATAGCTGTTCTCCTGTATCATGGTTGTTTTTAATTTTTTCATTCCATGTCATGGTATTATAACCTGTCATCCTTTGTTGGGCATTTTCTCTTTGTAAAGAAGAATGTGAGAGTTACAATCACTACCTTAGTATTTTATATACATACTTTAATTTATCTGGGTGTGAGCAGGTTTCATCAAACAATAAATTAAAGAACTCAATGATGTTGTAGTTTCTAAATTATCATAATAACTCAATAAAAAATGTAATTAATATTCATACTTCTATTGGTATGTACTAAAACATGAAATTTCTAATGTTGCAAGCTGTTCTTACAGACTTAAAGGCTTTTGAGAGGCGTCTTACTGAAGTTATAGGATGTCTTCAACCTGCAACCATGAGATGGAGAAGTAAGTGTTCTAAATCTTTGAAATAAATCAAACTTTGATGGAATTATCAGTGTTTTATTTACTTTGGATTGTCAGTATAGTTTTAGCTCTAACTACTCTTGTGGTATTGCACAGAGTAGGCTTGCTAGAGGCATTGCTGAGGATGGGAAATGTCCAATGAGTACTAGCATTTGTATATATTTAAAATTATATATATAAGTATAACACAAGTATTGAGTACAAGTACTTTAGGACAGACAACCATGTTTGTAAGTGTTCCATATACCTATTTATATTTGCAAGCAATATAACAGAACTAACTACTTTGCTATAATCCGCACGGGTTAAGCGAATGCATGCAAAGCCAATGTGTATGAAGCAGGCAAAATTTACGCACCTTATACATGCAGGACAAGCCACCACATGCACCCCCAAGGGGCATTCACCAGCAACAACGCACAAAAGCAGCACACACACTCACCACCACAATCTCTACGATCGTTTCGCCCCGAAACCGAAGCATCATCATTGGCTTTGCATGCATTCGCTTAACCCGTGCGGATTATAGCAAAGTAGTTAGTTCTGTTATATTGCGTGTAATATGGAATTCCGGAAAGTAACGCCTGCTTCTATAAATCATTTAAATTATTTATATTTGATTCAGTTAGATGTATTTCAGCAATGTATTTTTTTGCAGTTCTCTTGGCAGTGGTGTCAGTGTGTACAGCCATAGCAGCTTGGCACTGGCTAACTGATCCTCTGACACCAGTGGTATCCCTCTCCCAGTCTCTGTGGAATCATCCTTTCTTTGCCTTCACATCTGCATTTTTAGGTAAATACTTTTTATAATATATTCACAGCATATTAATTCAAATTCAAAATATTCTTTATTCAAATAAACTTGTAAACAAGTGCTTTTGAATTGTCAAAATCTATAGCTGGTTCGGAAAGCTGTTCGTACCGAGAAGAGCCAGCAAGAAACTTGGTGGTTGCTCTTTTCAAATAAAATTCTTATAACTAGTTACATTTGGTTATTACTATCTTGTACGGGGTAGAGGAATAGCTATATCCACGCATTTTTATCATTATTTTTATTATTATTATTATTTAATTGATGACAGTATTGTCTTATTATGAAATTTCCGTTAGATAATATCCACAGATTAAATTTAGCTACATTATCTATTAAGGGAAGCTGACCCGCGGTGTCCATCCGCGGTCTCGGAGAGTAGGATAGACCACCGTCATTTCTTACCGAGATGTCGTAAAAGGCGACTAAAGCACAACATGTGCCGACCCACTTAGTGAGATAAGACCAGAAGAATGATAATGGTGATGTCTATTAAGATCTGAATTGCCTTTTCCAAGATAATTTGAGATAATAATAGAAGAAGTAAATGTTTGTACTTAGAAATATTTAGGACGTTAATGTTTATTTATCTTTGTTTCAGTTTTATTATTCATGGTGGGAGTACATAGGAAAGTAATTGCGCCGAGTATTATCACAGCACGAACGCGTTCAGTACTTAATGACTTTAACATGTCGTGTGACGAGACTGGAAAACTTATTCTGAAGCCGAGACCGGCGAATAATTAAGAATACTGATTTCCTGTTTGTCATAAAATGATCAAATATTATGAAGTGAATGCATTTATTATATAAATGCATACATTAAATACATAGTTAAATATATAATCTTCTTCTTCTTGCGTCGTTTTCCTTATTGCTGAGGGTCGAGACCTTTTCCACGGATCACTTTTTCATGGATAGTTGATTAAAATGTATAATAGAATATATATATAATAGACATAGTTAAATACATTTGGGTCACAAAAAATACTAAAAACTTTTTGCAACTGGAATGTGGGATACATTCCATTCAAATATATTTTTGTATAAATTCACCAGCTGTGAGCTGTGATAGCCCAGCGGTGAGACCGTGCGACTCTTTCGAGGGGAATACGAGTTCAAACCAGGCACCAATGAGTTTTTCTATTAAAACTCATGTGTCTAATTGATAATTGCAATTTATCACACCCTTTTCGGTGAAGAAAAACATCGTGAGGAAACCTGCATATCTCTAGAGAATTCTGGAGATATGTGTAACCTACATATCCGCATTGGAGCAGCGTAGTAGGTCTTAGCTCCAACCCTTCTCTCCAGAAACGGAGAGAGAGGAGGCCTATTCCCAGCAGTGGGATTGTAACAGGCCGCTTTATTTTTTTTACTTCATAAATTCACCGTATTTAAATTTATCTTAAGTATAACGGGAATCTTATTCCTTTTTTTTTGGTTACACGCGTCAATATATTATGTCGAAGGCAACGAAAGACTATTTCATGTTGAAGATAGAAATGTCCATTTTACGTATTTTGTTTTAATTTCTTTTATATAACACATAATTTATTATGTTACGGTGTATATGAGTGAATGTTTTGTTTAGGTATTGTGTAAGATTTCCTTAGTAAATATAATTTTAGTGCTAAATTATTGTATCTTTAAATACAATGTCATGTCTAAATATGGCCAATTTTAGGTATTTATATATTCGCCTATTATTATAAACGCAAATTCATTGGGATAAAGCCTCTGAAATTCGCACACTTTAACCGTTTGACCAATATCATTGGCTTATATTATAATTCTATGTTTTATTTATTATTATAATATAACTAGGTAATAATAATTACGCCGTGTGTTATCCGGCAGAATAGAATAGACCACCCTCAAGTCTTACAGAGGTGTCGTAAAAGGCGACTAAGGTAAGTTGACGTCAGGCAGGCGGCCGGTCGTAAAATACGTAGCCAAATCATCTGACAACATGTTTGTAACATGTTTTGCCGACCCCACCTAGAGTGGGATAAGGGCAGGAGAATGATGAACTTCTGTACTATGGGATTCCGCTAAGTAACGCCTGCCTCTATAAACAATTATTATTGAGACTGTTAACACTTTTAAAAAGTTAATTATCAATGTAAATAGCCAAAGAAGTGTAAATGTAATTATTTTTTCTCGTCGTAAATGTAAATAAATAAAACAAATTAAGAGAGTCTAATTGTTTATTATTTTATAACTTTGGTGTGTTTATTATACAATAAATAAATGACATCTAAGAAAATAGGTTTATTATACAGCTTTAAACAAAGTATTAGTTAAACACAACTGACTGAAATCATTCCATAATAAAGAACAACAGTTAGACAACAATATATTGTTACATTTCTATAATATTTCGCTAATAATATTTATTTTCCATAAAAGAATTTCAATTTTTTAACAGATCATAATATACGATAAGTAAATATACTCATTATTGAATTAACTATTAGTTTTTAGGAAACATTTTAGTGACAAGTGATAAAGCTAGTTGTCCACTTACAATTGTCTATAATTTTTTTATACAAAGTTGTAGTCCATGGCTTCAGTTTTTTTTTAGAATTGTTCCTAATATTCTATACCGTATAATTTAAAGGTTTTTATACTCGAAAATACATGCCAGTAAAAACTATTTATACTTGTTTTGTAAAAGAATAGTTTTGTACCTAAATAATGTGGAAAGTTCGTAAGTTACTCCAATGAATTGATTTCACAAATTGCTCTAATCTCAGTGATGTAATATTGAACCATCTAACTGATTTAAATATAGTTTGTCTTTAAACATTAACGTATGTCTAGTTCTAATAGGAAATATTATTTTAGTGTACATCCAGATACCGCGTAAATCTCAAACAAGTTCATACGTTTATATCTAAAACTACAGTTATCGTAAGGCCAAATCTCTCTATATAATATTTAAAAAGAAAAATTAGTGGACAACAAACTTTATGCAGAATTTTGTATTTTTTTCTCAATATAAAAGTACATTATAAAGTGAATTTATGTAATATGTGTGGGTACGTAAATATTTTTTTTATGTTCATAATATTAGTATGCAATCACGCTTCCTTTATCCTAAATATATTTTAACATATTACATTTTCCCTTTTATAAATTAATACATACATTTTTTTGAGGAATTGCAATATTTATTATGAATACAGATTATACCAGAAACTGCAAAACATTATAGAAATAATTATTTATATGAAGGTTGTTAAGTCTACGCTGAGTATACATTGTGTCCCATATTATTTATTTATTATTAATAATGAGATTTTACTTCGCGATACTGTTTTACAGTGAAAGCCGATGGCATGTTAAAAAATTTAGTATATTTTGTAGAATATAAAAATAATGCCTTAAACGATGCCGGAAGACAGATGTTAATGACATCGTATGATAACCATATAACGTAAGGATTTTTTCGATTGTTCGCAGTCTCTGGTTAATTTTACTGTTACAAACTTATTAGAAAACATTGATTTATTAAAGTCTAGGCAGTGATAGTTACGAATACTTTCAATTCTTCATAAATGCATATCTATGTATAAGTCTATCAATTAACTCATTAGAAATTCCAATCGGCGAAATTCGTATTTCCGAGTATGAATGCAGCATATTCTGTACTAATATACACTAAAATGCCATATTAAGATAAAATAAGTGAGGGTAATATATCTGTCTCTCTCTTTTATATTTGTAGATCTTTTTGTAGATCGTTGGAACATATTTTTGTATGTAGGGTGCTGCGTAGGCACCTAAAATTAAAATTAATTTCGTATGTTCGGTACCACCCTGTATATATCCATATTTTTATAGTTCGCCTTTGCTCGGAAAAAACGAAAATAGCCGACCAGTTTAACTGAAGTGTTACAAAAATTCTAAATAACTAACTACGAAGACAACAACAATAATATCTACTAACTATATATATAATTTAAACAACAATATTGTGCTAACTGTGCAGAAATATAAGTGGGTAACTAATTATCTATTTGCGATATATTTAATACTTGATAACTCTACACTAAAGATTGAATAGTTGTGCCGTTTGATAAGATAAAATTTAATTTTTTTCTACGAATAAAAATCAATAATTGAATATCTACTTTTAGAATTAGTAAACTAAGTATATAAAAGAATTGTTTAATTTTATTACTTTAACTATACAGTTTAAATCGCTAGTTAACAATTAAATAGTTTTAGGGACATTTGTATTTAATACGTTTTGTGCAACACGAGAAGAGACAATAACGTGGAAGACATAGGCGAAAAAAAAATTGACAGAATAGTTTACAGAAAAATACAGACTAAAAATCAAAATGTCAATAGATTCTTTGAGCTTGTACAGCGGCTTCCCAAACTTTAAAGATAACTATTTACATCACTTTTGTAAACAATTCTTAAAAATCATATATATTATAAACGGTATATGCTTATTCGCTATTCCTTATGCCGATTAATAAAAGACATATAAAGTTTCATTTGAATTAACATTGCTATATAACATCAAGGCAGTGGTACACGCATTATTTAATTACTTAACAATCTTATAAACATAACGATACTTAGATCCTCTCAAAATAACTGACATATATAAAAAAAATTACGTTCAAGAACGTATAGTTCGTGATAAAACGGCTGAATCGACGTGGTTAATTTTGGTTTTTAAATGTATAATATACTAGTTGACCCGGCAAACGTTGTTGTGCCATATAAATAACTATAGATTTGACTTGAATCTAACACATTGTGAATAAAAACACTTTGATAGGTTGATAATAGGTGGCGCTTTTCGATGTCATCCCATTCCTGTTGAATTAACAGGATTTCTATAGCCTATGTGTTATTCCGGTATAAAACGAATAATTGTGCCAAATTTCATCCATATTGATTCAGCGGATTAGCCGTGAAAGAGTAACAAACATCCATCCATACTCAGAAACTTTCGCATTTATAATATTAGTAAGATATATATATTCTAGAAATCCAAGGAAGGTTTAAAGGACCAGAACATTTGAAGAGATTGTTAGTAAAATAGTAAAAAAGATATTTTCCCATACAAACTGTTCGTACCTGTCAAACACTTCGTTCGGAAATGTAATATTTAATCAACAAAAAATAGCTAAGACGGTGGAATATTAAAAGGTAGCAACACGTAACATGTGCCAGGTTCGTCGGCTCAGCTAGTAATGTAAAAATTAATATTGGCTTATTGATGACATATTTTTAGTTGATCTATCTCAACGTTCACTTCACGATGTGGAATTATAGTTATACTTAAATTTGGTTACTAAACCATCTCATAAAGATATAAATGAAGGCAGGTATTTCGATAGGACCAAGTATATAAAGTTAAGTAGGTATAATTAGTTTTCGCCTCAAATACGGCTATCTTACATAAAAAAATTGTTTTAAAAATTTAAGATGTCTTGAGTACCTTGGTGATATTTTAACTTTTCTCTTTTTTTTTCTAAAACAGGCAATGGATACTTGTGATCACATTTTTATAAAAATAATAGAAACTTAATATTAAACGCCATTATTTGATTTAAGAGGCCTGCTATCATACAGACCAAAAAACCGATTGTATCTTGATAAAAATGGTGATATATAAATTAAAAAATATGGATGTTTACTGCATTGGTCGTATCAAACATAAATAGGGTGACATTTTCGCCATAAAGAAACCCAGATTGGTTTCAAGTTAATCGAGAAATACCAGGAATAAATCATTTGGCAATAAATAATTTGTAATAGAATTGCTTACCCCATCGGATGATGTGGTTATGTAATACTAGTAGTAATATTTCGCCCTATCAGAAGAACAAAGTCACATATCCTATGCTCATTAATGGGAGATGTGACGTTGTTGTGGGAGGGTGACATGTGGATATTTTTGGTACAGACTCTCAACACAAGTATAGTAAATCAATTGGTGGCGTAATATCAAAGCACAAGTTGCTAACTCACTAGAAGAAACATCGCAAAATGTTGCTCACCACTATGCATACTAAATTTAATTATTAGTAAAACGAAGCAGTGTGTCGACGACAAAGCTACAACCCTTTTATTGCCCGCTACTCTTAAAATCTCAAAATATGTGTAATGTTTATGCCATTAACATTCTGTGATATTTTTGTCCTCTTAATTAAGATTAATCATTCATCAAATCATTGCTGTATTTGGTGATGATCATGTTTACTACTATGAGTATAGAGAAGTAGAGGTATATCAACGAAATATATAACAGTAAAAATAAATTTAACAATGTTTCATTTAGTAAGTTAGTATTCGAAATTATATTCACAAATTCGGTTTTAATTTCAACATAGACTTGTTTTCACGTTTTTCAAAGAAATGTTTATATTATTGACAATATCATCCCATTTTATAGATAGTTTAAAAATATAGCTATTGCTTGATAACTAATAACATTTTAAGGAAGTTTTTATTATATAAGTTCAGTTAATACCTTCCTATTCCGTAAATATATTCTCTTATTTAACATTTAAGACTAATTTAACTTACAAAGTGATCTCGAATAAATTCAGTTGAGTGATTCGCACAAACATACACACCTACATCTACACACACCTTGCACACGTGTGGGGTAAGGGAAAGATTTCTCAAAAATAAATCTCGCTCAAATATCGCTTTTGAAGCATTGTCTAGTTTTTTATCTTATAGTGATTCTATTTTATTATATACATAAGGATATATTAGTGTATCACTCTATTTTCCTTTCCTAATTTGAAGAGAGGCGATCTTGAAACGAAAATGTATTAATTTAACTAGTCTATTAGGTAAAACTGAATGGTTGTCTATATGTCTTTTAAAGATTCTAAAACGGCTTGACCGATTATAATAAAATATTCTGACAATCTGACTTAGCGGACGATCCTGTTAAGTTTAGTGGCGATTGGAGCAATCTTTTTTAACTTTTGTGTTCCGTATTGAGGGGAATTCGAAGCCAGACTGAGCCAGCTACGCGTGGGCAGAAAGCTAATATATGATTTATAGAAGCAGGCGTTACTTTGCGGAACTCCATATTACAGGCACAAGCGAAGTAGTTTTGTTATAGTGCCTGTAAGCTAATATATATTTATGAACACCAATTTTGTTCTATAAATTCTAAGCTGAATTGAATTCTGAATTAAAAAAAAATTCCATCAAGTAATAGTTGACATAGGATTAAAGTATATGCCCAGTAAATAATTAATGATAGTGATAGACATATAGTAGAAAGAGTACCTGAGACAGATAATCTTTATCTCAACTTAACCTTTGTTGGGCTTATATATGGTGTTCCAACCAAAACCGTAATACTATTAAGTCTTGCTATATTTAGGGATTTAGTCAAAGGCCTAGCTAGCAATATTAAAGTTAGTAATAAGTGAAAAATTTGAATATATGAAATCTACTTATAATTCTTCTAAGAAATTTCAGTTTACACAAAGTTAAATAAATGAAAATATATAAAAGGGGCTTGATTGCGAACACTGAAAAAGATTCTTTTATCACGTCTCTTCGAAATAACAAAGGCCTAATGATTTTATATTACACTGATTCGCTCGCATAAATATTAATTATATGTTTAAATTTCAAGACGTAGCACGCTTGGCTGTCATATATCTAAGGACCCAGCCAACTAAGCCAAACGATATAAGGAACACTTAATATCAGGTTCAATATGTAACACTAATATTTGACATGTATATAAAGCAACAACAACTTCATAGGTACCGAAAACTATCTCGAATACATTTTATATAAATATTTTTAAATCCGGAGACGTTATACATATATTTTTAATTTATTCTAAAGCACTGGGCTGTAGTGAAAGTACTTTAAATAATAGAATTTAATTAGTGTTAGTTATATGATGTTAAAATTTCATTAAATCTGCATTATAAAAAAATTGAAAGGTTAAAAACTTGTAACTCCTTCAAATTAAATAGGACGAACCTGTATGTTTTTTACTTCTGTTAGATAAATGCATAAAATTGTATATACCAAAATATAGGGACGTAAAATCAATGGGTATATATAAAAAAAAAATTAACATTTTTCGTAATGGGTCTTCTGTTATTTCGAAGATAAGTTATATAATATGAAAATTTTAATTTCATTAATGTTATTTATAGGGTATATGCCCGTAATTCGCCGAAAAATGGCGTACAAATTGTTTTTTATCATTTACATTAGAAAAATCAAAGTAATTATGATTTTTATTCGATGAAATTATTTACGCGACCTACATGTTCTGTCTATACTATAGATTTTCATTATATATATAATAATGAACAATAATAAAAAAGAAAGATAATCAAAATATTTATAAAAACAACAAATAATATTTGATGCTAAATTACCAAATTAAGTTTCTGTACTGTATGAATCAAAGTTCAAAGTTAAAACTAATAATCGTTTTGTTAAAAGAATAACTAAACATTAACTCTAAATATTGTTTTATTAGCAAACATTAACTTAAACATTCTTATATACCGGTAATTTGAAGGAGTTATGGTTAAAACATCATAATATTCACTACTACATTTAAAATACTACTTCTTAATACTAATCCCTATTTGCTGTAGCATAACTTTGGGTTTCCCGTTATCTTCTATTGGACGAAGGCTAGATTCAATTACATTTCTATTTCAATTTTCAAGTACCTCATCGTTTTCTTTTCTATTCATATTTTTACTCATAAATGACGTGACTTTAAGACCACCAAGCGACGCGATGCAATGCGTAATTAAAAATTACCCTCTATATATATCGCACGTATAATTTTAAATTGACCTGTACTAAAATTCTAAATTTGAAAGTATATGACTTTTAATCAGATCAATTTTCCTGCTATAAAAAAGTTTTTTAATATAGACACCAACAGCTAACAAAAAATACATTCAAATGATGTCATCATATTATAGTGTATCATCTATGGAAGTCATTCAGGAGAAGAAATCTGAACACATTGCATGCCTTTATTTCATATACCTTTGTTATATAAAATCCTGTTTTCATAGATAAATTACAGAATTATTCTCATTCACATTACAAAAATAATCTAATTCCCAAAATTATACTACAACAAATGGGCAGATAAAAGAGCAAAGTAAATGCCAACGAGAAATCCCCACGAGTTTATTGTCACATCATTCCCCACAGCAACATGCAAGGCTTGAATGGTGTCCTCACGCAGCCAAAAGTGCCCTTATATTCTTCGGCGTCGATTGACTGTTTAAATGTTTGGTTGTGTATCTGAGTGCATTCAACAAAGGCTCCGCCTTTGGCGGCGGTTGCTGCTGTAGGAACTTCACACAACCCTTGACGTCGACGGAGGACGAACGGCAGAATGCTCCCGAAGGGTGCACCCAATCGTACAGAATTATAAGACCTACCATGACTCGTAGAACCAAGAGAGACGTTTCCTCCCGGCTGAATTGGGCGACCAGCTTTCTGTAAAAAAAAGTTTCATCATTGTACAATGAAGTTTAATATTTGCGTCTCAATTAATCCTCTCTGACATTTTCGTTATCATAGTTCTTTCTACGTTTAATAATCATGTTTTATTAGACGAAAGAGAGAGAGTGAGAGAGGTGGATGGATTGTGTGAAGTATGCCATGTAGTAGAAGTAGGAACGGAACTGAAAAGCATGTTGTGACTCCACCTAGAGTGGATAAGGGCAGGTGAATGATGATTGAAGAACTATCTTAGTGATATCTCTTACATCCTCGTCATGCTTTAATAAAATGACTATTGTAGATACTAAGTTTTGTTCATCGAATTTCTAAGTTCCAACACGTGTTAGTGTTTGGATTTGTGTTTTGTTGTTTTCAACCCTTAAATTTACACTTTTTATAATTTTTATAATCTTTAATATTTTTTTATCTTTTAATTTAATATATGTAGGTACATACAAAGAATACGCATTTTGATGATTTGATTTACCCAAATTGCAGTATGTCAGCTCTTCTTTCTCAGAATTCGATCTTAAATTAATTTTAAAGAAAGGCCTCAAAATAGTAAGAAAATTTAGTTTTACATAAATATAAAAGTACACTTTATAAAGGAAGCTGATTATACTATAGAGGATCATTTAAATGAATTTATATATTCTCGGATCTTGCACAACCAAATGTAACCAAGTTTAAAAAATTGTATTCTGAGATTATTTGTCTTCTCATCAATATTTTCTTACTTACAAGACCAAGAATTTAGTGATGTTGGTAAAATTATGAATAATAAATATAAGAGAAAAGTAAGAGTTTAGTTATGGTATATTTGTCAGTCAGATTGCCGGTAAAATAAATTATTCTGCTTACACTACAACCTTTCTTAAAATAATTTTTTATTCCTTTACAACTGTTTTTAGTACCAAGAGATTTATTCTTAAATATAAGTTCATATGGATTTAAAATTATGTAACAGTGATTATTATAACGACTTCCTTTAGTCTGACAAAACGGCCCACTGAACCGCTGCCTTGTGAACTGTACCTGACCTAAATAAATAAATGCCGTAATAAATGTACCCGTTGCTCGTTTAGATGATATTGTATAAATAACTACGGATTTATGGCACAATAAAACTATGTATGGGAGTATTCAGGATGCTGGAAACTTCAATAGAATAAATTTACTATGCCTTGATGTCCGCACCGTAAACGTTTCACCTGTTTTGTAACTTCATGCCAGGAATTTTATACGGGAATATTAAAAGACTACGTTCAGGAACGTTCAAAAACATTCTTAAGGTAGGCAAAAGTAGCTTTAGTAAAAGTTAAGTGGTGCCAAACAAAAAAATTACAAAGCATTCTGTGTTTATAATGTACTAGCTGTGCCAGCGGCTTCGTCCGCGTGGAAATCTGCGTGTCACAATTTTTTTTTAGAATTAAAATTTTAAACATAAAATGAGTTGTGAGTTAACCATAAGAGATAGAAACATACCATCACGGATTTTTTTGTAGTAGTTTTATAGAATTAAAATTCTCTAATACATTAACTTTAGCGTATCTCTGCTGGTTAACGCAGCGCATGGGACTAAAACTCCCAGCAAGCAAGTTTTTTAACAACTGCGCGATCTCTTCAACACAATTTACATAATACCGATATGTACTATTTACCTAAACCACCCGGGAGTATTGCACTGTCTTTTGGTGAAAACGGCACAAAGATCCGTTCAGGAGATTCTGAAAAAATCGATTACATACAGAGAGACAGCTTCTTGGAACTTTGTTTTATAATAAGTATAGATAGAAGTTGTCCCAATTGCTATTGTGTATTGAAGTATACTTCAGAAGAAGGCAAATGACGTTAGTTATCGTTTATTAGCGCTAGTGTAAGGCACAGTTTCTTTACGGCGTTCCTTTTGAAGAGCATGATTACATTAAATTTATCCGCTGAGTTCCTTACTGGCTCTTCTCGGTAGGAGCAATCATCCTAATCAGTGGTAACGCATTTCAAAACATTTGACGATTCAAAAGTACTGGAAACAGTATACTTGCATAAGGATTTTTATGAATTTGAATGCCAATGTATCATAGATTTTGTAAACAACTCAGAGGATGTTTAAATTACAAACCCTTGCTAAGAAACTCGTTCCAAAACGCAAGTCCAACGATAAAAGATGCCGCATTGTTTTTTAAGGTCGTCGCAACTTATCGCCTTAAAATTTTTCGCATCGTGACTTGTATTACAGAATACAGAATCATAGGACGTATTTATAGTTTTTTCAAAGAGAGATCGATTAAACCACAAATGTAAAGTGAATAATACTGTAATAATTTAATTTGTGTAGCATATATCAATGTTGACGCAGTTATTTTGCTCAATCAGGAAAACAAGTAACCACAATCCGGACTAGATGTATGACTGCATAAAATTACTAGTTTACGTGAGACGACTAATCTAAGGGGAAGACAATATTTTTTCATAATTAATTTTATTAATAAACTCGCTTTACTTAATGAAATATGTACTTGGTTCACGCTATCAGTCGAAAGGTCCTAATAAGATGGTAAATATACGGTTAGGGGTCGACACTCTAACATCTTAGTATTCGATCGGCCATCATTTGTTTGTACAGAACCCATCGCCCATTCAGTTAAAGAAATATTCATATAATTCACCCGACGGTTGTCTTACGAATCCCTGACTAATCTGGGATTCGTGGAGTGACGTAATTTTTATTTACATTACACTGAATATGACATACTCAACCAAAATGCGTTGCAAGTTACTCACCATACTACAAAATATCTTATTTGACACAACTTGCCTAATCATACAGACAAAATAAGAATATGTATAATATTCAAATTTTAATAACAGCTGTATATTTTTCTAATCTAGTAGCATAGAGACTAAATAAATAAAATAAAAAATGAAAATCAAGAGTTTAATTTTGGCAATCCAGATTACGAAAGTTTTATATTTTCCTTAATTTCAGTTGCCTCTGTTTGCAGTTGCTTTGAAAGTTGGATTGATTTATAGATATAGAATTAAATGTTGAGGTAGACTTTTCAAATATGCTATGTGTTGACTTCTGTTGATCAGGTTAATTGTTTTTTGTTGTTTCAGATGTTTCAGATGCTCTGACCTTTTACGTCACTGTCGTGAGGTTTTTTAAATGACTAACTTCATTAATTCCATTTATCCATTACTTCTTAGAAAACTCGTTAGTCCGCAAATTATTATTATGTCCACAATTACTGATTTGTTTGGATATTTTGTTCCAATTTTATTTATAGCATATAATTTATGCGTATAGTGTGTTTACTTTAGGATACTACGAACGTGACATAATTTTTTATGAAATTGTTTATGGTGTCATGATATAAAAACCGTTACAAATACAAAAAGTGTTAATATTTAATATATGGTTTAAATCATAGTCACAGCTTATTTCAATCATAATTTCGTAGCGCAACTAAACCGTAATCGAAATTGAAGACGATCTTCAGAAATCGATTTAAATTGCTAAGGGTCACAATTTACCTGTATTAAATTTGCTTATAATTATTACCTCTATTTACGTATCCTAAGTTTTTAGAATTGAAGTGATTTCTTTTCAAATCCGGGTACATTTATTTGAGGAAAAGAGCAAAGGAAATTCAGCTAGAGTAAAAGTGCCTGAAGATTTAAAAAAAATCTTAAAACTGTGCGTGTTGAAAAAAAATCTTAAGTATCCGAAATTTGTTCGCTGACTATAGGCCAAATATCAAAATCTTTACATGAACAAATATCGATTGAAGAAATCTGTATCTTCTACAGACTAAAAACTACTGTTATAGCTGATCGCGTCGAAAAGCAAAAGTTGCAATGATCAGCGTACTTAGACACAGAAAGGATTTGAGTTGAGGTCCTAAGTGCAAGTGTTGGGAACGGTGACCTCAAACAGGAAAACGCAGCGTTCGTAGACAACCTACAAGGTGACGAGACGACGTTAGAAGGGATAGGGGAGCCATTAGATCCTAGCGGTACAGGATCGTACTTGATAATCTTTTGAAGGACCAGCGGTGGACATCCAGTGTTTGAAAAGGCACATCAAGGTAGGAATGTATATACGTCAGTTCTTATTTTTGGTATAAAATCTTAATGGTTATAAAGATATTTGCTAGGGAACTTAAATTGTTATTAAAGTATCCCTTCTGTTAATAGATTACCGGATATTTCATATTAATATGCAAGGTATGTGTCATCAGCGGGCTATTAAAATCCCGACAATATTTTTATCATTCAAGGCGCATGGTCCTATTGTCACTTTCAATGGCTCGGCCGATATATTGGGCTATCGTGACTGAAGAACATAAACATACCAAGGCAGACAAGCCAATACAAATTATACTTGTAACTTATTAAGAACGATGTTTGTTTGTGCGTGCCATGTATGAGTTTCGCATGTGGCAGACCATATCAACCGAAAACGTTTGATAAGGAAGCGTTTTACGTCAGAGGATGACCAGTGAGTAACGAGTTAACTAATTTGTCATCGGTTATTGGAAATACGTAAATCAAATATTAAAAGCCAACTTTCTACTATCACAGAATACACTACCACATTGTTGTATGTTTGAAAATTGTAAGTTCGGTATCTAACAAAATTAAAGCTTTTTCGCGGAGTTCTGAAGAAATTCGAAATCGGAATGTCTTAATGATAGCGTTACCACAAATCCATCTATGCGATAATGAATGTTGCATTGATATTAACGAGAAAGCATTTTTTAAGCGATAATAAGAAAATTGCGGACGGTAGTTAGAGACTGATCGTGTTCAGCTAAGTTGAAATAACCGCGGGACCGGAGTCTGTTTATAAAGAAAATCTTATATATATCGTAAGTTAAACGAAATACAAATTAACGTGTCTTAGGGCACAATATGTTATTAATTTTCGCTAAAAACCAAAAATAATAAAACGGCTCATTTAGAAAATCTTTGGCATAGGAAATTAGTATTAGAAAATACTACATAATGACGAAATACATATGACTTATTTATAACATTGTTAAATAACAATGGACAAAATAAATAAAGAGTAAATAAAAGCTAAGAATAAAACGATGGCGGTGAAATAAAACCTCTAGTTTACGCTAAATTCAAATCTAAATGAGATTAGGCTCTTTTATTAGTTAAAGGGTAGAAGTCTGCAGGCATAAGAAAAAAGAATTAGTAGATAGGAGAGATTGTGAAAACAATGAAAAAAAGACAAGTGGCACTTGACTTTTTATTCGTTATTTATGTTATTTAAACATCAACAGTACCACTGATAGCACGGTAATAAGGAAGGAAATAATCGTAAATCGAAAGGGGAGATACGCAGTGCGATGCGAGTGGCATTTGATTTATCATCATTTCATTAGTGGTCGTTAGGTGGCGTATCTATCAGTCACAAGTTGCGACACGCACTCTATATAATATCAAGTGATAAATAAATTCTCTATTTCGCAATGATATATTTGCTATCAAACACGCAGGCCGCAGAGAATATGTTCTCAAAAATTTAAGCCTTTAATGAGATTTTGAAATTAAACACAAGCTGTTTTGAGTCTATAATTCCTCTATATCTGTACTCTTATTATCGTCGTCTCGTTTGACTTGGATTTTATTTGATTTTACTGTTTATTTTTCATTCTACACAACTATATATTCGTAAACTGTAATAATTAACAGGGTAAATAAACTTTCACAAAGCAAAAGTCTTTGTATCTCTAAACCATATTTTGGCATTTTATTGTTTGGCTTACGTCATGTATCCTTCTTTAAGTTGAGTTGAGTGTACTTTAGATAGCCGTGGTGACGATTAAATCTAACTACATCATCATCCTCATGCCCTTATCCCACTCTAAGGATACATACGAAGATAAATTAGTTGAGAATTATTAAACGAGACCTCTGCGCTTCCGCCATATTATCGTTGTTGCTCAACCAGAGTAATTATATACACTGTCGCAACTTTACCACCCCCATATTTGATCCATATATACATTTATGTTAATATGGTATAATTATGTAATGGAATTGCACTTTGAAGTTTTTAGTATAAAGTATCGATTAAATTTTTTCGATTCACAAGCACCCTTCTACAGTTAGGTATATGAAAAATTATGTTAAAGTAATGTTGACGTTTAAATATTATTAATAATAGACATTATTATACTTTATATTTATTTTTGACTTAATTAATAATTAAAGGAAAAGGAGTAACGCCAGAGTTGACGAATGATAGGAGCGAACAATATGTAATGGGATAAAGGCAGGAGAATGATGACTTAATTAATAACTAAAATATAAATGTTATAACATACAAGTCGTGTTTTGCCATTGCAGTTACTATATCATTTATAGAATTAGGCGTGACTTTGGGGAGATTCATTATACAAAAGTAATCATAAAATTATTTTGCTGTAATCCGTGATACAGTAAATAGAAAATATATATAGTTTTAAATATATAGTGGACTATCCGTTTTTTCATACCCGATACGTGCAGGATTCGTAAAAACACATGCACAAACCTCCACCACTTCCACCACAATACACAAGCACTACACACGTTCACTATCACAAACTCAACAATCGTTTCGCCCCGCAACCGAAGCATCATCAGGAGATAGACTCCACGACAAAATCGCAAAGCAAAGTTGCTATATCATTTATTCAATCACAGGTAACATTGCAGTAATTTTATTTACAATTTTTTAGTACAGACACTTAATTTACTGACCCGACTCGGCCCTTTTTTAATTTCTCAATTAACGTAAATAATCCTCATAATTGAGTACAAGTTTTAACAGTGCTAATTTCATGTCTCAAACACACAGATATGAAATATCGTGTGTACAAATTCTAAACCCTTCGAGTCAATTAATGGCTTCTATTCTTGACTGCTAATTATTTCTGATTGACTATTGATTGATTATGATGAACTACTCAAACAGTCCATTGTTGCGTATAATTAGTTCATCTTGCGTACTTCATTGGCGTATAACGAAAGAGAAAAGTACTTACGGATTTTCCAGCATTCTCAAGCACACTTTGGCCATCGTGCTGAGAGTTTCTGTCGTATTTTCCAAGTCTTGTTGATTGTCATTCACAAACTGGCTGGTTGCTTCGGATAATACTTTGAGCATCGGTGTTGCTTGTGCATAAAAAAGTGACATTCTGTTTGCATATTCAGCCCCTATGTGAGGTTCTTCGCCTGGTGGAAGTTCCGCGTTGATGAGACCACCGCGGGAAACGATTCTCCTGTAGTAACTGAAGTCGTTTTGGATTGCAGGAGTTTTCATCTGAGTAAAAAGAAAAGTGCTATTTTATTCATCCATACTAATATTACAAACTGCCCCGGAGAAATTCGTATTGCCATATTTTTGTTAATATTTTTTTCATAAAAACCATCTCACAATAACGATCATATAATAGAAAGATTTATCCAATTTGGCGCAGTATTTTGGAAGTTATGCGCGTACAAAAATTTCGGTAAATCAATTTTATTTAGGTATATAGTCTATTCGTCTGCCTTTAAAGGTTTTAAAGTTAACCCGCTGGACTAACTTAAACACTGGGCTAACATATAGGATGTTTTCTACTAACTTCTACCTAGTAACAACTAAAATGCAGGTAGATAACTGAACATATTGATACAAAACAGGTTTCTTTATTCCCTATTCCGACATGCATGTTTATCATAAGAGTTTTAAACCTTACTCCTAAAATACCTATTAAAAATATAATATACCAAAATAAACCATTACCTATAATAAATACAAATTTATTATAGCAATAGAGATTTATTTTTACTTACAGGAACAGGGACATATTGCATTTTTGAGGGAATCTAACTTTTCCCATAGTGCGGATTTTAAAATAGATGTTATCAATTTTTATCGTGTTAACCTAAAGCTGTTTATCGCTAACATAAACTATCTACATTCCCTATTAATATGTAAATTCTTTCCTTACCCACGTATTTAACATAAATAAACAAACTGAAGAGGAGCATGACTCACGGCTTAATGGGGCGAGGTCGGGCCAATCGCTTTCTACAACATACCGTTTGCCCACAATTCGCGACCTCAGCAGGCGTGCCGATGACTAATGATAGTTAATGAGTGTAAACGAGATCCAATCAAAATAATGATTGATGCGCTGCTCTAGCCATGATGCTCTGAGGGTGCGAGCCTTCATCCTTACCTATGGTTTGCGGATTCAAACTCGAATCGTGGCAGTATAGAATTTTAAGATCGTAGTGGCTGAGCGATGCTCTGAGAGTGAGAGAGCGTGATTGTTGTCAAAGATTCGCCGATTCATACCCGAAGCGTATGTAACTACATAGAATTTTATAATCATAATTATAATTGATGATCGGCTTCTTCCGCGATGCTCTGACGGTGAGACCACGTGATTGTTGTCAAAGATTTGCCGATTTATACCCAAAGGGTGGCAATTAGAATTTTATGATAAGAAAATATTTTTGAACGGGCTTTTGCGGTGTTACTCTAACGGTTAGAGCGTGTGATAGCTACCAAGGAGTCACGGATTGAAACCCGAAGAGTGGCAATATAGAATTATATGATTAACATTATGATTTCTGAGCGGCTTTTGCCGTAATAATCTGACGTTGAGAGCGAGTTATACTTAGCAAAGATTCGCGGATTTAATGGCATGGCAATATAGAATTTTGTGATAACAATAATAATTGATGAGCAGATTTTGCCGTGTTGCTTGACGGTTATAGAGCGTGATTGTTAACAAAGATTCGCGGATACAAACTCTGAGAGGAGTGATATGAAGTTTATTAGGTGTAGGTTTAATCTCTACATCTTTCTATTAAGAATAAGGCATCCTAGTAGCATAAATTTTTCATAACAAGACACAATAATTTTAATATAAATTCATAATATTATTATTCTTGGTTTTATTTAAATATTAAACTCAAACAGCAAAAACTTGCCGATATCCTGAAAGTGTACTGAAGAGCATTACATGAGACCAATTTTACCAGAAATTACAAATTTATATTTTATTTTGTAATACTTTAAATTTTAACTTTTTAGATAACATAAGGGATTTTATCTAAAAAGTTAAAATTTCTGTTTTTATTTTAAGTTTTTTGTATTTATTATAATTAATAGTAGACAATGAACTGATCCGACAATGCTGTGTTTATCTATAATTTGATGTATTTATATTGTATCAGATGTTGTCTTATTTTTGTATGTACCCTAATCAATGTTAAATATGTGTGCTGTTGATGTTCCTTAATAAATAAAATTAAAATTAAAATATTTAATTCAACTAAATCATCATTCAAACACACAAAGTCTCTGTAAAAATTTATCAAAACATTAAATTGTATTCTTTCAGTATTGTTGTATACCAAATCCATTCAATTCATTGGTGGCAGCGACATAACAAGGTTGGGGTCAAAAGGGCTCTCAGTGGCTTCTATTACAGGCACTTATTCAATTCAAAGCAAAGGGACTCGATAGCCAATGCTTTGTTTATACAATATAAAGGTGCCCTGCATACATATATATTGGTGCAATGTTCTTATGTACTGATTCACCGTCAGGCGAGTCAGGAAATGTAGCATCGGCCTAACCATCATTGGATTGAAAAATCCTCTGAGCTTCATACAGGACTACAGTTTAAATATGGAAATGTTTAAAAGATTCGTTCTTCTCCATAAGTGAACCAGTAGTAGCTTCATTAAATATAATTTATCCTTGACGATTCAAAGTTACATAAGCTTTCTTGTATATAAATTATTCTGATTTGATTTATTTGAATGATTCTAAATACTTTAAAATATGTTCGGGTATAATATTAGGTATAATGAGTTCAACAAGACGCCCCAATAATCAGTTCCTTATGAGTGACCGGCTTAATTTATTGTTTGCGTGTATAAAAAACGTTTCTCTTTCTATATCCATGTCCATCGATTCTTTTGATCTGAGGTCAGCTAAAAAATAACTCACTATACGGCAATTAGTCGGTAACCTATATTCATGCGAAACAAGTCAATAATGAAAAAACCTCATAACATAGATATTTATTTTCTATCGCATACAGTAATATAATTACGTTACATACAGTAGCAAGCTGTGATAGCGGTGAGGCTGTGTGAATCTCTAGGGACGATCATTGGTTCGAACCCCGGGCAGGCACCAATGAGTTTTTCTATTAAAACTTATGTGTCTAATTGATAATTGCAATTCATCACACGCTTTTCCGCGAAGGAAAACATAGCGAGGAAACCTGCATATCTCTAGAGAATTCTAGGGATATGTGTAACCTACCAATCCGCATTGGATCAGCGTGGTAGGTCAAAGCTCAAATCCTTCTCTCCAAAAAAATGGAGAGAGGAGGTCTTAGCCCAGCAGTGGACATAGTAACAGGCCGTTACTTTACTTTAATTTTTACATACAGTTAGAAATATGAAACATCATATATCATAACCGTTATCATCGCAATAAACCCATAGAGTTAGTATAGTAGAGTAGTGGAGGCAGGAATGTAAGTGAGACTATCACAATAAATAATGAGATGTAAGATGAAACTCATATACTTATCTTTGTCTAATCACACATGAAAAAGAGAGACAGATAGATTGCACTCTTATTTGCTTTCTCTTTATTTTACACATTAAAGGCACGAGGGTAGGGGACTGTAGTATAATATCTCTATGAATAAACAAGTTTTAAATTGGATAGACAGGGAGTGGTAATCGAGAAGGTCAGTGAGGATTTGAACCTTGAAAATGTAGTTAAACTACATAAATTAATAATGGAAATTAAGTAAAAGTTAAATAATGGTAGCCGAACAGTGAGATCATTATGACGCTTTTCAGTATGTCACAGGTTTAAATCTCAGGCAGGTATCAATAAGTTTTTTTGTGAAAAGTGATATTGCTAATTGATATTTGCAAATTAATCACACGTTTTTGACGAAAACACCGATTCCGACGTTGCTGTAAGCCGTCTTTATGTCGATTCAATTTGTGTAATATTTAGCAAATACTTTGTAAGTTAATCAAATATTAAATAATAATAAGTAAATAACAACGAACGTAGGGTTGAAAGGTTTCGTTAAAACATTCATGTATTTGCCGATATCTAGCAATAGTTTATGGAGCAATAATTCGTATCTGCGAATACTCACTTTGTGTTCATCAAACTTCAACACGAACTCCAATATTTCCGCAAATTGTTTCACTAACGCCTGTTGCTGTTCGAGATGCTGTGTAGGGCTCATTGAACCCCCTACAAGTGAACCCAGGAGACGTGGCACTACCTGGAAAATAAAACCGGTATAACTAACATACACATCAAAGTCAAATTCAAAATATTCTTTATTCAAGTAAACTTGTAAACTAGTGCTTTTGAATCGTCAACATCTACTGTTGGTTCGGAAAGCTGTTGCTACTGAGAAGAACCAGCAAGAAACTCGGCGATTGCTCTTTTCAAAGAATAGTTCTTATTACTAGTTACATATAGTAGTTATTGATGTCTTGTAAAGGGTCGAGGAGTAGCTATATCCACGCATTCTTATCGTCTAAGTGTTCCTCAATGGTATAGTAGGCTTTCAGTATGAGCTTTTTTTAAATCTTTTTAAACTGCTGTAATGGTAAAGTTCAAGTACATTGCGGAATTTTAGTATAGAATATTATACGCAAATCCACAAACGACTTATGTACTTTGCAAGGCGCAAAGCAGGAACCGCAAGCTTATGTTCCTACTTTGTCTATTATATACATCGTCAATCGTCATTACTCAGTAGTATTACTAAACCGCAGCTGGGCAAAGGCCTCTCATCTTTGCTCTTATACCCTTGAGAATGGCATAATTTCTTAAAATTCTTATTCATTATTCATTAACCCTAACTGACTTAAAGTTGATAAAGCAATAAATTTTTCAAATAACTTTTCTATCACATATTTATCCAATTAGGTAGGTATATAATCATTTACTATAAACTTATAGGTATCTGAAAGAGATTTAAATCCCTGAGATAGTTTTTCTTTACATCTTTCTTCATATTTTCTATATCTTTTTTTATTGTTTAGCGTATTGTGTTTTTTTTTATTTTAATTTTTGTTTCTCATTGTAATATAAATTTTTAAATTGTTATTTATTAAGTGAAAGTGTAATAAAACTTATGTTTTTGCGGATGTTGTGGCTACCTTAACAAGCTGCACATTAAACGAACTCTATTAATATGTTTATATTACAATAATTTATTTAAATGTAGTAGCTACTGGTGGTCATTAAATAAATTAAAAAATGTATATAATAAAAATGTAAAATAATTGTAAATCCGCCGTGTGGTACCCAGATGAGTAGAATAGACGCCCTTTATGTCTTACCGAGGTGTCGTAAAAGGCGACTAAGGTAAGTTGACGTTAGGCGGCCGGTGGTAAAATACGTAGCCAAATCATGTCACAACATGTTTGTTACATGTTGTGCCGACCCCACTTAGAGTGGGATAAGGGCAGGAGGATGATGAGTAAAATAATTGTAAATGGATAAAACGACATTTAAAAGCTTACAATCCTAAGTTTAACTGTAAAACGTTTTCCAACATGCCATTAAACGTTTCAAATCAATCTATCTTTTTGTTAAAAGGTTGTCTACAATGTTGCATGTATGCGTATTTAAGCGGGCATAACATTAATCTGCGCTAAGCAGTTACTCTTGGCTAGGCTCGACCTACTTTGTTGCGTTGTTTCAGTGGGAGTAAATTCATATTTGAGACGGGTATGTTAAATGGCACATTGTTTGAGGTGAGCCACTGTTGCAATGGAGTACGTGGACTGTGACGTGACGTGCAGTTCAGTAATTTGGCGCCGGTTGAATGAACGCGAGCGGAACTTGTGTGAATAAAATAGTGAGATGTTTGTACAAACTTCAAGTAAACGATGACAAAAACTGTTTGTTTGGATTGTGAACAAGAAAGGAAACTGATACATTTTCATACAATTTTGGGCCCATGATGTAAAAAGATGAAAATGAGGCCAATTATAGTATCCGGCATAAAATAATGCACATCGATGTTTAGAACGAAACAGCCGGCCAGTTCGATTTCGTAGAGCGCTGTCACTGTCACTCAGTATGTGATGTTTCCACCGGGTTCGTGAGTCTGTGCCACAGAGACAATGCTCTATGAAGAGAATCTAGCCGATTTCTCTCTCAAAGCCTCGATGCATTATTTATTGCCGGGTACTATAATAGCTTATATATCAGTTAAATTATTACTCAAAATGTAGCTCATTTTGTCAATCTAAAAGCAAAGTTATAAAAGATTTAGTAAAAGTGAGCTTATGAACTTCTTATAAGTTAAAAAGTAGATTTTTGGAGAAGACATATTTTTGTATAGACAAAGCATTAATTAGCGCTAACACAGTAGTGATGACACACAAACAATTAATCGATTGTTTGTGTGAAGCAGTGGTTTTGATTTTAGTATCGTTTACAATTATATTGATTAATCTTTTCATATGTACGGAGACTTGTTTTAAGCGCTGTATATATCGTTTTCTAACTATTATAAAGAAAAAATAAAAAGAGAGTACTTTATTGGTGTTGCGATGTAGCCAAAAGGCTAATAAGCAACTAATGATGACCTACACTTATAAATTAACTTATATCTAAGAATAGGTCCAGTGACTTATCTTAATCTTTTTTGCTATATGAGACACTTTGTAATAAGTGATAGTAACGGTCCCTGTCCAAATGTTTCATTAAATTAGTTCTGTATTGTTATGATTGCTGTTAGTATATCTTAAAATAAAATAAAAATAAAATGCGATTTCTGAACAAGTATTAACTTTAATTTAAATTTAAGTTAACTATAATTTCTGTATTATTTAAAGTAATTAACAATAAAACATTTAAAACTGAGTGCTCAGAATATTCTTGGCCTTTCAAGCATAGAACCACAAAGCTACAAAGGTTTGCACCTTTACGTAATCGATATCCTAAAATACGGAAGAGCGTTTCGCTTCCTCAATTCTCAAGCGACCTACTAACATTGGAAATTTTCTTCAGCACTTGTCTTTGGTATAAACTTCGATATCGATGTCTTTAAAGCTATATATGACAACATGCATGTTGTAATTATTATTTTATAATACTCAAAGTTTCAAATATTACATTAAGCACGACTTGTCTTTACACTGAGCGACGCCACGCAAAATAATCCCGAGTGTTACTGCTAATCAATACTCTTGCAAATTTTACCCGACGTTGTTCCGGTCGTCAGTCATAATTTAGTTCTACATCCATATTAAATGCGAAAGTGTGATTAGACAGAGATAAGTATATGCGTTTCATCTCCTCTCTTATTATTTCTTACATTTACTTACAGGTAAAGGTACTGCCTATAGCTACCTACCCTACTCTAGTATTATAATTCATGATAAAATATTCGTTAAACACACTTATGCTCACACTTGTACCTACATTGGTTGGCATTGCAATTTTTAACGAAAATAACTGTGCAAATGTTTGCTGTATAGACAACTTCAGTTAAATAGTATATTCAAATTCAAAATATTCTTTATTCAAGTAAACTTGTAAACAAGTGCTTTTGAATCGTCAACATCTACTGCTGGTTCGGAAAGTTGTTCCTACCGAAAAGAACTGTATCCACGCATTCTTATCGTCTAAGTATTCCTCAATGGTATAGTAGGCTTTCTGTATTAGCCTTTTTTTAACAGTGTTTTTAAACTTCTGTAACGTATAGAACTGGTATTCAGGAAAAATGTTTTTCTTCGTAAATAATTTATAGAGAATATATATATTTGAAGCTGTGATAGTCCAATGGTGAGACCGTGCGACTTTCTAGAGACGAACATAGGTTCAAACCCGGGCAGGCACCAATGAGTTTTGCTATTAAAACTCATGTGTCTAATTCATAATTGCAATTTATCACACGCTTTTCGGTGAAGGAAAACATCGTGAGGAAACCTGCATATCTAGAGAATTCTGTTGATATGTGTAACCTACCAATCCGCATTGGAGCAGCGTGGTAGGTCTTAGCTCCAACCCTTCTCTCCAGAAACGGAGAGAGGAGGCCTATTCCCAGCAGTGGGATATTAACAGGCCGCTACTTTTATATATTTACTTTGAAAAGATTTATAATACAAAAGTAATAATGAAATTATTATACTGTATTACTATAATTAGTTTTTTTTTCTTCGTCTAAAACATCTATTTTACGATTATCTCTGTTCAAGGGATTTCTAAATAATTGCTTTATCCTGAATCCAGCCATTTCGTACGGCTTTTTGAGGTACTTTGTCGAGTTGCCTTATCAAAACCACGGGTTACTTAACTACTAAGTTTCATAAGTCATTATTTCTAGTACTTCTTCCATTCTCACGAAAATTTATTTAATTTGTAATAAAACCATTATGAGACGAGATATAAAAAATAATATATATAATTTTTAAAAGCTTTTATTTCACTTGCCTTATCTATATGTACGAGAATGTGAAGGTGGAATATTGCAGGTTAAATTTGACCCACTTCCCGGTGTTCGAATTAAGTCAAATTTTACATACAGGAACAATCCCGATGACAATGCATATTTATGATAAGTATGACCCGATGCTGCTGCTAGAATATGCTCCAGACGAGGTAACTCCTTAACGGTTAACAGTAGGGACATGCAATTTTGTTAAAAGGTTTTTTTTAATTAGCTTTTTATTCTATACGTTCAATTATTATGGTGACAAGAACTTTTGTGCAGCAGTAGTATAATAGAAGCTGAGACAGCGAATAGGTTTAAAAATAGTTTAACTTTATAACCAGAGCACGCAAACAACTGTTTGCGTTCCTTATGACTAGAATAGTACTATATCACCGGATGCTGACTGCGGTTTAGAAGTAATAGGTTTAAACACATTAGGTACTAAGAGTTAGTTAGCTTTGGTAGACTGCCAAATACGTGTCAGCAGTATACCTTCAGTTTACAAAGTTACTTAAAGTATACAAATAGTAAGTAACAATTAATAACAATTTATTAGTAATAAGTATATACTTACACATCTAAACAGCTGTGATATCCCAGCGGTGAGAAAATGCCACTCTTTTAAGGGCATCACGGGTTACAATTATGCATTTGTGAGTTTTTCTGTTAAAACTTATGTGCCTAATTGATATTTGCAATTAATCACACGTTTTTCGGTGAAGGAAAACATCGTGAGTAAACCTGCATATCTCTAGAGAATTCTGTATTTATAACCTAGCGATCCTCAAAGGAACAGCGTGGTAGGTCTCAGCTCTTTGCTCTCGAAAAAGGGACGGAGGAATCATCTTAAGCAATTTCAATCTTTGAAAGAAGCTCAAGAACAAGAAAAAAATCTTTTTTTAAAAAGGATAGATTTTAATTTAAAAAAAAAACTAAACAATCGATACAAAATAAAATATACTAGTTGATACCGACTTCGTCTGAGTTAGCTTTGGGAGCCTATATTCTTTTCTAGTCTTTTTTTTTTTAATTAATCGATATATTGTTGCGGTGATGTAAAAATGTAACAAACAGGGTTACTTTGCCTGAGTATATTTAGATTTAACCAAAACACACGCCGGATGATATAAATGAATACTAAGTAAGTTTATACAATTTCAGTACTAAGATTTGGTTTGGTTCATTGCCAAATACTATTGTCAGAAGCATACATTTACTGGATAACGATGTCATATTCAGCAGAAAGCAACTTTGAAGATGATATTTATATGAATTTGCAAATAAAGAATTCGATTTCAGGATCAAAGTTTAATGGATTATGGCGAATATGGTAATGACTTTAGTTCAAGATCGTTTTCATAAGATTTAATGTTATCCAAAAATTTAGGTACGTATTCTAATCGTAATTATTTATTTTAATTTATAAGGAAAAATACAGCTATAACATCAAAATAGTTACTAACATAAACAAGGAAATAAGGTCAATTACAAGTTTTTGCAGACAGAAGATAAATATATCGATATGCTAGCATGGAAACAAATTTATAATACATAAAACAATAAAATTTAGAGTTTTTAGAGTCTCTTTAGATTCGGTTACCATTAACTAAAAGTAATAAAACAACAATCTGCGAACAAAATTGTGAATGTAAAGAGATATTTTCAGAGACGTTTGGACACAGATTTAACGTGTCGTGGTTACTCGAAAATTAATTCATAAATCTTTATAAAAAAATACAGATATATCGCAGTATGACCAGAATGTTTATAGGTATGAATCGCGAAAGATTCAAAGCAAGTGTTTAGATATTAGAATTAGACTATATTGACGGAGCTGAAACAGTTTTACACAACTTAAACAATTAAAAAAATTTCTTTGGCCTGCTGCCAATGTTTGTCAGCAAAATTTGTTTTGAGGTTAAGTGTTGCTTATTTCTGTCAAGCCGGTAGAGATCTTTCATTCTAAAAGTGCACGCCCCTCCACCAAATTACATTATTTTAATGTGCGCGCAGCAATTTCAACGGTTACACGGGTTACAAGTAACGTTTGCATAAAAATAAAATTAATATTATATAATATTTATAATCAAATCTATGCTGGAGGAGCGTGCACTTTTAGAATGAAAGATCTCTAGTGTGTTTTACTTACATCTAGTTCTACATTGATCATAGAAAAAATGGAAGTTTTGTCATTGTCAATTTTCACTATTATAGCGAAAAATATTGTAAAAAAGTTATCCTACAGTTTTGTCAGTTCAGCAGACGGCATTCACGTGTTCAAACCGTTTTTAGACTAAAATGAACACTTAAGGAAAACGTTTTTGCATGCGAAATTTAGTACATATGCCGTATCACAAACACTGGCAAATTTTCTTAATACCTATTCTTTATTAATATAATAAATACCAAACCGCGAGGGCTTCGCCCGCGTGTAAGTATCAGTGTCACAGTTTTTCCCGGGTAAATCCTGTCTGCGGGAATTTAACCATAAAACCATATACTCAAACCTTTTTCAAGAATTGCATTATCTTTTAGTAAAAACTGTACAAAAATTGCTTGAGTAATTTTTGAAAAAATCGATCTCATACAGACAGACATTTTTGGGAACGTTCTTTTATAATATGTATAGATATGCTGTAGCAAATATTATCTTTGCCTGATTTATAGAAGCAGACGTTACTTTGTGGAATTCCATATTACAGAAGACACAAGCAATACACACATTTGTGTACATTATTGCTGGTGGAGGCGTCTTGGGATAAGTGTGGTCGCTTGTCCTGCATGTTGTAAGGTACGTGAATTTTTCCTGCTCCATATAATTAGCATTACATACATTCGCTTAACAGACGCGGATCATAGCAAAGTAGTTCTGTTGTAGTTTCTGTATTATCGCTGCCACTTTTATAGAAATACATGTAGAATTCGCATTTAAACAGAGATGTTGTCATCTTTTCTCGTGGTCATCCAAAACGACAACATTGATTTTCAGTACCTCTAACCTAAATTAAAAGGACATAATAACTGACATTTGTTTAATCTTACCATGACTTCCTAAGGGCTTTGTGCTGAGAACCTTAATTTCCCATTGTTGATCCTAACAATACTAGTGACTTTTGATTACCTCTTTTATCATAATTTTTTCCATTTTCCAATCTGGTGTCGGGATTAAAAAGTATAAAGGACGGTGTATATTTGAACTTCTTTACATTTTTAAAACATCTTTTGTGATTAGGAGATAATGCTCCTTTTAAACTTCGGACAAAAACAGGAACGTTGAAATAGCTAACCCATAATTCGTTCCTTAAAATGAAGGTAAGTTTTTCTGAAGTTACATCCTACAAGGAAGCTGTATATTTTCATTACTGGGATTACGTTTTGGTCTTAATTAAAAAGGCTTTATCACTTGCCTGCGGACGACGTGCTTCATTATAAACCTTGAAGGTGGAAACAAAGGATTCTCCCAACTATGTTTGCCAGTATGAAGGGAAATTGTGTGAAAGATAAATATTTTTGAATTTTTCAAACAATAGTCGTTTTTTTTTAGTGCAATTACAGTGTTCGTGTTCCATTTTATCTTCATTATTAATGAAAGCTAGGTATGTGCGATTTTTATATGATAATTTTAATAGGTGGTTTAAATTGTATAAAAGTATTTTTTAGGAAGCCAATGCTGATACAATGTTATATTTTTTACAGACTCTGGCAATAAATTTAAATACAGGATAAAAAAATATTTTTCAACGGCAAAATTTAAAATAAATCGGTTAAATTGTAAAATTTTCTCAACAGTCAAAAAAATTTCTCCGACCGCTACGAAACTTAACGAGATCATCCGCTGGTACATTCTAAAGAGTGTGAAAAGGGGTTATCACTTTATTATTAGACGAATGGTACCATGGGATACTCTTACCAGCAAAAATTGTTTGTTGAAGAATAATATGGCGGATAACATTAGGGGTTATCACCTTATTATTAGACAAACATGAGAAGGATAATTTTGCATACTAATGGGAAAGTTTTTTTTATACTAAATGCACGACGGTTTTTACGTAATACCGTCATGTTTTCGTTGAAGAATAATACTGCGGGTAACCTCAGGGGTTATCACTTAATCTTAGACGAATGTTATTGTGCAATTTTGATGCTACTCCTACCATCAAAATATGTTTGTTGACGAATAATATTTTTATAGACTCTGGCAATAAATTTAAATACAGGATAAAAAAATATTTTTCAACGGCAAAATTTGAAATAAATCGGTTAAATTGTAAAATTTTCTCAACAGTCAAAAAAATTTCTCCGACCGCTACGAAACTTAACGAGATCATCCGCTGGTACATTCTAAAGAGTGTGAAAATTTTATTAAAATTGGTCCAGCCGTTTCGGAATCTATAAGAGATACAGACAATCATTTTTATGGGAAAAAAATTCAAATGTGAAATTTCTTACTCCGTGGAATTTCTATCGAAAATTTAGAGCTAATATAAATATTACTTTATGCTTCCATCTTAACATATATTTTTTTATCTTATGGTCATTGTGATGTAGTAAAATCAAACAGATTTCTTTCGTTAATATAATACTCAAAGCCAAATCAATATCGGCTTTGCGATTTTGTCGTGGTCGTGTGTAGTGCTTGTGTATTGTGGTCGAGATCGACTGAGCCACATCAACCTGTGGCCAGACATTACTACGTTTTTTAAGAATATGATTTTTTCATCAGATCCTTTATATATGTAAAGGCAATGATTTTATAATAGTTCCTAAAAATCCAAATGACGCACTTTTCTGCTTTCAGCTCCATGGGTCGCGGGTTTGATTTCCGCTGAGGGCCAACATTTTCTAAAAATATTACTTACTTTGTGGTCGGACGGCCGTGTGCGTAAATGTCCCATATATATTTAAATTTATACTACCTGTATTGATTGATTGATTGTACCTGATAATTTGTATATTAGTACTAAGAAAACAATCTTTTACTATATTATTTTGTAATATGATGTTTGTAATATTATTTATGAAGGAATTTATTTATGAGCAGCAAACAGCAAATAAGCTTTATATAAAATGCGGTGAATCAGAGACAGTGAGGTGAGTCACGTACTTTGATCGTTTCGAGCTCGGCAGTGGTAACAAGGCTTGAGAATTTTATATGACTTTTGCCCGCGATTTCGTCTAAACATACAAGAATCTTTACAAAAAACTGTTTGGAAGCATTAAATACGCAATAAAATTCTAAATCCTAAAACAAAATCCTTTTATAATTGCCCTTTTATAATTCGAGTATCGACTCGAAAAGAAAAATATTTTCCAAATTAGAATTCTCTACGGGCTCTGTTGTCTTTGGAATAATATTGCTTCGTCAAAAATTCAGCACTGGTAGAGCACGGAAAAATAAATATAGTAAAATGATAATGATCTCCTTGAGTGTCATAGACAACAAATATATTTTTTAAATCCAGCCTGACCGCTATTTCTCCAGATAGGAAAGTGATCGATAAAGTGTAAGACGGTTCTTATAATAATACCGCCCATTCATGTTTATTTTGAAGCAAGCAAAAATACTTGGAGAATTTTACATCTTAGTCCTTTGTATTAAAAATGTAGAGCATTTCTTGCGTGTGCTTATAGTCATTATTTTGAAAGAAATATTAAACATCGTGCAGTACATCATCAAACATGGAAATATACCTATTACAAAATTGACATAAAACTATTCTATTTCAGAAGTAAATAACAAGTACACTTAAACACAAAGGCCTGTAATCCTACACATAAGACACATCACGCTGCGCACCATTGCGAATTGATGCTTTACACATATCCGTAAAATCCTAGCAGCTCTAGAGATGTGCAGGTTTCTTACCCACGATGTTTTCCTTCATCGAGAAGCGTGTGATAAATTGTAATTACATTTGGTTTTGTACTTTTATATTAGATTACATGTAGTACACACAACCGTGTCGCCATTTGCACTTTTTTGAGATTTCACAACTTTTTTTTTTTTTGGTCGCGCCCACCTCTTTTACAAACCGCGCCTTACTTATCACGCTTTAGTGCTCCACCTAGCTGCACGTTCATTATCAGTAACGCGCATTTGTTCTTCCAAAAAAAAATTAGTGTTGAAATTAAGTTAATAATTATTAATTAAGGTTATTAGATTTAAATATTTGCACGCTGTCTGGTGACGGTCAATTGTGTAAGGGAATTCAGTGATAAGCTATAACTAGTTATGTACCCACAATTGTGCAAATAAATAATTTTTTATATTATTATTAAAAAATTAAGGCGCGTACGTCGTGAAGACCGAAGAAGGACTCCATCATCGTCATCAGGTTAAACGTCATCTCATCCAGTGCAAGATCAAGATCGGCGTCACGCACACAGGATGCGTCATTCAAGGTTGGTTTTGCTAGTCAGGATTCATATAACGACGCCCTTTTCGTTGAAGAATAATACTGCGGATAACCTCAGGGGTTATCACTTTATTATTAGACGAATGGTACCATAGGATACTCTTACCAGCAAAAATTGTTTGTTGAAGAATAATATGGCGGATAACATTAGGGTTTATCACCTTATTATTAGACAAACATGAGAAGGATAATTTTGCATACTAATGGGAAAGTTTTTTTTATACTAAATGCACGACGGTTTTTACGTAATACCGTCATATTTTCGTTGAAGAATAATACTGCGGGTAGCCTCAGGGATTATCACTTAATCTTAGACGAATGTTATTGTGCAATTTTGATGCTACTCCTACCATCAAAATATGTTTGTTGAGGAATAATATTGCGGATTACCTTAAGGGTTATTACCTAATTATTGGACAAACATGAGAAGGATAATTTTGCATACTAATGAAAAGTTTTTTCAATACTAGATGCACGACGGTTTTTACGTAATACCGTCATGTTTTCGTTGAAGAATAATACTGCGGGTAACCTCAGGGGTTATCACTTTATTCTTAGACGAATATTATCGTGCAATTCTGGTGCTACTCCTACCATCAAAATATGTTTGTTGACGAATAATATTGCGGATTACCTTAAGGGTTATCACCTAATAATTAGACAAACACGAGAAGGATAATTTTGCATACTAATGGAAGTTCTTTCTATACTGTTATCGGTTACGTTACGGCTGTTACGGTTTTTACCGTATATACCGTAATGTTTTCGTTGAAGGATAATACTGCGGGTAACCTCAGGGGTTATCACTTTATTATTAGACGAATATTATCGTGCAATTTGATGCTACTCCTACCAACAAAAATTGTTGTTGAAGAATAATATCGCGAGTAACCTTTGGGTTACCTTATAATTAGATATACACGAGTAAATTACTTGATACTCATGGGAAAGTTTAACTATCTTACACATTCCACGTGACTTAAGTGAAGGCGCAGTACATGCACCTTCTATCAGCGCAGCCAGAGCTTTTCACAAAATTTCATGTCCTTACTGTTAACCGTCGAGCAGTTCCCTCGTCTGGAGCCAATCCTGGCTGCAACATCAGGTCGCTTATCGTAAACATGTATTGTCATAGGGCCTGGTATCAGTATGTAAAATTTCAGCTTAATCGGACCACGGAAGTGGGTCAAATTTAAATTCCAAGATTCCACCTTCAAATACATACACGGTTGATTAAAAATAGTATCCGTTTTATTCCCACCAACGCAATTAAAGCTTATAGTATACTGACAATTGAACAGTCAGTGATTACAAAACACTCTAAGCAACCTAAGCTCGTAAAGAAAACAATTAAAGTAGCTACATTAATGAGAAAAATAAATAAGTTTACCATCACAAGCTCAAAGTTCTGGTAGCGCTTAAAGAAAAAGCGACGTGAACTTTATAGAATCGTAAAAGATTTATGAAACGACTATAGAGAGAATTCTCATGACTATCATCATAATACAATTAAGCGCAGTAAAATCTTGGAATATAATCCAGGAGTGATTACGAAAAAAATAGTTTTTATTTTTATTAGTCTCGCGGCCCTAATGAGAATAAACCATAATGCGGGATTCGTTTCAGATGACGTAACATTCTGTAAATGGTACTGAGACAAAGCTTACACATGTCTGACGAAATAGAGTAGGGATTTATTTATTTAATTAAGTATTTGATCAGCAGCAGTCAATCCGAGACCACAATTTATACTATTATGTTTAGATATTGGCAGATAAAGTTGAAGTGTGAAATATTCTTGAGAAAAGGATAATTTAATATTCGAACAAATCAGTTAAGCCGTTGGAACGTACACGCACCAAAAATACACTTTATTATTTAGTTAGGACAAAAAAGGAACATTTGCTATAAAACAGGCGTGAGTAACCTTTTTTAATTAACCAGCCAATTTAATTCTAAAATATTTGGCGGCCCGCACACAATGTAGTACTTATTAATAATTTACAAACCTTTATTTATAATAAACATTAATTAAAATAAAAATAATAATTAAAAAACAATTTAAAAAGTAAAAAGTTTAGTTTATAGGTTAAAAAAAGATGTGATAGCCCAGCGGTGAGATCGTGCGATTCTCTCAAGGGGTCACGGGTTCAAACCCCGGGCAGGCACCAATGAGTTTTTTTGTTAAAACTTATGTGTCTAATTGATATTTGTAATGTATCACAAACTTTTCGGTGAAGGAAAACATCGTGAGGAAACCTGCTTATCTTTAGAGAATTCTAGGGATATGTGTAATCTACCAATCTGCATTGGAGCAGCGTGGTAGGTCTTAAGCTCCAACGATTCTCTCCAAAAACGGAGAGAGGAGGCCTATGCTTAGAAGTTTAGTAGGTACTACCATTTTATTATAATTTTATAACAATACATTGATGGGAAAAAGGCGATAACATCAATTCAATTTAAGAAATGTTTGACGGGGCGCATAAACATGTTTATGCCGCGTGTTGCTGATCTCTGGCATAAAACATATTTCGTATACTACTCAGCCCATCCTTTAAACCGATCGAAATCCTTGGCCACCTTTTTTTACTTTAACAAACTGAAACAAAAGTTTTAGTTGTAACAAATAGAATAATATAGATGACTTTTTCCAATTATGCCTAATCATGATCTTCCTGTCCTTATCCCACTCTAAGTGGGGTCGGCACAACACATATCAAACATGTTGCCACATGATTTGGCTTTCGTATTTTACGACCGGCCGCCTGCCTGACATCAATTTTTAGTACGCGGCAATAAATAATGCACATCGAGGCTTAGAGATAGAAATCGGCTAGATTTTGCTTCATAGAGCATTGTCTCTGTCGCACAGACTGACGAACCCGTGGGAAACGTCACATACTAACTGAGTGACAGTGACAGCGCTCTACGAAACCGAACTGGCCGGCTGTTTCGTTCTAAACATCGATGTGCATTATTAAATGCCGGGTACAATACCTTAGTCGTATTTTACGATCCCTCGGTAAGAAAGAGGGTGGTCTATTCTACTCAGCCGGATACCACACGGCGATTTCTATTCCGCCTAATAACCTCTTAAATATACGAATGTAATATATTAATTTCGGAAATTACTAGACTGAATTGCATATTACGCATCTATAATAATTATAAATAATTTTTTTACCAACTATTACTAATGTTAAAGCGCTGATATTAATATAGCACAATTCAAAATATTTTACAATAACTTATTTATATCTTTACAACAACTTTGCAAAGTTGAATTGATAGAACATTGTATGCAATTATATTTGTACTCAAACGTATTCAAATCGCGTCCCATCCATCCTCATGTATCGATCTTATTACGGAAATCGAACACGTGACTACAAAAATTTTAGCGATCAAAAAGCAAATGACAAACGCTTTAGGCGTTAAATATTTTCTTCTACCCTTCATTCATATTTAGGAGAATAAAATGTATGTAAATCAGGGATAAGGTCAGCCAAGAACCTTATTATTTTACGGTCATAGCAACTATTGATCTCTCGAGCACATTCAAGTTATTTAAAACCACGGATCGTCCCTCCGAGTTATATTAAACAGGGCATAATGTCAAGCTAGGAATAAATTAAAATTGTGCGGTTACTCTTAAATTATACTTTTTTTTTTAAGTTAAGTAACGGCCTGTTACTATGCCCACTGCTGGGCATAGGCCTCCTCTCTATGTTTTTTGGAGAGAAGGGTTGGAGCAAATCTACCACGCTGTTCCAATGCGGATTGGTAGGTTACACATATCCCTAGAATTCTCGATTTATTAGAGATATGCAGGTTTCCTCACGATGTTTTCCTTCACCGAAAAGCGTGTGATAAATTGCAATTATCAATAAGACACATTAGTTTTAATAGAAATACTCTTGCCTGCCCGGGGCTTGAACCCATAATCGTCTCTAGAGAGTCGCACGGTCTCACCGTTGGGCTACACAGCTTACATACGCGCTTACAGCTTATATACTTTATAACTTTAAGTAACTATTATAATAAAATAAAATTAAATATTAACGACTGGTAACATTTACAATAACCTTTTCCAATCATGTTTCTATTATGAATAATGAATGCTTAGCCTGCAAAACATCGGTTCATGCTTGGCTAAATTTTTCATACTCTGGACTTTTTTTTCGATTTTTGTTGACCTCTATAGACATATTAATGGATTTTAAACGAAAAACTGATATCAGGTTGAGAAATCCTGGCTTTGACATACGTCAATTTTATTTAAAGTAAACCAAATAAGAAATCGTTTAAACATTTATCTCTGACTGATTCTATAATTGGGGATAAATATTTCCAGCGAAGGGCAATCCTGAATATAGTCCTGTGGCAATCTCATCTTCAGAATAATATTCATTGGTTCCTATCACAAAATAGCACAAACTTAAATAATAAATCGAAAAGATGGTAAGAGAAAAAACATTAACATTGATATATCCATTAGTTTAATACACTACCATTGATTGATTGATTGATCCATCAGTTTAATTCTATGTATTAAGCTATGAAAAGGGAAGAGTGGAGGAATACAAACAGTATAAAACAGCATAAAGTGGACAGACGATCTCAAAAAGGTCGCAGGGAGCCACTGGATCCAGGCGGCGCAAGATCGTGTGGTATGGCGATCCCATGAAGAGGCCTATGTCCAGCAGTGGACGTCCATCGGCTGACGAAGAAGAAGAAGAGGAATCAGGATACTAAGCTGGTGTAGCGGTGAGATGGTTTAGTAAGAATCGTCGCTAACGCAAAAGTCTAATACAGGATCAGACTATTAGGTTGCTTATCTTATAGTAGATAAATGTTTGCAAATTATAATGAACATTTAAATTTAAATGGATCGCAACAACTTTATAGGTATTTTCAATAAACATTATTAAGAAATATTGTCCAATCCGGAAGCCGAGTTTCGAAAACGTCTGCAACTTCTGTAGGCCTACCATGAACTTTTAGATAACGATTCAATTCAAAGTCAGTACCTAAACCGAACCGCTTTCTGTTCGTACCAAGAACCGTGGATTGCATTGGGGTCGTAATGTTTGAAAAGGATAACGTTATATAAACTATAGATAACTCTGTCTCTTTTACTCACATGTTTTTAGGACGCATTCCGAACGCTCGACTTAAAGTGTGCGTCATGGTATGAAAAAGCAAAACAATTTTGTTTACGTCTTCAATTGAGTCGCAATAAGAGTTCATGGTAGGCCTCCTGGTATAGAGTAGAATCAATTTACTAGCACGGCGGATATTCGGACCATTGCACACGCAATCGTATTCTAATATATACATACTTCTTATCATAAAGGTAATCCAATGCTAATAACACAAGTAAATGCATATTATACAGTCTATGAGTGTATTGAACGGCACTAATTATACGTAAACCTCTGACGGTAAATCAAGCTTACAGCATAAATTAACTGCACAACAAAAAGAATTACGATTCGCACTCATAATTGAGTAGATAAACTAAATAGACCAGGAACCAGAGTGTAAAGTAAAGAATATACAATATTTTATGTTTAAATAAATTATTTATTGAAATTGTTTTAAGTTTTCACCGCAGTCAGTTCGCAATGAAATACTTATGTCAATAAATTACACAAATATTTTTAATCCAAAACAACAGCCTGTGCACAAGAGAAAGTTAGAGCAAAGGATCTTTACAGTATAAATTGAAACACTTTATACAGCTACTACCAACAATGGCAATAAATTAACTTACAATCGCGGAAATTCATTAGATACAGTTAACACTAGTACTTGTGACAGGAGACTCCGCTCTTCCATAACATTTCATACATGACGGAAAATATGGTTGGGTTTAGGTACTGACTTTGAATTGAATCGTTTTCTAAAAGTTCATGGTAGGCCTACAGATCGACACACTTTCGTATTTATCGACTGGCCCGTTGGCGCTGTGTGTAGTGACCCTACCTTCAGCTCCGCGGGTCGCGGGTTCGATTCCCGCCGAGGGCCAAGATTTTCTAAATATAAAATAAAACGGGTTTTGTACGGTTTCCACCAAAAGATAGTGCAATACTTCCGGATGGTTTAAATATATAGTACATATCGGTATTATGTAAATTGTGTTGAAGAGATAGCGCAGTTGTTATAAACTTGCTTGCTGGGAGCTTTAGTCGCGTGCGCTGCGTAAACCAGCAGAGATACTCTAAAGTAATGTAATAGAGAATTGTAGATCTATAAAAATACTATAAATAAGTCCGTAATAGCATATCTCTATCTGTTATGTTTAACTCACAATACAATCAAAGTAGTTTGATGAAAAATTTTAATTCTAGAAAAAAATTGAGACAGCACCATATCATATATGATGCATACACATATCAAAATAGTCCATAAAATACCCTACAGTTCATCTACGTTTGACATCTAGTAATCTGTAACTATAACAATATAAATGTCTGGCTGTTAAATGCAATATATTTCGTAATTCATGAAGTAGAATGGCAAGTTAAGTAATAAATTACATTAAAGTCGGTCGACTCTCACACTATCTTCATTGCGATCGTTTATTCAATTAACGTCAGTTGTCATCCAATTGTGAGATTTGAGCAGTTACACAGTTGGAAGATGATAATGAAATTGAGCTTTGCGGTGATCTAGACTATTTTTTAAATAAAAGGCTTGTACTTGTTCAATATAATGTCAGCCAATGTTGCCAAAAATTAGGGACATAATCCTGTGAATGGTTCAAATATCGATAAATAAAATAATCAACAACTAATATGTATATGTTGTCGTAAAGATAATCCCAGAAGAGTTACAATTGCAGAATTATTACCAAAACCATAAATTTAAACATAGCTTGCCCCTGTTAATAATATTTGTGCTATAATGAAACTTTGCAATACCTTGCTTTCTGCGAGTGCAATGTTCCTCATGCACCATTAATTTGGTTCCACATCACGGTCATAGCACTAATAAATATGCTTTTTTGATCAAATATTTTTTATCAAATCTTGATACACGGTATTATAAAAGATAATATGTTGAATAAATAAAGATACTTTTATCATTGTATTTAACAGTGCATGTAACATATACGCATTGGATTATTTTATCTGTTATGTGACTGGTAATTGTGACTAAATTTGTTTTCATTCAATTATTTTATACATGGTATTATAGTAAAGTAAAAAAGTAAAGAAACGGCCTGTTGCTATCCCACTACTGGGCTTTGACTTCCTTTCTCCGTTTTTTTGGAGAGAAATGTTGGAGTTAAGACCTACTACGCTACTCCAATGCGGCTTGGTAGGTAGCACATAGCCCCAGAATTCTCTAGAAATATGCAGATTTCCTCATGATGTTTCCATTCTCCGAAAAGCGTGTGATAAATTGCAGTTATCAATTTGACACAAGTTGACCCGGGGTTGGAACCCGTGATTCCTCAAAAGAGTCGCACGGTATTACCGTTGAGCTATCACAGCTTCATTTATACTTATTATAAAACAAAGTCCCAAAAAGCTATAATCTGTATGTAATCGATTTTCTCAAAATCTACTGAACGGATTTTTGTACTGTTTTCACCAAAACAGTGCAATACTTGTGGATGGTTCAATTAAATAGTATATATTGGTATTATGTAAATTGTGTTGAAGAGATCGCGCAGTTGTTTAAAAACTTGCTTGCTGTGAGCTTGAGTTGCGTGCGCTGCGTAAATCTGCCCCTGTAAATTGACTGGCCCGTTGGCGCTGTGGGTAGTGACCCTGCCTTTAGCTCCGCGGGTCGCGGGTTCGATTCCCGCCGAGGGCCAACATTTTCTATAAACAAATTGTTGGTTCTTCGAGTCTGGGTGTGTATTTGTATTTAAGTATGTATTTAAACTTATATATGTAGTATATCTGCCAGTTTTCCGTCACCCATAACACAAGTATTAAGTTACTTACTTTGGGGACGGACGACCGTGTGTGTAAATGTCCCATATATTTATTTATTTATTTATTAAATCAGCAGGGATACGCTTAAGTAATGTATTAGAGAATTGTAGATCTATTAAACTACTACAAAAAAGTCCGCGATAGCGTGTCTCTATCTCTTATGGTTAACTCACAATAACTACTTTTATGTTTAAAATTTGAATTCTATAAAAAAATTGTGACACGCTGATTTCCATGCGGGTGAAGCTGGCATAGCTAGTAGAACAATAAAAAGAAGTCTGGTTGCAATCTGTCAGAGATAAACTAACTATAAGATAAACTAATATTATGAATTTTCCAGTCTAACATTTATAATCCGGCATTAGTAAAAATCAACGGCTGACAATAACGGCTAACGATGGCATCAAGTGCTCTCCGACTTGGCAAGTTACCAAATATTTAAAAATTCCAAATTTGATCAATTATTTAATTATGGACTTGCATTACTGTTTGATCGACGCAAACATCTGATATTTGTAGTTGACAACTTTATATTACACGCATAAACATAATCTTAGACATGATGAGAAATTTTCATACAAAATTATGAATATATATTATATATTAATATAATTGATTGCAGATATTTCAGAGACAGTATTTAAGATCAAGGAATTTCTAACTCAACGGAACGGCAAACATTCTTCTTTATAATGTACATTAGATAAAAGATAGCTTTTCTTTTAATGCAATCCTGCAAAAGAAAGATAATTAAAATGTTATTAAGAATACTTACAGTGTTTCAGTGCGTTAATGTAACACGTAAACGGCGAAACTAGTTTTCAACAATCACTTCGATAATTGTTCATAGTCACGCGAGTGCAAAGCGCGAATTAACTCCTTTTTTAATGGCTGATATTATTTTATTTTTTAAACTTTTTAATATTTGCCTTTGAAAAAATATAGCATGGCCTAACTGTGAAAATTCAAACCTTGTACGAGGACCTATGAGATTTCTATCAAAACTTACATGCTCAGTAAATTTATTGCAACTCATTACAAATTATAAAAGAATATAAATTTAGACCTTAAAAGGCGATATTTTGAAAGTAGCAAAAGCAGTGACTTTCAAAAAAACCAAGAAGATACAAAGCTATAGCGAGAAAGTAATGGGTAGTAACTTTACTTTTTAATGGTTCAAAAATCAAGAAAAAGTACTGAAAATATTTAATAATATTATTAAAACAACATAAAACTTTCGTATTAAATATTAATATGAATATCAGTAAATAAGCGGACAAAATAAAATACGTTTAAAAAAAACTAACGATACGGCATAATGTATCAGTAAAATGTAAAGGCTTATATTATCGAACAATTCATATGAATTCGAATTAATTATGAGACTCATAAATAGCATAATTTGCATAAACTCAAAATTTTTAAGACGTAATGTGGGTATTTAGAACAACTTGTGAAATAATATAAAAGATAAAAGCGCCGCGCCGACCTCAATTCCGTTTTGAGAAAATACGCAATAACTTTATTTCAACTTTGTATGCATCATATTTCATAATACGAATAGAAGCGAGTATGAATTTGATATCGCCATTGTTATGATTTCATACGCTGTGGCTAGGTGTGAAGTGTTGTGGTGCATCGTATCACTTGGTCACTTAAACCGAGAATATTTGTTTTGTGGTTAAATGTAATATTTTTTTTAGAAATAGATAGAATGTAATAAGCGTATTTGATTTATAAATGTTTACAAACGGCTGAGTAGAATAGATCACCCTCATATATTACTGAGGTGTCGTAAAAGGCGACTAAGGTAAGTTTACCTGCCGTGTGCTATCCGTCTGTATTTCTATACAGACCACCCTCATTTCTTACTGAGATGTCGTAAAAGGCGACTAAGGTAAATTTACCCGTCGTGTGGTATTCGGCTGAGTTGAATAGACCACTCTTATTTTCTTACGAGGTGTCGTAAAAGGCGACTAAAGTAAGTTGGCGTCAGGCAGGCGGCCGGTCGTAAAATAACTAGCCAAAACATGTAACAACATGTTTATGTTGTGCCGACCCACTTAGAGTGGGATAAGGGAAGGACAATAATAGCGAGGTTTTTTTATTTAGATGACGCTAAAATTTCTTCTTCTACGGATACAACAAATCATAAGGGCCGTGATGATAGAATGCAATCAAATTGAAGGATGCAAGTATTCGTGGTTTTGAAACCCTGTAGACCTACGTGTTTTCCTTAGAACTTTGGCCCTTAAGTCTGACAGGTCAACATGCGCTGTAAAAGTCAAATGTTGATAAAACCTGTGATATTCTTAGAGAACAACTGGTTTTGAATTTACAAGTATCAAAAAACGACGCCACCAACAACACACCACACAAGCACTACACACACTCACTACGACAAACTCGTTCAAATTGTTTCGTCACTTAACCGAAGCTTCTTCAGAAGGATAGGCTTCACGACAAAATCGTAATACAACGCCTTGATTTTATTGGTCCTGAATGTATAAGGTACGTGAATGTTGTCTGCTTCCTACACTTACCATTACATAGGTTCTCTTAACAAACGCGGATTATAGCAAAATAATTCTATCATAACTCCTTTAAAACATGTCAATTTGTATAAATACTGCAGTATTGCAGTAGCCCCGTGGGTCTAGCTCCTATCATCCTATCTGGGGAGGAAGGCTTTATACAGGAATTGTTACATAGCTACTAATAGTAAACACAATCAATGGGTACCACCACCCGACGGGGACGGGCGGTGGTTATGTCGGACTCGTGCCGACTAAAACGACTTGTATGCTCCACCACGCTACTGACGGCAGGGGCAGGGTACCTTATTTGACCCCATCCCCACCAGCAGCAACTCTGATCCCAGAGACAAAGTAAACACAATCTAAGCTATGATAGATCAATTACAAAAAAGGGGCGGATCAACGCTGAATCATAACGTGAGAAATTCGAGTACCAGATGATGTGAAGAGTTTGTTGGTTGGAATTTAAACAGAGATCTACATTTTATTTCATATTTTTCACGGTACAATTATGCTGTCGCAAATCCAAATACGCTTCTAGACAAGAGGGAGTTTTTAAAGCGTAAATTGTATTGAACCGGTTTCGTCGCTTTATGCTTATGTATGCTCTTTTTGGAAAAAGGTTTCGAACTTACCCCCATCACGCTGCTACAAATTCAAATTCAAAATATTCTTTATTCAAGTAAACTTGTAAACAAGTTCTTTTGAATCGTCAACATCTACTGCTGGTTCGGAAAGTTGTTCCTACCGAGAAAAACCAGCAAGAAACTCGGCGGTTGCTCTTTTCAAATAATAATTCTTATTACTAGTTACATATAGTTACTGATGTCATGTACATGGTCGAAGAATGGCTATATCCACGCTTTCTTATCGTTTTAACGTTTTTTTAATAGTGTTAAATACAATGCTACGATGAAATGAATATGGATTTTAAAACAAATAATGTAAATGTTAATGTTTAATATATATAATTGTATCCGTGTAATATTCGTATTTGTATGTATTATAGTTTACTATGCACTATAGTATTCTCCTCTCACCAAAGTTGAGAGTTGCCTGTGAGAGATCGCTTTAGCGATAAGATCGCCTTTGAACGCTTGTTGTAAATTAATCTCTAATGGCCAATGTACCTTTGCATAGTGAAAAAAGAATAAATAAAATAAAATAAAATGTTTAAAAATAAGAATCCATTCAAGAAGGTCAATGTACATCTAGTTTTCAAGGTGTGCGCATCTTGGATTCACCTGTTATATTTTTCTATCACAATGCTCTACGATCATCTGCCCGTCGGCTGCCTTCACGAAATTCCAAAATTAGCTTCAATTTAACGAGTTTATAGGCTTTCGCTAAAATATAACCAGTATATCATTTAGTTTTTATTTGCAAATTTTCCTTTCGCAGTCCTGAAAAGTCATCAAAACACTAATCAGATGCCATATGCCTCTGACGTCGGGAATTATGTTTATGATAATGAGGTGTAAATAATAGATGTAGTTTTGATTGGTAGTTCTATACACGTGAATACAAACTTTGTCAGTATTAAAAAATTTACCAAAGTGGAAACAACTAGGCAAAAGGTTAAAATTAAATAAATCTGTTAATAAAATAACATTCATTTTCTTACACATCGATGTGCGCTAGAGGCGAATGCGAATCATCTTATAAACAAACTGAGTAAAATTCCAAACTGAATTTATGCTTTTTTTGCTAGTTTCGTACAAAACTTTTGTAGGTGCGAATCCGAAACATGAAACTAGTATTAAATTCATTCCATCCGCACGAGCTACATTTAATATTAATCCTGAAGGACAGATGGGACCTGCGTGAGATGAAACGGCAATGAATTAAAGTTATTAAAATTTTATGACGGTCCCAACGGATGGTGTCCGTTTCTAACACTTGTTTTGTCAAGAAGAAAATGCAGATCATGAATATGAGTGAATTGAAGAAAAAGGTTAAACAATACATCGAGTGATTTTGTCGAGGAGTCTATCTTCTGACGATATGTTGGTTACGGAGCGACACTATTGTTGATATTGTGGTAGTGAATGTGTGCAGCGTTCGTTATTGTTGTCTTATTGGTGGCGGGTTGTGCATATGTTTTTACGAATTCTTCATGTATCAGTTATGAGAAAAATTTGCATTACGTATATTTTCATTTGCGGATTGTAGAAAAATAATATTTTCATTAGTTTTGGTACTTTATTCTATTCGCATTTATGAGATTGTTATGTCGAAGCTCGAAACTTTCATTGTAAGGCACATAACTAAGCGTTTATATTCCCACAATGCCGTATACAAGATTGTATTCTCTTGCACGTGGTTCTAGACACGCACTTCTTAATAAGGTTCTATTGAATGCACATGCAAACCATTGTTAACGGATACGTCAGAAATTTATTATCTGACTAAGCCGCATTGCTTCTCTTTCTATGACACGCGTTCAATAGAGATATAAAATATTCAAATTGACTTTAATCAATCGCCAACCAAACAGTAATATGAATGCATTACAAGCTATTATACATTAATTTATGCACATTTAATTAATTATTGTTAATTGTTAAAGGCGTTTTGTTAGTGTATAATTTCAAAAGAAATAATGCGATCCGTTTTTTGTGGGTGTAAACAATACACAAAGACAGATTAATGAATAAAAAAGATATATCTAGTAAATGAAGATTGTCGTAATAATTAATTTTAATAATTTAATCTTAATTATTTATGTCTTTATTGTACATACATATTGTTAGACAAGAGAAAGAAAAAATAGGACAGGTACAAAAACTGACTTATCCCTAAAAGGGATCTCTTGCAGTCAACCCTTGAGTAACACAAGGAAAAGTACAAGAAGTGAAATATGGATCTAATCTTTTGGATGAGTTTATTAAAGTCCAATATTAATTGATTTGATAATAGAATGTTCAAAATTTTCTAACAGCAACTTCGTTTTATTAAAGTTGGTATTATTGCCGGGGGTACTCGCAATAAATAATGCACATCGAGAACTTAGATCGAAACAGCCGGCCAATTCGGTTTCGTAGACCGCTGTCACTGTCAAACACGGGTTCGTCAGTCTGTGCGACAGAGACAATGCTCTATAAAGCAGAATCTATCCGATTTCTCTCTCTGGGCCTCGATGTGCATTATTTATTACTGCGTACTATAGTTATGGTTGTAATTTTTGACGACTGTACAAAAATATGTAAAGGTTTCTATTTTTCCATAACAGGTAGACTTCAAGGTATTAAAATACTACACGATATCACTATATATCAAAGATCAACTTACTTATTCCAAATCAATTTTACTGTTCAGACAATTATAAATTATAAATAAAGTGTATTGCTTACTAAAGCAAAACTCTCGAGTTGTCATTTGTGTTTATTATTTATAGATATTTTTCTTATTCACGCAGTACAAGAATTCCAATTCTTAGTCATACGATATTGTTAACAATAATTGCATGTATATACAGAAAATGCAACAACATCATATTGATGTATTTTGATAAAATGGCTTCAGTATTTTATGAAAACGTGATCGAATTATTTTCTCGAAAATTTAAAGTCGTTTTTACTCGTAATTTAGAAAAGAAATTTGCCCCGCATCCAAAATCGTAAAGGAAAATACTTTATCATCCTAGTGTTTAATTTGAGGTAGGACCGTTAGTTTTTAGTTCGTGGTTACAACATTATGATTTTATCTACTTAAAATAGTCCTCCTCTCCCTTTTTGGACAGAAGGGTAGAGGAGGATTATTCCAACCTTATTATACCTTACACTCAACACACTGTTCGAACGCGGATTGTTATGTGCATATCCTAGAAATCCTAAAGTTATATGAAGGTTTTGTCACCGTATTTTATATGTTAAATTGTTAATATTAGCCACATAAGTTTTTATAGAAAAACCCAGTAGGGTTTTAGACCCGTGAGAAACACACGATACCACTTTTCGGCTATCATTGCTTATCTCGTTATATAAATATCTATGATATGGACTTGGATTGGCGATTACTTTAAAAAATATACTAATTATGAAATGATTATTTTCATGAAGAATTAAAATCTTCTCCCGAATTGAGCTATCGATTAAGCCTAACAGACACACAGACAGACATTCGCTTTATAATATGAGTATATATACATGGCACAACTCATAAATGGAAATACGAGTAGGATGATTGATATCCATCGATTTGTTAAGGTGTATCGATGGAACCACCCACACTTCACCTTATGAATAATTTACACCTCATTACCGTTTCTTTCGGGTTTATCCATAAATACTTGATAATCGCCAGCCACTACCATAATATATTAGGTTTACCGGAAAATTCTGTCCGTTTTAAGAATGTAATAAAAGGATAAACCTTTGATACTTTGAATAAACTTTATTAAATAATATAATTGCCATTAAAATTTATCACTTCATGCCAGCGTGAGGGCAATTCGTTGTCTCATTAAGTAAATTATGTCTCATTGAAAAAATCATCATTCGTCTCTAGTCTATAGGCCCAAACTTGAAAGAGTTGCCTGATATCTTATTAGGTCTTGAATTGTTTGCTCTACAAGAAATTTTAAGGGACGGCAATAAATGATATTTGGAATAGGTGTTTTATTTAAAAAACACGCAGAACTTTCCGGTAGGCCTATTAATTATTGTATTTCTATCAAAATGGGTTCAAGCGTGTTTTGGGTATAGGGGGTTACTTATTATTACGTTTAATACGCATTTTTACATTAATTTTTGTAGCTGTGATAGTCTAGCGGTGAGACCGAGCGACTCTTTTGAGAGAGTTTAAGTCCGGGGTAGAACCCAATGACATTTTATTTATAACTTATGTGTCTAATTGACCTTTACAATTTCTTACAGACTTTCCGGTGAAGGAAAACATCGTGAGTAAACTGCATTTCTCTAGATAATTCTAGGGATAAGTGTAACCTTCCAATTCGCATTGGAGCAGCGTGGTAGGACTTAGCTCCAATCCTGCTCGTCAAAACGGAGAGAGGAGGCCTAAGCCCAGCGGTGGGATAACACCAAGCCGCTACTTTATGCATTTATTTACTAACTACTTACATTTATTTATTAACTAGTATTTAAAAAAAATACTAGTTTTCTTTTAAATTCTATAAAAGTAGAAATTGTTAAGTCTAAATCTGGAATATCGAACAATGTTGAATACATCAACACACAAATGTATTGTCTTAGACAAAACAAAAAAAACTCGTTTTTTATGCACCATTAAATACTATGTACATCCTTACTAATCCTTACTAATATTATAAATGCGAAAGTCTGTCTGTGTCGTTTTCACGGCTAATCCGCTGAACCAATATCCATGAAATTTGGCACAATTATTCCTTATACACCGGGGTAACATATAGGCTATAGAAATCCCGCTAATTCAACAGGAATAAAATGACGTTCAAAAACGCCATCTATAATAAACATAATAAGTTATTTTTATTTACAATTTGTCATAGTTACTAATATATTTTTTGATTTCTGTTTATTGGATAAACAGAACTCTGTCTTCCCGAAATGTTACAGGCGATTGTGAGTATCATGCAGAAATGCAAACCTCGAAAATATTATGTTAATATGAACAGCGTTTCACTGCTTCGGTTTCACTATTTGGAGTCTAGATCTTCCAAAAGTTGAACTCACCATGCATCCGAAGATTACAGCAAATTGTGATCAACACACTCAAATGCGAACTTCGGAGACATTCACTTAACTGCATATCACCGTTGTCATTCAAAGATAAAAACTTCAAAAACGGTATCAAAGCTAGAGTCATATCAGTCCGTGATCATCAAACCGATATGTGGGCTTCGAAAACGTACGCGCAATATGAGGGGTAGTTATGTGCGAATCGCATACGCTATTCGTCTTTTGCAGGCAATTTTAGCTAACGTTAAATTAGCACACACGTGTATATTTTTATCTAAAAGGGTATGTCTACAAATACAAGATTCAAGCTTCAAGATTGTACAAAAAGTACAAAAATTCGAGTAACTTAATTTTACTCTCTTAGGGAATACAATTCCAAAAATGATTCTCGACATATTGTATTATTTCTGAAAGTAAAGTAATGTTAATGTCATTCTATTCCTGTTGGATTAACAGGATTTCTATAGCTATACCCGGTGTATAAGCATTTGTTGTACTAAATTTCATCTTTATTGGTCCAGCTGATTCGCCGTGAAAACGTAACAGACAGACAGACTTTCACATTTAGTTTTTGGTATTACTTACATTATTGATACATTGTTAAAGCTCAGTTAAATTTATTCAGTAAAATGGTATGGAAATAAAACCTCTTTTATTGCAGATTTGACTTGGCCTTAAAAGATTCGATTCCAGGCCGTTAATATATTAATAAACTTTGACACATTGTGAATAAAAAAACTTATGATGTTTATAAGAGATGGCGTTTTTAAATGTCATCCTGTGTCTGTCGTAAGTATTAATTGTGCCAAATTTCACCGACATTAGTTCAAGAAAATTATTTTATATAAAAAGTAATGGTTATACTGAAACGTTATTAAAAGAACGTGTCGGATTTTTAAAACAAATGTTTATATATGGTCAGGTTTTTTTTATTAACTCAGGAGACCCAATGGACTCTCACATCCTACTTCCTATTATACTTAATATTATAAATACGAATGTTTATGAGTATAGATGGAGGTTTGTTACTCTTTTGCAGGAAATCCGCTTAATATCGAAATTTGGGAAATTATTCCTTATATATCGGGACAACATATAGGCTATAGAAATCCTGTTAATTCTACAGAAATAGTATGAAATTTAAAACGCCATCTATTATCAACCTATTAAAGTTTTTTAATTCACTATGCATCAAAGACGAGTCAAATCTGTAATTAAAAGGAGGTTCTTTATCACATTGCTTACGTGGAAAGAGTTCTTTTAAGAAGAGTTTTTATAAATTTTGTTTTTTGTTTACAGGATAATTTTAACTAACCTCTTACAATGTATAACAAATGTAAGTTATACGCGCTATTTACTAAAATAAATAAAGTATGCTTCAGAAAAAACGATAAATCTATCTGTCTTCCCGAAATGTTACAACCCATTGTGAATATCATACAGAAATGCAAACTTTGAAAATATTCTCTCAATATGAATAGCGTTTCATTGCTGTCATTATTTAGAGTCTAGATCTTCCAAAAGATCAGCTCAGCCTGCATCCGAAGATTACAGCAGATTGTGATCAACACACTCAACTGCGAACTTCGGAGACATTAACTTAATATAAAGTGCAATTAAATGCATATCACCGTTATCATTCAAAGTTCAAAGCTTCAAACACTGTATAACAGCGTAAAGCAAGAGTCATAGCAGTCCGTGATCATCACATCGATATGCGGGGCTTCGGAAACGTTCACGCAAAATGAGGGGCAGTTAAGTGAGAATCGCATTCGCCATAGGTTTTACAATTTTTTTTGGTTTTGTTCCAATTTTTCGAGTGCAAATTAACATCTTTGTTAAATAACTGTAATGTCATGAAGGAAATAAAATTTAATATCGATTTTAGAGTAGCGTAATAAATGCAATAGGAACTGCTATTTAACCCCCCCCCCCCGTCCCGGATCGATCTGATTTTTGAGATGGAGATATTTGCAGGGTTGGATAGCGATAGAAGCTACTGAGTATTACCGACTACGGTCCACGCGGACGAAGTCGCGGGTAAAAGCTAGTACTAGTACATATACTTGTATCCTGTTTCCAGAAATTTGAAACTATCTTGCCTTGAGCTGAATTAAATATATTACCGTACTATTTTATACACGGGCCTCGACATGCATGCATTAGGCTTAATTGTCTTCTTTGTTCATTAGGTCATCAAAGTAATTCTACAATTTAAATATGCATAGAGAAACAAGAAAAAGGAACATTTTAGAATCTAGGCTAAGCCGTGACCGCGTGGTCGATAGATTGGCGTACGTTGTTTTGTCTTTGTTTTTAATAGTACATTAGTTGGGTTCTATTTCCCGATACCCCAATGCAATCCACACTTGATGGTACGAAAAGCTTTCTTTTCGTACCATGAATTGTGGTTCGGTTTAGGTACTGACTTTGAATTGAATCGTTATCTAAAAGTTCATGGTAGGCCTGCTGGTCATTTTACGACCACCGAGGGATCGCTAGTATTTAAAAGCGTTTATTTTACTTGTCGTGTATTCATGTGAAGGTGGAATCTTGCAAGTTAAATTCGACCTACTTCCCGGTGTCCGATTAAGATGAAATTTTACATTATGGTCCAGTCCTGATGACAATGCACGTTTATGATAAGTATGGCCTGATGCTGATGCCAGGTTACCAGTTGGGACATGAAATTTTGTTAAAATGTTAATATTGTTTATAGTCTTAAGTGAAACATAATCATATTAAAGATGTATATCTGGTCATTGTATGACCACCGGGCAATCCCTAGTATTTACAACAATATGTTAATTAAGAATGTTAACGCCGTGTGGTATCCGGCAGAATAGAATATACCACCCTCCTTTCTTACCGAGGTGTCGTAAGAGGCGACTAAGGTATGTGCCGTGTGGTATCCGGCTGCATAGAATAGACCACCCTCCTTTCTTACCGAGGTGTCGTAAGAGGCGACTAAGGTATGTGCCGTGTGGTATCCGGCTGCATAGAATAAACCACCCTCCTTTCTTACCGAGGTGTCGTAAGAGGCAACTAAGGTATGTGCCGTGTGGTATCCGGCTGCATAGAATAGACCACCCTCATTTCTTACCGAGGTGTCATAGAAGGCGACTAAGATAAGTTGACATCAGGCAGGCGGCCGGTCGTAATATACGTAGCCAAATCATGTGACAACATGTTGTGCCGACCCCACTTAGAGTGGGATAAGGGCAGGAGAATGTATGTATGTGTTAATTAAGAATGTCAGTAGAAAACTATAGCAATCAGTCACGAGTACTTTCAGATATGATATTATTTGTAGTACCATAATCAGACCGTATGCGTCGTTGCCTGTTATGAACGTACGAGATTCTCTTATCGCAAGATTACATAATTTCAAGAGTACTTTAATGATAAGTTTATGTAGATATTTATTTGCATTAAACGATATCTAAATATAAAAATCTTATAATTTCGCTTTCATCGAAAAAGCTAATATGACATATATAAAAAAGTGAAATAACGGCCTGTTACTATGCTACTGCTCGGCTTAGTAGGCTTCCTCTCTCCGTTTTTTTAGAGAGAAGGATTGAAGCTAAGACCTGCCACGCTGCTCCAAAGCGTATTGGTAGGTTATACATTTTCCTTCACCAAAAAGCGTGTGATAAATTGCAATTATCAATTAGTATGTGTCTAATTGATAATTGCAGTTTTAACAGACAAAACTCATTGTTGCCTGCCTGGGGTTAGAACCAGTAACCTCTCCAAAGTGTCGCATGGTCTCACCGCTGGGCTATCACAGCACATCGACGTATGTACTAAACCACAATACACGTGATGTAATCAGAATTTTAAGAGTTGAATTATTTCCGACGTCGAAATACAGCATTATGCTTGAGTTAAAATGAAACGCAAATAATATAAAAATATCTTACACTGTAATAGTCAAATAGAAATCATCATCATCCTCCTGCCATTATCCCACTCAAAGTGGGGTCGGCACAACATGTTACAAATATGTCACATGATTTGGCTACGTATTTTACGACCGGCCACCTGCGTAACGTCAACATGCCTTAGTCGCCTTTTACGACACCTCGGTAAGAAATGAGGGTGGTCTATTCTACTAAGCCGAATACCACACGGCGAAATAGTCAAACAGAAATATGATCATAAATTTTAATGCTCCCAAAGGATACGGTACACATTATTTAAATTTCTCACACGACTATGTGTGCTCAGCGCTCCCTTGATTGAATGATTGTCACGCAGCCAAACACGGGGCGAACGATTACTCAGAGTCAGTTCTACATATACGTAAGTGCCTCGTCCGTCTCAGCATTGGTGATGTATTAGGATACGTTTTGTATACAGACACTAGCTGCGCCTAGCGGTACTACTCGCGGCGAATACATGGTTAATATGCACTATAATAGCGGAACTTAGTTTGTTATGTTAATTATACTCAGGAGTTCTAAAAAGCGAAGTATTAACCACGTGATTTATAGAAGCAGGCGTTACTTTGCGGAATTTCATATTACAGGCACTGTAACAGAACTACCTTGCTATAATCGGCACAGCTTAAGTGAATGCATGCAAAGCTGATATAGCGTTTAGCTTCTGTCTCCACCGGCAATAAAATAAAAAAGAATTAAAAGTTGATTAATCCGTTCACGCGATGCGATGACAAAGGTAAATAGAGATCGTAATGTATCATAATTTTTTATGGCCATGGTGGCATCTATTTGACTCGGTATGATACACGTCATCATCACATCACACGACCTAGATATCGAGGCATCTAATAGTCGCTTGAGTCTCGGCAGGAGGTTGGCTCTCTAAAAACCTACACTGCTTTTTAATACTATTACTCGTCAAAAAAAATTGATGCAACAATATACCTTTTATATTTATTTATTTCTTTATTGTACATATATATTGTTAGAAAAGAGAGAAAAAATAGCACATATACAAAGTCGGACATATCTTTAAAAGGGATCTCTTCCAGTCAACCTGAGTAGCAGAAGGAAAAAGACAAGAAAGGAAATACAAGTAAAATGGAAAGAAAGAAAGGAATATATTAATATCCCAATTAGAAGCGCGTAGAATACGTATGAAATTACCATTTATAGGAGTCTATAAATAATCTAAGTATTTTGTGTAACTGTAATCATAAAGTATACATAATGTTAAGTATATCTTGGGTTAACATTTTGTGACCGACGGAGTTATTGGTCCTATTGCTAATTAATTATTAACCCCGAAAGGCTGCTTTATTGTCATATTTTACAACTTTACAGGAAATGTAATTTTATTCCATTAACTGGGACAACGATCTAGGAAATAACATTAAAGCAAGTACAACCAGGACATGCAATAAACCACTTGACGTACCAAAGTGTTGTAATTTTTTGTTTTTAATCAATTTTGGAATCTACACGGCGTTAGTAAATCAAAAACTTGGAATAAGTAATAAAAAGTTGGATATACGCGCATGCCAGATTTTGATAACCTCGTGATAGTTTCAATTTAAAAAAGTTTGATGAACATGAATGTGACAATGAAATTATTATTTTGAAATAGAGATTAGAAATATATTTGTTGTGTATGAATGTATCTATGAAGATGGTTTCAACGGAAAATAACCTAAACAAACGAAAGTTTATGGTATAGTCAATATAATAAGAAACAGTCGCACGGTTTAGCATTTCTTTACGATTCTGTTCAATTCAATGATGAGCTCTCATATCACGTATTCGAAAAGCGATCAACTGTATTCGTAATTAAATCTATTTGTATGTATTTTCAAATGCGAATGACTAGTATGTTAGTCAACACTTCCATTGTATCCGCAATGCGGTCTCGGTTGCAGCTGGATCGTATGTAACATTCGTTGCTTCGAACGAATTTTTCGGAATTCCATGCAGACTCACTGCAGACTCGCCAAAAACGTTTTTTGTAAAACTGTCTACAAAATTATATTTAATTGTTAGTGCGACAAAAACCAGTATTCAGTATCAAAAAGAACTTTCTTATTATTATTATTTAGTATTATCTTTATTATAGTTGATAGTGACACTTTTATTATTTGCTTTTTGTTTTTCGACGATTTGCTTACATATACAAAATTACTTTTAAACAAAATCGTGTTTTAATTTAAGCAAAATAATAATAAATATTTAGTCATTGTGATCCTTAGAAGCAGCACAGTGAAACAGATTTAGTAAGTCACAAAGTGACCGCAATGGGTCGTGCATATCGCGGAAACGATGGACTTTAAGGCCGGTATCATGCGTCGAAACGGCCAAAGACATGTCGGTAGACAACCCTTAAGGCGGTAGATTCCTTAATAAGAATCGGAGAAAGTAACTAATGTAGTATTCAATTGGCATAGAGTACCACCAAAGCACAGAGTACCAGAGTATTAGAATGTATGTACCTGAAGGTGGAATCTTGCAAGTTAGATTTGACCCTCTTCACGGGGTCCGATCGAGCTGAAATTTTATATGTTGGTGCAGTCGGGATGACAATGCATGTTTATGATAAGTATGAACTGATATTGCTGCCAAGATGGCTCCAGACAAGGCAACTTCTCAATGGTTATAAGTAGGAACATGAATTTTTTTTAAACGCTTTATTTATTAACTTGACTTGTTGATTATCAATTTACAGCTGTGCGATAAATGCTTGTGACCCTGACATTATATAAATAACTGATCGCAAAAAATAGGAAAGTGTCTAATGTCCATTAAATCGTTTTTATTGAACAATAGATTGGAGTAAAAAATTAACGGCGAGTTCTAATCTCACTAATAGGCTACGGCCTTTTCTCTTCTTCGGGGAAGGATTGTACGGATTACGGAATATACGGAATACGATTGGCAAGTTTTAACTACCTAGCATTTCTCTATAGTTGCATAATAGTTGTCATGGTGGTTTTCGTCACTGTGCTGCATTATAAATTTAAATTAAACACATGAATGTTTTCAGTACACTTGTATGTAATTTCTAGAGTTTTGATCTTCAGTTAGGATCATGTTCTCTAACCGTTTGACAATTATGGCTTTTTTTTTTGAAGGAGTACAACCTAGCCTTAAAATTATTTAGTATTAAATTACATAAAGGAGAGCGGTAGCCCGATAGTATATCTATATATAGTATAAAAGTGAGAAGTTATGATATAATTATTTTACTATAATCCGCGTACGTTAGGAGAATCTATGTAATGCTAATTGCAGGAAGCAGCAAACGTTCACGTACCTGATACACATGCAGGACCAGTCTCTCACAAAACGCCGTCACCAAAAACAAACCACACACACTCACTACGACTATCTCTACGATCGTTTCGCATCATCTTGATGATGCTTCGGCAACATAATTCTATTATAACTTCTGTACTATGGAATTCCGCAAAGCAACTATTTCTATAAATTAGTATAATAGAAGTGATTTTTTTCAAACCAACCAAAACATGCCAAGCTTAATTTAGTTTAACATTTCTAACATTTTGATTCAGTGTAGTTAATGAATGGAATTTAATTTAGACGACTAATGAGGTACGTTTAGATAAAAAACAGCTAATTATTAAAGGGAAGTTTTTAGCATAAATGCAGATCAGAAGACATCAGTTTTCTACGCCATATCTTAGTTGTCCTCGGAAGCAGGATACGATTTATTGATGTGTTGTATTATTTAGCCCAATAGAAGTAGACCTACACGCTGTGTTAGGCCTGTTGATCGTTAAACACTGTCGTAATAAGATTAGCATTGTTATTTTAGGATTATACTTTGAGATTTTGTCGTGGAGTTTATCTCCTGATGATGCTTTAATTGCGGAGCGAAACAATTGTTGAGTTTGTGATAGTGAACGCGTGTAGTGCTTTTGTATTGTGGTGGCGGTAGTGGAGGTTGTTTTTTTACTTATCCTGCATGTGAATAATGACGGATAGTCCACTCTACATTTAGCATTATATATATTTTCTATTTACTTAATTGCGAATTATAGCGAAATAATTTAACTTTTTCTGCTGTATAAAATTATATCATTGATATTGATGTCGAATTACCTCATTTTAAACGTACAAAGGCGCTTAAATGGGTAAAGTAAATAATTAATTATACGCTTAATTTGATGATAGGTCGCCAGGAGTAACAGGTGATTGCAAACAGGCTATTCATGTGTCTATCGGTTATTATGAATATTAGATAAGGGACTTTTTTTCCCGAAGGAGGCAAGGAACTTTAAAAATTGACTGTTCTTGTGTAGACAACCTTCATGTAAAAACAATACCAATACGCTAATTTTGTCTATCTATACTAATATTATAAAGAGGAAAGATTTGTATGTTTGTTTGTATGTGTGTATATTTGTAATGTTTTCATGCAAAAACTACTGGACCGATTTCAAAAATTCTTTCACCATTGGAAAGCTGCTTCTTCACTGAGCAACATATTACATTTTAAAAAAATAGGGATCCCTAATAAAATTGTAATAAGGTGTGAAAAATTTAGTCTTAAAAATCTTTTATCGCATGCGCGGCGGAAACTATTGAGGATAGAACAAAACAATGTTCAACAATATTATAGAACATATCAATATCCACAGATCCACAAAATAGTCCGCGATACCGATATGTCTAACGGTTATAGTAATATCAATATTAATACTGTTTTACAATGTAAAAGTTGATAAAAAAGATGTAAAAGTTGGCGACAATAATCAAACCATTTTATTCATATCTCTGTATTAATTCTAATCCCATTAAATGATATTTTTTTAAAAACTATTTCAATATCTGTAAAATACTTTTATTAAATTATTAAAATACGACATCCCAATCAAAAGATATTACGAATTTAGGAATATAAATCGAAAGAAAATAATGCCATAACATATTCATTGTAGCGACCGTTATAGCAGGGCCCGCATTTGGTGAGTTAGCTCTTATTCCAAGAATACTAATGAAACCCATTTTTTACAATTAAATAATCTACAAATAAATCTATAGTCCTACTTCGTAGGTTTTCCATTACCACGAGATCGGTATGGACGCGGGTGAAAACGCGGGGCATTGCTGGTCATAAATAATCGTATTTTTAGGATTATAAAATATAAAAAAAATGGCATACAAGTTTCAATTATAGGCGATAACCTTTCACCTCTCGCTAATGTTACGATCTAGTAAATCCAGCTTGTGGGACGATGGTGAGTCAACAACACCCTTACGAATATTCCAGTTATTTATAACTATTGCTTGACGCATCATTGAATTTGAATATAATATACTGATATGTATATATCTAATATCTTAAATGAGCTATTCTTGTATATAGAAACTGAATTTCGAAAACGGCTCCAATGCTTTTCACTAAGCTTATTAATTTCATATAACAACTCTTTCAGGGAAAGATGAGACAATTTACAGAAGTCGAAACAGCAAAATTTGTTTATTTTTCTTACTTCCATAGCCTTATGTCTTATGGAATATTGCTATGGGTAAATGCGCGGAAAATGAAAAAAAATTATACTCCAAAAAAAAGAAATTTAAGTCCGCATGATTCCCTGCGAGACAAATACAACCAAATAGGTATTCTTACGTTTGCATCACAGTATATTTTAAGCAATCTAATTTTTGTACATAAAAACATAAAGAATCATACTTTTATTGATGTATATAATAGACAAAGTAGGAACCGACATATGCTTGCGACTCCTGCTTTGCGCCTAGCAAAAGTACGTAAATCGTTTACGGGTTTGCTTTGGGTATAAGATTGTATAATAAAATTCCGCAATCAATTTTGGCCTTGCCATTACAGCAGTTTAAAAACACTGTCAAAAAGAAGCTGATACAGAATGCCTACTTACTATACTGTTGAGGATTACTTAGATGATAAGAAAGTGTGGATATAGCTGCGCTTCTTACCTGTACAAGACAGTAAAGACTAAATGTAACTAGTTATAAGATTTATATTTTTAAAAAGAGCAACCGCCGAGTATCTTGCTGGCTCTTCCCGTTAGGATTAGCTTTCCGAACCAGCGGTAGAGTTGACGATTCAAAAGCACTTGTTTGCAAGTTTACTTGAATAAAGAATATTTTAGGGAGGTTTCGGGGGTGATAAGTTGATTTATTTAGGTTATATTTTTTGTAAAAAAATCGTTTTCTCAATTTTTTCAGGTATTGATGCATAATATGCATTTAATCCAAAGGTTTATTTTGCTCTTATTTGTAAAGTTGTAATAAATAGCTAAGTGACAGTGAGTGGCAAGCCAAAAGTTTTCTATGAAATCTTTTGCTTAATTGAAATTTAGAATTCATCATGTGCATGTGGAGAAAATTATGCAATGGAATTAATCTTAATAGAGACGAATATAAATATTTTGAATGAGAAATACATGAATTTCAATAACCAGTGGATGCTATCTTGCTTGCTATCTTTTTCTGATTAATCTTTAAAGAATATACAAACAATTTAAACACTGACTATCATAGTTGTATCTAGTTTTCTATGTCTAACTTCAAAATTCCTTACCCTGAATAAGCATACAGAAACAAAACCTGGTTAGTGATAGTATCAAAATATCTATGAGTAAAAAAATAGATATATATGTAGAGTACGTGTGTAGATTTATTTTTATATTATTTCTTGTATACCCTGTATTAAGCACCACTTGCCTTTTTTCCCTGAATTAATATCTTTAGCCCAAAGGCTGCCTGGAAGAACTCACTTGTTAGCAATAAGGCCATCTTATCATATCACTTAGATTATATTGTTCATTCTATAGTTCACTTACTGTTGTTTCTTTATTACTGCATATTTATGGTTGACTATAAAGAAGTAAAGTAACAGCCAACTACACAACTGGCCATAGGCCTTCTTTTTACTCCTATGAAGCTATTACTTGTTAGAAGAGCAAAATTATGGCGCTTCTAGTAATATATAAAATTTTTACTGTAAATTTGAAACCTTTATAAAATATCTATCTCTCTATACACGTCAAAAACGAAGTCGACAAAACCTGTCTGTCTGTATGTGACCGATATTTTTTAAATCAACTGAACTGAATATAGTAAGGTTTTTACTAAAAGATATTACAGTTCTTAAGGAAAGTTTAGCTTAATCGTAAAAAAAAAGTCGCGGCCTGTTACAATCCCACTGCTGAGAATAGGCCTCTTCACTCTGTTTCTGGAGAGAAGGGTTGGATCTAAGACCTACCACGCTGCTCCAATGTGGATTGGTAGGTTACACATGTCCCTAGAATACTCTAGAGATATGCAGGTTTCCTCACGATGTTTTCCTTCACTGAAAAGCGTGTGATAAATTGCAAATATCAATTAGACACATGAGTTTTAATAGAAAAACTCATTGGTGCCTGCCCGGGTTTGAACTCATGTTCCCCTCGAAAGAGTCGCACTGTCTCACCGCTGGGCTATCACAGCTCTTCGTAAATTGCGAATGTGAATTGAATTTGGAAAAACTATGAGATAAACTCACTCCCATACAGGCAAAGCAAGTGGCACAGCTAGCGATGCTATAAAATTAGAGTGAATATATTGTTTCTAAGTCTTGTCAACAGTAAACATATGCTTCAGGAAGTTGGCTCCATTTAAATATGATAATAGCTATCTTTAAAGAGTTATCTTCACTTGTGACTTCATTAATCACTACTGATAAGGATAAACATCCTTTTGATAACAATCCTCACAAAAATGGAATTCTAAAAACAATACATTACACAACTTTAAATATATATATTTCTTAACATTTATTACTGTTTCCCAGATTTGATAGTCAATCTAAAAGGAATTAATGAAAGTATATGGAGAAATTTCAGACATAGAAAGTTACTGATAGAGGTGAACCTGTCATGACAGAATCTCATAAGAAATAGTAACGTAGCTAGAAATAGTAACCCTCACTATGATATATCATTGCCCTATTTATGTTTATAATTAACATGAAAAATCATATCAAAAAAGCATCATAAATATTTAAAACAAAACAGTTGTTGTTTTATGTTAAATATTTAAAGTTTATCAATTTTTAATAATTGAAAAATAAGAACACATTTTTCCAAACAGTTATTATTTCTTATTATTTTGTTGTAAATACTGTTTTGTCATATTTAAATTTACAGCCACACCCAAAGTAATATTAATTATTTTTGTACCATTTTTAGGTAGGGCAAAGATTTATTATATTATAACAAGCATGGTCAATGAGAACTTAAAATACTAAAAACTTTCATTTAAAAAATAATAAATAAATTATTTATTGTGCATTAAAATATCAATACATATTACTTGAATAATAATATTCTTCATCTGAACATAAATTTAGTATCTCTTATCTAAGTTATGTAAGTTCCAAATCTTTCTAAAATGCTTTTTATGTAGCTTTATTTTGAAGGTATTCTTATAATGAAATGTATCATTCATAGGAGTTTTATATAAATATTAATTAAGCTGAAAAACAACATATTGTTTAACATTTATGCATTAAAATACTCACGCGTTGAAGTTCCAAGGAGTGGTTGTAGAAGGTGAGCAATTTGTTCACCAAAGGTTTTACTGCGCGCCAGGCCCTTTCTAGCGTTATCGTTGACGGATCAGCAATAGCTTCTCGTATTTCCCTCCCCGCACCTTTGTAACACTGAATCTCTTGTAATATCTTTTCAGAATCCAAAAGAACTCGCTGGACTTCTTCATAAACATCGCGTTCTGTATCGGTGGGTGCTGCGTTCTCAAAATCCAAGAATATATCATATCGCGGCGACGAACAGCAATTTGAATCGTCCCGGGCTAAAAGGCTCAACAACTTCCCCATATTTATTAATTCAAATAAGCTAGTAATTTTTTTCAAAAATACCTCCTGGATAGCTGCGACTGCATTTCCCAGAAATATAGATTTGTGAATTATATAAAAAAAGTTTTGTATGTTGCAATTATCTATGGAATAAGTTTTCACGTTCACAGTTTAGTTCATGTCTATATTATTATGCTTTATTTTATTAAATTAATACGCGTACGAGCACTCCTCACCGATAATAGCTCACGAACTGAAATGACAGTGACTGATAGGGTGTCGAATAGAGTCGTAGCGAACACCCGCCCACTTTAGTGATGTTCTGAATAAGGTTTTAATTTCAAAAATACCGTTAAGCATTAGCCTTAAATTGATCCATGCTAATTTTTCTGAAAAAACGGAATACTTTATTTAATGTATAATATGTATATTGAATAAAATATTCCTAGGTTATTGTACTAGTTTTTATAGGTTATATAAAATTAGGTTGCCCAATTATGTCGATAATTAAGAATAAATAAACATTTTAATGACACCGTGATTTTGCTTAATAATTTGCATTGTTCAGATTAGTATTTTGTGGCCAATATTTGAGACAAAACTTGGACACGTATAGACTCTAGTCATCATACTCTATGATATTATCTCACTTCGTCAAACGACGGCGCGAATATTCAAAATGACCAAAATTTTAAATAATCGTTACCGTAATATCGTTTATTTTTTCAATTTTACAATGTTATTTAGTAAATTCTTGTAAAATATTGAAATTCATACTTTCTATTTCATTTTTATTACAGTATATATTTTCTACGACATTATGAATTCATCATAACAAAATATAGGATTTTTACAAAAATGTTCTCCTCTAGAAATTGTTATTACTTTCAATCAGGCGTTAATAAGCGAAAACAAAATATTTTTCTTGTCTTGAACGGAAAATGGATCCGCGCAAATGATTTCAGCAAGAACTTATTTAATATGCTGGGAGTAAAATAGAAACTCATAAGAAAGAAGGAAATAAATACTTCGTGTTTAGGCATTATTCATTTATTTTACCGTAGGTGTATAACATCGACACGTTGCCATTTAACATACGATAGTATTTTACACATAAATTTAGTATTTACAAAATTCCTTCTGATTCTTCTACACATTAGTTTAATTTAAGCCTGCTTATGAGCAATATTGAGGTATTACTCTATAATATATTATTAGGTACATGTTTTGTACAACAACAACGCATTCAACCAGCACCGGATTAAAAATAAATCATTTTATATTTAATAACTAATCAATCAAATCTATTTAATACTAGCTTTGCTTGGGATTTCCGATACCGAATTGCAAATTTGTATGAGGGATATAAAGCCACTTTTCACTTTCATATCTATTCTATTAGTAAGCTTTTAGTTCAAGATCTGTTCAAGGTCTTTCAAAGACAAAAAAAGTCTGGCTTAATTATGATTGAAACAACAGACTACTTATTTTTTAAGACTGTCCTAACTACTCTGACTTGCTGTTGCTAAGTAATGTTCTTTATACAAAGAAATAGAGTTACCCACTAATACTTTACTGAAAATATATATTTTTTATTGTATCATTTATTTTAAGACTAATCATTTGTATTGAAATTCAAATTTAATAAGGTTTATTAAAATAAGTAATCCTTTCGATTTAGTAACACGATGTCAGTGTTGCATTTCGAATTGATTGAACTTATTCATTTTCCTTATGCCAAAATTATAGCAAATTTGTGGTTAATTTTGAACATGTTATATTATAAAGCAACTTAAATAGTATATATAAATAGTTGCCCTCATATAAATAACCCATATGTTAATTTTCCTAAAAAATAATAACGAGGAATAGGAGAGATAGCAATCAATATTGTTACTTAATCCGGCACTGCATTCAACAAATAAAAGTCTTTTTTGTATCCAATAAAAAACAAATAAATTTACAAGTAAAAGTCAGGAAAGTTTACATCGTAAATAATAAGTCTTAGTTTTTGAACATGTTGTTATCGTACCGACTCTACAAGTTTAAAAACCAAGATTAGATTTTCTAAGCCCTGTATAAAACTTTACCTACATATTAATAAATAGAGAAAATGTGGACAGAGCGAGATATACAACAATTATCAAATCATTGTTTCTATGAATAAATAAAGATAAACTATTAAACTTATTAATACCGTATATTTTTAAAGATCAGTCTAACTTTCGTTAATTTATATTTTATAATATTAATAAAGGCGAAGGCCTGTCCTCATAAGGCCTTGTCTGTTTTGAAGACTTAATTAATGTTAGGTTCAAATAGCTTAATAATTAGGAAAACTGATCTATAAAATGTGCATAAAATGTAAAAAAATTATATCACCTTAATCTGTTTAAATTTAATTAATTATTAAGTCCCTTGAGACTTGAGATTTGGTGTTTCACAAAAAGAAATACAAACATTTTTTAAAATATTAAAAAGTATTTCGCTTATTAATTCTGAAAATCGAATGCGTATTTTCTTAGTACCAGAAGATTGTAGGACTGACCGTTGTTCTAGTCAATGTAATTTTTGATGTTTTAATTATTGCAATGTAATTTATAGAATTAGGCGTTACTTTGCGGAGATCCATAATACAAAAGTAATAATAAAATTATTTTGCTATAATTCGCGAAACAGTAAGTAGAAAATATATATAGTGTTTAATGTATAGTGGACTATCAGTATTTTCATACCCGATACGTGCAGGATTCGTAAAAGCACATGCACAAACCTCCACCACTTCCACCACAATACACAAGCACTACACAGTTTCACTATCACAAACTCAACAATCGTTTCGTAAAAGAAAAGAGTAAAAGGAGATAGACTCCACGACAAAATCGCAAAGTGCGAAAGAGAGTCTATCTCCTGATGATGCTTCGGTTGCGGGGCGAAACGATTGTTGAGTTTGTGATAGTGAAACTGTGTAGTGCTTGTGTATTGTGGTGGAAGTGGTGGAGGTTTGTGCATGTGCTTTTACGAATCCTGCACGTATCGGGTATGAAAATACTGATAGTCCGCTATACATTAAACACTATATATATTTTCTATTTACTGTATCGCGAATTATAGCAAAATAATTTTATTATTACTTTTGTATTGCAATGTACTCATTATTATCTTTTATTCATTCAATATGTACTTACTACTTTGTATGCCGAAAGAATCTGATGCTTGCATTAATTGCATATGTAATTAGTAGTTTTTCTCCGAATAGCGCGCAGTGAAATAACCCGGTAAAAATAATTTTGTTTCTGTACAGATGTTAATTATTGTTATAGTACTGATTGTTTCCATAATATAAAATAAATAAATAAAAAAAGTTACGGTAGCCCTTTCTATTACGTCAACATCTATTTATAAAAATATTTTTTTTAATTTAAATGTTGGAAGGCTTCTCACATTTTAGATATCTTGATTAAAATATATTAATTTTTTAATCTATTTTATAATATATTTTATATTATGTGAGTTCTTGATGAAAAATTGGAGCTTTAACTTTTTGTTAAATATTCAATTTGTTCAAATTTGTTTTTTTTTTCAAAGAGTGTTTTTAATTCAAAATTATTATAAATCTTGCGCGACATAATATTAAAGTTATATTAAATAATGATGAATATAAAAATTATGTATAACAAAAACTGAGGTAGCAAACAAACTCAAAATAGTTTCCGGGCTTAGCAATCCAGAACACACATTAAGCACTCTGAATTGGACACAATTCATACACAACAACAAAATACCTAATACAAATAACATCTACATTATCTAAATTTTCTAATTTCGAAAGTCTTAAGTATTTGGTGTAAAGATCCTTCTTAATCTATTTTAATAATTAAATCAGTAGATTTTATCACTAAGTCCTATATCGCTGTATCAGCGCGCAAATTTTATCACACTCTCTTTTCATAAAGTTATTTCAGCATTAAAAAAAGAGATCAATTCATTTTTACTTAATAAACAATGTACCTTAAATTATCACTTATACTATTTATAGTGCATGATAGTAATATTATTGTGACGACCAATTATAAAATTGTTTAAGATCTTCAATTTGAGAGGTTATATTACGTGCATTAAATAAACATGCTATAAGTATAGGCATAGTTAATTTTGTTTAAAAATAAGTTTCCGTGCAATGTGAAAAATTATCAGTTATGTATGGATCGCAATAGTGAGACTATTAGAGCTTAATGACAGAAATATTAGGTTTTATGTCAGTCACTAAGACCGAATGTGACAGTTATAATAAATTAATAATAGAAAGATAGACCTGTTCAAGTCGTAAGCTAAATTTAATAAAAAGTACATAAATGTTTTGCGCATTTTGGAATACGCTATCCATTTAGTGCATTCAATATTTTCATTGATTTTTGTATTAATTTAAGTATTAATCTAATATACTTCATAATAGACAGTATGCTTTAAGGTACTAGGTGTTAGATGGTAATCCAATTCGATTCGATTCGATATCGAAAGAATTACTATTACCTGTTTTTTTAGTGCACTCAATGTTTTTGTGAATACTATTTCTTATATTAGTTAAACAAATTTACCACCTCAAGATGGCATAAACAAAATTAAATTATTCTTTATCGAAAATATTTTAAAGCAGAGACAAGAAGAAATTTTTCTATAAAGAGATCAGAGTCTAAAGCTGCAATGTGTGCTGCTCTTCCAACCAAAGCGCTGGCTGTGTGAGGCAGTGCGTGTTGTACATCATATCGTACAACCGAAACTGAAGAGGCGCGAGCGGCTAACGGCGACACCATGTTATGTACCTGGTATTCATATAAAAAAAATTGTGTACAATTAGGCAAGACTTAATACGGAGTAAATTAATTTAAAGTAAACTATGCACATTATGTGCGAAGCTGTGATAGCCTAGCGGTGAGACCGTGCGACTCTCTAGAGACGACATAGGTTCAAACCCCGGGCAGGCACCAATGGGTTTTTCTATTAAAACTTATGTGTCTAATTGATAATTGCAATTTATCACACGCTTTTCGGTGAAGGAAAACATCGTGAGGAAACCTGCATATCTCTAGAGAATTCTAGGGATATGTGTAACCTACCAATCCGCGTTGGAGCAGCGTGGTAGGTCTTAGCTCCAATCCTTCTCTCCAAAAACGGAGAGAGGAGGCCTTAGCCCAGCAGTGGGCATAGTAACAGGCTGTTACTTTACTTTTTTTTTTATGCACATTATAAAAAAATGTATGCTATTGTTTCGTTTAGAGGGCGCTGGACGCTTGGCGCTTGCGCGAATGTGCAATAATTGTAATAGTTCTGAAGTGATTTTTTAAATTTAAATTGACATGTTTGTATATGCGCAATAAATGAATATTGTATTTTACAACATAAATTATAGTACTTTTATACTGATAAAGCAATTCGTGCAAAATTATTCTCTAACCATTCCAAAATATTTAGAATGCACATCGTTAATATTCAAGTTTTCAGTATCGCCGGCACTCCAGAAGTACAACCCGCTGATTTCTTTTAAATATTTGAATCAGTAAATAATTATATTACAGATGTATTATCCAAACAATAAAAAAGCAAAAAAGATATTTTATAATGCTCGTATAAAGTTACGTATAAAAGGTTGAAATCACTATAAAAACTAAATTATTTTGTATTAATATCTACATCTTACATTAAAGATCTTATTCCAAAAGACATAAATGTAGGACCAAAATATATATATACCATTTCTCGGTAAGCCTGTCCTAATAAAGACGAATCCTTAGCAGCAGCTTTGCAAAGCTCGAGTCTCGCTGAATGTAATGGCACATATCTATCTTGTCCCGAACCGCAAAGTAAGATATGTTTGAATTGATGCAATTGACTGCGTTCACTGAGACTATAGAGGAACGACTGTCTTGGATCAGGTGTATCACGTAGCGAAAGTTGCAGTAGAGATCTAGACTTCTTCCATTTCTGCATAAACCACATCCCTGAAAACATTTAATTTTACAGTTTGAGAATATTACTACAAACTCTAAAACTATTATAACTATTATAATTATTACAACTATTACAAATTATAAGACCAGCAACATAATTAAGCTCTAAGTTAAAATAAAGATTCTTCACTGCAAAATTTGATAGAAATAATAGTAACGATAAAATTGTTGAGTTGAGAGAGGTAATGAAACACCGACATCTCCTACCTCTTATTTATAAGAAACTGAAAACAAAAAGAATTGTCTTTACCTGCATTTACGAGACCACTAGAATTATATAAAGTTCCTAAATGCGGCCCACTCAGAGATAGAAAGGTGTGTAGCTTCCCCAAATAAGGTTTCATTTGTGGTCTTGCCAATGCTGATCTTATAATAATAGTGCCTAAAGAATGACCCACAAAACTTATTCTTGCCGGCTCATTTGAATTTTGTATGTGCGTCACAATTTCTTGAATCAGTCTGTAAAGATTGCGATATCAACATTGTTTTTGTTTTATTTTTATTCAATTTTCTTATAAACTTGTAAATAGCAAAAATATCTAATAATACATAACATATTTATACATAACTAACTTACTACCTTTCAGTCATTATATCAAAATTTGAGAATGTGTCGCCTTGATTCCTCTCAGACATAAGGAAGTCTAATCGAGCTCCAGGCAATCCGAGTTCCAAATAGGTTTTAACTAATCGTAGATCTGCAGCATTTCCGTCTAAGCCATGTACGCATATTATGAGATGAAGTCCTAAAAATATAAACGCTGTTAAAATTGTTGATTTAGTACAACTTATTTGATAATAGAAATAAAATCCAACAATATTTCTTTTTCTTACTCCTAGTCCTTATTCGCTTTCACTTACCTTCTGGATTAAACATTCTGTATTCATCACTGATATGGAAATAAGGTAAAGAACTTTCAACAGGGGGAAAATCAGAATATATTGCTCCTGGATATTTAACGCTTTGTCTAAACTCTTCTCTACATTTGACGAACAGTCTCTCCGATTCAGCGAGTCCGAATATGCTGATGAGATTACTCTGTCGTTGTTCTGAAAATTAAAAATTTGTGTTGTTTGAAAGCCAAATCGGGTAATTATTTATTTTATTATTATAAAGAAAGTAAATGTAATGAAAAACTAGGTTGACCTATGTCTATTATTACCATTTTCGTTTCTGCTTGCCAATTCTCCTGTACTCTGGCTTTTATTAAGCGTGCTAGCTGAAGTTGTAGAAGCAGTATTCATGGATTGATGAGGCCTTAATTTCCGTCTTTCTAATATCCCTGATTGAAGACCAATAGCCGAGTGTTAGTTTCAAAGCATGAATTTGTAAGCTCGTGTTAGAAAAACTTACGAGTATAATCAAGAAATCTAAAATTACCTTCGCAAACATGGTAAAGTGGGTTATCCAATTGTAATGTTGCCGGTTGCGCTACCTTACGCGGAGTTTTCGATGGCGTCGATGATTTACTATTGCTTCGACTTACCATTGGCGATTTAGACGGCGGATCCTAAAGATGTTTAAAAGTTAGATATTAGGATTAACAATATACAATTTTGCGAGTAAATCTACAAGTTTAGTACCTTAAATTCATCAGGTGGTGGCGGTGCATCTCTAAATTGTTGAGGTGGTGGCAGGTGTTCGTATTCATTTTCACCACTAAATTGACTTAAGTCTACCTCAGACTTGGCTTTACCCTGGTATTTTTGAATAGCTGCGACTGGGCCAGGTGGAGTTTTATGACTTTTACACGATCGATCTACAGCAAGACTCCTTATTTCTGCAGCGATTAATTTTTCTGTATATTCTATTCGGTCTTTCAATTTTGTTTTATGAAAAGTGTTCGTTTTAGTAGCAACGGACTGCACTTTTGGTGCAACTTCTTTTCTTATATACGGATGCATGTTATCACTGACGGTTTGTGATTTTTTCACTGTTGCTTCGTTATTAGTTTTGTTAATGGTACTATAAGTTTTATCTTGTATGGCACTAAACGAGTTGTGTCTTTGATTTACTTTAGAAATATTTGATTCGGAATATGGTTGGAAACAACTACCCGCACAAGTATCTGAATTACAACCTGTATCAATTCCGTTACTGTGCAACATTTTATTATACTCACATTGACTGTCTGTGCAAATAGAGTCGCTACATATCGTACATTCTTCGCAAATTTCTTTATCACAGCATTCAATTTTTTCAGTAGGACTTCCTTGAGTGACTTTTACTGCTAGTTTAAGAAGACGTTCCCGCAGCTGTTCACCATTAAGAACAGTTCGTCTGAATTCGCTTATTTTTTCTCCATCTTTTCGTCGCTTCTCAAAATTTTCTTCAATTTTTTTATTTGTAATTTTTGAAGTAGCGTTGCTACTAGCAGGGGGAAAATTTTGACAACTACCATTATCTGGGGATGATGGTCCTGAGCTACGTCCACTCGAAACCCATCCACTTTGTTCACTTAAACTAGAAGTTGAGCTTCTGCTGCGTTTATCATCTTTACACAGAAAATTTTCAGGTGGCAAAATTTTAAAATCCTTGTCGTCTATATCCAATGGTGGAGATTCGAAAGCAGGTGGTGGGGCCAAGTTTGGCAGCGATTCCGAGACGAAAGTGTTATTTAAATTAGGTTCTTCAATTATTGAAGCAGCACTTCTACAATGTCTTAATTCTGAACTATGGTCAAGGCTGTACGGTACACTCGTTGATGACTCTAATCTTCTCAGTTCAAAAGGTATACTTTCATCGCTAGATGATGATGCTGCTTCTGACATAAGTTGCGTCATTTTTTCAGATGGTTTATGCTTTGATCGTCGTTCTGGCTTTCCACTTGATCTTCCGCTTTTAGGTGTAGTTCCACCCGATTTCGGCGTTGCTCTACCCGATTTTGGAGTTGCTACACCAGATCGTGGAGTGATTTTACCCGATTTTGGTGTAGCTTTACCTGATTTTGGAGTACCCCTTTCAGATTTAGTTGTACTTCGATCTGATTTGGGTGTTTGACGATCAGATTTACTGTCTCTAGATTTTATAGAATGATGACTACTTAGTGAATCACGGCTGGAATTAATTTTTGTATTGTCTTTGCTACTAGTATTCAATTTAGATTCTTTAGAACGGCTTTTCTTATGCCTTACTGATGGTATTGTAGAATGGGGCGTCGAAGGTGGTGTTTTTGAATAAGTCGATTTTGATGTACCATCGCTACTTCTGTCTAATGTCATTACAAAACCACTATCATCACTGCTTTTACTGGATTTCTTTTGATAGTTTTGTATGAGACTACCAGTGTTAAAATCATAACTCCAATCTCCCTTTTGCAGGTAGTAATTTAATTCATGCCTCAATTGATTGCGGGCAGCTTCAATGTCAATTGCTTGATTTTCAATATTTTGATGAAACATATGAGTAGAGTTAGATCTATGAACATGTTTATTAGAAACTAAATTACTCTGATCAGTCGATTGGGACTTTCCACTAACTGGTGGATAAGAATTACGCGGAGGCAACATAGGACGGGGTAAATTTACACTATAGCCTCTTTGAAATTCTAATGGATTACGAACAACATTATTCACTGCAATATTACCCTGATTACCGAAAGTATAGCCATAAATTTGGTTAGCGTTACCTTTGTTGTTACCATCATACTTATATCCTACATTATGAAATACTTCATTGTTCATGCCATGAATATTCTGAATATTAGAGTTACAGGGATTTTTATATTTTTCTCTGAACTCGTTGATGTTTCTCCTGTAATCATCACCTTTAGATCCACAACGTGTCGTCGTACTTGTAGGATACGCCGCTGTAGTTACGCTTCGCGGTAGAGTCGTTGGCTTAATCTGTTGTGGTGGAGCATGCGATTTTTGATAATTAACAGAAGTATTAGAACTATTTTTTATATTAGTTGATAACGATTGTACATTAAGTGGTATTATTTGTGAAACTCTTAACTGATCTAGAGACTTGCTGTGTCTAGCAGGTAGTGTACTAACTCCACTAGAGATTTCATGTTTTTGATTAATAACTTCATTGTCAGTATTATCCTTTCCTAAACGAGAAACTTTTGCAGAACTTTTTGTAGCGTTAATATCTAATAGGGTGGAAGCAGAATATCTGGACATTTGTTGTCCTTGTTGTATTGAACACGATGAAAAAATGTTGTTAGGCGGTAACTGAATTTCACTAATTTGATTGTTTTGTACAATATATCTGTTTCTGCCTGTTATTTCTAACTGCTTGTTATGGGGTTTGTTCATTTCAACAACATTTTGTTTTACTAATGTATGTTTTGGTGATCCTCTAGAAGTTTTTTGTGGTGCCAATGTCAACGTTGCTTGTACTACGCTTGTGCTAGGTTTAAAGGTATCAAATCCTGTTTCAAGATCGCTTATAATTGTTTTTGGCAACGATAGAGTCACTCTTGACGCTTCTGAAGATGGTCTTCTGGAATCCATAATTGAACTAGCGCTACACGCACAATCTTCTCGCACAGGGTCTGAACAAAGGAATGGATCTGGAACATACATTTGCTGTGTGATTCTATACAATGCCATAAAATTGTTGATATGATTGAAATACTCACCACTACCAGATTTATTTGCGTTAGAATTTAAAAACGATCTCCTCCTTGCGAATTCCGCCGTGTCTTGATATCTAGACAAATTTGAAAACAAAAATATGTTTAGATTTGTATATATACTTTTTTAAATGACAAGAGCTTTTATTTTAAAAGTTATATATTTATAAAAAATATGCAGTTTTAATTTTGATTCTGAGATTATCAAAGATATAACTCGATTCGTAGCAGAGAGCTAGAAACAGCAAAAAAACGATCTTAGAAACTTAAGACTTCATTTCGTAATGATCCAAGTAATCGTAAATTAATGTTGTATTATTGCGACTATTTAAATATTTACATCAAGAATGTAGCAAATTATAAATTCATGATGGCAATATATTTTTTTTTTACATTTACATCGATTTCAATGCGTAAGTTGAACTTTTGAAAGTAAAAGTAACGGCCTGTTACTATGCCCACAGCTGGGCTAAGGCTCTCTCCGTTTCTGCAGAGAAGGATTGGAGCTAAGACCTACCACTCTGCTCCAATGCGGATTGGTAGATTACAAATATCCCTAGAATTTAGAGAATTCTATAGATATGCAGGTTTCCTCACGATGTTTTCCTCTACCGAAAAGCGTATGATAAATTGCAATTATCAATTAGACACATAAGTTTTAATTGAAAAACTCATTGGTGCCTGCCCGGGGTTTGAACCCATGATCGTCTCTAGAGAGTCGCACGGTGTTAGCGCTAGGCTATCACAGCTTATTCTTATGCCAGCTTAGTTTAACTTTAATTAACTTTAATTACTTATAATAAAACTGGTAATGTATTTGTGTGAAAAAGTATACGTACCTATCTTCAAATATGATAGGCATTATATGGGGATCACCATCAAGAGCGATGCAATGAACAGGAAGCGGCGGTAAGAGCGCGAGGTAGCGAGAACGTCGTGCTACTTCACCTACACTTTGATATGATTGGTAATTGCTATCGTAACAGCCGGCGAGGGAGTGTCGAGGGTTGTCCAACACGAAGAAGCACTCCGAGAAACGTTTAATTCTGGAACCAATAAGTTATGGTGAAAACTATATACCTACTCAATTCATTCATTCCTTAAGAGCTTTTATCAGGATTTGTATTTTTTTGTAATTGTCACCTTTGAGCAAATGGTATAAGGCAGGGCTACTGAAACTATAGGTCGCGACCCCATTCGGAGTCGCGTAGCAAAGTTCTGGGGTCGAGAGATTTTAATGTCAAATATTTATATATACCATTTTATAAAATCACTATAGTTGGCGGAATACAGTGGACTTGCATCGTCTAGACACGCGCATATGTTGAAGGTTTTTTGCTATCTCCACCGACAGATAGATTGTTATGTGTTTCAAAACGAATTCTTTAACTAAAATATTTTCATATGTATATGTAAATGTTAATTGTTTCCTAATAAATAAATCATCAAAAAATATTGATTTATTTTCTTTTATATTTGTATGGGGTCGTCAAGAAACTCTTGTGAAAAAGAGTCGTAAATGACAAAAGTTTAAGAAGCCCTGGTATAAGGCATACAGCCACCAGGCTACTCTAATGCTGACTGGCCAGTCACATATATTCCAGAAATTCAGATCGTAATTCATTCCCCGCCCTTATCCCCAGCGGAGTCTGATTGGCACAACATTTTTTTACCTCCATTCTCTCCTATCATTCTTCAACTCTATCGGTACACTTTTTATATGCATATCATTCTTAACACAATCCAATTATCTATTTTTGATCTCCCTTTAGACACTTAATCATCCACATTCATATTTAACACTCTTTAGGTCATATGATTTTCAGTCCTCTTCCTTATACCATACTATGTTATCCATAAGTCATCATCATTTTTCCTGCCCTTATTTAACTCTAAGTGACGTCGGCACAATATTTTAAACATGTGACAAAATGTTTTGGCTAGTTATTTTACGACCGGCGGCCTGGCGTTAACTACCTTAGCCGGCTTTTATAAAACTCGGTAAAAAATGAGGGTGGTCTATTCTACTCAGCCGGATACCACACGGCGGGTCAACTTACCTTAGTCGCTTTTAAAGACGCATTGGTCAGAAATGGGGGTGGTTGTACTTTAAAAATTTATAACACAATATATATAATTTCAAAAGGTTGTCTATACGGAGCGAGTTATACTTAATGTTTTTTTATTGACTTACATTAGTAATATTAGAAGAGTTATTATAAATAGAGTACGGGAGTCTAAGACAGAATCAGTTCTGTCTTAGACTTCGTGAGACTGCAAGTGTCCAAAAATGAGAAATGAAAGTCACATACCTATCCTTGTATATCGCCCCATCCGAAGAATAAAGTTGTTCAAACATGTTCTATGTATCACCGTAGAACACGTAACTTTATTATTCAGACGTGCCGATATAATCATATATGATTCATAGTACCTTTTTAAATTTAAATAGTTTGTTTATTCTTTAGCACATTTAAAAATATTTATGCGTTGTTTTTTATGTAAAAGAAAAATTCGTTTGAAATTTGCAATATCCAATTCGTTGTAACTGAATTCAATCTTCAGATAATGCGCAAAAATAGAAAGTGAGATAGGTAGCCTTATTTACTTTGTCTTTCTTTTCGATGGATACATCTTAGGCGTAGATGTATACATCATAGATAAATGGATAAGCATTAAAACAGTTATTATTAACTCTATGGATCTTAAAAGTGATGGGAGGAGCACAAGCTGCATAATAATTATCAGTGGATGTCCATCAGTTAAAATAGAAGAAAATATCTTATTACCGTAGCGCATGATGTCGTGCCGCTAGTGCGTGATGTACATGCGGGCGGTCTGAAGTGTGATGCAGGAAGGCCCTCCATCTTAGCGTCACCTCCGCACACAATCTCGCAATATCGTGCGCTGCTCCCATTGCCCATTCTTCTTCCTCACCTGCTTCTGATTTCTATGATACATCGAAAAGATACATAAAGTAACGGCCTGATACTGTCCCACCGCTGGGCATCGGCGTCCTTTTTTCCGTTTTTGGATAGAAAAATTGAAGCTAAAAACGCTGTTAGATTACCATCATTCCCAGAACTCCCTAGAGATATGCGGATTTAGTCAAGATGTTTCCTTCACCGAAAAGCGTGTGATAAAATGCAATTATCTGTTAGACACGTTTTTCACTCTACATTTAGCATTAGATATATTTTCTATTTACTTATTCCCAGAGTGTAGCAAAATAATTCCATTATTACTTTTGTATTATGCATTTCCGTAAAGTAGCGTCTAGTTTTATAAATTATTTTAGTAAAGGATTAAGAATAAGGTAAATTTTATTATCATCATCATCATCCTCCTGTCCTTATCCCACTCTAAGTGGGGTCGGCACAACATGTTAGAAACATGTTGTCACATGATTTGGCTACGTATTTTACGGCCGCCTGATTCTGACGTCTACTTACCTTAGTCGCCTTTTACGTCAGTTCAGTAAGAACTGAGGGTGGTCTATTCTGTGCAGCCGGATACCACAGGGCAGATACCTTAGTCGCCTCTTACGACAACTCCGTGAGAAAGGAGGGTTGTCTATTCTATTCTGTCGGATACCACACGGCGGAAGGTAAATTCTATTATGTATTAATATATATTATTTGTATGGATAAACTTTTAGTAAATATCGTAAATTTTTGCTAGTTAGCTATACAATGTAATAAAAAAATACAGATCAGACTAATTTAATTTTAAATTGTTTTACTAGTTTAAGTAAGTAATTTAGATACATACGTTACTCGGTTAGGTTTCTGATTACGATCACATGATATCGTAGAATAGTCGTAAATCTCTGTAATATTGATGCATAGCACGATAGCCTTATGCTGGACTAATATGTCTGTATTATCTCTGTAAACTTTAACTTGTAAGAGATTCGCCAATTGACAATACTTTTGAATTTATTAAACATGGCAATATACAGCTGCTTCAATAAAACCAACGTTTTATATGACCTAACAGAAGTTTTTTTATTTGGATACAAGCAATATTAATATTTAAAAAATTCGCAGTTCAAATTCTAAAATAATTCCGTGTTCTCACCTTTCCTATATCACTTAAGTCCTTGATTCTCTGTGCAACCTCACCGACGATGGAATTAGAGGTGGACTCCTCAGGTGTTAACAGGACTCCCGTGGAACCGCAAACAGTTAGTGCACTTTGCAAACCCTCTAGCGAACCGAGGAGAATACCGCAAACTTCAGCATGCACTTGTCTGTAACATGATCATTTAATATCTTGTTTCAGGACAGTTCTGTATCTTTGACAATCATTTTAAATTCATCGTATTTAAGAAGTCATCTATGATTCTTGTTGAATTAAGTAAATCTATCAGAAAAATGGGTAAAGAACGAGACAGGATGTCGAAATAATGGAATTTAGAATGCGCTATGAATTTGTAACGTAAAAGGATGAAACCTAAAGGTTAAAAATCATATAACCAGACGTTGGAATTAGTAAATCTATCATAGACCAGTGTCTAAGTCAGTCATAAAACAAACCTAAATACTAAAATACAAACCTTCGGAATTAAAACCGGACCACTTACGCTAAGGTTATTCTTTTTATCAGCTGTATAACGTCCAACGCTTGTGGATTTCCAAGCTACAAGATCTTGTGGCAATTGAACCTGACACAACGGTTGTGTGCAGGATTTTGAATTTATCTGATCACATATTGGGTTGCTTAACAACACTGCAAGATCGTCGAGATTGACGCCTCATTATAACGTTGGGATAGGATGACCTATCTAGCTCACCTTGGCTCAGCTAAAAATAGCTTCATTTCGTCAAGACCTGGAGCTGCGGCGGAAATATCTGAATCCGGCAAGCGGCGAATGCATCTCTCATCGAGAATAATATATTTGTGCCGTTTTCAGTTGAGACCATGGAGTCAAAGTGTAAATTTTTTTATCATTTTAACACCTCGGTTGATTACCTCTTCAGGTGACGAGAGGGCTGGCTCATTTTTCGCACAAAGAATGAGCTAAGCGATTCAACATGGAAACGCTGCCAGCATTTTTGGGACCATTCCATGTGGGCATGATTTGTGTAGTACTAGCGTGTAAGTAATTTAAGATAGACATAACTTGTACATTTTTGTTGTAAATAAAAGTTTGTCTCATAAAAAACAACTACATTTCTATTTAATATTGATTTAATTATAACTAAGTAATACCTGGCATGCGCAATTTTGCTCGAATTCCCGCCAGCACACTTCCCAGTCGATCCGAAAAGAATGTTCTCTAAGCTGCCTGAAGCGTTAAAGTTTGACCCCGCACTTTTCATTAATTTGCCCCACTGTTTACTAGAGCGAGGCGTGCTGCAAGTGAAATGACATTTTGTTCTCATATTAAAACAGTGTGTTTCAAACCTGGATTTTCCCTGAAATACTTTTCTTGACTCTCATTAATTTTACTAATATAAATTTCTAACAAGTAGCATACATTTAGTACGTATTTACTAAAAAATAATAATCATTCCACATCGCCGCGCAAAGGAGCTTTGATGTCATTAAATTTAAAATAAACAAAAATGATTTTTTAAATTTCTACAACAACAATCAACTAATGACTTAGTAAACAAGACCAGTAATTTTAATAATAATTAAGAAATTTTAAATATTAAAGAATAATTATTTGAAGAAATTCTACAAATTATCGAATGGTAACCTTGATTGTAAAATTAAAATGCATGTATGATTCACATAACATTCCAATCTATTAATGACATTTACAACCTATTTATATAATAAATGAAAGAATATTTACTATAGGAATTGACTTAGTAAAAGATAACTTAAAGATACAATATCAACGTCTATTCTAAATTCAGGATGCCTACTACTTACCAGCTCTGTACGTAATGCATAATGCTCTTCCTGAATAAAGACATGTAATTAAATAATTTTGTTTTACTTAGAAGAGTGCACGCCAAACCTTAAAAAAATATGTGTGAAAAGAATACTTCAAGGCTGGAAGTTATTGTAGTAGATTTCACTTTGCATTGTTGCAATGTGAAACTCGTCTACAATGAATGAGAAGATATCATATTATATTTCAATCTAAACGCTTTGTAATCTCGATATTATTATATTAGCCTTTATTATATTTAGATGGGAGGATGATCTAAGAGTGATCGCAGGTCATATGTGGAAACAGAAGGCTTGTGACAGAAGAATTTGAGAGTTTTTGGAGGAGGCCTATGTCAAAGGGCAAACTGAAGATAAAATGTTAAAAAAGTAAAAAAATAAAAATATTGTAAATAAAACCAAAAAACACTTCAGATAATAAAGGCTAATCTCGATATAGTTTATATGAAATATGTATTATTCTGTATACATTTTTTCTCTAAGTAACGGTTACTATCCCACGGTTACTATCCTAGGCATAGGCCTCCTCTCTCCGTTTTTTGGGTAGAAGGGTAGGGGCTAAGACCTACCACGTTGCTCCATTGCGGATTGGTTACACATATCCCTAGAATTCTCTAGCAATATGCAGGTTTCCTCGCGATGTTTTCCTTCACCAAAAAGCGTGTGATAAATTGATCAGAATAAAAAAAACTCATTGGTGCCTGCCCGGGGTTTTAGCCCATGATCGTCTCTAGAGAGTCACACGGTCTCACCGCTGGGCTATCACAGCTTCATTGTTTCTCTAAATGTCATTTATGAAAAGATTCGCACGTTAATATAATAACAAAAATTATGTATATTTCAAATTATGTATGCAATTACATAAACTTCTTTATTCAATTTTAAAGTATACGTAGGGTCTGCGGGAAACAAATTACGTATTAACTATGTGTATAATAAGAGAGTTTTATACTCATAAATATTGGGATATTATTTTTTTGTTATCTAGTGAATAAAGGAATATTGTCGCATATGGTAGAAAGATTATATCAAAGTATATGTTGATATATAATATATATTGCAATTACGTTGTAAAATAAAGAAAAATGAAATAATAATTAATATATTCTTAGTATTTAAGAACCTATTTTAAAATTAGGCTTAATTGAGTTAAATACAGTGTCCTTATTTTTGTGTTTTCTTGCTCTTCCACGTCATGGGTGTCTTTAACAGTCACGAGTTTTGAAGGTGGTACGCTATTTATTACAATTTGCTATAATAGTACTTTATGATACTGTTGCATTATAAGGGTTCTTATAACACGAGTGTGGTTTAAAAAAACGAGCCGCAGGCGAGTTTTATTATTGTGTCACACGAGTGTTATAAGACCCAGTTATGTACAGTATCATACACTACTTTATCTACTCTCATACTATAATACGTAAAACGTACGTTTCCATTCCATGAACTCTAATACAAAGATTATAAAACTGAAAACAAAATTCTTATGACAAACAGTACGTACAGAACAAAAATAAAAAATTAAAAAGTTTCATTACGATACAGGTCTTGTATGGACACCTGTATCATAATGTAACTTTTTAATCATAACGATACACCTATACAACTTCCAGCTGGACCAAGGAGGTCGAACGTCTACCTTAAAAAAAAGGTTTCAATGAATAGGTCCGCGGCGACGCACCACGCATGCGCAATCGTTGTTTGCGCCTTGGCGCCAATATATGACATTTCAAAAATCTTTTCAATATTTAAACGAAGCTTAGTTTTGTTTGTAAAAAAAATAAGTTTTTGTGTAAAAACATGTCTGAGAGCGGGGATAGTGGTAATTGTAGACCACCAGATATTCTGAAAGCTGCGTCAAACATGACCGTGAACCTGTTGCCGACGAAATCTAGGAGCAACTATATTAAATGTTACCACGAGTTCATGGAATGGAAAATGAATATTCAGAACATCAATAATTATTACAAGTAACAATAAATTTGTTGTTATATTCAGCGTTTTATTTGCAATATTGTTTTACGTATTATAGTATGAGAGTAGATAAAGTAGTGTATGATACTGTACATAACTTGGTCTTATAACACGAGTGTGGTTTAAAAAAACTAGCCGCAGGTGAGTTTTTTTATAGTATCACACGAGTGTGTAACCCTTATTATGCAACAGTATCATAAACTACTATTATTCATTTATAAAAGGCATCACTCTTTACTATATAGTAAACATCAAGGTCTTTCTGTCTGTTTGCCACAATATTATTGAAATGTTGCACAATTAAGCTTATATACTGGAGTTGCATATACATTAAAAAAAACCCGTTTTTCTTTTGGAAACGGTATAAACATATTACTATTGAGGGTACTTAAACGAGAACGTACTGGCGACTAAAATTTTATATAGTTCAATATATATATTACTGAACAACAACAACAACAACATACTTTAATAACTTACTTTTTTTTTTACTTTCAACATACTTTATTTAACTTTACTTTATTTAACTTTTTTGACAGGACCGTTGGCGCAGTGGGTGGTGACCCAGCCTTCAGCTCCGCGGGTCGCGGGTTCGATTCCCGCCGAGGGCCAACATTTTCTATAAACGATTTGTTGGTTCTTCGAGCCTGGTTGTATATTTGTATTTAAGTATGTATTAAAAATTATATATCTAGTAAATCTACCTGTTGTCCGACACCCATAACACAAGTATTAAGTTACTTACTTTGGGGACGGACGACTGTGTGTGCAAGTGTACCATATATTTATTTATTTATACTTTATCTTACTTTATTTATCTACATGTCTAGAAAGTCGAACAAATAGTGTCTTCCTTATACTATGTCTGCCGCACTGTATAAGGAAAATACTGCCCTGTCCGCACTGTTCCCAAATCCTCGCACTGCACTCTATTTGCTCAAATAGAACTATACACGCGTGTACCGCTAATATTAGAAGAAATCTTATGTAACTTACTTGATATAGGGTTGATGCAAAGCGACTAAGACGGCGTGAATGGTGACGGAGACAGCAGACAGGTGGAAGTAGTCGAACAAGACCGGAAGGTGGTAGTGGAGTCCTTGTGCAGGCTGGAAGTGCAGCTTTAGCACCCGGCAGGAGACGGGCGTGAGGGTGCTGGACTGAGCGCCCTCGCTGCACCATAACTCAATGGCGAGACTCCATTCCGCTCTCTCTAAGGATTCCTTAAGGTTGCGGCTGTCAACTGTAACAAGTTAAAGTGGATCATAATAAAAAGGAGTCGAATAGAGATTTGATATCATTTGAATGCCGATGGCTTCAGTCATTGTTTTCTAAGAATTCCGTGACGTTGAAACTATCAACTGCAACAGAGTTGTTGATGATATTAAAAAAAAGTTGAGTAGCATTAACTTTATCTAACTCCTGGACAAAAGCAATGTCAATCAATGGCTTAGCCAAAATTCTATACAAGGGGGGACAGAAAATCCTAGACTAAATTTTTTTAATCATTTAAGATAGAAGTAGCTCACATTAGTAATGTAGGTGAGGAACATTAGGCCTTATAATATTCCCAATGTTACAGTTTACGGTGTATGGGGGCCAGATGCCCCCCTTGCCCGTACCTCGCTACGCCCATGATGAAAATACTTTTATATAATGAGATAATGTATATCACAGAAATACACCAAAAGTAATAAAATAAATAATAATAAATATCTGCCTAGTCCTGTAACCGAAGCATTATCAGAAAGTGAATTACGAAATGTGTTGCTAAGTGCAAAATGTCTGCACTAATTGACCTAATTTTATATGATGAATGTATAGAAACCTATACTCACGTCTTATTTCATTGGGTGAGCAGGATTAGTTTCAAGACCACACGGGGCTTGTCTCTATACATGGCTATATTCATGAGCTCTTTATGCGGCGTTATCGCGGCGAGAATAATTTTATTTATTTAATATTAACGAAGGTTCTTATGAAAAAACTGAATGTTACTAAAATATTAAGATGTATTTAGGCGGTACGAAGGTTGTCAGCACTAGTTTTGAATAACAACTCAACTTAAAAAAGCTTTTAACTAAACTTCCCTCGTCTGGAGCCGATCCTGGCAGGAGCATCAGGTAATGTTTATCGTAAAAATGCATTGTCTTAAAAAATTCAAATTCAAAATATTCTTTATTCAAGTAAACTTGTAAACAAGTGCTTTTGAATCGACAACATCTACTTCTGGTTCGAAAAGCTGTTCCTACCGAGAAGAACTAGCAAGAAACTCGGTGGTTGCTATTTTCAAAAAATTATTCTTATTACTAATGTCTTGTACAGGGTCGAATAGTAGCTATATCCACGCATTCTTATCGTCTAAGTAATCCTCAATAGTAAAGTAGGCTTTCTGTATTAGCCTTTGTTTAACAGTGTTTTTAAACTGCTGTAATGGTAAAGTTAAATTAGATGGCAGAATTTTCATTATAGAATCTTATACCCAAACCCACAAACGACTTTTGTACTTTTGCAAGGCGCAAAGCAGGAACCGCAAGCTTATGTTGGTTCCTACTTTGTCTATTATATACATTGCCAATCGTTTTATAATTATGTATATTCTTATTTACAAAAATTGACAAACATTGACACTGGACCTGTATGTAAAATTTCCGCTCAATCGGACACCTTGAAGTAAGTTAAATTTAACTTGCAAGATTTCACCTTTACATCCATACACGGTAAGTTAAATAAAAGTTTTTAATACTAGGTAAACGTACGACCTAATTTATAAAGTACGTTTTGTAAGTAGTTAATAATATACATATATGTATATTGAAACTTGGAAGTGATAAATAATGAGCGTTAACAATTTTCGATATGCCACGAGAATACTTGAGTAGAGTGAATCACGGTCGCTCGCAATAATTATTGCAGTGCAGTCAAGTAGGCAATTATCGTAAGCGTACTTGTCTGTTAATTAATATTTAAATTAATCCTATATTTATTATGCATGTAACGCCGTGTGGTATCCGGCAGAATAGAATAGACCGCCCTCATTTCTTACCGAGGTGTAGTAAAAGGCGACTAAGGTAAGTTAACGTCAGGCAGGCGGCCGGTCATAAAATACGTAGCCAAATCATATGACAGCATGTTTGCAACATGTTGTGCCGACCCCACTTATAGTGGGATAAGGGCAGGGGAATGATGATGATGATTTATAATGCATGACAAAAATTTGTTTTAATTTATCTACAGTTTATGCAGTTATTCTTCGAAGACGTTTTCCTAATGTAAGATCAATTAAAAAATAAATTGAGATGTGAATTCATTAAATAAGGGCTGTTTTATTCCTTTCTTGACTATAACATAATAGAAACATTATGAATGTAGTTTTTAATGAAAATACGAGGATATATCTATATTATATAACTGATAAATTGTATTAGAGAAGCGCAGTGGGTCAAAGGTCTGCATCTTTCTTGAAACGACAAAAGACGCGTCTACGTAAGTTGTGATATTACCAGGCTATTATATAACTTTACTAGCTGTGCCTGCGGCTTCGCCTGCACGAAAATCAGTGTGTCACAAAATTTTTCCCGCATAAAACCCTATATTTCATTCGAACAATCTTAAAAATTTTAACTTTTTTATTAATTTTAAACATAAAAGTATTTATTGTGGTTTAACCATAAGAGATAGAGATATGCTGTCGCGGACTTTTTGGTAGTACTTTTGTAGATCTACAACTGTCTGGTACATTATTTTAGTGTATATTTGATGGATTACGCGGCGCACGCGAGTTAATCTCCTAGCAGGCGAATTTTATACAATCGCGTGACCTCTTCAGCATAATTTACATAAAACGCCCCGGGGCGTACAGATCCAGAAATTCCGAAATTCCTAAAACCTAACAGTTTTTTGTTACGGAATTTCTGGATTCGGTCTCCACGCTCAATGCTCGCGATAGAAGCTATGCAATAGCTTAAAAACCTTCCGAAGGATTGCACTACCTTAAAAATCGTACAAAAATCCGTACAGTAGATTTTGAGAAAATCGACCACTTACAGACAGACATCATTTGGGGACTTTGTTTTATATATAGCTTTATTATGCAAAATGTTTATATATGTTATGTTAATGAGCGAATATTCCAATCCATCGATCGATGCTTAGGGAAAGGGAAAGTATAATAGATAAAGTAGACGAACGAGCTGTCCCATATGACAAGGATTTCTTTGTGTTTAGAAATTAGGACGTTTTCTGCTATTAGGTCAGTTGCTTGGCGAACATCCAACAGCGCTATAAGTCGACGGTTTATCTTTTATTTTGGAAAACTCTTACGAGCCACTCACTTGTTTTGTTGTTTTTGAGCTTCAGACAGGGAAAGAGAGAAAAAGTTCTTAATTGCGCGGCGTCCAGAGGTCCAAAGTAATGGATATTGTGAGACCGATAATATTAACAGTCTTCTTTTAAAGTTCTCATCATCATCATTCTCCTGCCCTTATCCCACTCTAAGTGGGGTCGGCACAACATGTTACAAACATGTTGTCACATGATTTGGCGACGTATTTTACGACCGGCCGCCTGCCTGACGTCAACTTACCTTAGTCGCCTTTTACGTCAACTCGGTAAGAAATGAGGGTGGTCTATTCTATGCAGCCGGATACAACACGGCACATACCTTAGTTGCCTCTTACGACACCTCGGTAAGAACGGAGGGTGGTCTATTCTATTCTGCCGGGTACCACACGACGTTTCTTTTAAAGTTCTCATGTGTTGCATGGACCACTTAGAGTGGGATAAGGGCAGGAGATTGATGATTGATGCTCATCGTAATAAGGTATTTGCCTCCGGAACCGGAAAAAATACGTTATAATAAAGCATCATCTTACCTAACAAATGGGCTCGAAAATGCACGATATCACGCAGTGTGACCTCCTCGTTCCTGTACATGATTTGGAAGGCTCTAGAAGCAGCGATGCCTCCCATAAGAGAAGCGTTAGCAGCAGGTCTGCCGGTCCGCGCGGCACCATTGCCGCTCGATACCGTCGCCTCGATGTGAACCGGCACCTTGGGGGACACGCGCAACCCCACGCGTACTTGGTAAAGTCTGTAAAAATAATACTTAATTAATATTTATTTATTTATTTATGTACCATTAAAAACGAAAAGAAAAACATTATTAATAAAAAAAAGTGTACAACTTATCCATTTGTCAATTATTAGTAAAGCAATTTTGGTACGCAAATATAAAAATTTAGAAATTAAAATTATATTTACTAATAATATACTAATAAATTTATATAAATTAATACACATATACACATATTGTAACCCCCACGATGCTTCTGCGCTCGCCCGTCCTCCCGGTGACGCTGTCAAGGCCTAACAGCATTATTTAGTGTTCGGAAAAAAACATATTGTATTGTAGTTATATGTACGATATATGTATATAATAACATAATATTTACATAAATGAGTAAAGAAATATAATGTTTCTTTAATCTAAGTTTAAAAGCGCTGGTGGAAAGGTTAAGGCTATCATAGACAATGGCAACGAGTTCCATAGACATGCAGCACGAACATGAACACGAGTTCAAACCCGGGGCAGGCACCAGTGAGTATTTCTATTTAAAATTATGTGTCTAATTGATATTAGTAATTTATCACACGTTTTTCGGTGATGGAAAACATCGTGACGAAACCAGCGTATTAATAGAGAATCCTGGTGTTATGTAACCTACCAATCCGCATTGGAGCAGCGTGGTAGTTCTTAGCTCCAACCCTTCTTTCCAAAAAACAGAGAGAGGAGGCCTATGCCCAACATGTGGGATACTAAGAGGCCGTTACTTTACTTTTAAAGATAAATGAAACGGAAATTTTAACAACAAGAAGTTGTTCCAGATTGAAAGTGATTTAACTAAAATATTCGTCGAGTTTTTTGCTGTTTCTTCTCGGTAGAAGCAATTTTCCAAACCAACGGTAGAGTTTACGATTGAAAAGCACAATTTAAGTAAACTTAACCATACTTGAAGAATTTGAATATTAGATTGTCTTTATAGCAACTTTTTAGTTGGAGCTAGTTGCAAAATGGGTTATGCAAGAAATCTTAGAGCGACTATTTTTGTACAAACTCTACTCTTGCCTACAGTTGATTATGTAAGTGTAAGTTTTTTGATAATTACTACAAGTCAAGTTAAAAAAGCTGTTAACAAAAACTCTTGTCTCTACTGTTTACCGTTGAGGAGTTTCCTCGGCTGGAGCCAATCCTGGCAACAGTATCAGTTTATACTTATCATAAACATAAATTGTCATTTGGACTGGACCACTGCATAAAATTTCAGCTAATTGGACACCGGAAAGTGGGATAAATTTAATTTGCAACGGAACGTTGCAAATTAAATGTATGTATGTGCAGGTGGAAACCTGCACATACATACATTGCAAGTTGAATTAAAGCTATCGTGAGTGGTATTCATTATTAATATTGGGAGACCGGCTATACTCACGTCTTATTTTATCGGATGAACCCGACTAGTTTCAAGCCGATAAAATAAGACGTGAGTATAACGTGTCTCTCAACATTAATAATGAATAAAAAAGACAAATTGTGCGCTATAAAATAGAAATAATTTTGCTTACTGAAATGTGAAAATGTCTCTATTTTGTTAAACCAATGTTTGTTAAACAAATTCCCTTTTCATTACTGCGTGTTTAAGCCGACGATACTCTTCTATTTGAATACTAAGTTTGAATTTTTAAAATCCCGAAATAAGGCAATAACCGTCTCGAGTTAAACCTTGAGATGCCCTCCCATACAATACCTCTTTTTGGATGCCCTTTCTACAAACATCAAATTCTGGAAAGCTTTGCCAACGAAAATAAGGGAAGCCAATCATTAAGTGATAAAACATAAATATATCGAAGACTCTTTGACGACGCTGCGTTAATGCGAATAGGTAGGTTACACAAATCCCAAGAATTCTCTTAAGCGCGTGGGTAATTTTTTAATATCAATTATGTCATAAGAGTTTTTTACAGAAAAAAAAATTGGTGCTTGCTTTAAATTTCCACCCTTGACCCCTAGATAGGTAGGTAGGTAAGGCGTTGATCCAATCTCTCAACGACCAAATAAAGATTACATATTGCAAACGCTAAATTATGATACATAAGGCAGTGAATTACTTACATATGTTTTAATCTACGAATGACATAAGATAAATTTTCCCATTAACCTTAACGGAAGTGAGTATGGCGGGTAGAAATTATTATTATTATTTTATTAGTACAGTTTTACAATAAATGTAATTACTTATTAGAACAAATGTCTTCGTAAATATAAGCAAAATAAAACGTCTCATACTTAAATTAACGATACGCAGCAAAAAATTAATAAAAAAACAAATAAAAATGGAAATCCATTTAGTGCAAGTAGGAAAAACCACTTCAGTTATTAATTTTAGACTGCGGTAAACACGGAATTCGTGGTAGGACATAAATTCAATCTGTTAACATTTGCATTACAGAATAAAAATTCATATTTTTTAGGTTCGGATGTTCTTCAAATTCTGATGTTTATTTATTTATTTCTTTTTTTTAAGAATTATTTTACTAAACTATTTTACAAAAACAGGAATTTATAAAAAAAACTTTATTTCTTTATAGAAAGAAGAAAAAAGAAAAGAAAATTGCATATGTACAAAGGCGGACTTATCCCTAAAAGGGATCTCTTCTTTTTTCTTGATGTTATTTTGTCCATAATATCTCAATGCCTGAAGACTAAGTGACTAAGTGACAGTGATGTCATACGGATCTGAAACGTGGTCGCTGACTATGGGCCTCATAAGAAAGCTGAGGGTTACTCAAAGGGGCGCTGGAGCGAGCTACGCTCGGAGTATCTCTACGTGATCAAATCATAAATGAGGAGATTCCTAGCAGAGCTAGAGTAACCGATATAGCTCATCGTATCGTGAAGCTGGAGTGGCAATGGGCGGACCATGCAGTGCGGAGAACCTATGAGCGTTGGGCTCTTAAGGTGCTGGAATGCGATCTCGCATCGGAAAACGCAGCGTCGGTAGACCCTCTACGAGGTGGATTGTCAAATTCGAAAAGGTCGCGAGTAACCGCTGGTTCCAAAAGGTCGTGGGGTCTGGAGGTCCCTCAAAGAGACCCATGTCAAGCTGTGAACGTCCAATGGTTGAAAAAGGAAAAGAGGTTATCCTCTTTTCCTATTTCACATTTGCTAACTAGCAGCTTCGTATAAAAAATAAAAATACAAGGTTGTTTGTTGTCATGCATTTAGTTTGTTTCAACTTTAATGCACGCATATTAAGATTAAGAGTAAATGTGTAATTTTTGTCGTATGCTTTCAGTAAATATATTTATTTTAATTGTAAAAACAAAGATTTTATCGGGCATAAACAAATATTTAGATAGATAGATGGATGGGTCTCAAAATATGTGTAATAAACGTATATTTATATGATTTTTATACATTACCAGGATTTGGCTAGGCTAGCTAAAACAATCATTTATAAATAATAAGAAAGTAATATTGATAAAGTTTATAATTATTTACGATCCGCCGTGTGATATCCGGCAGAGTAGAAAAGACCACCCTCATTTCTTACCGAGGTATCGTAAAAGGCGACTAAGGTAAGCCGACCCGCCGTGTGGTATCCGGCTGAGTAGAATAGACCACCCTCTTTCTTACCGAGGGGTCGTAAAATACGACTATGGTGAGTTGACGTCAGGCAGGCGGCCGGTCGTAAAATATGTAGCCAAATCATGTGACAGCATGTTTGTAACATGTTGTGCCGACCCCACTTAGAGTGGGATAAGGGCAGGAGGATGATGATGATGTTCATAATTATTTACGATCAAAATTAAGACAGCGGCTTCTGAATACTACGTTCCTTATTCAGGTCAGTATAGACTTTTTATTGGACTTTATACATAGTTCTTTATAAAATATGCATCTACCTTTATGTAAAACAAATATTAATAAAAGTACGGGCGTTAGCATAACGTGTTAATTAGCTGGCGGTTTTATGTACACATCTCACGAAAAGCTCGTTCATTGGCATCGAATGCCCAGGTGAGTGACTGAAATATTGGCTCATGTTCCATATTGTTTATTTATTTCTACCAATCCCTAGGAATGTATTAATTATGGTTTAAATAGTTCGAAACACGCGAACTAGGTCATGCATGGCTTTTACTCGTATAATAAACTTGTACACATTTATAGGCACATTTTAAAATAAGAGTAGTAAAGTAGCGGCCTGTTACAATCCCACTGCTGGGAATAGGCCTCCTCTCCCCGTTTCGGAGAGAAGGGTTGGATCTAAGACCTACCACGCTGCTCCAATGTGGATTGGTAGGTTACACATATCTCCAGAATTATCTAGAGATATGCAGGTTTCCTCACGATGTTTTACTTCACCGAAAAGCGTGTGATAAATTGCAATTATCAATTAGACACATGAGTTTTAATAGAAAAACTCATTGGTGCCTACCCGGGTTTGAACTCGTGGTCCCCTTGAAAGAGTCGCACGGTCTCACCGCTAGGCTATCACAGCTCCCTAAAATAAGAGTAAAATTAAAATTATGAATACTTCATCTCGTAAGCTAAAATTATGATTTTAATAAGCGTATCTTTTAATAAAAACTTGTTTTTATTGTAGTTCATAGACACAAAAAATAAAATATAACGTCTAGTCAAAATATATATTTTTAATGCAGCATAAAGTGCAATAAATTATGCATTTTTGGCGCGCAATAATGCACGAGACAGTTTTTTGTGCCGTTAGAAGTAGAACTTACGTCAAATTTAGGGCGTGTCTTGTGAACTTGCTTAAAGAATTGCTTCTAGTGTGAAGAGAAATTATAACGGCCCAAATTATAGGGGGAATATAAAAGTAAGTTTGCCCAAATACAGAGCTTTACAAAATTAATCAGGGACTCAAAAATGAACATGTTTTATGATGAGTTATTGAAAAAAGTGTTGCAACATAAATGTTATAACAAAACTTCCTCAATTTATTATCCTTAAAAACTAAAAGAAAATAACTGTTGTTGAAAATTATTATGAAAATACTTCTTCCGTTATTATTCATTTTTAAACGATACAAAATTTACAGATTAATCTTATCATCATATTCATGTTGGCACAGCAAACCCTTTTGAACCCGCAGAAATAACATTACTAATTAGAAAATAGCCGGGATAAAGGCAAATTGAATGACGTCATTTCACTAATTAGTCAATCTGGCGAGGTGAAAGTAGGGTGTTTCCTCTATGTTTGCAGGGGGCTATTAGCAGAAAGGTTCTATTGATGGTGACTCACTTTGACCGTAGCGAGGGCCCGGAAATGGGGATAGATTGAGCTTTATGAAATGTAGGCGTTGTAGGGTTGTCAATATAAAGTTGGGATTGGTAAAATTATAATTGTTTACTTACTAACGTACAGGGACTGGCTTCCTTAACTTAAATACTAATAATACTCTATACGTAAGTTTTTAACTGTTTGCATTTGCACGTGTTTCTTGTTTCGAACTAATGTAAGTGCAATTCGCTTCTTTATAAACGCTTATTATGTTATCAAAAACGTAAGCTCTAATAACTCTCATCTTTGAATCAAGTTAAAGGAGGTGTTAGTTACTGCACTCCCTATAAGGATAACCTACATTTATGTACAGATAATATAAATACAGATTATTCTTTGGTGCAACGTATGACATTATTAAGCCTTTTAAGTGAATTCCAAAATGTACAAGTTATGTGTATCGGAAATTATTTACACGCTTGTAATATTTCAATCACGTGGAATGGTCCCAAGAATACTGGCAGCGTTTCCGCGTAGAATCACTGATTTCAAGTCGTTACTGTAATTGATTACGGAGAAGAACTTGGTTCAAAGTTTGGTAAAAGAGTAAACACAACTTTTGCATACATGTTAAAAGAAATGTTTTGTATATGTGCTGCTCTGAACAATAGGATTTCTTAGGAATTTGAAGATCCCTCAAATTAGTAACATTTTCTAGAGTAAAAACACTCGAATCGAAAAGTATTCCAAAATTTTAATTTTCAATGACAACTATAATTTGAATTGATTTCAGATATGGTCGATTTCCGACAAAACTAGTTTATATATTCTTGCAGGTATTTTTTTTCAATTTAAACTATCATGAGCAGTATTCATAGTTTATGTACAGAAACCAGCTATAGTCACGTTTCGAACTATCGCGTTAGCCCGAATAGTTTCATCCGGGACCCTGCATGCCTACCATGCACTCTTATTACGACTCATTTGAAGATGTAAACTAAATTGTTTTGCTTTTTCATATCATGACGTCTTAAAGACGCATACTTTAAGTCGTTGTTCAATGAGCGTTTGGAATGCGTCCTAAAACATGCGAGTAAAAGAGACAGAGTTATCTATAGTTCATATAATGTTATCCTATTCAAACACACTTCATGGTACGAAAAGAAAGCGGTTCGGTTTAGGTACTGACTTTGAATTGAATCGTTCTCTAAAATTTCACGGTAGGCCTACTGAGCTCTTTATACGGCGTTATCGCGGAGGTAACTGAACTGTGTAAAAAAAAATTCGTTAAAAATCTCTACTATGAAGAGATATTTTTATAAAGCTAAATATTATATGGAATACATTCCTGGTATCTGCATTTCTAGGCTGAAATAATAAATAATAAATAAATATATGGGACACTTATAAATAATTGTAAAATGAATTAAATAATTGAAAGAAAAGAATTACACATGTTCTTAATTAACATATTCAGAAGAAATAATAATTTCAATCTTACATTCTCAATAATTTGGATGATCAACTTAATTTAATATGTTCGAATTACCATCACGATAGTAGTCATTTATATAATATATTACTAGCTGACCGGGAAATGTTGTTTTGCCATTTGCCAATTATTTCTAGTGAATTTCTAGGGTACATTATAAAAAAATAAAAAAATTGTCCTCAAATAAAATGTTAGGGGTGGACAACCCTTAACACTTAGGGATATGAAAAATAGATAGTAGCCGATTATCAGACTTACTATATGCCTATAAAATTTCATAAAAATCGGTCAAGCCGTTTCGAAGATGTATGGTAACTAACATTGTGAATATATAAGACATATGCTTCATGTCAGATTTATTCGATACAAGCTGTACCAGCGACTTCACCGAAATCATTCGAAATCAGTTGTCACAAAAAATCCAGATTGAAATTTTGAACATAAAAGTAGTTATTGTACGTTAGCCGTATGAGATAGAAACATGCTATCGCGGACTTTTATGTAGTATTTTTATAGATCTAAAATTCTCTAGTACATTACTTTAGCGTAACTCTGCTGGTTTACGCAGCGCACGCGACTAAACCTCCCAGCAACACAATTTACATAATACCGATATGTACTATTTACCTAAACCATCCGGAAGTATTGCTGTGTCTTTTGGTGAAAACCATACAACAATCCGTTTAGTAGATTTTGAGAAAAATGATTACATACAGACAGACAGCTTTTTGGGACTTTGTTTTAATAAGTATAGATTTAAATATAATGTGTAATTACACATATCAGAAATTGTATATTTTATCGTAAAGTTTTCATCTCTATGGCATAATAAAATAGTGCCCTCAGGCTTTGTCAACTGACATCGCCCCATTCGCCGTCATGAATAATTTATAACGCAGGGAAATCTAGTCAAATCGTTGTGTCAACCAATTTTTGTGCTTTCTTTATGAATAGTACAACTATTCTATTTCACCCGAGCTAATAGTGATATTATCTTTCTATTGTTCACAGTGCTATTTATCTGCCTAGCGTGCTATGGTCACATGTTTCAATGCAGGTCATATTACGGACTCTAATAACCGTTAAATCTAATAATAGACAAATCGGCTACATCGTAAAATAAATTGAATGATCTTATAGTAGGAAAAACAAAAGTTTAAGAAGTACTACAGCGAATAATATTGTCAACATGATATAATTTTTGCCGCCCGCCGTGTGGTATTCGGCTGAGTAGAATAGACCCTCATTTCTTACCAAGGTGTCGTAAGAGGCGACTAAGGTAAGTTGACAGACATTTGACAACATGTTTGCAACATGTTGTGCCGAGCCTGCTTAGAGTGGGATAAGGGCAGGAGGATGATGATATATTTTTGCGGCATTGTTTGTGAAATTGTAAATTACGTATATGTTTTTTTATAAATATTTTAGTTATCCTTAAATATACAATTAGTTTTATTTTCTCTCTCTCTCTTCAACCAACAGACGTCTGCGTATGACTATAAAGGTTTGGTGCCAGTAATCACTACGATTGCCATGAGGGTTGCTGATCGCAGGGCTGATCCTCTTGTACCGTAGCGCTGCGCCCACTATCGGTTTTTAGGATTAGAGTCAGTTAAAGAATGGTTATAACGCCAGTAGTCGTTCGCCAGAGCCTCGTCAGTTTATGTGCACGTTGCACCACGAACAGGTGAGTTTGGCAATTGAGGAAACCGGTTGGGACGAGCCTCCCTCTTACACCCCTGGCTTGTTTAGACCAAGTTAAATAAGATCTCACAAGACATGTGTTTTAGTGAAATATTATATTGAACAAGTCATGTTGAATAACTTTTAAAAATGCTTTTAACAAAATTTCATGTCCCTCCTGTTAACAGTTGAGGACTACATCTAGAGCCATCTAGAGTCCAGTCAAGCTTATCATAAACATGCATTATCACTGGGACTGTAAAACTAGACTGTGTACGTAAAATTGCAGCTGAAACAGACATCGGGAAGTGGGTCAAATTTAATTTGCAAGATTAAAAAGTAACAGCCTGTAACTATGCCCACGGCTGGGCTAAGGCCTCCTCTCTCCGTTATTGGAGAGAAGGATTGGAGCTAAGACCTACCACGCTGCTCCAATGCGGACTGGTAGGTTACACATATCCCTAGAATTCTCTAGAGATATGCAGGCTTCCTCACGATGTTTTCCTTCACCGAAAAGCGTGTGATAAATTGCAATTATGAATTAGACACATAAGTTTTAATAGAAAAAATCATTGGTGCCTGCCCGGGGTTTGAACCTATGTCGTCTCTAGAGTCACACGGTCTCACCGCTAGGCTATCATAGCTTCATATCACTCTCAGATGACTGGAGTTGATCATATACTAACTACAGTATTCAATGTAACGCAATCAAACTCAAGACAAACAAATCAATCGGCTAAAGGGCATATATCATATACATACACGGCAAGTTAAATGAAAACTTTTGAAAATATTGCTCGTTATATCATTTTTTTAAAATTTCAAGTTACACTATGGCTCTCCTTAACGCCTATTTTATTCAAACATCACAAGATCTGCCATCGATGCCTCAAACTGTGATTGCAAATTCTTGCGAATCAAGGGATTTCCTTCTCGATCTTTCGTAATATCGCCTAATTTTTACTTTTAACTACCTCTGTCTTGCTCTTTTGCAAGCCTTTTATTATTGATCTGTTCACATAAATGTACTTCAAGAATATATTATCATTTCTCAATAAATAACTGAGCTAGGAGAAAAAGTTAGTGGCCGTTATCTGATTCTTAGAAAATCCATTATTAAAATAGCTAATATTGGGTTTCCTACGAAACTACTTAACTACTAAAAAAGATTGTAATCTGTGCTGTCTATATGAAAAATTCTTTGGTTTCAGGTGTGCAGCATTCCTGAATTCAAGAAACTTCTCTTGGGACTATCGGTCGAAGAATATTGCAATCATGTTTTAGAAGTCCGTCATTTTAGTTATCACTGTGCGAGATTGTCGTCAATACAGATATATAAAAATATCAAGTAAACATAAATTTATTTATTATTCTAGCTAAAATATAACTGAATCAGAAAATAAAAAGGAAAACGTATTTACACTGGATTGCGTATATCTAAAGATCTATGCTGAAACCCTACGTGTTAATAAATTATAGAGAGTTTACTTTAAAACTATGAGGTGTAAACAACAGTAGTAATTTGATGTATTGTAGTTTGTAGTGTATTATGTAACTACTAACGAGGTTAGCGCGGCTTATCCGTCATCGCTTGAACTGTATAACTATGTAAGCATACTAACTTCCGTCTCTATTCATTTAATATAATGCTTTCTTCGGACGTGTATTCCGTGGACCTTAATCTATAAGGTTATGAAAAGTTTATCACATAAAGATACGGTTAAAACATTAAAATTAGACGCACTATTCAATTTATCGGTTAAAGAGTTAAAAGTAGTTGATCTTTTTATCGAAGAAGAATTTATTTAAAACAGAGCTAAATTTAAACAGTACAATAAATTATGTATTACAAACTAATAAGCATTTGCGTTTTGTATGTTCTTACTCGTATTTTGCTAGTATGATTTCTATAATTGATTCCGCGTAAAATCAATTCAAACTTGATACATGATAATAGTTGATGAAGTAGCATTCTTTGCGATTTTGTCGTGGAGTCTATCTCCTGATGATGCTTCGGTTGCGGGGCGAAACGATTGTTGAGTTTGTGATAGTGAACCTGTGTAGTGCTTGTGTATTGTGGTGGAAGTGGTGGAGGTTTGTGCATGTGTTTTTACGAATCCTGCACGTATCGGGTATGAAAATACTGATAGTCCACTATACATTAAACACTATATATATTTTCTATTTACTGTATCGCGGATTATAGCAAAATAATTTTATTATTACTTTTGAAGTAGCATTCATTAAGTTATAGTTAGTTCTAAGAAAAATTGGATCTAAGGCATCGTGTTTATATCAGAGTCCTTGAATTGCTTATCGAGAAATTGATACAGCACAGTTAGAGGTGTTTCGGTTGAGAACCGGTCAGTTGCTTACCCTCTTTGAAAGAGATCAACATTGTAGAACTTGTATAGTTCCACGGAGAACTCGAAGGTGGCTTGCAGGTCGCTCATGGTTCGAGTGGGGAGGCGCGGGCGCGGGCGGCGCGGCGCGCCATGCCGCGGCCGCTAGCACCCAGACCGGCGCGCCGGCCGGAGCCCTGCAGGCCTCGTGAGGACCATTACACCTCACTGCATCGGTTTTCGAACACTCGATCACACGACCACACCCCGCAAACACTCGCGGCCCGGGCGCGGTCTAGAAATACGCCAGTTGCGACGAGCGTGCGACCCACAGTGCGGGAATCGCGAATTCATTTTTTGACGGTAAGCAGAGCGCATGCGCGGCGGGCGCGCCGTCGCGCGTCTTGCGAGCGAGCCCGCCGCCTGCAGTACTGCGTGCCTGTCTATATAAACAGGTGTGCTCGTAATAAACTTTGGTAAAGATCTAGGTCTCCCCACTATTGCCAGTTTATTTAAACGTTTTTCGAAAAATTATTTCGATAAAGCAGCGGTACACCCCAACCCGCTGATAGCGAGGATGGTTAACTATCGCTGCTTCGACAAAACGTTCAAAGCCCGTTTCCACAGACGCCCTAAGAGCGTACTCACTGACCCTGACGATCCTTAGACGATCGCCATCGCCGGAACACTGCACACACAGACACGCATACAGCGTCTTCGCCGGCGAAGACGAGGTCCCCGCTTTCTTACGTCTAGCGGCCGGGGCGTCCAAGCCCGCCCGTTATGACAATAGGACTCTTCCACAGTCCAATATAGTCCTCCACAGCCCGTCGCTTTAAGCCGAGGTCCGGCCTCACAGGAGGCACCCTTAAGGCGACGCTCCCAGGATGTTGCGAGCCTCGCTCGAGGCTCGCTCTCCACGATATAACACCCGGCGATGCTTCTGCGCTCGCCCGCCCTCTCGGTGACGCTGTCAAAGCCTTCAAGGCTAACAGCATTAGTTAGTGTCCGAAAAAAAAAAAAAAACTTTGGTCCACACTTGATGCGATATGTAGGTCTGCACATACATCTGTACCATCTGTTCCGTACCCCGCTATAAACATTTGTTTACATATTATAACATAGATATAATAATACTAATGGTACAATGAGACAGTCTTATCGCTTAAACTGATTTTGTTAGACATAACCTCGGTTTTATATACAAAATCGGGTAGGAGGTGATTTATTAGCCATATTTATATTTAAGATATTTATATTGCTTATGTAAAAGAAAAGTAACGGCCTATTACTATCCCACTGCTGGGCATAGGCCTCTTCTCATTGTTGGACAGAAGGGTTTGGTACACATATGTATCCCTAGAATTCTCTAGGGATATGCAGGTTTGCTCACGATATTTTCCTTTGGTGAAAAGCATCTGACAAATTGCTATTATCAATTAGACACATAAGTTTTTAACAGAACAAGATATATACTATAGTTATATACTATGTAACTATTTAAAGGTCTTATCTAAACTTAAAGTAGTTTATATTCTACAGCAAGATTCAATTCTATATTAATTTATTCAAATGTCCCAACGATAGAGTAGTAATATTTAAACCACTAGTAGACTTAAGACGCAGAAGGTTCGTCGTGTTATAGTGAGAGATTACCTCCCTCATTAAAGGTCAGGGGTGCCCGCATGCATTGGGGTGCCGCGTTAACCTTTGTCCTTGACGATATTTGACCTAACATGGTATATAAATTGAAGGTACAAACTTGGACGCCATTTCGTGAATAGGTAAATCTTTATTACGGGGTAATTTAGAACGGCTTGTGAAATGATGCTTTATGAGGTTGGAAATGTTAATAACGCGAGGTATGAGGGTATAAAAGGGTAACGACCTCGTCATTTTATTGACCGTAAAATATTGTACTTTGTTAATGGTAAACTATTTAGAAATGTAACTGAGTGCCAGCTGTGGGATGGTAACAGATTTATTACCTAGTTGTACAATTCAAGTAATCTTGCATTGTGATTTAGCTTAGGTTTAATTTTTTACGTTTTTTATTATTATATTTATTATTATTATTATTATATTTTTTATTATATTAATTAGACGTTTTATCCCTGTTTTCAGGCATTGAAAAATTCCTAAAATATGCATTGAACACATAGGTTAAATATGCTGTCATTTGTAAAGTTGTAATAGCTCAGTGGGATCGAGTCCCAGGTATCACTTGCTCTTTCTTTTTTATTGCATTTTTATCTTTAAAGAAGAGTGCCAGAATTTCATACATATTTGGGCCCAGACGTTACAGTATTAATTTTTGTGTTGTAAGATAGAAAAACATATTTGTTATCTTAGGATCAATTATTATTTTATTTTATTTCTATGGGGGACTATAAAATAAGAGTTATAGTATCAGGCTATGGAGAACTAAAAGTACATGCTAAATACCATAGGAACATAATAAAAACGATAGGATTTGTGATAAAAATATAACAATAAACTATCATCATTGAAGCAAAAGTTGATCGTTCATGGTTTTGTCCCCAGAAAAACAAACATTTCGAGAAAACACATTCATAAGCGCAACGTATATTTTAGTTACGTATTAGTCCCGCAGAGATTTAGATCAGTAAGTAAGCCATGCCAAGCCAATGAAAAATGTATTTTTAATATGGAAAGTAATTATTGTTAATAAAATATAGCTATTTTTTTACATAAATATTTTAAATTATTATGTTTACAAAAACGTAATTAAGAAATCTTTATATTTTTTTTGGTCTATTTATACTATATAAATAGTAATTTATACTAAAAACGCTGTTTAGGCAATTAAAAAAGTAACAAGTTGACAATGTTACGTTCCGTTAAAGGGATTAACTACTTAAATACCATTATCATCTTTATTAAATAAGTTTTCTAACATATTCCCATTGAAAGTCTATATTATTTATAGTGACATTAAATGTCAAAAAAATAACTTTTTTTATGTATGTAGGGTTTCTGTAACAATTAGGCCTAATTCTGGCACCCTCCTTTGCCGAGCAAAGCTCGGTGACCCATTTGCCTATTTACATTTAAATTACTCTATTAACTTATGATAAAATTGTAGAGACAGACTATGTACGAATAGAAGCTGTTATGTATAAATATCAGATGTCGAAACAACTGTGGCAGTTTTAGAACGAGACGAGGGAAACTTCAATCACACGGAGAAAGGTTATAGGTCAGCATTTAGATGGTCGATATTCGTTCAAGGGACTTTAGAGGATTCTCGATTTTTGTATATAGTTTAAAAGGTAATCTTAGGTACTTACGTCCATGATTTTCCAATAATCATAGATGATAATGATTAATAACAAAAGATTATTAATAAGATAAGAGAATTTAAGGCTTTTTCAAGAACCTGTGTCGTGACAAAGAAATTGGATATAAGGATTTTTATAAAATTTACTTACGTAATTCGACAAAAGCAATGAAAATATATTTTTTCTATAATCGCGATAAAAAAATTTATATGACGCTAAATGTTGAGTGTACCTATACATGCGGGACCCGTAAAAACCTATGCACAATAAGACACAAACATTACACATATTCACTACCACAATCTCAACAATAGTTTCGCCCCGTCACCGAAGCATCATCAGGAGACTCCACGACAAAATTGCAAAGCAGTGCACGGATTATAGCCAAATAATATTTTCTTTACTTTTGTATTATGGATTCCGCAAAGTAACGTCTAATTCATAATTTTCCAAATTACATAATTTTATTTAATCAAATCAAATTCAGTCAAGCAGGCTCGTTAAACTCCCGTTAGTTTAATGACAAATTAATAAAATTTTAATTGCGTGCCTTAAATTGAGTGCTTTCCTTTACTGCAATATTAAGCAGCGATTCATTGGAAGCGGAATTTGAAAAGTTTAAACGAAAACCTCATGGTAGTTTGAGAAACGCTGTAAGTTTTTATAAGATATCTAAGACAAGTTTTAGGAAACTGTACATCTAAAACAATGGTTGTTCTATCAAAGAAAGTTAGCTACCACTCAGCTTATTGCTAGGTGGCAAGAAAATATGTTGACAGAAAACGTTTGTTTGTTAATAGATGTTTTTTCGTAATCTCTTTATTGCACAAATTGAAAAGAATATAAAAATGTTAAAAAAACAACATTTAAATATTTAAAAGATTGGCAGCCGAGTTTCTTGCTGGTTCTTCTCAGTAAGAGCAAGATTCCGAACCAGTGTAGCTTATTAAATCTAATTGATCCTTGACGATTGAGAAGTGCTTGTAAATAGCCTACTTGAATAAAGATTATTTTGATTTGATTTCAGTTGGGCGTCCGATAAACACCATTCCCAACGCCCAAGAATTAACGCCAATGAATTCTAATAATACTTTAACTCATACTCATGCTCAATTCTGAGCTTTTGAAAATATATGCACTAGCCCCAAAGCAATGTAGTCACTTTACTATCAAGTTATAAAAAGAATAAGGTCGACTACAGTAATACGTTTAGATTACACAAGATTGAAAGAAATTTTTGATTAAAAAGTAAATGTTCTAATTTGGAGTTGCCAAATCAATCAGTTATATAAAAGCCTACCAAAACAAAACCCCATAAAAAGTTTTTCGTTTCACAACCAATTTTTCGTATACAGTTAATTTATATAATGAAATTGGTTTTCGACGATTTGTATATAATTATTCAATGTTATTTTGGCATCGGTGGAATATCGGTGACTGCTAGCGCCATCTATCGAATTCTGAATAAATAATACCCACTTTGTATTCAATAAATCATTCAAGGGTCATCTCGCTACCCCTAGGGGTGGCTGCTAATATTTCGTGACGTCTGGCTGAGTGAATGATTGACATCGCTATTTGATTGAAAATATGTATAGTACCCGGCATTAAATAACGCACATCGATATTTAGAACGAAACAGCCGGTCAGTTCGGTTTTCTAGAGCGCTGTCACTGTCACTCAGTTAGTATATAACGTTTCACACGATTTCGTCAGTCTGTACGACAGAGTCAATGCTCTATGAAGCAGAATCTAGCCGATTTTCTCTCTCTCTAAGCCTCGATGTGCATTATTTATTGCCGCGTACTATATATATAGTAGCTGACCAGACAGACGTCCTGTCCTAATTATTTAAGACAGTTTTTTTTTAATTTCCGCTAAACCTACAATGTTTTTATTTCATAAGAACCTTCTATATATATCGCGTATCGGGATATAGAACCTACTTCTTTAACTTACAGACTTGACTTTGACACATCGTAAATAAAAAACCTTAATAGTCATACTGACATCTATCGAAAACTTATAGAACTTAGAAGTAAGTTAGTGCCTTGAAGAACAAAAATCTTTAAATTCGCAGAAGTAACATTATTAATCGAGATAAGAACTATCTTAACCTTTAGGTTTAGAGTGCAAGATACATATAGGTTCACGTATACATTAGAATCACCGCCCGGATTTTCATTTGAAAGTCGTAATCATCACCAACGGCTAACAAACTTTCCGACTAATAACTGACTGATTTCATTGGCCTGTTGGCGCAGTTGGCAGTGACCCTTCAGCTCCGCGGGTCACGAGTTCAATTTCCGCCGAGGGCCACTATTTTCTAACAACACTTTGTTGGTTCTTCTATCATGGTTGTGTATTTAAAATTTTATATGTATATATTTAATACTTGTCTGTCACAAAAAACACAAGTATTAAGTTACTTACTTTGGGGCCATGCGACCGTGTGTGTGTGTTAAGTGTCCAATATATTTATTTATTTATTTAAAGGAATGCTCAGTTATGACTCTATGAAAAATAAGGCTCTCAATATTATCAAATCCATTTATCTATTTATGAAATTGTTTTATCTTGTTGCTATTTAAACTCTATTAGCAAAGGGCCACAACCAAAAGATTTAGTACCAGTATGATGCTGTGTAGAGAGCGACAGCAATAATTTATATAACCCTTCTAAGTTTGCGCCCTTTAAGCTTATGAACTTTTAGAAAAACCATTCAAAGTCAGTACCTAAACCCAACCGCTTTTTTTGCGTATCATGATGTATGTTTGAAAAGGATAACGTTATATGAATTATAAATAACTCTTTTACTCAAATGTTTTTAGGCCGCATTCTGAACGCTTATTCGGCAACAACTTAAAGTGTGCGTCTTTTAGACGTCATGGTATGAAAAAGCAAACCAATTTAGTTTACGTCTTCAATTGAGTCGCAATAAGAGTTCATGGTAGGCCTGCTGAATGGAATGTATAGCCTGCTGTATTTCCGCATTGTGACACTAAATTGATTAAGGACTATTGTCAGTTGTATGGTTGTCGGACCGTACATCATATTACAGGAATAAAATACTAACCTTATATGAGCATTTGCAAGTTAATGTTTACATTAATCATATATATACTCATTATAAAAGAAATTCCCCAAAAGCTATCTGTCTGTATCTGATTGATACTCTCAAAATCTACCAAAAAGATTTTTGTACTGTTGTTACTAAAAGATTGATCCAATTCTTCCGGAAGGTCAAGATTAACAGTACGTTTCCGTTTTATGTAAACTGTGTTGAAGAACTCGTGGAGTTGTAAAAAAAATCTCCTTCCGGGTACTTTACTCTTGCGCCACGTAAACCAGCAGAGCTACACTAAATTTATGTATTAAAGAATTGTAGATCAACAAAAATACTGCAAACAAGTCCGCAAGACAATGTCTCTCTCTCTTATGGTTAACTCACAATAACTAATGTTCAAAATTTCAATTTGGGAAACATTAATATATGTCACACACTGATCTCCACGTAGGCGAAGCCGTTAGCAAACTATTATTATAAGGTACATACAGGTAGTAAACTATAATTACAATTTTTATAACTAGTAAATGTAATGAATAACCTTATGAATAGATAAAAAAATATCTCATTGAATGAGATATTTTTTTATTATATTTATTATATTTTTTAGATATTTATTGTATTTCATTAGTGTGTGTGATAATATGTGACTATTTAATGTGTGGTGTATGAATATCTACTTGCGGTTTAAAAATGTCGGCGTTTGTTGAAGCTGTTAGTTAGTTAGAAAACCTGAAATCTTGATTTTGATTTTCAGTATTCAGAATTTTTGGAGACAAAAGTTATCGTGACTTTATATTTGAAATAAATGGATATTTAAAAAATTAAATGCTAAAGCCACTTGAATGTAAATTACTTTAGTGCTCATCTTTAAAGCCTCCTTAAGTAATAATCTTGTGGCCGGATACGCTGTTTTGCAATTTCGTAATGCGATATTTCTGTGATTCAATTTTTTAATCTAAGAACTTTGCTAACGAAGAGTTTAAAATCGCATTTTGCATTCCAACTGTGATAATGATAGAAGTTTTTGTATCTCAGAAAACTATATTACTGACTGATTTGATGACAAAGACTTTCCTTTTTCTTAAGATATGGAATAGGATCATTAAAAACGTGATTTAACCTTTGCCTTTTTGACATCAAGTTCCATAAGTAAATAAAAACGTTTTTTATTTATTTAATTTTTTTAATGCGCATAGGTAAGGCTACATAAATTATATTCCTTTAAAAGAAGTACTCTTCTTTTAATAGATATCTTTTAGCCAAATATTTTATATCTTTTCATCTTATCATCTTTTGCATAATTTAAAAATGTTTTAAATTTTCAGGAAATGTCGCAAAAGGAATTCAGAAGGCGATTCTATGCGCTGTACGTAAGTGGGAGGAAATAGCACACAAAACGGGAAGTGGAACAGTGCCAAGCATCCGACGGGTATGCGAGAAAATTTACTGGAAATGTCAAACGTCGGTGTATCAATTGATTGAGATCTAATGCTGTATAAGAGTTTATTCTAAAGATACCAATGCTTATAGTGTTGCTAATAAAAAAAGGAAGGAATTGCGACGCGTTTAATATTTACGTCCTAATTATTTGATTAGTTAAGAAGTTTAGTTCAATTGAGTTAAAAAAATTGTAGGTTTACGTGTAATTAATCTAGTTAATCAGAAATGAAAACGGAGCAATTACAGATCTAATTAGTGCCCTGTATTGTCTTAAAGAGATTATGCAGTGATACGATAGATGAGGGCAATCGGATCCCAGAAGTCGAATCCTTGGATCAGATCAACAGTAGGCGAGTGGAAAGCAGACGGCACGAAAAAATTTTGTCCCCTGCCATCCTTATTGAAATGTCTGGACGTTCTGGTATGGAAGTCAAATCCCATTGGAATAGATAGGTCCATGAGGCGGTCGAGGTACTTGATGCTTCATTCGTTTGAGCGAAGTGAGTAAGTGAGTTAAGAGAGGTGCTTCTTAGATGAGGCTCCCAAGCTAAAACGAGACTTGCTCCTGTGGGGGATGCGAAAATACGTATAGAAAAATTATGTATATGGAACATTTACACACACGGTCGTCCGTCCCCCAAGTAAGTAACTTAATACTTGTGTTATGGGTGACGGACAACAGGTAGATATACAACCAGGCTCGAAGAACCAACAGATTGTTTATAGAAAATATTGGCCCTCAGCGGGAATCGAACCCGCGCCCGCGGAGCTGAAGGCAGGGTCACTACCCACAGCGCCAACGGGCCAGTCAATATACCGCTATGTACTACATATACACATACATACATACACATACATATTATGCACTAGCATAATATGCAGTACGGTTATGGAAATATAGTATGTCATAGGTTTTTACAAACGTGGCGCCTCGCATTTCCCTCTCACACGCTTTTTAGTTCTTCACTAACGCAACGCATTCCGCCGCCCTCAGTGCACCGTCGAGATGCATTGTAGTTACGCCTGTGACCCAGTATCAAAGATTTTGAGATGAATGCCTGCAAGTACAATGAATTGTGACGCTAGTAGATTGTGTTTTTCCCCAGTTTTTATTTAACAATACAATTCTGCTTTAAAAAAATAATAATAAAAATTATTTTGCTATAGTCCGCGATACAGTAAATAGAAAATATATATAGTGCTAAATGTATAGTGGACTATCGATTTTTTTTACATGCAGGATTCGTAAAAACACATGCACAAACCTCCACCACTGCCACCACAATACATAAGCACTACACATGTTATTATATTATGGTTAGTCCACTTTACATGTAGCACTATATATATTTTCTATTTACTGTATCACGGAGTATAGCAAAATAATTTTTATTATTACTTTTGTATTATGGATCTCCGCAAAGTAACGCCTAATTCAATAAATTCTGCTTAAATCTACTACTATTTTAATTGCTGTCACTTACACTTAAACAATAAACAGGTGTTATTGTTTTTCATCACATAAAATATCTACAGAATTAAAAACAAAAGAAGAGGAACGGCCCGTTTCTATACTAGCAGTGGACCAAGATCCCTTTCTCCTTGAGCAGGAGAATGATCTTAGATATACTTTCTCAATACGGATTTACAGGGTACATATATTCCTTGAATTTATTACATTTCTTTATAATGGATGAAAAATTCTCTAGAGATATGTAGGTTTCCTCACGATGTATTCCTTCAGCGAAAAGCGCACACAAGTTTTTTTTATAGTAGTTTATGATACTGTTGCATAATAAGGGTTCTTATAACACGAGTGTGGTTTAAAAAAACGAGCCGTAGGCGAGTTTTTTTATAGTGTCACACGAGTGTTATAAGACCAAGTTATGTACAGTATCATACACTACTTTATCTACTCTCATACTATAGTACGTAAAACGTACGTTTCCATTCCATGAACTCGTGGTAACATTTAATATAGTTGCTCCTAGATTTCGTCGGCAACAGGTTCACGGTCATGTTTGACGCAGCTTTCAGAATATCTGGTGGTGTACAATTACCACTATCCCCGCTCTCAGACATGTTTTTACACAAAAACAATTTTTTTTACAAACAAAACTAAACTTCGTTTAAATATTGAAAAGATTTTTTAAATGTCATATATTGGCGCCAAGGCGCAAACATTGCGCATGCGTGTTGCGTCGCCGCGGACCCATTCATTGAAACCTTTTTTTTAAGGTGTATCGTTATGATTAAAAAGTAACATTATGATACAGGGGTCCATACAAGACCTGTATCGTAATGAAACTTTTTAATTATTTATTTTTGTTCTGTACGTTATGTTTGTCATAAGAATTTTGTTTTCAGTTTTATAATCTTTGTATTATAGTATCAGAGTAGATAAAATAATTATTGTAATTTGAAGCTGTGATAGCCCAGCGGTGAGACCGAGCGACTCTCACGAGGGGAACACGAGTTCAAACCCTGGCAGGCACCAATGAGTTTTACTATTAAAACTCATGTGTCTTATTGATAATTGCAATTGATCACACGCTTTTCGGTGAAGGAAAACATCGTGAGGAAACCTGCATATCTCTAGAGAATTCCGGAGATATGTGTAACCTACCAATCCCTATTAGAGCAGCGTGGTTGGTCCTAGCTCCAACCCTTCTGTCCAGAAACGGAGAGAGGAGGCCTATTCCCAGCAGTGGGATTGTAAAAGGCCGCTACTTTATTTTTTTTATTAAAATACGAGCGATAATCATTTTTCAGTAGTAAGAGTAAACCCATTACATAGAAGTTTTAACAGGTTGTTTTCTGTTGTTATTCAGGAAGTTGTTCACAAAAAGACACTCATTTGTTTGTTCTAATATTTAATTATTGATTCTTATATCTATTTTTACAGTTAAACTAAGGTAACTATTGTATTTAATCACTACGTTTGACTATGGACACATATGTGTCCCGTTGAACCTGAGGTTTGGATATTTCTTAAAAAGATCGTTAGGCAGTGATCGTTTATTCTCAGAATACAGAAAAAGTATAATAATTTGATATCTCAAATGAAGGTTTCTTTGAATGGTTTATGTATAGAAATCGGCTATACTTATGTTTTATTCCATCGGCTCAGCTCGACTAGTTTCGAGTCCATCAAGGGCACTTATTCATATATTATAGCGTCGTGTAAAGAGCTTATTAATAAGTGTCCCGGATGGGCTTGAAACTAGTCGTATAGCCTAGTGAGTATAGCCGATTACTATACATAAACTATGAATACTACACACAATAATGTAAGTTCAAAAATTTGAATTATTTAATTTGTTAGGCTTGTAGAGTTTGCCATTTTTGAAGTCTTATTTTCCCTTAATTTTTTAATTGAAGTTTTATTTTGTAGAATTTGCTAGCGCACTTTACTTCTAGTTTTGACTGTATTCTGAGATTTTTAACTTATAAATATATATTTTTTTTTTGATTCCACCTTATTACTATTTACTCATACATATGCATCAACCACTCAATTTTATATGATATCTTTAATCATAATAAATAAACAAATTTGAATACTTGCACTAATCCTGTATTAATTTTTAAAATCAGTGCAAGTGATATCTGAATAATAACTTACTGACCCATTTTTAATTGGACCTATAAGTACTGAAATAGTTGTCTCACAGATAACATAATAAATTTACACATAATACAAATATAAATACAATGGTACCTTGATATACGAGTGCCCTAACATACGAGTGTTTTGAGATATGAGATGATGATCGAGCGATAATTCGCTTTGAGGTGACACCCAATATCCGAAGCGCATACTGATGTCGTAGGCAGCGTCTAACAGTTTCTCGAACCTAAGTGCCCACACACATTAAGGGACGGCTAGGTTACTGGAGCCTCGCCGCGTATACGCTCAGTTCATCAGCGATGACGTAGTGACCAAATGCCATCAAATGCCATACTCTACGCACAAAACGCGTGGCCGCTATGACAAATGCTGCCAAAACGCAAGCATGTCTGTTCACCGCTAAACGGAGTTCTTTCACCTTAACTCCTACTTTCCGAAATATATCCGTACCGATTGCCGATAGTACTGAGCTTCTGGGAATTGAAATAAGTTCCAAGCTCAACTTTGGTAAATGCATTGAGTCCAAAGCAAAAACGGCTGCTAAGAAACTTGACATCCTCAACAAAGTCAAGCAGTACTTCACACCGAAACAACTTCTTACATTGTACCAGACTCAGGTACGTTCGTGTATGGAGTACTGCTGCCATTTGTGGGACGGCTCTGCCAAATACCAGTTGGATGCTTTGGACTCAGTGGATCGACGTGCCAGAAGGCTTATTTCTGATAAAACCCTGACCGATACCAAATTGCACAGTCTTCAACATCGGTGCAGGGTTGCCTGTCTATCGGTATTCTACAGGATATATTTCGGAGAGTGTGCTGAAGTACTCCATAACCTTGTCCCTCCATCACCATTCTATCAACGCACCGCTAGGCACCGGGAGAAGTTCCACCCTTACGTTATTGACATCCCACGAAGGCGCACGAAGCGCTTCGCGTCTTCTTTTTTGCTGCGCACGGCAAGGGAATGGAATTCTCTCCCGGCATCTATTTTTCCCGAGTCATATAATATGGGTACCTTCAAAGCAAGGGCGAATAGGCATCTTCTAGGCAGACGCGCTCTATCTTAGACTGTATCATTGCTTACCATCAGGCATGATTACAGTCAAGCGCTCGCCTATTACGCATAAAAAAAAAAAAAAGTGCGAAGACTGATCTATTTCCAAAGAAATGGTCGATCGTTGGTCGCGGTGGACAACTGGCCGCGTGGCCAATACGTGGCCGCTAGTCGCTGGCTCCCTAGTGCGCGCATTTGCATACATCAGGGAAGAATTAGTTGGCCGCGGCGTAATGACGCGCGTCCTGGCCGCTTAATGCGCGAGGGCACTTCTACGAAAGACTAGATCTCAGTTTGTGTGCTTGTTTTCCTCGTTTTCGAAAGATTTTTGATAACTTCAATTTGAAAACACTTAACAAAAACAACTGAGGTGGTGTTTTGGGAGATGGACAGGATCAATGAGAAAAATTGCAGCAATTTGGCATACGATCAAGATTACGGAACATTGTTATGTCACGGTATCTCGAGTTACTACTGTAATACATACCGTGATATTAAATACATATAAAAATTTCAAACTTTAAAATTTGCAATACACAATCTATACATATACAAGTCAGTGCAAAGTTTAGATTGCTGAACAAAAATTCGTAGTATTGTATTAATTTAGTTGTATTACATTTTTTACCATTTATTTCGCTTTGTTAGAACCTGTATTGTGTCTGATAAAGCAGGAAAGGCAAATATTGTGAATCATTGTTCAAGTAATATATAATTTAAATATTAAAATGAAGTTAGAATGAAGTTGACCTTGCGTAACATGATTTTTTACCCAACAATTTATAAATGTGTCTATAGATAGATAATGTTACGAACTTTGACTTATATTTCGCTTCAATTACAAATTTTACCTTGTTTTAATTTTTTTTTATTACAATTTATTGCTTTTACTTTTTGATAATTGAAGCTTATTATTCCAAATATTAATTTCTTAATTTAATTGTCAACAATGTCAAGCCATAATTTTTAGCTGTAGCCGCGACGGAATAGCTACACAGAATTTAACGCTCGCGAAATTATTAATTCTAGTAGGTATATAATAATAATTTTTGTAAATGAACTTCTACATCAGTACTTAAGGTTAATATTTCTCATATGATATAATAATCAGGTAGATATTCGAAATATAATCCGAAATCTAGCACACTACTTCTGTTATCACAACAAAACAATATACATTATAATATAAAGCCAAGCGCAAACTGCAGCAGGTAGAATTGCAACGCAAACGTTGTCATGTCTCAATATATTGATATTGATAAAATATTTACTTATGCGTCAGGGCATAAAGTTTATATACAAAAAAACGCTTAAGTCATAATATTACTAATTACAACTTGGTGTTTTACCTACATGATTCGAGGCACTTTTAGGTGTTGCTGTGAGTTATTATTTTCAAATGATTTTTTTATTTAATAGTAAAAAAAAGTAAAGTAACAGCCTGTTACTATGCCCACTGCTGGGCTAAGGCCTCTTCTCTCCGTTTTTGGAGAGAAGGATTGGAGCTAAGACCTACCACGCTGCTCCAATGCGGATTGGTAGGTTACACATATCCCTAGAATTCTTTAGAGATATGCAGGTTTCCTCACGATGTTTTCCTTCACCGAAAAGCGTGTGATAAATTGCAATTATCGATTAGACACATAAGTTTTAATAGAAAAACTCATTGGTGCCTGCCCGGGGTTTGAACCTATGTCGTCTCTAAAGAGTCGTACGGTCTCACCGCTAGGCTATCACAGCTTTATTATTTTTAATAGTATAAAGAAGTAAATGATTGCGACCAGTGCCGATGTTCAGTGGAAACAATTCTTTGAATTTATAAAAATGATTATTATAGTGAAAAATTTTTTTTTTGGGGTCCTAAAATACGACTAAGGCAAGTTGACGTCAGGCAGGCGACCGGTCGTAAAATACGTAGCCAAATCATGTGACAACATGTTTGTGACATGTTGTGCCGACCCAACTTAGAGTGGGATAAGGGTAGGAGGATGATGATGATGAGTGAAAAATATTTTTTACAGACTTCAGTAATAACAGGCTTGATATTCATTAATGCGTTGCAGTACGACAGGCATAAGTGTGCGCGAGCCTTAATAATATTGCATTTCATTTGACACGTTTTTAGCCTTCCTACTAAAGCTACAATAACTTGTCAGTTGATATTAAACATGAAATTTTATACAATATTGAAAGTAAAATCTATATATACAGACTTATAGATATGCATCTTAGCTTCAGACTGTGACCTTAAAAGTTAATTACAACAAAGGCTGTTGTTCTTTCGATATAACATAATGAACTTATTGTTGCAAAATTGACGAATTATACATTAATATCGTATGGTTTTTAGTACACTACATGTTTATTAGGCAAAAATGGTATTGAAAAACAAATGGAGTCCAATAAGTTTTTTTTATATAGGATAAACATATGTTACGTAAAATTTAATTTCGATATTAAGGTATTTAGGATCTCTGAAATTACGTTGAGAATTATAAGGCAAATAGAATGATAGAAAATAGAAAATATATGCATAAATAAAATCCCCAAAAGCTATCTGCCTGTATGTGATCGATTTTATTAAAATCTATTGAACGGATTTTTTTACTTAAAGATGCAATTCTTGAGAGAGCGTTAATAGTACATTCTTTTTAATTACGGTCTTCCGCAGTAAGTCTGCAGTAGCGAAGAAGTTGTGAAGTAACATTTAGGCTACTTTTTTGCAGAGTTTTTTACAGGGTCGGGATTCGCATTTCCACGTAAGAGAATCCGCGGACAACGCTAATATATAAATAAAAAAGAATATACACAGCTTTTCTAATATAGCATATGAATCTTTAACAAACTTACAACTCGCAAGTCACCAAAATAAATTATAAACCATTCATAGCTATGTTTTCTATGTATTGTTTTTTCTATGTAAAGTTGACTATTCAAAAGCGCTTGTTTAAAGGTTTACTTGAATAAAGAATATTTTGAATTTTGAATTGAATTGAATTATTGAGTTACTATCCAAAGCCATACCTTGCGAGAGATCATAACATTTTAAAAGATTTAAAGAGCAATCAAAAGACTGTCGCGGGTTATTTTCAATAGAAGCAGCGCTTTCGCTCCATTGGAACATAACTTGCTTATTTTAATGATTTCAGTGAATTATATAAAAGATAGATTAGTATTTATAACATATGACATAATCATATAACACACCTATGCAAAATAAACTCTTCAACAGAGATTTTCAATCAATAAAAGTTACTTAGGGTTTTATTCATAAATGTTTTTATAGTTCCTTAGATAGATGTAAGATTTGTCGCATTATTTTTGTACATAACTGCTTTGCTAAAAAAAATATAAATTCTCAGACAAAAAACTAAAGAAGCAACATTCCGTAGAGATTATTCAAGTTTTGTATGTGGTAAGGACAAACTCGTAATTAGAAAATCAAGAAATTTTGTTTTTTTTTGTTTTCAAATAAGAAATATTATCCGTGGCACCCCACAGAGTCATATAAAAAACAAGAATAGAAAATTTTGTAGGTACATAGAACGATAACGTATTTCTAATCTTCTATATATATAAAAATGAATGTTTGTCTGTATCCACCGAAGAAACGGCTCAACCGCTTTAAATAACATTTTCAGATAATCTTTAAATTGACTCGGCGGATGTTCTAGTAAAGTTTGATGGCGATCAGAGTATTTTTTTATAACTATAATTCTTATCTCTTCGAAATAAGTCTTACGAAGTGCGCTGGTTATACTAGTGTATATTAAAGTATATTTTTTAACAAGAATCGTTTGATATGATATAGTCAAATGTCATCTGACTACCTGCGATATCTATACTCTAAAAAGGCTTTAATTTTACTCAAATACGAGCCCCTTTTTTCGCTAACGAATAACTTAATAAACAGCGAATGAGATTGGAATATATTTGATTCCAAAATTTCGATATAGAATTGTCAATTAAAGTTCAAATTTCGGTAAATAAACAAATTAAGGCATTACAATAAATTTATACAAGAAGGCCTAATAATGAAACTTGCTATTAACAAATTAATCAGATCCGAATTTAAACCAAGAATTGTTTTTTTTTTTAGATCTTTTGCAACCTGTGTGAAGGAGAAGAAATTTAATTATAAACAGACTATTTTTATCCTAAAAAAGTGGATGGGTAATAGTGTCGTGTCACATAAAATGCAATTTTAATTTATATTAATCAGACCGAACTTCACAAATGAAGTAGGTTTCGAAAGAACACGGTGAGTCGTTCCATTTCAATCCTTTATCGTCTCTGTTCCACAGTTCTAAACAGTTTTCTTCTTCACCATTCTCGTATCTGAAGTTGTTTGGTTCGCCTGCGTTCCAGTTGACAAACGTCAACGGTCTGCCGTTGGCCATCCAGAAGAAGTTCCCCTCTTCCGCTAAGTCTGTGCCTGATGTCCAGAAATGCTCGCGGCCGTAACCTGTAATAAGTAGTTTGATATATAAAAATAAGAAAATAATATGTAAAGGATTGACATATAAGTATTCCATTGCTGTAACAGCAATGTCAGCAAGGCCTCCTCTCTCCTTTTTTAGTTTTGGAGCTTAGATCCATCAAGGTGCGCCAATGTGGATTGGTAGCTTATATATATATCCCAGGAATGCTCCAGAGATATGCAGATTTCCTCACGATATCTTGCAACGAAAAGCGTCCGATAAATTGTAAGATATTAAATGAGGTACAAAAGTGTTAACTGAAAAACTCATTGTCACCTGCCCGGGGTTACAACCCATAAACCCCTAGAGAATTTGAAATATAGTAGAGCCCTAAAGCAAAATATTATTTTAGGCTTATGTGTAATCGATTATTTGCAATAGCGCAATTTAGTAACGCAGTATGAAGATAACAGGACAAAAATATATATGTACCTGATTCCCTGACGTATTTCTCTAGCCTGTCATTTTCTTCCTGCGTTGAGATGGACGCGAGGTGCATGCCGTGAAACCGGCAGTATTGTTGTGCTCTGAACCAGTTCGCCTGTAAATATAATTTAGTATTTAATTACATAATGCGTATTAATTTTAGCCAAGTCTGCTTCAGACCAAACGTTTAGTTACCGTAGTGATACAAACTTTATAGGAATAAGACCACCCTGAGAATAGTTTAAAACAGAAAATTCTGAATCCTTAAAAGAGACACGAGTGCTCCGACTAAAATAACCTCAGTGTTCTACCACGCTGCTGTGTGAGGGGATAGGGCATCGTTGTACACATTGCCCCCATGCCCGCCAGCATTAACCTTGAACCCTAGAATGCGCAACCTCAAAGTCGGGGCCTATCTAAAAGTGATCCCTGCCACAAAACGTTGCATCGGGAACACCAGATGTATCGACCACCTCGGGACCTTTTCTGGAGGACGTTTGATAAACCCGGTTCGGAGTGCTCGTATGGTCCCAGACATTATGGCATGCCGTTCACATAAACCTATACAAATGAACTAAATACAAGAAATAGTAATTGTATTTGTACTAAATTTGCTATTATTTTTTAATTAAATTGACAGTTGAATTGAATAAACAAAAGAGACTGGTCTAGGACTGGAAGATAGATATATTGATTGAAAACTATCAGAAATGCTTTTATGAGTTATATCGAGAGATATAATTCACCGCCGTGTGGTATCCTGTTAAGTACAATAGACCACCCTCATTTCTTACCGAGGTGTCATAAGGCGACTAAGGTAAGTTGATCCACCGTGTGGTATCCGGTTGAGTACAATAGACCGAGGGGTCATGGTAACAAACATGTGATGACATGTTTGTTACATGGAGGAGGATGATGATGATCGAGAGATGTAATTCATGTTACACTGATAACACAATCCGCAGTTATGATTAATGCAAATTTGACTATCTAGTATCTTGTAATAAAGTCTGCTTTAGCTCCTCTGAACTTTTTTGCTACCATAGACTGCTCAAATGTTTTGTGAAAAAATGATGGGATGAGAAGATTTAATAGATAACGACCTTTTTGTTAGTTAGTTAGTTTAGTTAACGATTTTGAGTATCATAATAGAAAGTATTGTTATATTTTCCTAATAAATATATTGTATTAACTTTTTAATATATATATAATTTGATAGTAAAGTCACAAAAAACTTTAGTGAATTGTTGACTGGTCACTTGAAGTGACTTGATAATTTTATTTGGTATCACAAAATGAAGGAAAATAGTTTAGAGAGACCCGGGAATTACTTGTAATCAGTAAATTTTGAGGACTGGTGAAACTGAGGAGATGGAGTGATTAATCCGATAGTTTTACATAAATTATATTTATCGACCTTCATGTAAACATCATTTTGGAATCACGTTACAAACAAAAACAAGTTCTTTTAATTACCGTAAGCGGAAGCAAATTCACAAGACATTAAAAGTTAGTTAAAAGTGACTCACTTTCATTTTTCAAAAACTTATATTCATTACGTGACTCATAATGAGGTGAAAAATAGTAATAAAATTGATATAAATTAACTAAAATTAAGGCTTCATTTATTCAAATTTATTTTTTTATAAACAAAATTTATTCTTTATTTTAATCGACAGGTACTTTTGAATCGTAAACCTTATAAATTAACGTATAAAATAAAACAACCATATTCTTTTTCAAATACATATTCCGTTTTAGAAACAACTATCTTTTTTTTGTTCCAGTTTTGTATTAAAAGATATAGAACATGAGCCTACCGTCATTAAAATACATCGTTATTTACTTTTATAAAAAGCTCTTCGGTCTCTCATATACTATGAAGTTTATAATGATACAAGTCCATGCGTTTATATTAAAACGCAGTGTTAAAAATATTTTATAGAACATAATGTGAATGGCGGCTTAAAAGACTAATTTTAGATCTTTCTTAAGTTTCAATCTGACTAATAATAATGTATATTGTCAGGCCTTAATTTTAAAACAAAATTATAATTGCTGAGCATATTAAGAAAAATCACATTTGTCATAAATGCAAGTTGAAACCGGCGAGACCAAGGTTGTTAAATATAGAAGAACCAGTTTTCCAGTTTTACATTTATGACAAAAATTTTATTTAAAATTAGCTATTTATCAAAAAACATTAAGTGCATGGAACTCCGTGTATTCTGCGTTTGCTAATAAATGAAGCATTTTCAGGGTTTGGCTTTGACAAATACTAAGCTGGTTTTCTTAGCACGTTTAAAAACAACTAAACCAACCGCCATTACAAGCGAATGAGCATTTTGCGTACATATCGTTATTGGTTTAAAATTGTATATCCCAAACATCCATTTCATAATGCCGTTATGGTGAAGTTGATGGGGTTTGCCATGCGTTCACAGTTTATACACCACACTAAAATGTCTGACCAAAAATCTTGGGTACCAGGGAAAATACCACGTTAACGAGGGTATTTTTGTGATTAAAATGACGCGAAGTCACAGGTACAGCATTGTAGTAGTTATAAGTTATCTTAGCTACGATACTAGTGTTATTGAACTCTTTTCAACCTTAAATTACTAAACATCTAATTTTACAAGACGAATATCATTTGACCTTTACTTTAAGTGTCAATAGTGCACACTTACTATTCGGAATGCAGAAATTGACTTGCCTAGCTGGTTAGACATATTTTATTATTTTTCGAGGACACAATTTATGTTTCTTAGCGATTTCACTTCTTGGAATGAATGAGTGTGTATATTTAAATAGGACAGGAGATACCAATGCAGACTTTTTTATCTCCATACGACTATAATTCTTACTTAAAAAAGCATCAATCAAACCAATGAATTGCTAATACTCTTATAATGTCCCATTGAAAAATAGGCGTCCCAAATTTATCGTTTATAATTCTGAAGATAAGCCTACGATTGCAACCATGTAGGTACACTTAAATCTTAAACGCATAGTTATGACGAGCTTATACGAGCGAATTTATTTGTGAGGATATATTATATATCCAATGTTCTTAGGATATTTTAAGCATAACTATTCCTAGAATAACTCTCGCTTAAGCGTGGTTTTATTTGTAAGGCTGATAGTGTCTTTGCCATAACAGAAGAGGTGCCTACTTTTTACGTCTGTTGGTTGTATTTTTCCGCCACTAATGGCGTAAAAAATTTATATCTCACAGTTACAATTCCACTTACAAAGCTTGAATTTCAAAATTCTTGCAGCTTTATACATGACTACAGTATAACATAAATTGAAAATGTTTAGAAGATTGGCCGCTTTTTGTTGGTTCTTGTCGGTAAGAGCAACATTCCGAACCAGTAGTATCTTTCTTCATTATATCTAATTGATCCTTTACTGTTCAAAAGTGCTTGCAAACGCTTACTTGATTAAAAGATTGATATGATTGGGTTATACTTTAGGACTCCAAAGGAGACTGGGCGACTAAAGTAATGCTCTCTGATTAAAAAAAAAACTCCTTACGAATGATATTTTATCACTTCAGTTCAGTTCTTGTCATCAGGAATTTTTCTATTCTTACTGGTTTCTGAATACCGTCATTTCTGTTTACATATTTTTAAATGTAATTCTTAATCAATAATGCTGAGATTGAATTTTACATGTTATGTATGAATAAAATATCCCGTTATTGCGTTATTGAGTACATCGAAAATCTTACATTATATTTTACGTTCCCCTGTTCATTAGACCCGATCACAGCGGATTAGGGGATAGAGGGAGTCAATATCGCAGTTATTACACTAGGGTTGTATGCAACTCTGTCATAGTACACAAGGGGGTATGAGACGTATAAAGGACTACGAAATATAGGCTTATTATGAACACAATAAAAAAAAAGAAATATATTCTTATTTTAAGTAAATGATGATTTGAAAGATATCTTAGCTATAAGGATATTGACTATTTAAAAACATATGTTTTTTGTGTAAGAAGATACTTTCTAGTAGCACATGTATAAAATGGTTCGCCAGGGGTTCGGTTCAAAAACTTAGCTGAAATTGCGTTATCACGTATAAAAGTCACAGCATTTTGTGCTGGTCTAAATTAACGGATTGTACGCTTGAAGTATGATATCAAGACCCTTGCCCTAATCAGTGATTAATGTTAGATGATTAAACTGAGGCAGTTATGTGTAACAATATTTCACTAATTAAGCAAAGATCAACCAAACCTCAAGACCTGAAGATACTTCTTCAAATAGTGTATATTGCCAAAACTGTGTTGCGAATTAGAGGCTCTAAGTACTCAGTTATGGGGTTATTTATTGGGAGGGATTTGTTTAGAATCACTCTGAGAATATAGTGCCTTATTAACGTTAATTGATTAGCGTTAATTGCATAGAATAAGGTAGGTAAAGGGAAAAGGCACTGTTAATCTATATATTTATTTATTTAAGTAAAATTTATTTAAAAAAAACTACAAGTTTCACATTTTATAATATGAGTAATATTTTGTAATATAATATTTTAGTTTAATATAATATTTATGTAAAAAAAACAAGTCTTGTTGATAGAAAACATGTTGATAGATGAAAATTATTTGATCCCTATATTCTGTGTAAACATACAAACCATGGTGGTTATAATTTTTTTGTTTATGTACTGTGTTTTAAGTCTTAAAGATAATGCGTCTTTTAATTTGTTTTGTGGGCCGCTGAGCTAAACGTATCACTAATAGAGATGTATTAAAATAAAAAAGATACAGCAAAAATGAGATTACTGAGTGAATGAGACTGAATTTATTTTTCCTAAAACCAATAGAAAAAGTAGAATTTATGTTGTGTAGAATATTCCAAAGTGTCATAAAAAAAATATTGGTGTGTGAACAGACTTCAAATAACATTAATTGTTTTATTGTGTATCGTGTATTAACCTACCAATTCGCATTGAAGCAGCGTGGTAGGTCTTAGCTCCAACTCTTCTCTCCAAAAACGGAGGCCTATGCTCAGCAGTGGGATAGTAACATACCCTTACTTTTCTTTACTACTTTACTGTGTAATCGCTTCTCAGGAATATAATAATTACTTAATAAAATACCGTTATATATTTCGGTAAATATTCCGTTAAATATTTCGATTATTTTTAATATTTATTAAGTTAAATGCGACGTTGTAATATGTGTTGTAATATTTGAAGATGCTAAAGTATTTTAAGTCGGTTATTCCTTTGTTAAAATCTTTTGTTATGTGGTTTTGGAAAACAGTATATTGTATATTGAAAGTAATTATTAAGACATTGTTGTAATATCCTCGTTGTTAGAATTTGTGTAACTTACTAGCTACTGAATCCTTCAGCAAATATTTGTGACAATTTGAACAAACATTTAGTGACAATTCTCACTGCGTAAAGATAACTTGAATTCTATACTTCTACAAGCCCTCGAACAGGATTTAGTTTACGAAATAATTTGCACAGAGCACTGTGTGCAAGTTTACACAATATTTACACGCATATATGACAAAACAAGCATACCATGAAGAAATTGATTATCTCTATTTCGTAAGTAGCAGAGTCGTAGATTGTTTGTACATCGATATCGTACGTATTTTTAACAAATTCATAAGCAGTCCAAACATCCGCTAAAATATGACATTTTACATATATAAATTTAGTTGTATTAACTAATGTTGTATAGTCCTTGTATTATGTGTATTTTTGGGTATAAGATTCTATAACAAAATTCCACAATCAATTTTAACTTTGCCATTACAGCAATTTAAAAATACTGTTAAAAAGAGGCTGATACAGAAAGCCTATTATACCGTGGAGGCTTACATTGATGATAAGTATGCGTGGATATAGCTGCTCTTTGACCTTGTGCAGGATAGCTATGACAAAATGTAATTAGTATTAAGAATCTTCTTTTTTAAAAGAGCTCCACCGAGTTTCTTGCTGGCTCTTCTCGGTAGGACGGCTTTCCGAACCAGCAGTAAAGTTGACGATTCAAAAGCACTTGTTTACAAGTTTACTTGAATAAAGAATATTTTGAATTTGAATTTGAATTTGAATTTGCAGTTTAAATTAACATTCAAACTTTTATAAAGAAACTTTTTATAAAAAAAATCATTGCTTTGTGTAAGTGTTTCTAACGTGTTTAAACGTGTAACGTTTTGCTATCAATGTTTGTTTTATTAACGTATTTAAAGAAGACTGATTCAACAATTTAACTTCAATAAATAATAAAAAAATGATTTTTATTTTTAAAATATTTATTGGTTTTATAATTCTCAATTCCTTGCGTTTTATATTCTGAATAAGTATTTTTCTTGAAAAAAATTATCATGACTTGCATTTCTGCTGCTGTGAGCTGATGGTAAATACAATATTAAATGACAGGGGGTTCTTTTTGAGTTCTTTTACGGTTTTCGTAGTGGATCTCTTGATGCGGATTGCTTGTAAGACTTTGCTTGCACTTATAGTAAACTAGGGACAGCAATTCGGATAATATAAATTGCATTTTATGCCTCTTATCATATCCGCTTATCGTATCTCTAGCAATCAGGCCGCACCACCGCATCACAAAGATCGTCAAATTAGCTTACTGGATTTATGACTTTGTAGAAAAATACTTAGAACTAATCGGGTCTGGATTGCAGAGTGAGGAACTTCGAGGCTACTATTCATCCCGGTACTGAAGTCAACGCCCAGAAACTAGTATTTCATGTAAAACTACCGGCATTATATGTAATGACAAAGTTGCGCACGCCAAACGGCGTGGGTGGACGATTCGTAGTTTCCGGACATTATGCGACATATTACTTCCGGTAGATTGGCGGCAAAGCTAATTTCGTGGAAATTGTAATTCCGTTGTGGCTGTATTTTCTGAATATTTCAAGGAAGATGATGATTTGCTGGAATTAATATTACGAATAGGATGCATAAGTAAGTTCAGGATTTCACTGTGGATGATTAAGCTAGTTTTGCTTAGGGTTGCTCTGCGTGATAAAATCCAAAACAACTATATCCGTAGAAGAACAAAGTTTATAGATTATATCTCGTGTTGTGAGTTGACATGGACAAACTAGAGGGTGGTGCGTCTTAAGGTCAAACAGAGTAGAGAACCCACACTGGGAAGTAAAGCTATGGTATGCCCCATATCATGGCGTGTTTGTGTAGCTTGTGTGAAGGTCTTGAGGATACCTACGACACCTAGAGGTTCATTGATCAAAAAGAAGAGAAAAATGTGATGACTTTCCGATTATAGTATGTTGTAGATTAGTTATTCCTCTGTGGTAATCGATAAGAAGAAAGCATTGCGATGAACTCTGTGCTAGTTGAGTTAGTTTTTTAGAATATAAGGAAAGTTTTATTTCTTTAATATACAATTATTATAAGTGATTTGGTCAGGCCTGATAAAAAAATCTTGAAAAAAAAATATAAATTAATCGCACTAAAAATTGGATACCAAATTAAGTAAAAAAAGCTAAAAAAAACAAGCTTTCTAACTTTAAATTTCAACTAGAATCCCCAGAATTCTCTAGAGATATGCAGGTTTCTTCACGATGTTTACCTTCACCGAAAAGCGTGTCTACCGAGAAGAACCAGTTACAAACTCGGAGGCTGCACTTTTCAAAGAATAATTCTTATTACTAGTTACATATAATTATTAATGTCTTGTACAGGGTCGAAAAGTAGCTATATCCACGCATTCTTATCGTCTAAGTAATCCTCACTAGCTTTCTGTATAAGCCTTTTTTTAACAATATTTTTAAACTGCTGTAATGGCAAGGCCAAAATTGATTGCGGAATTTTATTATAGAATCTTATACCCAAACCCACAAACGACTTTTGCAAGGCGCAAAGCAGGAATCTCAAGCTTATGTCGGTTTCTACTTTGTGTATTATACACAATTGCCAGTCTTTTTATAATTATGTATATTAATTTTATTGCTATTAAATTCACAAACTATTGTGACAAAATGAACGTAATATAGTTATTAAATTTGAATGATTAATGTGTTAATTATTATCAGAGTAAGCAGCATAATGATAATTATTTATAAAATTAAGAACCACAAATTACTAACAAACTGGTTTCGGTAACAACTTTGCGAACTATCATTTAGACAATTCATTATTTATCCATTATACATTTGAACGTTTAATGTAACTGATCATCTTTTATTTATGAAATTAAAACTAAGCAAAATGTTCGCGTAAGCGTATATTAGCCGCAGTTTTATTATTTTAAGTACTCAAGAAATGTCTTAACTAATTTATAGAATTAGGACTATCAGTTTTCATATCCGATACAGATTTCACGGTTTAGAGCTTAAGGAAAGCAAATAAAATTATGCACTTGAGTGAAATTAATTAATTTCATTTATTTATGCGTTAATATTGATCCAGCGGTTAAGCCAACAACTAACATCGTAACAGAAAGACAGACTTTCGCATTTATAAGTATTAATAAATCAATATAAGCGACATTAACACAAACGGCTAAGTAAGTAACTTAATACTTGTGTTATAGGTGACAGACACCTGGTAAATATGTACATATATTATATAATTTTAAATACAAATATACACGAAGACTCGATAACTTAGCTAACTTATATATTAATTATTTGGTAGTTTAGTCAATTGTTACATTTAAGAAATTTTAGGTTACTTTGCATGTGGTGTTTGCTTTTAATTAGTTTTACATTTAGACTAAGTCTTGTTACAATAGAATATAGATTTGAAAGATGTAAATTTTAAAGCTGTTGGTGAACCTAATAAATAACAAAAAAACTTGATAGAAAATGTTGGCTCTCTGCCGGTATCAAACCTGTGCCCCAAAAGTATGAAGCATTGTTAGCATTCACATAGCTTAACTGCGTAGAGGCCATGTGTATAAAACTCGCTAATATAGGCGTCACACTTACATAATACGCATGTAGTCGCGTGGTTGGATCAATCGACAGCTTTCCCTTTAACACGAAACAATTTGCTTCACCACACCCATTCATACTTGTGTGTTGCATACGCAGTAAGCTAAGTCTTATTCACGAAAGCCAATAGAATCAGATTCTAATCGTAAAAATGACTACTATAGCGTGCCTAGTTCTTTCGGTGCGTGTCGTTTTATTACGTAGTTACGACATTTTATGTATATTAGTTACTATTATAGCTTGCTACTCGTACTAATAACTTTGTTCCCCTCTCCTTAATAGCAAAATACACTTAATTGTTTTTAAAAGCTTTATTTAGCTTGCCGTGTATGTATGTGAGAGCTGTGATAGCCCAGCGGTGTGACCGTGCGACTCTTTCGAGGGGAACACGAGTTCAAACCCGGGCAGGCACCAATGAGTTTATCTATTAAAATTCATGTGTTTAATTGTTAATTGCAATTTATCACACGCTTTCCGGTGAAGGAAAACATCGTGAGGAAACCTGCATATCTCTAGAGAATTCTGGAGATATGTGTAACCTACCAATCCGCATTGGAGCAGCGTAGTTGGACTTAGCTGCATCCCTCCTCTCCATAAATGGAGAGAGGAGGCCTATGTCCAGCAGTGGGATTATAACAGGCCATTACTACTTATATTGCAAATTAACTTTTGAAAACAAACATAATAACAACAGCAGGCCTACCATGAACTCTTATTGCGACTCAATTGAAGACGTAAACTAAATTGTTTTGCTTTTTCATAACATGACGTCTTAAAGACGCACACTTTTAATCGTTGCCGAATGGGCGTTCGGAATAGGTCCTAAAAACATATGAGTAAAAGAGACAGAGTTATCTATAGTTCATATAACGTTATCCTTTTCAAATTATATATGCAATCTCCACACTTCATAGTACGAAAAGAAAGCGGTTCGGTTTAGGTACTGACTTTGCATTGAATCGTTATCTTAAAGTCCATGGTAGGCGTACAGGTCGGGGTTTGAAGCCACGAAAGAGTTGCACGGTCCTACCACTGAGCTATCACAGCTCTTTTAGCATATACAATATAAATATTAGAAATTTACCACACTTTTATTACTATTGTGTATGACTTAACGTGTTTTTGCATCCAATATATGTTATACTACGTTTCTATGAATCGTTTGGAAAATAAATAAATAAAAAAAATTAGATCAGTTTTATAACTTGTAGAATTGCGAAAAATGCTTTCCTGTACTTTATTTTCGTGCTTAACCTGCTTTGAGTCATTGTTCCGATGACCGAGTTCACGGTGTTTACAAAACAGGATGCAAACAAAAACGAGGTTAAAGCACTTCCTCGCTTTAAAATATGGGAATATATTAAACAAAGATCGCACGGTATATTGTTCGTTTAAAATAACATTAATTATGCGATAGTCAGATTAAAACCGAGGCGCGAGCTTAGTTACCGAGGAGTAATAAAGTGATGATAAAATTCCTTGTGTTATATAATTTATATTTTATAAGTAAAACTAGTTTTGCCTGCGGTTTCACCAGCATGGTAACCAGTATGTCACAAATAAAATAAATAAATAAATATAAATATATGGGACACTTACACACACGGTCGTCAATCCCCAAAGTAAGTAACCTAATACTTGTGTTATGGGTGACTAACAACTGGTAGATATACTACATATATAATTTTAAGTACATACTTAAATACAAATACACACCCAGGCTCGAAGAACCAACAAATTGTTTATAGAAAATGTTGACCCTCGGCGGGAATCGATCGCTGCGCCAACGGGCCAGCCACAAAAGACACAAATTAGTTAATGTGAGTTAAACTTAAGATTTAGAGACATGCTGTCGCGGACTTGCTGCCGTATTTTTGTAGATCTATGATTCTCTACTACATTACTTTATTGTGTACTCTTGGTTTACGCTGCGCACGTGACTAAGGCGAGGTTTTTTACAATTGCGAGAACTCTTCAACATAATTTACACCACAACATAAAGCGTAATATATAATTAACCTAAACCACCCGAAAGTATTGTACTATCTTTTAGTAACAACCGTACAAAAATCCGTTCAGTAGATTTGGGAAAATCGATCACATACAGGTTTGTAAGTATAGATTTGTTATATAATAAGTTTGTTTTATAATAAGTAAACATAGCGGCCTGCTACTATCCCACAACTGGGATAAGATTGTGGAACAATTGGTGTTCACGCCCGCCACGCTACTCCAAAGTGGATTGACAGGTCTAAAGGAATTCTCAATAGAATTGCAGTTTTCTTCACAACGGCCACTTATGTTCAGTCAATAATAATTCTGATATTGACTTCGCAATGGATTATGAATAAATATTTAAGGCTATAGACAATCTTTTTTTTTACCAATTAACTCCACAATCACTAACATTTACAAGTTGTGGGTAGTGACCCTGCCTTCAGATCCACGGGTCGCGGGTTCGATTCCCGCCGAGGGCCAACATTTTCTATAAACAGTTTGTTGGTTCTTCGAGCCTGAGTGTGTATTTGTATTTAAGTATGTATTTAAACTTATATATGTAGTATATCTACCACCCTTAACACAAGTCATTAAGTTACTTACTTTGGGGACGCACGACCGTGTGTGTAAATGTCCCATATATATTTTATATTTTTTATATTTCTTGCACCAGAAATACTCAGACCATCTGATGACGACCATTTTTTTCTTGTAGCTAACAAATATTCTAATTAATAAATTTAAGCTCTTTTTTAAACTGCTGGTATCGACGACTTATCCACGTACACTTTAGTGTCAAAATAACATTTATGCACATTTTTTTTTGTATAAACTTTAATTTTACTAAATTTTATCAATTTCGCTCCAGCGGTTTAGCCGAGAAAACGTAATAGTCAGACAGACTTTTGCATCTATAAAATGAGATATCTAAATCTCTCATGGGCTGCAATAGTGGCACAACTTAAAAAACACGTGTTATACACGTAGGAATAGGTAAATGTTAAAATACACATTCTATTCAGTAGCAATACCGGCAGAACTTATAATTCAATATAGGTCATTCGTTTAAGCAAACTAAAGCATTTTTATGCATTTTCCTTAGCAATGAAGGCTTTAAACCCATAACATATCTCAAAACATGTTTAGAATTGTACCACTATTGAAACCCATGAGCGTCTTAACAGTACTTTTGTTCAAAAGTAATAATAAAATTATTTTGCTATTATCCGCGATACAGTAAATAGAAAATATATATAGTGTTAAATGTATAGTGGACTATCCGAATTTTCAAACCCGATACGTGCAGGATTCGTAAAAACACATGCACAAACCTCCACCACTTCCACCACAGTACACAAGCACTACACACGTTCACTATCACAAACTCAACAATCATTTCGCCCCGCAACCGAAGCAACATCAGGAGATAGACTCCACGACAAAATCGCAAAGCGAAGCATAATAAAGGGTAGGGATGAATCAAGTACTATATAACAATGCTTGTTTGGATAATGCTTCGCTTTGCGTACTTTTAGTACTTTTGTTTATCTTTAACTCACAAATTTGTTTTATTATTATTATAGGTATAAATAATTTATGTAAGAGATACGTTATATCAAATAGAAATGCAGTAATTTTCGTGTTACGTCTTTCAAATTCCTAATTATAGTATTTGATTCCCATAATTATAAGACTAGACAAACTGTTGTTATTATACAACTCTGATTACGTTATAGTATAATTATAAGATTTATAATACGATTTCGTTTCTGCGCCAGTTTTTAATTATATAGTGAGAATCAGATTCCAAATAACCTTGATTCTTTGTTATTAAAATTAATGAATTCATCTTACAACTTTTGCTATTTGTTACAAAAGTAAAGATTAGATATATTCTGTTACGTTTTGTTCTTCGGTATTAAGTTTATGTCAAATTTTATTTTGTTATTATCTATTTATATAACTATAGATTTTCCGTGAGATTTTCATTATTTTTTCAGGTAAACTAAAAAGATGTTTATAAATTGGCAAACCTTAAGTTTTACCCTTTAAATTAGATAAACGATCATCATCATCCTCCTGCCCTTATCCCACTCTAAGTGGGGTCGGCACAACATGCTACAAACATGTTGTCACATGATTTGGATACGTATTTTATGACCGGCCGCCTGCCTGACGTCAACTTACCTGTCATATTTTACGACCCCTCGGTAAGAAATGAGGATGGTCTATTCTACTAAGCCCGATAACACACGGCGGTTAAATTAGATAAACGATATGTCTCAATAATAATTTTTCCTCATCTAGAGACAAATGCAAAAGTAGGTATCATGTATAGTGATCTATCTAATATTCTAAAATAATACAATTTTCTTTATTTGGACATCAATAACATATTTTTTTTATTTTTTGTGATAAATATCATTCTATTGTTCTTTTTAAATTGTTTATAGATAAGTTAATTCGTGTTTCGATTGTCATACAAAGATAGTAGAATATTTCTTAAATAATTAGCGCAATATTATATACAGATCCTTACCTTAAAAAATATTCCTAGGTAGTATCTTTTTTCCCCTGATTTCAGCAAAGGCATCGTCCACCGCGTCACGCCCAGTTCGTCGTCATTGCAACTGGAGCATTCTGTAAGGAAAGAATAAATTATGTTATTTATAATTATATTTAACACTTTTATGTAGTTAATTTTAAGAATATCTCTTATGTGCAGATGCACGCGAGATAACGCGTTCCCGTAAACTTCGCACAAAACTACGCATGCTTTTTAACATTAGCGAATTTTTTTAATACATATTATATTATTTAGCGCACATCTAGCTCCATACAATACTGACAACCGTGTCTACGCATGATCAGTAAATCGTAATTACACACGGCAAAAAAACGTATGTGAATATGAGGCCTTAGGTCAGAGATCGTGAACCAAGGGCATGTAACACAATATTTCGGGTGCGTCATCTATAATATTTTATTATTAAGCGCACTTCTAGTATATATAAAGAGGTAAAAATAATCAAGTCACATAAAGCGCCGGCGTATCTTTTAACGTGGTAATTCAGTGCTCCATACAAAGTGACAAGCACACTGCTAATTAGTGTTAGATACAGTCCTCCAAAATGCGCCGCTTTAAGCCGAGGTTCGGTCTCGCAGGAGACACCCTTAAGGCGACGCTCCAATAAGTTGCGAGTGCCTAAAAACACTCGTTTACTTATCAATTTTACCCGGCGAAGCTTCTGCGCTCGCCCATCCCACTGGTGACACTGTAAAAGCCATTAGGGCTAACAGCATAAGACACATTCGAAAAAAAACTGCTAATTTATATAAAATAAAATAAAAATAACAGACACGTCGCATAAAGCGCCAGCATTTTTAACGTGGTAACTTAGTGCTCCATACAACACTGACAATTGTGTCTAGGCACGATCAGTAAATCGTAATTACACACGGCAAAAAACGTATGTGAATATGAGGCCTTCGGTCAGAGAGCGTTAACCAAAATGGCACGTGACACAATATTTTGGACGTGTCACCGATAATTATATTTACTTCTATATAATAGTTATTTATACATATTTATCTTCTTATCAGCGACAACAGAGATCGCAATAAGTTTACAATAATTAAACTACGCGTGTACTTAAAACATTACGCATGCTCTATTTGGATTAAATGAAAAGTTTTTATTTTATTTATACTATTTATGATGTTCCCAATACAAAGACAATTTTTTAAATGGTAAGCCTATGTATGACCTCATTAATCTCGTGTGGTATCCGGCTGAGTAGAATAGACCACCGTCATTTCTTACCGAGATGTCGTAAAAGGCGACTAAGGTAAGTTAACCCACCGTGTGGTATCCGGTTGAGTAGAATAGACCACCCTCTTTCTTACCTAGGGGTCGTATAATACGACTAAGGTAAGTTGACGTCAGGCAGTCGGCCGGTCGTAGAGTACGTAGCCAAATCATATGACAACATGTTTGTAACATAAATAAGGGCAGGAGGATGATGAAGCCTATGACCTCATTACACATTTGTTTAAAAAAAATTCACGTTGATGCATAAAGGTTGTCCACTACTTTTTAGTGTACAGTGAATACATCATTTAAACAAACGGTATTTTAGCAAAACAGCTAACATAGTCCTAACCCCTTATACCACAACACGGTTTTTCACTTATAATGCAAGTGTCACTCATAATAGTTATTTGGTTTTGGTATACAATGTGTATTTGTATTCGAAATAACGTGGACATATTATTCGGAGACTATTATGCTGTATAGTAATTTGGCAATATACACGCGAGATCATCTTCGACTGGGTAATTGACGTCAGCGATGCATTTCAAAATTTGGCGAAATCGATTCGATTTTCCCTATTCACTTATAGTCATCGATATAGCAACTGTAGGTATGAAGTAACTTTGGATGACTAATATATTGATATTTTAAACTTTGTGGTCTTTACTAGGAAAGATTATAAAATAAATTGAAACTGGTACTTCACTTCAATCTTAATAGTAATCATATAGGGATTTTTTTAAGACGTAGAAAATATCGTTTGTCCTTAGAACAATAATTTACAAGGGACGATAGCTTAGTTATTTTGGTCTAATTATATATTTTATATAGGCCTCTATTTTTAATATTTTATAAGCTGTGATTGCCCAGGGCTGAGTACCGTGCGACTTTCTCGAGGCGGTCATAGATTCAAACCCCGGATAGGCAACAATGAGTTTTTCTGTTGAAAACTTGTCTAATTGATAATTGCAATTTATCGCTCGCTTATCGGTGTAGGAGAACATCGTGATGAAACCTGAATATCTCTAGATAATTTCGAGGATATGTTTTATCTACAAATCTGCATTGGAGCAGCGTGGTAGGTCTTAACTCCAACCTTTTCTAAAAATTTGTCCAAGAATGGGATAGTAACAGGCCGTTCTTATTATAAGCCTTTTAACATTTTTTTTGCATAAAACCTTATACAATAAGTTGCCGTGTGGTATCTGGCTGCATAGAATAGACCACCCTCATTTCTTACCGAGGTGTCGTAATAGGCGACTAAGGTAAGTTGACGTCAGGCAGGCGGCCGGTCGTAAAATACGTAGCCAAATCACGTGACAACATGTTTGTAACATGTTGTGCCGACCCCACTTAGAGTAGGATAAGTGCAGGAGAATGAAGAAAACCTTATACAATAAGATGTAATCAATTACAATTTTCTGATCATTTATAGACAGGCGGTTTTAATCCCCTTGGTATTATAGAAACCAAATATTTTCTGATAATCATATATAAAAGAAGAAACATGTATAGTTAATTCTTGCTTTACCTGTCTGTGAATTGAATTCGAAACCGTAAATAAGAGACCAGAGACATGCCCCATAATATATTTATATAACCTGTATTAGTATAATAGCATAATGAGTAGACGTGACGTGTGTATGCAAAACTTTATAAACCACTTTCAAAGGTCACTAATTCTCAAGGAAATGATAAAAAGCTATATAAGAAGTAACATGACCTGACCTTGGAGGTATGCTTGAGTCGCGAAAAATACTTGAATATTTAATTATTTAGGGAATTCGATTAATTATTCATTAAAGTGTTTTAGTTCGTATAGTTATTATACTAGAGTAGGTAGTCATATACAGGACCTGTAAGTGCGAGTGTTACAACTATTAATGATAGGTAAGATGAAACTCACATACATATCTTTGTCAAATCAAAAAAAAAGAAAGATAATAGGTCTTATTTGCTTTCTCTTTATTATCGATAGACACTTTAAAAGTTGGTTCCCTATTACTATATGGTTTTTTTTTAAATTATATGTCTCAACATTTTTTTATTAAATGAAATTAGTACGCCTGTGGCCTGGCAACAATCGTACCACTATACAGTGAAGGTTATGTAACTAATGTATATAACTCTCTTTTGAAAGTACCCAATCGATACGTATCGTTAATAATTATTTATCTGTAGGTTATACTTTCTACCGGACAGTTGCCTATCTTATGTAGACATATTAGAATATCTCTAGCCAGTTCAGCACTTGATCTATCTGATAAGCAATCTGTTGAGCATTTTACGCCTTATTCTCTCTAACATCAATAGCCGTAACGATGTAACATTAGTCACTCTATTAGGTGTTGTATTTAACTAAAAACATCTCGGTTGACATACGATAGAATTTAAACTTTAACTAGCGGTCTGGACACGCTTTGCTGAGGCTCAATCTGGTTTCGAAATCCCTTCGAAATAAAACTGTCATTGATAGTTTTTAAAAATACTCCTATTAATCTAAAGATCATCTGAAAATTTCTTTAAAATCAGTTCAGCCGTTTCGAAGTCTATAAGGAATGTACAGATTTTTTTTTAATTAAATTATACAAACTAATAGAACCACCCTATACTCAAGTTTTATTATATCGGGCGAACCCAACTAGTGTCACCGAGCGGTATCGCCGTATAATGAGCTCATGAAGAAGGGCCGCGGATGGGCTTGAAATTAGCCGGGCTCAAACAATAGAAAAAAAAACTTGAGTATCGCCGGGTTCTTTACATGAACTATGAATACCACTCACTATAAACTTGCATGAGTTATATTTCAATTTGACAAAATAGTGGATTTTGCTCAGATCATTTGACAATCGCCCTGATCACCTTCCATTTTCACTTTAACCTATCCATACTATTATAAAGGCAAAAGTCTAACTGTCTGTCTGTTACGTTTTCACGGCTAATCCGCTGGAACAATATTGATGAAATTCGCTACAATTGAAGCTTATATACTGGGTTAACAAATACGAGTAAGATAAGAAACCCTTTTTCCTTCATAATTTAGGGGATATAACAATGAAGGTGACGCGAATTTAATCGCGGCTACTATCTGTGTCTTTATATTTAAACACTAGAACATCGTGCCTTTTCCAGTTATAACGCAACAATTATCCGGTTTGGGTAAATAATACCAAAGGTGAATTAAAAGACCTGAATTAAATCTATAAATGTGTCTTCTTGCATCCGTTCGTTACTAAGCAATAGTGTTTGGCATTTAGTTAAATAAATTGCATGAATCAGACATGAATATATTAAACACACCTTGAAGCGAAATAGCACATCGCAAAAAATTCATTATATAGAAAAATTTATATTTTAAAGTCTTTGTGAAATAACACAATATAATAGTCTCAGAAATAAAGATGAAGAATCTATGGAACTAAAAAATGAAGACTTAACAACGAAGTAATTAACAAATATTATATCAACGAAAGCCTGCTGACAAGCTGTGATAGCCCAGCGGTGGGACCGTGCGAATCTCTAGAGACGATCATTCTCTAACGATTCATGATAGTTCAAACCCCGACCGGGCACCAATGACTTTTTCTATTAAAACTTATGTGTCTAATTAATAATTGCAATTTACCACACGCTTTTCGGTGAAGGAAAACATTGTGAGGAAACCTGCACATCTCTAAAAAATTTTAGGGATATGTGTAATGTGTAACCTACCAAATTCCATTGGAGCACCGTGGTAGATCTTAGCTCTAATCTTCCTCTCCAAAAACAGAGAGAAAGGAGGCCTATACCCAGCAGTGGGATAGTAATAGGCCGATACTGTACATAATCAACAAAAACGCTGCGTATACCAATAATAAGCCGATAATCATCATAAGTAAATATACATTATTATAAAAATACTAGATTCTATTGTTCGGCAAGATTCTGTCTTACTTTCTTTTTTATCCAAGATAATCTAGAATAATTAGAGATAGATTATAACAAATAATTAGTTGAGCGATTCAACTATTAAAAGTGTCCTTAAAATCCTTAGGATTATTCCACGTAAATATGTAGTATAGTAATTGCATTGTTAGGAAAATGAGAATGTTAATAAATGATATACATTAAACTACATTAATAAAATATTATTACCGTAAAATATTTATAAATAACGATTTAATTGGTTGTAAACAGGTAGTATTGTGTGTGGATCAAAAGAAGACAATTTACGTAGACACGTCTTACAATCTTTTGCATAACGGATGCCAGAGATTTTTTTGTCTAAAATAAGCTTGGCGTTAACGATAAAAGTCAAAGGCTAAATAAACTTTATGTTTATTTAGCCTTTGTTAAATTAAATGATTTTAATATGACAGTTAAACCAACAGCATTGAATCAAGCGTGTGTGAACAATGCAAGTTAAGGTCATTGCAATTGTTTTGGAAGGTTATACATGCTGTCAATGAGATAGAAACAAATTTAGAATTCATATTAGCGCACAGAGTTCCAATACCATTTGTAAATTAACGAACTGCTGCTAAATAAACTTTTGTGTCGGTAACCAGAACATTAAATAGAATATAAATCTCGCACGTATTGTGTGAATTGAAATTGCATTAACTTGAAAGATCTTGTCCTAGTATTTTGCCCTGTTAAATAGGATTTTATGCACAGTGACTGCTGTTAGACGTCCGCAATATCTCTGGGCCAAATAATTGTGACAGGAAGTGAATATATTTCACATACATTCAAGCTATTACAGCTTTCTAACAGCTTCTAAGTATAGAGGAGCGAAGAAATACCGGGGTATGTATATAGTGAGCGCATATTATAACTGTTGTGGAGAAATGTTGTAATAATTATGTTTTCCGTGAGGCCACTTAGATCAAATAAGAGTGATGTGTAGGAGAATAAGAGTGATGTGTGGGAGAATATGTACTGTTTGTTCATCACACCATCACAAACTGTGGGAAGCTGTAAATTTTACCTGAACCGAGCACTTTGCATCTACACTGATGTGCTGACTAGCCATAGACATGAGAAACGAGTCTTCACCTTATAGCTGAGTGCCCCATGTACTGGCAAGATGTCAAATTTCTAGATAAGGAAGAAATTATAGCTGAGTACCTCAAAATATCTCCTTCAGGGATATTATCACGTTTGTCAAAGCGGCTGATAGGTAAAAGCGGGTGACACTGTCGGGACAGCAGTGTAACCCATGTCCCAATATGGGTTAATAGGTGGAATAGTCCGATACAGGTGCTGACGACCCGTCCTGCGTCCCCGTGTGTAGATAGAGAGATAGCCGTAGACATTCCTCCTGCTATTTAATCAAAGGTGTCTAAGCCGCGAGTCCTAAATGTACCTCACAAAAGGCACACTTAGGAGAGAAATTGCGCTCTGAAATTCTCATTCTTATCGATTCTACTACCTTCGCTTATCCCATTGAATGATGTTTTAAATGTCGTTAGGGTAATGCCGTTAGGTTAAAGGAATGTATGCAGCAACCTGGTATGCGCTATCGCAACTAACTCTCTTTAAAAATTAAAGGTTTGCAAAAACTTGTCTGAAATTTCACGTGCGGTATTTAACTGCGGATAAGGTTATGTCTTGTCGGAAATGATATGTTTAATAGACACATTTCGAAAGTGTTCAGATGACGCAAGGTCAAACTTAGACTAAATATGTAATTACAAAGTGTGTCCTGATTACTAATTATATTGTTATTGGAAATGCAATTAACGCTATATATATACTGGCACATAAGTGGTATGATTTATACTAATATTATAAATATAAATGTGTCGTTTTTATTTGTCTCTCTTTCAATAAGAAAGGATGGACCTGGTATTGCTCGTAAGCAACTTTTTATATTGGTACAGAAATCCTCGCAGATGAAGTCGAAGGCAGAAGTATGTACCTATCCATATAGCATAAAGGCTCGTTGGCGCAGTTAGTAACTTACACACAGTAGTTACCCTGCCTTCAGTTTCGCGGCTCACGGGTTCGATTCTCGCCGAGGGCCAATATTTTCTAACAATTTGTTGGTTCTTCAAATCTGGGTGTACATAATATTTATTTTCGTATTTAAAATTATATTTGTATATATTTACTTGTTGCCTGTCACCCGTAACACAAGTATTAACTAACTTATTTAGGGGACTGACAACCATGTGTTTACACACATGTCCTATGTATTTATTTTATTTAGTGTGTTCCTGGATTTTTGATGGAGAGGCAGTAAAACTTTATGCCATAGGCTTTTTATCCGGGTATCTAGTATTACTTGGTATATTCACGAAGACGAAAACGCAGAATAATGGGAAATATAAATTTAATTTTACATCACAAATTTATCTTAAATGTATTTGATTAAACATGATTAGTTACCTGTCTTTGCTGCTAAGTGGTTGATCGGCGGCGTGTGATAGCTCACAGTTTTTGTATCCGCTATGCAACTCATCACGAGTAAAAGCACTGGTAAATAATGTCGAAACATTTTGATGTTAAACAAATCACTTCACTACACCGTTGAACACCGTTGTTTTATTAGAGTTACTTGGTTACAGTTGACTGATTTGATCTTGTCTTCTATTGAGGTATTTTAAGCGGAGATATAAATACATTTGTAAGTTGCAGGCTGTAAAGAATGATTTATAATCAGTTAATCTTTACTGGTGATAAGGCTTGTGGGTGATCAGATAAATCTTGAATGTTGACTGCCTTTTTTGTAGTATATCGTTAAGTACTATCATATATAATTATATCAATTGTATATTATATCTATAATTATTGTACATAAGAATATACATAATTATAAAACGTTCAAAAGTCGTTTGTGGGTTTGGGAATAAGATTCTATAATAAAATTCCGCAATCTAATTTAACTTTACCATTACAGCAGTTTAAAATCACTGTCAAAAAAAGGCTAATACAGAAAGTCTACCATACTATTGAGATTACTTAGACGATAAGAATGCGTGGATATAGCTACTCTTCTACCCTGTACAAGACATTAATAACTAGTAACAAGAATTATTCTCTGAAAAGAGTAACCGCCGAGTTTCTTGCTGGTTCTTCTCGGTCGGAACAACTTTCCGAAACAGCAGTAGATGTTGACGATTCAAAAGCACTTGTTTACAAGTTTACTTGAATAAAGAATATTTTGAATTTGAATTTGAATATTATATAATATCTATAAAATTAGATTGTACGCTTAGTATTAAACTGAACGAATTGAAAATTAGGCTTAATTAAGAAATACATAACAATCCTCATTTCAATTACATCTATGACATGACATCATGCTACTAGCTTTTCCACGCTGCAACAATGCAGATTGGTAGGTTACTCATATCGCCAGAATTCTCTAAAGATTTACTCACGATGTTTTCCTTTACCGAAAAGCGTTTGATAAATTGCATATATCAATTAGTCATATGAGTTTTAAATTGAAAAACTATTGGTGCCTGCGCAGGGTTTGAACTCATAAACGTATAATAAATCATTTAAATGATTTATAGAAGCAGGCTTTACTTTGCAGAATTCCGTATTTCAGGCACTATAACAAAACTACGTCGCTATAATCCGCACGGGTTAGGCGAATGCATGCAAAGCTAATGTGTATGAAGCAGGCAAAATCTACGAACCTTATACATGCAAGACAAGCCACCACATGTACCCCAAGGCTCCTCCATCAGCAACAAAGCACACAAGCAGCACACACACCCACTACCACAACAATCTGGACGATCGTTTAGTTCCGAAACCGAAGCATCATCAGGAGGATAGGCTCCACGACAAAATCGTAATGCATTACGATTTTGTCGTGGAGCCTATGCTGTGCTGCTTGTGCGCTTTGTTGCTGGTGGAGGAGCCTTGGGATGCGTGTGGTGGCTTGTCCTACATGTATAAGGTTCGTAGATTTAGCCTGCTTCATACACATTAGCTTTGCATGCATTCGCTTAACCCTTGCGGATTATAGCGAGGTAGTTTTGTTATAGTGTCTAATAAATCGTCCATAATCGTCGTAATCACAGGGTAGGACCGTCTCTACATAGTAAGTCGGTATTACGGTCTTACCGGTTTAATACGACCCTTCATTTAGATGACTGTAATTTTTCGATGTATTAGATTATATTATATTAACGATTTGAAGATATAAGTATACGAGTAATACTTTCTCATGAAAATATCCACTTTTCTATTATAATATTATTATATTGCATATCTTTAACATCACGATGAGCATAATTATATTTGGCAACACTAAATGTACACGCAACAATGAGATTAAGAAAATAAATTATCCAAAGAATCAAATTATTTAGCAGACATGCCACCTTATTTCAAATGCAATTATGTTACACGCCAGTCTATGGTACTCGTATTGCAAACATAGCAACGGCTGTATCATATTAAATCCTAGTATACGTTATGCAATTTCTACTCGCTTGAAATTCAAGATTAAACGTTATACAGTGAACAGTAAATGTAAAAAGAACTAACAGGTCAACATTTTATTCAATGGCTGAATGCGGTTCTCAAACGCGTTTACGTAAAGAACTTTTATTCAAATTATTTAGGTGGAGATATATGGAAAGAAAAACAACTGTGATAACCTAGCGATTTTGTTAGGTTAGGTTAGACTTTTTCCTGGGGGTCACGGGTTAAATCCCGTGTAAAAATAGTGATAAAATTATTTATAGAATCAGGCGTTACTTTGCGGAGCTTTTTTCACACGCTTGAAAAAAGCTTGAAACTAAATATTTTTGAACAATTAGAAATCATTAAGCACAACAATGGCACCCTCATTAACGAGCAGATAAATGTTTCTAGTTCAAGCTTGTTGCACGTGTTCAGGGATAAAATAAAGGGTGGGGATAAACCAAGTACTATATAACAATGCTTGTTCGGATATTGCTTCGCTTTGCGATTTTGTCGTGGAGTCTATCTCCAGATGATGCTTCGGTTGCGGGGCGAAACGATTGTTGAGTTTGTGATAGTGAACGTGTGTAGTGCTTGTGTATTGTGGTGGAAGTGTTGGAGGTTTGTGCATGTGTTTTTACGAATCCTGCACGTATCGGGTATGAAAATACGGATAATCCACTATACATTTAACACTATATATATTTTCTATTTACTGTATCACGGATTATAGCAAATTAATTTTATTATTACTTTTGAATGATAAAATTATTTAGCTATAATCTGCGATAAAGTAAACAGAGAATATATATAATGCTAAATGTATAGTGGACTTTGGATCTCTGTAAAGTAACGCCGAATTCTATAAATTATTTCACAAGTTTTTTCTGTTTAAATGTGTCTAATGGATGTTTGCATTTATCACACTCTTTTCGGTAAATGAAAATATCGTGATGAAACCTAAATATATGGGTATATGAATATGGGAATTTATATTGGAGCAGCGTGTTGGGTTTAATATATGATACTGCCTAATCCACCATGATTTTATGTTATTTATTGATATAAGTATAAATATAGTAATAATATTATAAAGTATAAAATAAAGTAAAGTAACGACTTGTTTCTATTTCATTGCATAGGCCTCCTCGCTCGGTTTAAGGAGAGAAGGGTTGGAGCTAAGACCTACCACAATGCTCCAACGCGGATTTGTAGGTTACGCATATCTCCAGAATTGATATACAGTGATGATGCGATCAATATTACAACAGAATAGTGGTAAAAGCGTAACAGACAGACAGACTTTCGCATTTATAATATGAATATAAATACCTCTACAATATGAAATATATAATCAGTACTGATCTCAATTGATCGTTATGTAAAATGATGTAGGAACATTGCGTTGCTCCATAATCGTATGATATGTACAACTGTAAACAACTAACCGATGTAGGTATAAACTGTCTACGCTCTGATTAATATCTTGTTGCAGAAGAGCTACCCTTTACGTTCTCTTTTTAAGGTCGTTGCTGTCAAAATTTGGTGTTGATTATGGTATTATAACAATCCTCAATATCATTTCATGGCGTGTAACTAATTTTACAAATTGCTCACTAATTTACAAAATTCTAAATTACCTGTAGTTTAACTAACATCTCATTGTAATTTATAACCGTCAATTATGTAAATTACACAATTTTATTTGATAATTTTTTCAATTCAAACAACAAAACATAACGCATATTGATTTGCGATGTGGATCGCGCAATTGGTTAACTTAAAGAATATAAAATATATAAAAGAATAAAGAATATATATAAAAAATGAAATTAGGTTTGTTACTGTAACTAAAATTCGACAATTACTGAACTGATTTGGTCAATTTTGGTTTTGATATATTTTTTGAAGTCCTAGAAAGGTTTAATAGGTGAGAACAAATAAAGAAATTTTAAGTAAAATAGAAAAAACAACTCATACAAACTGTCTTTTTGTCAACTCACTCTGACTTCGGAATAAACACTTAACAAGAAAAATTGAATTTACCTGTACAATCTATTTTATAATACTTAATTTTTTTATACAATTTTAAATTATAAATAAACTTTTTATTTCAAATCTTAGCTTGGAGAATGGCTTAGAGAATAAATATCTTTTTAAAGTAAAAAAAAGTAGTAAAGCCTTTTACAATCCCACAGCTGGGAATAGGCCTCCTATTTCCGTTTCTGGAGAGAAGGATTGGAGCTAAGACCTACCACGCTGCTCCAATGCGGATTGGTAGATAACACATATTTCCAGAATTCTCTAGAAATATGCAGGTTTCCTCATGATGTTTTCCTTCACCGAAAAGCGTGTGATAAATTGCAATTATCTATTAGACACATGAGTTTTAATAGAAATACTCATTGGTACCTGCCCGGGTTTGAACTCGTGTTCCCCTCGAAAGAGTCGCACGGTCACACCGCTGGGCTATCACAGCTTTTTAAAGTAGGTTTATATATTTATAGAAAATTTTTGAACGTTCCCTTAATATTTTACACTAAACAAATGTGTCATTTTTTTTCTTCGCAGTGCAATAAAGACATAAACTGTTGATTTCAAATTAGTAAGTTGTTTTACTTGCTGTTATTTATATTTTAAGATATAAAGACATCACATATAACTTTGGCACATTATTTTATTCAAAAGTGATATGAAGTACGCTAGTTTGACGTTCTAGTCTAAATTATTATATATATTTTGCTACATATTAATACGAGGTTTTCTTATGTGATAGGCAAAGTTGAACATTGATATGTATTTCTGAGGCATAAAATTTCTGTATAAAAGGTACATAAAATATTAAACCTTAAGATATTAAACGTCGTCAGTACTGTCATGCTGTATATCTAGATTACTATCAGTTGAAATAATATATTAATATATTCGTATCGACATTTTATGAATCATTAAAGATTGTTATTAACACTACAGTCAACAGCTAACTGTCAGTTTATGTAAGAGCATTCAATTTATCTTTTAAAGCGGCAGACTAAAAGAAAATAAACTATATTTTTTTTAGTTTAGTTTTAATGAAATATAAGTTAATATAAAAACTCATGGAAAGGTCTGTTTTTGCTGATTTTTTTTTACTCTTAAAAAATGCATTTTTTGAGAATTTTAGGACATATGTAATCCTGAATCTTGTAACAGGGATAGTTTGCTCATGTAGCCCGATTTTTGATTCAATTTATGAAAGAGGCCTCCTATCACTCACAATAGAAAAGTTTCTCACACTAGAATAGATCTTTAAAGTTAGGGCACTGTTTTCTTGCTTAAAAAAGCAATACAAAAAATCTTTGTCTAGTAGTGGAACATAATGTCCGAGGAAACATACGTTGATTTCTCTAGAGAGTTTGTATAATATATGATGTACTTTACCAACTCTCATTAGGGCAGTTTTCTAGATCTAAACTATCATTTTGTCTAACGATTGAAAGTTATATATTTTAGAAGAAATTTACAGTATAAATTTATTACATTAATAAAGCTTGGTGGATCGCAACTTAATATTCTTGTCTACAATGAGGATATTTCGTGCGATAAAATATTATTAAGACTCCTGATGACGAAAATTAAAAATAAAATAGTTACTTTTAAAGACGTACAGGCACTATAACAGAACAACCTTGCTATAATCCGCACGGCTTAAGCGAATGCATGCAAAGCTAATGTGTATGAAGCAGGCAAAATTCACGCACCTTACACTTGCAGGACAAGTCACCACACGCACCCAAAGGCGACTCCACCAGCAACAATGCACACAAGCAGCACACACAATCACCACCAAAATCTTTACGATCGTTTTGCTTCGAAACCGAAGCATCATCAGGAGAATAGGCTCCATGAAAAAATCGCAATGCGATTGTGAAATTGCTAAAATAAATTGGTGGTGATTGTATGTGCTGCTTGTGTGCATTGTTGCTGGTGGAGGCGCCTTGAGGTGCGTGTGGTGATTTGTCCTGCATGTGTAAGGTGCGTGAATTTTGCTTGCTTCATACACATTAGCTTTGCTTGCATTCTCTTAACCCGTGCGGATTATAGCAAGGTAGTTCTGTTATAGTGCCTGTAATATGGAATTCTGCAAAATAACGCCTGCTTCTATAAATCATTTAAAGACCCAATTGATTAATCCCATCATTAAAATTTAAGTTCCCTCTCATAAATCACACGTGTATGTGTATTTTTAAAACATTAATCGTGATGCGATCTTATGAGTCAAAGTTTCAGACATGCAATGATCGATTAAACCGTAGTCTCTCTTGGTATTTCACGATCTGCTGCTGACCGGTACACCCAATGCCATTGACATGGTTTCGTATCCTTCACTAATTTCCGTGAAAATGTCTGTCATCCAGTAGCATGCCGAGTAGAAAGCGATAAGTTATAAAATTGCAAAATCACACACTAAATATTGGACGACAAAATCCGCCAACGCAGCGGTTTAAACGCTCATAAAAAGGACTAATTCAAAAAGCCTTTCTATACTATTGAGGATTACTTAGATGGCAAGAATGTTTGGGTATAGCTACTCTTTGACTCCTCAATCCCTGTAAAAGACAGTGAAGATGAATAAATGTGAATACCTAGTAATCTATACTTATTATAAAACAAAGTCCCAAAAAGCTGTCTGTCTGTATGTAATCGATTTTCTTAAAATTTACTTAACGGATCTTTGTACGTTTTTTACCAAAAGATTGTGCAATACTTCCGGATGGTTTAGGTAAATAATAAATTTTTCCGTGCATGCAATTTGCTTAAAACGTCTAAATTTTTTGTAAGAAATGAAAAATAATTTAGAGCAGAAACACTATTAATGGTTTGAAATATTTAATTTAAAGTGAATCACCATCTGACGTTAGTTTAACGACAAGTTGGTAAAAGTAAAATGCACGCCGACCTTGATCATGAGATAACTATCATGTGGAATACTCGGTCAACGGACTAATATCCAATAGCCTCGACCAACAGCCTCTCACTACATTGATGCCTGTATATTAAACACAATACTGTTTGAGTATAGGTAGGCTATATCTGGAACTGAAAACAACAGTAGCTTGGGTCTATTCTTCCGGTGGATAAGGTACAGTTATATCTTAAATTATAACCACGGGAAAATATGATATACTCTGCCAGTGGACAAATAAAAGTTGAAGCTGTGACAGCCCACCGGTAAGATCGTACGGGTCTTTCGAGGGGGTCACGGGTATAAACCCTGGGCAGGCACCAATGACTTCTGTTAAATCTTATCTGTCTAGTTGATAATTACAATTTATCAGACGCTTTTTTGGTGAAGGAAAACATCGTGAGGAAACCTGCATATCTCTAGAGAAATCTGGAGATAAGTGTAATCTACCAAACCGCGTTGGAGCAGAGTGTTAGGTCATAGCTCCAACCCTTCTCTCCGAAAACGGTTCTAGGAAGCTCGTGCCCAGCAGTGGATAACTAAGTTAAATTTTATTAACTAACTTTAGATTAACTTTCATTTATAACGGAATAGGAAAAAGTCCAATGATTTTTGTGTATTTGTTTAATACCAGATTCTAGCCTCGTCCTGAACATAGACTCGTACGACCATAAGATATCTAATCTTTTAGGTCGTGGTTACAAATAGATCTCTGTATTATTGCAATATGTTAGTTGGTACATTTGTTTAGAGAGAAAAAAAAAATTTTTTTCGGTTTGTATTGCCATGTCCTATTTATTCGATTTGAATACATTCAAGGAATCTTCTTAAATTACGTCATGCCAAAATTTAATGGTTATAAATACATGCAGCATTTTAGATAAACTTGAGTGAAAAAGGAGCTAGATTTCGTCACCTTATTATCTGTAGACCCGTGAGGTATCCGGATGACTAAAATAGACCATCCTCATTTCTTACCTAGGTGTCGTAAAAGGCAACTAAGGTAAGTTGACCCACCGTGTGGTATCCGATTGAGTAGAATAGACCACCTTCTTTCTTACCGAAGTGTCGTAGAATACGACTAAGGTAAGTTGACGTCTGGCAGGAGGCAGTCGTAAAATACGTAGCCGAATCACGTGACAACATGTTTATAACATGTTGTGCCGACCCCACTTGCAGTGGGATAAGGTATTTTCTATAATGTAAAAATTGCTGGGAAACCTAATTGTCAAATTATAATGAACGAATAATTAATATTAATTTCTTGGCACAATACGTTTTCACTGCTGTACTAAATTAACCTTAATATTTTACTCTCAAGGAAGATTTTATCGGCATAACAGTATTTTACGGCTTCTTACTTAATTATGAATCGTTCGATAAATTATTATGAACATCGTAATGTATAGGGACGTGACTTGATATGGAATTATCGATTAACTTATACGTAAAGCATATTAAAAAATTGAAGATTATTTGGAGTACAAGAAAGCCTGGAAATCCTTTCAGCTTCATACAAGACAGCGGTTTAATAATGTATAATTGAAAATATTTAAAAGATTGACCGCCGAGTTTCTTGCTGGTTCTTCTCGGTAAGAGCAACATTCCGAACCAGTTGTAGCTTCATTAATCATATTGATGCTTGTCGATTCAAAAGTGTCTGAAATGGTTTATTTGAATAGAGATTATTTTGATTGATTTATTGATTGAAATTAAAAATAGTCTTTTGTTTCTGACTATTACAAAAGTTGCTTTTTTATATAATAACAAAGTCACCAAGTTGATGTTAATAATAAGACAGAAAACAGATTAATTAAAGTAGACTGGTAAAAGTAATAAATAATACAAATGCGCTTTTTGCAAAATTAAATTAAAATGTGTAATTTTGCTACATTGATTTTATCTAACTACGTACATATAAAAGCTGTGATAGCCCAGCGGTGAGACCGTGCGACTCTTTCGAGGGGAACACGAGTTCAAACCCGGGCAGGCACCAATGAGTTTTTCTATTAAAACTCATGTGTCTAATTGATAATCGCAATTTATCATACGCTTTTCGGTGAAGGAAAACATCGTGAGGAAACCTGCATATCTCTAGAGAATTCTGGAGATATGTGTAACCTACCAATCCCCATTGGAGCAGCGTGGTAGGTCTTAGCTCCAATCCTTCTCTCCAAAAACGGAGAGAGGAGGCCTTAGCCCAGCAGTGGGCATAATAACGGGCTGTTACGTACGTTTACGTACATATATATGAACTTTAAAACAAGAGAATAAACAGAAAAGAAGATATAGAGTGTTATTAATATAATCCACTTATTACAAATCGAGAATTATAAAACAAAAATAATTTTAAAAATCGATAATTTTTTCTCATCGCTAGTAATGACCGTCTCTTATTAATTTCATCAGTTAAGGAGGTGCAAACATAAGATTGTTTTTATTGATATTAAGTGAAACCTTTTGTATTGATCGTATCCGTAATACAGGGAAGCATTAACGAATTTCTGCAACTTATTTATCAATTTTATCGTTGCAATATGTAAGCATTTAGTGACCATGGACTTATTTAAAGTTTTCTTTTTAAAATAATGTTCATTTTAAGTTGATTCAAGGAAATGTGTCCGGAGATTGTTGTACCAATTATTGAGATCATTGCTCTAAGTTCAAACTTCAAATATATTTTATTCATGAGACTATAACAAGCAATTCGATTCAACTTTTGTTTCAAGTAAACTAGCAATTTATTCAAAAGTTGCTTACTACAGAGTTAATTTATTACGTTAGCTACATTTTGTCACCGGTGTCCAGTGAGAATTAATCTACGAATCTTTGATTCAATCGAAATGACAGACTTCTTAAAGGCTAAAGTCTATGTTCTAAACTCATTAGGTTCTTGCATCATCTTCTATTTCTATTCTTATAATTTCTTTTCTGGTACATAAATGGATAAAGTCTTACTAGTTACTATCAATTTTAGCATAACTTCATAATTTTCTATTTTCGTCGAACGAAAATAGAAATTTAAAAGTGTGAAAATAGAAAAATAATAATGAGATAAGCCTATACTTATATTGATTTCTACTTTTGTGTATAAAATTTTACCAAATTTTACAGATTCATATTTCAAATATTATTTTTCAAAACTCGGTTAATGTTGACTAGCCTGTTGGCGCAGCGGCGCATTTTATATAAACAATTTGTTGGTTCTTCGAGCCTGGGTGTATATTCGTATTTAAGTATGTATTTAAAATTATATTTGTAGTATATTTACGAGTTGTCCGTCACCCATAACACAAGTATTAAGTTACTTACTGTAGGGACGCGGGACCGCGTGTGTAAGTGACCCATATATTTATTTATTTATTGTATATCCCTTTTAAGATTTTTCAAGTTCATCCCTTTTCACGTTCCGATGAAGCAATCATCGATGTAATTTTTTGGTTTGTTAGGTGGACGATTGTAGAGTGATATGTGCTTTTTATCTCTGCACTGGAGATCATAGGGATGAAGTCATGAAAATATCAGGGGAACTAAATATTTTGTTTAGTGTTGAATACCACTAACGCGCGTAATGTGTCATAGTCTATCTACTTCCGGTGGCGCACATGGATCTTTATAAAATGATTGTTATATAATAATAATATATAAAGGCCGATGATAAAATACAAATATTATAATAAATTACAGATAACATAATGCATAAAATAAATAAGGTTGTATAGTAGTGTAATAACCACTAAGTTTTGGCGGGCTATGCTCAATATAAGTAAAGGCGCTGGTAGATGTAAGGAGTTAGTCTGTCAGTTTTTGTCTTAGCAGTAACGCTGCAGGAATTGGGTTTGATTAGAGTAAATAATACTTTTGTTTGCGGACATCCCGAAATACTTTTGTAACATTAGTGAGCGGAATTTAAATATTTTGTTGGCAATGGTCGAATTATGTTCAACACGGTCAATTGTAGGAAGTACTTGATCAGCTATTTTGAGTAACGTACTTATTTGTATGCAAAAAATGTCTATGCTCACGACGTAAAATATCTATCCGTGGTACTTAGTCACGAGTATTTTACGGTGGATTACCGCGCGTTTAACTGAAATAGTCATTAGTTGAGTATCGCAGTTTATGTCAAGACAATGACTGCTATTGCTTATGCTATACACAAACATCGAACATAAGCTATAAGAAATAGTAGATTTCACCCTCACAAACTTGCATTGGCCAACATTTTCTATAAACAATTTGTTGGTTCTTCAAGCCTGGTTGTATATTCGTGGTTAAGTATGTATTTAAAATAATATATGTAGTATATTTACTAGTTGTCCGTCACCCATAACACAAGTATAGTACCCGGCAACAAATAATGCACATCGAGAACTTAGAACGAAACAGCCGGCCAATTCGGTTTAATAGACCGCTGTCACTGTCACACACAGGTTCGTCAGTCTGTGCGACAGAGACATTGCTCTATGAAGCAGAATTTAGCCGACTTCTCTCTCTGAGCCTCGATGTGCATTATTTATTGCCGCGTTCTATATTAAGTTACTTACTTTGGGAATGGGCAACCGTGTAAGTGTCCCATATATTTATTTATTTATTGCAAGTTAAACAAAGCCTTTATAAAGAGTTCGCAGGATCAAAATGAGGATGTCACGAAGCTTCGATTCTGAATCCGAAAAGTTGAAACTTCTGATTAGACTTCCGGCATCATTTCCGATTAAATCTTGTAATCAATTAATTGCTAATTATAGAGGCTCAAGTTTGTTTTTAATCTCGATCTTAACTTTAAACTGAGACTGAATACTTATATTTAATTGGCTTCCTCTTAAGAGTAAATAATTCTTATACTAGATCGAAAAAGATAAATCGTAAAAACGTAACGTAAGTAAATAGCTTTATGCTTCCTATATAATTTAATCTCCTTGTCGATTACACGTATGAATGATTACCAGTATGAAGATTCAAATTGTGTAACTTCAACAAGAAACGCGAGTGAATTTCATGAAAAGCATACAGGTTTTTTTCTTGTCGAGGGCATTCGTTCCATTTATATATAAACTAGCTGTGGCAGCGGCTACGCCCGCGTGGAAATCAGCGTGTCACAATTTTTTTCTATGATTCAAATTTTTAAACATAAAAGTAGTTATTGTGAGTTAACCATAAGAGATAGAGACATGCTATCCCGGACTTTTTTGCAGTATTTTATAGATCTACAATTATCTAGTACATTACTTTAGCGTATCTCTGCTGGTTTACGCAGCGCACGCGACTAAAGCTTCCAGCAAGCAAGCTTTCTAACAACTGCTCGATCTCTTCAACACAATTTACATAATACCGATATGTACTATTTACTTAAACCATACAGAACTATTGCACAATCTTTTGGTGAAAACCGTACAAAGATCCGTTCAGTAGATTTTGAGCAAATCGATTACATACAGACAGACAGCTTTTTGGGTCTTTGTTTTATGAAAAGTATAGATATATAGTTATGGGTGTTACAATTTACCGTTTCTAAAATATAGGACACACCCTCTATACCTACGATCCATAAACAACAAACAAATCCTGCTGATATGCATATATTTGTACATTTATTGTATCTGGTATTGACATGTCTGTCGCCCTCTTTTTTATTAAACGGCCATGTCGCTTCAAATAGAAAGCTGACATGTTTTGTAGTTTTGTTGATGTAATACTAACACTTACTTTTATTATACAATTTACTATATATACTTCAACAATTATAACGTATAGACGCTTACACAGCTATGAAAATTAGTACACCCTACTGTGAGTAGGGTGTACTAATTTTCATAGCTGTGCTGTGATAGCCCAGCGGTGAAACCGTGCGACTCTTTCGAGGGGAACACGAGTTCGGACCCGGGCAGGCACCAATGAGTTTTTGTATTAAAACTCATGTGTCTAATTGATAATTGCAATTTATCACACGCTTTTCGGTGAAGGAAAACATCGTGAGGAAACCTGCATATCTCTAGAGAATTCTGGAGATATGTGTAACCTACCAATCCGCATTGGAGCAGCGTGGTAGGTCTTAGCTCCAACCCTTCTCTCCAGAAACGGAGAGAGGAGGCGGGCCTATTCCCAGCAGTGAGATTATAACAGACTGCTACTTTACTTTTTCATAGGTAAGAATTTAAAGCATTAATTAATTATCTCGAAAAAACTTATACTAATCGTTAATTTTAATGGACTTTATTTCATATTTAATCCCTAACATCTTACTGAGGAGTGGTAATCGTGGCACTTTAAACCAGACGGCGTATATAAGATAGAAGGGATGTTACGGCTCTTCGACTCTGATTCCGGAAAGTCGGAACTTCCGATTTTAATTTTAATTTATAAATAGGGGCTATTACGATGATTAATTGATTATTCAATATTGTAATTTATTATTGAACAAATTCAGTTTTCAAGACACTGAAATTTAATAAAAATTTTACTTATAGGCAGGCTTTATATTTGACTGAATAAAATTACTGAAAACTTAATTGTTTATATTCTTTCATTGTCCCTATCTTAATAATTTACTTGCTCTTATTTACGTTTCTTTCATTGATAGGGAATCTTAATAATTTACTTCACTTTGCTCTCCAACTATGACTCTAATTATTAAAAATCTCGACTCTGCTTTCGGTAAACTGTAAACTGGGAATAAAAATAACTGTTACCGATGTTAAATTTGGTATCAATAAAATAGTAAAATATTTCTAACAAATAGAAAATACAGTGAGATGTCTAACCCAGTTTTATTTCATTGTCTGAAAATGTCAAGATCTTATCTCGGAAGATTATTTTTTGCTACTGTTGCTTTAACTTAATGCAAGGTATTTTGAATAAGAATCAAACCAAGACATCTTCATTAAATGTATAACAACAAAAAAGATCAAAACAAAATATCAGCGATATTTTAAACCTTGTGCCTTTTCGATTTTAGCTCCCAGTGTATATACTAGAATAGAGAATTTCGATTTTATATCTTAGTTAACCTCAAACCAAGAGAATTTATGCGAAACTTTGCGGTTAAATCATAAACTTAAAAATCTCAATATATATATTTAATACATTGTCATATCACGCAAATTATTATAAAAAGAGAAATAAAATATTTTACTTAATCCTATATAAAACCTATTCCGATGCTAAATTATAACGCAATCTAATGGTATTATTTTTAAAGTTTTATTTAAGTTTTATTTCATTCTTGGAGATATCATTACTTGACATCTAAAAATTTATAATTATCTATACTTATTATAAAACAAAGTCCAAAAAAGCTGTCTGTCTGTATGTAATCGATTTTCTCAAAATCTACTGAACGAATTTCTGTACGGTTTTCACCAAAAGATAACAATACCTCCGGATGGTTTAGGTAGATAGTACATATAGGTAAACTGTGTTGAAGAGATCGCGCAGTTGTTAAAAAACTTGCTTGCTGGGAGCTTTATTCGCGTGCGCTACGTAAACCAGCAGAGATATGCTAAAGTTATGTACTAGAGAATTGTAGATCTATAAAAATACTACAAAAAATTCCTCGACAGCAAGTCTCTATCTCTTATGGTTAGCTCACAATAACTACTTTTATGTTCAAAATTGCAATTACATACACGCGGGCGAAGCCGTAAGCACAGCTAGTAACAAGTATATAGGAAAATTACACACATGGTCGTCCGGCATTAAAGTATATTTATACTTATGTTATGATGACAGCCAAGTGTTAATTATTTTAATTAAACACCCAAAATACATATATACATCCAGACTTGAAGAATCAACAAATTGTTTATAGAAAATGTTAGCCCTCGGGAGTCGAATCTGCGACCCGTGGAAGGAGTAGCCACCGTACCAACGCGACAGTCAATATAGCGGATTGTTATATTTGTCATATCTACAATAATAACCATATCAGTAATGCTTTAACAAAAGCATTACTGATATGGTGCATAAAATATCATATTCCTCAAGTTGAACCAAACAATACTCATTTACGGAATTGCGTTAAGCGGTTTCAAGATAATTAGTTATCTGAAACAAGCATGTTCCCACGGAATTTTTAAATATAAAGAAACGTCTAGAATATTTAAGTGAATAAGTAAGGTGCTATTGCAACATGTTCAATAATTTTAGCATATGCAAGTAGAAAACATGATGGTAAATACTGTCCTCTATATAATTTATAGAATTAGGCGTTACTTTCCGGAGATCCTGTCATCTACTTCATGTTTATGTATTTGCAAAAGATTTCGTCAGCGTCAATTAAAACTATCCTATTTGACTTCTTTGTATCAAGATAAAAATAAGTCTAACCCTCCAGTTTTTTAGTTATTTTGAGATCAACAGACACATCGATTTTTGCTTTCTTGTGATTTGAGAGACGGAAAAATGAATACATTTGCATTTATAATAATAGCCATAGAGTTTTTGTCAAAACAAAATAATTATATCGTTGGTTTTGTATCACAGGATTCCGTAATATAACTATCTCTCTAACAGTCATAATTATTCGATAATCAACTTTCGTGCTTAACTCGAGACCAGTCCGGAATTCAGATCAATTTCCTAGGAAATAGCTATTTCCCATAAACCTGCAGCAATTTAGTACGACATCAAACTAGTTCGTTACCTAATCAGGGCCAATCATGAACATGCAACCGCATATGAATATTTAATCACGTGGCATTCAATATATATTGACTGGCCCGTTGGCACAATGGGTAGTGACCCCGTCTTCGGCGCCGCGGGTAGCGGGTTCGATTCCCGCCAAGGGCCGACATTTTCTATAAAACAATATGTTGGTGTATTTGTATTTAAGTATGTATTTAAAATTATATAAGTAGTATATATACCAGTTGTCCGTCAGTCATAACACAAGTATTAAGTTACTTACTTTGGGGACAGACGACCGTGTGTGTAAATGTCCCATATTTTATTATTCTTATTATTTATATATGGATACATTTTAGATTTTAAATCAGTTCTTCAGATTAAATTTCAACAACTTTACTAGAATCTACTCTCCCAACGGAGAGAGGAGGGCCAACAATGGCATAGTAAAAGGATGATATGCACTTTACTTTTACAACCTTATAGTATGTGCAATTTTCTACATAAAAAAATGCAAGAATATATCACCTGAAGCATAAGGGTTATAAACAATCTCTAAAGTTCTCAAGAAATCCAAAAAAGTTCCTTTATTGTATTTGATTTCTGAAGTATTATCTTATATATAAAACATATTAGGACCAAAACTAAAGATTAAAAAAACGAATCTCCTTTAGGTAAATATACGAACGAGTACGTAAAATTTTGGATGATTTTTCAGCAATATGTAAATTCGAGCATAAATCGGAATTGCAAACTCAAGGGTGGAACCCATAATCGGTTCGGAATTTTGATTATGATAAGATTCGCAATATCTCATTATCTTTTTTTACATGAAAATAAAAATATACATTTCAGAAAGAGATGAAGGTTGCTGAATCCAATTCGCGAAGCTTGAATTTGTGCAAAATACTTTAGCGCCTTCTAACAATGCGTGCCGATCATGAATCGGAAAGCGTATTGTGGGTATAAATAAAATGTTGTGGGTGACACACAAGTGGTAAGTAAATATATAATTATTTACTATATACTTTTTTTATCATTGAGATATGTGAAAAAATAAGAATATATATTCTTATTATTTATTTATATATTCTTTACATATATAATTTTAAATAAATTCATAAATACACCCAGACCCGAAGAACCAACAGATTGTTTATAGAAAATTTTAGCTGTCGGCGGGAATCGACACCGCGACACCCGGAGCTGAAGGTAGTTCCACTGCTAACTGCGACAAGGGCCAGTTAAATACAAGTCAAGTATACCCCCTATTCGATGGATAATATATAAATATCGTAGCGAATTGCAGAATCCAAGCGGCGCATGATGGTAGTTTGAAATTTTTTTCAATACCTAATGATTACCCACCTATTACGTATTCATTACACAGAGATTATGTAGCGTGTAAATCTTATTTAAATACTAATTTACTAATACAGCTATATAACAGAATAACTTGAAGAGAAAGGGTAAGAAAAATAGAGATATAGAAATGTGTGTAATCAAAGTTAAATTAGTTTTCTTAATAATTTAGTATTTACTATGGAAAGATTTCATTAAAGATGAAGGAAGAATTTTAAATCCCGCCGTATCCGGCTGAGTAGAATAGATCACCCTCATTTCTTACCGAGCTGTCGTAAAAGGCAACTAAGGTAACTTGACGTCAGGCAAGCGGCTGGTCGTAATAAAATAGATTCAAAACGTGTTGTACCGCCCCACTTAGAGTGGGATAAGAGCGGGACAATCATAACTAAGTTTTAGAAGCAGAAACCGTTCACATACCCTATACATGCACGATTAGTTACCACACGTATCACAATACACCGAGACTAACACACTATACAAGCACACATTCAGTACGATAATTTCAATCTCTAGTATCGTTTTGCCCAGTAACCGAACCATCATAAGGAGACAGGCTCCATAACAAAATCGCAATGCAACGATATTGCGATTTTATCGTTACGCCTACCTCTAAACATTAATTATTTTCTAATTTGAACTACTGAAACCTTTTCAACGATTACAAAGAGCTTGTCAGTTTTGACATATGCTGTATAAGAAAACATATATTTTATAACAAGATTCTCACTCATTTCTGGTTTCGGTAGGCTTTTGTAACTAGTTATTTGACGGAATTATTTCTACAGTCAAGCAATTTAGCCTTCACGAACGAGGTACATTCACATCAATCAATAACAATATAGTAAAATATTTTATAATCCCTGCTCAAACTTCAATTCTACTTTATACAGATATTACCCCATGTACTATGCCGTGTGGTATCCGGCAGAATAGAATAGACCACCCTCCTTTTTACCAGGTGTCGTAAGAGGCGACTAAGATAAGTGCCGTATGGTATCCGACTACGTAGAATAGACCACCCTCATTCCTTACCTTCTTACCGAGGTGTCGTAAAAGGCGACTAAGGTAAGTTGACGTCAGGCAGGCGGCCGGTTGTAAAATACGTAGCCAAATCATGTGACAACATGTTTGTAACATATTGTGTTGACCCCACTTAGAGTGGAATATGGGCAGGAGAATGATGATGATGACAGATATTACTCCATATACTCCCGGAAAATGAAAATTAACGTCTCACCAAAAACCTGAAAAATCAATTAAAACTCTTCGTTTAAATCATTCTTCTGCCCTTATCCCACTCTAAGTAGAGACGGCACAGCATATTTTTCGCTTCCATTTTACCTTACCCGTAACTTACTAGGATGGTCCCAGATTCTGTATATAATTTTTCTAAGGTATTATGATGGGAATAAATAACTTATAGAATTAGGCGTTACTTTGCGGAGTTACTTTTTATTATTACTTTTGTATGGGAATAAATGTATTTGATTTTTTTTAAAGTAATTTTACGTCACCTCGGTAAGAAATGAGGGTGCTCTAATCTACTCAGCCGGATAACACACGGCGTTGCTTCCTACACTAAGCATTACATAGATTTTCTTTACAAATGCGGATCAGAGCAAAATAATTAATCATAACTTTTTTTAAAGCTCATTAGATAACTTGACTTAACTACGTACTATCATATGAGACCACTGCAGCTAATTATATGTTAAGTAATGTATGACGACACTGGCATTTCGCGGTCTGATAGAAATGTTGGTTGAGCATAGTTGCTAGCTCAGTTTACTTATAAGATTGATTGCCCAATAATTAGATACTAAAAGAATATACAGAGAATGCGGCATATTTCAGATTACACATCTCACCATCTACTATGCTATATCTACTGTAGATAAATAAATGTTAATTATTTTTATACTTATAAATAAAACAATTCGTATAAAAGTGTATTCCCTAACCATTTCAAAATATCAAAAATGCACAACGTTAATATCCAAGTTTTCACTTCTCCTGGCATTCCCGGACAACCAGATGGTTTTTTTTTTACTAGCTTAGCTCGCGTGGAAAACTTACCCCGCGTAGATCCCAACCCGACGTAATTTATAATGTAATGTTACTATTAACTTAAACTTTCCTCTACAATTGCACTAACTTTTAATAAAAACTGCGTAAAAATCCGTCCAGTAGTTTTTAAGAAAATCGACCACATTCAGACAGACAGCTTTTGGGGAACTTTGTATTATAATTTGTATTATACTTGTTTTTACTACTCACAAATTTTTTAAATTTAAACTATTGTGAGTAGTATTCATAGTTAATATTTAGACACTGGCTATAGTAAAGTAAAAGTATGTAAAGTATCATCCTGTTACTATGCCCACTGCTGGGCTAAGGCCAAGAGGATTAAAACCGCCTGTCTCTATCAATGATCAGAAAATTTTAATTGATTACATCTTATTGTATAAGGTTTTATGCAAAAAAATGTCAAAAGGCTTATAGTAAGAACGGCCTGTTACTATCCCATTTTGGACATAGCATTCCTCTCTCCGTTTTTGGAGAGAAGGATTGGAGCTAAGACCTACCACGCTGCTCCAATGCGAATTGGTAGGTTACACTTATCCCTAGAATTCTCTAGAGATATGTAGGTTTTCTCACGATGTTTTCCTTCACCGAAAAGCGTGTGATAAATTGCAATTATCAATTAGACACATAAGTTTTTTATAGAAAAAATCATTGGTGCCTGCCCGGGGTTTGAACCCATGTCGCCTCTAGAGAGTCGCACGGTCTCAACGCTAGGTAGCGCCGTGTAAAGTGCTCATGAATAAGTGCTCCGGGTGGGCTGGAAACTATTCGGGCTAACCCGATAAAATTAGACGTGAGTATAGCCGGTGTCTATATATTAACTACTCACAAAATTACTTCCAAATACGTTAAGCCATTGAAACGTCTTGATTGCACAAACATACATACATACACAAAATATCGCACTTTTTATATTAGTAGGACAAAACCTATTAATGTTGCCGAATAAATGACATTTATATTAAATAATAGAACATTGCTCGTGATCTAGATCACATGATGCACTATAAAGTTAGGTTGTATAATATATTGCTTTTTAACATGCACTGTTGCTCAATAAAACCTTCTGCTTTTTAACCTATTGCCAATAATAACCTTTGAATTTCATATTATAAATTATTGTCAATCAAAATATTGCATACACCATGAACGTCGGCTTAACATTTTATAAACTTTACATTTAATGTAAGCTAGAGACCCATCAGTCACGGTTTGGACGGGATTAGCCTACTTGTAGACCATTGAATTTCTAGACGCCGTATACAACTCCATGCCTTTAACATTTATACAAAGTACTTTGGTATATCTATAAAAGCGTTGCGGAACGCCTTTTATACTTATTATAAAACAAAGTCCCAAAAGGCTGTCTGTCTGTATGTAATCAATTTTCTCAAAATGTATTGAACGGATTTTTGTACCGTTTTCACCAAAAGATAGTGCAATAATTCCGGATGGTTTAGATAAATTATACATATGGGTATTATGTAAATTGTGTTAAAGAGATCGCGCAGTTGTTAAAAAACTTGCTTGCTGGGAGCTTTAGTCGCGTGCGCTGCGTAAACCAGCAGAGATGTGCTAAAGTAATGTACTAGAGAATTGTAGATCTATAAAACTGCTACAAAAAAGTCCGCAAGAGGATGTCTCTATCTCTTATGGTTAGCTCACAATAAGAACTTTTATGTTTAACATTTGAATTCTAGAAAAAAGTTGAGACACGTAGATTTCCATGCGCGCAAAGCCGCTGGCACAGCTAGTATTCTATAAATTTAATGAATAACTTTCCGCTATCGCTAATGATAGTAATTAATGATGTCTGAGATGAAACACGGAAATGGTAATTGGTTATTTAACTGTCCAAAAATATTACACAGACATGAAACTAATTAATATAATGTACATGAAACAATGCAATTATTTTGCACACAATGCACGTTAAGTTCCGTCACTCAAACATTCTCAGGAGATAGTGTTAGTTAAAATAGTTAGCCATAGGTTGAAGAACGGCTAATGGCGATGCGTCAAGCATTCAGCATATCTTTTTGATTCTTCCATGAAAATAGGTTCATTAATAACTCCAGATATATATAGCGTAAAAAAGGAACATACAATACAAGATTTGTAAGACCTATACCTGAGATTTAGCCTTATTTTCCGAACTCATACACACACGCACGCACACACACAGACACACATAAAATATATAATACACTTACAGGCTTTAACATATTTTTATTTATTAAATTTATATGTATGTAGCTATGGAAGGATAGAGGGTCCAAGTCCATCACTTGTTTAAACGGAGCTTCCAATCATTAGGTTCGATTTTATAATAACACTAGTTGCGTCATCGGCTTTGCCCGCGTGGAAGTCAGCGTGTCACATATTTTTTTTAGAATTCAAATTTTAAACATAAAGCTACTTATTATGAGTTAACCATAAGAAATAGAGACATGCTATTTTTTGTAGTACTTTTTTAGATCTACAATTCTCTAGTACATTACTTTAGCGTATCTCTGCTGGTTTACGCAGCGCACGCGACTAAAGCTCCCAGCAAGCAAGTTTTTTAACAACTGCGCGATCTCTTCAACACAGTTTACGTAATACCGATATGTACTATCTACCTAAACCATCCGGAGGTATTGTTATCTTTTGGTGAATATCGTACAGAAATCTGTTCAGTAAATTTTGAGAAAATCGATTACATACAGACATACAGCTTTTTGGGACTTTGTTTTATAATAAGTATAGATGTGAATTAGTTTTTGTTGATGAAATAAATAAAAAAATAAACAAAAAAATAAAAAGTTTTGTTTTGGGAGCGTAATAGACTGACAGACAGATTTTTGCATTTATAACATTCGCAAAATTTAACTGATCTGAGTCGATTTTGCATAAGGAAAAGAATTCGATTTTAATTTTATATACACGATATAAAACGATACAGACGATGCTAGTTCAGAGCTTATCATTTGAATAATGCAACACGTACTGATTTTTTATCACTTATTTTTTGATCATACCGATTAATAGGAAACCAGACATGTAATAAATCAACACTAATATTATAAATATAAAAGTCTGTCTGTCTGTCTTTCTTTTTGTCACAATGTAGCAATATATCCTATCTCAATTTTAAGCCAAATTACTTTTTAACGGCATTGAGTACTACTGCCCATCATTTATCGTATCAACGTTTATTATCTACTAGATTTTTTCTAAATAGATTTAGACATAGATGCTACATCTAGATATTTCTAGACATATTTATAGTCAACTGTTAGTTACATTCTAAACATATTTATGGTCAACCTTTCTTCTTCTATTAAATATCATAGAAGGTATTAGGATTGCCTAATTTATATGGTGAATATTTCAGTGAAGTTAATAAGTCTTTTATTTTATTTTATTTTATTGCGTAATAGGCGAGCGCTTGACTGTAATCATGCGTGATGGTAAGCAATGATACAGTCTAAGATAGAGCGCGCTTGCCTAGAAGATGCCCATTCGCTCTTGCTTTGAAGATACCCATAGTATATAACTCGGGAAAAATAGATGCCGGGAGAAAATTCCATTCCCTTGCAAAAGAAGAATCCCACGAAGCGCTTCGTGCGCCTTCATGTCGATAACGTAAGGGTGGAACTTCTCCCGGTGCCTAGCGGTACGTTGATAGAATGGTGATGGAGGGACAAGTTTATGGAGTACTTCAGCACACTCTCCGAAATATATCCTGTAGAATACCGATAGCCAGGCAATTTATATCGCTTTTATAGCTTTTGAATATTTAAATAACTCTTTTAAACGTATACTAAACGTAAATCTATTTATCGCTGCCCTGAAAAGGCTGCGTTTTGGCCTTACCAAGTTATTCACGCTTGGTACGGATAATATTACTAGCTAGTCGTGAAGCCGAAGTGGCAATGGTTGGGGCATAGTACGAAGAATCATGGGGCAAAATTTGGATTGATAAACCTTTTACGAGGCGGACAGATGACCAAAAAAAGGTCGCAAGGAGCCTTAAAGTACAGAATCAATTAATATGGTAGTAGCTTAAGGAGACTATTGTTGATACAATGTTCGGTCGTAAGCCGTTGTTTGGTCCATCAGAGTACACCATTAAACGTTTAGAAAACGATTCAATTCAAAATTCAGTACCTAAACTCAACCGCTCTCTTTTCGTACCATGAAGTGTGGATTGCACATTACGACCCCAATGTAATGTTTGAAAAGGAAAACGTTATGAATTATAGATTACTCTGTCTCTTCTACTCACATGTTTTAGGACACATTTCGAACGCTAATTCGGCGACGACTTAAAGTGTGCGTCTTTAAGACGTCATGGTATGAAAAAGCAAAACAATTTAGTTAAAGTCTTCAATTGAGTTCATGGTAGGCCTGCTGTATTTGAATCGTTAACAAAATAAAAATCGCGTTTTTATAGATACGCTTCTATGCTTAGACACCCGTTATATTTCGAATACACAGTTTCAGATCCGATGAATATGCCTAGTGACCTTTGTTTTTTAAATTGTATTGGTATATGTGGCAAAAGTAAAAGTAAAAATTGAATCCTACACTGCCAGTTGCGGGCGGATGCTAGGCTCAGAAGTGACCTTGATATGACTAACTCTTTTAATAGGTCATCGCACATCTTTTAGCTACCGTAAATTTAGGTAAGGATTTCTTTAATACTTTGCTTATCCGTGTAGGAGTATAGTTGTGATGACTGAACTGGTGTACAGTTTGCGTAATAGGTATGCAGTTTAAAAAATATTCCTTAAAAATATTGAATTTTTTTAAGTTTTAGTTCATCATCTTACTTAGAATTTAGAAAACTTCATTTTATCTATAATATGAATAGGTAACATTCAATTCTTCACTTGACAATGCTAAGAATCATTGATTAGGTCCTGAAAAAAATCAGGTTGTTCTATTGTTATAAAATACATTTTCCATCATGTTCAAGATATATATTGATATATCTGCTGCCAAGATATTCTGTCATAGCTTTCGCTTTATTTACAAAATATTCTAGCAAAAGAATATAGACAAGAACAACAAAGGCTATCCGAACGTGATAGCAATTAGGCAAAGCTATCGTTTGATTTTCAAAAGTAAGTCACTAAAGAAATATATTTATATAAGATTGAAGTACTGAGTTATTATTTAACTATCAAGATTGTCTTCTGATTTAAAGATAAGTTATAAATATAAGCACGTTTTATGCAATGACATAACGTTTGATTGTTCTTGATCTAAGAATGATACTCCCGATGAATTAATCATTAATGTATATTGTATATATTTTATTGATTACAGGTTTGTACTTGACCACGATCTCAGATGCTGTTTAGTGATGATGCAATCTGATAAAGATCTCGTTAGCTTAATATAGAAGATCAAGAAATTAACGTTTCTTAAATTAACGCAAATCCTAGGGAATGGATCACGTTAACGAATGTCGAAGTTAACGTCTGTTAAAGTCAAGATATGGGTAGTAATAACATCTGGTATAAGCGAAACAAATAAACGCGCGAAAATACTCGTAGCATGCCATCACTTGCAGTAGGGTGAAACACTCAGATTTTTTAGCCGGTGAAAGTCCGATATAATCGCCGTTCGACCCATTACGGGTTTTTCCTAATAAAAACACCCGCCGTTCGACCCATAAGGGGTTTTTCCTCACAAAAAAAAATATATGGGTCAATTACATACACCGTCATCCCTGCTTAAAATATGTTACACAATACATGTGTTATGGATGAGAGTCAACCGGTAAGAATATACATATATAACTTAAAATAACATATATAATTGGCCCTCAGCGGGAATTAAACCCGCGGCCCGTGGAACTGACGCCAGAGTCATTGCCACCTGCGCCAGCAGACCAGTCCAAAAAAAATTAAGTAGCATGCCGTTTTTAATTGTTTTCACGAAAGTCAGGGTTTGCAATTAGTTTCGCGTCTGAGTAAGCAATATTACCAGAAATAAAACTAATACGAACGCAAAAAGAATAGGTAATCAGAGGAACAAGAATTTATTACCATAATTATTTTAGAACAGAATAATTTGAGTTCCACAAGCCTTAATTAAGGCAAAAAATTCGACATAATGGACAGAAGAAGGTCATATTAAATCAAAATTTTGATGCGGATTGCAGCTAAATATATTTCTGTTGTATGTATTTTTTTCAGATTCTTCTATATGGTACAGGTGCTTACTACATTGTTCAGATGATACTTCTTACTATAATATAAATTTACTACCTATCGACAGATGTCTTAACTAGTCAAATTTAAGTAAGAGAGTTTTCTTTAAATTTCCGTTATACTTGCAATGATTTTCTTTCATAAGAACCTTCTATAAACATCGCGTAACGTGATATATAATGGAACATACTGTAACTTATAGACTTGACTTGACGTAGATACAACAAAAAAAAACCTTATTACTTATATTGATACGTGTATATATCGACTTATATCACTTAGAAGTAATTTAGAGACTTTTAGAATAAAAAAAAATATTTCAAACGTTATTAATCGAGATAAAAAAGGATTCTTTTGTTTAAGATGGAACGAAGTATTAGTTAGAAAAATTTAATGGAATCGGTTCAATAGTTTTAAAGATTAAGCGTAAATGCACATCGTGACACAGGATTTTTATACAATATAAAGATTTTCCTTGCTTCATTTCTTAGCGATACGTAAAATTATAACAATTTACATTTATTTGTGAAGCTATTGATGAACTCGTTGTTGAAGTCTGTTTCGCGGGTTCGGAGCCTGGGCTGACACTTATGTGTTTTTTTACACTTCATAGATATTTATAATTGATCAGACCCTCAGTTTTACTTTTATTTACTGAAACAAAATACGAAATAACAATGCCAAACATTTCTTAGATCGTTATCAATTATTGAAATATGTATTAAATTAACCTCAACAACTTCCTTATTAGTCGCCTAACAATGTAGCGTTTCTATGGTATGACATTAACATCTAGTTGATTTCCATAAATTTATAATAAATTAACGTACTTCATAATTTGAAATTGTCATTTTGTTAACTTACAATTTCGACGCATTAACTTGAATATGAAGAGTTTAATCTCCCTATATTTAATTAAGCAAAGCTGCCCGCAAGTCAATAATTAAGTACCCACAACTTCGTGCGCGTCAACTTAAAAAGCCTTCTATACGGTCAGGAAAGCCGGACTATCAAAGTGACCTTGGTAGGGAGGGACCAGATCACGTTCCTGACCAAGGTCACTATAATATTTTCATCCAAAGACACGGTCAATTTTTTCCACCAATCTAACCAAGGTGACCTTGGTCGGGCAGATTATCCCGACCGTGGGGAAGGCCTTTAGGTGCTATCCTGAATTAACTAAAAATAAAATAAAGTGAGTTATTGCTTTTTCCTGAAAGAAAACCGCGATTTGTTTTTATCCTATATATAAGTCCAGTTTACAGAGATAAAAGCGTTTCAGTTAGATGGCAAATCAGACAATTTAGGCAGGTTAGTGAGTAAACGTTCTGTGCTATGTAAGGAATCAAAGATTTTTTTTAATTTTCGTCGATTCAATGCTAGATAAAACATCAGCGAGAATTTGTAAAATAATACTGGACGAACTTCAACTTATATGTATGTACTGCCATAATATATTCCTGTGTTCAACATATATAAGTAACAAAACCGCTTTAAGATTAATAAGTTAAAAGTTATTGCTTTGCTTTAAAAGCATTGCACATAAAAAAAAAAATTCGTCATCGAGGCACCCATAGCGGAAGCCACCACACCACCCGTTCTTGTTATGAGTTTCACCGAGTTGAAAGCTCGAACTTTTCCCAGGGATAAATTTACACACTACTGAACCAATGTAAATAGAAAACAAAAACCTAAAAATTAAATATTTTGCAAACAGCTGCTTGGCGTATTCAGTAACCGCCAACTACCTTATCTGTCTGTAGGTGGTAGAACGACAGCTTATGTAATTTCCTGACAACTTTGTTAATTTATAAGCAATACTATCTTAATAAGTATGTGCTTATGCCAGACAAATTATCTTTAGTATTTAAAATGAAACGATTGCAAAAAAATTGATTATCTGAATATTTATAGATTTAAATAAAGAAGAACAGATACAAAATTAGTAAGTACATATTGCACATAATACTTTTTTGTTTTGCATTATTCAAGGGCTATGATCATAGCTCATGACACAAAACATCGGGTCTTTAAAAGATATAAGTTACGCTTTTGACACCTAGCCTAATTATATAGGTGCGGTCATTACCGTAATAATTAGTTATAATATTTGTATTTTGACGTGACTTTATAGTTAATTGTGTAAATTACACTTAACCAGTTCGGGAACAAGGAGTTTATACTATTTCATGACATCACAAGTTATTTGAATGCAACGAATTCTGCTCCTGTCACTTTAATGTCAAGGTTGAACAAGACAGATTAAAAAATCATTAATTAATATAAAATAAAATAAAAGTAGCTTGCAACTTACAAATTTAGAAAATTGAAAAAAAAGATCAATTTAACACAGTTAATTTCATTAGTCACTGATATTAATCAATCAAAAATTAAACTAATTTTTGAACGTCAAACGATCGTCACGAAACGCGCGTACGCCGCGAATGTTGCGGTTATACTAAGGCATTACCAATGATAAAATAAGCAAAGCTTTTATGTAACCTTCGGTTTGAAAGCCGCATTCTTTGCGGTCAAGCGTGGAGTGATGATCAAAGATGTCGCAAGCGGTACCAAATAAACGTATTTGTATTGACCTTTGCAAGGTTTCTAATAGGTAATTGTGATGCTGCGTTCGCGCAGATAATAACTTGTATTCAAAAGTAGTGTTGCTACACTAAATGTGCATTCAAAATTAATTTTTTTAGGTGAATATCTTGTTCATAGATTTAAAGAAAAGTAAAAAAAAAAGAAAAGTAAAGTAACAGCCTGTTAATATCCCACTGCTGGGAATAGGCCTCCTCTCTCCGTTTCTGGAGAGAAGGGTTGGAGCTAAGGCCTACCACGCTGCTCCAATGCGGATTGGTAGGTTACACATATCTCCAGAATTCTCTAATGATATGCAGGTTTCCTCACGATGTTTTCCTTCACCGAAAATCGTGTGATAAATTGCAATTATGAATTAGACACATGAGTTTTAATAGAAAAACTCATTGGTGCCTGCCCGGGTTTGAACCTATGTTCGTCTCTAGAGAGTCGCACGGTCTCACCACTGGGCTATCACAGCTTAAAAGAAAGTATGTATAAGAAAAAGAAAAGTATGTATATATAATTGTGATATTTATTAAATGTATCAAAACAAATGAAATAGCTATCAGATTGTTAAAATACTGAACTTAATTTTAGTGATTTTTTTCCGTTAGCAAAGATAGTATAAATGATTGATAGCTTTGATGAAAGTTCTTTGGTATGAATGTGTAATAATAGTTTGTATAGCTTGTAAAGTATGTTGATACTTTAATAGTTCTTTATTTAAGCGCCATCTTTTAACTAACTTTTTTACTATAATAACAGTTCTTAGTAAAGCCACAAAATATTCTTAAACTAAGATATTTTTAATTTTAATGTTATGAAGATTTGTGACATTGTCAACTGCATATGGCAATCAACTCAGAAGAAATAACCAACATAATTCTTATGAATATTTTTTCCTGATATCTCAAATATTGACAAATACATATATTCATTCATAGTTTAGTATTTCAGCATTTGGTGTTGCAGTGACTTTATATTATATTGGATTGGATCTAACATTTTTAGTATTATATTTTTGACAACATTTTATTACATTATATTATTTACAAGCTTAGCATTTTAATGTTTTACCTTACCTATTTATTATCGAAAAGAAGTTAGGTCATAAATTAGGTTCTAAATGTTAATTGATTATTGCTTGATTATGAATAAATGTTGTTAAAATCCATTTTAACGGAAAACTGTCGACGATACCAGGTTCTGCTTATTATTCTAATTCATATATGATACGATAACAGTTAATAAATAAGCAGACTCCGCAATTCAAAAGATGGACTTTGATCTGCAAAATCCATCTTAAATTAATAATAAAATATATCTTGCAACATTAGTATACATATTAAAATAGTAGTAACTCGTTAATAATAAATCGATAGCTTAAATTTGCTATTTATCGTACGCATCTAAGGTTGCAATATTTATATTAAATATAATTGCATATATTATTAATATAAAAAAATATACAATTTATACTACATTCCTAAGCCGAGATAGTCAGTAGGTAGAAGTGTTTGTTGTGGTTTAACTGATGGTACACAAATTCAATCCCCGATAAACACTAAAGAGTTTTCCTATGAAGAATCTCTGCCGAACTTTATTCATCATCGTTAATTCATCTACGAGTAGCTCCCTAATTAGTCATTTTTGACTTGAAACAAATATTTAAAAATTAACTTTTATAAATACTTTCTAATAAATACTTCATATTATTATTGAAATGAGATTTGTTTTTCTTTTATGATATTTTATTGATTTGTAGTTCACGTGTATTATTTTTTTTAATCCATAGAATATTGTTTTTATGTATGATTTATAGATGCAGGCGTTACTTTGCGGAATTCCATATTACAAGCAATATAACAGAACTAACTACTTTGCTATAATCCGCACGGGTTAAGCGTGTTTCATACATATGTATACTATTTATTTATATAATATGTATTGAATTAAGTATAGTATATAATTAAGTAGTAACATACGTTACTAAATTCAAAATACATACCTAAATATGTATCCTAATTAAATATTAGTATGTAGGTTTATGCACCTCCTATCCGACTTTATATACAATTTCAATAAAATATATTAAATAAAATACATAACAAAAGGTCTCTGATACATCCATAAAAAATATTCAGCGTTCATTGGTAATATTAGTGATGCGTCGTAACTATTTTCGCCGCAAATTTCTCGTTCGACGTAAAAGCGCCGGCATATTGTCTAATATGCGGGCGCTGCGGTTACGAGGGAATTTACTCATTTATAGATTTTGCAATTTAGTAAATAAATGCGCGAGTTACATAAAATCTATATTATAGTCTTAACTTAAACTTACCATGCGAATATGTGTGATATTTGTCTGGTATTCTATGTACATTGTACATGCCGTGTGGTGTCCGGCTGAGTAGAATAGATCACCCTCAGTTCTTACCTAAGTGTCGTAAAAGGCAACTAAGGTAAATCGAACCGCCATGTGGTATCCGGCTAAGTAGAATAGACCGCTCTCTTTCTTACCGAAAGTTCTCTCGTAAGTTGACGTCAGTCAGGTGACCGGTCGTAAAATACGTAGCCCAATCATATGACAACATGTTTAAAACATGTTGTGCCGACCCCGCTTAGAGTGGGATAAGGTCAGGAGGATGATTCTATGTACATTGTAAATGAGGGGAGCGTTTGCATAAAAAACAAATATACGCATGGGGCAAAAATTCTTTTAATGTTTGTCGGAAAACAGAAAGCGGATTGCAACCCGTCTGTCAATACTATAAATTTTCATATAAATAACTCAGTAGACTTAAAAAATACAAAAGAGACAGTAAATTTTGGGAAAGCTACATACATACGAGTAATAATTATATACTTACAGCATATTGATTGTTTATCAAATTAAAAAAAATGAATGTTTGTTTGTATTTCTTATATAGACTCCGAAACGGCTGGACAGATTTTAATGACATTTTAAATATTTAGAATGAAATGGTAAATGAAAATTTTGGTAGCGTACGAACGTTATTCTAAACTTTTAAGTTCCGTTTCTAGTACAAAATAAGAATAAATAGCCTGCTTCAACGGGCCCGTATTTTACGGATATTAGATGTTTTCTAGCTTTATTTTTTTATATTTTAAGATGAGTACAGAATACGTAATAATTTTAAAATATTATAAAATAGCAGAACAATGATGTAAAAAAAATGCATTCCGTTTAATTAACATAACGAATTTGCGGTTGCAATCGCGGTCGAAATCGTCAATATATTTTATTAATATAATAAAGTTTAGTAGAGCATGACTAAAATGAAGTCAGCTGTTGTAACTAAATCTACTTACGTTTGCCATATGGTCTTGTCAGTATGCAAATCTAGCATCTCACTTAACCTCAGTATATCTATACTTAGAGCATTAATTGCACTTTAAGTCAGGAACGTGTTTATGGATCGTTTTTTATAGGAATAACCTCATTACTTATTATCTTTGATGATTCTAGTAGTAATAATAATACTGGTGTAATTATATTAGGTACTTCTATTAGGTGCTATATATTCTATTAGGTAAGCAGAAACGTGGTCGCCGACTATGGGCCTCATAAGAAAGCTCAGAGTCACTCAGCGAGCTATGGAGCGAGCTATGCTTGGTGTATCTCAACGTGATCAAATCAGGAATGAGGAGATCCGTAGAAGAACCAGAGTTACCGACATAGCTCATCGTGTCGCGAAGCTGAAGTGGCAATGGGCGGGGCACATAGTACGTAGAACCGATGGGCGTTGGGGTCCTAAGGTGCTGGAATGACCCCGCACCGGTAAACGCAGCATTGGAAGACCCCCCACGAGGTGGTCAGACGACCTCAAAAAGGTCGCGGGGAGCCGCTTGTTCGAAGCGGCACAGGACCGTGTGGTGTGGAGATCCTTTAAGGAGACCTATGTCCAGCTGTGGACGTCGATATGTTGAACAAGAAGAAGAAGATTAGGTGCTTCAATATTTGCGGTTCCTGCTTTGCGCCTTGCAAAAATTCGTAATTCGTTTGTTTGGGTATAAGATTCTATGATAAAATTCCACAATCTACATTAACTTTACCTTTACAGCAGTTTAAAAATACTATTAAAAAAAGGTTAATTCAGAAAGCCTATTATACTATTGAAGATTACCTAGAAGATAAGAATGCGTGGATATAGCTTCTCTTCAACCCTGTACAAGACATTTATAACTATATTATGTAACTAGTGATAAGAATTATTGTTGGAAAAGAGCAACCGCCGAGTTTCTTGCTGGTTCTTCTCGGTAGGAACAGCTTTCCGAACCAGCAGTAGATGTTGACGATTCAAAAGCACTTGTTTACAAGTTTACTTGAATAAAAAATAATTTGAATTTGAATAACATAAATTTGGTTTGAGTAGTCTCCCGATAGGGCAAGCTCAAATGGACTCAAGTTTAGTCTTTTGAATGTAAACGTTTGCAAACTAACCGATAGAGTATAAAATAGACTTAAAATACCCTTTTAATTAAACAATTGGGTTGTTAATGCATAATTTTATCAATTAATTGCAAAACATCAGAACAAACGTCTGATTTGTTTAAAAGTTTTCTTGTTTAGGCGTGTTTAGAATTCAACCGCAACATCAAGAAATGACATGAGGTTACTTGTCCATCAGTAACTTAACTGTATTTTATACATTGTGTTAATAATGACGTGGCTAGTCAAATAAAACAGTTTTATTAAGGTCAGACAATATAAATATCTACATTCAGACAAAATGTCAAGACAATAATTCGTCAGACATCATTTTGCCATAAAATATTAGCATAATACAAGGAAGTATGAAGCGATTGTGTCTGTCCATAAAGGTTTTGTCAAGAACCACCGCGCTTCTGATGCGAGTTGGTGATCGCAGTGCTTACCATGTAGCATCGACAGTGCTGCTGCCCACTGTTGGTATGGTGGAATTTAGAAGCTATATGAATGGTTATACCGCCATTTATAGTGTGTTGTGGAGATGACCATGGAAGTCTCTTGACCTCCATCGGTTGACAAAGAAGAAGAAGAAGATTAAGCGATTTCATTTTGATGTATGCTCGGATAATAGAAAACGCGATATTTACAAGATCGGCACCCAAAAGGTAGGTACTTGTACAAAAATTCCTATAATATCTAACTCATTGTATTAACTATAAAAATAACTAAATTAAGCGATGATCACTTTTTAAAAAAGCGTGGCGAAATTTAGTTTCGTTGTTAAAGTTAATACATTTTCCCCCTAAAATTGGAATGTTTTTGCGATACATCGTATAACATATATACTTCAAGAAGCCGTCAAAAAATTAATCCAAAATAAGCGAAGGGAACTGGCGGATTCAAGCGGTACCAACTCGTATGATGTTAAAAAAAATAAAGAGATATAGAAAATAGATACTTTGCAGTGGATGCCCATCAAAAAAGTCTAACGTTATTAAATCTTTGTAATTGCTTAAATACGAGCTAAAGAGCAAAAAAAAATATCCCTTTTAAACACTTCGGCTGATCGCCTCTTCAGGTGACAAGAGGGCTGGCTCCTTTTTCGCTCAAAGAATCAGCTTAGCGACTCAACGCGGAAACGCTGCTAGCATTCTTGGGACCATTCCACCTGGGTATGATTTGTATAATAGTAGCGTGTAAGTAATTTAAGATAGACATAACTTGTACATTTTTGTTGTAAATAAATAAAAAAATACAAGCTTTAGTAAATATATAAGTCAATTACTCGTCTAGACTATCGTGTCAGCAGACGGCAAAATAGAAATGTAATCAGCGATATATGGCGAACAGTATTAATTGCTCATCTTCGTGATTTTCTATTTTTATAAGCTGTTTTGCTATGTATTACTACTGAAAATAACTAGAATACTATTAACGATAGAAAGAACGAAAGAATATTAACTATAAAAAGATATTCCCATTGGTGTAAGTGCGTGTTATGATTGAGATTTGTAATGAAACTAAATGCAATATGAAAACACAATCTACTGGCCCGTTGGCGTTGATAGCAACGATCCTTCTACTCTGAGGGACGCGGGTTCGGTTCCCGCTAAGGACCAATATTTTCTTTAGACAATTTGTTATTTCTAAATCTGGGAAATATTTATTAAATATTTATATAGATAGATAAATATTTAATTAAAAATTATAAGTTGTCGATCACCCAGAACAAAAGTATTAAGTTACTTTGGGGACAGACGAACGTCTGTGTTAATGTCCCCAAATATTATATTATTTTTAAAAATTCTAATATTGTTGTTTGCCATCGTTGGTATGGCTTGTATATATTAAATAAATAAGTAAAAATTATCTTTATGTCATAAATGTAAAATATAAGAAAATATACACAATACAATTATACATAATTCTTATAACATTATTCTTTAAAAAGAGGCGTGTGATTTGTGACTTTCATTTAATCGAGTAAATATATTTTCACATTTTATACGTATTTTATGTTAACCTTTTAACTCTATAACTTTTAATAATGTAAGGCCACAATCGCAATAATAATATGACTGGAATTTATGGTAGTGTTCATAATTCTTGCATATTGTTTTTCCGGAATGCTTGGTGTTTGTTTATAAATGCACGTGTAAAGTAGTGTGTGAATAAGAAACAATGTAACAAATTTAATTTAAAACAATGGTCTTATTACTATGCAACATAATTATGGATTGCCGAACCCCGAGTACAAACCCCACGTAAAGAGTAATATTCGATTCATCTTCGTCAATAATAAATCATATGTGTGTAACATATGATTTATTATGATGAATAACGTACTAACGGTTTATGTATTTTTCTAATTGGAATTACAGATGGCGCCACTAGTACTTTGCTACGCGCAATAGTAGTGCTTTTGTAATTACATAAGAAGTCCCCATTCCAATCGTTTCTACTGCTAATTCCTATGGTTCAAAGTGCAACCTGCTGAAACACGAAGCCTAAGTGAAATCGTAAACGGTGCATTTTCCGGTACATCCATTCTTTGAACGCTGTGAAGGATCCGTCTGCGTCTCCGTGATATTCTCCGTATAAATGACAATATAATACTTTTCTGTCATTTGTACGTATTCTTTCCCCGTCCGTACGTCCGTCCGGTTCGACGTGTTACACATATGCAAAAATTAGGATATCGCATTAATGGTGACAAGTTGATTTGCCAATTAATTATATTCTTGTTAATTTGCGTTTGAATCAATTACTTTACTTACATAATTTATAGAATAAGGCGTTACTTTGTGGAGATCTATAATATAAAAGCAATGGAATATATTATTTTGCTATAATCCGCGCATAGCTTTGCGATTTTGTCGTTGTGTCTACCTCCTGACAATGCTTCAGTTGCCAAACGATTCTTGAAATTATAGTGTAAATAGTGCTTATCTAGAAAATATGTGCAGTGCTTGTGTATTGTTGTATTTTGCATGTATCAGGTATGAGAACGGTTAGTACACTCTACACATGGGATTGCACATTTTTTTTATCGTGGAGTATAGAAAAATAATATTTTCATTACTTTTGTTTTAGGTTTATTCTCACAGCACAGTATTTGTATTGCGTCAAAAATAAATCAAAAATACTTTATGATGTCATTGTGTTATAAAAATGATCACATCATTCAATAATATTTTTTTTACTTGGAAATAGACGAGTTGATGCTCAAAATAAGACTTTTAAGCATTTAAGCTTTTGCAAAATGTTCTAAAAGAGTTGTCTTTTTTGTCTCGACATTTTTAGCCACGTTCTGCACTTTACCTGACATTCCGCATTTAAATCGAGATATATGATTGTAATGGCGTATCTTAGTACGTTAAAGACTGGTGACAGAAATCAACAAAAACATGTCCTGGAAATAAATGCATTGCTCGTTCCAGTTTCATCAAGGGCGACTCCCCAATAGAGTATGGACTGACCGCTATCAGCGACTCTATGTTTTATAATAAAAAGATCGCAACGACAACTGTAGACTGTACATTTGGCTGCAAAAGTATTAAAAACGATCTTATTTACAAGTACGTACTATCAACTTCTGCTGGCGACTTTGATATTAAAGTTGTTTTGGTCCATTTCAAACTGTAAAACAATCTCAATAACAAAATTGTAACCGTTTTTTAAATACGACCATATGACCACTTCAATACATAGTACATATAAAGATAAAATGTCGACATAATATGTTAATAATAAATAAATAATTAAGTTTACAATATTGTTATAATTTGGTATTATATACATATTTATTATTTCGTAATATCATATATTTTTAATTATGGACGTTTCCCTATTGCATGCCGTCGTAACCTATAAGACTACATTTAATTAAATATTTTGTAAATAATTTTATAGTAATAATGTAAATGTTGTTGGTTCCGCCCTGTAGTATCCAGCTGAGGAGAATAGACCACCCTCATTTCTTACCTAGGTGTCGTAAAAGGCGACTAAGGTAAGTTGACCCACCGTGTGGTATCCAGTTGAGTAGAATAGACCACCCTCTTTCTTACCGAGGGGTCGTAAAATACAATTAAAGTAAGTTGACGTCAGCCAGGCGGCCGGTCGTAAAATACGTAGCTAAATCATGTGACAACGTGTTTATAACATGTGCCGACCCCACTTACAATGGGATAAGGACAGGAGGAGGATGATGATGTAAGTTCTGTTGTTTATCCTAAATAAATAAAATATATATATATATATATATATATATATATATATATATATATATATATATATATATATATATATATATTAGGCATATAGAAAAAAAGTCAAAACATATTTTTCTATGACTGCACTGTTTGAATATTTATGACTTTTAAAAGTTTAGTTTATACTTAATTCAAAGATAACGTATTAATTTTAATTTATAAGTTAGATGAAGAAGCTTTATATCTAGGAGAGCCGGAAATAATAATAAAGTCTTAAATAGTGTTTTAAAATTTTAACCTTTAAAATTTTTACCTTAATTTTACTTTAAAATATTGCAGTAAGAGTTAAACTCAGCAATAACAGTTACCAGATCAGCTTAATGCAAACTTAAAACTTGCTTAAGCTTGCGTAAAGTTACAATTAGGACTGTACCGTCTAAGTAGATAAATGAAAATTAAAATGATTGTAATAGATGATAAACTTATAATGTTATATTTAAGTATTGCCAATTTAACAAAAATGTTGTTAGCATTTTAAAATTATTCTTTATTTTAAACTTATAATTTAAAATATTAACTACTCTTCTTTAAGAACAGGAAATTCTTGGCAAAATATAATGCATATTACTTACTGAAAAAAATACGTCATATTTGTGAAATTAAAATGTTTCCAATCACTTATGCGGTCGATTGTACTTTGAGTCCTTAAACCTGACAAGTAAGAGCAATGTTCTATAAGACCACTGTAAAGGACAAGGTCTCAAAACTAGGGCTGTAGGTTTAATTTATACGCAATTAAATCGACTATAATGATCTGTACACGGGCATACATCGCTTTAAGTTGAAGATGAAATAAATAGCTACAGGATTAAAATAAATAATAAAAAGACCACGCCTCTCTCCTCGAAAGTAACATTTACGAATGGCGTGTTAACAAGTAAAGTGGATAATTACAGGTGATATTTTATCTGTAGCAAAATATTAACGTTTTGATTATATATCAATCCATAATCGTGATATATTAATGGTAAAAGCGTGTGACTTTAATCACTAGGATGCGATATAAAGGCGGCTAAGTTTAATAAAACATGGCTTTCTATCTTTCTTTATAAGAGAAGGATTGGACTTTACACCTACTACGATGCTCCAATGACAAATAGTAAGCAACACATCCCAGCATTGATCTAGAGATATGCTGGCTTAATCACATTTTTCTTCACCGAAAAGTGAGTGATAAAGTTGTATTGTAAAGTGAGTGATAAAGTAATATAAATGGCACAAGTTTAGACAATTCATTGATGCGTACTTGTGGTTACACAGTGGTTACTCCTGGATACACAGAGATTCACTAATCTACTATCTTTGGCTTAGGTATTAAAATCAACTCTATTCGTCGATAAATATACAATATACATTGCGTCTAAATAAAATTATCTTTTAGGTTCAATTCTTTAGTAAAGTTATTCTACATAGTACTTACTTTGTAAAGCCGTTTAGTTTAATAAAATAGAGAATGAATCCTCAGCCTTGGTTCAAATAAAACTGGTTAGGTACTAAACATCTTCAAAATTAGGTTGTACCAAGTTTAACGAAGCTTGCGTTAGGATATTTTATAATATTGTCAGCAAAGAATGCATGAAATTTCTGTTTAATCCTTTAAAAATCCTCGAATGATCATTGATATTAGTGATCGTCCAGAGGTCATAAAATGACATATTACGAAGTAAATTTTTCACACAGTGAGTGAGTTAAGGTATAGAATGTATCCTCTAAAATAATTTATGCGCTATTCACAGTATATAACTGTACATAAGGTCAAATGGGAATCATATTCCTTTTCTTAACTATTTCGTGTTTAACGTTTAGAAGAAAAACCTAAAAAATACTATTTTATTTTATTCAAAGTACTTATAATGTATATACAAATTTAATACTTCTACACCTATCTTCTATGCCATATTTAATTATACCACATCTCAGTTTCCTCAGAGTGATGCAAATAAAAATAAAATGACACCCTACGCTTTTTTCACAATATAGTTTTCGTTCATTATTTTTATTCTGACGATATTAAGAATAATTTTTCACTTTAGTTCGATGTGCCATAAAAGCGTGTATTTTAATCTTGTAAGACTATTTTTATTTTCACTTTTTAGTGCGATTTTTAAAAGCTTTTTAAAAGATTTTTATTTTATTCTTTTGTTACTGGTTCTTAATAAGTGTACAAAGTTTGAATTAAATCTGTCCATTCAAAGTGGGTCGAATATGAGCTCAGAGAAGTCAGTTTCATACAAACAAAGGTACAGGTATATACAGATAAAACTAATATAAAGCGCTTAAAAGGTGTATCAACGTATTCAAACAAAGAAACCTATTTCTGTGGGTTTGATATGATTTTTTCTTTTTATGTTTATAATATAAAGCTTCTAATTATATAATTTTAACTAATTATCTAAAACTGTGATAGACAGTTGGTGACACCGTGAGACTCTTTCTAGAAAGTCACAGGTTCAAACCTCTGGCAGGCGTCAATGAGATTTTCTTTAAAAACTTGTGATCTGATTGATAATTGCAATTTATCACACGCTTTTCGTAGAAGGAAAACATCATCTTCTTCCTGCCCTTAACCCTCTCTTAGTGGGGTCGGCACAACGTGTTATAAACATGTTGTCACATGATTTGGCTACGTATTTTACGACCTGCCACCTGCCTGACGTCAACTTACCTTAGTCATCTTTTACGACACCTCGGTAAGAAATGAGGGTGGTCTATTCTATTCAGCTGGATACCACACGGCGGGTCGACTTACCTTAGTCGCCTTTTACGACACCTCGGTAAGAAATGAGGTTGGTCTATTGTACTCCGCCGGATACCACATGGCGGTTTCGTAGAAGGAAAACATCGTGGAAACCTGCATATCTTTAGAGGATTCTAGGGATATGTGTAAGCTACCAATCCGCATTGTAGCAGCGTGGTAGGTCTTAACTCCAATCCTTCCCTCCAAAAACGTAGAGAGGAGGCCTATACCCAGCAGTGGGATAGTAACAGGCCGTTACTTTACTTTACTTTTATCTTAATTTGTAATATGTCTCAGATAAACATGAAATAATTAATAAAATGTACCCATGATTATGTCAAAATTGACGATTCAAACGCTGCCTTCTTGCTATCAATAAATTTGGAGCAATTACCCTAATGAATACGGAAATATAGAAAAATTATAAAATATAATTAAAAATTATGCGACCCAGGAAGCGGCTGGTCTTTTTCAGTAGGTCAAACGGTATCAATTTAATAAATAATCGAGCAATGTCAAAGCGGACCTCATTCTCAAGCTCATAAAAACATCAATCAAGATCATATATCACACTGATATAGTTTATCAATATACATAAATATTAATATTTTAAATTGCCTATATGCAAAAATGTTGATTATAGGTAATCTCCAATATGGCGAAATAGGTCAAACATAATTTTATATTAAGATGCCAGTAACAGGATGTATTGGTTAATGTATGATTATTTTTTACCGCTGTAATTAATTTATTACACAATCAATATTTTGCATAGTAATTAATTACGTCTAAGGTCGGTTATAATTAATGTGACGAATATAGGTAAGTCACTCCGAATATCGATCGAAATTTTATTTATTATATTTATATTTAAAATATATACAGATAACCTACCAATTTACTTAGTCGACCTATTTACCTACCCATTTTTCTGTACTTACCTCTAAAATTTTTGTGTACCATTGTGTTTATTTGGTTGCTTATTTCTTAGCTATTTTATAGCATTTTATCTGCATGAAATGTTACTAAGTCAGTTAAATATGCTGGTATTTCTACCACTTATTTAAATTGTATCAATGTTCAAAGCAAAACAAAAATTAGTTAAAAGTTAAATACAAAAGAGATCTTGGCAAAAAATGAAAATCATGTAAGTAACGGCCTGTTACTATGCCCACTGCTGGGCTTAGGCCGCCTCTCTCCGTTTTTGGAGCTAAGACCTACCACGCTGCTCCAATGCGGATTGGTAGGTTACACATATCCCTAGAATTCTCTACAGATATGCAGGTTTCCTCACGATGTTTTCCTTCAGCGAAAAGCGTGTGATAAATTGCGATTATCAATTAGACACATGAGTTTTAATAGAAAAACTTATTGGTGCCTGCGCGGGGTTTGAACCCATGTCGTCTCTAGAGAGTCGCACGGTCTCACCGCTAGGCTATCACAGCTTAAAAAGCCCAGCAGTGAAATCATGTGACGAGTGTTAAATAAATATGAATGTAGAAGGATATATGACTAGAGGAAGGCCTAAAAAGAGATGGTTAGATTGTGTGAAGTATGACATGCATGTAAAGGAGTAGCGACAGGATTGGCGAATGATAGAAGAGAATGGAAGAGTAAATCTGTTGTGCCGACCCCACTGACAAGAGCAGCAGAAAGTAGAAGTCAGTTCTGGGCTAATCGTGTAGCAGTTATGATAAATAACCATATAGATAATCATATAATTACGAATCAATAAATTTTATATAATAATACATTATTTTGTCTTAAATTTTTAAAAACAAATATGTATTTATTTAACGTCTTAATCTTGTTAAAATTAATATTATCATTCTTAATGAGTCAATTATAAAAATACAAATTGATTTTAATTATTGTGATGTTTCCGTAAAATACCTTATGTTATTAGTGCACGTTACTTAATCGATACGCTTAATTATTCGATATATTTTCAAACCTGGACAGGGGCAAAAAATATTCTACTTTTCGGAATGCTTTGAGTATTTTATACATGTAACTACAATTTACATTCCAAAGCGAACGCCTACATCATTGGCGGAATGGTTTTTTTTTACATTTACCGGCAGTCTTACGGCTATCAATCAAATATTCATATTCATGACGTGCAAAGTGTACTGAGAGTAGTTTATAAAATTAGGCGGATAAGATAATTATTACTTTGCGGAGGTCCATAATACTAAAGTAATGAAAATATTATTTTGGTATTAATCCGCGATAAAAGTAAATATTTGTAATGCTTAATGTAGAGTGTACTCTCCGTTCCCATACTGATACATGCAGAATTCGTAAAAACTCATGCACTACCCATTACCAAAAACAAAACAATACACAAGCACTGCACACATTCACTACCACAATCTCATTCTCAGGAAAATACTTATGTCGCGTCGACTCACGGTGTAACTTGGATGGAAATTTTACAACACTAAAGTTTTTACCGTTTATCCTTACTAGATACTAGAGTGCAACAAACACAATGTTATGGCTAAGCGAACATTACTAAATACTAGAGATACTGGAAGGATTTTGTATTGTCCAGATGTGTTTACTAAAAAAGGTTAAAATTTAAAGACGTTTTAAGTTAAACAATAAAAAGAAGAAATAAAAAAAATTAAAGTGAAAAGAAAAGAATATTGTATTTCATATACATTTAGTGGAATATTTGTGGTAGATAAATCCTTTCACTTCCTAAATCGAATGAAGTTTTTTTTTTGTTTCTTTATTGTACATACAAAATGTTTCAAAAGAGAAAGAAAAAAAATAGCATGTGTAAGAAGGCGCACTTATCCCAAAAAGGGATCCTTCCAGTCAACGTTTTTATACGTTTTTTATATTAACTGGTAGAACTTCATCATGAGGATATATATGTACGAAGGGGATAAACAAAATTTGATATGCTATAATGTTAAACGCTATTAAATAGCGAAATTTTTGTGATATAAATGAAATTATCCACTTATATAACCCCAACATCTTAGTGGATACGATGCGCTAAAAATAATATTATCAAAAGTTAAAGATTACAAAACATTCATTAATAAAATCCAAATCGTTTTTAATCTGGGTTAATTTCTTATGTGGTGGATCTTATTCATTTTTCTGAAGAGAATACTGCATAATTTTTTTTATATCAACCGACACTTTTAATCCCTTTACCGCGAACTTTTACAAAGTCACTCTATCGTTCTTCTATTATTTTATAAAATAAAGCAACAATTACATGTCCACGAGCTTTTGCAGAATGCGTAAAAATTTTTTAATAAAAAAATATAGATACAAAAATATATTAAAAATTTGTTAACTTCACGTTATATATTAAAATGTTCAAATTTGTGAAACATCAACTTTTACAACCTGTGTGTTGAACATGAAAGCATACATTTGCAAGAAATAAACGTAACGTAAAAAAGCCAAGTTAAAAAGCTTGTAAAAAAACTTTTAATAAAAGTCTCATGTCTGTTAACAGTTGAGGAGTTTCCTTGTCTGGAACCAATCCTGGTAGAACCACCAGGTATGTTTATCATATATCAGATCATGCTAATATGCATTGTCATCAGTATTGAACTAATATGTAAAATTTCGGTTCAATCTGCTAGCGGGAAGTGGGTCAAATTTAACTTGCAAAATTCCACCTTCACATATAGTACGCGGCAATAAATAATGCACATCGAGTCTTAGAGAGAGAAATCGGCTAGAATCTGCTTTATAGAGCATTGTCTCTGTCGCACAGACTGACGAACCCGTGCGAAACGTAACATACTAACTGAGTGACAGTGACAGCGCTCTACGAAACCGAACTGGCCGGCTGTTTCGATCTAAACGTCGACGTGCATTATATAATGCCGGGTACTAAACATACATGGCAAGTTGAACAAAAGCTTTTTAAAAATCATCATTTATTCATCGTCATAGAGAACCGTATATTTATAACTTTTATTGTTTCTCCAAGTACTAAACTAGCCCAGAATTAGAAATGTTCGTTAATTCTTACTATAACTAGGCTCCAACTCGCCTTCATAAGAATGGCTGCTATACTTTTTACTCCTACCTGAAACAATTAAAAGGAACCTTGTAACTAATTTCGAAGATGAGGTGATACACTAAATATTTACTTAAAATCCCTTCACATATTTTTAGAACTAATTTAGAATGACGAGTGGTTCTGTGGTTTACGAGGCAAAAACGAATTATATACCTTAATTTAATGGTGTTATTTGTTAATAGAATCACAAAATTTATCAAAATCTTTAAGCTGGAATGGCATTCGATTCATAAGGCTAGGTTCGAACTTCGAGTATCTGGGTTTGATTTATTGCTAATATTTTTGATTATACTTTTTTGAAGCTTTTTCTCAGTAATACATTTTTGATTACACATCTTTTTCTATTCTTCATCAATAAATGTATAATATTTTTAATATAATATCTAATCTTTAAAAATCGTAATTTTAATTTTGATATCCGATAGACCAATTTTGATTAGCGATGTCGTCGAATGTCTTTTGTCTTTATTTATTTTTTAATCATATTTCTCATAGTTTTGTAGATTATTGCCTAAAACCTTTCCTATACCCATTAATGGAGCTATAGAAGTTATGATATAATTATTTTCCTGAAACAACATAGATATGAGAGAGAGTAATGCTCAGTGTATAAAGCCGGCAACGTTCACACACCTTATACATGTAGGACCAGTCACCACACGTATCGCACCAGCAGCACTACACACACTCATTATGACAATTTCCACGATCGTTTCGATCGCTCCGCAACTGAAGTATCGTCAGGAGGATAGGCAACAATGCATGGGTAGTGCATTACGATTTTGTTGTACACTTAGCATTCATATATTCTCTTAATAGACGTGGATTATAGCAAAATAATTCTATCACAATTTGCGTACTACGAAATTCCGCAAAGTAATGCCATCTCCAATAAGTTACTGTAGCAATCTTATTTCTGTAATGATATAGAATTGTTCACATTTTAAGAATATATTTTCATGTACCCATCAGTGTTATAAGTAAAAGTTCTTACCATAAAAATAGAATATATTCGTGCGCAAACCTGACATCATAAAAAAGTGTGCAACAAAATATTTAATGGTGTAGTGCTCGTGAGTCCACAGAATTACAATAAAATGCTCCAAGTTTTCTATTCCGCAAGCAGAATTGTGTGCTTCGCGATAATATTTCGATCGGAATAGAATCATATTGCCTTTATAGAACTTTACCAGTATAAAGTTTTGTGAAGGCTTTCAGTACGTATTCGTTTCCTAATGACGTGTTATTATTTGTTTTTTTTATATGAGAAACAGAATTATGGTCAACACGCATTGGGAAAATGGTTTTGCTTACTGGCTAAAATTTCACATTGTTTAAAGTATCTTTAGAGAAGTAGGGCCACCGTGTGGTATGCGGCTGAGTAGAATAGACCACCATCATTTCTTATCGAGGTAAGTTGACCCGCGGTGTCATAAAAAGCGAATAAGGTAAGTTGACTCGAAGTGTATATCCGGCTGAGTAGAATAGACTGGGAGTGCCATTTCTTACCAAGGTGTCGTAAATGGCGACTAAGGTAAGTTGATGTAAGGTCTATATTGTGCCGACCCCACTTAGAGTGGGATAAGGGCAGGTGAACGATGATGATGGCCTTTAGAGGAGTTGGATGAACGTAATATAAAAACGTCTTAAGAAACAATCGCTAGTCAATACGTCAATACGTACTTTAATGCCGAATTCGTCCCGAATTGAGTCGCGGGTACCACGATTTATCACATGCACCTCGACAGACCTTAACGACCAGAAGAGTTTGTATCTCATTGTCTATGTTAGATAAACGACATCACAAAAATACTCAGAAACCCTCTTTAGAATTTATGGAAACAAATCGAAAGCTTTGCGCACCCTATTGTTAAAATAATTCCAACCGCTCACAAAATTAAGCGGCTATATTGTCGAATAAATCCAGAGATATCTTTAAAGAAGTAATTTTAATGCTAAAGTCTCTAAGGCCGTAGAATCCAGGCCTCGAAATGGGTCAGAGCTTTAACGATGCTCCTTTTTTTACACTTTTTCGCATCCACGTCGCGATGTCGAGATAGAGTACGTTTTCATTGTACTTTTTCAACTTTTTAAACTATGTATAATCATTTATTTTATTACTTTTTTATGTATAATCAACTTTGCACTCACGTAGAAGTGAGATTTATCATAATGAAAGTTTCCACAGAGAAAAAGTGCACCGCCGTGGGATATCCGGCGGAGTAGAATAATATCACCCTCATTTCTTACCGAGGTGTCGTAAAAGGCGACTAAGGTAAATTGACCCACCGTGTGGTATCCGGTTGAGTAGAATAGACCACTCTTTTTCTTACCGAGGGGTCGTAAATTCGACCAAGGTAGGTTGACGACACGCAGGCGGCCGGTCGTAGACATACGTAACAACGTACGTGGTACGTAACAAAATCATGTGACATTATGTTTGTAACATGTTGTGCCGACCCCACTTAGAGTGGGATAAGAGCAGAATGAATGATGATAATATTACGTTTCACCTGCGTTGTGTACTTATATTCTTATTATTTTGTTATATCTAAAGTCACTTTGGATGAATAGAAAACATTCACTTTATTTCCCTCAGACTTTCACATTTTATGTCCCTGTATGCCCTGGATTTCACGATGTCTTCGCACCAACGAAGAGTGTGTAACATCAATTAAGTTATTATAACAAGAATGTGAGAGTGAATGTAAGACTTAATCATTTTATTATCGACTTAATTATTTATAGCATCACGCTTACGACAAAGTATGGTTACTTTCACTATACTACATGACGAACACCTTACTTAATACATAAAGTACCTCAACAAAACAATTGATGTAGTAATTGTTGTGGTCTGTTACTATCCCTGGGTAAATGCCTCCTTTCTTATTGAATACAAGGATTGGAGGTTAGGTTAGGTTAGGTTAGAAATTTAAAATATAAAATTTACTACTGTTCACTTCGTTTGTTGTTAGCTTTTTGTGGAAACTTTGTTGGCACCTGTATAAAAAACTGAAGCTTATCATAACCTTTATATTTCCCAATAATAAATAAATAAATAATCTTTCAACGCTAGTGGTAAATGTATCATTCATACAAATGTTTTATTAACTTTAAAGGTGTTTTACACAGACTTAGATTATATTATATATTAATAATGTGTTTGGAAATTGTGTATTGTATAATACTATTAGTTGGACTAATAAATAAATATGTGTGTCCGAAACATATCGCAGAACTTCCGTACAGTGAATTCTTCTCGGTGAAGGGCTGATATCCTATATGGTGAATTTGTTTAAAACTAAAAATAATTTACAAATTTGGGACTGTGAATTGTCGTGTCGTTCGTGTGCAAAGGGAATACGCTTTTGTTGAAAGCTGCCGGCATTATGAAAGAATCCAACCCGTCGGGAAATCAGTGGTATGCCATAACGCCGAGATGAAGTGCGGTTAGGACGTTAACGTTCTTCCAAACTAATGTTTTAGCACTTATTTAGGCCTAATTGCTGTTTATTTATGGATAATGAGCACAATGCAATATTATTAGGTCGTGTATGTAGTCTACTGTGTATCGCTTCCACAACACGGTCAATTCATACCTACAACTTTTGCTAAAGGAAATAATGCACAATAAATTATTACAAAAAGCTGTGATAGCCCAGCGGTGAGACCGTGTGACTCTCTAGTGACGATCATGGGTTCAAACCCCGGGCAGGCACCAATGAGTTTTTCTATTAAAAACTTATGTGTTTAATTGATAATTGCAATATATCACACGCTTTTGCGTGAAGGTAAACATCGTGAGGAAACCTGCATATTTCTAGAGAATTCTAGGGATATGTGTAACCTGCCAATCCGCAATGGAGCAGCGTGGTAGGTCCTATTTCCAACCCTTCTATCCAAAAAACGGAGGGAGAAGGCCTACGCCCAGCAATGCGATAGTAACAGGCCGTTACTTTTTTTTTATCGTTTCAGCTTACAGGAACTATCATTAGTACCCCTTGATTATCTTCAATACTCTTCCCACTTGCGTCAGCGAGTGTGAAGAGTTTGCGCTCGCCACTATGCGATGCTATGGCATTATTTTCTTTCGATTTGTATTCTTAAACTCGTAATATCTTTTGATTGGGATGTCGGATTTTAATAATTTAAAAAGTATTTTACAGGTATTAAAACAGTTTTTAATAAAATATCATTTAATGGGACAATTAATACAGAGATAAGAATAAAATGGTTTGATTATTCTCGCCAATTTTACCAACTTTTACAATGGGAAAAAGTAGTTATATTGGTATAACTATAATAGTTAGACATATGGTATTGCGTACTTTTTTGTGGATATTGATATTTTCTATAATACAGTAGAATTTTTTTTGTTCTATCCTTAATAGTTTCCGCAGCGCATGCATCCCTATTTTTTTTTTAAATGTCATATAGCCTATGTTGCTCAGTGAAGAAGCATATTCCAATGGTGAAAGAATTTCTGAAATCGGTTCAGTAGTTTTTGCGTGAAAACATTACAAACATACACACATACAAACAAACATACAAATCTTTCCTCTTTATAATATTAGTATAGAAAAAACTATTTCACAGCACTGTAAGGTGGTATCGGTATTTTTTTTCATTGTTAAAAATAGACACGTATGGAACATCTGTGTAAAGTTCAAAGATAAACACTGTCTATTTATACGAAAAAATCAATTCACAAGGGAAATTATACCCTTAATAGTAATTATTCTATATAATTAAAATAATTTTAGATGACATTTTAAAAAATTTGAATTATTCAACTGTTTTGATAAATTATTGATAGGCAATTAGTTTTATTATATGATTACCGTTTTTAAGTAAGTCAATGTAATAAAACTGTCTTGATAAGATATTTTGCAGGGCTAAAGGTCAACAAAATGTCACGCTCTTAATTACTCTGTTTGATTGAAACTAGTTAAAATTGATTTTAATTTTGATCTTCTCCCGTTTAAGATGGATGGATTCCTTTTATCTACATCTACATTTATTATAAAACAAAGTCCCAAAAAGCTGTCCGTCTGGATGTAATCTATTTTCTCAAAATCTATTGAACAGATTCATCATTCTCCTTCCCTTATCCCACTCTAGGTGGGGTCGGCACAACATGTTACAAACATGTTGTCACATGATTTGGCTGACGTCAACTTACCTTAGTCGCCTTTTACGACACCTCGGTAAGAACGGAGGGTGGTCTATTCTATTCTGCCGGATACCACACGGCGTATCTATTGAACAGATTATTGTACGGTTTTACCAAAAGATAGTGCAATACTTCCGGATGGTTTAGGTAAATAATATATATCGGTATTATGTAAATTGTGTAAGAGATCGCGCAGTTGTTAAAAAATTTGATTGCTGGAAGCTTTAGTCGCATGCGCTGCGTAAACCAGCGAGACACACTAAAGTAATGTACTAGAGAATTATAGAACTATAAAAATACTACAAAAAAGTCCGCGATAGCATGTCTCTATCGCTTATGGTTAACGCACTACTTTTATTTAAAATTTTGAATTCTAGAAAAAAATTGTGACACGCTGACGCCCACGCGGGCGAAGCCGCTGGCACAGCTAGTTTATAAAACAGTAAGTTTTGCATTACGATTTTGTTGTGGAACCTATCCTCCTAATGATGCTCCGGTTTCAGGGCGAAACGATCGTAGAGATTTTGGTGGTGGTTGTGTTTATTGCTTGTGTACATTTGCAGTTGCTGGTGGAGGCATCTTGGGATACGTGTGGTAACTTGTCCTGCATGTGTGAGGTATGTAAATTTGCTGCTTCATACACTTAGCATTACATAAATTCTCTTAACACACGCGGATTATAGCAAAGTAGTTCTGTTATAGTTTCTGTAATATGGAATTACGCAAAATAACGCCTTCTTCTATAAATCACTTTAGAGAGATATTAAAAGGCTTACTCGCTTACTTACTTACTTATATAATAGAAGCGATAATCCGAAATCAACATTACTATTATATACTAATATAATTATAGAGAATTAAGTATATTAAGATACTAAAGTAACTTTTTCTTTAATGGATTTTAAATAAAGATTGCTTTTTTGTGATTAAATGTCGGTTTTTGTCAAGTCGATGAACCGAGAAACTCAATATGTGGTCTAATAAAAGCTAGCTTCTTTAGCATCGAAATTAGAAGAATTTTAATAATTAATCGATAATACGTAATTATTATAGAATATTTTGGAGTTACTCAAAGGTTTTGTGCAATCCTCTCAACGGTTCTCCGTTAAAAAATTCTTCATAGTCAAGAAATATTTTTATGAACTATCTTTAACAAATATTCAAGTAAAGGCCACTTTGGTATCGGTTCATTGATAATTTACTAACTTAAACTTAATTTTTTTCATAGATTTATTCAAGTTCTTTTGAAACATCAACTATACTTTTGATTCTTATAATTGCTTTTACCGAGGAAAGCCACCACAATGATTATTATAAGTTTATTTTATTATATAACTACATGCCACAAACTAAGCAACAAAAAGTAGTAAGATAATCGTTGTTACATAGATAATGTCAACATTTCTTGTAGCTCTTAAATATAGAAAATTTTCCTTTGACTATAATAATTGTACTGATATATTGTATATGTCTTTTGTATTATTCTAAATCAGTTGTTTACAATTCAAAATTTGATTATATTTTCTATTGTAAACTACTGTACTATGGTTATATTGTATTCCAATTCAAAAGTAACAATGAAATTATTTCGCTGTAATCCGCGAAAAAGTGTAGAGTAAATATATATAATGCTAAATAAAGAGTAAATATATATAAAATGTAGAGTGGACTATCCGTTTTCATACCTGTTGCATGCAGATTTCGTTAAAATATAGGCATACACCTCCATATAAGCCACCACAATACAAAAGCACTACACGTTCACTATCACTAAAAACTTAACTGAGCAATCGCAAAGCTTTGCGATTTTGTCGTGGAGTCTAGTGAACGTGTGTAGTGCTTGTGTTTTATATATATTTTCTATTATTGCGTTTGTATTATGGATCTCCGCAAAGAAACGCAATTATGTATTGCAATTTTTAATTATAAGTTACTTGTTTGTAACTTTTTTTTATTATCTTATGCATAAATTCTTAAGTTTAAGTTCCCTGTTCAACGTATGACACAAATTGATTATGACACATAGTGCTAGGGAATTTAAGTAAAACATAAGGTCTTGTTTTAAATTTAGGTTAATAAAATATTTATTCAAATTTGTCGTCTAAATTAGTTTTCATTTCAAAATAGTTTAATTAGTAATAATACGTTTTAAGTAACGTTTTGAGGTTTTTGCAATTAGATAGCTAATGTGAAAATAAAGTTTTTGCCAATTTATTTAATGGTTGTAAACCGTTATTTTTAAGACCGTTATAGTGTCCATTAGCTTATTAGGCCAGGGATCGGTAACCATTCAAGAATAAAGGCCGTCAGTTTTTTAATGGGTTTTGAAAAGGAGAGCCGTAACTTTGCAGAAACTATAACAGAATTACGAGTACCTTGCTATAATCCGCGCGGGTTAAGCGAATGCATGCAATGCTAATGTGTGTGAAATCCACGTACCTTACACATGCAGGACAAGTCACCACATGCATCCCAAGACGCCTCCACCAGCAACAATGCACACAAGCAATACACACAACCATCACCAAAATCTCCACGATCGTTTTGTCCCGAAACCGAAGCATCATCAGGAGGATAGGCTCCATGATAAAATCATAATGCGCTGCGTCACCCATGTTAGCAATCTTAAATGACTGGCCCGTTGGCGCAGTGGGTAGTGACCCTGCCTTGAGCTCCGCGGGTCGCGGGTTCGATTCCCGCCGAGGCCAACATTTCAAAAAATTCTTTGGTTCTTCGAGTCTGGGTGTATATTTGTATTTAAGTATGTATTTAAAATTATATATGTAGTATATCTACCAGTTGTCCGTCACCCATAACACAAGTATTAAGTTACTTACTTTGGAGACGGACGACCGTGTGTAAGTGTCCCATATATTTATTATTATTATTTATTAAATAATTATATTAATATTTATTATTCTGCTGCCGCGAGTACCTGGCCTAATATGTTATAGAGAACCGCTCGATCCAAGCTGCATAAGATAACGTGGAAATACCTGGAAATGTCCAGTATAGGACTTACTTTACTTTACTGTTACGTTACGTGTTTGCGTTACTGTTACTAATATACTTTATATATATGTATATATATATTAAGTGTTACTAATATATATATATATTAGTAACACTTAATTCATATTTACATCTGTAGACGTATCTTTGTTACTATTATTGCAAACAACAAAGGAGTTTGTATAATTATTTTTAAATAAAACATATTTTGAGTTTCCTCTTGTGATCATTATATGGTTATTATACGGATTCCTTTATAAAACGTCCCACACAATAGCTGGAGTATAAAAGGCCACAGTGACTACAAAAACAAAAATGGCTGAATACTTAATTAAACAGGTTATAGAATATCAACGACCTTGCCAAGGTTTCGATGAATGTATTTAATAGTTGAATAACTTAGAAAAAAGAAATTTATTCATTGGCTCTTGTAGATTTATTAATTTTTTCTAAGTTTGTTTGGATAGAATTGATTATATACAAAACGTTTTATCGACGTTATTTGTATGATTAATTATAATATATTTTTACTGCCGTATTATAATTTCTGAAATAAAAATATTGTTTTGCGCTGCTTAGTGCAAGCTTGGAACCTTGGTGTATTTAGTTCATGGTAAATTTTATAATTTATAATATTAGGTTAGGCGCAGAGATCCATAAAACAAAAGTAACAAAAAAAATATTTTACTATAATCCACTACAAAGTAAATAGAAAATATATATGTAAATATAAATGTCTATAAGTAGAGTGGACTACCCTTTTTCTTACCTGATACATGCAGAATTCCAGCAGATAGACTCCACGATAAAATCGCAAAGCGTTTTGCGTCTATCTCCTGATGATTATTATATATATGACTTTTATATATTTTATATATAAAATTCGTGTCCGAAAAGGCTTGACCGATTTTTGAAATTTTATATGTATATTCAGTATAAGAATACCTACTATATTTTTCATACCTCTAATTGATAAGGATTGTTCAACCCTAACACTTTTTTTTTAATTTTTCGAACGATTTATTTAGAAATTCCCTTGAAATCATTTTACGGCAAAAAAAACATTTTCACTTGATCAGCTAGTAAAGTATGATAAAGCTTTTTCTAAAACTATCTAACATTATGGTTGTTGGTAGCGGCGTTTTGTGATACTTGTGGTGATTACTTCTGCATGTATAAGGTACGTGAGCGTTGTCTGCTTCCTACACCATTACATAGATTCTCTTAACAAACGCGGATATATATAATAATTTCTGCATAGTAAAAGTAAAGTATAGTAGCGGCCTGTTACAATTCCTCTGCTGGGAATAGGCCTCGCTTCTCCGTTTCTGGAAAGAAGGTTGCTGCTCCAATGCGGATTGGTAGTTTACACATATCAACAGGATTCTCTAGAGATATGCAGGTTTCCTCGTGATGTTTTCCTTCACCGAAAAGCGTGTGATAAATTGCAAATGTCAATTAGACACATGAGTTTTAATAAAAAAACTCATTGGTGCCTGCCCGGGTTCTAACTCGTGTTCCCCTCGAAAGGGTCGCATGGTCTCACCGTTGGGCTATCACAGCTCATCTGTATAGTGTAATAAAATAAACAATGGTATTTTATAGGTATTTATCTGTAAAGAATTATATAGATTCTTTGGTTTGTAACCTTAAAAATTTCTACAGGAATCTCTCAGTCATTGCCCCGAAGTGAATGACCAATTTAAACAAGTATTTTTCCAATAATCATAAAAATGTTATAAATGTTTAATAATAAATAAATAATAGAGTTATTGACTCCGTCTGCTTGGTTCGGTGTTATAAAGAAATCCAAAAATATCCGATAAATCATGTATAAAAAAAGAGGTACAAGTAACTTGCAGCTTTATGTATGCTTTTTTAAAACAACAATATCTTATACTAGAGCAAGTCGCGAAAAGCGTGTGATAAATTGCAACTATCAATAAGACACATATTCGTCTGTTTCAACAGCCTGGCTCGTTGGAGCAGTGGGTTAGTGACCCTGCCTTCAGCTCCGCGGGTCGCGGGTTCGAACATTTTCTATAAACAATTTGTTGATTCTTCGAGACTGGGCGTGTATTTGTATTTAAGTATATATTTAAAATTATATATGCAGTATATCTACCAGTTGTCAAACTGTTAACGTTGCATCTTCTGGTACATCTATTCTTAGAATGCTGTGAAGGACCCGTCCTTATAAGTGATACTCTGTATGAGTGGTAATAAATTATTATCCTGTCATATGTACGGATTCTTTCCCCGTCCGTACGTCCGTTACACATATAAATATTTTGAATTTGAATATTATTAGCTAGAATTGTTATTCGACCCCTTGATAAAAATCATACGCTCATTATTCGGCTGTCCCTACAATTCGTAGTCATTTTGTTCCGTTAAAATAAAGTTGTTCGTAGTTATTGACAGTCAGAATCGTTGAATATCTTCAAATATCTACAATCTATTTAAACATCTAAATCCGCATCGTTACAGCTAATTTTTACTGAGCAAGCGATAGAGATTTAAGACAAGTCGGTGTTTTAGATAATTTTCGTACTATAATTCTAAGTCATTGGTATCAAATTATACGTAGGGACTTTGACGAAGGACACAAAATTGTTTCATTTACCCCTTTACGAAAATTTGGTAATATGAAGTTACAAATAGTCAAGAACTTTGGACACATGTCACAACACAAGTCATTATTGCATAGAATTATTATAAACTTAGTATATGACAATCGAATTTATGTAATTAGGCATGACTTTGCGGAAATACACAATCACACATCATAACACAAAAGTAATAATGAAATTATTTTGCTTTAGTCCGTGATTAAGTAAATCCAAAATATATAAACCGGATACTAAATTTAGAGCGGACTATCCGATCTCATACCCGTCACATGATGATGCTTTGGTTGCGGGGCGGTGTATTGTGGTGGCTGTGATGGAGGTTTGCGCATTTGTTTTTATGAATCCTGCATGTATCGGGTATGAGAACGGATAGTGCACTATATTTTTAGCATAATATATATTTTCTAATTTATTAATCACCGATTAAAATAATAGAATTTCATTATTAATTTTGATAAATATCGACTTAGTCTAAGTCTTGTAAAGTGCAAAAAATAATTGTTTTTTTCCTGTTATAAACTACTCGAAAAACAATGATTTAGGCTGAATAATCTTATACCTAACTCAAAGAAAGACTAACGAGCTTTCTATAAATAATGCGCCACTAAAAAGGTAAGATACAGCAGTGTTTTTGACCTTAGATGCAAAACTCAAGTGGAGCACGCAGTAACTCGTAGGAAAATTCAATTCAGCAGCCTTCACCGTCCCAAAAATTAGAGAGATTACGGATATTGAAACATCAAACTTGTTTGCTTACTTATTTTGCTTCCTTTCATAAAATTACGCCTCATGGAATACTGTTACAAGGTATGCGTAGATATCAGAAAAAAGTTTTGTATTGTAAAAAAGAGCCATACTTGGTATTTACATTTAAAGTCTGCGTGATTCCGGTGCGAAAGAAAAAGTCTAATATATGCATAACACCTAATTAATTCAATACTCAACAAGACTATTAGATAATAGTCTTGTCAAGTCCACGTTTACAATTCTGCTAGTAAAGAAATCACAAATAGCATTTCACTGTTTCCAGATCCAACATACGTATGTTAATAACAGTAAAAAGTGTATATTATTTATACGTAATAAGAAATTTGTAATAGAACAGTTTGAGCGTCTCAATTTATAAGCAAATTTCTATTTCTACTCTGTTGATCGATTGGCGTATTAATCAAATTGATGGTCGATTAATTAATAAAAGAATTAAAAATTAATTAAAATAAAACAAACATTAGCGAATAGAAGCTGTAAATTTTAAAAGATTTACTACCTTGTCTCTTACCGAAATCTTATTTAAGTATTCGTCGAGGATTAGAAGAGAGACAGGAAAGGCGTAAAATACTTTTTTAGGTACCTTCAGAATAAATGGAGTCTATTTGCTCGCTCTCAACACTTTGCAAACTGTCGTCCTCGTTATACTCTTGGTTCTCTGGCGTGTCTTGCACATCCGACATATCCTCTACTTCTGACTCTTCTGGCTCTTGGTGGACTTCCTTCATTGATTCTCTAATCGTCCTTTCCTCTGTTTTCTTTACTGGCAGAATGTCGAAAATTGAGGGTGCTCTCACACTGCCACTAGCGAGCCCTAATTTCTTCTGAATATACGCTTCCAGGATCTGCTTGGTTATTTTATTCTGCCTCGCCAGCTCTTGGGGATCTGTGCAGAAAGGAGAATGACAGATAAAAATGACTGCGCGAATATGCCAATTGTAAGGGAGAGTTCGGAGGGTGAATTTTAAATTCGACGTCATTTTTATCTGCTTCCCCGTTTTCATGTTTCTACTCTCTTAGGGGTTTGAGTTAGTTATCAAAGAATATATTACTTAAAAAGCTATTATGGTATAGCAGAAAAGCTTGAGTTTACGGTTGCAAGCATTATGTTATTTGCATATTAGTACAAGATGCCTCCGAACTTCGCTTTGGAAATAACAAATTAAAAATTTGTTGACGAATATTTAAAGGTTCTTTTTCGCTTACTAAAAATTACATAGTAGAATGAAAGCTAAATATCTCAGTTTAGTTCTACTTGAATATTTGACAACTGTCAACAAACACTAAAATAGTTCAGATTCAACTGTGCAATGGATTTAGATATGAGGAAAAATGCTTTAGATATATACGTAGCATAATAAAAACAAAACAGGCGTACTTTTTTTTAGTGTAAAACTAAAAACAAAGCAATCTTTTATCCTTTTCATTCTATGTGTGTTCTTTAAAAAAAGGTACAATATAACCAGGCTAATAATAACGGATCAATTCATCATTTTCTTGTCCTAAAACTTTTCCTAAATAGTCTATGAGAGTTTATACTAATGGGCCGCAATAGTGGCACAACTCAAAAAACACGTGTTTTTGACTAAAATTGGTTTAAATACATTCTTCTTAGCAGCAATAGCGGCAGAACTCATAATTCATTTCTAGACCGTTCGATTAAGAAAACTAAAGCATTTTTTATGCATTTTCCTTAGCAATGAAATTTTAAGCCCATTTATGTAATAATATGATTTTTTGAGTTGTGCCACTATGTCATGACCGACTTGTTAATGTTGCTATTCTAAGATCGGTATCGGTACAAGTATATTTAAACTTTCTACCGATACGCCAACATAATAAATCTATGTCATACTGAACCAATCGGCCTAATAAGATTTTCTTGGTACAATACCATTGTTCGAAGTATCTGTAACAAGAACAATGGTAGTATAATCAGATTGCTTATAATTTATCGAATGTAAGGAAGCTTTTCATACTTTAACAAAGTGATGTAAGGAAGTGAGAATACGGAGTGAGCTACAGATTATATTTGAACCTTCCATTGTCTGAACTCGTTACCTTGATAAAGTTTAAGGTTGAACATATTCATGTAAAATATTTGTGATTCATATTTATTATAAATCACTAGCTGACCAGGCAAACGCTGTTTATAAAAAAAAATTGTCCAAAAAATAAAACTAAAATTTAGGGGTCGAGAACCCTCATCACTTAGGAGTATGAAAAATAAATAGTAGCCGATTCTCAGACCTACTGAATATGGGTATAAAAAAATCATTCAAATCGGTCTAGCCGTTTCGGATTATGATAACTAACTTAGCGTCTGTGACGCAACGCGAACACGATTGCGAAACGATTCGATGCGAATTCATGTATTTATGTGTGGTATGACGCGACGGCTATATCAAAATCGCCCCGCACCCACCGTCAATTAGTTACCATTAAACATTTGTCATGAACGGACGGAATCTAATTTTGATGTAAATTTCATATCTTAATTAAGAAATAGCGGTGAGACCGTGCGACTCTTTAGAGACGACATAGGTTCAAACCCCGGGCAGGCACCAATGAGTTTTTCTATTAAAACTTATGTGTCTAATTGATAATTGCAATTTATCACACGCTTTTCGGTGAAGGAAAACATCGTTAGGAAACCTGCATATCTCTAGAGAATTCTAGGGATATGTGTAACCTGCCAATCCGCATTGGAGCAGCGTGGTAGGTCTTAGCTCCAATCCTTCTCTCCAAAAACGGAGAGAAGAGGCCTTAGCCCAGCAGTGGGCATCGTAACAGGCTGCGCGACGAATTAAGAAATATGTAATATGAAATAAAGTTTCTAACTTTCTCCTAAAATTACATTATATAAGTAATAAAGTTTCGGCGGCGTTGCGTCCAGTTCGATCGAAAATTTCAAGCCAACTGATCGCGATCGCCTCAATTCGTGCCGCGCCGCATCGCCCCTTACGTGCGTTTTTTCATATAGACCACTTCAATAGGTATCGACTGTTTATTTTTCCTCGCCGGCCCGTACCGCTTCGCGTTACGAAGGACATAGGACACATAGGACGTTGCCTGACATTGTGACACGAGAATTTTATATATAGGATTTTGGATTATGGCAATGTTCACGCGAACACGCTATGTCACGTGCCAGTAATTGCGAGATAGGAGACACAATAACTTTATAACTTAATAACAATAAGTCTTTCGCAAAGTTCAGCGATTCTTATTCGTGATTTAGAGAGAATAGACTTGACATTCCGAAAAAGTTATGTACATTGTAGTCACGAACTGTTCCAAAAAGGCAGGTGAATATGAATAAAATTATTTTTATACATAGATATGACTGGAAGGTGGAACCACGCAATATAATCTGTCACATTCAGTCTCATAATATATTTTGTAAAAGTCAGATCATAGACGAAAATCTATGATCAAAATAAAAGAAAGAAGGAGGTGTATTATGAGGTGCTTTATAGCATTTTAGTATTTTATATAATACTAGCTGTGCCAGCGGCCTCGCCCGCGTGGAAGTCAGCGTGTCACAATTTTTTCTATAAGTCAAATTTTAAACATAAAAGTAGTTATTGTGCGTAAACCATAAGAGATAAAGACATGCTATCGCGGACTTTTTTGTAGTAGTTTTATAGATCTACAATTCTCTAGTACATTACTTTAGCGTATCTCTGCTGGGTTACGCAGCGCACACGACTGAAGCTTCCAGCAAGCAAGTTTTTTAACGACTACACGATCTCTTAAACACAATTTACATAATACCGATATGTACTATTTACTTAAACCATCCGGAAGTAGTGCACTATCTTTTGGTGAAAACCGCACAAAAATCCGTCCAGTAGCTTTTGAGAAAATCAATTACATACAGACAGACAGCTTTTGGGACTTTGTTTTATAATAAGTATAGATAAGCATAATCAGTTCCAAATTAATGACAATTTGATACTAATGTACATTAATATGAACGCTATCGAAAGCAAAAGAACACATGACCCATAGCGTACACTTAAAGTTTAAAGAGTATTAAAGTGACCTTATTCAAAATTATGCTTAATCGAGTCAGTAAAATTGTAATCCTTATTTCAATATCATCTATGACATCGCGTTCTTCTTCTTCTTCAGCCGATGGACTCCACTGCTGGACATAGGCCTCTTCATGGGAGCGCCACACCACTCGATCTTGCGCCGCCTGGATCCAGTGGCTCCCTGCGACCTTTTTGAGGTCGTCTGTCCACCTCGTAGGGGGTCTACCGACGCTGCGCTTTCCCGTGCGGGGTCGCCATTCCAGCACCTTAAGACCCCATCGGTTCTCTGCACTATGTGCCCCGCCCATCGCCACTTCAGCTTCGCGACACTCTGAGCTATGTCGCTGACTCTAGTTCTTCTACGGATCTCTTCATTCTTGAATTGATCTCGTAGAGACACTCCGAGCATAGCTCGCTCCATCGCCTGCTGAGCGACGCTGAGCTTTCTTATAAGGCCCATAGTGAGCGACCACGTTTCGGATCCGCAGGTCATCACTGGCAACACGCACTGTTCGAAGACCCTGGTCTTCAGACACTGAGGTATTGAGGACATCGCGTTACGAACTTTAAAAAACAGTGTTCAACTAACTCTTCTAAGTTATGGATCTCTTTAACAGTCACGAGTTTTGTATGCTACGCTTTATTGCAATTTGTTTTTTTGCAAACTTTGCAGAACAACTTGAGTTAGGTCACTTTAACACTAGGCGTACGATATATAGTTTCCCGAATGTTGAAAATTTTGGGTTTAACATTTGATGGAATTACAACCATATTTCACAAGTAGGTACTATGTAAACAGGTAATCGTGGGATATAAAATTTTAAAAGTATTTTTTTTGCCTAAATAGATCTTTCTTTTGATCTGTGTTATATAAGTGTTTCATTTGCTTTTTAATTTCATATCTTATATGATTTATAGAAGCAGGCGTTACTTTGCGGAATTCCATATTACAGGCACTATATGTTCGTTTATTATGCATAACATTGTTTTGCGGAATTCCATATGAAGCAGGCAAAATTCCTTTTTGTTGCCTTTTTTTCCTTGGAATTTTGCCTGCTTCATACACATTAACTTTGCATGCATTCGCTTACCAGTGCGGATTATAGCGAGGTAGTTTTGTTATAGTGCCTGCCTGTCATATCTTATAGACGATACTTATGTAGTACACATTATATATTATAAAGAAGTTTAAAATATATATTTAATGAACTTGTATTATTTAAATATACTCGCTTCAAGTGATCTGATATTGATAAACGATATTACATATTTAAAACACACATGTTCTTAAAAATGCGGCTTACGCAAAATGTTGTAATTGGGCCAGGCTTAAGTGACAGCATAAAATGGCGAATTATTGATATGATATTTTCGAAACTATTGGCCCTCGTATATTGAAATATTGTTAATCATTACAAATGCAATAATTCAATTTTAGGATGCAATAATTTAGCTGAAATCATAGAGAATAAATTGATTTTATTAATTGAATTTCGATACGAACAGTTAATTATTTTTTTTGTTATAGCGTTATTTACGCAAATATTTCAATTTCGTCAAGGTTACTTAAATTATTGCATTCCATTCAAAAGTTATTCATATCAGTTATATAGTCTGATGAATTCTTATGACATTAGCAGGTAAATTATCAAATTTATCGTCATTTATTCATAGTTATTAAACTAGAGTAAGCGAGTCATAGGCATTCCTATAAGTGAGCTGTGATAGCCCAGCGGTGAGACCGTACGACTCTTTCGAGGGGAACACGAGTTCAAACCCGGGTAGGCACCAATGAGTTTTTCTATTAAAACTCATGTGTCTAATTGATAATTGCAATTTATCACACGCTTTTCGGTGAAGGAAAACATCGTGAGGAAACCTGCATATCTCTAGAAAATTCTAGGGATATGTGTAACCTACCAATCCGCATTGGAGCAGCGTGGTAGGTCTTAGCTCCAATCCTTCTCTCCATAAACGGAGAGAGGAGGCCTTAGCCCAGCAGTGGGCATAGTAACAGGCTGTTACTTTTATAAGAGACTGTCACAATAAATTTTAATTAAAAAAATACGTGTGGCACTCGGAGACTGCCGCGGTAAAGCTATTGCATAGCATTTTTATTCAACTTATGCAATTACAAGTATTTTTTTTTCTTTTTTCTTTGTTTTTTTTTTCTTTGATATTAATTCAAGTTACACTTTGAGCGTGGTGACCGATAAAAAACATTTTTTTTTCTTTTATTAAATAAATGAGATGTTAATATTGTTCAAAATATTTTTATTATCTTTCAATACATGTCGGTTTTAACGGTAGTTTTTCAATACAACCAATGCCACCTAAAGGCGGGTTGCTGAACTAAAGAGACAAGTGATATTTCAAAAGTTAACCCGTCAACTGGCGTGTGCACCCCGGGGCGCACAGATCGCTACTAAAAAGTATCACCACTGTGTCGATCGGAGCTATAGAAGCTATGCAATAGCTTAAAAAAGGAAATTTTGTTTAATCGTACATAAAAAAAGAGAGGTAGATAGATACAGTCTCATTTACTTTCTTTTATTTCTCTTTATTGTAATATGTGTATATTTTAGTCAGACTTCCCTTCTTTAGTGTAATAACTCTAGTTTACAGCACAAGTGAAAGTGTCAAAATTAAGTCACCTTTAAAAATAGGTCATTCTTTATTTATATATATCGTAGGTAACTAACAAAACTCAAATGCCATTTGAGCGTGCTTCATTTTTTTTATCAGCGCAAAGTTGTAAACGAGATTTGTGTAATTTCTTTAAGTGAAATTGTGTAAAAGACATTCTAGTAATCTATTGAAGATGCGTTTCTGCCCTTACTGCCATATTAAATCCACTTTATCGAAAAATAAAACTTCACAATCAATAACTTTAGGGATGCAGAAAATGCAGAAGAATGCAATTCAAAATTTCATTACAACATTGAATATAAATTATAGGTTATAAATAAAAACTTCGTAATAAATGTCGATTGTGGAAAAAGGTGCAAACGCAAAAATGATTTCGCGATTATCGAATATGGTTTTTAACGATTTGACCGTTGCGTGAGACCTAAAAAAGGTTTCTTGTAGGGCTGCCATGTATTAAAAAACCCTAGGTCTTTATATAAATTTAAAGTTTAGTCTTTTACTGCTTAGAGCAATTTGGCTGAGAGTAAGTAAATAAATGTAGTAAACTAAGTAAATGGTATTGGTTTTTAACTGCAATTTAAATATTTACATTAATTGATATTTTTTTTCAAATTTTAAGCTCGGGAAGAAAAAGTTATTGTGATCAAAGATATGGTTACAATTTTATTTTTTTATTAAGTCCCAAACAATTGACTAAACCTTTCTTAATTATTTTCCGGAAAACTGCAAACTAATTAAAACAAAATTATATTTTTATTTGTGCGTAAAGTGCTTAACAGTTTTACTTTAAAAGTAATTAAAAATAATAATAATTTGAATTAAAAATATACACACATAGGCACTATATATAGGCGTATATTATTTATATGTATCTCTAACTACTATAAAGCATACATATATCGCCCCATCCGAAGAATAAAGTTATATATTCTATTTATATAACGTAAGACATAAGGATGGGGCGATATCTATACTTATCTACGGATTTTTGTACGGTTTTCGCCAAAAGATACTTCTTGCAATACCTCCGGATGGTTTAGGTAAATAGTACATATCGGTATTATGTAATGTAAGGGGTAATTACAAGAGGTCGCTGCTGTCGTGCGTGTACCGAGTGCATTGATTGAGGATTAATTAATACTCACTTCTGAACATTCTTTAACAGTAAATTATGTTTAAGAGATCGCGCAGTTGTTAAAAAACTTGCTTGCTGGGGGCTTTAGTCGCGTGCGCTGCGTAAACCAGCAGAGATACGCTAAAGAAATGTACTAGACAATCGTAGATCTATAAAACTACTACAAAAAAGTCCTCGATAGTATGTCTCTATCTCTTGTGGTTAACTCACAATAACTACTTTTATGTTAATAATTTGAATTCTAGAAAAAAATTGTGGCACGCAGATTTCCACGCGGGCGAAGGCACAGCTAGTATACCATAAATATATCATCCATTAAAATAATATTTAGTTGTAACTTTGCTAAACAACAAACATCGGCCCTAACCTTGCGTAAGATTATTTACGAATCATCGGTAGTAATTTATGTATTAGTAAAGAAACCCTAATATGGATTTATCACAAAATTCTGTAGACATAAACATTACATGGAATGGAAAAGGTTCTGTCAAATTTATACATTATCAAAGATACTTTATGTAAAAGAACAAATACAGATTTACGCATGAACAAATTGTTTTAATAATAAGTACAGTTACCTTGACAAGACCATAGATTATTTTTTTATTGTCTCACTTGTTAAGCTTTTGCTTCTTTGAATATACATTAATAAGGATTACTTAAGCCCAACCTTAAGAGACAGTTTTACTGAATTAATTTCTTTATTACAAATGCCAATTATCGAATTTTAACTGCACTTTTTCTATTTGCAATTTTTTTATTTCAATTATTGTGCAGAATGGCTTTCGAATGAACTCTTACGTTGTACGATTTTTAAGTGCTTATGTTTATTGCAACAGATCATAAAACGTGTATTACGGTTTTTGTACCTTTTATGTTTTGATAATTTTTAAATTTAATGTTAAATTTAAGCAATAAAGATTAAAGCAGATTGTTAATGGCTATAGTTGAACTATAAATAACACCGTTAATGAAAAAACCATAACGTACTTTTGGTAATGTACAAAATGACCATAAATTGACATTTGATAATAAAAATTTAAATACGCAAAATATTTTTCCAATAATGCTTACTCACGTTAATATTAAATATACGTAGAAATTTATCAGAGGTTAAAATGAATAAGAGGTCACAAGATCCTCCGATATGATTCGACGCCATGACGGATATGTCAACCTAAGTGTAAGTAATGTAATTTTATCAATTTATTATTATGATCAGCTTATCGCGAGATATTGCTCGCGTGAATTTAAAATAAATTTATTTTTCCAGCGATACGAATAGCACAATTTAAGCTGTAGATAAAGAATGTCGATATAATCATTTTTGTCCTATTTTTAATTTAAAAAAAGATAAATAATATTATTTTTGCTTTGTATATAAATTATATTTTTTGTAATAAATAATATTATTTTGCTTGTATGATACCTAAGTATCACATTGTTTACTGTTCGTAAACAAATAATGGATTATTCATCCGTTTATTAACAGATATTTTTAAAGACTGATATTCTGCGGTAATCATGCCTCTTTTTTAGGGCTTAGACGTAGTGGACTCGGAATATGCTGAAAATTGAGGTTAAGAATCAGCTTTTAAGATCTGAACTAGATGTGGCAACAGTACATACTCCGAAGTTCGTTTGTAGCAAAATTCATAGAAATAAGGCATGTCGTCATCATCATTCTCCTGCCCTTATCCCACTCTAAGTGGGGTCGACACAACATGTTAAAAACATGTTGTCACATGATTTGTCTACGTATATTACGAACGGCCGCCTGCCTGACGTCAACTTTCCTTAGTCGCCTTTTACGACACCTCAATAAGAAATGAGGGTGGTCTATGCTATGCAGCCGAATACCACACGGCACATACCTTAGTCGCCTCTTACGACACCTCGATAAGAACGAAGGGTGGTCTATTCTTTTCTGCCGGATACCACACGGCGAAGAAATAAGGCATGTACTAGGCAAGGATTTAACTTACTAACTAATAGCCTATGCAGAACTTCCAAATTACCGCAATACGCATTTGCCTATAGTACCTGTACTAGAAATCAAAAATAAAGTAAAAACCCGTGAAAAAGCATCGCATTTTGGTAGCATAAAGTGACTCCGCAAACTTTAATAAATAAAATAATAAATAAATATATGGGACACTTACGGTCGTCCGACCCCAAAGTAAGTAACTTAATACTTATGTTATGGGTGACGGACAAGTGGTAAATAACAACATATATAATTTTAAATACATATACATACATATTTACATACTTTAAATACATCTAGGAACCCGCGACCCGCGGAGCTGAAGGCAGGGTCACTAACCAGTGCGTCAACGGGCAATTCAGTAATATCATACAGGTTTCTTACCAAGTGGCCTGTTCCATAGTTCTAACCAAGTGATTAGTCCGTTCAAGTATGTGGCAAAGTCCCTGACTTCACCTGCAGATCGCGAGTTTGATTCCCGCCATCATTTTCAAAAACAATTTGTTGGTCCATTCTTTGAGTTTGAGTGTGTTTATGTTTTTAAGGTATTTATTTAAAATTATATATAAAGATATTTACTAGTTGTCACTCATGCTTAACACAAGTACCTATGACTTACTTATTTAGGGGACAGACGACTGTGTTATTTTCCAAAGAAATAATGTAGTTAGATCATTTAAAAAACTCCACTTTCAAACGACTATATACCTTAGTAGCGTTATATGTAAATTAAGGGAATTTATATTTATCTCTTTTCTATTCCGTTAACAGCATAGGCTACGATATCAGTTATCATCAGATATGACAAGCTGAAATAGAAAATACTGTCATCATACAAATGAAAGCGGCTAAAAAACAAGACAGATTTATCAACGTTGTCATTATTTACCATCCATAAGTGCTTGCGATTCCAATCATCACGATCACGAAATGACCAAAACTTTGAATTCTGAACTTTAAGGCATATTAAATAGAGTTTAAAATTATGTAATTTTAGTGAAAATGTTACATATCTATTGTTCTATATCGAGGCTTAGTTTGGATAAAGTGGGTCAAGTGCAGTTGGTTAATTGGAATTAATTTAGCCAACTTCGGGATTGCTCAATAATGTAACGACGCCATGATAGTGACCCAAGAATCTTGATTCACGTTGTCGATCGATCTTGAGTTTTATGACAATTTTTAATTAGAACTATTCTTTGACTGTTGAGAAAGTCATATAATAAGACCTGTCTTTCTATTGTAATCTATACTAATATATAAAGTTGAAGAGTTTGTTTGTTTGTTTTTTTGATTGTTTGAACGCGCTAATCTCCGGAACTACCGGACCGATTTGAAATATTCTTATTGTAAGATAGTTCAATTATCGAGAAAGACTATAGATTATAACATCACGCTAAGATGAATAGACGAGAAGTAGCAATAAAAAATATTACGAAAACGGCAAAATTTAAAACTTGAGTGAACGGTGAAAGTTATTCAAAAATCATGTACTACAAAATTTCCCTGTTCCCTGTCTGAGAGTTCTAAATAAAAGTCCGCGACAGCCTATGACTAGCCTTTAAGGCTAACCCACTTTAACCGAAATTAATATAAGTATTACGGTTTACTCAAATAATAAAACTGCAGGCCACGCGAACGAAGTAGAGTTTAAAAGCAAGTACTTAAATAAAAATGTTTACATTTGATATGCGTAAGATGTAATAAAAAGTTATTTTATTTTTAAATTATCTTCCACCGTAGTATTATAAATGAAAATTATATTGCCACCTCTGTTTTTCTTTCACATCCGAATGTACAAAAAGTTGTGTGATTTAAGGAATCATTACGGTGGGAAATATCCAATACATCGTTCTTTTTTATAACATTTCGATGTTTAGTAAACATTGTTATAAACATTCTTTGTAAATCAAAATTCGAATTATTTCGGTCACTTCAACCACTTCTTACAAATGAAACGGACATTTGTCACGTCCGTCTCACTTTGTCAACCGTTATTTTTTGTCCTCTCCCTACCCGTTCTAGTGCCTTTCTGTTGTAGCTCAGTTTTTTAACTTCCCTGAATAGGCAGCTGAAGCAATTTAGTTCGTATTGACATCCAACATGGACAGAACTAGCAGAAGGATGCCTAAAAAATCTGCTCTCCGAACAGCAAAGAAGCCAGGACAGTTCGGCAAAACGATACTTCTTTAGAAAATGAATTATTTCAGGAAGTCAAAGGAATATTGAATGGACTTGGCATCGCCGATTGATTATGTAATTAAATCTGAAAATATCTCACTAAACTTTAAACGCGTTTTTCTCGGAATGGTTTCAAAAGTCATTTTGGTGTGAAAAGAACCAAAACCGATTAGGCTATTCAACCATAAATACATAATCGTAGTCAGAAGTTTGTATTGATATAAAACCACACTGAAAAAACTTAAATAAAAATATTGATAACGATATAAAGTTTCTCAATTCAGGATTACTGAAACCTATAAAATAGATATGCAATTCAATTTCGAAATTTTTAGATAAAATATTATATAATATTATATAAGGAAAATGTTACCTTTAGCATTTTAGCATTTACTAATTAATTGCTTTAAAAAGCTAAAACTAGCAATAAATATAAAAAAATATTCTTCAGGCTTCCCGCCGCGCACAAATCTCATATTGTACCAACAAGTATAATACTCGTAAATGCTAGTAGTAGTTATATATTGCGTAACGCTAATGTTACGCTAATTAATAACGGTTATTAAAATAGGCCTTGAACTTAGGTTTTTACAGTAGATCCATCTCTGATGATCCGTCGCATAATGATTACGCTCGACTGGGTTCGCGTTATATAATACTATTATATAACGCGAATATATATATAATAGTATTATATATATATATATATATATATATATATATATATATATATATAATAGTTTTACTTTAAAGGGCTCCTTTACTTGAACCGCGTATGATCGGCTGTTCATCCGAAAGCTACAATCCTTCTCTCCTAAAACGGAGAGAGGAGGTCTATACCTAGCTGTGGGACAGTAACAGGCCGCTACTTTAGTTCTAGAAATGTATTAAGTTCATAATTATCCCTCATAGCTAAAAATGCGTTGAAAACTATTCAGGCAAACCCGATTTAAGCGAATATTGCAAGTTTTAATATTAAAACTGTGGATTCCACTCCGGATAGTCTAAATTAAATGATTCTAAATTATTTATTTTTATGTATTGGAGCTATTTAAATTTATATAAATAGGAAGGTTTAATTTTTTTTATAACTTCAAGCCCCAGTAAGCCTGTGCTAGGGAGATAGAAGATTCAGGCTTCTATGTTATGTGCCATCCAACAGAGTGGCTGTTTTAAATAAAAAGTAATCGCTATTCAAATTCCTTACCTAAGGTTTTAAAAATTGTACCTGATTTTCGTGTGAATTGTGTAGAAGATTCCTTAGTGATTCTCATATTTACTTTATCTTTAATGGGGCGATAGTTTTTTAGCTCGAGTTTAGTTAATAATTTAAATATATGTGCGTATATGTCTATGTTATTTTGTAGTTTATGTTATATTTAAATGATTGATTGCAAGGTTATTTGAATCTTATGGAGCTAAATATTTGTAAACTATTTATAAATTTAATATAATAGTTAGGTTTATTCTTATTTTATTCATAATATTCTTATGCCGCATATAACTCAATCAAATATTAATGATCGTCACGATATAATTTCAGTGCCATATTAATAAAAATTTAAATTATTATCCAATTAGTTTTGCTTTGGATATAAAATGTAATAAATCAATCAAAATATTATTGGTCAATGATGATAAAAATGACTGATTTGAGTGAATTCAGCCTAATTGATGTCGCATCATTTAAATTGGATGAGGTGAACTAGTAACCTTATAATACTGAAAATGTGCCCATCACTTAATATGACCCCGATACGTATATTTTATTTGTGATGGAAATTAAATTTAAATCCACATTGATGAAGTGCCTGCTAAGATTTATTGAAAACTGAATCCGTTTATTCCATTGCATCCATAATACAAATTTTATTTATGCCTTTTCATTATACATTCATTCATTTTATTCCATACTCACAAAATCCCAAAACCGTGTAACTTTGTCTTGAACTCATCGTGAATCTGGTACTTCTGATAAAACGGAGCCCTTTGAATGAAAATGTGATGAAAGCGTATAATCCATATTAACTTTTGGGCGGAGCAACGTTAGTAAACGTCAATTTTTTAAAATAGAGGCCTATTACTATCCCACATAGGCATAGGCCTTCTCTCTCCGTTTTCGGAAATGTGTTGGAGCAAAGACCTACCACGCTGCTCCAATGCGGATTGGTAGGTTACACATATCCCTAGATTTTTTTTGTGATATGCAGGTTTCCTCGAGACGTTTTTCTTCACCGAAAAGCGTGTAATAAATTGCAATTAACGATTACAAACAGAATAAGTTTTAATCCAAAAACTCATTGGTGCCTGTCCGGGGTCAAAACGTCGAATTTGATAACATTTATACACGTCGACAAAAATATGTCTTTCCTTAAACAACTTACATAAACGCTTGAACAGATTGTACCGATTCCTTCAAGCTTATTACTTATTACTTATACTCGTAGCGCCGTGGTTAGTTGTATTTTAGTTTTTTATTAATAAAGATTGAACGACTTCTTTGTTAAAAATAATATGAGCTAGAATTTTAGTATTATATACCTATACTTTTTTCTTTGTCCAATGTCAGTTTTAAACTAGGTCAAGCCGCCTATTACGTTGTGCCTGCACGTAGAGCGAAAAGTCGTATCAGCATAGTGACATCCTTATATAGAGATCATGAATTGCAGATAAACATTTGAGTTTTCAGGGTAATAATCCTAGAGGGGCGCTCGAAAATACCACGATATTTAAAAACTAGTAATGATGTAATTCGTGTGAATTTTGTCTGATCATGAAGTTAGCTCAAAATTCCATAGACATTGTATGCGGGGTTTAAAAAATGTAAATTGTTCCATTGCATAGTTTAATAATACTTTCAGTTTCTAAACTGTTTCATGTGTTAAATATACGTAAAAATAAATAATAAGTATAAACATTACTCAATAAATCATGCCGTGTGTTATCCGGCCGAGTAGAATAGCCCACCCTCAATTCTTACCGAGGTTTCATAAAAGGCGAATAGGGTAAGGTGAATCCGTGTGATATCCGGTTAAATAGGCTATCACACGGCATGGCTATCACAGCTATTATCGCTTCAAATTGGCCCAGTAACTAAATAAGAAGTTTCATGATTTCATCACACACAAGCGGAGAAATGCCTGCGGTCTGTTGGCCAACAGCCAAGCTTTCGCGATACTAATTTATGCATGAATTGATGACGGGAGCTACATTCAGTATGCAGGAAACATCAGGAAATGAAATTTCAGCCCACTAGAGATTTCACATCTGTTATATTATGTTAATAATGCTATTTCCAACGGATTTACATCGTGTACATTGAAATTATGTTTTTACTATAGAATATCGCTTAGTATTTCACAATTAGATACTAATATTATAGGCTGTTAGGCTTTTACGGCTTATCATTGCATCATTTTTTCTTAATCTTTTGTGTTATCTCGAACGCCGTGTGGTATCCGGCAGAATAGAATAGACCACCCTCCGTTCTTACCGAGGTGTCGTAAGAGGCGACTAAGGTAAGTGTCGTGTGGTATCCGGCTGCATAGAATAGACCACCCTCATTTCTTACCGAGGTGTCGTAAAAGGCGGCTAAGGTAAATTGATTTCAGGCAGGCGGTCGGTCGTAAAATACGTAGCCAAATCATGTGACAACATGTTTGTAATATGTTGTACCGACCCCACTTAGAGTGGAATAAGGGGAGGAGAATGATGTTGATTGTGTTATCTCGAATGGAAATATTCACCTAGGTACATAGTTTTTCGTTATTGTTATTTTTCTTTATTTCTATATTACCCGTATTTGACTTACTGTTTTTAGGAACAGCTTTCCGAACCAGCAGTAGATGTTGACGATTCAAAAGCACTTGTTTATAAGTTTACTTGAATGAAGAATATTTTGAATTTCAATTTAAATTGTCTAATATTATTATTGTCTTATATATACATGTGCTAACTTTTTTATTTTCTAACAATATGTATGTAAAATAAAGAAATATATAAAAAATAAATATTCTATGCAGATATATTATACTAATAAGATTCGGTATAATTGAAGTTTTTAAACCGGAGAGACATATAGGATAAAAAAAAACAGAAAAGAACGAATAAACCAACAAAATGTTTGCATCGATTTTAATACTAAATTACCCTCAAGCATTATATTGTTTATTTCCTTTTCCCGTAAGGAAAATGGTTTTTTTTCTATAACTTAGTCTTTTAACTTAAATAAGCTTCATTCGTACAAAATTTCGTCAATGTTGCTCCAGGGGATTAGCCGTGAAAGCGTATAAGATAGACAGACTTTAGACGCATTTAGGGTGGATATTTAACCGATACGATTCAAGGGACCTTGTAGCCATAGCGTTCCAAATCCAACTACAATTTACTACCATGTGTTTGGAGGCAATTGGAGGCAAATCAATGGTGGGGTGGAACCATTTGTTTATAACACTGTTACCTTGGGTGATGCAACGCTTTGCGATAGTGAATCTCCTGACGATGCTGCGGTTAAACGGCAAAATCATCGTTGAGATTGTCGCGGTGAATGTGTATAGTGTGCTGTCCGTGGTGGTGTTTGCGTCTTGTAACTAATCCTGCATGTATAAGTGATGAGAACGGTTTAGCTTCCTACACTTAGCATTACATTGGTTTTCTTATCAAACGTGGATTATACCAAAATAATTCTATATATTCTACATATAATGTGCTACTGGCGTTCGTCCAACTCGGAACAATACTAAATCGTGCATAGATTATGTAGGAAATGCACGATCACGCGCCGTTTCGCCTCTCTGGTTTACTTCACGCCCTAATTCCTGGCATATTACACCGCCTTCAAAATCCGAAGACGTAAATCTCATCTAATCAACTAAAACTAATGTTGTAATGAAACCAGCTTTCCATGTTGCTAAATAATGAATTTATGTAGCCTTTCTTAAGATATGTAAATTAGTACCTGCAATATTTTTTTGTTAATATTGCTTAAGTTAATGAAATTGTATTTTTTCTAATTGTACCCGTTTTTCGACCGCGTGAAATTCAACCACCAGCCAAAATTTTTCTCGTGTAAATGACGTAATGTTTTCTGATAAATATTTCGAAATTAAAGTAGTTAGTGTGAGTTAGCCATAAGAGATAGAGACATGCTGTCTCAGACTTTTTAGTAGTATTTTTGTAGATGTATAATTCTCTAGTACATTACTTTACTGTATCTCTATTGGTTTGCGAGTTTTCTTACATCGCGACATCTTCAACACAATTTCGTACCGGAAGAATTGCAATAATTTTTAGTAAAATCCGTACTAAAATCCGTTTAGTAGATTTTGAGAAAATCGATCACATACAGACAAACAGTTTTTGGGGATTTTGTTTTATAATAAGTATAGATAGATTACCCCTAATCATTAATTACTAAGAGGTTTTCCTCTTTCCGTAAATAAAACTGGACCAAGTTTCTTGCTGCCTCTTTTTGGTAACATCAGTTATCCGACACAGCAGTAGATTTGAGAACACATAACAAAAGAGCTTGTGTATAAGTTTACTTGATTTTGTTGCAATTATGTCGTGGCTATTTGCAAATGTTTTGTAATTTTGTCGTGGAGTATATCTCCTGACGATGTAAACATTATGTAGCCTTAAAAGGCTACGGGGCAAAACGATTGTTGGGATTGTGAACGTGTGCAGTGCTTGTATATTATTGTGTTTCTTGGTATCGGGTAGTGCGTGAGTCTTTAGACATTCTGCATATATCAGGTATGTGAGCGGATAGTACACTCTACATTTAGTATTACATATATTATCGCGAACTACAGTAAAATAATATTTTACTTACTTTTGTATTTTGGATTACCACAAAATAACGCCTCATTCTATAAATTGTATTTTAGTCATTTCTCTATTATTATAATATAACTAAGTTATTCATAATATATGTTATCAATGAATAAATTAATATATTATTTCAAAATTTACCTGAGCTATTGTTGTTGATTACAAAACCGATATAATTAGGAATATTTGACCTAGAAACGTTATGAATGATAAAATTAAATTTGCATTTTTCATGCATATATATTATGTATTGAAAATGCAAATTTCATATAAAAATATGGATTCCTTTTTAAGAATTAGATCATTAAAACTATAACAGGAAAATTATTACCAATGGATGTTTAATTTTCATCTTAATTGAACATCCCATACATCCCATAAAGAATTATGGGATGTATGGGATGTTCTGTATGGGATAATAATTAGTAATAAAAATAAATATATGGGGCACTTACACACACGGTCGTCCGTCCCCATAGTAAGTATGGAACTAGATACTTGTGTTATGGCTTGCAGAGAACTGGTAGATATACTACATATATAATTATAAATACATACTAATAAATACAAATAAATACAAATATACACGCAAGATCGAGGAACCAACAAATTCTTTATAGAAAATGTTGGCTTTCGGCGGGAATCAAAACCTCGTTCCGCGGAGCTGAAGGCAGGGTCACTACCCATTGCACCAACCGACCTAGCCAGGTATTTCTGGCTAAATAAATAGAAAACAAATGAAGGCCATCTATCGCCTTCATTTGTTTTCTCTTTATTTTTCGCTATTGTATTTGTCACATTATAGGCTGGCTTCCCTTCTTCTTCTTGTCACTAAATTTGTCTTTAATTGCTCCATAAATATATACTTAATAGATCACGATATTTATATTGTCATAAATATTATTTATCACCTGTCAGAAGTAGTATTTGATTTAAATTCTTATTCAAAGACCTAATCTATGTAGTTTAATGTATAGATCAATCTTAACAATCGATTCTGTTTAAGATTGCTATCATTTAGATGTATCTAAATGCACCGATTGAATAATAAGTCAATAAATAATAAATCGCTAAACATCAAGGTAATTGATTGATAAGACTGTATCACCCTGTTAGTAACAGGGTGATACAGTCTTATCAATCAATTACCTTGATTTTAAGCTAAGACAGCTGCAAATTTCTCTCCAGCTGCAATTTTCCAGCAGTAGGATACTATCCTACTGCTGGAAAAAAGCATCCTTTCTATTTTGAGAGAAGTTTGCAGCTGTCTTAGCTGCACCACGCTGCTCTTTTGCGGATAAGCAGGTTTCTCAAGATATTTCCTGAACCCGTAAAGTGCATGAATAATCGTAATCACTTCAATATAACCACTCGAATATATATAAATATAGTCTAGTGTAATGGCCACTGAAATAATAACTCATATTTATTGCTAAAATTTGTTCGAATGTAATTTAGGAAGCTATCTATGTGGTTTAAATTAGTATTAAGTATTTGTAAACCTTTTTTATTTTTTCTTCATAATCAGTTCGATTTTTGTCAATAAAATGTCAAAATTCGATAATATGGAAATTGACACTAATATTATTTACAAGTTACTACAAACCTAAATGATGCATAGATTACTAATGTCTAACAGCAATATTTCATTGGATAGCTTAGAAATAGAAAGCAATAAAAGGAATATATTAAAAATGAATGAAGATAAGAGATCCGATGAACATGTGGATACTATATTGGTGCCATTTTATGAAAACGACATCCTGATGAAAGTAACAAAAGGTCATAAAAAACAGCGACAGCTTGGAAGCAAATGTATGAAAAAGGATAATATCAAAGAAGAAACACAACAATATAGTAGCTATCTCGTAAACAAAAATATACAAAAAGGTAAAAAAACTTCTTATTTAGAAATGTTTCGCAAGCAATTCTCTTGTAATTATAATGAAATACAAAATAAGGACGTTAATGAAATACGTTCTCTATCTCCAGAATTTGGTGATACTGAACGAGAAAGCATAGGAGACGACTGCAATAATAATATCGTGAACGAGTTTTACAATACTGAGTCGTATAATGAAATATATTACGAAAAACTGATGAATCAAGAACTAGAACAATACCTAGATAAATCTTTTGAAGAAACTTTACATTTAAACGAAAACCTAGGAATTAAACCGTCTGGAGACATCGATGATAATAACCTCCGTAGTATTTCTGAAGTTTCGCAACGACGTCGTCATGTTAGAAGAACTACAGTTCCGCTGAATCAAAATATACGTCTAGGTGGATTAGGTCCTGATATGGAAAATATACGACCAAGACTTGAAAGAGCTAAAAGTCTCCAGAGGTATTCGGAGAAAGTGCGGATGGAAAATCGTCTTAAAATATATAAACAATCTATTGAAGCTGAAAAGGAGAAAAAAGCTGAAAGGAAACCTTCTGCACAGCGACATGCTTTGAGCCAAATGAAATGTAAAAACCAGAAAGGAAATAATAAAACTTCGTATTTAATTAATAGAATGGTTCAAGAGAAATCATCGGTGATCAAAAAAAATTGTCATTCAAAATCGAAATCAGCTAATGTGCAGGAAAAACTAAGAAGAACCCAAGAAACATACAATATTGGTAATCAAAACTGTCAGGAAAAGGAATTAAAAACTAGCCGGGTAATAGAACGAAAATTACTATCTGCTAAGGACACTTTACAGAAATACATCAAAACGAATTGTGAAACAACAAGAGTAAAATCCAGCGTCAGAAAGCCTGAGGTTAATACGGAGGAAAAACACGACAACAAAGTATCACCGATACAAATAAGTTTTTTAGTTAATGTTGGCGGAATTCGACCTTCAAGTGCATTAAAATCTTTAGAAGAACAACATCGCATATATCAAGAAAAGGTTAAAGAGTTTAACACTGATCAGAATAACCATTAAACATAATTTATTATTTTACCTGTAATAATGATAGGCAGGATAAATGCAAAATTTCTGTAAACTGTTAGGACAGTAAATAAACATTAAAAAGTATGGAAACGTTGTTTAAGATTTATAGAGGAAAAAATAATTAACATATTTTTGTTCATAATTATATTAAAAGAAAAAACTTGGTGAAAATATTTTAGTAAAATAAACGTTTGTAAACATATACACAACTTCGACTTGCAAATCAATCTGTATTAGTAGAAAAAGATTTGAAATGATTCACATTAATTTTATCTAGAATTTAAATGTACAACTAATATTTTGCCACTAATAAAGGCCAGTTTAAACTGTATATTTAAACTGGCCTTTCATCTTTAATTGAAACAAATTACCAATACTAAAATATACAACTATGTAGTTTATCATGGATAAAACTCACACTCACTTCACAAAAGAAAAATGAACCAGTATTTTAAGCGATGTTCCTACGGACTGTATTATAATATCTCAAGTAAGATTCTGATATAATGGAAACTATAAGCCCCCGATCAAGATTGTTCCAACCATTCGTCTATAAATTCTATTTTTTTGGTCTTAGATATATAAGAAACGGTAATTTAATATACATCAATTATTGCAAATCTAATAAAAAAAGCTGCCTGTAAATAATAATAAACAAAATTTAATTTAAAAAATCTAAAAAAATTTATAGTGGTTCCAAAATCCTATAGTTTAAGTATGACTTTGCCTAATTTTCACCCTACTTGCGACTGATACTTTCTAGACCTCCATAAGCTTTTTAGTATAAAAAAAATGGAACAGCATTATGATAAATAAAAAATCCAAAAATAAACCTACAACACCTACATTTGTAGGTGTCCTCATAATATATCCGATATGTAATCATTATTTTGAAGCATTCAATTCAATTCCGGTTTTGAGTGCAGGGAAAGTGGAATAACTTGTGTACTCTCTGACTTTTTGGTTTATGTTTGCTTATAACTGTCTATACTCAGTATCATGGTTACCGAACTATTTTCGAAGCTAGATTGTAAGTAAGTATTATAGCTATGCCAAGATTTATAAAAAAGGGTTCAACAATGTTTTTATCATAAATCTCGAAAATAATCAACTACTATAGTTTTGATAGGACAAAAATAAATTGGTAAAATAATTTAGTGATTATTAAATGCATCTTGTCGAAACGTTTGAAATTAATGTGATGTTGATGTCACCAGATAACTTCAAATAATGGCTAAGAAACGTATTTATTATGAAAATGATGTTTAAGTACATGTTGCCTTCGATTACAAACATCTGTGGATGTTGATTTCAATTGGAAAACGACTACAAATTTTTGGATTTCTTTTCCCAATGAACTGATGTTATTCTCATCACCTAATTCTTTATTTACGTCAGAATTTTTGAGTTTGTAAGAGAGCTTTGGAAAGCCAAAGCTTTCTTTTCATTCCACGATTTCATTTCAATTAAAATTCAGTGCCTCTTGTTATTTACTCCGATTATTTGTTAGTATACCATGTACTATTCAAATATACTTTGAAGAGTACAATAAAGTGTATAAAATAATATTGAGTATTTAAACTTTTTTTTAATTATTCCTTTATATTAATAGACTCTTACGTGAAATTTTTAATAATTAAGTTTGAAACAAATGAACCATTTGTTCGGAAAATATGAAAATTGCATAAACCACTCTGCTCCAGTTCAAGTTATTGCGTGTGTCTGTACTTAAATTTTTTATAAATTATTTGGATCGCGAAAAAATACAGAAAAAAACATGAATTGAGAATAACATAAAAACAATTCATTATTACTTATCTGTTTCGGCTATTGGTATGCTCTATTCTTTGTTATTTGTCTGTGATTTCGATGCAATGACGCTTTATAAGGGCAAGGCATTTTTATGGATAAGGTTAAAATTAAGACAGTCAACTTGAAAAATAATGGACACCCTAATACAAATATTTCTCGCTTACGCTTTACGTTTGTTTCAAGCGCGAATACGCAGATTATATCGCAATTGACACGTTTTGTAATATCCGGAAATGCGACAATTATTTTATAACCCCCTCAACCTTTCGTGTTAAAGTAGGTTGGCTCTTAATGAAGGCAACTTTTACTTTGCCCTTGATACGTTTTCTGAACTCCATTTAAAGAATCCAGGCGACTTTATCGAGTAACTGGTCGACTTAAACGCAGCATTCTTAAGCTGTAATTTGAAAACAAGTTTTTGCTGCACTAAACAGTCTAGATTACATAAATATATATGGGACACTTACACGATCGTCCATCCCCAAAGTAAGTAATTTAATACTTGTGTTATGGGTGACGGACAACTGGTAAATATACTACATATGTAATTTTAAATACATACTTAAATACAAATATACACCTAGGCTCGAAGAACCAACAAATTGTGTGTAGAAAATGGTGGCCCTCGGCGGGAATCGAACCCGCGACCCGCGGAGCTGAAGGCAGGGTCACTACCCACTGCGCCGACGGGCCAGTCCATAAACTATACTGTACAATAAACTAGCTACGGCCCGCGGTGCTACCTGCAACGAATAGGTAGTTAACAGTAAGATGGATGCATAGATTATAGACGGAAATCATTTTTTTTTTAATTTTCTTTTGTTCCGCTTGACTTACAATTTTTCTTTCATAAAAACCTTCTCTTAACTAAAATTAACAAAAAGAATTAGCGAAATTTTTCCATAAGTTCACGCTCGATACGTTGATCAAAGAAGATAGAGATTCATAAGTCGATTAGACCATAGGTAGACGGCACTAGGCCCGCATCCTTACAACACTGACTCGGCAATATTAAGTAGGAACCACAACTCGCTTGTGAAGAATAACACCTGTAACGAGACCAAACCTTGATGTAGTTTGTCGTCTGAATGAATAAGCAACGGTTCTAACTATTTCTTTGATAAGTCTACAATGGTACTTATTCAAACAGTTTACATTGTTGCACTAACCTGCCTGTTAAACTTAATATTATTCCAGTTACTAATCATATCATGACACGATTAAAAACAGCACTCTCAATGCTTGTTTCTTAATTTTATCTTTCAGTCGTGTATCCCATTAGGAAAGCACGATGATTCGTCAGAATGGTACTCCAGAGATCCTGCTTCACAAAAGGTACTAAGTACCACAAGAATAGTAAGGCTCCCATACTTTCTACACTTACCACATTTATCAATATTTCTTTAAGCCGAGTCATTAAAACATAGGATATAATCAATTCAATAAAAAAAAAGAATGGTTGCGCGTAAAGGAAGTAAAGGCAATTATTTCATCAGAAACAATTTACATCATAGACAAACATTACGCTAGACTATTAGTCAACGTTTTAACGATATAATCTATATAAACAACAATTCAAATAGACTTTTACAAGCTTTTTTGAATCGACAATGGTTGTTGTCTGTATTGACATAACGAAACTGGTCTGTGTAGAACATTTTTAGTATTTAGAACATTTTTTTCTGATACTCATATGAATGGAATATTGTCTTATGGAATATTGCTGTGGGGTAAATGCGCGGATAGTGAAAAAGTTTTCGTATTACAAAAAAGAGCCATACGTGGCATCTACAATTTAAGTCCGCGTGATTCCCTGCGAGAGAAGTTTAAGGAAACAGGTATTCTAACATTTGCTTCACAGTATATTTTAAATAACGTAATTTTTGTACATAAAAATATAAAGAATTGTAAAACGATAGGTGATGTATATAATAGACAAAGTAGGAACCGACATAAGCTTGCGACTCCTGCTTTGCGCCTAGCAAAAGTACGTAAATCGTTTGTGGGTTTGGGTATAAGATTCTATAATAAAATTCCGAAATCAATTTTGGTCATGCCATTACAGCAGTTTAAAAACACTGTTAAAAAGAGGCTGATACAGAAAGCCTACTACTATACTGTTGAAGATTACTTAGATGATAAGGATGTGTGGATATAGGTGCACTTCTACCCTGTACAAGACAGTAATAAATAAATGTAACTAGTTCTAAGATTTATATTTTAAAAAGAGCAACCGCTGAGTTTCTTGCTGGCTCTTCTCGGCAGGAACAGCTTTCCGAACCAGCAGTAAAGTTGACGATTCAAAAGCACTTGTTTACAAGTTTACTTGAATAAAGAATATTTTGATTTTGAGTTTGATTTTGAATGTTATAAAGGCTATACTATGTTTGTTAGTCTGTCTTTCACATTAGAAAGAGTATTTTTTTATATAGAGTAAGTTAATAGGCTTAAAAGTGGCTCATAACTTTTTATTTCCGTACTGAAGTCCATATCACCGGCATCAGGCACCAAATTAAAAAAAAATATTTTTGGACACAGTAATTGTTCGGCCTATTGATTTTGACAGCGTCTCCTAGCGATATAGAGAGCGCAGAAGAAACGCCTAATTCCGAAAGAGTTATTCTGATCCTTCTAATGAGTTTCCAATGGCGTGGAAATCTCTTGAATAAATCCAGCACATCCATCAGTTGAAAAAAAAAATTCAGCATACACGTAATATGAAGGTCATCGTAATACGTAATATAAATGAACTCATTCTTATAAACCTTTCTGCTGTGAACTTGTGAACCGCAAGGTGTTAGTTAATGGGTATGGGGCGGATTATAGCTATTATTTTCAAGTGGATATGGATGCATTTTGCCTGCTTCTAAATGATGTAACATAACCGCAAAAGTCTTATTTACTTGGCAAGTAAAGGAGTGTTTACGATATATAAAAAAGTTACTTATTTAATATTTTATTATTATTAAGAAAAATATAATTTTTATTATAAAAACTACAAATTATTTATTTTTAGTTTTTATTTAGCACATATTTAGTAAGGTGTCATCAACAAATTAGATCCAATCTCGAGTTTTTATAGGAAACAACTCTTTTTGTATGACAGATACATGAAAGAAATAAAACCTCGAATAGAAATTTCTAATGTATTTAAAAAAATTAAAACTTTCGAACAACAAATTCTACAATTTTGTCAGGGCCGGTAAACTAAACATAGTTACTTTCTATTTTCGTGTCTTTCTATTGAGAATTGCACTGTCTAGACCAGTGCAGTTCTCAATAGAAAGACACGAAAAAAGACAATAAAATTACTGAAAGCAGTACACATCAGAAAAGGTGAGAAAAGTACCGATCAACATCTTATTTGATTCATTCTGGGTAACTATTGCTTTCAGCGGTCACAAATTGTCTCGTAAGTCAATTGAAATGAATGGTATAAAAATATTAATTCGTGTGAACACGGCTTTGTATACAGCCTTTGAGTAAAGTAAAATTTGAAAAGCGATATTTAATAATAAATCATCGGTTACAAGGTTAATATATCATATTAATAACGATAAATATACAATTACAGCCTATTTTATTGATGTTACCCAAATTATAGCAACCTTTTCCATTCGCCTATGAAGTAACATCAGCTATAAAAACGTATAAAAGTGTGAATTATTTTACCATAAAATCCGAGCGAAACCAATCATATTTCGTTAAAATTAGATGACTTTTGGCAAATTGCGTTTGAGGCCTAATTTAACAGTTCGGAGGTCAATTGGCAATCATTCTGGGGTAATCTTATAACTTTAAAATGGTTACATTTACCTATTATTTTCTTTGATTTATTATCGGTATAACTTTTAATGTTTTCGAGAACGCATTTTTACAACTTACAGGCTTAATTGATATTATTACGTATATGGTTAAGGCTACCATTTTGAATTTGAATACTTTATTTTACTTTTCATATTTTAAATTATATTGAAGACGTAACATAGTTCAGTGGTCCCTCCAATTTTTCTCCAATAACCTTAAATGGTGTTGTTTTGCCAGTCTGCTCCGACTTCCGGTACCTTGGTTCGCTTTTCCAAAAGAACGGTGAAATTGATCGCGATGTGAGGAATAGAATGAATGCAGGATGGATGAAGTGGCGACAGGTCTCAGGCACAATATGCGACCCCCGAATGACCCCTAAACTTAAGGGGAAAATTTATAAATCAGTCATTAGACCTGTCGTAATGTATGGATCAGAATGTTGGGCAATGAAAAAGATGGATGAAAGAAGAGTGCATGCAAATGAGATGAGGATGTTAAGGTGGATGTGTGGTGTGACAAGACTAGATAAAATAAGAAATGAGTATATTAGAGGAAGTATGAAAGTTGCGCCCATTATGGAAAAGATGAGAGGTGCAAGATTGGGATGGTATGGACATGTAATGAGGAGGGATGAAGATCATGTGACTAAGCGAGTGTTGAATATGAATGTGGATGGATATGTGACTAGAGGGAGGCCTAAAAAGAGATGGTTGGAATGTGTGAAGTATGACATGCGTATAAAAGGAGTAGCGCCAGAGTTGACGAATGATAGAAAAGAATGGAAGAGGAAAACATGTTGTACCGACCCCACTTAGAGTGGGATAAGGGTAGGAGAAAGAAGATTGAAGACGTAACATAACATATTACCAGTTTTATCTATTACAATTAAATATTGGCCATAAGCTTTTATGTGAACTATGGATGTGCATGGTTATATACTCATATTAATGAATCAGTCGCCATAACGCTTGTTTAAGTCACAAGCAGATAAGATTGTCAATTGCGGGAAGAGCCTTTAAATTTTTCTATAGTCTTCTAACGACTTCGACGATTATATCCGACGCATGCATACAGTAACACAACGTTAATTCTGTTTTCAAAGCTGTCCCATTGAAAAAAAAAAGTAGAGCGTGTAAATACAAGCAATAAGGCCGCTCTTAGACGGAAGACAGTCTTATTTATTGCAAAACATTATTAATAAACTAGCTTTTACCCGCGACTTCGTCCGCGTGGACCGTAGTTCTGTAATACTCAATAGCTTCTATCAGTACCCAACCTTGCAGATATCTTCATCACAAAAATCAAATCGATCCGGGGGGTTAAATAGCAGTTCCTATGACAATTATTACGCTACTCGAATACTACTACTATCTTCTACTCCATTTTAAATTTAATTTCCCTGATGCCATTACTGTTATTTATCAAAGATATTAATTTGCACTGGAAAGATTCGAACAAAACCATAAGAAATTTTTAAAACCTCTTAGTGGGCAGCAGTTCTTTCAGTTTATTTGTCAATGTGAGACTCCGTTGGGCCTACTGATTAAATTAAAAACATGATATAAAAATTTGCACAAAAATTCTAAACATTCGTTTAATATCTTTTTAGTATAATCTTTACTTTTTATATAAAATACTTCTCTTAAACCAACATCGATGAAATTTGGCACAATTAATGCTTATACATCAGGGTAACTTATAGACTATATAAGTTCTACAAATCCTGTTAATTTAACAGTAATAGCATAACATAAGGAAGCTGAGCTATTTTAATGTAAAATTGATGTAAGTTATAATTAACAGTAAATGCGAAAATCCGCCTGTCTGTTACGTTTTCACGCCGAATCAGCTGAGCCAATAAAAATAAAATTTGGTACAATAAATGCTTATACACCGGGTAAAGCTATAGAAATCCTGTTAATCCAACAGGAATAGGATGACATTACCATTACTTTCCTTTCATTAATAATACGTTATATCGTGAATCATTTTTGGAATTGCACTCCCTATGTGAGTAAAATTAAGTTACTTGAACCTTTGTACTTTTTGTCCAATCTTTAACCTTGATTCTTGTCTTTGTAGACAGACCCTTTTAAATAAAAAAACACGTGTGCTAATTTAGTGTAAGCAAAAATTGCCTTCAAAACCGAATGGTGAATGCGATTCGCACTTAACTACCCCTCATTTTGCACGAACGTTTCCGAAGCCCTGCATATCGGTGTAATGATCACGGACTGCTATGAGTCTTGTTTTACGCTGTTATACCGCTTTTGAAGCTTTAAACTTTCAATGACAACGTTGATATGCATTTAATTGCTCGTTATATTAAATGAATGTCTCCGAGGTTCGCAGTTGAGTGTGTTGATCACAATCTGATGTAGTCTTCGGATGCAGGTTGAGCTGATCTTTTGGAAGATTAAGACTCCAAATAATGACAGCGATCTGCAATGAAACGCTATTCATATTGAGAGAATATTTTCTAAATTTGCATTTCTGTATGATACTCACAATCGACTGTAACATTTCGGGAGGACAAAGAAATTTATCGTGTTTTCCAAAGCATACTTTATTTATTTTAATAAATAGCACCTATTACTTACATTTGTTATACACTGTAAGAGATAATTTAAAATTATGCTGTACACAAAAACCAAGATTTATAAAAACCCTTCTTAAAATAACTCTTTCCACGTAAGCTAAACAACGTGATAAAGAACCTCCTTTTAATTACAGATTTGACTCGCCTGTGTGTATCAAACACAGAGAATTAAAAAAAATTGATAGGATGATAATAGATGGCGTTTTAAATGTCATCCTATTCCTGATGAATAAACAGGATTTCTTTAGCCTATACCCCGATGTATAAGCATTAATTATGCCAAATTTTATCGATTTTGCCATTTTTAAGCTTTAAACTTTGAACGACAACGATGACACACAGTTAATTACTCTTTATATTGAGTGAATATCTCCGAAGTTGGCATTTGAGTGTGTTGATCACAATCTGCTGTATTCTTCGGATGCATGCTGAGTTAAACTTTTTGAAGATCTAGACTCCAAATAATGACAGCACATTGAAACGCTATTCATATTAAGATAATTTTTTCGAGGTTTGTATTTCTGTATGATACTTACAATCGGCTGTAACATTTCGGGATGACAGAGAGAACGTATTTTCGAAAGCATAGTTTACTTAATTTAGGACATAGAAATACTACTTACATTTATGATTCTTTGTAATAGCTAAGTTAATTTTATTCAGAAAACAATAACCAATATTTTTATTTCTAAATTTTATTTTTAAAACTTTCTTAAAATAACTCTTTCGACGTAAGCCAAACATCATTAACCTCTGAAATACAACCTATTTTATTTTCCGATTTGACTTTGCCTTAAAGGACTCGATTCCAGGCCGTTAATATTTATAAACTTAATAAAAAATTTAAACTTAATTTGATAAATTGTGAATAAAAAAAACTTATTATGTTGATGATAGATAGCGTTTTTAATGTCATCCTATTCATGTTGAATTAACACAATTTCTATAGCCTATACATATAGGGGTAACATTACCCCGGTATATAAGGAATAATTGTGGCAAATTTCATCGATATTGGTTCAGCGGATTGGCCGAATTAAAAGGTAACATACAGACAGACAGACTTTCGGATATTAGTAAGGATTTATTTAATTGATACTTAAAATTCATCATGTACTGTTTCGTGAAGCAAAACATGGACAAAATGAAGAAATAAACATCTACATATCCCTAGACAATTTCTGAAATATGTCGAACCTATCAATCCGCATGGTAGATATAGGCTTCAGTCACCGTTTTAAAGGAGACAGCTCCGAGGCTTTGCGCAGAATAGGAGAGAGTATCAGGCCATTACTTTCCCTACAGAAATAATAATACATTTTAAAAAATCATTAATATTTAAAGGTCCATACAAATGATCCCCTTACATTTATTTTGATTTAAGCGTCTAGTATTCCATTCTATATTTCACCACCTTGAAGCAGAAATTGCTTAAAAATATCTTATATTTTGTTCTTATAGTATACGTTCTAATACCTATATTGTTACGTTTCATCCAGAATTTCAAGTAAATGCCTTCAAGAAATAAAAAGATTCATTTCATCATACAAACATTCACCGTCCATTAACAATGATTACTAACGACGAATATAAAATGTGATATTCTTATAAAAAAAACGTCTTCAGACCGGCCTTGTTCTCATAATTCTCATTAAAACGACGGAAAACGGAAAAAATGCAAGTACCATTATAATTGCAAACGACCTTCCAACTTAAAGTTGAAATTTTTTTGAAAATGAAAATGAAAATGAAAAAAAAATGAGGCTTTCTACTACATATTAGTTTAAACAGTGTCCAAATCGTTTCAGCGGTTTCTGAGATTAGCAGAAACAAACGCACAAAGCCAAAAAAAACTAATCAAAATGTGAAATGCTTCAATAACGTCAGCTTCAGTCCGGCCTAATTGTCATAAAAAGATTTGTGCTTCTCTTGGCCATGGTAATATACGTAATCTAGCAGGTAAGATTGCTTTAGGAACGGCGAAAGACGGAAAAAATGCTAGTACATGTATAAATAGTATAAAGTAGTAAAGTAATAGCCCATTACAATCGCACTGCTGGGCATAAGCTCTCTTCTCTCCGTTTCTGAGGAGACGTGTTGGAGCTAAGACCTACCACGCTGCTCCAATGCGGATTGGCAAGTTACACATATCCCCAGAATTCTTTAGAGTTATGCAGGTTTCCTCACGATGTGTTCCTTCACCGAAAAGTGTGTGATAAATTTTAATTATCAATTAGGCACTTTTAACCCGGGAACTGGCGACCACCTCGAAAGAGTCGCACGGTCTCACCGCTGGGCTATCACAGCTTATGTATCATAGTATACGATCTTTCAGCTTAAAATTGACATATCTTTTTTATTTGTTGACCGATTGAAATAAAACATACTCTATATGTTAAGTGAAACTTCCTACTACATATTAGTGAAAACCGCGTCCAAATCGTATCAGCGGTTTCTGATATAAGCGGAAACAAACGCACAATGCCCTAAAAAATAGGAATTAAAATGTAAAATTTTTCAAAAAAATCAGCTTCAGACCAGCCTAGTTTTCATAAAAACATGTGTGATTCTCCTAGCCATGGTAACATATGAAATTCAGTAAGAAAGATTGCTCCAGGAACAGAGAAAAACGTTAAAATGCAAGTACCAGTATTAAAGTATACGACCTTTCACCTTAAAATTGATATATCTTTTTTATTTGCTGACCGATTGGAATAAAACATACCCTATATGTTAAGTGAGACTTCCGACTATATATTAGTGAAAACCGCGTCCGAATCGGATCAGCGGTTTCTGAGATTAGCGGGAACAAACGCACAGACATACAGACAAACCGACAAACAGACAAACAGATAAACCGACAAAAATTTTAAAAACTATTGTTTCATGTTTAGGAGCGTATTTTGAGACGACTACACTATTTTTTTTCTTTTAATATTAAATGTACAGATTTGACATCTCAACGATTTTATTATATGTATTGATGATGATAATGTTGACAGATTGATTTATTAATCAATGTATTAATAATAAATCAATGTCTCAGACTCAATGGTCACACTTGTGACATCCTACAGATGGCTCGAGCATAATCACCTTCTAAAATATTCTAAGGCAGCTGAGTCCTGAAAAATCTGGGCATTCATAGTACGTATCTGTATAGAACTTTCTGTATATGACGCTTGTTAAGGTAAAATATTAGAAGAATAAAAGTAACTAAAGTAGTGGCCTGTTAGTTTCACGAGGCAAAGGACAGAAAATCTAGCTCAAATACATCATACTACTCTAAAGTAAATTGATGATCTCCACATACATCAAAAATTTTCTAGGGATATGCAAGTTTTCCCAAGATATTTTCTAAAATGGCAATCTAAATGATGAATAAAATATCAAAAGTAATAATAAAAAATATTTTGCTCTAATCCGCGATACAGTAAATAGAAAAAATATATAGTGCAAAGCGCAAAGCGAGTTGCGATTTTGTCGTGGACTCTATCTCCTGATGATGCTTCGATTACGGGGCGAAACGATTGTTGAGTTTGTGATAGTGAACGTGTTTAGTGCTTGTGTATTGTGGTGGCAGTGGTGGAGGTTTGTGCATGTGTTTTTACGAATCCTGCATGTAACGGGTATGAAAAATCTAATAGTCCACTATACATTTAGCACTATATATATTTTCTATTTACTGTATCGCGGATTATAGCAATTTTTTTTTTTTATTACTTTTGTATTATGGATCTCCGCAAAGTAACGCCTAATTCTATAAATTATTTGAATAAATATCAATAATTAAATTATATACAGTAATAAGGATTTTTTTTTAATGTCGTAGTTTACATGCATAGTTTGTAAACCACAAGGACTTAGTAGATTAGTTCAAACAACATTGGATATTATTCTTTGCTATGAGTTTATTTTAGTTCTAAATCTAAATCTATCTACCTAATGGTGTTTGTTATATATGCTATAGTCTAATTACTTAATAAACCGTCTTCACGCCTTTACATAAGGTAGCTAGGCTCCTACGTACACCGAAAGATGTCATCCCCTACCAGACCCCAGGGGTATATAAAATCAACTGCAGTTGTGGTAGCGCATACATTGGCCAAACAAAACGTACCATTGCTGAGCGGGTCAAAGAACACATAGCTGCAGTTAAAAACAACCAGTCAACGAAGTCGGCGATTGCAGACCATCTGCTCAACTCGGGGAGCAATCACTGGATTGAGCTTCATGATCCCAAAGTCCTGTCAACTGATGCCCACTATTATGCGAGGGTGGCGCGTGAAGCCATTGAAATTCGTAAGCATAATACGTTCAATAGAGAAGAGGGCTTCAGATTGTCAACGACTTGGGATCCAGTGATTCATAAATACAATTCGCGGAAGAAGTCGTTGAAAGCTATATCGCGTGCGGATAATATCAGTGTGGTGTGCAAGAGACCTTATGTGGATTGTGCGGTTCAAGCGAGGGTAGTTGGTGAAAATAATGACTGTAGTTCTCGGGAACGAAGACGCCGCGGCCCTCCAGTCAGTTCGTGACCATGGCGGATGCAACTCTGCCGAAACGTCGAACCTTATAAAAAGGTAACTCGATTTTGTCGCGATGTGACCCGTATCTTCGTATATTAATACTTAATAAAACCACATCTTTATACTAATTCTAATTGTGCCACGCTAGAAAGGGGGTTGGGACTTTGAGGTGCGGTGTCATTGACCCGGGTTGCTTTTGTTGCATGGATGTATATTATTTTATTGGGAAATTTTACAGGCACTATAATAAAACTACTTCGCTATAATCCGCACGGGTTAAGCGAATGCATGCAAAGCTAATGTGTATGAAGCAGGCAAAATCCACGAACCTTATACATGCAGGACAAGCCACCACACGCACCCCAAGGCTCCTCCACTAGCAACAAAGCACACAAGCAGCACACACACCCACCACCACGATAATCTCGACGATCGTTTCGCTCCGAAATTTTCGCCGGGAAATTTTAAATAGATCCTATAATTCTTACAAGCATATTCCTCAAAATCGATCGTCTGCAGACAGATTTATAGAAATGCATGCATTATGCAAACGATTTTGTATTTCTGTATGAAACGTATAATTGTTTTTGTATTATGTCATATGCATATAGATATTATATCTAGGGTTGTCCTATATTCGGAACGATTTTTTAAAACGGTGCGTCACAGTATATTTATAAATTTTACATATAGGAACATTTGTTAAGTTAGAAGAAATAAATATATCAGTATTAAAATACATAAGATTTTTTATACTGAGAGTAAATATTTCAATAAATTGACGTATAAAAATTCAATTTATTTAATAAATTTCTACTTATTAAAATGAAAACTTACCTACATGGAAAAAATTACTGATCACAAGCATTCGTATTTATAGCATTTAAAAAAATATTGATTTGACCACAATAGATTTTTATAATAATGCAAAAATCTTCGTAAAATAATATTTTATTTAAATTAATTAACATATGTCATCCATGTCTAAAAACGGCTTTAGGGGAAAATCTGCTTGAAACAACATATAATACCTGAGTTAGGCAAGCGGTGTCTTTTGTGAGAGATATCTTTCATATATTTGCAATTACGGAAAAAAAAATCAGTGTTGTGATTCAACGCGGAAATACAGGAACATTGTTAAGTTGATAACTCATATAGTAATAGTAATTATAAAGTAATTAATGAGCTATTTAAATGGTATGCAATTAGTCTACATTCATACTGTAGGTATGGGAAATACATCGTAGATTTCAAATATTTATATAACTAGCCAGTGATAGCCCTAACTACATTAGACAGTAAACAAAGAAATCATTTAGTAATATATGTTGTGTAGTATCGAACAAATATTATCAACTATACTAAAGAAATGCATGTATATCTCACAGATATTTGACTTGTCGTCCATACGAATATCATTAATACGAAAGTATGTGTTTCCTTTGCCATTTCATTAGAATTAGCTGCAGATACATAAAATATTTTTAAAATTAAAACTTATACCGGACTAAGATATACGAAAAAAATGGCGTTTCATTTAGAAACATGATAAAAACATCTAATAAGTACATAAATAAAGGTGTTTAACATTCAGGCTGAGGCGCAGACAAAATAAGGCTTCTACCAGCTTAAAATAGGTAAATTTAAGTTATCGTAATGAAATAAGGAAAGATTGTCCTTTCTAAACCGAACACTTAGGTGTCTTATAGTGATTTCTCAATATGTAATTTTTTTAAATTAGAGATTGCATTAAAATCTGTTGAATTTGATAGTGTGATAGTATAGGATTTCATCAGTTCGGAAAGTATTTTGTTAAAGTTTCTGGAAAGACTAGAAAAATTAATTGCTTATTTTAATAGCAATAGGAAACGGCTGTTAATTTTTTGTTTTGCACGATCAACTATTTACGTTTGTTAAGAAATAGAAAAAAAATAATTATTTCAAGTTATTTCTTTTCAATAGATTATTTCAAAATTAAAGTAATACAAATAAAAACAAAAAAATTTGACTACAAAAAAAAATTTTTTTGGTGAATTGGAATGAATCCTTTCATAAAAAACACGACAGTCTCTTAACATAGCGATGCGATTAAATTTATATTAGATTTCATCTAATTAGCATTTATTATGTCAGTATAATATAGTAGGAAATCCCCTTTACGTAAGAGAAGTTAGCGAGTTGCTTGTTAGATTCATTAACATGTTTTCTATTGATATTCATTTAGAACTAAGCCATGTTTATTTTAAAGCGAAGATAAAAGTATGCACGTAAAAAATAATATTTAAAACTCCTTTATTTTTATTTTTTTTATTGAAAGTTAGTATATTATGAGTAAATATAATTTCAATTCATAATTTTTGATATTTGCGTACTAAAACTGGTTTACTTTGTTCGTTAGCTCGCTGAAATCTCTGTCAAAGGGGTCAGTTGACCTTTGTACACTTTTTTTATGAATTATGTTTTTCTTACGTGTTTTTATGGTACATAAATAAATTTACCTTTCCCACCAAGAAACAAATTATGCTTACAAATTTTTATCCGCTAAAATGCTAAGAAGTTCCCTGCTAATTTGCCGATAGTGTGGTCTCATTTCCTCACAATATTTTCGCTCACTGTTAAGCCCGAGATTAATGCTTAACCGTCAGAAACCTCATAGATGCAATGTGTGTCACTGATGTAGTATTTTGTCATCGCCTCAAAAAATGAATATATATTTCGATTTTGTTAAAATTGTTAATTTTTATCAACAAGATTATTAAAACCACCTTGGAACCATAGCACTTGAGCATTTTTAATTATAATAATAGTGTGTAGATCTCTTCGGGAGATTCTTGACACCCACTGCCCCGTCATTACCCGAACCGTTGCCATAGCTGGGAATAGCCGAGCTGCCAGAGACTAGGGGCTGTGGTTTATTTTGTGATGTCATGTTAAGGGTTTGCCAGTAAGCACCACGCTTGGCTTCCGGATTAGTGATCGGTGCCGATTATGTCGAACCGAAGGTGCTACTGACTCAAATAATACCAGACCGACAGTGTCCTCACTGTCTATAGGAATGATTAAACCTTTATTAATCGGTATAATTTGTATAACTTATATATTTTCGTTTCATAGGAATATATTTTTAAATATATAATTTGTAATTCTGCATTCTCTCTTCAGAGGTTCTTGACCTAGTGCAAATTAGCAATGCGTGACAAATAAGAGTTCTTCAGCGAGACGCTATAAGCCTTTGCTGTAACTAGTAGTGTCTGTCTGAGAGACAAGGTAGATACTTCTCGTCTTCAACTCAGATGTGTGTGTGTGCACACATATAATATTAATGCAAAATACATATTAACAATTGTTAAAACTGCGCTAAAATAAGGAAACTACGTATCTGGATATATGTTGCCTCTTGCCATCGAAAGCTGAATTGTTCTGTCTAATTAACGATGAATACCTATTTATCAAGCTCGGTAACGGCATCAGTTGGTTTGTTGGTAGACTAGGTTACAATGTTACTAATCAAAGCTCTGTAGTAATTGGGATAGCTAATATAAATGGTAACAGTAATAGGCAAACCATTAATAAGATTAGTCACCAAGTTATTTACTAAATTCAAATGTACAGTACGAAACAGTCTATTTAAATATAGAATCTTTTGAATTAAAAAAAATATATGTATTGCCAGTTTTAATGAGATCCGTATTATAGCAATGTCAAGTAATATTTGGTTCTATATTAAATGTTTCTATTATATACGTATTCGATTGTTTAATAATCATTTAGGCAAATCACAAGGTAGATTTTATCCCGATATGTATATGATATGTATGAAAATTATTTTCGAACGGCAACATTGGTCGCAGTGATTGCAGTCAACTAAATAGCATCTCTTAAATGTATACACTAGTATTCCTCAATTTTATTTAGAACCGTTATTTTATGCAAATACTAAGGGACAGATTATGTCCGCGTTTCGACCGTTTGTGGGCCGATACTATAGCAGATAACAATTTGTTACGTGCCCCAACTTGCGCGGGAAATGTTTAAATCACAAATATACAGATTTCAACCTAATGACGCAAAACATAAAGCTCAAAATTACGTAATAAAACAAAATTGCCTCAAAGTAGCGTGGAGACATCGGAACGTTTTGCATTTATGACGGTTTCGTGCATCGGTTAACCGTAACATTTCTGTATCGATTTTTATGTGGCATTTTAAACACGAGACCTGTGCTTCTGTTAGATCCATTTATTTTCTTATTTATTGTGGAGTGTGGACGCCATTATACATCACGTGCACACAGCACGCGACTTATAAGTCGAAGTTTCTTTTTACCTTGTTAGTTTTACGACGTATTAAAAAATAGCTAGGAACGGTTTACTTTTATGAAATTCAACAAGAAAAATATACAATTTAATATAAATAAATAGTTCAATCCGCTCAGCGTATGAAGAAAGAGTAAATTAAGCACAAGGTTTTCTATTAGCGAAAACTGCCTGCCTTTCTTAGGGTCATAACATATAGTCTTATATAAATAAAATTACGTAAATATAATGAAATCGTAAATGTTAATAACACATGTTACAAATGTATCCGTTTTTATACTAATTGTTAACTGAACTTTCATACTAATCACGGCGTCAACAATTTAAGCAATCTTATATGTCATTTTTATATTCATAAGGTGAATAATAAATTGGTTTTATGGCCACTAATAGCTTATCACTGCGATTCGATCGTAATAAAGTTATTTTTATTGCCTTATCTTAAACTAACTATGTTTCACGTATAGAATAAATTGAAGAGTGTTATTTAACTAATTTATTGATATTGGGTTTGTTTCACAATACCTTGTAAGAAACGTAACATAAAAATACCATTATTTAATCTTTCTATAGGCCTTGAAAGTTATTATTTCATGTTTGAAAGAAATGAGATAAATGTGAAATAAATATATGAGACAACAAGCTTTTGCCCGCGGCTTCGCTCGCGTGGAATTTGGTCTGCCACATTAAGTTTTGTGACACATCATTTTAGATTAAAATATTATTTTTTATACTCAATATTACAAAATATATATTTATTTAGTCACTCTTACATCCAAAATTTCAGATATCTAACCTTAAAACTGACGGATTCCATACAATCTTTGCGGGCCGCGCATATAAGGCGCCCCATTCAAGTCAATCATATCGTGATAACTTTTAAACTATTCGGCCAAATTACTTAATGTAACAGACAAAGTTTATCTACATGAAATACTGAAAGCGATAAATGTATTAACTTTTATAAGAATTTGATAAATATACTAAAATATGCATTGTAAAGTAGTATCTAATTTAATTAACTTTATGATACACAAATTTGGTCACAGTGGCTTTCATATAAAAGTTACATATATGCTGTCGCGGACTTTTATTTAGAACTATTCAAGACAAACAATACTATGATACATCATCTTTGGGTATCTTGAAAGGTTTAGGCAGCGTTCGCCAAGATAGCTCTCAGAGGCCAGATTTTTTCCGACTTTATTGACATGTATCGTTATATTACATAAAATCATTACAAATTGTAGCCTATATGTTATTCTGATGTATGACCTATATAACTGTAAAGTTTTATCCAAATCCGTTCAGTAGTTTTTTCGTGAAAGAGTAACAAACATCCATCCATACTCACAAACTTTCGCATTTATAATATTAGTAGGATTAGTAGGATTACACATACGGTCATCCCTACCCAAAGTAAGTTACTGAATACTTATGCTAAGCTTAGACAGAGGTAATATACATACATAATTTTAAATAAACACTTAAGTTCATATATATACCCAAACTCGACAAACCAACAAAAATTTTTTTAAATGTTGGTCTTCGGCAGGAATCGTACCCGCTGACTCCGACTTTCGCGACTCTGAAACGGCTGGACCGATTTTAATGAAATTTTCTGATAATCTTTAGATTGACCTGTAAATTTGATGGCTATATAGATATATGTATTACAGTTTTTTTAAAAAGCTCCGATTTTTTAAAAACTGTAATACATATATCTTCGAATCGAGCCCTGCGAAGCGTGCTAGAGGTACCTACTAGTTTCATATAAAAAGTTTGAGTCGGATTTTATGATATAAACCAACAATTTCTGTCATATATGCGGAAAATTCAAAAATCTAAGAAATTACTAAATTAATTACATTCCGAATTACTCACCGAACATGTCTTACTTACTAAAAATTTAATTCAATACTATAATAAAAATTCTTTACCAATTAGATGTATCACCGATACACATAGCTTTCCAATTGGAATGATCAACAAAGCTATTAAATAATTGTTAATAGCTATAGTAGGTACTTATTTCAAATACTTCGGTTGGTTTACGTAAGACAAATACCAACAAATATGCACTAAGCGAATCTAGTTCACTTTCACAGCGCTTCTAGACTGTTTAGTGTTTGCTGCAACTTATATCTATCCTGTCTTGATCGGCCTAATTAAACACTATTTGTGTAACAAAATTATTTTAAACTGGGCAAACAATTGGCTATTTTATATGATTAAAACAGTTTTTACTTTAAGCTCCACAAAAAGTAATTTTTTTTAATCAAAAAATAAATTTATGTCCTTAATTAATAAATAAAATTATACTGTGTTAATTTAAGATATAAAAAAACCATGTGTAAGAAACGAATTAAAAAATTAGCAATACAAAAATGCTCCAAATTAAATGACTTAATTAAGACACTGTTGTCAAATCGGCATCATAATACGTAGTATTTTATAAATCGATCGGGTCACCGCATTTTCGTATCGATTTCTATTCCACTGCGTATCGCATGTCAAGGTTGCGATGGCATTATATTATATTAGAATGATTATATTGCAAATATAGTTTATATTGTCATTTCTACCTGGCATTGTAATACGCATTCTGTGCCTGTTACGTAGGTTTTAAAATAACAACAAAACATGTTAGCATAGACTATAGATTTACGTTCTAAGCGACAACCGAATGATCAAATAAAAGTTATCTATGAGTCATTTACTTTGAAATCATAATTGGTTACATATTTTACAACTTACAACATTTGTAAGCAATAAATATAAAGAATGCCATATACATTTAACTAATTGGCTTGTAGTCAATCTACAAGCACGCACGTCGCTATAATTAATTAGCAACTTAACCATTAGGTTTTTTCTATAGCGCTTTATACTCAGACTAATATAAACAGCTTATTTATAATTCAATAAGAGAATACCTTTTACTATTCGTTTTTACAATAGGTATGTCAGACCTGATTAAAAATTGTGTAAAAATGTATACTTGGTGTATAATTTATAGGTTGAACTGACCTATAAAATTATGTTCTAAAAACCCAAAATGACTCATTGTTGTGAGGCTGTTTAATCGTAAAAAGTTTGTCAACGGGCAAATAAATGAGTTATAAATTTATTTATAGATTTTTATTTAAATTAGTTGCCTCCGGCGACTCAGTGTTTAGACTCAAATAACAACAGAAACGTAGTATTACTTACTCTCTGACTCTGGTTACTGGTTTATTAACATGTACTAGACATCAACTTGGCACAAAGATTGTGGTACAAGCATAGAGTTATTATACTCAAGTAGAGGAATCTAAAATAGGTCCATCGAAAAAAAAATTAATCAAATAAGGCTTATTAAGTTGTTATGTGTGTTTTTTTGCACGTGCGTTATGCAAACGTCATTTTAGTAAAATGCTGAAAACGAAAATTTCAACATATTAGATCAATCTGGAGTAAAATTTGTACAAAATTATATACAGTTTGAGTTAAAGTATCGCAATTTGAGCCAATACAATGACGTTTATTTTGTGTAACCTTTCTAAGGTATGCTAAAAAATGTTCATAGTATTTAAATTAAGGATGTACCATGAAATTCTCTGCGCACGTGTGATTTTACAAAGGTGTCTCTGATCTTCTCTCAAATATTTTTGTTGCGACTTATATGTCTGCGAAGTATTTTTTACTAAATGGGTCACTAAAAAATACAGTACATTGCCATCTAGTGGATAATTATGGTAACATTACAGTGACATCTTTGAGAGGGCAGGAAAAACAGTATCCTTTTATTACTCGAATAAAATGAAGGATGTCTGCCTGATATGCCTACATGACTTCCCTATCCTAGTATAATAACTCTATGGTTTCAAGTTTGATATAGCCACAATACCGATAACAAAAACTTATGTTCGCCACATTATAATTTTACGATCTTACTTGACCAAAAGTAACATATAAAAAAGGTGCCAACTGCCAATGGCACGTTAATAGTGTTGAAACACGAGTGAAAGTTGTAATGTTTCCTTTTTAATTTTTAAAGCCAAATCAAACGGGGGCTTAATCAACCATTTACAGTACAAGGTCGCGAACGTTTGGATAATTATAGCATTCCTCTCCGTATAAAGTGACAATATTGTGATATAATTTTACACTTCTATCGTGCGCTTTTTATTTATCGGTGCTATTTTGAGACTTCGATAATGGCCTCTAATCCAATGTTTAATTGCCCTTTATCAAAGTAGTAATTTAATTATTGAATTAAGCAATTAAAAATCATCCAACAAGTTTTACTTTACTAAGAACATTACTTTTTAGTGAATTTACTTTTTATAAAAAAGTAAAAGTGAAATAGCGGCCTGTTACAATACCACTGCTGGGAATAGGCCTCCTCTCTCCGTTTCTGGAGAGAAGGGATGGACTTAAGACCTACCAAGCTGCTACAATACGGATTGGTAGGTTACACATATCTCCAGAATTCTTTAGGTTGCAGGATATGCAGGTTTCCTCACGATGTTTTCTTTCACCGAAAAGCGTGTGATAAATTGCAATTATCAATTAAACACATGAGTTTTAATAGAAAACTCATTGGTGCCTGCCCGAGTTTGAACTCGTGTTCCCCTCGAAAGAGTCGCACGGTCACACCGCTGGGCTATCACAGCTCTACTTTTACTTTTTATAGATGATAAGAATTATATTATTATTCAGAATATTCATGGGTCTTTGCAGTACGAACAGCTTTCCGAACCGGCTGTAGAGTTGACGATCCAAAAGCATTTGTTTACAAGTTTACTTGAATTAAGAATGATTTGATTTGATTTAATTTAATTTGAACTGCCGTATGTCACACTTACGTCATACCTTACTAATGTTAATCGATATCTTTTGTTAATCACCTTCGTGGGCTCGAGTGAGGTTATATAATTATGGCAATGTTCAGCTTTTACTTACGTCAATCTTTAAACCCTGTTTCGAAGATTTCGAAGTTACAAATATTTGCCTTTTTATAACATGTTTTAGGAAACATGTTAAATTTAGTCAACCAGTAAGCCTACAGAAGTGAACTAACAGGCCAGGTAACATAAAAAAATAGAGCTATAAATATTCATGACCTTAAGTCGTCATATAAGCCAAATTTGTATGTGGTAAAAACATAAGCAAACTTGTATGAAGTAATTGAAGATTCCTTGTTTTGACCTTAACCTTTCTATGTGTTAAGAAATAAAAACTATTTATATAAGTATTTATATGTGCCGACCTACCTTTATTTACTAATCTTCATTATTTATTAACATTATCACATATTGTGCATAATTTATAGAATTAGGCGTTACTTTGCGGTGATCCATAATAAAAAAATTAATAATAAAATTATTTTGCTATAATCCGCGATACAGTAAGTAAATAGAAAATATATATAGTGCTAAATTTATAGTGGACTATCCGTTTTTTCATACCCGATACATGCAGGATTCGTAAAAACACATGCACCAACCTCACCACTGCCACCACAGTACACAAGCACTACACACGTTCACTATCCCAAACTCAACAATCGTTTCACCCCGCATGATTCGTACATTTATTTATATATATTGATACCTGATAAGACAAACATGATCTAAGTATACTCGTTCATAACAAAATTTACGCTCCAAAATTGATAATATTATAATAAACACGTTTTGAATATACGTACCCAGCCTATAATTATAAAACAATTATTGTGTCATACTATTGACAATGACTTTTAAGACTGAAGTCATTCAGCAATTAGATCTAACATTATAGTTAAATACCAAGCGTTAAATGAATGCAAATGCTTCAAATAATATAACATATGACTCTAAGATAAATTAGTATCTTAAATGAAAATAGATAAAATAAATATATAGGACAATTACACACACGATCGTCGGTCTCCAAAGTTAGTAACTTAATACCTGTGTCGTGGTTGCCAAACAACTGTTAAATATATACATTTTTAATTTTAAATACACAGCTATACAAGCACACAACACACTGATAAAGGCACATAATAAATATAAACTACTTTATACTTTTTGTGAATAACTTATATCGATTTTGTTGCACATACATATAAGCTACTTTTTACTTTTTGTTAATAACTAATATTAATTTTGTTACTTTTTTATTATAGTCTTAACATTGCTATATTGTAACTCAGGGAAGAAGCGAGTCAATCCTACCACAAGTATCCTTTTAACTTAATAGAGTTGCTTCATCTATGTAATGTACGGCAATGTAAGATCCAATAAAGATATTTTTATTTATTTATTTATTTATTGAACAGTATATCTATGTCTTTTCTATAGACTCACGAGTTTGCTGAGAAAAATTATATACCTAATTGATATTTATACCTAATATCAATTCAATGAAAAACTCAATGTTGCCTAATCTCTCGAGAAAGTTACACGAACTCACAGCTGCGCTATTCCAACTAAATAATGTTCTGTAACGAGGAGGATATATAAATGTTATACATATACAATTAAAAATTCAATATAAAAAATAAACATATGTCATATAACTTAATATCTTCAGACTAACATCATTAAATAATCAGGTCTAATACCTTTAAGTTATTTTTCGTTTACCATATTCGAACATTTTTATATCTGTATTACAAATTTCTCATGAGCTGTTAATATCAAACTAAGTTTGGTCTAGACGAATCGATTCTACCTCTACTAGTAACCAGGCAACTGGCAGTCACGCCAAAATAAAATTTTAATCCGCCATCATTATTAAGAAATGCGACAGTAAATCGATCTGAATAGAGCACTAACAAGATAGTTAAAAACAACTGTAAACGCTTTGAATTAATTCCATAATTGTATTAGCTCTTAGAAAAATCATTTCACCTACTAAAAGTCACGAAAACGGGAGGGAAAATTCATTGTGTGTTGAACATCCTCTTTGGAATTGCATTAAATGATCTATAAAATTGTATGTTCTATGGTGCTGCAAAAGTCGTAAGAGCTAAATAAATAACGGCAATTCAAAGCAAAAATGTCAAATACAAACGGCTTTTTTTAAACAAATAATTAATTGCAACTTTTTAATGAACTTAGTGATGTAATTAATTCATTATTTTGCACATTACTATTAATCAGTAAGGTTATATAAATAAAGTAACCAAAATTACTTTGTCACGCTCTCCTGCACCTTGGAAAGTGTACGCAGTGACCGACAATTTCTGATATGCATTTTGTCTTACGCGTTCCTTCATTTATGATAAAAAATCAAAGTAATTAAGAAATACCACACAGTAATTGCTACAGTTCTTTTTCACTGAAGACATAAGTTTCGTGAAGAGATTTCCATGATCCAAAAACAAAAGTAATAGTACAATTATTTTGCTGTAAGCCGCGATAAGTTTTATTATCCGTGATTATAAGATTAAATATTTTTTTAAATCGCGGATTAAAGCAAAATAATTTTACTATTACTTTTGTATTATGGATCTCCGCAAAGTAGCGCCTAATTGTATAAATTATTTCCATGATCTTTTGCCGTTTGAATCGAGTGACTGCATATATAGATTTAGGAAGATCATTTGACACTTATTTGTAGGTTTATCGAAACTGCTTATTCTTGAAGGGACCTGTTAGGCCTATACACTAACTAAATAACCAAAATGATTTTTCTTTTTGCAATTGATATCGTCTGAAAATTAAAGTTTTCTTAATTTCGACATAATCATATATATTAAAAATTTCTCAAGGCGATCTCAGTTCTACTTGCCCATATGATATTGCATTATTCACTTCAAAATAACTCTCATTCCAAAATATTATAAAATAAACAGTTAAATTTTTAGTTATTGCAAACCTGGTCTCAATTAACTGGGCATCTAGTTCGTTGGCATTATAATTTTTCTTTATTATGAAATTCGCTTCATCTTTTACGATAATTCATACTTATTAACACATTCGTAAAGCATTTTATTGCAATTTTTACGGTATATCAGTGTATCTTACACCATTTGTTGTAAAAAATTTATTAACATCAAATTATTTCAATGCAGAGATGTTTTCAAAATTAATTACATGTTAAATTACATGTTAATTGCATGTAATATGTGGATACTGATTCAAATTCAAATTCAAATTCAAATATTCTTTATTCAAGTAAACTTGTAAACAAGTGCTTTTGAATCGTCAACTTTACTGCTGGTTCGGAAAGCTGTTCCTGCCGAGAAGAGCCAGCAAGAAACTCGGCGGTTGCTCTTTTTAAAATATAAATCTTAGAACTAGTTACATTTATTTATTACTGTCTTGTACAGGGTAGAAGGGTCTGAAATATATTTTGACTACAGGCGTTACTATTTTTTGTATCGTACATACGTGTTTATGAATATCAAAAAATCGAAATATATAATTTTGGATGCGTAGGTATAATTTATAGATTTATGTCAGAAATTTGCAAATGTCGACGCTGTGGATAGTTTAACTTTTAAATGGACGCTTTTACAGAATCTCTATTATACTACCGAGGTTTATTTATGTAATAAAAACGAGGAGATTCAATTATACTCCGAAAGCCCGACCGTGAATTAATTAAAGAACGCAATTAATTTTAAGAATTATATCTTTTTGGGTCTTCTCGGTAGGATTTGAACAACCATAGATTTATATTAAAACAACCATATTGTGAGATCTAGCAACTATATTCAAATTCAGATTCATAATATTATTTATTCAAGTAAACTTAAACAAGTACTTCTGAATCGTCTACTCTTCTGCTGGTGCAGAAAGCTGTTACTACTGAGAAGAGCCAGCAAGAAACTGTGCTTCTTATTACTAGTTACTACTAGATACATAGAATGACCGATTCGAAGAATTATGTCTATAAAACTATACTGAAGTATGAGCTTAATTAACCTGTATGACCTACGTCTAGTAATAAGTTGCGTATAAAAAAATGTCTCCGTCTGACATTACAAATATACGCCTAAAATTGCTCATTGGCACCTTATTTCCCGTAACTTTCTCTATTTCAACAATAATGTCTGTACAGTTACATCAGCGAGTATAATTCGTAAAGTTTTTTATTTTTACTCGAATGCACTGTCAACAACGGTACGGTTTTATATTACGGATGTTTGCACGATCGCTCAGCCTTCGTCACAGGAAGTTCTGCGAGAAGAGCGGTGTTTTGTATTTTTGCAGGTAAACGCTCTCGCGGTGAGGTATTTTATATTTCTTTACTTCCTTAAACATATAAATTTATGTTTTATATTCTTCCTTAAGTTTCTAGAAAAGATTTCAATTTCATTCTTAATTAGTCATTCTTATTCTTAATATAAAATCTGTAGACGTATCGTAATTTTCATTAAAATTTAAATTAAAAAAAACAAAAGAACAAAAAACAAATGAATTAAGGGGTTTGAAACACAAATGCATGAGTAAATAGCTGTTTGAATTTGAATTTGGAATTCCTAACCATAAAGGTAATATTTGAGATCAAAGTGGCCAGTACGACAAAACGCCAATTTCATATGTAAGGACCTAATAGTAAAGAATATACAAAAAAGTTATCATACGAATGTTTAGAATTTTTGTGAAAAAATTTATATAATATTTTTTAAATTTAATCAGAAGGCCAAATAGAGTCATATTAACAGATAAACTGAAAGATGCTGCTGCCCACTTAAAGAAGTTTTACAATTATTTTATGGTTTTGTTCGAATCCTTCCAGTGCAAATTAATATCTTTGCTAAATAATAGTAATGGCATGAAGGTAATCATATTTAACATGGACTTTCGAGTAGCGTAATACATGCAATAGAACTGCTATTTAACCCCGGATCAATCTGATTTTTGTGATGGAGATATTTGCAGGGTAGCGATAGAAGCTACTGAGTATTACAGGACTACGGTCCACGCGGACGAAGTCGCGGGTAATAGCTAGTATGTATATATTTATCAGTTATCTGTCACCCATAACAAAAGTATTAAATTACTTACTTTGGCGACGGACACCCGTGTGTGTAAGTGTCCCATATATTTATTATTATTATTATCCCTAACGACTTCAAAAGCGTTACTGGACAAAACATCGACGAGGCTGTGGATAACATAAAGCGTAACTAATACCCTGTTACTTACCCAATTTGTTTTAAAAATGATAATATTCTGTTACCGCTACTGGATTTTGCGGAAGTAGGATGTGAAATGCGAGGGGTGAAGCACACAAGCGTCAGGGTACGTCGTCCTAAGAGTGCGATCTGTAATATCAGATATCTAAAGGCAACATATACTAGAGGGCTGGTTGACTTGGTTTTTTTATGTCACAAAAGCCTGTTATGGATCACACCGCCCCACTCTCATCGACTAAACACTACGCCATCAGGAATGCAGCAACATGCCACTACCAAATGTACGTCAGATAACTAAGCCTTTATTGTCACCGGCAAATTACAGCTTCTGTCCTTATTTAGCACCCTTTGATATGCTCAACTCGCTGGCTGACGGTTTAAAATTGCGTAACACAGTGGCAAAATAAATCAACTTCCGTGTTGTTGCTAGAGATCCTAAGTTCACATTCAAATTCTTATAAACAAGTGCTTTTGAATCGTCAACTCTACTGCTGTGCAAACAACAACAATGTTCCGGTGCTGTGTAGTAACCATAAGGTGCCTACCCTCTCTAGGTTAACGCGTTTCCATTATGTATTTTCAGTCACAAAAAATACCACAATAATGTTACGTAAAACACTTTTTCACATTTAATTTACTTAAAAACATTAATTTATACATCAAGAATAAAATATAGCGTCCATTTCGTTTCACTTTATTATTATATAATAATATATTTAAAGTAATCTAGATGAGATTAGAATATTTAATTCACTGATAATTCACACATAATTGTACTTTATTTTAGAATTAAGTTTCTTTAACGGTATTGTAAATAGCTTTTTAATAACTTGCTTCCGATTGCGACTTCGTATCGAGATGCAAAAATAAAACAGGCTTTCTCTCTTTAGTCATTGAACTATATATGTATCAAAAATCTATCGGTTTCTCCGTTCCAATCGAAAAATGACAAATGTACTTTCGTGTTTTTAATATTACTAGCGGCCCGACTATGTGTTGATGTGGCTCAAACTGGTATCGACTTTACTCCCGATCGCTACCAAACTTACTCAATCTGACCCAATAAAAGAATAAGTGAGTATAGCCAGTTTCTAAACATAAATGTAGTTATGCCTAAAATAGTTTATCTGTTTTTAATCTCTTTCTCGCATATTGAAATTAATACAAAAATGTAAAAAAAAACAACATAATAAGTATGCAACAGGCGGGCTTATTCCGAAATCGGAATCTCTTCCAAGCCACCAGTCTTAAATTAAAAAGGTAGATATTAAGTTTCTACAGGATATACTTCGGTAAGTAAGCTCTATTCCCTTATTATTTTTACCTAATGTAGCGCTTCCCTTCTTTATTTCTTAAAGGCACCCTAAAAGCGTCCTATAATATGACCCCGACGATTAAATAGTAATCGCAAACACAGACACTGTATGAATCATACACACATACAGTGTCTTTTTTGGAGAATTTGAGGTCCTAGATTTTTAACATCGGTCGACCGTGGCTACTTGCTTTCTCTCGACAGCGTCGTGTTAAATCACATTCATACCACCAGCCCCATACAACGTCTCTCTAAGACTCTCCCTTAGGACGCCGTTCTCCAGACTCTACCAGAGCTTCAACACTCTACTTTCCGCATTTCGCAACTTCTATGACGCTTCTGCGCTCACTCCCGCTTAGTGACTCTGAAAAGTTCCCGCTGCGATAAAGAGCTCATGAATAAGAGCCCCGTATGGGCTCGAAATTAGACGGGTTGACCCAAAGTAATAAGACATGAGTATAGCCGATCTCTAAATATTATATATGAACACCACTCTTCTTCTTCTTCTTCTTTCTCAACCGATAGGCGTCCACTGCTGGACATAGGCTTTCCAAAACACACGATCTTGTGCCGCTTGTATCCAGCGGCTCCCCGCGACCTTTTTGAGGTCGTCCGTCCATCGCGTAGGGGGTCTGCCAACACTGCGTTTACCGGTGCGGGGTCGCCATTCCAACACCTTGAGACCCCAACGCCCATCGGTTCTCCGCACTATGTGCCCCGCCCATCGCCACTTCAGCTTCGCAACGCGCTGAGCTATATCGGTGACTCTGGTTCTTCTACGGATCGCCTCATTTCTGATTTGATCACGTAGAGACACTCCGAGCATAGCCCGCTCCATCGCTCGCTGAGTGACTCTGAGCCTTCTTATGAGGCCCATAGTCAGCGACCACGTCTCAGATCCGTAGGTCATCACTGGCAACACGCACTGTTCGAAGACTTTGGTCTTCAGGCACTGAGGTACCTTGGACGAAAAAATCTCGCGTAGCTTCCCGAACGCTGCCCATCCAAGTTGGATTCGGCGACTAACCTCTTTCTCGAAATTGGACCTACCCAGCTGGACCGTATGTCCCAGGTATATGTACTCGTCTACAATTTCGAGTGCAGAGTTCTCAACGATGACCGGGTGGAGCGGAACATGTGAGTTTGACATGATTTTCGTCTTACTCATGTTCATTTTAAGGCCCACCTGTTGAGATGCTCTGCTGAGGTCATCAAGCATTGTGTTAAGGTCCTCCAGAGACTCTGCCATAACGACTATGTCGTCGGCAAATCTGAGGTGAGTGATGTACTCGCCGTTAATGTTGATGCCGTATCTGTTCCAATCCAAAAGCTTAAAGACGTCCTCCAATGCAGCGGTGAACAGCTTCGGGGAGATGACATCTCCCTGTCGCACACCTCGCCGCATTCGGATTGGTCCCGTAGTTCCGTCTTGGAAACGGACAGACATTGTGGCGTTTTCATACAAACACTTCAACACTTGGACGTACCGATAGTCGATTCGGCATCGCTGGAGCGATCTTAACACAGCCCATGTTTCCACCGAATCAAAGGCCTTCTCATAGTCCACAAACGCCAAGCAAAGTGGCTGGTTATACTCCTCGGTCTTCTGTATAACCTGCCGCAGCGTGAATATGTGGTCCATGGTACTATAGCCTTTGCGGAAACCGGCTTGTTCGGGAGGCTGGAAGTCGTCAAACCTACGAGCTAGACGATTCGTAACGACTCTCGAAAACAACTTATAAACCTGACTCAGCAGCGCGATGGGTCTATAATTTTTCAATAAGGTGTTATCACCCTTCTTGAAGAAAAGAACCACCACGCTCCTGTGCCAGGCTTCCGGCGTATTACCTTCGTGAATGACGGAATTGAACAATCGCTGAAGGACCTTAAGTACCGGTTTTCCACCGGCCCTCAGGAGTTCTGTTGTGATTCCGTCATCACCTGGTGCCTTGTTGTTTTTGAGTTGTTTGAGAGCCATACTAATCTCGTATAGGCTGACGTCCGGGATATCTTCGGTATAGTGTCGGGTCAGCTTAGCTCTTGGGTCTTTTGCCGAACTGACAACAGGCTGTTGTGTTGAGGTGTATAACTGTCCATAGAACTTCTCAACCTCTCTCAAAATCTCAGGACGAGATGAAATGATACTACCGCTATCGGTCTTCAATCGCGTCAGCTGCCGCTGCCCAATAGATAGATCTCTTGCGAGCACTTTTGAGCCCCTGTTACGCTCAATAGTCTCTCGAATGTACTCGGTTTTGAAGTGTCGCAGGTCGCATTTCTGCGCCTTAGAAATCTGTCTATTGATCAGACGGTAGCGTGTCGCATCTACTGAAGACTGTAGCCTCATTTCGTTCCTCTCATCCATGAGCTTGAGAGTCTGGGTCGAGAATTTATTGGGTCTTTTACGGTGTGTCTTATAAAATTTGGACCCCACCGTATGGACAGTTTCCACCAGCCTGTTGTTTACATCGTCCACAGAGGCGCAGTCAGCTAGGCAATCAAAACGGTTCATCAGCTCGAGTTGAAACTTCTCGGGGTTTTGGATATGGGCTCGAGTTGGTCGGAGCGTAGACTTCACCAATCTGGATCTTTCCAGCTGTACGCATATATTCAATGTGCCTCTAACCATACGGTGATCACTCCCGGTCTTAACGGTGTTGATCACAGAGACATCATTGAATATATGACGCCTGGTCGACATGATGAAGTCGATCTCGTTTCTCGTGGAACCGTCGGGACTGATCCAGGTCCATTTTCGATGCGGCCGTTTCTTGAAGAAAGAATTCATCATGTAGAGGTCCTCTCTCTCCAAGAAATCGGCCAGCATCTGGCCCCTGTGGTTCCGTTGCCCGTATCCAAATTGCCCTACTCTCACCTCTGTGCCGCTTCGCTTGCCCAGCTTTGCGTTGAAATCCCCCATCACAACAGTGTAGAAGGTTTTAGAGGCATGCATGGCTCTAGATAAATCCTCATACATGGCCTCTACCTCCTCGTCTGGATGTGCCGATGTCGGTGCGTAAACCTGTATGACCTTCAGCGAATACCGTTTGGTAATTCTGAGTATAAGGAACGCGACCCTGCTCGACACACTCTCGACTTGAACAATGTTGTTGACAAGGGACTTGTGGACGAGAAACCCGATACCACCCTGGGACTGTTGTTCTCCCTCCCGGTAGTAAAGCAAGTTGCCGGATTTTAGGATCATCGTATCCTCCCCCTCTCTTCGGACTTCAGATAATCCTATCACGTCCCACCGCAACTTACTTACTATTTCTTCCAGCTCGAGTATCTTTTCGTCTTCCCTCAAAGTGCGTGCACCACCGAACACCACTCACGGTAGTTTAAATTAACAACCCTGTAATAGCTATTAGGGTTAACAGCATATAGTCAGAAAAAATCTTCATATCTCTAGGCTTATTTTTCCAGATGCTTATCATACGGAACTAATAACGCCTCGACGCACGAGAGGTTTTTTACCGTGCTTTAAAAATACGTCGAAATGAAACAAATAGGTATCAAGATATCTGTTCACTAGACAGTGCTTTTATAACGCGACGTATTTTAATTGTAAAATACGTCGCGTTTAGGCGCCTATACCCTAGTAGGGCGTTAAGCCGAATATACCATACGAAACTTCTTAAAACGTGCGGAGTTTTAACGCTATGTATTTTTTACGCCCGTGCGTACGAGGGGTAAATGTGTAAACCCGAGTTCTGGGCAAGCACGCTAACTCCTCGTTCGCTCGAGAGGATTTTTATCGCGCGTAAAAATTACGTCGAATTGAAATAAATGGGTATCCAGGTATCTGTTAACACGACAGCGTATTTAAATCGCGACGTTTTTATCGTGCAGTTTTCCATTTTAGTCGTTAGGGCGAGGGCGTTAAGCTGAATTTACCATACCAAATTTCTTATAACGCCTATTGTGGAATTTTAACGCGACGTAATTTTTACGCCCGTGCTTACGAGGGGTAAGACTACATGATGGCTTTCCATCAAGCGCTTTCCTTTTACATAATGAGTGAATGAAATCATGAGTTTAAAACCTGTTTGTTGTGTATGCAAAATGTTGTGTTTAAAAAGTTACGCAACTTAATTTCACATATCTAATGGATTAGCGAGTCTATGAAATTTCATTAAAAATACCGTATAAGTATATTTGCATGTGACGTGGACGTTTATATTTTCCATAAAAAACCTACGGTAGATACTTACTTAGCAACAGATCGTCATGCATTAATATATTGATTTATATTATACTAGCAACACCAGCGGCTTCACCCGCGTGGAAATGAGCGTGTCACAATTTTATTTCTATAATTCAAATTTTAAACATAAAAGTTGTTATTGTGAGTTAATCATAATAGATAAAGACATGCTATCGCTCACTTTTTTTGTAGTATTGTTACAGATCTACAATTCTCTAGTACATTACTTTAGCGTATCTCTGCTGGTGTACGCAGCGGCCGCGACTAATGCTCGCTAAAACAAGTTTTTTAATAACTGCGCGATCTCTTCAACACAATTTACATAATACCGATATGTAATTTTTACGAAAACCATCCGGAAGTATTGCACTATCTTTTGGTGAAAACTGTTCAAAAATCCGTTCATTAGATTTTGAGAAAATCGATTACATACAGACAAACAGCTTTTTCGGACTTTGTTTGTTAATAAGTATAGAAGCTAGCTGTTTGCTGCTTCGCTCGTGTGGAAATCAGTGTATTTAATTGAAATTTTGAACATAAAAGTACTCATTGTGAGTTAACTTTAAGAAATAGAGACATGCTGCCATGGTTATTGTGAGTTAATCATAATAGGTAAAGACATGCTATCGCGGACTTTTTTTAATATTATTTTTATAGAACTACAATTCTCTAGTACATTACTTTAGCGTATCTCTGCTGGTTAACATGGCGCACGCGAGTAAAGCTCGCATCAGGCGAGTTTTTTTCACAACCGCACAATCTTTTACATAAAACGGTAATGTACTATTAACCTAAAACTTCCGGAAGAAAATGTAGACATTTTAATAAAAATCGTACATAATTTTGTTAAGTAGAATTGTGAGAAAACCGATCACGTACAGACGGACAGATTTTGAGGTCTTCGTTTTATAATAAGTATAGATATAGTTGGCACATTTTAAGCTAGCTTGCCTACTCATAGTATATATCTATACTAATCTATACTAATATTATAAAGAGGATAGATTTGTATGTTTATTTGTTTGTATGTATGTATGTTTGTTATGTTTTCACTCAAAAACTACTGGACCGATTTCAAAAATTCTTTCACTATTGGAAAGCTGCTTTTTCACTGAGCAACATAGGCTATATGTCATTTAAAAAAAATAGGGATCCCTAATAAAATTGTAATAACTTGGCAAAAATTTTGTCGTAAACATCTATCATCGCGTGCGCTGCGGAAACTATTGACGATAGAACAAAAAAATGTTGTACAGTATTATAGAACGTATCAATATCCACAAAAAAGTCCGCGATACCATATGTCTAACTATTATAGTTATGCCAATATAACTACTTTTTTACATTGTAAAAGTTGGTAAAAGTGCCGACAATAATCAAACCATTTTATTCATATCTCTGTTTTAATCCTTATCCCATTAAATGTTATTTTATGAATAACTGTTTCAATACCTGTAAAATAATTTTTAAATAATTAAAATCCGACATCCCAATCAAAAGATATTACGAATTTAAGAATATAAATCGAAAGCAAATAATGCCATAACAAATTCATTCTCTTACGACCCCTCGGTAAGAAAGAGGGTGGTCTATTCTACTCAGCCGGATACCACACGGCGGGTCGACTTACCTTAGTCGCCTTTTAAGACACCTCGGTAAGAAATGAGGGTGGTCTATTCTACTCAACCGGATGCCACACGGCTTAATTTTCCTTAACTAATTGTATTTATTAAAATTTTAAAATTAAGCTTAAAATTTCTTAAAAAGTAATTAAAAAAAGATAGGAGAAAATTATTTATCTTTAACCGCGAAAATTTATAAAAGAAGCATCATCTTACGAATAACCTTGACCCGGTTATTGAATTTTCTGAAATTATTACTGCCCACATTCGCAAGCTATATGATATGGTCTGTTAGGAGAGCCAGTTTCATACATACCTAAATATGTATTAAGTAATTTAGTCTTGAGTAATGATTGCTTTTTAATAATGTGCTATTTACATAGCATTACGTTGGTTTATCGCTGTGGAAACTTTTTAATGAGGCATTTCGCAGGCTGTAATCCAATGGTATTAAATAGTCCTTATTTTAGCACATATCAATAGAACAGCTTAGCGGTGAGACCGCATGACTCTTTCACGGGGGTCACGGGTTCAAACCCTGAGCAGGCACCAATGAGTTTTCTAATTAATCTTATGTGCCTAATTGATAGCTAGCCGTGTGGTATTCGACATAATAGAATAGACCACCCTCCTTTCTTATCGAGGTGTCGTAAGAGGTGACTAAGGTAAATGCCGTGTGGTATCCGGCTGCATATATTTTTGAGTGACCTTGGATTCAAAACTCCAATGGAGCACACACATAAAAACTCTTGCAGGGAAACTTAGTTCAGCAGTCTACGCTTTTCGAAAGATAAGACAATTTACAGATGTCGAAACAGCAAAACTTGTTTATTTTGCTTACTTCCATAGCATTATGTCTTATGGAATATTGCTGTGGGGTAAATGCGCGGATAGTGAAAAAATTCTCGTATTACAAAAAAGAGCCATACGTGGCATCTAAAATTTAAGTCCGCGTGATTCCCTGCGAGAGAAGTTTAAGGAAATAGGTATTCTTACATTTGCTTCACAGTATATTTTAAACAATGTAATTTTTGTACATAAAAATATAAAGAATTATAAAACGATAGGTGATGTATATAATAGACAAAGTAGGAACCGACATAAGCTTGCGACTCCTGCTTTGCGCCTAGCAAAAGTACGTAAATCGTTTGTGGGTATGAGTATAAGATTCTATAATAAAATTCCGAAATCAATTTTGGCCATGCCATTACAGCAGTTTAAAACCACTGTTAAAAGGAGGCTGATACAGAAAGCCTACTTACTATACTGTTGAAGATTACTTAGATGATAAGGATGTGTGGATATAGGTGCGCTTCTACTCTGTACAAGACAGTAATAAATAAATGTAACTAGTTCTAAGATTCATATTTTAAAAAGAGCAACCGCCGAGTTTCTTGCTGGCTCTTCTCGCTAGGAACAGCTTTCCGAACCAGCAGTAAAGTTGACGATTCAAAAGCACTTGTTTACAAGTTTACTTGAATAAATAATATTTTGAATAGAATCGACCACCCTCATTTCTTACCGAGGTATCGTAAAAGGCGACTAAGGTAAGTTGACCCACTATGTAGTATCCGACTTAGTAGAATAGGCCACCCTTTGTCTTACCGAGGAGTCGTAAAGTACGACAAATGTAATGTTGACGTCAAGCAGGTGGCCGGTTGGCCGTAAAATACGTAGCCAAACATGTGATAACATGTTGTGAGGACCCCACTTAGAGTGGAATAAGGGCAGGAGGATATTGAATAATAATTCGATCCGTCCATGTTCCTACACTGGCGTATCAGGTCCACCGGGTAAAATCAGGGATACTATTTATAATATTTTTGGGATCGCTTGATTCCAAAAACAAACTGATAATTTTAAAAACGCCCAAGTTATATTCATTCAAAGGCATGCATAATCTTTGATATGATATTTTTAATTGTATGATCTATTGAGCTAAATGGCATATGAACTTTAAAATTTAGGAGATACACCTACACGCAAATTCTATTCACGAAGGACATTTAATATGCCATCGCCATTGAATTTTTCTATAGTAATCCTGTTTTATATGAATCAAGGTCCAACGAAGGTCTGTCACACGTTACTAAAATATTTTTATTTCAAGCTTACTTACAGATGTTTGATATACAAGTAGCTAAAAGGGTCTAGAGTCCACGCACATTTAGATCCTGTCGTGACACAATTAATTATAAATTTAAAAAATATTATCATTTCTCTATCATAAATAATTATTCCTAACTCCTACTCCTAACTAAATCTACCGTGAATCAAATAAAAGGTACTATATTTGTTATGGTCGCTGTTTGCGATTCACAAATAAATATAATAACATTGATAAATCGCAAAAGCTTTTGCCACTACGCTGAAGCTATGGAGGTAAGGGCGAGCGAAGAAACACCGTCTGGGTTTACTTTGCGTAGATATTGCAGCCTGTTGTACGTTATACCTCGTTTACTATGCTTTTATGTTTTAACATCGGCAGGACAAATGTAATCTTTGTTGCCTAACCAGCGATCGGGAGAGCTCCTATTTATTTTTATTTATGTAGACGTTATTAACCAAGTTGACTGGAAATTATTCAAAGTGTTTACAATGAAAATGTAGATAACGAAATATTTTATCATCTCAAATCATTAAAACATGTTTTAAATATAAATCTTTCAAAACTGCTGTGACAATATAAATATATTTTTTTGTTATATAATATGATAGTGATAAATTGTGTAGAATAAAAATAAAATTAATAACACGAGTCTAATGACTATATAATATCGGTATTTTTTTTGTAAGGTTTATGGTATTCACTTTATACTAGCTGCTCCCTACAGATTTACCAGTAGCGTAATATTGTGTTAATATACTATACTAGGGCAGCTTTATGAGAGTGTCATGTATAATAAGAGAAGAAAGATGAAACTCATATACTTATCTTTATCTAATCACACATGAAAAAGAGAGACGGAGGTCTCATTTGGTATCTCTTTATTGTCGATGATCACATTTACTGGCTCCTCTACTCTCGTATAATAACTATATGCTTACGTAAAAAGCAGAATATGAGTTATTAACGCTACTCTGATTGAATTAATTCTCCACAGCTAGAAAACATACATCACTGAAAGTGTAGTGTTGGAAAAAAAGCGATTTTTATTTATTTTTTCAGGAAGGATTAATCACTGGACCTTTTGTTAAGAGATAATTTATAAGTTTAGGATAATATTAAGTTATTTATAAGCCCTATACCTAGATTGAAACCTCATTAATATACTTTCATTACAAATTTACTTTATAAAAGTAAAAAAAAATTTATCGTTTCGTTTCGTGATGAACACACAACGACAGACCAGTATAATTTTATTTATAAAGAAGGTAAACGTGAATAATGAAAACAAGTTTACCTATTGATTATAAGTGTTCATTATATCCAAACGAACTAATATAATATAGGCGAAGGATTATTTGTTTATCACTAATTAACTGAGCAATGATGAAATCTGGTACCACTAACGCTTATATACCGCTTTAATAAATATGAAAATAAATCTGATTTTCCATCAAACAGACAATAAATATATTTTTAAATGTTTTTTGTTTTATATAGAAAATATTTAAAATGTATGCATAAACATTAAAGATGATTTGAACTGTAGACACATTTATTGTTATTTGATCATAATATAAGCAGCAATAAGCATATAAAACATTTAATTACAAAATCAAGAAAAACTCAAATAAATTTCAGCGACATTGAAATGTAACACCGAATCTTAGTCACGCTCGTGTATCAATTTTTTATCTGTACCAAGTACTTAACTTGTTTTCGAGAGAGAAATCACTCTGAGCCGTGTCACTAAAAGTAAAAGTGGTATCGACTACCACGGCGATCCAAAATGTAATAATAATAATAGGTAGCGTTCATGTGTATTACGACATAAACTAATTACATAAGAAAATTGAGATATTTTTGCATTAACGACATCATATTAAACACCTGCTTCTAGCTTTATAATATGTAGTAATCTCTAAGATAGATTAACCTGTACTTATATTATCTATGTCTATTTGGCGAAAAAAAAATAAGATACTATCATAATATAATGCCGGTAAATGGATACACAGTTATGCATGTATTTTAAATATAGCACACTTATAAACTCATTTGTACGGATAAAATAAGTAGAGAATTTACAGAAATTGTTTCTTTAAGAGTTAAAATAGAACAAAAATTTTTTTTAAGCAACTATTTCCCGATTTAATATCGCCATAAACAAAAACTCGCCAGTGTCCACTGGTATGTTCTATAATTGAATTATAAATCACGTCACTTATATTTGAACTTATTTTTAGTAAAGACAACATAATTATTTATTCATATTCTAAGTTACTAATAATTCAAACGCAATGTAAATATCATTTTGCTATCATCCGCGATAAACCTCGCGGTACTATTTATCGCGCGAAATAATTATATCGCAGATTATAGCGAAATTATAATTTTGTAATATGGACCTCCGCTAAGTAGGTAACTAACATAATTTATAGCATTACAAATGTTTTCCTTAAAATATGGAAAATTACGAAGAAGTTAAGTTCTATATGTAGATAAATAAATATTAATTATTTATCTGTACGCTGGAGAAAAGCGAATACTAAATTAAGTTGTTTCATATAGATCAAGTTCCGACAGATAGACGTAATATACACATTTCGAAATAATGTATTAATGAAGAAGATAATCATCACATAACCTTAGAACGACCTTGTTTCGGATGATTCGATATCATAAATTAATACAATATGTACCTACTTCAAAGATAAATGTAGAAAGTGATTAAAATAATAGAAAGAAATAATACGAATATTTTTAAGTGTAGAGATAAATACCAAATGGTTGAACTTAACTTTTTAAATACAACTTAAAGATATTTTTTTCTGTACTAAATAGGTATATAAAATAAATAAATCCAAAACTTACCGACGTCTCGTTGATTCGACAGTTTTTGTGCACTAGAAAGTAGAATTAGTGATATGATGACCAAAACACTAGGTAATCGATTAAATAAAAACATATTTTTTTTAAAGAAAACACTAAAAATAAATAAACAAACAGGCCACTTATAAGAAAGAGCAAAATATGTTTTTTTGAATGTTAGAAATTTAAAAAATCGATTTCATTTTCACGTGCAAACGGTCGCGGTCGAGGGGCGCGTGCGGTTCGGCCTTTGAAAACTTTGCTAACTGAGATGAGATTGCGCCGGCGCAGGTGCGTGCTCTAAGGTCCACGCAGAGAAAGATCTCAATATAATCTAGCGGATCCTCTGATAAAGCTGACGGAATATATATTGTATTTTTGACATTTAATTATCTTTACCAATCCAAGATCTGTATTGTAGTTTTTAGTTCATCGAACCATAGAGTTTTTCTATAAAAAGTAGGGAAGCGGTAGGCAGATGAGTGCGAGTGTTCAACAAATAGTAAAAGAAGGAAGATGAGAGATCGATATTATCTTTGTCTAAAAGTACACTTGCGTAGAGAAATATTCATGGTCCGTTTTTACTTTAAGTGCTTTGAAAATATCTTAGCATGCCTTTAGAAATGAATATATATTTTTTTTAATGTAGAAGGAAAATTAATTAAAAATTTTACAGAAATTTGATTCAACTAACTAAATCCGATCTTCAAATAATGCGCAAAAAATTATGGTGGTCATGACCACCAGAAAAGTTCTTGTAATGGGCGAAAGTGGTATGGGTGTAAACCATCTTGGCGCAGAACATTCCATACAGTCCACTGAAATACACGAAAACGTCGTGCAGCATTTCGGGTACTTTCTTTTGGGTGGTTCTCAAAATACCCCCTTACTTTTTCTTGAAGACTCATGTGATAGGAATTTCTACGTCATGCTTGGGCATGTGCTGGCGCAGTAAACTGACCATATTCCCATAAACACTGGTTTACAGGGAGCATAGCGTAACGCGTAGGTATTCTGCGATTAGGAAATGTATCACGATAAAAATTCACTACAACAGACTAACTGTCATTTGCAAGCACATGTGCTCGAACCATTTCTCAGTATTCTTCATTCGTGATTCGTGAAAGACATTTTGTTCTACAATCACAATGCAATACTAACTTCGTCTTAATCTAGTAGTAATCAATTATTAAGTGTAAACCTGACGCGCGCTTTATTTTGACTATATGTCGACTTTAAATAATTTATAAAATATATATTTTCTATTTACTGTATCGCCGATTATAGCAAAATAATTTTTATTATTATTTTTAAATATGTCGACTGTCGTGCTATGTAGCGGAGGGGGGGGGGGGGTAAATATTACATACATTACAATATAATATTATATTGTAAATAAACAATATACGCGAGGATATATTATTAGAGGATATAACTTTTACTGGATAATTAGGGTATATTTTAAGTTCCTAATTTTATTACATATTTACAGCGCGAATCAAATACTGAATGCTCTCTATCAATATTGAAAGTGTTCAACCAGTCACCTGATGATTCCAGTTCATTTAATTTAATAAGAATTTGTATTGTTTATGTAAATAGATTTGCACCCAAAGTGCAAATTTATAGAAATATGTGACAATGTATAAAGAAACAAGAGTAAACTTGTAAAGCATTCACGCATTTATTAATTATTGTTTACCGAAGAGTTATTATACATAGAGTAGTCAAACCATAGTGTATAATAATGTAATAACTCTATAGTGATTACACATTCATATACGCTCAAAGATCTTTTTTTTAATAGCTTTTGATCACATCGTATAGAGCCTATATACCAATTTAATTATGTAAGTCACGATAGAAAATAAACTAGTTTTATACATTTATAAGTGTATTTTAAAAATCATACAATATTGTTATTCTGATTCTAATTCAGAGAGAAGCCATTAAAATTGCAAATTAGATTTGCGTATGTAAGAATGACTATCACTTACTTATTATTATATAACTTGTGATCGTCAACGCAAACCAATATGGTCTAATCAAGTATTAAGGAGTCAGACAGGCCTGTGAGAGAATCGCAACAAATAATACGAGGGAAGATGTAACTCATCTTTGTCTAATCACACATAAAAAAGAGAGACAGATAATATGTCTTATTTGCCTTCTCTCTATTTTAATAGAGCGCGTTTTAAGCTGACTTCTCTACTCAAAATAAAGTTTCAGGGTTTGTCAGAATTATCAAACACATTTTCTACTATGAATAAGTTTTTCTTATTAACGTCTGCTAATCAGAAATTTGTAATTCAATGGTAAAATTACAAAATACTAAAGTATGTTGCTTACACAAAATTCGTAAGTAAATTCGATTTTGTCAATGCCAGTGATCTGACTACAGCTAGTTTAATATGTATAAAAGAAATGTCATCGCCGAAATAGCTCAGTTGGGAGAGCGTTAGACTGAAGATCTAAAGGTCCCCGGTTCAATCCCGGGTTTCGGCAGTCTGATTTTAATTTTTTATTTTTGTGTTATTTGCCTATCACAATAAACGTGTCTATTTTCCATACCGATTTTCATTTATCGAAATATTATAGAATTTTAAACCAGCATTTCACTGTACTACGTCAAGTTATGATATGTATACATTGAATAGATCACATTATTAATCGTTGTCGTTCTCGCATAGAAATACCCACAGGATATACCTATACGGTAGCAACAGAGATTCAAGTCATCGTCATCCTACACGTCACCTTCTACAAACTCATACTCATACACCATTACCTTCAACAGGGCTACGTATTGCATGGGAAGACTTCATCCGATGTTATGCAAGAATAAAGATGTCACTCCGGCTTAAAGTGCACTACGAAACTTATATTATTAGATCAATAATGTCCCATACGAGCGTCACATAGATTTATTAATAACCCTATGGCCAAGGACCCTCATTAAGTCAGTCACATTATGTAACCGTAAATAAAGGCTTTAAACATCCTTTATGGTTCTCACGATCGAATAACGGTCCGGAACAGAAATTCACATACACTGCTTCACCAACGAAAAGAAGTTCAGGGTTTTCTGATATCGTTTTGCTAGGGCTTTCCACCGAAGGCGTGATGGAAAATTACTTTCATACCACCTGTTATCCACTATATATCGTCCTAAACCGTAGTGAGGCCACGCAGAAGGCATCCTTAGGACGACTGCTATATATTCAAAAACAAAAACCTTTACCGTTGAGCCTTCTTATCTTAATGCTATTATTAAAAAAAAAACTAGTATCAAATGATTTTTTTTGTATCTGTAAAATAAACATTGTTGTTTCTGCTTTATTATTATTCGCAAAAATTGCAATAATAATAAATAATGATTGCGATAATAATGGAAATGAGAAAATAAAATTCTGAAAGGAACGTTAAAAATAGAATTAAAGATATTTAATATTCATTAATATACTTAAAATCTTCAATTTCAATCAACTATTGAAGCCAAAATTAACAAATTTTTATTTATCTGTGATGTGGATTATTAGAGAGCGTCCCGATCACAGATGGCGCTTCGCAAAGACGAAACGTCAAAGTCAACGCAGTGAGCGAAATTAATAATTATAAATAGATCGATTGTGCGTTACATGGTGCTACTAAAATATAAGCGTGAAATTACTTTTAGGTATGGCCGGTTTTACGGAGAATGCACTAATTAGGAAGTTACAAGACTTAAACTCAAGTCAACAAAGTATACAAACGTTATCTTTGTGGCTTATACATCACAGAAAACACCACGCCGCCATCGTCAAAACATGGTTCAAAGAGTTATTAAAAGGTATTTATCGTTGTTATTTTCTCATTGGTTTTTCCATGTCATATCGTGGTATTCTTATGTGCAAAACCTTATTAGGATTTTATTCTTGTCTTAAGATGTACTATCGTAGGTAAAGTTTTAAGATAATTTAAAGTTCAAATTCTAAGATCTACAATCAAGCGCGTTAGCAATTACTTTTTGTAAAAACGTCATTACTTTTCGCCTTTACAGCATAATAGGGCAATTTTCTGCCATAGTAACATGTCAAACTTGTAATTTATTCTTTTCATTTAGGTTACATTATTAATAATATCTAGATCAGGTTAAATCTAGTTTCCTCATTGTACCTCTCTACTTCTGTTCTCTTATAATAAAATATTTATGTGACAAGAATTACAGTGTGTATGAAATTTTCAAATAATGATTCATCACAGCAACATTAAAACTAATTTTCTTAATAAGAATATTAAGTTTCAAGTCTGATGAGAAAGACTGTGAAAAAGATTTCGCTGTGTTGTTCTAAGTTAAGTTATAATGTAAATGATTTGAATAAGAATTCATAAAACTTTAGATATAGTATATGATCTATTTAATTAATGTTAATTTTTATTACTTGCTTTATTTTATTTTTTGTTTTATGTTTAACTCTCATAGAGAACAGATGTAAAGTATATAGAAATTTTGTATCAGTATAATATTTTAATAAAGATTATATTATTCATATTTTGTATAAGTTGAATGTCCTTGTATAGCCAGTAATATTGCTTTATATTTGAATAAGGGAAAATGACAATCTATCTCAAAGAGAACAATATGTCAGTTATGGACAAAAAAATAATTATTAGGATACCATCTACTAACACAAATGATTGGCAAACAATTGGCAATATTATATTGTAGAATTCTATTACATAATAGAACAGTGTTTCTGCACCTATTTATAAAATCAACTGACTTTAATTTTATACAATATTTATGATTTATAAACACTATTATACTTAAGTATATGCTGTATACTTACTCTATTCCTAAAATTAAATTAATGATAAATAACAATTTAAAATTTTAGAATGTAAACAAAGCTTACTAAAAACCCAAGTTTCGAGTAAGCTTTGTTTATTGTTTATATTATTTAATTCTGATGTTTATAATAATAATCACAATAAATGTTGTTTCAATAAATATTTTCCATTTAGAGATAATGACAATATAATATTTATATTTCATGACTTCTTGAGACTAAATTGTAGTTTTTACTACCAAAAAATTTGCTGCATCATAGGCAAAACAAAAAAAAAACGAATATATCATTTTTCAATTCTAAAAAAAATTGTTGAGACATTACAATTTCTATTTGCAGATATCATTACATGAGTATGTAATAAAATATTGTGTTTGTTGACTGACAAAATTATATCACAATATAAGGTCTGCTGTAAGATTATATTACAAGTAATAGGATCTTTACAATGATATTGTAGTATTCAATACCTGATTGAGTTAATTAAAGTCATAATAAATATATACTTATATTAAAAATTTGTTAGTCTGTCTGTCTGTTATGCTTTCAAGGCAAATGCAATATTCATGAAATTTGATATTATGGAAGCTTATGTACGACATAATTGAGTGTACATAATTTAACACTGTAGTTGTGATGTCCTGCCCTTTGGTACTAGTTACTTATAAAAAAAATAATTATAAAGTAAATATTTTATTTATAAATTGCACTGTTTGCCATCAACTTTTTAAATAAAAGTGTCAAGATAATTAAAAAAAAACCTAAATAAAAATATATAATATTTCAGCAAAAGACAGCAAACAATTGACATTTATGTATTTAGCAAATGATGTGATACAGAACAGTAAGAAAAAAGGTCCAGAGTATGGCATAGAATTTGGAGATGTGCTTGTAGATGCTTTAAAGCATATGGCTAAGACTGGTATAAATGCAAAGACCAAGAACTCACTGCACAGAATATTGTCAATATGGCAGGAGCGGGGTGTGTATGAGCCTCCGAAGATACAAGAGTTTAAAGTGGCTGGTAAGTTTACAATCACATATTTCTAAGGTGCAAAACTGAGGGCAAAGCTGGTTGAATCTAAAGCATCCAAGTTATACACTTCAGCAAATATTATTTTTGGACTATCAGGCAGGGGTGAAGGACTATAAATCAATATACCACTAATCTTTTAAGTTTTTGTCCTTATATTTTATCATAGATTGAGTCTACAAAAAATGTTTCATTTATTTATTTTTTTATTTATTAGGATCTTCAACAGCATTACGCGATAAATCATCTAACATGTTTTAAATTAAATATGTAGTAATAATTATAGAAGAACACATCCTTCTTAGTTATAAAGTCACAATATAAACCTAAAAATAAACACTAGAGAATAATGAAAACAGAAAAAAGAGAAAACTATAAAGACAACTACTATAACTCGGAAATTAAAATTTTAGAACATTTTTCATAAACATTTTTCATTTTTCTAGCGAAAATGTGAATTGAATTTTCTGAATTGCTTCTCAAAAAATATAAGTTGTAGATTTTTCTTATGAAATGTAGACAAAAGAATTGTTACACAAAAGTAAAGTAATGTAATGGCCTGTTACAATTCCACTGCTGGGCATAGGCCTCCTCTCTCCGTTGCTGTAGATAAACTGGAGCTAAAACGTACCACGCTGCTCAAATGCGCATTTGGTACGTTACACATATCACTAGAAGTCTCTAGAGATGTGCAGGTTTCCTCACGATGTTTCCTTCACCAAAAAGCGTGTGATAAATTGCAATTATCAGTTATACACATAAGTTTAATAGAAAAAACTCATTGGTCCCTGTGCCTATGAACTCGTGACCCCCCTCAAAAGAGTCGCACGGTCTCACCGCCTATCACAGTTCTGAAATACAGAAATATATTTTGCACACTAACTCTACACTCTAACTGCTTGTAAATTTTTACTGAAATCCAATGGAAAATGACTGATTAAACTCTGAATCATTTCAGTGGATCCAAATGATGCAGAGCCAGGTAATATTGTGAAGAGAAAAATTGCAGACACAGACGTGAAAGATCCAGAGAAAAAGCCAAAAATTGAGGAGAAAAGTAAAGAAAAAGAGAAAAAAGAGAGACGACGAAGTGAGAGTAAGTCAGAAAGTCACAATGAAACGAACTCTACAGTGAGTCCAAACACTACACCTGGGGATCCTCCAGAACCTGAGGAACTTATTAAGGTATTTAATAGTATTTTTCATATATTCTAGTACAGAAACACTTTTGTATTTTAATTTTACAGTGCGACTCTTGCGAGAGGAACACGAGTTCAAACCCGGGCAGGCACCAATGAGTTTTTCTATTAAAACTCATGTATCTAATTGATAATTGCAATTTATCACACGCTTTTCGGTTAAGGAAAACATCGTGAGGAAACCTGAATATCTCTAGAGAATTCTGGAGATTGTGTAACCTACCAATCCGCATTGGAGCAGCGTGGTAGGTCTTAGCTCCAACCCTTCTCTCCAGAAACGGAGAGAGGAGGCTTATTCCCAGCAGTGGGAATAAGCCTCCTAGGCAGCTACTTTACTTTACTTTATTCATTATATATTAGTGACACAAATTGTCTGGTTTAATTTCAGTATGGTCATTTTTAAATCTCTTTTCTTAATATTTTTGATTCTACTAGGAGATAACTTCAAAAAAAATCTGTTTTAAATGATTTTATTGATATTGCAGTGCGACCCAACAACATTTCTATTTTGCTCTATATAGAAGGGAGAATAACACATAGCCATAGCCAATGCTATGTGCGTATTGTCCTTTCTGCTAATGGGAATTAAGTACTGATATCGATTATTTGTATCTTTTTTAAACTGGTTTGAATTATATCTTAGCTAAGTTCCTCTGGAGGTACCATGATGTCGTCATAGATGGTTTGGGTTTTTTCCCAATTTTTAGTGTTCCTTGACATGGATTTTTTTTTTAACTTGCTTAGAAACGCCAAAATCAGCTCACGTCGGGGTGTTGGCCTTCATCTATTGGAACGTTCATCATCACCACGCAGGCGATGTGGGTTGGTTAAGTTAGGTTAGGCAAAACTGTGTATTTAAAATTACTCATAGGAATAACTACTCATAAGTATATTTCCGAAATCGTGATCTACTTAACCGATTCGGAAATGCTATAACAGTGCGACGATTTGTACAACAGTTATAGCTCATAATCCGCTCGGCTATCACTCTAAAATCACTCAACATTGTAGTAGAGTTTCTCTAAGTTAAAATAACAAGTCCCAATGTATTTACCCACTCAAGCAAAATCCGTACATACGTTGTACGCAAAACATAAAAATTCAATTGTATGGGATCAATCGCTTGGTAAGGACAAGATCCTTGTTAAGGAACGGTTGTTCTCGATTTGTTCAATTAGTTTAATTTTCTCCGATTGCGCGAGAAGGTGGACGTCTTGTTTCATACAATAAGCCATTCTCTCAAACGCTCTATATTTCATATAGAGAGCGTTGCGAGATTAATCGCGCGACTAGTCGATCACGAAGTTCGCAAACAGATCGTAAATCGCGCAACAGTTGATAGTTCTACTGAGACTAAATGTCCTTTTAAACATTAGCACTTACACATTTGTATCAACTAGTTTTGTAATGGGGCGTGCCACTTCAACTAAGATAAGCTCTAACCAAGAAAGTCATTTTTTATTTTAAACAGGTGAATCGAATCCAATCCAGCTGGAAGTATTAAGGTCTATTGAACTACCCAAATATGCTTCAACTGAAACTGGGATAATTTAGAGATTGACTAAACTAATGTTGGAGTCCCAATGTGCTGAAATAGACCCAAACTCGCAAACTTTTTTTGTCATAAAAATTATTTCTAGGGAATTTCTAGTGCACATTATAAAAAAAAATGTATGAGGTTGATAACCCTTATCACTTAGGGATATGAATAGTAGATAGTAGTCGATTCTCATACCTACTGAATATCCATATAAAATTTCATAAAAATCGATCAAGCCATTTCGGAGTATGGTAACTAGCATTGTGATACGAGGATTTTATGTATAAGACTAGCTTTTAAACACAACTTCGTTCGCGTGGACTGCAGTCTTATTATTTGAGTAAACCGTAATACTTATATTAATTATGGTTAAAGCGGTTTAACCCTAAAAACGAGACATATGCTGTCGCGGACTTTTACTAAAAAAATTTTAGAGGGGAACAATTTTGTAATATATGACTTTTAATAAACTTTCAGCGTTTACTTAGCGCACGCTCAGTTTTAAAGTTTGCCGTTTTCGCGATATTTTTTATTGCTGCTCCTCTCCTATTCATTTAAATATGATGTTATATAGTTTATAACCTTCCTCGATAAATGGACTATCTTACACTCAAAGAATTTTTCAAATCGGTTTAGTAGTTCCTGAGATTAGCGCGTTCAAACAAACTCTTCAGCTGCATATATTAGTATATATGTAAATTTGTCAATCAATTTTCAGGCCTTACTAGAATTGGAGTCGAGTGCTTCGAGCGATGAAGCGGTCAGAGAGCGCATAGCGTCCTTGCCCCCAGAAGTTTCCGAAGTGCAATTATTGTCTAAGTTAGAAGGTAAATTTTACATGAAAATATTAAATTGTACCTACACTTACATAAGAACGTATTTTGTACCTCTAAAAATAAATTCTGTTTATAGTATATTGTTTCATTTTTTCGAATAAAACGCTAAGTCCTGATTCTTTTCCTTACACCAAGTTGTGATTTATTGTATTTTTCGAGATTCATTCATTGTTAAAACTAAAAAAAAATTATATTCGATCTTTTTAAATAATTTTCTTATTCAATACAATAAATATATTTGCCATTTCTTTCTGTCTAACAATATGTATGTACATTAAAAATAATAAGTAAATCATAAAATATATATAGGCTTTGTAAAGAAAGTATTGTTAATATAATCTGTATATCACATACAGGGTGTCTTTTACTAGAGTTGTATATTAGCTATTTCATAGTTAAATCACGAGAATTTATTAACGTATCGTTTTAAATAAGTTACACTGTTTAATCTCAAAAATAAGTACAAAAATTTGCTTGACCAAAGTTTCAGGGACGTAGAGAAATCCTGTACCCATTTTTTTAATATTTTGATATTTAGAACCCAGTTACAGCAAAATACGTTTGAGTAATTCCCTAATCAGATCATAATGCCTCCAAATATATATTGTTAGCTTAATTCGCATTAATTGCGCTTTGCTTTTAAGAGTTAACTTTATATAGTGTTAAATTTTTCTCATAGCTTAATTACATTTGCAAATTTAGCATATGCAAATAATTGTCTATTTTACTAGGCATTCTACAATCTACTATTTTAAACTTATTTAAGTGATAAGTAAATAACAATACGTGATTATTATTACATGCTATCAAACGAAGAGTGCCAATGTAAACAGATTTGGATCACTCTGTATTATAACGCAAATCTCTCTCTCTCTGATTTTGTGGGGTCCAATTAAAACTAGCTATAGCTAAAGTGTTATACCAGAAAAAATATCGGCTTGTAATTTTAGGCAAAAATAAATTCCTGTGAGTCACTTGAATATTTATTTAAATTAGCAAACGCATCACCCCAAACCATGGTCAACATTGTTTCTTTACATGTCTTAAACATAGTTTAAACACATTTTCATTGGAAATCGTTAAAATGTGTAGTATACCCTTTGACCACCAGTTTCTCACCTAAAAGTTTGTAACTCTAAACTTACAATAATTTATAGAATTAGGCATTTGCGGAGATCCATAATACAAAAGAAATTATAACTATTATTAAAATAATTTTTAATAACTTTGTTTAAACTGACATTAATAAAAGCAAGATAGGCTGAAGTGATGCACTATCTAATTTTTATAAAAAGTAAAATACTTAATTTAAAAAATGTACCAGTCAAATATCATTTATTATTACAGTAGCTTGATAAAACATTTTTATTTAGAGTATTGTACATTCCATTAAATAATTAAAGAATTAGATTCAATCTTCGTCATTCGAAATTACCAATTTCATGAATTTTTTAAAAATGTTGGTGTTGTGTATAAGCACCAAATATATATTACATTGATTATCTTCAATGAACTAGTTCCTGACTTCTAGAAATTGTTTCGAGTAGTTTCTTATCAAATTAAAGAAAAATGTAACTTAACATATAATTCTCAATTAATGTAAAACAATTATAGTCAATGGATTTGCGAGTATGCACGAAATATATTCAAAAATATTTGGAAATCTTTGTTGAACTTTAATTTGCTTCTCATCGGTTTTTAAGATATTTGTCACAAGTGAATATAGCATTACAGAAAGTAACATTAAAATTATAGAAAACCATCTGATATATCTTTATTAAGATGGTCATGTTTCACCATTCATTTTATTATGATGGTTATATTTAATTTCATCATGCAATATGAGCCAGATGTACGAAGTACCCGCAAATCGGTACAATATACAAAATTACCATCGCAATATACCATTCAGGTTAAAACCACCTTCATTTAGGAGTTAATTTTTAGTTTCTTTATTTTTGGATTCTTTTATTTATTTAATGGATGAAGGTGTTAAAGAATTATTAACGAGATATAGAAATTATTTCTCTTTATTTTAACTGAACTTTTAATTGAACAGTTAAACACGCCGTTGCGTTTGAAATGGTCTTTATTTATGTACACTAATTATCTGAAAAGTTTTTAAATTCAAAATTAGAAAAAATTCAAAATAATATTCCTAAACTTAACTTACATTTAAAATGTTTATAGGATATTTTTTAAATAGAAGTTCCTTATATCGTAAAACCTCGTCTTAAAGACTTTTAAACTGTAAAAAGTATTAAATATATATTTGAAGACTATATTCAATATTTGCTAAGCGAAATGTATACAATAGACTACAAATCTTCGATTTGTGTCGAAATGTGTTTTCGATTATGTTTTATATATTCTAGTCTAAGTAAGTCGATATATTTGAACTTTTCATCTTTTGAGGTATTATTTCAGTAGTTATATTGATGTCAAATAATTCGAGAGATTGGTTTAAATATAACACTTAAATATGTATACTCACATGGGTTTCGGCTTCCCCTATCTCCCGAATCGAACTATCCGACATTCTGAGACATTAGCATCGGTTTTATCGCGTCGAAAACAGTTGTCATTCTTACCCTTATCGTACTTTAAGTGGCACAATATATAGTAACTTCCATTCTCCTCTATCATTTGCCAACTCTGGTGCTACTCTACCAGTTAGGTCTGACCACCCAAAATATAAGCGTCCAAAAACGTCCTGTATGACCCTGACGATCAAATAACGATCGCAAACACAGAAACACGTAACACACACAGCTTTCTCGCTGGCGATGATGAGTTCCCAGATTTCTAATGTCGGTCATGGCTTCTCGCCATCCTTGCGACGTCGCAATGACTAATCAAGTCGTACCATCAGCCCTCCACTACGCGAGGTCCCTAAGCCGTAGTCCGGCCTCACAGGAGCCACTCTTAGGACGACGTTCTCCGATGCTAGTAGAGCTTATGCGCTCTACTCTATGCATTTCGCAACCTTGGCGATGCTTCTGTGCTCGCCCGTCACGCCCGGTGACGCTGTAACAGCCGTTAGATCTAACAGCATACACTCAGTTCAAAAAAAAAAGGTGCTACTCTTTTCATACACATATCTCTTTTTCAGACACCCTCTTGTCATATATCCACAAAATGTCAAGCACTGTACTACTTCGAAATTAGCTGTCTCTTACGGCGTTATTGACGTTGTGAATATAACTCACAATTGTTTACAATTAAAAAACTAAAAATACCCTATAATCAATGTTTCTATTTTTTTAGTGGTGTATATATCATTTACCAACGCACCTATATAATAATTACTTACGTTTGTTTTATATTTGGCAACTAATAAATATTAAAATTCCAATATTTCCATAATAATATTTGACTGGCCCGTTGGCGCTGTGGGTAGTGACCCTGCCTTCAGCTCCGCGGATCGCGGGTTCGATTCCCGCCGAGGGCCAACATTTTCTATAAACAATTTGTTGGTTCTTCGAGCCTGGGTGTGTATTTGTATTTAAGTATGTTTTTAAACTCATATATGTAGTATATCTTCCAGTTGTCCGTCACCCATAACAAAAGTATTCAGTTACTTTGGGGATGGACGACCGTGTGTGTAAATGTTCCATATATTTATTTATTTATTACTATAGTAATTTCCAAAAAATTAGTAACTTATTATCTGATAATTAATAATCATCAAATTTTTTGTATGATAATTCTCTTAAATTAGTGAAGCTATTTTTAGTACCTGTGGCGTTGAGTTCCGCTGACGACGCGGTACATACTAATTCATAATAATCAAAATTGTAATATTTTGTAATTTTCCAAGATATTGATGTTAATTTATTACTAGATACAGTAATTAATAAGATTCGATTTATATTTTATATAAAGAGCGATCGCCGAATTTGTTGGTGGTTCTTCTCTGTAGTAACGGCTTTCTGAACCAGCAGTAGAGTTGACGCTTCAAAAGCACTTGCTTACAAGTTAGCTTAAATAAAGAATACTTTGAATTTGAATAAGAATAATAATCAATATTACTATATAATTGTTTTATGAAGTTAGGAAACCTATATCTGGTATTTACAAAAAAAAACAGCAACCGTAAGATGTTTTTTTTAAACTGTGGCTCCTTTTCTAGATAAGGAATCAGCGCTTAGCCTCAGTGCGGTAGTGAACTCTGCTGCAGAACTCCTCGCAGAATATAACATGAGACTATCTGAGGAGTTGGAGAAGAGAAGGAAGGTTGCTGCCATGTTGAGGGACTTCGAGCAGTTTCAGAGGGAAGTTGCAAAGCAAGCTGAGGCCAGGCTAGAGGTTAGTCGATTGATTTAGATAAAAAAAATATTTAAATTTTACTAATTGATAATAATCATATTGTAATATTTTGTAATTTTCCAAGATAGTGAAGTTAATTGATTACTAGATATGGTAATTAATAGGATACGATTTGTATTTTATATAAAGAGCAACCGCCGAGTTTCTTGCTGGCTCTTCTCGGCAGGAACAGCTTTCCGAACCAGCAGTAGAGTTGACGATTCAAAAGCACTTGTTTACAAGTTTACTTGAATGAAGAATATTTTGAATTTGAATTTTGAATTTTATATAATGTGCATCAAATGTAAGCAAGGATTGAATCCAAACTTCTTGTGTTATGTAAATTATTGCTTTCAGAAGTTCCATTGACCAGCAGGCCTCCCATGAACTCTTATTGCGACTCTATTGAAGACGTAAACTAAATTGTTTTGCTTTTTCATACCATGACGTCTTGAAGACGCAAACTTTAAGTCTGAAATGGAGGGAGCCCACAGGCTCAATAAAAAGTTTTTGATTGCTTCCACTTTATATATTTATATGCTACAGGTTTTTTATGTTACAAGTTACACATGTCACTATTGTGACATGTGTAACTTGTCAAGGTAACAGTCAAGGTCTATCTCCATTAAAGTTAGCGTCTCTTCCGAGACCAAGGAGAGTCATTTTTACCCAGACTAATACTCCCCCAAAATCTTCCTAGTTCCCAGAGATAGTTAAATACTATTCTTGTGTGACGGGTGCGTTCGGAAACCCACACCCGCCACAAGTCGTTGCCGAATAAGCGTTCGGAATACGTCCTAAAAACATATGAGTAAAAGAGACAGAGTTATCTATAGTTCATATAACGTTTTCCTTTTCAAACATAACGGCCCCAATGCAATTCACACTACATGGTACGAAAACAAAGCGGTTGACTTTAAGTACTGACTTTGAATTGAATCGTTTTCTAAAAGTTCACGGTAGGCCTACTGATGACAGTGACTTTAGCTCTGCGGGTCATCATAGATTTGATTCCCGCCGAAGACCAATATTATTAAAAAAATATTGGTTTTTTGAGTCTGGGTATATATCCAATATAACGGGTAAATATTTTAGCCGTGTAGTATCCGGCTACGTAGAATAGACCACCCTCATCTCTTACCGAGGTGCCGTATAAGGCGACTAAGGTAAGTCGACCCGCCATATGGTATCCGGCTGTGTAGAATAGACCACCCTCATTTCTTACCGAGGTGTCGTATAAGGCAACTAAGATAAGTCGACCCGCCATATGGTATCCGGCTGAGTAGAATAGACCACCCTCATTTCTTACCGAGGTGTCGTAAAAGGCGACTAAGGTAAGTCGACCCGCCGCGTCGTATCTGGCTGAGTAGAATAGACCACCCTCATTTCTTACCGAGGTGTCGTAATAGGCGACTAAGGTAAGTCGACCCGCCATATGGTATCCGGCTGAGTAGAATAGACCACCCTCATTTCTTACCGAGGTGTCGTAAAAGGCGACTAAGGTAAGTCGACCCGCCGCGTCGTATCTGGCTGAGTAGAATAGACCACCCTCATTTCTTACCGAGGTGTCGTATAAGACAACTAAGATAAGTCGACCCGCCATATGGTATCCGGCTGAGTAGAATAGACCACCCTCATTTCTTACCGAGGTGTCGTATAAGGCGACTAAGGTAAGTCGACCCGCCGCGTCGTATCTGGCTGAGTAGAATAGACCACCCTCATTTCTTACTGAGGTGTCGTAAAAGGCGACTAAGGTAAGTCGACCCGCCGCGTCGTATCTGGCTGAGTAGAATAGACCACCCTCATTTCTTACCGAGGTGTCGTAATAGGCGACTAAGGTAAGTCGACCCGCCGTGTGGTATCCGGCTGTAAAGAATAGACCACCCTCATTTCTTACCGAGGTGTCGTAAAAGGCGACTAAGGTAAGTCGACCCGCCGCGTCGTATCTGGCTGAGTAGAATAGACCACCCTCATTTCTTACCGAGGTATCGTAAAAGGCGACTAAGCTAAGTCGACCCGCCGTGTCGTAACTGGTTGAGTAGAATAGACCACCCTCATTTCTTACCGAGAAGTCGTAAAAGGCGACTAAGGTAAGCTAATCCACCGTGCGTTATTCGGCTGATTAGAACAGACCAGCCTCTTTCTTGCCGAAGAGTCGTAGAATACGACTAAGGTAAGTGGACGTCAGGCAGGCGGCCGGTCGTAAAATACGTAGCCAAATCATGTGACAACATGTTTGTCACATGTGCAGATGTTGTGAGGATGATGATATCATCATTATCCTTATCCCAAGCTAAGTGGGGTCGGCACAACATATTACAAACATGTTGTCACATGATTTGGCTACGTATTTTACGACCGGCCGCCTGCCTGACGTAAACTTACCTTAGTCGCCTTTTACGATACCTCGGTAAGAAATGAGGGTGGTCTATTCTTTGCAGCCGGATACCACACGGCAGATACCTTAGTCGCCCTTTACGACACCTCGGTAAGAAACGAGAGTGGTCTATTCTATTCTGCCGGATACCGCACGGCGTGTTGTGAGGATGAATGATGATGAGAAAGTACGTAGATCGTTTGTGGGCTTCGGTATACTTTTTTATAATAAAATTCCTCAATCAATTCTGGACTTGCCTTAACACAAGTTCAAAAAAGCAATTAAAGAGACTCTCATTAATAAAGCTTACTATAATGTTGGAGACTATGTCAATGATAAGAAAGCTTGGAACTAAATTGCGACCAGCTATGTACTAGACGATATTATAATCTAAGTTTGTTAACAATAGTTAATAAAAAACTGTAATATTTATTTTTTAAAAGAGTGACCGCCGAGTTTCTTGCTGGTTCTTCTCGGTTAGAGCACCTTTCCGAACCAGTTGTAGCTTCATTTCAATTTTAATTTGACGATTCAAAAGTGCTTGTAATAGGCCAATTTGAATAAAGACTTATTTGAATTTGAATGATGATAACGGGTAAATAATGATGATGATGTCTGTCAGCCATAACACAAGTATTAAGTTACCTTGGAGAATGTCGAGTGGGTAATTGTCCACATATTTATATATTCGCAGGAATGCAGCATCAAACTGCAGAAAATAATCGCAGTTAAAGCAGAAGTAAAGTCCCATATGGACAATTTACCGGATGTTTCTAGACTTCCCGATGTCACCGGAGGCCTAGCGCCTTTGCCCTCGGCCGGGGACTTGTTTAGCGTATGAGAGTTAGTTTGGTCTTGTATAGACGATTTATGATACATATACCGGACGTAAGGACGTTGTTATGCGTGAAATATATATATATAAGTGATTTGTCAAATATCTATACTTATTATAAAACAAATTCCCAAAAAGCCTGTCTGTATGTAAGCGATTTTCTTAAAATCTACCGGACGGATCTCTGTACCACTTTCACCAAAAGATAGTGCGAAAAGAAAGCGGTTTCATGGTACGAAAAGAAAGCGGTTCGCTGCCGTCGTTTACGTATTCAATTGAATCGCAGTGTTCATGGTAGGCCTGCTGGACATCTCACGTAATAGATAAAAGACATATGGATCAAAGAGATACAGTTGATGGCGAAAATAATTGGTATAAAGCCCTCTCGTTTTCGTATAAAGGTCCGCTATCCAGCGCCGAGACCATACTACTCTTTTTTAGCGGGGTCACGGTTTCAGACCCTGGTTAGGCATAAATGAGTTTTTCTGTTAAAAAAACTTATTGATAATTGCATTTTATCACACGCTTTTCGGTAAAGAAAAACATCGTAAAGAAACCTACATATCTCTAGAGAATTCTGGGGATATGTGTAACCTACCAATCCACATTGGAGCAGCGTGGTAGGTCTTAGCTCCAATCTTTCTCTAAAAACGGAGAAGAAGCTAGGATTCTTCTTCTTGCCCAGCAGTGGGACAGTAACAGGTTGTTACTTTACTATATATTTGCATCAATTGATGATCATTGCTTGAGATAACAAAAAGTCAAAGTGAAGTAATAAACGTTATAGCATTAGAAAATTGTAGACCGCAAACGTACTAGATTTTATAAGAATATTTGAAATAATTAATAGAACTAAGCGTTACTTTGTGTAGATCCATAATACAATAGTAAAAATAAAATTATTTTGCTATAATCCGCGATAAAGTAAATAAAAAATATATATAATGCTAAATCTAGAGTGGACTATCCATTTTCATACCTGCTACTACAAACCACCACCGCCACTACCACAATACACAAGCATAACACACATTCACTATCACAAATTCAACAATCGTTCCGCTCTGTAACCGAAGCATCATCAGGAGATAGACACCACGACAAAATCGCAAATGCTTTGCTATTTTCGCTTCACTTAAATTTCAGATCCAGTCTAGATTTCTATATCGCGGATTATACCAAAATATTTTAATTATTACTTCTGTATATTTGAAATTTTACAACGAACATAAATGAAATAACATAATGTCTGTGTAAAGCAATAAAATAATTAACCGTCCAGATAATAGAACGTTCTAGCATTTTATACAGAATTGTATTCAATATAAAAAGGAAAGAAAAATTAAAAATTAAATGCAGTAATAAAAATTAAACTACTTCATTAATAACACCTATTTAAGAAGGCATTGTATACGCATAACGACGTTAATACGTTATAGATATGTTATTTTACCTATTTGTATTTTAAAATTAAGCCAATCTATAGAATTACGATATATTATACTTTTGTAGGGTAGCCATAGAAAGAACCGTGAGTGTTACAATAAATTATGACAAGGAAGATGAAACTAGTATACTTATATGTATATCTTTGTCTAATCACACATAAAAAAGAGAGACAGATAGATACACTCTCATTTGCTTTCCCTTTATTCTAATTGGACACATTTTACACTGACTTGCCTACTCTAGTATAATAAGTCTATGTTTCCGATAGCTATAGTAACCGGCAATAAATAATGCACATCGAGGCTTAGAGAGAGAAAATCGGCAAGTTCATAGAGCATTGTCTCTGTCGCACAGACTGACGAACCCGTGTAAAACGTCACATACTTAGTAACAGTGACAGCGCTCTACGAAACCGAACTGGCCGGCTGTTTCGTTCTAAACATCGATGTGCGTTGTTTATTGCTTGGTACTATAGATAGTTTAAGTTTATGCACAAAATGTTGCCAATAAAACCTTTGTTATTATTTGAAAAAAGACAAAATACAAGGATCACTAAAATTTTGTTTGTTCAAAACTCTGTAGTCAAAAAGTGTAAGTGTTTCGGAATATATCCCCTCTTTACAAGAACAACGTGATATCTCATAAAAAATGTTTTTTTTATTTTTTATTTTGCTATATCTCTTTTGCTTATTTTCAAAAAGCACATTAATTACCGCAACAAATTAATTGTTTTTCCACGGGAAAATTATCAATATTTAATTTATCAACGTTTAAATGTTTGAAATTGCTCTCCTGTAAAGTTGTGATTTGACAGATACCAAGTTGTAAAGAGGCGATATGTAGTTGCCATAATATTTGTTACATTTTCCCATTGTAATACATGTATAGTACGCGGAAATAAATAATGCACATCGAGACTTAGAGAAATCGGTTAGATTCTGCTTCATAGAACATTGTCTCTGTCGCACAGACTGACGAACCCGTACGAAACGTCACTGAGTGACAGTGACAGCGCTCTACGAAACCGAACTGGCCGGCTGTTTCGTTCTAAACATCGATTTGCATTACTTAATGCTATATTTACTTACTATATTTTCTTTTAAAATGTTGAAATTATTGAGATAAGAACTTTTTAAGCGATATTCGTCCACTGCTGGACATAGATGTCGTTACGGGATATCAACAACACGCGATCTTCGACGCTTGATGACTCTAGCTCTTGCGAACTCTTATATTTAACTCCATAATGCCGAGTCCTAACGAAGCGACTTTGATTACCATCGACTCGCCATTGACTTTTAGCTTCTGTATCCACATTCTAGCGATCGTTCATTATCCATTTGGTGGTAGATGTGAATGGAATGCGAATGAAATTTCATCGAGGTCCAAATAAGAAATGATATGAGCAGTCCTTCAGTCTTAAATAATGTTATTAGTATGATTTAACACGGGCGTAGCGAGGTACTAGCAAGGGAGGGCAGCTGCCCCCCCTTACACTGAAATCTGTAACTCTGGGACACTGTCAACTCACAACATATTGAATTAAAAGGCTTACATAAGACCTATAATGTACCTCACCTTCATTGCAAATGTGAGCTCCTCATATTTTAAATACCATGATTACGAAAAAAAATAGTCTAGATTTTCTGAAACAATTTTGCCCCCTCTGTATAGAATTCTGGGCTACGCCCTTGTTATTTAAGGTTTTCTTTTTAATAATAATGTGTACATTTGTTCACGTAAAATTATCGGTTTATCTAGTTACAATTTTATTATTATTATATTTTTATGTAATCGACGGTTAATAATTATTTATTTATTGACATACAATTTTTACAACACTTAAGACAAATATATTAAATATTTTAAAGGACATTTCGTTTTAAAATCCACAATAAATTCGTATAACTACCATTTAATGTTTTTAAAAAAGAAAATATAAACAATTTTGGAAATGACTTATTAATGCTAGAATTTTAATAATATATAATTATTTTATATAATGCTAATAGTTTAATGTATAATATAATGTACATTTAATTATTTTAGCCGTTACTTTGAGATCCATAATACAAAAGTGATAATAAAATAATTTTGGTATTATAGCAAAATAATTTTATTATTACTTTTGAAATATTTAATCACTCAACATCATACTGCAGGTGATGTTATTATAAAATATCATATAGGTATAAGGGGGGCTAAGGGAATGCAGCGTCCCTAGAGTAGATATATATGTTTGTATTCATGTTATTATATATAATGCACTTCCGTATTGTAAAAAAGACTTCTATTCGCTTTTCAACATACTAACACTCTTTCAACATAATATATTATGTGTACGTAACATAATATACATAATATATGTATCACAATAAACTTTCATGTACTATTAAGTATGCAGTTATTTTCAATCCTTAAGCCAAATAATAGTTTATTGGGATGAATATAGTTTTGTTAGATTAGCTATAGATTCGTTATTGGCGATATAAAAAATAAATTTTGTTACATTAACGAAAACGTTCTTTTATTTTGATCCTCTTTTACGCAGTTTTGCGACTGCTAATCTATGCTTATAATAAAACAAAGTTCCATAAAGCTGTCTGTATATAATCGATTTTCTCAAAATCTTATGAACGGATTTTTGTACGGTATTCACCAAAAGATAGTGCAATACTTCCGGATGGTTTCGGTAAATAGTAGTTGTATAGGCTTTATGTAAATTGTGTTAAAGAGATCGTTGTTAAAAAAATTGCTTGCTGCAGTAGAGATACGCTTAAGAAGCATTGTAGATCTATAAAACCACTACGAAGAAGTCCGCGATAGCATGTCTCTATCTCTTATGGTCAACTCACAATAACTAATTTTATATTTTAAAGTTGAACTCTAGAAAAAATATTGACACGCTGTTTTCCACGGGTGAAGCCGCTGACATAGCTAGCCCAAATTTAAAGGTAAACAAACCCTATAAAAATTGTATTCTAAATCGACTCTCCAAAAATATATCATATATATAATAAATATGAATCCGCCAGATTGTATCACTTCTTTTGTCATATTTATTATTATTATTTTTAGTTTTATTGTTATTAATTTGGTGTCCAATAAAAATTTTCATTCATTCATTCAAAATATATTGCGATTATTTATTTTGTTTTTTTATACTTATGACTGAGATGTAAAAAGATAGCCCAGCTTGACCCTGTGACTCTTTCGAGGGTGTTACGGGCTCAAACCCCTGGCAGGGCACCAATGAGTTTTTCTGTTGAAAAAAACTTATGTGTCTAATTGATATTTGCAATTTATTACAGGCTTTACGGTGAAGGGTAATATCGTGAAACCTGCATATCTTTACAGCATTCTGGGAATATGTGTAACCTATCAATCCACATTGGAGCAGCGTGATAGGTCTTAGCTTCAAACTCTCTCAAAAAACGTAATGCCCAGCAATGGGATATATAAGATCAGGCCATTACTTTATGGTGTAGAATTTTCTATTCAGAATTTTTTTTCTTAAATCACGAGCCTAGTGGTAGCTGGTAGCTGCGAGATGATACATTAAATTTCACTGATTCGATAGTCAGGTTATAAGTTTATAATAATTTAAATTTATTTGAAAAGAGTTTAAGGTTCGAGACATTGCTACTATTCTATTTCAGCTACAAATGTATCTTATCTATCCAAATCAACATGTCATTTTATAAAAAAACACGAACAAGACAGTTCAAGTCAATGACTACAGTGTTGGTTCAAGCTCGTGTTTTGACATTTGTATTCATATTTTATAAATATTTGTTGTTTTCTCATAATTTTGATACAATAAATATGAGTGAGAGTTTGGTAATGATTTTGAAGATACATTCGGATAAATAAAAGGTGTTAATTAAGAATAATCCTAGAACTTTTTTACAGAGTAGTCGCACTAAAACAGCCTCTGAAACTGTTGATTCTGAGTCTACTGAGGAACCTCTGGTAATTTTCAATTCATAACATCATCTTTTGCTTTTGATTCACTGAGGGATTTCCTTGAGTTTTTATTTTAAACGATACTTTATAGAATTACACGTATGTGGATATATATAATGCAAAAGTAACGAAAAAATATTTTGAATAATAATTAACAAGAATAAATATGAAATGGTAATGTAGAGTGTACTATCTGTTTTCATATCTTATCACATTGTACGTTGTACACATACTAGTACGTTTTCTAACGATTGATACTTCAGCGCGGGTCACGTACTAGTACGGGTTAGTGTAACACCGTGGTTTGTTTGTGGGTACAGAATCTATGCTTATTATAAAACAAAGTCCCAAAAAGCTGTCTTTCTGTATGAAATCGATTTTCTCAAAATCTACTGCACGAATTTTTGTATGGCCTTCACCAAAAGATAGTGAAATACTTCCGGATGGTTTGGGTAAATAGTACATATCGATATTTTGTAAATTGTGTTGAAAAGATGGCGCAGTTATTAAAAAACTTGCTTGCTATAGGCACGTGCGCTGCGTAAACCAGCAGAGATACGCTAAAGTAATGTAGTAAAGAATTGTAGATCTATAAAAATACTACAAAAAAGTCTGCAATAGCATGTCTCTATCGCTCACGGTTAACTTACAATAACTAATCTTATGTTCAAAATTTCGACAATTCGGGAAAAGTTTCGTATATGAGTGAATTCCACTCGGGCGAAGCCGTTGTTGGCACATCTAGTAATAAATAATATAAACTAAATTAACGCGCAACACGCCAGCTCCGCTGCAAAAATGTCCCCGCACACGATGTGTTATATTATAAATACATATAGGATTCGCAAAACGCTTGCACTACAATTTGCGTTTTTAAAAACTGGTATGCATGAGTAATTAAAACGAATGGTACTCTCCATTAACCATAACATAGATTTTATTTTGTCGTGGATTACAACAAAACAATATTATTTAATAAAAAACCATTATTTTTTCAATAAAAGATCCTTACGGTTCGTATTTAAGTTTTTTTTGGACTGACAAATAAGCAGTAATTAACGGTGTATTGAATTTAAAATATTGGCCATGTTTTTAGCTGTCTGCTTGAATATAGATACTCTTAAGAATATACATTCTTTTGCAATCTATAATTCAACATTGTATATAGATATATTGAGAGAGTATGTATCACATATTCATATATAAATGAATGAGAGAAGGTTATTCTAAAAATATTTTTTTAGGGCAATTGTACAAATTATTTTTTACAGATCGCGGACCGATGGACAAACAACATAACATACCGACAGTTGGTTATGTCCTCTTGTATCGGGATCATCCAAATGTGGTGGCACCCTTACGTACACGATTTCCGAAGACACGTGCCGTTTCTGTTTCTGTACAACGTGTTTAGTGTGTTCTTTGCGTACCCTTCGTTCTATCTGGAACTAGCATTAGGCGTAGTTACGAAAAAGGGCGTCCTGAACTGCTGGGACATGGCACCGATCGCTCGAGGTAATGTTTTATTAAAGCTGCTGATTTAATTGAAATGTTTTTTGGCGTTGCCTGTTTCCGATATACGTTTCCATTTGTCACTATATATTTAATTTAAAAAAAAAGTAAAATAACGGCCTGTTACTATCAATGTGGTGAACATAGGCCTCCTCTCTCCGTTTCTGGAGAGAAGGGTTGTAGCTAAGACCTGCCACGCTGCTCCAATACGGATTGATAGGTTACATATATCCCCAGAATTCTCTTGAGATATGCAGGTTTCCTCACGATTTCCTTCACTGAAAAGCGTGTGATTAGTTGCAATTATCAATAGACACATATTTAATAGAAATACTCATTGGTGCCTTCCTGGGAACTTGTTACCCTATCTAAAGGGTCGTGAGGTATCACCGCTATCACAGCTCTGTTAAATCTTTGTGGCTTGACATCAGTCAATTAGTGAGTACGGAATCGCTAAAAGCTTGGCAATTTCCTGATATTCGTCGCGGCTTCTTCAATAGACCGCGTGTAGATGATATTGGCAATTCCAGAAACATAATTAATCGAGTTTCCCACGACACTACTAACGCTCGGCATTAAAAAATACTGACAATCCCGTTTGACGTAATAGCTTCGTTTTACCTTTCAAAGGTGTTGGTCTATCGATGATCGTTTCAAGTACATTTCTGGCGTTATCCCTGGGTGTTGTGAGCGCTTGGTGCTTAGCGATGGTCGTACATTCCTTCCACTCGTTCCTACCGTGGCTACATTGCGCCGCGGCAGCCCATCCGCCTTGTGCAGCCAGACACCGACCATTGCCGCAGGGTAGCGAAACACCGGCACAGTCATTCTTTTTGTGAGTAATTTGTTAATTAAAATCCTTTTAATACCACTTATTATCGAAAACCTTGTGATTTCGATGTAATCGTAAAGTCTTGTGAACACGATAAAGTCGTAAACCCTGTCGATTCGCTATAATCCGCAGACCCTTGTTATTCGCGTAAAAATCGCAGATATTTGTTAGTCACGCCCAAATCATAAAGTCTTGTGATCAATAGTTAAAATGGAAGGCCTTTTGACTAAGGATAAAATCTCATAGTCTTGACTTCCACGATAACATCAAATTAATCGACATAATAGAAATCGTTTCGTATTGCACAAAAATTAATCAAAAATGCTTTACGTAATGCATTACGATTTTGTCGTGGAGCCTATCCTCCTGATGATGCTTGGGTTTAAGGGCGAAACGACCGTCGAGATTTTGGTGGTGGCTGTGTGTATTGTTTGTGTGCGTTGATGCTGGTGGAGGCGTCTTGGGATGCATGTGGTGACTTGTCCTGCATGTTTAATTTTGCATGCTTCATACACATTAGCATTGCATGCATTCGCTTAACCCGCGCGATTTATAGCAAAGTAATTCTGTTATAGTTTCTGTAATGTGGAATTCCGCAAAGTGGCGTTACTTTGCGGAATGCTTCTGTAAATCATATAACTTATAACAATTTTTTCATCATTAGCAACTTTGTTCTGAATCTGAAACGTGATGGTCTGGTTGGTGGACTGGGTAATGTGGTGTCTGAACTGACGGTATATTATGTTTTATCTTGGATATTGGTATACTTTATTGCATGCAAGAAGATATACAGTTATTCAAAGGTAATTCTGATTTCTATCTTCTTAAGGTAAAGTAAGGCTTTAGACGTAGTGTGGTATTTAGAAATGTCTTAAGGTACTATATATAAATATGGTATTCGGGATTTGGGCACACAAAAACTTAAGATCCTGTTTGATGAGAAATTTACAGGTGATTGATTTAACATTATTTGCGTGTCACCGAATCTATACTTATTATAAAACAAAGTCCGAAAAAGCTGTCTGTCTGTATGTAATAGATTTTCTCAAAATCTTCTGAACAGATATCTGTTTTCACCAAAGGATAGTGCAATACTTCCGGATGGTTTAGGTAAATAGTACGTTTTAATAGTAAAATTTAAAAATTTAAATTTATAAATAGTACGTGTCCGAAATTGTGTTGACGAGATCGAGTTGTTATTAAAAAACTTGCTTGCTGGTAGTTTTAGTCACGTGCGCTGCGTTATCCTACAGAGTTACGGTAAAGTAATGTACTAGAGAATTGTACATCTATAAAACTACTACAAAAAATCCCGGGATAACATGTTTCTATCTCTTACGGTTAACTCACAATATCTACTTTTAAGTTCAAAATTTCAGTGAAGGAAAACATCGTGAATAAACCTGTATATCTCCTGCGAATTCCTGGGATATGTGACATCATTTCTGAAAAAATAATGTGTAATATAGTAGGAATTTTGAATTGAAATTGCACGACCAGTCTAAATGACTGGTCTGGTAAATCTAGTGTTAATAATCTTTCGTACGTTTTAGTTGGTGCTCTTTAAAGATGTGTTGGCATTTTTCGTGTTGGTGTCAAGTGCGTTTGGTGTGATACGATTACGCGGTGCTACACGAATGTTCTTAGAGTGCGATTGGAATGTACTGTTTGACGGGTTACAGGTGACGCTTACTTCCCAATTGTAATTTCGACTGGCCCATTGGCTTAATTGGCTTAGTTGGCCTTCAGCTCCGTGTGTTATGAGTTCGATTCCCGCCGAGGGTCAAGATTTTCTGTAAACACTTTGTTGGTTCTTCGAGCCTGGGTGTATATTTGTGTTTAAATATATATTGCATTTGTGTTTGAGTATATAAGCTGTGATAGCCTAGCGGTGAGACCGTGCGACTCTCTAGAAACGACATGGGTTCAAACCCTGGGCAGGCACCAATGAGTTTTTCTATTAAAACTCATGTGTCTAATTGATAATTGCAATTTATCACACGCTTTTCGGTGAAGGAAAACATCGTGAGGAAACCTGGATATCTCTAGAGAATTCTAGGGATATTTGTAACCTACCAATCCCCATTGGAGCAGCGTGGTAGGTCTTAGCTCCAATCCTTTTCTCCTAAAACGGAGAAAGGAGGCCTTAGCGCAGCAGTGGGCATAGTAACAGGCCGTTACTTTACTTACTACTTTTATATATTGCATATACGTACATATCGGTGAATAAAAACGTCAATTGCCCAGAGAAAAAATGATTATTAAAAAAAAATGAAAATTATTAAATATTTATGAACCGACTAAATAAAATGATTGGATCTGCTCCATTTTATTTTATTTCTATATATTTTTTTGTTATTATATATAATCAGAATTATCTCTCTTACTTAGATTTAAGAATTCTGGAACAGTTCTAAACAACCTGCAAACGTTGAGTCATTTTATAAGTAAATAATAAATAAATATATGGGACAAAAGTAATAATAAAATTATTTTGCTATAATCCGCGATACAGTAAATAGAAAATATATATATATTGCTAAATGTATAGTGGACTATCCGTTTTTTAATACCCGATACATGCAGGATTCGTAAAAACAAATGCACAAACCTCCACCAGGAGATAGGAGAGAGCTTTGCGATTTTGTCGTAGAGTCTATCTCCTGATGATGCTTCGGTTGCGGGGCGAAACGATTGTTGAGTTTGTGATAGTGAACGTGTGTAGTGCTTGTGTATTGTGCTTTTACGAATCCTGCATGTATGAAAAAACGGATAGTCCACTATACATTTAGCGCTATATATATTTTCTATTTACTGTATCGCGGATTATAGCAAAATAATTTTATTATTACTTTAGTATTATGGATTTCCGCAAAGTAACGCCTAATTCTATTAATTAAATATATGGGACGCTTACACACACAGTCGCCCCTTCCCACAGTAAGTAACTTAAAACTTTTGTAATGGGTATCGAACTACTGGTGAAAATTATATACATACATATATAATTTTAAATACATACTTAAATACACACACAGGCTCGAAGAATGAACAAATTGTTCAATATTTTTATGTAATAATGGCCTGATTATTACATAGCAAGTAACTAGTGTATACATCGATCAATATTTTTATGTATTAATCACTTTAAGAACAAGTCAGGCACTTGCATGTTTCCTTATCTTTTGATAAATTTTATACATATCAATCTACACTAATATTTAAAGCTGAAGAGTTTGATTGATTGATTGATTGTTTGAACGCGCTAATCTCAGGAACCACTGGATCGATTTGAAAAATTCTTAGAGTGTAAGATCTAAGTAAGTCTATTTATTGAGGAAGGCCTTAGGCTATATACCATCACGCTAAGATGAATAAGAGTGGAGCAGCAATAAAAAATATTGTGAAAACGGCAAAATTTAAAGCTTTCATTGCGTGCGCTAAGAAAACGGTGAAAGTTATTAAAAAATCATGTATTACAAAATTGTTCCCCTCTAAAATTTCGACACAGCATATGTCTAGCTTTTAAGATTAACCCACTTAAACCATAATTATATTAATTATTGTTTAAGTGGGTAAGTACTACGGTTTACTCAAATAATAAGACTGCAGTACATGCGAGCGAAGTTGCGCTTAAAGGCTGGTTACATATACTGATATTAAATGGTTGTTTATATATTTTCACATTTCCGTTGCTCAGATATGGCGCGAAGCTTTAGAATATGCTTTTATACAAATGGCGGTATCGCAAGGGACGCTCGTAATGCTCGGTTCATACTGTCCGAAACAGAAACGCATGCTCGCCAATACATCTATGTTCGCTTTTGCTGTATCGAAAATCAGCTGCACTGCGAGCGCTCTTATACTCGGTGCGACCCACGGAGCTCTGCATCGAGATTATGATAACAGTACTAATATATGGAAAGGTAAAAAAAACTATGCAAATCATCATTCGTCTGCCCTTATCCCACTATAAGTGGGGTAGCCACACCTTATTTTAAACATGTTGCTATATTTGGCTAGTCTTTTTACGGCCCCCTGGCTGATGTCATCTTACCTTAGTTGCCTTTTACGACACCACGGTAAGAAATGGAGGTGGTCTATCTACTCAGCTGGATAGCACACGGCGGAAAATAATTGATGCAAATGTATGTATGTGCATAAAATCAAAATCAAAATCAAAATATTCTTTATTCAAGTAAACTTGTAAACAAGTGCTTTTGAATCGTCAACTTTACTGCTGGTTCGGAAAGCTGTTCCTGCCGAGAAGAGCCAGCAAGAAACTCGGCGGTTGCTCTTTTTAAAATATAAATCTTAGAACTAGTGTCGCGCTCGCGTTTTTAATTAGTGGAAAATACGCGTCGACAAAAAAAGAAAGAAGAAGAAAGAGAAAGAAGAAGTGTGAGGAAAACTTTATTTACGAAAAGACACTAATAAATTTTAATTTTAGAATAATTTAATTAACAATAAGGCATTAGAATAAAAACCGCGGAGAGCAGGGTCGTAAGGTTTATATACTACACAGTATCCGAAAAGAATTCCGAAAAGTTCGTTAGTCCCACTGCCCTGTTTTGTTTGCTGCCGTGACGCCTTCCGTAGTGCCGCTCGGGATCGTTGCCGGTAGCCGGTACAGGTAGCAAGTACTGCAGACAGTGGTGCGAAGGACAGATCGAACGCACGAACGAAGGAGGGAAGGAAAGAACCCTGAAACCGAGTTATTGCGGAGTTTTAGAGGATTCCGTTTTTCTAACTTAGACTGCAACATTGATCATCTTTCTAGAAGGTATGGCTCAGCAGAATGGCAGGGGCGTTATAAAAGAATTGAGTAGTGATCAATGATGCAGTGAGTTATACAAAGAAAAAGTTAAATTATACAGTTACTTATAACGGTCAATTTAAACTAATACCGTTACTACAGAAAATTTAGCAAAATACATAAATAATTATCCTCAATTACACTAGAAATAAAAGATACTACAAGATTATCATTTTAGAACTACAAAATACACAGTTATTTAGCTAATACATTTTTTGAATAAAAACACTCACCCAAAGTCGGGGTAAATTCGTTGCACTTTTTTTTTGCACACACAGTTTTAATTTTATAATATGACTAAGATAGGTGATTAGATCTAGATAAGCAGATCTGATGATTTATTTTACTATTAAACCCTAGAAAAAACAATTTGAATAAAATTTTAACAGGATTCAAACTGTACGTTTTTGAAAGTAGGTAGTTAGTCAGAGTCCCGATGATTCTACCGAACGTTAGGTGGCTCGCGAATGTATTCCGTTCAACGAAGTTATTGAAAATATTTTATGATTTGAATTTAGATAATTACTTTAATTTTATATTTATGATTTTTATGAGTTTTATATTTAATTATAATAGTTTAGTGTAGTATTAGGATAAAATTTTTTTAATGTAAAAATAGTATAATGTAAGTAGGTAATCAACGTTAGGTATGTAGTTTTTATTTAGTTATTAGTTTTTCTTAAATATGTTTTGTTAGTTTTTGTTTAGATTTTAGGTAATTATTTTTTTAATAAAAATTGTAATGAATAAGTTTTTTTTTATTTAGATACTTTAAGATATTTTTTTTTCGTATAGCAACTTGACAATTAAGTTGCAACTTTTTTTTTAAAATTTGAAGCCACTATGAAACATCAGTGTTACATATCCCCCTTTTTAGATTAGGATTTTATCTAGGTAAAATCCGTTCTCAACAGCTGCAATCTTCACTATAAGTTATATGCTATACCTCTCATACTTCCTCTCATATTAAACTTTCACACTTTACTCTTATTCCTCACACATTTAGAATATAGCAACGGCAATTTTTAGAAAAGTCGCTGCATCCTAGCATACTGAGTATTCAAAGATTATAGTTTTAAATACTCTCACATATCACATAGTAGTTGTTAAATTTTTTTATAAAAATTTAAGTATGAAATTAATGAATTTGTGATTATTTGATGTTAAATAATTATTTGCATCATAAAATTGGCTAACTGTGATATTTGGTTAGTTTAGTAGTAACCAACTATCTGGTAGATAAAATGTATCTTAACTTTTAGGTCATTAAGATACTAGTTTTTAGTTAGTAAGTAGCTTTGTAGTTTATAGTCGTAGAATTGATGCAATTCTTTAGTTAATTTAGAGGTATCATAAATTCATATTTAATTTCAAGTACATAAATTTAGATTAATTTAGTATTTAATGCAGATAATTAAATTTTTAGGGCTGTGTAACAGGTATAACGCTAATTATATTTGATAATTTGTGAGCTTCAAGTCTTTAATGTGCCAAGAACCTAAATTGTTTCCGTTAAAATCCTCAAGATCATAAACTAGTGGTGATTTTTTATTAATAATTCGACATTTTATGAACTTAGGTGCTAATTTTTTCGCAAACTTATTATCTTTATCACTTTGGTAGTAAGTGCGTTTCCAGACTATGTCTCCGAGATTTAACTCTGCGTGCCTACGTCGCAAGTTGTAATAAGTACTGTTCCGCGAATGAGCTTGTATAAGTGATGATTGAACTTTATCAAATATTTTACGTAATGATCCTAAATTTTCAGCATACTCATCGCGGGGAGTAAATATTAAATCTTCAGCAGTAGCTTTATCAGATTCAACGTAGTGAGAACCGCAGCTTACTAGTTCTCGACCAAATACTAGAAATGAGGGAGTGAAGCTAGTAACAACGTTAACAGAACTGTTAAGTGCGAATTGAATTTTGGGTATGTTAGTATCCCACGATCTGTGATCGCCCTCAATGAAGGTTGAAACTGCAGTCATTATAGTTTTGTTGTAGCGTTCAACAGAGTTAACTTGAGGAGTATATTTAGGTGTGTACAAAACATTAGGTATTTTGTATGTAGTATATAGCTGTTGTAAGATGTTACTGGTAAATTGTTTACCATTATCCATAAGTACTGTGCTAGGTATACCGTGCACAAGAAAAACACGTTCTTCTAGAATACGTGCAATTATACTAGATGTAGCACGTCGTATGGGAAATAATAAACAATATTTAGTGAAGCAACAGACTACAACAAATAAAAATGTATTCTGGTTTCTAGTAGTTGGTAAAGGTCCTACAAGATCCATGCTAATCATTTGGAAAGGTCTTGAGCAGTCTTTAGGACGACCCATTACTCCAAGTGTTGTATGATTAGGATGTTTGTGGGCGTTGCAAGTATCACAACTCGAGACAAAATTAGTAACATCTCGATGCATACCAGGCCAGAAGTATTTTAAACTAAGACGTTTAAATGTTTTGAAGACTCCAAAGTGACCAGAAGTAGGTTCAGAATGGTTTTTAGAAATTATATCGTTTCTGAACTCTGCAGGTATAACTTCCTTCCACTCAAATTCTCTAGTGAGAGGATTTAAGCTTTTCACGAAGCGAAATAGCTTATTATCAGATACTCGGTAATTTAAAAATGAAGTTGGGGAATTTTTAGAACCATTGTAGATGTTTAGGTACCAAGGGTCTGATGTTTTGAGTACTGAAGAATTTTCAGAATTAGAAATATTAGCATCGTGTAGAGCAGCAATAGGTACAGAACGTGAAAGACTGTCAGGTACAACGTTTTCAGAACCTTTGCGGTGTTTAATCTCAAAGTTGTAAGCAGAAAGTCTAACACCCCAGCGTGCTAATCGACCGGTAGGGTTGTTGAGATTTAAAAACCACTTTAGAGCAGAATGGTCGGTGTATACGGTAAATCTGCGACCGTTTTCTAAATAACATCGCCAATGTTCTATAGCGGTGAGAACTGCTAGCGCTTCCCGCTCAGTAGCACTAAAGTTGCGTTCACGATCAGAAAGTGATTTGCTCATATAGGCTATAACTTTTTCTTCGCCATTTAGTGTCTGAGTTAGAACAGCACCAATGCCATAATCACTTGCATCAGTGTGAACATCAAAAGGTTCTGAATAGTCAGGACAAGCTAGAACAGGTGCGGAGATCAGGCATTCTTTTAGCGTCTTGAAGGCTTGATCAGCTTTACTACACCAAGAAAATGGAGGAGCTTTTTTTGCTTGGGAAGTAAGTTTGTTTAGGGGAGAAGCCAAAGAACTAAAATTAGGTATGAACCTTCGGTACCATGAAGCCGTACCTAAGAATCGTCGGAGTTCCTTCCGGTTAGTCGGAGTTGGATAATTTAAGATAGCTTGCACCTTTTCAGGATCTGCGTGTAGACCGTTAGCATCAACTACATAACCAAGATACTTCAGTTGTTGTCTGAAAAATTGACTTTTAGTGAAGTTTATAGTTAAGTTTGCAGTTTTTAGTTTATCTAGAACTCTTAGTAAAAGTGATATATGCTTTTCAAATGTTGGTGATACTATTATAATATCGTCGACAAACGCAAATACCATATGTTCAAATTCTGGACCATAAAATAAGGTGTCTACTAACCTCTGCTGCGTAGCAGGTGCATTGGTTAGCCCAAAAGGCATGCATTTAAATTGAAAGGATCCGCGAGATGGAATATAGAAGCTAGTTTTGCATCTATCTTCTTCTTTAATTAAGATCTGCCAAAAACTCTTAGATAAATCTATACTAGTTAGATATTTAGCGTCGCGTAAGTTATCCAGGATTTCAGAGATGTAAGGCAGACTGTACGCATCCTTTTTAGTAAGCGCGTTCAACTTACGACTGTCTAGGCAGAATCGAAGTTCACCATTCTTTTTAGGAGTTAGGAGCACGGGTGAGGACCATGGACTATCACAAGGTTCAACAATGTCTTCCTTCACCATTTCGTCGAGTTGTTCAACTAAAAGTCGTTGTTTTTCAGGAGACATTCTATAATATCTCTGACGAACCGGGGCAGCATCACCAGTGTCAATAGTATGAGTGATCATAGATGTACGACCTAAACCTCTTCTTTCGTATGAATTTTCAAAAAATTGAGAAATAATGTTATCAGCTGTTACTTTTTGTACTGGACTAAGATGATCATACGAGCAAAGATGTTCAGACTCAGCGCTAGACAGTTCAGCTAACGAAGTTTCGTGCTTTTTAAACACAATGGAGTTTAAATTTTTAGGAAATAGGCCAAAAGTATTCCAGAAATCCATTCCTAGAATTAAGTCGTTTAAAATTTCAGGAACAACATGAGCTTTAATTATATGTAGCTGGTTTGCAAAGGAAATGGGTAAGTAGATATAACCGATAGATTTTAGTTTTTGTCCGTTTGCAGCAACGAACTGTAGATTTTTGATGCTATTAAGTTCAAATCCAGCGTTAGTTAGGCATTTATGAGAATTATTCCCTAGTATTGTAGCGGATGAACCAGAATCTAATAAACCCGATTTTAGCAAACCGTTGATTCCAATCACAGCATAAGGACGTGTAGTATTATTAAAGTTTTGGATTGAAGAGACAGAGTAGCAAGAAAAATATTTAGAAATAGTTTGTAACCATTCTTCCCATTCAGACTTATCAAAGTTCTTATTCCTATTTAATGTATTTCTCTCTCCACAATCCAAACTCTCTAGTTTTTTGGAACAGTTCCCAGAGATTGACAATTAGGGCAGTCCGGATAGCGAACTTCCTTCTTCCCACATTTAAAACAAATAGGAAAGTGAGGTAACTTACACTCTTTTAGAGAATGTGTATTGTTTCTACATCTAGGGCAATATAATTTCACAGGTGCGGAAGTGACAGCAGAAACCGGTAAGTTCCTATTTTGGTTAGATAGTTCCGTTTTATTTGTAGGATTAACGTTGTATTTATAATTGTTTATATTGTGATTATTATATTTATTGTATCTATTGGGGTTAAAATTATAATGTTGTTTTTTATTGTAGGTACTATTAGAATAGCTACTGTGAGGAGTGCTATGTTTGTAGGCAAATTCAGGTGCGAGTGTATCTGAGTTAACTTTAGGAGGCTCATGAAATTGCATTAGTCGTGACTGTATAATTTCATAATTTCGGCAGACATTTTTAAGTGTATCTAGATCTTTTAATTCTGAAGATGCCGCTAGTGTACTTGCATAACAAGGACGGATGTTGTGTAGAATGATTTCTAGTTGTTCACTCTCAGATAGAGGATTATTCAAGCGAGAAAACATACCATGCATTATTGATAAATAAATAGTTATATTTTCATCCTCACCCTGAGTACGAGTGCGAATTTCAGACATCAGTCTATAGTCGTAGTCGCTATGGCTAAAGTCTTGTTTCAATAAAACAACTAGGTCATTCCAATCGTTAACCTTACATTTAGTGTAACGATACCAGTGTAGCGCATCTTCAGTAAAAAATTCAAAAGCATATGACATTATTTTCGTAGGTGAGATGTTTCGTGATAGCATGAACTCATCCATCTGCTGAATAAATGATCGGACACAAGTCTTACCAGAAAACTTTATTTTATTTAGATCAGAAGTTAGGTTCCGATCACAGATCAGGACACGTTCAGGTTCTGAATTATTGGGAGGTAGTGTCTCTGTTGCTTCTGAAGGAGCATCAGGTTGTTGAGGACAACTTGTGGATTTTAAATTTAATATATCGTTATATTGAGATTTGTAGTTAGTGCGACATATTTTATAAAGTTCTTTACAGTCATCGGAAGGTGTTATTCTGTTAAGTCTATGATGAATGTGATGTAATACCGTTTCAGATGTAGTAAATAAATTTTTATCAAATTTGTGTTTAAGATTTGCTATATTGTTTTGAGTTTTAATTAAGGTATCCTTTACTACTTTTAAATCTACATCCGGTTCTAAATGTGACTCTAATATGTCCTCGGGAGGTAAAGTTGAAGCTATTTTAATAATTTGTTTACGAAGTTCTGCTACTGAGTCAGCAGGTGTACTACCGCGAACAGCTACTTCATACTCGAGCTCAGCTTTTTGCAGCGAAAGATATTTTATACGGTATGCCATATTTATAAAAAAAATTAAAAGAATTAATTAGGTGAGTGTTTTTAAAACAAAAATAAAATAATTAGAACAAAAGAACTAAAATACTAGATTGAAGTTATACAATAATCAGCTTAAAATTAATAAATACTAATTCCAGCGTGTATGTTAATCAAAATTTTATAGAAAAAATATTTAGGTTTTCTGTAATAAAAATATGAAAATTTATTTTTATTAGTAGATTAATTTAAACAATAGAAAAACAAAAAAATCAACATACACGGTGTAATTGTTAGTAAATAACTAAATGTTAAATTTAAAATTAACCGTCACCAATGATTACTACAAAATACTCAGAATCTAGTCAAAACCTACTCAGAACTGTGCAGTATATATGAAGGTGGGCGCCATTGTCGCACTCGCGTTTTTAATTAGTGGAAAATACGCGTCGACAAAAAAAGAAAGAAGAAGAAAGAGAAAGAAGAAGTGTGAGGAAAACTTTATTTACGAAAAGACACTAATAAATTTTAATTTTAGAATAATTTAATTAACAATAAGGCATTAGAATAAAAACCGCGGAGAGCAGGGTCGTAAGGTTTATATACTACACAGTATCCGAAAAGAATTCCGAAAAGTTCGTTAGTCCCACTGCCCTGTTTTGTTTGCTGCCGTGACGCCTTCCGTAGTGCCGCTCGGGATCGTTGCCGGTAGCCGGTACAGGTAGCAAGTACTGCAGACAGTGGTGCGAAGGACAGATCGAACGCACGAACGAAGGAGGGAAGGAAAGAACCCTGAAACCGAGTTATTGCGGAGTTTTAGAGGATTCCGTTTTTCTAACTTAGACTGCAACATTGATCATCTTTCTAGAAGGTATGGCTCAGCAGAATGGCAGGGGCGTTATAAAAGAATTGAGTAGTGATCAATGATGCAGTGAGTTATACAAAGAAAAAGTTAAATTATACAGTTACTTATAACGGTCAATTTAAACTAATACCGTTACTACAGAAAATTTAGCAAAATACATAAATAATTATCCTCAATTACACTAGAAATAAAAGATACTACAAGATTATCATTTTAGAACTACAAAATACACAGTTATTTAGCTAATACATTTTTTGAATAAAAACACTCACCCAAAGTCGGGGTAAATTCGTTGCACTTTTTTTTTGCACACACAGTTTTAATTTTATAATATGACTAAGATAGGTGATTAGATCTAGATAAGCAGATCTGATGATTTATTTTACTATTAAACCCTAGAAAAAACAATTTGAATAAAATTTTAACAGGATTCAAACTGTACGTTTTTGAAAGTAGGTAGTTAGTCAGAGTCCCGATGATTCTACCGAACGTTAGGTGGCTCGCGAATGTATTCCGTTCAACGAAGTTATTGAAAATATTTTATGATTTGAATTTAGATAATTACTTTAATTTTATATTTATGATTTTTATGAGTTTTATATTTAATTATAATAGTTTAGTGTAGTATTAGGATAAAATTTTTTTAATGTAAAAATAGTATAATGTAAGTAGGTAATCAACGTTAGGTATGTAGTTTTTATTTAGTTATTAGTTTTTCTTAAATATGTTTTGTTAGTTTTTGTTTAGATTTTAGGTAATTATTTTTTTAATAAAAATTGTAATGAATAAGTTTTTTTTTATTTAGATACTTTAAGATATTTTTTTTTCGTATAGCAACTTGACAATTAAGTTGCAACTTTTTTTTTAAAATTTGAAGCCACTATGAAACATCAGTGTTACACTAGTTACATTTATTTATTACTGTCTTGTACAGGGTAGAAGTGCACCTATATCCACACATCCTTATCATCTAAGTAATCTTCAACAGTATAGTAGGCTTTCTGTATCAGCCTCTTTTTAACAGTGTTTTTAAACTGCTGTAATGGCATGACCAAAATTGATTTCGGAATTTTATTATAGAATCTTATACCCAAACCCACGTACTTTTGCTAGGCGCAAAGCAGGAGTCGCAAGCTTATGTCGGTTCCTACTTTGTCTATTATATACATCACCTATCGTTTTATAATTCTTTATATTTTTATGTACAAAAATTACGTTATTTAAAATATACTGTGAAGCAAATGTTAGAATACCTGTTTCCTTAAACTTCTCTCGCAGGGAATCACGCGGACTTAAATTGTAGATGCCACGTATGGCTCTTTTTTGTAATACGAAAAAATAGAAATAAATAACATAAGAATATATATAATTATAAAAAGAATGGCTATGTGTATAATAGACAAAGTAGCCACCGACATAAGCTTAAGACTCCTGCTTTGCGCCTTGCAAAAGTACGCAAGACGTTTGTGGGTATAAGATTCTAATAAAAAATCAATCAATTTTTTGCTTTATCATAACACTAGTTCAAAAAACTATTAAAAAATACTAATATAGAAAGCCTACTTACTATACTATTGTGGATTACTTAGACCGAGCTACTCTTAGACCCTGTACAAGACAGTAATGACTGAATGTAACTAATAATAAGAATTATACTTTGAAAAGAGCAACCGCCGAGTTTTTGCTGGCTCTTCTGGGAAGAAACAGCTTTCCGAACCAGCGGTAGAGTTGACCATTCAAAGGCACTTGTTTACAAGTTTACATGATTAAAGAATAATTTTAATTTGATTTGTCACGAATCTTTATGGGGCGGGCTCTTTTCAGCATTTCAATAGTTTTATAACAATTTGTAATAATTATTCATGAGCTCATGAATAAGAGCTCATGAATAATTGACTTGATTGGCTTGAAACTAGTCGGGCTCACCCGACAAAATAAGACGTGAGTATAGCCGGTCTCTCAACACTAATAATGAATACCACTAACGGTAGTTTAAATTCAAAAATTTGTAATAAGGTTACAAAATCTAGAAAGAAATTAGAATTTAGATATATTTATTAATATAGCATTGATAAATTAACGCAGAATTATTTAAAAAATTATATTATCTTATAAATAAAATACGGTTATCTTTATAAAGATTTGTTCACTATAGACCAACGCATTCATAAACAGGTGAAAATGGTTAATGTAAAACATTATAACTTTCAGGTCCTTCGTCTTCGATGATTCTTTGGGCGGATTACGTTGCTAGAGTACCGGGCAGTCAATTTTGGTCCGCTATAGTATTTTTAAATCTTTTTGTACTTTCTATTTGCTCTACGGTATGTACGAATCTATATCTATACTTATTATAAAACAAAGTCCACAAAGCTATCTGTCTGCATGTGTCGATTTTCGCAAAATCCATTGAACGGATTTCTGCACGGTTTGTACTAAAAGGTCCGGATTCTTCTGGAAGGTTTAGGTTCATTGTATAGTACGCGGCAATAAATAATGCACATCGAGGCTTAGAGAGAGAAATCGGCTAGATTCTGCTTCATAGAGCATTGTCTCTGTCGCACAGACTGACAAACTCATGTGTGACAGTGACAGCGCTCTACGACACGGAACTGGTCGGCTGTTTCGTTGTAAATTCGTTGCATTATTTATTGCCCGGTACTATACATAACGTTTTTAAGTACATTGTATGGAAGAGGTCGCGCAGTTGTAAAAAAACTTGCCTGCTTGGAGCTTTAGGCAAACGCGTAAACCAACAGAGATACACTCAAGTAATGTACGAGAGAATTGTAGATCTACACAAATTCTACAAAAAAGTCCGCTACAGCATGTGTCTATCTGTTATGGCTAACTCACAATAACTACTTTTATGTTCAAAATTTCAATTAAATACGCTGATTTACGTAACCCTAAAGACCTATATAGATATCGTTCTGTTTCTGTAATTATTTCTCATGTCTTCGTTTATCTTTGGATAAACTGGACTATGGACGGAGATTTTTGTTTATAATCCCTTAGAAGTGTGTACGCAGATTTCTTAAAAGATTGCTAGGAAAAAGAATCATCGGCAATCGGCTTAATAAAAAAAGTAGAGATTTTTTGGTTATCGGGTAAAGGGGCTATGCTAAGGTTATTTTTAGTCCCTATATCAGGGCCCTGGGCGAAATATCAGGGTGACTTATAGTAGAGGGCTGTGGCTATAAATACAGAAAGCCACACCGAATGACATTGACGTCTTTTTAACGCCGCAATTGATATAGTACCAGAAAACTGGTACTTCATCTAAGTCCGCGAAGGCACTGAGTCTTTGTATTCTATATTTGCGTTTCTTGGCTATTGCGACCTAATAATTATGGAGCTTTTAGGATGCATTTAAAAGGCCTACATTGTAGTTGAGAACAATACTAACTCAAAATATTTTCAAGGCTCTTCTTGTACAAACGATCATATCAACGTTAACTGGCCGTTCAATAAGGAAGATAACATGGGCTTTTCTCGTGTTAATTTGTATGCTATTCTGTTTCATTGGCATCATCACTTTGTGTACACAGGTAAATTTGAAATACTTTAATAGGTGTTACTTAACAATATAATAGATACTAGCCATCATCATCCTCCTGCCCTTATCCCACTCTAAATGGGGTCGGCACATCTTACAAACATGTTGACATATGATTTGGCTACGTATTTTAGGGCCCCCTGCCTGACATCAACTTATCTAGACGTATTTTACGACCTCCCGGTTCAAAAGAGGGTGGTCTATTCTAATCAGCCGGATACCACACGGCGGATAATAGATACTAGTAACAATAAAATTATTTTGCTATAAACCACGATTATGTTATACAGACTTTCTTCTGATTCCCGGAGTTTTTCTTATAGATTTGGCTAGTTCTGATGGAACACCTGACATTTCAAGCATATTCCCAAAATCGTGAAAAAATTTAATAACTAATTTTTAACCTCCTTGACCTTCTCTCTCCCGTTGGAGTACCTCGAATCTGCAACAAGAAAACTGCGAAACAATTAATTTCATATAATTTAGATGGGCCCCTAGTTTCTTTTTTGCCCCTTTCATTACCTAAATACGCTACTCTATCCATTTCAAGTTACACTGAAATTTTACACCTAATTTAGGCATAACTTATGTTACTGTCCGTCGGTCTCAGAAGCTGGTGGTAATAATCCTGCCTTCAGCTCAAGGGTTTTGTTCGATTGCCACCGAGAGCCAACATTTTCATATGATTTAGTTGGTATTTTGGGTCTAGGCATTTATGTATCATAAGTTTTTATTATTAATAATATATATTTTCCAATATTTTCCATTTTGAATATAACAGGTTATATTTTTATTTGTCTGTGACCCATATAAGTATTGAGTTACTTATTTTGGGGCCGTGTAGCTAGCTACATTTATTTTTCCCAGGGCGGTATGTATATACTGAACTTTCTAATGACGTGGCCCGTTTCGAAAGCGCGCAGTCCGATAGCGGCAACAGTAGCCATTGTTGTCACTTACGTGTATGGTCAGTCTACTTTCTGCGAAGACATTTACTTCGCAGTTGGAGAGTATCCTTGCGTTTTTTTAAGAATATGTTGGGCCGTAACACCTCCTATGCTCCTCGTAAGTAATACATTTCAAACCTATTCTATATTATTCATCAATGATATTTTCTTTTACATGAAGATAGAGAATAAGATGAAAAATATAACCTCGCATTATGATTTTTAATATATTACTAGTAGTACACGCGACTTCGCATCAAATTGTTGAAATACCCTCAATTATGTAAAATAAGTAACGACCTGCTACTATCTCACGGTTGGGCATAGGCCTTCTCTTTCTGTTTTTGGAGAGAAGGGTTTGGAGCTAAGACCTACCACGCTGCTCCAATGCGATTGCTAGGTTACAAATATCCCCAAAATGCAGGTTTTCGCACGATGTTTTCCTTCACCGAAAAACGTGTGATAAATTGCAATCAATTAGACACATAAGTTGTAAGAGAAAAAGTCATTGGTGACTGCTTGGGTTTTGAACTCGTGTCCTCTCGAAAGAGTCGCACGGTCTCACCGCTGGGCTATCACAACTTTAATTCTAAGCTCATTTATGTACTGTATTGTTTTTCTTATTCCCTTCAAGGGAAAAACGGGAATTTTTCTATGTTTCTAGCAGATCTGCGTTGATCAAATTTATTTTCAATATTTAATAAAAATTTACACTTTTGTAACTTTTATAAGCTGACTTATTTATAAGCTGTGATAGCCTAGCGGTGAGACCGTGCGACTCTCTAGAGACGACATAGGTTCAAACCCCGGGCAGGCACCAATGAGTTTTTCTATTAAAAAACTTGTGTCTAATTGATAATTGCTATTTATCACACGCTTTTCGGTGAAGGAAAACATCGTGAGGAAACCTGCATATCTCTAGAGAATTCTAGGGATATGTGTAACCTACCAATCCGCATTGGAGCAGCGTGGTAGGTCTTAGCTCCAATCCTTCTCTCCAATAACGGAGAGAGGAGGCCTTAGCCCAGCAGTGGGCATAGTAACAGGCTGTTACTTTAACTTTTATAAATCGGCGGGACGTGACTGTTCACAATCAAAATCGGAACGTGTGGTGGTCTTAGAGTAATACTAAAATGGTCGAATAATAAGAAATTTAAAAGAAATCTACTTACAGATAACTTTTGTATCTGGAATGATTTCGTGGCCACAAACAGAAGGTATCGCAGGATGGTCATTGGTTTTACTCTCTTTGCTACCGATGGCTGTGTATACGCTTCTCTACCTTATTTTTAAATTTAGAGTGAGGGTAAGTATTTCACTTTGATTTATTCTATATCTTTATTAAATTATACGTAACAATGTGTTTCAAATACAACCTCCTTCAAATAGTTAGGTAAATAATATAAAAGCATTTTCGCCGAATGTAACAAGTTGTTCAAAAATAATAAATGAGCTGACTTTGAGAGGATTGTTTCTTATTTATAAAAAATCGTTGCTATATACGTTAATTGTTAATCCATACATGTACCTAGCCAATTATGTCTGCCCTTAACCCGAAATAAATACTAACTAATGAAAAATTATCTGTATCTTATGGTAGTAATAATTTTAATTATTAATACTTTTATTTTACTTGAATAATATTGTAACGTTGTTTATCATCATTAATTAATTGCAAGTTTTTCGTTTGATTTGATGTAAATGTTCAGGATCGATTTAAACGTATCTGAGTTAAGCATAATTAATGTTATTATACAGATTTTTAATAGTATCTGCTAAAATTGTTTCAGAATATCGTCGGTAATGAAAAATAATTGACCATATATCAACGGGTCTACGTTAAATTATTGGATACAAAAAAAGAGTTAACAAATAAAACAATATATTGAGAATGACACCATATTTTATTCAAAAAATTTTCATAACACCGATTTGTTACCAAAATAAGGGTTATATTATAATTAGTCACACACATCCACATAAACGACTTAGGAATCCGATTATAATGGGCTGCTTTATATTCTCTTGGATAATTCGATTCTTCGTGTCCATTATAACCAGTAGCAGGTTTATATACAATTCCAATAGGTAAAATTAAAACTAGTAGGTACTCATAAAAACTGCAACCTATTTCTGGCATTCAAATTCTTTCAATATGATCTAACAAAATTTATTTTTAATTTTACATAAAATAAAGGTCGTGCACACCAAGGTGTTTTCTAAGTTACAGTTCTTAAATGAGTACAAATACACATAGTCAATGTGAAACACTCCCTTTTTAATACAGCCTTGGATCTTAGAACTAAAATTAAACATGACTTGGAGAACCTCTCATAAAAAAAAACTATAGTTAAATGATAAGCATACTTTATTACTTTAATCCTAAGTAGATAGACCGCCGACATGTTCCTTACTATTGCACAAAATGTTATAGCTATTTCGTATAATTTTCAGTTTCCTTGATGTAATTCATTGCACGGAAATACGTAGTTCATATATTTGACTGCGACTAGAAATTGTAGTTCACTTTATAAATAATTTAATAAAGGCCAATTATGGGATATTTATATAACTGAATGTTGATATAATAAATTGTCAAAATATTAAAAGAGTAAAAATTGGGTCCCCTAGAAACAAGTATCCCAGTATTGATAGATGCTTTATGATTATTTGTATCTAATGTATTCGAGAAATATAAATAAAACATAAATAAATATATAAATACATAAATCATTATATTTAAGTAATGCCAAAATTATTAATTTTAATACAACTGCGCTAACCGGTACATGTTTGTTTGTAATATTTAAAATTTTGTAGGCGAAAATTAGTCTTCGATATTTCGATGTTTTCATTAGTGCACCTACCTAGTAAGGCAAAGAGAATAATTTGTGTATTTATTTAATTCGATTCGTAGAAGATTTCTCTATCAGGCCCACTGGATACAGTAGAAAATACTTTGTCATTGGAGAAGATTGCTTCTCCAATTAGGAAGAACACGCATCGGAGAATATTCGGTTATATAGTTAAACAATATAATTTTGCATATTTATAAACCGTGGTAATTTCGGAATTGACCCTTCACTTATAACGAGTGCAAAAAATTAATTTTATCAATATTTTGACATCTCGATGACAAGTCTTGTCGCGATATCTTTCATTAGTCACAGAAAAATATAATGGTGCAGGAAACTTAATCTATTTTGGCTTCACTAGGAATTTGAAGTTCACTTTTTCATTAACAAGGATTTAATTAAAATTATACGTTATCGAAATGTTTTTAGTTTGTATTTATATTAAACGATTGCAGCGAGCAGTAAACGGAACATAAATAGTCGTGACAGATCGTCACATAGTCGGCTAACCGGTACAAAAATGAGAAATAGCGTATTTCTATTACTATCCGTAAGAATATGCTTAAATCGTTAATAGCTCATGTATAAGTGTAACATATTCGAAACCTTTCTTAAATTATTCATTCATGCAATGTATGTTATTCAGACGTATTTTTTTTTGTAATTTTTATATTTTAATAATCCTTTATTGGCACACGAGCTTTACCACTTAAATTAGTTGTATATATCCAGTAGCGTAGCTAGGTAATCAAAGGCCCCGGGGCAAAAAGAAATTAGGACCCCAAATGAACTATTTAAAATAATTTCTTCCATATTCGTCGTTCTTGGGAGGGCAAGCTCAGAGGGGCTTCCGACACTTGGAGGCCTCGAGGCACTACGCCATATAGACCTGCGATAACTACGTCACTGCATACATATCCTTTCCATTCATAACTATTTTGATCGGACAATAATATAGCTATATCAGGAACATTTACTTATCACTACCACAAACTATTTGTTATAACGATTCATGCCATCTGTACAGAAATAAGGGTCTGAGAATGAAATTCCCAGAAAGCGTAAAATAAGAATAATATCAAACTTTAGCAACTGCAAACAAATAAATTATAAGACTGTATATGACGATAATCAAATATTTTCGATAGGTCTTGATATATCAAGAGAAATAATCTAGACCAATTCTGAAAGCCTGATAAGCACAGTCTCGGGAAAAGGGTAAACTGCTTGATCGTGACTATTTAATGACCGATAAACAAATTCAGTAATTTCTTCAGGCAATTGCAGAACGAAAAAATTTAGATATTTACATTGTTATATTACATTTGTATTCTTACGAAAAATATTTTTTGTTGGCAAATAGCAAATTTTAGAATGCCTTATTTGAAACTATTATAGACTGAAAAGAAATAATTGTCATTTGCAGCTCTATCAAAATAAATATAAAATGTCACAGCCAGCTATGAAGATATATCTGTATGAATTAATTTCGGTTGAACAGAATAATTTGATACTGATGTAGTTGTTAATAATTTAGGAAGCTGAACTATCTCCAGTTATAACATTTTCACATGCTGAACCTACATACGAACCATCAGTTACATTTCAATCGAAATTAACTATATATTCATAAAATGATTATTATATTATTATTAATATTATAATATAATATTAGTGCCGTGTGGTATCCGGTAGAATAGAATAAGACCACCCTCATTTCTTACCGAGGTGTCGTAAAAGTCGACTAAGGTAAGTTGACGTCAGGCAGACGGCCGGTCGTAAAATACGTAGCCAAATCTTGTGACATGTTTGTAATATGTTGTGCCGACCCCACTTAGAGTGGGATAAGGGCAGGAGAATGATGATGAATATTACAATATAATATTAATAATTATTATTATATTGATAAAATGATTTTTAAGTGAAAATTTCTTTAGCGAGTGTATTTAAAAGAATACTTGTGAATACACATGATCTAAATAAGAATTCGTAAGACGGAGTAACAAGTAGACCGCCGGCGCGGCGTAGGAGAGGAAATAGCCCTCTCTCTTTCTACTGCACGGCGAAAATATATGATTTCGCGAAATAAATTGTCATGTTTGTGTATAGCGCAATAAATTATTGTATTTTACCACAAAATGATAGTTCTTTTATACTGCTAATTATAACAATTCATGCAAAATTATTTCCTAACCATTCCAAAATATCAAAAATGCAATTTTAATATTCGTATTTTCACTTCTGCCGGCACTACCGGAGTGCAACCCGTTGATTTTTTTTCAATAAAAATTATATCGAATTTAACTCATTTCATATGTTCAACTAACTAAATAGATAACTTGTTTCATGATACTAAGATCCTGAGAATACTGCTGAAAGTAAACATTTAACTGATAAAATATTTATAAAGTCAGTTAAAACTTTCTTCTACTTTTATAATAAGTAATAGTACGATGTACATGTGAAAATGTATTTAAAGTGTAAACTTGGTGTTAATTTTTTTCATACTCAAAAGTTCTGTTTTCCATCAACATCAACACAATATAACATATAAAAAAATATGCAATACAGGCTTAACTAAAAGGCAGCGCTTCATACAATGAGAACATTAAATTTGCAAATAATTATATTTACACACCAGCATTTCGGGATACACTGTGTTTAGACTCACACACACAAAATATAACAAAGACATTTTTGAGTTTAGTTTGTTCGTTTTAATTTCCCTGTATTTGTTTAGACATCCTCTGAGTACTCACACAATTTAAATTACATTACACTCACACAATTTAAATTATTAGAAATTATAATTCAACAGAATAATTGTGTGTATTATTCAATTGGTAATAAACAGAACAATAATCAGTGAATTAATAAATTGGTAATCACGTATGACTATTAATTTAATAACTCTGTATGGATTTTCTCACATGCATTATCGTTCAGTTTTAATTAAACATGCTCAAAGATTTAGATAAGAGCGTATATCACCATCACATTGACCAGGAGATATGAGAACCCCTGGCTATGTAACACATAAATTTTGTGTTGACTGATAAATTGCATTAGAATTGAAAGAGTAAAATCTGCCAACATATTCAACAAGCTTTAAGCGCCAAATAATCTATATTCTGCAATTTTGAATATGAATGCTGAATTTTAGAAATAAATATAACAATAATCGATTCTCTTCCGATATTTTGTCTGTTTGTAAATCTTTCGCGAACTCAAAAATGTCTTTAAATCAATCAAGCAATTACGCTATACAACTGATTTAGGTTTAACAAATTACGTATTAAAATTATTTCTACTAACTTAAGTCTTCTAAGTTGCCATATAGCAAAATAACTAATGTGCAAATTGTCTTGCTTATATTTTAAAAATTATACCATTAAATATATGGACATTATAGTTTTATAATATTCCTATACATAGCAACTGGATATTAAGCAAATTTTAAATAAGCAATTGGTCGTATGCACAAATAGGTTTTTGACAGAATACCAGTTATTCAAGTTTGACTAAACTTAATAATTTATGATAATTCATAGACTCGCTGCCCGATGTGCAAAAAGGACGCACCACTAAGGTGTCGATGTTTATGATATGAAAAAAGAAAATTAAAAATAACAAGAAAATTATCAATATGATCCGCATAGACCTATATGACTGCATTTTAGTCCATCGATGCTTTCTTTACCTTTTTAATGGTAAAGTACTTGCCATTAGAATAATAATATAAAACTATTTGCTTACGAAAAACTTGCTTGCTAAAAAAACTTGTGTCTAATTGGTAATTGCAATTTATCACACGCTTTTCGGTGAAGGAAAACATCGTGAGGAAACCTGCATATCTCTAGAGAATTCTGGAGAAATGTGTAAGTTACACATTTCTCCAGAATACTATTTCTTCTTCTTTCTTCTAGTTCTTTACTATTTCCTTACGCCGTGTGGTACCTGGCTGAGTAGACTAGATCACCCTCATTTCTCACCAAGGTAAAAGGCGACTGAAGTTAGTCGACATTAGGCAGACCCCACTCAGAGTGGTATAAGGGTAGAAAAATGATAAAACTGTTTACTTAATTACACTTTTGTTGGAGAGCTTGGTTGAAATTCATACTTTTCAATTTGTCGTGATCTTTAATTTCTAAGAACCGATAAGCAGTAATCGATAAGTGACGCACCGCACGCGCCTGTCCCTACGCACTTATAATTTTTGCACCGCGGGCACCGAGTCTTTAACTTTATTATAATGTTGAATAAACAAAAAATAAATAAAGAACTGTGAGAATTCACTGGAAAGGTCTGGAAAGGTATGGAGGATTAGTCTTAAAAACAGCGAGTCAGCGTCATCATGAGGAACAATATTTTAAAACTAAAATCGAATTGTGCAATCGTAAAGGTGCTTAATGTTAAAAATATCTAAATTTTCTTAAATTCGTGTTAGTTAGTACCTATCAATTAAATATTCGTTTAATAAATATCGTAATTATAATTACTGGGCGTATGAAAGCTGAGCCAACAATATATTCCATATTGAGTTGTTACACGATCATTTCCAAAGTAAATAAAACTTTGGTTTACTGCCACGGCCGTGCTATTAGTGGAAATAATTTAAATGAGTTAATGAAATTCTTTGATTCATGGCTTTTAGTAGTGTCACACGTCACTAATTACTTCGCCAATGTCACGTGGAATGGAAGAATCACGGTTATCGCAGTTAAACAGTTCAAAATTGATTGACCGGTCCAATTTTGCAGATGTGATAATAGCCAGAATTTCTTGTTCTTAAACATATGTCTGATGTATAATATATATTAAAAGTAAAGTAACAGCCTGTTACTATGCCCACTGCTGGGCTTAGGCCTCCTCTCTCCGTTTTTGGAGAGAAGGATTGGAGCTAAGACCTACCACGCTGCTCCAATGCGGATTGGTAGGTTACACATATCCCTAGAGAATTCTCTAGAGATATGCAGGTTTCCTCACGATGTTTTCCTGCACCGAAAAGCGTGTGATAAATTGCAATTATCAATTAGACACAAGTTTTAATAGAAAAACTCATTGGTGCCTGCCCGGGGTTTGAACCTATGTCATCTCTAGAGAGTCGCACGGTCTCACCACTAGGCTATCACAGCTTATTATTATATATTAATATATATTATAATGTATTTAATTTAACAAATAAGATTGGAGATACAGATAGCTGCCAGAGTATAGCAGAACCGAACCAGAAGTTTGAAGACCGATTTGGTCTAAAATAGCCAACAGAAATTGGACAGTCAAATGACAAAAATGCACAGTACATAGAAAAATACATACTACAACTGGGTGCAGAGTAAAGAATAATTAATTCCATTCTTTCTTTTCGTTTAGAATTATTACCAAACGGTTTACCAGTATAACTCGCCTGCATTGATGGCAAAAATTTCAATAACATTTCTGGGTTTTCTGGGTTTTCCAAAAATTAATGCTGTGCTGGCTAATTAGCATTAATTTTAAATATATGATTTATTCATATTATATTAATTTAAAAAAGTTATCAGTGTTAACACAAGTGCAACCAGTATATAAATTACATTGTTATGTCTAAATAGTTTTTCAAAATTAGAAAAATAGCAAAAAAAAATGGTTAAGATATGACGAACACGCATGTATGTCAGTTTGTCTATTGAATATTTATTATTATGTTACACAACTAAAATTTTGGTAAAACCAAAATCACTGAGATTCAGTAAAACTTGAAACTATGCTTGCTCGTAGTTTCTTATGAAACAACACTAACTTATCATATGTAGGGCCCTAAAATTATAACTAATAATAAATAGAGACTTTGATATATAATAAAATAAGTTTACATTGGTGACAATTTCAAAAATTTAATATTACTGTCAATTATTTTGTTTTAATTGACAAGTTAAAAACACAATATATAATTATTTTATACATATACATATATCTGTCTTTGAAAGGGTTATAACTGGCTGAGTCATAAAATGACTATCTCAAGAAAACTTATGAAAATGTATGTTTGGCTCAGTTTTGTATGTGTGATTAATGATTTGATGATTTATTCCACGATGAACATTTATAAATACATACCTACAACACTAACTATACTACGAGCTACCCAGAATCCAAATAAACGAATAACAACAACCAAGTTATATATATAAAAAGCTTAGAACGTTAGTCGTATATAACTCTGTACCAGATATTTACTAAACTAATCTTATACCGAATCCTCACTAAAGTAATAGTTAAATTGACTATAAGTCTAAATATTTTTTATTACAATTGGACACAAAACCAAATTGCATTTTAGATCATTTTTTAACACTTAAGTAGAAAAGCAGTATAAAGAGCGGCAAACTTAAACATTTTATCGATTTTGTTTTACGACTAATTTGATACTAGCAAAATATTTATTCTTTCAAGAAGGCCATTATATTATTGCCTTTATATTTCTAGTTATTTTACTTATATCACATCAAAAACGTGATCTATCATACCAAACAACATTTAATGTGAGATCATATCGTTCACTGCCACCATCCTGTTGATGAATGATCTTTTAATGATATACTTCAATCTACTCACATACAAACCAATCGTGCGAAGGTTAAATAATACATATAAATTTTTTTCATACACAACACTTCAATAAACGTTCATTCTCAATGCCAAAAAAAAATTTTGAAAGAAATACAATGCAATGATGACGATTTTGAATAATATTAAAAACAGACCCACATGCCAACGTCGAAATAACACATAATCTATTTATATTCAACACTTATTACGACAATTATTATACAAGTAAAGAATCTGCACTAATCGTCCTTATACATCATCATTCCATATCACAATAACCAAGGGCACATCACTCACTGCCTATCCTTCAGTCCATCAAAGCACCGATTCCATATCTCTAATATTGACATTCCGCAAAGTCTAAACCAAATAAATCTAGGACGAAATGCTTTGTTTAGCGAAATAAATCTTTTATTATCAGGATGTCCACTAGAAATTTCATGCAATATTTATATATATCAAATATTTACTATTTTAAATATATTTTCTTTGACTGTAAGAAAAAAATATTTTTGCTCATCATTCAATACAAAAATATGCAAAAAATGCATATACTGGATGAAATAACTATATGGACATATCCAGAGTGTAACTGTATGGACATATCCAGAGTGCAACTGTATGGACATATCCAGAGTGCAACTGTATGTATATCCAGAGTGTAACTGTATGGACATATCCAGAGTGCAACTGTATGGACATATCCAGAGTGCAACTGTATGGACATATCCAGAGTGCAACTGTATGGACATATCCAAAGTGCAACTGTATGGACATATCCAGAGTGTAACTGTATGGACATATCCAGAGTGCAACTGCATGGACATATCCAGAGTGCAATTGTATGGATATATCCAGAGTGTAACTGTATGAACATATCCAGAGTGTAACTGTATGGACATATCCAGAGTGCAACTGTATGGACATATCCAGAGTGTAACTGTATAAACATATACAGAATACTGGCTTTAATAGCTATATGGACATATACAGGATGTAACTGTATAGACATATCCAGAGTGTAACTTTATGAACATATACAGAGTGTAACTGTATGGACATAAATCAAGAGTATAAAATGACTAGTTAACAAGGTCACTATATCTCCATATTATAAAAGAATAGGAAAAATAAAATGACGTCTTTTTTATATTGACCTTTACTTGACTTTCTGGATTGTGGACATCCTGATATTTCTTGCATTGAGATAATAAAAATGCATTCTGGTATACGATACACATTTTGTTTTTATTTATATTGGATTTTTAGTTGTGTGCAATACAAAAATAACAATAAAATGATCAGTTATGCTCAATGCTCAATAAGCTGTCTAACATTTCTATGTTGTGAAGTATTTAAAATAAAAACAAAACAAGCATCTCTCTTCTGTGTAACACATACACAAGTCTTTGTACTTCGCAAAATTTACATACTTTTAAATTTTTCGTAATTTATAGCTATGTAGGTGATCAATACAGAACATGCATTAAATCGAACACTAATTTTTTTATATTTTTTTGATATTTATAACACAATTCCATATCGTCAAAACTTACATCTATAGTAGCAAGTTAAAAATATAACATTAATTTTTTTCAACTTACACACATTAAATATAAAATTTAAAATGCCCCACCTGAGTGCAACTAAAATTTAATTATAAAAATTTTCTCTTTAATATTTACAGTGTACATTAATTCATTACTTTCACCGATAATTTTATTTGTTTCAAATAAAAGAAATTGTGAATGAAAAGAAAGAAAAACCTATTTACAACTTCAATTATTTACATCCTTAGATTTAAATAACAGTTAAAAATTAAAACAGAAATTTAGACATATTCACGAGATACTGGAGATTGTTAGCGCAAAAGCATAGATTATGATAAAATGAAAACGATAATTTCAATTTGTGCCAAGAAAAGAGCTAACAATCCTGCAATAAATCTTAAAAAAATTACAATGTACTTACATAAACAGTGGCTTCGTTGTGCAATAACTAGTGTTCAATAGGCACAAATAACTTAATATTAACTCACTTTCAAAAGTCACTTCACTTTTAATGTATTCACTTCATGAGTAACAAGATGTTACTCAGGCTTGCCGGTAACCCTGTGTGGTAGCAATGTGTCATGCCGACGATACATCAGCAGGTATGGCATCCGTGGTGGTTTAGGTTTCAACACTTGGGCATCTGTCACTTGGGTCACAGTTGAGTCATCGTACCTTTAAAAAAAAGTTGTCAATTAACTTAATGCGTCTTTTTTATTTGGGAGTTCTGAACTAGTTTTTAGTTCAGTTAAGTTTGTCTGCATAAAGCATTGCTTTCAGAGACGAAAAATATTATCAATAGCATCATTGGTGTTATATTAATGTAATCTATACTAATATTATAAATGTGAAATTAAGTCTGTTATTTCTAGCCTAATCATCTGCATCAATATTAATGAAGTCTTGCATATTTGCACATGCACATTTTGAACGAAATACTTTTACTTACAAATTTATTTTTGCAGACACTTGTGCAACACATACTTGGTTTTTTTTAAACTTAATGAAAATCAATACAGTAAATATACTATATATATTACTTTTACAACTATCTGTTGATGAAATTCTGTACAATTCAAGTTTAACATACAAGATAATAGAACACAGTTTTTCTGTAGGAATAGGAAACAGGGCATGAGACACATTTTAACAATTTAGGTGACGCGAAAAATATCCTATGACAATTACCTGATCCATCCAGCCTGGCCATGGAAGGTGTCAGTAAGATAATGACCCTTGACTGCTTCAACTCCTTCATGATATACAACTGCAAACAACTTATACAAGCGTTGTTTTGTTGTGTGCTTGGATGACATTATTTCTGTAATAAAAGATTTTGTTTCATTATACGAGTTCGGAAATGTGAAGTTTAACATTAGGTAAATAATAATTACTCAGTTTGTTTTATCCACAAAGGAGCGATTTTTTCATCGCATTCAGAGACGAAAAATAGGAACATCATTGTTTATGAATAAGCTGGAATAATGTTGTAAGCAGAATAAAAGTATTAAGCAAGGGCTAAAACTATGATTAAAACAACTTGGAATTTCCATGTTTGTAATTAGTACTAGAAATAAATTAGTACTAATTAAACACTTCAACTAGTTACTAGGCAATTAATCCAAGCTCTGCATAGATAATGAACTGCTAATATATAAGTCTATATTAAAGCCTACGTGGGCTTTTGGCGACCAACTTTGGGGCAACTCCAGTATAGATAGACTACAAGAGCTCAAAATATTAAATTGCTTTTATATCTAACATACAGTGATATGTTACGACCGCCGTGTGGTATCCGGCTGAGTATAATAGACCACCCTCATTTCTTACCGAGGTGTCGTAAAAGGCGACTAAGATAAGTTAAAGTCAGGTAGGCGACCGGCCGTAAAACAACTAGCCAAATCATGTTACAACATGTTTAAAACATGTTGTACTGACCCCACTTAGAGTGGGATAAGGACGGGAGAATGATGATTATAACAGTGATATGATACCAATCAAGAAATACACCAAAATCTAAATATTGCCACAATTAAAAAATCAAGGATTGTCGATTAAATACAAAAACGATCTGCTCAATCATCTCAATAACTTTTCCAAACAGTTTTTGGAAGAGAGTTCTAATGAAGATTGACCGATCCAAAACAATAACCCTCAATAGATTTCAATAGATTTGATCTCAGATGAATCTTAAAAAAAATGTTTTTAATTGTACTCACTGGGATCAATCTTAAGATCGATAGGGAAGTCGATATTCTTGACAATCTTAGCAGTGTGGCCCTCAGCATCCAACTGGAAACATTTCAGGTGTAATAGCAGGACCACAGGGAGTTGCTCCAAAGACAACTGTTGCCAGGCATCCGAGACTCCTTCAAGTGTGTCTTTGCCAGCCAGAAGTTCCAAAGCATCCTTGACAGTAGTTGAACGCTGTAAAGAGTACATATATATATCTTTTAAGCATGGATATACTTGTGCCAGAAGACTCTGTTCTTCCATCATATTATCTATACTATACATTTGTCTTATCAGAGGATGAATATGTGCATATGCGGGCGTGTTATATGAGTGTGTATGGTTAGTGTCTGTGCGTTTGCATGTGCGAATTATATTCTTTTGTTTAAATTAATATTTTATTTATTTGTTTATATATATATATATATATATTTAATTACTACATATTCTAGCAAAGATCCAACTTTCTCATAATTTATACTTTTAAGCCATTCAGTTATCATTATTTTACATGAATATAAGTTTTTAGAGTATAAAGCTAATTTTCCGTTAGCAATGGTAACTGATAAACAAAGATAATGAATAATAAACATTTATCGACATCTAACATGCACCATTACTTCTGGAGCAGTTATAAAAATCAATTACTTACAGTAATGGCCTGTTATTATCCCACTGCTGGGAATAAGCCTGCTCATTTATTTATTCTTTAAAAATGATTTGAGCTTATACCCAACACACTGCTCCAATAAGGAGTTACACATGTCTCAGGCATTTAATTAGACATAACAATTCTCATATCAATTAGGCATGTAGGCCACAGAAATAGTTAAAACTCATTGGTACTGCCCAGTGAACCTGTGGATCCTATTAAGAGTTACAACAATCTCCATACACCCGAATTGCACTAACCTCAATATCAAGTTGCAATGTGAAGAATGGCTGGACAGCATCAGTGACGTCATGGTGGGGGGCCCTATGAAGCCGGAGGCGAGTCCTGCCTCTAAAGATGTCAGCTACTGGTGTGCGTCGAGCGGCCCACCTACGTTCGACTGCACCGCGGTTTCGAGGTCCCATAACCTATAAAATACCAAGAATAACAATATTTTACAAAGTAGAAAACCCTAACATAAATTCAATTTTCCAATACAATAATACCCCTATAACACGGTACTCTTATAACGCGTTTTCGCATCACGCTATTTCAGTCCGTTGTATGACGCGTGTTTTCTGAACGTATTATAAAATTAAATTAAACTTTTTCATTAAATTGCTTTCCTTTTGAATCGTTTCATTGTTTATGCATATATATAATTTTTATTTCAAATAAAATATTTATTTCTCTGCCATGTTTTAATAAAACGTACATAATATTTAATACACAATACACATAAGTCATAATACACATTTTCACTTAAACATGCAGATTCGTAAAAACACATGGACTACAAACCAACAAAACCACCACACACCTTCACTACCACAATCTAAACAATCGCTTTGCACCGTGTATCCAAAGCATCATTAGACTACTACGACGAAATCACAAAACAATTTCGCGTATAATACAAAATAATATTATTAAGACTTTTGTATTATGGACCTTCCCACAAAGTAACACCTAATTCTATAAGCAATTTCAATTCCGAATATAACATAACAATAAATAAAATGATTGCCAGACCAATAAATATATGTTAGATTAATTAGAATTTAGACCATGTTTTGTAGTCATATCTTGAAGACTTGATATATGAATAAAACTACTAGTAGTAAAATATAATTGTCACCTTCCATTCATCATCGTCATCATCTTCCTCAAGTGGTTGCTCTTGGGTAACAACTCCATTTGGTTTTACAGTAGTGTCTTTTGGCTCTTCAGGTTCAACGAGCTTTATTAACTGTAAGGAAAGAAAGGTATCATGTCATCTAAACATTTAAAGTTTAACACACGACCAATTTTACACCATAAAAGTTACAGGAGTCTTCGATCTTAAGTCGGTTAATTCAAAACTTTTCTTCACGTAACTTATTTAATTATTACATTAAACACAATGTGCAATGAATAGTGTGCTGTTACAAGGTAAAAAAATCGATCTCCTTCTAGTGTTAATAAATGGCGCTAAACATTAGGCTACTAAATCATCTTCTCCTGCCCTTATCCCACTCTAAGTGGGGTCGGCACAACATGTTACAAATATGTTGTAACATGATTTGGCTACGTATTTTACAACCGGCCGCCTGCCTGGTGTCAACGTACCTTAGTCGCCTTTTACGATACCTCGGTAAGAAATGAGGGTGGTCTATTCTACGCAGCCGGATACCACACGGCAGATACCTTAGGCGCCTCTTACGACACTTCGGTAAGAAAGGAGGGTGGTCTATTCTATTCTGCGGGATACCACACGGCGTAAACACTACGCTATTAAAGTTGAATAAATAATCAAAAGACATAGGATAATTTTATGAGTAATAAGCTTTAATAATAATTATATATATATAATTAATAATTCATCATCAAACATGGTAGTTATTGGAAGCAGAGATAATCATCCATCTCCAGCCCATCATTCTTCAGCCCATATCCCACCATAAGTGGGGTCAGTACAACATATTTTAAACATGTTGTTACTAGATTTGGCTGGTTATTTTACTAGCTGCCTGACGTCAATTTACCTTAGTCGCTTTTTACGACACCTCGATGAGATATGAGGGTATTCTACTCAGCCGGATATCACACGGTGGTGGAAGCAAAAATAATGATATTACTGATATGATATGTTATGATATGATATGATGATAGAATGATATTACTTTTGGGATTTGGGAAATATTTTGAGAGAATAAGCAGTAAAAACCTGATTTTGATTGATTGAAAGTCTGATTTTGTCACAATGCGATCATGCTATAGGTAACAATATTTATATCTTTTTTATAATGTTCTAATGTTCATGTTTTTTTTTCTTGCCTGACAAAATTATGTCCATATAGATGCAACACTACTAAACAAATTAAACTTGAACCAATTGGTTAAAAATAGAGTTATGGACAACATCATTCATCTCTGAAAGGTTAAGACAAGTCCTACTATTAATTGATTAATATTAACCTCTAGCATTTCATCATTGAGCGAGTTGAGCAGGCAACCAAGGAACTCTTCAGCATCCTCTTGTCTGCCTTCCTGCGATCCAGGGAAAGGCCTTAGAGCTCTTAACACTCTCAGACCCGTGGAGCCGTCAAGTGGGGGTCCAGCGGGCACTGCGGGGGCTCCGGCCCCGGCGGCGCCGACTTCACCTCTAGCTCGACGTGCTGCGCTGGCCAATGGACTGAACTCGTAGCATAGTTCTACCCTGAAAAGTATCATAATTTATAGTAGCAGAAACTTTACTACAATTACTCTACCGGCAAATACATAACGATCATTGCTTTTACTTTTCAATACATATTATAAAACAAAGTCTTCAACCTCAAACCTGTTTTGATTGTCAGATATTAAAACTTTTTAGCCATAGATAATTTAACTGTTGTTTAACTGGTGTTAGTGTCGTTTATTTCGCTTACTTCCATAACATTATGTCTTACGGAATATTGTTATGGGGTAAATGCGCGGACATTGGAATTTTTTTTTTGTAATACATAAAAGAGTCATACGTGGCATTTAAAATTTAAATTCGCTTGATTCCCTGCGAGAGAAGTTCAAGGAAACAGGTATTCTTACATTGGCTTCACAGTATATTTTTTGTAATTTAATTTTTGTACATATGAATATAAATAATTATAAATATAAGCGATGTATATAATAGACAAAGTAGGAACCGACATAAGCTTGCGGTTCCTGCTTTGCACCTTGCAAAAGTTCGTAATACGTTTGTGGATTTGGGTATAAGATTCTATAATAAAATTCCACAGTCTACTTTAACTTTACCATTTACAGCAGTTTAAAAATACTATTTAAAAAAGGCTAATTCAGAGAGCCTATACTATTGAAGATTACCTAGACGATAAGAATGCGTGGATATAGCTTCTCTTCAACCCTGTACAAGACATTAATAACTATATGTAACTAGTGATAAGAATTATTGTTTGAAAAGAGCAACCGCCGAGTTTCTTGCTGGTTCTTCTCGGTAGGAACAGCTTTCCGAACCAGCAGTTGTGATGACGATTCAAAAGCACTTGTTTACAAGTTTACTTGAATAAAGAATATTTTGAATTTAAAAATTTGAATATATGGAAAAACGTATCTTACATGTTGTAATATACGTTTTAATAGTATATAAGTTTTAATTGTATCAAATTTCACAGGTAAAGTAGTGCATAAAAAGGCGAAACACTTTTTTCATAATTTTTCGTGGATACTATGTATAAAAAGGTGGTTGTTTTTTTTTTAAAGAATGTAAGTGTGATGTATAGGAATGTTTACAGTGGTATTATGAAACTTCTAAGTACTTACATCGAATCAATAACAGGAGTGCTGGACTTTCCTCGGCGAGTTTGGTATGGCAGAGCTTTAAGCATGTTATAGAAAGGCGGACAAGCAATCAACGCCTGAAGTATTGCATTCACATAACAATAGTTTGAGCGATTGGTGAGACCGCGCGGTAGCAAGGTTACTGGGCGATTGTCAAGTTGATACTTCGACAGAAACTCTGAAAAATAAAATTTGAATTAGTATAATTATAAAAAAAGGATCTAAATAATTTAAAAGGTCTATATTTATATCTTATTATACGGTATTTTATACAGAGTGTTACCGATAACACCAATTCCACTAATCACTTAAACTTATAAGATAAATTTGGCATAATTCAATCTTATTTAATATCATTTTTAAACAAAATGTATTTTTGTTGAAAATTAATATAATTTCTGGTTTTTAATTGGCTGTCTTAGTAATATTGAATGACCTGGCACGACGTGGTTTTTCAAAAGAAAGAAGAAAAAAATAACATTATAGTTTTGTCACCCTTTTATCTGTTCAGTTGTACCATATTTACAATTTGGTTGGAATGACGTATACGGTTATAGATCTCTATATATAGTGTTTATTTTTTAAAACACGTTAAGAACATCTATGGCATAGGTATTTTAACTTCGTAGAAGTATCATTTTTTTTATGTAGGTGTGTAAAAACCTAAGATGAAAATCATATGGTCCGTACTGCAATGTGTATATTATTACGGCTAAGGTTTAGTTTATTGTAATAGAATAAAGTATCAAAAGACCGGACACTATACTAAGAATTTCACTAAAGTACATGGAATTTGACTAAATCTTGCTGCTCTTTCATTTATCGTTTATTCATGTGGCAAGACATAGTGAAAAAGGTTTATTTTTATTTAGTGAAATGAAAAAGTATTTATTTAAAAATACACTCTTATATAATTACGTATAGTACCCGGCAATAAATAATGCCACATCTAGGCTTAAGAGAGAGAAATCGGATATATTCTGCTTCATATAACAATATTTCTATCGCACAGACTGACGAACCCGTGTGAAACGTCACATACTGAGTGTGCTTCGTTCTAAACATCGATGTGCATTATTTAATGCCGGGTACTATAGCTAAATAAAACTATTTATATATATGGAGTTAAAGAAATTTGGAAATTTTGTGTTATATTTACCTCCCATCCTGTATGAATTTGGATCGTCACAGAAAGGTGAAGGCTGAATGGGAACTGCTGGTGTGTTCTCCTTTTGTATTGGAACTTCACGTACTTCAGTAGCTGTTGGTGTTGGTGAGGGTTTAGCTGGTAGGGTAGAGTTGCTAACGTTGCTGATAGCATTTACTGATGTCTTCTCAGAATAAGAAACTGAAGGTGCAGCTGCAGTTGGTGCTCTAGGAATCGGTGAACTCTTATCTGCACTATTGACAGATTGTAACGGCGACGCATCAAATGGGGGTACTTTCGCTACCGGTTTCTGTACATTTGTAGCCGCCGGTGGTGTTAAAGCTGTTGGGCTAGACGGTTCTTCAATTGGTACAGTAGCAAGCGGTGTTGATGATGTTGTTGATGCAACAGTCGGTTTGTTAGAAAAGAGACTCGCCCAAGATTTTCCTGGAGCCGGTTGAGGCTGCGGTTGCACAACTGGAGGTGGTATCGGCTCTCCCCTATTCCTAGGAGTAGGAGGGGGAGGAAAATCTGATGCAGTGGGTGCTGGAGGTGGTGGCTGCGGTGCAGGTGGAGGCTCGGGCACGGGAATGGACTTTCTAGAGTGACCGAAAGGCGATTTGTTCGTGACAATTACTGGCGGACCTTGAGAGTGGAGCGTTATAGAGATCGGCATTGGGGCTTTGCTTGGTGGCAGAGGTGGTTCTCGTTTGGGATGCTCAACAGGCACAATCTTCTCGACATCAGCATTATCTGTTGATGGCGACCGGTTAGAATTTCCTTCTCGTTTTTGTCTATTACCAAATGGTGCTTTTGGTATTGAAACTGACTGTTGGATAGGGAGGGCAGCCGGTACAACAGGTTTGGGCGGTTGTTTACCAGTGGAAAAAGGAGCAGTAGGTCCTTTTGGGACCTTTCCAGTTACTGGGGGTACTTTGGCAGTGGCTTGAGAATTAGTAATAGTGGGAGGGAATGTTTTTGCTACATTTTGTACTAGGGGTGCTTCTACTGGTTTGTTTTCGGGTATCCAAGTTGGTTTTGTGGGATCTGTTTTCAGAGTTGGTGAGGCCTTTTCAACTATCACTGGAGGCTTGGCAGTGACTTCAGGTATTCTTTCCTGCTTTGGACTGCTCGGTCCTTTAGACACCTTTAGGTCTTTCATCGGAAGCGCTTCAACAGCGTTGCTCGTAGTCGGCGTAGAAGTAATGGCCGTTACTGTGGCTGGCTTTGGTTCCTGAGTTTTTTGGTGTTCCGGTGTGTAGTTTTTACTGTGATTTTGGCCCAGAACAAAATTTTTCGCGTGAACGTTAAACTGATGTGGTGTTGATTGATGGGGTGGTGGTTGTGGCATTGGCATGGGGGCTGGATGATGCGGTGGAGGCATGTACATGTGAGGCATATATTCAGCTCCACCATCAACTGAAGAACCATACGGCGCTATATAATGCGCTCCTGCATAGTAAGCGTCTACCGCTTCTTGTTCCATGACAACTTCTTGCTGATATTCATCTGGCCCTTTGTCGCCAGCATCACCTTCAACTTGTATGGGATATTCTTGGTAGTACGGTGGATACGCGTACGGTCCATAAACCAGAGGCTGATACATCGGAAGGTGGTACAACGGCGCACCCTGCGCCTGGGCTGCGGGATAATATTGCGAATAAGGTAGATAGTACGGTGACGGTTGCTGCAGTGGCGGTGATGGGACACGTTTGTTGCGTCGATCCTTCCTGTGGTTTCTGTGCGGGCGGTCCACCTGCTGCGGCGGCGGAACGTATTGGTGTTGCGGAGGCTGGTAGTATTGGCCCATGTAGCCGTGCACGTTCACGTTGGCGGTGACCTGGCTGACGTACACGTTGGGCGGGCCGACCGGCCACTGGTGCGGCGGCGGCGGCGGGTAGGCGGGCGGCTGCACGTACGGCGGCGGAGCGTGAGGTGGCCCCGCCGCGCCCCGCTGCGGCGAGTGGGGCGCCATCTCGCACTCGCCGCCGGACAGGCTGTCCAGGCTGCTAGACACGGTCGGTGGGCCCGCCGTGCTCGACGAACAAGATGATAAATCTGAAATAAACAGTACATCTATCTATACTTACAAGCAATATAACAGAACTACTTTGCTACAATCCGCACGGGTTAAGTGAATGCATGCAAAGCCAATATGTATACAAATGCATTACAATTTTTGTCGTGGAGCCTATCCTCCTGATGATGCTTCGGTTTCGGGGCGAAACGATCGTCGAGATTGTGGTGGTGGGTGTGTGTGCTGCTTTTGTGTGCGTTGTTGCTGGTGAATTGCGCCTTGGGGTGCGTGTGGTGGCTTGTCCTGCATGTATGGGGTGCGTGGATTTTGCCTGCTTCATACACATTGGCTTTGCATGCATTCACTTAACCCGTGCGGATTGTAGCAAAGTAGTTAGTTCTGTTATATTGCTTGTAATATGGAATTCCGCAAAGTAACGCCTGCTTCTATAAATCACTATCTATACTTATTATAAAACAAAGTCCCGAAAAACTGTCTGTCTGTATGTAATTGATTTTTCTCAAAATCTACTAAAATTTTTGTACGGTTTTCACCAAAAGATAGTGCAATACCACCGGATGGTTTAGGTAAATAGAACCTATCGGTATTATGTAAATTGTGTTAAAGAGATCGAGCAGTTGTTAAAAAACTTGCATGCTGGCAGCTTTAGTCGCGTGCGCTGAGTAAACCAGCAAAGATACTAGAGAATTGTAGATCTATAAAAATACTACAAAAAAGTCCGCATGTCTCTATCTCTTATTGTTAACTATCAGTAACTACTTTTGTTTAAAATTTGAAATATAGAAAAAATTGTGACACGCTGATTTTCACGCGGGTGTAGCCGCTGCTGGCACAAATTAGTAATACTTATTGCCAATTGTAATTATTTATTGCCAGTTTTTAGTCCTAGTAAAACAAATGTCTATTTGTGAGGTGAATTTGTGATTAACTTTTATTTGAGTTGTGATAATCACTAATTCAGTAGGAAAACAGTCAGTTATTATGTGTCTATTTACAAATAAAAGGAATTCTGTTTAGAATAATGTAAACAAAACAACCACCGTGTGGTATCCGGCTGAGTAGAATAGACCACCCTCATTTCTTGCCGATTCGTAGTAAAAGGCGACTAAGGTGAGTAGACCCGTTGTGTGGTATCCTGCTGAGTAGACCACTTCAATTCTAACAGAGGTGTAGTAAAAGGCAACTAAGGTACGTTGATGTCAGGCAGGCGGCCGGTCGTAAAATACGTAGCCAAATCACGTAACATGCTTTAAACATATTGTGCCGACCCAAATTAGAGTGGGTTATGAACAGGAGAATGATGAATAATGAACACAAAACAACTTCAATTTTATAAAAATTTATACAATTATATATAGAAGTGTTGTATATTCTTTTCTAATATTATGAATACGAAAGTCTGTTTCTTACGCTTTCACTGCTATTGTATTGGACTAATATTAATGAGCTGACTAAATAAAAACTTATACACAGGGGTATATAGGATACAAATACTCTTGTTTTTCTTTCGGGAGGAGAGAAAAAACACTTTACGTTAAAAAGGGGAACTTGTAGAGAGTTCTAGGGATATGTGTAACCTACCAATCCGCATTGGAGCAGCGTTGTAGGTCTTAGCTCCAATCCTTCTCTCCAAAAACGGAGAGAGGAGGCCTTAGCCCAGCAGTGGGCATAGTAACAGGCTGTTAGTTTACTTTTTTTATATTGATGAGCTGACTAAATAAAAACTTAATACACAGGGGTATATAGGATACAAATACTCCTGTTTTTCTTTCGGGAGGAGTGAAAAAACACTTTACATTAAAGAAGGTACTTGAACGCTAAATTTGCCCCAAAGATATCTCGGGTACTACTAGTCATGTAATATATTAAATTTATGCAGCTGTATTTGAGAACTTATGTATGTGTAATATAGGAATATGAACGATTCCGAAGTGACATAATTCTGTGGTTAGTCAAAGTTCATTTCTCACCTACAGAAGGATCTGTCCAACCGACAGTTGCGGCGGACACGGTATCTGGATTTTTCTTGAAGAGCGCGCACTGCAAACTGCTCAGCTCCGCTTCTTTCACATCTGACAAGTCTAGGAACTCATATTCCTGTAACACGCCACAGATGTTGAACAGTGCACTTATAACTACCAGCCACCCATTGCAATCCGGCCTTTATAAATTTTATTTGCACTTATTGGAAACCTCAGATCAAAAAGAGAGCCATATAGTCGTGCCCAACAATGACGTGAAGCATTTATTAAGTATCAGGTCAGTCTGGTTCAGAATTCCCCGCGAAACATAACTCCACAATTAAGAAAGCGCTCTAATCGCCCCACATTTCACAGGATCATTCTAAAGTGCCTGAAAATTTCAATAAAATCGCTCCAGTCGTTTCGGAGTCTATAAGGGACATACGGATAAACATTCATTTTTATATTATGAGTTCGTGTATCGTGGTGTCATAGGTAATGAGCCTCTATGCTCATTTCCTTACGATGTCGGTCTGTATTCGTTTAGTACTTATCGGAAAAAAAAGCTTATTTTTTAGGTCTATGCATTGATTGCACTACATCTTTTTTCCCGATCTGAATTGGTAACATGCAAAATTTTCTTGCACAAGACTATTGGCTGGCACTGACACTGGCTTTAGATATTATTTTGTATGTACTATTTTATTTTTTAATATTATATACAATACATTATTAGACTTATTGGTTTCAATACGTGCAAATAATAATAATAAATAAAGTAATTCATATAGTTATAATACAGTAGAACCTCGATAGCGTAAAAACCTCCGTAACTTCAAAGAATAATCTGCTCCGTTCCCCTCAGACCCTAAAACCTTTATACATTAAAATACACAACCTCTATAACTTGAATTAATAATTTCAATGTTGACCCTCAATAACTTAAAGAAATGTTTCGACGCATTCTATAATTTATCTGTCAATTTCAGTAATTTTTAATGGAATGTTCAAAATAAAAGTCTTAACTTGCATAAGTTATTATTGTTTTTAAGAAATCTCTTAAAACTGTACTTGCGGCGGCATTTAGAATTTTTAGATTTTTCATTAAATTTTTAAGTGACAACTTCTGTAGCGCCTTTGTGCACTTTTTGTGATGGGTAAAAAATGTTTAATTCGCGTCAGGATATTTGAACTGATCGAAAATTCGTAAGACGGAGAGAGAGTAGACCATAGCAATCCGTTTTATTTATAACTGTCCAGAAAACATCGCTTAGCTGTGTGATAACAGTTACCAAAGTTATTATATAACATGCGTGTATGTATTATTTACCTTTATGTTTAGCGCATTCGAGGACAAATCGCTAAATATTTACTCACCTACCACCCCCTCTCCACCATAAATCTTTCATAACTATAAAATATTTTGTTTCGCATTTTGTTTTTTACTAATCGAGGTTCTAGTGTAAATTGTAAAATAATATTTTAGCATTAATACTATTTGTTAAATCTGAGCGTAAACCTTTTTTTAGTGTCTAAATGGAAATTATTTTTTATCTTTAGTGCAATAAAAATTTTCAAAATATTCAGAACCAGAACCAGAATAGTATAAATGCTTAAGTATGTTTGTTTATTTGTCATTATTTCACATCAGTCCGGGATGACGAGTTGTGGTAAGTAAATAGTAGAAGGGCTAGAAACTGATAATGTTTACGCAAAAGTCCATATTAATCCTCACATAGAAATAACGTCCACCTTCGCGTCTGTATGTTTACAATGAATTCAAAAACTACTAGACGTTTTTTGATAAGGTTTGCAACAGACATATATTCACTAAGAGTTTAAGTGTTATACATTGTAAGGTTTTGTGTAAATTAGTTAAAATTCGCCATATTTTAACCAAACCGCCTGAGGGCTTTTATCGTAAACATTGTCAAAATCGTTGATATGTCTTTTATAGAGTTTCAAAAAGTATTTCTTATATCTTTTTATTTTGTATAATAACATGATCATCTTCTAATGCTAACTTAGTACTAACATTTTAACTGTTTTTTGAAATGGTCATATACAATGCATACAGCATAGTATATGACCATGTCATTTCAATGCTTAGAAATAGCTACTCTTCGACCTTGTGCAAACAAGACAGTAATGGCTAAACGTAATTAGTAATAAGAATTATATTTTGAAAAGAGCAACCGCCGAGTTTATTGCCGGCTTTTCTCGGCATGTACAGCTTTCACAACCAGCAGTAGAGTTGACGATTCACAAGTTTACTTGATTAAATAATATTTTGTATTTGAATATAAATGCATTTCTCGTTTAATTATCCCCCTTTCACGTCCAACTAGAGAATTGGACGAATATGATTTATTTACGTGGATATATTTGAAAAACTAAAGCGCGGTTTTATTTCGTTATTAAAGTCCATGTATATAAAGACGGCGGCAAAACCTAGTATACCTATAAATCTGCATTACAAGGGCTAAAGTAAACGCCAATTGTTGCATACTTTATGTGCGTGCAACCTGATTCCGCAGACGATTTATTTATAGGACGTTAAGTCTACAGACCTTCAAATAACATGCAGAAGCAAAAATAATGACAGTACACACAGTTGATGCAAATTATTTCACTTAGTCGTTATGGCAAACTTATAATGATTTAATTAAAATGAGTAATAACGTTATCATTTTATTGTAATCAGCTATAGTCATTTGGTATGAAGGTGGAATCTTGCAAGTTAAATTTGACGTACTTCTCGGGGTTCGATTAAGATAACATTTCTGGTCCAGTGCTGATGACAAATGTTTATGATAAGGGTGACGTCATGCTGCTATCAGGATTGGTTCCAACCGATAGAACTCCTTAACAGTAGGGACATGGAATTTTGTTGGTTTTGAAAGCTTATTTAACTTGATTTGGTATATTTAATGTCAAAGCACCGTTAGATAGATATGTTTAAAGGCTCAGGTATTAGCTACATAACTTATTAATCTTTCAATGGCATAAAATAAAAAGGTTATATATTTATTGATATTTAAATAAAAACTTTGTGGTTTATACACATAATATAACTACAAAGTATGGGCAGAAAAAAAGGAAATGTATGTAAAAAATGCCTGCTTCATATAACAAAACAAAGATGATCGCAAAGCAACATATAAATTATTATTATCTTAATCATTTATTAGTAATAAACTAAATAAAGAACCAGATAATGGTAATATGAATATGAAGTATTCATAGGACCTATTGATTAATGACTTCATCGAAGAGTTAAAACATTAATATCAATGTAAGACTAAAGAAAACTCATTGATTTCTGCGAAGGTGCTGGAATCCATAACAACCTGATAAGTTTCACACCATCTTATAGTTTAAGTAAAACAGCCTAATATTTGACTTGCTACTTAATTTACATATTTAATATCACAGTTGTGTGTATTCACTGCTTTACAAAGTTACTTTAAAAACCCTACTTGTCATAGAGAGGTGATAAGGCTTATAAAACTATTAGAAATATCACTCAAACATTATATTTTAGGTACAAATCATATATGTTCAATGTATAAGCAATTGTTATAATTAGAATTATTATTTCAAGGAAATCTATGTATGCATCTAAGTATTTAGTTTAAGTTTAATTTCATTCTAGCAACACTAACATATACATCATATCTGTATATCAAATTAGGTAGATTATTAGTATACCATTTAGTAATTACCATTACCATTTAGTAGCTAAGATCAATTCTTTTAATTTGTTATGAAAGTTTCACCAGAAAATTAAAAAAATTATAACCTTGACCTAAACACTATTCAGTTAGTCAATACTTACAAAAGGATAGATTTAATGATTAGTTTCGATAATTACTAATCATTGAATCATTATAATATAACACTTTCAAATATGGATTCTTTTTTTTTTTTGGGGACATGATTTTTTTAACCGTATTTTTGTAAATACAAACAGACAAGACTGGATAAAATACCAAATGTGTTTATAAGGGAAGTCTGAAAGTTGCACTCATTATAGAAAACATGAGAAGTGCAAGATTAAGATGGTATAACGAGGGATGACATTCATATGACTAGAGGGAAGTAGATCAAATACAAAAACTGAATAAAGTCTGAGTTTGACCTTTGATCTACCCTATTGTGAACTGCTTTTGTCAACACAAATCTTTATTAACGTTTAACAGACTTGGGTTGCATGTAAATTTTGTTGAGTTGTCAACCAACTAAACATATACGGCTTTGACTTTTAGACTATGTATAGTAAAATGTTTTAAACATGTAAACGCTTTTATTACTTTTTTTTTAAACTACATTGGAATACTGTTCTTTAGTTAGTGATTCTTAATATAAAGTTCAAATATAAAAAATATACCAAACAAAATAAATAAAAAAAGATATAGAACAAAAAATATGGGCATATTTTTTCATTCTTAATCGTTTCTTCATTTAAGACCAATTATTATTTATTGAAATGTCGAATTTTGAATAATAAGATAAGGTAATAAGATAATAACATAAGCTTTGTAATTTTGTCATGAGTTGTATCAAACGATGATGATTTGGTTATGGAGCAAAATTATTATTGGATTGTTGTAGGAAATATCAGCTAATGTTGTGTGGCTGTGGTTTATAGTACATGCATTTCACAAATCCTGCTTGCATAAGGTATAAATAATGGATAGTTGTGTATTATAGCTAAACAATCACTACTGTATTATGAAACTCTGCAAAAATGTTTTCTCTCATTCTAAATAAAATTTTTAAATGTCAACTCATATAACAAATATTATTACATTGTTATAGATTGACAGGTAAATTATTTATTATTTCAAAGTGAAGTAAATATATTGAATATTTAGTGAACAAAAGATATCAATTTGAATCATAACCAAAAGTATATGATAAATTGATTAAGTATATACTGTTAAAGTACATAAAAAAATTACTGATTTATTTCCCTTTGTTGATTAGTAGGTTTTTTTTAACAGTAACAGTCTTGATCAACAAGATTATTTATCTAAACAGAAAAAAAATTATGTTGTCCTTTTCTTTTGTTATGAATCAGCTTCTATTAACAAATTGTGAGGAACATTGCTGCAACAGTTTTGGCACTCAGTAAGAACTCCAATTTTTTACATAGAAACATTGTTGCCTCACAGTAAGTACCACTTTGCTTTATAGTGAACTCTTATAATAGAATAGCTATTATGACAGAAATTGGGATACTGTAATAAATTATATTGTTTTAATATTAAAAATGGATAACAGAACAAAAATGTACTTTCAATTGCACAAAATATTGTTGGACTCTAAAACAAATTGGCATGTAAATTAAATTGTAACTTGCAAAATATGGGACATATAAGCAAAAAAGACTATTAAAACAAAGATAGTATATAAGCATCAAAGTATTTTTTGTAAAAAATAAGTTCATATATGGCCATATTATTTACTGTAGAGATATATTAAATTACAATTCCAAACGTAACCTTGAAGTGAGATGCAAAAGAAACAGGAATGACATTTCACGGTGAACATTGGACCTCATTTATGTCACATTTATAGGTTATACCCCCAAATAACATTTAGAACACAAATAACTTTTAAAAAACAACGAATGTAATAATAAGTAATACGATATTTATCCATGCATAACATACATTATGCAATTAGATCCTTGCCGACTAAACAACAACAAATATCCATGTATGAACATGTGGTTGAACAGGTCATGTAATCCGATGCAATGCAAAATTGAAAATGACATACCCCGGCTGTATGTTTACCAAATTACTTCCATCACAATCACATTTCATTGAAACCTGATTAAAATAATGTAACTATTTCTTGTTAGGTCCCAATTAATGAGCGGAACGATTGGAAGACTATAAGATGGCGTAAGAACGCTCAGTTGCCGGGTGCGATGTATTGACAAATCAACAAACTGTACTTAGAGTGAAATTCGAATTCAAACCTTGTCTTAATAATGAAATCTCTTAACACTTACCTCTCACGTGCACACAAATTCTGGAAAGAGATATTTTTTCTAATATAATGGCCAGTTTCAATATCACCAAAACAAGAAACAAAAGCCAAACAAAATTATTGTGAGTATTGCAACTACAGGATCCTTACCGTTTTCATCAAATCCATGGCCTTTTACAGCACACCATTACGAATATTACTGCCTTAAATATTACATATGTAAAACGACTGCGGCGTTGCGGAATAAAAATCTTGGAACGGGATGAACGTCGAGGCCATGCACTCACCAACACATAACAGGATGTGACAAAACGCGCGCCATTTTCAACTTTGATCATTGTGTCCAATAGAATTCCAGATTTAAGGGCATAGACAAATTTCATTTTATCTTTCGTTCGCTATGTTGTCACTATTGTTCGGATATAGCAATCTATAAAGTAATTTTTAGTTTTCTAAAATATCGTCATATTATCTAATTTATAAAATTATTTCAAACTTAAAACCCTTATGCACAGCTTTAATTAATAGTAAACAAAAGTCATTATGTTATATCCTAAAATATTGAATTCTTATACAAATAGCTATAAAATGAGTTCTTAGGATTTTTTGTTTCAGGCAATATAATAAAAAAATGCGGGAGTATTTAATTTCTTTACTAAATTGTAATGTAATGTTTCTTAACATATTAATTGATGAACTGGTACAATATTTTTTGAGTAAAATTTAAAACATCATTTCTTATTTCTACTTAGGGCTTTGCTATAAGACAGTGAGGTAATTTGATTCTTACCAAGGGGTTTAAAACCCGTGTACCAATGAGTTATATCAATAAGTTCTTAGTGTAGGAACATCATGCAGAAACCTATATATTTTTATAAAATACCTGGGATACGCCAAACCTGCCAATCCATATTGGAGCAGCGTGGTAGGTCCAAGCTCTAACTCTTCCGTTCAAAAAGGAGAGAAATGCTTTTGCGTAGCTTTGAACAAGCCAACAAGCTTATTCTTTATCTACTTCTACGAGACTTGGAAGAATTGTGAGATTCACGGTATATTTGAGGATTCATGCTATGACTTGCCCGATGGCGCAATTGGCAGTTACCCTGCCTCGCCGAAGGTTAACATCTACTAAAACAATTGTTTGATTCTTCAAGTCTGGGTGTGTATATGTATTAAAATATACATATATGTAAACTTATATATGTATAAATTTACCAGTTGTCTGTCCACCCATAACACAAGTATTGAGTTACTTACTTTGGAGACGGACGACTGTGTGTTTAACTGTCCCATATATTTATTTATTATTATTTATATTTTATCTATACAAATATAAACTGAAAATATTTTATAATAGAATAGTTTTTAATTTAGTTCAAATATTTGTTTTGTTTAATTTAATAAAATGCTATGAGACCATGTTACTCTTTCGAGGAGTTCAAAGTCCAGGCAGGCCCCAATGAGTTGTTCTATAAAAAAAAACATTTCGGTGAAGGAAAATATCGTGAAACCTGCATATCTCTAGAGAATGCTGAGGATATACACAACCTACCAATCCGTATTGGAGCAGCGTGATAGGTCTTGGGTGACATCCTTCTCTCCAAAAACTGAGAGAGGAGGCCTATACCCCGCAGAGAGATAGTAACAGGCCGTTACTTTATTATTTAATCAACTAATGTCGCCAGTTCAAAAAATAAATCCGTTATATATGTCATTGTCAATGTCATTTCACCTCCCACGATGGTAAACATATCGTAAAGGTTCTATTATTCCTATTAGAGAGCTCTTATCTCACAAATTGTGTAAATGTTTGCACACTCATCTAATTCGACTCATAGTTACGTGGTTCATCGCTGAATTATTATTGCTATTGTCTCAGATCAAAAAAAAAAGAAAGATGACGTCTAGTCGAACCATAGGGTGCAGGGTTCTTAAATACTTTAAAATGTACGTCATGGTGTTCGTAATCGGTGATTACTAATGATTAAGCGCGAGAGGGTATACTCAGCTGTACTCACCAATCATCGTCTATGATCTATTGACTAGAGCCCGGGAATTCTTGGGTTTTAGGACTCGTATTAAAGGGAATCCCTGGGTGACACGTGTGATCGTATGTGTCTTATGATACTACGGATGATGAGTGCCCATACGCACTTGTACGATGATCGTGCCAATTATAGACGAATACACGATCAACGATCATCGCCGATAGTGAAAATGTTAAAGATGACGAACTTTATTAATGTTGATACAATGATGTTTGAATTCATTTCATGCATTACACACGCTCGAATGTTCTTTAACTTAAGATGGACTGTATCTTTGTTTCATGCGATCACCATTCTCAAAATTTTTGGGAACACGTTTCCCGCCGAGGGCCAACATTTTCTTTAAACAATTTGTTGGTTCTTCGAGCCTGGGTGTGTATTTGTATTTAAGTATGTAGTTAAAATTATATATTTGCTTTTATTTCCAGGAAACAATGAGATAGGAGATTGCTTATTTCAAAACATTATATTTTATGGAAATATTACAAACGGCCACCTATATCACTGGGCCCCCGTTGACGTAGGTGGCAGCGACCCTGGCTTCAATTCCACAGGTCGCGGGTTTGACTCCCGCCGAGGGCCTACATTTTCTAATAACAACCGATTGGTTCTTCTAATCTAGGTGCATTTAAGTATTTATTTAAAAATATATATGTATATGCTTACCACCTCTCTCGCAAGAAGAGTTAATTTTAATAAGTAAAAAATAAATAAAAAACAACCTCGTAATAAAAGAAAAGTTCTCATTCTCGCATTTTCTTTCTCAGTCGCTCATTCTTGACAGTGTCGTGGTTGCTTGATGCTTTAGTCCGATATTGTAGCTCTTGCAATGCGTCTTCATCTGTCGCGGTCTTCGTCTCTAGCACATTGGAATACGGATTTTTGAATTATTGATCATATCATATCATGTATATCAGGTCCGCCCAAGGTGTGGATGATCGACGGCGTGACTGCTTGACTTCAAATTGCCCCTGAGTTATTATTTATCTTATACCATTTCCGGATTTCAGGTTATTTGAGAATGATCGCTTAATAGTGATTAGCTGTCAGTTTTTAATATCACCTGGCAGCATTACGATTAGCTGGTACCTACATCAGCATTGTGAAATATCAAGGTGACGTCATCCGACAAATGTTATACGCAACTTATATAATTACATTATTTCTATTCTACCTACAATTCTTTTCTTTATTCAGATTCATTCCGAGAGTTTGATATAAACAATGCATTCATTCCGATATCTTCCATGAAGTAACCAAATATAAACGCAAACAAGAAGCGAAATATTAAAAATCTATAAAGAAAAATCTACGAAGTACGCTCAGTTCGACTGTTCGTTGAGTTTATTTTAACTTTATTTGAACATTTAATTAAAAAAAATGGTTGACTAAGACAATTTATCACCGTTTCATTTCTGTGTCAAGTCTTTGATCCGTGTTTAAATCTCACAAACCAAAAACTTGTAATCATTGCCAACGTAACAATTAAAAAAAAATATAGAAATCCCTTATTTTTATGGTCAAGGTGCCACATACAACTTGTATTTATTTAATTAAGTAATATATATATATAATGATAATATAATAAAATAATGTAACTTTAAATTTAAATGTTTTATTCAACCAGGGTTTGTTTATTATATAATCAATTAAAAATACATTCATACGAAATCGCGGGTATGCACTAGTTTATCGATTCTTTATTTAAACTGAGTCATCGCATTCGAGAGCCTGTATTAGTTTGCAAGAGGGTTTATAGTTTGCATTGAGTGCACACATTGTAAATGCAAATGTTACTGCCATTTGAAAGCTAAAAGCAATATATGCTACAACAAAATTACTTGAGACATCTCGAACTTATTGAGTTCTTTAGATTATAAGCAAGCTTTTAGTAGAAGTGCTTTGTTGTGTACCTATCCTAGTTTCAACGAAATTAAAGTCTTAATACTTTATGCTTAAAAAATTAGGGGTGGGGTAAGTAGTTAATTAAGTCTTAAGTTAGTTAAGTCTTTTGTATCCAACTACTGTGTGCTGCAACATAGGACCCTGTCCGAAGTATGGACCCGTGAACGCGAGTCCAAATTTTTAATTACTTAAGAGGTATAAAACAATAAAAAAAAATTCTTACAGCTTGGCCCAAAATCTTAGACCAATTTTATACTGTATTATTATGTATTATGTATTACACGCTGGGCTATATATATCGGTAATATTTATCCTTCCTCATCGCCTTCTTTCTAATTTGATCACGCAAACACTCCGTGCGTCGTTGGCTTCATCATCACTCGTTTTGAAATTAAGCATTCCAATGAGGCCCAAAATAACACAACACACTTAATTAATTAAAATAAAATAAATTGACTATCTAATACTGAAAGGATTAACTTAATACAATCTTGAGTAGCGTGGCTTAACGATCAGTTTAGGAATGATTTAACAGTTAATTGCAGAATAATGTTAACAGAACGAACGTGTTCTTTTGTTAGGTTTATTATCTAAGATTTGAATAAGTCTTTATGGAACTTGTACACGAGGGAAAAATAGGAAATATCGCCTCTTTACAAGAACGACGTGATATCTGTTAAACCACAACTTTACAGGAGAGCAATTTCAAACATTTAAACGTTAAATAAATGTAATAATAAAATATTGATAATTTTACCGTGCAAAAACTATTAAATTGTTTCAAAACTCATTGGAGCAGCGTGGTAGGTAGCTCCAACCCTTCTCTCCAGAAACGGAGAGAGGAGGCCTATTCCCAGCAGTGGGATTGTAACAGGCCGCTACTTCAAGTAATGTGCTTTCTGAAAATAAGCAAAAAAGTATAAAAAAGAGATAATAAAAAAAACGTTTTTTATGAGATGTCACGTTGTTCTTGTAAAGAAGCGGTATTACAAAAATAGGTATCAAAATTTTAAATATTATAGCATCATCATCTAAAAAGAAAACCTACCATTTTATTTTGGTACAGCTTATTTTTTATTGAAGACGTTAAATATAAACAAAAATTCTCGAGTGGCGTCGCTAATACTTTGAATACTTAGTTGAACAATAATTCAAAGAGTTAATTGCAAAATTATGTTAACACCTTGAAAGTGTGCGTTAAGTTTTATTATCTAAAATTTGCATCTTACTTTGCGGAACTTGCAAAATTCTTATACACGAGAACACAAAACAGTAAAACATAAAGACCGAATTTTAAAGATGAATTATTGTGAAACATGTTTGGTGAGGATTTATTTTGACTAGTAGCAGCCTGTTACAATCCCACTGCTGGGAATAGGCCTCCTCTCTCCGTTTCTGGAGAGAAGGGTTGGAGCTAAGACCTACCACGCTGCTCCAATGCGGATTGGTAGGTTACACATATCTCCAGAGTTCTCTAGAGATATGCAGGTTTCCTCACGATGTTTTCCTTCACCGAAAAGCGTGTGATAAATTGCAATTAACAATTAGACACATGAGTTCTAATAGAAAAACTCATTGGCGCCTGCCCGGGTTTGAACTCGTGTTCCCCTCGAAAGAGTCGCACGGTCTCACCGCTGGGCTATCACAGCTTGAAAGCTTGAGGATTTATTTTGACTAAGGGTATATATATTATTACGAAAGATTTCTCATAATGTTTAATCTTAGTATAAACTCAATATATTTCTAGTTTTTTCTTTTCATAAGAGGTGTATTTTAATACATTAATTTCACATATGTGAAATATTAATAATAATAAATTAACGATCTATATAATTAAAACTTAAAATGCAAAATTTGTGATACTATTTACAACTATTTAACTATTGAACAGCAAAGTCTGGTTAAATATTAAATAATATAAAAATTACAATTAGTTTATTAAAAAATATATTTTTATAGGCTAAATGTGTTGGGAACTCTTAGTTACGCGATGTTAAGAATTATAAAAAGTAAAAGAATTTTATATTATTTATTGTTATTTAATATTATGATTATTATTTATTTATATTATATATTGTAACGTAGACTAAAAAATAACCAATGAAGAGTTGGACAAAACGCAAACTTTGCCCAATCATCAAACATCGCAAAGGCCACGTAATCAGGCATAGCCAATGGGGAAATGTTGCTGGGAATGATGAAAAAAGTTTCTGGGAAGAGGAGACCTGTGACCCTACCATGAACTTGGAGATAACGATTAATTCAAAGTCAGTACCTAAACCGAACCGCTTTCTTTTCGTACCATGAGGTGTTTTTAAAAAGGATAACGTTATATAAACTATAGATAACTCTGTCTCTTTTACTCACATGTTTGTAGGACGCATTCCGAACGCTCATTCGACAACGCCTTAAAGTGTGCGTCTTTAAGACGTCAAGGTATGAAAAAGCAGAACAATTTTTTTTACGTCTTCAATTGAGTCGCAATAAAAGTTCATGGTAGGCCTGCTGGTCGTAGAAGGAAATCTTGGTTACGAAACATTCGGGAATGGACGGGAATTAAGAGCGCTCCTAAATTCTTTCGTCTGGACACGAATAGGAAGGCATATGCAGACCTCACTGCCAACCTTCACTAATTGGAAAGGCACGCAAAGAAGAAATAATTTTAACAGTTCATAATAGTTCTGATAGTTCCGCATTTAAATATATTAATTAATGAACATAGAAGCAAAGAACAATCAAATTAAACTTTGAATTTACGTATTTGTGTATGTGTGTCTCTCTTTTTGTGTCGTAGATGTCGTCTTAAAGCTACAGCGATATTTTAGAGTTCGTGGTATGATGAAAATTATATAGGTAGTTAAGGATATTTAATTTTCTTCTATAATATGACATTTAAATACTTTATAAAGACGTAAATAAAAATAAAAAAAACCCTTAATATACAAAGCTTGCTTTAAAATCCTTTTAATTCTACGATTTCAAACGACGATCAAAAGCTTTACATTGTAATATTTGACCTAAATAAGGCAAATCGATGTCCAATTTTAGGAAATGTTTCAGTTTTTGGGAACAACGGTATTTATAGCTGGCTCTTTGCATATATTCCCCTAAAATAGTATTTCATGAAAATAAATATGTAAAAATAACTAACAGGGTTAAAAAGAAGTTGAAGTTGGGAAACTCAGTTCAGCAGCCTATGCTATTCGAAAGATAAGACAGTTTACAGACGTCGAAACAGCAAAACTAGTTTATTTTGCTTACTTCCATAGCATTATGTCTTATGGAATAATGTTATGGGGTAAATGCGCTGATATTGAGAAAATTTTTGTATTGCAAAAAAGAGCCATACGTGGCATTTATAATTTGAGTCCGCGTGAGTCCCTGCGAGAGAAGTTTAAGGAAACAGGTATTCTTACGTTTGCTTCACAGTATATTTTTAGCAATTTGATTTTTGTGCATAAAAATATACATAATTATAAAAAGATTGGCGATGTATATAATAGACAAAGTAGGAACCGACATAAGCTTGCGGCTCCTGCTTTGCGCCTTGTAAGAGTACGTAAGTCGTTTGTGGGTTTGGGTATAAGATTCTATAATAAAATTCCACAATCAATTTTAACTTTGCCATTACAGCAATTTTAAAATACTGTTAAAAAGAGGCTAATACAGAAAGCCTATTATACCGTGGAGGCTTACATTGATGATAAGAATGCATGGATATAGCTGCTCTTTGACCTTGTGCAGGATAGCTATGACAAAATGTAATTAGTATTAAGAATCTTCTTTTTAAAAAAGCTCCACCGAGTTTCTTGCTGGCTCTTCTCGGTAGGACGGCTTTCCGAACCAGCAGTAAAGTTGATGATTCAAAAGCACTTGTTTACAAGTATACTTGAATAAAGAATATTTTGAATTTGAATTTGATTTGAATTTGAATATGATTCATCGTGTTACAGATATCGATGTCCTTAAGATAGACAAAATTTAAAACTTACTTTGCTTCTATTTCTGTAGCTAATAATGGTAAGTGCTTTATGGGTGCTACAAATATTATCTATCTTTCGTACTGACAGTTTGTAGAGTACATACCTACGAAGGTCAGATGTCTACGCATCTACAAAGTCTACTAAGATGTTAAGCTGCCTTTTACTAAGATTTGTTTAATTAATTACTAGTAGTTGAATAAAATTTAATATTATAAATCCTGTAACAATTGCTCGTCTATATAGCTGGAGGTTAGGGACTATGTTAGTTAATTTACTCGTATTTAAATAAATATTAGAGTTCTACTGAAATTATTTGTAATTAATGGTAAAGCTCCTTTGTAATTACGTAGAGTCTATTTCATGATGAAACTTCGGTTACTGTGCTAGAGTGGTAGTTTGGAATGCTTGCGTTTTAGGAATTCTACATGTATCAGGTAAAAATATAAAATTCACTCGACATTTGCAAATATAAAAATTTTCTTATATTGCAGATTATAACAAAATCATACTATTAATACTTTTAGTATGTCATTCATGTCAAAGGATAAGCGCCTGAGCCGGCGAATGATAGAAGTGAACGGAAGAGAAAAACATGATGTGCCGACCCCACTTAGGGTGGGATAAGGACAGGGGAATGATGAATAGTATTCATATACTATATATATTAATTTAATTATTATTATTTTACTTTAGGTAACTGATAATTTTAGAAATTTTATAACACATATTTTCTTAAAATAACCATGGAGTTTTTTAATAGCTATTCTGAAAATTATAACAGAATTACTTTGCTATATTCCGTGCGGGTTAAGCCAATGCATGCAAAGCTAATGTGTATGAAGCAGGCAAAATTCACGTACCTTACACGTGCAGGACAAGTCACCACATGCATTTCAAGACGCCTCCACCAGCACCACACAAGCTCGCCCTGATGATGGTAACGGGGCGAAACGATTGTCGAGATTTTGACAAAAAATTTTGATTAAGTACTATTGAAAAAAATATTTGGACCTATTTTGTTATTAACTACGGAGCATTTAAAATAGTAGTTTATGATACTGTTGCATAATAAGAGTTCTTATAACACGAGTGTGGTTTAAAAAAAAAGAGCCGCAGGCGAGTTTTTTTATAGAGTCACACGAGTCTTATAAGACCAAGTTATGTACAGTATCATACACTACTTTATCTACTCTCATACTATAATACGTAAAACGTACGTTTCCATTCCATGAACTCGTGGTAACATTTAATATAGTTGCTCCTAGATTTCGTCGGCAACAGGTTCACGGTCATGTTTGACGCAGCTTTCAGAATATCTGGTGGTGTACAATTACCACTATCCCCGCTCGCAGACATGTTTTTACACAAAACTTATTTTTTTACAAACAAAACTAAACTTCGTTTAAATATTGAAATTATTTTTTAAATGTCATATATTGGCGCCAAGGCGCATCGATTGCGCATGCGTGTTGCGTCGCCGCGGACCCATTCATTGAAACCTTTTTTTAAAGGTGTATCGTTATGATTAAAAAGTTACATTATGATACAGGTGTCCATACAAGACCTGTATCGTAATGAAACTTTTTAATTTTTTATTTTTGTTCTGTACGTAATGTTTGTCAAAAGAATTTTGTTTTCAGTTTTATAATCTTTGTATTATAGTATCAGAGTAGATAAAGAACTTTAAATTCCAATAAAGACCTTCATTATCTCGTAAATTTACATTTTAATCCCTATGGAAGCAAATATTAACTTAATAAGGATGCTGTTAAACTCTACCGCTTATCTACCTTTTTCATTTTGTACATTATTTCGTAGAAAATGATTAAAGTTTTAAAATACCTTTATAACGATGCGTTCATTATAAAAACTGTGTCGTAGTTGAATGGAAGTATTTTCTTAGTGGTTAAGATATGACTAAAAGTTACAAATGGTTTCTCAATAAATATTCACAGTAAGGAAACAGTCTGTTACAATCAAGATTTCAGCTTGGATTAGTTAGATTAACCACGAAATTACGATATTGATTGAATATACATTCATCAAGATTTTTATAGATTTATATATTATGCAAAAGTAACGATTATATTTTATATAATGCGCAATAAAAGACAGTATATGTGATGATTAATGATTATTTATTAAGTAGAGTGTAATATCCGTTTTCATACCTGCAGGCCTACCATGAACTCTTATTGCGACTCAATTGAACACGTACACGAAATTGTTTTACTTTTTTATACCAATACGTCTTAAAGACGCACACTTTAAGTCGTTGCCGAATTATTGTTCGGATTGCTTCATAAAAATATTTGAGTAAAAGAGACAAAGTTCATATAACGTTGTTCTTTTCAAACACACTTCATGGTACGTGGTAAGTAAGCGGTTAGGTTTAGGTACTGACTTTGAATTGAATCGTTTTCTAAAAGTTCATGGTAGGCCTACAGTTCCGTGTATAGAGATCATGTTTTGGAGCGAATTATTATTCGTGTGTACCTAAACTATCTTCGGTATATTTATTTTGTGCAATCTTAGTGTAGTGTGGTGTTTTTCAGTGATGGAAAACTTTGTGGAGAAATTTCCATATACTCAAATAATTCCTGGGATATTGTGTATTTGTATTGGAAAAGTAAGGCGGATCAAAGCTTTAATCTTTTTCTTCTTTAGAAAGAGTAAGGTATTAATTAGCCTTACTGCAGAAAAGTAAAGGGCCGCTTTTAAAAAAATAAGTAGATTGGCTGGCAGAGATCTATTCAAATTCAAATTCAAATTCAAAATCAAAATATTCTTTATTCAAGTAAACTTGAAAACAAGTGCTTTTGAATCGTCAACTGCTGGTTCGGAAAGCTGTTCCTACCGAGAAAAACCAGCAAGAAACTCAGCGGTTGCTCTTTTAAAAGAAAGTTCTTATTACTAGTTATTGATAGTACATATAGTTATTGATGTCTTGTACAGGGTCGAAGAGTAGCTAGATCCAAGCTTTCTTATCGGAATTTTATTATAGAATCTTATACCAAAACCCACTAACGACTTATGTACTTTTGCAAGGCGCAAAGTAGGAACCGCAAGCTTATGTCGGTACCTACTTTGTCTATTATACATCGTCAATCTTTTTATAATTATATATATTCTTATCTACAAGAATTAAATTACTAATACTATACTGTGAAGTCAATGTAAGAATACCTGTTTCCTTGAACTTCTCCCGCAGGGAATCGCGCGAGTTTAAATTGTAAATGTCACGTATGACTCTTTTTTATTCTATGTTAAAGGGATAAGTCGATTTTTGTACACTTTTTTAATAATAATGTTTCTTTAACGTTTTTCATGGTACATAAATAATTACGAATTAGATAAATTATTTAATTAATTAATTTAATATTTGTTTATTTATTTATCGTTCGAGTTGTGATAGACCAGCGGTGAGTCCGTGCGACTCATTCGAGGCAAACACTAGTTCAAACCCGGGCAGGCACCAATGAGTTTTTCTATTAGAACGTATGTGTCTTATTGATAATTGCAATTTATCACACGCTTTTCGGTAAAGGAAAACATCGTGACGAAACCTGCATATCTATAGAGACTTCTGGAGATATGTGTAACCTACCAATCCGCATTGGAGCAGCGTGGTCGTAGGTCTTAGTTCTAACCCTTCTCTCCAGAAATGGGGAGAGGGGGCCTATTCCCAGCAGTGGGATTGTAACAGGCCGCTACTTTTATCGTTACAATTTTTATAATTAGTGTAGATACATAAAAATTTAAGTGAAATGATATTGACTGCATTAGTTGAAAATTGTGTCGCAGCCTATAACGCCCGCATCCAGTATATTACATTCATTACACTAATTTTTATATTTTTTACACACACACACACACACACGCACGTATGTGCGTGTGTGTGTGTGTGTGTGTGTGTGTGTGTGTGAGAGAGAGAAGAAGTTAGTGATTGTGACTGTAATGCATACTTATGAAATAAATTTACAAATTCATAATTGTACACAAAAAATCCATATCATCGTATGAAAGCCACTAATTTAAGCCACCCAATTATAATATAATATTTTTATTATTTTTGTGGTAGCCAATTATATATTTAAATGGTAGTCTATTTTTGTATATAATATACCACTAGAATAACCATATTGATACCTTGCAAAGGAAGTCAGTTAATAACTAAATAAAATAAAGAAATTTTTTAGCAAATTAAATTCCTATAGAATTGTGTGTAATATAATGTTGTAGCCAACATGTTTACATGGAATTTACTTGAGATAAATTGGATCTCGAGCCTTTCAATAATTCTTTTATTGAATTTTCGGCCCATCCTCAACCACTTACTTTGGTGTTGACATGTGAAAATGCTATGAAAATATTAGAAACAAACATAAGAAGTTAGCAATTACTACGTTAAACATTTAAGTATCTAGTCATATTATAATATGACTTTGGAAACTACAGCGAAATTAAACTTTCTATTTATAGTAGTGTTGTAACAAATTTTTAGTGCTTGAAAACAGGGATAAAACGATATTTTGCATAAATGAAACCTAGATCGACTTATCACCCCCAAAACTCCCTACATACAAAATTTCATGAAAATCTTTGGCAACGTTCCCAAAATTCAGATTCGATAAATAAATAAACGAGGCCTATGCTCATGCTCAAGTGGAAAAGAGGAAACATATATAAGTAATAATTGTGATTGAAATAAGGGTGATGTTTATCTATTGTCTACGACATTGTCAATAGGCATTACTACAAATTAGACAGTATGTGACGAAAAACACTACAAATTAGAGAAGCATGAACTTTATCAAGATTGATAAGATTTAATTTATTATCTCTGAGTCATCTATTTGATTTATAAAGTTGTCTTTCCGCCTAATGAACTATACTTTTATTACACGTCACACACACCCTCGTAATTTATTTAACCCTTACGCCTACAGCGAAATGCAAAGTAAATGAAGTAGAGGCCTGCAACTATCCCATCGTGGGGCACAGGCATCTTTACTCTTCTTCAAATCTCTACAACAACATGCACTCCCTCTCTCTCTCTCTCTCCAGTCGTTACTTCATTGCTGAAGGTCGTGGTCCTGGCTTGATTGTATCCTCGAGTGGATTTCTTGCCTCCACCGGCTCCTATCAGTGGCCATTGTTGCTACCTCGTGGAATTTGCAGGACGTGCATGACTGGCGCAGTTGGTCGGACCACCTAGTTGGTGAGCGGCCTCGAGGTCTTTTACCATCGGTATTGCCGGTAACAACCAACCTCTCCAAGGTATCGTCCCCACGTCGCATGATGTGTCCGAAGTATTCGAGAAGGCGTTTGTAACATATGGAGGAGAGACGCGTTGCTATTTTCAGCTGTGAAAGAATAGATGCATTTGTGCGCTTGGCAGTCCACGGGATCCGCATCATTCGCCTCCAGTACCACATTTCGAATACATCTATTCTTTGCCTTTCTCTCGCTTTAATAGTCCACGTCTCCACTCCATACATGAAGATTGGGAAGACTAGGGCACGCACAAGACGACTCTTTGTTTTAAGCGAAATGCCTCTATTCTTCCACAATCTTGTCAATCGAGTCATTGCACTTTTTGCCATTGCGATACGCCTTTTAATTTCCGGAACACAACTGCCGTCATTACAAATTTGGGAACCGAGGTATATGTAACTATCCACAACTTCAATGGAAGGTATTATGTGGGTGTTGGGTAATTTAGATCTTGGCAAGGCACCCTCAGCGTATCGGAACATGTACAACATGCACACACACTCACAATCTCATATATAAAATATTTAAAGAATTATAGAACTAAAGGTAAGGTGAATATATAATAGACGAAGTAGGAACATAAGCTCTTGCTTTACGCCTTCCAAAAGTACGTAAGTCGTTTGTGGACTTAGTATTAGGATCAATAATAAAATTTCGCAATCAATTTTAGTTTTATCATTACAGCAGTTTAAAGGTTAAAGAGCGACTGACACAGAAAGCCTAACTATATTGTTGAGGATTAGATGCTAAGAATGCGTGGATATACCCGTAGCTACGACGACCCTGTACAAGATAGTAATGAATAAATGTAACTAGTTATAAGTATTATTTTGAAAAGAGTAACTGCTGAGTTTCTTACTGGATCTTCTCGGTAGGAACAGCTTTTCGAACCAGCAGTAGAGTAGCCGATTAAAAACACTGGTTTACAACTTACTTACTTGAATGAAGAATATTTTGAAATTGATGTTTTCTTTCACCGAAAGCGCATCGTAAATAAAAATATAAATCACGATTTTTTTATGCAAAAGCTCTTAAGTTCTTTTTGTACTAAAAACCCTTAAGGGTCATCATTACTTTGGGATGCTAGAGCAATATTCGAAATCTTAACTTAAAATACGAAAACATATAAGTCAAGTGGCTCGTAGGAGGTCGACTATGTAGGTGTATAAATTTTTACGGCGCCGATTGATCTGAAAACGCTAATACAGGAATAAGATAATATCAATGCGCCTTTAAAAGTTTGGGACTAAAGGTTACTTTGGGAATAGAGAAATAATGAATTTACTATTCTATTTTACATGCATCATTGCGGTATCGTTTTCTTTTTGTTTTTAAGGCGATCATAAAACTTATAAGGAAATAATATTAATGTTCGGGGAAGCTTTTAATAGAGATATAACTTCAGATAGAATAAAATGTAGGTAGCCAATATCCTTTTCAGTAATAATGATCATCATTGACGCATTGAGCAGTTCAAATTGGTTTTTAAATGTTTATTTTAAGGTACTACATTTTATCATACAAAATAAATGACGTTTTACTTTTGATACACGCGTAAAAAACAACTATCGTGGAGCAGCGTTATCAAAAAGCTCGAAGGAATTGGTACAAACTTCAGCCGTTCATGAACGTTGTTTAAAGATAGACATATTTTGCCGACGTGCATAAACGTTTTGTGAATTAGCGTTTTTCAATTTTTTTTTAGAAAAAAAAATATTATTGCTATACTATTATTATTACCTTTATGCTTTTTAAAACTAACTTTTTACATTTTTTAATATTTCTAATCACAAAAAAAAAAACAAAATAATCAAAATAAGATTTAAAAACATAAAAAATCGTCGTTTGCCAGTAGTGGGGCAATATCGCAAGCTACCGGTTGTGTGAACGAAAACATCGTGAGGAAACCTGCATATCTTTAGAGAATTCTGGAGATATGTGTAACCTACCAATACGCATTAGAGCAGCTTGGTAGGTCTTAGCTCCAACCCTTCTCTCCAGAAACGGAGAGAGGAGGCCTATTCCCAGCAGTGGGATTGTAACAGGCTGATACTTACCGGTTGTGTACTCCAGAGTGAGGAACTTCCTCATATTACGTGCCGGTTCAAAAAATTTTGCTCTCTGCATCCGATTCATGATCCAACTATTAAGTGAAAGCCTCTGAAGATGTTATCTTTGCCTCTCTCTATTATTAATACTATACTATTCACTGTTGTTGGAATAAAAGAAGTACCTACTTAAATACTCACCTAATTGTACCACCTAATTTAAAATTGTCGCGTAGGCACGCTTTGTCTGTACTTTTACATCGTGTACAATAAAGAATATATTCTATTTATTTAATCGTCTCATTAATCATGTTAATTATGTTGGCATAAAAGCATTTAAATTAAAGATGGCCTTCCTTATTAACAAAAAGGTTTCTTGACATACTTTCGGACTTAATTAAGCTGAATGGTCAATAATGGAATATAAAAAGGGACGAATAATAAGAGGAAATTTAATTTGAAAAAAAGAGATGATAAGACTTTGGATAGGATATAACTTTGAATGCGGTGAATTAATGAAGCTTATATTGAGTACATTTAATTGTTCTTTATAGCTTTGTTCTTAATAAAAATAAACTAATATTTCAATAAAGGCATGGCCTCTTTCACAATTAATTTATAGGTGTTATCAAACTCGCGACCCGCAGAGCTGCAGGCAGGGCACTTCTAACTGCGCCAACGGGCCAGTCAAATTGATAATATAAAAAAGGCACGTAAGTTTTTATTGTAAAACTCATCGGTTCCTGCCTGGAGTGCGAACCCGTGACCCCCTGGTAAGAGTCACGCGGTCTCACCGTTCGCCTATCATAGTTTTTCTACTCTACTTGCCATAGAGTATATATTAAAAAAACAATATTAAACCGAGTTCATATCTTATTGTATGAACAAAAAATGTTTCTGTAACTCCGCCATTATTGTGGGTACATAAATTTTTACAAGCATGTTGAATATCGAAATTCTGATTGTTTAACTGACTGTTATGGTGCCAATGGGATAAATACCAAGGAAGCACTTCACATTTAGGGTGTTACAAAAAACTCGCATAGTTTTGAAAATATAATTTTCAATTATAGATTAATGAAAGCTTGAAAATGACTGCCTAAAGCCAATATAACTTAGAAAGGACATAACATATTTAGGTAATAGAACAAAAAAAATATTTTATATCACTTTAACACCCTTTATATAACGGATAAACTGACTATTTATTAGATCATAAGAAAAATCTTTAAGTTACGTTTTTTTAATATTTTATGTCCGTGCAATTTCTGTTCATTAAATATCAATTTGTCATAGTGTTAAGCAGTAAAATATAATTGCGGGAACCTAATTTGACGTGAACTAGAATGTTGACCGCGTAGCGGTAGACATAGTAATAGTTATAAACTGCACTTAATAGATATTTCTTCCTTAAATATGTCGCAAGAATACCGTTGCATTCAAACTGCGTATATCGTAAAAAAAAATGCTCCTACCATCCCAAAGCTGGACACGCTGCTCTAATGCGGATTGTTTGCCTACATATATCCAAAGAATTCTCCATGGATATGCAGATTTCCTCACAATGTTTTTCTCTACCGAAAAGTGTTTCATAAACTGTAAATACCAATGTACATAAGTTTTGATCATGTCATTCGACTCACTCGTCCGAGTTGTTAGTAATAAAAATAAAGACAAACATTGTGCTCTATATTTCATCTCTTATAAATATAGAAGATAGTCGACTCACAAATTCACACTAACACAGCAATAATCACGATAGTCGTTATACTAATTTATTGCAAATTGTCGCTCATGTGTACGTGATATTGGAGGAATATATACGCAAACAAACTTAAGAGGTGATGACTATGTAACCTGGATTGAATAGTGATAATAATCTATAGTGATAACAAGTTTAGTGCGATACAAAATTAAGTATAATATTTCTAATATTTAGTATATTAAAATGGTAAATGCTAAAATCTATCTGGATGCGTAGAATAGACCATCTTCATGTCTTACCGGGGTATTGTAAAAGGCGACTAAGGTAAGTTGACCTGCCGTTTGGTATCCGGCTAAGTAGAATAGACCATTCTTATGTCTTTACGAGGTGTCGTAAAAGGCGATTAAGGTAAGTTGACGTCAGGCAGGCGGCCAGTGGTAAAATAACTAGCAAAAACATGTAACATCATGTTTAAAACATGTTGTGCAGACCCCGCTTAGAGTGAGATAATGGCAGGAGAATTATGTAATGATAAAGAATATATTTCTCTTACGGTTAAGCCGCTGCAAGAATATTTATGCAATTCGGTGCCGTTAAATTTATATACCGTAAAAAAAATAATACAATAGATAATAAGAGTCATTTAAACATTTACAACGCATAAATCTTTTGAAATTTTAATATTTTGTGTATATCAAATTAAAGTTTAAAGGTGTAAATTACGTGGAAACACATGTTTTTTTTTCAATTTAATTCAAATATTTTAGACACAATAAGAATGTAAAGCAAAAAAACTTACTTTTTTTTGGCCGGTTACTATATATTTGGTTAGCAAAAGCTGTCTCCTCACAGAAAAATGTGCTTATTTCCACGATATTACACCAATGCAGTTATTTATATAATTTTTAGTGTGCTACTAGTATTTTAGAGGTAAAGATTCACATTGCAAAACAATTAATTATACTACTTGTCCTTTCAAAGGATTAAATGCGCCTTATGGCAAATTGTGTCGATTAAAAATCATTTACGTTACTGATATCGGACAGGTAAAGCATCCATGCTATCTACCCAGTAAGCCAAACTTTGATAACCGTTATACTGAAACTTGAAAATGCTCTCTGTTTCACACCTTAACAGCATCTACAGAGCAACTTTGCACTTTAAGAGGTACTTAGTTGCAATATCAATTTCAGTATTAATTAGAGTAAGATAAGGATTAATTTTAATTATTTTAACTAAATAAAAATGGATTTCTGATCTTTCAACAACATAAGTATAAAATTAATGTGGAATTGTGCTGCAGCTATCTTATAAGATTTTATTTAACTTGCCGTTTATTTATGTGTCGGTGGAATCTTGCACGTTCAATTTGATCCATGTCCCGGTGTCTGATTGGGCTGAAATTTTACATACTGGTCCAGTTTCGATGACAGTGTATGTTTATGATGAGCATAACCTTATGTTCCTGATAGGATAGGCTCCAGACGTGGGAACTGTTTAACGGTTAACAGTAGGGACATGACATAAAAGCTTTTTGTCGGAAAACGACAGAAGTTTTTTTTTGGATTATATTTCTCTTATTAAGTATACATTGTTAGTAAAGTTATATAACCGGCGCAGAGTGTAGGCTTTTTGGTAGTCTACGAGGCTCGTATCGCAACACTAACACGAACTTCTGTGTCCAAATTTTATCCGCAGATGTTCCATACCGTCTATCCCCCATCTGTTCTGACTGTGGGATGAATCATTGACTCTCCTTTAAAAACTTTACTATCTTCCCTAAAGTACGCCGTGTGGTATCCGGCAGAATAGAATAGATCACCCTCCTTTATTACCGAGGTGTCGTAAGAGGCGACTAAGGTAAATGCCGTGTGGTATCCGGCTGTATAGAATAGACCACCCTCATTTCTTACCGAGGTGTCGTAAAAGGCGACTAAAGTAAATTGACATCAGGCAAGCGGCCGGTCATAAAATAAGTAGCCAAATCATATGATAGCATGCTTGCAACATGTTGTGCCAACCCCATTTAGAGTGGAATAAGCAGGAGAATGACTATCTTCCATAAAGTGTAAACTTTTATCAATATATATTAAAGGATATTCAACTGAAGATAAAATGTTTTAATTTGGTAAATATGATTTATTTTTCAGTTGCAAACGCATTGGCTGAGCTTAATTATCGTAGCACCGTGGGTGTCTGTGAAATTTTTGGGGTCCTAATAACTAAAAAAAAGAAATAATGTTTTCATTAATTTAAATAAATATTTTTTTTTCTTAAAGACCATCCTGGTTGCGGTTTTGTTTATCGGTAATCTGCGTTATGAACTGTGTATGCATAGATAATACTTTTGGATTTTTTCGAGTGAAATGTTATGAACGCAATCATAGATGTCGGGAAGAAAATCCGTATTTGTTTATTCGATAATACTGTTATTTGGTTTTTTCAATAATAATTTACTAAAGTTTATCTAAGTCCGAAATACCTCAGTGTCTGAAGACCAGGGTCTTCGAACAGTGCGTGTTGCCAGTGATGACCTACGGATCCGAAACGTGGTCGCTCACTATGGGCCTTATAAGAAAGCTCAGAGTCGCTTAGCGGGCGATGGAGCGAGCTATGCTCGGAGTGTCTCTACGAGATCAAATCAGGAGTGAGGAGATCCGTAGAAGAACTAGAATTACCGACATAGATCAGCGTGTCGCGAAGCTGAAGTGGCGATGGGCAGGGCCCATAGTGCGGAGAACCGATGGGCGCTGGGGTCTTAAGGTGCTGGAATGGCGACCCCGCACCGGAAAGTGCAGCGTCGGTAAACCCCCTATGAGGTGGACAGACGACCTCAAAAAGGTCGCAGGGAGCCACTGGATCCAGGCGGCGCAGATCGTGTGGTGTGGCGATCCCATGAAGAGGCCTATGTCCAGCAGTGGACGTCCATCGGCTGAAGAAGAAGAAGAAAGTTTATCTTTTTTTTGCCTTTATTATCTCCATTTTTTGTTTCACAGCGGAAATCTAGGAGTAAATATTAAATTAACATTTACGATGTTAATTATTGAAGCAGACGTATGATTGAACAAGAATGGAAGATTCCTGTAATTAATATTACTAGCGAAATAGGTCTACAAATAACTTGCTAATCACAGACCAAATGTAATCAGGTGGAAATTTCCAAATATACTCGGCATAATGGTGTAAATATAGAAGCGATGTGAAGTTTTCGGTATCGTAAGATTTCCAATTTAATATAGTAAAATTTCAACTGAATGATATATATTATATTGCATGTAATACATAACCATTTTTGAAAATAATCTTGGGACAATTACGTACGTCCGTCTCTAAAGTAACTTAATATATACGTTATGGTTGACAGACAACCGGTAAACATATACATATATAATTTTTAAAACATACTTAAATACATAAACAAACAAAGCCGTGTGGTATCCGGCAGAATAGGATAGATCACCCTCGTTTCTTACCGAGGCGTCGTAAGAGGCGACTCAGGTAAATGCCGTGTGGTATCCAGCTGCATAGAATAGACCACCCTACTTTCTTACCGAGGTGTTGTAAAAGGCGACTAAGATAAGTTGACGTAAGGCAGGCGGCCGGTCGTAAAATATGTAGCCAAATCATATGACAACATGTGTGTAGCATGTTGGCCGACCCCACTTAGAGTGGGATAAGGGCAGGAGGATGATGATGATGATGACTTAAATACATAAACAGAACCAGGCTCGAAGAACCAAAAATTAGGTATTCGGCGAGAATCGAACCCGACATCACTGGAGCTGAAGCTTACTCCTTTTGTCAATAATAATAACTAATGTAAAATCATGCATATATAAGAGTAGGGTCCTGTTACTTCTATATCTATACTTATTATTTTTTACTTTTTTTTAGCATAGTAGTCTGTATGTGATCGATTTTCTCAAAATCTACTAAAAAGATTTTCGTACCGTTTTAACTAAATTGTAGTGCAATTTTTCCGAAAGGTTTAAGTTAGTCGTACATTACGGTTTTTTTGTAAATTGTGTTGAAGAGATCGTACGGTTGTAAAACTTCTGCTACGCGTAAACCAGCAGAGATACACTAAAGTAATGTACTAGAGAAGTCCGCGACAGCTGGTCTCTATCTTTTATGGTTAACTCATGATAACTACTTTATGTTTAACTCGGGAAAAATAGTGTGAGACACTGACTTGAACGAAGGCACTGACACAGTTTAAAACTAAATATCACCCAACTTTTCCGATTTCCCTTATACCACCTTTGATCATTCAGAAGTTCACCATCAGTCGAGTGGAGTCTCAAATGATGATCATTCATACATTAAATACAATTTTCGGAATAATTAATAATATAAACTGCTAATATTGAATCTGTATCGAAATAACACAAATTAATAAGTTATCCTTATAATATTACAAAGCCAGAAGTTTGTGAATCTTTCTGTGTACTTTTGCACCTTTACAAAAATTATGAACTGAGTTTAAAATCTGCCTCTACAAAAATGTCTAGAGTTAGCAACTTTTCGACCTTGCAAAAGATTGCTATGACGAAATGTAACAAATTATATGAATTATATTTTTTAATCAGCACTGCTGAGTTTCTTGCGGGCAAAGATGGCGGTTTAATTGCGTTTGTTTACAAGTTTACTTGAATTAAGAATATTTTGAGTTTGAGTTTGAGGCTTTAATTTCGGAAAAATACATGGTCCTTAGAATACAAATGCATTTTCTTCTATATTAGGTATCCATAGGTTATTTTTTACATGGGGGGAAATACAAGCAATATAACAGAACTAACTACTTTGCTATAATCCGCACGGGTTAGGTGAATGCATGCAAAGCCACTGTGTATGAAGCAGGCAAAATCTACGTACCTTATACATGCAGGACAAGCCACCACATGCACCCCAAGGCGCAAGGACAAAAATCGTACAGTACGATTTTTGTCGTGGAGCCTATCCTCCTGATGATGCTTCGGTTTCGGGGCGAAACGATCGTCGAGATTGTGGTGGTGGGTGTGTGTGCTGCTTTTGTGTGCGTTGTTGCTGGTGAATTGCGCCTTGGGGTGCATGTGGTGGCTTGTCCTGCATGTATAAGGTACGTAGATTTTGCCTGCTTCATACACATTGGCTTTGCATGCATTCACCTAACCCGTGCGGATTATAGCAAAGTAGTTAGTTCTGTTATATTGCTTGTAATATGGAATTCCGCAAAGTAACGCCTGCTTCTATAAATCATTTAAAAAATGGGGGGAAATGTTAGGAATTTACATATTTACCGAAATCTATGCCCGAAATGCACGTAGCGCCGTAGCACTCCGTAGGCTGGGGCCTACGCACGCCTACGCGCTAGGGCGCGGCGTGCTGTAGACCAGCCTCTGCAAAGCTGCCTCAGTATATAAGGGACACCGTTGGCTCGCCTGGCCCATTCCGGGTTGAACTGTTCAACACGCGCCACGCGTCTTCAGTGTAGTGCTCGATAATAGCCCGATACTTTACGATTTTAGGTAAGTTCTTATAACTTTAGACGAGGAAATTGGGATCATCGTTAGACAAAAATTTCACAACTTATATAAAAAATCATATTATTAATTTTTATTTATATAAAAATTTCGTCTTAATGAACATACCATGCATATTATATTATTATCTAATTATATCTTATAGATATAATTAGATAAATAGCCTCTAGGTAAATATTTTTTAACACGATTTATGCAGGCAAGGGTGCTTGCTGACCTATATAAAATGAGCTATAAAGCAAAATGCTCTTCAATATTACTTCAATACATTATTATGGTGATCAGTATATTTGTAGAAAACTAAAAAATAAAAAAATTGTAGTTCTTTTGACATACCTAAATAAACTAGTATCTTCGTTCCCTTGTTTCTGATGTCATTTCATATTCAATTTAATCATTTAATGAAGAATTGATCACATATATTTGCACCATTCAAAGAAACATCCTTGCAGAATTTCTTAAAATTACAATCGTATTATACGGTATTTCAAAATAAGTCATACAAATTATTAATTTCTTTTTAATTCCCTGAAAAAATTACTATCATTTTTCGCTCATATATTCTCCAATTATATTTCAGTCAAATTAATTAAACAATTGATGAAGGCTTACGCGGCTCTTTTATTGTGTGAAATAAAAAATAAGAACTCAGCGAAAATGAAAAAGGTTTCACGTCTCTGTTTAATTAACGTTGTAATTTATATGCTTCAACGCTACCATTAGTTCACATTATCAAGATAACAACATACAATAAAATTTAATTTTCAACCTAAATTTTCATTTTTTTTGTTGAGAAATTTTATTATATACTATCGTACTCGCATTTTTTCTCACAAAGCTTAGCAAAAAACTAATGATATAATATTGCATCATTTTTATTGTTAACTTCAAATCAACGGTAAATGTATGTAATAGTAATTAATGTATGAACCTTATGTATTCTTAAAGAAAAATGTTGTTCTCTTATAGGCAGAGAAATATTAAAGTAAAACGTCATTAGATGATTAAAGTCCCAAGAACGCCCGCCCCTAAAGAGTTCTCCACAATATTTATATATATCACTGTATTATTATAATATAAACATTTTTCTTCATAATTATATATAAAAAGCGTACATGTGTGTGATTAAATTGAATGAGGCTATTAGCAAAAAAAAAAATTTAAAAAATAATTCGCGATATCAGTGACGAATATAAATTAAAAATATATATAATGTAATATATAAATTTAAAAAATATATATTTATATACGTTTTAAATTTTTATTTAAATTTCTTATAGTGACTTATCCCTAGTTATAAAAACTTCCATTGAAGAGGCACGTACTTAATTTTAGCTTGGCATTATTTTAAAAATATGCTTCCAAAGTTCAATTTTCCCGTGACCTTTAATAAGGACGGGATGCTATACTACGTAAACCATGAAATATCAGTCACAGAATTTATTGAAAAACAAATCAGAAAGTAAAGAATAATCTATATTTATAACAGAATAAAGTCCCCAAAAGCTGTCTGTTTGTATGTGATCGATTTTCTCAAAATCTACTGAACGGATTCTTTTACGGTTTTTACTAAAAGGTAGTGCAATTCTTCCTGAACGTTTAGGTTAATAGTATACGGTTATATGTAAATTATGTTTCATAGTGAAAATTGTTTCATTATGACGCATAGTTGTGAAAAAACTCGCCTGCTGGAGGCTTTAGTCGTATGCGCCGCGTAAACTAACAGAAATACACTAAAGTAATGTATTAGAGAATTGTAGATTTATAAAAATACTATAAAAAAGTCCGCAACAGCATATCTCTATTTCTTATAGTTCACTCACATAAACTACTTTTATGTTCAAAAATGCAATTATAACACTGATTTCGACTTTTACATGAAGCCTTAGCACAGCTATTTATAAAACAAAATCAAGCAAATTTACTATCGGAAATATTCATGGACTAAAAGTAATGAAATAGCGATTAATTAATATTATAGATTATTATATAATTTCATTATTTCTTTCGAATTTTTCTAATAATAATTTATTTACTTGACATTTCAATGTTAATTTTTAATATTATTCATTCATGTATACCTGTAATATTAGGGACAAAAATTCTATAGAAAACATTTTTATATAAAAAAAAAACAAGCAAGAATTTTGAGTTTATCCGTAATCTTCTTTTGAGTTTTGTAATGAAAATATTAGAAAACTGTCTATTTAACTTATTAACATTATGGTTATAAATAAGGTGTCTCACACATTTGAAAAAGAAATGTCATTTAGGTATTTCAGAACAAATATTCATTATCATTGTTAAATGCGTCTTCAACCAATCTAATCTAAAACTATTTTATACAAATTATTTCTTTATTATAAAGACATCCATTTAAGACCTATTTTCAAGATGCATTAGAAAACGATAATTTGAAAAATTTAAGGTAAAAAAGTGATTCCATTTACCTTAAAAAATTTAATGTTATACAGTCTACATGGCCCTCCTATCATTTGATTGAGTGACCTGATTGCTATTTCTGCTAATGTATCGTGAATTGTGGTCTGAAGGAATTTTAGGCAATTTATATTTCAATATTAGCAAATTTTGGATCCATTGTCACTCTTTTTCGACACACAAAAAAAACTTTTTTGATTCATTTTTTTAAAATTTTGTTTGTATCTATCAATTATAGGAAATTTCAAACATTGCTTCGCAGTAACGTTCACAGACTGAATGTACGATGTATCAAGTTACTAAGCCGCTTTCAAATATAACTGTTATGTAGAGAAAAAGTTTTTACGTATGTACGTATCTAAACGGAAATCTAAGCCGTAGATTACGATTTATATAAAGATTAACGTTCACGTGTCGTGGGCACGGGACCTAAAACTTCTACACAAAATATTCTCCTTTAAGAATAAATTAATTACGTGCTAACATTTCCCTCCTCATGTGGCTTTATATGTATATAATGATATACCCACAAGACATTCGTGTTTCCTAAGACACCTTTAAATATTTTTTAAACCGATGAACTTCCCATGTGCTGAGTTTAGTGTACCAAAATTATTCAACCTTTTTTTGTTAAACAAACTTTTTACAAAATTAATAATAAAATTGTTTTGCTATAATCCGCGATAAAGTAAATAGAAAATATATATAATGCTCAATGTATAGTGGACTATCCGTTACTCCACGACAAAATCGCAAAGCTTTGTCGATTGATCGATTTTGTCGTGGAGTCTATTTCCTGATGATGCTTCGGTTGCGGGGCGAAACGATTGTTGAGTATGTGATAGTGAACGTGTGAAGTGCTTGTGTATTGTGGTGGAGGTTTGTGCATGTGTTTTTATGAATTCTGCATGTATCAGGTTTGAAAAAAATCCGATAGTGCACTATACATTATATATATATTTTTTCTATTTACTTTATTGAGGAATATAGCAAAATAATATTATTATTATTTTTGTATTATGGATCTCCGCAAAGCAATGCCTAATGCTATAAATTGCAAACTTTTATTTAGTTCTTCGTCTTATGTGATTACCGCCAAATAAATATTAATAAATAATTGTTGCTATTGGTTTCGGTTATTTATCTCATAGCACAAAATAGCGACTAACACCTCCAAAAGCTTTTAACTAATTGCTGCATTAAATGTTAAAAAGCAGTATTACTCAAAACAGCACGTAAGGTTTAACAATCTGGATTCCTGACTTACCCGAATGGAATAATTATTATAAAAAACTTGTTTAGATCATATTTGCATAATCTGCATCAAAATTTCTTATACAGTATACCAGCGGAAGTCTGTAAAGCGTAACAGACCGACAGACATTCACAATTATAATATTAGTATGGATTAATAATGGTTAAACATAAAACTCCCGTTTAATATAGCTATTGAATATTATATTAAACTTAAGTCAAGCAAACACAATTTGTTTGAGATTGCATATTTGAAAGTTTTATATATCGTGGAAAATCTATAAGCTTAGAGGCAAAGCAAAAGATAGTTCAAAGGTTAGTTACGTTTTCAAAGTCAAAGTGGATATATTGAGCAAACAGTATTTGATGCGAGATATTATGAAAATTAAAAAAAGATTGTTTTAAGAAATTATACTTAGCTTTCGGTACAAAATTCCGCAATTCTGCAATCGTAATCTCAAACTTAATCAAACCTAAATCAAAGTCCCAAAAAGCTGTCTGTCTGTATGTAATCGATTTTCTCAAAATCTACTGAAAGGATTTTTGTACGGTTTTCACCAAAAGATAGTGCAATACTTCCGGGTGGTTTAAATAGATAGTACATATCGGTATTGTGTAAATTGTATTGAAGAGATTACGCATAAAAAACTTGCTTGCTGAAAACTTTAGTCGCGTGCGCTGCGTAAACCAGCAGAGATACGCTAAAGTAATGTACTAGAGAATTGTAGATCTATAAAAATACTACAAAAAAGTCCGCGATAGCATGTCTTTATTTCTCACGGTTAACCCACAATAATTACTTTTATGTTCTAAATTTCAAAAATTCGGGAAAAGTTCCCTAAATCACTGAATTTCACACGGGCAAAGCCTTGTTTGGCACAGCTAGTTTGTATATAAATAAATAAAACGAATCCAACTTACTACTTTATTAAAATTATGAATTCGCTATTTTACGATGTACAGTAATTACCTATTAAGGTAAAATGTATGATTATTGTGTGAATGAAACTGTACAACAACTCGTATGAAACTAGAACGACCTTCTTACGATATAAAGCCTGGAAGTTACAGAGTCCGAAGTTTCTCTAAATAGAGTTTCGAACAAAAATAACAAACCTTACGTAACAGGTATACGTACCTTGTCTCCTTAGGATAACTTCGAACTGTGTCAAACATAACTTCGAATTTCTATTTTTCTATCTTTTCAATTGATGTATGATTTTTAATATAGCTCTCTTTTACGCAATTCAGTGACTACTCTGTCCACGTAATAGGGTATCTACTAAAAAAATAGATAGTATTCAATTTTTTTCAATACATTTATTTCTTGAACAACTATAGCAAGTATATTATACACCTTTTAATACAGAATAAAGCACCAGATATGCTTCTTTTATTATTGGTGTATAAAAATATCCAGCCCAAATAGCCGGTGTTAAAGCTAGCAAGTTTAAAAAAAAATCTATTTGGCCCAATACCAAGTAACGACTAAGATAAACAAATATAAAAAAGTTAGAAATAAATAATAAATTTAAAAAAGTAATTAATTAACTTTATATATAAGAAATAAAAGATCTTTGAAAAAGAGGTTTCAAGTCCAATTCAAGAAGGTAAAATTATTTTATGATGTTGGTATTTTATGATCTGTGCCATGTGGTATAGCAGCATTGATATCCAGCTGCATAGAATAGACCATCCTCATTTCTTACCGGGGTGTCGTAAAAGGCGACTAAGGTAAGTTGACGTCAGGCAGGCGGCCGGTTGTAAAATACGTAGCCATATCATGTGACAACACGTTTGTAACACGTTGTGCCGACCCCACTTAGAGTGGGATAAGGGCAGGAGAATGATGAAACCACCAATGCTTAACCAAATTTCCGGGTGTTTGAGCTAGTGGGATGGCAAATACGATTTCACCGCTTCCGTAACTTTTTATCAAATTTTCGTCTGACCTTTTATACAGATGTTTCGTTGTAAATAAAGTGATAATCCCTTTTTTCTAAGACCAAAGCTTTAATTAATATTAAAGAGGAAGCTCGTTGATCTCGAAATCCGACATCAGAGGCGTTGAGGGAAATCAAAGGAAATGCAAATATTTATCTTGCTAAATACAAATCACGGTGTAATATATAAATACTAAATATATACTGTTTGATTTTAAATTAAATTGAGGTTTGTTTCAGTTTTTGCCGGCACCATGGACTAAACTAAATTAAAAATCTTCTGCAACTTAATATAAGTAAAATTTTGAATTTTGTACTTTTATTCAGCGTTTTTTATACAGCTTATTGGGATGCCTATGTGTTTAACAAAGAAACTAGGATTCTCTCAACTAGAAATAGATCGGCCTTGGCCTGCGTGATCGAATTAGAAACGAAGAGATCAATAAAAGGACCAAAATTATCAGAATAGCTCATTGTTTAACGAGGCGAAATGGTATTAGGCGGGCCAAGCAGCAAGATCCGATTTACTTTGTAGTCCTAAAGTGTTGTAATGACCCCAAAGCGAAAAATGCGGCCTTGGTTGATACTCCATAAGGTTCATAAAAAAAATTGCAAGAAGCCGCTGAATTTAATTATAAGATCAAATAACGTGGAAAGCTCTTCGAGATTTTAGTGTATGTAGACGTTAATCGGTTTATGAAATAGAAGGAGATTCAAGTTTAGTTAGTCTGTTTGTAAATTTTATTCAAATGTTCAGTCATTTACAATTCCGTTTAACACAATTCTCAATGTCTATCCAATCAACGAATTTTCTGGCTTGGAAATGATTATAATAAAGTAAATATAAGAAATACACATATATGTTTTTGCTTCAATCAAATAACAATGAATGGTACACGTAAATGAGTTTACTAAGTTATTAGGCTCATTCCTAACACATAATAGGCACCGAGTGTTTCAATTAAAAACAAGAATGATACAGCGTTTATTTGAAAAGGTAATTAATGGGGGTTCGTTCACTACGACGTTATTAACAGATCAACAGATTTGTCTACAGACCAGCGTAGTGTACAGATGGGTCAATTTCTATTTAATTCATAGAAGGCGTTACTTTGCGGAGTCCCAAAGTTAAAAAGTGATATAATTATTTTGTTATAAACCTCGTTTTTTAAGATAATTAAACCTAATTGAATACGACCTCCAGCATGTGCTTTAAGATGAAGTGTAAATATCGTGAGTAGACCTTTATCTGAAGAACTGCTGTTATATGAGACATATATGGGACACTTACATACACGGTCGTCCGTCCCCAAAGTAAGTAACATAATACTTGTGTTATGGGTGACGGACAACTGGTAAATATACTACATACATAATTTTAAATACATAGGCCTATGTCCAGCAGTGGACGTCTATCGGCTGACGAAGAAGAAGAAGAAGAAGGATGTGTGGTGTGACAAGACTGAATAAAATACGAAATGAGTATATAAGGGGAAGTCTGAAAGTAGCACCCATTATAGAAAAGAGGAGCATAAGAGTGTATGATCATGTAATGAGGGATGAAAATCATAATAAGCAAACGAGTGTTAAGAATATGGATGGATATGTATGATTAGAGGGAGGCCTAAATAGTTGGAGTGTGAAGTATGATATAGATATAAAAGGAGTAGTACCAGAGTAAATAATAGGAGGGAATGAAAGAGAAAAACATGTTGTACCGACTCTACTTAGAGTGTGATAAGGGCAAGAGAATGATGAAGTAACATTGTGATTTATAATAAAAATTGAAATTCGTGCACTCAAAACATTTTCCAATCAATGACTTTTACGTATTCCTTGTAACAATAGATATGGTCTATACACAATAAACAAACACAGTAGACAGAGAACAATACAGTGTACGACTTCTGTACCTTTTGTTCACTCTATGTGTAGTGAATCACGTTGAGTGGGTGTCTCTCGGTGTAAGCAATTTCATTGTAGTTTGTCTTACATTAAATAGCATGTTGGCGTGCGTTCACAAAGGTGCGAATGCATTTATGCTTTATTTGTATTGGTTTTTAAACTTATATTTAGCACCTTTATTGAGACGTATTAAGCTGGTATACTACAGCTTATTATTTTATTGCCTCTTACAACCCACGATATCGTCTGCTCAGAGATTATATACAGCGTCTACTCCGGCGAAGACGACGTAGGTGGCCATGGCTTCTTGCTAATCACAGTCATACTACTTGCCTTCCACTACTCGTCGCCCTAAGCCTCACAGGAAGCACCCTTAGACACAACGTTACCTGACGCTAGTAGAACTTCTGCGCTTCGTAACTGTGACGAAGCTTCTGCACGCGACCCGTCGAGTGAAGCTGTAAAAGTCATTAAGGGTAACAGTATATTGTCAGTTCGAAATAAAATCAAGTTGTTATCTAGTCAAATTTTTATTATAGGTCTCATACAACACGGTATTAAACAACACGGCTTTTTCTAGGAACTTAACTACCGTGCTATTATATATAGGGTTACCTGTATTTGCAATTTTCCATATAAATTGATTTATGGTTGTACAATCACGTTAGTATAAATTAAACCTTATCATGTTCTCAGTATTTTACCAGCTTATTGTTCTCTAATATCACCAAAGTATCCTAAGTAATCACAAGATTACTTACGATTGCTTTGGGTTTTCGGCACATATTTGTTGCGCTTGTGGGCATGGTACAATAAATTACTTGTTGTTTAACAGTAGACGTTAATCGCCGGTAATCCCGGTCCCGAAACTTTCGGAGCCCTATAAGCTTAAATGCAAATTACATTGACTTATTAGAATAATGATATGATCCTTTACTTATCGGCTAGTATTTGGGAGGGCTAGGAATTTTATTGGGTAATGCTAGTAAGCTTCTTTGGTAACCTGCGTTTGCATTGTGAGGGCTGAATCGTGATTCGTTATTATGTGATTAGTCTTGAAATAATTTATAGAATTACGCGTTACTTTGCGGAGATCATAATACAAAATAATAATAAAATTATTTTGCTATAAAAAATCACAAAGATGTTGTCGTGGAGTCTATCTCCTGATGATGCTTCGGTTGCGGGGCGAAACGATTGTTGAGTGTGTGATAGTGAACGTGTGTAGTGCTTGTGTATTGTGGTGGCAGTGGTGGAGGTTGGTGCATGTGATTTTATGAATCCTGCATGTAACAGACGTATAGTGCATGTATAGTGGACTATCCGTTTTTTCATAAAAAAACTGTATCGCGGATTATAGCAAAATAATTTTATTATTACTTTTGATTAGTCTTGCTATAAGTTATGGTCTTTCAGTGGGTTAATAAATGACAAATATAAAAAAAATATATTGAACAGAAAAGAATATATACTTTTCAAAAGTACTCAATGATAAAATCATTTTGGTTTGATCTGCGTTTTGCGAGAGCATGTAATGATAAGTGAAGGTAGCAATAATCGTTGTCATATCTTATACATGCAAGATTAGTAACCGCACGTATCACTAGACATTACCACCAACAGCAAACTACACAAGCGGTACACACATTCACAACGACAATCTCAACAATAGTTTCACCCCATAACCGAAGAATCATCAGGAGATACTTCCCACGACAAAATCACGGCATTGGAATTGCTTGTTTGAATTTTGAACTTGAATTTGAATTAACAGTTAAAATATTTTAAATAGTGAAGAAATTAAAATGAAAGTTGATTCTTGTTCAGAAATCGATAAATTGTTTGTTTCATCGCTATTGTTTACGCTCACCTATGCTAAAAAATATGTCATAATTTATAAATCAGCTATTTAACAAATATGAAGTTCATATTCCCACTTATACTAAATCTTTAATAACTGAACTATTATACTGAAAAAATCAATCACATTTTAAGTAATAGTTAAATAATAATAAAAGCAAATAATTGGACTAAAAATCGTATGGAAGTGTATCAGTTTACTTTAGATTGTCTATTTTCCATTTAGTAATTTGCATAGTTACATATCTAGGTATGAAACAACGCTAGACCAATCATGAGATTATATAAATGAAATTAGAACTCATAAAATTAACTTCAAATATAACAAAGTGAAGACGAAAGCAAACCACTTCTGTTCAATTAAACCTTCCCACGAAACTCAATGTTAATTAATCAAAGGAAATCCGATGTATTCTTAAGAGAGTTATCAAGGGTTGCATGAAGGAATACTTTCGCTCGAGTACTAAATTCTATTAAGTAAATGCTACTGCCTCTAACCATTCTGATTCATATAAGCTACAATTTCAACACGATATTAACCTACCTACTTCAATGCCTCTAGTCAAGTATTCGGATACCGAATATCGATAAAAAAAACTCGATAACAAGTAACATACAAAGGAAATATGTAGCCATATAATTCTGATTGCTCTTCTAAGTAATTTTTTCGTGAAACCCTTTCAATGTTAACTGCCATTCATATATCGTTTAACGGGCGTGGTGGTACTCAACGTCATAATAATTACTTAGGCCACCTTGTATATTTCCTATGGGGAATCGGTAATTTAATTATTTCGTAATATAAATATGCCACTACAGTCATAATAGTTAGTATTAAATCTTGTTGATGGTGTCATGGTGTGGGAATTGTATAGTCAACTAATGTTTAGGTTAAGACTAACAGATTTGCGTTTCGCTATAACAAGTGTTCTTAAATTCCTAAATTCTACTGCTGGTTCAAAAAGCGATTTCAACTGAGAAGAGCCAGCTAGGAACTAAGCGGTTGCTCTTTTCAAAATGTAATTCTAAACTAGTTACATTTAGTCATTATTTTCTTGTACCGGGTAGAATAGTAGTCCACGCAATATTATCATCTATATAAACCTCCACAGTATAGTATAATCCTCCTATTAGTTGTTGTTTTAAACTGTTGTAACGGCAAAGCTAAATAATTTATAGAATTAGGCGTTACTTTGTAGTGATCCATAATAAATTTTGCTATAATCCGCATAACTATAGCAAAATAATTTTGTTAATGTTTTTGGCAAAGCTAAAATTTCTTGCGGAATTCTATTATAGAATCTTATACATATGTCTTTGCGCAAATACTAAGCTTTCTGACTTTAATAACCTATCAATAGCCGTTAAAGAATATAAAATGCATATCATTTAATTTTTATCATGAGGCATATATATATATATATATGAGATATATGAGATACTATGATATATAGTATATATCATAGTATCTCAGTTTTGGAGACAGAGATCGTTAGTAAGAGATGAATCTATTATTATCGGCAGATTTTAATATAGCTTTGTACTATAATAGGGTGTATGACAAAATTATGAAATTACCAAAACTGTTAACCCCAATTTTACCTCTTTGATTGATAAAATTTCCAAACTGTTAAATTTTCTGTCTATTGAAGCGTCCTATTACTAAAACTTCAGTATTCTCTGAGTAGAATTTCGCCTTATTATAAATATAGATTGGAAAGTACTTTCTTGAAATAGAGTTCTGTGAAGGAATTTTGAGTGCTTGCTAATGAATTTACCGGTGCTAATTAACTTGTTTACTGTTTTCTCTGAAGAGAATAATTATTATATTACTAATTAGACTATGTAGGCTAGAGAATGTTCACTAATAACAAAGGAAATATATGATGCGTAATAAGGATTGTGAAATGATGAATACAATCAGGTATCGGGTACAACTACTGTGGAAGTAATGTTATTTATGTTTCACTATACTGTATTCTAGTAAAAGTCTAGATGCATATGCAATTAGCGAGTTTGGAGTATCGCGAAAAAAAGAGTCCCTTTTTGTATCTGCAGTATCGAAAAACACCGTTAACATTCCGCAAAGACAGTTAGTCCTCTAGTTGATAATCTCTTTGCACTTTTTAATGTCGAGACTGACTCGTATGTCGTTAAAATTAAATACCTACGAGTATATGTACAATGTTTTAAATAAATAAATCACATTTCCGTCGATCATTAGAGCGTAATGATTTAGTCGGAGCGGAAAAGAGGAAACAGAGGCGCTTACCCTTTTGACATTATAGAGTCCTAAATTAAAAGGAATACGGACAATCGAACGCCTAAATCGTAGGTTAATTACAGGATTATTTACACCAAGAACAAAAAGATTTAAGGCTACTTCATCAGCTAAATGTCCTTTGTACTATTTCATTAATCAATAGAAGATTATAAAACGGTAATATTGAGACATCAAAACCTACAATGTGTATATAATGAAAGCTTTTATAGCGGGGTTGAATTGAAGGGTAATTCTCTCAGTAGTCAAGGTAACCTTTTGTTTTGCTGCACACAGCTGTCACACGTCGATATATTATGATATAAAGTATGTTTAGGGGCCTGCAAAGACTACAGTGTACATATTGAAACCAGATACAAAAGGAGTCTCGCTGAAAGAGTACACCATTTTTAAGTATTGACCTCGATATATATTTTTATGAAATTTTTTGATAATATTTATATTGTCCCAGCGAACGTCCCGGTAAGGTTTGATGGCGATTGGAATTTTTTAAAATGTAACTGTAATTCATGTATCGCAGGGTTTAATTGAAAGCCCTAGAAAGCAGACTGGATATACTTATTTAAAATAAATAAAGATATACTAGCATTAATTAGTAAGGCAAAATAAAGAACAATTTTGTTCAGTCTCACTTTTGCAACTTAGAAAAAAAAATTGAGCTCAAAAAATAACGAACCTGGTTTAATTCCACAATTCAGAGACAATTCAAAACGTATTACATCTGACGAAGCTCCAATTTTATAACCGTTCCTTTTAAATCTCTTAATTTCATAAACAAAGCAATAAAGTAAACTTTGAGGACGCAATGAAGCTTAGAGATAATAAGATTATACAGTAATAACAAACTAAGGGACAATCTTTATAAGCTATATTTTTAAATAAACATTAATTTATTGCGGTTGATATCCTTTATTACAATATTAATGTGTTTTTTTGTCTATTTTTTATTTCATCGCGAAAACAGACTTACAAGTACCAAGGCAGTGTTGAACGAGCCAAGTGTGATGCACAAAGGTACAGGTTACCCATTTAACTCAAACATCGCATATACGAGAGGTGACTGCCCGCACCTACCTTAGTCCCCATTCTAACCGACTTCCGCACCCTAGTACCCGGCAGGCGAGGTTTGAGTTAAACTGTTAGCCTATAAATTAAATTCGTGTTACTGTTTCAATACTGTGCAAAGGCCTGCTCTTATATAGGAGAAAATAATTTGTATCTTAGATCTAGAATGTTGTTCAAGTGTTTTAGTTCATATTTTTTCCTATCGTATTAATCGCGTAAAGATTACGGAGTGTTCGGCGATCCTGACTTCATTATTAGATGTATATGCAGCCCATAAAAAACATGACTCTAAAGTTTAATTTTAAGTGCATTGCCGAGGTTTTCTTTCCTACAATATACAATAATTTGTTTGTGTTACTAAAAGTTGTTGTGTGTTACAAAACAGTTGACAATGTTAGAGCAAGTTTACCCTATTTACTCAGTGTCCCATAGTTAACCGAATAAATGACCTGTCAACATATGTACATGTCAGATACAGTTGTGAGAATTTACGTGACCGTATATACATATAACCGCAACATTAGATTGTTTGGAATTATGCTAATAGCATAAAATTACAACTAAGTTCCTATCAACATTACGGGTTTAAAAAAGTCACAGGTTAAAACCCCGGGTAGACACCAATGCGTTTTTCATTTAAAAATTATTTGCAATTTATTTAACCCTTTGTAGTGAAAGATAACGTCTTATGGAAACATGTATATCTATTAAGAATCCTGAATTTGTCACCTACGAATCCGCATTAGAGTAGCGTGGTAGGTCTTATCTACAACCCTTCTCCCGAAAAAAGGAGTAAGGAATCCCGTGCCCAGCAGAGGATAAGAGGTCCTTAAGTTATATAAAACTTAGACTCAATTCTTTATTGCGTATCGCTATATCAATCAGTTAAAAGCATTATCTGTAAAAGATCGTAGAGTGTTATTTGTAGGTTCTTCTGGCAAAAAACCATATTTAATTTCACGATAAATGTATGTTATCTGTTTAAATGCTATAACTAGGTAAAACAGATAATACTTTGCTGTGCCTTAGTTTGGAATTTTCCGCAGTCATTACAGCTGTAATAGAACATATCGCAGTTATCGAAATCCTCTTTAGTGTAAATGAAAATAGTACAATTACCAAATACAATAGACGGAAAAAGATTTTCTCAATAAAAGGAATCTCTTCCAGGCAAACACAAATCACAAGTAACAAACAATAAGAGTGAGTAGTACTTTAATAACTCATTAGTATAATATATATTATCTTACTTATACACAACTAGGTTTTTCCCTCGGCTTCGCTCGTATGGAATTTGCTCTGCCACATTAAGTTTCGTGACATTTGAGATTTCTAACTTCAAAACAAACGGATCCCATAAAATCTTCGCGCGCCGCGCATAATAGGCACTCTATAGCGATTCATTGAAGTCATATGTATCGTGATAACTTTTAAACTATTCGACCAAGTTACTTAGTCTAAACGACAAGGTTTATCTACATAAAATACTGAAAGCGACAAATGTATTCATTTTTATAAGAATTTGATAAATATACTAAAATATACATTGTAAATAGTATCTAATTTATCTAATTTAATTAACTTTATGATTCACAATTTTGGTCAAAGCGGCTTCCACATGAAAGGTATATGAAGATATATGCTGTCGCAGACTTTTATTTAGAACTATTCAAGACAAACAATACTACCCTACATTATCTTTGTGTAACTTGAATGGTTTAGTCAGCGTTCGCCCAGATAGCTCTCAGAGGCCAGATCTTTTCCGACATTATTGACATGTATCGTTATATTACATAAAATCATTACAAATTATAGCCTATATGTTATTTTGATGTATAACCTATATAGCTGTAAAGTTTTATCCAAATCCGTCCAATATTTTCTTCGTGAAAGAGTAACAAACATCCATCCATACTCACAAACTTTCGCATTTATAAAATTAGTAAGAAGTAAGATAAGAAGTAAGAAGATAAGATAAGATGTACTATAACAACTCATTAGTATAATATGTTACTTATATACAATGTTAGGTAAAAACAAAATATGAGTTATAAAATACAATATCATTCATTCTCCTGCCCTTATTCCAAGTTGCGTCGGCACATGTTTTGACATTCCATTCTCTCCTATCATTCACTCTGGTACTACACTCCTTCGCACAATCAAATCATCTCATATACTTTTATGCTTCTTTATCTACAATGGGCGCTACTTTTAGACTTCCGCTTATATGCTCATTTCGTATTTTATCCAGTCTTATCAGAAAAATTGAAGTTCGCGTAAATTTTTTTCCAATCAATGACTTTACTTTTACTGAATCACGTTGAGTGGGTCTCTCGGTGTATGCAATTTCATTGTAGTTTGCCTTACATTGAATAGCATGTTGGCGTGCGTTCACAAAGGTGCGAATGCATTTATGCTTTATGTGTATTAGTTTTTAAACTTATATGTAGCACCTTTATTGAGACCTATTAAGCTGGTATACTACAGCTTATTATTTTATTGCCTCTTCAGCCCACGATATCGTCTGCTTAGAGATTATATACAGCGTCTACTCCAGCGAAGACGACACACACACAGTTCCAATCCTACTTGCCTTCCACCACTCGTCGCCCTAACCCGTAGTTAGGCCTCACAATGAGGCAGCCTTAGGACAACGTTCCCTGACGCTAGTAGAACTTTTGCGCTCGACTCTCTGCATTTCGTAACCTCGGCGATGCTTCTATCATCCGTCTCTTGTATTATCTAACATTCTGATCCATACAATACGACAGATCTTATAACCGTTTTATTTGATACATCAAGTAACGTGATGTTCAGTAAAGCACTCGCTTACATATAGCTCTGGCACTATTCCTTTTATGTGCATGTCATACCTCTCAAAATCCAACCAGCTCTTGTTCGGACTCCCTCTAGTCAATTATCCATCCACATCCATATTAAATCGACTGGCCCGTTGGCGTAGTGGGTGGTTCCCTGCCTTCAGCTCCGCGGGTCGCGGGTTCGATTCCCGCTGAGAGTCAACATTTTCTATAAACAATTGTTGGTTCTTCTAGCTTGGGTGTATATTTGTATTTAAGTAAGTATTTAAAGTTATATATGTGGTATATCTACCAGTTGTCCGTCACCCATAACACAAGTATTAAGTTACTTACTTTGGGGTCTGACGACTGTGTGTAAGTGTCCCATATATTTATTTAAAAAATCTTTGATCACATGATTTTTATTTCTTCTCATTACATGATCCTATTATCTTAATGTTCTCGTCTTTTTTATAATGGGCCCAAATCAAGCACTTTTGAATTGTCAAGAATCAATATGATTAATGCCGCTACAACTGGTTTGGAATGTTGCTATTACCGAGAAGAACCAGCAAGAAACTGGGTGGTCAATCTTTGAAACATTTTCAATTTCACATTATTAAACCGCGTACAAGAGTATGAAGCTGAAAGGATTTTCAAATCGAGCCATTTTTATCGTCTTGTTATATCGTTGTATAAATTTTATTCTTAAATTAAATTTTAATTGTAATTTTCAATTTTGTAATATACTTTACTAAGCATCTTCATTCTTCTATCACACCACACATCCACCTAAACATTCTCATCTCATTTGAACTCTTTCATCCGTATTTTTCTATAAAATACAATATGTAATCCATTAATTAACATATAAAACTAATACATATATATATTGTAACAGTCCTCTGCGTTGAGATACATATCCCTTCTTTAACTAGGAGAAAGTTTGAGACTCTTTGTAAAACTTTGTCATATTAAGTTTCATGTTTGTGATAAAACCCGAGTTAAAAGTTCAAAGGAGGTGATATTAATTTTAATCATGTAAATTTCAAAAGCTTTTTCTTAACTTAACTAACAAGTAAGGTAACAAGTAGCAAAACTTTATCAGAAAAAAATATTTCAATAAAACTAAAATATTATATCAATATTTTAATGATTAAATCATGATTGGCTAATGAAAGCAATCGATTTCATCTAACTTTTAGTTGTGATTTTATGTAACATCTTATGGAACGAAATTATATAAAGTCAAGCATCCAAAATTATACACACTGAGGGCCGAATTGATGAAATTAATGGAGAATAAAAATTCCCGGACTCATGCGTAAAAATAAGATTTTTTATTAGACAGTTTTATTGTTAAATCTAAGAATTTTTATTATAGAACTCAGAAAGTAACGATTTTCTGAGCTTTATAATACAAATTTGTTTTATTGTTATTTACTATTCAGCATGTGCCTTTCGTCGATAGAAAATATGATGCTGAAAATTTAAGATTCCTATAAAATTTTAGGGATGTGCGTAATTTGCAATCCGCATTGGACGTCCTTTTTTTGGGTTACTTATGAATGTTGTTTTAAATATTGGCCCGTAGGCAGGGTCACTACCTTTGCCTACCGCTCCGCGGGTCGCGGGTTCGATTCCCGCCGAGGGCCAACATTTTCTATAAACAATTTGTTGGTTCTTTGAGCCTGGATGCAAATTTGTAATTAAGTATGTATTTAAAATTATATTTGTAGTATCTACCAGTTTTCCGTCACCCATAACACAAGTATTAAGTTACTTACTATGGGGACGGACGACCGTGTGTGTAAGTGTCCCATATATTTATATTTATATATCTATATTTAATATGTTATTATTGCACATATATTCAAAAATACATTACTTACTATATTTTGTAATCTTTAAGTAATTTACACTTGTATAGAAAAATAAATGTGTAAGTAATGTTCCAAAACAAAGTACTCAACTAATTTTATAGAATTAGGCGTTACTTTGCGGAGATCCATAATACAAAAGTAATAATAAAATTATTTTGCTATAATCCGCGATACATGTATCGCGGATTATAGCAAAATAATTTTATTATTACTTAAGTACTCAACTTTCTAGAATTATAGAATCGAATCAGACACATCGGATCAAACACATCAGAGGCCTTACAAAGTCATTAATCCGAGTTTGAACTATTAGGCTATAGTTAGCGAACCGTGACGGCTTTATTGTGAAACTGATTTCGGTATTATTCTTGTAACGTGGCAATACCTTAATATTATAGTAGTTTATGATACTGTTGCATAATAAGGGTTCTTATAACACGAGTGTGGTTTAAAAAAACGAGCCGCAGGCGAGTTTTTTTATAGTGTCACACGAGTGTTATAAGACCAAGTTATGTACAGTATCATACACTACTTTATCTACTCTCATACTATAATACGTAAAACGTACGTTTCCATTCCATGAACTCGTGGTAACATTTAATATAGTTGCGCCTAGATTTCGTCGGCAACAGGTTCACGGTCATGTTTGACGCAGCTTTCAGAATATCTGGTGGTGTACAATGACCACTATCCCCGCTCTCAGACATGTTTTTACACAAAAACTTATTTTTTTTACAAACAAAACTAAACTTCGTTTAAATATTGAAGAGATTTTTTAAATGTCATATATTGGCGCCAAGGCGCAAACATCGATTGCGCATGCGTGTTGCGTCGCCGCGGACCCATTCATTGAAACCTTTTTTTTTAAGGTAGAGGTTCAACCTCCTTGGTCCAGCTGGAAGTTTTATAGGTATATCGTTATGATTAAAAAGTTACATTATGATACAGGTGTCCATACAAGACCTGTATCGTAATAAAAAAAAATATTTTTTTATTTTTGTTCTGTACGTAATGTTTGTCATAAGAATTTTGTTTTCAGTTTTATAATCTTTGTATTATAGTATCAAAGTAGATAAATGTATTTTTAGTATTTTTGTAATTTACTCCTTTCGAATCGCTTCTCATATAACGCCCTCGGTAGGGCAATTTTATAACGAGTGAATTTAATAAAAACATAAATTCGAAACGCGAAGTTTTTTCTCTGAGACGCGCATAAACAAATTGAGAAAGAGAGATAATACGATATTATATATTATCTCTGTTATACATCATCATTCATCAGTCTCCTGCCCTTATCCCACTCTAAGTGGGGTCGGCACAACATGTTGCAAACATGCTGTCATATGATTTGGCTACGTATTTTACGATCGGCCGCCTGCCTGACGTCAACTTACCTTAGTCGCCTTTTACGACACCTCGGTAAAAACTGAGGGTGTTGTATTCTATGCCGCCGGATACTACACTACATTTACCTTAGTCGCCTCTTACGACACCTCGGTAAGAAAGGAGGGTGGTCTATTCTATTCTGCCGGATCACACGGCGCATATTATCTCTTCCATACATATAAATTATAGATGTCGTGTCGCTGAGTAGAATAGACTACCCTCATTTCTTACCGAGGTGTCGTAAAAGTCGACTAAGGTAAGTCGAACCGCCTTGTGGTATCCGGCTAAGTAGAATAGACCATCCTCATTTTTTACCGAAGTGTCGTAAAATACGGCTGAGGTAAGTTGACGTCAGGCCGGCGGCCAGTCATAAAACACGTAGCCAAATCATGTGACAACATGTTTGTAACATGTTTTGCCGTCCCCACTTAGGTTAAGGTAAGGGCAGGAGAATGACGACATATAAATTATAGTTACTGAAATCGCCGTTTTTTCTTTTTTATACATAATGTTAAAAAAATAGAGATAAATAGTAAAGTTTGGCAATGAATGAATCATTTTAAAACGAACTGAATTTACATTGCAACGAAATTTAAGTGAGTGAAAGATGATAAAGGCTTCTACTTTCTTTGCTTTTAAAAGCAATTCGTATTGCTTTTTAATCCATTCATGTATCAGAGCTGATATGCACATGATTAATTTTTTTTTAACTTTATAAAAGTTTTTTTCTCTCTATGAACTTCCGTCAACTGGAAACTATATTTGCTCTACTGGAAATAGTTAAATATTAAATTCATAAAACAATGCGATAAGCAGCTTAAGCAAAATAATAAAACAACAAAACAAAGAATGAAAAGTCTCTAACTATGTCAGATTGGCGTTAAGGAGCCCTTTTCGAAACTACTATTATAAAAAATATTAAATTTGTTTGTGACGCCAGACAACTCTCTACTATTCTTTAAGTTCTAAAATGGCATATCCAAAAACCACTTATTCATTATACTTTTAGTTTTTACTGAATATGATTCGTCATATTCGATAGATATGTCAGACATACTAGAAACCGACATAAACTCAAGACGCCAAGATCGCGCCTGCAAAAGGTCCGAAAATCACTTGTCGGTATCGGTACACGTTTTTATAACAAAATTCCTCTTCGTTATCAGAGCACCCTTTACACGAGTTTAGAAGTATCTTAAAACGATGCTGCTACATAAAGCCTACTATAAAATTGAAGATTATTTAAGTGATAGTAGCATATCTCAACAGCTACGCACCAAGCTGTAACGATTAATTTATAACCATCAATCAAATTGTAAAAAAAATTAGCCGCCATGTTTTTTGCTGGTTTTTCTCGGTAGGAGCAAACTTCCGCAGTGGTAGCTTATTGAAAAACATTTGACGATTCAAAAGTACTGGAAACAGTCTACTTGAATAAAGAATATTTTAAATTTGCTTTTAAGTTAGTATTGCAATTTCTCGTATTGTAGTCAGTATTTATTTTATTCACTCTCTACGTAACTGAAAAGTTAAAGTAGAATTTTAAGTCAAGAATCGAAAGTCGTAAAGATATAGTCGTTAGAATTCGCTTAGTTTACGTCCTTAAAATTAAGTGTTATCGCGAAAGTTACAACTAATTACATTAAATCTTTGTCTCACATCGGTCGTCCGTCCCCAAAGTAAGTAACTTAATATTTGTGTTATGGGTGTTACACAATAAAATATTAAACCAGTATTCAAAAAAATACAATTTGATATTTATAAGCATATACTAACTCGCTAACGACAGTGAATATCCCGTACATACAGAAAATGGGACATATATTTTTACGTCTACTTTTACAGCCATATAAACGCACGGACAGGAATTCTGTTACTAGCGCATAAAAGCTACTAAGTACAGTAGTTCGTGGGGTGACAACAATAAAAGACGAAGTGTGGAGTTAGTTGTAGTAATGACCCAATAAAACGTACGCTAGGCCTTGTTAGCTTGAAGATCCGTAACACGCGTCGGTTGCTATGTACATTTGAAAATTTAAAGTTCAAATGATGTTGTTAAAACTGATTTATACTTATATCTGTAAAGCATAAAATAAACTATAAATATCCGTTTATTATGGTATTATTGGATTTTTTTAAGAGCTGTGATAGCTCAGCGGTGAGACCGTGCAACTCTTTCAAGGAGAACACGAGTTCAAACCCGGGCAGGCACCAATGAATTTTTCTATTAAAACTCATGTGTCTTATTGATAATTGCAATTCGTCACACGCTTTTCAGTGAAGGAAAACATCGTGAGGAAACCTGCATATCTCTAGAGAATTCTGGAGATATGTGTAACCTACCAACCCGCATTGGAACAGCGAGGAGGCCTATTCTCAGCAGTGGGATTGTAACAGGCTGCTACTTTTTATTGGATTTTTAATTTTATAATTTTGGTTATACTAGAATATAAGAGAAATATCTAAATAATCGAAATATTTGAAGAGTAAACGAAATTAGTTTCTTTATAAGAACTTGAAGACTTGAAATTTGTGTCTAGATCGATGACTCACAGTGACACTTTGATAATCTAAAATCCAAAAGTTCATAGATTCTTTCAGTCCTACCTTCACCTTTGTAATATAATACTTCAACTATCCGCCATCTATATTTATCTAACAGTGAACATACATATCTCTTCTAAGAATTTGTTTATATCTAATATGATATATTAATAGAATTGAAAAGTTTCATGCTCTATCTCTATATCTCTAATTGAGTAAAATCTTAAAAGTGCATTGCATATTTTTAAAATGTCCGTCCAGGGTGAAATGTTTTTAAAGGGGTTATTGTTGGGCATATCAAAAGATTTCCTAATCTAAAAATAATATGACCGTGTTATCCTATACAAAACTTTCTTCAAATAAAGATTTTTTTATGGAAAAAAAGCGAGACGTACAGTTTCATTAGATACTCTTAAAACCAACATTGGTATTATACTTATTATACTCGTGACTTCTCTTATAAACAAACAATTAGTGTTATACAGTCGTGACTTAGCAATGAAACATTAGGGTCGATTTTTTTAAATTTAAACTATCGTGTTACAGTTAATATGTAAACACCGGCTATACACACGTCTAATTTTATCGCGTAAGCCCGACTAGTTTCAATTCAAATCGGGAATTGTTATCGTTATCGTTGGATGACAGAACTTAAAAATGTCGGAATGAATATAGCCTGTTTAAAAAATAATGCATGCTTTTCACGATCCAGATTAAAAATATATACGTTTATGGAGGTTGTTTTGCGTGATGAATTATGTAGTATTAATTAATGATCAAATACGAAAGATAAGGGGAAAGTAGTAGTTTTAAGGACTAAACTGTTTTTTAAATTGAATTTCAAAAGTCATAATTATGAAATTTTAGGTATAGTTGACTGTGCAGTGTTTTTTTGGAAATTTGTATTAGATAGACAGTTTTTTTTCCATTTTGAGTATGGCAGAATAATTAATGACACCGTGAGTATAGCCGGTGTTTACATATTAACATTAGGGTTGACTTTTAAACTTGCAACCTTTTGATTTTGAACTTTGAATGAAAATTTCTGAAGAGATGCATTAAATTCAAGAGGTTTATAGCGACTAGTTTCTTGTTCAATGAATTTTGCCCATGTCTGTACAATTCAATTCAGTTTAACGGACAACTCGTAAATGGTGTCCGAGTAGATCCATTATGTTACGTTTTCTTCTGTTAAGTGCAAAGTTGTGTGAAAATTTCCAGTCACGTTCATTCATGATGTACGTAGAAAATTTCGTTTCAAAACAACTTGAACCAAGAGTAATTAACGCTAAAGTTAGATCCTTTATAATTTAATAAGTCTCAAGTATTTGTTGGACTTTGCGGTTATTGATGTTTCTATATAATGGAGGGGTAATATAATAAATCTATCAACGTAATTACTTAGATACATCCAAGCAGATTATCAACCGATAATTTAATAGAGATTTATACAAACATTTTTAAATAAAATACCTTGACGTTTTTTAATTGTTGTGTTATGTTATAGAACAAAATAAATGTAGGAATAACCTATCAGAAATTTTACTAAACATCAATTTTGTCAGTTACTAAAGAATTCATTTCAAATGCCGATATTTGTATATGCGCTCTGCTTTTATCTGTCAGTTATTAGTTAAATACCGCCACTTATCTCGGCTCCGCCGTGTGGTATACGGGTGAGTAGAATAGACCACCCTCATTTCTTATCGAGGTGTCGTAAAATACGACTAAGGTAAATTAATGCCAGGCAGGCGGCCGGTCGTAAAATACGTAGCCAAATCACGTGACAACATATTGTGCCGACCCCACTTAGAGTGGGATAAGGGCAGAAGGATAACGATGTAAATCTTTTACAGTCATGAATATCAAGTTACACCTTGCGGTCGTGTTTGCGGTGTGCCTGTGTATAGCGGAAGGTGCTCCCGAGGGCCGGATGACAAGAAAACAACAGCGACCGACCCGCGGTTTTAAGAATATCGAGATGCAAACAGCACGGGGATTTGGAAAACGCGCCCGCACCGAACGTAAGTAAACCGTTCCTTCCTTAAGGATAACAATTCAGGCTTTGCCAGAAATGAAACTTCGAGTACCTGATACACAATATATTCTTCAACAACTGCCCGTTTACATGAAAACATAATCAGCCCGTTCTACAAGATGGTGCCTGTTCCCCGTCAAAAATGATGTGTTTATGTCTTACAGTTCTCTCTGACGGATGTCACGTGAGTTGAATAGCCATCAACCCAAGTGACATCCGGCACAGACTAACAAAACTCAATTCGGTACTAATTTATCCAACACTTTTAAAATTTTGAAGCAAAACTTCCGTACGCACGATTGACTTGGGATTGAGTTGATGAAAGCACGACACGAGCATTTTGAAAAGTGTGATTGGGCGAGGCGAATGGAAGTCCAGAGTGTGATGTAAGTTAGTAAAGAATGAAAGAGAGATGGTTAAGATTCGTATACAACACAGGCTAGAGAGAGAGGTGAGAGCACAGAGCACACATTTTTTTACTCCTCCCTCCTCTTATGGCCAGTGTATGAAATATATAAAGTATTTACTTATTTATTTCTGACACTTATATTTATTTATTCTTGACACTGAGCCCACGAGCATTTACGGGGATGCTAAGCGGGAATGATTATTTCGAAATGAATGTAGCTTGTTTAAAAAGTAATGCATGCTTTTCACAATCCAGATTCAAAATATATACGTTTATGGCGATTCTTTTCGTGATCAATTATGTAGAGCTACTGATCAAATACAAAAGACAAGGTTGATTTTTAAATTTCAGGAGAAATTTTTTTTTTATTGAATTTCAAAGTCAGGTCATAATTACGATAATTTTAGGTATAGTTGAGCGTGCAGTCCAATTAATTTTGAGTATGGAGGATAAATCTGCAATATTGTACATTAAAATTAAGTTTCGAACAGAAATGTGTAAACTTTATAAAGACTATTTATAATATATGCACGAAAGTTATTTTTTTTACTGTTTTTCATTTTCTAAAGTTGTTCATTATATCATAATATTTTATAAAATATAGTCGCAATTTTGTACTATTAAATTTCCGGTACTTGGTTCACAAAAAAGCTTTAAAAGGACTTTAATGCATTTCAAAGTGTTCATAAAGGAAGAGGAAAAGATAATGCCATGAATAATTCTCTATAAATTTTTTCATATTATCATTTATCGTCAATATTTATATGCTATAAAACAATTTTAAACAGAGAAGGAATTTCAAGCTTTCATTCTTTAGATAGTTGCGTGAGATTTACAATTATAGACCGATTAAACTTAGCTTTAAAATATTTTTTCAATTTCCTTTTGTCAAAAATAGATAGCACCAATTGTTTATTGAATTCTTTCATAGGTATGTCACGATAAATATTTAATTATCTTCATATTGGTGTCACCTTTTGCTTTGTAGTGTTTAATGTAAGAAATATTTTAAAGGACAGTGTGCCAAATATGTAATATATAATAAATTTCTTTTTTAATTCTTATTATATATTGTTATTATACTTCATGAATTAAATATGTAATGTTACGAAATGAGACTGAAAGAAGAGCTATGGAGTGCTACACACATAATATCATGATGGTATTATGTGTGTAGCACGTCGTAGCATTTCACAAGTGCTACACACAATACCATAATGGCATTATGTGTGTAGCACGTCGTAGCATTTCACAAGTGCTACACACAATAACATAATGGCATTATGTGTGTAGCACGTCATAGCATTTCACAAGTGCTACACACAACACCATAATGGCATTATGTGTGTAGCACGTCGTAGCATTTCACAAGTGCTACACACAATACCATAATGGCATTATGTGTGTAGCACGTCGTAGCATTTCACAAGTGCTACACACAATAACATAATGGTATTATATGTGTAGCACGTCGTAGCATTTCACAAGTGCTACACACAATACCATTATGGTATAATGTGTGTAGCACTTGTGAAAAGCGAAGTGTAGGACGAAGGAGAACATCCTGGCTGAAAAACCTTCGCCAATGGTTTGGCAAATGCACCCGTTCTTTATTTCGAGCCGCGGCATCAAAAGTTCAGATTGTCTTAAAGATCGCCGAACTTCGCAAGAAGATGGCACCTGAAGAAGAAGAATTATGTGTGTAGCACTTCGTAGCATTTCACAAGTGCTACACACAGTACCATTATGGTATTATGTGTGGCACTTCGTAGCATTTCCCTTGTGAAATGTAAATATAATATGACAATATAAATAAATAAATGTAATATAACATCCTCATACTGATGTTGTTGGTAGTTTGTAAGTTTTTATTTAACAATTATAAGTTGAATTCAATATACTTTAAATACTTTCTAAAGGAGGCATCGATTACGAAACGCTGTTGGAACTCCCAAATAGTGATCTGCCTCAATTTGTATTGAGAATTGGGAGCGATTTTGGCAAAAGAACACCTGAATTGGAATCGGAAGGTACCCTTACCTTATCCTTATTCCGATCGTTGATTTGACCAGCGAATCGGGAAAAATATACGTGTCGTCTGTGAGCTTAAATAAAGACATTAGATCTGGACAAGATGTCTCTAATGAGATCTATATCTCTGCTTCGATGTATCTTGGTTTCAATGTGACAGACAAGACTGAATGTTTAAAAATAAATGGATGTTTTTGCTTTGAATTATGAGTTTTCTTATAATTATGTGGATGTGTTGGCTTTAACAAAAACGTGAAATTTCCGTATTAAAACCTAGACCGTTGGAAAAAATAATTGTCATACTTTTGATTATGACTATTAGATTAGAAATTTATGAAAATGATACCGATAAGTTTTAAATTAAAGACGTAACGCAATCAGCTTATTAAGGGCTATGAAAGTTCAACCCTTTTATTAACCTCAGGGTTAAGAATACGATGAATAAAGAAACAATTGTAATTTAGCATATAGACTTTATTTATTGTTTATCGTTGTCAGTTAAGTTTGTAAAAGTTTTTTGCAAAAAGATATAATAATTAGTAATTTATATGTTAATTTGATCAGTGTAGATATTAATCGTATCTCTTGCTTGTCTTGTAATAGATTTTTAGAGAGGATATGTGACATATTTTAAACATAATTAAATTGATAACTTCATTAAAAGTGATATTTGAAGTGAAAACTTCTCGAGTGACGTTGTGCACTTTTTGTGATGGGTAATAAATTAAACTCACGTCAGGACACGTGATCTAATCCAAAATTTGTATGACGGACGGAAAGTAGATCGCCAGCGAGGCGTAGGAGAGGAAGTATCCCCCTCCCTTTCTCCGGCTTGGCGAAAATGTATGCCTGCGCCTGTTGTTTCTTTTAGACGACGCAGGACGCTTGCGCAAATGAGCGTATGTGTTTAACTTTGTAATGTAATATATTAATTGTAACATTTGTGTACGACAGCGCAATAAATAAATATAGTCTTTTACGACATAAAAGATAGTACTTTTATATTGTTAATTTAAGCAATTCAAGCAAATTATTCCCTAACCATTCCACAAATCGCAAAGCTTTGCGATTTTGTCGTGGAGTCTATCTCCTGATGATGCTTCGGTTGCGGGGCGAAACGATTGTTGAGTTTGTGATGGTGAACCTGTGTAGTGCTTGTGTATTGTGGTGGAAGTGGTGGAGGATTATGCATATGTTTTTACGAATCCTGCATGTAACGGGTATGAAAAAACGTATAGTCCACTATACATTTAGCACTATATATTTTTTCTATTTACTGTATCGCGGATTATAGCAAAATAATTTTATTATTACTTTTGTATTATGGATCTCCGCAAAGTAACGCCTAATTCTATAAATTACCATACCATTCCATTCAAAAATGGACAACGTTAATATTTAAGTTTTCATTTCTGCCGACACACTCCAGGCGTGTAACCCGTTGATTATTTTATGCTAGGTCTTATTTCCAGCCGTAACTAATTATCACCTCGCGGCGACAAGAATTTCTTTTTGGCAATCCCAAAAATTATGTTTGTTTCAAATATAATCCTTTAATCCAAAAGACAAAGGCTATGTATTTACTTTTCTATTGGACTTTTACAATTTGTAAAGCAAAAATAAAAATACTGAAGATAGTTTAGGTACACACGAACAACAATTCGTTCCAAAACATGATCTTTATACACGGAACTGTAGGCCTACCATGAACTTTTAGAAAACGATTCAATTCAAAGTCAGTACCTAAACCTAACCGCTTACTTATCGTGCCATGAAGTGTGTTTGAAAAGGACAACGTTATATGAACTATAGATAACTTTGTCTCTTTTACTCAAATGTTTTTATGAAGCATTCCGAACAATAATTCAGCAACGACTTAAAATGTGCGTCTTTAAGACGTCATGGTTTGAAAAAGCAAAACAATTTAGTTTACGTCTTCAATTGAGTCGCCAATATGAGTTCATGGTAGGCCTGCTGTATATGATCTCCGTGAAATGACACCTGTATTGAATTCGGAAGACACAATGTTAAAGGTAAACCTAATTCCGATAGCTGAATTGAGCAGTTGATTGGAAAGCAATATTTGTTGTACATTCATTCGGTGAGCTTTGTTAAAGAAATATACCTACATCTAAACCGGTCAAAGAAATTCTTTATTTCTGTTTGTGATGAGTGGTTTTATATAGCAAATCATTTTTATATATGTATATTTGTGTTTCCGTAAGGTGTAACGAGTTCTTTAGAATGAATCGTATCAATTATTAAGAGTTTTTAATATATATTTACTAATGTTCAACTTTTTAAAATGTTCATAAGATTTTTCTGGCTTAAACGACAAGCTCTAAAATTTTGCACATAATGAAGTCTGCCTAATTTCGTGTCATGTTAAAAATGATTAATAAATACATATTTTTTATTAATTGTATTAAAAGCTTCTTTGGGATAAAAAAAAACATTTATTTTGCAGCTACTATAAGAGTTCGATACGTAAGAGTTAGTATACACATCATAAAAATATAAAAATAAATAAATAACACTTACACACCCGGTCCTCTGTCGACTTAATACTTGTGTAATGAGTGACGGACAACTGGTAGATATACTACATATATAATTTTAAATACATATATACACCCAGGCATGTTAGCCCTCGGCGGGAATTGAACCCGCGACCCGCGGAGCTGAAGACAGGGTCACTACACAATGTGCCAACGGGCCAGTATATAAAACTGAACATAAATAGATATAAGGTTTAAAAAAATCTAAATTATAATTTATACATTCCCCATAAAGATTATGGAAAGAATATACATTAAAATAATACATACTTCTAATATAAACATACTTTAACAGATGAGCGCGTGAAGTTTCGTCCTAAAGGCCCACTGATGGTGGCTTACGATTTCGGAAAAAGGAGTGGTAATGATGTAGAAGGTATAGTTTAACTATATATGAGACGGCTTTATGCTTTTGATATAACAAAGTAGTTCTATCAATATTCTTTAATATAGAAAAGCAAATATAAAGTAAATAATTGAATCCGTTTAACGCTGTGCAAGTTTAAGGGAGATGTGCTTTTGTGGCTTTGAAAATTAATATCTTAGTAGTAGGTATCGGAAGCTTTGCCCACGCGGGCGTTATTAGTTTTTTAACTAGAAAACATACAATCGTCAACTGCTGAGAGAATTTATTCTCTATACCATGCCTTTATCTCTGACGTGTTGGAAATATAAAATGTAATACGGTAAAAGAACGGCGTCTGTCTCTGTAGAGAATGATCGGAGCGTAAACCCACCAAGCTTTTCCGATGCTATTAACATGTAGCTCAGAAATGTTCTATGGATATATAGGTTGCTTTACGATGATTTCAAATATTAATCACGCACATTAGTTTTTATAAAAACAGACAGTACCCGTAATTTCGTTCACGTCAATTGAAGTGTTAAAATACCGTCAGTTATGTAATATGTGATATTTTCAAGTCCCCAAAAGAATTAGCTACAAAATGTAAAATATTATAGACAGAGAGATTTAGAATAATAATCATGGGCGTAGAGTACTGGCAGAAGAGAGCAGCTTCCTTACCACCTTAGAACAAGGGTCAGTTGTTTGTAAACTGATAACTCGCATTAAAGTGATAATATGTAAACAAGGCTTGCATAAGGTCTATAATTTCTAGTCTATGATGTTTGACCCCCCCATCTACATATAAACGTGGCTACGCCCTTGAAATTAAGAAAGAGACTTATAGGAGTTTAAATCATAAATTGGTGATGCAAACGGGCTCTAACCGTTTAGCCATTTTGGCCCAAGATAAAAAGCAATCAAACATGTACCTGATTAGATTAATTAAATACAGAATAAGCTGTAATTAATAGTTTAATACCTTTGAATATTTAAATATTCCTTCAATATTGCTCCTACCCGCAGTTTTACCGCGGTGAAATATACTTCAACATTCTTTATGTGCATACTTTAATTTTATTATTTGATAGGTCGAGAATTAAATTAAAATGGAGATGAATAGAATTTAATTAAATAGAATACTGGCCTTTACCTGCAATTTCGTTCGCGTGGACTATAGTCTTGGAATAAACAGAGCGTCTGTCACTTTCCAACCCTGCAAATATCTCCATCACAAAAATCAAATCGATCCGGGAAGTGTGAGAGAGATTCATCGCTTTCTCGAAAGCATAGTTTAATTATTTTAGTAAATAACCCGTACGACTTACATGAAATATATATTAAAATAACTCAGGTAAATTTATCTAATGAACAATAACCGAAATATATTTCCTATATATAAAACTTTCTTAAAATAACTTTTTCGACATAAGGCAATCAGCGACATATATGTAACATATTTCTTTAATTTAGACTTTCACACATAGTGAATAAAAAACCTTGGTATATTTATAATAGACGACTCGCCGTTTGGTATCCGACAGAATAGAATAGACCACCCTCCTTTCTCACCGAGGTGTCGTAAGAGGCGACTAAGGTATGTGCCGTGTGGTATCCGGCTGCATAGAATAGACCACCCTCACTTCTTACCGAGGTGTCGTAAAAGGCGACTAAGGTAAGTTGACATCAGGCAGGCAGCCGGTCGTAAAATACGTAGCCAAATCATGTGACAACACGTTACATGTGCCGACCCCACTTAAAGTGGGATAAGGACAAGAGAATGAATGAATTTGTAATAGGCGACGTTTTTTCACCCTCTCTCTTGTTCTTTACTCTTTTCAGGCTTAAGCTTTGTTAAATTATCATAGTTATTATACTAGAGTAGGGAAGCCAGCGCAAATGTACCTTAATACAACGAAGAGAAAGCAAATGAGACTTATCATACAAAATATAAAAATATTTATTTTATTTCCATAAATCATTACAAGAAATACAATTGAGACCAATTAATTCTGGTACACATTAAAAATACTTTTGTCAGAAAGTCGCGCACACTTAATATTAAAGTGACCTAATTCAAAATTAGGCCTAATTGAGTTACATACATTGTAATCCTTTTTTCTATATAAGGTCACTTTAAAACTAAGCGTGAGATATCTTCTTTATTGCGCGTGCGTAGTAAGCAAACGTCATTTTAAAGGTGTACTAAAAATATTGTAAGTATTTTTAAATTATAAACGTACTATGAATATTTCACCGCCCATGTGTGATTATCGCGTATCGCAATCACTATCGCTTCCATACTCTATGTCTATTAACTTTGCAAACTATACCCAACAATTACAATGAGTTTAAATCAACTCATCATTATATATACAATGTAAACAGGAACAGGGAAATAATGGATTGAAATATGAGATTTAAAATTGTCTTGGCACAGTTTATAAGAAGATTAATGTGAAATACCGCCTATCTACCGCCAATCAATTCAGTGACGCTAGTTCTTGCAGATCATGACATTTAATTAAATATATTTTGTCTAACAAAATATAGGATAAGTGTAATAAAATTATACTCTTTTACAAAATGAATACCTCTTTGTCTTCTTTGTTATTATTATTATCTATTAATTTATTATTTGGAAAACAAATAGTATATAGTACGCGGCAATAAATAATGCACATCGAGGCTTAGGGAGGGAAATCGGCTAGATTCTACTTCATAGAGCATTGTCTCTGTCGCACTGACTGACGAACTCGTGCGAAACGTCACATACTAACTGAGTGACAGTGACAGCGCTCTACGAAACCGAACTGGCCGGCTGTTTCGTTCTAAACATCGATGTGCATTATTTAATGCCGGGTACTATACTTATGTTAATAAATAACATTGATAAATCTGAAACTAATCCATAAACCAGAAAACTTTCCACCAATTAACATAAGAGTACGTATTATTTTTATTTGATGGTAAAAAAATCACTCACTCACTGTATATAATTTTATAATATCTCTGAGGTATATCATACATAACGTAGGTAATGCAGCTTTGTTTACATAAACGAAAAAAAAGTTTGGAAGACTATATTTATACGGTAACCGTATAATATTATTTATATAACTATGATGACTAACAATGATTGTAAAAAAATAATGAATGGAGGTCCCTTTTTTTCTGTGTTGGTAGTAAACGTTTCACGGTTAATCCACTGGACCGATATTCATGAAATTTTGTACAACTGAAGGTCTTGTACGTATCTAATATATAGATTTAATAATAATTCCTTATTCCTTCGGAAACATTATACAGGGTATCTGAACAATTAAGTTGACGCGATTAAAGTTGCGGGCACAGTTTGCATATACTATAATTCAAAAAGGTCTAGTTTCTTGCTTGTGCTATTCCACTTGTAATAAAGTTGTGGTTGCACAATCAACATATTATGACAGTTCGTAGTATTAAAGTACACACTCTATATAGAAATAAGTTCAAAACTGCATATATTACGTTAAAACAATGTGACCCTTCATAATAGTTAACTAGGAATTCAATTTAACAGAATATAAATCATTAAATATAAAGAAACGGTTATACAAACTGCTTTATACATCTTTAATATTCTCACAGATAAAATTAGAAAAATATTCACGCCGAGGCCTGGAGCGTTGTTTGGTTCAGGTTTTGGCAAAAGGAAAGAGTGTAACAACACAGGTACATATGACTATGTTATATAAGCAAAAACGCTACATAAATGTGGTTAAATGTACGTCGTATTGAACCGTATTTTAAATACGGTGAGCTCATATCGACCTCGAAACTCCCTAAAGACGGACCGACAAATGTTAACACCAAATGCATTGAAACGCGAAAATTACATAAGCAAAACCATTTCTTTGTGTCGCTTTATTTAAGCTAGATCACTCTGTTACTTCAGCTATCATTTGCGTGAAAAGGACAGAGTATATACCATGCCTTTATTCAAATATTCGTTATTTTATCGCCGATAACCCACAGCACGCAATGAGTGAAATATACATAGAGTTGTTATAGTAGACTAGGAGAGCCAACCTAAAATGCGTCTATCAAAAAAAGAGCAAATGAGATTACCTATCTCTCTTTTTAATGCGTGATTAGGCAAAGATAAGTATGGGCCTCTCATCTTTCCTCTCTATAGGCTAACTGTCTAAATCAGTCCTCGCGTGCGGTGTACAAGGGAACGGAGGTAGGACGAGAACGGGGATTGAGGTAAGTGCGGGCGGTCAACTTATACCAAAGCTACGCGCGTTCACCGCACGTACATAACTTCCTCAGTCCCCGTTCTCGTCCTACCTCCCCGCCGTTCTTACGCGCACGCAAGGTCTGAGTTAAACGGTTAGCCTATAAATATTTGCACTCCCAGACTTGTCTAAGGCTCCCATACTCATAAAAACTCTATGGAAATAATCAAACAACGTCTTTATATACGCAAGTGTGACGGATACGCCAGTTGTGAGACAGTAGAATGTTATCCCGTGACCGCTGATCGTTGTGTGCTTATTAATATAGTGCATTAAGAGCAAGCAGTTACTTTCATTTGAAGAGAAATGTATGCAGTAAAGGTGTCCATTTATTGAGTTATTTACGGTGACATCTTAACTGTGCCCTATGTTAGACCTAGTAACGAATTATAAATAAAGGTTTTGAACTCCGTTTACACAGATAATCAAAGACAATTTGTACCCAGTCCTGGCATGCTTTATGCTCCAGATTTTGGCAAAAGGCAAGAGAGTAAAACAGGTAACGTTACTTATTATTATACAGACAGCAATACGCTAAAGGGTTGTAATTAAATAAAAGTATACTGACTATCAGATGAAACCTATATTTTAGTAAACATAAATATGGTAAGCGATGTAAACTGAAAATTCCTCAAAAGCGGACTGACAAACATCAGCGTTAAAACAAAAAATATTAACGCTTTAATGTAAGCTTTCTGTCTGTTCTGACAACGTATGTATGTCAAGTGTGTTCACTCAAATCGTTATTAAGAAAAAGCTTGGCTTATTATCTCACTTGTATTATGTCTATGATCGAATATCATTCGATACGGTAAGTACCAAGGACATATCTTCAGCATTTATCATATATTTTACGTTTAGATCATATAATTATGCCACAGTACAGCATAGATTTGATCGGTAAATGTTACTGCTTATTTTATAAGTTAAACCTTAGAGATGTTCTAAAAACATTTTAAGAGCAAATTAGTTGTAACTGTCTAAATTATATTTTGAATTTCGTGTAAATTATAATATATTAAATGTCATTTTGTTATTGAAGAATATAAAAAAATAATACACTTGGATGCAGTGATATTAACACGTAGAATTTGATTAATACTTAAATATCTTAAATCCGTAGATATTGGGATCTAATGTTAAGGTATTAAGGAGCGCGCAAATAATAACTTCAGTCGTAAAGCGATGTTATTAATTAATAAACATTATTCACTGACATTGTTTATGTATCGTTAATTAAACACTGTTTATTCAGTTGTCTTTGTTTAATTAGGACTTAGGCTCCATTTGTGAATCCAAAAGTAAATAATAAGTGATATATTGTTTACCGTAACGGAAATGATGTATATGTAATACATTAAGCTCCGTTTTGAGAGAAACTATGGGTTAACGATATAAAAATAATCCAATCGTTAGGATAACGAGAGCTATAAACAAATATATATAAGGAATATATCCGTATAATGAGTGAGAATATGTTGATAAGTCGACTTACATACTTCTTTACATATGTTCGATTAGATAGGCCGCGGAGTCACCCGTCTAGAATTCGGTTTTACATGCTTAAACTCCTATTCCGTAGTAATTCTAGGATGAAAATTTGCGTAATTTTGCTCCACAACCTCCTCTATCGTCTACAGAAAAGTGCATCAAAATCGGTTTTGCGGGAACCGATGTATAATTAACCTAAACCTTCAACAATTGCACTATATTTTAGTAAAAACCGAACAAAATTCCGTTCAGATTTTGAGAAAATCGATCACATACAGAGATACAAGGTTTGGATTCTTTCCTCTATAATATGTATAGATCATAATAGGCATTAGGATTGTCTAATTTATATAGTGAATATTTCAGGAAAATCGATAAATCTTTTATGTATAAAATATTTGTGTATAACAAAACAACAAACAATAACAAATAACTATGTCTGTCCAAAGAATTTATTGTATCTCGTGAAAGGCTGGTCCAATATAGTCTAATTTGCAATACCGTTATTCAATTAAAATAACTGAATTTTCTCAACTAACGGTATGTAAAGTCACAAGGCATATTTGGAATTATGAACGTAACTTTTATTTAATAAATATTTCTATATAAGACTAATCGTATGTAAAAAGGCTTTAAAAAGTTAAAAATCATTTGACAAAATGAAAATATATTATAATAAAAACTAAATGAAAGCACGAGTTAGCAGAATTTAATTAATGAATTCGTTGTTTCTTCTAATGTAGTCAGTTAGTTTCATAAGGTATCTTAGATGAGTCTATTAATTATATCTAAAGCGTGAGGTGCAAATTGTTTTATCGATAAAAGCATAACTAGGTTAGTTTAGTTTTAGTCTTTATTCCTAGGGTGTGTTCAATTTGGTTAATAAAAGACGAAGATCCATCTTACTACGGCATTATAACTATTACTAGTACTATTTTATTTTTTATTTATTAAGGATAACCACCAAGACTTACATTTTAATAGTATAAAATTCTCTACAATTTATTTAATTAAATGTAATGTTAATAATAGGTTACCGCGGCATGCGTGATAAAAAATTTATGCGTGATAATTGCGTAATAATAATTAATTTGCAAATTTAGGAATTATGTTTGCTACTTTGTTCATAGTTTAGGATTAAGATGTATATAAAAAAATCACCTTCTACACGATGTCTTTGCTGTTCTCACAGATGAAAAAAAAAACTTCAAGCCACGTTCTGGTATTCTTACTGCTCGAGGTTTTGGCAAAAGGCAAAAGGATAACAGAGGTATATAATATTGTCCTATATTACAGAGTAACTCAACAGTCATATGGCCAAATACAGGAATGCCGACTATCTGTGATATATTAATTAATATTGTGAGCTTATATCGACCAGAAAATTCCTTAAGAACGGACTAATATTCTTCGACATTAAATGACTGAACAAAATAATGTTATCGCTTTCAAATTAAAGCTTGCTGAGCTTGTAACGCGTGTCTTTTTATAGGGCTGGGGAAAGTATCTCGATTTACTTATCATTAAGAGAAAAAGCTTTGCTTGAGACTTTGTCTCGCTTATCAATTCGCCTAAATGCGATCGTAACAGCTGATTATTATTAATTATTATTAATTATTGAAAAATTAATAATAATAAGCTAATCATTATGTGTAAACTCAAGTGCCTGTTGTTTTATTGAGATTAAGCAAGTTTGATAATTAGAAAAAGTACTATAAATAAATATTGGTTAAGTGCTTAAAGCTAAGCTATTTACTCTCGCTCTTATATCATGTGTTTTACTTTTCGACGTTTGTCTACAAGACCAGTTTTTAAATTTTTAAAACTGGTTTTTAAATGATGCAAAAACTGGATTCCGCATATTTGGTATCGCCACATATTGTATATGTGGTCTAAAGATGATATAGTTGTTGTTTTGTATAACACTTGTACCATACAAAATATGAAAAAACTGCAGTTTTTTTAGCTTTTGTAGGGAAAACGTTTGATCGAGGGAGAAAAAAAATCACTACGAAAGTATAGTAAGAGTGCTATCGAAATTTATTCTGCTATTAATCGTTCATTAAAATGACTTTTGTCGATTCAAACTTTCATTATCAAGGATTTATAAACAGTTGTTTTTTCGGAAAATAAATATGATTGGTAACTTATCGTACCCTTAAGTGAACATGGAAAAAGTAATTAAAGTAAAGTAAATTTGCCAAATCAATTCAAAGATATAGACTACCGACAATAATAACCGGCAATGATCGTTGAATATGAAAAATTAAACAGGTCTATATGAAGACATTTTTATGTAGAATCGCCTAGCCTTATTCGTTTATTTATTTATTTCTTTCTTTATTGTACATACATAAAAATATTTAAAAAAAAATAGCATATGTACAAAGGCGGACTCATCCCTAAAAAGGATCTCTACCAGTCAACCTTTGAGTAACAGAAAGAAAAGGGCAAGAAGTGAAATTCGTTAATAACGGTGTTTGGGATTCATTGAAGACTTGGTGTGTTTTCTTGTCGTTGCTTTCGGCATTGCAAGCCTAATGGCAATAATAATAGGCGATTACGAACGATTAAGCGCCACACGATCATGTAAAGACCATACTCGGCTGTAGTCGCAAACCATCGTCTATGATAGTCTACGATCGCCTTCTACCCAAGAGGTGTCGGTTTTTCGGAGAAGGACATCGGTGATACGTATTGTTGTATGATATGGACCATCCCGCCCGGTGACGCTGTAAAAAAAAAATACGGGCCATCGTGTGGATACTTGCACGATGATCGTGTCGATTATAGACGATCATCGCCAATAATTAATAGCAGGCATAAAGATTGCGAAATCAGTTAAGGCTTACTTATAAAATTTAAGGGTCCTTTGTAACACGGCATTAACCGAAAAAAACCATAATATTATTTAGTAAAATGTGACTTATTACATTGACATGAAAATCTAATGTTAGCTGTGTGTTACAGTTTTCGGAATGGAAAATTTATGGGACAATCAAGAAACTATCCAGGATAAAGATGGAGAAGAGGCATCCGACGAGAAGACTTTTGAAAGGTAGGATTCATTAAAATTATTATTTAACCTCGAGGTAAGAAAGTGACATTAATATCAAGAAAGATTTGAGCTAGTATCGTTGATGATTTCTAATTAAGCTTAATTTATATTTACAATTAATGCATGTATACCGACCATGCGACTGTTTCGAGGGGGTGAAGGGTTCAAACCTCGGGCTGACACCAATGAGTTTTTTATTAAATTTATGTGTCTAATTGATATCTGCAATTTATCGCAAGCTTTTCGGTGCAAGAAATCATTGTGAGGAAACCAGCATATCTTTAGACAATTCTGGAGATATGTGTAACCGACCAATCGACATTGGAGCAGCGTGATAGGTCCTAGCTCCTCTCTCTCCAGAAACGGAGAGAAGAGGCCTATGCCCAGCAGTAGGATAGTAACAGGCCGTTACTTTATGCATATATTGAGATATTTATAAGAGAAACATTAAATAATCGAACTGAATAAGGGATTACTACCTACTAAGTAATATTCTGAACACTATTAATAAGAATTCTTTGTAATGTTTAGTTATCTGATAAACTGACAAAATATTTTAAGAATAGAATAAACAAAACTTGAAGTAAGAGTATATATAAGAAGGATTACAACCTCTTGCTACCCAATATACAATAAAATGGAAGACTTTGTTATTAATATTCAATGAGGAAAGCCTTTCAAGTATATAAAAGTTTTATCCAATTTCTTGGACATCGAGTTTCTCTTAAATCATACAGAATAATTTAATATTGAAGAATATTCTATTAACGGGAATAACTTATAAAAGGAACAATAACGTAGATGTATGTTTCCTTGTCCATACATTTTATATTTAAAATTAAGGGTTGGCTATATGTCCTTATAGACTCCGAAATGGCTGGACTGTTTTTAATAAAATTTTCAGATAGTCTTTAGATTCAGACAGCAAATTTTCCTGTTAAGTTTGGTGGCAATCGGAGCAGTTTTTTTTATAACTGTAATATGCTGGACAAACTAGTTTTAATATAAAAGTTATTTATGTGTCGGATATCGAAAAGATCCCTTGTATAGTTTCTTCTCCTCATAGTTTTGTCCCAGCATTGTGTCCAGTAGACTTCCATCGTTTGAGAAAGACAAAAACCATATCTATTAATGTACTACGAAGTACCTTAACTTTAAATGTTAATATTTTTACGAAACCATAAAATTTCTTTTAATCCATAATTTATTAAGAACCTGCCGTCAAAAATTACAAGTTTTATACATTGTAGAAAATTAGGTTGAAAAGTTTATGACGAAAATGAGATAATAAAGTATACATAAACTTTGTAATGGTGTAGTCATGTTCTTTTGTAAACCAGATTATATAAAAAATTAAATTCGTAAATCGTCAGGCTTATATCGGTCAGCTATAATATTTTACTGATATTAAGCTTTAACTACTACTTCTTTTAAGTATTAATAAATAAATAAATAAATAATAATTTGTTTATTTCATGTTTGTCAGATTATTATTTGTTATATATACTTACCATATATTTATATAGTTTAGCACTCAGTCACAATCCCTAGTAAATATTTATTGAATTATAATTAAAATTATGTTTATTTTCATAGACAATGTTTTAATAAGTCACAGCTATCATTATTATGTGTAAACTTTATATATAATAAATTATTTAATAATTAAATTCATTCATGGACTTTGATGGAGATAGTATCTTTCACAAACAAGCGTATCATTTTTTTTAGTATAAATAATAATTAATAATTTTTATATCACATATTTTCATAACAGATAAATATCAGTTATAAATTTAAGACGTATTTTAATAAATTTAAAACCATGCTAATTATGGTTTCTTAGTAAAATATAATCATTCAATTTTTTTATAATCGAGTATGACTTATGGTTATACGAGTATATTCCTATTAAGTTCTGAAAAGCATATTAAAAAACGTTTTCAGACGTTATAAGTTAAAAAGGTATTAAAAAAGGTGTTATTTGTGGTATTAAAGGTATAATCAAATAGCGATCGACCGGTCAAGTCTGAATCACAGTTAAGTCGTGGATTTCGTTTCTATTCTCGTTGTGTTTGCCCCAATCACTTTTTGTTTACTGAGCCTATATTGTGACTGATTTGTACTGTGGCCACACAGTGATATGCGATATTGTTTATATATATACGCTTGCAGGATATTGCTGAGTGAATCTATATAGAAAGTGTGTGTATTTGTTTTCAATTGACTCCGAAACGGCTGGACCGATTTTATTTAAATTTTTTGCGGAGATCCACAATACAAAAGTAATAAAAAAGTCATTTTGCTATAATCCGCGATAAAGTAAATAGAAAATATATATAATGCGAAATGTAGAGTGGACTATCCGTTTTCATACCCGATACATATAGGATTAGTATAAATGAAAGGGCATGGCAATATTTATGTCATTTCATTTATTAATACGTAAATCATATTACACAATTGAAGATTATTTAAATTATAAAAATGCTTCCTTTAGATTCTGAACAAGACTGCGGTTAAATAAAGTAAATTTAAAATTTATAAAATCAATCCTTTATACATTTTGTCGTTGGTCTTGGTATTCGCTTCTACAATAAAATTCTAAAATCCATATTAGACTCGTCTACAGAAAGATTTAAATTAAGTATAAGAAATATGTGTATACCTACATAAAGCATATTACAAAATTGAGAATTGTTTTGATGATAAAATGCTAAGATTTGAAAATCCTTTCGGTTTATTACAAGATTACGGCCAAATAATGTAAATTTAAAATGTATAAAAGATTGACCGCCGAGTTCCTAGCCGATTCTTCTCGGTAAGAGCAACATTCCGAACCAGCTGTAGCTTCATTAATTAATTATCGACCAATCAAAAGTGCTCGTAAAAAGCTTAATCAATAAAGATTATTCTGATTTAATTTTATTTGTATATCAATAATACCAATAAAACTATTTCCGATAGCATCCCTCTGGACTGGTTTGTCAACGAGATATCCAACAACCCTGACTTCGCACGATCCGTCGTTCGCAAGTTCATCGATCTCAATCAGGTAAATGTAAATAATTTAAAAAAAATAATCACACAATCAATCATTATCGATAGTGAAAGCCCGGTATCCACCAAAGTAACGAGAGGAGATGCGTTTTGAATACCAACCAGATATCATTTAAACTAAGCGGAGAAGAGATGTGGTAATGATTAGTGTTCAAAACGTATCTCCTTTCCACTCCTCTCCGCTTTGGTGGAAATCGCGCCTTAGCCTTATAAAAAGATATCTAGCTTAGACTTTATACTACGCTAAAATTAGCATCGATCCTTTTCAGATTCTACGTGTATATATTCTTCAAAAAGTATACTAAACAAATGCTAGCTCAAAATGGGCAAATTATACATTTAGACTCCGTTAAAATAAATTGTGTATAGATAGGGACAAAAAATTGTTTCTCAAATTGCTTGTCAGCCGTATGTAATTTGTCTTGTTGTCACTGAATTTCTCTATTTCGGTACAAAAAGTGTACAAAGTTGTTTTCCTGTTGTTATTTTGTTGCCTGAATGTATTGATAATACAGTGTATAAATATGAAATAAAGACATTACCCTCCGCAAATTGCTTGTCCAATTTACGAAGGTAATTTTCTACTGTCAACATTGAATAACCTTTTTTTTCACATGAGACAAATGCCGCAGGCATCACTTAAGGCCTGTACATTGAAGAAAGCTCTTTGCATTTTGTTTTAAATAGCTGTTTCCTTACTATACTCGTAATATCATACAAACTAATTAGACTGGTTACTTGTGCTCTTTGGTCTAATGACATGAAATTTCGTTTGGAAACCGATTTAAGGGATCAAATTTGCTAATATGGGTCCTAAATTTTGTATTTTAAAGCAACTATGTTTTAGTTTGTGACTCTCACATATATTAGTAATTCAATTTGCAGCATTGGTATAGATGTTTTATATTATAACAGTTATATCTTCTGCTATCGACTTCACCTGCGTAAACCTCAGTATCGATATGTATCTCGGTAAGTAAAGTAGCACACATATCACACCATCATCACAGAGACTTGTTCTTTTTAATATCATCATTATTCTCTGCCCTTATCCCACTCCAAGTAGGATCGGTACAACATGCTACAAACATGTTGTTATATGATTTAGCTACGTATTTTACCACCGGCCGCCTGCCTGACGTCAACTTACCTTAGTCGCCTTTAAGACACCTCGGTAAGAAATGAGGGTGGTCTATTCTATGCAGCCGGATACCACACGGCACATACCTTAGTCGCCTCTTACGACACCTCGGTAAGAAATGAGGGTGGTCTATTCAATGCAGCCGGATACTACACGGCATTTACCTTATTCGCCTCTTACGACACTTCGGTAAGAAAGGAGTGTGGTCTATTATATTCTGCCGGATACCACACGGATATTTTTACCACACGGCTTTTTCATAATAGAATAGATTTTTTTTGTTTTTGTCATTTATGAAAGAGTCCTTATTGTCATTGTAATTCAACTTATTACTACTTGATAACGTTAACAAAAGAACGCGTCCGGATCGCGTAAATTTGTTTCTTCTATTTCGCTATTTTCATCTCATTATTTACTGCCATGGAACAAGATTAGTACTACTAATCTACGCTAGCATAATTAAGTGAGAACTATTACTTAAAGTTACATTTGTTTCAGGACGGCCTGCTATCAACGGACGAACTCCTAAGAAACGTTTAAACCAATAAATTCTAGTTAATATGTTACAAATCTCGGATATGTTTCAAATCGGTTACTCTACGAATATTTTTATATAGACAATTTATTTAATGAGTTATGACTAATATGTTTGTAACTTACGGTACTGTGATATGATATTATATACTATCTTCGGTCATGAAAATAAAAAAGAAATAAAAAAATGTTATTGCTTTGTTTGAATGCATTTTGAAATCGTTACTGGAAAAGAATCTTGTATATAAATTTTATGGTGTAATGGCACATTTAATATCTCGGTGAGACATTCTGAGGGCGAGTGTAAGAGTTCCGAATCGAAAGTTATCAATAAATTAACAAAGAAGTATACCTAAATATTGACACTACGAATTTCCTATTATTTCAATAATATTTATGATAATTATATATTAGATCGTCTAAATATACAATTATTATACAAACGACCTAAAATTTAATATCAATTGATACTACTAAGTGATATATATTCTTTTGTTTCTTAGACATTGCATAATTATCAGTTGTATCCGTGAATTTTCAAACCCATTTAGGGTGCCTGTCCATGTTTAAAAGTACTCTACTACTAGGTGACGTGATTAAACCCGGTTCATGCTTATGTTATAGTTATGATTGAGTAATGCATATTGAGAAATCTCTTTTAAACCAGGCCCGAATTGTTTCACCGAGAATTTAATTGTACATTAAAAATGTCCATAGGATATTATAGATTATCTTTGTATCGTAATGTAGACTTCTAGGTACTTGTTGTTTGATATATTTAGACTCTTGTTTATGTTGTGACATAATTAAATCTTATACGAAAAATATAAAACGGAAGAGATGAAAGACTTAATTAATGTTATGTGTCTTTTATTTTATCTGTTTCCGAAATAAATTGGATCCATAGACTACGCAAGCTCTGTTTTTGCTTGAAACGTCTTGTTAATCTTGAAAAAATTGCTTTGAATCGTACAGGTAGGGAGAATATATTGTTAACTTTACAAATATGTTCATACTTATTTTACTACAGTTTACTAACATAGAATCTATCAGGTATAGACTTAAAAAAATATATCATGGGCAATATTGCTACAAACTCTAATTTTATAGAAAGGGGAAAGGCTATTAGATTTTCATTGAAATTTATTAATGTATAGGCTGGGTCATTTATTTAGTGTCAATTTAGGAAAACAAAGTAAAGTAGTTTCGACTCTACATACATACACGTTATCGAGTATAGGATATTTATGAATTATTCAAATAGAATGTATGAACAGACGCCCGTATATAGTTCAGTGTTGTCATTGTCGAATTTACAAATGAAATAAATCGGGTATCGCAATGTGCTGTTTTATTTTTTCTCCTCACTTTTATTACAATTGAAATGAAATTTTCCTGTTAAGCCTAATACTGAATTTATTATGTATATTTAATTATGTTTGGCAATAGAAATTTTGGAATGACATTTTCATTTGTACGTTTGTATTCATAAGTGTTTTATTTTAATCATTAATATACTGTAAGAAGAGATTAAATAAATTCAAGTTTTACTTACAGTCAATAAAATGTCGCCCCCATTTAATATGAACTATTACTGATTATAACGGACTATTTTCCTCACTTTTAAAATATTTAAAACATTGGCCGTCGAGTATCTTGCTGATTCTTCTCGGTAAGAGTAACACTCCGAACCAGTTGTACCTTCATTAGTCATATTAATCCTTCACGATTCAAAGGTGCTTGAAAGAGTTTATTGAATAAAGATTATTATGGTTTGATTTGACGATATATCAAATACTTTTCAGGCATTATTAGATGCCTATTATTTGCATTAGTATACTAATTGACAGAATTCTGTAAGTACTTAAAAATATAATAATATACAAAATGTATATCAATGTGTTATTTAATTTTAACAATGCCAAGAGTCTAGGGAAGGCTTGATGATTCAAGTTCTATGAATAGAGTCGCAAAAGTAGTCGTTAATAATATTGAATACTCGGAATTTCCTTTGTATAATTTGGATAGATTCCTCTCGATTAAAAAGGCGATCTACTTTTGATAAAATGAACGAATGCTTACTGAGGAATTTAAATAGTCCATTAAAAAATTTGACATGAAAAGTGTACTTTTTAAGTTAGTAGAAATACCAAATAAATTAGTTACTTACATTTCATTTTCTTCTAAGCGGGCTCGGCAAGATATGTTTTCATCTTCTATCCTCTTCTCTCATTGGAATGACGTTGTCATTTGTACGTTTGTATTCATAAGTGTTTTATTTTAATCGTAAATATACCGTAAGAAGAGTTTAAATAAATTCAAGTTTTGCTTACAGTCAAACTAATGTCGCCCCGATTTAATACGGACTATTGCGGATTATTACGGACTATTTTCCCCTCTTTTTCTCTCTCATCTTAGCAATTAATCTCACATGGTAGAGGGATCAACTTTCCTTGTTTCTCCACTTTGCTCAATAGTGGATATGGTCGTCGACTATACGTGTCCTCTTATCCTTTTTTGCGGACTATTTCCCATTGCTGCAAAATGGCGTCTATAATTGGTGTTCGGTGTCTAACAAATAAGCACCTAAGACTATAAATATTATAAAACAAAGTCCTCAAAAGCAGTGGATTGAGACAGATAGAACCATCTTGTGTTTAGTTTTTTTTTTGAAATATTTTTTTACATTTAAAAAACACTGAAAATCAAAGAGTTGGTCGAACATGCAAATGATAAAATTATAATAAGTTAGTGCGATTATCATTTACTATTAAAATTTCACAGTGACGTGCCTAGTTAACCAAAGGTAATAGGTAAGCAAAAGATCTCTATCTGTCTCAATTCACTGTTGAGGATTAAATAGTAGTAATATTTTCAAGGCGTGAGACCAAATTGTATACAAATAGGTATTACTTTACCGAATCTATTGTTCTTTGATGGAAATTGCTTTTCACGAGGAAGTTTGTACAGATAACTAAACTGGATTAAGAGACTTAATTTACCGTAAAATGTACCGGTAAAATGTTTTCGGCGCCCTCTTTTTTAATGAATTTTATTATATCAGAAAACCTCTCCGTCTCTTTCCATTTAGTACACTTATTTTGTATCTTTAATTTTTTAATTAGCAAATGTATAGTATAATAAGGCTTGATGATTCAAGTACTATGAATAGAGTCGCAAAAGTAGTCGTTAATAATATTGTGTACTCGGAATTTCCTTTGTATAATTTGGATAGATTCCTCTCGAGTAACAAGGCGATCTACTTTTGATAAAATGAACGAATGCTTACTGAGGAATTTAAACAAGTAGTCCATAAAAAAATAGATACGAAAAGTGGATTTTTTTATGTTAGTAGAAATATCAGATAAATTAGTTATCTACTTTTATTTCGTGTTCTTCTAAGGGGGCTCGGCACAATATGTTTTCATGTTTCATTCTCTTCCATCATTCATCAAAACATATATCGATGGCTCCTACGTATAAAGGCCAAAATGCAAAAGGAGAGGCTCCGAAAGTTTAAATTTGGTATAATTTTATGTTGGTAAAACCGAAGTTTATGAAACTTTGCTTGTTTACTAAGACAACTCTCCTCCTTAATTTTATACCATAGTGATTTATTTATAATTACTTATTTATCTTTTACTGCACATCGGTCTTATAACATTAGGTTTTGTTACATTTTTTTTCCAATAACACCCTAAAAAGGCTAAGGCTAAGGCTAAGGTGTTATTCAAATTCATATAACAATAGTAACGATAATTGAAAGCCATCTTTTACTTATTTACCTAATAACGAACGTAATAACAGATGAAAAAGTTTTTAAAGTAATCACAGTTACCGGTGCTACGTTTGACGTATAGGTATCAAATCAACTGATGTCTGATTGGCCTAAAATATAAACAAATGCGCGGGAACTCCCCGTGTATAAGTCTAAATCGCTGCTACATAGGCCGTTATATTGTAATAAAAAATAGTGTTTCTATGCAGAAATTACTTATTTTTCCTTAGTTCACCTGATTAATTATATCGATAATATGCATTTACGATAAAAAAGTTAAAATGGCCAAATTGTAAGTTTGGCCCATATACATATGAGCCATCGATATTACAATATAGATTTAAAAAAACGTGGCGACAATGACGTAAAAATTAAAAAAGTTCACTCATAACACTTTTAAATTAAATTTGACAGTTTTATCGTCCCTAGAAACATCTTGCTTTCATATATGTACAAGAACTTGGTACATAATATATGAAGTTAGGCGTCTCGACATTCCTCAATGATTTACGAATACTAGTACTTGGGGACAGGTGTTACTCCGAAACTAGAAACTTTACCTAATTAACTATGTATATATCGCCAGCAGCGTTAACGTTAGCTTATTTTCGGTTTAGAGTGAGATTACTGTACCGGCGACCTGTAATACTTGGTTGGAAACACAATTTCCGAATGGAAGTTAACTCAGTAAGGTATAGTTTGCTTAATATAGTTTGAAAGCTCCGTTTTGTTTTGTCAAAGGACTAGTATAACCACATTCAACCAAGACCATTTATGTATTCTTGCAGTTAACACTCTAGGGTCGTGGACTTTAAATAGTTAAAAATTTGTATGCAAATAAACAATTCAATTAAGCTCTTCAGATTAGGGTTGGCAAGTTTGCCGCAAAAATAGATTCTTTAGTGATTTAAAAAGGACACAGCGAGAATTATTGGAAATTTTTAATATGGACATGACTTGTATATTAAAAGATTTTACTAGTAAATAAGTATCGATATTCATATTGATATTACAAATTTTAAACCAGTCTGTTACGCTTTTACGCCTATACCGCTAGACTAATTTTCATGAAATTTCTTACGAATGAAGTTTGTTTACTAGGTTAAAAACACGCGTCATACAAAGTTCATTTAAAATCCAGGGATAGAATCAATTAATGATACTATTAGTATTGTCCCAAAACGATTGTTGAGATTGTGGTAGTGAATGTGTGCACTGTAGTGTGGTGATAATGGTGGTGGTTTTTAGTGCATGCGTGTCACAGATTCTGCTTATATAAAGTATGACCTAGGCGGCCCCCACCAGAGTAGACTAGAGATTTGGAAAATATACATTTTTAATCTCGAAGAAAACACATCAAGAACAAGTGCACCTCGAAAATAATTATAGTAACTGAGTGCAGGAATCTGCTGCTCTCTGAGGCCAAAACGTAACTTAATTCGACAAAAAATGAAAAAAAAAACTAATTATAAGTAACCTTTCTGTTAACCAAATTGGCTCTCCATTGAAACATTCCAAATATATATTATATGTTTGTTTAATTTAATATTTTGAAATATGTATGGCAAAAGAAAATTTACATAGGTCACGGATTTTCAATCAAATATGGTCTTTCAGCGAACTGGAAAATTGGAATAACTCTGATAGATAGACGGGAAACTAACAGAATTATGTTGCAAATTAGTTTTTGACCATCTATGACTTTCCTAAAAAAAGTTTCTAAAAATGGACATGGGAAACTCTTTTACCTGGAATAGGTAAATAACCCTAATTCATACAAGACGACAGTTTAGTAATAAAATTGCAACTGTTTAAAAGATGACCGCTGAGTTGCTGGTTCTTGCTGGTTCTTCTCAGTAAGAGCGAACAAATTGTGGCTTCATTAATCATATTGATACTTGACGATTCAAAAATGCTTGAAAGTGCTTATTTAGATATTTTTAATTTTACTTGATTTGATAGCGGTTTCTAGGTTGTAGAAAAGTGATGATATGTAAAAAAATCTAGTATGAAAACTTACTTAGCTGAAATGATTATGATAACCCTGTTTCTCAATGGTTTTTGAAACACAAATTGTACCAGAGCGATAATCCCTTGGCATTACCGGTAGAATTGTAACTAGCCACTGCTAAAAGCTTCTGTAACTAACTTATTATCTGACACGAGTATAGGAGTGAGTTACGAAGCATTCAGTTACGTATTACTTCTAACAAAGCAAGAAGTATCATTCTTTTTTAGGGAAAGAGAATCAGATCAATATAGCTTTTATTCATATAAGCTCTATCAAGCACTTCTGAATCGTCAAGGAGCAATATGATTAATGATGATACAGCTGGTTCGGAATGTTGCTCTTACCTAGAAGAACCAGCAGGAAACTCGGCGGTCAATCTTTTAAACATTTTCAATTTTTGACATTACTAAACCGCAATCTTGTTAGGTGGTTTATACATTCGGACAAAAATAAGCTGTTACTTCTTTGTTTTTAAATTTCATAGCTTACTAAAAATTGTTTGGTGAAACGTAATTGTTTTACGCGTTGAAAGAAAAGAAACCTGAAACAAAAGTAATAATAAAATTATTTGCTATAATGATTATTTTGCTATGATGTGATTTTTTGGTTTTGACGTAATTGAATGACCTGACTAATACTATATTCGTATTATAGGCCAATTCTATCTTGGTTTTGAATGAAACTCGCACGTTTGTACGGAATATAAGGGATCTTAAGCCAATAAGTATTGTAAACACGCGCGAAAATCTTAAACCGAAAGCCCAATACGCCACATCTGGCGGGTAAGGATATACGCAGATCAACAAATAGACAGGGTATGGTTTATTTGATTTATTCAAATTCGTCTTTTTTTTTCTTTTTTTTCAGTTACAATCAATTTAATAAATCTATTTTAGCTACGATATATTTATCTGTAAGGTTTCTTAATATCATCAATAAAATCATTAAAAAATCATTTATAACAATAAATGTACAAGTTATATCTATCTTAAATTACTTATACTATAAAAATTATGCCCACGTGGATGTCATGTCCCAGGAATGCTGGCAGCGATTCCGCGTTGAATCGCTAGGCTGATTATTTGTGCGAATAAGGAGCCAGCCCTCTTGTCACCCAAAGAGGTGATCAACCGAGATCCTAAAACGGATATTTTTTTTTGCACTTTGAGTTCATGGCCCTAGAGTCTCAACTGCAAACGGCACAGATATATAACTCTCAACGAGAGATGCATACTTTCGCCGCTTGCCGGATTCGGCCATTTCCTCCGCACCCCCAGGTCTTGACGCCGCTTTACTCACATTGGGACGAGGATAACGTATTAACGCAAGTTGCGTCCCACATTAGGGCCCGTCCCCGTTCCCGAGGAACCAGCGTCAAATCGTCTGGTCCTGCCATCCTGCAAATCCTGCCATCATCCAGGCATATCTCGGAAAGCTCGAGAAGAGCAGGAATGTCGATGGTGGCAAGAGCTCTTTTGATGGTGTCATTAAGAGAACCATAGCGGAAAAGCCTACCAGAACTCCTATCGCATGAAAGCCCGTGTATGCCAAACTGTCTACCCCTTTTCCACATGGACATCTGTGCTTAAGGTACAATGTGGTTCCCAATCTGAGACCTAAAGCTACTCTGAAAATTTCGTTATCTAACAGTGTGCCAAGATTTTTAGAAGGGAGAGCATCAAGCCTATAATTTGATTCTTTTTCTGGCTTGTTTGTCTTAGTTTTTTGTATGTGATATAACAATATAATAATATTATATAAAAAAAACCGTGATGGCCGAACTGCTAGAGTAACAGTTACGTTACGGATTACGGCTGCGAGAGTAATAATAATTTACGGTTTAAGAAATTTTATTTTCATAAGAATTACATTCACTTAAATGAGAACTTAAAAATAAAACTATAATTACAAATTTTACATGCAAGAGCGCGCTAAACAAAAAACTTATAACGTAACATAAAATGTCTTAAACAAACACTACTAACAAAATAAATCAATAAATTAGTGGGTAAAATCAAAAATAAAATATTCTATCATAAACTTTGCTAATGAGTTAAAGTTCCTAGATGTGGCAATATCGTACTTTAACGTCGTATAATAATATGGCGGGTTAAAATCGCGTACAAAACGTTTGATATATTATCCATTTACAGTGTATTTGTTTTATTTATATATTCCTTATTTGTTAATAGTGTTTGTTGTAAATAAAGGTTATTTTATTTCTTTCTAAAATTGATTATAAAATCTACGGCGCTAGTCTGCCATTAGTCTTTATTAAAAGATAAAAAGTATTGTTGAGCCATTTGATCGATACGATGTTCTTCTGATACGCCCGTTAGAGTAACGTAACGGCAAACTGATGTCATTGCAACAGTTTAATCGGTCAAAGAATATATATTTTTTAATTTAGCAACTTTAAAATTAACAAACTATAATTGTTTGGAAGTAAAATACGTGACAAACTAATGATGAAAAAATTGCTTACTTGAACTCACTAAAACTCAAATGTTATGATGGAAAATGAAGGAAAATAATTTATTTGAATTTACTATGCGAAAAATCATTATTATTATTTAATAGCAATCATTCTTTTATCTTTGAATATTTATAAAGCGACTTCATAATGTGAATATTCAAAGGACTAAAAGCCTCTAATAACAATATATAAATAATATTAATATTATTCTTTTTATTAAGCAGCGAAAACGTTTTTTATCTTCCATAAAAGTTTTTTACAGTCTTCACAATTTCTTCTCTACATATTTTATACTACACTATTTATTTATACATACTTTACATATATATTATTATTACTAAAAAAATATTTATTACTTTTCTACTATATTTCTATTCTATTAGACAAGCATGAAAAAGAAGAATTTTACTCGTTGATGCATTTGAAACGGTCGATAAAATGTTTGTAGTAATAATATAAATTACTTTATCACGTACGTTAATTATAATATAAGATTTAACAAATTTTATGACAATTGAAAATAAATTAAATATATCTTAAATTAGTCAATTTTTGACATAAAATATAAAGAAAATATGCTTTTTACCGTATAACACGTCTCCATAGATGTCTAATCTATGTTCACGCGATGCTCTACAATAGCGGCTCAATTGGATTTCTATAGCCACATTTTTATTTATTGCTCTATCTATAAAACGATATGAATTGGATGATAAAATCATTAGAAATATATTTTTTATTTTAAAGCTATATGTAATTATAATCAATATTATATCAACACAACTAACTATTTAACCATCCAGTTTAGGCAGATTTAAATCTCTAGGAGTAATTGACACATTAATTATAGTATAGTGCGATTCACAGGAATATGTGTTTTAATATGCTTTAAGTTGTAACGGTTTAGTGTAAAGTCCTGTGCCATCAAGTATTTATACCATTTATACATACCGTTCCACTCCCGATGAGAATGCACGTTTATGATAAGCATGACCAGCAGGCCTACCATGAACTCTTATTGCGACTCAATTGAAGACGTAAACGACGACCGCGAACCGCTTTCTTTTCGTACCATGTAGTGGGAATTGCATTGGGGTCGTAATGTTTGAAAAGGATAACGTTATAGGAACTATAGATAACTCTGGCTCTTTTAGTCACATGTTCTTAGGACGAATTCCTAGGACGAGGAATAGGAGTGTGCGTCTTTAAGACGTCATGGTATGAAAAAGCAAAAAAATTTCGTTTACGTCTTCAATTGAGTCGCAATAAGAGTTCATGGTAGGCCTACTGATGATGCTGCCAAGATTGGCTCCAGCCGAGGGGACTGTAATGGACAGTAGAGACATGAAATTTCGTTAATTTTTTTTAACTTGAGTTGTTTGTCCTTTTTTTCAAACGTTGGATTTCCTTTCCATAATACTGGATTTCCTTAGTACTTTCTAGTGCTGCTTCTATCCAACAGCTAGCGGCTTTAGTTGATCTGTCCAAAATAGTGTGTCCCACTAAACACTGCTTTTTCTGCCGCCTTCTGGTGCCTTTCCGACCTCTTTGAACACGTTACATACTGGTATACTTAGTAATGCATTTATAATATATCTTCACTTGGATTAGCTTCGCATTCAGATATTCTTACTAGAATTTAAACGTTTTAATTCTAAAATGGGGCATTAATTTAAAACTAACAGCCATGATTGTAGCAAAGTTAAAGCATACCATAAATTCAGAAGCTTTAATAAAATTAGAATAATAATTCAGACTTAGATTGTATTTATCGTTATTTGGAATTATAAATGACAAATTACATCGATGCATGTGACCATTAAAATGATTTAGGTATTGATATCGCAACATTTTATCGGATTTATGATTCTTATAACTAGAAAGAAAACATAAGTTATATCCTCATTTCATCACCTTTATCCCAATAACAGGAAAATAATAAAAGAGTAAACGTTGTTTTGCTTAACGTCTTACACTCGTTACAAATTAGCATCAAGTTACGAAGTCAACGCTGAACTTATTGTGGTCAACTGCCGAAATATTTTATTTGTCTTTTTTATATCTGACTGGCCCGTTGGCGCAGTGGGTAGTGACCCTGCCTTCAGCGCCGCGGGTCGCGGGTTCTATTCCCGCCGAGGGCCAACATTTTCTATAAACAATTTATTGGTTCTTCGAGCCTGGGTGTGTATTTATATTTAAGTATGTATTTAAAATTATATATGTAGTATATCTACCAGTTGTCCGTCACCCATAACACAAGTATTAAGTTACTTACTTCGGGGACGGACGACCGTGTATGTAAATGTCCCATATATTCATTATTTATTTATTATTATTATATCATGTAACTCGCATCAGCAAAGTATTTATCTATCTATTTATATATTTCATACTTATTTTAAAACGAAGTCTCCAAAAACTGTTTGTCCGTATCTAATCGATTTTCTCAAAATTTACTTTACGGATTTTTGTACGGTCTTTACTAAAAGAAAGTGCAATTCTTCCGAAAGGTTTAAGTTTATAAATTACATTAGATTTCCCAAGGGAACGGGATTTTTGCCGGAAAAACTTTGTAACACTGATTTTCACGCTGGCAGATCCGCAAGCACAGCTAGTTATGTATGTAGATTTACTACATATATAACAATCGGCTTTATATTCTCCTGAGCTAAATTTGAATATTGCGTCAAAATGTAGTACAGGCATCAAAGATAAAGTTTATATTACTCAAATATACAATTTGCAAGTCATCTTAATAATTAATAATTTAACTATTTTGCTATAATCCGCTAAAGTAAATAGGAAATAAATAAAATGATAAACGTAGGTAGATTGGACTATTGATTTTGATACCTAGAACATTCAGCATTCGTTAAAAACACATGCAACACCTCAACCACCGCCACCACAATACACAAGCACTACACGCGTTCACTATCACAAAGATAACAATCGTTTCGCCCCGCAACCATACGGCGATACCTTAGGCGCCTTTTACGACACCTCGGTAAAAACCGAGGGTGTTCTATTCTATTCTGCCGGATACCACACGGCATATATATTATCTTTGATAAATATATCTTTATTATCAATGAGACGGTTAAAATATATTGTGTAAATATCACATTCGAGGTATTCCTTTTTGTCAATGTTGAGAGAAACTTCACCTTTATAATAGGTTAGAACCTTCAATTTATAGTTGGTGTCTATTTACTAAAGTAGGATACGGGCGTTAAATATTACGCTGCCGTCAAGGTAGGAGTCCAATCTCAAAGCGGATCCCCTTTACGGAGTTTCGTAGCTTCGGTGCAGCGAGTTTTATTACTAACTGATATATTAAATTCCATTTTATTAAAACTGACTTTGAAGTGACATATTAAATGATGTGACATATTAAGTTAAATGATCTATATTTAGGGGAAAATAGTGTTTATACCACAAATTAGTGGCGATAAAAGAATCGCTTGAATTATAAATTTAGTAAATCTGTTACTACTTTTAGAATTAGGCGTTACTTTGCGGAGATCCATAATACAAAAGTAATAATACAATTATTTTGCTATAATCCGTATTTCATACCCGATACGTGCAGCATTCGTAAAAACACATGCACAAAACACCACCACCGCCACTACAATACACAAGCACTACACACATTTACTATCACAAACACAACAATCGTTTCGCAAAGTTGCGTGGAGGTGCTGTGGGCGTGCTTTGTCATGGAGTCTATCTCCTGATGATGCTTCGGTTGCGGGGCGAAACGATTTTTGAGTTTGTGATAGTGAACGTGTGTAGTGCTTGTGTATTGTGGTGGCGGTGGTGGAGGTTTGTGCATGTTTTTTTACGAATCCAGCATGTATCCACTGGATAGTCCACTATAAATTTAGCATTATATATATTTTCTATTTACTTTATCGCAGATTATAGAAAAAATTATCACTCTTGAACCTGTTACTATTCCACTGCTGAGCCTAGACCTCCTCTCTCCCTTTGTGGAGAGAAGGGTTGGAGCTAAGACCAATCACGCTGCTCCAATGCGGATTGATAGGTTACACATATCCCCTGAATTCTCTAGAGATATGCAGGTTTCCTTACGATGTTTTCTATCACCAAGCGTGTGATAAATTGTAATTAACAATGAGGCCCAGAAGTTTGAACAGAAAACTCATTGGTGCCTGCCCGGGATTTGAACCCGTGACCTTTCGAAAGAATCGCACGGTATTATCGCTGGTCTTGTCATTACTGTTGGATTTATATCCGACATCTGCATTTATTTAAAATCGTTTTGTTGAAAACTAATACACCTAAGTAGGTGTATTATTTTTCACAATATAACGTTATATTCTCTCAATTTAATTAAACTTCAGGCCTATCTAATGTAATTTTACTGATTGGTTACTTTTATTGGACATTATTTTTAATGACTTACGCACAGCTTTTTTAATGCATGAGCCGTGCTTCCATTACAAGGTTCCTTAATTGAACCATTCCCGTGTGTCGGAAAGTGTGTAGATAAAAAAATTGTTTAATATTTTATAATTTTTTCACGATCCTATAATATCAAGACACTGTATCTTAGTTAAATTAAGTTATATACGAGTATATACAAATAAATACGAGTTTTTAGTTTAACGAGGCCTACCTGAGCTTTCCTATAAATTATATTTATCAATGTATATTTAATGCTAACCTTAATTCTGAAAACGCAAAACTTTCTATAAACGCACTCCTCACTGTGAAATCAAATGATTTATGGCTAATAGCTAGCTAATTCTAGAGTTTGGTGTTACTTTGGTGGAGATCCAAAGTAACGATAAAATAACGATGCAAAAGTAAAAATAAAAAGAATTTTGCTATAATCCGGAATAAGTTTTTCTTTTCAAAGGATTTTTTTAATTAATTATCATTCCCTTGCCCTTGTCCTACTATAAGTGGGGTCGGCACAACATGTTTCACCATGTGATGTGATGTGGCTAGATATTTTATGACTAGCCGCCTTCCTGACATCAACTTACCTGAGTCGCCTTTTACGAAACCTCGGTAAGAAATGAGGGTGGTTTATTCTACTCAGCCGGATACCACACGGCACGGACCTTTTATCTTTAAGAATTTAAGTTTTTATAAACACACAGGAAATTCTTAAAAATAGCCTATTCAATAAAAGTATCTGCAAAAGACTAATGATGACTTAATGGACTAGATACTACTAAACTCACTTCATATGATATGCATGCAACACCTACAATCAAGGTACCCTTTCATAATTAATTAACATTAAACTTGTACCGAAATCTAAAGATAACCCAATATAATAGTGGGTGTCGCTTAAAATAAGTAAAGTCGATACCAACCAATATACATCTGGTTCATATACAAAGCCCTTATGTTTCTGAGTGTTAGGCCTTCATCTAAAATTTAGGTGCAGATAATTTCTAAGTAGTTGTAAATAAAATATAGGCTTCAGCAAACCCGTATCGAAAGGTCCGGATATTCCTTAATGATTCACGGCTATTGGTACTATGGGCTCGTTTACAAAGGTTCTTATACTAACTATTGGCATGAAAGCAGCCTAACTGTTAAACAACATTAATAAATATTTAAATTTGAATCTTAAATTCATATCTAAAAATATTCTTTATTCAAGTAAACTTATATACAAGCTTTTGAATGCTCAACTCTACTTAAATACCACCTAAATCGTCCTAACTTTATTAGGCTCGCAAAGTATAGATGTCGAAATTAATTTGCAAAAGTAAAATAGAGACATAAAAGGAAAATTTATAATAAAAATAAACTATAGTTTCAGTGATTTTTTTTAAGGTCTTGATAAATAATATGGCCTAATACTGTAATGAAGTCGAAACGCCGTGTGGTATCCGGCAGAATAGAATGGACCACCCTCATTTCTTACCGAGGTGTCGTAAAAGGCGACTAAGGTAAGTTGACGTCTGGCATGCGGCCGATCGAAAAAAAAACGTTGCAAGTCATTTGATAACATGTTTATAACATGTTGTGTCCCATTAAGAGTGGGATAAGGGCAGGAGAATGATGACTGTAATGAAATCGAAATGTAATTATATGAATTTTACCAGAAAATTTACTAACATATTTATAAGTGCTTCTTTTAGATAAGGGTTTCAATATTTATTTGAGGTATAGTACCAAGATTGAGTCATCACATGCTTGTCAAGTATTTCAATTTTTTCAATTAAAGTGATAATTAAAACAAAAAAGATATACTCTGGAAACTACACCACAAAATATTAACTCCTTTGTCACTCCCACACATAACCAAAGCTTATTAATTAAGTAACATTTAAGAAAGGTTACTTTAATAGTAAGAGTATATAATAATAAAATTACAGTCTTTTTTTGCGGATCAGAATCTCCTCTCACCAAAATTAAATCTCTAAGGAAACTTAACTTTAAATTGTTAATAGAATTAGGCGCTACTTTGCGGTACAAAAGTAATCATAAAATTGTTTTGCTTTTATCCACAATAAAGTAAATAGAAAAAATATATAATGCTAAATGTAGAGTTCCATCCGTTCCGTTTCAAACCTGATACATGCAGGGTTCAGAAAATACATGCACTACAAATTTGTGATGGTGATTTTGCCGCTGAGTCTATCTCCTGATAATGCTTCGGTTGAAAGGCGAAATGATAGTTGAATTGGTGCTTGTGAGTGCTTTTGTATTGTGGTGGTAGAAGTTAACGAGAAGAAACAGAAAGAAACTCGGCGGTCAATCTTTTATACATTTTAAATTTACATTATTTAACCGCAGCCTTGTTTGAAACCTTAAGGAAGCATTTATCATTCAAATAATAATTCAAATAATTGTGTAATACGTATTTATAAATACAATGGCCTATAAAAATTGCCATTCCATTTATATGCCTTTCCGTTTTTTACGAATCCTGCATATATCATGTATAAAAACGTAATGCCCACTCTACATTTAGAATTATATATATGTTATATTTTCTTTATTGTGGATTATAGCAAAATACTTTTATTGTTACTTTAGATACGAAGATAAACAGTTAAGACACGCGGCGTATACTAAACACGCCATTATTCAACACCTGACCACCAGCTTAATTCCTAGACGAGATAGAATGCAACGTTTTAGGAAGATTAAATTACGATAAATGTATGCTCCATATGATTTTAATTATACAAAAGTTTCCTACTTAGTTGCTTGAGTCGTCAATCAATCTATCAATGGGCAAATTAATTTAATCGATGTATTTACACCGCTGGGTTCATTCATTCAGAGGACAGACCGCGATAACTTTCATTACTCGCCCATGATCTTACTGATATATTGGCAAAAGTTTGGGACTGGGGATATGTTGCTTTGTACTGTTTTAACGCTCTAACAGTTTAAACTGCTTTATATTTATGGACACGTAGAAAGGTCGATGGCATACATAGGTATACTTTATCTGAAAAAATGCCTGGTGTCAGAGAAAATAAAAAATCTCCATAATAGTTATGTAACGACGACATGTCAACACGAAAATCTATACACAGTATCTATTTATACATCACTTGATGAGCACATTGTCTTCGAACCGCTAGTGAATACTGAATGCCGCTCCAGTCATCTCAAATGCACCATGCAGACTCCGAAATGGTGTGAGTCAAGACAGTGCCGCCTTCAATTTAACTAGTATTTCATCAGAAATAAAAAAAGTAGCACCTGCAACAATCCCACTGCTGGGAATAGGCCTCCTCTCTCCGTTTCTGGAGAGAAAGATTGGAGCTAAGACCTACCACGCTGCTCCAATGCGGATTGGTAGGTTACACAAATCTCCAGAATTCTCTAGAGATATGCAGGTTTCCTCACGATGTTTTCTTTCACGGAAAAGCGTGTGATAAATCGCAATTATCAATTAGACACATGAGTTGTAATAGAAAAACTCATTGGTGCCTGCCCGGGTTTGAACTCGTGTTCCTCTCTTAAGAGTCACTCGGTCTCACCGCTATCACAGCTTCATCAGAAATATCCCAGCAAAATTTTGCCAGTGACATTTGGCTATAAAAATGTCTTATTATATCGGGTCAGCCTGCAAAGTTTCCAGCCCATTCTGGGCCCTTATTCGTGAGCAGTTTATGCGGAGTTAGCATGATCAACAGCGGGAAGCAGTTAGTGTCATATTATATTACAGACTATTATAACTGGTGTATATAGATAAAGTGCAAATAGTAGTGAGACGAAAGATATAAACATTTTATTATTATAATTTTAAGGCGTTTTATAGTTTTAATATAAAATAACATTACTCAGCTTGTTTCAGTGATATTTTATGGCAACATTAATTTTTGATTTATCGTCTAGTTGTGAAATTTTTATTGTCGTGATGCGTACAGAGATTGCTTGGTTGTATCTTATTTTAAATATCAGCATAAATAATATTCTTAGAAGTGGCAGGAATTTCACTTAAATATTTCAGCTTTCTCACATAGTCAACAAAGACAAACGTACAACTAGGAACAGGTCAAACAAGTATGGACAGGTTAGTAAAGTCTCGGCCTGTTTGAATCCCACTGTTGGCAATAGGCCTCCTCTCTCCGTTTCTGGAGAAAAGTGTTAGAGCTAAGACCTACCACGCTGCTCCAATGCGGAATGGTAGGTTACACATATCTCCAGAATTCTCTAGAGATATGCAAGTTTCCTCACGATGTTTTCCTTCACCGAAAAGCGTGTGATAAATTGCAATTATCAATTAGACACATGAATTTTAATAGAAAAACTCATTGGTGCCTGCCCGGGTTCGAACACGTGTTCCCATCGAAAGAGTCGCACGGTCTCACCGCTGGGCTATCACAGCTCGGACAGGTTAAGTTTAACTACTATCCATTGAGAAGAACTGGCAAGAAACTCAGTGGTTACTCTTATCACGAATATTAACTATTCGAGGTTAGATTCTAATAACAAAGAACACTCATTGTAGGTAGGTAAACGCGGGTTTACCCGAACAGTATTAGAACAACACAGCAACACTAATTAAACCTGCTTGTTTAACCAAGACAGGTTGCAACACGATTAAACGTGAGAGCATTTAATAATCGTACAAGTCTCGTTAAAACGAGACCCTAAGCGATGATACTTCCAGCAGCGTAACAGTCTAATAACAGTAAGAGTCGAGTATTACAACAAGACTGCTTTCGGCGGGCTGCATGTTTTATTCACAATTTTCGTTCCAAAAGCAAGTCCTTTCCTTGCTATCAGCCACGTGATTACCGTGTTGCCAATTTCGATTCCTAACAATATATTATTAAGTTCATCTACGATAACTTACATGTTTTCAAATCTTTTATAACGTTCCGTGTGTATGTGAAGGTGGAGTCTTGCAAGTAAAACTTGACCCATTTCCCGGTGTCCGAATGAGCTGAACTGAGCATACCGGTCTAGTCCCAATGACAATGGCATGTTTATTATAAGCATGATTATGCTGCTGCCAGGATTTGCTCCAGACGAGAGAACTCTTCAACGGTTATTAGTAGAAACATGAAATTTTGTTCTCTCTTTTAAAACCTTTTTTAACTTTACTTGTTTTAGGATTAAAATACACTCCCGTTGTCGATGATGTGTCGGTTACAGACCGAAGAAATTATTATATCAAAAAATTATCTGTTTGTGGAACTAAGTAGTATGTGCAAAAAATTAATTATTTTGCTATAGTCCACAATTAGAAAAAATCTATGTAATCTTAATATAATGCTGTGTACTATATGTTTTTAAACGCAAAATCCTCTAATAAATAGCAAAGCTTTTTTCACTCTTTTTAAGTGCTATTTTTGAGTATTTTTTTTGGTTTTTTACCCTATGATTCTTCGTTTACGGTCGAAACTATTATTGAGATTGTGGTGGTGAATGTGTGCTAGTGTAGTGTTGGTTTTTAGTGCATGCGTTTAACGACTCCTGCATCCTCCTCCTGCATACCGTACAAAAACCTGTAGATTTTGAGAAAATCTATCACATTCAGACAGACAGGGTTTTTTTTGGTTTTATAACATGTGTAGATTGTAACTCTATAATTTAATCATTTATTTTACATGATAAGCTTTTGATATTGGTCTGCCTTTTAAACGCTTGGATCGTTCAAAAAGCTATTCCATGTACGCTTTGATCCGATGTGAAACCTAATAATACCCCAGGCTTTTGCTGTTCAAGACAATATGGGGCTTTGAAACTCGTCCGAACATTATTCCATTTGAATATTTTACGACAACTTAAATGTATAGGCAAACTGGATTCTTATTTATATCTTTACTTGCCCTCTTAAAATGTATAAATCAATATAGAAAAAATTGAGTTGCAATAAAAAAAGTTTATTACCGAGACTTATCGGTGCAGTGTTGCCAGATTTGCTCAAACATATTCGAAGTAGTCCGCAAGTCCTGGTTTTATCAATAAATAAATTAGTGGACAGACAGGTCCAAAAGCTGTCTGTGTATTGATTTTCTCGAAATCTACTAAACGGATCTTCTTACGGTTTTCGCTAAAAGGTAGAGCATTTCTTCAGAAAGGTAATAGTATATAGGTTATATATATATATATATATATATATATATATATAACTTAATCGTACATTATGGGTTTACGTCCATTCTGCTAGGAGGTCGCGCAGATGTAAAAAAACTCATCTGCCGATGCCAAAGCTTTAGTCGTAACTCGTAAAACTATCGAGATATACTAAAGTAAATATATAAATATAGTAAAGAATTGTACATATAGAAAAATACTACAAATAAATCCCAATAGCATGTCTCTGTCTCTTATAGTTAACGCACAATAACTACTTTTATGTTCAATAATTCAAATAAATACACCCATTTTTACGCGGGTGAAGCCGCAAACAGAGCAGTATAATAATAAATAGATGTTACTTCTACAATATTTTAGATTCGCAATGTCTACAATATTTAAGAAGAGATTGGGTAATTACGCTGTCATTTACAAAGTCAATTGTAGCTCTGTTGGGAATAGTCACAATTTACAAAGTCACTACAGCTCAGTTGGGAATAGTCACAATTTACAAAGTCACTACAGCTCAGTTGGGAATAGTCACAATTTACAAAGTCACTACAGCTCAGTTGGGAATAGTCACAATTTACAAAGTCACTACAGCTCAGTTGGGAATAGTCATAATTTACAAAGTCACTACAGCTCAGTTGGGAATAGTCACAATTTACAAAGTCACTACAGCTCAGTCGGGAATCGTTACCATTTACAAAGTCACTGCAGATCTGTTGGGAATAGTAACAATTTACAAAGTCATTACAGCTCTGTTGGGAATAGTCACAATTTACAAAGTCACTACAGCTCAGTCGGGAATAGTCACAATTTACAAAGTCACTACAGCTCAGTTAGGAATAGTCACAATTTACAAAGTCACTACAGCCCGGTTGGAGATAGTCATAATTTACAAAGTCACTTCAGCTCAGTTGGGAATAGTCACAATTTACAAAGTCACTACAGCTCAGTTGGGAATAGTTACAATTTACAAAGTCACTACAACTCATTCGGGAATAGTCTCTTATCGAGACTCGAGCGACTATTCCCAACTGTCTACTTGATGCTGATGGTCATGAGCTAAGCTAATGTATTGTGTGATAAGCTAATGGGTGTGGTGATGACGTGTGTTTTGTCAAGCCAAAACAGATTGCGCCATGGCCAAAAAATTTTCCGTGCATTATAATATTTTTGTTAACGTGAATGTTTTTTTTGTATATATAATTGTAACTGGAAATAAACTAAAGGTGATAATGTTTACATTTTACGGCACGAGATGTCATCTAGACAATTTACTGAAGGCCCCGGGCTACGGGGTGGTTTAAATATGTAGATACGACTCTGTGTTTCGTTCGTGAACGTCGTTTCAACTGATTTGAATGTAAATTGTTAAGAAACCGCTTTATTACGAATAGAATTCATTACTTTTTTTTCACAATAAAACGAAGCATTTTAATGTAAGATGAGCAACAAGGAGAAAGTTTTAAATATAGTATTTTTATACTCTGCTGTGTGGAATAGACCACCCTTATTTCTTACCGAGGTGTCATAAAAGGCGACTAAGTTAGGTTGACCGTAAAATATGTAGCCAAATCATGTGACAACATGTTTATAATATATAGTTGTTTAAATCCTACTTAGGGTTGGATAAGAGCAGGAGAATAATGACGATATTATTTTTATAATCGCTTTAAAAAAAATGACATACGGTTTTGCGATGGACAATGGACAGGTCACATAGTTTGGACAAATCTATGGATATCGGAGTTTCAAAGGGTTAAAGTTGCAACCTTTTTTATGAGGAAAAACACTTTGTGAGTAAAACAACCTGAGTGCTCCACCACGCTGCTGGTGGCAAGAACAAGGTATCGTTGTACACATTGCCCCCATCCGCACCAGCAGCAACTCTGAAGCCAAGAGCGTGCTACCTCTGGGTCGGGCCTCTCTAAACACTGATCCACTATTTGGATACATCGGAAGCACCAGATGCATCGACCACTTCGGAGACCTTAGCAGGTAGGCGTCCGATAAACGTAGTGGTGACTGTAATATACCAACACAATAGACACTCTAAGGTAAATAGGCTACATCAAAATGGTTTCAATCATTTTAATACGAAGTCGATTTCGTTCGCGTCTGAAATGTGTTTTTTTTTTATTCTACCTGTTAGTCTATTCTTAGCTAATCTTCAATTGTACTAAATTGAAACAGACATAGACAGACTTAATTTCACGTCCATAACATTGTTTAATTGTATTTTCATATTATAAGATATGCTTCGACCTGCTATTTTCAGATTCTTATAGAAAAGGTGGTAACTTAAACTGTCCTAATACCTAAAATAATTTAGATGTCACAGTTTATAATGTAAATGTTACAATTTTGCTCAAGTTTCAGTATCTTGAAGAGAACGGTAAGCACCTAATTAACCTTAGTCATCAATTTTAAGGTGTCAATATTGTGGCGAAATTTGTATAGGAAACATTTTTGCCCTTAACTATAGCCGATATTTGCTAAGATTTTCATAAATTAAAGTCACTTTGAATATTATTATACTCGTACATGATACATGACCGAGTAAGATATTTCTATGTACAATAAAATTATATACAACGAACTCTTTTATCAAGAGTTATAATAATTAATAGCGGTATTAACATAGAGCACTATGTGGGTCGGCACGGATTTATCCAAAGTATATTAAAACACTATATTAAACGTTTAGATCCTTTTTTTACAAAAAAAATACTCTTAATGGGTATAAATTATTTTTAGACATTTTCTAGTGTAGATTGTAAAAATAAAAAATAAAAAGTGTAAATGGACAACCCATCTTATTACAGCTTATCACTTAAGCGTAAAAATTATAGTAGCTGCAAAACAGATAGTAGCTGATTCTCAGACAGAATATGCATATAAAATCGCATAAAAATCGGTCAAGCCGTTTCGGACGAGTACATTGTGATATGAGAATTTTATATCTTATATTATAATACAAAGTTCCCAAAAGCTGTCTGTCTCTATGTAATCGATTTTTCTCAAAATGTACTGAACGGATTTTTGTACGTTTTTTACTAAAAGATACTGATAATCTTGAGGAAGGTTTAAGTGAATAGTACTACTAGTAGTATTCACTACATTATGATTAATTTAACCATGGGGTCAAAATACTTTATGACACGCTGATTTCCTCACGGGAGAAGTCAGTGCGGTTCGCTAGTATAAGATATGGCACATATTTAACAAATGTTTGTACAAAGTTTGAATTAAATCAAACTTTTATTAATGAAAATTAATTAAAGTGGTTCAAAAATGAATTCAGACAGTCGGTGTAAATACAGGTGAAATAAAAGCGTGTAAAAATAGCTTAAAAACATGGACAAGTAAAACTCATGTTTCAGTTTATAAATAAAGTTAGGCATCCCGCAGACGTTAGATATGAGCCCGGAGTTCTAAACAAAGAGTAGCAGTTATTGTTTCACAACAATAGTGGAGTCCATTACAGAAACGTTATTTGTTGCGACCAGTATTAGCCAGTCTTTCACAACTGACATCTTTGCAAAGCTATACTTTTGTTCTCGATGCGTACTTTATGTTCGTGTTGACGTATTAGTACCTATTATTACTGCTAATAGAATCTTGCGTCGTAATTTCAGTAGCATTATTAAAACGATTACTTAGGTACAAAAGTAATAATAAAATTATTTTGCTATAATCCGCGATACAGTAAATAGAAAATATATATAGTGTTTAATGTATAGTGGACTATCAGTATTTTCATACCCGTGCAGGATTCGTAAAAGCACATGCACAAACCTCCACCACTTCCACCACAATACACAAGCACTACACAGTTTCACTATCACAAACTCAACAATCGTTTCGCCCCGCAACCGAAGCATCGTCAGGAGATAGACTCCACGACAAAATCGCAAAGTGAAGCGTTATCCAAACAAGCGTTGTTAAATAGTACTTGGTTCATCCCCACACTTTATTTACCTCGGAACACGTGCAACAAGCTTGAACTAGAGACATTTATCTGCTCGTTAATGAGGGTGCCATTGTTATGCTTAATGATTTCTAATTGTTCCAAAATATTTAATTTCAAGCTTTTTTCGCAGGTGTGCAGTATTTCGAAACAATGGTCATTAGGATCTTTATGACCGCTTTCTAACAAATGTTTAGCGAAATGTGAATTTTGTGGCTTATTATTCCTGAAAGCGACCATATGTTCTTTAAAGCGGGTTTCAAAATTACGACCAGTCTGACCCACATATGTATCATTGCATTCAGGACATTTTATTTTGTAAATACCACTCTTTTTCGGGCTTTCTAATTTGTCTTTATTATTGCATAATATCTTTTTTAAGCAGTTATTACTTTTAAAACCTAATTTTATATTTGACTTCTTTGACTAAGTCATTTTAAAACGTGATATTTATTTGGAAAAAGTTAACGATGTTATCCAACGTGAAGAATTCGTCAAGTTACCCTCAGACCCTACCAAAAAGTTTGCACAGTCCCTTAGACAAATCATTAATAATACTCAGTATATACTGCCCACCAACTCATCTAAACTGAGGGTCACTGAGATGAATCCTCGCGCTCCGATGTTGTATGGTTTGCCAAAAATCCACAAAAACAATATCCCCATACGTCCAGTTGTCTCGTACATAGGCGCTCCAGCATATAAATTAGCTAAATATTTAAATTCAATTTTGCCATTGAAAACATCCTTTCGGCCAATAAATGCCCTTAAAAACAGTCTCCAGCTGGTTGACAAAATTAAGAACATTAAATTACCAAATAAATGTAAATTGATATCACTCGATGTTGACAGTTTGTTCACGAATGTTCCAAAAACACAATAAACATTTTAACCACATTACTTGAGAAAAAATGTTTACATCCTGGAGAGATTTCAGAAATATTAGAGTTAACAGAATTATGTATGGAACAAAATTACTTTCGATTCAATGACCATTACTTTCATCAAAAGGATGGTTTAGCCATGGGCTCCCCTTTAAGTCCGCTTATGGCTGAAATTTTCATGGACCACTTCGAAAATCAACATATTGTCCTTAATAAAAACATACTTTACTATTATAGGTATGTGGATGACATAATTATATGCTGGACGGGTACAGATAGACAACTTGATATTTTTATTAATAATATAAACTCCAAACATCCCAAAATTAGTTTCAAATTAGAATCAGAGCAGAATAACTCACTAAACTTTCTTGACCTAACTATTACACGGTCTAACAACGAACATACGTTTGAGATCTTTCGCAAACCAACCTACACGGATACGATCATACCTGCTTCTTCCTTTCACCCCTGGCAACATAAACTTGCTGCCTTTCATAGTCATATACACAGACTCTTATCAGTCCCTCTTTCGGAAAAGAATTTTAACAATGAGCTGCAAATAATCAACCAGATGGCGCATTCCAATGGCTACGATGAGCAATTAGTACAAAATATATTAAAAAACAAACAGAAGTTGCAATTGACAAAACACTTCTATGCGGTGCCACATTACAAAGATAATAAATACAAAGCCAGTTTGACCTATTTTGGAACATTGTCAGAACGAATTTCAGCTATATTTAAAACAAAGTCAAATATAAAATTAGGTTTTAAAAGTAATAACTGCTTAAAAAAGATATTATGCAATAATAAAGACAAATTAGAAAGCCCGAAAAAGAGTGGTATTTACAAAATAAAATGTCCTGAATGCAATGATACATATGTGGGTCAGACTGGTCGTAATTTTGAAACCCGCTTTAAAGAACATATGGTCGCTTTCAGGAATAATAAGCCACAAAATTCACATTTCGCTAAACATTTGTTAGAAAGCAGTCATAAAGTTCCTAATGACCATTGTTTCGAAATACTGCACACCTGCGAAAAAAGCTTGAAATTAAATATTTTGGAACAATTAGAAATCATTAAGCATAACAATGGCACCCTCATTAACGAGCAGATAAATGTCTCTAGTTCAAGCTTGTTGCACGTGTTCCGAGGTAAATAAAGGGTGGGGATGAACCAAGTACTATTTAACAACGCTTGTTTGGATAACGCTTCACTTTGCGATTTTGTCGTGGAGTCTATCTCCTGACGATGCTTCGGTTGCGGGGCGAAACGATTGTTGAGTTTGTGATAGTGAAACTGTGTAGTGCTTGTGTATTGTGGTGGAAGTGGTGGAGGTTTGTGCATGTGCTTTTACGAATCCTGCACGGGTATGAAAATACTGATAGTCCACTATACATTAAACACTATATATATTTTCTATTTACTGTATCGCGGATTATAGCAAAATAATTTTATTATTACTTTTGTATTATGGATCTCCGCAAAGTAACGCCTAATTCTATAAATTGATTATTTAGGTGATAGTGATATTAACTCTAACAGTCTCATGAAATTAACGTTTCCTGTTAAACATTTACGGTCTTATTCATAAAAATAGCTTATAGAAGGTTTTAGACACTCTTTAGTTAAAACGCTCTATAAGCTTATAAAACGTTCCATAAAATTTTTTATTCATAAACCTTCTATAACTGATCAATAGCTAAAATGCGTTTATAAATCTGAATGTTGCCATTATAAGGAAATCAGGCGACCAAGTGCCCGATCACACCCAATTCCCCAGAGATAATATGTGTCAAACCACCGATAAAGTATAAACATAGACATTATTATGAGCTAAAAAATATTGTCTACACGGGGTCGCCTTTGACACAGTATTATCAATAGTCAGTACACGTCATTTTCGTAATTCTTTAAACTGTTTTTTTTAATTAACATTTGACACTAACACGAGACCGATATATAGAACAGACGACAGTTGACCCACTTGAATTTCAATCCGTACATGCGTCAAATGCCGTTTTCATAATAATCAGCTGTAGGAAAGTCGGCCACCTTTTGCCTTATAGCACTGATATAGTAGGGTTTTGGGCTCTATAAAGTTATAGCAGACTTATAGAATGGTTTAGTGCTAAAATGCGTTTATGAATAACACTTTTAGAATTTCATAAAGTTTATATACTAGAGTAGGGGTGTCATAGGCAGGTCTGTAAGTGAGTGTCACATCAAATACTCAGAGGGAAATTAAATTTTTAATATGTTTTATGTTGGATTTAAAATTTCAAATAAAATGTTTTAATACGCGGAGAAAAAAAATACCTTTTTTATAAGTATATTCTATGCTATTTTTAAAGTGACAAATGTCCATTAACGATTTGCGTGGTTCTTTGCATATATAATTTAAAATGTGCGTAAAATATTAGATTGAAACTTGAGCAATCTAAAATTTTTATACACAAATGAACACACGTTTTACAATGAAATGGAAACATGATCGTTAAACGTAAGCGGTTAATTATAGAGTAATTTATAGCGAAATACCTCCTACCTATTAACTACCGCAAAATGACGACTAATACTATAAATTATTTGAAAAAACTGTGTTAAAGAAGACTGTTGTTGCTATATCAAAATATAGTGCTATATTATATTGTAATTTCAAAGGGACCTTTAATGAAATTTCTAGTTTTCGGTATTTTTATTTACCGTCCTATACGACGGTAAATAAAAATTTCACTTCAACATTTACAGTAAGTCTATTTAAATCAGAAACTTAAGACCTAATTTGACAAACTGATTGTAACGATCTGTTACAAATATTTTTGTCTTATTGATTTAAAGTAGAATTTAACTTCTTTACAACGAAATAAGCTGTGACAGCCTAGCGGTAACGCCGTGCGACTCTCTAGAGACGGTCATGGATTCAAACCGCGGCAGGCACCAATGAGTCTTTCTATTAAAACTTATGTGTCTAATTGAGTGATAATTGCAATGCATATCTGTAGAAAATTCTGGGGATATGTGTAACCTACCAATCCGCATTGGAGCAGCGTGGTAGGTCTTATCTTCAATCCTTCTCTCCAAAAACGGAGAGCCCTTAGGCCAGCAGTGGGCATATAGTAACAGGCCGTTACTACTACGAAATAACGTTTTTCAATTAAAAATATAATCTATGACTTAAGTTTTTAATGGCTAGTCGTTAAAAATCCTTTAAGGAAAGTTTGAAGCAATTGTCCGATTGAAGTCTAGAGATTCTGCTCTCTTTCGAAAAACCTTTCTTTTTCGCAGTTTGTTTTACTTAAGCACAATCCAGCAATATACGAGTATATTGGTTAAGAGCAATAAGAAACTTTAACATTGATTGACGGATAGCATCTGTAAACTAAGAATAATGTCCTGAGGTAACCTTTCGTTGAATGTAAAGATTCATGTATAAGATACCTCATGTTTAAGTTAGGAAAAAAGTTAGGTTAGGTAAGGTTAATTTGATTAGAAATCGAATAAAAACAAAATGATGGTAACATGTTCTGATGTCTCTTCACATGCTCTATTTGTATGTTTTTCGTGCAAATAAAATTACCCTTTGCATTTTGAGTAATAAAAAGTTACTGTATCCAATATTATGAACCGAGTGCCCTTCCGTGTAGAGCTAGCAATCCTCATATATCGTTGTCTACTTGCCGTAAAAGTCTGACAGATCGCTTCATTTACGTTTTATAATTCCCTTGATGGTAACATTTACAGTTGAGAAATATTCATCTCTTTCTCCTTTCTCCTAAATAATACACAGACTTTTAACATTTTTATATAATGTTTTTGGACGGAAGTGAGAGTTATTCATATTGACATATATAAACTGGCTGATGTTGTGAGAATTTAGTTTTACAAAATCGGTGTCTGAGCTTTTTTTTTGAAACCGTGTCGCGTCAAGTTTTTTCATATTTTAACATATTTCGAGGACTTATTGAATATCTAAATCCACCGTGTGGTATCCGACTGAGTAAAATAAACCACCCTCATTTCTTACCGAGGTGTCGTAAAAGGTGACTAAGGTAGCTAGCTTAGTCATCTAATACGTTTAAAACAAGTTGTGCCGAACCCAGTTAACATAGGATAAGGGCAGGAAAATGAACGATATTGAGTGTCTAAGTCTACACTTAAATCTAGATCATGTTTTTATATCTATTCTCTTTGGTTAGACTGAAAAAATTGTAATGGACATTACAATTTTTAGTCTATCTGAATCGATTGATTAAAAAAATCAGAATAATAATATAAAATAATAGTGACCCTGCCATCTGAAAATACAGTATAGAGTTGAAATTTCATAATACATACACGACAGTCTAAAAATGATTTCTGTTTTTAATTTATGTATGTGATATTTTCTTTGAAGTGAAAACATAAGGAAAAAGCAAACACTCTGGTGCCGAGTTAATCCAAGAACTATCCCACAAAGGGCAGCTGTGGCATAAATTTTACCTTTGTTATTTGCTCACAATATTTTACAAAGACAAGTCATCCTACGGAGCTAAGAGAAGTATAGGAAAGAGGTTAAATTAATTCTTTTAATGAAAACGGTTCAATTTATTCATCTAGCTATTTGAAATAGAAATATGATGTTACTTTGACACATTTCCCGGTACCGCCTTTTATCTCCATAGGAAAAATGGCAAAGCCATCTTATTACTTATGATATGATTGGTTATGATTGTATATATAGACTTTTTAAAAAACTCAATTATAGAGTCCAATCATAGAGTCCTGCGAATTGGAAACTAATACAGTTCATGGATACACACGGAAATGTAAATTGGAAAACCGACTTTGATTTCGTCAGGCAGAAATGTAATTACTCAGAATAAATGTTGAATAGTACTGAACCATTTAGTCAGACAAAACTCGCAATTTTAGTCTTTTAATCCAGGTAAAATTTAGTTAATTTAAATAGTGAATTTTCTTAGCAAAATTGCTGTATTGTAAACTTTGTTTTTGAATAAAATTAAAACACCTCTACGGAATTCTAGCATTATTGATATTTTAATAAAATAATGCAACAGAATATGTAGATTGTGTACATAAAAAATGTCGAGGGAATCGAGGGAGGAAGGTTCAATTTATGGAATTTAATATATTTATAGTTGAAGAAAACTATATTTATGGTGTATTTAATATTTATGGTTGGATAACCTATCAGAGTATTCAGAAAAATTTAGACCAAGTCGGAGATGTACAAACAAAATTTCGGCTTCGTGTGACGATAAGTAATTAATGACTGTTAAAATGAAAATAATATAAATTAAGTGGAAATGAAAATGTTAAACGGGTTTGTCGTTCTCTACTATTGCAATCAGCGAATTGAGTTTATATTCAGTGTATTGAGTGTATATTCTAAATAGTAAAGTAAAGTAGTAAAGTAGCGGCCTGTGACTATCCCACTGCTGGGTAAAGGCCTCCTCTCTCCGTTTTTGGAGAGAGCGGGAGTTAAGACCTACCACGCTGCTCCAATGCGGATTGGTAGGTTACACATATCCCTAGAATTCTCTAGAGATATGCAGGTTTCCTCACGATGTTTTCCTTCACCGAAAAGCGTGTGATAAATTGCAATTATCAATTAGACACATAAGTGTTTATTTTTTTTAAATAGAAAAACTCATTGGTGCCTGCCCGGGGTTTGAACCCATGATCGTCTCTTAAGAGTCACACGGACTCGCCGCTGGACTATCACAGCTCTCATATTCGAAATAAGTACAAACAAAATATTAAAGGGCAATCAATATTTATGTAATAAATATCGAAGTTAGTGGGAAATTGCTGCGCCTTTTCTCACGAGCTACGAATGCAAAAAGGTTAATTATAAATCTGACGTAAAATAGTTGTATTTTTAATAACCTTTCTGGTAGGGCGTAGTTATTACTCAGGTATCGATTTTGCCATTGACTTTTAATCACAACAAGATAAAATATATCAAGATAAGTATATATATAACTTCGCTTAAAATATATTCTAAATAGGCTATTTATATATATTTAAACTTATATATGTAGTATATCTACCAGTTGTCCGTCACCCATAACACAAGTATTAAGTTACTTACTTTGGGGACGGACGACCGTGTGTGTAAATGTCCCATATATTTATTTATTTATTTATTTATTTATATTTTATATATAAAAATCGCACTTACGTCTTTATTAGCCGACTAGTTTTGAGCTCATTCGGGGCCCTTATTCATGAGCTCTTTATAAGGCGTTTTGGAGGCGGGAACTGAATATATATGCGATAAAATGTTAAGGTATATAATTTCAGGTCAGAATCAAAAAATAACACATGGGCGGCATCATTAGTGATCATTCCGTTACAATATATTTCGAGAGGAAAATTATTTGATAAAAATAGAAAACATTTATCACCCTCATCATCCCCCTCTAAGCGGGCTCGGCACAACATGTTACAAACATGTTGTCAAATGATTTGGGTACGTATTTTAGGATCGGCCGCCTGCCTGACGTCAACTTACTAAGTCAACGACTAAGGAGTTGCCTTTTACGACACCTCGGTAAGAAATGAGAGTGGTCTATTCTACTCAGCCGGATACCACACGGCGTAAAAATAGAAAACATTGTGCTGGTAAAAAGTATTATCTAGTAGTGCCATCCAAATATATACTACTTCGTTTGTTGCTAGAACGATTGGTGTAGAGCTTAATCACTATGGCAACACAAATTGAATATGAATTATTTATACAATTAGGCGTTACTTTGCGGAGATCCATAATACAAAAGTAATAATAAAATTATTTAGCTATTATCCGCGATAAAGTAAATAGCTTATATATATGTTCCGCACGTGCGGGCGGAAGAAACAACCTCCGAGACCTGGGCCCGTCGTCTCGGCGTCTCAACCTACCTTATGCGGCCGTCAGCTGTATGCGGTCCGGCCTCATGAATCACTGCGTGTATATGTGTACGTGTGTGTGTGCGTGCTTGTATGTACTTGGCCGATTCCCGAACCCGTTGGCTCGCCTCAGCAGTCTTCCACAGACACGTACTGTCTATTTCTCCCGGAGTATACACTTCACCAACGCGGTTAAATAACACAAATAACACGCGGTGTGCACCCAACCTTCGTAAGGTCACACGTTATTGAATCGTCCCATATCGGGGAACATTAACCCGAACGCGCACTAAAACCGCGGACGGTCGCGTCTTGTTAAACGCTTCACTAATTGAACGCGTCACTAAATCTTAGAACCACATCCAAAACGCATAATTACGCGTGTGCGTTATACAATAAAGTCGTATACAGTCGCGCGCGCGTCCTGTCTTATCGTAATCCAAAACGTTACTAAGTATCGGCGCTCGCGTCGACAAGCGGATGCATAAAGCCGTTGTAAAGGTCGTTGCTCCGGCCGGTCGCGCCGCGTCGCGCGTCAATTTGTACAAAACATATATATATATATATATATATATATATATATATAATGCTAAATGTAGAGTGGAATATCCGTTTTCATATCCGATAAATGCATGATACGTCAAAACACGTGCACAAACACGACCAACACAATACACAAGCACTATACACACTCACAAACTCAACAATCGTTTCGCACCGCAACCGAAGCATCATCAGGAGACAGGCGACAAAATCGCAAAGCCGTGTCGTTTGAACCTGCTATGAGAACAGATAGTCCACTCTACATTTAGCAACATAACTTTTGAAATATGAATTCATTTAATTAGAACCCATAAAACCTTAGAAAAGAATTTTCTTATTCTATAAAAGCAATTTTTTATTTTAAATGTTGAACATAAAATGATTAGTATAGTAATTTGGTACATTAATCTTACAAATTAGAGAAACAAATAGATTATTTAGTGCTCTTACAAAATTTTAACTAATTACATTTTAGAAATTGACGGTGAAATTGGTGGATGGCCGACGCACCGTTCACGTAATTAAGTCACAAAGTGCTTGTTGATCTCGCTATGCAATGTTTACTACAAATTTGCATTTTCACGAGTTCACTTTAGGTTACTGCATCAGATACATATTTTTATATACAACTATCTGGGACCTGCGGTACTACAAGCGGCGAATAGGTAGTTAAGAGTGAGGTGGATTATAGGTATATTTTTTTGTAAGAATTATCCTGTTCATAATTAAAACAGCAAAAAAAGAAATGAGCGAAATTATTCCATTCGTTTAAACATGATGACCGGAAAATAGAGATTCATTTAAATATACATAAGACAATTATTATTGATTTATTTTAGAACTGCAAATAAATAATAAATAAATTATGGGACATTTACACACACGGCCCTCCGTCCCCAAAGTTAGTAACTTAATACTTGTGTTATGGGTGACGGACAACTGGTAGATATACTACATATATAAGTTTAAATACATACTTAAATACAAATACACACCCAATTTTTTTATAGAAAATGTTGGCCCTCGGCGGGAATCGAACCCACGACCCGCGGAGCTGACGGCATGGTCAATACCCACAGCGTCAACGGGCCAGTCAAATACTTAATGTTTTGCTCAACGGATGGAGTTATTTGCCATTCCAAAATAAATCAATATTAATTGTCTTATAAAAGTAACAGCCTGTTATTATGCCCACTGCTGGGCTAAGGCCTCCTCTCTCCGTTTTTGGAGAGAAGGATTGGAGCTAAGACCTACCACGCTACTCCAATGCGGATTGGTAGGTTACACATATCCCTAGAGAATTCTCTAGAGATATGCAGGTTTCCTCATGATGTTTTCCTTCACCGAAAAGCGTGTGATAAATTGCAATTATCAATTAGACACATAAGTTTTAATAGAAAAAATCATTGGTGCCTGCCCGGGGTTTGAACCTATGTCGTCTCTAGAGAGTCGCACGGTCTCACCACTAGGCTATCACAGCTTGTCTTATAAAATGACAAATAAATTTATTTTAATTGCCACTTACTTTTTATATACGTTTTATATCACTTTAAATATTTATATGATATATATACAAGATTTAATAACTTTTTGATAACTTTATTTTACTAATAAAAGCATAATTTACCTTCTTTGAAAAAAAAAATTGTTGACATTGCGACGCTTTTGGATAAAACTCCGTTTATTTCTTCCTTGCTTGATCAGAGATCACGATTGCGTCGATCTGAACAGTTTTTCTTAGAGAGTTTCGACCCCCTGGTTCAGTATACCTGCTTTGAGATTTATTTGTAGTGTTATATCTATTTAATTTGTTCGAAATAATTTGCTCTTAGAGTCTATTTCTTAGAAGATTGTTCAATAGATTTGGGTTCTTTGTTTTATACCCTTTAAATAAGTCTTCAAACTTTAAACATCACTTAGGATTTCATAACAAAGAAGATACAAATAAACAAGCAACAAAAAGTTATAATGAAGCATTATTTCATTGTAGGAAAACAAACAAAGACCTTTACTAAATACGGAATCTGACTTAGTTGCCCAGGTGTTGTCGACATGTTCTATGAGCGATTAGTTTACTTATTTTATATTAAGACTAATCTGCTGGACTAAATATTCCTCGAGATTTCATGTTATTCTGTTTTGGTTCTGTCAGAGCTGTGATAGCTCAGCGGTGAGACCGTGTGACTCTCTAGAGACGATCATTGGTTCAAACTCCGGACAGGTACTGAAGAGTTTTTCTAATAAAACTTAGGAGTCTAATTGATAATTGCAATTTATTAATGTATTTTTATTTTTGTGAAGGAAAACATTGCGAGGAAATCTGCGTATTACAACGAAAGAATTCTAGGACTAGAGGGTTAGGATAGGTTTTCGCTCCAACCCTTCTCTCCAAGAACGGAGACAGGAGTATGAATCCTCAGAAATAGGATAGTAACATGCCGTTACTTTACTGATCTGGTGGAATTGTGGAGTTGACGCAGAAGCAGTGATAGTGGTGAGACCGTGTGACCTTAACAGGGTCACGAGTTCAAACCACGGCATTGCAACACCAATCAATAAAAGCTTTTGTTTTTAATTATATATGCAATTTGTGACACGTTTTTTGGTGAAGGAAAATATCGTGAGGACCTGCATGTCTCTAGAGAATTCTGGGGATATAAAAAATGTTATTCCTCTCTGAGTCGTGTGCTCACTACTGAGCATCGTGATGGTCCCGAGATCGGGGACATTCTCTTGGGAGAATAGTCGCAGTGGTTTCCCTTAGCCTTCTACGCTGAGTTTTCGGAGATGATTTAACTCCTCCAGGCCCCCATAGCCTCTCCTAACCAGGTCAGGTTCGGGTTATCATATCCACCGCCCAACGTTCGGCGTTGTTATTTCGTTTAGCAACCACCCAGTAGATACGCGCAGGGTGCTAGTTGCTCGATCCTCCAAAAAATATAATTATTATACCTAATTCTAATACATTTATTGTAATTCTTTTGTATATTATTATCTTTTTGATGGACGTCTTTTAAAGTTTATAGTTTTTCATCGTACTAAATGCCATCTATTTCGCTTTTGCGGATATGCTTTCAAAGTGTAATAGATAGACAAATTGTGACATTTATAATATTCCTGTATAGATAAAATTCCTTTTAATATAGTAAAGGGAATTTTTAACCACCTAACCTCAATTGTTTTTGATTATTTTGGCAATACTTAAAATACGTAAAAAAGTATGCCTTTAAGTTACTATATTTATATGTAAGGGCCGGAATGTTTTCAAGGCAATATGCTAAAAGGCCTAAGGGTTGTTAATAAACAAAACTATGTTACCTGCGTAACACCATTTCTACTGATTCGAATACGAAACCGTTTTCTTGGAGTGTTTCTTTTCTTTTTTAATATTGTTGTTTGTAACAATATTTAATGCGAAAAGAGTTCCTAATACATATATCATAGAGTGCGAATTGGAAGAGTATAGTTCATGAACATACTAAAAGAGTTTGTAAATTATATGTCATAGAGTTCAAATTCACTTGACGATAATTCTCTTGAACATACACGTTGTATACGAATCGTGTTCCGTATCCCCGCTATAACTCGCGAACGGTCGTGAACATTCTCGAAATCGCTTCGTTCGATATATAAGCGGTCGTATTGTGCGTCTCAACAGTTTTGCAAAGCGATCAAGAGCATATTAAGAAGCGATAATAAAAAATATTTAATAGTGATCTCAGCTTTGTTATTGGACTTTGCTAATTTTGTGGTGAAAAGCTAAATAAAGTTTTTTTTAACGAGTCACCAGGTATTTTAATGTAACAATATCTTCTTCCACCTAGTATATATTCACTATTTACATAATTAGGGCCTACGTTACGTTACGTTAAAAAATTTATGTCTATTATTTAAAGGAAATTGGATATCCTTACATATACTAATATTTCTTCTAACTAAACTTGAAATTGTTAATTAATAATCAAAAGAGGACACTTTACCGGTAAACTACCAAAATTTATAAGTTCACGAGCACCTTTATGACCTCATAAGGGTCTTATGGTGGCAGTAAAGTGGTGTTATAAGTATGAATTTAGCCCGTTTATGGTGTCGAAAGATTATATGTTATTACTGGTGATTTTGATTGGGCTAGCTTTTTTTTATTTGTTTATCATAACTACATAAATTCTTGTCATAATCTTGGTACAATCAAAGGAAGAACTCTTTCTGTTCTCATACTTCTACTTGGCGAAAACCGCTTCTCTAAGAAGGGAGGCTTCGAGTAGCATCACGATGTTTCCATCCATAATCAAATATATGATGAACTGTACCATAAATTAAGGATATAAAAGTTAATTGAAAATTTACGCAAACCCCTTGGTTAGGATCATGTCTTCTCATGGTTCTCATGGTCTGGTCATGGTTTAGCGATCACGGGATCAAAATGCTCGTTCAATAATAACTAAAATCCTATAGTGTTTTGATTTAGACTTAAATTGTTCATATATCAAAATTTTTGGCAATATGTGCAGATTTCTTCGTGAGGAGTACATTTACTTTTAACAGAAGCTTTCACTATAAATTAAGTGTTGTGCAACTCACATTGCCATTTTTAACCGAAGCGTCTACATCGGTCTTAATATATTTATATAAGACAAATTAGATATTTTATGCCTGCTCTCCATTATCTTATACGACAGGCCTGTTGGCGCAGTGGGTAGTGACCCTGCTTTCAGCTCCGTGGGTCGCGGATTCGATTCCCGCCGAGGGCCAACATTTTCTATAAACAATTTGGTGGTTCTTTGAGCCTGGATGTATGATTTGTATTTAAAATTATATATTTAGTATATCTACCACCGCCGTATGGTATCCGGCCGATTAGAATAGACCAACCTCATTTCTTACCGAGGTGTCGTAAAAGGCGACTAAGGTAAATTGACCCACCGTGTGGTATCCGGTTGAGTAGAATAGACCACCCTCTTATTTACTGAGGGTTCGTAAAATACGACTCAGATAAGTTGACGGCAAGCAGGCGGCCGATCGTAAAATACGTAGCCAAATCATATGACAACATGTTTGTAACATGTTGTGCCGACCTCAGAGTGGGATAAGGGTAGGAAGAAGAAAAGAGAGATTTAGTATATCTACCATTTGTACGTCACCCATAACACAAGTATTAAGTTACTTACTTTGGGGACGGAAGACCATATATGTAAGTATCCCATATATTTACATTTATTAATATCGGCGATGATCGTTGATCGAGTGATGGTATATAATCGGCACTTTCATCGTGTAAGTGTCCACACGATCTTCCATATTATCATACGATGTATACGATCATTCGTATGGCCCAGCGATTCCTTTTGATGCGTGTCGGAATAATCGACAATCTCGGGTTGTAGATCATAGTCAATGTTCGGTTAATACAGCTGAGTATGCTCTCTACAATATAGTGCTCACGCTGCACCGTTTGTAACCGCTGATTACGAAAAGGACTACAAAAAGTCAGATGTACTCATATAAAAGCGTAGTTATTATCAAATCAAATGTACGTAACGTATTTCTGAGTTGAGGACTGATTTTTTCTCAAAATAACGTGTCTTATCTCATACGGAGTTAATTAAGCGACGATGTTAGTATCATTGTACCAATATACCCGGGGGATCTCAGCTGTAAATACATTGAGGTGTCAGAGAAGCACATCTTGGCTTATTTTTTTACTTTTCTCATTGAAATCATTTGTTGCGCAAAAGAATTCGTAAAACAAATTCAGTATTAGTATTGTTTTTCTTAATCTTTTCTTTTTATTGTAACGTGTGTTAAGAGACTAATAAAGAAATTTAAAAACATTCGTTATACTTATATTTAAGAATAGATCCAGTGACTTATCTGTCTTTCTTGCTATATGAGACACTTTGTTCTTGTGTTCTTTTAAGTAGCACTGGCACTACACTACACTATCACAACATTACACTAACTCAAAAGGTTATGTCCTTTTCAGTCTTCTTACTAGTCCCATGTTATCGAGGAGCTGGATGGGCTCGATGTTCACGTGATGAAGAAGCCTTTTCTCGTGGACTTCAGCGTACTTTTTTATAACTTTATTAACAAACTCAACCTGAAGATGTTGATAGATGTGTTCATTCTTAACATACCAGGGTGCGTTAACAATAGCCCTCAGTACTTTATTTTGGAATCTTTGGATTATGTTTATATTTGATTGCTTAGTACAGCCCCATAACTGAACACCATAGGTCAATATCGACATGAAGACTTATTTATATAAAAGGACCTTATTTTCCGTTGATAACTTAGAATGTCTGCCAATAAGCAAGTACATTTTTTTTAATCTTATGTCTAGTTCTTCCCTTTTTTTCTTGAAAGTGTACAGGTGAGTACAATAAGTTAAATGAGTAGCAAAAACTACTTTTTAATTGGATAATTTGATTATGTTTCGAATAATGTGATTCCAAACGTGTCATATGGGAATAAAAATTTATAATTAAACTTTTTTTTAATTTAAATGGACGCGCACTTAGGCAATGGTAAAGTTTGTATTATATATGCTGCGTGCACAATTGCCATTCCGTTTAGTGTATTAGTATATATGACGAGGGTCGTGAAAACAGTCAACATAAATTAGAAGTTAAAATTTGTTACTCAATCACTGAAATTCGTGATGACATACCCGTTCAAACTCTTACCGCAGAATTTAACGTCAGGGAACGAACTTAAACAAATTAATCTTTATTGTCTTATACTAAGAAATAAAAAAGAACAGAAGTTTTTTGTTATTAGCGTTTTCTGTTTATCGTGAGAAATTCATATTTGCATTTTTTTTATTTAATATTGCGTGTGCACGAACTTCATATTCGCTGCTTGTTTAAGATTTCAGTTAAATTAACTGATTATATGATCGACAGCAAAGTCGGAAAACATAATATTCAATAATTTCCCAACTGGAAATGAAATATTATATAAGAGTGTTAAATTTCTGTATTATATCCATTATATATTATATATTATACCAGTTGTGCCAACAACGGCTTCGCCCGTGTGAAGTTCAGTGATTTACAAAACTTTTCCCGAATTTGCGAAATTTGCGCATAAAAGTAGTTATTGTGGGTTAACCGTGAGAGATAGAGAATTGCTGTTGCGGAGTTCTTTGTAGTATTTTTATAGATCTACAATTCTCTAGTACATTACTTTAGCAGATCTCTGCTGGTTTAGGTAGCGCACGTGACTAAAGTTCCCAGCAAGCAAGTTTTTTTAATAACTGGGATCTCTTCAACACAATTTACTTAATACTGATATGTACTATTTACCTAAACCATTCGGAAGTATTTCACTATCTTTTGGTGAAAACCGTACAATAATCTGTTCAGTAGATTTTGAGATAATCGATTACATACAGACAGCTTTTTGGGACTTTTAAAATAAGTATAGATTTAACAACTTAAATGCAACGTCTATATTATAAAAATCCATACACATTAAAGACATTGACAATGGAACAAAGTTTATTAAGCGTATAACCCATATATAGCTAATCCTGATATTGCAGAGGAGGAAATGTGATTAGAATCATTTGCAAGCACGCTTACCATGTATTATGAGTTTTGAGGACTGCACATTTATGCTACTAGAAGAAACTAAAATAATAGTTATAGAATGGACTCATAAAAAATATAATCTCTCGACTAAATAATAACTTCTATTGCTAATTACATTTTATTACTACATTTTCTTCCCTTTGGCAGCATACGAGTATATAAATCGCTTTTATTGATTGTTTATTCACATAAAAAATTTGATCGTTTGTTCAGTACTGAACCAAGATATTTCAATTAATATTATAATAGAACTAGTTGTGCTTGCGGTTTCGCGGTTTTAGCGAATATAACTGAAGTTTTGAAAATAAGAATTGTTATTGTGACTTAAGTATAAAAGATAGAGATATGCTGTCACGGACTTTTCAACCATTCGCAGCGCATGTAACCAAAATTCCCAGCAGGCGAGTTTTTTTACTACTGCGGGACCTCTTCAACAACATTTACATAAAACCATAATGGACCATTATACTAAACTTACTTACCTTTAAGCAAACACCGTACAACAATCGATTTAGTAGATTTTAAGAAAATGTGTCGTATACAGACAGACAGATTTTGGTGACTTCGTTTTATAATAAGTATAGGTGTTTTATACTTTTTACATAATTTCACACCATATTTAATACACTATACTCATAAAAGAAATACTTCTAAAAGAAGTGATTTAAGAATGTTTTATTCATATTGGTCATAATATTTATACTTACAACTGTACGTACTACCTTACTTGAAATAGTAAGATTGTACTATACTGTGCAAGCCAAACTGCAATATGGCTAAGCCTTAGCCTAGATAAAAGCTGTGATAGCCTAGTGGTAACACCGTGCGACTCTCTAGAGACGATCATAGGTTCAAACCTCGGCAGGCACCAATGAGTTTTTCAATTAAAACTTATGTGTTAACTAACTAATTGATAATTGCAATCACACGCTTTTCGGTGAAGGAAAACATCGTGAGGAAACCTGCATATATCTAGAGAATTCTGGGGATATGTGTAACCTACCAATCCGCATTGGAGCAGCGTGATAGGTCTTAGCTCCAATCCTTCTCTCCAAAAACGGAGAGAGGAGGCCTTAGTCTAGCAGTAGGCAAGGTACGGGCCGTTACTTTACAATAATTAACACTATGTTTCGCAACCATAAATTGCTTGCACATCAGAAACTGTTATCTTGATTACTTAGTTTAAATAATGGTGTTTCTACTTATGGGATATTTCCCGAGCATTGATAGCCACCCAATGGGCACTGTAGTCACCCACATAAACTAATTATACAATTCGTATGCTAAGGAAGTAACGGAAATACAAATATGTATGCTAATCCGAACGTTACCTCGAAAACAAAAACATTAATTATTTCCTTTCTTTTTATTTTTTATTAATTAATCTTTATTTGATTAATTAGAATACTTTCAGTGCCTGAAGCCCAAAGTCGTAGAACAGTGTGTGGTGCCAGCTATGCCCTGAATCAAACTCATATCCTCATGGCCCTCATAAAGGAACTCGCTCAGCGACGATCGAACGATTTATCTTAGGAGTGATTTACTTGATTGAATAATAAATAACTTGTGTAAATGAATAGTTTGAGGATGAACACAGACCATAAAACTAATGGACTTCACAGTACTAAGGGGATGGAATCGCGGTTTGACCCACAATAGATGGACAAAGGTTCTGCCAAAATGGTGCAGCATCCGAATCCTTGCGACAAAAGGATATGATGACAATCCAGTGGTTCTTGTGACCTATTTTGAGGTCGTTTGTGTACCTTGTGAAGGGATTACAAAGGCTGAAACTTTCTTAAATCTTAAGATCACAACGTGCCACGCCGATTATCACTTCAACTTCGCAATAACATGTCATTAAAAAAAGTTGTAATATTTTGAAGCAATCTGTAATATTATGAATATATCCAAAGCGGAAATAGTTCAATCACATACAATGTACACTTTCATGGTTTGCTTGGCCCGTTCCATACATTATAACCATAATATATGATCGATCCACAAAAATTAAGTCTCATCTTCTCTCAGCTGTATCGCCTCTTTTATAATTTCTTTACAAATCTTACTATAGCCGAAGCCCTTTTTATACTGTGCTTAGTGCAATATAAATTTTCATTAGTAACATATCATCATCATCATCCTCCTGCCCTTATCCTATAAGTTGGGTCGGCACAATATGTTAAAACATGTTGTCACATGATTTGGCTACGTATTATACGACCGGCCGCCTGCTTGACGTCAACTTACCTTAGTCGTATTTTACGACCCCTTGGTAAGAAATGAGGGTGGTCTATTCTACTCAGCCGGATACCACATGGCATTTTTATTAGTAACATATATAAAGCAATAAATGTGTATAAGCAGAAAATAAGTTATTTTAAAAAATCTTTTAACAAACCTTTATGTCCCTACTGTTAACTGTTGAGGAGCGCCCTCGTAAGGAGCCAATCCTGGTATCTATCAGCAGGTCATGCTTATCATAAACATTGTACATTGTCTTTGAGACTGAACAAGTATGTAAAATTTCAGCTCAATCGGACACCGGAAAGTTGGTCAAAGTTAACTTGCAAGATTCCGCCGACATACATTGCAAGTTGTATAAAAGATATTTTAAAAAGGAAAATATAAACCAAAAGAGTTAAATTATTTACATCAAACATATCCGTCCATATGCGATATAATGGTTTCGTTTTGATAAACACTGTTTATCGATCTCTAATCTCAATAACTCCAAATCTTTCTTAATCACAGTTATCTTTTATGGACGTCTTATGTTATTTATCTTTTATGGACGTTTTATGGACGATGGTCCATAATAATATAATAATATTAAATAAAAAATTATGTCAGTGACCTTGATTTCAACTCCATAAAAAAAGCCACACAAATGTAAATTCCTGTTTCCTTAAGAAAATCATAATAAAAAGAAGTCGAAAACACGCATATGCGTGAAATTTCAAATGAATTCATGAAACCATTACTAAATTTTGAGTACAGAAACATACGGACGCTCTATCGCTTTAAGGTATTATTATTTATATACATTAAATATTAATAATTCTAATACATACAATAATATCGACTAACATTTTTTAAACCTGAACTCGAAAGTGAAATGCAATCGAGTATTAAAAATGTGTATCAATTTTTTTATATCTGGATAAAGGATTAATAATTCCAATTGACTAGTCAGGTGATTGCGTGCGCCTAAATCAATAAATAGCCTAAGAACTAGTTATTAACTAGTATTAATGGCTTAATTCCAGAATGCTTATGTAAAATACATCAAAACATTCAGCATTTTTGAAAAGCGAAATGGATTCTTTTACGTTATCCACAAAATGAAAAGAATTCGTGTACGATTGTCTAACATCCTTTGAAACGTGCCTACATTTTTATCTCTTGTAACATTCCACAATAAAAAACGAAAAGGTGAAATTTGTTAGATCGCCGACAGTCTGTGAGTATCGGAAAATATTTTGATGAAAACACGCTTCACGCATGTATTTGGTCATAATTAAAATATCGTAAAATATACCTACGTAGCTCCCTAACTCGCGGAGGGGTGGAGGATGCATTTCAAGGGGTGCGACCCGGGGTGATGAGAAATCAGGAAATTTTAATAATATACAGTCTGATTTCACCACATTCCTCTTTTACACTATAAATATTACTAATTTTATTATAATAAATTTTAATAATTCTGTATAGACGAGCAGGTCCGAAAGGAGGAGTTGGAATAGGAATAGAAACAGTTTTCTACGACTAATATTCAAATTCAAATTCAAAATATTATTTATTCAAGTAAACTTGTAAACAAGTGCTTTTGAATCGTCAACATCTAATGCTGGTTCGGAAAGCTGTTCCTACCGAGAAGAACCAGCAAGAAACTAGGCGGTTGCTCTTTTCGAAGAATAATTCTTATCACTAGTTACATATAGTTATTAATGTCTTGCACAAGGTTCAAGAGAAGCTATATCCACGCATTCTTATCGTCCAGGTAATCTTCAATAGTATAATAGGCTTTCTGAATTAGTCTTTTTTAACTGTATTTTTAAACTAAATGGTAAAGTTAAAGTAGATTGTGGAATTTTAATATAGAATCTTATACCAAACCCACAAACGAATTACGAATTTTTGCAAGGCGCAAAGCAGGAACTGCAAGCTTATGTCGGTTCCTACTTTGTCTATTATATACATCGCCAATCCTTTTATAATTATTTATATTCATATTACAAAAATTAAATTACTAAAAATATACTGTGAAGCCATGGCTTTTGTAATACAAAAATTTTTTTAGGACAAAACATACCTACTTGAGAAAATCACATTATACAATTGAGAGTACAATTAAATTCATTTGAACGATATTGCGGGTAATGCTTTTGTTAATCTAAAATAATATTTGCAAGATATTGACACACCTGTTTTAACGAGTAACGTGTGGCCGTATTTCAATCAAACAATCAAAATATCCACTTCACTAAAGCTACCTTGCTGTGACAAATCGTAGTTATCTATTCATATCAAATAAGGGTATCTAGTCACCTACGTTGATGAAGAGTTCTTAAAGGATTATTTCAATAAATACGTCACTTTTGCGTGGTTTTTTCCCCTTAATATTCTATGCTATATTATCAATGATATCTCTGACGTAGTTGCTCCTCAGAATTGAAATTGAAGTCGATTTCAAAAGAAACAACAGAAAGTTTTGGTTACGGAAAATTGAGGAGTTGATCGGAATACTGCAGGTGAACTATTAACTAGTGCTTAGTTCAAATTCAAATTATTCTTTATTCAAGTAAACTTGTAAACGAGTGCTTTCGAATAGTCAACTCTACTACAACTCTCTAGTAAAAAACAAGAGGTCAGAGGTCTAGAGGCTGATGGTCGACTAGTACTAGTATCAGGGTGTACTTCAATTAGACTTAGCAATAAAAAGATTTTTTATACCTACCTCCTAGAATACTATATATGCGTAGCCTGTTAGAGCAGCATTAATTCAAATTCAAAATATTCTTATTCAAATTGGCTTTTACAAGCGTTAAATGATGCTACTTCTAGTTTAAAAAGGTACTCTTACCGGGGACAAACAGCAAGAAACTCGGCGAACAAATTAAATAAGCTTACACTCGAATGTAGTGTCCGAAACGGTCTTTGAACTTTTCTAAGCCGTAGCTTTGGTGTCAATTTTATAGTGAGTAGACTAGGCCTGAGTAAAACAGTATTTAACTTTTTTTATATATTACACAAGTGCTGTAAAAGTGACTCATACAACTAAAACAAAACACGAAAACAACCATATTACAGCGAATCGAAAAAAAATAATAATTAAAACACTTACCCACTAGCACTTTCAATAAGGAAACTGATCAAACTAAAATTCATATAAATTCTATAAATATCCTAGTATTTATAGATATTCTTGAACAGATTCAGCTTCATTAATCAGGAATTATTTTCCGTTGCGCTAGGTGAAGTTAATTAAAATTGGCATTTTGATTTTTATCGCAGTGGGAGTTTAAATGAATCAAGGGTAAAAACGTGGGGATGAAATGAGATCGTTAAAAATGTATGCATGTCCCGCCGGAATCAGTATAATCATATATTTTTGATTATCCCATATACGAGACTAAAGGTAGACATGGTAGCCTTTTTTTAACTAAAACGTAAGGTTTAAGCAATTGCATCCATGAATAAAATATAAGAAAATGTATCTAAGTCCACTTTCCTGTAGCACAGTTAGGTATTATAAATCTAAGGAACGTTTAGAAATTCATCGCTTGATCTCGTAAGAACTTCATATAATAAAAGTTACGCACTACACACCTTTGAGTAGTAACGATTGGTGATCGCAACAGATACATTAATTAGACCATCTCTTATTTTTAGCATTTCAACATTAACCTAGTGAAAGCCAAACGCTGAGACCAAGTGATCCTTACGGACCTCACGAGTTCTAACTCATAGCAAGCACGCACAATTTGATCTGTAAAAAAACTAATATTTACAATTAAGTATGGTGCGATTTTTTTTAAAGAATAACTGTATATCTCTTGATAATTCCTGAGATTTTTGTTACCCGCCTGTAGTGTTCACTTTGATCTATTAATATACTATAAAGCACAGGCTCAGACACTACAAGTAACAACATGTCAATACACGTCCACTCTCACCAAAAGGCTCTCGTGTACTAAACGTGCGTGCGCTTGAGACAGTGTATTGTTTCTTGGGACATTAGTGTTAGTGTGAGTTAGTGTGAGAATATTCATGTATGCATCTTGTATATAAATATACAATGGAAGATACACATATGTCAACCCACATACACTATACCGCCAATCCGCATTAGTAACGGTATATGAATAAAAGTCTTTTTGTAAAAACGGGCCTATCGTACATCAGAGTGTCTACATTTTAATTGCCCATTAAAAAGTTAAGTTCCTCTAAAGTCCTCGAACAATTAAGTTATTATAGTTAATAAAAAATATTCAATAAAATTGAAACGGAACCTTATAAGTTGGAGTAAATTAATTTTTAACTCGTTTCCGCCGATTCACGGAAATAAATTGAGTGTACGGTATCAGTTTGGTTTTACAATTGCAGATTTTTAATTGCAAAACTTTGAATTTAACTTTTATTATATCGAATAATGAGTTATGAAACTATATTTCTAATGTGCGATAGCAATAAGTTTCTTTTAGATCATAAATTCAATGTTTATATTATAAGAACATTTCGATTGCAAAAAGAGTATTGTAACCGCAACACCTTTATAAGAAAGCTCAAAATGATTCATAGATGTGAACTGTTACCACCATGAACTTTTAGAAAACGATTCAATTCAAAGTCAGTACCTAAACCCAACCCCTTTTTTACGCACTATGAAGTGTGTCTGAGAAGGACAACGTTATATGAACTATAGATAACTCTGTCTCTTTTACTCAAATGTTTTTAGGACGCATTCCGCTCATTCGGCAACGACTTAAAGTGTGCGTCTTTAAAACGTCAAGGTATGGAAAAGCAAAACAATTTAGTTTACGTCTTCAATCAAGTCGCAATAAGAGTTCATGGTAGGCCTGCTGATCTGGTCACTCAAGTGTTTTGTTAGTGTAAATTTATATTCATGAGATAAATATAAAGAGTTACTAGAAATAGAATAATATAGTTCCCAAAGTTTCTATACCAAATTTCCAAGTGAGACAACTAAACAATGTGCAGAACTTTTCTGGTCCTAGTAAAAAGAAGCCTAATATTATGTAAAACCAGATCAGTATGATTTTATGTCCGATATTCCGACGCACCAAAACAAAACAAGTTCAACAAAATATCTAACGAACCTTCTAGACCAACGGCAGATTACCGATGAAACCCAAACCTACCTCTGAAATTTCTAACAGCCTAGTTCTTTTTAGACTGAAAATGTTGTTGTTAAAATACTTTAAAAAAAGATCTAAAATCCAAAAGCGTTAATGAAAGCCTTCAACATGAACTTAGTTTAGAAAAATAAAGTCGGAACTCTTATCCGGAAATATTTCGCCATAGGCATAGAAACAGATTGTATACACATATTTCAAAGCCGATTGAAAATTCAAATTACTAGTTAGTTCTTTTGGATAATACTACTATTTTTGACAGGTAATTTTTTTCGTAACGGTTTACTTGACAATAATGCAAATATACAATCAACTTTCCATGGTGAAGAAAAGTAATAACATATTTTATGTATAGAAAACGTCGTTATATCGGGTTAGCCAAACTAGTTTCGAGTCATGAGTGAAGGAAAACATCGAGTATGAACTCATGTATCTAAAGAATCAATGAAATATATGTTACCTACAAATTTACATCGGAAAGCTTGGCGGGTCTAGCCTCCAATCCTTCTATCCAAAAAAGGGTAGGTTTTTATACAACAGTGGCACATAAACAGGCATAAAAATAATAGAAAACTACGGAAGCAATTACAAATGAATGTAAAATACAATTTTAAATGTTGTCTCTAAAAGTACAGGCGCATGGTTCGACTAATTAAATCGCAAAGGGGTTGGTAGTCACACTATCCAAAGTTTGCTAGAAATTTGCATTTTCACGCGTTGACATACATGTCTATAAGGTATTTTCTTATACCAGCATTTTTTATATAATGCATCCAATATAAATCAATTTATAAGAACCTTTTGGTAATTCTTATTGTGCCTGACTGTGTCAATTGAATATAGCATATATTTATTGACTGGCCCGTTGGCGCAGTGGGTAATGACCCTGCCTTCAGCTCCGCGGGTCGCGGGTTGGATTCCCGCGGAGGCCCAATATTTGTGGGTTCTTAGAGCCTAGGTGTATATTTTTATTCAAGTATGTATTTAAAATTATAAATGTAGTATATTTACCAGTTGTCCGTCACCCATAACACAAGTATTAAGTTAATTACTTTGGGTATGGACGACCGTGTGTAAACGTGCCATATATTTATTTATTTATTTATAAGAAACACGGGCATCATTTACGAAGGAACATTCAAGGAACAACGCAAAGTGATACCCTAGATTGCACATTATATAATTGTTGTAGATTTCTCTTATTTTCTCTAGAAATTAGTCGAATGTACTAGAAACGATCACTATCTCACAACGAACAGATTTGACTAGAACTTTATCTGAGATTGCGTTGAGTTTAATACGATACTGTTATTCTGAGAACTCGTTGTTAAATTCTTCTGTTTATCGATAAACATTTAAATCATTTATTTTGCGAAAAAAACGTTGCATTTGAAAAAACCATGCCATTTTAGCGGATATAAGGTTTATATCATATACGTAAATATACTTGCGGAATGCCATATAACAGATGATAGAATTATTTTGCTATAAGCCGCGTTTGTTTAAAAAAATGCAAACTTTAGGAAGTAAAACAATTTTCATACCTTATACATTCAGGATTTGTTTCCGCACGTATCATAAAACGCAGTCGCCAACAACACACTCCACATAGTCAGTACAACAATTACGTTAATTAATTAATTACATGCCCCTTACGGGCCAAACGATCATCGACATCATCATCATCATCAGGAGATAGGATCCACCACAAAATCTTAAAGCTTTGCGATTTTTGAGGCACACATTATAAGTGTATAAGATTTTATGTGTAATATAAAAGGAACATTCCATCATTTTGTTCCATTATACAATATAAATAAATGTACTAAAATTTAAAATGTATAATCTGGGAATATGGGAAACTAATAATAAATTATTCCCTTGAATCTTCTGCTAACGAATCAGTTAGGAAGAGTACTAACAATATGTTATATAATCTCACAAGCACTATTTATTTCTTACAAATTAGTATTTTCAGATGTCATTTTTCTTTGTCCACATTACTATACTAATGTTATAAATAAGAAAGTCGATTGATTACCATTGCAGAATTATTTTTCGGTCACCTAACTAATGCTGTTCGCCCTAACAGCTTTTACAGCGTCAACAGAAGCACCGTCGGGAGTAAAAAGTGGAGAGCGAGTTTCGAGTGAGACTCTGAGCGTCACCTTACGCTTGCCTCCTGTGAGGTCGGACCTCGGATTAAAAAGACGCGCTATGTAGGACAGATTTGAAAGTTTGATGTAATTTAGTACAATTGCAGCTCACATAACGTTGTAACATATATATCGAATCCATCATACTCGTGGGTATCATTATTCTTAGATGTTAGTGGGAGATGTCATTGAATAAGAATATGCAAAGAATTTCATTTTCTAAATACATTTTTGAGGTAGCCTCCTTTATGTTTTCGATTTATCTCCATCTGTCTTTATCTATACTAATATTATAAAGGCAAGTGTGTTTGTACACTTCCACATTTACAATATTAATATTTGTCCTTCTTTCTCCTTCAAACGAAGCAATGGATCATTTTTAATATGAAGATAGATGTCCGAAGAGTTATATAAGTTGCCTCCAACGCACTAACAAATCCAAAATATAGACTTTCTTTCGAAGTTAAGCAAACTAGCAAGATTGTTGTTTATTTTAGCTTAGCTTCACAGTATATTTTAATCAACGTAATTTTTGTATATAAAAATTATAGGTGATGTATATAATATGGCCGTGTGGTATCCGGCAGAATAGAATAGACCACCCTCCTTTCTTACCGAGATGTCGTAGGAGGCGACTAAGGTAAATGCCGTGTGGTATCCGGCTGCATAGAATAGACCAAATTCATTGCTTACCGAGGTGTCGTAAAAGGCGACTAAGGTAAGTTGACGTCAAGCATGTGGCCGGTCGTAAAATACGTAGCCAAATCATGTGAAAACATGTTTGTAACATGCTGTGTCGACCCCACTTAGAGTGGGATAAGGGTAGGAGAATGTAGGTGATGTAAATAATAGACAAGGTAGGAACCGACATAAGCTTGCGGCTCCTGCTTTACGCCTTGCAAAAGTACGTAAATCATCTGTGGGTTTGTGTATACGATTCTGTAACAAAATTCCGCAATCGATTTTAGCTTTGCCGCAGTTTAAAAACACTGATAAGGGGAGGCTGATACAGAAAGCCTGCTATACTGTTGAGGATTACTTAAATGTACAAGATAGCAATGAGTAAATATATTAATTAATAGCAATGAGTATAAGTATTATTTTGAAAACAGCAACCGCCGAGTTTCTTCATGGCTCTTCTCGGTAGGAACAACTTTCTGAACCTGCAGTAGAGTTGGTGATTCAAAAACACCTCTTTAGAATTTTACTTGAATAGAGAATAATCTGAATTTGAATTTGATAAAAAGACAAAATTTCAATGATGGATTAAAGAAAACATTATTATAGTAGAGATCCAGCTTCTCGATAATACGGGAGAAGTGAGAATACTAAAAAGTACCTTTTAGTTAGAGTAATATAGTGATAGTGCAGTGTAGTGCTAGTTAAAAAGATAGTTGCTACTTGACTTATACTAAACACAACAACGACGTGTCTTATGGTAAAGACTAAGGTAGGCCAATGGACCGATTCATAGATATGCATTAGTTTATAACTTTTGGTTACTATTAAGTTGTTTTATATTGTATAGAGTTTTAAATGTATATTGTAAATAGTTTTGTATATAGCTTTGCGCTTTTTTCGTAAAGTTTGTCTTGATGATGTTTCGGTTACAGAGCAAAACTCTTGAGTAGAGTAGTGTATGGTGAAGTTGAATGTGGTTTCTTATGCATGCGTCTTATGAATACTGCATGCACAACGAATACGGATAGTACACCCTACTTTTAGCTTAACATATTAAAGACTTTCGCCCATTATAGCAAAATAATCTATTAATTTATGATTATAGAACTATACAAATGACGTTTTATGTTATAATTTTTTTATTTGATTCCATGTATATAAAACGTTTTATCTAACAACATTTACTTATAATATATATTAGAGCATCGTACTGGGTCCCGCCTCACCGTACATATTTAATGAAATACGATGGAGCATTATAATAATGACGTTTATTAAATTATTTTTCTCAAAACAGTTGTATATCGTTTTAAAATATTTCTCAGAGTCTTCTAAATTGTCAAGAGCCCGCACACTTCACCGCGAGCCAGCCAGCAGTGTTTCTAAACATTATAGAAAAAGTTGAGGTTTGAATCAATTCAAACATATATTAAATGGCAGTAAATACAAACAATGTGATTCATCTGGAGCGTATATTATTTTACTTTTAAATGAGCTTAGTCCAAGGTTATTTAAGTGAACAGTAAGGAGGAATGTTTAGAATTATAAAGCTGTGAAATACTAAGCAGACGACAGAAGCGACTTAATTTAATCTATTTGATTAAACGTATCAGTACCGATTCTTACACCGCCAACTAAACAATCATTTTTACAATTGTTAACATTGTTTTACTCATCATTAATATCAAAATTTTAATTTTCCTTATTCTCTATCAAGAAAAGTAAAGTTTGTTTACTTTTTATGTAGATATGTAGAGGGTTTGATTTGTGCCATTATGGAATATCTAGCTACTTTTTTGTTTAAGTTTTTAGATGCAATAGCATAATTTGAATTCACGCATATAATGTTTGATTTCTTGCTTTGTGATATCATAGCAAATTATTACATACTATTTTAGAGGAAACAAGAGTTTTTATTTTTATTATTACGGGCTCCGAATTCTTATGTGGCCAAGAACCTCAATAAACCTCCTAATACGGCTCCGTATTTGATTCATTAAAAAATTCAGTTAGTCATGACGCCTTTCTTTGCGACAATTTAATAGCAAGAAAAGATGCAGATGTGACTAACGCCTTGGTTTACCTATGCTCAGATAAACTGGTGATCGACAATATCTCTGCCACAATATCTTACAACGTTCGTTGACAGTATCTTCAATTGTCTAGATATATTCATCACGATAAAATTGATGATTTAACACGGGATAAAGTTACTTTAGCTACAGATCGCACCACGACACGAAGTCCACCGAGGTCAAAATGAACTGTGAGTGCTAACTTTTTAATTTATGATGTAACTAAAATGATATTAATATATCTTTTGATCTTGATCCCTAACCTGCTACCTGAGGTTTCCAGTCAGCGTCGAATGTTACTTACTATTTTGCATTAGACGGAACATATCAGCGGCGCTGACGATTTCCGTCCATTTGCTAATTTGATTTCTAACTGCGCATTAAACCTGGTTTTCCGGAAACATTTTCCATCATAATGAATGAGTATCTGAATTTTACAAAGGCAAACGTTACATAATCTATAATCAGCGGATTGATTAAAAGCGTGTATATTATGATTCCAGACTTATTACTTATATGCAAGATATAGGTAAAGAATACAAAAGAATTGTTATCTAATTATAATAAAGTAATATTAAGTTTTTTTTTTAATTAGGGTTACCCTTCTTATGCATAAAAATGAATGTTTGTCCGCATATTCTAGGACGGCTGGACCGATTTAAATAAAATTTTCAGACAGTCTTTTGAATGAACCAGGTAATGATCCTGTTAAGCAGGTTGCGATCGGAGATTTTTTTAACTGTTAAGTTCTGTTTCGAGGGCATTTCGAAACCAGACTGCACTATAGCTGGTTTTTCATATTTATCTTACGTAACTATAAGTCCCGTGATTCGATAACGTGAAGCACATGACTATTCATCTGCAATATACTACATTTTTAGGATGAGATGTTACAATCTTTGCCTTCAACTAACAAATATAACAATTTTAGATCTTTGAAATAAATTTAATATCATTGAATAAACGAATGTGAAGCGCTTAATAAGTAGTTTTAATTATTAATGTAGTCGCTTTATAAAATGAAAAGCAAATGAAGCTGAAAGCATAACACTTTAAATAAAGAAAACTTTTTTATTTTTACTTTCGCAGTCCCATTTTAGTCTTTGAGACTTTTTTCCTTCCCATCCATATTTCCTCTGCATTCGCAATCGACTCTTGTTAGAACAAATGTTGGCATCGAAAAATTTGTGGAAAATTTACTACATATATTACTTGATTTTATCAATGCCTTCAATAATATAGTCAGCAATCCATATTAATATTTATGAATATGAACGTCTGTCTATGTATCTAATGCTCTTTCATGGTTATCCTTCAGAGCAATGTTGATGATGAAATTTAGTTTAGTTTGGTGTAAACTTATATACTGGGCTTACATATAGCATAAATAAGATTCCTGGTTTTTCCTTCTGGAAAATCACACACATGAAAGAGATAGAACGTATGTATGCCTTATACATCCGAAACTGCAGGATCGGTTTAAATTTGCAGACACTCTTTTGATTTACCCAACGGATAATACTGTGAAGTTTTGTGGGAATTAAAGCAGTTTTTCGAACTGTCAATGACAGCTTTGTTTCGAGGGACGTCGATAACTTAATAAGTGGGCACAGCTAGTTTCACATATTAATGAAGTAAAGTAAGTAAGTAAAGTAGCGGCCTGTTACAATACCACTACTGGGAATAGGCCTCCTCTCTCCGTTTCTGGAGAGAAGGGTTGGAGCTAAGACCTACCACGCTGCTCCAATGTGGTTACGCATATCTCAAGAATTCTCTAGAGATATGCAGGTTTCCTCACGATGTTTTCGTTGACCAAAAAGCGTGTGATAAATTGCGATTATAATTATGATTATAAATACATGAGTTTTTAATAGAAAAACTCATTGGTGCCTGCCCGGGAACTGCCCGAGTTTAAACTCGTGTTCCCCTCGAAAGAGTCGCACAGTCTCACCGCTGGGCTATCATTAATGAATGCTACGTATAATACCCGGCAATAAATAATGCACATCGAGGCTTACAGAGAGAAAATGTCGTGAAACGTCACATGCTAACTGAGTGACAGTGACAGCGCATTACGAAACCGAACTGGCCTGCTGTTTCGTTCTAAACGTCGATGTGCCGTGTTATTTAATGCCGGGTATATATATATTTTCAGTGGCTACACGGTTGATTTGCGTAGCGGCGGCGCTTGCCACCGCCTCCGCTTTGTCAATATCTTTGAGACAAAATCCGGAGACACTGTGCATCGGCCAGGAGAACTTCCTACGCATCGCCAACATAGAAAACTGTGTGCACTACTACCAATGCTACGCCGGACGTTCGTACCTAATGCAATGTCCCTTGGAAACATGGTTTAATGAAGAACAACAGGTAATGCGATATATGTACACTATATCAGACCGATTTAAAATTTGTAGTTCTCAAGTAAACCGTTCCATTTCCATCTAGTCTTTTTAATGGTTAAGATAGACGACGATATCAGTGAATTAGTATAAAAAATATTTCCTAAAGCAGGTTATATCATTATATTTCTCGAAATAAAGTGCCTGAAGGCATGTTTTCTTAATCTTTTAATGAATCGTCGGTTGAAGGCAGCTACAGCGATGAAATTTATACAATTATTTACCATTTGTAACTAAGTATAAAATTAGTTTTATATGTTATAAATCTTTTATTTCCTTTTTACTACCTAATTAAATTAAAAAAAAAAATATTCAAAAAATCAACTTTATGTATTTATTTTTGTAGTAGAATATAATTTATGTCAGTCAACTTTAGTTTTATTTTTTTAATACTTTAAATTTATTTATTTTAATGGCCAATTTGTTTTTATTTGCTTAGGTTAATAAAAAATTAAAAATAACGCTACTAAACGATAACTAACTAATACTATTATCTATTCACATTGATAAGGTTTGCGATCGCTCCACACCACCAGAAAGATGTCAGCCTGAAATAGAACCAGAACCTGAACCGGAGCCGGAACCCGAGCCAGAACCGGAGCCGGAACCCGAGCCGGAACCAGAGCCGGAACCTGAACCCGAGCCGGAACCTGAACCGGAGCCGGAACCTGAACCCGAACCAGAGCCAGAATCTGAACCGGAACCCGAGCCGGAGGCTGAACCTGAACAACAACAAGAATCTGAGGTAGAAGAAGATTTAGAGGAAAACGAAGAGCAAGAAAACGATGAAGATACAGAGGTTGAAAACAAACAAGAGGAGGAAAACGAGGAGGACGAAGACGCAGAAAGTAATGGAGAAGAAGAAGAATCGGAACAAGATGAGGAAGCTGGTGAAACTCGCATCGCTAACAATCGGCAGCTATCTTCTGATAGACAGTACCATGGACATGGACAACATCATGGACATGGGCATCATAATCACCCATGGCATCACGATAAACCTTGCCAGCATGGAAAAAATGATGAAGACAATGAAGGATCTGGAGAGGAGGGAGATGAGCAAGGCGAATGGGCTTTGGGCGAAGATAACAATGTGATTGAAGAAAGTGATACAAATGAATTATGGGCCGATGAAGAAACAAAACAAAGAAGTCGCAGATCTGCAGTGAAACAAAACGAGGATGGTGATGATGATGACGATGATGATGAGGATGATAATGAGAATGATGAAGATGAATTTAAAAGAAATTTGAAAAGGTCAACTAGATCAATCAGACAAAATGAAAATGATAGTGACGACTCAGACGGTGATGACGAAGAGGAAGTTGTGGAAGATAAAAGGAAATTAAAACAGTCAGAAATCGATGATGAAGACGAAGAAGAAGATGACGAAGAGGATGAGGAAGAAAAATTGAAACGATTGCGCAGATCAGTAAGACAGAATGAAGATGAAAATGATGATGAGGCTGAAGTAGAAGAAATTGATGAAGAATTTGGAGAAGATATCAAGAAATTCTTCAAGAAACTATTTAGAGCGTATGCATAAGGCATTGGTGTTTTCATTTCAAAAGCATCTCCTGTAGGAGTGCCAGCTTGAAATGTAGTAGGCAGTAGATAATTTATGTTTTAAAAAAAGTCGATATAAGTGTTGCGAGTAGTGATTCACTTTGTGCAATTTTGTAAATAGTCTGACGCGAATGTACATTAAATTAACAACTTACAAAGTTGTTTTATTTTTACTTCATAAATAAGTGGTCATACGCCTTGTGGTTTTCGGCAGAATAGAATAGACCATCCTCCTTTCTTACTGAGGTGTCGTAAGAGGCGATTAAGGTATGTGCCGTGTGGTATCCGGCTGCATAAAATAGACCACCCTCATTTCTTACCGAGGTGTCGTAAGAGGCGATTAAGGTATGTGCCGTGTGGTATCCGGCTGCATAGAATAGACCACCCTCCTTTCTTACTGAGGTGTCGTAAGAGGCGATTAAGGTATGTGCCGTGTGGTATCCGGCTGCATAAAATAGACCACCCTCATTTCTTACCAAGGTGTCGTAAATGGCAAATAAGGTAAATTGACGTCAGGCAGGCGGCCCGTCGTGAAATACGTAGCCAAATCATGTTTCTAGAGCGGAATAAGGGCAGGAGAATGATGATGAAATAAGTGGTTATATCAACAAATAACTATAACAACGATATTTTTCGAAATAAGAAACAATTTTCACAAAAGTCGTCACATCGACGGTGCCAATGGATTTTTTATATTATTGATCTAACTATTTGAAGGAGATTGTATTTGAAACAAGTTGTAACAAAACTAATTAGTCTTGATTTATTAATATCAGAGCAAATCTATACGTAATCTATACTAACGTTAACTACGTAGAAGTTTTAAATCAAATTATATTATAACGGATATATAACATATGTCCGTTATATAACATATAATATATTTATATTATAACGGAAGGAAAGGGCGGGCAGCGGAAGTTGTAGAACGGAGAGATGTTAAGTTGTGGAGAGGGGAAATGAGGCGAATAGAGCAGTGTATCCTTTTCACATACCTAGTAATCATTTTCTGCGCGGAGTTAATAAGTTGTTGAAAATAATAAATTATTGTTAGAGAAAATCGTTTCTTATTCATTGATAAATATAAAGGAAAAATATCGTTCTATTAAAATAATGCTCATTAATAAGGCCGACGTCTCTTAGGAATTCTTCCTTCCTATATATCATCCTATTTTTTTCTTGCTTTTGCATACTTTGTATGGAATAATAATAACAATACTTTTTATTATTGCATGGGACAGGATTCCATCCAACAATTTGTGGTTTCTTCGAGCCTGGGTGTACTTATTTCTAAATTATATACTATGTATATATTTACCATTTCCGTGTCACATAACATTCTGTTTCATAATACGAGTAATTTTTTTGATTTAGTTAAATAATAGAAATAAAATGATCACAAAAAATACATACCAAACATCAAAGAGATTTGTCTGGTGTGTAGTAAACTCAGTTAGTAAGAAATTTACTTATTAGAGTCGAGTGCTTATAGGCACATAACTCAAGCCAACTGACTCCATCTACCGCATACTAATAAAAATAGATATGAGAGATAACTTACTTGCAGACGGACAGCCGTGGCGCTGTGGGTAGTGACCCTGCCTTCAGCTCCGCGGGTCGCCTGTTCGAATCCCTCTGAGGGCTAACATTTTCTATAAATAAAATGTTGGTTCTTCGAGCCTGGGTGTGTATTTGTAACTAAGTATGTATTTAAACTTATATATGTAGTATATCGATCAGTTGTCCGTCATCCATTACACAATATTAAGTTACTTACTTCGGACGACCGTGTGTGTAAATGTCCCTGTTGGCACCTTTTTTAAATGATATGAAAAGAAAAATAAATAAAACTGTCATTCTTGGCAAATGTCATGAAACAAAAGGCACATTTTTTATTTTTCCTGTTTTTAAGATGTTTTCTATTTAATTATTAATCAAGCAGTGGTCAATCTTGAAAAGGTCCATTTATAATCATTCAGTCCCATATATATGTATATTTATTTATTTTCACGTCGCGTTCCAGCCAAATAAATATCTCGATACCAAAAATACCATTCATTCATTGATCCATTTTGAACGTGAAACAATCTGCCTGTTTCGCTTTAAAAAGCAAAAAAAACACGCATTTATGATACTAGTTTGTTATACGTTATGTTTTTCGTGTTGGGATAAATTTATATTAAGGAAACTTCTCGAAAAGAAGTCATAACTTTAAACTATGTAAGTTCGTTTAAGTGAATTAAAAACAAGTCCGATTTCAAATTTTAGCAATTTATTACATCATATTATTATACAAAATAAATCTCAAATACAATAATAATTATAGTATAAGTAACACAACCAAAGCAAAACATTAAACATTGGATTTGAGAGATACGTTTATGTCACGGTAGGCCCGTATAGCATCGGCCGTAAATGCATAATATATACGTTAATTTCTTTTAATAAGTACGTTAACTATATGACTTCATAGTTAAAATATTCTCTACTCATTGGCAGTTAAAATCTCCACAAAACTGGCACCGTTCCTTGACAAGATGCATTGTAGTTAAACGTCACAAATATATATTAAGATTCTTTTATCCCGAATATGTAATACACGCTATACACGCTATACATATATATAATGTCATTTTTATGGAAAACAATAGCTGTGTCGAATACGATTCACATATATATGGATGGACTGTTCTTTTATTTGAGTATATTCAAAGAATTACAAATAAAAATTAATAAAATTTATTATAGTAGTCAATTTTTTCTTCTGTATTTCGTTATTAATGTACTTCATATTTCAGCGTGTAGTCACATTAGGGAATAAGATAAAAGAATTAAAAAAATTCATCGTGCGCCCGAAATATTAAGGTTTAAATACATATTATATCTAAAAAAGTTACAAAAATAAATATATAAAATTGTAAACATGGCGACAGCGTTTCTTAATAATTGGAACTAGATTAAGTTTAAAATCGAATACAAAATATTAACGTAATATAACAGTAAATTATAGATATAATTTTAAAATCGATTATCTGAAATACAAAATTTTAAAAAAAGCATTTCATCAGTTAAAATCAATTGTTAAGTCGGTTCGCTTATTTCGAGCACCCATTTCGGAACCGTAAAAAAATATACACGATAAAAAATTGTATATCTGTAACGTACAAGATATTTAGGTGCAAGTCAACAATTTGATCAAAATGGTCCACAAAAATGTAGCTAATGAGTAGATAAGATATGTGATGTGTTAAATGTATAGAACTTCTGTGACGCGAAAGCACGTACAAAGGCCCCGTAGAGCAGATATCACATGAGGGTATTTGTACAATTTTCGATCGTCACAGACTATAAAAGCCTACCCTAAAGCGTATATAATAGAAGTATCTGTTACGTAGCGCTTTAAAAACATTATTTAGACCAGATACTTGTTACCCTAAGAACATTCCGCGTTCGGTTCACCAAAACGTAACGTAGTCATTTTTTTCAAAACAGAACGCGAAATTGCAAAAATATCACTTTTAGTACACATTGCCACTTTGTCATATCCATGCGTTTATTCCATATTAATTAAAAAAAATAAAAGTCTAAAATGCTTAGTATATGTTACAAATTATAAAAGTATGGATGCGGTTATAAGTGAGGAAAAAACTATAAAGAATATTTAAATAAATAAACAAACAAAACGACTATATACAAAAAAGATACCGACTGCGAACTGGAATATTGTCCAATCTTATTTTTGTCAACTTTTCAGGAAGAAGAAAAAACGTGATTATTATTACGTTCGCAATAATTTTTGTGTATGAGAAAAACAGTTAACTTTAAATATGTTAATTTATTTACAAACTTTCGAATAGATACTTGTTGATACAGTAAATGATGGGAAGTGGTACTAATGGCGTTAAAAAGTGATTTCGCTTAAAATTGAGATAAGACATATTGCTGGTTCACGGTCGATACAATATTCACCGTGCCATGGATGCGACAAAAAACAACTTTGGATACAATTCCGAACTTCAAATCCTATGGCAGCCCCGCACGCCTACACTACGACGGTTACACGAAAATATCACGTGAACGAATACATAAGTTACAACTTTATTGTTAGCAAAAACTGTTTCCATCGCTACAAATTTAAAGCGTGCTTCTTAACGTTTATCAAATCCGTTTAGACATCATTCAGTAAAAAAGTACGAAATAGCTTTTACTATGCGTCTCAAACAGCATTAGAGCGGGCTGTTTGTAAATTCGCTCGATTTTATAAAACCAAAAATACATTAAAAATACTTCAGAATATAACTTAAGCCATATTTTAAAATTATATGTTGAAAAAAAAACCATTATTATTTAAGAATGAGCTACAAGAAATGAAACTGAAAAGTAAAAACAATATAATAATTTTACTAGTTAGTATTTTAAATATTAACATAACCCTATAATAATTTACGTATACAAAGAACATTATGATCACAATATGAGTCAGCGGCTACTTTAAATGTATTTGAGACGCATTGTAGTTGTACAAAAATCTACACTATCCTTGACTCCGGCTCGTAGGACCATAAAGCGGCACTCGAGGTCGGCGACATTCCAGTCGCTTTGGTGGGTCTCAGCACAAAACGGCCGATGGGTCAAAACAGACCGACGTCCTTCTTCATATTGGTCTGTTTCCAAGCTGGTAGCACGGAAAACTCTTCTTTGGTCATACCGAATGCCTCCTGAACAAAAATTAAAAGAACAATGATAAAAAGTTCCCATAGGAAACGTCCAACAACCATTTACCGTCGAGATAATACTATAATGAGAGATATTATAAAATTTATAAATGTCCTTTCAGAAATTAACTGAATTCTTAGCATTATAATTCATTAAAAACTCATGACACATTACAAAAATATATACATCTTTTCTTCGTGTTTTCTTTTAAACCTCGTTAGTTTTCTCTACTTATTTATTACCTAATTTTTCTAAGAAAAGTACTTTTCCTTAAGAGTGTCTAATGGAGGCACCTAAAGGAGATAAATCGCCCTTAGGAGATAAGGTGGCCTACTGCCCAAAATTTCTTAACTTTGTTTTTAGGAGTTTATTTTAGCTGCACAAAAAAGAGCTCTTTGAAACTAATAACTAAAAATAATAAATGAATACAGGAGGAACAAAAACTAGTTCTTGTGTTTCACTAAGTACTTTAAATAAAATTTGGACTTAAGAAAGATATGAAATTATTTTCGTAAAAATGTATTTTGCGTGTCTTCATCCACATTTGGTAATGTAACGTATACCATATCAGACAAATTATTTTGAACACCCTGACTTTTCCTACTTTAAGTTTTTTGATAAATATCGGACTGGAATATAATCTTTGGGACGTAAGGTTAGCCTTTACACAGAACAGACTGTATAACAGAATCTATAAGTGATAAATGTACTAAAAGTCTTATGTAGTATAATTAGTTACTTATAATAAACTACGCCTTACTTATAATACAGAGGGTCGCCGTACCGTGGACGCTAGAATAGAACAAAAGCATTGAAACAGGTATAGTACCCGGCAATAAATAATGCACATCGAGAACTTAGAACGAAACAGCCGGCCAATTCGGTTTCGTAGAGCGCTGTCACTGTCACACACGGGTTCGTCAGTCTGTGCGACAGAGACAATGCTCTATGAAGCAGAATCTAGCCGATTTCTCTCTCTGAGCCTCGACGTGCATTACTTATTGCCGCGTACTATACTTTGGAAAGTTTATCTTACCAGAAAATCAGGCGAAGACAGATGCCTCTCCAAGTGGTGAGGATCTACGTGATCAGGCAATGGTCGCCGCTGTAAGGCAGCCAGAGGTAGAACAGCATCGCAACTCGTCAATCGCGAGAGTTCCACCGCACCGCTGACTACCTCACCCGCCTTATACCCGTGCTGCAATGTACAGTGACCGTGCGGTATAAACAGTGTGCAAGCAAAGCCCTTAAATTATAATATATATACTAATATATAACGCTGAAGGGTTTGTTTAATTGTTTGAACGCGCTAATTTCAGGAACTACTGGACCGATTTGAAAAATTCTTTGGAGTTCAAGATAGTCCATTTATCGAGGAATATATAATGAATATATCACTTTAAGATGAATAGGAGAGGAGCAGCAATTAAAAATATTGCGAAAACGGCAAAATTTGAAGCTTTCATTGCGTGCACTAAGTAAACCGCGAAAGTGATTAAAAATCATGTATTAAAGAATTTATCCCCTTTAAAACGTTCCAAATAGAAATCGGCAAAAGCATATAAACCTTTAAGATCAACCCAAATTAACCATAATTAATATAAGTATTACGGTTTACTCAAATAATATAACTGCAGTCCACGCGAACGAACTTGCGTTTAGCTTAGTTAAGTTAAGCTAGTATACCATATACTCGAATGCTACACCAATATTGTTTATGGGAGGTCTACTTACAAAACTTATTTAGTAATGAATAGCTAGAAAAAAGGTAGCAGGTATCTGCTTGATTAGAATTTCACATGATTGTATGTCATTGATTCCCGCTTCAAAACTATGTCAAGTAGTGAATATGCTACAAAATTTCATGATGCTTTATCGTTCTCTCTATATTTGTATGACTGAAAGTCAAAAGTTGTTTTCAGCGTATTAATTTCTATTATCGCAAAGTACAAAAGATTCTTTTTTTTAAGTCTAAAAATGGATTTATATTTTTGATTTTATAACTCTTAGCGTCATTAAACGAACCATTCATTTATTGCCAGTCTCAAAAATAGTCCGGGAATAAATTAAAAAACAACTTTAGCTCTCATAAGTTTAAGCACATATATGAAGGTTTATCAGTTTAAACTCCAGCACCAAAATATTTACAGTAAAATTTAAATTAAAAATATTCAATTCACATACATTAGACCCAGTGCAGATGAAAGGCTAAAATGATAGAAGTAAATCGTACTTTTATAACACACAAGACAGTATAGAGATATTTTCTGCGGTTTGTATCCTTTTGCATATTTTTTGATGTTCAGATGTTCCCATTACGTATATAACTATACCCTGGTTCAAATGTTCTTCCACAATTTTAACAAATATATATCCACAATTTTAATAAATAGATACCAATTTCCCGTATTTAGCTGCATCCAGTTAAAGAGCCAGTAGGTTTCCCAAAAGAAAAGAAAATTTACATTTACAAAGTAGGTGTAATAATTGAACTTCGGGATTCCAAGTTTGGGATGTGACCCCAAGCTGTAAAACACAGTGTAAGTATAACTATCACCAAGTGAAGAGATAAACAAATAAAAAACAGTACAAGAGTACAGTACAAGAGCATTAAGGTTGAAAAACCTTGAAGATGTTATCGTTCAACAAGGGCACCAGAAGGCAAAAATATAAAGTTTTAAATGACTGTTCGAAAACCTATACAACGAACACGCTTACCTACTGATTTGCGGTGACATCAATATTCGACCCGAAACAAAATATATTCTCAAATAAACTAATTAAACCTGACGCATTTCAATTAATTTATATTACATTCAGTGTAAATATATGTAAATATGTATTATCTGTATGTTTAAATAAAACAATCAAAATAGATGGGAACAAATAAATAAATTACAATTTTATGTATTTAAACTTAATAGTAGGTAGTAATAGTTAACTGTAGGGACGGCTTCCGAACCTAAAGCACTTGTTTACAAGTTCACTTGAATAAAGAATATTTGGAACTTCAATTCGAATTTATTTTTATTAGATTTACAGCCAAGTACCAACACCCTGATGATATACTAAGTTAACTAGTCTACTAAGTCATATATATATACAGTACAAGGTTGTCAATATGAATAGGTCGAAGATGTACTCACGGCGATGTTGGCCTCGGCGGCTTCGTCGTGCTCGGCCCACGTGTCGAAGAGCGCGGTGAAGGCGTGCGGTTCGAGGCCGGCCGCGACCACGCGCACGTCGGGCCGCGCGGGCCGCGACACGCGCCAGTACGCGTCCGCGGTGCGCAGCGCGGCCGCACGCATCGCTTGCCAACGCGCCGCGAACGCACCCACACCTGCCATTGTACCGAAATAAACTAATAAAAAAAAAAGTACCAGCCTGTTACAATCCCACTGCTGGGAATAGGCCTCTTCTCTCCGTTACTGGAGAGAAGGGTTGGAGCTAAGACCTACCACGCTGAACAAATCATGACATCTATTATATAATTATATGTCTACTTCAATAAACAAAAAAAAGATAATAAAAACACGAGAGATCTACATAGAGATACATAAATCGCACACACACGCACGCATGCACATACACACACACTGGTTCACACACTTCACTTTTCTTATGCTGTAATGGTTAACTGTAATGTTTTACGGTAGAGCTGACGTTCCTTATTAAAAAAAGTAAAGTAACGGTCCGTTACAATCCCACTCTTGAGCATAGGGCCTCCTTTCTCCGTTTCTGGAGAGAAGGGTTGGAGCTAAGACCCACCACGCTGCTCCAATGCGGATTGGTAGGTTACACATATCTCCAGAATTCTCTAGAGACATGCAGGTTTCCTCACGATGTTTTCCTTCACCGAAAAGCGTGTGATAAATTGCAATTATCAATTAGACACATGAGTTTTAATAGAAAAACTCATTGGTGCCTGCCCGGGCTTGAACTCGTGTTCCCCTCGAAAGAGTCGCACGGTCTCACCGCTGGGCTATCACAGCTTATTACATATATATACATATATACAAATAAATTAACAATACCAAGGCTAAGGCTTCAGAATTTCAGCTTATTTTGCTTATTTTCACAGCATCATGTCATATGGCATAATGCTGTGGGGCAAAGCGGCAGATATTAGAAAGATTTTTGTTGCCCAAAAGAGAGCCATACGTGCTATCTATAAACTGAGGCAATGTGAGTCTCTTCGCGAAAAGTTCAAGGAAATAGGCATACTTGCAGTAGCGTCACAATATATATACAGTAATATTATTTTCGTACGAAAAAATATTCATATGTATCAAACTAAATTCGATGTGTATCATAGATATACAAGAGGTCACAAAAAGCTTGTAATCCCTGCGTCGCGACTCAGCAGAGTTAGCAACTCATTCGTTGGTCTCGGTACTCGCTTTTACAATAAAATTCCGCAATCTGTATTAGAATTATCTACAGAAAAGTTTAAATTAAGTGTAAAAACTATGCTTATACGTAAGGCATATTACACAATTGAAGATTATTTGAATGATAAAAATGCTTGGATTTGAAAATCCTTTCAGCTCCAAACAAGACTGCAATCAAATAATGTAAATTTAAATGTTTAAAAGATTGACCGCCGAGTTTCTTGCTGGTTCTTCTCGGTAAGAGCAACATTCCGAACCAGTGTAGCTTATTAAATCTAATTATTGACTCTTGACGATTCAAAAGTGCTTGTAAAAAGCCTACTTGAATAAAGATTATTTTGATTTGATTGATTTGATTTAAGAAAGTACGTAGATCGTTTGTGGGCTTCGGTATACTTTTTTATAATAAAATTCCTCAATCAATTTTGGACTTGCCTTTACACGAGTTCAAAAAAGCAATTAAAGAGACTCTCATTAACAAAGCCTACTATAATGTTGAAGACTATGTCAATGATAAGAAAGCTTGGAACTAAACTGCGACCAGCTATGTACTAGACGATATAATCTAAGTTTGTTAACAATAGTTAATACAAAACTGTAATATTTATTTTTTAAAAGAGTGACCGCCGAGTTTCTTGCTGGTTCTTCTCGGTTAGAGCACCTTTCCGAACCAGTTGTAGCTTCAGTTTAATTTTAATTTAATGATTCAAAAGTGCTTGTAATAGGCCAATTTGAATAAAGACTTATTTGAATTTGAATTTGAATTTGTAAATATTGTTTTGGTATAAAGTAAAAAAAGTAGCGGCTTGTTACAATCCCACAGCTGGGAATAGGCCTCCTCTCTCCATTTCTGAAGAGAAGGGTTGGAGCTAAGACCTACCAACAGACCTTCAAAGGTTACCTACAAATATTTAAAAAAAAAAAAAATTAGGATATGGTTGCTAGGAAAATGTTACTACGATATTAAAGAATACGTAAATTGTTGACATAGACTTAAATTATCAATAAGTAAAAATTGACATTTTGATCGCTTTGTATTACATTAGTTTTTGACGAGTTTTTTCAAACCTGCATATCTCAGGAGAATGGCTGTGGCATGTGTAAATCTACCAATCTGCATTGGAGCAGCGTCGTTGGTCTAAGGTTGAAATCTCTTCCCGATAATGGAGACTAGGCCGATGCCCAGCATAGTAACAAGCCGTTACTTTTACAACGTCTATTACCGGTATTCCTCTCAGCGGGTTCGAGCTCGCCATCTTCTCCTCGTGGCCACCAGCCCTGCCACACCCACACAGAGACACCGTCGTCCAGCATGAACAAAGCTGTACAAGGTAAAAGAAAAATTGACTTAGAAGAACGTAATAATAATAATAAAATACTTTGTTGCAACTAGAAGAAAAAAAAAACAAATATGAAGGATCTTCACTTAAATAGTGCTTAGGCGGCCTTATTAACAATAATGATCCCTTATTGGCAGCCTTACTTAAGAGAAACTTAAACTTGGATTATATAGGATGGCGCACAAAGTATTAGTAATTAATAAACGTAAAAACATTCGAATAAATACACACTAACACATATTACACTAATTTTACACTAATACATACGTTAAATTATACAAATTATTTTAAGTATTTATACATCATAACAGATAATTAAATACATATGCACATTATAAATAATTTATAATACAAATCCTTATATTCATTTACAAAGATAAATAATGAGTCTTGAAATGATCTTTAAAAATGTAGGTATAAATGTTATAAGATTTTAGCGGCTAACGCCTATTAAATAAACTATATAATGATACGGTATATCGCTCATTAGGATATGATAAATAAACCTTCATGCCTCAAATGTGTCAATGGCGAAAGCTAGTTTGCCTGCTGTTATCTAATAGCCTATTACCCTATCACCATATCATTAAGGCAATGTAGACCTGATTTAGAAATAAGTAATCGAAACACAGAAAATCAAAGGAATCTCGCAGGTTTAAAATTATGGAATGACCCATCTAAACTTTGAAGTAGTCTCGTGAATAAATAATAATAATTATTATTCTATTGTCATGGGACAACAATAAGGCATTGAAACCTATGGTCACTAAATCATCTATCATCATCCTCCTGCCCTTATCCCACTCTAAGTGGCGTCGGCACAACATGTTACAAACATGTTGTCAAATGATTTGGCTACGTATTTTACGACCGGCCGCCTGCCTGACGTCAACTTACCTTGGTCGTATTCTACGACCCCTCGGTAAGAAAGAGGTTGGTCTATTCTACTCAACGGGATACCACACGGTGGGTCGACTTACCATAATCACCTTTTACGACATTTCGGTAAGAAATGAGGGTGGTCCATACTCAGCCGGATACCACACGGCGTCTCTAAATCGTCCATGATTTTAAAATAAGTTTAAAATTTTTAATAAACGTACCTGGCTGTGAAGCCGAATACAGCTCCTTTTGTTCAAAAGGAAAGGGTGTCGCCAGAGTTTCATGTCGCAGCGGCGACAACACCTCATTGGCCTCAAACTGACCCCCCAAGTCCGTGAAGTGGAACAGTCTAGGAGTAACATCCCCTCCACACTCCTTCCCTCCGTTGAGAACGGAATTGTAGTATTGCTTGTTACTCACGCCCAAGCCGTCGAGGAACTCCTTGAACTCCTCGCCCTCTTTAATTTCACGGATCGTGGCATTTTCGTTTCCAAACAAGTAACTCTGCCGAGCTGCCAACTTGTTAGCCAATTCAGCCGCCAACTGTTTCGTATGTTTCATACTGCGCGATCCGTGCCAAACGTAAGTACACATTCTCTCAGTATCGACTAGAATCAACGATCCTCGACTACGCAGTTGCCTTACCGAACATGGGACTTGTAACAGATAAGCTTCATTGGAAATATTGCCCCGTGTCACGAACAGTCGGTATCGACTCCTATCTGTTCCCTTCTTGCCCTGGTGGATGACCAATTTTCCTTGGAAGAGATTCAAAAATGCAGGCGGTTCATTGCCCTGTGCTACCCTCACTTGGGGTCCCTTTTCCCTATCCAATTCTACGGTTAGTAAAGCGGCAGCACCCTTTTCGTTGGACGAAGCGTCTTTTCCCTGCCAGCAGAAATATGCACAACGATCTCTTCCAGTTAGGTTGTGCTTTGAGGGTTTCCCGTTTAACTCTCGTCCCGTTACAGTGATCTGATACTCCCATCTGATAATATAACTATCGCCTGAGAAGAATTCGCCGATTTCGTCCTCATTTTCAACTTTCTGATAATCGTACTCCTGTATGACCCACTTGCAGACAGACTTAGTTTTGATGTCGTAGTAACGCATCGATTCTTTATCGTAGTAATGCGTTCCGCGACCGACGTGCGATCCTTCTAATATGAGATCAGGATCTTGGTATTCATTGGACCACATCTCTTCAGCATCACAAGGATTGATTTCGACACTGTTGGATTTATTCTCTTGGGGTTTGACCTTGATTACGCGCGTATAATCAGGCCAATCAAGGAATTTCTCCTTAAATAAAATAGTTTCCATGTGTTGGGTGACCTTGGACAAAATGGCCCATTCTGGTCTGGTTTTTGCAGATTTTACTGTTGAATTAGATTCCTCTCTAGCACCTTGATATGCGGCGGCATTAAGAGGATTTATATGGCATTCATCATAATTATAACCTTCGTCGAATAGTTCTTGTGCTAATTGTGCTGCCCGTCTTCGGCTTTCTAGAGGTACGTTTTTTCCGTACCAAATATACATTTCTGAACCAAAGTCAAATACGATAACTTTAGATTGATGTAACATGGCAATCTTTGGTAGTTGGCCCCAATATTCTTTGATTGGTACTAATTCGTCGTCTAAAACTTCATAGCACATATTTGTTTGTACGATGCATGACTCGAAGATTTCATCCTCATCTGCTGAACCAGTTTCGGCCGGTTTGTATTCTTCGATTCCCTCGGTAACACCGAGTAGAGACCAAAATTGGTTCCAATGTTTGTTTGAATAATTTTTGGTTTGCTCATCAATTTTTATTAATCCAGCCGAGTTCTTACAGCCGAGATCTTTTGTATTTTGTATATGTTGTGCGATGTCTGTGCTTCGGTTTCTAAACAATTAGAATTAATTTTTAATTAATACATTGTTTCAGTTTAAAGTGAAATCATACTCTACGCTTCAAGATAAATGTTTGTTATTATTTTAAATTACACTAATAAAATAATTATATACAAGGTTAATTCACAGGTAACGATACATTAAAATTGTTGTTATTATCTATAAAGTTAAATTGACTTTGTTTTTTAAATGACGTTCAAAGATTGAATAGGTATTTTGAGATGTTTTATAACTATAAGAATAGTTATAGTTCAATAATATATTTTAAATAAAAAAATTAGCTTTGTTGAGAAATTTAGAGACGATCAGAAATCATTATCATTTTTTATTGTTTTATAAAGATACTTAGTATTTTAATATTTACAATTTAATAGCACGTTTAGCAACTAAATAGGCTTGAAATGTTTTCTTAATAAAATAATTTTATTGTTAGAAAAAAACCGTTATTTACCTTTCAATAACATTGGCATACAGTCCAATGTATAAGAAGAGCTGGTCTGAAGTGACCAGTAGGAAACAGTCGCCGCGGTTCACGTTCGAATGAACAGGCTCTATAAGACGAGTCTATAACAAACAAATAGTTTGATAAGACGTTAAGTAACAGTTATTTAATCATAGTAACACACAATTTACAGGCCACCTTACATCCCATCCCATCCTCATCGCCAATATTGATATGAAGCGAATTAAAACAGCGATTGTCATGCACTGAGTTTATTGCGACATCCTATTAACTTTATACCTACGCACAAATGCTCATCGTATCTAATACATACAATACTAATATATACTAATCTTAATCAGTAATAATAATCAGTTAGTCTCATTATAGTGTTAGCTGTGATAGATAGCGGTGAGACCGTGCAACTCTGTCGAGGTGGTTGCGAGATCCAACCCCGGGCAGGCACTAATAAGTTTTTATATTAAAGCTTAAGTGTCTAATTGATAATTGCAAATAATTTATAGAATTAGGCGTTACTTTGCGGAGATCCATAATACAAAAGTAATAATAAGTATAGCAAAATAATTTTATTATTACTTTTGATAATTGCAATTTTTCAAACGCCTTTTCGGTGAAGAAAAACATCGTGAGGAAACCTGCATATCCCTAGAAATTTCTAGGGATATGTGTAACCTACCAATCCGCATTGGAGCACCGTGGTAGGTCTTAACTCCAACCTTTCTCTCCAGAAACGGAGAAAGGAGGCCCTATGCCCAGGAGTGGGATTATAATGGGCCGTTACTTTACTTTTTTTACTTTTATTATAAAGTTATATATTTTTTTACAAAGAAATTACTGGTGTCCTAACTGTAACCTGTACTAAGGAACGTCAGTTCTACCGTTAAACATTACAGTTAACCATTACAGTACAATAATAATAAAGTGTGTGAATGAGCGTGCGTGCGTGCGTGCGTGTGTGTGTGTGTGTGTGTGTGTGTGTGTGTGTGTGTGTGTGTGTGTGTGCGCGCGCGCATGTGTTTGCGTTTTATGTATCTTTATGTAGATCTCTCTTGTTTTTTTTAATTAACTGAAGTATATGATTATATAATAGATGTCATGATTTCTGTCCCATGAATTTTTTTTTATTCAAATGTTGCGCATAACTTATTGGATTTCGTACAAATATCACGATAACTTTCTATATTTCTACCCATGAACCGAAACCAGACAACCAGTCCTTACTTCACTTTATTCTCGTTCTTTTTTTTCAGTGTATCACACACAGATCGTTCACCGTGCTTTAATCAAGTCACTTCTTGTTATATACAAACACGGATAACATCGTGATAAATTCAAGTTATCTTTATATTATTAGTACTAACTTTCCCCGAAAGAGTATCAGTGTGTCATAAAGTTTCCCTGTGTAAATCTCGACCCCTCGGAATTTCTAATGCAATCTACTATTTAACCTAAACCTATCTAAAGAATTGCACTATATTTTAGTAAAAACCGTACAAAAATCCTTTTAGTTGATTTTGAGTAAATCGATCACATACAGACTTTCGGGGACTTTGTTTTATAATATTCATAGATAAGTTTCGACGTTTCGGCAGAGCTTCATCCGACGTGGTCTACCGGAACGTCGAATCTAACAGGTAACTCGATTTCGTCGCGATGTGCCCCGTATGTGTATATAATAATAAGCATGAATCGAGATACTTTAAAATATACACTACTTAATAATTAAAAAATTGATTGTTTTAAAATTTTATTGAGGAATCTAAAATATCAGATAAGTGCAGTAAGAATCTAGCTCAACTGTAAATATTTCAGTGACTTATTTAAACAAATTTTTTATAGCTCCCAAGTAGATATTAACCCACCTGCACTCGTCTCCGACCCTTCACTTGCAGTAACATGAGAGGTTTAGTGCCGTGACTTGGGATATTGTTTGAAGACGCACTCCGTAGTGCTATATTTGAGAAGTCTTCTTTGCTCGCAAGCGCCGCTAACGCCTCTGCCGCCAGTCCGCAGTTGGCTGTTACTGTCAACGACACAAATAGCAAACGCATAACGAACATGCAAAAAGAGTTCGTAAAGAATACATCATAGAGTTCAAAGTCGGTTGACGCTAATCGTCCGGAACATTCGTGTTGTTTATGAATCGTGTTCCATATCCCCGCCACGACTCGCGAGCAATCGAGAATCGTGGCGGGAAACGCAGAACATTCTCGAATGGTTCGTTCAATATATAAGCGGTCGTATCACACGCTTCTAAGTTCGATCGAGAACGAATTGAGAAGCGAAAGTAAAAGTGAAACAGTGACCTCCGCTTTATTAGTGGAAAACGGACTGCATAGTGATTGTAAGTACTAAATTTTGAGTACAATATTGAGGTCTCGAGTAGGTGAGCTGAATAAAGTTTTTTTTAACTAGTCACCAGGTATTTTTATCCAAGTCGACGAACGTACGGAAACTTTAATTTTTATTTTTTCTTAGCATGCGGGTACGCACACAAAAATGTGGGCTAGTACGTATGCAAATAAAACATTAAGTACACAATAAATAAATTACGTACATTACAACGTACGAACGTATCTCCTATATCCTTAAACTTTTAAAGGTTAATTGGTTCGTTCGTCAAAAAGTGCTCTTATTAACATATACATAAAATAAAGAAAAGATTTACATAGAGGATGGGCTTGTCACATGACTATAAAGAATACATGACCCTAATAAAAGCGTTTTATGTTGAAAATAAAATTTAATCTAGTTTCGATTTATGTACTGCCAGGAGCAATGCTATATATTAAAAAATATATAAGCACCTTATTGATATTGATTGAATATGAGCAACTTATACCCACTGTATCCTAATTTAAACATGATAAGAGATAAAGATTAAGAATAGAGTAACTCATCTCGTAATCTCACAAAGGTACGTTAGATTTCTCATTTTTAAATTTTTAATTAAAATTTCTTGTAAGGCTGTCTTTAGACCTGTTTAGTGACTTTTGAAACGATCTTTTAGATACGGTTGATTTTGATCAAAAATGACCATAATTTGGTTGTTATTAACTCACTTTTCTCCTTAATCAACTGGTCGCGGATAGAATGCCCAGCAGTGGAATATTATCAGGTTGTTACTTTACTTTTTCTATAAGGCTATCTTTAGACCTGTTTCAAAGAATGAATGAGTACTTTGACTTTACCATTACAGCAGTTTAAAAACACTATTACAAAGGCTAATACAGAAAGCCTACTATACTATTGAGGACTACTTAGACGATAAGAATGCGTGGATATAGCTACTCTTCGACCCTGTACAAGACATCAATAACTATATGTAACTAGTAATAAGAATTATTCTCTGAAAAGAGCAACCGCCGAGTTTCTTGCTGGTTCTTCTCGGTACGAAAAACTTTCCCAACCAGCAGTAGATGTTGATTTAAAAGCACTTGCTTACTTTAATAAAGAATATTTTGGATTTGAATTGAATGACTTTTGAAAGGATTTAGATTCGGGAGATTCTGATCAAAAATGACCATAATTTAGTTTTTTTTAATGATTTATAGAAGCAGGCGTTACTTTGCGGAATTCCATATTACAAGCAATATTCGTAATGCGATTACGATTTTACGATTTTTACATTACATTACGATTTTTGTCGTGGAGCCTATCCTCCTGATGATGCTTCGGTTTCGGGGCGAAACGATCGTCGAGATTGTGGTGGTGGGTGTGTGTGCTGCTTTTGTGTGCGTTGTTGCTGGTGAATTGCGCCTTGGGATGCATGTGGTGGCTTGTCCTGCATGTATAAGATGCGTAGATTTTGCCTGCTTCATACACATTGGCTTTGCATGCATTCACTTAACCCGTGCGGATTATAGCAAAGTAGTTAGTTCTGTTATATTGCTTGTAATATGGAATTCCGCAAAGTAATGCCTGCTTCTATAAATCATTTAAAAAAACTAAATTATGGTCATTTTTGATCAGAATCTCCCGAATCTAAATCCTTTCAAAAGACATTCAATTCAAATTCAAAATATTCTTTATTAAAGTAAGCAAGTGCTTTTGAATCAACATCTACTGCTGGTTGGGAAAGTTTTTCCTACCGAGAAGAACCAGCAAGAGACTCGGCGGTTGCTCTTTTCAGAGAATAATTCTTTTCTGTTCTGTTATATTGCTCATAATTTAGTTGTTATTAACTTACTTTTCTCCTTAATCAACTGGTCGCGGATAGTGAGCGGCTGCGCGAGGTACTCTTCCCGCAGGTCAGTCCTGGCGGCGAGTGCGCGCAACGGGTTACGGGACGCGACGTGACGCCTCTCGCGCTTGGCCCGCCGCGCCCATTCGCTAGCTAGCCTAAAAGTATCAAAATCAAGAGATTTTAAATATTCGTTTACATTAAAAATTGACTAAAATAGATGCCTTTGAAATGTCGTGTTGGAGGAGGATGCTGCGGATTCCATGGACTGCACACCGAACCAATTTGTCTATTCTGAAGGAGCTCGGTATAAATACTAGACTGTCCGCTGTCTGCTATCAGCGTATCCTTAAATATACGTGGCATCTACAATTTAAGTCCGCGTGATTCCCTGCGAGAGAAGTTTAAGGAAACAGGTATTCTAACATTTGCTTCACAGTATATTTTAAATAACGTAATTTATGTACATGAAAATATAAAGAATTATAAAACGATAGGTGATGTATATAATAGACAAAGTAGGAACCGACATAAGCTTGCGACTCCTGCTTTGCGCCTAGCAAAAGTACGTGGGTTTGGGTATAAGATTCTATAATAAAATTCCGAAATCAATTTTGGTCATGCCATTACAGCAGTTTAAAAACACTGTTAAAAAGAGGCTGATACAGAAAGCCTACTATACTGTTGAAGATTACTTAGATGATAAGGATGTGTGGATATAGGTGCACTTCTACCCTGTACAAGACAGTAATAAATAAATGTAACTAGTTCTAAGATTTATATTTTAAAAAGAGCAACCGCCGAGTTTCTTGCTGGCTCTTCTCGGCAGGAACAGCTTTCCGAACCAGCAGTAAAGTTGACGATTCAAAAGCACTTGTTTACAAGTTTACTTGAATAAAGAATATTTTGATTTGATTTGATTTATTTTGGACACGTTGCTCGCAGAAACTCTGGAAGCCTCGAGAAGCTGACGGTTGTTGGGCAGGTAGACGGGAAAAGACCACGTGGTCGCTCACCCACCCGTTGGTCAGACCAAGTAAAGAAACTTACAGGCCTGCCTATCACCGAAGCTTTAAAGACCGCCGAGGACAGACAAACATGGAAAACCTTAGTGCATGACGTGATCCGCAGTAAAAAAAATTTCATCTAGACACGACCTTCAGCAATGAAGACCTCGACTAAGAAGATTAAAAATTGAAAAAAATACCTACTAACAGTAAATTGAGACGTGAGTATAAATAAGGTGAAAAATGTTGAGTAGAAAGTTTTTTTTTATATTTTATTTATCTTTATTGTATAAACAAAAGGCGAACTTATCCCTAAAAGGGATCTCTACCAGCAAACCTATGAGTAACAAAGAAAATGGAAAGAAAAAAAAAATTGATGATGGAAAAAAAAGGAAGGAAGAAAAATAAAAATAACGAAACACTATACATAGATTAAAGTTGAAAAATAAATGAATAAAATAATAGATAATAGTGATTATTTGAATTGATTAAAATGTAATTTAATATTGATAATAAGCTAAATTTAATTTAAATGACTTGAGCCAAATACTTTTTAGTCTGTGACTTAAATGCTGATAGGGAAGGAGATTTGCGGATTGATACAGGTAAATCATTCCACAGCTTTACACCTTGAAAGCTAAATGATCTCGAGTAAGTCAGTGAGGAGCATTTAGTTTGATTCATTCAAAGTTTTGCATTCAGGCAATAAAACAAAAGTAATAAAAAAATTATTTGGGTATAATCCGCGATAAAGTAACTAGAAAATATATATATATTGCTAAATGTATAGTGGACTATCCGATTTATACCCGATACGTGCAGGATTCGTAAAACACATGCACATACCTCCACCACCGCCATCACAAAACACAGGCACTACACACGTTCACTATCACGAACTCAACAATCGTTTTGCCCCGCAACCGAAGCATCATCAAAAGATAGACTCCACGAGAAAATCGCAAAGCGACCCCTCGGTAAGGTAGAGGATGGTCTATTCTACTCAACCGGATACACGGTGGGACAACTTACCTTAGTCGCCTCTTTCGACACCTCGGTAAGAAATGAGAGCGGTCTATTCTACTCAGCCGGATACCACATGGAAAAAATAAGGTAATAAAATATAAATCTATAATTATTATACTTGGTAACAAAATAAAGTAGGAAAAAAGTTCCAAAAATTATTTGTACAATACAAAATCCATAGTCTATACTTATTACAAAACAAAGACGATGTATGGGGGCTTTTGTAAAAACGTTTGCTGGAAGCTTTAGTCGCGGGTGCCGCGTAATGCATCAGAGATACATTTAAGTAATGTACTAGAAAATTGACGATCTACAAAAATACTACAAAAAAGTCCGCGACAGCATGTCTCTATCTTTTATGTCTAACTCACAATAACTTTCTTTTGTATTCAAAATTTAATGCGTACATTATTTTCACGCAACGAAGCCGCAGGTACGGCTAGTACTATCATAAATGAGAAAGTCTATCAATATAGAAAAAATTAAGTCTTATCTTAAAAATTAAGAACCTTATATACCGGGATAACATAAAGAATAAAAAAATCACGTATTCCTTCGAGAATAGAAAAAGAAAAAGAACATAATTGACGATATTTTACCACTAAAACGATGGAAACGAAATATAAGGTATGTCTTGTAACAAAAAACATTGTACTATTTATAAGTTTAACTTAACTTAACTAGTTATAAATACTACAATGTTTTTGTTAAAAAAAAAGATGAGAGGTGCAAGATTGGGATGGTATGGACATGTAATGAGGAGGGATAAAAATCATGTGATCAAACGAGTGTTGAGTATGAATGTGGATGGATATGTGACTAGAGGAAGGCCTAAAAAGAGATGGTTGGATTGTGTGAAGTATGACATGCGTATAAAAGGAGTAGCGCCAGAGTTGACGAATGATAGAAGAGAATGGAAGAGAAAAACATGTCGTACCGACCCCACTTAGAGTGGGATAAGGGTAGGAGAAAGAAGAATGTTTTTGTTAATGCTTACAATTGTCTGGAACCGCTGTCAATGGCATCTAGATCGACTTCCACGTCGGCTGAAGGAGTTATCTCTTGCTGTAAAGCTGGCGCGAAGAAAGCTTGGAAGGTCTCGTCGTCCGCCCGCGGAACTCTGACGGGACATCCAGATTTCTCCGCTCCTGGCGATGTCTCCTCTTCTAAAAAAATTTAAAGTATTTGCTATAACCGTTTTACATATGTACAGAAATGAAACTGACATCACTTTAAAATTTTCTCTATTCCCTTGTATCAAGAATCATCAAGAATACATAAAATAATAGGTAATACCAGAGGGCTCAAATATCTTAGTATTTCTATGGTAACATATAAATATAAAAAAAGTGAAATCTCATCTTTTCTTAGGTTTGTTCAATTAAGGATTGATACCCTAAGTGATAAGGGTTGTCCACACCTTCCATTTTTTTTTGTACAATTTTTTTATAATGTAAAGAAATTCCCTATAAATAATTTAAATGATTTATAGAAGCAGGCGTTACTTTGCGGAATTCCATATTACAAGCAATATAACAGAACTAACTACTTTGCTATAATCCGCACGGGTTAGGTGAATGCATGCAAAGCCAATGTGTATGAAGCAGGCAAAATCTACGCACCTTATACATGCAGGACAAGCCACCACATGCACCCCAAGGCGCAATTCACCAGCAACAACGCACACAAAAGCAGCACATACACCCACCACCACAATCTCAAATCATCATCATCAATCAAGAGATTGTGGTGGTGGGTGTATGTGCTGCTTTTGTGTGCGTTGTTGCTGGTGAATTGCGCCTTGGGGTGCATGTGGTGGCTTGTCCTGCATGTATAAGGTGCGTAGATTTTGCCTGCTTCATACACATTGGCTTTGCATGCATTCACCTAACCCGTGCGGATTATAGCAAAGTAGTTAGTTCTGTTATATTGCTTCCCTATAAATAGTTTATATGGCAAAACAACGTTGGTCTTGTCGATTAGTTTTGTTATAATTGCGGATTGTATCATAGTATTATTGTAATTACTTTTGCATTAAATGTACTTACTCTCATCAACTCGACTGATGCTTTCGCTTACAGAATGACTGCGTTTGAAAGACTCGCGGTCGATCTTGGCTGCTTCTTTGGGCTTCTCGATCGCCGCATTCATTACAGCGCATGATGCCGATCGAAGGGGGCCCGATGCGAATCCGTTTGTTGGGGAAGTAGGGCCTTTACGAGATCTATGCAACAAAATAAAATTCAAAATAAAATTTTATTTATAAGCATCCTTACTAATATTATAAATGCTAAAGTCTGTCTGTCTGTCTCTGTTACGTTTTCCGATCAACCAATATCGAATTTGGCACGATTAATGTTGTTACACCGAGCTAACATACATGCTATAGAGATCCTGTAAATTCAACAGGAATAGGATTACATAAAAAAACGCCATCTCTTATCATTATATCAAGGTTTTTTTATTCCCGATATGAAAGTTAAGTTTGTAAGGTAAAGAAATAGGTTTTATATAGGAGACCTGATGACCTTTCACATTAAAAGATAGTATAACAAGGGTTTTATTTAAAAAATATGTTTTTTTACAATTTTTTTCCAAAGCAAATAATGTATACCGAATTTAATGAGTAAATTGTTAATAAATTGAATAGTAATTGCAATTTAACCATACGAATCGATCTGATTTTTGTGATGGAGATATTTGCAGGGTTAGTGAGTGACAGAAACAACTGTTTATTCTAAGACTCAACGATCCGCGTAAACGAGGTCGCGGATTAAAGGTAGTATTTGAATAATTAGGAGATCTTTACGGATAGCCCACTCTACATTTAAGCATTATATTTTAAATTTTCTAATTACATTGTCGCAGATTATAGCAAAATAATTTCATAGTACTTTTGTATTGAGGTATGAGCAATTTTATTTAACTGCAATAAAATTAATAAATTTACTTAACAGAGTAGAGTAATGGATATTTAACACTAAAAATTTCGCAAGAGTGAAATATATAAGACTAAGTCTACATGGTAATGTATTTAATATTCTTAGTACGAATGTGTGACATTAACATTTTATAATTATATATTAAATTAAAATTAATACCCAATTTATGCGTAACAAGCACTAAAAATTAAGTAAAAGTGAATTTTAAGTCTTGAATACATGACTAAGCCTACAGAAATTTATAAAACGCTCAATCTTATTATTTGTAATTATCTTTGTCTATATATATAAAAATGAATGTTTGTTGTATGTCCTTTACAAACTTCAAAACGGCTGGACCAGCTTTTCAGAAAATGTCTAGATTGAGCCAGCGGAAATTTTTTGAATTATCAATGACAGTTTTATTTCGAGGGGAGATCGAAACTAGACTGAGCTACAACAACGCGTAGCCGGACAGCTGGGGTATATAAAAGACTGAATGTCTATTTTCCTTTGTAATCACATCGCGCATGAACGAATGGGACAATTTGGCTTATAATTTTTTTGTTGCGTTATCTTTGTCAGTAGAAGGAACTTTTGAAAAAAAAAGTCGAAAAAAAGACCTTAAAAAATTAATCCTCTGTAATCCATCTTACTCTTCATCATCCTCCTGCCCTTATCCCACTCTAGGCGGGGTCGGCACAACATGTTACAAACATGTTGTCAAATGATTTGGATACGTACTTTACGACCGGCCGCCTGCCTGACGTCAACTTACCTTAGTCGCCTTTTACGACACCTCAGTAAGAAATGAGGGTGGTCTGTTCTACTCAGCCGGATACCACACGGCGGCATCGATCTTACTTTTAAAGCCAATTAATTACCTCTTCAACGTTTGATGGTGTATAAAAAATCAAATGTTGTTTATTATATCTGATATCTTTAAATTGCTCCAATGCGGATTGGTAGGTTACACATATCTCCAGAATTCTCTAGAGATATGTAGGTTTCCTCACGATGTTTTCTTTCACCGAAAAGCGTGTGATAAATTGCAATTACCAATTAGATACATGAGTTTTAATAGAAAAACTCATTGGTGCCTGCCCGAGTTTGAACTCGTGTTCCCCTCGAAAGAGGGACTCTTTCGAGGGGAACACGAGTTCAAAAGCGGTCTCACCGCTAGGCTATCACAGCTCTATCAGAGTTAGTCTTGTATATAAATATATTCTGAATTTTGGAAACGGATCCAACGATTTTCATGAACCTTAGTACATGTGGCAGTTCGTGACCACGCGGGATGCAACTCTGCCGGAATGTCGAACTTTATAGAAAGTTAACTTGATTTTATCGATGTGACCCGTTTATTTATATAATAATAAGTATGGAACGGACCGTTAGGTCAAAGGACAAGGGGGAAGAAAAGTTGAAAGATGGGAGGATCAGATAGTGGAAAGGGCTGGAAACCAGTGGGTATCTACAGCTTCGGACAGAGACACGTGGAGACATTTGGCGGCCTTTACTCGAGAGATGTCCTTAAAATAAATATAAATTAGAAACTATGACATAAAAATCATCACAATTATTCAATGACGATAATTCGAAATGTATTTAAAATCGAAATTGTTTTAATGTAATTATCATAATGATTGTGAAAATATATTTTTTAATGTAATATTATGTTTTCTTTTTCAAGGAATTAATAAAGGCTATAAATAAATAAAGTATGAATCGCAAAAGTTTAAAATCTATTAATATATATAACAGTTCATTATAAATATACCGTCTAATTCGATAAATTCGATTTACGACTCAATACGTACTAGCAAAGGTCCAAAGCCTTTTATGGTGCATTAACTCACTCAGATTGAATGCAGCGATACTCTTTATTTGGTTATATAAACTAAGTGGTCGGTACAGAGCTGCGTGTGGTCGCATTGTCAGAGGATGTCAGTGCCGCTTTGAGACCGAATCGCCTTGAGGTTTAATTCAATTAATCAATTGCTTTACTGCGAAGGATAATTCCTATATGAGGTATTTTATTGCTATTTCGTTAAACCCTTTCCTGGTTTAAAAAAATGCAACGCACGCCAAGGTAAAACATTCTCTTTCAATATAATCAAAGTGAATTTTTAAGTGTAGTTTATTTATTATTATAGTGTTTAAACTCGACTTAATGTAATTATCATGGAATACATATAGAAGGTTCAGAACGTATATGTGGGCTTTATGTTTTAAAACAATACTTTGCATTTCCTTGGATTCTATAATAAATAACTGAACGTTATTATGATGCATTTCCGCCCGCTTGTTAATTTTTATATTGAATAAAATATTTAAATATTATGAGATAAATTGTGTAATAAAAGAAACAGTGTTTAAATTGAAAAAGTGACTGGATTTATAATTTATATCTGTTAATACTCTTTATATTGTGAAAGTTGTAATTAAATCGATTGTAAATAGCATGAATTAAGAAAGGAACCGCTGGTTGCTAATTAACGATTATTATTAAGAAAATTAGGACTGTGAATAACATTAAACTAATTTATTTTGAGTTTCTTGTGGTTTCGATTGAATTGTGTGAAGAAGTTATGGACGCCGATAGGTCGCTCAGCTACGCGCCGAGATATACGAAACTATTATTGGTATTATAAATTAAATGTTATTTGTTATTGCGTTATACGAACTACGAACCTTTTACAGAATCATTTTGAAAATTTAGAAAATTGAGAAATGAAAAGGAGTTTATTCAATAAAATTTTATAATTGATCAATAAATGACTTTCTTTTGCTATCAGTGCTAATACAAGAAATTGGTATATTGAATATTATTTTATATATTTTTATTAATATGTTCTTAATAGTAATACTAAAATAATATATTAATTAAAAGATATATTAATTACAGTTCTGAAAAAAACTCCGATTATAACCAAACTTTACAAGATCATATTAATTCTAAAGACAGTCGGAAAATTTCATTAAAATCAACACATGCATACTCATTTATATATTTGTGATAAAATGTCTGACTTTGTTCTCCTACATAACATTACGAAATGTAAATATTTATCATTATTTTTTTTACACATAGTTTTTTGTAGACTTTTCGAGTCAACAAGTAGAGTTGAATTTATATGATTCGTCCGATGGCCGGTCGTAAATACGTAACCAAATCATGTGACAAAATGTTTGTAACATGTCGTGCTGACCCCACTTAGAGTGGGCAGGCTAATTTTTGTAACTTATATATGGAACATAAATAAATAAATAATGTGTTCCCACGATTTTTCTTGATCCGTCGGCCTACCATGAACTTTTAGATAACGATTCAATTCAAAGTCAGTACCTAAACCGAACCGCCTTATTTTCGTACCATGAAGTGTGTTTGAAAAGGATAACGTTATATGAACTATAGATAACTCTGTCTCGAACGCTCATTCGGCAACGACTTAAAGTGTGCGTCTTTAAGACGTCATGGTTTGAAAAAGCATAACAATTTAGTTTACGACTTCAATTGAGTCGCAATATGAGTTCATGGTAGGCCTGCTATTCTGTCTGATTATCCTCAGTAAGACTTATTCATACAATAACCGCTACCCAGTAAATACCTGAATCTGTTTGGTGGCGGCACTGCAGGAATTACGACGGGTGAAGAAGAGGGTGGCGTCGTCAAAGGCGGTGGTGTGGTCGGTGGCGTTGCGGTGGTCACTTTGTCGCGCTCCAAGCGCCCCGCTACAGTGAATAGCGAGGCGTCGTTTTGAGGCACGCGCTTGCGCCATCCCTGTGAACAACGAATCTCTTTTAAACAATATGTTTATACGGAAATGTTGGTCGAAGTTTTGAATATGAATCGAATAGCCACTGTCTGCGTATTACCGTCCTAATTTGCCGCTGCAAATCAGTGTTAGGGATTCCTGACCTCAACAATAGCATAGTTAGTGGTCCTCCATTTTGTGACGGCACATTATCTTGCTGGAACTTCCAGTGTGTTGTTGCTGAGGTTTTGTGATAATACGATTTTATTATAGGCATTTTTTTATTTATATCTTATACAGTGTAAGCTCGTCGGCATGTGACCGCCCGAAATGTTCTGATTATTCATGAAAAATTATCGAAAAAAAACCTTAAAAGGGGGTCTAACTTCAATACTTTTTTTTTATTTAACTTTGAATTTTTTAAATACCGTTGGTGACCCTGATGCACATTTTTCGCTATATCTTTGATGTTATTGGCTCGATTTCGATTCTGTTTGATTTTTCTAAAAGCTAATTAACTAAGCTAACGATTTAAATGAAATTTTCAAATAAAAAGTTCAAATTTATGGAGAAAAAATTGAAAAATGTTTTTTTTTTCACAAAAAAAACGTAATTTTCTAAAAAAAGTCCTTAAAATGTCCAACTATTGTAGCTCTTTTATTATTTATTAATCTACTGCATTATTACTACTAAGGGGGGGGGTCCCTTTTAAGGTTTTTTTCGATATTTTATCATAACTAATCGGAATATTTCGGGCGGTCACATGCCGACGAGCCACACTGTATATACTTATAAATATTCCGCTGCGTTGTATCTGACTAAGTAGAATAGACTACCCTCATTTCTCACCGAAGTGTCGTAAAAGGGGACTAATGTAAATTGACCCGCCGTGTGATATCCGGCTGAGTAGAATAGAACACCTTCATTCCTTACTGAGGTGTCGTAAAAGGCGACTGAGGCAAGTTGACGTTAGGCAGGCGGCCGGTTGTAAAATACCTAGCCAAATCAAATAACAACATATTGTGCCGACCCCACTTAAGAGTGTGATAAGGGCAGCAGAATTGCAGGGTATATCATCATATACCCTTAAAAAATAATTTTTTAAATTAGTTTTTGATATTTTTTTCTTTGTGTGTGTTGTAATGTGCCACATAAATAAAGTTGTTCTTATTATTATTTAAAGCAAATAAAAATAAACGCGAGAGAAAATGAAAATTTGTTTATCTGTTTTATTTAATGGACAATACAGAAACTGTTTAAGCCAGACTCGCGCCGTCTGCTGAATAGGCTGGTTAGGGAATAGGTTAAGTTTGAACGCGTTCAGTTACAATGAACTAACAGAAGCTCTATAGCAAGCCGAATGGGCCGCCGACATAATTTTGTTTTGGACCAATATACCAAAGTCCAAAATAGGATTTTGGAAAGTCATCTATGCACAACACATCAGTAACAGTCTGGTGTAGAAAAGCTTTTACTAAATCAACCAATTTAGAAATAATCTAGATTTCGCGTTTTAAATAACTTTACCCATATATATATTTAAATTTATTCTTGAATATCGAATATACTTTCGTCCTTTAAGGCTTTTAAATTTGGCTAACTGATGCTGACACATACAAGTAGCCCAAACTACTGTGAGCCACTTATATTATATTAGTATATACAGTTAGAATATGGTTACTCATTCCAAGAACTGCATTATATACAGGCATGCGGTCAATGACTCATTTTGCTAATACTCAGAGTTTACTCATGTCATTTTTAAATGCCTGTACGTAGTAACGCTAACACGTTTGGTTGAGAACTATGTTCTTCCATATTAAAAATTAAATTGAATTAAAAAATATTATAAAATTTTACGTTATTTTGCGGAAATTCGAAATAACATGCTATTATCATTCGTTTTGTGTTCAAAATGAAATAAAATAACCAGTTTTTACATTTCAATAAACAGTAGGTACTCTTTAAGGTGGGGTCGCGGTGGGATTTTCTGTTTCAGGGATTTTAAGGGTATACCTAATTCCCACCTGAGCTATATATACATATCGATCATGGGCTGCAATAGTGTCACAACTCAAAAATCATGTTGTGAGATAAGTGGGTTTTCATTGCTAAGCAAAGCTACACGAACAGCATAATATTGAATTGGGCTCTACCGGTATTGCTGCTGAGAGGAATGTAAAAAAAGTTCAGTAACGGCCTGTTTCAATCCCACTGCTGGGTATAGACCTCCTTTCTCCGTTTCTGGAGAGAAGGGTTGGAGCTAAGACCTACCACGCTGATTCAATGCGGATTGGTAGGTCACGCATATCCCCAGAATTCTCTAGGGATATGCAGGTTACCTCACGATGTTTTCCTTTACCGAAAAGCGTGTAATAAATTGCAATTATCAATTAGACACATAAGTGTTAATAGAGAAACTCATTAGTGCCTACCCGGGGTTTGAATAAGTGACCCCCTCGCATGAGTCGCATTGTCTAAACGCCACCCATGACCGATATGTATATATGTATGGTAACAGTATTTTTCAAATACATTTTAGCGATTAAGTCTTCGTGGATCCCCGTATAAATTTATTTTATCAAAAATATATTGTTTTACTCTACACAAACTAATACACAATCCCAATTTTTTTCTATAAACTAAGCAACCATGAACCATATAGAAATGTTATGAATCACTATAACTTCATACAAATAGTGAAAGAACGGAATCGAAGTAGACTTGACCGAGTTTTAAAAGGATTTCGAAAGACGGAAACATTGCTGTTAGTATTATAGGTCGAGCCAATTATCAACAAAACAATACAAAGCAAAAGCGCCACCTTGATATTTCCACAAATCCTTTACATTTTGACGTTAAGGATACATTTATTAGCACAATTCATTATTGCAATATTGTTTGCGTTGTCTGCGCAACTAAGTAAATGTAAGTAAGCAAATGTTCTCAAGTCCGTACATTTTTATGCACTTTACTTTAAACAAGTCAAGTTAAAAATACTTTAAAAAAAGTATTTTACAAAAATTTCATACGTCCCTACTGTAACCGTTGACGAGTTCCCTCGTCTGGAGCCGATCCTGGCAGCAGCATCAGGTCATGCTTATCATAAACTTGCTCAACTTGCAAGTGTCCACACATACATTGCAAGTTGAATGAAAGCTTTAAAAAAAAGAGTATAAATTAAAGGGGTTTTAAATGGATCACTGAAAACTTTATTTTGCCTAAAATTGTTATGATAAAATGTTCAATAGTTTAAATTAGAAGTTTTAATTATCAACGTAATAGATAATCTATACTTATTATAAAACAAAGGTCTAAAAAGCTATCTGTCTGTATGAAATTGATTTTCTCAAAATCTTTTGAACAGATTTTTGTAAGATATTCACCAAAAGATAGTGCAATACTTCCGGATGGTTTAGGTAAACTGGTTAGGTTACTATAGCGTATCTGCGCTGCGTAAACCAGCACAGATACGCTAAAGTAATGTACTAGAGAATTGTAGATCTATAAAAATTACTACGAAAAAAGTCTGCGACAGCATGTCTCTATATATTATGGTTAACTCACAATAACTAATTTTAGGTTTAAAATTTGAATTCTAGAAAAAAATTGTGACAATTTAATTTAGACGCGGGCGAAGCCGCTGGCACAGCTAGTATGCAGTAGTAGTAGTTATAAAGTAATGTGCAGCACTATATTATTACATAATATTCCTTTATAATAGAGGTAGCTTTCGGGTATCTTTTGTCAGGATATAATTTATTTTTATACCGAGATAACACAATCACGTTCTTCGTAGCAACAAGGACTACATGTTACTACGTACTATCTATATCTATCTATTCTTTATACTCATCATAAAACAAAGTCCCAAAATCTGTCTGTCTGTATGTAATCGATTTTCTCAAAATCCACTGAGCGGATTTTTGTACGGTTTTTATTAAAAGGTAGTGCAATAACTCCGAAAGGTTTAGGTTAATAGTACGTAAGGGTTTTAAAACAAAACAAAACACGTGCCGTTGTAAAACAAACTCGTATCCTGGGAGCTTTGGTCGCGTGCACCGCGCAAGCCAATAGAGATACACTAAAGTAGTGTACAAGTAGTGTACAAGTACAAAAACACAACAAAAAAAGTCCGCGACAGCATGTCTCTATCTCTTATGGTCGACTCACAATAGTAGGTATTGTGAGTCGTGTAGGTATTTTATGTTCGAAATTTCAATTAAACACACTGATATCCACGCAGGTGAAGCAACAGGCACAACTAGTACTATAAATAAATATGAGTAAATTCTAGACAAACGCTGCCCCACTTTAATAGTTGTATTTTCAGGCAATCGAAAGTGAGAAATTGAAAGTAATGGCAGCCGAGCGCAAGCCTATTAAATAAAAGCCGTTTTTAGGATTCCGCGCTTAATATATAAAATTAAAAATCACCTTTCAGTCAAGTCAAATGTACCAATAATGATTTTATATGAAAACATTTAAGTGATTGATGGCATTTGACACACATTCGCACAGTAACGGTCTGATATCTTGTTTATCATAGAGCAACATTCATGCTTGCGTAATTTAGATCCGAATGGTAAGAGCCGGCGCATGTGAACCAGTCCATTAGCGTAATGTATCGCTAACAGAACTGATAGCATCTCGTCAAATGGTTTGCAACTTGGAACACCATTTTAAACTGTTTGCACGTTTAACCGGCACCAACGCTACATTACAGAGTTAGTGTTCTCGGTTTTGGAGCGTGACTGTCTGACCGCTTTCTCACTGTTCAAAACATGCAAATTGAAGCGACTTCTCTGGTTTAGGCGCTTCGTATTTAAATATGGACATTATTTATTACATTATTTCTTTGGTTTATACTTTTAGACAGATCCATTTAACTTCGTTATTTTTATGTGAAATTCAAATGTATTTACTTTAGAGAAATGTAGCAATAACTCATTTTATATAATCGTAATTTTTTTTGGACAAAGCATAAAGAAATTACGTACATATTCTTTACACTATTTGAATATAATATGTATATTACAACAACATTTAAACAAAGGAAATGAACAAATATCCCTGTTTAAGAAGTAATTGGAAGTCATTGTTAATATGAAAGAGTATGTTTTAAATAATGAGTAATAAAAAATATATTCACCTGTGCTGCTGTTTCTAACTTATTACGTCTATCGGCTAGGATGTTGGATCCGAATTCGTTATCATCTATATGCACCTTCTTTTTATCGTCGACAACTGCATTAAGTGTTTCCTGTAACAAAGGATGCGTTGTTAAAACATTAATATTATTAGAGAAACCTATTTTATGTTAAACTTTTCCGAGATATGATAGGATATGAAAATTTCTTCTGTTTTTTGCCGTTTTTTGTTATACAAAGATGTTTATTAGAATGAAGGCTTCTTTCTCAATATAAATCGTAATCTCAATAAAAATGAGTTGGCAAAAATTCGTTATTAGTAGAAACACCATATCATTGGTTATGGAAATCAGTGTAAAGTTGCATCGTTCAAGTCTATATCCCAATTATAAACATGTCTATACACGATTGCTACATGAACTGAAATAGAGACTTTAATAACTGACCAATGATTACATGGGATAGATATACCAAAATAATTATTACGTCTCCTTAGTCCTATTGTCCTATTTGCTCATAGCAGTGTTATTATTAAATATATATATATAAGTTGTTTTTAATGCCTTTTATAATTGACGATTGAAAGAAGAGACTTCTATTAGTGAATGTTCAGCGATCGATTATAACGATCCGATAATACGAAGAGATAATGTTTAAAATGTAGATATGAAAACTAGTCAAAATGTTTTGCACTCTCAATGTACGATTTTTTCTGTTAACTTTCTGTTTTCTTGTGCGAGAAACCACAAAGACAAAATAATACAAAATACCAAACGAAATAATATAAATAAAATTGTTTCGTAACAACAATAGTGATAGCTGTTAAGTCATATTACATGATAGGACGTCATAAGTGTGAAAGATTTTATCATTTGTATCAGATATTATCGCGAAAATCCTTGTTACGTAGGCCTATGTGAATAACAATTACCTGATATTCAATAGCCTCAATGTTGTTTATATAATAGTTGGTAGTTTTATGTACATATAATTTAATATATTTATAAAAAGACGTGCCTGATTATCCACAGTCTCGGAATCGAACTTTTTGAAGACAGGCTTAAGTCCGACGTTAGCATTTTTGGTTTTTAGCTTCAACTCTCCTATTACTGATCCGAAATTCAATCCAGTAGGCAAACCAGACTGCTTTTCCAAACGTCGTAGCAATAAAGGCTTACTTTCTGTTTCTTCTATTTCACCTTCTTTATCCGGTACATTTTTAATACCACTGTTGACTTCGTTTAATTGTTTTATTCTATCAGCTATTTGATCAATCGATTTTTGGAACTCGACAGCTTTTTTGCTAAAAGGAGTTTCTTCTTTGCTACTTAAATTCAAATCTTCTTCCAATTTGATAGGTTTCACTTTGGGTTCACTATCATTTAAAGATAGATTATGAATAATAGATTGTAACTTGTCATCATTTAATACAGTTTTCTCTAGAAATTCTGCAAAGCGCTCTTTCGGCGGGCTTATTCTTTTTACTAACTTTTCATTGTACTTTTGCTTATTTTGTAGTTTTAATATCAAACTGGGTGTAACTAATTTGTCATCTTGATCATTTGATATATATTGGTTTAATTGAAAACTAGGAGTAATTTTTTTCTCTTCCAAGTTTATTTCATTATCTACTTTCGATACTTCCGGCCTAGTTTTTTTAGCTATTGTTTTATGTAAGTTTTTTCGTTTTTGTTGTAATATTTCTTCGAGTAAGTTTCTTTCTTGAATATGAATCTTTGCGTTTTCAGTTTTAGATCTATGTCGAAAATTTACAACTCCGATGGGACGAACATTTTCCTCCTTCAGCTGATCGAGGCCACATTGCACCTCCAATGGCGTTATATTGGCACACGAATCAGCTTCATCTTTTTCAACGATTTTACTGTCTTCATACGCAGAAGTATTAGGTATAGCATTCGACTGAAAGTTCTTTGCCAACAAGAACTTCCACAAAAGGTACAAAAACGCGCCAAACGCAATAATCACTCCGTAAAACATTATGCTTTAGTTCAATCACAACTGACTAGAATATGTTTAATGCACCACAATCGATTTACTCCATTTGTGATAAAGCGATAAAATGTTTATTCACACAAGTGTCACATATTATATATTGTCAATGATAGTAAATAACACAATAAAAAAACGAAATAGATTTTAAAAATAGAACCATCTGTTACAAAACACAATAATTAATAAAAGGTGCAATAAAGTCAAACGAAAAGCGAGAGCAACGCGAGGTTGACAAACACGGACTGACCGACCAGCTGTTATTATCTGGCAACGAGCGAATGTGACTCAAGCGCAGATACTCGAATGCTGGTAAACATAATCGACAGTAGCTGTAATAAATGACGCATCACACATGATGTGAGAATTGTAAATAATAAAGGTGCGCCAAACCAGTAGATTCTCCGTTTTACCTTGACGGGAGAAAACGTAGCACACCCTGCAAACGTATATTGACCCTAATTTTTGACGATTAAACTATTAATAAATTATTAGAACAATTACGATCTTCTACTATTGTGCTGGTCAATTAATAAAGTATTAAATGGATTTAACTCATTAGAGTTTATTTGTAAAATAACAAGGCGGGTTGTTGTAGCGGAAAATTAAGACAGTAATTACAGTAAAATCGAGTGCAAAAGCACATATACCTATTTAAGGTAACAAGCGATGCTGAACATTTTTAAAAAGCTATAGAAATTAAGTAGAAAAGTTCAATTTTAAATCAATTTACATTATAGTTTAAAGAACTAAAAGGCTTTTTTTCATAATTCATAAAAAATTACATATTCTAATAATTTTTTGATAACGACGTAGTATTTTTCCTCCGAAGCGGACATCAAACACAATATCTTTAGAATAATAAAATTTAAGTGACGACCGCAATCGCCAAATATGTAAACCTGTGCATACCTAAAACGGTGTAGTAAAAAATACACAAAGAATTAAGTTTCGACATAGGTAATTCTAGAGATGATCCAATTAGGCAAGATTCATAATATTACGATTTTTTAAAACGATTACCAGAAACTAATCTACAGGTTATCCATGCTTTGTAAATTACAAAAATATAGTCGATATATAGGTTACTGAAGGAATTTTAATCTCCTGAAAATTTATAACGTGAAAAAAGATATTTCATGGATTTAACAACACGTGCCATAGATTAGCCTACGAACAATGAAACCGAAATAAAGTGCTAAATAAGCAAATTTATATTTATATAACTTCAGTTTACTTAATTTCTAAGAAATAAACTAGTTTCAGATACAAAAGGAAACAAGGAGAATATTTAAACTATCTCGTAAGCCGTGAAACTAATATACGTTCGACCAAACCATATAGATCTATTTTAAAATGTATAAAAATGAGATTTTTCCAATACTACTGAGCGTTTGCGGTATTTCACAATGTAAATAACATGAACTCAGTTCAATTTTTTTTTCGTTCAATGACACAGTAATAAAAATTAATCAGAACGATATGAAAATATTCGACAGGCAATTTAAGGCGATTTATAAGTTTTGAATATAAAAATGTTAAGAAAATGTTTTTGTCAAGGCGAAGACAAAAGTTTGCTTTATTTCAATTTCTACAATTATTAAAGAACTTCTACATTTAAATATAAGTTTGATATTTGGCACACATCAATAGCAAGGTGCCCATAACACCGAATGACTTCAGTATAAGAGGAGATGATTCTTTAAATCACTCACTAAGAAACTCAGAATTTGCATAAAAATCAACAACAAACTATAATGTTTGGAAAGAAAGAACAAAGTAGGAAGGAATTCCCATAAATAAAATTGATGTTGTGATAACGATAAAACAAATAACCTGCCAAGATAACAACTATGATAACGGTCGATAATTCGTAAGATGCCAGCTCTTAATAAGTAGTTAATTATAGAAATTAATGATAAATGATGATACATATAAATATTAACTAAACACTTGCTAATTGTATCATCGCACTAGAATAAATGAAAACACTCAAAATATAAAACACTTTTCACAAGTACAATATAACTAAGAAGTAAAGCGCAATAACAACACAGAAAATTTCACCGAAAACAATTTCTACAAGATGTTAGATTACTTGGCACTTTTCAATTTAAAATTCGCGATGTCTTGGTGAAAGCGAAATTTTGGATTATAATTGGTATAAAGTACGTATGCGCGCGCGCACGTCCGTCGAGGCCGTCAAAACAACTGACTGGCTTTTGACTTGCTCGAGGTGCCGGCACGTCTGCGTCGAGAGGGTCGTGTACGCATTACGAATACCACATATGGTTTTAAATTGGGATCCATTATTCGGTTATTACGTGCATTAACTTCAAATTGTCCGAGCTAGAACGTTGTGTCGAGAATCTTGTCGTAGCATCCTTGAAAGTTCGATTACCAATCATTATGGCTTTAAACAAATAAATTTAGTATATGCGTAGTTCGATATAGCTTTAAAAACCTGTTCTATAAAATTGATGACTACAATAGGTCTTTTTAAAATTTGAATACTATTTTAAACACGTTTTTGGTTTTATTAATTGTATATATTTAATGAGAATTGCTAATCAGTATGAAGTAGGTCCGAAATGAGAAAACCATATGCATGACGGCCTTCCGCAAAACTGATACATTTCCGTATATATCATCCTTATTCGGACAATTAGTTTCAATGTATGCAACTTATAACTTGTATATACTATAAAATCAAATCAGCGGAGTTATATATGGTCCTTTTTTCTCCTTTTATTCCTCAATTTCTTCAGATTAGGAGATTTTCATGCCCTACGACTTGGATTTATCGGCTCTGTGTGGGGTCATATAGTGATGGATTCAACAATGCTGGGGTTTCAGAAGCTGAGTCTTTTCAAACACTTAGGATCCAACAAAGCCCACAGATTCTTCATACTAAAGATAAATATTGAACAACTTGGTCATCAAAAACTATTATGATTAAATTTACGCATCGGATTTCCGCGAAGCAAAATAATGTTATTAATCACAATGTTACGATATAACAGGAGCCATTCGTAAGCGTTTATGAATCTTTTTCGCGAGAATATGTTTACAGTAGCATACCGGTGGCCAAAATTTATAATTAGTTTTAGCTGCCTACGCCAAAACATAATGTCGAGCGTTTGGTACAGCGGTGTGGCACTGTTGGTTTAGATTATGAGAATTATTGAATTAGTCTATCAAATCAGCTGTAACGCATAATGTGAGTATTGAAGACATATACGGTAAAATGTATGGGTCAAAATTTCGACATTAAAGACTAGTTTTTTCTTACTGAAATGTCTTTGCGTGTTTAAGAGATCGATCAAGAATATCATGCTTTAAGACTTAAGCGTCAATTATAGGTGATGCAAATTGATTGCCTATTACAAACATCACATAAATACTCTCATTATTATTTTTTAAGTTAACAGAAAGAGGAATACAAATATTTATCAATCAGTCCCTTAGATTCGCTTTTAGATACCGTTCTGTTCCAAATAAGACCCATTCCAATAATATTCGTTAATAATTGTGAGTGCACTGCGAATATTATGGACGATCATCGATTAAAATATTCGTCACGTGAAATATTTGGCGATAAGATAAAATGTAATGGTAAGTACATGATCAACTATATAACGTAGTAAAAAATATGTTGAGTATTTGATATTTATTATAATAATAGTAATAAATTTTTTACATGTATTTTATCAATATTTTATTTATATATATGTATTAGGAGAGACTTTGCTATTTCTATGACACAAAAATAATATTAAAAGGCGGTGAGCTTGACCGTATAGGCTAAATTTTGGTCGCAGATTTCATTAATATTCACTTTTTTTTATATGTTGCATAGTCTCAATATAAAACGGCTGATTCTGAATGATAAATTCTTAATTTTTGATATTTGCGTACCAAAACTGCTTTACTATGCAATGACTTACTTCGTGAGTTAGCTGGCAGAAATCTCTGTCAAAGGGATAAGTTGTACACTTTTTTATATTAGTAATGGTTTTGTTACTTTTTTATAGTACATAAATAAATAATTAAATAATTGTTATCACATAACATATAATACGATGTTCCTATTTTTTTCTACTGCTGGTTAAGTGAATATGATAAAGGTTTTTGTTACTTAATTTTAAGAATAATGACTTTAAATAGTAGAGATCGATTTATAATAAATCGTCAATAAATAATACGAATATACAGAATCACTTGCAGCACAATGGTTTTTAACAAACCAGGGATTACTTAAAATTTATGTTAAGTCCCATAGGCTACAATTTTTTTTTATATAATAAAATTATAAAAAAGGGTAAAAATAAATTACGTAATACGAGTATATAGCCAAAACATGAAATCAAACTAGGGGATGTCACAATAAATTGATGACTGTATCAATTTTGCATTGGTTCTATGGATACATAAATTTTTAGCAAAGTTTCACCAGTAAAGTGCAAATTTTACTTGACGCTGACAAGTCAAGATTAAATGAGTTGAAATCAATTTCATAAAGAGGAACTTCTGATTTGCAAATTTGTTACAAATTTAGGAGCTGCCAATGTTTTAGATTACTTTCTAAAAACCACAAAGGCGTTGTGACATCTTATATATCGACCAGAACTACCAATAAAATGAAATATCATTTATTTAGTAATAGATTCTCTCTATATTTGAATTAAAAGGTTGCATAGCATCGTTGTGGCGGTGAGTATATTATGTAAGCTCCAGCGTTTTTATATTGGGGCTAGTCTGTTCTTCTCTGTCTATAGCTCAGTTGTGATTGACGAGACACTATAGAAATGTTACTATTATCAATGGTATAATACTTTTGCTAACCTAAACTAAGACCGTAGACGGTTTGGCTTATGAGCGATGAACAAAATCTTCCCATTAGAATTAGTAAATATTTACACATTTTATGAGAGACACGTACTAATACGTTTCCTGACGATTGATACTTGAGCGTGGGCACGTACTAGTACGTTTTTTGACGATTGATACTTGAGCACAGGACCCGTACTAATAAGTTTTCGGACGATTGATACTTGAGCACAGGACACGTACTAGTACGTTTTTTGACGATTGAATCTTGAGCGCAGGACACGTACTAGTACGTTTTCTGACGATTGATACTTGAGCGCGGGTCACGTACTAGTACGTTTTCTGACGATTGATATTTGACCGCGGGACACGTACTAGTATGTTTTCTGACGATTGATACTGGAGGGCGGATCACGTACTAGTACGGGTTAGTGTAACAACATGGTTTGTTTGAGGGTATTACAATAATAAATAATATGGGTATCCAAATAACTAACTTTACGCGCACAAGGCCCGCTACGCTGAAAAAATTATCGCATACAGTGTTTATATCCTAAATTAAAGGTACTAAAGTCTACGCAGGCGAGTTCGCAGGCAGAAGCTAGTAGTGGCAGTAGTTACATGACTTTGTATTCAAATAAGCTAGAACATCACACAAATATTATCGCATTATTAAATATCAAAGTTAATAGGACTCAGATTATATTTGCAGTTATGTAAATTCATATCGTAATAATAATGCAAAAAAAAACTGTTCTTTACCAGACAGTTGAGCCGCTTACCTACTCTACTATGAATTCTTTGTGTTGAAATAAATCAAAGTAATGTGGTTTGAATAAGTTAAAAAACGAATGCAAAATGCGCAGGCCTGCGCTGCCTCGAAGGAACCAGTTTTGCTCGTGACGCGAGTTGTTTGAACGCCAAGCGTTTTAAATAGGGCTGCTTCTATCACTTTTAAGTACGTTTATAGAATTAGGGATTACTTTGCGGAAATTCATGAGAAGTAATGATTATATGATTTTGCAATGTTATTACAGCAAAATAATATAACAATTACTTTTATTTATAGAATTAGGTGTTACTTTGCAGAGATCTATAATACAAAGGTAATAATAAAACTATTTTGATATAATCAGCAATAAAGTAAATAGAAAATATATATAATGCTAAATATATAATGACAATACCACAACAAACCTCCACCACCACCACCACCACAATACACAAACACTACACACGTTCACAATCACAAACTCAACAATCGCCCCGCAACCGAAGCGTCATCAGGAGATAGACTCCACGACAAAATGGCAAAGCGATACGTTTTCTATTCTATTCCCTATTCACTTTATCGCGGATTATAGCAAAATAATTTTATTATTAGTTTTACAATTACTGTAACTTTAAGTTCCGTGCAATATTCACGAGGTGGCAGATAAAAGTTACTGCGATTAATTTTATGATCGAAACATTTTATATCTAATAACAATAAACCTAGTTTGAATAAAAAAGGTAAAAGCTATTATCCCTTAGTGGGATAAAACGGCTTATACAAATAAGTGATAAGGTAGTAAAATTTATGAGAGATCTTACCATATATTTAATATTGACAACTATTAACTTAACTACTATTTTTGCGCAAAATATATTTTTTAGCAATGTTTTATGAAATTTATTTTGTTTGAAAAAGACTAGTATTAGGATGTACGTATCCTGTATTATAGATTAATGCATCACCTAATAAATAAAGTAAAAACATTCTAGAACAGTTCTACATTAGATAAATTATTAATCTTAAGAGTCATAAATTATTTTTAATAAAATTTTGTTTTTGTTTTTCTTTACTAAATAATATTTTTGTTTTAGGGTAAATTCAAGTACTTATAATATAGAGAAATGAGTAGATTAAATTATTTAGCGCTAAAAACAAATATTATACGCACCAATTCACATATACGGACATAAGTTACTAGTGATTTAATTATACTGGGTTTTTATTCAGCGTGTCAACCATAACTTTACTGTACGCAGGATAATTTATACATTTCCTTGGTCAAGTCGTTGTAAGATTATGACATTCTATTTAATATACGTTTATTCCAAGTATTTTCGTTGTTATTGTTTACAAATTTGAATGTGATCATAACTTGTTTTTTGTTTCTGTAGTCTAAAATTTCCCATTCCCATGAGAACTTAGGTATGAAAAGTATGTATAAATATTATTATATAAAAACATTATTGAGTCTTTTTTATTTTACTTTTATTATTGAGTCAAATCGATGGGTTATGTATATAAAGGTAGTGGCTGTAAAAAAAAGAAGTTTCATTTCACGGCTGCCATATAACATTCTTTGATAACAGTAGAAGTTATGCGCGTTTATTTCTACTGTTTGCAAACTCAATAGTGATTCTACACTCGCCCGTTCAATAAAAAACCAATTGGGGTAACAAGATATTATCGATTAATAAAAAAGGTATCTAAAATCATGATAGAATTTGCTGAGGCGAGGAAAGGTTTGCTAAAATACCAGAATTGTCAGCAATACGAAATGACAATCGACATTCATTTGAAATCACGTACAAAACAATGACACGTTTAAACGGTTCAAAGCAATATATATGATAAGAAGTCAAGTTTTAATTGGTGTCATTGACATAATGGCCTAATTAAATATGCTGGCGTCGAGTCACAACTCACATGCGAAATGCATACTAATTAAATAACATTTCCTTTTGATTGAATATAGCTTCACCTTCACATGAATGCTACGATTTACGAGATACTTTTTCGTACTAATATTATAAATGCGAAAGTCCACACAACCACATCTGACAAGTAAAATTTTAAATTTGAAAAATAATGAATTTCCGCAATCAATTTTATCTTCGCTATTACAGCAGTTTAAACCACTGTTAAAAGAGGCTGGTACAGAAAGCCTACTTAACTGTTGAGGATTACTTAGATGATAAGAATGCGTGGTTATAGCTACTCCACTAGCCTGCACAAGATAGAAATGACTAAACGTAAATAGAGATAAGAATTATATTTTACAAGAGCTACCGTCGAGTTTCGTGCTGTAGATTCTTCTCGTAGGTACAGCTTGCCGAACGAGCAATAGAGTTCACGATTCAAAAGCACATGTTTACAATTTTACTTGAATAAATAATAATTTGAATTTAAATTTGAATATTGATGAAATTTGGTACAATTAAAGTATATACCCAAGTGGTAGAGTATAGGATAATAGCATCCCGTTTTTCTTTAGGAAACAATGAGAAGATATATATATATATATTGCATTATTGCAAGTACTTAAACGTATAAATTTGCGCTAACTAAGACGTGGTTTTATAAAAATACTAACTTCTGTTTTTGGCTGCGTGTACCGAACTAAAATCTGTCTACATCAAAGATCACATTTATCTATTTGCTCGATTTGAGCGTAATAGACAGACGAACAAACTTTCATTTGCTAATATTGATATGAGCTGTCATATGCTGGATGAGCGAATAAAATAAAGTTAAGGAAAAGTCTGTATCTGATTGCGGTATACAAATATAAGCAAATAAGGAGCAACAAGGTAAATAGTAAAATAAGCATTTTTGTAAGTTTTTTTAAGTGGTGGTTTCATTTTGGTGGATGATGGTTGCCATGAACATTCTAAGAAGACATGTTGAAGCCTGTATTTCGCTATTACTACCTGGTATATGTGGTACCTGGTATACCTGGTATAAAGCAGTGATAGCCTAGTGGTGAGACCGTGCGACTCTCTAGAGACGACATGGGTTCAAACCCCGGGCAGGCACCAATGAGTTTTTCTATTAAAACTTATGTGACTTATTGATAATTGCAATTTATCACACGCTTTTCGGTGAAGGAAAACATCGTGAGGAAACCTGCATATCTCTAGAGAATTCTAGGGATATGTGTAACCTACCAATCTGCATTGGAGCAGCGTGGTAGGTCTTAGCTCCAATCCTTCGCTCCAAAAACGGTGAGAGGAGGTTTTAGCCCAGTAGTGGGCATAGTAACAGGCCGTTACTTTACTTTACTTTTACCTGGTATATGTTTTATCTCCCCATCCACATTGCAGCAGCGCGGTGGAATAGACATTTAGAGAATAGACATTCTCTAATTTTACTTTTCAACGAGAGTAAACGAGTTGTGGGATAGTAACACGGGTTTTTTAAATTTAATGTATATGCTGATATGACGAGTAGTATGGTTAGTGTACGAAGTTAATAAAAAAATTATATATTATTTTCTTTAATTTACTAAAAGTTATATAACTGTAACCAAAATACCTAATACCACCGACTTATTACATGATTACTAACAAAATTTTACTAAATCATTTTTAAGATGACAACTTTAAAGAGGAGCAAATATTTATTTTCTTCAAACCAAATAACAAATTATTTATTTATTTATTTATTTATTTGTTTATTTATTTATTTATGTACCAAAAATAAAATATATAAGAAAATACAGGTAAAGAAAACAAGTACAAAGGATTACTTATCTCTATAAGAGATCTCTGCCAGCGACCCTTGGTGGTTTGAAAGTAAGTGAAAACGTAGTATAGGTACATTAATAGTAAAAGATAAATTATTAAAAACACTATAAAACAATTATAAATTAAATTTGGATAAACTTACTTTCTTATAATTATAAAATAGAATACATATACATAATACAAGATAATACACTAATACTAATACAAAATATAATAAACCTACATAGATATAAGTTATGACAGCGAGGAAAGGTAATGTTGCTTTAGCCTTAGTTTGAAAATGTGCAAAGAAGGAGAGTCTTTAAAGATGCTATCTGGTAAAGAGTTCCAAAGACGGGATGCAAGGACTGTAAAAGACTTAGAGAAAAACATAGTTTTATAAGAAGGCACTGCCAATGATTTAACTGCCACGCAAGAGCGTGCAGGTCTTACACGAGGGGGAGCGATGTAAAAGCGCTCACGAAGATAAAGAGGTGAAGAACTTTTAAGAGTTTTAAAAAGCGTAGTGAGGATATGAATATTCCGGCGAAGGCGAATATTGAGCCACTTTAGTTATTATTTCCCTTTATTGAGCTTGGTTATCAACAATTATTGGTATTAAACTATTCTAAACAAAAGCTTTTCAATGGTCTTTGGAACTCTTTGGAAAATTGCACCCACCGAGAAGATTAACGTCACAATTTTTTTTTTAAATCAGTACCTGACGCATTTACAAAATATAAATATATGCGATAAACTTGACACTGTATAAAAAGAAAGATAACATATTAAAAAATATATGAAATACCTTGAGCAGACTTCGCACCATCATTGTTTGAAACTCCAAAACATAAGTTAATAAAAACAAAGAACACCAATCCGCGACCTCAAATTGTAATCCGATTAGAACACTTGGTGCGACCTCCTTTACCAACTTGGTTAGGGTTACGATACGAATATGGTAACGGCAAATAAATTATAAAAGGAATTAGAGCTAATTAATACGCCGATGGCAGAGTGAGAGATCGGCGTGTACAAATTCAATTAGATTCCGCCTAATAGTACGAAAAATTATGCGCCGATTAGACTTATAAGGATTCTCGAAAGATAACGATCGATAAATCAGTTCGATATGATTTTGTTGTTTGATAAATGTTTATTTATTTTAGGCAGTTGTTTTTATTATATTAATTCCGATATCAGAAGTGAGTAAACTTAGGTTTTATCTCTTTGGGTTTATATTATATTATATTATAAGATAAATATAAATAAAAAGGATAACGCTACGTCCTTTTGCGATCTTTTCGTATCTCCCGAAAAAGTTATTTTTAAGTTTAGTAGTAGCGGCCTGTTACTATGCCCACTACTGGGCATAGTAACAGGCCCAGTAACCTTCTCTCCAAAAACAGAGAGAGGAGGCCTTAGCCTCCTCTCTCTGTTTTTGGAGAGAAGGTTTGGAGCTAAGACCTACCACGCTGCTCCAATGCGGATTGGTAGGTTACACATATCCCTAGAATTCTCTAGAGATATGCAGGTTTCCTCACGATGTTTTCCTTCACCGAAAAGCGTGTGATAAATTGCAATTATCAATAAGACACATAAGTTTTAATAGAAAAACTCATTGATGCCTGCCCGGGGTTTGAACCTACTCTAGAGTCGACTCTAGAGAGTCGCACGGTCTCACCGCTAGGCTATCACAGCCTATTTTTTAAGTTTAATTAAAGGAAATTAGTATAATAATTCCAGTAAATTGGTTTTGGTTAATTGTACGATTTCAATCTTTTGAATCATATTTTGAAAGCATATTTATGCGCAAGTTGAAAAGTTTCCACAGTTTTTTTTATCTACGCAACTTTCAACGACTTATGACAACAATCATCTCACTTTTGGATTTTAGCTATAATAATTTCCTCGCTATATTACTCCAAAATTATTTAAATTGAACCGATAAGAGATCAAGATTTAGAATATAAGAGAATATAAATATTAATGGACCTTGTGCAAACTCTTTACTAAGTGTCAAAACAAGATGGCGCGCTTTAGTTACTAGAATGCTAATATCAAATAGTTGAAATAGATGGCGCTGAAATGAAATTCATAATTAATAACTGAGCAATAGTAAGTCAGAGTTGAAATTATTATGTTATATTTTTAGTTATGCCCACGAGTTTAGAGACTTTGCTGAATTCTATAAAAAGGCATTAAAGAAATGTGAACAAATTATTCTTGATAAGAATGTATGGCAATGGACCTTTGCCAATATCTAAAGAATACACTAATCGATTCGATTTCCAAATGATAGTATAAATGAGAAATCACACTCAAACCTTTATTTTATACGTGAGTCGCGATTGTGTATATAAAGAAACAATAAAAAACCCTAAACGTTAAAGGTTGTTATAAAATAGTCATGAATGTCAAAGGTCACCATAAATTAACCATAAAAGCTAAAGGTCGAAATGCTGACATTTATAGGAAGCCATAAATAACCCAATATATTTGATTAAACATAAGATTGAACTTCCAAAGTTTCATTTTATTATCCAATTCCGCCACGGAAATCTTTACTAGCATTTTTATTACGGCGGTACAAAAAAATACTGCGCACGAAATGTTTACTTTCCTCAATATTCTTTTATCATATAAGTTTAATATATGATTATAAATAATCGTAATAAAATGGGATTTATTAATACGAATAGATACCAACGCCTTTCAATGTAACCTGGTTTAGACAGCGTTAGACCGATTTAACATTATCTATATGTACTTATTATAAACAAAATCCCCCAAAAGCTGTATGTCTGTATGTCATCGATTTTCTCTAAGTCTACTGAACGGATTTGTCTACGATTTCTACTAAAAGATTATACAATTCTTGAGGAAGGTTTAAGTTAATTGTATATTCACCACAACGTCTAAATCGATTTTGATGGGAAGAAAGAAGAATTTGTGAAACAACATAAATGTTACTTTTTATTCTAGATGTCCTGTGGGATCGGGATTTACGCGGGCAATTGTTTGATTTACTCGCGAGCGAAGCCGCCGGCACGGCAGTGTATAATAAGTATATTATTAATTTTGGTACATTATTAGATTATAAAGTAAATATTTGTAATAATTGTCTTAAGTAAAAGTAAAAAATATATGTATTTGCATTCTAAACCACCACCACCACAGTACACTAGCACTGCACACATTCACTACAGCAATCTCAACAACCGTTTCCCCCGTAACAGAATCATCATTTAGTGATAGACCATGACAAAATCGCAAATCTCTACATATTAATTTCGTAGATTTTTCAAAATTGTTCTGATACATACGGTTCTATAAAGTATAACATATGCAAGTGACCGAATTCAAAATTGGACTTAATTAAGTTAGATACATTGTAATCGTTATTCCAATGCCATCTATGATATCGCGTACGAACTATTAAAAAAAGCTAGCGTTTTCTTGCTCTTCCAAGCTATGGGTTTCTACGCCATGCTTTATTGCAATATGCCACAAAACAACTTTTTGCATTAGGTCACTTTAATTCCAAGTATGCAATCCGCTGTGTGGTATCTGGCTGAGTAGAATAGACCACCCTCATTTCTTGCCGATGTGTCGTAAAAGGCGACTACGGTAAGTTGACGTCAGGTAGGCGGCCGGTCGTAAAATACGTAGCCGAATCATGTGACTACATGTTTGTAACATGTTGTGCCGACCCCACTTGGAGTGGGATAAGGGCAGGAGGATGATGAATGCCAAGTATGCAATATTTTATATTACAATTATAATATGAAAGATTTATAGAACAGCGATGAGATCTCAAACAGTGTTTAATGCCTTTAGTATCATACTAGAAGACATGCAAAATTCAAAATATAGTTATTTTACATATTTTATTTACAAAATTTAAACAATTCGTCTATATGACAGAGTGCCGTATAAAAAACCTTCTAAGCGTCTAGACATCATTATCACAAGAAATACTATCATAAATAGATAGTAATTAACGAGAGTTGACACCAAAATTATCATAAAAAGGAAAACAGAAACAATTTTCCTCAGTCACCTTTCAATTTAGACGCCAGCGTTGAATGATGGATACCGACGTTGACAAAAGGGGTTATTAAGGCTAATGTTTTCCCGAACTGAAAATAGGGTGTGACCTGTCAACTCTCCGCTCCAAATTGATTTTAATCCTTTTGTCTTAAATGATAAAGGCTGAAATTGTTCGTGCTTGACTTTAATTATCGGTATTGCCTTTGCCAAAATGCGTTCGGTATCTCTTTTGAGTACGTAAACTCTGCTCTTCCGCGAGCCTTAAGTAATTACATTTTACGACATGTCGGCGTCACGATAATTGGTTTTGTCACCATCGTGACGGAATCAGGAAACTTTATTAAGTGTTAATGGCCTTTATTACAAAATTGTACAAATTTATTATTCTAATTAAAAAAATATATACGAGAGAGTTACGGCTGCTAAAGTCAATAACTTAATACATGTGTTACAGGTGACAGCCAACTCGTAAATATATACATATAAACACTAAATACATGAATACACTCAAACTAGAAACCAACAAATTGTTTTTAGAAAATGTTGGCCGTCTTCGGGAATCGAAACTCCGATCCGCGGACCTTAAGGCAAGCTCACCTTCGCCAATGGGCCGGTATATTTTTTTTACAAAAAATAATGCTTTTCTATACTACTTTATATAATAGAAATAAGTCAAGTTAAAAAAAAACTTTTATCAAATGTTCATATACCCTGTGTTAACCGTTCAAGTCAATACTGGCAGTAGCAAGAGTCATGCTTATCAATATAAACATTCATTGTCATCGGGACTGGACCAATATGTAAAATTTCAGCTCAATCGGACACTGGTAAGTGGATCAATTTTGCAAGATTCCAACCTCACATACATATAAAAAATAAATCTTATTGGATTTTTTTTAATTAAATAAGTTATATAATAAACTTTCAAAACCCAATTCAATTGAACATGTTCAAATCTTTTAAACTCGTGGTAACATTGTTTCAAGTTCCTGATAAAGACAACAATGCAAAGTCGATAATGATATCTTAGTCACGTTGAAGTTCATTATTTGTATTTTATCATTCAGTAAAGTTCTAAAGACATTTGATGAGTAACTGTGCTAAAACTGTACATGATATAAAGTAAACTAGCTGCCTTTCACTATCTCACTGTTGGGAAAAGTATTACTTTCTTCTTTGACAGAAGAACTGGACTGGAGTCCAAATCTTGCGAGTTGCAGGCCTACCATGAACTCCTATTGTGACTCAATTGAAGACGTAAACGACGACCGCTTTCTTTTCGTTGCATTGGGGTCGTAATGTTTGAAAAGGATAACGTTATATGAACTATAGATAACTCTGTCTCTTTTACTCACATATTCTTAGGACGGATTCCGAACGCTCATTCGGCAACGACTTAAAGTGTGCGTCTTTAAGACGTCATGACATGAAAAAGCAAAACAATTTGGTTTACATCTTCAATTGAGTCGCAATAAGAGTTCAAGTTAGGCCTGCGGCGCAAAAATATGACACTTTAATGCTCAAATCTAAATATTAAAGCAATTTTTGTATTAAAACGTTCTGAGACTTGGCCAACCAGTAAATACGTAACATTCAATTATATTTTATATATAATAATTATTATTATTTTCTTTTTATTTATTTTTTTATTATTATTTAGTTTTTTTGTTTTGGTTTAAGTTTTTTATAAAATCTTTTTGTAAAATAGTTTAGTTAGTTTAGTAAATTGTAAATAATTTGTTGAATCTATAATCAAGAATAAAGCTTTCCGTATAAATATGTAAATAATATCAGATAACATGTATAAAATGATTTGGGAAATATATCAAGCCCAGGTTTGATAAAGAAGTATTATAGAATATGAAAACTTTACGAATATAATCTATTTATGTACCATAAAAAACGTAAGAATAACATTATTAATAAAAAAAAGTTTACAAAGGTTAACTTATTCTTAATTTATTATTGTTTGACATATTTCGTAAACTTACGGTAGAGTTTGTATTTGCTAAATAATTTATAGAATTAGGCGTTACTTTTCCGAAGTCCATAATAAAAAAGTAATGATAATATTATTTGGCTATAAAACACGATTAAAGAAAATATATGTAATGCTTAATGTGGACTATACTATCCGTTCTCATACCTGATACATGCATAATTCGTTAAAATTGCAAATACCCACCATTAATAGTAAATCGCTAAGTACCAACCAATAAGTTCTGGAATATTTATAATAAAATTAAGTACCTACTTAAAAATTAGTATACAGTATATACCGAAATATTTTAATTTTTCTGATACGTAGTATAGCATCATAGCAAAGTAAAAGTAAAGTAAAGTAACAGCCTGTTACTATGCCCACTGCTGGGCTAAGGCCTCCTCTCTCCGTTTTTGGAGAGAAGGATTGGAGCTAAGACCTACCACGCTGCTCCAATGCGGATTGGTAGGTTACACATATCCCTAGAATTCTCTAGATATATACAGGTTTCCTCACGATGTTTTCCTTCACCGAAAAGCGTGTGATAAATTGCAATTATCAATTAGACACATAAGTTTTAATAGAAAAACCCATTGGTGCCTGCCCGGGGTTTGAACCTATGTCGTCTCTAGAGAGTCGCACGGTCTCACCGCTAGGCTATCACAGCTTAGTTAGGTTAATCAAACAGTGAATCAATTTTAAAAAATTGATATATAATTATAAATAATAAAGACGTTACCAATCTTTGTAAAAAAATAATGTCGAGATGTGTATATAAAAGGTAACATCAATGTTAAAATATCAAGGTTACGATTTGTACTAGGCAGAGATATCTCTGTTCCGCTGCATCGATCTAAAGCACGATACACTGTTATGATATGAACGTATATTGTTGTGGTAGAAATTAAAATGAAACACACTTTGTATAATCGGAACATATAGATTGTGATTAGCTTAGAGTATCACATTACGATTAATATTGGATTGATTTAATTTAAAAAGGGAGTATTTTGCTGTGCTGTAAATAATAAAGGGGGGGAAGAATTAGAAATCATTAAGCATAACAATGGGCCTCATAAGAAAGCTCAGAGTCACTCAGCGAGCTATGGAGCGAGCTATGCTTGGTGTATCTCTACGTGATCAAATCAGGAATGAGGAGATCCGTAGAAGAACCAGAGTTACCGACATAGCTCATCGTGTCGCGAAGCTGAAGTGGCAATGGGCGGGGCACATAGTACGTAGAACCGATGGGCGTTGGGGTCCTAAGGTGCTGGAATGGCGACCCCGCGCCGGTAAACGCAGCATTGGAAGACCCCCCACGAGGTGGACAGACGACCTCAAAAAGGTCGCGGGGAGCCGCTGGATCCAAGCGGCACAGGACCGTGTGGTGTGGAGATCCCTTAAGGAGACCTATGTCCAGCAGTGGACGTCGATCGGTTGAACAAGAAGAAGAAGAAGAAGAAGCATAACAATAGCACCCTCATTAATGATCACATAAATGTTTCAAGTTCAAGCTTGTTGCACGTGTTCAGAGGTAAAATAAAAGGTGGGGTTGAACCGATTACTATATAACCATGCTTGTCTAGATAATGCTTCGCTTTGCGATTTTGTCGTGGAATCTATCTCCTGATTATGTGTGTAGTGCTTGTGTATTGTGGTGGCAGTGGTGGAGGTTTGTGCATGTGCTTTTACGAATCCTTCATGTATCGGGTATGAAAAAACGAATAGTCCACTATATATTTAGCACTATATATATTTTTATTAACTGTAGCGCGGATTATAGCAAAATAATTTTTATTATTACTTTTGTATTATTCAAATTCTAGTCCAAAATACTTCAAATTCAAAAATAATTATAAACAAGTACTTTTGAACCGACAACTTTACTGTTGGTTCAGAATAGTGCTTCAATCGAACAGAGCCAGCGAGGAACTCAGGTTAACTACTCTTTTCGAAATATATTTCTAAAAGTTTTTTTCTCTATTAAGATAACTAGTAAATACTTCCATTGTCTCATTTACAATATAAGTAAAATGCGAAAGTCTATAACTCTGTCAGATTTTTAGTGATTATGCTGGTACAATTTTAATGAAGTTTGGTAAAATTGAAACTTATATACTGGGTCAACTTATTAAAAATTTACACTACAAACGTTTACGCTTTGCGATTTTGTCGTGGAGTCTATCTCCTGATGATGCTTCGGTTGCGGGGCGAAACGATTGTTGAGTTTGTGATAGTGAAACTGTGTAGTGCTTGTGTATTGTGGTGGAAGTGGTGGAGGTTTGTGCATGTGTTTTTACGAATCCTGCACGTATCAGGTATGAAAATACTGATTGTCCACTATATATTTTTTCTATTTACTGTATCGCGGATTATAGCAAAATAATTTTATTATTACTTTTGTATTATGGATCTCCGCAAAGTAACGCCTAATTCTATAAATTACACTACAAAGTTTAGGGTATTGTAAAACCTAAACGTGAACGTGACGTGAACGAAGTCGCGGGTAAACTCATAAACTTGAATAATTTAATTTAATTCAAATTCAAAATATTCTTTATTCGAATAAACTTGTTAACGTGTGCTTTTGAATCGTCTACTCCACTTTTGGTTCTGAAAGCTGTTCCTACCAAGAAGAGCCAGCAAGAAACTCGACTGTTGCTCTTTTCAAATTAATACTTATAATTGTTACATTTAGTCATAACTATATTGCACAGGGTCGAAAAGTAGCTATATCCACGAATCCTTATCATCTAAGTAATCCTCAACAGTATCAAGGCTTTCTGTATCAACCTCCCTTTAACAATTTTTGAATTTAAACTACCGTAAGTGGTATTCATAATTAATGCTTAGAGACCGACTCTACTCACGTCTTATTTAATCGGATGAGCCCGACTAGTTCGCATGAGCTCTTCACGCGGCGTTATTGCGGCGGGAACTCCCTTTAACAACGTTTATTTTAAGCTGCTGTAATGGCAAAGCTAAAATTGATTCTATTATACAATCTTATACCCAAACATACAAACGATTTACGTACTTTTACAAGGCGCAAATCAGGAGCTGCAAGCTTATGTTGGTTCCTACTTTGTATATAAAGAGAATTAATTGTTCTTCCTTTGATATCGGCCGAATTGAAGTATAATACTGAAAAAGTGAAGTTATTAAAATAATGGTTATATAGCTATTTTTTCATTTATATGTTCAAATCAAACGGGTTCGGTGAATAGAAATCGGGAAGCATATATTTAGATTAGTCTCATAATCAAGTACGGTAATAGTTCCGTGTTACATTACAACGGGATACGCGACATTTCCGCATTAATAATAACAGTCCAGTGTATTATATTTCTAAACTTGTAAAGTAGTATATGTACTACTGTTAGTATTACGTATACTACTGGGAAATTATACACTCTTCGCTTAACGTAAAGTGTAATTTTCCACATCGATTTCCAATAATAATATTTTTTATTTATTACAGTATATATGTAAACTTCTAACTATTGGTACCCCAAAACGATAGTATGTGAACTTCCTCAATGACCCTTGGTTAGAAAAAATTAAAATAAATCGGAATGTCGTGTGGTATCCGGTTGAGTAGAATAGACCACCTTATTTCTTACCGAGCTGTCTTACAAGGCGACTAAGGTAAGTTAACCAACCGTGTGGTATCTGGTTTAGTAGAATAAACCACCCTCTTTCTTACCGAAGGGGATAAAGACGACTAAGGTAAGTAAGGCGGCCGGTCCTAAAATACGTAGCTTAGTCGCCTTTTACGATACCTCGGTAAGAAATTAGGTGGTCTATTCTACTCAGCCGCATACCACACGGCGGGTAAAAACTTTACTAAGACCCTATTAAAAAATCGTTATGTTCTTAAATACAACTATACATATTAACAAGACTCTCATAGAATGGATTTATATAAAAAAAGGGTCCTATTTCAGCTTTTATAAAACTCTCCTGAGTATGATAACCTTTTGATAAAACAGACCACAGTCCTCTAACGCTTACAAAAGCTAATAATAAAAGACTCCGCCGTTGTATTTTTGGTACGTGCATGATATTTGTATGTCATTGTCCTATAAACTATTTTAATGTATGTGAGCGGTGCGCAGTTATTGTACGCAATATTAATATGAAACCAATACGTATTGCATACGAGAAAAGATATATGGGGGGTCACAAAAAGCTTTTGATTCCTATGTTGCGACTCAACAGAGTTAGCAAATTCGCTGGTCTGGGTAAAATATAATTTCACTAATCCGGCACTTCGATAGATCGACACGTTCAATTATCCGGCACCTTGGAGCCACCAACTATTACCATAACTGTAAAAGTTAAACCAGATGATGCATTGATTTGTTTCAATACCTGCATAACATGACCAGTAAATTATAATATCTGCCAATATATATTATAAGTCTTCGCAACATGCGAGAAAAGGTAAAAGCAAGGACTGTAAGTTGCAAAAAAACAAATCTCAGATTAAGGATTATTTTAAAACTATGTAATTACATACGTACATGTTAATTTAATATATTACAAACAATTTATTTCCTCTATGAAATGCTTTATTTTATTAATTACTTATGACTTTTTCAAAATAATCGAGTAATCTGAACATTTCAATATTCCGGCATCCTCCGGTTTTTAATAGTGCCGGATTAGTAAGGCATTTGCTTTTACAATAACATTCCGCAATACACTTATTTTATTTTAATACACAATTTTGTGTGAAAGCATGGGAAGCAAACGTTAAATGAAAAGAAATAATCCATTTTACAATTGCCTACAGAAAGGTTTAAGTAAAATGTAAAAAATATGCTTAAAAGTTTTTTTGTTCCAATGAACACTGCGGAGTGACGTCAACAGTGTGTCCAAACTCTGGTCACATAGGGATGGCGGCTATATTAGGTTATTTACACTAAAGTACTTAACTAATACTTAGACTAATAAAGTAGAGTGGGGGTGGAGCGAGAGAAATCGTGTGAGGGGTAATCGAACAGGAAAGCTTATACGTAAAGCATATAACACAATTGAACATTATATGAATGATAAAAATGCTTGGATTTGAAAATCCTTTCAGCTTAATACAGGACTGCGGTTTAATACTGTACCTAAATTGAAATTGTTTAAGATTGAAGGCCTAGTTTTTTATTGTTTCTTGTCGGTAAGAGTAACATTACGAACTAGATACAGCGTCATTAAATCTACTTGATCCTCGACGATTCAAAAGTGCTTTCAAAAGCTTACTTGAATAAACATTATTTTATTCGATTTGAACATATTAAACACGACATCAATAAATAAATAGCGGTTTATATGAATTGATTCTTCAATGAAACAAAAACACAATAATCAGAAGTAGATGAAAATATCAATTTATTATCTTGCTGATAATTAAACTTGTTTACTCTAATAAAAAAATACAAAAGATAATCTTAATAGTGCTAAATATAAAACGCAATATGCACTATCTACTCGCCTACTTTATACTAACAGGATAAATAAGTAATACAAAACAATACAAACAAAATAATAAAGCAACACAAACACCTTATCAAACCGAAACAACACTTAATGCACGCTACGTTCCGCTTTCAAAGCAATTTACGAGATAGATTTCACGTATAAAATTATCGCCTAATTCGACTGTACATAATTGAAGGTAAATGAAAGAGGGCCTAATGCTATGGCATAGACTTCTCTACTTCAAGTCAGCTCATGAAGCGATCGAATTCAAATGCTTTTATAAAAAACTGAAACTTAATAATAAGATAAAGTTGGTCCTGAAGGCCTACCATGAACTCTTATTGCGACTCAATTGAAGACGTATTAAAGACGCACACTCTAAGTAGTTGCCGAGTGACCGTTGGAATGCGCCCTAAAAACATTTACGTAAAAGAGACAGAATTATCTAGTAGTTCATATAATGATTTCATGTTCAAACATTACGACCCCAATGCAATATACCTCATGGTACGATAAGAAAGCGGTTGAATTTAGGTAGTGACTTTAAATTGAATCGTTTTCTAAAAGTTCATGCTAGGCCTAGTGATCCTTAAATCATTATATCAAGCACACTTAATAGACAAAAATATATAGACATCCATGTCCTTCTCAACTTAAAGTCCTCATTTACTGAGCTCGGTCGATCTTGAAATCACATGATTGCGAAATTCTAGTCACAAATATATTAAAACCAAATTAATTCAATCCACAGCTGTAAGGATAATATCGTTCCTTCTTGGAGCTTAGACTGACAGCTTAATGATACCACTCTGAACGAAAAAACGTCCCACTACGTTTCGCCCTAAGCCATGGTCCGGCCTTACAGGAGGCATTCTTTGGACGACGTTCACTGATACTAGTAGAGCTTCTGCGCTCGACTTTCTGCAGTTCGCAACCTTGACGATGCTTCTACACTCATCCGTTCCACCCGGTGACGCTATGACGGTGAAAAAAGACAAAACATTTAATACTAATGCTAACTACTAACATTGATCTTATTCTTGGCCCGTTCTATTGCCTTGCTGTCGTCCCGATCTGGACTCAGTCGGCACACCCTCGCACGCCAGTCATTTGCACCTGCCGCCTGTAGTGCTGCCAATCTGGAAAAATGGAAATAAATTTTACCGATCAAAGTGTGAAGAACCGATGCTAGTAGGGCGCGACCCTATACCGGAAAACAGCGTTAGTTCCCTTACGAAGTGGAATGATTATCTAAAAAAGATTCCAGAAAACTCTGGATCTAGATCGATTTATGCGGCACGAAACTGTATGGTGTGCAGATCCATTGAAAATACTTATGCATAAAAGAAGACTCTATCTATCGGTTGACTAAGAATAAGAAGAATACAGTCATAAAGATTTAAACTTTAATACAAGTCTCAAATCCAATCAAATCAAATCAAAATAATCTTTATTCAGGTAAGCCCTTACAAGCACTTTTGAATCGTCAAGGATCAATATGATTGTAACTTGCAACTGGTTCGGAATGTTGTTCTCACCGAGAAGAACCAGCGAGAAACTCGGCGGTCAATGTTTTAAAAATTTGCAATTTTACATCATCAAACCGCAGTCTTGTATGAAGCTTAAAATATTCAATCTAGTATCAAATCTAAAGAATGGTGTTAATGACGATAAAAGAGTCTTAACAGTGGCCTTTTTTAAAAATAGATCAGTCATTTTTAACAGAGTTTTTAACTTAATAGTAGACTTCGTTTTAAAACTGCATGAATTGTAAAATATAAATATTTATAACCGTAATTCTTATCTAGTTCTAAAAAAGAATACGTCAAAGAGATAAGAGAAATAGAACTCAACCAAAATCCCGTCGCTTCCAAGTACTTAACGATTAACAGATAAGATATCATGTAAAATGGCTACTAATTGTTACTTCAATATTGTTTTGTCCTATTGTTTGCTATCCTACTTTGCGTAGGGCCGTGGTCCGTTGGATTACATACAATATTTCAATAGCATTAAAGACTACGCCTGAATTAGGTAACTCTTATTTACTTAAACTTGTGATGACTGATTACTTTGTAAGTACATGGATAAATAAGCCGATTACAAAAGTAGCGCAATTACTTCTATATATTTAGGAATCCAGAATTACTTGTGATTGTGAATTGTGGTAGGTCATAGAAGAGATTGCAAGATTCGCTAAATGCGTTGCACGGTTCAAAAATCCCCCAATACATCTATTAACTTCAATAATGCTAGAGATGCTGAGAGCTAAATATATTACAGTTGACTTACTATCATTGAACATAGATAATAACTATCACGACAAATTAGGGTTTCCATCATCAATATCAGTCCATTAAAATAATTATTTTATTAATGACGTAAATTTTTACCCCAACTTAGACATTAATGCATGTTGCACCCATGGCAACATTTTTGTAGCATTAAGTCCACCCAGCCCAGCATAAATATTTTTAAATTTAATAAAATTTCCAATCAAAAAAAATTATAAAAACGAATATAAAAATTATATAACTTCAATAAATTCACGTCTACATTGATAATCATTGGTATAAACAAAATGAAATACAGACTAATTGATATAATTGATTCGACTTTTACTTACTTAAATAATAATAATAATGATTTTCAGGTTTCAGGTTTATCTAGTTCTAAAAATTGTTGTCAATTTGCGCACGCTGTTGCCATCTATAATTAATATACTTAGCACTTTTATTGTCTATTCTACTTGTCTATTCGTTGCTCTGTACAGTATGTATATTATTCATGGCCTTTATAAATTCAAAATTACTTTGTATGATGCTGAGATGCTGAACTGCTGAGATGAAAATGTTAAGGTGGATGTGCGGTGCAACGAGGATCGACAGGATCCGAAACGACTGCGTGCGAGGAAGCTTGGGAGACATTGCAGACAAATTGCGGGAAAACCGACTGCGATAGTACAGACATTTAAGAAGCAGATACTTGAATACATCGGCAATAAGTGCTTAACCTTAATATACCGAGTACAGGGCGAAAATGCAGACCAAAAATGAGTTGGTTAACTATCGTCATCAAGGATATGAAAACCTGTGAGCTGACAGATGAAGACGTCCACAATAGAGAGAATTGGAAGGAAAAGAGTAGGAAAGCGAATCCTGTCACTAAACGGGATTGACGCAAAGAAGATGATTCATTTTTGATAGATATTCCCGAAACTAATTATAGTTTCAGGGAGATATCAGTAGTAGAATGATATAAAAATGTAACATAGAAGGCTCTATATATACAATCAGAACTGATGCGCACGGTTAACGACCCCACAGCTTTATCGCCTCTCAAGTACGCTCGGCCCTAGAGGAAACACAGATTAAAATTAATTACACTGTCAGTCTGTTAATAGACACACAGCAACAATTTACTTCGCACTCGTGTTACGTGCAAAATGTAAGGTAGGAAGGAAAACTGCAGCTGACATATTATGATTAATTACAAAAAAAATAATAATAATTTCCTAATGAAGTGAACTGAGCCTATTATTCGTATTATAATATCTACTTCACTATACTACACCTATGTACATTATAGACATAGAAAATCACTAGTAATTGCTAAATTAGTTTTGATTCAGTCTCTAGACGTTAGGAGCTTTTTATCTGGCGAAAAATCCCATAAAAATATTATCATAGTCCGTGAGCGGCGAAAATTTGTTATCACGGCTTGCTTCGACTAACATATGTTAGTATATCTCAACCATGCCGCTATCACCACGTCATGGATGTTGAGAGTATGACGATATTGTATTATCATATCCCACTTGGGGATATGAAACTGTGACTTATGCACATTTGTGTACATATTTTATTTTTACTGTTATTTATTTTAACTTTTTAATATGACGTTGTTAATAACAAGTTTTGGAATTGATTGTAATACGCGAGTGGTAGCTTTGCTTATTAGAATCTGCCTCCCAAGAAATTAGGTATAATCTAAGCGATCAGCCTATTTAACGTAAAAGTATCCTCATTATAAATTGTTGTTATTCAACTCTAAATGATCTCAAAAAAAAGACAGTAAGATTGTTAAGAGCAGATTAATGAGATCGATCGGATTAGTATTTAACTTAATTCTTTGTTTTGTTTACCGGATTATTTTATTTTTTTACCTATTAAGTTCTATGATTAAATTTTTTATGTATTTTTTTTACGTTTATATTGTGTAGTAATTTTTTGGTGCATGCTGTGACACCTTCATAAGTTGTACATTTTAAACTATTTTTTGTTTCTATTATTTTTTTATGTAAGTTTTATACGTAACAACTACTGGATGTCCAAATAAATAAATAAACTCGGACAAATAGCATTTTCTTCACAAAATGAGGACATTAACGAACACTGTTCCCTTTTGACTCCAAGTTACATGTCCGCAGGACAAATTAGACGAGGATATAAAAATATTAAATACTGGATAAGCCCAAACACAGCGTGTTTTTGTCTAACATTTCCTTATACGTAATTTGTAATACCAATTTTAATTAAGAATATCAACCGCAGCCGCAATCACTACCGTGAATTTTTTTTAAGTCATAATGAAACACAGACAACAGATGACAGCATCATCATTTCATCATTTTCCTGCCCTTATCGCACTCTAAGTGGGGTCGGCACAACTTGTTAAAAACATGTTAAATAATTTGGCTGGGTATTTTACGACCGGCCGCCTACCTGACGTCAACTTACCTTAGTCGCTTTTTACGACACCTCGGTAAGAAATGAGGGTGGTCTATTCTACTCAGCCGGATACCACACGGCGGACAACGATGATGACATCAAAGGATATAAATTATTTTGTCAAAAAGTCTATGTTGAAAAGTTGGACTTCTCAAATGAAACGTCCTTAACGTTTCATTTGAGGTTCGTTTCAGGATTGATTTTGAGCTAAAGTTAATTCAGTTAAACTGTTTGTGACGAGAGGGAACGTAGTTTGTTAATTGGTGTTACAAAAAGACTGTTAAAATCTTTAATGATAACAAATAGCTACCTCTCAGCGATGGTGCCACCTCGATTCGGCATGTCGGCCTGCGTGGCGCTCCGTTGTACCCCGGCGCCAAACCTGCGAACAAACATATTAAGGGTAAGAAAGATACTTTTCCAACAATGGTATAGTGAACGGCAATAAATAATGCACATCGAGACTTAAGAGAGAGAAATTGGCTAGATTCTGCTTCATAGAGCATTGTCTCTGTCGCACAGACTGAACCCGTGTGTGACAGTGACAGCGCTCTACGAAACCGAACTGGCCGGCTGTTTCGTTGTAAACATCGATGTGCATTATTTAATGCCGGGTACTATACAGTCCATGGGATTCATATTCTTCGGAACAGCTGAACTTTATCTATTTTGCTTTCAGATTCACAAATATAAGGGTGCAAATTTTCTTAATTAATAATATTAAGGTTTAAACTCATCCTGAATTGTCATGCGTCAAAGCGCTTACACACTGATTCGCTTGTAAAGTAAAAAAGTCAAAAAGTAAAAAAAAAACTGACTTCTAGTTCTACACATTTCAACTTCAACAGTTACAGTAAAAGAGTGGGAAAACAATGAAGTTATTTATAAGAGGGATGGCCGTCTTTAGAGACTCATCAACTACGACTAGTTAAGTCGTTTCTAAACCGCATAGTTTATATTTTACCCAAACACATGAGTTTTAATAGAAAAACCAATGAGTTTTTCTATTAAAACTCATGTGTCTAATTGATAATTGTAACTGTACGCGTATAATGTAGATTTTAAGGTAGATTTATAGCACTCTGTGATCATTATTTAAAATATTATGATTATTATTAAATAGGATGCGATTTAATGAATATAAAAATAAAAGGATTTATGAAACACCAAAAAATCTAAAGTTAAAACTATCGTAACTAAAATTATGACAGAAACGAACAAATAGTGAGACGTATTATAAGTTTTTTTTATTCAAAAGTTACCTGGGCTGTTCGAACTTCTCCTTAATGCTCTTAAAGCTAAAGAGCCTCTCATCCACCTGTCTCATCGACAACATTTTGTACTTATCGCTATACACTTACACAAAACACTAGCTAGCACTAAAAATTCTACAAAATATACAACGCTACAGTTCTTCGATCGTGATAAACATTATAGAAAAAATGGGTTAGAAAATTAATTCAAAAAGATTAATCAAATTGAAAAGGGTATCAATTGACAGGGCGTTGATGTGACGCGCTGTCATCGGTTCGATTTCGGTCGCGTTCAGGCGATAACTGAGGGCTAAAATAGTTGTTCTATAAGTTTGTATACATGTCCTTCCGTACGACACTGGGGCGCCGTTATCCTTGTTGGACGATTAGTTTATTTTAAAACAGGCGACAGACATCCCTTACCGTTTTGTATAGCTACTAAGCGACTAATATTGTCACATATAACAAGTGGTTATATGTACTATTTATTCTATGAAAAGAAAAGCTTTCCGAAATTGAACTTAATAGGCATTAAATATTCAATTTCTTATTAAATGCAAAATCGTGAAATTCTATAATTTGTGTATTTATTATCGAGCAATTATTTTAAATCTAATTTTTTTTTGGACACTTACACACACGGTTGTCCATCCCCAAAGTAAGTAGCCTAATACTTATATAACTTTACATATATAACATTATTACATATATAATTTAAAATATATACTTAAATACAAATATACACCCAGGCACGAAGAACAAACAAATTTTTGAAAATTTGAAAATATTAGCCCTCGCCAGAAATCGAACCTGCGACCCGCGGAGCTGGAGGCAGCGCACTACCCACTGCGCCAACGGGCCTGTCTTTTAAATTTACAATTATTCCATACATATTCATCATAATAAATTAAAACAGGAAATAATGTAACCCATATTATCGAGTGTTTACACCGTTGAAAATAATTTTCCGTTACTCTATAATCAGAGTCAGTTCACACTTGTCAGCATTAAATCGGTTAACGCGACGTAATCGAGCTCATAAATGACGATAAAATATACGAAGCCTATCGGTGCAGTGGGTAGTGATCCTGCCTTCAGCTTCGCGGGTCGCGGGTTCGATTCCCGCCGAGGGCCAACATTTTCTATAAAAAAATAGTTGGTTCTTCGAGCCTGGGTGTATTTTTGTATTTAAGTATGTATTTAAAATTATATATGTAGTATATCTACCAGTTGTCCGTCACCCATAACACAAGTTTTAAGTTACTTACTTTGGGGACAGAACAACCGTGTGTGTAAGTGTCCCATATATTTATTATTTATTTATTTATTCTTTGGTACAATTAAAGACTTTTTATCAACGTAAGGCCATATAAAATCGTAAGAAGTGACTACAAAAGTTATAATTAAGTAAGCGGAATACTAATTTAAAATAAATTTCATTTTATGGTAAAACCTTGATAAAACAAGCTGATTCATACTAGAAAAGTAAGCTTAACAAAAATTAACGGATTATAAACAAAAGTCATCAAATTCTGGTAAATCTCTTTTATGAGTTTAATAATAATGGGAAAGTATCCATTAGGATTATACGTTACTATTCATTACATTGTTAGAGTTAAATGTATTGTTACTATACAACGCAATGTTAATACCTTACAAAACAATAGCATTTGAGTAATTTCTACGAGTACTTATAGAGAAGACGTACAAAGAGCTTACCACTAGTATCTTTCTACAAATCTAGTACGGTACAACTTTGAGCGAACTCACGTATACAAGTGTGAAAAGACCTTCAGATGTACTAAGGAAAGGAGTGGGTTTTTGATAAGCCCCGTATTATAGAACTGTGCTGACAATAAAACTAAATTCGTGTTAAATTGTGGATGTTATTTATGATTATACGACGTAGACAATAAATATTATACGGCTTACACTTACGATTCATATGGAAAATTCACCTATAAAAAAGATTCCCTATTTATGAAATAAAAATATATTTTTCAATCATAAATACAATATATTATTAACATGAATATAAATTGTTCAAGATATTAAAGTGTATTCATATCCTGTATAAAAGCTACTGTCGACCTCGTAATAATTAGAAGTTATCGCTAAATAGTTTATAGAATTAGGCGTTACTTTGCGGAGATCCAAAATACAAAAGTAATAATAAAATTATTTTGCTATAATCCGCGATACAGTAAAAAGAAAATATATATAGTGCTAAATGTATAGTGGACTATCCGTTTTTTTATACCGGTTACATGCAGGATTCGTGAAAACACATGCAAAAACCTCCACCACTGCCACCACAATACACAAGCACTACACACGTTCACTATCACAAACTCAACAATCGTTTCGCCCCGCAACCGAAGCATCATCAGGAGATAGAATATTTATTTATTTATTTATTTATTTATTTATTTAGAATAGAAGTTATCGCGTCGATACGATCTACGATGCAAAAATTGCCACTAGAAAAATCCAATCTCGATCTACACAGAATATATGTATTACAATATAGAAAGAAACATCCGAAAATATGGACAAAAAATATGGAAATGAATTTGTAAAAGCTCAATATTTTTGTATAGATAATATTCATTATCATCAATGATACAAAAATAACAATATAATATTACGACAGTCGTTTTTCAAGTTCCCTACACAAGGTCGATTGCAAAGATTTTTCAGGGCCAAATTTATATTATAATATATAGATGTAAAATAAAAGCGTATAAAAATATATAAAAATATTTGTTTTCATTCGTAAAAAGAAATAAAAATGGAAAGGTTTTTAAAAATGCACTAATATTAATAATTTTGAAGAATTATGAAACATGAAGTTTATACGAAAAATAAATATTATGAAAGGAAACGCAATCTATCCTAAGTAATCTAATCTGAACTAATTTTCGATTAAGTCATGTTCATCAACTCTACTAAAATAACTCTTTTTTAAAGTTCCTCTTCTAGAATAGTTGATATGCCGGGTCTTTAAGCTCACCTCAGTTAATCTATTATGATTTCACTAAATTTTAGACTAACTACCGCCCATAAAATTTTAATGATCACAAAGTTTCAGTACGTTCGATGTTTATGTATAAAGATTAAATACGAAAAATTTACGCAAAGTAACAGTCAAAGTTTCTGTAACAAAGCTTTTGATTCTTACTTAAATTTAGTCTAAAATTTATACCAAATAAGGTAATCGGTAAGATATTCATGACTCTTGGAATCTGAGTATATTTTTCAAAATACAATACTAAAATTTTTAAATCCAACATTTTACTAAAAACAAACATTCTTGCTAGAAACTCTACAATTAAAATACTGAAATCTAAACAGCTTTGTGTTAAAAATTGAGTTTCGAAGTATATGTTACAATATATTTTAAAAAGCACTTTTGTTAAATTTATTCTTATATCACGAGAAACAGTTTCCATTCCAATAAAATTAAATGAATTAACCAATATTTCAATTTCGTTATAAATATCCGAATTTGAAAACCGGGAAAATTTTTAGAAAATATCTAAAATTCTAAACCAACAACAACGTGTGTACAAATATTTGTATAAGGAAACTTCTTTTAAAGAAATTCAATAACACTAAAAACTAAGCATATCCTTTTTACATAAAGAAAGAGTTTATTTTCCTTTAAAAGAAAGCCTCAACATCTTTAAAGTACCTATTTGCAATTGTTAACAAAGGAAACATGAAACGCCACAGGCATAGTGACCCTAGAATTGAAATCAAAATAGGCAAATATCATTAAGTTGATATAATGATATGTAGTAATAATAATACACTTTAAAACAAACTATTTACTTATTTATAAAATCGTTATTAGCTAACAACAAAAAAATAAAAAATAGTGTAAATGTGTGATTAGAAAATATTAGTTAATACTAACCCTCTGTTAACAAAGACCACGTGTTTATTTATCAGACTTAATTCTTCTAGTTTCAAGGCTCGGACCCGAGCGTACTCTACGAAGGGCGCTACGCGACTGGGCGGGCGGCGCGTTCAAAGGGTCATTGTAAACGAAACAAAAACCTTAACCGATCCATCGCTACAGGTATATATGAAATCTATTTCTATAAGAGATGTTTTGGTCAATACCCTTTGCGTTATTCACTACAATCGACCTTAAATGAAACTGATTTCAGAAAACCTCGGTTATAACCATCCAACCATTCGAATATTGCCGTAGCATTAAGAGAAATAGGAAAAATTGTAAAAAAATTGTACTATAGGATTTTCTTTAAAACAACGCATGTACATTATAGTTCAAGTATAAGTAGTACATAAGTAAAGTGATATTTAATAGCTCAAATAAAAGTTGTGATATAATGATTTTGCTACGATCGGCATTGGTAAGAAAATATGTGTAATGATAAGTGTAATGAGCAAGAACATTTTACGTGTAAGATTAGTTATATTTCGACACACTATACAATCACTAAACATACATATTCACTACGATAATCAAACTCAACAATCGTTTCTTCGCGTAACCGAAGCATCATCAGGAGATAGGCTAGGTATTGTTGATTGCGGTGTTTAATGTCTATCATAACTTTTCTTCAATGGGATTCCGAAAAATAACACCTACTTGTACAAATTATTTAGCTAAAATAAATTAATTGCGATAGCTTTCATACACTGCTTTTGACGCTCCTCTCAATGTCACTGAATTTACTATTGTATCACTAAACAAAAATTCGTTTTCTCTTTACATGACATGTAAAAGGACTATTTGTGTAAAGTCTTTTGATCGTGCATTATTGTTTCCTAGTTCTAAAACCGAGCTAATGTAATTAACTGCAATCGACTTGAACCATGGGTTTAAACTAGCTTTAATGTGTCTGAGCAGAGCTTAAGCACATTTTATTGAACTTTTCTCCGAAGCCATGCTCGTTGGATGACTATCAATAATGACTTTAATACTGGTACTTTTATATCTTTAATCATTACATTTTTTATTACTTCGATTTATATTAAGACATAACGTGTTCGCTAGTATAAAGGAATTCTTGATTATATTGGCGAATTTTTTATATCAACGATTTGATCACTTTAAGGTAAATGAGCACTATGTTTATGCTAGGTTAACGAATTTTAAGCCTTAATGTCGAGCATCATAAAACAGAGGTCTGGATGGAACTAAGCAAATATTTGGTGACTTTGACTGACCCTGCTTTCAGTTTCGCGGGTCGTGGGTTGTATTTCTGCTGAGAGCGAAGATATTCTAAATACAATTCGCTGATTCTTCGATGTGTAAACTTATATACATAAATATGTGTGTATGTATACAAGTTTTTTTTTTCAAATTATGTATGTATTTATTTACCAGTTGGCTGGGTTACTTACTTTGGGGACGGACAACCGTGTGTGCAATTGTCCCATAAAAAAAAAATTAAATAAATGATTTAAAAAACGACGTTAATAAATCACTTATTTCTTACTTGAACGGCTTTGCTATTTGATTTTACGTGAAAAGTAATAATCCGGTAAGTTTAACCAAAAAATAAGGGAGAGAAGGTACATTAATTTACATCAAGCTGAATGTAAGATTGTTCAAAACATGAATAAAAAAAATATTTCGCAATTCCCATATATTATATAACATAAGAACATTCTCGTTTTTCTTTCGGGAATATAATGCACTCCACATGATTAAGAAAAATGCAGTGCATAATTGAGGATCTTTAATCACTCAGGTTAACGCGATCCAAGTTAAGTTGGAATAGAGCAGCACTGAAATACCATTCATTTCTGACACCGTGCGATCGATTTCGCTCACCTTACCTACCATGGGCCCTACTATATTATTATAAATAATATTAATATTATAATGAAAATTTGAAGTGCGTGATATTTATCGCTATTCGGCTAATTAGTTACTAGTCACGAACCGTTCAATCTCCGTCTTAACAGAGCCAACTTCGAAACGGGCGCTTTCAACAAACCAAACATAGAATATTAACAATGAAAGTTCGCCTGCAGAGTAGTTGTATACTCAGACTGCATTGTCTGCTAACAAAGGGTGACGCGGCGCTCATTATAACATAGCACTAGTGCACTAACTTACACGGAACCATACGTATGTCCTCATAACTATACTAAAACAAAAAGTAAATCAGAATGAGCTTCTCTATTAAATGTTTTAGGGAAGCATTTTTAATAAGAGCTCAGTACTGGTTAAGTGTCTTCAGAGATATCATACAAACCTATTTCATTTTATAAATTTTAAAATCTTAGATAATTTCCTTGTTACTCGAATACTGCATTACGGGACAGGTATCACTGTCCCGTAATAAGATTAATAAATAACTAAGATAATTCATAGAATGATCCTATGGCATATTTGGGATTTGATCATGCCATCATGAAACGTAAACGACAAGTTAATTTAAAACTAAAGGTTGCCAGACTTTTTCCCAAAGACCAATCTCAAAGTTAGCTGGTTCCATTGGACTCTATGCAGCTACATTTCACTATATACCCAAAATTCGATAAAACGTTACATTACGAATTGTAAATCCCCATTGTGTCATGTTTGAACATGACAAAATTGTAGACCTTCGTTGAGTCCCCCGTGAACTCCCAGGGGTCGACCTAGATCACTTTGGGAAATAAGGATCTAAAAGAGTAAATGCCGAGTTTCTTTCTGGTTCTTCTCGGTAAGAGCAACATTCCGAATCAGTTGTACCTTCATTAATCATATTGATCATTGACGGTTCAAAAGTGCTTGAAAGAGCTTATTTGAATAAAGTATATTTTAATATGATTTGGAAAGAATATTAAATAACATTCACGGTATACGGCATATTAATATTACGACAAAAGTCATAGAAACAAATCAAAGTACTTAAGTACCGACGGGCGGTACAAAATTATTTTACTTGACTGCTAACTATGAGAAATTTCGTGTCTGGTGCACAAGTTTGCAAAATATACCGCATTGTTCGCATCATTAGCCCTACTCTAGGTATATTTAAGTTCCCCGTTGAAATATGTAGCGGCGAGAATGAAGGCCTTTGTAACCGCTCAAAATGCGATATCGGACTGCGGGCGGAACGGTATTTCGGTGGCACGTAGACGATTAATTACTGAAAACGTTTAGTGGGTGCGTTGGAAACTGTAATACCTGTATTTACATACACAACTACTAGTGATACTCGCGACTTCGTTCGCGCTGACTTAAGTTACAGTTCGCTCAATAATAAAATATGCTTGCCCTGTTCCCGACAGAAAAACCGAGCAATTGTTTCAAGACTTCAAACTTCAGGGGGTTCAAACCACGAGCAGGCACCAATAGGTTTTTATGTTAAAACTTATGTGTCTTATCGATAATTGCAATTTTTCACACGCTTTCGGTTAATGAAAACATCATGAAGAAGCCTGCATATCTATAGAGAATCCTGGTAAATGTGTAACTTACCAAACCGCACTGGAGCAGCGTGGTAGGTCTCTAATGTCATAGGAAGAGGCCATTATTTATCTTTTTTTTTTAACTTTTAATGCTACCCCGTTGTATAAGTTTTAAGTGTGCAAAATTTCATCAATAACAGATTAGCCGTGAAACCGTAACAAACAGACAGAGTTTTACATTTATAATATTAGGATGAACGTATCGACCAAAGTACGCATTTATTAGTTGACGAACAGTTATTATTTCACTGCCGGGTCTCCTCTCACTTGATAGAAAAGGTTTGAAAACAAGACCTACTCAAGCCGCTCCTAACCGGATTGAGAGATTACACATATTCCGAAAACTCTTTAGGAATATGCAGATTGCTTAACGAAGTTTTCCTACACTCGAAAGTTAATGATGAATAGTAAATATCAATGAAGCTGTTATTACAAATAGGAAAATATATCTTTATATCTTTCGTCGTTGCTCAAATATAAATCAAAAACGCATTTGTTTCTATACGAATCATTAAAATTATCTCCTAATTTTAGACCAATTTAATCAATGTCATAAATTAGTAAACACTATCGTAGAGACGACAAGCTATCAATACAACAGAAAGTGATAAACAACAACAAACGTGTATAATTAAAATTCATATTAAATACCAAGAGTTTATGGTTGATTTTTGAATGTACGCCGTAAACTTCTTTGTCAGTTTGTTAAGTGTTTCTGTAATTGAATCGGAGCGCTGTGGTGGGTGTCACCATATCATTGTAACTGCTCATAAATTGATCCTTGTCCATTCTAATCTAACCTCTACTGCTCTTCGTGTGTTCTGAGTGGTAGTTTCGTGATTGCTTTTTATAGGGTCATAAAATATTGACTCACTATCGTAAGTCAGTTGGCAAAGCGTGGAGGATGAAAACTACTGAAACTGTTTAATGAACCCACTATATGTTGCTTACGAAAAACTATTACATCTTGATTTGTAAGAAAATATTAAAAGAAAAAATTAAACGTGGTAAGTAGTACCATATTAAAAGGCATATTATAATACAAAAGTAACAATAAAATTATTTTGCTATAATCCGCGATACAGTAAATAGAAAATATATATAGTGTTAAATGTCAAAATCAAAATGTCCACGACAAAATCGCAAAAAAAATCGCGATTTTGTCGTGGAGTCTATCTCCTGATGATGCTTCGGTTGCGGGGCGAAACGATTGTTGAGTTTGTGATAGTGAACGTGTGTAGTGTTTGTGTATTGTGGTGGAAGTGGTGAAGGTTTGTGCATGTGTTTTTAGGAATCATGCACGTATCGGGTATGAAAATACGGATAGTCCACTATACATTTAACGCTATATATATTTTCTATTTACTGTATCGCGGACTATAGCAAAATAATTTTATTATTACTTTTGTATTATGGATCTCCGCAAATTAACGCCTAATTCTATAAATTGCATATTATAATAGTGAAAATAACGCTAACCGGCAATTATAGAATTCAAATTTATCAGATCTTATGAAAATCCAGTAAATGCAAATTACTTAAAGCAACTTACAGTGTGTAGTGCATTAATATTACCTCAATCATAATCATTGAAAGGCAGAACTTTGTAGGTCTTCTTGTAGAAATTATAATACAGAGTTCGCGCTTTCGCGTTTTTACAGAGTTAAGCTTCCCTCAAAGCATTTGGATGCACTAATCCACACTAAACAATTACTTTATAAAAGTTACGCTGAACGCTTCGTACAAAAAATTTTAATATATAAAAGTACTTTTGCTGACTGTTTAATTTCAGAAACAAACGTAGCAAACAAACATTAACATACAGTGAGTTACCTTCGTCTATATACATATAACGAAATGTTTTAAGAATGTTTCATCGCAAATACTTTACAGAAGAAACGCAATTAAGACGTACACATTATTAGGAGAGAAAACATACAAGACATATAGTCTAAGCGTTGGCGTAAATTAGCTTCGGTTACGGTTTTCTACGAGATATATTTCTGTGAATGTGCTAAGGGAGTGTTTAAATATATTCCCGGTGCGCTATTGTATTTTCGAACTAATTTTATTTGTAATATCTTACATCTTATCTCATGACCTAAAATACGGCACGGCGCTACCCTCTCGTTCATAACATTCATAATACTTGCATCATCATCCTCCTGCCCTTATCCCACTCTAAGTGGGGGCCGCACAACCTGTTACTAACATGTCGTCACATAACTTGGCTGCGTATTTTACGACCGCTCGGTAAGAAAGAGGATGGTCTATTACACTCAACCGGATGCCACATGGTGGGTAAAATATAAATAATATATTTATTCGAGAAATCACAATTTTCAAAGATAATAATCATGTTCATACCGCCGTGTGGCATCCGGCTGAGTAGAATAGACCACCCTCATTACTTACCGAGGTGTCGTAAAAGGCGACTAAGGTAAGTTGACCCACCGTGTGGTTGGTATCCACACGGCATAACATTCATAATACTTGCGTGCTTTCAAAAAAGATTTATGGTTATAGTTAAAATACTTAAGGATTTTTTCATACTATATAGCAAAAAATTCGATCTAAATATTTAAATAAAGAGCGTCCGTCAACAGTATTGCTAGATGTGAAATTACAAATATCTCAAAAAGTAATGAAATAGATATATTTTTATTATTAGAGGAAGTGCTGCAAATTTGGAATACTGCAGGTAAGTTGGAATACCTTAGATACCTAATTATTATAAGTGCCATCTATGTTTTCTTGTTGTAAACTTATCGTCACACGCTTTACGGAACTAATGTGCTTTAAAAACCGACCGCCATCTTGACATTCTGGCTGCCAGCCTCGTGGAAGCGAAACGTCAAATTTCAAACTTTTTTCGGTAAGAAAGCAATTATTGATAATCACTTACTATGATACATAAAATGTTTATCGTAATAATTTAAACTAATAAACGACCTTTATAGTTAATGATTTTACTTTTAATTTGTTAATATTTCTAAAATTAAAAATGAGATACGAAATTTTAGGTTACGATGCCATGTTGTTAATTTGGAATACCGAAACTGAATATAATTTGGGATATTCCAAATTTTATGCACATTTTTGTAAGAAGATATAATTTCTTGTTTTTCTTTTTAGAAATGTCTGCATCCCATAAATACAGCAAAAGAAAGAAGTGGGAGAAAGAGGATATGTCCGCTGCGATTATCGCTGTTCGAGAAAAGAGAATGGGATACTTGAAGGCTGCTAAACAGTTTAACGTTCCCAGGTCTACCCTCTTTCGATTTGTTAAATTATAATGACTCCTCGACTGAATCTGTAATGAATAAAGCTATTGGTCGAAGGCCAGTTTTGGGTACAAATATTGAAATCATGCTGGTTGAGTACATATTAACAATGGCGAATAATTTTTATGGGTTGACCAGGATGGATTTGCGTCGGTTGGCATATCAATTAGCTATAAAAAATAATATTAAAAACGCTTTTAAGGATGGATTTGCTGGAAGATATTGGCTGAAGGGATTTTTAAAACGCCATAATGAAATTTTGTCCATAAGACAGCCAACTGGAACTTCTCAAGCAAGGGCCAACGGATTCTCTAAAGAAAGAGTGGACGAGTTCTTTGACAATCTTGATAAAATCCAGGCTGATAAGCCTTTCCCTGCTGCGCGCATATTCTACGTTGATGAGAGTGGTCTCTCTATTGTTCAGAGTAAAATTCCAAAAATCATTGCGCGCAAAGGAAAAAACAAATTGGAGCAATGACATCAGCAGAAAGGGGGTCCTTAATAACCATTGTCATGTGCATGAGTCCCGCAGGGATATTTGTCCCCCCTATGTTAATTTTCCCTAGAAAAAATATGTCCGAGGCTTTGATGAGGGGAGCTCCAGTTGGTTCCATAGGAAGAGCTCATCCATCTGGATGGATTCAAACTAATTTATTTACCCAATGGTTTCAACATTTCGTTGAGTATGTAAAACCAACAGAAGCTTCACCAGTGCTTTTGATTCTTGATGGCCATTATAGTCACACCAAGAATATAGAATTGATAGATCTAGCGAAACAGAATTATGTGACAATTCTATCTTTGCCACCTCATTGCACACACAAAATTCAACCCCTTGATCGTACTTTCATGGGTCCTCTAAAATGTTACTACAGTGAAGAAGTCAGGGTGTTTCTCCGGGAACATAACAGACCTGTAACACCATATGATGTTGTCGAGCTATTTGGGAGAGCGTGCATTAAGTGCCAAACCGCCGAAATTGCTGCAAATGGTTTTAAAGTTTGTGGAATATATCCATTTAATAGAAATATATTTACAGAAGCAGATTACATAGCCGCCTCTGCTGATGTTTCAGAGGATCAAAACCTTCAAACGAGTCCAATCACCTCACCCGTAGCCGCTTTTCAGCGATTGGAGAAATTTGATGAAGCTCGACCAGGGCCATCAGGAATCCAATCACTAGTTACTCCCTCTCAAATTTCTCCCGTGCCAATAGTAAAAAAGAGAATGAGCAATAGAGGCCGTAAGCCAGCAAAATCTGCAATAATTTCAAATCAAGTTCCCCTTACAAGAAAGACCTTGAGAATGCACAATTTAAAAAGTCCGGAAAGCCGAAGATAGCACAGAAAAAAAATGTTAAGAGAAAAGGCAAGAAGAATGTAATTATTACAGAAAGTGATTCATCAGATTCAAATCCTGCTGTCTATAGAAATTACACAGACTCTTCTGAGGATATAGCAATGAGAAATGAGTCTGCAGTCCCAACTGATGAGGATGCCGAGTGTTTTTTCTGTAATGGCAAATATAGTGAGGATAAAAGGGGTGAAGAATGGGTAAAGTGCTTAATTTGTGAAATGTGGGTTCACGGAGATTGTGGTGGTTATGAATCTGGTATTTATATATGTGATTACTGCAAGAATTAATGACTAATAAAAACAGTAATTTAAGTTCATATTTAACACTGGTCTGTGATTCTTGTTACTGATTATTATTTAATAATTATATTAGAGTAAGCTATTTTGTTATAAAAATTATAACCAAGAGAACTGAAAACTATAAAACTGTTACAAAAATAAGAAATTAATTAGATAATATAAATAGTAAGGAAAAGTGTAAGCAAAGTCAAAGAAAAAAAGGTGATCATAATTTGGAATACTATATTCCAAATTATCAGCGCCATAAGTCAAATGAAGCTTTTGGAGTTTTTTAGGTTGATTAAAATTTTGATAATGTTCTTAGTTTTCGTTTTGTTTTATTCTTTCTATTATTAAAATTTAATAATTTTCTAACCATTTGATGTACTTTTTATTGGGCTAAGCCATTTTTTTCTCTACTTATTCCCAAAAAACAAACCAGTATTCCAAATTTGCTGCAGTTCCTCTACAATATTATATAAACGCATACCACCGTCACGATGAAGTTCCCCTTTTTAAATTATTTACGCAACAAAAAGTCCTTTTAATAGGTAATGGCTGCAAACCCCGCAAGAATATTTTCGTAAGTGTTTTAGTCTTAATAATGATATTTCAACTCTTGTTTAAACCTAAGTATTACCTAATAAGTTTAAAGATTTAGAGGAATAAAATATTACCCACAAATATTACCAACAATAACGAAATAAGAACAATAACGATCACTCTGTATATGTAGGTTAAGAACTAATAGAAAAACAAGTATAAGATTTTCATTTTAAGCAATGCAATATGTTTTCACGTACTAAAATAACATGTATACATCCGTAAATTTTGTAAATTTTAAATAAAAGTTATAGCGTTATTTAACCAAAACAAGATAGATAGCTAGAATTGAACGAAAACGAGATATTTTGCAAAAGTTAAATGCAGAATATACTTTAAAAAATTGTTTGGAAAATCTGTTGATGACAAAATTATACATTCCACTTCACTTCACTTTCAATACGATACAAAATGTGTCACAGAACAAATTAACTGATTAAATTATAAGATATCCACAATTTAGATAGTGTTATCTTTTTATTAATAAATGTAATCATATCCATACAACGCGTGTACCGGCAATATTATCAGCAATTTGCTTTTAATAGATAAAATCTGATCTAAACATAACAAAATAAAAGGTAAAGTCGTGACGATTTTTATTATGTCCCAGTTAAAAACTATCCGGGGAATACCCTATCGTTCTAAGAGATAAATGTGTGAGACCAAATTATTGTAATAATTTTAGCAAACTTAAATTATATAAATAGAGTAAGGAATTGTAAATAGAGCAAGAATAGCAATAGTAGTAAGAAATCAACACCAATATCAACATTATATAATATTAACTATAATGTATAAACTTAAACTAAACTAGCCTAACCTAACTGTTGAATAAGAATACCAAACAATATTGTAAACAACAAAAATGCAATTGTTGTATATAAGAGAAACACTAAAATGTAAACAATGACTCTGACTCTCGCATCAGAGGAACAAGTAAATAAAAAAAACAAAAACTATTACTATTAATGATATGACGTCAAATAGCAGATTCAATACTGTTTCAAAAAGTAAAGTACTTGAAAAGACAATATTGTTAAAATATTTACAACATTCTGTTGTACAATCAGTCTGTTGTTTACTTAATAATAATATTATACCATCAATAAAACAAACAAACGCAATGTAAGAAAAACGTAACATCAAAAACCTAAAGTTTTGCAAAAGATATATTACTGCTCTTGTTGCTATGACGTCAGAAGAAGAGAGCTGTTTGTGCTTTTAAGCATATTTAATTTCCTTCCAATAGCAATATAGAAAGCTAAACGCATCTATTACAATTATATAAAGTTGAGAATTAAATAGATTCTAATTGTGTCATGTAGGTGTTGATTAGGTGCTATTACAAGTTCACGTATGAATTAGCGATTGACTAACAAGTTGCTTCTATTACCGACATTCAATATTCGCTGTGATAGCCCAGCGGTGAGACCGGGCGACTCTTTTGAGGGGAACACGAGTTCAAACCCGGGCAGGCACCAATGAGTTTTTCTTTAAAAACTCATGTGTCTAATTGATAATTGTAATTTATCGAACGCTTTTCGGTGAACCTGCATATCTCTAGTGAATTCTGAAGATATGTGTAACCTACCAATCCGCTGTGGTGCAGCGTGGTAGCTTCAACCTTTCTTTCCAGAAACGGAGAGCGAAGGCCTATTCCCAGCAGTGGGATTGTAACAGGCCGCTACTTTACTTTTACTTTAATATTCGCTGACTACACAGTACAGTGGTACATTGTTTGCAAAATTACAGGTTTTAAATATAAATATACAATGATCATATATTATCAAAGATAAACCAACAAACTACCGATTTTGAATGCGCCGTCAAAAATTGGCGAGACACATTTATCAATGTCTAGACCTTGTAGATGAAGATAAACAGTATTATTATTCCCGGACCTTATTATGCAAACGTTTTCGAGAACCGTCAATTTCTATCAAGTCTAGATGTACGAAGAATGAGACGTAAATATTTTATGTACGTTGAATCAATTTTGTTTGAAATTAACAATAATTTCGGTACCATTGTTGATACTGAGTACAAAAACTTACATCTTTCTATATATTTCGGTTGAGTTTTTGCATGAAGGATGTATTGAAGTAATTGCGGAATATGGGTGAAATATCGGTATATGTTTAATTTGTATATTGTTATAAGAGTTAAATGCAAAAAACTGTTAAACCCTATGTTGACAACATGTTATTTATTTACTCATTGGCCATCTCATAGAACTTTAATAATCGGAAAGAATGCGAAAAGTACCGTTTGCTTTACGTTGTTAACATTAAAAAAAAGTCGAAACCAGCAAGTTCGCAGATATCTTACTTCATTGTAAGTAAATAAATTCAATTTATTCGCGTTGTAAAAGCATTTGCGAACCCCATTTTGAGTTAATTCATAGTTGTATTAAGCATGGATTTTTGAAATCTATACGAATTAACAGTCCTTAAAAGAAAATCAATTAATTAATTAATTAATTTTCTCAAAATCAACGTACAGGATTTTTGCACGGTTTTTACTAAAAGTCGTGGAGCCTATCCTCCTGATGATGCTTCGGTTTCGGGGCGAAACGATCGTCGAGATTGTGGTGGTGGGTGTGTGTGCGTTTTTGCTGGTGGATGCGCCTTGGGGGGTGCATGTGGTAGCTTGTTCTGCATGTATAAGGTGCGTAGATTTTGCCTGCTTCATACACATTGGCTTTGCATGCATTCGCTTAACCCTTGCGGAATATAGCAAAGTAGTTAGTTCTGTTATATTGCTAATAATGCGATAATCATTTAAAATATCTATCCTTGTTTAGTTTGGTGCTTTAAAGTCTAGACATATATGTTAGAATCTGATAAATAAATGTCAGAGAACAAAATCGTGCAGATATTTACTCAACCGATGAAGTCATACAATAACTATTAAGCGATCTCATGAACGTGGTTTAAGTAAAACGTGGTTAAAAGTGACTTCTGTGGCATTTAAGAACAGTGACTAAACCTTAAGACCATTAAAATCTAAAAGGTTTAGTTAGTCACAGTTTTCAGACCATACATTTAATATCTGCTAGCCGTTTGGTATTCGGCAGAATAGAATAGACCATCCTCCTTTGTTACCGAGGTGTCGTAAGAGGCGACTAAGGTAAGTGCCGTGTGGTATCCGACTGCATAGAATAGACCACTCTCATTTCTTAACGAGGGGTTGTAAAAGGCAACTAAGGTAAGTTGACGTCAGGCTGGCGGCAGGTCGTAAAATACGTATCCAAATCATGTGACAGCATGTTTGCAACATGCTGTACCGACCCCACTTAGAGTGGGATAAGTCATTTAATATCTGCGTGGTAATTATTATATGTTCTCAAGGTCCGATGGCTCTCTCAACCGTTGGATTCAAGGATCAGAAGATCGTGTGGAGGAATTTTTTAAAGAGACAAGTGATGGATGTCCTTCGCTTGAAAAGGAAGAACAAGAGCGGCCATAACTTCAGATTATTTGAGATTGCATGGATTAACTAAACTAACCAATACTAAAATTCAAATTCAAAAAAAACCTTTATTTGCGATTTTATTTTTTTACACATATTAAACAAAAAGAACAAAAATTGAGAATATATTCAAAAATAATGTTAAGAAAAATAATATAACACGTTTACTAATATAAATTTACTATATTATTGAACATACCATCCAGTACTTATTTGTTGCTATTCAATTCAATATTAATGTGATTTTTTAATGAGTAAACTGTCATATTGTTTATTTCATTTCTTCGTCGCAAATCGGATATCGTAGTGTTTTCTACCGTTCCTGAATAAAAAATCGGGACATTCTATCTCCGTTATATAAGCTTAAATTTTACTGACCTTCATTAATATCGTATCAGCATATTAACAGTTAAACCGTAAGAGATAAACGAATAGAATTTCGCATAAACAATACTATGCGTATTCATATGGATTAGAAAAGAGACAAAAAATACACTTGAAACAATAATATTTCTTCAACACTTATTTATTTTAACACTTCAACATTTTTGTATTTAAAAATATTTATTTAGAGCAACAATCCTTCAGCAAAATAGTAGCAAGCGGAATAATTTTCCGTCCACTAAACCAAGCACAAAAACGCGGAAAATTCAAAGAAAACATCTCATAGAGAAAATAATAAGAATTTCTAAAGAGTAAAGTCAGCAAGCACAACCCCTTCGCCCCACTTTCCACCCGCACCCCCGTCTAGACTCTTGTATAAAAAACTCTCCAAACTGGGTGCTCTTTATGCTTGCAAGACGAAATGTGGGAATTTCTACTGCTAATAAGATGCCTGCAAAGTACAGACATTTTAATGAAAATGCGTTGCACTCATTCATTTTTCTTGAACTGACATAAGTGATAACAATATACATACAAATTCGCACAATTTCATATTATACTTGTCCAATACGTATTAAAAAAGTTGATGAATGAACGAATCATTACTGCAATAAACGAACGATTAATTTTATTTAATGGGTCTTGCTACATAACTTTTCCCAGGCGTCACTTTACACAAAGGTAAACTATTCTACATTTTTGTGTCATTAATACTTGCTCAGGTTATTGCAGATTATCGTGTTTGAAGAATGTTCTTTTTTTGCAACAATATATGTAAAAAAAGTATAAATCGTAGCCCAAATTGTGTATATTGAAACTGAAAAAGGTGAAAGCTTTCCTTTCTTAGTGTCGCGATATTATAAAATATTAATAAAACAAAAGAAGCACTGAAGCTGCACAATTACAAAAAGAACAAAAACTTAAAGCTTTATTGCATCTATATATATTTTTTTTATATTCTACATAATATTTTATGTTGTAACTTCTTTTATGTTCTTCGTAGGACATATTTATTTATAAGTATATGAAAATAACACATTCCGACACTCTATTATTCCGTTTTTATTTTAAACTGATAGGAGATTGTACGTCACTATTAAAGTTGAGAGTAGTCTTGAGAATAAGAAGTGCAGGTTGAGTGATCTCGGTTAAGATAAGCGTTGTCATGATGAATTTGAATACCGATCAACAAATAAAAACGGAGCCTTTTTATGACCTAACACTGTGCAAACAATTTTATCGAACAACATAGTGAAAGTAAATACTTTTCCTGTCCTTATCCCACTCTAACTGGAACAAATATATATATATGGGACATTTACTCACACGCTCGTCCGTCCGCAAATTAAGTTACTTAATACTTGTGTTATGGGTGACGGACACTTTACTTTTTACCCAGGCTCGAAGAACCAACAATTTGTTTATAGAAAATGTTGGCCTTCGGCGGGAATCGAACCCGCGACCCGCGGAGCTGAAGGTAGGATCACTACCCACAACGCCAACGGGCCAGTCAACTGGGGTCGGCACACAATGTTTTTCTCTTCCATCTTCTGTAATCATTCGTAAATTCTAGCGCTACTTCTTTCAAATGCATGTCATACTTTAGACATTCCAACCGTCTCTTTTTAGGCCTCCGTCTAGTCACATATCATCCCTCTTCATTACATGTCCATACTATTTTAATCTTGCACTTTTCGTCATTTCTATAATGGACGCAGCAAAGTGTATGTAAGTCATCATCCTCAACCTTCAGCCCTTATCCCACTCTAAGTGGGGTCGGTACAAAATGGGTTATTAAACATACCTATTACAAATATTTTTAAACTATTTAGCTCATTTTTTGGCAAATAAAGCAGAGAAAACATATTTAACTTATAAGGAAATAAAACGTTTTATTTAAAATACAAATTCTTACAATTCAAAAGGATGCTAAAAGTCTCTTCTTCTCTAACAACATAGTCTACTACTTACAATTTTGTAGACTGTAACTATTGATTTAATAAATATCAAGTGAAATTATAGTAAATTTGCGGAGGAAAGCTCGAATATAAAATATCGTGTCGTTCCCGTAGAGTATAAATATAATATTTCCATGCGAGTGTAAGACGCATAGACACGAGACATCATTGAAATTAAAAAGACAGCTTTTTAGTCATTAAAAACGGAAAACTTTTCCGAGTGGCTCTTTTTATATACACCCTTTGAGTTTGATGGTAAATACTAATTATACAAGGTGTTTTTCACCACACATCGCGTAATGATGAAAGGAGGAAATGTCTTTTCTTTAAAATGTCATGAATTCGTATTTTCTTTCTTTAAGAAAAGAACATTAGTAAATGTTAAAATGATTAATAAATTATATATAGTTGGGAAACGTTGTTCATTATTAAATGAACAGTAACGGGAACATAAAATATGTAATCATTTTCAGTTTGCTATTTACTATACTATAATATTTAAAGAACAGTACGAATATGTTTTTTAAAAATCTACTTTATTCTGTTAAGGTTGATAGCATAACCAGACGGGAATCGTCTATTCCGTATAAGCCGTAGTCTGCCATTACTGTGCCATTACAGTCTTTTGATAAAATAAAAGTGAATAAGCTATAAATCTAATAAAATAGAGGCTACAATAAACATAATAAGTTATAAATAGGGTTTTGCAGCAAGCCTCTGTTTAACGAAACTTATCACTAAACCTATTTTTAAGAAATACTTCATATTACGTTATATAATTTTAAACATTTTTTGCACTTGTGTAAAGAATCTTCTTTAGATGTATGACTCTAATTTTTTTTTCTTAAATTCAAGTATTATTTTTTCTTTTGTGTGGTAAAGAGATATCTTAAGTAACTTAGTTAAGTAAATTAGTTAAGGTGACCAATATTTGCATTTGTGATTATGTAACGTTGTTCATTGATGTTGAAATGTTGTGTAGAGAGAGAGTGTTATACTGTATTAGAAATAACACTAGTTTTATTTTGCAAGCTATGGAATTTGGTACACTGCTAAAGATTTATGCATGTATATAAAATAAAATTTAAAAAAATCTCACTGATTACATCATTACATGGTAAATATCAATTACTAATTAAAACGCAAGTTTTTATAAAAAAAAAATAACTCCATAGGTGACTATTACGACCATACTACGTAAGTATTCTTGCTTAGAATTGATTTCTAGGTCCCGTAAATTCATGGTTTTGTACATGGTTTTTTTTCATCGTAGCTACTGTTTTGTTTCAACGTAATGCACTTGCCAATTTGCAAAATGAAGTTCCCGTCATATCGATAGCATCAACGTGGCGCAAACCCCAGCCGTCGTGTATGTCAGGTAGATAAGTCAATTTCCCCGCCAGCAGACCGGAAGTGCACGGCCGGATGCGCATCTCGGTGTTGCGATTTGTTGTTTTACGCTTCCCACTATTATTGGGTTTGCACAAGTTTTAAGCCTACCACATTGCCAGCGTTGTGTACTTACATAGAAGTTTATTTTAACAAAGTGACTATATTAAACGAAACACTACATTTCTCTATTTAAAGTATGTATATCATAAGCTTTTAACTCAATTCTATTGAAGTTAGATTTGTTACAATGTAAAAATATGAGCACCGACACAACAATTGTATTTTTCCATTTATACCGAAGATGTAATTTTACATGTTAGCTAAATTCTAGGTATTCATAAAGAATGACCTTCAAGATATTACCGGGTGGCTATCAGTAAGAACACCTTCCGCACTAGCGATGAATTCATTGTGACTACATATACAAAAGCTTCGAACAATGCGTGTTGCTAATGATGACATATGGATCTGGAACATGGTCGCTGACTATGGGTCTCATAAGAAAGTTCAGAGTCACTCAGCGGGCGATGGAGTGACCCATACTAGGAGTATCTCTACGTGATCCACTGAAATGAAGAGATCCGTAGGAGAAGCAAATTCACAGACATAGCTCTGAGCGTAGCTGAAGTGGCGACGGGCGGGACACATAGTGCGGAGAACCGTTGGGTCTTAAGGTGTTAAATTGGCGAGCCCGCTCTGAAAAACGCAGCGTCGGTAGACCTCCTACGAGGTGGACTGATGACCTCTAAAAGGTCGCGGAAAGCCGCTGGATCTAAGCGGCGCAAAATCGTGTGGTATGGAGATCCCGTGAAGAAACATTTATCCAACAGTGCACAGAGAGAGGCAGTGGAATAAGAGAGAGAGAAAGATAAAAGCCTATTTGAATCAAGAATAATTTAAATTTTAATTGATTAATAAAGATTAAAACTAAAACATACTAAAACTCTATCAACGTAATTACAAATATGTAAGAGCAACCACCACCTAGTTTTGCTGGCTCTTCTTCGTAGGAACAGCTTTCCGAATCAGTAGATTTTGACGATTCAAAAGCACTTTTTACTTGTTTACTTAAGTTTACTTGTAAAAAGTTTACTTGTAAAAAGTATATTTTGAATTTGAATATATAAATAAATAATCATATTTTAAGTGGAAACACTATTTCTTTCCTATTTAGTTATAAGCACTACCACAGTGCGTAATATGTGTATAAAAAAGGCAAAATTTGATTAATTGTATTTCTACCATATAAACGTATTTATACTGCGGTTACACAAATATTATACCGTCAACAATCGCTAACATTTGCTAGCTGGATAACTCAATTTCCGCCCGTCAGACCGGAAGTACATAGATGCGCGTCTCGCTGTGGACTTTTCCTCAACACATCGACGATAAACTAGTGTTATATAATATTTTTATACTAGTGGTACACGCGACTTCGGTTGCGCTAACTTAAGCGCTGAAGTGCCCACACTAATGCAATGTGTTTTTCTCTGTTTTCGAAAGAAATATTTATATCCTACTAATATTATAAATGCGAAAGTTTGTGAGTATGGATGGATGTTTACATCGGAATAACATATAGGCTACAAATTGCAATGATTTTATGTGATATAACGATTCATGTCAATAAAGTCGGAAAAGATCTGGCCTTTGAGAGCTATCTCGGCGTACGCTGCCTAAACCATTAGAGTTACAAAAAGATGATGTACCGTAGTATTGTTTGTTTTTAATAGATCTAAATAAAAGTCCGCGACAGCATATATCTATCTTTTATGTGGAAGCCACTATGACCAAAATTGTGAATCATAAATTTAATTAAATTAGATACTGTGGCAGAACAAATTCCTTGCAAGCGAAGCCGCGCGAAAAAACTAGTATTCTATATGTTCCAAAGGTCATCAATATTGGTACAGCGGATTAGCTGCAAGACCGTAGCAGACAGAGAGACTTACGCATTTAGAATTATGGATGGAAGTTAGTATGGATAATATAAGTACTAAAATGTATTTTAGAATCTAATTTTATTAATGTACCCAAATAAAAACACTACAATAATGAAAATATTTAACGTTTTAGTTTTCTGTAATAATTATCTCCGAACATGAGTGGTATTACTATTTTTATGTATTGAACAATCACGCAACTTCGATGCAGTTCAGAATCATTGCTGGGTTCAATACTAGTCGCGCTGACCAGATATTGTCTACATAATAATAACACCAGGTAAAAAATATACAAAATCATATTTATATTATATAAAACATCGAAGAATATTATTTTTATCCATAACATAGCGCGCATGGGCTGCAATAGCACCACAACTGAACAAATCATATTTTGAGATAAATAGGTTTAAAGTTTACATTACTAAGGAAAATGCATAAAGAATGCTTTAGTTTGCTTTATTTTGCAAGAATTATTAGTTGTGCCGGGATTGCTGCTGAAAAGACTGTTTATTTTAACTTTTACACCTAATCCGAGTCTGAAACATGTGTTTCTTAATTTGGGCCAGTATTGCAGCAGATGAGCGATATATTACTAAAACTAAAACGGAACTATATTACTAAAACGGAATGCTTGACTATAAATGGTAACCGTTAAGAAGTAATTTTCCCATCAGACTTTACGAAACTAACTAATGGTAATAGAATAGAGAAGAGAACAGAACAGAAGCTGTGATAGCCTAGCGGTGGGACCGTGCGACTCTCCAGAGACGACATGGGTTCAAACCCCGGGCAGGCACCAATGAGTTTTTCTATTAAAACTTATGTGTCTAATTGATAATTGCTTTTCGGTGAAGGAAAACATCGTGAGGAAACCTGCATATCTCTAGAGAATTCTAGGGATATGTGTAACCTACCAATCCGCATTGGAGCAGCGTGGTAGGTCTTAGCTCCAATCCTTCTCTCCGAAAACGGAGAGAGGAGGCCTTAGCCCAGCAGTGGGCATAGTAACAGGCCGTTACTTTATCACACCACGCAAATCTATATGCTATCGAATAAAGGTCGCTAATTTCCTTATTTAAAAAAGCATGATCTCTATAGGCAATATGATGACTTGTTAATTCCGAGAATCAACGTACAATCAACTACCAACAACGGTTCTGTGAAAACATCTCAGGAATGTAATTAAAAATAACTGTGCAATAGGAATAAAAAAAAGTAAAGAGTTAGTTTATTCAAAAGATATGATGTAGCAAAACTGCGTACGCCTTTTGAGCGTGATATAAAAACCTAATTGCTTAATTTATAATCCAATTCATACTGGGCTCTTCCACGACGAGTTATCTCGAGAGAAAATTTAATATTTTTTCGTTTGTTTTGCAGACGAATTCTATTCATAGCTATTTTTACACTTTGACGACGTGTTTGGAAGCGAAATCAAGGATGGGGGATTGAACTATTTGTATATAATACTGCTTGAATGGGTTATGCGTCGCTCTGCGGTTTTATAGTGGAGCTTTTCTCCTGATTACGCTTCGGTTACGGGGCAAACGGTCCTTGTTATTGCCGTTGTAAATGTGTGAAGTGATTGTGTAGTTCGTTGTTGGTGGACGTGTTTTGTGATACGTGCGCTAACTAATCCTGCATGTGGTGTGAGAACAGATTTCGAGAACGCGGATTACAATAATTCCATCATAACTTTTGTAAAACCTTTCTTTATATACGCCTATCAGCATAGGACGACAATTGACGTGCCCGGCCGATAAAGTGTTAAGCGCTGCGGTCATGAAGCCTGCGTACAATTAACATAAAAAACAGAACCGTAAACGTGGAATCTTTGACGCTTTCGCATTACCATAAGCGTATGGTAATCGATGCAACTGTAACGTTTGGGTCTATGACCTTTTCGAAAACAAGCATTTATTCGAGCCCGCCGGTCCGCGTTCAAGTGCAACTAACCAACCAGCTTCCTGACTTTTAACATCGAAAATACTATCGGATGTTTGTATAGGTTCATCATATCGGATGAAAGTAATATGCGATGTATCGCATATCAATTCTCGGTCATGAAAAAAATATAATTGAATCTAATATGGAGTTTAAAAAAAAATTTATGTCACATAGTAAGAATTAACGCCAATAATCTTATTAATAAAATTAAGCCGTGTGGTATCCGGCAGAATAGAATAAACCACCCTCCTTTCTTACCGAGGTGTCGTAAGACGCGAATAAGGTATATGCCGTGTGGTATCTTGCTGCATAGAATAGACCACCCTCATTTCTTACCGAGATGTCGTAGAGTCGACTAAGGTTTGTGCCGTGTGGTATGCGGCAGAATAGAATAGACCACCCTCATTTCTTACCGAGGTGTCGTAAGAGGCGACTAAGGTATGTGCCATGTGGTATCCGGCAGAATAGAATAGACCACCCTCATTTCTTACTGAGGTGTCGTGAGAGGCGACTAAGGTATGTGCCGTGTGGTATCCGGCAGAATAGAATAAACCACCCTCCTTTCTTACCGAGGTGTCGTAAGAGGCGAATAAGGTATGTGCCGTGTGGTATCCGGCTGCATAGAATAGACCACCCTCATTTCTTACCGAGGTGTCGTAAGAGTCGACTAAGGTATGTGCCGTGTGGTATCTAGCTGCATAGAATAGACCACCCTCATTTCTTACCGAGGTGTAGTAAGAGGCGACTAAGGTCTGTGCCGTGTGGTATCCGGCAGAATAGAATAAACCACCCTCCTTTCTTACCGAGGTGTCGTAAGAGGCGAATAAGGTATATGCCATGTGGTATCCGGCTGCATAGAATAGACCACCTTCATTTCTTACCGAGGTGTCGTAAGAGTCGACTTAGGTATGTGCCGTGTGGTATCTAGCTGCATAGAATAGACCACCCTCATTTCTTACCGAGGTGTCGTAAAAGGCGACTAAGGTAAGTTAACGTCGGACAGGGGGCCGGTCGTAAAACACGTAGCCAAATCATGTGACAACATGTTTAAACATGTTGTACCAACCCCACTTAGAGTTGGGATAAGGGCAGGAGAATGATGATGAATCTTATTTAAACTATCATGTCATAATGTCAGTTACCATTATCCTTCAAAACGGCTTGACCTTTTTTTATGAAATTTTAAATACATATTCAGTGAATCTGAGAATCGGCTACTATCTATTTTCCATAGCCCTAATGATTGATTAGGGTTCTCAGCCCCAAACATTTTATTTTAAATTTTTTGGACAATTTATTTTATTTTCTCATAATGTACACTAGAAATTCTCTAGAAATAATTTATATGGCAATATAATATATGTTTTCCGGTACAGCTAGTACCAGTACAAATTAACAATAATGTCAAATAGTGTTTTTATATACTATAAATTTTCTATGAATATATTTGAGTAGTTAATAGTTCACTAATAATAAATCTATGGTTCAATTTTAATTTTAAGGATCTCCCAGAGATATAATATCTAATAAACAAATAACCTAGATTAAACATAACATTTGTTATCTATTTTTGTCCTTGATATTCATCCAGTGATTTATAATTTTATAATAACTGACTTCTTACTAATTGTTTAACACAGTTTTTGTTAATAAGTAAGCAAAACAATAATAGAATACATACCACAAGATGTTGTAAGTCAAATTTGTTGATTTGGAATTAAAATACGTACCTGAAACAAAAACGAAAACTGTGAAATTATCGTACAAACCTGTAGTAAATAAATCATTAGGATAGTTTGAAAATTCTAACATTTTTTTTATTTTATTCACTGATGCAGCTGATGTATCTGTTTGAGACATCACTCTTTGTATGCAGATTTGTTTGAATTGTACAAGCCTATTTCATATAATGAAATTTCAGCTAAATATATTGGATACTATCTGTGGTAGCGGCTACGTCCGCGTGGAAATGAGCGTATCACAATTTTTTCTATAATTCAAATTTAAAACATAAAAGTAGTTTTTGTGAGTTACCATAAGACATAGAGACATGTTATCACGGACTTATTGTAGTATTTTTATAGATGTACAATTCTCTAGTACATTACTTTAGCGTATCTCTGCTGGTTTACGCAGCGCACGCGACTAAAGCTCCCCGCTAGCACGTTTTTTAACAACTGCTCGATCTCTTCACCACAATTCACATAATATGTACTATTTACATAAATCATTGGGAGGTATTGCTCTATCTTTTGGTGAAAACTTTATCCTATATCATCTTGGTGTACAATTTAATTGTGCCAAATTTTACCAATAATAATCCTGAAGATTAGCCGTGAAAGCATAACAGAGAAACAGACTTTCACATTTATAATATTAATATGGATATAAGTTTTAATACGAAAATTCATTGGACCCTACCCCAGGCTTGCCATCGCAACCCGCTGATAATGGTCACAAGTATATCATTTTTAATTCCAAGGTACATTCGTCAATATATCTATTGTTATATCCTTAACTATGGCTAGGTCGAGCAATATATGTAAATTAAACATGATTTCGTTTTGCGTACATTCATTTTAAGGCCTGCTAATTAGTATTGCTAAATACATTCGCGTTGGAATAAAGATTTCGCCTACACTAATCCCAAATGGCACTGCCTGCGTTACGCCCACATATAAATTGAAAAACGAAACGAAAGAAAAAAAGCGTAGCTCAACAAAAAAAATATAAAGGTAAAAATAGAACCTGAGTTCCACTATTACATTAGTTAAACATCAACAATATTTCAAAATTTACTTCAACGATACGGCCTACCTTCTCGGCCGAATTAAATGGACTTAAAATTAAATTTTTAAATTTAACTAAAATTAAGCTTTTAATACATTTTATTACAGCACAAATAAATAAATATATGGGACACTTACACACGCGGTCGTCCGTCCCCAAAGTAAGTAACTTAATACTTGTGTTACGGGTGGCGGACAACTGGTAGATATACTACATATATATTTTTAAATAGATACTTAAATACAAATATACATATACACCCAGGCTTGAAGAACCAACAAATTATTTATAGAAAACGTTGGACCTCAGCGGGAATCGAGCCCGCGACCCGCGGAGTTGAAAGGCAGGGTCACTACCCACCGGACCGTTGGGTCCAGTCAGCATGGTTTTAAGAATAATTGTATTCTGATAGTACCTATTTGTTTCTCCGCTATGTTAAATTAGGTGATGAATATACGCATTAACACCTAACCGAAAACATTTTCTTAATTACAAATTGATAAGCCAATTATTGGAAAAAAAAAACTTGCGAAAATAATCATATCGCAATAATATACACTTTTTAGTGATAACATGAGAGCCTGTAGCAAAAATAACACATTTATTTGTATTGTGTATTTATTTATTACAACTTTTAAAACTACTGCATAGTACTTATAAAAGTTCAGGTTTTGATTTAGATTACCAAAACAAGCAAACTATTGATATATTTTTAACGAATAAATAATTTGTTATTCATTCATTAAACGGTCACGGAATTATAATTTCATAAAAGAATAACGTATAGTCTTATGAGAATTGTTCAAACTAAGATATGTACAACATAAAATTTAATCAAATTGTGACTAGATACATAATAGTAGTTTATGATACTGTTAATAATAAGGGTTCTTATAACACGAGTGTGGTTTAAAAAAACGAGCCGCAAGGCGAGTTTTTTTATAGTGTCACACGAGTGTTATAAGACCAAGTTATGTACAGTATCATTCACTACTTTATCTACTCTCATACTATAATACATAAAACGTACGTTTCCATTCCATGAACTCGTGGTAACATTTAATATAGTTGCTCCTAGATTTCGTCGGCAACAGGTTCACGGTCATGTTTGACGCAGCTTTCAGAATATCTAGTGGTGTACAATTACCACTATCCCCGCTCTCAGACATGTTTTTACACAAAAACTTATTTTTTTACAAACAAAACTAAACTTCGTTTAAATATTGAAAGGATTTTTTAAATATCATATATTGGCGCCAAGGCGCAAACATCGATTGCGCATGCGTGTTGCGTCGCCGCGGACCCATTCATTGAAACCTTTTTTTTAAGGTAGAGGTTCAACCTCCTTGGTCCAATTGGAAGTTGTATAGGTGTATCGTTATGATTAAAAAGTTACATTATGATACAGGTGTCCATACAAGACCTGTATCGTAATGAAACGTTTTAATTTTTTATTTTTGGCCTGTACGTAATGTTTGTCATTAGAATTTTGTTTTCAGTTTTATAATTTTTGTATTATAGTATCAGAGTAGATAAAATAAAATAAAATGTCACTTGAACTGCTTTGTGGAAGATGAGAAAATAGAATATTAGATCTTTATACATGAGACCAGATATTCATAATACAAAAAGAAGCAAAAAATCTAGATGATAACATTACATATTTAAACGTAATTATTTGCAATAAATTGGTACACGCAAAAAAGACAGCTACAGTAGCTCCAATCACGGAAAATATATCTTACATCTGACAGAACAGGCCACTTTTGTAAGATGTCCAAAGTTTGAAATATGCATTCAGTAATATCGTAAGATTCTCTATATAGATATATAAGAAACTATACCACTAACATACAGATATAAATCATTTAAAAGTTATTCGTAGATTAACAATTTAAAAAAATAGCAATTAGCATTACGAAAACCACAGATAATAAATTGTTCTTACAGCTGAGTTGGTCTGCTTGATAAAAAAAAAAAATTAAAAAGTTTATATATAAGAAGTAATTATCTATTCCAAGTTTAATTTTATTTCTCTTTACAATGATGAAAGCGTTTGTAACATATGTATTGTTTTACAAGTATTTACGACGTTGAGCCCTTCTACTATTGATATCACGGCCTCTTTAAACACCAACACGGCAAGACACAGTAAAAGTACGGGGAACCTGCCGCCATCGTATAACTCATTAACCTAATTAAATACCGGTTGCTGCACGAGCAAGGAAACGTAATGATCGTGAAAGCAATAAAATATAAAACGATTTGCCGCAAAATCAAGTGATAGAGTTTAATTGCTAACTGTGAGATATTGAGAGTGGCAGTTATTTCCACAAAACACAGACTAAGGGCCCTAAAAATAAAAATAAACGGAGATATGTTAAAGCCGTTATGGTCCAATGGTAGATCGCGAGTCTAACTAGTCTTCGCGGGTTTTAACCCTGGACAGAGATGTTTAAACAGTTAATGGATAGAACCACTATACGCACTTCTTAATTTATCGGGTCAGCCCGACTAGTTTCAAGCCCGTACGGGGTTAGATTTTCTATGACATCATGTGCCTTTTATTATTTAAAAATGATCCTGTTTTTCAATGACGAGAATAATCGTCAGAAAATACACATATTTCTAAAGAAATATTAGGATATGTGTAACCTGCTAATTCAGTGCAAGTTGCTGCACAGTGATGAGCGAAGACACCTTAATATCTTGGTCTGAAATGTACACAATGTTTCATTATATAATGGTGATTTTATATAATTTTTATACCTAAATGACACAAGAAAAAAGCGCTTCACGCATTTCAATTTTTCCTTTAGATTCAGGAAATAAGACTATTCAAAAATCAAGACTAAGAAAGAATAATTGATTGCACTCTAACACAACAAGATGACGCGAGCAACGTCGCGGTTACATCTAGATTTCAAACATTATAACAGGCAATGAAGAACTTTTTTCGGGTACAAAGTTTGGCGCAAAGTTTAATTCTTTGTAACTGATACGTATATTTGTAAAAAAGTCTTGTCTTACACTTTAAAGGTTTCTTCTTCCCGAAGCCCGATATGTGCCATATGTTCCCCTTTTGTCCAAGTAATTACGCAATGATATTCAAAACCCTTTTTGACACATTCAGCAAAATATTTTAAAGATAAATCTATAAATTTTAAAAATGGTAATAATGTCTCACTGCGTATCTTATCTATACTTATTTAAAAGTCCCCAAAAGCTGTCAATCGGTATGCGATCGATTTTCTCAAAATCTACTGAACGGATTTTTAGAATAGTTGAACTGTGCTCTCGAGAAAACGATAAATCCCTCTCAGTCTTCGCGGATCGATCTGATTTATGTGATGGAGATGTTTGCAGGGGTCGAAGAGTGACAGAGGTTACTGTTTATTCCAAGACTACAGTCCACGCGAACACTGTTAAAAAGAGGCTGATACAGAAAACTGTTGAAGATTACTTGGATGATAAGGATGTGTGGATATAGGTGCACTTCTACACTGTACAAGACAGTAATAATTAAATGTAACTAGTTTTAAGATTTATATTTTAAAAAGAGCAACCGCCGAGTTTCTTGCTGGTTCTTCTCGGTAGGAATCCGCCCGGTGACGCTGTAAAAGCCATTAGGGCTAACAGCATACAGTCAGTTGGAAAAAAAAAAAATCTCGGTAGGAACAGCTTTTCGAACCAGCAGTAAAGTTGACGATTCAAAAGCACTTGTTTACAAGTTTACTTGAAAAAAAGAATATTTTGAATTTGAATTTGAACGAAGTTGCTGGTAAAAGCTAATATAGTATAAAACTTAAACCCTATTATATAATCATACAGACATCATTTAGAAAATCATAACACGATAATCAATCAAATCCAACATTGTTAACTTATTTATACGGTCTCTATCGTGTTTATCAGTTTTATAGTCTACTTATTTTATCTAAGAAAACACGTGTATATCGCTAGAAAACAATTAGATATGTCTTCATTAGTTTGCATTGATTTGCGGTGGTAGGATCCGATAACTCCTCGCCACAAGATAATCGATAATAGTACAAATAGACATTGCGACTTAAAATATTATATTATTATTATTATTATGTGTGGGGTGTAAGGGGGAGGCTCGTCCCAGTCAGTCTCCTCAATTGTCAACCTCACCTGCACGTGGTACACCCTGCATATTAACCGACGAGGCTCTGGCGACCGATAAATGGCGGTATAACCATTTCATTTAGCTGACCTAAATACCAGACCGACAGTGGGCAGCAGCTCTGTCGGTGCGAAACGGTCAGCACTGCGATCACCAACCCGCATGCCAAGCGTGGTGATTACGGCAATACCCTTCATGGCATTACAAAATCAATCACAGCCCCTAGTTCCCGGCAGCTCCGCTATTACCAGCTCTGGCAGCGGTTTGGGTAACGGCGGGGCAGGGGGTGTCAAGAATCTCCGGAAGAGATTCCGCTGCCAACCCCGACGACTGGACCTGGCAACGTATAACGCACGCACTTTGAGGGAAGACGAAAAGATACTCGAGCTGGAAGAAATAGTAAGTAAGTTGCGGTGGGACGTGATAGGATTATCTGAAGTCCGAAGAGAGGGGGAGGATACGATGATCCTAAAATCCGGCAACTTGCTTTACTACCGGGAGGTAGAACAACAGTCCCAGGGTGGTATCGGGTTTCTCGTCCACAAGTCCCTTGTCAACAACATTGTTCAAGTCGAGAGTGTGTCGAGCAGGGTCGCGTACCTTATACTCAGAATTACCAAACGGTATTCGCTGAAGGTCATACAGGTTTACGCACCGACATCGGCACATCCAGACGAGGAGGTAGAGGCCATGTATGAGGATTTATCTAGAGCCATGCATGCCTCCAAAACCTTCTACACTGTTGTGATGGGGGATTTCAACGCAAAGCTGGGCAAGCGAAGCGGCACAGAGGTGAGAGTAGGGCAATTTGGATACGGGCAACGGAACCACAGGGGCCAGATGCTGGCCGATTTCTTGGAGAGAGAGGACCTCTACATGATGAATTCTTTCTTCAAGAAACGGCCGCATCGAAAATGGACCTGGATCAGTCCCGACGGTTCCACGAGAAACGAGATCGACTTCATCATGTCGACCAGGCGTCATATATTCAATGATGTCTCTGTGATCAACACCGTTAAGACCGGGAGTGATCACCGTATGGTTAGAGGCACATTGAATATATGCGTACAGCTGGAAAGATCCAGATTGGTGAAGTCTACGCTCCGACCAACTCGAGCCCATATCCAAAACCCCGAGAAGTTCCAACTCGAGCTGATGAACCGTTTTGATTGCCTAGCTGACTGCGCCTCTGTGGACGATGTAAACAACAGGCTGGTGGAAACTGTCCATACGGTGGGGTCCAAATTTTATAAGACACACCGTAAAAGACCCAATAAATTCTCGACCCAGACTCTCAAGCTCATGGATGAGAGGAACGAAATGAGGCTACAGTCTTCAGTAGATGCGACACGCTACCGTCTGATCAATAGACAGATTTCTAAGGCGCAGAAATGCGACCTGCGACACTTCAAAACCGAGTACATTCGAGAGACTATTGAGCGTAACAGGGGCTCAAAAGTGCTCGCAAGAGATCTATCTATTGGGCAGCGGCAGCTGACGCGATTGAAGACCGATAGCGGTAGTATCATTTCATCTCGTCCTGAGATTTTGAGAGAGGTTGAGAAGTTCTATGGACAGTTATACACCTCAACACAACAGCCTGTTGTCAGTTTGGCAAAAGACCCAAGAGCTAAGCTGACCCGACACTATACCGAAGATATCCCGGACGTCAGCCTATACGAGATTAGTATGGCTCTCAAGCAACTCAAAAACAACAAGGCACCAGGTGATGACGGAATCACAACAGAACTCCTGAGGGCCGGTGGAAAACCGGTACTTAAGGTCCTTCAGCGATTGTTCAATTCCGTCATTCACGAAGGTAATACGCCGGAAGCCTGGCACAGGAGCGTGGTGGTTCTTTTCTTCAAGAAGGGTGATAACACCTTATTGAAGAATTATAGACCCATCGCGCTGCTGAGTCAGGTTTATAAGTTGTTTTCGAGAGTCATTACGAATCGTCTAGCTCGTAGGTTTGACGACTTCCAGCCTCCCGAACAAGCCGGTTTCCGCAAAGGCTATAGTACCATGGACCACATATTCACGCTGCGGCAGGTTATACAGAAGACCGAGGAGTATAACCAGCCACTTTGCTTGGCGTTTGTGGACTATGAGAAGGCCTTTGATTCGGTGGAAACATGGGCTGTGTTAAGATCGCTCCAGCGATGCCGAATCGACTATCGGTACGTCCAAGTGTTGAAGTGTTTGTATGAAAACGCCACAATGTCTGTCCGTATCCAAGACGGAACTACGGGACCAATCCGAATGCGGCGAGGTGTGCGACAGGGAGATGTCATCTCCCCGAAGCTGTTCACCGCTGCATTGGAGGACGTCTTTAAGCTTTTGGATTGGAACGGATACGGCATCAACATTAACGGCGAGTACATCACTCACCTCAGATTTGCCGACGACATAGTCGTTATGGCAGAGTCTCTGGAGGACCTTAACACAATGCTCGATGACCTAAGCAGAGCATCTCAACAGGTGGGCCTTAAAATGAACATGAGTAAGACGAAAATCATGTCAAACTCACATGTTCCGCTCCACCCGGTCATCGTTGAGAACTCTGCACTCGAAATTGTAGACGAGTACATATACCTGGGACATACGGTCCAGCTGGGTAGGTCCAATTTCGAGAAAGAGGTTAGTCGCCGAATCCAACTCGGATGGGCAGCGTTCGGGAAGCTACGCGAGATTTTTTCGTCCAAGGTACCTCAGTGCCTGAAGACCAAAGTCTTCGAACAGTGCGTGTTGCCAGTGATGACCTACGGATCTGAGACGTGGTCGCTGACTATGGGCCTCATAAGAAGGCTCAGAGTCACTCAGCGAGCGATGGAGCGGGCTATGCTCGGAGTGTCTCTACGTGATCAAATCAGAAATGAGGAGATCCGTAGAAGAACCAGAGTCACCGATATAGCTCAGCGCGTTGCGAAGCTGAAGTGGCGATGGGCGGGGCACATAGTGCGGAGAACCGATGGGCGTTGGGGTCTCAAGGTGTTGGAATGGCGACCCCGCACCGGTAAACGCAGTGTTGGCAGACCCCCTACGCGATGGACGGACGACCTCAAAAAGGTCGCGGGGAGCCGCTGGATACAAGCGGCACAAGATCGTGTGTTTTGGAAAGCCCATGAAGAGACCTATGTCCAGCAGTGGACGCCTATCGGTTGAGAAAGAAGAAGATTATTATTATAAAATATGATTATTAAAAATATCTACAATATGTCATCATCATCATCATCATCATTCTCCTGCCCTTATCCCCACTCTTAAGTGGGGTCTGCACAACATGTTACAAACATGTTGTCATATTATTTGGCTACGTATTTTACGACCGGCCGCCTGCCTGACGTCAACTTACCTTAGACTTTAACGACACCTCGGTAAGAAATGAGGGTGGTCTATTCTATGCAGCCGGATACCACACGGCATATACCTTAGTCGCCTCTTACGACACCTCGGTAAGAACGGAGGGTGGTCTATTCTATTCTACCGGATACCACACGACGTTAAAAATATCTACATTATGTAAATATTTTTAATAAGTTAATATTGACTCTATGACAAGTCAAGGTTCCTTAAAAAATTCTCATAACTACTAATACATAGTCCTAAAGTTGTGATAACTAAGCTAAGCTGTGATAGCCCAGCAATATGTGTAAACTACCAAAATTACCAATCTACATTCGAGCAGCGTGGTAGGTCTTAGCTCCAATCCTTCTCTCCAAATACGTAGAGAGGAGGCCTATGCCCAGATATTTTTTCTCTAGTTCTCGAATCCGATCAACTCACGTACATTTTTCGTTTGACCTGATGGCTTACATAATATTGTTATTAATAGTTCGTGATTGTATTTTTTTACATTTACGTCATACAAATTTAAGGAAAAGGATTGGTTCGTAAGTGTAAACTGTTTTACTTCATTTACACCATACGCTTATAGGTTCGTTTGATGGAAAATTTCGAAAAATTTGCTGCAAATCCGCATTCGGACAGAGCGGTGGGCCTAATCTCTATACTCCACTATTAACTTAGTGATGCCCTCAGTATTTATTTTATCTCCGTTTCATTCTATAATCGACTAATTTTGTACTAAATTTTATATTTTGCTTTAAATTTCCGACTATATCCGCTATTAGATATTATAACGGTGTTACTGAAAACTGAAACTGGGAAGACAAACGAGGGGTGAAACTTACTTACCCCTCGTACGCACGAGAGGTTTTTTACCGTGCGTTTACTTTGGTGTATTTCCGTTGGTTCGCTAGGCGCATGTGAATAAAGCTAACAGCCAACATCGAAATCTTACTTCGAGAAATCTGAGGTACACCTTCGGGTGTACCTCAGATTGACTCCTCGTTGACATTGACATTGACTACCTCAGATGACCGAACCCCCTTATTTCAGTTGCTTCTACCTACATCCCAGTTAGGTCTGACCACCGAAAATATAGGCGTCCAAAAAGCGTCCTATGACCCTGAAGATTAAATAACGATCGCAAACACAAAAACACGTAATACACACACACAGCGTCTTCGCCGACGAAAACGAGGTCCCAGTTTTCTGACGTCGGTCAGTCGTGGCTTCTCCCCACCCTTCCGACGTCGCAATGACTAATCAAAGTCATACATCAGCCCTCCACTACGCGTTGCCCTAAGCCGTGGTCCGGCCTCACAAGAGGCACCCTTAGGACGACGTTCCCCGACGCTAGTAGAGCTTCTGCGCTCTACTCTCTGCATTTCGCAACCTCGGCGATGCTTCTGGGTTCGCCCGTTTCGCCCGGTGACGTTGTAAAAGATTTTAGGACTAACAGCATACGTCAGTTTGAAAAAAAAAACAGCCAACAGTCGAGTATAACTGCGCGATCTCTTCAAGACTATTTACATAAGCCGTTATGTAGAATTAACCTAATCGTTCCGGAAGAATTTCACTACCTTTTAGTAATAACCATACAAAAGTCCGTTCACTAGATTTTGAGAAAATCAATCAAATACAGACAGACGGTTTTGCGACGATATAGACGAGTCGATTCATTGAAGAACGAGTCAATATGTGAACGAGTTTTGAAATGCTTGAAAGATATATTTTATATAAATACCATTTTCATTAAAATGATTTTCACTTGAACATAATTATGATGGATCCGACCGGGAAAGCACTTCAGACTCGCTAACATAATTACTCAACATATATCCTACTGCATTTTATACGATTTTTTTTAAAGTGACCTAGATTCAAGTGCGCTTCTCTCTAAAAATATTAACTCGACCGTTAATGTACTTATACTAATGTACGAGTGAATCGTGATATTAAAAATAGTTTTTTCTCTATGCAGAGGTAAAAATATCTGCCTTTATATACAGCAGGGATTTATAATTTTTATTTCAAATATATCGTTTTGCAGTATAGCCACTGAAAGTGAAGGCTCATTTGCATTAAAATAAAGTATATTAGTTTAAAAAAATAGCTGCGCCCCGCGGTAATACCTGCGGCAAATAGATATTGCCTAAGTATTGATAGTAAAATGAGTTATGTAGATTATAGAGGAAAATTAAGCTGTTTTTTTTTCTTCTTCTTCGCGAAAATTCTTTCAGTCGGTTCCGTTCAGTCCTTTAGATGTTATGTGTACAAACATTTTTATTTACACAGATGGTTTGTTGGATTTAAATACATGTTTCTATTACGCTCTACGCTGAACTTTCCAATAAACTAATAAAGTCATGCAATCAGTTAACCTGTGCCACGTGGAATGTAGAATCACGAGAGGGATAGTTGAACTCAAATAACCGTTACATCATTTGTTTTGAGTTGCAATAATTAAGTCTGGTTGTAATTTGAAATGGGACTAGCCTATAGTATCAATATTGTTTATGCTTTACCAATACAATAGACCAATAATATTGCGCTTATTCAAGATTCATATAATACAATATAAAGTCCCACGAATAAAGCCTATCAATAGGACTTCGCACGACACGATATACATACGAATTGTACATTTAACACCCGTACTTAGTATTGGTTTACCGCTTACTTTATGCAAAGCGCATTACAGGTGCAATCGTAACTCTCTTATCGGCATCGCGTTAAAATAAATATTGCATACAAGAGGATTGTGACGCGCGAAGGTAACGCCGTCCACTAGGCGACTTATAACATTGTGATTACAGAAACTATAACAGAACTACTTTGCTATAATCCGCACGGGTTAAGCGAATGCATGCAAAGCTAATGTGTATGAAGCAGGCAAGCACGTACCTTACATATGCAGGACAAGTCACCATATGCATCTCAAGACGCCTCCACCGGCAACAATGCACACAAGCAATACATACAATCACCAACAAAATCTAGAGTCTAGACAATCGTTTCACTTCGAAACCTTCGAAGCATCATCGGGAGGATAGTCTCTACGACAAAATCGTAATGCGCCGCGTCACTTGCCACCGCAAACTTGCGATAATTTTTTTATTTGTAACGGCCTGTTACTATCCCACTACTGGGCATATGCATTCTCTCTTCGGTCTTGAAGGAAAGGGTTGGAGCTAAGAATCCACCATGCTGCTCCAATGCAGATTGGTAGATAACATATACGCCTAGAATTTACTGGAGATATGCAGGTTTCCTCACGATGTTTTCTTTCACTTTCGAAAAGCAAATCATAAATTACAATTATCTATTCGATAAATTTTAAACAGAAAAACTTATTGGTGCCTCTTACCTGGGGTTTGAACCCGTGACCCCCTCAAAAGAATCGCACGGTTTAACCACTGGGCTATCACAGCTTTGTGTTATTTGTAAACATAATTAATTTGTAAACCAACCACTTGTGAAGTCTATCTCCTAACGATGTTTCAGTTAAGGTGCGAAACAATTGATGGGATTGTGGTAGTGAATGTGTGCAGCGCTTGTGTATTGTTGTGTTATTGGCGGTGGGTAGTGTATAAGTCATCATCACGATAGTTAATAACATAAATAAAGAAATAAGGCCAATTACAAGTTTTTGCATATAGAGATTATATATATTTTCTTTTATCGCGGATTATATCCGAGAACAATATTTTCAATCAAGAAACACATTAATTATCCTGATTCTTAGATTCAGGATAGACACCTTCTATACTCACGTCTAATTTAAAATAAATAAATAATTTTATCAGGTTAGGTCGACTAGTTTCGAGCCCATCCGGAGCACTATATCCATGAGCTGTAAAGAGTCGAGTAAAGAGCTAGGAAACCAGTCGGGCTAACCCGATAAAATTAGACGTGAGTATAGCCAGTGTCTACATAATAACTATGAATACTACTCACGATGTGATAGCCTAGCGGTGAGGCCGTGCGACTCTCTACAGACGACATAGGTTCAAACCCCGGTCAGGCGCCAATGAGTTTTTCTATTAAAACTTATGTGTCTAATTGATAATTGCAATTTATCACACGCTTTTCGGTGAAGGAAAACATCGTGAGAAAACCTGCATATCTCTAGAGAATTCTAGGGATATGTGTAACCTACCAATCCGCATTGGAGCAGCGTGGTAGGTCTTAGCTCCAATCCTTCTCTCCAAAAACGGAGAGAGGAGGCCTTAGCCCAGCAGTGGGTATAGTAACAGGCTGTTACTTTACTTTTACCAATCCGCATTGGAGCAGCGTGGTAGGTCTTAGCTCCAATCATTCTCTCCATAAACGGAGAGAGGAGGCCTTAGCCCAGAAGTGGGCATAGTAACTTAAATTGAATAATCAGGATAATCATTTTAATGTAACCTTAACTAGCAAGTTAGAAGAACAAAATCTTAAAACAGTCATGTCATGAACTTCAAACCATCTAAACTTACGTCATTTAGATGTTAAAGCCGTGACCTGACATGAGTGTATAGCCGGTTTTAACGCTGCTCTGAAAAGACAACAAAAAACGTAGGCATGTTGTGTTTGGCACACTTAACATCGGATGGTGTTGCGCAACGGTTTAAATGAATAACTAATACGTGCTAAAGAACTTGAGAAAATTTATAAATCGTGTATTGTACTGGCCTAGTGTTAGATAAGCAACATTAACAGAATCGAGTCATTGTTTAGCTAACCGACCGTGAAAACGAAAGTTGACCTAGAATCGAGATGACGCGTAATCCGCATAAAATTAACGTAATAGGCGATGCTGGAATCCATTCTGTGTTATTTATTTATTTATTTGTTTAGGTACCATGAAAAAACGTAAGAAAAATTTTATCAATAAAAAGATAGTGTATCCCTTTGACAGAGATCTCTACCAGCTTACTTACGAAGTGAGACAATTTATAGTAAAACAGTTTTGGTACATATTGTTAACATTTCTACTAGATAATAATATAATACACCTTATTGAAAAAAAATGTTTCAGCAAATAAAGAAATTTGAATTTGAATTTGAATCAAAAATGAACAATATCAAATTATATTTAGTAATAATATCCTAACTTATATACTAATAAATATATATACATATTTATATATATAATATATTGTAAATATAAACCATAAATATATTATATATATGTTAAATAAAATAAAATAATAATATATATATATTCATGTCAACAAATACTCGTACATTATGAGAGTAAAGAAATGTAATGTTACTTTAATCTAAGTTTAAAAGCACTGGGGACTTAAGGCTATCATAAATAATGCTGTATGGCAACTGTTCTTATTATTACACTAGAATTCGGTATATAATACACTATTTTACTAGAAATGTAATGTAATCTGCTATAAAAGAAAATTTATGTTATGCTTAATGTTCACTTTCCGCTCTCATATCATAATCCTTTTATATGCAGAATTAAAAAGCAGCACGCATATAAAATATTTTTTGTAATTCAATAATAAATAAATAGTACATTTACACACACGGCTGTCCTTTCCCAAAGTTTGAATCCTAATACTTGTGTTATAGGTGAAAGACAACTGCTTAATATATAAATATATAATTTAAAATGCATACTTAAATAAATATACATATATTGTATAAGGAAATATACACTCAGACTAGAACCAACGAATTATTTATAGAAAATGTTGGCCCTAGTCGAAAATCGAACCCCCAACCCAACTCAACAAGGTCAACTACGCCTTTGTTGAACTAAATGGGTAAAATATAGCGTAAGAAAATATTGTAATGTATTAAAAAATTAGCGTGAAAAATTTATTACCCCTTATAATAATATAGTATCAAAAAATAGTAGTAAAGTAATAGTAGATAAAGATAGTTAGTTGGGAATCCCACCCAAATAACGTATGAAAGATGAAGTATGCTAGAAAGAATCGGTATGAAGAATGAAAGTGCGGATAATAGTGAGAACTGGTATGGAAGTGTAAAATCGCCAAGCTCCGTCCCTACATGATGGAGGTAGTTAGATAAAAAAAAAAAAAAACTACGCCAACGGGCAATTTATTACAATTTTTTTAAATCAAGTATAACGCAAGTCATATTGTTTGTGGAGAGAAGGGTTGGAGCTACGACCTATCACGCTGCTCCAATGCGGATTAGTAGGTTACACATAGCTCCAGAATTCTCGAGATATGCAAGGTTTCCTCATGATGTTTTCCTTCACCAAAAAGCGTGTGATTAATTGCAATTATCAATAAGACACATGAGTTTTAGTAGAAAAACTCATTGATGCCTGCCCGGGTTTGAACTCGTGTTCCCCACGAAAGAATCGCACGGTCTCACCGCTGGGCTATCACAGCTCTTAATCGAATCGAATCAAATACGGATTATAATACGGAATATAGGCCAAGTTGTTGTTATTTATACAAAACTTACTTACTATTTAAATATTACTTAATAACAAGATCTACGTTTATACGTACATTCGTACGAAAAAAATATTTAGAGCAGCCATAATGTAAAGCGACGTACACACATGGTGTTGGCACGTATGAATGTAATGACATCCTGCTCTGCTGTGAAAGGGCAGCAGATAATTGGTCCCGCAGAGTTGCGATATCCCACGCGATTTCAACACAGCAGTAGTGCACCTTTCAAGCACTAACTGTGCCATTTGGCACATATCGATAGATTCAATTGCTGTTACGCAACTACATCGCCCTATAAAGTAGAAAGAGAAATTTAATTTGTAACGTTCCATTTATATTCCTAACAAATAATTGAAGATTACTTAGATTTATAGTAATTAAAAGATGACAATAATATTACAATGTGTGCCGTGTGGTATCCGGTTGCATAGAATAGACCACCCTCATTTACTTACCGAGGCGTCGTAAAAGGCGACTAAGGTAAGTTGACGTCAGGCAGGCGGCCGGTCGTAAAATACGTAGCCAAATCATGTGACAACATGTTTGTAACATGTTGTGCCGACCCCAGTTAGAGTGGGATAAGGGCAGAAAAATGATGAAGAAATAATTTAACAATTCAAAAAAATAATTTATTATTTAGTTTTTAGTTATTGGACATAAATCGGTTGAAAAAGACATGGAAGTTTATTTATGGAACGATCAAATTTCGTCCGCCCATCCAATTAAGCAACATTAGAATTTGATAAAATGTAATGTCGCAATCATTCTACACTCAAAATTGTCACGTAAATTATACAAAAGAACTTGGAAATTAATGAAACTTAAGATAAGTTATACAAATTCATTTTTATTCTGCACATAATTCAACAGAATCTAAGGAATTGGAATTATTAAATTACGAAATGCACGATCTAACATTAAATTCTTAGATCATCATCATTCTCCTGCCCTTATCCCACTCTAAGTGGGGTCGGCACAACATGTTACAAACATGTTGTCACATGATTTGGCTACGTATTTTACGACCGGCCGCCTGCCTGACGTCAACTAACCTTAGTCGCCTTTTACGACACCTCGGTAAAATCAAAAATCAAAATCAAAATATTCTTTATTCAAGTAAACTTGTAAACAAGTGCTTTTGAATCGTCAACTTTACTGCTGGTTCGGAAAGCTGTTCCTGCCGAGAAGAGCCAGCAAGAAACTCGGCTGTTGCTCTTTTAAAAATATAAATCTTAGAACTAGTTACATTTATTTATTACTGTCTTGTACAGGGTAGAAGTGCACCTATATCCACACATCCTTATCATCTAAGTAATCTTCAACAGTATAATAGGCTTTCTGTATCAGCCTCTTTTTAACAGTGTTTTTAAACTGCTGTAATGGCATGACCAAAATTGATTTCGGAATTTTATTATAGAATCTTATACCCAAACCCACAAACGATTTACGTACTTTTGCTAGGCGCAAAGCAGGAGTCGCAAGCTTATGTCGGTTCCTACTTTGTCTATTATATACATCACCTATCATTTTATAATTCTTTATATTTTTATATACAAAAATTACGTTATATAAAATATACTGTGAAGCAAATGTTAGAATACCTGTTTCCTTAAACTAAGACAAAACTAAGTAAGAAATGAGGGTGGTCTATTCTATGCAGCCGGATACCACATGGCGTTAAATTCTTAGATCAGTCACTTCATGATATAGTTGTCCAACGTACGTAGTAGGTAAAACACAAAGCAATATCTCGCTCATTAAAAATCAATTATTATTAATACAAACCGTAAAAATAATGTTTTAGATAATTTTCTAAATGTTTGTTGTAGAATTTTTCTCATTTTTAAATTATCCTGTTGTGAGAAATCGGCTTTTGTATGTTTGCGATAACTAACTCAAACGGAAGTGGTGGAGGTTTGTGCATGTGTTTTTCCGAAACCTGCGCGTATCGGGAATGAAAATACGGATAGTCCACTATACATTTAACACTATATATATTTTCTATTTACTGTATCGCGGATTATAGCAAAATAATTTAATTAGTACTTTTGTTAAACGGTAGGTGACATAACACACTATTTCATTTAAAGAAAAATGTATATCAGATAATATAATATTATGTGAAATCTGTATTATATATGCATTTTTATATCATATTTTTTAACGGATTAAGGCGAGTTATTTTTACACGATTTCTAATACGGTTATTTAGTTATTCTTGATTCAGAGGTATATTTTCTAATGCGGAGGCCTCGTTAATAATGTTGGACTTTACCCTTTCCGAACCAGTAGTAGCAGTAATCTTTTATATTTTCTACTGAGATATGATAGACTAACTGGTCACAGTTCTACTTCATAAAAATATATTTCTTTTTAATAAAAATAAATATATGGGACACTTACACACACGGTCGTCCGACCCCAAAGTAAGTTACTTAGTAGTTGTGTTATGGGGGACGGACAACTGGTAGATATGCTAATATATATAATTATAAATACATACTTAAATAGAAATACACACCCAGGCTCGAAGAACAACAAATTGTTTAATAATTAAAAAATAGAATAAAAATAGTAAGAAGGAGAGTACCCATCATGCTTGTAGCTGCTGTCATAGACAAAGATGAAAGGGTCGCGTAAGCCATCCAAAAATCGCCCGCTTAGTATTAAAGTGACCGAATTAAAAAAAGTTGTTTTCTCGCAAAATGCAATAAATCATAGCGAGTGCCTACAAAACTCGTGAACGTTAAAGAGACTCCATAACTTAGAAGAGCAAGTAAACACTAGGTTTTTTAATAGTTTGTAGCGTGATGTCATAGATGGAATTGAAATAATGATTACTAATAGTAAGCGTGCGATATGTCTCCCTAGTTCCAATTGTAAGAACATAGACCGCAAAGGCTAGACGTCAAGGTAGTTTTAGGATTGAAATCCTATAGCAAGAACTTTCGTTTCGTGTTAAAACGTCCACCTCTTTGGAAGATATGTAAATGAAAAATAGTACAATTTGTATGTAACGAAAAAAGTATGATTACCATTTGCCTAAACATGAATATGTTATAATGTAATTTTTAAATTTAAACTATCGTGAGTAGTATTCATATTTAATATGTAGACACTAGTCGGGCTAACCCGATAAAATGAGACGCGATTATAGCCGTTGTCTACACATTACCTACGTACTAATATACTTTCTATTATCACAACATTGCTAGACATTAGGTAAACCTGTGGTCACACGTCAGTGTTAATACTAAAGTAATCCGCGTTATAAGATTTCCTTACTATTGCTATTAGTTGTACGAATGAACTACGAGTTAATAGCAGAAACTTGAAATCGAGGAAGTGGTCATAAACGTTATAGGCGGCTAGATTATTTTCTTTTTAAGTGCCTAGTATCAGTAATTGCACATTGAATGCGATACCGCGAGCAGGTATTTTACGTACGCAGATATAACGTGGTAGAGCGTAGATAGAGTATGTAATAGGTCGCCGCAGGTGGCAATATCCAGCTGGCTTACACAATTATCAGTGAAGAGGGCTAATAATTTATCACTAAAGTTATATTTCTATCGTATTTTTTATAGGCAACCAATTTAACTCATAATAATACTTCATCATCCATAATTCTCCTGCCCTTATCCCACTCTAAGTGGTGTCGTCACAACATGTTACAAACATGTTGTCACATGATTTGACTACGTATTTTACGGCCGGCCGCCTGCCTGAAGTCAACTTACCTTAGTCGTATTTTGCGGTACCCCTCAGTAAGAAAGAGGGTGGTGTATTCTACTCAGCCGGGTACCACACGGCGGATCGACTTACGTTAGTCGCCTTTTACGACACCTCGGTAAGAAAATGAGGGTGGTCTATTCCACTCAGCCGGATACCACACGATAGTTATGATTATATTTCTTTATTAATTAAACAACAGATTCTATTGAAGATGAAGTGTCGTAAAAGGCGCCTAACGTAATTTGACCCGGTTATCCGGCTGATAAGAATACACCACCCTCATTCCTTACCGAGTCGTCATGAGAGGTGACTAAGGTAAGGTGACCCACAGTGTGATATCCGGCTGAGTAGGATAGGACACCCTGATTTCTTACCGAAGTGTCGTAAAAGGCGACTAAGGTAAGTTCAGGTCAGACTGGTAGCCGGTTGTAAAATAACAAGCTAAATCATCTAACAACATGTTGTGCCGACCCCACTTAAGAGTGAGATAAAGGCGGGAGAATGACGATGGACTCTATTGAAGATAACGATCTCGCTTTATCACTTCATTCCATCCAGTGGTTTATATGTAAAAGCGTAATAGACGGACTTTCGAATACATAATATCAAAATGGATTTTTATATTAGAAAAATCATAATACCATACCTTATTTTTAACCATCCTTGTTTTGTATATTATAATATGTCAGACAATGTTTACGTCATTCTTTTATATTTATCTCAGTATAGTCAGCAGTTATACTTATATTCATAAAACTTCGCTACGAAAAAAATTATGATAGTAAAAATGAATTCTGCATTTTTAAAGTATCTGGCTCAAGGCCGCCGAACACTTAACACAGAGCTTTTATATAAAAACTCGCAACCAAATTGTAATAAAAGTCATGAGTCACTAAACGTATGACTAATGTTATAAGTATAACCTAAGAAATGAGTGCGTAAGTAGAGTATTTTATTATTTTTTAGTGAAATTTTAATGGTTATATTCAAGGAAATATTATATTTTAGTCTGTGTTGTTGTTTAAATAGATCTTCATTAATACTATAATAAATACGTGGTTTTGTACAAGCAAAGCATTATCCAAATATTATATAGTTGTTATATAGTAATCGGTTCAACCCCACCAAATGGTGGGGTTGAACCGATTACTATACCACGACAAAGTAAAATAAATAATTTACTTTGTCGTGGAGTCTATGATGATGCTTCGGATGCGGGGCGAAACGATTGTTGAGTCTGTGATAGTGAACGAGTGTATTGCTTGTGTATTGTGGTGGAGGTTTGTGCATATGTTTTTACGAATCCTGCATGTAATGGGTATGAAAAAGCGGATAGTCCACTATACATTTAGCACTATATTTATTTTCTATTTACTGTATAGAGGATTATAGCAAAATAATTTTATTGTTACTTTTGAATTATAGTTCAATTTATTGTTGTAGGTAGGCAGACGTTATAAGTCAAGTAGTAATTAATTACTATGTTTAGCAGAAACTCGCTCTTGACTCAAGTCCACCTGATCGAGTAGATCCTTATATACAGCCGGTTAGAAAATTCTGAAATCGTAGGTAAATAATACTCGCTTTATAGTAATGTAGAAACAATTTCACGGGAAACAGCGCAGATGCGGCAGTATGCGGTCGCCTTTTAAAGATTTCAAACATGTTGATTTCTCAGTACACGGAGACCATTTCAAAATACGTCGTCATTGTACACCATAAGCAGGTTTACCCATATTAGTTAAATTGTTTCATTTCACTTGATTAGGACTGAAACTAGTCCAGTAGTATCCAGTTTTATCGCCATAATTTAAAAGTACTTTAGTAACACTTTCCAAGAAAACGAAATTAGGTCGATGACGCAACTCATACCTATCTACCTGATGAACGTGCGGAATAAGCAGCCGTTATTAAAACAGAAATATGACGTTACTAGGAAAGTCATCTTGAAATTTTTAGCCACCAATCCACATTACGCTCTTACAGGTTTTAGGGATTTATTTAATTATTGAAAAATCTTCGTTTACCATCGTTTAATGTGTGTTTAAATATCTATATTCTATATTTATTATAAAATTATAGTACGGTTTTTACTAAATGGTAGAGCAATTCCTCCGAAAGGTTTAGGTTAATAGCACATAACCGTTTCATGTAAATTGAGTTGAAGAGGTCGTTTCACAACAATTTTTAGTGGGGGTAGTAACAAACCAGTGTCGATTGTAGCACAGAGGGAGGAATAGGTATAAAAAGCGGTGAAGGGTATCAGAGAGCCAGTCTCATGCCGAGACTTGAGCGACTATAATGTTAATAACTGAATTTCACGCGAGCGAAGCCGCACGTATTTCTAGTTATAAATAAAATTCTCAAAATATCATTATAACAGTACAAACATACTTTTCCGAAACAGCTTGACCATTTTTTATGAAAATTTATACCTATACATATTCGGTAGGTCTGAGAATCGTCTACTATCTATTTTTAACCTTAGTAATAATGGTTGACCACCCCTAAAATTTTTTATCATTACCAACCATTACGGTAATGCTTAATAGTACTTCTTATATGCCTATCTTTTATTTGTATAGAGCGACTGCATTCAGAGTACCGTGTTTCTTAATGGCGAACCAGTTGCAAGGGGATTGTATAAATTTGATTATACTGATTATTAGACTGACGTGCTCCCCGAAGCACGGAGGGAAGATAAATGACTTAATTATTCAATAAGAGACGAAATAGACGGTAGCATGCCATTCCTACTTTGCGCCTTACAAACTATGTAAATCGTCATTTTTCGTTTTTGTATAGGATAAAAGGTTCGTTTGAGCGCAAAGCTCTTAACTATTAAGTATTATATGAAAATGCGTGTTTAATATTATTCTCCGATATTAATGACGAAGTGTGGCTAAATAGAATAGACCACCCTCCTTTCTTACCTAGGTGTCGTAAGAGGCGACTAAGGTAAGTGCCGTGTGGTATCCGGGTGCATAGAATAGACCACCCTCATTTGTTACCAAGGTGTCGTAAAAGGCGACTATTGTAAGTTGATGTCAGGCAGGCGGCCGGTCGTAAAATATGTAGCCAAATCATGTGACAACATGTTTGTAACATTTTGTGCCGACCCCACTTAGAGTAGGATAAGGGCAGGAGAATGTATGTGGCTATTTTAAAAAATATATATGGAAAATACCAACCAACGTTTTCTTTTCTTTAAATACTTAAATGGCGTATTTATGTTGAATGCAGTTGTACTTACGTAACGCAAATTTCTAAGGTACATGTTTACTAGAGTCGAGAAGGTGTCGAAATGAGTGCTTATTAACGTAAAATTGATTACAAGCAAGTTTAAATGGGTACTGGCAACGTCTATTTCCTACATTTTAAAACATTACGTCATCACCTATATCTAGGCCACGCTTTATTTATCTTTACAGGTGCTTTAAGCCCTTCAGAAGCACAGTTAGTTAAGGACGACTGCTTGCTGGCAGCCACTTACTTGGCCCCTCAAGTACGACCGCTATTACGACACTTCACAATTAGTTATTATAAAATTTTGTTATGGTCTGTATTCCACGGAATAAAATAAGTTTATATTAATCATAAGAAAAGCTTAAATATAACTAATTTAACGGATTTATAATAATAATAATAATAATAATAATAATAATAAATAATAAATATACTGGACATTTACACACACGGTCGTCCGTCCCCAAAGTAAGTAACTTAATACTTGTGGTATGGGTGACGGATAACTGGTAGATATACTACATATATAAGTTTAAATACATACTTAAATACAAATACACACCCAGGCTCGAAGAACCAACAATTTGTTTATAGAAAATGTTGGCCCTCGGCGGGAATCGAACCCGCGACCCGCGGAGCTGAAGGCAGGGTCACTACCCACAGCGCCAGCGGGCCAGTCATAACACCATTTATAACACCGTATATATTAATTTAAAAATATATTATTTGCCTTAGTAATAATAAATACTTTACAGAACATACAAAATATACTACAGAGAGCAAAATATATACGTAAATTAAATATGCCCCAGTGACTATCTAAGCGTCCATCCGACTTTTTTAGAATATTTGCATGAAACAAATAAACGTAAATAACTTGTCCCATAAGTTGTTTCTTTGTTTGTTTTTTTTTATATAGAAATAAATGACTGACTGTGCTGTTTAAAAGATACATTTTTCGTTTTATTAGTTTTATTCCATTTTGTTTTTTTATTAGCTGTTATCGTAATTGTCTGAAGTTGTTGAAACAGTTAAAGTGTTGCTATTATCAAACTCGTTATCGTCGGCCTCACAGGAGGCACCCTTAGGACGACGTTCCCCGACGCTAGTAGAGCTTCTGCGCTCTACTTTCTGTATTTGGCAACCTCGACGATGCTTCTGTGCTCGCCCGTCCCGCCCGGGGACGCAGTAAAAGCCGTAAGGGCTAACAGCATACAGTCAGTTAAAAAATGGCGCTACTTTTTATATGCATGTCATACTTTACACAACCCAATCACCTCTTTTTTCGGCCTACTTCTAGTCACATTTCCATTCATATTCAACACTCGTTTGATCAAATAAATTTATTATCATCAACTGTAACATATCTGATTCATAAACAGTTGTCACTATTGAAAGATAAAGTTAAAGATAACAGAAACATCTTTCAATACAGTGTAACAAACAGCGTTACTTAATAAAGCAAAAAGTAACTGTGAACGCAAATTATAAACGTTTTTCCCACGGATGATACGCATGGTTGAACAACGCTCGAGACTTTTTGCATTAACAAAAAGTGAGTGTGCAAGTATGTGCTTAAACTGAAGCAATAAACGACTGTGTATTACCTCAGACTTACTACTATAGCAGTATTGAAGACTCGCTGCCCGCGGGTTAATAATGTGGAACAGGACGTCATTATTGCGCTCCCAGTCGCACTTACGAGCCTTAAGGTATCCAATGAAAAAAGAAACAATGTTAAACGGACTCGACTAATATTGGTAGTAAGTTCACGGCTTTGGTTGAAAAAAAAATATTATTTTTCTGGATCTTCTTTGATAACATTTCTTAAATACCCGAAGCTATAAGAAAGCTACCGCGCACCAGCGCATACAATTTCTTCATCCTTCAAAAAACCGATAAGCAGTTAATAGATAAATGACGCACCGCGAGTCTGCACCCGTCTGCACCCAGAAACGGCCAGATTTCACGCGCTCTCCGCAGTTTAAATTCAAAATCTCGGGAAATACTGAGCGTAGAAACCAGCGCATAGTACCAAAAGACGCGCAATCGCGAGTTCTACAAAACGACATATTGTGCTCTTCCCGGACTGCAGTGAGTGAAAAGTTATACAGTGAAAACCTTTAAATTTGAAGGTTAATAGTGAAAAAATCACCAGTTTTTCGTTTATTGTGCCGTAAATACAGTGCTGTTTTTAGTGCTCTTTACACCAAAAGTTGAGGGCAGTGCTGCCCTACATTTTGCAAATTTTTCCGCGCCGGAAAAACAATTCCTGGCGCTGGGAAAAGCAATTTCCTGTTTTCACCACGTGGTGTTTTCCACCACGAGGTCAGTGAAGCAGACGAGCCAGGAAGTTGAAATTAACAGGCCATTAAGGTACAAGTGCAAGATACTTAAAACCATTTCGAACAGAATTTTTGGACATTTAGTTTTAGTTTAATTTAAATTTAAAGTTAAAAAGTTTAATATTGAATAACTCCGAAAGTAGATCGAAGACATATAAAATTTTTCGCAAATTCTGTTGCGCGCTAAAGCTCCCTATCTGCTTGCGGAGTTTCAGATTTTTTCTATCAAATTTGGAAAAGATATTTAGGAAAAACCAAAATTTTTAAGTAAAATCAGTTATTTAAGTACTGTCAAAAATTTCCTTATGAAACTAAATTTGTTATTTATTAAGTCTAATAGAACTTTGTTTTACCTTTATTTTAAAAAATTTTCCGCAAAGATCGGCCCAGCGGTTCAGAAGTTACGGAATTTTTAATATTTTTCATTGTATTGCGGAAAATATACGGAAAAATAAAAATTTTACACTGCGACTCGCCTTATAATAGGCAAATCATTATAGAAAGACCCCTCGTTGGTCACTCAAGTGTCAAAATTGGCGTTTTCCGCTTTTTCCAAAAATTTACTCAACTTATAGTGAAACTTCGGACACCCGTAACTTTTGAACCAGTTGTAGTAGAGACTTCAAATTTGCACTTTCGTGAAGACTAAAAGTAGTTTTAAGGCGTTAATTTTAAATTTTTACGTTTCCGTAACTTTTTGTTTTCGGGTGCTGACACTTTTACAGAAGGTAGACAAGATAGAGCTCTCCATCCTGTAAAAAGTCCGGAAGCTGTACGACCAACCGTTGCCGAGTTATTAATATTTTAATATTGGTTTTGACAGCTGAGCGGCCATTTTGAAAATTTTGAAATAGCCATATCTCATTAACTAAAAGGCCTAGAAGAACGGAGTTTTCGGATTTTGCTGTGTGGGGGGGATATCTGTCTATCTTTAAAATCTCAGGCAAATTCGAGACCCCTTTTTTGGGGTGTCCAAATATTAATTCCATCGGGTAGAGTCCATCACGCTGACCCCAAAAAGTCAAAACACCGTGGCTCTCCGATCACTGGGCGCGGAGATACAGCTGTTTTAAAATTGACTTTGACAGCAAATCCGCCATCTTGAAAATTTTCAAACAGCCATATCTCGTGACCTATTGGTTATAGAGCTTCAGGGTTTTCTTTACTGACCTGAGCGGGCATGTATTAGTCAGCTCAGAATACTTTTTAGACTTTTCAGGCAAAAAATTTTTCAGGCCTGAAAATTGTAGAATCAGCTAGAGCTCGTCGCGCCCAGTGCAACGATCCCAATCTCGGGTATTTTCGGCCGAAAAATCCCTGAATTACGGCAAATTCTCTAAATTTCAGACGCCATCTTGGAAAAACAGAATTTGCCGTAACTCCTGAACCCTTGGGCCTAGAACATTGGGAGTGGTTTCGTTGTAGAGGGCTTGAGGAGGCCTACCTGTAGCACTCTTAAGACCGACTCTACATAGAGTCGGAAAAATTTTCAGACTCTACCTTTTTGGTATTTTCCTATAGAAGGATTCTGTACCTTTTTAGGGTATTACTGACATAGTTCTTTCTATTTTTAGAGGAGCTATTATTATTTTAAGTTAGTATTTAAAGATTTATTTTACAACTTTTACAAATTTTCTTATATATTTTGACGCCTACCTCCAGTAAAATGTTCCCTAGGACACCAATTAAGCCAGCTGACCGGGTGAATACATCGCCCTTAGACAAAAATAGGACATTTATTGTTCCACGACGCAGTTTAGAGGGTTTGGGGGAACCATTAGCTGGAATGACACAGCAGGCAGGTCCGGCTGGCGATACAAAAATTGACAAGACTCCACCCAAACCTAAATATGTAGATCGGTTGACTGAAGCTAGAGCTTTTTTGTCTAAGGGCAAAAATTACTTAACCGGGTCCCGCAACCTAAAAACCGAAATAAAAAACGGTGTAACCGAGGCGCTAGACCGGCTCTATCAGTTAGTTAAGGAAGCGGAACAAGAAATAAAACGCGTAAAACTCTGCAAGCCGGAGACAACAGGTATAGTGAGTAGCCACGACAAAGCGGAACCTCAGGCTCAACCCGCAGTTAAACAATCTGCCAGCATGATGGAACAACTTAGGGAGCATTCCCTCAGGCTGGCAGAAAACAGTCGTAAGATGGATCAGCTGAACCTCGTCATTGACACTCATAGGGCCTCCCTGGAGAAGCCTGCTACATACGCGAGTGTAGTGTCGGCTGGAAATGGCGTTGACTTGCAACCGAAACGCAGTACGCTGCATTCGGTGGTAGTCACGTCAAAAGACGAAACCCACTCCGGGGAGGAGGTCCTCGAAAAGCTGAGGAAAGCAGTCAATGCCAAAGAGGGTTGGGTCAAAATTGAAAGGGTTCGAAAGGCGAAAGACCAAAAGGTCATATTGGGATTTAGTACGAAAGAGGAAAGGGACAAGGTTAAGGAAAGACTTGGGAAGGAAGGAACCGACCTTAATGTCGAGGAGGTCCAAAACAAGGACCCGCTTTTGATAATTAGAGATGTGCTCTCAGTTAATACAGACGATGACGTCCTAAAGGCACTGAAGAATCAAAACCGGTAAGTTTTTGGCCCCTTCGACAGCGAGGAAGATAGACTGATGATAAAATATAGAAGGAGAGCGAGGAATCCCCACACTAACCACATTGTGGTGAGTGTGGCGCCTCAGGTATGGCAGAGAGCAGTCAAAATCGGCTACGTGCATATTGACTTGCAACGGGTGCGGATCGAAGACCAGTCGCCACTGGTCCAGTGCACGCGGTGTTTAAGTTATGGACACGGGAGGCGCTTCTGCACCGAAGCAGTGGACTTATGTTGCCACTGTGGAGGGCCCCACTTAAAAGCCGTGTGTGCGGACTGGAAGGCGAGCCTACCGCCCTCATGCCTCAATTGCACGAAGACGAAGGCTGAAAACGTTGAACACAACGCGTTCAGTTCTGACTGCTCGGTAAGGAAGAAATGGGACAGCATAGCCAGAACAACAGTGGCGTATTGCTGAGGTGGTCCCAAGCGGAAAAGAAGGAATGCAAGGAAGTAAGAGTGAAACGAAAAGTATGAAAGGACGTAAGAATGAGTATAAAAGGAATATTGAGAGAGTGACCCAACTCCTTCCGACTGATATATCCGGACAGAACCACTGGTTACTTCAAATCGGAAAACCAACGTATGTGTTGTACCGAGGCGCAACTATTAGTTTGTCTTGTGTGATGTAGTACAAGTGGATAGTTAACATGAGAAGGATCTATGTTAAGTCTGAGGTAAGGGTTCTCTCAAAATATAAAAATGGTAATACTGGCATGATAAAAGAATCACTTTCCATTTTCTACGTAACCAAGCTAGTGAACTATTGTCAAAATGTTAAAATTCGTAAAAGTTGTAAAATAAAAGTAAAAGTGTAAGAAACCTATGCTTAAATAATATAGTTGTATATTATAATTAGCATATATAAAATCGTAAATAAAATAAAATAGTTCGTAGCTTAAAATATTTTGTTAGTTTAAGGATTGTATAGTAAGTTATACAAATGTTAAAATATATTAAGATATAAATAGTAGAAACCATATGCCTCAATAAAATAGTAAATAAGTAGAGTGTAATGTTGAATTAAATGTGTAAAATGTAGCGTAAGAAAATATTGTAATGTATTAAAAAAAAAACAACTCGCGTGAAAAATTTATTACCCCTTATAATAATAAAGTATCAAAAATAGTAGTAAAGTAGTAGGAGATAAAGATAGTTAGTTGGGAATCCCACCCAAATAACGTATGTAAGATGAAGTATGCTAGAAAGAATCGGTATGAAGAATGAAAGAGCGGATAATAGCGAGAACTGGTATGGAAGTGTAAAATCGCCAAACATAGGCTCCGATTACGTTGGAGGTAGTAGATTTAAATGACGCACCGCACGCCCCTGTCCCTCGCGCACATACATTTAATGGCACCGCGGGCAACGAGTCTTTAACTTGACCATAGGTACTCACTAGTACGTACCGTATCTTACCTAATGTAATAATAAAATGCAAACAACTCCATTGTGTATAATTTGTTCTAGGAAAACTTAGAAATATGTAATAAGACACTAAAATTCGCATGTGATATACGTAGGTATGAATCATTTCCTTATGTGGAAAAAAGAATAATTTTTATTTTGATAGATAAGTAATTCTGGGTTAAGGTCAGGAGTATAAGGAAATGACTTTTTTTTAACCAAATCAAACCAAAATAATCTTTATTCAAATAAGCTCTTTCAAGCACTTTTGAATCGTCAAGAATCAGTATGTAAGATATTAATGAAGCTACAAGTGGTTCGGAATGTTGCTCGTACCGAGGCGAACCAGCAAGAAACTCGGCGGTCAATCTTTTAAACTTAACATTATTAATTTTCAATTGTACATTATTAAAACACTGTCTTGTATGAAGCTGAAAGGATTTTCAAATTCACGCATTTTTATCATCCAAACAATTTTCAATCTTGCAATACGCTTTACCTATAAGCATATTTCGTACACTTAATTTAAACCTTTCTGTAGACTGGTCTAGAGTATGGATTGCGAAATGTTATTGTAGAAGCGAATATCGAGACCGTCAAATGAGTTGCTAACTCTGCGAAGTAGCGACATAACTGTGACCTCTCTCTCGTATTTCTATGACAAAACAGTTTTGTCAAAGCATAGTTTTCCTTTGCAAGTGGAATAATAATTTAGCATAATTTTACAGTAATTCTCATTTTTTTTAATAATATTGATATAGTAAATTAATATTTTTATTACTTTTGTATCACACAATTTTTTCCGTAAAACTATTTCTATACAGTGCAATTGAACAAAACCAAATTAGACTCGGTTCAAACGTTAAGAAACTTTTATGCCAAAGATTATATACAGTTATACACTTATTGCAATCGTGGGTTATAGAGTCTCAGACGTAAGATATATGAATATGTATTTATTTTATATTCGCATGTTTGGTCACAGCAAAGAAACTGCAAATATTACGTATATACGTGGCGTCAGTGCAAATATTACGTACGAAGTACGAATACTGAATAGACAATTATCATTTACTTCCAAATGATAATGATATGTGTTACAAAAGTATTTCGGGATGTCCGCAAGCAAAAGTATTATTTACTCTAATCAAACCCAATTCCTGCAGCGTTACTGTTAAGACAAGCACTGACAGACTAACTCCTTACATCTACCCGCTCCTTTACTTATATTGAGAATAGCCCGCCAAACCTTAGTCGTTATTACACTACTATACAACCTTATTTATTTTATGCATTATGTTATCTGTAATTTATTATAATATTTGTATTTTATCATCGGCCTATATATATTATTATTATATAACAATCATTTTATAAAGATCCATGTGCGCCACCGGAAGTAGGTAGACTATGACACATTACGCGCGTTAGTGGTATTCAACACTCGGCCATCCTGCGAAGGCCGTGTCTCACGGCGTTCTTCTCCCTGACCATTGACGGATAAGCTGTAACTCAAACCTCCCTATGGATATATTAGATCACACAGTTAATTATCCTTAAAGCTACATATTAAAGATCACACAGGGGTAACCTAAGCAAATATGCACGGTGATATCGAAAATGATCACACAGCTTCCTTGTTACATCCCACTAATATTTATATCACATAGATATTGAACTTTATCACATAACCTTCCTTATGATAATATGCCCCACATCACACATTGGACTTGATCACATAGCCGTCCTAATTATATGTGCACCACTTCACAGACATTGGACTTGATCACATAGCCGTCCTAATGATATATATGTACAGCATCACATACATTGGACTTGATCACAAAGCCGTCCGAATGTTATACGTATTGCATCACTCACATATTGGACTTGATCACACAGCCGTCCGATTGTTATATGTACTGCATGACACAGATATTGGACTTGATCACAAAGCCGTCCTATGATATATGTACTGCATCACTCACATATTGGACTTGATCACACAGCCGTCCTATGATATATGTACTGTATCACTCACATATTGGACTTGATCACACAGCCGTCCTATGATATATGTACTGTATCACTCACATATTGGACTTGATCACACAGCCGTCCTATGATATATGTACTGTATCAATCACATATTGGACTTGATCACACAGCCGTCCTAATGATATATATGTACAGCATCACATCCATTGGACTTGATCACACAGCCGTCCTGATGATATATATGTACTGCATCACTCAGATATTGGACTTGATCACACAGCCGTCCTATGATATATGTCTGCAGACACAATACTGCTGCCTCTTCTCAATAATGTTCGCACTCTTGTTCTTCGTAAAGGTCATACCAATCCCAAGCGGTACCTCGTATTCTCAGCTGCATAACAAATTGCATTGTTCCACCCATAAACATCACGAAGTTGATTGACCTTGTGCAGTCAGCCTTGACACTGCTGCTGGTGTTCTCTTATTGAAATCAGGGTATAACTTCTGCATCGACGGGAGATACATGATGTTTTTTTTGATTTCACAGAGGTACGACAGTCAGGGAAAAAAAATCACAGTTTATCTTCATCTTCCGAAGCCGACGAACACACATTGTCAGGATTTGTATTGATTGTCAGGTTGATTGTCAGGATGTGTATCGCGGATTATAGCAAAATAATTTTATTATTACTTTTGTCAGGATTTGTGAGCTGAGGGCGACTTCGCTTTCTTTTGCCCAAGCCATCGAAATATGGTCCAGAAATATTCCAGCAGAATCCCACTTCTGAAATGTTACAAAAGTATTTCGGGATGTCCGCAAGCAAAAGTATTATTTACTCTAATCAAACCCAATTCCTGCAGCGTTACTGTTAAGACAAGCACTGACAGACTAACTCCTTACATCTACCCGCTCCTTTACTTATATTGAGAATAGCCCGCCAAAACTTAGTCGTTATTACACTACTATACAACCTTATTTATTTTATGCATTATGTTATCTGTAATTTATTATAATATTTGTATTTTATCATCGGCCTATATATATTATTATTATATAACAATCATTTTATAAAGATCCATGTGCGCCACCGGAAGTAGGTAGACTATGACACATTACGCGCGTTAGTGGTATTCAACATATGATATTTTGCAATCGAATATTACGATCAGAAATACCGACACGCGGAAACAAAATTGTATTTATGAATGAAGCTTTACTTTCCTATAGTCTATATTTACTTTAATATACTTACTTTACTGTAATGAATGGATATTTTTAAAAAGAAATTAAATTTCACTTTTGTAAGAAGTACACTAACATTAAATAATTCACTATATTAAAATCCAATAATGATTTTGCAGAAAAGTTCAAGAAATCCCCTTGATCATTTTGAAAAGTATACTTTTAATATAATTTTTTTTATCTAAAACTAACATTGAAAACTAAATAACAAAATATTAAAGTAAGAATCATAAGTAAAATTTAACTCCAATTATATATTAACTTTACTCTTTAATATTTAAATGGTTATTGAAATGCAAAATGTTATAACTCGCATTGGTGAGTTAAATTGAATCCTGTGAATAAAACTTTTAAAAGAAATATTAAGGGTCGTTATAATAGATTAAATACATCTTGGTACATTTAAAAAAAAAATTCGACACTTAAAATCTTGTGTAACACTTAAAAAAACTCTTACACGATCTTCTTCACCAAACCATCGAATTAAAAATGGCTTATCACATGTATACAGGCTAAATATTAGAGGAATATACCTACTGATCAAAAAACGAAAGCCTTACTCAAGTAATGTCACTTTAAAGTAATAACTTTCAACACCTGAACGTAAAATTCACACATGTATCCTCGATAAACTTATTGCGGATTTTAGTAAATTAATAAAAATTACTGTTTCTTATGTATTAAAAATCTCCGCAATGTGACGCCTAATTCTGTAAAATATTCTGATATTATATGTATCATTAGTCACCAAGGCTTTCAACTCTTTTGTTATGGGCCTTGACTTTATACTATTATGATTAATTATCCTGCGGCCGGATCTACAATTAGCTTTGCGCAAGTGCACGGATTGCATTTATAAACCGCAGGTATATGTGCTTAGCACGACTCTACAAATGTCTATAATAAGAGCAAGACAGATTTTCAGTCTTACTTTGACGGAACGGACGACCTTATGAGTAAATGTCCCATATACCCCATACTTTGACTGGCCCGTTGGCGCAATGGGTAGTAACCCTGCCTTTAGCTCCGCGGGTAGCGGGTTCGATTCCCGCCGAGGCCAAAATTTTCTATTAACAATTTGTTGGTTCTTTGAGCCTGGATAATTATTTGTATTTAAGTATGTATTTAAAATCATATATATAGTATATCTACCAGTTGTCCGTCACCCATAACACAAGTATTAAGTTACTTACTTTGGGGTCGGACAACCGTGTGTGTCCCATATGTTTTTTTTATACTCTCACTCATAAAAGGTCATAGCTAATTAATGAAATAAAGCATTTCATAGAGTAAAGAAATTGTATGTAATATATTAAATTAACATGTACATATGTAATTACATAGTTTTAAAATAATCCTTAATCTGAGGTCTTGTTTTGTGCAACTTACAGTCCTTGCTTAAAAACCTTTTCTCGCATGTTGCGAAGAATATCTTATCTATTATTATTATATTCTTTTATATATCTTTGGCAGATATCCCGTTTTCTTCTACCCATGTTATGCAGGTATTAAAACAAATCAATACATCATCTGTTTTAACTCTTACAGTTGTGGTAGTAGTTGGTGGCTCCAAGATGCCTGATTATATGACGTGTCGATCTATCGAAGGGCCGGATACGCGAGATTGTTTAGTTATTATAAAGTAATCTTCCTATTATTACGATAAAAGATTATTTGTGAAAAATCCATACAGCCGCTCTATAGACATCGTTTAGGTAATTAATAAATATGTATGATACAAACGGACGTGTTAGAAATCGCAATGCGTTTCTGCATTGACGCTGTGTGCTCTTGTACCTACTGCGCGCGCATTAATAGGCGTGGTCCATTCAAGTTCACCGCACGACTCTTGTGGGCGATCGCATTTCTCTCAGGTATATAATAATACTAGTGGTACCCGTGAATTTATTAGCGTTTAAGTAACCTGAATAATTGAAATGTGGTTTTTCCCTTGTTTCCGAAAGAAAAACGGGAATTTTCTTCAATATACATGATCTCTCTTGACTCGTTATAATAATAAACAACACTTTTTAAAACTTATTACTTCTTTTATTTCTTTGAAACACTCATTGCAAATCTTACTTACGCCTTTAGCCATCTTGCATCTTCATCCCTTCCTTTTCCGCCTCTTTCACACACATCCTTCCTATTCCCTCACTCGCCACTAAGTTCCGTTCTAATACTATATTTAATACTTTTTAATCTTTTTTTTATACAACAATGGATTATTAATATTTTTTTTCCCTACATACATATAAGCTTTAATTGTACAAAATTTTAGAGAGACACCCTTCCGACGTCGCAATAACTAATCAAAGTCATACATCAGCCCTCCACTACGCGTCGCCCTAAGACGTGGTCCGTCCTCACAGGAGGCACCCTTAGGACGACGTTCCCCGACGCTAGTAGAGCTTCTGCGCTCTACTCTCTGCATTACGCAACCTCGCCGATGCTTCTGCGCTCGCCCGTCCCGCCCGGTGACGCTGTAAAAGCCGTTAGGATACAGTCAATTCGAAAAAAAATACAGACAAATTTTCGCATTTATAACATTAGTTTGGATATACTCTTTATCATCGTTATCATCATTCTCCGACCCTTATGCCACTTTCACTGAAGTCATCTACCATTTTCTTATCATTCATCAATTCTGGCGCAACTCATTCTATATGCTTGTCATACTTCACAAAATCCATCCATAACAAATTGGGGAAGCAATAGGAATTCACAATTCTATAAGTTTAAAATGTACAAAGTAAAATTACAATAATTATACTGCAAATTATTTGCTTCGAAGAAGTCAGCATTACGATAAATATAAAGTTTCTGAAGATTTCTTGATGATTCTGCTTATAATTAATAACTAGTAGCTACTAGCTAGATTACACCAAGAGTATGATATTTTCTAGTAATTCTTGATTAATTATGACAATTACAAATACAAAAAAACAATTAATGTTTACAACTTATTGTAATAAGTAAAACAATTCAAGAAACAACACGCGAGACGCTTTCAACTCTTCTACAGTAACTAAATCGCCCAATCCGAAAAATAAAGTTACATGTGCTATGTACTTAAGACGTGTAATTTATCCTGCGGATGAGCGATGTATCCATACCTATATCTGTACTTATTATAAAACAAAGTCCCAAAAAGCTGTCTGTCTGTATGTAATCGATTTTCTCAAAATCTTCTGAACGGATTTGTGTACGGTTTTCACCAAAAGATAGTGCAAAACTTCCGGATGGTTTATAAAATAGTACGTATCGGTATTATGTATATTGAGTTGAAGAGATCGCGCGGTTATTAAAAAACTTGTTTGTTAGGACCTTTAGTCGCGTGCGCTGCGTAAACCAGCAGAGATACGCTTAAATAATACACTAGATAACTGTAGATTTATAAAAATACTACAAAAAGTCCGCGATAGCATGTCTCTATCTCTTATGGTTTCCTCACAATAACTACTTTAATGTTTAAAAATTGGAATCCTAGAAAACAAATTGTGACACGCCGATTTCCACGCCGGCGAAGCCGCTGGCACGGCTAGTTACGTATAAATTATAGACTACTGTAAACGAAATATATGTTATAGTACCCGACATTAAATAATACACATCGATGTTTAGAACGAAACCGCCGGCCAGTTCGGTTTCGTAGATCGCTGTCACTGTCACTCAGTATTTGACGTTTCACACGGGTTCGTCAGTCTGTGCGACAGAGACAATGCTCTATGAAGCAGAACTAGCCGATTTCTCTCTCTAAGTCTCGATGTGCATTATATATTGCCGCGTACTATACATGCCTGTAGCACAAAGAAAGCTAAAAAAATAGTAAGTTCAATTAAAAAGCCGAAATAGAGTATTTACTCTTACTCTGCTATTCCGAAATCGAAAACATATAAACATTTTAACTGAAATTTAACAAATTAAGCACCGGAGAGAGAAATTTTTTAATAAACCCAACGAACCGCAGCGTAATTTGGGCACACTTATGGCTTTTCGAACATTAGTCTTTAATCTGTTACCCGTGCTCAAAATAAATGCTATAAATACCGCGGTACTAAAGTATTTTTAACTGATGAGGATTGTTGGAGGACAAAGAAAAAAATCCAAGGAGTGTGTTCCTGTTAAGAGAAGGGGGAGGTGAGTAGAAATAGAATTGGTAAAAACAGGCATAACGTTAGTTTAAACACCGGAAAAGGATACCACCTCTAATGAAGAGTAGAAACGTAATTTATCGTCGCTGGAACTTTTAACACGTTGTTCGTAAATTTGAGGCTTTTAAAATCTAAATTAATATTAGACTGGACAATGAGTTCATTTTTAGATTCCCTTTATTCAGTTATATTTAGATTCGAAAGGCAGAACTAAGTTTCAAAGCTAAAGAAAACTAATCTTATATATAAATTTCTCGTGTCACAATATTGGTTACCATACTGCTCCGAAACGGCTTGACCGATTTTAATGAAATTTTATATGCCATATAAAATTATTCAGTATTAAATATTCAGTAGGACTGAGAATCTGCTACTTTCTATTTTTCATACCCCTAAGTTATCTAATTCTCCACCCCTTATTTTTTTTAATTTATTGGACGAAATTTTTAAATTTTTATTTAAAATATACATCAGTAATTGTCTAGAAATAATTTATACGGCAAGACAACGTTCCCGGACAGCAAGACAACAAAATATAATTGTGTAATCCAATACAGGATGGAACATGTGACAATAAATCGTGCATTCGTGATTTAATTCTCGCCCTTCTATTTGTTATTCAACAGCTACTTAATTGTCTATAGAATATTTAACGTATTAGCTAAAACTTTATTTCGAGAATTTACCTCGTTTTTACAACGATGTTTATTTTTTGCCCTAAACAATAACTATCAATTATTAAATACGATTTGCTCCGTATTATTTTAATTTAACTACTGCAACTTGATAATAGTAGAAAAATTAATGATATTCTTATTTGTTAAATAAATTAAATTGTATATAGTATTTTTCCAATAATAATATTACAGAACATTATGGTATCAACAAAGTGGAATATATTTTAAAAAATTACAAATACTGAAACTGAAAAAATTTAATTATGAAATGAGTAGCCCGTGAACGGCAATCTATAAAAATGTAGGAAGTCATACATGTTAAATTACCACGCAGTTGGAATATATTTCGGGCTAATGTGTGCCACTTTAGAAGTAGAGTTCGAACGCACGTCAGTGTTGCTAGTAACCACGCCTCAAATATCTATTTCAAACGCTATGTCATGGCGGATGTAATTTTAGCTCAATGTATTAGATTCAACAGTTAAAAATGTCATAAGAATACAAAAAACAACCTTTGCAAGTATATAGTATATTGTAACTGATATCGAGAAGCATAGAAAAAACAAAATGAACACGACTGTTTAGGATGTCTTAAAAATTTGTATATTCTCAAACTTGTTGGGCAAACTTGATATTTAAGACTTGAATATTGAGGATGTATATGGATATGACACACGCTTAGTATTAAACTTGCCGAACTCGAAATTAGGCTTTAATTGATTTAGATAAACTGTAACCCTTATTTCAATGCAATCTATGACATCACGCTACGAACTTCAAAAAAAACTAGTGTTTTCTTGCTCTTATGGTTATAGTTATGGGTCAACGCTTAATTTCAATTAGCCAGAAAGCAACTCTTTTATGTCGGACACTTTTACGATTCTGTTAGGTTTTTTTAGACATATCATAGAGTAAGGTAGGTATTTTTTTTTAAGTTTGAATTAAAATTAATTTGGGCTCTTCAAATGAAAAAAAAAGTACCTTGACACTCCGCATTCAAGGGTTAAAATTTATTTTTAATTGCTAACAGATGTAAGTATTAAAAAAGTAGTCATGGACAAGAATGTCGCAAAAACAACAATGTTGAGGCTAAACGTAATAAAAGCTGGCAGAACAAATTACAAGTGGAACGTGACTATCAAGCCTCGAGGCATGAGTCTCTAAGTGAACCACAAAAATAATTTACGTCGTGCAATTGAATAAAAAACCGCAAAATAAGAAGATACCGAGTTTCTTATTAACCTTGAATATATATTTTAAACAAAATTTAATTTAAACTTAGTTTTCTGTCAAATTGCTCAAAATCTGTGATAGCCCAGCGGTGAGACCGTGCGACTCTTTCGAAGGGCCACGGGTTGGGAGCAGGAATAAATATTTTTTTTCTGTTAAAACTAATGTCTAATTGATAATTGCAATTTATCACCCGCTTTTCGGTGAAGGAAAACATCATGAGGAAACCTGAAAATCTCTAGAGAATTCTGAGAATATGTATAACCTAAGAATAACAAATAAGCAAAACAAAACCCTTCTATCTAAAAATGCAGATAGTAGGCTTATGACCAGCAATAGGATAGTAATAGAATGGTCTGTTTAAAAAGTTCGAGTAACAAATTTTAAATTATTGCAAAACAAAAAAGAGATGAATATGATTTTTATACAAACGTTCTTTAATCGATGATACTATAACCGATCATTATATAATAAATAAAAACTTAAATGTAACGGTTATTTATTTATTTATTTATCATAATTTAAGAACATTTTATTTAAGAACATTACTGTGACCTCTGATGGAAAAATTCAGTCACGCTTGAATAATCAAAATCGTAGAAAGGGATTGTGATAAAACATAGCAAATAGCAATTTTACATTTCTTACTGCAATACAAAGAGTACTAAAAATATCTACGTGATTAGACGAAATGATTACATTAGTATTAAACGTCAATGCAGCAATTGTTGTTTCATTGAAATTGTAGATTCATTGTTAAGTCTTTTGTTAAGTTAAATTCTTTAATAATTTATAGAGAACTCTCTCTACCTTTATGGAAAATTGATGGAGTTAGCTATAAAAATAATTCAATCTCCGAACTGCTATAATTTGAATAGATCACAATTTTTCAAAAAGTATGGCACTTAATTCTGCAAGCTTGTGTAGATTACGAATAACTTCCAAAGTAGGAAACAAATGACGAAAAATACCATATACAATAACAAAAAAACAAAGCTCAGATGAAACAAGCGCCTATAATCGTCATATACGGATAATGAATCTAGGAAACACTTTAAAGAATAAAGACTTCCTGGAATACAAAAGAAGGTGAAACGCACGATTGTCTGAAGCCATCTGACCGCCTTCCGTAGATCCGCAATTCGCGTATTGAACATGTATCGAATAAATTAAACCTATAAGAGGAAGACAATCATAATAGTAACAACCAATAAAACAACTTAAAAGTTTTACAAAAATTTAACAAAATTAATTTTAACAAAAATTTGCTAGGCAAACTTAACATTTCCTTACTTGCTCATAAAAATTAAATATTTTTACTATTTTAGTGGATTCGATTCTAATAATGGTTTTGGATCACTTGGAATATACATATATAAAACAGATAAAAAAAAAATTCCAATGGATTGTTTTACCATGGCTCCTGTATTGAAAAGCTATGAAGATAGTGAAAGTCCTCATAGCAATTTAGCAACAGCCATCGTCGCGTGTAAGAGATTTTCCAACAACTCTCTATAATATATCGATTAAAAATGTAATTACTACAATATTAAGATTTCAAAACAAACAAATTACAAAATGGGAATAATTTAACAAAAAAAATGATGCAACGATTCTGACGCAGCGTAATTAAGCAAATATCACTGTTATTTTTATTTGGTAGTTTCGAAGTCTTATCAAAAGGTGATAATTTTGACGATGCTATCGGACACTTAAAATAGCACGAAATACGGTTTGAATGGTTGGTGATACTGAATTTAGAGGGTAACGCACCCTCCAACTTCACAGTTGGCCGGGGTTGAGGCACGGCACTTTCACACACATTCAAACAATGCTTGGATGCGAAACAATTGACTCTGCAAACTTTAGCTGCTTGTGCAAATACCTATGTTATCAACGGACATTATAAACAATTGAATAGCACAATTATTAAATATGGATTACTATATTCAGGAAAAGATAAATAATAAATAATAATAAACATGCAATTCGTGCGATTAGCATTAACAGGAACGCGTAAACAAATCGTGTCGTGACTATAATATTTGTAAATACTTACTCTGATCAAGCTATTTCAAACAAACAGAAGCTAAAACCGTACTCAACGATGGTAATCCATTATCACACACTGCACTAGTAAAATTAAACTATTGCGGTTGATCGCCCTTCGATAGATTGAATACAAAATAAGCTCTATTTATTGCAAACGTCGAACATATTGCACCAAAATATTGCTAAGCTCTCACTGGAGCACGGGCCCGCTTTATCGATCTGCCGATGTACCGCGTATTTCCCGTTTCATCCCAAAGCTTGTCACGATCACATGTGTAAATTTCGTCGTTTGTTTCCACGTGTAACGTGTAATATTTGTTTTTGTGCGATAGGTTACGATCAGCTGGGCGATGCGAGCGGCTGGCACGTAGTGCTAACGGTCGCGTACACCGCGCGCGACTGGCTGGCTGGTTTTGCCGTGGTATCGTCGTTACTCGTTTCGGGCCATGGAAGCGCCCCGCGGCATCTTAATGGTCCGTTACCTACACGCGGACGTACTATACCGGACATGTAAACAAACAACTCGTATTCTTGGCTTAGTTTACACTCGACAATGGAATCGAAAACGTAATGTGAATCGCATTCGATTTCACCAGAACTTCACTGAACTAACTTAAGCTTCTATTTATAGAATAAGGCGTCACTTTGCGGAGATCCATAATACAAAAGTAATAATAAAATTATTTTGCTATAATCCGCGATAAAGTAAATAGAAAATACTCTTCTCAGTCGTGCACTCTTGACAGAGTGGTCGTGATCATGTTTCGGTCGATTTATGTACCACTGCTGCTCTAGAGATACGCCGCCATATCATCCTGTCTTTGGCAGAGTGAGAGCACGCATTTATGCTAGAGTTTGTCACATTCTTGATGAGATCAGTCCAGCGTGTTGGAGAGCGCCCACGGGATCTTTTCCCCTCAACTTTCCCTTGCACCACCAAACGTTCCATGCAGTCTTCGTTACGGGTGATGTGTCCGAAGAACTTTAAAATTCGTACTTGCACAGACGACGACAATCTCTCTTTGATGTTTAGTTCCTTTAGGATCGAAACGTTGGTTCGGTGCGCGGTCCATGGAATTCTGAGCATGCGTCTCCAGCACCACATTTCTAATGCATCAATCTTGCGACGGTCTTGGATCTTCAGCGTCCATGTCTCAGCTCCGTATAGGAAGATTGGAAAGACTAAACACCTCCTAACACCTAAATAGAAAATATATATAATGCTAAATGTAGAGTGGACTATCCGATTTCATACCCGATACATGCAGGAACGTAAAAACAAACCTCCACCACCGCCACCACATTACACAAGCACTACCCACGTTCACTATCACAAACTCAACAATTGTGTCGCCCCGCAACCGAAGCATCATCAGGAGATAGACTCCACGACAAAATCGCAAACCTTTCTAAGATCACCAAATCAGATCATAGATTTAGTAAACTTTAAACATACTAACTCAATTTTATATAATTTTAATTTAAATATTGAATGCATTGATTTTACAATAAAATGTCATGTTTTTTAAAAATAGCTGAAGCGGTTTGATGGGTTTTAACATATATCTGACGCTATTAATGAAAAGTAAAACGCTAAATACCACACTGTACCGTTTAGCTGTAGCTTAAGTTAGAATCTGGAGGATTAATTGCATACGAAGGTTGAATTTTATTATTATTCAGAAAACCCGTTCAACCTTGGTCCAATTGTTACAATTGAGATATAATAATAACTATAAAATGTCCTCTATGTTGGCCGATGTAAGCGATGCGATAAAGCAGTTAGGACGGAAAACGTTTCCAAAAAGATCGATTGCATTTCACATGTAGAGTACGATAAGCAACATACTTGGGTGAAATTTGCTGGAACATGTCTTAAATTTGCTAACGAATATTAAGCTAAATTGTTGACGAATAAACCTATTTTTAAATTATTGAGTTTAGTATTGAAACATTAAAATTCAATGCCACGCGTAATAACATATCACAGTATGAAAGATATTAGTTCAAGTACACGATAAAATGAGAACTAGTATCGACATTGAACGTAACAATTAATAGCACATCCGAGCATATAATTTATACTACGTATTCAAACATAAAACACTTGATCAAACATCGTACACGATGAGATGAGCAGCGCGCACGTTCACGAGATCTATGATGTATACTACTTCGAAAACAAAAGATGTTTTATAACATCATTACATGAGAAGTTTGAATAAACAATGAAGACCTCAGCAAAAGGCTATCTACATCGAAACAGAGACAAACGGGACGAAATACACAAACAGAGTGTGATGGAAAATTGTAATTCTAAAACAAGTGGGATTCTCATAATTTTACGTAGTTCAAACTTGCACTAATGGTATATTAATTTAAATTTCATATATTCAAATTTACAACATTCTTTATTCAAGTAAACTCGTAAAGAAGTGCGTTTGAATCGTCAACTCTATTGCAGTTTCGGAAAGCTGTTCCTACCGAAAAGAGCCAGCAAGAAATTCAGCGGTTACTCTTTCCAAAATAATTCTTATCATCTAAGTAATCCCTACAGTATCAGCTTACTGTATCAGCCTGCCTTCAACATATTTTTTATAGTGCGTTAATGGCAAAACTAACTAGTAATAGACACTGGTACCTTCTGAGTATTCGCTCCGCCGCTTCTATAATTAAACTTGTTGCTAATTTCTCTTGATGGTGAAATTGCAACACGCTCTTTAACACCTCAGCGGTGGTGTTTGTGCAATATCTAGTAGCTCAGTGTAGTTGTAGAGCATCATGTCACTCGTACTTAAAAATTATTTAATTTAAAGGCAAACTTGACCAAAAAGAATGAAGTAACTATTACATTTAACTACGTACCACCTAAGTATTTAGCTAGCGCGCCCTAATATTAATAGCATATTTATGTGCAATAAAGAGACGGCAACTTTTATTAATAGTAATAAGTACTACTATTACTAATAGTATTATTTACTTACTACTATTACTTACTTACTTATTACCATAGTTACTAACTTTAATATTACTCTGATTTATAGAAGCAGGCGTTACTTTGCGGAATTCCATATTACAAGCAATATAACAGAACTAACTACTTTGCTATAATCCGCACCCATGCGGGTTATAGCAAAGTAGTTAGTTCTGTTATATTGCTTTTAATATTACTCTATTAGGAAATTTCACCAAGGGGAATAAAAACTATTTATTACTAATAATAAGTAATAATAGTCGTCCCTTTATGTGCAATAAAATACTGCGGTCATTTTCCGGAATCGGAATCTCTTTCACCCAATCTGATAATTGAGTACATAAGTATTAAGTCAACAGCATACAGAATATTCATATGATCGAAGAGTAATATGAAATTTCAAAGACATTGATTGGTCTAAAAAGTAAAAAAAAGATAAATAAAGAAGATAAGATTAAGTGAACTTTTTGGTAAATATTAATTAATAAATTGATCATCATATTACCGTTAACACAGAACAGTAAATCATGAGGCGATATTTGCCACATTTACACAAGTAATGTAAAATTATTGTTACCATACTCTATTGTGTAAGAAGCATCTGCCAGACTCTATTCAATGTTTGACCTTTCTACAATGCCTCGCTGGTCTTTTGCGAACACGTGCGATTCCAAGACATCGCTCAATAGAAAGACACTTTGGCATTTGAAATTAAAATGTACTAGTGAATATTGGAATTCTTTGATTAAGAAACCAGGACAATACTAAAATATTTAGTATATCTTTCTATATATACGAGAATTGTTAAATTGTTCAATCCAAGGGGGATTAAACAATATATTTAAATTTTAAACATAAACTTGACAAAAACGTTCTGATTCTATGTCAAGGACAATTGAATTTCAATAAAAAACAGGATTCTAAGTGAAATTCCCGAAATAGTAATTGGAAATAAGGGTTATCGTTTTGTAAATGCGTAATTAGTTCATTCATCGACAGCTAAAATAGAAAATAATTGTGAAATAAAGTATAATTAAACAAGGCTGCTGGTTAAGACATTTTTTTTTTTTAATTTTCATTGAATATTCAGATGAGTATTTCACCTATCGGAATAGCTTTCCAACAGTTCTTGTCACACAAATGACTTTGTTGATAATTGAACAGATATAAAATTTCACCATTTTGATCAAAATAATATGATTATAATTTTGGCACATAGGTTTTTGTCAATTTTGTCATATATGGTATTCATTAAGTGTGTACTGATAAGGGCAAGAGATTGGTGAGTGATTCAAATTTCCTCACCATATTTTTCATTACCGAAAAACGCATAATGAATTGTAAATGTCAATTAAAAAGATAATTTTTTATACGAACCTTATTGATGTCTGACAGGATTTGAACATTGAAAGAAATGATATAATGAAAGATTTGTTAGCAAAAAATAATAGTTTGAGTTTAGTTATAGCTGCTGCAGTATATACATTGGTAATAACTGAATAAGCTTCATTACTACGCCATAACTCAATGTCAATCACCAATATATCATGCGTCATTGGAGCAACATTTAAATAAGGAACTGAGGCGTGCAGGTCCGTCCATCAGAAACCAATCTTAGAAACATTAACCCACATACATAACAGATTGCGTATCAAGTAGAATGGAACCAGTGCACGTCGAGTGCTAGAGCATTACACATTTCTGTGGACACCAAAAATTTGAATTTACATCGATGTTTATACTGTTAAACATAAGAACCATATTGGTGGTTCGCTCGCATTGCTATGACGCAACATAGTCTTCCGTGCTTGACTGACATTGCAACAGGAAATGATACTATGTCTCCGTCAATTTTTTATACGTACGTAGACGTATTTGATTACAGTGTATCTGTTTCATATATGTCTATACTAATATTATAAAGAGGAAAGATTTGTATGTTTGTTTGTATGTATGTTTGTTACGTTTCCACGCAAAAACTACTGGACCGATTTCAAAAATTCTTTCACCATTGGAAAGCTGCTTTTTCACTGAGCAACATAGGCTATATGTCATTTTCAAAAAAAATAGGGATCCCTAATAAAATTGTAATAACTTGGTAGAAATTTAGTCGTAAACATCTATCATCGCGAGCGCTGCGGAAACTATTGATGATAGAACAAAAAAATGTTCTACAATGTTATAGAACGTATCAATATCCACAAAAAAGTCCGCGATACCATATGTCCAACTATTATAGTTATGCCAATATAACTACTTTTTTACATTGTAAAAGTTGGTAAAAGTGCCGACAATAATCAAACCATTTTATTCATATCTCTGTATTAATCCTTATCCCATTAAATGATATTTTATGAATAACTGTTTCAATACCTGTAAAATACTTTATAAATTATTAAAATCCGACATCCCAATCAAAAGATTTTACGAATTTAAGAATGTAAATCGAAATCAAATAATGCCATAACAAACCTAACCTACCGTTATAGCAGGGCCTGCACTTGGTGAGTTAAGTCTTATTCCAAGAATACTAATGATACCCATTTTTTATAATTAAATAATCTACAAAATAAATCTATAGTCCGATTTCGTAGACTTTCCACTACCACGAGATCTGTATGGACGCGGGTGAAACCGCGGGGCTTTGCTAGTGTTTAATAAAAGTAAACAGCCTGGTAATATCCTAATGATATTACTGATATTAGGCCTGACTAATTTTACTGGCCCGTTGGCGCAGTGGATAGTGACCCTTCCTTCAGTTCCGCGAGTCGCGAATTCGATTCCCGCCGAGGACCAAAATTTTCTATAAACAATTTGTTGTTTCTTCGAGCCTGTGTGTATTTATTTATCTTTTACATTTGGAGTGCATTTAAATTTTGTTATGATATTGAATGAATATAATCTATTCTAAAATAAAATGCTGAGTTGAACTTTTGTAAAATATTGTGCAGGACCCGCTTTGTCATCTCAACATAAGTCTAGACGCAGTCTAGACACTAGATAAGTTGACTTTTGAGAGTGTTTGACCTCAGAGTAAAATCGATATAATCGTCTAGGAAGTTGTAATAATTTTCATAAGATTTAAAACAATTTCTACTAATAAATGAAGATATTAATATTAGATTCGTACTCATCACATATACAAAAGTAAAGTAAGAAAGACGCAAACACACGAGAATATTAACGCTTAGTATTAAAAAGACCTAATTTAAAAAAGTTTTTTTTTTGGCAAATTGCAATATAGCGTAGCGTAGCGCCTACAAAACTCGTGAGTCTTAAAGAAACCCATAACTCTTCCAAGCAAGAAAACACTACATTTTTTAATAATAAGGATTACAATGTATAATCAAGCCTAATTTTGAATTATTATAGGTCACTTTGGCTCTATCATTACCAGCAAGGGAGGCTCTATAACAGAAATCAGGCGCAGGATTGGCATGACAAAATCGGCCCTGAGCCAACTTCACAAAATATGGAAAGATCGCAATGTGCTCAAAAAAAAAGATTTATATAATAAAAACCTGAGTCCTGGACCCTCAAAGCAGCAGATAGAAAACGGATCGATGCGTTCGAAATGTTCTGCTGGTGGCGTATGTTGCGTATCCCCTGGACATCATTTAGAACAAACGTCTCCATTCTCAGTGAGCTGAAGGTGAAGCAGACTCTCTAGCATATGTTTCCAGAGAATACTCCAGTATTTTGGACATATAGCTAGAAAACCTGGCGATAACCTCGAAAAACTCATGGTCACTGGGAAGGTAGACGGAAAGAGATCCAGGGGTCGGAGCCCGAAAAGATGGACGGATCAGGTGTCTAAACATCTGGACATCGGACTGAGCGAGGCTATACATGGCACTGCCGACCGGGAAAATTGGCGGCAATTAATCGACAGCAGAAGGGATCGGGACCATAACGATGCTCAGTGGTGAGCACACGACTCACGGAGGATAGGTCACTATGCTTGCAATATATTAACAGGTTATACTGAAGAATCCTTAAGAAAGAATAAATAACATTTTAACCATGGTGTGCAAACATCCAATTAAGTATAAAATGATGAGACAAAAACAGACTATTACTATTATTCACATAGCTATGAAAAAAGATTTCATTCGCTTTAGAGATAACTTATAAACAACAACCATTTAGCTCTTATGCAGATTGTCATGTATCTATTCAGCCATATCCAAAACACAACATTTATCTTTACCTTAAAGCAGTAGTATTTGAGAGGACAATTTCAAAATATTATATTGTGTAATATAATATTTTATATATCCATTAGTAGTAGATGTATAGACTGGCCCGTTGACGCAGTTGGCAGTGATCCTGCTGCAGTACCGCGGGTTGCGGGATTCCTTTCGAGGGCCAATATTTTTTAAAGACAATAATTACTTGGGTTTTATCGCCGTGTGGTATCCGGTTGAGTAAAATAGACCACCCTCATTTCTTACCGAGGTGTTGTAAAAGGCGTCAGGCAGGCGGCCGGTCGTAAAATACCTAACCAAATCATGTTACAACATGTTTAATACATGTTGTGCCGACCCCACTTAGGGTGGGATAAGGGCACGAAAATGAAAATACTTGCCTGGGTGTATATGTATTTAAAATTATATACGTATATATTTGTATTAATTTACTTACTTTGGAGACGGAAGACCGCGTGTGTAAGTGTCGCATATATAATTTATTTGTATATCCTTTATTAGTATTGACAATCAACGACATAAGACAAAATAAATTTAAATTCAAAAGAGGAAATCTCAGTTAACATGGCGGAGACGAGAGGTTATTGTCATTACCACGCGTCTGGATCTGCAATATTGAGGTTAATACCGGCAAAATAGCGGTGACTCAATCACAAGATTTCTAATTTTACGAGAAGCGACATATTGGAATGTTTTTACTAACATATGGTTTCATAGATTATCGTAATTTCGTGCCAAAAGAAATATAAATAGTCATTCATAGTCCACTGGTTTTTATGATTATTCTGATCTGTATTTTAAAAATACTACTTTTCTAATATCGCCTTCTCAAGTCGTTCTAAGGAGTTGCCGACGTATTATAGTATCTAGCGACTTCCTACACCATTTTTGACGTAAAAGTAAAAAAAAGTAAAGTAACGGCCTGTTAGTACCTCACATTGGGCATAGGCCTACTCTCTCCGTTTTGGGAAAGAAGGGGTTGTGTGATACCATGTGATAAATTGCAATTTTCCATTAGACATATAAGTTTTAGCAGTTAATATCATTGGTTCTTGCCCGGGATTTAAGCCCGTTAAGCTGGACTATCACAGCTTATACTAGTTTATTTGTTCCCCGACGCTATATAGAGCTTTTGCTCTCTACTCTCTGCATTTCGCAACCTCAACGATGCTTCTGCACTCGCCCATCCCACCCGGTGACGCTGTAAAAGCCGTTAGGGCTACATACAGAAAAAAATATGCGTCATCACCGACACATGTTCTGCTACTTCTCTATGAGCATAGATGTTAAGACCCCAAAAATCCATTGATTCTACAAATCATACTCCACTAATCAACACTTTGGTTTTGTGTCACAATGAGACATCTTGGATTATTTTACGAATCTCTTAATTTTTATTCATTTTTATAAATCGCATAGAAATAAATGCGGATCACAGACAATAATTCATTCCTTTTTTTTGTTTTTGGTTTAGGTAGAGTTTTGATGAACATCTCTTTCCTTCACTAATTAATTGACTTTTGCCTTCCTAAAATCCCAATATGTATTCTTAAAACAATATTATATCACGAAAATTAAAAAAAAAACAATGGCGCGAATTTAACAAGTGTTCGATGCAACTTAACCTTGAAGTCGTATGAAAAGTTTTAGTTGGTACAATATACAAACAAAAATGATAATATACGTAACTCAAAACGTTACTCTTTGCTTCTAATCGAAACAAGATAAAAAACCAATCCATAGAGTTTCAATTACATATTCATGAATACTGTTTATTTATTTCTTTATTGGTAATTACCATTGCGGACCGACATCATCAATAACGCTGAACAGACATGTCGACAATGTTTTATATTAACGAGTGTTTCCGATATGTCCATAAACAATATAGGAAGCGGTTATTGAAAACTTATATAAGATAAAGCAATAACGTCTCTAACGATGTTAGATGACCATAATTGCGAGCAGTTCCGTAAGTTTCACCTTGTCGCTGCATATTCCTAGTATTCCTATTCGTCGTTGAAATGCAGATAGCTTACAAAAGTAATGATTATACAGGGTGGTTAGACCATACAACATTAATATTAATTTTAGTTACACACCTCAGTTCCCAAAATGAAAACAGCTGATTCAGCAAAGTATTTTACCGACAGGAATTATTTTACGTTTCTTTTAAATTAACACGATTTATAGTGGCTTTGCTGGCCCGTTGGCGCAGTGGGTAAAGACCCTGCCTTCAGCGTTACGGGTCGCGGGTTCGATTCCCGCCGAGGGCCCACATTTTCTATAAAAAAAATTGTTGGTTCTTCGAGCCTGGGTGTATATTTGTATTTAAATATGTATTTAAAATTATACATGTAGTATATTTACCAGTTTTATGTCACCCATAACACAAGTATTAAGTTACTTACTTTGGGGATGGACGACCGTGTGTGTCCTATTTGTATGTACTAATTTTATAGAGATCAACGCCCTAGCCACGAAACGAAAAATAACCTTGACCCAAAAACTAATAGTACTGGTGCGAGGGAGAGAAAACAACAATTGTTTTCTACAGTTTTTGAAAAAGCGCGAAAAATCTCTACTGACAAAGCCAGATCTCAATTAAATTATATTTATTTTCTTCGAAAATCCTTTTTTTAAACGATTTTTAAGATTGGAGTATGCCAATCTATTACGAACAAATGATCATTGGATTCATTTAATGTGTATCGTCGGTACAACCCTGTATTATTTTGCTATAATTTGCGATTAGAGGAAAATCTATGTAATTTTGAAAGTAGAGTGCACGCATACGTATTTAAGTATAGTTGAGAGGAAAACCTCTTTAAGGCCATTTAATGATCCTCTTATCTTCTATTTACACTTTACCGCTTTCTGTTTCGGCAGTATGTTCAAGTGTGAGCACAAGGGCCGTTCATCTAAGTAGATGAACGGCTAGGAAAGTTCCTACGAGTCATATGTTTGTTTTCTACTTTTGAATAGTGATTAGAGCGCACAATATGGTTTTCATTTTAGATCACATGATCAACGATAGTGAAGAGCAGACTTAAAATTTGGAAAAATTTAGTTTCGAACCCGTCCGGGGCACTTATTCATGAGCTCTTCACACAACGTTATCGCGCCGGAAACTAGTTGGGCTAATCCGATAAAATTAGACGTGAGTATAGCCGGTATCTATATTAACTATGAATACTACTCACGATAGTTAAAATTTAAAAAGAGACAGAAACATGCTGTCGCGGACTTTTTCGTATTATTTTAGTAGATCTACATTTCTCTAGTACATTACTTTAGTGCATCTCTGTTGGTTTACGCGGCTCATGCGACTAAAGCTAACTTCCAAGACTAAAGCAGTTTTTTTTTACAAATTCTCAACCTTTTCGAGAGAATTTACATAAAAACGTAATGCAGTATTAACCTAAACTTATAGGAAGAAATATACTATGTTTTAGTGAAACCCGTAAAAAGAATCCATTCGGCAGATTTTGATAAGATCGATACATACAGACAGCTTTTGCGGACTTTCGTTTTATAACTAGTAAAGATATAAAGTTAAAATGTATGACGCACATATGTGGAATCAAAAATAGTAAACATTAACACAACCCTGAGTTAATTGGCCACTTAAAGCTTTTAATGCAGAGTTGATTTGTTTAGAATATATAATAAATATTTATACTACACCACTCTAGTTTTTATTTTATTCACCATTATCATAAAACTCTCAACGCAAGTTTATTACTCATGGATAACAGAAGTGTTATTTTAAACTACGTATCTGTGTAATACTGTTACATATCTATTACCATGGAAAGAGATATAAATAAATAAGTATATAGGACATTTACACACATTTACTCTCCATACCCAAAATAAATAACTTAATTATTGTATTAAGGGTGACAGACTTCTAGTATATGTATATAAATACAAATTTAAATAGTATGTATTTAAATTTATGGTATTATCCGGCTGAGTAGAATAGACCACGCTCATTTCTTACCATAACATGTTGTGCCGATCCCGCTTAGGGATAAGAGCAGGAGGATGATGCGTAATTATAATAATGAGCTTAAGAATATCTATATATATAAAACAAAGACGGGTTTGTTATAACACTTATAACTCCAGATCTGCTGAACCAATTTTCATGGTTTTTTATTCGTTGGATTTGTCGCCGCTCCGAATAGCATAATACATCTTAAAAACAATGGAAAATCAACGAATACATAATTATGAAAATAAATGTTCATTCGTTTCGTATCTGTCAAATAGTGTATAAATGATTGACATATATGCATGCGTTCAGAAATGAAAACTTAAAAAAAATGGCGAATAAACTATTGTCTGTAATTTTTTAATCAATTATAAAGGTTAAAAAGTACATTAAACAGACACATAGAAGCTCCTCAAATATTTATGCGTGCGTACAGAAATAATGACAAATGATTAACATTTACGCGTGCGTTCAGAAATTTATTTTTTGTCATTGTATTACGTTAATCAAAGCCTAAATTAGTTCAGCTAAAAGGTAACCATTCATTGACTATTAGGCGGTACGAAGTTCGGCGGGTCAGCTAGTCAATAATGAAAATCAAAATTCTTGAATTGATTGATACTATTAATTATATTCAATATTTTCCCAATAATCACAAAGTCAGAATTTTCATAGCACACGTCATTGACCTTATTAAACATTACTTTAAAAAAATTAAAGGCTTGTCGATGCATAAAGGTTGACGTACCCTACTAAAGGGCTTTATGTTACCGGTCACTTCTACATCGTCATTCCTATAACCGTAAAATTCTTGACTCATTTGCTGTAATAATACATTATTGATATAAAAGTCACTATAACAAAACTACTTCGCTATAATCCGCACGGGCTAAGCGAATGCATGCAAAGCTAATGTGTATGAAGCAGGCAAAATCTACGAACCTTATACGTGCAGGACAAGCCACCACACGCACCCCAAGGCTCCTGCACCAGCAACAAAGCACACAAGCAGCACACACACCCACCACCACAACAATCTCGACGATCGCCTCGCTCCGAAACCGAAGCATCATCAGGAGGATAGGCTCCACGACAAAATCTTACGATTTTGTCGTGGAGCCTTGGGTTGCGTGTGGTGGCTTGTCCTGCATGTATAAGGTTCGTAGATTTTGCCCGCTTCATACACATTAGCTTTGCATGCATTCGCTTAGCCCGTGCGGATTATAGCGAAGTAGTTTTGATATAGTGCCTGTAATATGGAATTCCGCAAAGTAACGCCTGCTTCTATAAATCATTTGATATAAAAGTGTTCGAAAATAAATAAAATCTACGCGTTTATACATACTCGTGTCACAAGCGGGAGTTTGTGGAGCGTTGAATGCCGCTTTGTGTTGTATTGTGTAATCTATAATTAGCTATATCGTACTCTGTGAGATATGAAAGTAGGTTCTCATGTCTATGGATTTGTAATCATAGACAACTTTATCACTGCGAAATAAAGTGACAATTATAATAAATCATATAACGGCGCTTGCTAATTTTTGAAGTGAAAACTACTTTAGCTTTGACGATTCAAAAGTGCTTTTTAAAAGCTTACTTGAATAAAGGTTATTTTGATTTGATGTACACTGTTTGTGATGGGTGAAAAATGTTAAATTCGCGTGAGGACACGTGACCTACCCGAAAACTTGTAAGACGGAGTAGGAGTAGACAGCCGGCGCGGCGTAGGAGAGGATGTATCCCCCTCTCTTTCTGTTTAGACAGCATAGAGCGCTTGGGCGAATGTGTCATTGTGTGTCAATGTGGTATGAGTTATTGGTACGAGAACAATATAAAAAACATATACCTATTTGATAGCTACCTAGTTGTCGCAAATATCTCTATTTCCGAATATATGTTGAACATCGTTCAAAACATGTATAACTCAATGAAATAAAAATGTGGTCTTATCTAGTAGAGAATAGATATAACATATCATTTTTGACGAATTAATCAACATGATTGTAACGTTGTAAAATTTTATATATTAAGGATATATAAAATTTTACACCCCGGAGAACCGCGTTAAGGCCAGTGTCTCCAAGTCTCTAACTAATTCTACCAGTGTATTGCGGTTGGCAAATTATACGGTAATCAGAACCCACCAGCGAAATCTTTTATTTCCCCCCACACGGCACGATTCTCAAATGCCGCATGATAATAAATATTCCCTAATTGTGGGCATTTTATAATAAAGTCGACACCAATTAGTCGCGAGTACCAATGGTTCCCGATATACGAGTAGGTACCTCTATATATCACCCCATCTGAAGAACAAAGTCACATTTCCTATGTTTATATGTATACTACCTGTGCCAACAACGACTTAGCCCGCGTGGAATTCAGTGATGTACGAAATTTTACCCGAATTTTCTAAATTTTGTAAAAGTAGTTATTGTGAGTTAACCTTGACAGATAAACACATGCTGTCGCTTGCTTTTTTGTACTATTTTTATAGATCTACAATTCTCTAGTACATTACTTTAGCGTATCTCTGCTGGGTAGGCAGCGCACGCGACTAAAGCTCCTGGCGAGCAAGTTTTTTAACAACTGCGCGATCTCTTAACCACAATTTACATAATACCGATACGTACTATTTACCAAAACCATCCGGAAGTGTTGCACTTTTGGTGAAAACCGTACAAAAATCCATTCAGAAGATGTTGAGAAAATCTATTACATACAGACAGACAGCTTTATGGGACTTTATTTTATAATAAGTATAGATGAGTGAAAACTATCGCACTATCCGAAGAACAAAGTTGTGACTTTGTTCTTGGGATATGTTGAAATATCGTTTCAAACATGTATTACTTAATGCAACAAAAAACTGGACGTATCTAGTAGAGACTAGATATAACATAATTTTTTGCGAACAAAAAAGGTTCCATGAGTCATCAACATAAAAAAAATATTCGCTACTAGATACGAATCGGCGCAATTATGCGCGTTACAAAAGCTAGGTTTGTGGGACGATGAATGTGGCGTTGTGTTGTATTACGTAATAATAAGCGATACTGTTCGCGTGCGAGCCGAATGCGAAAGTAGGTTCTCCGATCTATAGATTTGTTATCATAATAACTGTGTACTTATTTCGATAGTTGAATGGAATCTATTTATAAATTTTAAGTCGTCAACACAAAATATATTTAATATGCATATTACATCAAATCAAAGTTGTTTTCTACAAAATTTATAACGGTGATGGAAAACAATATTTCTGCAAATAAATGGAGGATACCAAACCGTCATATGGCAAATCCTTTTCTACAAAGAAAAAGGAAAATTTTTCCCAGTAATGGGAAAATAACATGACGCAAATTTTTATACTACCCACCTATTACCTCACATAACAATTTTCTTTAATCAATTCAATTACCTTTCTTAGATATAAAAACGAATGTCCTTTATAAATTCCGAATCGGCTTGAACGATTTTATTGAAATTAGAAATTTTTAGAATGACCAAGCGGATGATCCTGTAAAGTTTGGTGGTGATCAGGGCATTTTTTAACGGTTTTAAAGGGAATTCGAAACCAGACTGAGCCACAGCAACAAGTGTCCAGACAGCTAGTTATTATATACCTATAACTTTTATCTATTATCTACAAAAGCAACTCTATCGGCACGATAACTACGAACACCATCTTGGCTGTTTTTTTTATCACAAACATCTATGAAGAAAGAGACAAATCTAAAGGACAAGATGAACCAATCATTATATTGACCATACAACAATATTGAACTAGAAAGCTTTGAATTCAAGGAGTAGACATATCGTCTCCCATTCATAGAGAAGCAAGCTTTCTTTATGAGTCATAAGTCACTCTACAAGCTCAACGCTCGCGTAGGTACCGACTCAAGAGAAAGCTAATGGGATCAAGTTTTATGAAGTTTTATGTATTCAAATGACAGATCAAAGTTCATTTATATGTCAGTGCTCCTCTATAAATGCAGCGGTTCTAGTGGTAAGCGCAAGTAAATTTTAGTATTTTATTTACATATATTCCTGATTGATATTTAAATTTATTTATGATAAAAAGAACATGTTTTAAACAAGTTACGAGAGTAATGAGACTGACTAGATAGCGTCCATATTCCGAGGGTAGATCTTTTTTGTCATTCTAAGATGCATTAGACTAAGATTGAAATTAACCAGGATCTTTTATGAATACTAAATATTAAAAAAAGATTATACTATAATACTTCATGCAATAAATTCATTTTAGACGGTTTCCTTTTACGAATACGATTAGCAGCATTATACAGCTAGGCTAAAGCAATTCTCGTTTCACTCCACTTGAATGCATTGACAGTCGATATTTAGGCACTTTCCACGCAAAGTGTAACCGGTGAAAACGCACAAGGGCTACTGACCAATGCAAGCAGAGCTGTTGCGATCTAATTTTTGCGACACAAACTTAAAATATGTGCATTGCAAAAATGTAAATGGCAATTCCCATGAAGTTTGCAAATCTGACTACTGTTACTATTTAGCATATGTACAAATTTAGATTCTTGCAATCTTTTCGGCACATATTCTGTACATGTTACGATAAATTATTAAAACATGAAACAAATGAAGGGTGTTTAAGCAGAAAAGCGGAGATGACCAAATTTAACCTGGTGATGTATAGGTTGTATTTATGATAGAATTTTGTAGAACAGGTAACCTTTCTAACCTCACCTTTTAAAATTTATTATCATACCTATAGTATTAAATTGAAGGCCGCAAAGGAAAGTAAGCCTGTCAACAATTATAATACGAGTATCGAAAAGTTTTTAAGGATTTTGGAGGTATTGACGGTAAACCAAATGATTCGATATCATAATTTGAGACTAAAACAGTGAAAACACAATTAGTACATATGACGGACATTGACACTTAAGTTATTCATTATTAAAATAAACGAGAGTCAATTAATAAGTAGATACAAATATAGGAAGAAAAGAAAGACAGAACAATACTAGCAGCTGTAGGTGCGCGCTAACCGTCGTCACGGCTATGTTGGTACACCAATTGTGCATTGGCAGTACTGTGGCGTCGCTTTTTGCCGAGAAGAAGAGGCTTCAAGATGGCAACATTTTTGGTTGTTTACTCTTGAGTGTGAAAGTACGACATAATAACAAAAAGCTAAGTTGTTGATATATCTAGGTAGAGCTCATTTACTTTAAAATATTAAGAAATAATTATATAAGTTAAAGTTTCCACTTAAAATAGAATAGTGTTGGCGTTTGGCGTAAATTATAAATGTAAATTGATATGCCCAATTGTGATTCAAATTTACAATATAGAATTTTAGTTATTGTTGAAATGTATATGGTTTATGCCTAGCTGTGATTAAATACGTTATTCCAAAGTAATAAAATTATTGTGATATAAAGGTTACAGTGTAAAACCTACCTAAACGTTTAGCGTACCCCGGCTGCCCTATGTAATACAAAAAAATAAATTATTATATTGCTATGCGTGTTTTTCTAACCTTCATTATACTTATTTGAACATTGCATGAAACATAGACAAATACAGTACAACACTTATAGTTGGATAGAAAGCATCATTACAATTTATGCATCTAAATTTTATGCAATCTTGAAAAAGGCCATACAGCTCGGCATGAAAGAGTGACATTGGCAATGAAACTCGGGACCGATTTTCAGCTGCAGCCTAGGTGACAAAACGGTGACAAAGAACATAACGGTTGTTCTTGATGAATGTTGCGATTTAATTCACTAAATAAATCCACTGTTTGAACACGCTTTCCCTTTGATATCTTATTTTCTGTGAAAGTTTAATGTATCCAAAATGTTCCCTCTCATTACTTGGTTCATTAAAAACGAAACAAAAAAGAAACACCGTAACGAAATTGAAAAGAAAAAGTTTCTCTAACAGTCGTGAACGCACCACTGCACTTGATTGCTCAAAGAAATTATATTTTCATTCGGCATTATATCATTATTCGTCAATTAAAGGTAGATTTGAAATTTTTTGAGGGGAAGACACGTTATTGTAATTAGAATTTACATTATCAGATGTAATATATCAGAAAACTACTCTTAAGTTTTATTTACGTAAAAAATTAACTGAGAGTTTCTGTTATTTGCTAATTTAAATTTTTCAAAATATACTTTTTTAAGTTAAGCTATAAACAAGTGCTTTTGAATATTATATCGGCTATTTGTTAGCAACGCCGTGTGGTATCCGGCAGAATAGAATAAACCACCCTCCTTTTTTACCGAGGTGTCTTAAGAGGCGACTAAGGTATGTGCCGTATGGTATCCGGCTGCATAGAATAGACCACCCTCATTTCTTACTGAGGTGTCGTAAAAGGCGACTAAGGTAAGTTGTCGTCAGGCTGGCGGCCGGTCGTAAAATACGTAGCCAAATCATGTGACAACATGTTTTTAACACGTTGTGCCGACCCCACTTAGAGTGGGATAAGGGCAGGAGGATGATGATGGGTTTTTCAAAAAATCTTCATATTATTATTAATAGAGTCGGTTAAAATGCAAAGCTTAAATTCTTTGTTATCACCAAACTTACCAAATCTTTAGAAAATTATTGTTTTATATATTATGAAATTAATCTATACTAATTGAACTTTATTACAGTGAGGAAAGAGTACACAGAATTTTCCAATCGGATATCTTTGAAATTACTTGAGACATCCAATTTAAAGGAATCACGTTTTCGAAATAATAAAACTGGCACAGAAATAATTAGGCGAAATTGACGAAATCACAATTTCGAATATTGTATAATACAATAATCGCGCCGATTGCACTGGCCTTGATGTTATTCCTGACACGTTGTGCAAACAGAGTTGTGTGTCAAGCAACTACGTAATCTATACTAATATATGTGTAAAAATTATAAAACACCATAATGTTTTACCAATGATAGCCAATCCGTGATAGCCGAAACCCGAAATGCAATGCAAGCTTTTATTAACAGTAATTTCTCAAAATTATGCGTTTTAATCATAAAAAGTTGATAACTTAACCGTCAATAACTTTCACATATAAACCAATTTCTATAAATTGATTTAAATTAATTTGTCTCCATAACATTTTAACTCTGATAAGTGTATACTAACTCATTATTTAATTACTATGCTCGATGTTTACTATTGTTTTACTTATTGCTGCCATCTTTAATTAATATAGCGTTTAGATTAGATTTTTTGTTGTATCATGTATAATCTGACACGTATTTAATGTATATGTATATTGTTGAAAGCCAAATAAAAATAAATAATACTAATAATAATAACTAAAAAATTATTAAGTAGGCATTTCATTTGTACAGATTAATTTTATTGAATTTTATAAACATTATTTTGATAACAGTAACAACTATCTATACTTATTATAAAACAAAGTCCCAAAAAGCTGTCTGTCTGTATGTAATCGTTTTTCTCAAAACCTACTAAACGGATTTTTGTACGGTTTTCACCAAAGGATAGTGCAATACTTCCCGGTTTAGGTAAATAGTACATAATATCGGTATTATGTAAATTGTGTTGAAGAGATCGCGAAGTTGTTAAAAAACTTGCTTGCTGGGAATTTTAGTCGCGTGCGCTGCGTAAACCAACAGAGATACGCTAAAGTAATGAACTAGAGAATTGTAGATCTATAAAAATGCTACAAAAAAGTCCGCGATAGCATTTCTCTATCTCTTATGGTTAAGTCACATTTTATGTTTAAAATTTTAATTCAAGAAAAAAATTGTGACTCGCTGATTTGCATGCGGGCGAAGCCGCTGGCACAGCTAGTATTTTTAAGTTAAATTCGTTTAATTAATCTATAACACTGTCTTTATTTGTTAATGCAATTCACAACTATACATTGCGTTCTCTCGGATTTTATAATCAATAATTCAACATTTTTACTAACGTTAATGTTAATTAGATCGATTGTAAGTACCATAGAGTATAGAAAAGTTTATGATATATAAATAAAAGCAGCCGCTAGATTCTATGTTACTTGTATCTAAATTAAAAAAGTTCCGACTGTTAAGTAATAAATGTCTTATTGTGAGGAACTATGGACGCCGATAGGCAACCCAGCGAAATACCGCTATATGTATACAAGGACGAAAGAAAATATGTCTAAGATGACAACGAAAAATAACTGCTAAAACTTTTATGGGTATATGTGTAATGTACTATACTTTGAGCTGTGATAGCCCAGCGGTGAGACCGTGCGACTCTTTCGAGGGGAACACGAGTTCAAACCCGGGCAGGCACCAATGAGTTTTTCTATTAAAACTCATGTGTATAAAGTAATAATAAAATTATTTTGCTATAATCCGCGATACAGTAAATAGAAAATATATATAGTGTTTAATGTATAGTGGACTATCAGTATTTTCATACCCGAAACGTGCAGGATTCGTAAAGGCACATGCACAAACCTCCACCACTTCCACCACAATACACAAGCACTACACAGTTTCACTATCACAAACTCAACAATCGTTTCGCCCCGCAACCGAAGCATCATCAGGAGATAGACTCCACGACAAAATCGCAAAGTATCACTCCACGACAAAATCGCAAAGTATCACTTTGCGATTTTGTCGTGGAGTCTATCTCCTGATGATGCTTCGGTTGCGGGGCGAAACGATTGTTGAGTTTGTGATAGTGAAACTGTGAAGTGCTTGTGTATTGTGGTGGAAGTGGTGGAGGTTTGTGCATGTGCCTTTACGAATCCTGCACGTTTCGGGTATGAAAATACTGATAGTCCACTATACATTAAACACTATATATATTTTCTATTTACTGTATCGCGGATTATAGCAAAATAATTTTATTATTACTTTTGTATTATGGATCTCCGCAAAGTAACGCCTAATTCTATAAATTACTCATGTGTCTAAGTGATAATTGCAATTTATCACACGCTTTTCGGTGAAGGAAAACATCGTAACCTGCATATCTCTAGAGAATTCTAGGGATATGTGTAACCTACCAATCCGCATTGGAGCAGCGTGGTAGGTCTTAGCTCCAATCCTTCTCTCCAAAAACGGAGAGAGGAGGCCTTAGCCCAGCAGTGGGATTGTAACAGGCCGCTACTTTACTTTTTTTAACTGATTTTTATAAGGTTTTTACAAAAACGATCAAACGTCAAGTACTGTTTTTCGTAACACTTGAATACATAAAATTCCATACTATTGTTACTATACTTAACGAAAAAGATAAATGAGGTTTGTAAAACGAAAACTTTTTTTTTACAAACAAAAACTTTCGAATCGATAACTATGAACCATTTTGGTTATAACTTAAGATTAATCCAAATAAAGTCTGGACTTACCTGTACCGCCGCGTATTGATGTGCCGAACCTCGCGACCACCACTGCTCTCGCCATCACTTCCAGAACCGCCTATTTCCATGGTGTGATGCGATATCGACTTTCCCATCTACGAGAATAGACTGTATTAAATTTCAATATTTAAGGGTGTATTAAATAAGGGTAGTATATAGTGTTCCGCCATGTGATATCCGCTTGAGTAGAATAGACCACCCTTATTTCTTACCGAGGGGTAAAAGGCGAATAAGATAAGTTGAAGTGAGGCAGGTGGCAGGTCGTAAAATAACCCAAACATGTAACAAGATGATTTATACACCTCGGTAAGAAATGAGGGTGGTCTATTCTATGCAGCCGGATACCACACGGCATAAATATTATTATGAAGATAAGAGATATTAACCTACAGTATCAGCCATAACATAGTATTATTATTAATACGTATATTTTTTGCAATTTTGTCGTGGAGTCTATCTCCTGATGATGCTTCGGTTCCGGGGCGAAACGATTGAGTTTGTGATAGTGAACGTGTGTAGTGCTTGTGTATTGTGGCGGCAGTGGTGGTTTGTGCATGTGTTTTTACGAATCCTGCATGTATCGGGTATGAAAAAACGGATAATCCGCTATACATTTAACACTATACATATTTTCTATTCACTGTATCGCGGATTATAGCAAAATAATTTTTATTATTACTTTTGTACGTATATTTTTAATAGATTTCTATTAGCAAAATAAATAATTTTAGTAACAATAAAATCATTAATTTTGTGTCATGTATCTCCGAAAAGTAACGCCTAATTCTATAAATTAAATACGTCGTTTCTTTTCTTTTATTGATCTTAGTTTACAAATCACAGAAGTCATAACTGAGTTTAAATAATATAAGTGATGCTGTAGTATCATTACCATATCTCTATATATATTAGTTCGTATAAACACGGAAGTTCTATTTTACATTAAAAAAAATATGAAAATCTTGGAAATTTTTCGTTCATTACCACCTGTTATATATAACGCAATCTACGTATTTATTTAAATTACACTATTATTTAATAGAACTCAATTAAAAACTCAGTTTTAATTATTTAAAAAAATCATCTTCAAAGAAATCATGCATCAACATATTGCAAAGTAGGGTAAAGGTGATATCACCGTATCACTTTTTTTGTAATTTATAGAATTTATAGAATTAGGCGTTACTTTGCGGAGATCCATAATACAGATCCACAATAATTTTTTGTATTGAAAAGTTGTCAAAATAACTTCTTTATGGAGCAATGAAAAGTTAATTTTATGTTAAAATCAAATTTCCACTTACAGGAGGAATGTATTTTCTAACTGCAGCCGCCAATTCATCGATGCTTTTTTCCTTTTTCTCTTCGACACCAAAGAACTTATTCTTTGCCGCCTGATTTAACGAGGAAATCTTCAGAATTGGTGGTTTTTCCTCAACGGACACTATCTTCTCTGCAGGCCGCCGCAATTTACCCAATTGTAATGGTTCCTCAGGTTTTTTGGCGTATCTCCTGTACCTAGCTTTATCATCATCATTTTTCACCTCCTCAGACGGTTTCCGTCCAAGCTTAGCAAGTAACGGTACTTTTATATCTTGATTCTTAGCTTGATTGAGACGTTCCTTCAATTCATTAGCTCCTGGTAATGCGATCTTTCGGGGGAACGGATCATGGAGTTTAACAATATCTGATTCTGTTCTCGAGGCTTTCAGTTTGTTATTCTTCTTTTGGAACCTTCGTGGCTTTTCTGGCACTTCATCGGAACTATCTGATGAAGAACAGCTCTTTTCTGACGATGAGACACTGGACGCAGATGCGGATTCGTCGTCTGATGAACTGTCGATACCTTCGTCTTTTAGACCCTGAAACATGTATCATATTATCTACTTTTCTTTTTATTTATTGATTTATACTTTATATACACGGCAACGATATCATCACAATTTCTAAGGTCACAATTGCATTTACAATATACAATCTTCGTTCTGCGTTAGCAAGTTACTTGAATGCAAAGCATTTATAGATTTATTCATTAGGGACTACTTGGATACCAGCAGGCCTACCATGAACTCTTATTGCGACTCCATTGAAGACGTACACGAAATTGTGTTGCTTTTTTATACCATGGCGTCAAAGACGCACACTTCAGTCGTTGCCGAATGAGCGTTCGGAATTCGTCCTAAGAACTTGTGAGTAAAAGAGACAAGAGTTATCTATAGTTCATATAACGTTATCCTTTTCAAACATTACGACCCCAATGCAATTCACACCTCATGGTACGAAAAGAAAGCGGTTCGCGGTCGTCGTTCATGTCTTTAATTAAATCATAATAAGAGTTCACAGATAAATTACATGACGGAAGCTTTTCTAAGTATTCATAATTAAATATATAATGAATGCTACTAACCTCAGAGCTCTCGCCCTTCGCAAGAGTATTAGGTTTCGAAGGCACCACAGTCGATCCAGACTTTAATATACCCCTCACTTCCGGTGTAATCATCCTTTGTGCACGTTCCGATGGCGAATCATCATCGATATCTGCTTAACAATACATATCTATCAAAGGCGTAGAAGTAGAGTAAAATATTAGATATATGAATTTAAAATCAAATCACACAAGTTAATTAAAAACATCTAAAAACCAATATTAGATTATAATAACATGTTATTTAAGGCAGATTTGGGTTAATCGCGGTTTTCACCTCAGTTTAAATGAAGTCTCAGTCTAAGAAATAAATTAATAACTACAATATATATGAGACAAATACACGCACAGCCTTCTGTTCCCAAAGAAAGTAACTCAAGATGTACTTATGCTATGGATGACAGTCAACCGGTCAAACCAAATATATACATATCATTTTTATCCAGACTAGAAGAACCAACAAATTGCTTTTAGATAATGTTGGCCGACTTCGGAAATCGAAGCAGTGAAATATATATTGACCGTTGAGTTTGAAAAGAAGTACAACAATTTGACTGCAAAATAAAACAAAGGTCGGATACCATTTTGCTATAAAAATACTCCTGATCCTTTGGAATTTGCTAGACATGTATTTGAAAAACATTTTTTTTTAAATATCATCATTCTCTCAGTGGCCATCTAGTATATTTATGGACCAAATTTTGTAATCATAATTGTAAAAAGATGAGCCATTATGGATGAATCTAAAAGTATGTTTCCATATATAAAGCATTTAGGTTACATGGCGACAACAATGGGAGTAATTCAACAAGTTCATTTTGTAGGCACATGCCTACAAAATTTCAAAATTTTAATGTTCTGGCCTCTTTCAGGTATATCCACGCCTTTCGCAAAATTCAAATGCAGTCCACTGCCCTAATTGTAAAATAAGTCTACAATAAATTTACAAGATAAATATTCCACACTACGTCTTATTGAACTAAAGTCAGTGGCTAAGTATCACCTAAAGTCTCTACGGATCAAACAATCTTAATTGCCTGTTCACGATTCAATACATCATACGTGTGTATGCACGACTGTATAAATGCAGCGTAATTTAGTAAAACGCGTGAAAACTAGTTTCGTAGATTGCTATAACTAAATCGCCCTGGGAGGTCCAAAATTGCTTCATGCTCACTTCAGGCAATAATTATGTAGCAAAAAAAGATTATGAAGGCAAACGACTCAGATAATGGCATCTTAAATGACTGAACAAATTTAATACATTGACAGCACACAATAAGAATAATATAAAATACAATTAAATGCTTGGTTCAAGTGTTTAAAACCTACGGCCCTATATGGAGATTTCATCACCATGAGACATTCAAGGGAATTTACGAACGAATTCAAATCTTTAAACATTTTCAATTTACATTATTTGTCTTGTATGAAGTTAAAACGATTTTCAAATCTAAGGAAATACGGGTCATACAGTATTTTATTTTCAAGGAGTTGTGGATTTGTATTCAACCCTGCGATACGTTGTGCGTCGTAAAATTCGTTCGAATTAACCTAGCGATAGAAAAGCCCAAACGCATAAAGTAATAAATAACACTGAACAGCGTAAAAATGGTCTATACGACACTCGAGTGTCGTTCGTTTCAAAACCTAACAGCAACTAAAGCCACAGTAAAGAAATCAAAGAAAACAAATCACATTCCTTAGACTTCATAATGCTTATCAATCTACATAATATGAAAATATTAATGAATGATAAACAGGGAAATTTTTTTGATTCAAAGCTATTATTGTATGGTTGAGCTGTTGCCAAACGCAACACCTGTTTAGGCGTTACAAAGATCAACTCTTTCGTTATCATTGTGGATACAACGCGCTGTCATGTTTACATTACCGAAATAGACACCGGTTTGGTACATTTGCTATCAAAGTAAGTGGATCAAAGGCGAAAATCAGCGAATGTTTCGAACACAAGTAATCAGTAATTATTGTAATATTTTCTAATTATCTATAATTCATCATACATTGGCCGTGTGGTATCCGGCAGAATAGAATAGACAACCCTCATGTCTTACCGAGGTGTCGTAAGAGCCGACTAAGGTATATGCCGTGTGGTATCCGGCTGCATAGAATGGACCACCCTCATTTCTTACAGAGGTGTCGTAAAAGGCGACTAAGGTAAGTTGACGTCAGGCAGGCGGCCGGTCGTAAAATACGTAGCCAAATCATGTGACAACATGTTTATAACATATTGTGCCGACCCCACTTAGAGTGGGATAAGGGCAGGAGAATGATGATGATGATGATGATGATGATGATGATGATGATATATAATTCATCTGTAACCTAAATGATATCAACTGTTGTACAATTTACCAATTTGTACATTTATCTATACTATTCAGGTCTAGAATATAAAAGGCCACAAATAGCCATAGTACAAACTGCATTGTAGTTATTTGGCGAAAACAAAAGGCTTCTTTACCTAGAGACCGGTTGCAATAACTTAAATAGTAGTTGTATATTTCATGAATATTCTGAAAATAAGAATTGTAGTAAAAAGTTATAAGAACCTAGAGTATTCCCGAAAGTATCGTGCAGTTAGCTGAATTAAATTGAAGTGACAGTGACACTAAATCGATATTAACCGGGTTAACTCTAGAAGCTAGAGTAGATATACTTAATATATAACAAGACAAAAAAAACAGAAAACTGAAGACGACTAAAGCAATCATATCAAGGAAGGTAGGCCTTTAAAAAGTTTTCATAGTTGTAATTATCCGAAGGATCTAATAAAGATAGGAACTACAAAATAATAGTGCAATTAGTTTTTGACATGAACAAGTTAAAATTAAAACACTTCAGTGCAGTGCATAAAACTTGCAAACACAAGGGACAAATACCGCAAGAAAAAAGTGCATAGATGTATTTATGAAACAACTTAGGTGCCTAAAGCTATGGAATTAATTGATCTAATAATAATGATACTCTTTGTTAACATTAACAAAATATCGCATAACTTTATTGAATATTATAAAATCAAAATATTAGCAAGGTCTTTAGTTTCACTGCTATATCCTATCCTATAAAGTCCATTAACACGAATGGAAAATCCGTCATCGAGACTAGTGGAAAGACGTTATTCTAAAGAAGAATAGGTGGCAATAAACAACAAGCCGTTTACCGGATTGGATGAAACATGTAAGTTAATAAATGGAATGTATAAATCATAATTTAATTCACGTTTTGCCTAAACAAAGAAAAAATTTACATCATTAATATCTGACAAAGAAAATTTCTGCGAAAAGCAATCCAGTAATCGTCTTTAGAGCATTATAGTAGGTAACTGTAAGTTAAATCTATATTAATTACTAATATATAAAGCTGAAGAGTATGTAACGCGCTAATCTCAGAAACTACTGGACCGATTTGAACCGATGGAATTATTTGAGTGTAGTCCTACTGGACCGATTTGAAAAATTATTTGAGTATATGATGATAGTCCACTTATCTAGGAAGGATTATCATCACGCTAAGATGAATAGGAGGAGGACCAGCAATAAAAAATATTGCGAAAACGGCAAAAGTTAAAGCTTTCCTTGTGTGCACTAAATAAACCGTCAAAGTTATTAAAAAATCATGTGTTAAAGAAATTTTCCCCTTTAAAACGTTCCAAAAAAAGTCCGCGACAGCATGTATCTAGTTTTTAAGGTTAACCCACTTTAACTATAATTAATATAAGTATTACGGTTTACTCAAATAATAACACTGCAGTCCACGCGAACGAAGTAGTGTTTAAAAAAGCTATATTTTTATATTTACCAATGAATGGAGGACAACAGATCTTTGCACCGAACTTGGATAACTCTGCAGAATAACTTACAAATCCTAAACGACTGTTATCAACATACTTAATTCACCACTATAAGTAGAAAACTTAAAATTTAGTTCCGTGATAAAAATAGCTTCATAAATGTCCAAATGTAGAACAATGTAAAACGGTTTCATAAATGTAATATAGTCCATATATCAGCTGGACGTAGATCTTATTGAGATTTTTACGGATAAAATCCTAAGATTTCGGCTAGAACACATTCCTATATATTGGAGACTTTGGGTAACAACTCACAACTAGTAAACAATAAAACCTAATTAAAAAAAGATAATGGTTTATTTATATAATACGTTATATCATTGCTTAATCATAACATTGAGAACAATCTTCTCAATGAAATACAGGACGTTTAAGTGCATGCATAGACTTAAAAAACACTCGTGCCCATGAAATTTTTATCATGCATACCGCTGTAATTTGATTTAATACTTTATATATCAACCTAATAGCTTAAATTGATTCCATAAGGCTGCTTCAAGGTAAGACGTTAAAGAAAAATCTATAGTATTCTCCCGTTTTCTGTATTTAACGATTCAAATATTAAATACAACTTTCACTCAATTTATACAAATTTGGGTCTATTTACACATTTGACGATATCAATGGAACATGTTTTTAAGATTTGATATCTTTGCAGATTTTGCTCGTTAAATAGGCAATTCAAAGGAACCACTGTCTGGATACTGCTTTCGCCTTAGCTTTGCCTGAATCTTTACCCGCTTTACCACCAGCGATTTTGAAACGTGTAACACACTATCACCATTACTGAGCAGCCAATACAGCCGGTCTATCCTCAGGGTCAAATTATCTGCGATTAAATACCGTAGCTTTTACCCTATATAATCTTCTAATCTTGGTTTTAACGATATAATTAAATATATCATTGTTTATGTCTAAGTCCACGTAACAAGAACATTTATAAAAAAATATATTAGTTTCAATAAGTTACTTACACCATCATAAATATTATTATTAGTATATTTCGTGCTATGAAACATGCGTAGTAGAATCAACCACTTACCTTGCAAGTCTACTACGGATAAAATTAGTGCTGAACCCATAAAGCAAAACAACAAGCGAAAAACGACAAAAACGAAACAAAATATAAAGGAACAAAATCAGACCTAAACTTCTAAACTTCGAATTCTGCCTCATTAGATACGCTAAAGACGTATTCTTTGCGCTCGCCGATCGGAACAGTTCCATCTTTAGCTGAAAATCTGTGCTACGTGGTACGTCTTCATGGGTCAAAGATTTGGAAAGTCTTTCATTTTGATCTATTGCCTCCTGAACTTGACTAGCTAGGACCGGCATCGTTCTAAGTCTCGACGCTCTGGGTACTCTCTCTTCTCTTGCTCTCGGCAAACCGGCAACAGGAGGCTTATGAGTCAATTTCGAGTTGAACATCTTCATTTTCTCCGCCAACGACATCTTAGCTGGATCATCTTCATCTAACTTAGCTGCCACCGGTGAGTGTGTGCGTATATACATACATTGTGCAGTGTTTAACAGAGCCCGGGACATACATAGTCGAGGACATGCAAAAAAGAAACAAAAAGCCGACAATCAAAAGAACAGAAAGCGTTTCGGTCGTTACAAAATGCAATTTACATGCCTCTTAATTACTCGGAATGATAACATATAAAAATGTATCTAATGCACAATGGGATAGATTGGAATAATAAAGACGGACATTTGTACCAATGAAATAGTAAAGCTAAATAAATGTGCGAGATATATAATGCATTGACTTACCATCTTCGTCTCTGTCTAATACATTTGCAGTGCTTTTGGATTGTGTGAGGGAGAATCCTTCTCTAGGACTGGTAGCTTCTGGAGATGTAATTGCGATTGCTTGTGTCTTAAACCGCTCCGTCACTGGGGGCCCCTCCTTTACCTTTGAGCGACTGTGACGGATCAGCGGTCTCGGTGTTCCTGGAATTGAGATTACAGAAGATTATTATTGAGAATCTAAGATTAACTAACGTTATTTTAACATGAGAGTCAGATTTCACGGTTTATATTAATATCTCTGTACAACAGGATCGATATAAATTGTTTTGCTATGATAAAGGTTCCAAAAGAACTTTTTGAGTAAACGCTATGAGTTACATAGCTAGTATACATAGAAAATAAATCCACATGTTTTAATATTAAGTCGTAGTAAGTAGCAAAAGCCAAAAACAAATAAGAATGTATATTAATGGTTAAAGCGATTTAAATATAAATATATTTTTTAATAATATTTATTGACATGACGATGTTTAATGTTATTTTATGCCGTGTGGTATCCGGCTGCATAGAATAGACCACCCTCATATAAGATATGAGGGTAGTCTATCCGAGGTATCGTTAAAGGCGACTAAGGTAAGTATCTCCGCAAAGTAACGCCTAATTCTATATATTATTTATTATATATATTATATATACGTCGTGTGGTATCCGGCTGCATAGAATAGACCACCCTCATTTCTTACCGAGGTGTCGTAAAAGGCGACTAATGTAAGTTGACGTCAGGCAGGCGGCCGGTCGTAAAATACGTAGCCAAATCATATGACATCATGTTTGTAACATGTTGCGCCGACCCCACTTAGAGTGGGATAAGGGCAGGAGAATGATGATGATGATGATGATGATGACGATGTTTTATGTTATTTTGAAACCATAAATACTAAAATCACTGTTTAAATAGTGAATCCTCTAATGTATTTTAAAATACTTTGCCAAGGCCTTTTTTTACATATTTGGCAAAACAAAGGGCAACAACTCCTACGGCAATGACCAAGCGAACTGAACTGTTTTTCCCAGTATTTTCTTTTACAAAGACTTTAAAATAGCTTACCTTTAGCTTGTTGTTGCAATTGCTGCCACATACTAGCTCGAGCAACAACGCTGTTGCTCTTCACTAAGCCCAAAGCGAATCCCGACTGGTCATTGTTCTCCTCATCGCTTCCTCTGTCATCTGGACTCCTAAGAGCTTCATTCTCAGTGGATTTTCTTACGCGATCCATGTTAAACATGATATTTTGCTCAATAGACGTGGACGACCAATCGTTACTGCTGTTCGTAGCGTGGTTCTCGCGAATTTCTTGACTCTCGATCAAACCTAACTCCTCGCCTGAAATCGATAAATTCGTTATTAGTCCCGAGCACGAACAAAAATAGACACTAAATACAATATTGCGTGCACGAAAATTAACCGCGTTGTTACAACGAAACTGAAACTAAAATAAAGACAAACCGCATTAATACAAGATGTACTTCGTTTTGCCGATAATTTTCATGCAATCGTCTCAACGGGGCTTCGACAATGAATATTATGTGTTACATTGACCCAAATAAAAGGACAGAAACACAGCGACAAGGTCTCACAGAGTTTATTTCAAAACCGTACCGTTATGAATATTAGGTCAAAAACCTAGATTTATTATATAACGTAAACAAACATCGCGCAATGCGAATCGACTGTTTAGATTCTTTCCACATGTTTTCTTTATGACGCCGTTACAGTTAGCTTTGATTGCCCGAGCCACTAAATAAGTCAAAAGTTGTTTTCGACGTACACTCATCCAGCGCGCTCAACTTGTTAAAAATAAATTTAATGCTTGAAACTGACCAATTGTTGTAAACTACGGTTGGAAAATGAAAATTATTTTACGATATACTAACCAGAATGCGGCCCAGAGTCACGGGAGGAAGCGCGGTTGTACACCCCACTATCACAGGATACGTTTAGACTCCAATTATCAGCCTCGGCTTGATTACTTTCGTCTTCATCGAGAGCACGACTATCTTCGTCGAGAGCTACACGCACTTTATTAACTTCTTGTTCTATTTCGTCCAGTGTGGATTGTTTTGCTTCATCGTTGCTGCAGATTTTTTCAAATTCTAAGAAAGTGGCTTCACCAAAGCAATCGTCCTTAGTTTTAGCATACTTTAAGCCTCCATTCATCAAAGGTAGCTTGGAACAATAAAGATTAGATTCGTAAGAAGTAGAGTCCAGGTCAGTGAAGGGGTCCCGCTCGGGCTCCCCCAAGTGAAGGTCCTTAGCTGAAAAAACAGCACCAGACTCAACGGGATGATTCGGAAAACTACAGCCCGCGATGCCGAACGCTTGGAAATTCGTTTGGCTCGGCTCCAAACTGTGAAATGAGAAAAGAAATGAGTTAATGTAGAGTATAAACGTTGGAACGAAAGAGACAGTCGCAGTTGTAGTTCACCTTCATATATTTCGATGACTTATAGCGTGAATGATCTGGACTGGCAGCCTTGTTATTGGATTTAAGGGAGTTTGACACCATTGGCAAAATATTCTAAATATAAATGTTTACCCTATATTATAGCTTGATTGATAGCCTATTTTCTTGTGTTAAAGTATAGGAACTGTTTATGGGTATTATTCTTATATCGCATTGTAATATAAGTATATTTTGCATATTGAAATCAATTTCAAATTCATGTACTCCTTAATAGTAGTATTTCACACAATATATAGTACTAAGTTATTCAAGAATGTAACGTAAAAAATTCTGCGATTGAATAATTATATTTTTTAATTAATATTTTCATATCATAATATTTTTAATACTTTGTTTAAAAATAGTATGTTTACAAACTTAGACAACAATAAGATGACTATCTGTTATTAAATAGGTCGATTTAACTTTAAACCTAAAACAGTCAATAATATCTATTTAATGACATATTACGGTTTTCTTCCAGTTGAAGAACAGTTAATATTAAATACAAATTAATTGCATTTGCATAATCTAAATTAATTAATAATAAGCTATAAAAGTTCGTAAGATGATTGTATAGAACTTCAATAGTATTTGATAACGCTTAATTGTTTGTATGGTCATACAATAGCTAATATGCAATCTAGTACAGAACTGCAATACAATTAAGGACATTTGGAAATGGCCAATTTAGATGTAGAATCCATAAAATTTAGGATGCGTGCTGAGAACTACAACAGATTCATAAATAGTGTTGACCCAGTAACGACTGGAGCGCTTATTTCCGTCATCAGTATGCCCGTCTAAACTAGCACTGGACCATTTAATACTAGTAGCACCGATATTACTAACGAAGTCAATCCCATCGTTAGTGCGTATAAAAGAAGAAAACATTCATCTGCTCCTGAATTAGCAGAAGAATAAAACCCAAGAGACAACATGATAAAAATACAACAGAAGACTGCACCACTAGGATATAAAAATAGTATAACTAAATGTTTAAAATGCCAGTCTGGATCAATTTGGTTACGCATTCCCTTGTATGAAAGTTTATTTTAATATACTCGTATTAGTATAAACTGATTACGATTTAAGGTAATTTTTATTGAAGATTACATATTATACAATTACATTATATACGTACTAATTGACCGGGACACATTGTTTTGCCATATAAATTTATCTAGGGAATTTCTTATGAACATTAAAAAAAATGATAGGGGTGGACAGCCCTTTTCAATTAGGGGTATGAAAAAATTGTTAAGTAGCCGATTCTCAGAACAATGATTATGCATATAAAATTTCATAAAAATTATGAGAGTATTAGAGAGTATTAGAGTGAGATATTAAGAGTATGGCAATTAACATTGTGACACGAGATATATAAGATTTATACAAAACTTTTCAAAGAGCTCTGAATTGAAAATAATCATGATTTAAATATATTAAAGGTAACACTTAAAACAATTAGTCAGAAAATCGTGTGATATAATCGTCCTTGATTTTCATTCGCGCATTAATGTTACATTTGTATAAACATTAGAATTTACGTATAGATTTGAAGATAAATTTACTTACGACTTTAAAGTCGGCCACTCCTTTAACAATCTAAACATATTTCACGAAAATTTCAGCAATATTCTTAAATAACAAGTTTTTTGAATCAAAGTTATCGGTTTGCAACATATCCTAACGCTATCTAGACTGAAAATGATTCAAAGCGTAAACTGAACTATACCGATGATGTCACACCAGCATTACACACATAATTAGGCGGTTTTTGTTAATATTACGAAACTATAATTAGAGATCTATTATCTATCTTTGGGATTCTATAGTACTGAACCGCCTTGGGAATGAAAATGAGAAATGTGCAATACTGATAACTGCCACCACTTTGAACAGATAAATAAAGTGAAAGTTTGTATGAAGGATGAAAGAATAATAGAACACATTTACATAGAACAATTTTTCATCTCGGTACTAAAATTTATGAATACCAAAGTAACGTAAAAATAAGTTTAATTTTATCAGTTTCGTTGCTCGTAAATAGATTTTTTTGTTTCATTTAATTGTAAATAAACAAGTAATTAAATCACAACTCGGTAAAGAGGTTTATACAACAAAAAGCTATATAATTTTTATTTAGAAATTGTTTAAGCTTATTTCTATTTGATCAATTATATATTAAGCTCCATTTTATAAGAATTGAATCCAAATAACCAAAGGGATCTAAATATTTGACAGATGCCTACGCTTTACATTTCCTCATCAAAATAATGGCGACTCGCCAAGATTCGGCTTTCCACTTCTACAATTCACACACTGCGTAATCACCTTCATACAATGAAAACAATATTTAAAGATATCACCCATGTGGTATATTAAAAGTGATCTAATAAATAATTAATAAAATTTTGAAAACTTAAAAATTACATGCTACAAAAGTACTTTTTTTTCGTTCCTGGAACTGTAGAACAAATAAAAATGCAAATCTTATGTTATTTGCTGAATTGCATGACTCAGATACTACTATAGAATTCCTGATGCGAGTATATACATGTATACGTTAAATCGATATCTTACCTTGAGGTTGCAGATCTCATTTCATCAATTGTAACTGGTTGTGTTTTGTGTCGTTCCTTATCACGATTTTTTTGCTTTGATGTTGTAGGCTGATCTTTCAAGAAGTTTTCTTTAGTAAGAGCTTGTTCCATGCTCTTTATACGAGAGGCTATTGATGGAAAAGAATTACGATTTGTATCAATGTCTGATTTATCCTGATTCAAAGAACCACTATGAGCGTTTTCACAGTTCTCGTCTACTTTTAATCTTCGATTATTTAAAATTGAAATCAGTTCATGATTGACATCACACATTAAGCTCATTGACCGAGCGTTTGCTTTTGGTCGCAAATTTCGCCGTCGAATTACTGCACTCGGGTAATTTTCTTCCGGATCGGTCGAAAGATTTAAAACGCGTCGCGGTCCAGCCGCCAACAACTCGTTCGCATCACTACTAAAAATTGTCGCACTAATATTCACATCGTTGTCTGCACAAAATGAGAGCCGTGGGCGCGGCGATTGGCTACGTTCCCTCGTAAGACTTGACCCTCTCTGCTTTAAAATCGGTTTCACCGCTGCTTCGCATTCTGAGCCAGAATAATCCGATGTTCGTGATCTAAGTAAAGATGGTCGCCGGGAACTTCGGTCGTCTTCACTCATATCGAAACTAGAAGTATGTCCCTCGTCCCCCGATATTTTTTTTGATGGTTTAAGGATTGGCTTTTTCGGAAGTTCAAAGTCGTGGTCATCGTGTTCCATTAATTTCTTTTTTAATATGGGTTTCGGTGTTTCTGGCAATAGAATATCGGGCGAAGGACGTTCTTCTGAAAAACTTTTTTTCTTGAGTATGGGCCTGACAATTTCTTTATCTTCTTCTACGATTTCAGCGCCGCCTGCAGCTGCTAGCAATACCGCTTGGGCAATTGATACGTGAGAAGAAGTATTACTACTACTAGAACTTGAATTTGATTTTCGTTTCAAAATTCCATGAGGCTCCGGAGAACCATGCGAGAGATCATCATTTAAGTGATCTTCTTCTTTACTGATTTTTCTTTTTAATATCCCTTGTATTTGTCCATCAGGAGAGCGATTTCTTATAACATCTTCCAATGAGGACCTTCTATTTTTTAATATTGGCTTGTTAGGGGAACCATCTTCTGCAAATGAAACTTCTGGACTACATGACCTCCGTCTTGCGACTTGTGATTCATCTAAACTACGTCGCTTCTTTAAAATTCCTTGACGCTGTCGGTATTCAGATCGACCATTATGTTGTTCAACCACGCTAGGTGAGAAAGTTACCGGTGGAGTAGCAATAGTAAGGTTGGGGAGGTTCGTATTATTAGTCTCCTCATGAACTGACTTTCTCTTTAATATAGATACAGGGATATGATGAGACGTCAATGAGCTATCGAGACGACGATTTTGACTAGACGAATCACTACTGAGATCAGAAAAGACAGAACTTTGTTTTTCAAAGTCTATAAGTCTCTGAGCTGCCACGTCTATATCTTTTAATCTTTCTGAAACTCCTCTGCTTGCTAAAGGCTTTTCTTCAGTGAGACCATAATTATGTGTATGATGTTTACTTTTTCGATCAGCTGTTGACATAAATAATGTATCAAAACAGGGATTCTCAGCTAAAGTCGCGTGTACCTTACTATTAGTCAAATTGTTGGATAATTTATTAACTCTATCTAAAGTTTGTTTAGTCAAAACTGCTAAACTATCCATTTCTTGCGAAAGTCTGGAACTGGAATGTGGTCTAACAGGTCCGTGCAGTGTAGACATTTTATTGGCGACTTTAGAATTATCTAAATCACTATAACTAGGATCCACGGTAAATTTTATGTTAGAACTATCATTTGCTAATATTTTACTAGATAAGTTACCGTCTTTCTGAGAATTATCTAAACTAGTCAGTCTTTTCTTTGAATTATGATATTTTTCATTAAGACTTTCACTATCTTTTTGAACCCGATGTATCCTACCATTTCGAGAGCTTTCCGAATCACTCTTTGCTTTATCTGGGCTTTTTCTAATACATCTATTCCTAGAATCCAGTTTCAATTTAGCTTTATCTATTTTCGGTGTTGCTTCTTTTGTTGATTCTTGTTTGACTGGAGAAATTAAATTGCTTGAAAATTTTTCTGAAGGTTTTTTAGACAAAGGAATACAACTAGGTTTTGTGTTACCACCTTCAGAGCTTCGGCGTTTTTCAGACGTTTTGGGTACCTGAGATTTTGCGGATAAAGATTTGAAGCCGAAATGTGAGTTAGCGTTATTTTTAGGAGATATTTTGGAAGACTGTAGTGCGGTTTCACTTTTATCGCCTTTAGGATGGGATATGTCAAGAGATCGACGGTTCTTGGATTTCGTGATGGTTCCTGAAACAAAAAATTTATAATCAAAATCAAAGTATATTTATTTCCTTTACAAGTTAGTATCAAAATTATGAACCGAATTAGGGGATCGTCGAACTGTTACTAGTATTCCTGCGAGGACTACCAGGAGGCCGCACTCTTCCATAACACTTCATACATCATAGCAAATATATTGGAATGTCTTTGCGTGTAGTGTGTGCGGTGTGGGTGTGTGTGTTAAATTTTATATCAATGATTCTCATTACAAGGTTATCAATATTAGTATAAACAAAGTTGGTGTTGGTAAAACATATGTAGATAAATGAGACAAACCTAAGAGGAAGCTGCAATCCTACACGCGCATTGTTCTATAAGAGTTCATTGACTGCTACATAAGCGTTGATCGTGCAATTTCGCGCGATATGGCAACCGATACTATTGTTGAACGACCTCAACGTGAAGCGTGCTGCATTACACAATATATTATAGCTAGTCATTATACTATACTTATATATATATTATACTTAGTCAAAGCTAACTGTGAAAGGCCCAAACGCGACCGATTCATAGAATTATTATACTAGAGTAATGGAAGCCAGCCTAAAATGTGCCATGTACAATTAAGAGAAAGCAAATGAGGGTGATCTATCTGTCTCTCTTTTGTATGGGTGACTAGATAAAGACGACGTATACGAGTGTCAACTTTCCTCTAATTATTTATTGTGTCACTATCACTCACAGGCCTGCTTATGCCTCCACTACTCCTATATCAATAACTCTATAGTCTATGGGACATTTACAGTACAATGTGACTCATTGTATCGCCATAAACAAACGCATTGATGGCAACATTTTTCCATGAAAAGATAAAATAAATTACATATGCGGCACCTCATCTCATATGACGGCCATCGAATCTTCTATCAAAGTATAATAAAATTGAGTAAATCCATTAATATTATATTCTAGAAAACAACTTATCGATATACATTATCGTCAAACAAAATTATTATAGTAGTTTTTTTAAATGTTGAAATGTTTGTTTATTGTCACTTATAGCTCTTTAGTCTTAAAAGTTGCTGACCTCCAACCCAGGCAATTATAATAATTTTCATTAGAAAATTTAAGGGTTGATCGGAATAAAGCGTCTTGAATCGAAAGCGTAGAAGTAATGTGTTTGAGCAACCAGAATTACATCGCAATAGGTTTTGCGAAAATCGCTTAATAGCAACGCTAAGTTGGTTAGGTATAATATTTGTTTAATTTTTAAATATGATTGATTGATATGATTTTGCTATAATCCGCGATAACAGAAAATACATGCAATGCTAAATTTAGAGTGTACTATCCATTCTCATACCTGATACATGCAGAATATGTAAAAACTCATGCACTACCCGCCACCAATAAAACAACAATAAACAAGAACTTTACCATCACAATCTCAACAAAATCGAAAAATCTTTGCGATTTGTCGTAGAGTCTCCTGACAATGCTTCGTTTACAGGGCGAAACGATTTTTGACATTGTGGTAGTGAATGTGTACAGTACAAAAACAATGTGTGATTGTTTTTGTATTGTACACGTTCACTACCAAAATACACAACTATAGTTGTTTTATACAATACTTGTGATTTGTTGTCTTACTGGTGGTGGGTAGTGCATGAATTCTTACGAATTCAGCATGTAACATAGCAAAATAATGTTTTATTTTATAAACTTTAAAAGACTAACTTGAAGTTACCGTTTAATTTTTTCGTATAATTTACATATCAAAAAATAATCCAAGACTTGCCAAATTAAAGTTTTCCGACACTCAGACTCAGTGAAAGTTTTTATATGAAATGTTCATTTTGCATTTAATTTACAAACAAACACCTTTCTATAATCAAAAGTAACGTATTAAGTAAAGTTACTTATATGTACTTTACTTTACTTAATACGTTACTTTGTGGGATTCTATAGAACAAAGTAATAATAAAATTATTTTGTTATAATCCGCGTTCGTTAAAAAACTAAGTTGTAGGAGGCAACATACGACAAGACGCTTTGTGAGTTTGTAGTGCTGCCTATTACCTAACGATGGTTCGGTTACGGGGCGAAATGATCGTTGATATTGTCATAGTGAATGTATGTAGTGCGTGTGTAGTGTGCTGTTGGTGGTGGCGTATTGTAATACGTGCGGTAACTAATCCTGCGTGTATAAGGTATGGAGACGATTTTGCTTGCTAAAATTTATTTAACAGACGCTTAATATAGCAAAATAACTTTATCAACAACATTCTGCCCTTATCCCAATCTAAGTGGGGTCGGCACGACATGTTACAAACAAGTTGTCACATGATTTGGCTACGTATTTTACGACCGGCCGCCTGCCTGACGTCAACTTACCTTTAACTTACGACACGTCGGTAAGAAATGAGGGTGGTCTATTCTACACAGCCGGATACCACACGGCGGATCGACTTACCTTGTCGCCTTTTACAACACCTCGGTAAGAAATGAGGGTGGTCTATTCTACACAGCCGGATACCACACGGCGGGTCGAATTATTATCTATGTTATTTATTTGGTCTATTCTATTCTGCCGGATACCACACGGCACAACAAAATAACTTTATCACAACTTTTCAAACACGCTTCATGTAATACTCTCCGACTGTCAGACGAAGATAATTTTCAGGGATGAAACGAAACGAAATAAAACACGTTTTATATTTATCGTAAGAGTGTCCATTAGCGAGGAACTCGATACTTATAATGTTCGTGTATTACATCCAGCAACATTCTGTCAGAATTACACTTGCAAATGTTAGTTAAGCAACGAGATAAACAAGTAAGGTGGATCATGGCAGGCAAGTTTCTTGAAATAAGTTATCGTTATTACATTTACTTGCTAATGCATAGATAACGCATCCCAGGATGCAATTTTATAAATATACAATGAATATGCGAGTTAGTTTGCATATTTTATTTTATGTTTGAAGAACTGATTAAGGATGTAAGCTTAAATGCACAATTAATGAGACATCTATACATATTATAAAACAAAGTCCACATAAGCTGTCTGTCCATATGTTATCTACTTTCTCAAAATCTACTTAACCGATTTCTGTGCAATTCTTCCGGAAGATCTAGGTTACGTTAGTACATTACGGTTTTATTTAAATTGTGTTGAAGAAATCGTAGGGGTTGTAAAGAAACTCGCCAGCTGGCAACTTTAGTCTCGTGCGCTGCGTAAACCAACAGAGAAAAATACTACAAAAAGTCCGCGACAGAAGGTCTTTATCACTTATGATTAGCTCACAATATGTATAGTACGCGGCAATAAATAATGCACATCGAGGCTTAGGGAGAGAAATCGGCTAGATTCCGCTTCATAGAGCATTGTCTCTTTCGCACAGACTGACGAACCCGTGTGAAACGTCACATACTAACTGAGTGACAGAGACAGCACTCTACGAAACCGAATTGGTCGGCTGTTTCGTTCTAAACATCGATGTGCATTATTTAATGCCGAGTACTATACTTAATGTTAAAAATTTCAATTAACTACACTGATTTCCAAGCGAACGAAGCTGTAGGCACATTTAGTTACACATATGTTACACGCCATGATAGCCTAGCGGTGAGATCCTGTGGCTCTTTCGGGCGATCACGGATTCAAACCCCGGACACTAATGAGTTTTCTATTAAAACTTCCGTCTAATTGACATTAGCAATTTATCATTTACTTTTCGGTTTTAGGAAAATATCGTGTAATCAACCAATTCGCTTTGGAGCAGCTTGGTGGGTCTTAGCTATTCCCCTTCTCTCCAAAAACGACGAGCTATAACAGCCTATGTTCAACAGCGGGATATTAACAGGCTGTTATGTCCACAGCTGGACATATGCCTCTCCAATTACACGCCACTTAGCCCGATCCTGGGTTTTTTCCTCCATTTACTGCCTGCTGTCCTACGTATGTCGTCATTGCGTATCGTGCGTCCGTTATACGTAGCCAGGGTCAGTTGGGTTGGGCGGCCTGCCGTCACCCGGGGATTTTTCGCACTCCCTACCCTGCCGTTACCATGGCCGCCACCTTGGCCAGGAATAGGAGCGCGACCGGGAACTGGGGGGGCTTTTATTGTGGCTCATGTTTAGGAGGTTGATGCCCGTAGTCGCCACGCTGGGCATGCGGGATGGCGACCGCAGTTGCGTAACTTCTTATATCGGTGGCACTGCTGCTCGTCACCGGCCTTGATTTAGGTTACGCTATTGGAGGATGGTTATACCGCCATCAGTCGGTTTTTCCCCATCAGTGGACTCTTACCACAGGCAGGGGAAGCGACCGATGCCGTATTCTGGACCCCGGCACCAGGGCCGTGTATGTATGTGAAGGTGGAATCTTGCAAGTTAAATTCGACCCACTTCCCGGTAACCGATTTAGCTGAAATTTTACGTACTAGTCCAGTACCTATGACAATGCATGTTTATGATAAGCATGACCTTATACTGCTGCCAGGATTGGCTGAAGAAAAGGGACCTCCACATAGAGATGACACTAAAACTATGAGATTTTGTTAAAAGCTCTTTTAACTTGACTTGTTTTAAACATGTGTTAAGTTATTAGAATTAAATAAAGATTAATAAATATGTGCCGTGAGAAATTAATTTACATCCTAAATGTTAAACACATAGACAGCTGATTTGGGAATCGGAATATTACGAAACATATAAAACAACTTGAATTAGTTTTGCATAGTATAGAAAGGTCAATAGATAGAAAATAGTTGGTATAAAAAAATGATTTCGGTCAGAATGAACCTTAATAAATTTTTGCATTTATTTACATTAAGGCCCACGGGGTCAAACTAATTTGTCCTAGATTATTCATTGCCGTGACGCCGCTTTATATTCGCAGAAAGCCATTAGCCGGCGTCACTAATTATTGTGCTAAATTTACTAGGCACTTCGTAGATACACTTGTATCATAACTGCCTATATTTTTTTGTATGCAATCAAGTTTTAGGAATGATAGTTATACACCAACAAAGTTATTAAATCCCTCACTCATCCCAAAGGTTCTCCGATTTAAAAGTACAATAGGGTATATAAAAACGTATGTGTTGAACTTCTATAATAAAGAAAAACATTGTGGTGTTACCTACTTATATCGGAATATTTTACTTCAATTTATTAATTGGGTACTGTGGTGTTTAGAAAATTCCATTCATAGTCCATTCCATTCAGTTCCATGAGTGATATTTTGAAACTAATCTAAAAGTTCGTAGTCAAATCAAAAGGATAGGTCAACTCCCCTGATATTACGTTTCAAGTGTGCTCTCGAAAATGTTTCAAGTAGAAAACAATTTAGAGAGAAAATTTGTAAGATCGGTCCAACAGATACATTTTTTAACACAAAATATTTAAATAAATTATTTATCCATACAAATATTATAAATACTGTCTGTAACCCCTCATACGCACGGGCGTAAAAAATACGTTGCGTTAAAATTCCGCAATAGGCGTTATAGGAAGTTTCGTATGATGTATACAACTTAACGCCTTCCCCTTAGGCCTAAACTGGAACACTGCGCCATAAAAATACGTCGCGTTTTAAATGCGCTGTCGTGTGAACAACTACCTTCAGGCCACAGTGCTTTTGAATCGTCAAATCTACTGCTGGTACGGAAAGCTGTTTGTACCGAGAAGAGCCAGCAAGAAACTCGATGGTTGCTCTATTCAAACATAGTTCTTATAACTAATTACATTTGGTCATTATTCACTTTTATACATTTTTTCATAAAAAACACAAAGAGCTTGTCAAAACTTTCATTAGCTGTGATGAATGTTGTTATTAAATTTTAACACCGTTCAGTTTTTACCTACACGTCATCAATTTTCGTTCCCTATATTACGTTTTCTCATACATGCGAACGTGCATGGAACTGACACAGAAAAGTTATTAGGTTTTCCACTGCGGAGTATAATTTTTACATCAAACATACACGTGGCTCGTGTTTGAGTCGTATCGGAAAATACCTGCACTCGTCGCACATACACTATTAGCTAAAGTAAATATTATTAGAAACAGATTATATATGGAGACTGCGAAAACGATCGGCAACTTAATCTATTGTCATAATTTCTTTATATTAGAGATGTTGAGTTTTAAATAAAAATCATCATTCTCCTGCCCTTTTCCAACTCTAAGTGGGGTCGGCACAATACGTTACAAACATGTTGTTACATGATTTGGCTAGGTATTTTACGACCGGCCGCCTGCCTGACGTCAACTTACATCAGTTGCCTCAGCGAGTTGCAGTTACGACAACTCGGTAAGAAATGAGGGTGTTCTATTCTAGTCAGCCGGATACTACACAGCAGTTTTAAATAAAAATGTTAAATTCAATTAAAAAGGTCCGAGTTTTCTAACATCGGGTTTACATGGCTTGTCGTTACACCTACATTTCTCTTTAATACGGTACTAAAGTTCGGCTTTCTGGGCTTTGCTTTACACACCATTGACAATACACCAGCGCTGCTAAAGAGGTGCATGTGCCACTCTGTAGCCATTAAATTATCTCCCCTTTCACAAAATCATATCGATTGTTGCTCCGTTCGGAAAGACTAAACCCTCATAAGCACGGGCGTAAAAAATACGTCGTATTAAAATTCCGCAATAGGCGTTATAAGAAGTTTCGTATGATATATTCACCTTAACGCCTTCCCCCTTAGTCAAATTTTGAATTTAAACACGGCGGTTCGACATTCCGTTCCAACACACACACACACACACACACACACACACACACACACACACAACCACACACACACGCACACACACACAGAGAGAGAGAGAGAGAGAGAGAGAGTGAGAGAGAGAGAGATTCGGAAAAACAAACAACAAGAGAGCATATATTTTATAAAAGTTATATTATTATTTAATAAATAAATAAATAAATATTGTTGGAAATAGAGGGAAGGAGAAACGGTACGTTCTAATTAACTATAACATCTTAGAAACTGTCACTACACCAAAATACGGTACCAATTTTACTAAGCAAAACAAATCTCGACAACATATTTCAAGTCATTACCTAGATATCAGATCTATGTATAATAGTATAGTTTTAAAAACGACAATTACGTCATATTTCCGCTATATAAAACTGTTCCACTCAACAAAAGTAATAAAGATATTATTCTTCTATAACCCGCGATAAAGCAAGTAAAAAATATACGTATTGCTAATAAATGTAATATTGACTGGACCGTTAGCGCACTGAGGAGTGACACTGCCTTCAGCTCCGCGGGTCGAGGGTTCGATTCCCGCCGAAGGCCAAAATTTTCTATGAACAATTTGTTGGTTCTTCGAACCTGAGTGTATATTTGTATTTAAGTATATATTTAAAATATTATATGTAGTATATCTACTACTTATCCGTATAAAACAAGTATTAAGTTACTTACTTTGGGCTCGGTCGACCGTGTGTGTAAGTGTCCCATATATTTATTTATTTATCTTATTATCTTATATATTATCTTAATAGTACTATCCGTTTTCATACCTAACACAAGCACGATTCGTAAAAACTAATGCGCTGAAAAAATTTCACCACCACAATACACAAGCACTGCAAACATTCACCATCATAAACATAACAATTGTTTCGTCCCAAAACCAAAGCATCATCAGAATACTATAACGGCATCGAAATATCCAAAAATGGATCTTGCTAAAATTTTTATTAATACCATTAATAAAAATTATGGTCATATATGTCGTTTTTGCCGTGTGGTATCCGGCAGAATAGAACAGAACATTCGCCTTTTTACCGAGGTGTCCGTAAGAAGTGACTAAGGTAAGTGCCGTGTGGTATTCGGCCACGTAGAATAGACCACCGTCATTTCTTACCGAGGTGTCGTAAAAGGCGACTAAGGTAAGTTGACGTCAGGCAGGCGGTCGGTCGTAAAATACGTAGCCAAATCATGCGACAACATGTTTGTAACATGATGTGCCGACCCCACTTAGAGTGGGATAAGGGCAGGAGAATGAATGATGATGGTCATATATGTCGTTTAGAATTTTATTGAATTACGAAAATCTCCGAAAAACAAATAATCGTAAGTCACATTGAACTAGAAACTAAACTGAACTTGAATCAACTTTTTTACCCATGAAAATTGGCTTCAGAAGGTCACGTTTAACACTGTAATAAAATTTACGTGAAAATTTCATTGCATCGCGAAATAAGCTTTTGAACTACGAGTAAATTACCAATTAAATGGCGTGCTCAGACGACAAAGGTTTTACACGCGAAACTCAATAACCAATTAATGTAAGCCTGTGATGTTTAACCTTTATCAAACATAATTGCAGATTTTAAAACTAAGTAACGTCATAATGTCGTTGAACCGTAGTACAAAGTGATTCAATGTTAGACTCATTATTAACCGTCGACAAATACAAAAACCATCAACGCTATAGGCATTTCATCATCATCATTCTCCTGCCCTTATCCCACTCTAAGTGGGGTCGGCACAACATGTTACAAACATGTTGTCATATGATTTGGCGACGTATTTTACGACCGTCCGCCTGCCTGACGTCAACTTACCTTAGTCGCCTTTTACGACACCTTGGTAAGAAATGAGGGTGGTTTATTCTATGCAGCCGGATACCACACGCCATTTACCTTAGTCACCTCTTACGATACCTCGGTATGAAAGGGGGGTGGACTACTCTATTCTGCCGGATACCACACGGCTGGCACGCTATAGGCATTTATCATCTCTAAATACAGATTCAAATTTAATTTAACAAAATAGATGTTTTAAAGCTTTGGCATCACCTTATCAATTGATAATGAAGGTATATTAAAAAGTCTATTAAAAAGGAAACGGTATACTATTAAGAGAGCAAAGAAATTTGCATTCTCGTTTCAAAACTATGTACAACCAATGATTGATGATGATCCTCCTGCCCTTATCCCACTCTAAGTCTGGTCGGCAAAACATGTTATAAACATGTTGTCACATGATTTCGCTACGTATTTTACGACAGGCCGCCTGCCTAACGTCAACTTACATTAATCGAATTTTACGACCCCTCGGTAAGAAAGAGAATGGTCTATTCTACTCAACCGGATATCACAGGGTGGGTCGACTTACCTTAGTCGTCTTTTAGATCACCTTGGTAAGAAATGAGGGTGTTCTATTCTACTCAGCCGGATACCACACGACTGACAATCAATACTAATTATTATAATGTTTTTTTTTTGTAATTTACACTAGAGATTCTCTAGAAAAAATTTATATGGCAAAACAACTATAAGGCTCTAAGGGTTAAGTAATTGGTTTTCTAGATTGTTTTAATAGCTTTTTAATTGATCTTTCCGATCCGTTGGGTGCCAGGTTGAGGGTGTAATCAAGCTCATAACAAGAGTGGTTGACAGTTACGTTACCAGCAAGATGTGATTTTAACAAATATTCAGATAATAACGAAATACGCGAGATCGTTTGCGCCATATTAAGCGTTTAAGTACCTTAAATAATGTAATATGATTTTTACCAGTTTTCGAAACACTAACGGGAATTTTTATCCTTAATTTTATGTATAAGCGTTAATTGTGGCAAAATTCATCAATATTGATTCAGCGGATTATTTAACAGAGTAACAGACAGTCAGACTTTCGAATATAACAATAGTATGGAAGTTTGATGTATTCAAGTGTTACGAAAACCAGTACTTGACGTTTGATCGTTTTTGTAAAAACCGTACAAAAATCAGTAGTTTATGAGAAAATCTATCAGATACATATAGACAGACAGCTTTTGGGAGACTTTTTTATGATATTTTACATGTAACGTAACAATTAAGAAAAACTGAGGCAAAGTTATGCTAGAAGATTTAAGATAGAAGGCGAAAGAATTTCGCCAAGCATCTTTGATTTTAATCTTAAATATTTTAGCTCAATTTGCCGTTTGGTAATCGGCTGAGTAGAATAGGGCAGCCTCATTTCTTATTGAGGTGTCGTAAAAGGTGGCGTAAAAGGCGAAGGTAAGTCGATCCACCGTGTGGATCGACTTACCTTATTGTCTATTCTGTGCGGTTGCGTAGAATAGACCACTCTCATTTCTTACGGAGGCGTCGTCAAATACGACTAAAGTAAGTTGACTTCAATACGTAAAATACCCAACCAAACCTTGTGACAACATGTTTGTAACATGTTTCGCCGACCCCACTTAAAGTGGGATAAGGGCAGGAGGATGATGATGATATTTAAGCTCAAAATAAGATACCTCCCTCTGGCATAGGGATCGTGAAAACTTTATAACAACAATAAAATGAGGCAATAAAAACTATATAAAACAACCATCTTACGAGGGAGGAGACGGTCAATACTTTATGATCTACTCGCTATAGCTCTAATCGCGAAATGGACAAACACATAAATGGTTTCCTCCTTTCATCTCATTTTGCAATCTTTTTTTAAATATCTCATCATTATTAAAAACAAGCTGTACCCGCAACTTCATTAGCGTCAACCTAAACGTTCAAATACACCCGGATAACGGACCGTTTTTTCTAAATTATTTGTATTTCTTGTTTCCTAAGTAAATGCGAGATTTTTACTTGTATATGTGAACGAGGTATATAAGTTTCAAATTTCATAAATATTTCTTTAGCAGATTGCACGAAAGCGTAACAGACAGATAAACAAATGGACTTTCAAATTAATAAGTGTATATATGTATGTCTTTCTTCGCTTATAACTGTCCTCATAACATTTTTACTTGAACTTACTATATGTAATTCCTAACGGCATCATCGGGCCATAGTAGAAATTTAATAGGATAGTTATAAAGGCATCCATTACATTGGCTACTAGCCACTCCCTACCATCATACATTATAGCTTTAAAGCGTTTAAAAACACTTGTTCAGGCCTTTGGATGACTCGTAAGGAAGTTGAGGAAAATCACAACAACCTCTGGTGTCCAAAACAAGGTGTATTAAAACAAAACTTTTAGTAATTTAGTTTAACAAAATCAACGTTCTGGCGAACAGCATGAAGTCGCTAACGAAATTGACAATTAGAATGACAAATGTCATTATCAAATTATAATAAAAAGAAAGCCAATAGTGCCATTGCTATTATGTTCTACAGGGCGGTTTAGGCCGCAACAACACTATTAAAAAAAAGCTTTTACAAAAAGCTTACTATGGTATTGAGGATTACTTAGATTTTCTTGCTGGCTCCTCAGTAGGAAAAGCTTTCCGAACCAGCAGTAGAGTTCACGATTCCAAAGCACTTCTTTACAAGTTCACTTGAATAAAAAGTATTTTAATTTCACTAAAGTACAAAAAAAATCCCGTTTTTCCTTTGGAAAAAAAATTGGAGAATACAAAATTCAGAAAAAAGACGCCACACTTGACGCGAAGTAGTCTTGAATACAACATGTAAACTATAAAAGTCTAACTAAAGTGTATAGAAAATGAATACCACAGTTTTGATAGTTACAAAAATAGTGAATATGTTAACTGCAGGCCTACCATGAACTCTTATTGCGACTCCATTGAAGACGTAAACGACGACCGCGAACCGCTTTCTTTTCGTACCATGAAGTATGAATTGCATTACGGTTATAATGTTTGGAAAGGATAACGTTATATGAACTATAGATAACTCTGTTTCTTTTACTCACATGTTCTTAGGACGAACGGCAACGAATTAAAGTGTACGTCTTTAAGACGTCATGGTATGAAAAAGCAAAACAATTTCGTTTACGTCTTCAATTGAGTCGCAGTTCATGGTAGGCCTGCTGTTCGTTAAATGCTTTCAAGTTGACTATGATGTGATCAATAGAGTCGGCAAAAAGATAGAAACGAATTTAATAGTTGGTACTCAGCAGAAAAGTAATCTTTTAAAATTTTAGAATTCAATCAGTTAGACGAGCTGAGGATCAGTAGTAAACAAAATTTCTGTCAATGTTTCAATGACTCCAGTTCGCAAGTTCGAAGACCTATCAGGTACATCGACCTGACACAAACAAAACAAGAAATGTAAGCACTATGAGATAAATAGATGCACTATAACAAAACTACTTCGCTATAATCCGCACGGGTTGAGCGAATGCATGCAAAGCTAATGTGTATGAAGCAGACAAAATCGTAATGCATTACGATTTTGTCGTGGAGCCTATCCTCCTGATGATGCTTCGGTTTCGGAGCGAAACGATCGTCGAGATTGTTGTGGTGGTGGGTGTGTGTGCTGCGTGCGTGCTTTGTTGCTGATGGAGGAGGTGCGTGTGGTGGCTTGTCCTGCATGTATAAGGTTCGTAGATTTTGCCTGCTTCATACACTTTAGCTTTGTATGCATTAGCTTAACCCTTGCGGATTATAGCGAAGTAGTTTTGTTATAGTGCCTGTAATATGGAATTCCGCAAAGTAACGCCTGGTTCTATAAATCATATAAGATAAATAAATAAATATATAGGACACTTACACACACGGTCGTCCGTACCCAAAGTAAGTAACTTAATACTTGTGGCATGGGTAAAACAGACAACTGGTAATATACTACATATATAATTTTCAATACACACCCAGGCTCCAAGAACCAACAAATTGTTAATAGAAAATGTTGGCTCTCGGCGGAAATCCAAACCGCGACCCGCGGAGCTGAAGGCAGGGTCACTACCCACTGCGCCAACGGGCCAGTCATAAGATGTTTTATGGAAGCAAAAGTGTTCACCCGTAGAAAGTATACTTAAACAAATATAAGATAAATATAACGTGCAATAAAACAAAAGTAAATAGATCATAACATCGATTGATAATTGATAACATTAATTCATCATAACAACTTCCAGACATTATTTAAATGGAAAAACTTACCATAAGTTTTCTAGATTGCTAGTGATTGAAAGTGATAAAAGATACAAAGATCAAATATTTTTTATATCTAGAGGATCGATTCTTTTTGTGTGACACATTTAAAAACTCTGTCGACCGTCCCCAAAGTAAGTAGCTTAATACTTGTGGCATGGGCGAAAGACAACTGGTACATATACACATCCAAAATATTGAAATAATTAGTTAGATACATTAAATACACCCAGACTCGAAAAATGAACACATTGTTTTTAACAAAAAAACGAACCCCTTCGCAGCAGTTAAAATCGTTATTGCATTGCATTGAAGTAAAAAAGTTCTACTCATAAAGTAAGAAACGTAGCCGAACCGCCATAAATATTTATACATTTGAAGTAAATATTTACTACAAATCTTGTACAGTTAATATAAATATTTGTCTAATTTCTCTTAAGCGGAGACCAAATCCACGAACTCTAATTTAACGGGAAGATGTTATTCACATTGCGGAAAAAAAATATACCTTTGCTACGCCTTCAGATCTACTTTTCCAGTATATAACACAAGAATAAACATTTGATCAAAATTGAATATTTCATTTTATTTGTAACTAGCTGTAATGAATAAAAGAAAATTGTAAAAATTAAGATTTTATTTGACCTCACCATTAATTAAGTCCAGGAGTTCAAGGCTTGGTTGGTTCAATCTGTAATATGGTTCAATCTGTAATACCTATTCAGGTACCGATAGACCTAACACATCCTAGGACTTTATCCTATTTATAGCTTTTGTGCTTAAAGTCTCTAAGTACTGTAAGTTAACGATAGATGTCAGTATAAGTATTGAGGTTTTTTTATTCACGATGTGTCAAAGTCAAGTCCGTAAATTAAGGAAGTAGGTTATATATCACGATACGCGATATATATAGAAGGTTCTTATGAAACATAAACAAAGTAAGTTTAGCGAAACGTTTAAAAAACTTTCTGACTTAAATAGTTAATGACAACTATAATTAAATAAATAAATATATGGGCCAATTTTAATACTTGTGTAATAGAAATAAACACGTTCACGACTAGATGGAATATTTGAAGTTAAAAAATTGTTGGCAGAATTATATTACGCTTTATTAATCTCATAAAGGCCGGTTTACTGCTCAAAAGTTCGTCGTATTCTGAAATTTCAGCAAAAACTTAGTAGCTTAAAAGCTTTGCACACTGGACAAAAACGTTTTTAAACATTATGAAACAAGAAGTTATATTTTTATATGAACGTATATAACTATTATATATATAAAAGTAATAATAAAATTATTTTACTATAATCCGCGATACAGTAAATAGAAAAAATATATAATGCTAAATATATAGTGGACTATCCGTTTTTGCATCATCAAGAGATAGACTCCACGACAAAATCGCAAAGATTTTGTCATGGAGTTTATCTCCTGATGATGCTTCGGTTTCGGGGCGACACGATTGTTGAGTTTGCTTGTGTATTGTGGTGGCGGTGGTGGAGGTTTGAGCATGTGTTTCTACGAATCCTGCATGTAAAAAACGGATAGTCCGCCATACATTTAGCACTATTTATATTTTCTATTTACTGTATCGCGGATTATAGCAAAATAATTTTATAATTACTTTGTACTGTGGATCTCCGCAAAGTAACGCCTAATTCTATATATTATTTATTATATATATTATATATACGTCGTGTGGTATCCGGCTGCATAGAATAGACCACCCTCATTTCTTACCGAGGTGTCGTAAAAGGCGACTAATGTAAGTTGACGTCAGGCAGGCGGCCGGTCGTAAAATACGTAGCCAAATCATGTGACAACATGTTTGTAACATGAGTTACCCCATTTAGAGTGGGATAAGGGCAGGATTATATACATATTATATTTTTAAGAAAATTGAACTCAAAAATTATGCCACCGCTATCGTAACTTAACTTATATTTAATATTAAAAATCACTATTATGCAATATTTAAAATCAAAAATATTTTTTAATACAAGTTATTAAGTATTTTATAATTAAGTACTTTTAAATCGTCGACGACGAGCTCTACCCAAAATATAATTCTTATAACTATCTACATTTCGTCATTGCTATCGTTAGCAGGTAGAAATGTAATAACACGTATAGTAAAAATATACATTAATTGTGTATAGTATTTATAGTATAACTTTATCTTCAATTTTATGTATTGAGAGTACCAAATTATTCTAACTTTATTTAAAGGTAATAGCAGTAATTCATTTTAAGCCTGTTAACAAAGTATTAAATGAATAAAATATTGAACCGTTTTGATGTTTGAAAGACGCCTTTGAAAAGTTCGCATTGTACTGTAAGGTTATATTAATATCAGCCAAGGACCGTCGTCGAAGTTTCTCTTAAGAAATTAAAGTCACGGTTATAATCATGTTCTGATTTTACCCAGTTTTTATTCGCTTTTACGTTTTATTCGGACATAAAAATAATGTTTTCATACCAATTAGAAGCTATTAATTTATGACTAATATATAGGTTGGTCGAATAATTACCACTCAAATTCAAATTTTCAAATTCAAATAAGTCTTTATTCAAATTGGCCTATTACAAGCACTTTTGAATCGTCAAATTAAAATTAAATTGAAGCTACAACCACCCATCATTATCAACAAAATACTTTATTAAAATTTGTTAAACGTGTTACCGATTACAGCTAGTATTTAGTGTCATCAATAACGAAAAAATTAGTGAATAATTTTGCAAAATATTTTAATAGTAGTGCTTGAAATTTTTATTTTTTAACAAAGATAATTATATGCAACTAGCTGTGCTAGCGGCTTCGCCCGCATGGAAATCTGCGTGTCACAAATTTTTTCTAGAATTCAAATTTTAAACATAAAAGTTATTGGGTGACTTATGTTATAAATGATTTTCAAAACATGATAAGTGGTTTGTTCAGGTGCTAATATATTCGGTGGTCATTCACAAAGTTTTAGTTCACCGATGCTATATAAACGAACCGATGCCAAAGAAATATGTGCAATTTTTATACACGACGTTTTTATTTAGCACTCGATGCAACTTAATTGCTTTATGTAAATTCCATAATGTGCCGTATATAATAATATAAGTACAATTTATTATTACTAACAGAGTAATATACTTGGAAATATGTTGGTGGATGTAAACTTATACCGTATGTGTACATTAAAATACAATGCAGAGAAAATCTTCGCTATGAAATAGCAATACCTAAGCTGGACCAATATTGATAAAATCTGGCACAATAATAGTTTATACATCGGGTAACACAGAATTAAATGATCACTTTTTTACCTTCGGCAGCATAGAATAAATACATATTGCATTCTTAAGGGTGCTTAAACAGTTAGTTTAAGTTAAAGAAGTCGAAAGTAATAATAAAATTATTTTGCTATAATCCGCGATACAGTAAATAGAAAATATATATAGTGTTTAATGTATAGTGGACTATCAGTATTTTCATACCCGATACGTGCAGGATTCGTAAAAACACATGCACAAACCTCCACCACTTCCATCACAATACACAAGCACTACACAGTTTCACTATCACAAACTCAACAATCGTTTCGCCCCGCAACCGAAGCATCATCAGGAGATAGACTCCACGACAAAATCGCAAAGTGAAGCGTTATCCAAACAAGCGTTGTTAAATAGTACTTGGTTCATCCCCACCCTTTATTTACCTCGGAACACGTGCAACAAGCTTGAACTAGAGACATTTATCTGCTCGTTAATGAGGGTGCCATTGTTATGCTTAATGATTTCTAATTGTTCCAAAATATTTAATTTCAAGCTTTTTTCGCAGGTGTGCAGTATTTCGAAACAATAGTCATTAGGAACTTTATGACCGCTTTCTAACAAATGTTTAGCGAAATGTGAATTTTGTGGCTTATTATTCCTCAAAGCGACCATATCATTGCATTCAGGACATTTTATTTTGTAAATACCACTCTTTTTCGGGCTTCGGCTTGTTGTCACAATTATTTAAAGAAGTCGCATTGAAGTGGCAGATGCCTCTTATTAAAATCGAACTTTCAACAACGAAATGTCAACATTATAAGATTCAAAATTTTGCGTAAAGAAATAGTATTTGAAACAAATAAAAGCGGAGCAATAAAATCAATGAGTCTTGCGAAACTGTTATTAGATAAATCATCATCATCCTCCTGCCCTTATCCCACTCTAAGTGGGGTCGGCACAACATGTTAACATGTTGTCACATGATTTGGTTACGTATTTTACGACCGGCCGCCTGCCTGACGTCAACTTATCTTAGACGTACTTTACGACACCTCGGTATGAAATGAGGGTGGTCTATTCTACTTAGTCGGATACCACAAGGCGGAAATTCCCTGCTCTAGTATAATAACTTTATTGTTATTAGATTATATAAATGTTATTAGATAAATGTTACTAAAATAAAAAATAATAAGACACATTTATAAAATGTACTCTGGGAACCTAGCAAAAGCCCGCAATACCTAATTGTTATAAAAGCACAAAAACTATACCGCGCCAGTCCAATGAAAACAAATATCCGACTCTCGTATAACCAACGTATAACAAACACAAAGCTAACGGCAAATTACCAACAAAAAGAGAAATATCTTTGTTTACACCATATTATGTACAGTATGAATATGGCAAAGTAAATATTTCCATCAGTTTGCTTAAGTGGGTTTGATTAGGTAATTTATATTATGTAAGTACATTCCTATACATTATCAAGCTGTGATAGCCCAGCGGTGAGATCTTGTAACTTTTTTAAAGGGGTACGGGTTCAATGAGTTTTTGGTTAAAACTTACGTGTCTAATTGATAATTGCAATCTATCACAAGGTTTTTGAGGAAGGAAAACATCTTGAGGAAACCTGCATATCTCTAGAGAAATCTAGTGATTTGTGTAATCTACCAATCCGCATTGGAGCAACGTGGTAGGTCTTAGCTCAAATCCTTCTCTCCAAATACGGAGAGAGGAGGCCTATGCCCAGCAGTGGGATTAAGTAACAGGCCGTTACTTTACTCTTTTTTCCTATATATTTACCCCTAAAGATCATAATTCTCCTGCCCTTATCCCACTCTAAGTGGGGTCGGCACAACATGTTAGAAACATGTTGTCACATGATTTGTCAACGTCAACTTACCTTAGTCGCCTTTCACGACACCTCGGTAATAAATGAGGGTGGTCTATTTACCCCTAAAGAAACGTTTATCAAACACACTGCTTTGATTTGCCTCGTTTAAACCAAAAATACGACGTTGCCTCACGATGTTCGCATCCTCGGGAAAGATCTAATCCTAATGTATTGAAATAGCGACTCCGCACTGGAATACAGCTTTGATTGATATCCCTGCCTAGAGGTTGAAATGGCTTGCATTCTCATCTTTCTACTTTTTACTTTCTGTACATTCTCCATTCTCTACTAATCTCAATGCTGGCGTTATTCCTTATAAATACATGTCATCCTCCAAACTATACAAATAATTCTTTTTCGGCTTCCCTCTAATCACATATCATACCATATTTATATATATCACTCTCGTTTCGTTACATGATTGTCATCCTCAATATATATCCACACCCATCTTAATCTTGCACTTCTCATTTCTACAATGGACGCAACTTGCAAACTTCCTCGCAGGATAATTGCAAATCCGTGTACAAAAAATTGAATCGTATGATAAAAACACTACTGAAATACACATGACGCACAACTACGTAACTACGACCGCAACGTCCGGACAACTGCTGGTAATAAAGAAGTAGTAAGAAAAAGTATTTTCAAAACTAAAGATATACCGAATTTATTAACTAGTATCACTATAAATGAGAAAGAATGTTTGTTTGTTCATCCTTAGGTCGTAAGAAAGATAAATGAAATGTTACTTTTTTCTGTATAAACTCAAACTCAAACTCAATATATTCTTTATTCAAGTAGACTGTTTACAGTACTTTTGAATCGTCAAATCTTTTCAAGAAGCTACCACTGCTTCGGAAGTTGGCTCCTACCGAGAAGAACCAGCAAGAAACTCGGAGGCCATTTCTTTTTAAATATTTTTTTTACAATTTTATTGATGGTTACGAATTAATCGTTGCAGCTTGATGCGTAGCTGACTGCTGTTAAGGTATGCTAATATCACTCAAATAATCTTCAATTGTATAGTAAGCTTTATGTAGTAGCATCGTTTTAAGATAATTTCTAAACTTGTGTATAGTATATAATATGTTCTGTAGAGAAGTGTTAGGTTACAAATAAAGTTTTTTTCTTTCTATCTTCATTTTGTTTGTTGGAACGGATACGAAATCCGTACAGACTAAGTCGTGGGCCGTGGTAAATAAATATAAAAAATAAATTCAAATTTGCATTAGTTTTAGTATTGTAATTGGAATGTAAATTGTTAATGTAATTTACTTTTATCATTATTATATAATAAAAAAAGTCAGATCGCGGTAAAATTGAGTTACCTTCGTATAAATTTCGACGTTTCAACAGAGTTGCATCCACCGTGGTCACGAACTGAATACTTTTATCATGTTACCAAAATAAATACATACTGGCATGTAAGTAATTGAAAACAATGTCAGTATTACTAGCCAGGGGCTTATTTATGCGGTCGGTGAGCTAGTTAACAATTTAAATGAAATCCAAATATGGAAAAGTACGTGGGTATCGATTTCTTTATTTATTCGCCTATAAGAGAGGACTTGGTTAAAATACGACATATCAGTAAGACTATTTTATGTAAACAAATAGCGAAATAAATATGAAATCAAAGAAACACATGCATTTATGTCAACAGCAATAAAAAATGCTATATTTAAATTGCAACTTTATACGTTTTTAACGTAAGATTTGTTTAATAAAATGAAATAGAATAGTTTACAATTTATAGAATTAGGCATTACTTTGCGGAGGTCCATGATATAAAAATAATTAAAATATTATTTTGCTATAAATCGCGACACACAATTTTTTATCGTGGATCTTTTAAAAATAACAAATTTTAATAGCGCCTAAGGTAAGTTGTCCCGCCGTGTGGTATCCGACTGAGTAGAATAGACCACTTTCATTTCTTACCGAGTCGTCATTAACAGCGAATACGGTAAGTTGTTCCGCCGTGTGGTCTCCGATTGAGTAGAAGGTAAGCTGACGTCAGGCAGCAGGCCGGTCGTAAAATAACTAGCCAAAACATGTTGTGCCGACCCCACTTGGAGTGGGATAATTAAAGAAGAATAACTTTGAACTGGAATAACTTTCCGCTCAGTAGCGCAGTCAATGCTTAAGGCTTCAACAAAATGTCAACCGAAAAAAATCTAGAGTTCTTTGTATTATAAAAGACTATACTGTCATCCACACTAAACAGTGCACGTCCATTTTCTAACAAACTTGTCGTTGTTATGAATATATCGACGTTATTTAATCCTGCTATATCAGAACTCAAGAAAACATTCAACGATACATCTTAGTCTTTACAAAATAAATACCTTGAGGCAAGCATAAAAAGTAAACAGTAATGTTTGCCCCAAAGCTACACGGCAGACTTATAAGTTAAATATTGCTAGCAGTTTAATATTTTATAGATATAAACTGTGTATTCCTTTAAATAACAAAGATGAAACTTCATTATCCGTAGGTTAGTAAAATAACGGCCTGTGGTTATCCCACTGCTGGGAATAGGCCTCCTCTCTCCGTTTTTTGGAGAGAAGGATTGGGAGCTAAGACCTACCACGCTGCCCCAATGCGGATTGGTAGGTTATACATATCCCTAGAATTCTCTAGAGATATGCAGGTTTCGATGTTTTCCTTCACCGAAAAGCTTGTGATAAATTGCAAATATCAACTAGACACATAAGTTTTAATAGAAAAACTCATTGGTGCCTGCCCCGGTTTGAACTCATGTTCGTCTCAAGAGAGTCGCACGGTCTCACTACTAGGCTATCACAGCTAGTTAGTTTTGATTAAAATTCATAGAAATTGAAGTATTTGCTATTGTTATATTGCTCATGAGGTGCAGTAGTGTCACAACTCAAAAAACGCGTGTTTCGGACAAGGAATAAATAGGATTAAATGTGAAAATACACATTCTTTTAAGCAGCAATACCGGCAGAACTCATAATTTAATATCAGGTCAATCGTTTAAGCAATCTCAAGCATTTTTTTATGTCTTTTCCTTAGCAATGAACACTTTAAAACCATTTATCTCAAACCATGATTTTAGGAGTTGTGCCACTAATGCAGCTCATGAGTGATATGTTTATAGATACATATTTGTATATTTGGAAAAATCTGGACTTAGTTCTTGTGGACAGCTCTGGTATCAAACTTATAATCCCGGTACTACGTTTCCAGACAAAGAAAATGTCCCATCGACCCGATGCTTTGAATTGTAAAAGGACAAACAAATAATAAAACAAAGTTTTGTAAGCTTGTAGTATTTGCATTTATAACATGGATATGCGTTAACATTTATCCGCCGTGTGGTATCTGGCTGAGTTGAATAGAACATTCTCATTTCTTACCGAGGGGTTGCATAATACAACTAAGGTAAGTTGACGTCAGGAAGGCGGCCGGTCGTAACATACGTAGCCGAATCATGAGACAAAATGTTGTGCCGACCCCACTTAGAGTAGGATAAGGGCAAAAGAATGAAATGTGTTTACATTTATATTACGCAATTCAAGATTATTTAGATGATAAAAATGCTTGGATTCGAAAATCCTTTCAGCTTCATACAAGACTGCTTTTAATACTTTATTAATAACTAGCTGTCGGGCCACGCGTTGCTGTAGCTCAATCTGGTTTTGAATTCCCCTTGAAACAAAATTCAACAGTTAACAACAAATGCTCCGATCGTCACCAAACTTTACAGGAGTATAATTCAATCCGTTATATAATTCGAAAGATTGACTGAAAATTTTATTAAAATCAGTCCAGATGTTTTGGAGTCTATAAAGAACATACAGAGAAACATTCATTTTATATATTAAGAAGAAGATGTAAATTGAAAATGTTTAAAAGGTTGACCGCCGAGTTCTTCTTCTCGGTAAGAGCAACATTCCGAACCAGCTGTAGATTTATAAATCATACTGATAAGTCCTTGTCGATTAATGTGCTTAAAAAAGCTTATCTGAATAAAGATTATTTTAATTTGATTTCAATATACAACAAAACAAACAAATTAAGAATTCCTTTTGACTCGAACACTAAAGCAAATACACCAAAACGACCTCCACTGTTCCATTCCAATGGATATGACGATAAACATAGAAAGAGGAAACACATCCAGAAGATCAAAGCATGTTAAATTTATCAAGTAAGTTTATATGCGGAGATGATAATGCGCCTTGGCAGTTATTAGAATATAATTTATCACATTAACGTGGACCGGTTTGAGTGATGCGCGTTGAAAAACAAACATTTGGCATCTGCGAGTTCTTATTATGTTTCTGTCATTCCTCAGATGCCAATCATTTTTTAATTAATCGTTATTAATAGTCGCCTTATAAAAAATTGCCATACGAAATTCCGAGACACATAATAAACCCCGTCCGAAGAGCAAAGTTGCAATTCCTGTTTATAGTTTATACGTAGGACATGAAACTTTATTCTTCCGATAGGGCAAATTATCTTACGTGGTCGAGCAACAACAAGACCGGTTATGTTTATCCAAATTTAAACATAAAAGCAATGATAGAATTATTTTATAACAAATGTATTTGTAATTATTAACATAAATAAAATCCGTTATTGGCTGTATGTAAAAATTAAACTTATATTTTGTAAATTAATAGTTTAAGAGCTGTGGATTTTGTAAAAATAAATACTACCCGGTATTTAAAGTAGCGGCTTGTTACAATCCTACTGCTGGGAATAGGCCTCCTCTCTCCGTTTCTGGAGAGAAGGGTTGGAGCTAAGACCTACCACGCTGCTCCAATGCGGATTGATAGGTTACACATATCTCCAGAATTATCTAGAGTGGTCCGGGCAAGGAGGGGCAGCTGCCCCCACCTTATACTGAAATCTGTAACACTGGAAAACTAACAACTCGCAATATAGTGACACTTTATAAGGCATACTTGTAAGACCTAATATATTTTTATGCACAATAATTCAACTGCTAAAAATACACTGTGAAGTAAATGTAAGAATACCTATTTCGTTAGACTACCTAATTAAAACAATATATTATACAAAAACTACTAAAACAATATAGTCTGGGATAATCTCCCCCCTCCCCCTTATAGAATTCTGGCTACGCTCTTGTAAGTACCGCCTACTTCTATAAATAATCGTATAGAATAAATTTATTCTATGTCATCCAAAATAACTCTATTTTACGAACGGCGAGAGCGTGTGACATGTTGTGGTACAACTATGGATCTTACTATGTGATCGAGGGTTCAATTCCGGACAGTATACCCAGACTCGAAGAATCTACAAATTGTTTATAGAAAATGTTGGCCATCCATTGGCAGGTACCGAACCCACCGCATAAATCGAAGGGTCACTAACTGCACCAACGGATCAGTCAAATTGAAGATATTGAAGATATCGCAGGTACACCTTTCAATATATACAAACGTCAACAAAAAATATTATGCAACAGTTTAAGAGCATTATAATAGAAACTTACTTACGCACACAGTCGTCCAACCTCAAAGTAAGTAACTTAATACTTGTGTTATGGGTGAAGGATAACTGATAAATATACTACATATATAATTTTACATACATACTTAAATACAAATATACTGAAGGCAGGGTCACTACCCACCGCGCCAACAGGCCAGTCAAACTATAAATATAAAATCTAGAGAAGGAAATATAGGTCGTAATTCAGTAACTGCAATGCGAGAAAGGGCTTAAGCTTACTAAATACTTTACTTACCGGCGCTTATTACGTCAGGTGAATGTACTGCTTAAGACGCCTGCAACGCATTCATACGAGCATAAATCATGGTCTACCTATCCATTACGAATTCAGGTCAATTGATTAATCCTAGTTATTTATTGCATTCAGATAAACCCAAATCGTTCTTTCTATTAGATAGTCTGGCAACTGAAATATCGTGAAATAATTGCATCGATCTATTGCCACTATAATTCAGCGTAAAAAATACTAACAAAAAGTTATAACTTTCAAGTTTATGAAAATGAATTTATTTTTTATATGTTATTATAATTTTCTTTTTACATATGCTTAGCCTAATATTCCTTCAAACTAACTTTTCTTCACATATCTATTTATATTTACTACATAAATTTTGGAAACACTGTCGTCTTTTTTCTTCGATTCTCTTCAACAACTGAATGAACACAATTGAACATAGATTTGTTTAAGAGATATCCATGGGATACAGTGTTGTGACGTGATTACCTACAGGCGGTTTTTTCGTGACAAGTAAAAGTACGTAAATAATGAATGATTATTATTTTTAAATTAATCATTCTGAGGTTATCGGACCTCCGAATATATAAGAATATATAAGTTAAAGATAAAATTTTAATAGAGGCCAAAAGCTTGATAGTTAATTGCAATTGAAAGTCGATGTTTTTTAATACACCGTAAGTTTTTTTCCTTTGAAATTATGTTATTAGAATTGTTTATTTGTCAAACAGCAAAATTTCACCTTGATATTATGTCATAATAAAGTTATACGATAACAATCACTATTATCTCTATTAAATTATTTTATGCTTTTATAGTTTTATGAAGGAATACTCGTAAAGTCGTACGAAACGTTTATTTCGTAATTTACGGTATTGTTATCGTAAAACAAGTAATAGGCAGTAAATGTTCTAATTTTATATATTAGCCTCTTTCAAATACTCAAAAATTTGACTATATTTATTTATTAATTCTGCCGCGTATTATTTTAGTTTATAATTATGTTACAATTTTTGAGACAATTTCCGAGACATAAAATAAAATAAATTTACATAATTAAAAACTAAATAATTTTAACTAAAAATGACGCCTTTTAAATAAAACTCTATGAAATAAGAAGTAGTTCTAGTAAATAAGAGTTACATTTAAATTTTATTAAATTTCCAATTATCCGTTATCCGTTTAAATTGTAGTTTAGAACTTGCCATAGAGAATGCAATATTAAATGCAAACAAGATCCTTGGCGATAGCGTCGGAAAATAATTACGAGAATTCCGCAATTGCAAATAGAATAGATGTAACATTCTACATAGTTTAGACTAAATGAATTATAATGTGACGGTATTGAATACTCAAGAATTATAAAAATGGAAAAAGTAAAGTAACGGCCTGTTAATATCCCTTATTCCCATTTCCACTGCTGGGAATAGACCTCCTCTCTCCGGTTTTTTAGAGAGAAGGATTGGAGCTAAGACCTACCACGCTGCTCCAATGCGGATTGGTAGGTTACACATATCCCTAGAATTCTCTAGAGATATGCAGGTTTCCTCACGATGTTTTCCTTCACCGATAATCGTGTGATAAATTGGAAATATCAATTAAACACATAAGTTTTAATAGAAAAACTCATTGGTGTGTACCCGAGTTTGAACCCATGTTCGTTCGGAGTTGCACGGTCTCGACACTAGGCTATCAGCTTTACTCAAGAATTATACAAAATTGTATTTCTACTTACTGTTTTAACTGAAAAAACATCTCTGACAATCAACAACTGAACAAGCCATTAATTCGCTCAATAAAGTCGGAACAGATAAAGGATTATGATCTTTCTATGGATAACTATATTATTTTGTAGACAAAATTAATTTCAAAAAATCATTTAAGCAGTCCAGTGCGTGTTTAAGGTTCTAACAGAAATTTATTCACAGTTGATATACGACCAGGCCACTAAAGCTAAAATATTTTTTAGTTCAAAGATGTTTTATAGATCATTAAATTAACTAATAAGCGTGATTATATTGACAATTAAATCTAACACAATCAACTTTGACACTGTTGTAATATTTACATCTCTTAATATTGCATATCACCAGAGAGACTGCATTCTGATTTCAGTACAAGCGTGGTCAGATTCATTTTAAACGCGCTTTTGAATGATGATCGAACTTTAAAAATAAAAATAACTACGTAAACACAGTTTTTTTATCAGATAAATAAAATAGCAGATAAAATACTATAACAAATTGTTATACAATTCATAGATAAACATAATTGATATATTCTATTTTTTATACATAACTACACGACAATTGATTACCGTCTTTAATATGTATTAAGCACAAGTACAACTATATCAAAATCAGTCAATTCAATGAGGGCCACGGCTTGTGATAAGATAAGGTTCTCGCAGATATTAATAGAGCAGTATGTCAAAAAAAATGGAATAATATTATGAAGTAGGCGACAAAGTAAATTTATATTTAAGAAAATTCGAGAAGTCTTTAAAGTAACTGCCTGTTACTATCCCACTGCTGGGTATAGGCCTTCTCTGTCCGTTTTAGGAAATAGGGGTTGGATATGAGACGAAAGACGTTACTCCAATGCGGACTGGTAGGTTTCTCTTACCCCCGGAATTTAAAGATATGGTTTGCTCGCGAAGTAGCCGTGTGGTATCCGGCAGAATAGAATAGACCACGTTCCTTTCTTACCGATGTGTCGTAAGAGGCGACTAAGGTAAATGCCGTGTGGTATCCGGCTACATAGAATAGACCACCCTCCTTTCTAACTGAGGTGTCGTAAGAGGCGACTAAGGTAAGTTGACGTCGGACAGGCGGCCGATCGTAAAATACGTAGCCATATCATATGACAACATGTTTGTAACATGTTGTGCCGACCCCATTTAGTGGTATAAGGGCTAGAGAATGATGATGATTTGCTCGCGAAGTTTTCCTTCAAGAAACACGTCTAATTAAACACATTCAATAGAAAAACTCATTGGTGCCAGCCCAGAGAAATCACGACTCGAGAGAGCCTTGCGGGCCCATCACTGGGCTATCGCAAAAAAAGTCCTAATACTGTTTAATATTAAAAAATATATATATTTTCCGGTACATTTGTATCGGCGTGTTCTATCACGCATATTGAAGTGATGTTACGTTATAATCGATACAAATCTGTGATGCAAGTGAAGAGCTTTCATTTTATGTTTATAATGCAACTATCGCCAGTTATGTAAGCGAGATGAACATGCCTTAAAATACGAAGAGCTAATTTTATATAAAAGCAGACTCTTCAGCATAAAGTCAAAAATCTTCAAGCGTCGTTCGCCGCTCATTTATAAACTCAGTTTATTTCATAACAAAGTTTATAGAAGGCAATAAAAAACTAGGTAAATAAAATGATTTTCTCAAGAGCTTATTTAAGGCGATTCGCAGAAGGCTAATCGCAGATTATAATGTTATTATATTTGTACTATGAATCTCCGTAAAGTAAATCTATAAATTAGCTAATTTACTGCAAAGTCGCACAAAAATATCCCAATTAATTAATTAAGTAAACAATATTACTCAAAATTCAAAGACATCTAAACGTCTTTTGTGATGAACTCATCTACAGAATTTTGAATTGGGAATAAAATTAGGACCACAAAGGAAAATAAAACATGACAGAACAGTAGGAGGTACATGATATCATTTATTTTTAGTGTTGACACAGAGACAACACCAGATCTAAATAAGTACTCAATACAAAAGTAATAATAAAATTATTTTGCTATAATCCGCGATACAGTAAATAGAAAATATATTTAGTGTTAAATGTATAGTGTACTATCCGTATTTTCATACCTAAACGTCTTTTTAGATTCGTAAAAACACATGCACAAACCATGCATGTGTTTTCACGAATCCTGCATGTAACGGGTATGAAAAAAACGGACAGAACTATATATATTTTCTATTTACTGTATCGCGGATTATAGCAAAATATTTTTTTCTATTACTTTTGTATTATGGATCTCGCAAAGTAACGCTTAATTCTATAAATTATTTAAAGCAGAGATCTTAAAGTTTACAAAATTAGATCATTACATTTTTATACTTATAGTTACTTAATCTGTGACATACTGAGATGATTAACTAATAGGATACAAATACAAGTAATTTTAGTTTTTCCCTTACCATACACAATGACCTGTCTTAGCATTATTTTATTAAATTACCTTAAGATTAAGGATAAACATAGGTTCAATACAACTCTCAGTTCACTCAACTTCTAAACAGGTATAAGTGAAAGTGAAAATGAAGCAAAATATTTTACACACAACATTAATTCACACGTAGGGACTCAAAGCGGCGAGTAAATATAAGTAGAATAAATAATATCATACGATAAGAAAATCAAACATATGATAGCCATTGCAGTTGATAAGGGAGGAACGCGGTTTTAATCTCACTTACGCGAAATCCAAATTTACAACACGCTCATTGGTAGAGATGCTGTATGCTAGTGCCTATATCAGGGTGTCACGCACTGAGATAAAGGTATCAGCTGTCTATCGTAATCTATACTTGTTTATTAAATTTCAAAATATATTTAGTATAACACTTCTAAGAGTCTCTTTGTCAGTTTCATACATTTAAAGCGCAATAAAAACTACTTTGAAATGACTTTTTCAAAAAACTATTATAAAATTTGCATTGCGAATGGACAGAAAAATCATCAGAAGTTTGTTAAACTTCTTATTATTTTTAATTTTGCTTTATTTTTTTAATTTTTAATTATTACCTTTTAAGCACGCTGTGACTACATTTAATTGGATTTATATGTTATTAGCAACCATATCAAATAGAAACATATTACTTTAATTACACATGTAATTCTCATTCTAATAATGTGATAATGTGTTGTTTGCTCTATAATGTCATAATGTAATGTTGTTAATGTTGGTAGTTCTATGGAATAAATAAATAAAAATAAAATAAATAAAACTAAAACTTCATCCTTCTATAAATTAAATAAATAAATAAATATATGGGACACTTACACACACGGTCGTCCATCCCTAAAGTAAGTAACTTATTACTTGTGTTATGAGTGACGGACAACTGGTAAATATACTACATATATAATTTTAAATACATACTTAAATACAAATACATACCCAGGCTTGAAAAACCAACAAATTGTTGATAGAAAATGTTGGTCCTCGGTGGGAATCGAACCTACGACCCGCGGAGTTGAAGGCAGAGTCACTACCAACTGCGCCAACGGGCTAGTCTATGTACATATATCATGGAAGTAAGCTTAAATTGTATGATTAACATTACTCAACCCAAAGAATATATCCAATATGATAAATTTTTAACATAAGAGCATCCCAAAACCATTATTACGACTAATCTTGTATAGCGATGTTAAACAAATAATAAGACAGTGAAAAGGGATAAGCATAGAATGTTTTCGACTGTTAAAGAAACTACCAATCACATTGAAACTCGAGTACAATAAATTGGATAGAAGGTAAGAACAAAATAATGAAAAATTGATCCATTGACCCGAAACCTGACGCGAAACTCAAGAGGAAGAACAGTAATAAAACGCAATTTAAGGAATATCCGAAGTCACATTTAGTTTTTCTACAAAGTACTCTTTACATTTCATTTGAATATTACAATCAAATTCACCCATACAAAAAGCGATTCATTCGGTAGATAGGAAATTACGAGTATATTAAGTCATATTAATGAATTGCACTAAAATGTAATACTAAGGTGTCCCGTACCACAATTTAGAAAAGATCTCTACTCAAATAGGAACGAAAGGACGAATAATCTTTTAAAATAACTTTCATCATAAAAAAACACAAGTTTAATTGGATATAGCGATATAAATAATTAGCTATACCAAAACTATTCCCAGACAATAGGTTCGACATATAGAGTCAGAAAATATAGCTTAAATAGAGTATAGCTAGGTTATCGCAATCACTAAATCCACAGACGAATAGAGCATTTTCGCATGCTATATACATAGGTATCCAATCCTGTAAACTGTTATATAATGTATGCATCTAAAGACTTGGCTTTTTATCATCGGAAATATTGAGTATACGTACGTTAATTTTTCAATTACTTGTAATATCTTAAGTAATTCTAGTTCAATAGTAGTAGTATAATTTGGGCATAAATGGTTCACATACATATGTAGAGTAGTGCGTTTATGTTAAACGAAAAAACAAATTAAATGTGAGCACTTCGATATAAAAATTTTGACTTTCTACTCAAGACTAATAAAGAAATAAATGAAAAATTAATTCAATCAACAATGAGAAAGGGTAATGGTATATCCTGGAAAGTCTCTTTTATCTCTAATAAGATAAATTTTTATCGGAAATTATTAAAATACCTATTACAACAATTTCTCCAGAATCGACTTCGATACATTGTAGAGTACATTTAACATGACTTTTATGATGCAAATAAGCATATGCGTCATATTTTATTACAAAGCGAATAAACAATTGTAGGCAAATTATACGGACACCTGTGCAAAAAGCATAGCCTGTTGCTCTTACGCGATGCGTGACGCAATACTTCACGTCTGCCTTTAGTAATTTGAAACACGATCAATTATACTGACCAAATTGACAACAAAACGTCTATTTTTATATGCCACTGCACTATAAACGTACATTTATTTCGAGACATGCATCTTCCTGGGAGCAAAAGTCATCAACGCTATAATCTGAGCGGGGCATGTTTATAATCAGAAATCTAATTCTCTTAACCACAGGTGTTGATGAACCCATAACAAAAGAACTCAATCACGTACTAGTCGCGAGCACCCTCGGATGTTGTACAGCTGATCGAAGTATAAACAAGCTCACCTTATATTACTGTAAACAGTATCCCGGCATCCGTGCACAAAACGTTCGAATAAGATAAACTTCCTTTCAAATTACGTGAGATCACTTTAGAACTCGCGAGATGCGGTTTTGGAAACTATAAAAATATGCATTCCCGATTTAATCAAAGGTTCATCTGAGTTACGGAGGACGAAGGGCGTGCGCCTCCGGCAGCATTCGGTAGTAGACTGAAATAGTGCGGTTTCGTTCGTGAACAAACCCATGAGGACACCGAGGTCTGAATAAAATGGTCGTGTATTGTTAAAGTTGTATTATCTTATACATACTGTATCGCATGTAACTGATCTTATCAATGTAAAGATGGCGCGCATACCTTAGTCTCTTAACACAATTGAAAATATGAGGAAACTAAGTAACAGTTTATATTGTGATCATTAGAAAAGATATAAGTCTAGTTACATAGTTATAGTTATTGTAATGTATTAACAGCACTAGAAGACAGAGAATGAAATTGAAAGACATTATCTATTAACATTAAAACTAGCCTTCTAAGAATATTTGAATAGATTATGTTATTTTATTTTTTTGCACAATTTATTATATTATATACATTCAAAGTTTGGTACGTAAAAATTAAATTGTAAATTATTTTCGTATCGTGAATACCTTAAGAACTAAAGGTTAATTTGTTAATAATTTAATTAATATGGATAATTTGTATAGATTTATTACATTTCACTAACCAAAAAATATAATATAACACTAGACAAGCCCATTCATTACATTTATTGACAGTTCAATGTCTTCGCGTCAATTATTCCTCACTCAATGATTTGTGGCGAAAAAGTAGTGACGTATTCTGGTTCATCTTAAAAATTACAAACTAGCGACGGCACGTGCGAATTGCATCGATCATTATAATTTTTTTAATTGGTTAGTTAGACGCTACTTTAGACGTTATTTTAGAGTTAGAACTAGTAAAAAGATTCTTTGAAAAACGTTTCGAAATATCATTTTAAAATATTACCTAGTATATGTATATGATATTATCATCATATAGATGTATAGGTAGGACATATAGGTGTATCATATAGATGTATGTAATAATATTATCGTGAAACTAACACGACTATTGGTTTAAATTTAATTATTCCTTATGTGTCTATTAATAGGACGAACATACAAACTTTCCTAGGTATATTATCAATATGCATGGTATCAAAGCGTTAATACGTCATCTATGGCTGGCCCGTTGGCGCTGTGTGTGGTAGTGACCGTGCCTTCCCGTTCGAGGTTCGATTGCCGCCGAGGGCCAACATTTGCTATAAACAATTTGTTAGTTCTTCGAGCCTGGGTATATATTTGTATTTAAGTATGTATTTAAAATTATATATGTATTAAGTTACTTACTTTGGGCATGGGCGACCGTGTGTCTAAGTGTCTAAGTCCATATATTTATTATTATTATGTATAATACAAATTATTTAACATTTATAAGGAAAAACTCACATTTCACTATTCGTCTTCATTAAATGATTAGTCAGTCGCTCCTTGAATACCATAAAATGTAGGTATATATGTTTAAAATAGTTTAAAAAAAACAGCTTAATAAAATGGATGGAAATATATACCAAATATATTGGAATCCAATTAAAGTTTGGCAACTGTAAATCTTTCGCGGTGATATTTCACCGACTCAGTCCAAATTGACGTGGAAATATTCAGTGGTACATAAAATACTTTAAGAATGTATTCCTCTAATTGCATTTTGTGGCCCGAAATGGATATTTTTTTTAGAAATTATTAGGAACTTAAAACATTTTGCAACGGATGTCACATCTGCCGGAACGTCGACGTTGAATCCACAAAATCAATGATTTGATAAACAAAACAAACTTTGTAGAAGATGCCTACGATCTGTTTCTTAAAAACTTTTTTATCGTTTTTCTCAATTTTATACAATAGGCCCCTCTAAAACGCGTTACTTGTTTACCGAGTTTTGATATTACGCTATGTTTGTACCTCTAATAGCACGTGTTTTCCCCATATAACACGGACATTTCCCAAGATTTTTAATCGTAAGATCATTGGTTATGCATATAAATATAGTAAGTTTAAATTTTCTAAGTTTCATTTTAAATTTTAAATTTATGTCTCATCCATGGTTTAATAAAACACACATATTTCTTTCATAAAAACAACGCGTCTACGTATAACGCGGAACCAATCTACCGCGTTATATGTGGGATTACTGTTTTATGTTTATGTATTTGAGACGTATTTAAAAACCTAATCTAATTATGTTTAACGTGTGTATAAATAACCAAGTGAACACTATACAAAGGGGCGTGTGTATCATATTACCGATTAACTTTTTGTGCGTGTACACATTATTATAATAACAGGAGTTTAAGTACGCAATTACCGTTTCATAGGCCATACCTGCTGCTTAGATTACAACACAATTTTTTTTACAATCTAAAAAAAAAAATTTTAATTGTGTTGAGAGAGTAAACATTATTACCATTTGTCTGTGATTACATCTACCCAGCGTTTCTACAAAGGGCAAACGAAATAAACGGTTTCGTTAAGGTGGAATTCCACCAGTGTGCAGAACTGTGAATGCACAGTGTGCGGCACAAGTGTTTACTCTGGTCGACTCACTCAAGCAAACATTAACAAATTGTTCGCGAATATTCTAGAAATGTTCGCGCACATCTATGCATATTTGTGTGTGTACACTTGAAACTGTGGACTCGCGTCCACGCGTACGCACTCGTTGTTCACGAAGACAGTTTTGCTTCCGCTACCGGAACGAAAACATTTGTTTGTACGCGCACATCTTTAATAAGGAATGGAGGAATAAAAAAAATAGAATTATTTAATAGAAAATGTCTAAATATATATTGTAAGTTTGTATATAATTAATAAGTGAGATAATTATAATAATAAAGATTATAAAATATGCCTAAATGAACATGTTCGTGCACATGTGTGCTTCACTGTGCGCTTACACAAGTTACACACAACATTGCCGGTGGAGACAAAAGCTAAACGCGATATCAGCTAAGTACGTGCAGTGCGAGAACTTTGTACGCAATCTTTGTAAACAGATGTGCTGCACACTATTTTGGTGGAATCCTACCTTTAGAAATATTTTAGGTATTGTATTCTTACAACAACACATATACCCCACGTTTTTCAGTATAAAAGGGAATCCAAACATTATCTAAGCTGTTCTAACAATATTCTGATTAACTGATTAAACGCTTTCAGAGGTCGCCCTTGCTCTAACTCTCGATAATTATTTTTCAAATCAGAAAACAGAATAATTCAATCCCAGCGAAGCCGGGGGGGTGGGGCATGTTTGGCCGATATTTTGTTACACACATAATTTTTCTTTTCTCATAATAAAAAATATTAAGATAATTCTCTGAAAACTTCACAATCAACATCGCGCGTTTTGGTTGGTCCAACATATAAACAGAATTGGAATGCGTAATTTCATTCTAATATTATAAAACCTGGACATAAAAAAAGGAAATAATCCACAAACTAATTTAACTTATTTGAAGACAGCGGACTGTCTGGAACCATGTTGACATTTATTACTTATTGGTCTTAATTTATATACGGAGTTCTTTCAGAAACTTTCAGAACACATGCGAGTGCGAAGTTTGAACAATAAAAAGAAAAACATGTCTTATGTAACATAACACAGATTTAATTTCACGATCAATATAGTTTTTCTGAAAATTACATTTACTTATGAAAAGAATTTTAGGAATCGGACATAGTAATCTCAATTGACGATTCAAAAGCACTTGTTTACAAGTTTACTTGAATAAAGAATATTTTGAATTTGAATTTGAATTGAATTATCAAGTATATGAAGTAATGCTTCTTGTAAGATTAAATATCGAAGATATAATCACTAGTGTGTTTTTGTAGCAATCTTCAAAAACTTATGCATTCCAAAAAAATAAAGTATTCAAAAAATTTTAATAATTATTATCGAAAATTGAATGGCCATGATTAAATTTCTTTTACGTATTATTTATTATTCGTTTATAGTATAGTATGGTGCTCAATTATTGAATGATAAAAATCTCCGACAACAAAATTTAAAAATAACAAGTTATGTCTTTAAGACGGAACTAACAATTTTTAATTAGATAATTAATTAATTAATAAGTCATTGTGGCGCTTAAACTTTATCAGATAACCAAACATATTAATAATAGCAACCTATTTATAATAATTAATTTGGGAAAAAACAACATAAAATATAGTTTTTTTTTTCATCAATTCGTACGCCTAAAATTGACAACTAAACAAAACTTTAATGGCGACTGTACATTCTCTGCGACGCACCCCGAGACATGCTAAGTGGGAGAGTGTACTCTCGCCTCGCAACGGTATGTCTCGGTGTGTCTAGCCCGCTCTCGTTGGCATATCTTATATTGTACCCGGGTCCCGCGTCGCCTCGCACATTCTGCGAGCGCGTCGCTGTTCACTCTCGACATTGTAAATGGTCACTCCAAGCTTACACGTCTCGGCCAAAGCGTCTCGAGCAAGACATAGCGAGTGCCTTCGGGCGAGAGTGTACAGCCTCCATTAACGCCAGATGCAAAAATAAGTATTAAGATTTTTTGTTATAATAAGAGAATATATCAAAATAATCATCATTCATCATTCTCCTGCCCTGCCCTGGGGGATATCCCACTGAGTGAGGTCGACACAAGATGTTGAAACATGTCAAATGATTCGTCTACGTATTTTACGACCAGCCGCCGGACGTCAACTTACCTTAGTTATATTTTACGACGCCTAGGTAAGGAATGAGGGTGGTCTATTCTACTCAACCGGATACCACACGGCACATACCTTAGTCACCTTTTACAACACCTCGGTAAGAAATGAGGGTGGTCTATTCTACTCAGCCTATTCGGCTGAGACACACGGCAGAGAATATATCAATGTAATATTATCAGTAATTTGTATTATGGATCTCAGCAAAGTAAAGCATTATTCTATAAATTATTTCATATTAAATAATTATATATTTAACATTTATTCTGCTCGTTCAGTCCATTTCAATATAGTAATTGCTTTAATTCTGCTGAGCAAACGTTGTATACAGTGAATACCTACTCGTATATAGCCGGGGGTTGAACGTTCAAGAACGTGAAATAGGTAAAGAGCCGAATATTCGTAAAATTAATGAAAATTGGATACCGTTAAACCAATTGCACCTTTAGGTTTAAATAAAAGAAAATGTTTTCATGCATTTGTATAAAAGATTTGGAAAATAAATATATGGGACATTAAAAATATGACATCTTTTTCTAAGTACAACACCATTACAAAAATTATTAAGATTTCCTGTAGTTAACGTATAAAATATAATTAAATTTAATTTATTTACATTGTTCACAAAGACTACAACCATTTTTGTGACAAATAATATACTTCTTACACCTATGAATTTTCTAAGTGTAAGCTAACTTTGCCAGCAATTAATTAAAATGTTTCATGATCATTGCTGAGAACGTGATTTTAATTATTCCTAATACTTGATTATCCTAAGTGCATTAAGAAATGTGATTCTTACAAAAAGGGCATTCACGTCTCTGCCGTGCGACTTTATGAGAATACTAAAACTAAGTGTCTTAAAAGTCTGCAACTCAAGTAGCAGTTTTAACTTGCTATAAAATCAAAATAATGTCATCGCCTCTGTAATGGCAGCAACTTTACGGTTTAACGTATAAAAACTTTCCTAACAGACAAAATTGTTCTCGCCTCATGTATTTTAGAGCAATAGTCCAGGACAAGCCAATGCACCACTTTAAGTACAGAACGAAACAAGTTTCCAGACAGGAATTTCGCGTCGAAATAATTGGTCGCTGCGGTCTTAATACAGCTGCATGCTTGAAATATTGCAGTGCACTAAGCAGAAAATATTTGGCAAACAAGCAATAGATCCAACCGAGAAAGATTCCGAAATGTACCTGACCGAATATTTCATTCATAACTATTTATATTTCATTTTATTAAATGAAATATAAATAGGTTGTCCGGAAAGTTGGTGTCGATTTTTTAGGAAAACTAAAATGAAGCTCATTTAAATATTGGTATACATTTATCAAATAATATATGTTCCATTCTGTACCAGAACCTCTTTTCATCTTTTATGCAGCTTGAGAATTGCGTCCTTCCTGAACCTCTCAGGTTTTTCGTCACAAAACTTGCCCAAATTGGTATTTATCTCAACTCTTTGAATTGAAATTTATTTTCCTTTCAGGGAATTTTGTAATGATCTGTAAAGATGAAAATCCGTAGGCGTAAGGTCTGGCGAATAATGTGGAGGTAATAAAATATCACATTCAAACTCTAACAATTTTAGCCGAATACTCAAAGACACGTGGTCGCACATTGTCCTGACGAATTATAACCGATCTTATAAATCGCAATTTCTTGAAGTTTTTGTTGAATTGAAGTTTTCAATTTATCTACTTGAATTTATTAAATTTCTATAGAATATAGTTATCTCTATTAGCAATTTTTTTCAATAATTGTGATATATCCAATCAGTTCTCTTCCTACCGAAAATCGGTACGAACTTTCAGGATAACTCATTACATTTATGGAACTTGATAGAATTTTACTTTTTTCGTGCTCTAAATTTTGTATGTATGACCGTCGGTTTTTATATAAATAATGAATATGTCAGTTTTAGTATAATTTTAAAAGAATTTCGATGGAAAAATTCAATGACAGGTTCGGCAAGCGAACGGACTATTTCACTTTAGAGATAATATTCCGATTTAAAAGAAAGAAGAGCGTTAGAAAAATGTTGAAAAAATTGACAATATAGTATTATAGTAAGATGAAATGTTAATTTTATAAAACGACTAGCTGACCGGGCAAACGATGTTTTGCCATATAAATTATTTCTAGGAAAATTTTAGGGTACTCTTACATTATAAAAAAATAAAATGTTGGTAAAAAAAAAATTCGGAGGAGTATGGTTAACTACCATAACGACACGAGATATTTATTTACAAGATAAACGACAAGGTTTTCTAAATCCGTAAGCACTATTTTTTTTAAGTATTGATTCAAAGACTTTACCATTGCAAATTTTAATGCCATTAAATTTGTTTTAATTATACTTATTATGTAATATCCGACTTAATCACTTTATAACACATACAACACATTAGTATAAATATTTGAGTAACAGCCTAGAATCTTACAGTTTTCCTTGATTTCTATGAGTCTGTTAACAAGAAACATGTCCAATTTGCACTTTTTACGCAGTTCCATTCCACTGCGGTTGTTGGATACTGTCTGTAGTTAGTAACTTTTTCAAACAGCATAGCTAACGGTGCTAACTTGAAGTTAGAATTGCACTGTATTCTAGAGAAGCGTAATTAGCAGTTACTTTCTTATCCTTGTATAAATTTAAATTTATTCTTTTAGAAGTTTTTACGTAAAATCGTAAGCAATAATGTTTTTCAAAACAAATTTAAGTTTATTTTTCTTGATTCTAAGCTAAAGTGTTAAAGCGTAAAGGTGGCTGTTTCTAAGCCCTAAGGAGTAGATCTCCTTTCATGTAATTTTAGACTGACCTACTTTTCTAAAAATCGATTATTTTACAAGGACCATCAGTATATGTAGGTTTCTATTAATATTTTAATATTTTGAATTAATGTAATACTAATAGCGTGTGGTATCTGGCTGAAGAGAATAGACCACCCTCATTTTTTACCGAGGTGTAGTGAAAGGCGACTAAGGTAAGTTGACGTCAGGCAGTCGACCGGTCGTAAAATACCTTACAATAATATGTAACAACTTGTTTAAAACATATATTGGGGTAAGGGCAGGAGAATGATGTAACACTAAGAGCATTTCTTTCAATATAATTTGTTAACAATCGATTTGACCCTATATTGTTTTAAACGGAATTGGATAGTGTTCAGTTAATATATAAATTAAATATCCATGAAGTTCCTAAAAACTCAATTTACGATATTGCTTAAAAAGAACTGCAAGAATTTTATGCAACACAGTAAACATTTTTTTATAGAAATATAAATTTGATAAAAATAAGAAAATTTGCAAATTGTAGAAAGTATAAATACCAGAACATACGAGCTTAGTACTAATTTAATAGAGTACAGCAAGAAAATTAAATATTCAGAGTTCACGAGTACCATTTCCAATTTCCGCTCCACGAACATTTTCGTATCAATCGCGATCAGGAGAAATCGTATAAATTTTATACCTACCTAATTTTTTGGAGTGAAAAATCTCTACAAAATACAGAAAATAGGAAACTACGTATTTTCTAATGGAAACACAAAACAAATAATATATAGAATTAGGCGTTACTTTGCGGGGATGCATAATACAAAAGTAATAAATAAAATTAATCGCAAGTGCTTTGCGATTTTGTCGTGGAGCCTATCTCCTGTTGATGCTTCGGTTGCGGGGCGAAACGATTGTTGAGTTTGTGATACTTTAACGAATCCTGTATGTATCAGGTACGAAAACGAATAGTCCACTCTACATTTACCATTATATATATTGTATATTTACTTATTATAGCGGATTATAGCAAAATATATTTTTTTTACTTTTGTTTTCACAAAACAAATACTAAAACCAGGTTTCGATATGGAACTTACATCCCCTATGGATAACGTGGCCAGAATGAAATGTTCCAGCGTGAATGTACAAAAATAAATCATTTTAGTTTGTAAACATAAAGCTTTATTGCCAGAGGGGTTTGCATCGATAGTCACAGGGGATGATAGTTATATAATTGGATTACAAAATTCCAGAGTAGGAAATATTATCTAAATTTATGGAGAACAATTTTATTAAAGATTATACCCAAGCTGTGCCGTACTGTGTCCCATGTCTTTGTCCGCATTGAAATCAGTCACAAAAAAAATTCCGCGTAAATCCCGACCCGCGAGAATTCTGATATAAAAAATATGTACCTACTAAGTAAGCTTGCGGCTCCTGCTTTTCGCCTTACAAAGTACGTAAGTCATTTTTAGGTTTTAGTATAAAATTCTACAATTAAATTCCGCGATCAATTTTGCAATTTTAGCTTTCACTTAAATAAGGAATAATTTGAATTTGAAATCCTACATCCATAATCTTGTTCAAGTATTTCACTATCTTTTAGTAAAAATAGTAAAAAAAAACCGTTTATTAAATTTTAAGAAAATCGATCATATACAGACGGAAAGCTTTTGGGGACTTTCATTTTATAATATGACTAGATATGAATATTTTTACTGGTCTGTACGATTATATGATGTAAAAAGCTATATAACGGTAGCATTATGCCTTGTTAAACGTTAAAGAAAATATTCTTACACGCAAATTGTTTAAGAATTGTTCAGCAATTGCAAAATGCTAACGGCATTCTAGTTTAATCGGTTACTACCGTGCACGTGGATTTTAAAGCTTTCTTACGTCGTTTCAGGAATGCTACAATAACATATTTTCCTCATTCGTTAGATTAAAGCGTGTATAAAAGTACAAAACTAATAATAAAATTATTTTGCTATAATCCGCGATATAGTAAATAGAAAATATATATAGTGTTTAATGTATAGTGGACTATCAGTATTTTCATACCCGATACGTGCAGGATTCGTAAAAACACATGCACAAACCTCCACCACTTCCACCACAATACTCAAGCACTACACGGGTTCACTATCACAAACTCAACAATCGTTTCGCCCCGCAACCGAAGCATCATCAGGAGATAGACTCCACGACAGAATCGCAAAGCTTTCGCAAAAAAATCTTAAAATTATTATAGCAAAATATTTATTTATTTTATTTATTTATGTACCATAAAGAAAAAAATACGTAAGATAAACATTTAAAAACATAAAAAAATAATTTTATTATTACTTTTGTATTATGGATAAACGAAAATTAACGCCTAATTCTATAAATTATTGAAATCGTGTATTATAGCCATAAAAGTAAGCTGTACCGGACTTTGTTCGAGAGAATAATAAAGCAGAATATTTAATTAGTAAGTGAGATTCGTAACGAAAACTGACAAGCGGGCTATAGTCACAAGTTTATTTAGTAAAGCTACCTCACGTTTTGAACATTAGGCTAACTCAAAAAGGGCATAATTCTAACCTTGTCTGCTTCTATTTACCTTGAACTAAACGTAGACAATATTTTCGTTTCTAAAACCGTTTTCAATAGGCGTTTTAATTCGGCGGCTGTTTCAATCGGTCGAAAGGTGAATGATGAACCATTTTGTTGGAATTTGAAAAGTAGTTTTTTATATTATCCCAATAATAATAATGTTGAAGATTTTCAAAACAATGGAAATTTGTTTTTATATGTGCATAGAGCTTAAATGACGGTTGGTAATGACTGCATTTCGCTTCTATCATCTGAAATTGTCATAGCAAACTATAGAGTTATATATTTATTTTAAGCGTTATTTATCTAAAGCTAAGGTGGCAATGGGTAGGACACAGTACAAAGAGCCGCTGGGCGCTGGAGTCGTAAGATATTAAAATTGAGAACCCGCGCCAGAAAACAGGGTGTTGTTAGAGGCCATCAGGCCAACTCGTAGAGGGACTCTGGAACTCAAAAAGGTCACGAAGAGCCTCTATATCAAAACGGCATAAGATCATATGATGTGGAGATTCATTGAAAAGTGTCATATAAGGCAGTGGAAACTAATACCTACGAAATATGTCTACGGTACATCATACTTCCAAAATCTAAGAGTTTCATAAACCCTTAGTAGACTTAAATAACAAGACAGAACCATAATGTAGCGTTAATAATTTTAGAATATAACACATCAGAGGATGTGTAAAATTCACACTGCAACTCTTCCGCGTGCGTATCTTTTGGCTGCCACAAATAGCTAGAGATCTATTAATCGCTTAGCTTATAAATATATTGACAAATGTTTCCAACTTAAGTGTAACAAAAAGCTGCAAACTGAATAACAGACAGTAATTTATCATTGTCAAGTAGTTTTTACATCAACTGTCGGGTAAAGAGTAATTGGGTCAACTGTTACTACTTGACCAGATGGTTGTTATATCGAGAATGCTTAATAATTTTGTATTTTCAGTATTTGAATCATAAAAATAAAGGTCGTTAATACAATGTATTAAATGTCTAAGTGGAGTCGGCACAACATGTTACAAACATGTAGTCACATGATTTGGCTAGGTATTTTACGACCGGCCGTCTGCCTGACGTCAAATTACCTTAGTCGCCTTTTACGACACCTCGGTAAGAAATGAGGGTGGTCTATTCTATTCTGCCGGATACCACATGGCGTACCTGATGATAGTTAGTTATTAGATAGATAGTTAGATATTATTGCAATTGTCGGGATTTTAACAGAGACCGCCATGTAGTATCCGAATGAGTTGAATAGACCACCCTCATTTTTTACCGAGGTCGTAAAAGACGACTAAAGTAAGTTGACCCGTCGTGTGGTGTCCGATTGAATAAATTGACCACCCTCATTTGTTACCATGGGGTAGTAAAAGACGACTAAGGTAAGTTGACGTCATACAGGCGGCCGGTCTTAAAATAACTAGTCAAATCATCTAACAACAGGTTTAAAACAAATATGTGACAAATATTTGATAAAATTTTGTTTCTAAGTGAGAATTGTCTATAAAAGGACGAGCTCACCATACCGAACGCAGTGTTGCTATAAAATTTAACTAATACGGTTCTTGTTGGATCGTGATGATCCAACTAGTATCCTAAGTTACTGTGTTGATCCAAAGTTGTTATTGGAATCTCAGTAGTCATTGAGAATATGGACGAAAATATTTCATCTATAGAGGTTCGCATAAATACTGGTAAACTTGGAAAAGCCAAAACCAAATCTTTAATAGGCACTCAAGATTTAATTGAACCGCAATAAGTCTTTCGATGCCTTAATTTCGAGTAGACAGTAGGGATGTTACGGAGGTGAGTTTACCGGAACCGGAGTCGGAACCGGAGATTTAATATTTAAATTATCGGAGTCGAAGTCGGAATCGGAGTCGGAGACGGAGGTTTCTACGTCCGCCTCCTTCATTATTAATTTAAGAATTGACCCGTAAACTGTACTTAGACAATATGACCACCAAGAATAAATAATTGAATACTTAAGCGCGTCTAACCGTTGATACTGAAAATAAAGAAATGAACGAGAGTTCCACGTGCGAGGGGAGATATCCCCGGGCAACGAGTTAGAACTTGTAGCTGCGCGTTCTGTCTGAATTCGCATGAAAATTTCAATTTCCTTCGTTATACCTACGACTAAATTTTATCGGAGTCGGAGTCGGAGGTGTGATTTCAATCGGAGGTTCCGACCTTTCGGAACCGAAATCGGAGCTCCGTAACAGCCCTAGTAGACAGAGCGAACAGGCGAACTGAATGTATTGATATAAAACTTTGTGGATCAGAAACCAGTAGCAACAGATGTAGGGTCGGCTATTTTTAACCTCAAATTCCGTCACATCTCATTAGTCATACTTTTGGCAATACATTAAATCAGCACAGAAAGTAATTAATAAACTTTTAAGGCTTCATTTAAGTGGTATGATGGTTTTACTTACAAATTACATCTATGAAATGTGAAATACATCGTGAAATAAAATATTTAATAAGAGAAACTTCAAATTAATAAGAATTTAACGATCTTAGGTAAAAGGGTTAAGCGTACAAAAGCTTCTACACAAAATTTTCAATCTCACGCTAGAACGTACTAGGGAAGTAAATATTACTTGATGTTCCGAAAATTATAAATGGATTTTAAAAAAATCGATTATATTAAGGATTATATTATAGTTAGTTCTGTTGTATTGCTTGTAATATTAAGGACCCTCTTTTTCTTCTTGTTTTTTAAAGTATATGCATTGTTTGATGAAACCAAAGTAGCCAAGTAGCCAAACTTCACATTTTAATCAAATTTCGCAAACAGCGTATTTTTTATAGTTATGCACTTTAATTAGTCTTTATTCTAATTAATTATTAAGATTAAAATGACAACTTTATAAATAGTAAAAAAGTAGGTTTTCTTGTTTAGAGTTAATCGATTTTTTACATACCAATTAACATCCCTAGAACGTACGTAAATTTATTTACGGATCCTATATTATCCTAATATTGTAGCGAAATAATATTTTCATTACTTTTATTTTGAAAAAGGTTATTTTCTTTATAAATAATGACTTTCATAAATTTCTGCATTTCTCTAACTTTACGTGTTTTATCATCATAAAACATACTTTATTTTATCCCCAAGATAACGAGAGCTATTTATTATTCCACTGAAAAAGTAAAATTGTTCTATGAATATTTGAATATTTTTAGTTGCATACTTGCAAAAATAAACGGTTAATAGTATACAAACGACAAAACATGATTATTTTACTAACGACTTAAGGTCTCGAAAATAAACGTATATGTTATTATTACATGATAAGTGTAAATCGCAAAAACATACTTTTTTGTATTGGCAAAAATCTCCTTGAATCCATATAGACTTCCCTAATCGTTGAATTTTATAAAACTTGTGAACAAGGAATATATCACCTTACGTTCATCTGATAGACCCGCCGTGTGGTATCCGGCTGAGTACAATAGACCACCCTCGTTTCTTACCGAGGTGTCGTAAAAGGCGACTAAGGTAAGTTGAATCAACATGTGATGTCCGGTTGAGTAGAATAGACCACCGACTTACCGAGGTGTCGTAAAATACGACAAAGGTATTTTTTTATTTAGATACTTTTTGGTTAAAACGTTATAGTAACAATCATTCTTAATAAGTTTGTCTAATAGTCGACTTTAATTTTATTACATCTTACAAAATATTTAATCTAAATACCGTAAAGTCGGCTTATGCGCGTATCAAATATTCACAGACTTGAATGCGGTTAGGTATTACGCATTTGAAATCGGCGCAGGTATTGCGAATTTCGAATCACTAGACTACTATCCATTTGTCCGGCTAACAGTAACTCGAGGTCGTCGACCGTCCGCGAAGGCCATGGGGAATGACGTCAAAACAAAACCATAGCGTTGCAGTCCCCCTTCTAGACAAACATGAATCACCCATTATGTGTACGTATTTACTACGTATATTTATAGTATTTACTAAACTTTACTACCTTATCATAGAATTTTGTATATACAGTTTTATATTTACTCTCTATATTGTTAAATTATATGTGGTGCAATAGAGAATATTGTATTTTAAACTGTCCGTTGTAGCTTGATCGTTTATTGCTATAAGTCATCATTTACCTGCCCTTATCCGTATCCCTATCCAATTACTCCAAGTGGGTTCGGCACAACATGTTTTAAACATGTTGTTACATGTTTTGGGCTAGGTATTTTATGACAAGCCACCTACCTGACGTCAACTTATCTTATTCGGCGGACACCTCGCTAAGAAATGAGGGTGGTCTATTCTACTCAGCCGGATACCATACGGCGGGTCAACTTACCTTAGTTGCCTTTTACGAGACCTCGGTAAAAGATGAGGGTGGTGTATTCTCAAATCAAATCAATAATATAAGTATAAGCATATCTTTTAAATTTGATTTAAACCTTTCTGTAGACTGGTCTAGTATAGATTGCAGAATTTTATTGTAAAAGCGAATACCGAGACCCAATGAGGTGCTTACTCTGTCGAGTCGCGTCGCAGGTATCACAAGTTTTTTGTGATCTCTTATATGTCTATGATATACATCAAATTTTGTTTTATACATATGGATATTTTTCCGTACGAATAAAATACTACTATATATATTTTGTGACGCTACAGTAAGTATGCCTATTTCTTTGAACCTTTCGCGAAGGGACTCACGTTACTTGATATTATAGATTAGGGATGTTACGGAGCTCCGACTTCGGTTCCGAAAGATCGGAATCTCCGATTGAATTCATACCTCCGACTCTTATCTCCGGCTCCGATAAATTTTAGTCGGAGGTATAACGAAGGTGAAATTGCCATGCTAATTTGGACAGAACGCACAGTTAAAAGTTGTAACTCGTCGCCCTGGGATAGGCATCTCCCCTCGCGCGCGCAACTCTCGTTCATTTGTTTATTTTCAGTATCAATCGTTAGACGCGCTTAAGTATTCAATTATTTAAATCGTGTTGGTCATATTGTCTAAGTACAGTTTACGGGTCAATTTTAAATTAATAATAAGGAGACAGACGGTGGAAACCTCCGCATCCGACTCCGCCTCCAATTCCGACTTCGGCTCCGATAATTCAAATATGAAATGTCCAGTTCCGACTTTAGTTCCGGTAAACCCACCTCCGTGAAATCCCTATTATAGATAGCCCGTATGGCTCTTTTTTGAGCACACACACTTCTCACAACACTATTCAATATGACATAATGCTGTGGACTTTTGACTGTGAATTCTACTCAGTCGGGTACCACACGGCTGCATTGATTGCTATAAGTGTTTTGCATAAATACTTGTAGCTATTGAAACGATTGACCTATAACGCAATTATCCATACAACTTTATAGATAAAAAATATGAAAGTTGTAACAGTAAGTAGCAGAAATTCATTGTGCCGGATAAATTAAATTATAAATTCCATGCATACAATTTTAATATACAGCATAATGTAGGTTGGAAAAAAACATGTTAAGTACCGTTGTTGAATATTACAAAAGGTTGTTGGCGATTATAATATCTGTGCTAAAATATACATATAACATTTATAACAATTTAGGTTTCAATAAACGCCGTGTGGTAGGCGGCAGAATAGCATAGATCACACTCCCTTCTTACCGAGGTGTCGTAAGAGGCGACTAAGGTATGTGCCGTGTGGTATCCGGCTGCGTAGAATAGACCACGCTCATTTCTTACCGAGGGGTCGTAAAAAGCGACTAAGGTAAGTTGACGTCAGGCAGGCGGCCGGTCATAAAATACGCAGCCAAATCATATGACAACATGTTTGTAACATGTTGTGCCAACCCCACTTAAAGTAATTGGATAGGGATAAGGGCAGGTGAATGATGACTTATAGCAATAAACGAGCAAGCTAGAGTGGACAGTTTAAAATAGAATATTGTCTGTTGCACCACATACAATTTAACAATATAGAAAGTAAATATAAAACTGTATATACAAAGTGCTAAAATAAGGGTGGGATAAGGGCAGAAGAATGATGATGATAGGTTTCAATAAAGAGTTTATAATTATGACTTAAAAGTTTTGCAATACCTCATGAATTAATTATCATAGTTTATTGAATCGATACTTCGAAGAGATTTAAACAGAAGCTTAGTGATTAATTTATTTGATTGACAGTTTAGATTTTACAAAATTTAGATGATATGACGCTTGAAAACAAGTATATCCATTTTATTACTTACAACAGCAAGAAAAAACATAGTCGGGTGATACAAATAAATATTCGGGTGATGCAAATGCGGGTTCAATAAAATGCGGATACAATTAAAAAAGAAGTTCAACTGTCAACTTTATCGCGGATTATAACAAAATAATTTTATTCTTACTTTTGAAGTTCAACTGTCCTAAATGCGTACTCTAAATGAGTAAACATATTCGTATGTATATAATTTTATTAAACAAATGGCTATAAGAGCTAAGAAGTCTTATAATAATTAAGGCAAGAAACAAAAAAGAAAAGCACTACGTACTTTATACTCAGCACGGACTTAATTTTCCACGACCACTTTTCGATTCCGTGAAATCCCCAATATAATACAACTAGAAAACAACTTTTGCAACTTTAGATGGAAAATGTAAATCTGTGTTCATACATGTTAAATACTAATTCGGCTTGTTTTTGATAAAATCTCCCCGAAACTGTTTTACAAAGTTAGCCAACCGTAATGTTGTTATTCAATTAATTACAACGCTTGATTTCAGTGAATAACTTAACTTTATACGGTATTACTTTTAAATAATATTAAAGCAACAGGCTGGTTTTATAAAAGGTCTTAGTGAAGAGAGGAATTTGGAATATAGACCCACCACACTGCTCTAACGCGGATAAGTACGTATTTACGTCATGACAAAATGTAAATATCAAATACCATCCATAACTTTGATTTGAACTTTATTAACCTGATATTATTCATATGCATAGATCCACAGAAGTCCACGAAGGCATACCATTACATCCTACTAATCCTAATTATCCTACTTCCTACTAATATTATAAATGCGACAGTTTGTGAGTATGGATGGATGTTTGTAACTCTTTCACGAAAAAACTATTGGACTGATTTGAATGAAACTTTACAGTTACATATGTTTTGTATCGGAATAACATATAGGCTACAATTTGTAATAATATTATGTAATATAACTATAGAGAGCTCTGAGAGCTATCCTGGCGTACGCCAATGGACCTACACAAAGATGATGTACCATAGTATTGTTTGTCTTGAATAGTTCTAAATGAAAGTCCGCAACAGCATATATCTACCTTTTATGTGTGCGACTATGACCAAAATTGTGTATCATAACTTTAATTAAATTTGATACTATTTTACAATGCACATTTTAGAATACTTATAAAAATAAATACATTTGCCACTTTCAGTATTTTATGTAGATAAAGTTTGTCTTTCACAATAAGTAATTTGGCCGAAAAGTTTAAAAGTTATCACGATATGATTGAATTGAATGGAGTGCCATAGAGTGCTTCATATGCGAGTATCTTCATGTGGCAGACCAAATTCCACACGAGCGAAGCCGCGGGCAAAAGCTTGTATATCTATATTTTAAGGATAGCTTGCTATGTCCATACTATTTTCAAACAAAAATAGTAACCAACAATGTGGTAAGTGTAAAGCTATTCAGACAGATACAGTAATATCAACTTATAGACCTATATAGAAAATAAAAAAATTAATACTTTTAACATGTACCTACGAATTCTTATTAAAATTGAGATTAAAAAATTACAAAACTAATAATAAAATTATTTTGCTATAATCCGCGATATAGTAAATAGAAAATATATATAGTGTTTAATGTATAGTGGACTATCAGTATTTTCATACCCGATACGTGCAGGATTCGTAAAAACACATGCACAAACCTCCACCACTTCCACCACAATACACAAGCACTACACGGGTTCACTATCACAAACTCAACAATCGTTTCGCCCCGCAACCGAAGCATTATCAGGAGATAGACTCCACGACAAAATCGCAAAGCTTTGCGATTTTGTTTGCGATATAGCAAAATAATTTTATTATTACTTTTGTATTATGGATCTCCGCAAAGTAACGCCTAATTCTATAAATTATTGAAAAATTAATTGCCAATGTCTAATAGCTAAATTATTAATTAAATAGCGTTCACTGAAATCTTAAATCAAACGATAAGATAAGCCAGCAAGAATTTTACAAATAATATGAATACATGGTGCGAAGTAAAATTGTATCAATTTAAAATGATTATTAAACTACCATCTATCTAATATATTAAAATATTACTAAACATATAACAAGAAATAACTGTAGCGCCTAGTAATCGGCCACGGCAATAACACGTAGAAATAAATGTGCTTTTATGTAATTTAAGAAAAATCAAGCCAGTCCTAAAACAGTACAACAAATAATTTTCACTCGGTTACAACTTGTTCAAAATAGTTTAAAGATAAATTGTAGTCGTTATGCTTCTATAGACTGAAAGTCACTGATATACTTCCTACATTACTCAATAGCAATGCGGTAAACTGTTTCCGTTCACAAAGAATACTTTCGTGGGCAATATCGATTCAGACACGGTCGCGACTGAAGATGTTTATATTAAGATACCCATACAGTTTTATCTTTGTTGACTTCGCAAAGTATCTTTCTAACAAGTTTTGGACAAGTTCAGCGACCCGTATTTGGCCACAGGTCACTGCCATTTGGTCATTTTCGTATAACACGCGTTCTTCTACAGCGTGAATCTAGATGCGTTTCTCAGAAAAGTCTTTGAACTTCAATTCCAGTCATGTACATGTTTGAGAATATATCAAGAAAATTTTAAAATAAGACCGTTATTTTAATTTTTATACTATGGTTAGTATTTTAAAAACAGGTCTTATTATGAAAGTATTAACAATTTATTTTTAATTTAATCATCATGAGAATAAACTCACGTTAACGCTTATGTGAATATGCCGTTAGAATTAATTTTTGTAGAATGAATGAGAAAGATTGTAAGAATTTTTTTAAGTTACCAAAACATAAGTCTTTACAATTATTTTCGATGCAGTGAAAACGTTACACTGTCACGTTACTGTGGTTTAGATCTAGAAAGCTAGACATTTTGTGTCAAGCTTGCCGTCAGACCAGATTAGCGGCCACAAAGACCCATATCGCTTTAATATATCGTGGTTTCTAGTGCAAATTTAGAACAATACTCTTCTTAGAATAAGGCAATGGTTTCATATTAACAATATAGCTAGTAATTTTTATATCTTCTTATGCCTGTTTTGATTTTTACGACTAAAATTATTTAAGAAATTATCATAACAATCTATTGTCTGAGATGAAATATTTTTATATATATATGTATAGACAGAATGTATTACTTAGTAGTGCATTTGTTTTTATTAATATGGTAGGTTTACGCGTTTCCATCATACAATTTTATTAACTCTTTAGTATCATATAAGGTAACGCGGTCTGTTTTATTATTAAGCGTTATATCAAGAAAATTATATGCACCCCATCATATTAAAACAATGTAACAATTCATTAAACAATAAAATACAGCGCACTATCCAGCAGCAGATGCCGCAACATTTGGCCCTTCGAGCCGGATTTAAAGAACAGTATATAAACAATGAATTTACTGATATCAATAGGAATTAAATACTTGAAAATTTCCCATTACCAAGCAATATTAAAAAGCAAATACTTAAGAGTGAATAAAAATTTACAACAGTTTTAATAAATCAAAGTAGGAAAGCATAAAAATGTTGAACTTATTCATCCAAATATAAATAAAGTGCATGTAATATTCAGGATTTTTGGATTCGGTCAACCCTCTTCAATCTGTTTTGTTTGAATTAAAAATAGACTTTATATCGCAACCCGCCCATTTGATACAGCAATCCTCAATAAAACTCTCCAAATTTAGGTTAGCTTGACGTGTCTAAAGTTAGGAACGGTTGGAGATACGTCGCGTCCTATTTAGAACTCGACGAATATCATAGATAATGCTAATACAAAGTACAAGACAGTAGACTTTAAAGGAGACGGTATCTTAAATAACGACATCTTTTAGTTGCACGCCAAAAGCCTATTTTCTGATAACATTATTGGAGACAGAAGCAACTTATAGTCATCATACTAAACCAGTTGAACTAAGATTTTCTGAATTATTTACTAATTTAAATAAAAAAGTATTACCATGATGATGGTGCGAAAATTAATTCATAAGATTACTAGCCGACCGGGCAAAGGTTGTTTTGCTATATAAATTATTTCTATGGAATTTCTAGTGTAGATTGAAAAAAAACTGTCCAAAAAATAACAAAAAAAGTTAGGGGTGGACAACCCTTATCACTTAGGGGTATGGAAAATAGATAGTAGCCGATCCTCATACATATAAGATTTCATAAAAATCAGTCATGCCGTTTCAAAGGAGTAGTAGATAGAGAGAGAGTAGTCAAACGAACACTGTGACATGAGAATTTTATATACAAGATTGACAGAAAATTATGGTTGCAAAATATTCAATAAATTTTTTAAAAAACAAAAATACTCATACGAGTACAAAAGTAATATTAAAATTATTTTGCTATAATTCACGATAAAATAAACAGAAAATATAAAACTAGTTTTTGCCCGCGGCTTCGCTCGCGAGGAATTTGTTCTGCCACAGTTTCTAATTTATTTAATTTATGATTGACAATTTTGGTCCTAGTGTCTTCCATATAAAAGGTAGATATATACTGTCGCGGACTTTTATTTAGAACTATTCAAGACAAACAATACATCATACATACACATCATCTTTACGTAACTCTAATAGTTTAGGCAGTGTACGACGAGATAGCTCTCAGAGGCCATATCTTTTCGACTTTATTGACGTGTATCGTTATATTTCATAAAATCATTACAAATTGTAGCCTATATGTTATTCCGATGTATAACCTATATAACTGTAAAGTATCATCCAAATCCGTCCAAAAGGCTTTTCGTGAAAGAGTAACAAACATCCATCCATACTCACAAACTTTCGCATTTATAATATTAGTAGGATGCTAGATGACACTCCTCCCCTCTAGATCGCAAAGCTCTGCGATTTTGTCGTGGAGTCTATCTCTTGATGATGTTTCGTTTGCGGGACGAAACGATTGTTGAGTTTGTGATAGTGAACGTGTGTAGTGCTTGTGTATTGTGGTGGCGGTGGTGTTTTTACGAATCCTGCATGTATCGGATATGAGAATCCATAATACAAAAGTAATAATAAAATTATTTTGCTATAATCCGCTACAAATTTTTCCGTGATAGATTTTATCGCGGATTATAGCGAGATAATTTGTTTATTACTTTTAAAAAAAGCAAAAAAAAATACCGACCGAATTATGAAGATTGAAGTGTTCAATCGAGTACATAACATTTTATTACACATCCGAGACATCTCAATCTCGGCACCGCGACACTTTGTGTTTGCATTAAAGCGTGTAGTGATAGAAGAAAAAATCGAGTAGCTATCGATGGATCCAATTTTTTTTATATATCGATTAAGGTCGTGTTAGATAATTACAAATTGTTGCAACGACTTGCTGTCACATATGAACCAGGAACATTTCCTGAAATATCCTTCTGACTCGCGGATTAAGGTTCGAGCTGGGGACTATGACAATAACATTTCAGATAGTTTCATCCGCTTTTGAATATATTCTATTAAATAACAGATATCATTTCAAAATGATTGATAAGTCACCTCTGTGTTGGTTATTTTAGATGCAAATTATAGAAATAGACAAAAAAGTCATACAAGAATGCTACAACACTTCAAATGGATCAACTTTGGGAAATAAAAAATGAAGAATTCAAAGGCACCAAATTTGGGTCGATTAACGGTCAATAAATAATATATTTTTGCCTTGTAACTATAAATAATGACAATATTAAATTATAAACAAAATAACCACTATCTACATTCTACAGCTTTGACGAGAAGAATTGATATTTAGGAATAAGTTTTAAAAAGTTCAAGCAACATGTTTTTAAAAGTTCACACTTTCACCGATGGCTTTTAAACAATTTGTGAGTTTAAATAAAGAGTGACATTTCATGAACATAAAACCATTTATATTTTAAGCAGAATACTCTCTTGGTAAACTTGTAAAGTGTAAGTATCTATTTTAAACCATTACAATCAAAATGCGAGAGTACAAACGATATCGCATTTCAATACTGAGTTAGGCACAGCACAAGTACATGATGTTACTTAAGCGTTTTAATAAAATATATACTCGATATAACACATCTGTGTGCTATATGTTTTAAGCTAAAAGCATCCGATACTTGGTGCCGGTAGTTACTATGCAGTGCATTTTAAGCCAACTGGACTGGTCGCATGTACATAACATTTTGTATTGAGATTTATTCGAAGAGTTTCATTTTATTCACCTACAGAGTAATACATTGTGAAACACAAATTATAAATTTTATACACAACGATATATCAGTTGAGTGGTAATCACATGCGAATCAAACGATAATTTTGATAAGAAGTGACGGTGAAAAATTTTTTAGAACATCTGTAAGTTTTTCAATAAATTGCACTGAACTATCTGGGTGAAACTAGAGTTAGTAAAGACTTAAGAGTAGGACTTTAATTTTCATAATTTACAGAATTAGGCGTTACTTTGCGGAGATCCATAATACAAAAGTAATAATAAAATTACTTTGCTATAATCAGCTATACAGTAAATAGAAATATATATAGTGCTAAATGTATAGTGGACTATCCGTTTTTTGCACGACAGAATCGCAAAGTTTTGCGATATTTACGTGGAGTTTATCTACTGATGATGCTTCGGTTGCGGGGCGAAACGATTGTTGAGTTTGTGATAGTGAACGTGTGTAGTGCTTGTGTATTGTGGTGGCAGTGGTGGAGGTTTGTGCATGTTTTTACGAATCCTGCATGTAACGGGTATGAAAAAACGGATAGTCCACTATACATTTAGCTATATATATATATTTTTTCTATTTACTGTATAGCGGATTATAGCAAAATAATTTTATTATTACTTTTACTTTACTTTTCCATGGCATTATTTTGAATGGTAATATAATGTTATAAGGCTAATTATAATTGCTATAATTTTTTCTTTAACATTTCCCTTATGTAGTTACTAATTATAACTTACTTTAATATTCACTACATAGTTTTATGTTATTTACGTAGCTTTATTATTCAATAGATATATTATATAAAAATATTAGTACAAAGTCCCCAAAACCTGTATATCATCGATGATTTCCTCCAAAATAAACTGAACAGAATATTGTACGTTTTTTACTAAAAAATAGTGCAATACTGGTTATTATGGTTTGGGTTATTTATATATTTGAGTTTTATATAAATTATGTTGAAGAGGTCGCACGATCATAAAAAAAGGACTCCTGGGAGCTTTAGCCGCGTGCGCCGCCTAAACCAGCTGAGATACATTATTTACTAGGGAATTGTAGATCTACAATAATACTACCAGAAAGTCCGCGACAGAATATCTCTATCTCTTATGGTTAACTCACAATAACTACTTTTATGTTCAAAATTTCAATATTCGGGAAAAAATCGTGACACACTGCTTTCCAGCACAGCTAGGGTATACATATATCTCATCTCTTCTCATAAGCTATAGACGTCCACAGCTGAACATAGGTCTCTTCCCATGACCTCCATAAAAAAATTATAAACTATAATGTTATGTTAAAGTTTTTATTTGTTTTTTTTTGTAGGTATATGCAATCATCATCATCTTCCTGCCCTTATCCCACTCTAAGTGGGGTCGGCACGACATGTTAAAAACATGTTGTCACATGATTCGGCTACGTATTTAACGATCGGCCGCCTGCCTGACGTCAACTTACCTTAGTCGTATTTTACGACCCTCGGTAAGAAATGAGGGTGGTCTTTTCTACTCAGCCGGATATCATACGGCGGGTCGACTTACCTTAGTCGACTTTTACGACACCTCGGTAAGAAATGAGGGTGGTCTATTCTACTCAGCCGGATACCACACGGCTATTGAAGGTATATGCAATAAGTTGTGTTAAAAATAAGGAGAGAGAAAAAAATCATGTACTTAACATCTTAGATTATATTATATTATACTAGAAACAGTTTATCGAGACTCTCTAAGCACCATACTGGTCCTATACATTCTCATTGTTAACCTAACAATACACTGAGAGGCATTCTCATCACAAATAGCAGTAAACCACGAAACACAATCCCCGGGATTAAGGTAACAAAACAATAAGCAAAGCGCATCGGACAGTTGCCTGCATCGGGGCAAAACCGGGTCACCTAGATCTAAGTGCTAAAGGACTTTGCACGTCATATGTGAATGACGCACGTCGTATTTGCACAAAAGCCTACTCGTTTAGTAAATTGGGTCTCAACTTATGCTTTTAAAAAAAATGGTAAAGCAGATTAGTTTTTCAGACATCGAGAAGTATTTTATTCAAACTAATTAAAATTTCATGACAAACTCAAAATTAGCGCAATGTCTATATATACTTATTATAAACCAAAGTCTCTGCTGTCCGTCTGTATGTGATCGATTTTGTCAAAATTTACTGAACGGATTTTTGTAAAATTTTGATTAAAATGTAGTGCAATTCTTCCGGAATGTTTAGGTGAATACATATTACATTAAGGTTTTATGCGGATTGTGTGTGATGTCACGCTGTTGTACAAAAACTGGCCTGATGGGAGCTTTAATCGCGTGCGCCGCGTAAACCAACAGAGATAAACTGAAGTTAACAGACTGGCCCGTTGGCGCAGTGGGTAGTGACCCTACCTTCAGCTCCGCGGGTCGCGGGTTCGATTCCCTCCGGGGGCCAAGATTTTCTATGAACAATTTGTTGGTTCTTCGAGCCTGGGTGTGCATTTATTTGTATTGAAGTATGTATTTTAAAATACATACTTAAATACAAAGTTTAAACTATATATGTATATATTTACTAGTTGTCCGTCACCCATAACACAAGTATTAAATTACTTTGAGGATGGCCGACCGTGTGTCTAAGTGTCCCATATATATTTATATGTATAAAGTAATGTACGAGAGAATTCTTGATCTACAAAATTATTTGAAAAAAGTGCGCGACAGCATGTCTCTATTTCTTATGGTTAACTCAGAATAAAATGAAGGCATTTACGTGGGAAAAACATTATTGTGGCCGCTGCCACGGCTAGTTATGGATAAAAATACAGTACACATCTCGCACACCAGTATTACGTCTTCAGATAAAAGTTTCAATTTATATGTAGTCGTGAATAATAGATATATTTTTGTATCTTCAGTACAGATCTTCAGCACTCTAACACTAAAGAAGTTACCAACTAATGTTAGTCGATAAGTTTTACAAACCAAACAAAAGAGAAAGAAAGGCTTTCAGAATTCAAAAGTATTAGTTGTGCCTTTAAGGTAGACCAATAAAATCTAAAGTCATATCACTTCAGTTTATAATAAAAGCTTCTCTTTTTTTCTAAGACAAAAAAAATAAGTCTATTATAAAATTGCGGCTAGTTTTACGTTGAAATATTTTATTGTTCAGCTGCACCCAAGGTGCAAAGGCTAAATCTTATCTTATCGCAATTATTGTTAATATATATATACCACACACACACACACACACACATATATATATATATATATATTGTTAATTTATTTTATTATTTCTTATGTTGTTACTGACGTGGGCTTTATTATCCATATGCAGCATTATACCGGTTCAAACTTAGCTCATTTTAATATAAACAAGATAAAAAGTTACATGATACTAACCATGTGTAGTTAATTACTAAAAAATACCACGAATGTGAGGTAACTTTTTATTGCGTTAATACTTGAGCATCTAGGGTAATTTATACAAATAACAATTAATTTTATTGCTTTACTTTGTTTCATTTATATTATAAAAGTTAAATATATAATAGCGGCTGATTAATATGCCACATTTTAGCTAAAGCGATATCTCTCTTTTGAATGGTCGTAGATTAGATCTAGAGCGTTCCTACAATGCGTTTTGGTAGGGGATACACATTTCCCAAGAATCTTATAGGTAATGCATGGTTCTCCACGATATTTTGATTCTAGTTTATTTTATATTTACTTTATGGTGGAATATATTTTTAAATATAAATTTAGCACAATTGTTTTGATAGTAAACTCTAAGTTGCCGGCCCTGGGGTTAGAGCCTTAGAACACCCTGGCAAGAGAAACACGATTTCGCTCCGTCCATACAAATAAAATAAATATATTTCATGTATATCGATTGTATCTCCATTTTAGATACAAATAAACTCGTTACTGAAAAATATTAACCTAGTTTGATTAAAATGGAAATAAAACGAATAAATAAAGAATAACAATCAGTAAACAACATTTATTAATGGGACATAAATGAATATTCAGAACACCATGTGTTTTTAATGTTTAATGTTTAAAATAACCATGTTCTTTGTTTTCAGCAGGACTGTACTCTAGGCCATCTAGTCTCGAGCATCCATTGAAAATTTTGGTAGGGACTTATGGATCTAGTTTTTCTAGACTATGACAACCTACTACTATATTTGATATAATTATATTACTATATTTCATATTAACTATTTAAGTAAATATGTAAAAAAATATTTTAAGTGTTTATACTAATTAACAACCAGACAAGAAAAAAATGTAATAAACTATAAATTACCAACAGAATATAGCACTGACAAAAATATACCAATAAGTTTGTTTTAAATAAGAAATAAAAATACAATATTTATATTGAGAAAAGCAACGCACACAAGCAGAATACACAACCACCACCACAATCTCGACGATCGTTTCGCTCCGAAACCGAAGCATCATCAGGAGCATAGGCTGCACGACAAAACGTTGTGTGTTCTGCTTGTGTGCGTTGCTGCTGGTGGAGGCGCCTTAGGCTGCATGTGGTGACTTGTCCTGCATGTGTGTAATGCGTAAATTATTGCCTGCTTCATACACATTGGCTTTGCATGCATTCGCTTAACCCGTGCGGATTACAGCAAGGTAAGAGATCTTTCATTCTAAAAGTGCACGCCCCTCCAATGTCTTTACTCACACACAAAAAACTTATGTACAGACGAAATACACGCAAACTTGTTATTCTAATTGGTTACTCAGTTGCCGGACAGACACGAAGGTAGGAGCACGCATCGACTATTGCCAAAAGTACAATTAGCATGTCATAAAAAAGGAGGATAAATATTTTTCATTTTCAATAATAATTAGATAAAAATTTTCTTTAATAGAAAAATATGGAGAATTTTATAAAACTATGTGGTGAAAAAAAACGGGCAAAACTTAACATCTATCATTATTTCATCATAATTAGTTGCATAATGAATATATGATATGATCTTTATTAAATTAAGTTGGCAAGCTAGCTCTTGATTGCGAATTCACCTGATGGATGCCGATGTAGTTTAAGTTTCTTGAAAGGGTTTGGAGATTATATGTGTAACCGTTCAGGGTTTTTACACGACATCGTACCTGAATGCTAAACCGCTTGGTGGTACATCTTTGTTAGAAGGGTACGTCGGAAGTATCTATCTAGTCAAGACCAGGGATAAATTTTAGAAATATACTAATATGTTTTTCTAGGATTCGAATGCGGAACTTCCCGTTTACAATCCACAGCGCTTACTATTACTCCAGGGAAACTTTACTTACTTACTTTTATATTCTAAAGAATTTTCAACATAAATTTGATTATAAATATTATATAATATTTATCTTATTTTTATGCAAACGTTACTTGTAACCCGTGTAACCGGATTGGTTGGTCAGCCAGTGCACAAATGATAAGAAAGCGTGACAGAATAGACGTGTTGTCTCATACAAAGCGTGCATTCTACGCCATATAAATGTTTGACTTATACCAGTCGAGCAATTAGTTGACCTTTAAGTGCGCGAATGAGTCGAGTCAACTTTGAAATTGCTACACGCACAAATAAAATAGTACAGTCAATATTTTCTCCCACACATTAAAGTAATGTAATTTGGTGGAGGGGCGTGCACTTTTAGAATGAAAGATCTCTAGTTCTGTTGTAGTGCATGTAATATGGAATTCCGCAAAGTAACGCCTGCTTCTATAAATCATTTAACATATAGAAGAAAACTCTCTCTCTCTCTCTCTCTTTGAAGAGAATACAGAATTTACAACCACAAATACGCTACTTTTATGTAATGATAGGCACTCTTAGCCCGTAAATTCTGTACGCATATTGTAACGTTTTCCCCCCCATACCCTTTGTACATATCTATATACTTCACCATATTTGTAAATTAATAATATTTAAATGAGGTTAGAGCGCCCGCGCTCTACCACTGAAATACATAAAACAAGCGCATAAGCGCTAGCGCTTTTAAATTTATATATTTGGCACGTGATTCGTCTAGTTGGTTAGGACCCATTTAACGTTGTGATTGTAATAACTCAAATCCTTTTAGAGCGTCAGAGACCACAGATTCATCAGATTAGAGCAGTAAAATAAACATAAATTATTATTAGTTATTGCACAATAATCGCACGACCCATAATCAGGTTATATATGTTCAATACATGAACAGATCCCACATATTTATTACATGAACGCATCCTATATATTCATTACACGAACGCATCCCATATATTTAATACACGAACAGATCCCATATATTTATTACATGAACAGATCCTTTATGTTCGATACATATGTTTATTACACGAATCGAACCCTTGACATATAATAAAAAAATACTGAACATTCAGAAGGTTGAATGTTCTTTATTGTAATATTTCATAAATAGCCATCAGAGAGGATATATTCGTTTTGATATTTTATAATTAATTATATATTTGTTTGCCATCAGTATGGGTCATAAAGTTATGTCAATAATAACTGAAATAATGTATTTTAAGGCCAACAGAAGGATCACTCGAGTAACATACTGTAAGTCTCCTTAAACCATCCCGATGGGAAGTTCAAGATAATGGGAAGATTAAAATAATTTATGAAGCCATCAGAAAGATCATTCACTCGATCTAATATCTAACCCTTAAACAACTCCGTAGAGCAGTTTAAGTAATGTGGTATCCTTCTCCCGTCTTTTATATTCTTCCGATATGGAAAAAAATAAAGAGAGAAGAGATAGTCAGTAGCTCCTCACCCGCTACCAACGGTGAGCTCCGTCCATAGGATATGAGCCCCCCCCCCGTAGGGTTAGGGTATGCAATTTATAGTGCGCCTGTGCCCTTGAGCACAGGTTATTTATAATATGTTTTATAAACACCCGTCATTGCACTTAAAGAGAATGGGGTAAATAATAATAATAATAAATAAGGACCGTAGTCCAAGATAAGGCACGTGTGCCCGGGTATAATACTAGGACCTAAGTCCAAATTTCATTTCAGCCGTAGCTGTTGAGTTGGCGTTAGCCATAATTGTTTTGATGAGGCTTAAAGCCGTTGTTGATATAAATCAACCAATTCTTATAATAAGAAAGTGCATCTTGCCAATAGCAAGCATTTCAAGCGGTACGTTCCGCGTTCGTTGTCACCACGTGTAGTGGAAAACATAATAGCACGAAGCTAAAACTGTACATGACTCCTCGGATATCACATAACAGTAAATTGTTGTAATCGTTGGCACCACGCGTAGTGGTACATATATTGTAGGTTTGCATATGACTCCGTAGAGATCACATAATTGCAGGTTTTGTATTCGTTGATACCACACGTAGTGGCATAAATTGTAAGTTTGCACATGACTCCTCAGAGATCACATAACAGCAGGTTTTATGTTTCGTACCACACGTGGTGGCAAATATTATATTTAATAATTCATTACTCCGTAGAGCGTTAGCGTTATATTTTTATATTTCAATTATTTGCATTTATAGTGCTAGCACTATTGTGCTAAATAGTTATATGTATAACAAAATGTATCGACGCCCGCTTGTACTGCATCCTTCTGGCTTATAGCACCTTCGGCATACAAGAATTAGTTATTTATTTGTTACACGTAGCAAGCTACGTAAGATAGAGATATAGCACAGGCAACACTTTCTAAAGCTAGTCCGCAATCTTGTTAGTAAAGACCCGACCAGCGGCCCTATGACATGCTATAATGTCGTAAACATTCGTGGTATCACTGACACTAAGCTATGGGGAAGCCCTCAGAAGGACTATCACACGTCACATGTAGGTTTTACCCCGCACGCTCCATGCAAAACTATGAACAAAGTCCACAGTTTGGTTCCATCACTGCTATGACATCGCTTCGGCTAGTAAACTAGACTCCACAACGTCTAGCAACATTCGGTCGTGATTTCGGCACTACTGAAAGACAACAGACATCGTTTCCAACGCCAAATCATCGATCAGTAACATTTAAGAAACCACATTGTACCAGCACTACTTTTGGAGTCCTAGGCGTCCAAAGATCAAACAAGGCTTCACAGTAGAGATCGGAGATCAATACCGGCCTAAAATTCAATCCGTATCACCCAAAACTCACCAAAGTAACTCTAGCTGCTCTGTATCAAGACGGAAGACCATCATGATATTCACAGCCTGGAGCAGACCGAGGCGAGGCTCGCTACAACGACCGAAATCATTGCAGGCCTGAAACCATCAATCCGACACCAGTACTCACCAGAGTCTAATTCGGTACAGTGCCCAGCACCACTCAGCGAAGTCACCCTCACCAAGTTATATTCAGGCACTATAAAGCGTTCGAGAATAATAATAAACTTGTAACATGTAATAAAATATTACATTAATTATTTTGTGAGATAAAAGACCGAAGTCTCTCACAACACCGTTCAGGCAAGCCGAAGCTTTAAATATATGCTAGGGATCATGGCGCTACCCTGTACCTGGTACGGGAAACGTTAGCCTTCGCCTTTCAGCCGCTCGGCCGCAGCGCTCCCGGCAACGTCCGCCAGACATCCACCCACGTCTATTTCCCGCGACTGTCGTGACGTTCGGTCGCAATGGAAAATTTTAGTATGGAAAAATGAAAATGTATGGGGAAAATTTTGAAAAAAATATTTTCATGAAAAATTTACAGATATGTAACGGGTATCGAAAACCTATTCTGAAAACCCATATAACATGACAAACAAATATTTTATATATATATACATTCCTTAACATACTACCGCTTCAGTACATAACTCTGCCAAAATGTATGTAAGGTTGGAACCGTCACAATATTCAATTTATTTCACCCGAACGTCCATTAAAAATATTAGTTAAACCGGTAAATCCCTTTTCGGGATTAGTACTCAGCAACTTTTGATAAGCATTTAAACCGGTAAGACATCACGTATACCAGTCAATTGTATCCAATCAAAACAAAACCCAAATTCAGCACACTTATACTGCGTCCATCATATTATCAGTCTTTTGACAGCTCACGCTCATTAAGTTTGTATTGCTTACGTACAAATATCATACAAATAATATTTGTACTTTATGGATGGGTACCGCCCACTTAGTGATGTCACACATAATGGTTACTACGATTATGCCACAGATTAAAAATAATCGGTAGAAATCGATGTTACGAGTATTAAAAGACATTTAATAACATTATATAAAGTTTTACTTTCTTCTTAGTTAATACATGAATACAAATAAAACAATCAGGATATTTTAATTTATTTTATTAGCACGAGTCGTCGGAATGATAATCAACACTAGACTCCTCCGATGAGGAGTCTTCAGTAGCAGTTATTATTAGCTCTTGTGTAGATAATATATTATCAAACGCAATATCACGTTCCCAATCAGAGAATATTACTCTTTTAGTTCTTTCCACCACACTTGCCCAGTTCTCGGCCGTTACGTGGGTGCAAGCATTTTTTAGCAATTGCAACATTTTATTCGCTGTGAATGGGGGGCTTGTATTGCATCTCGCAGCATGCCCTTTTACTTGTGCCCATATAAGTTCTATTGCGTTGTACTGGCAGTGGTATGGAGGAATCCGAAGAACAGTATGGCCATATTCTGCTGCCATTTCATTGATTACATAGCGTTTTGCTCTCTTTTTGGTTTTTAATATTTTTATTAATTCAACTTTTAACATTGAGTCGTCCACATTTTCTCCATTGTCCCGAAGCCAATTAATTATTTCATGCTTTTTATTAGCCTGTGTTGGCATTTTGTCAATTTGACGGGAGTGGTAGGGCGCATTATCAATAAAAATTATTGATGGTTCTTCCAATGAAATGAGCATTTTTTTGAACCACTCTTCATACACATTTGCATTCATCTCTTCGTGGTAGTCATTTGATTTCTTCGATTTAAATGCCAACAGTGCGTCTTGTACAAATCCTTTTGCTGTACCTGCATGGCAAATGATTAGGCGCTCACCTTTTCCCATTGGTACTGAGGAAGTGGAATCAGCAGTATCATCAGTCCAGAAACGAGATAGCGTGTGGTTAGCGTTGAGCCATGTTTCATCCGTGAAAACAATATTTGCCCAATCTTGTATTTTCTTTGCCTCTCTTAAAAAATCACAACGTGCTATAGCTATATCTGTGCGTTCCATTAATAATTTTCTTTTATTTAACTTTTTATATGAAAAGCCAATTGTGTTCAAAACTTTGACCAAAGAAGATTTTTCACCATGAAATAGACCACTTCTTTTCAAAGAAACAATAAGTTTTCTCAAAGTTGGAATTTCTTTTCTCAAGTAGTAATCATATACATGACGACGAATAGCGTCAGCGTCAAAGTCATCAACAGCTGTCACCTTATGAGCCCGGCGCTTTCTTTTTGGTGTAGATGGTTTGTTTTGCTCCAAGCCGCTCCTGCCGTAGGCATCAGTAGTGATTTTAGTCACAGTTGATAGACTGATCCCCAACGCGGCTGCAACACGGTTTCGGACTTGCGTGATAGGTATAAGAGGTCCGCCATTTTGATTTTCTTGCTCAAAATACTCATGAAGTTTTAACACTAACTGTCTCGATTGTGCTTTCAACACACGTCCTTTCGGCATTTTCACGATCAATTAATATAAGTTTCACAAAAGTTTTTCCGAGGAATAAAGCTACTTAACTCAAGGTGTAACAGATGCGAGAGAACACTCAGCGAACGTAAATGCGTGTGACTATCACGGGCGTTTCGTTGAGAGTGACAGATCACGTCAAAATGGCGGCCGAGCGGAAGGTCTGTTGATGTTGCCAGTTGATGTATAATATATTTTTTATGATTATAATAAATACACACGGATTAACATTTATTTTCAAAAAACTAAGGCAATATTAAATCAAAATGTTGATTTCTATATCTGTTATTAGTTTACGTAGGTTATCATTAATCGAATTACTTAGGTACGTAATTCGATTAATGATAGTAGGTACTATAATCGGAATGGTATCGCATACGAGAATCTTTAGGACATCACTAAATATGTAAATCGTCAATCTGTCAAAAGATGGTTAATATAATGGACAGTGTATAACTATCCTGTTTATAATTAAAAAAATGTTGGTGGCTCTATGTTTATTGCTTTTGCACGAACGGACACGACCCGGTTTATCGACTATAAACAATGGCATATCCGTAGCCTCACAAACCATCAAACATCGTTGGGGGGGTGGGAATCAGAAACAATGACCGGCGTGGTATTTGTATCGCAAATAAATGCTAAATCAAAGGTAGGCGAGGGTTCTGTTTAATAGAAAGTTTTAAGAGTAAACAGGATATCACAAACTTGTTAGCTAGTTGGAATTCAATTTTAATTTTTAAAATAGGTCAAGTCGGCTATCTTTCACGATAAATTGTATATACAATTTATGTATAGCAATAATAAATTTTATAACACCATTTCCAGACATGAAGTAGTAAAATTTCACATCAAATACATTCTAGAGTGTAACGTACACGAAATAAGCGTCTTATACGCTCCTTCTAACGCTAAAATTCTAAAGGAAAAGCTAGAAAGTCGTTAGACACTTTACGTTGGCCTACTTTATGAATAAGGTCGCAATTTTAGACTAATTTAATATTAAGTAGGTATGTACTTATTTAAAACGATGTAGTCTGACATCCTATTGATAAGGTTTGACTAAAATTCTTGTATGTAAAACAAATTTATTAATTTATTTATTGTAAATTGAACAATGTGTTTTTCCCCCGTTCAAATGCTCAATTTAACTTGTTTAATACATAAAATTACCGCTTGGTATGCATGTCTTATAGAATCCGTAGCGACTGGACCGATTTTAATGAAATTTTTAGACAATCTTTATATTGATCCAGCGGATGATCCTGTAAAGTTTGGTGGTAATTGGAGCATTTTCTTTATGAATGTAATTCATATATCTTTGAATTGTGTTCTGCGAAGTGGGCTGCACATACATACTAGATGTACATTAATAAAAGTACACAATGTTATTATGCTATGTTATGTTTTTTCTTTGACATTATTTAATATGCAAACGTAATAACGAAAAAATCAAAAAGACTTCTTTTATCTCGGTACTAAAAACAAGACGATGTCGTTTGCCAGAGCTAGTATTGTAATTAGAAAAATCCTTTTAATTTTATATAAGTTTTTGTTAACTAAAATACTTAAAAAAAAAACTAAATAACTTAACATCACATGACCGATGCGAATAGTATTTATAAATACGTCGTATAACTAAATATCTAATCATCATCCTCCTGCCCTTATCCCACTCTTAGTGGGGTCGGCAAACATGTTGCAAACATGTCGTCACATGATTTGGCGACTTAGCTTACGACCGGCCGCCTGCCTGACGTCAACTTACTTTAGTCGTATTTTACGGCCCCTCGGTACGAAAAGAGGGTGGTCTATTCTACTTAGCCGGATAACACACGTATAACTAAATATTACATATGCAATTAATTATATACTATTTTGAAACCATCACAACGGTTAATGACGCGAGCAGTATCCCTTTATAGCACTGAATTAACTAAGTTTGAACTAATAGAAAGTGACAGATATGTCGATACCATAATAGACACGTGAATGCGTTTAAACGAGATCGGCTGAATGGAATTGTAATTTCGATATTGACGCTAGCTTTTCAAGCAACAAAGTCTCCGTAAACTTCAATGCCGCGGTAAAAAAGAAATGTCATTTACGGTCCTGCTAATTTCACAACAAAAAATCATATCAATTCGTTTCTCTGTTGTTTTACATTAGTTTATGGTCATAAAAATGATCATAGATAATTAAAAAACAACGTCGGTCTGACATAATGCAATCGACTATAGTAGTACTGTACTTATAGAATTGAAGCCTTGAATAAATAAAATATTTACGCGCTAAAAATATTTATGCTTCGGTTGCGGGGCGAAACGATGGTTGAGTTTATGATAGTGAACGTGTGTAGTGCTTGTGTGTTGTGGTGACGGGTGGAGGTTTGTGCATGTGTTTTTAATGAATGCTGCATGTTCCAGGTATGATAACTAATCCAGTCTACATTTAGCAATATATATATTTCCTACATACTTTATCGTGGATTATAGCGAAATTATTTTATTATTACTTTTGTATTATGGATCTCCGCAAAGTAACGCCTAATTCTATAAATTATTTAAGAATAATTACTCATGACTGTAGCAATCTTGAATAGAATCGGATTCGTTTACAAAAAAAACACTATATTGCAATTATTATTATTGTGTCATGTAGAAATTTTATGGTTCGAAATGAAGTAATTCATATGTGATACAGATTACAATGAAATTAAATATGTGACAAGATTGGTCACTTAAATTTAAGCTATTACGAGACCTATTTTTTTAAATTAATATAATAAATATTAATTTTTAAAAATAGGTCTCGTTTTGTAAAGAACATCCGCTGAAGTATCATACTTAGTTTCATATGTACAAGCAATTTAGAAACTTTATTACTACTTAAAAAAAAATATCAATAGATATTGCAAAAGAGTTTCACACAACAACAAAAAATACCGATATCTGCCAATCTTAGGGTTAGGAGATCTGTGATCTTAGCAAGAGTTTATCGAAACAATACATTAAAAAAAAAACTAGATAATACACACACACTGTCAATAAATATTTCAGTTATATAAAGGATTTAAAATAACTGATATATTTATAATCCAAAATCAAAATAAAAGCAACTGTAAGCTTATAAAAACCTGATACAAATAGCTTGTTTCTCATTTAAATATCGGGTATTTTAGTTTTAGTTCTTTTAAAAGTTGATAATGATACGTCTACTAGTATTATTATATATATGTGCTCATTATAGTACTAAGAAATCACAAGCACTCACCAATAAGATAGTAACACCGACATATCAACACCAAAAACACAATCCACGACAACACAATAGGTCCATCTTGCACGAACAATGTCTCCATATTTATTATACTAAAAATCCGAACACTAAACACGAAGTAACCGGCATTAAACTGGGAATTAATACACTCCTTTGTTGCCTGTGTATGATAATGTGGGCAGAGGGTCGTTGTCACTAAATGACACCAAAGAAATGCGCCGACGGCTTGGCACATGCGCGGGAGTTGCGATCCAAGCGTATGAAAACGTCCAATTACCCGCCTTGCGAAAAAGTGATCTGAGATAAATTGTAAAACCGGACTACTGTATTTCCGTGCACTTAATTAATAATGAAAAAAAGCGATCGAACAGAAATACGTACATAGTGATTATTTTTAATGACCTATAGAGTTATTATGGATATATAATATTGTTAACAAAAATTTTATTAAACGTAACTTAAAATTGATATTTATAATGTTTTTTTAAAAAATTATATATATTTCGCTATCCATTATCGATAAATATGAAGTTTAGTTATCTGTTTTGATAACAGTTTATTATTTTCCGGTTCTTTAAAAACGGAATATCGTAATCAGATAAGCACGCGCAACGTTCCCGAGGCGACTGGCATGCGCCCGCGCGCGGTTCTAACATCTGTCGAATATACATGAATGATAACGAAAATAAAACCGCCTCCCAAGGGGCAAATTGAATAAAAACGCATTCAGGCGGGAAACAGTCCAGGGCAATAATGTTAACGCCAAAGACGGATAGGTGTCGATGAACTGACGGCTAAGCGCAATGCCCAGATTTATCCGTGACCTAGAAAATTCGTACAAAGCAAATTTCCACAAAAACGTGTTGTTGAGTAACTTCAAAGCGTGCTAGTGCCAAATACGATATTCTGCCAAAACGTTGAACCTAAACGAGGGGTTTATATCTTTTTTTCTGACGTTATACTCAAACATATCCTTTACGATCCTATAAGAACAGCATTCTTAATACATTAGATAAATGGTATAGCATAATTCCGAAAAATAGGGAAAAAAGCTTTTTATATTATTACACTACTTACGTTTGACATGAGATTTTTACAGCTGACGAAAAATGAGAATAAAGAAGAAGAATATGACAAAAAACCCTTTTACCTATAGTATGAGGATTGGAATTGTCTTCGTAATTAGACATCTATTAGTGTCAATCAATCATATCGTATAGGTAATTAATCCGTAAAGAATTAACAATTATTTCATTATGCTACGAGTCTGCTACCATACCATACATTTTCTACTCACGCCTCGAAAGTTGACGTTAAACCGTCTGCTCCTGATATGTTAAGATTCCTTTAACGATTAGTTTAAAAAATACTATTAAAAAAAAAAATCATTCTAATTCAAATTCAGAAAGCCTATTATACTATTGAAGATTACCTAGACGATAAGAATGCGTAGATATAGCTTCTTTTCAACCCTGTACAAGACATTAATAACTATATGTAACTAGTGAAAAGAATTATTGTTTAAAAAGAGCAACCGCCGAGTTTCTTGCTGGTTCTTCTCGGTAGTAACAGCTTTCCGAACCAGCAGTAGATGTTGAGGATTCAAAAGCACTTGTTTACAAGTTTACTTGTATAAAGAATAATTTGATTTTGAATTTGAATTTGATGAGAAACAAATAAAATAATCATGTATTTATGTCATTCAGTGAAAACGCTGCATTTAAACTGAAGGTTAAATCTTTAAATAAAGTATTAAGAACTATACAGAAAAAGAACGGTACGTATGGAATTTGCCTGTCAGAATACAATTCATTCCTTTCTTTCATGTACAATTAAATTTACACAACTTATTCCGAATTCTTACAAACGCTTACATCAACTGATGAACCGATGAACGTTGAGCGATTTAATATGAAAGTAATAATCATATTACTTTGCTATAGACCGCGATAAAATCCACGGATATTACGCCAAGTAACGCCTAATTCTATTCATTATTGACTAATTAAAACAATTCCTACAAGTAAAAGGCGTTTTTGACTCGAAATCCCTGTTCTTTTAACGTATGAAAATCAGTGTTAGGGTCATATCCCTAGCTTAAAGCTGAGTGGTCTACCATTTTGTGACCTATTGTATTTAATTGTATTTAGTATATTGTTTAATATCCTGTTTTTGTTTTTTCTTTTTTTTAGGCACTATAACAGAACTATCTCGCTATAATCCGCACGGGTTAAGCGAATGCATTGAAAGCGAATGTGTATGAAGCAGGCAAAATTTACGCACCTTACACATGCAGGACAAGTCACCACACGCACCCCAAGGCACCTCCATTAGCAACAAAGCACACAAGCAGCATACACAACCACCACCACAACCTCGACGATCGCTTCGCTCCGAAACCGAAGCATCATCAGGAGGATAGACTCCACGACAAAAAGCAATGCAGATTTTGCCTGTAATATGGAATTCAAAGTAACGCCTGCTTCTATAAAAGCTTTTTTTTAATTTGTTATATTGCTTTGTATTGTTCTTTCTTTTTTCAGTATGTATAAGGTCACAAATAAAGTTTTTTGAATTTGAATTTTGAATTTGGATGTATCGATCAACTAAGAAGAGGCAATAACCTAACCACAACTCTTAATATAATGTCAACATACGCACCATAATCGCAAAGCGGTCGTCACATAACCTCGATGTAAAATAGAATCCCGGCAAAAAAAAATCAATTTAAAAAAAAGTAAATTGCTCGATAAATTAACACAGTCCTCCTAATTTGTCAGGGCCTTCAAGAATGCCAACAGCGGCAAGTTTTCCACATAAAGGTGTATTAAAGTAAATTTCAACGTAATTATATACAAAGGCATGATAACCACGGAACCATTAGTAGGTCGGAGTCGATCATTTAAGTACTCTTTGATAAACGCTGAGGCACTTTAGCATTATGCCACTTTCAAACAAATGTTACTATGATATAAGTAAAATAAAGTTAAATAACGGTCTGCAGGCCTACCATGAACTCAATTGAAGATGTAAACGACGATCGCGAACCGTTTTCTTTTTGTACCATGAAGTGTGAATTGCATTGGGGTCGTAATGTTTGAAGGATAACGTTATATGAACTATAGATAACTCGGTCTCTGTTACTCACATGATCTTAGGGCAAATTCCGAACGTTCATTCGGCATCGACTTAAAGTGTGCGTCTTTAAGACGTATGAAAAAGCAAAATAATTTCGTTAACGTCAATTGAGTCGCAATAAGAGTTCATGGTAGGCCTGCTGTGACTATTGCAATGCATAGGTCTCCTCTCTTCTTATTTGGGGAGACGGCTTACAGCTTAGACCCACCACGCTGCTCCAATACGGATCGATATGTTACACATATCCCAAGAATTCTTAGGAAATTTGCAGGTCACTTCACTTCACCATGTTTACCGTCATTGAAAAGCGTGCATTGCTAATATAAATTGGGCACATACTCAACTCAAACTCATTGGTTTCGAGCCCGCGACCCCCTCGAGAGAGGCAAGTCAGCGTTCGGCTATCACAGCTTTTTCTGATACTAGTATCTAAAAAATATTTCGTTAAATAATCTTTTATGAATACTTATACCAAACAATACAAAAACGAAGAATACATTTGGGTAATTTATATAGAATTAAGTGTTACTTTGCCGAGATCCATAATACAAAAGTAATAAATAATTTTGTCGTGGAGTCTATCTCCTGATGATGCTTCGCTTGCGGGGCGAAACGATTGTCGAGTTTGTGATAGTAAACGTTTACTTTATTAGTATGGTCATAAAAATGATCGTAGATAATTAAACACAACGTCGGTCTGACATAATGCAATCGACTATAGTAGTACTGTACTTATAGAATTGAAGCCTTGAATAAATAAAAATATTTACGCGCTAAAAATGTTTATGCTTCGGTTGCGGAGCGAAACGATGGTTGAGTTTGTGATAGTGAACGTGTGTAATGCTTGTGTATTGTGGTGGCAGTGGTGGAGGTTTGTGCATTTGTTTTTACGAAGCCTGCATGTATCAGGTATGAAAAAACGGATAGTCCACTATACATTTAGCACTATATATATTTCCTAATGACTGTATCGCGGATTATAGAAAAATAATTTTTATTATTACTTTTGTAATACATTTGAGCTCAGCAACAATTAACTTCTACTACAGCAATGTACATATTTACATATTGTTTCGTCCAGAAAGCTAACCTATTCTAAGAGAAAGCCCACAATGAAATCATGAAATCATGCAAATATGATAAAGGGTAGCCTAACGGCGGGATAGTAACCTATAAAAAATATATATTAACACAATTACATTTAAAAGATATATTAAGCGTTGAGCTGTTTGCATCGGTAAAATGAGCACGGTAAAGCCTTTGAAAGTCGCCGAGGCGCGGTTAAAAGAACACGGAGAGTGTTATCACGCTTACACTCGACAGCTTCAACAACACTTAACTCTGAACACTTTAAAGTCGTTCTTTTTAACTGCAATATTTAGAAATAAATTTATTATCAATACACAATTGAAATTTTTTTTGTCTATTATTATTATTACGATTTTTGTAGATACTATCAAAAAACATTTTAATACTAGCACCTAATCTGACTAGCTTATAGCGAAATATGGATACAGCATTAAAAAGTAAGTAAAGTAGCGGCCTGTTACAATCCCACTGCTGGGAATAGGCCTCCCCTCTCCGTTTCTGGAGAGAAGGGTTGGAGCTAAGACCTACCTACGCTGCTCCAATGCGGATTGGTAGGTTACACATATCTCCAGAATTCTCTAGAGATATGCAGGTTTTCTCACGATGTTTTCCTTCACCGAAAAGCGTGTGATAAATTGCAATTATCAATTAGACACATGAGTTTTAATAGAAAAACTCATTGGTGCCTGCCCGGGTTTGAACTCGTATTCCCCTCGAAAGTGTTGCACGGTCTCACCGTTGGGCTATCACAGCTCTGGATACAGCATTACTATGCGAAAATCCATAATAGAAAACGTAATGATGATACTATTTTGCTATAATCCGATTAAAGAAAATGATATATGTATCTATATAATATTAAATATTAACTACTGTCCGATACTCCCATATACCGTTATGCAAATAATACAGTCTACAATTAGTATTTTGCGCTAGTAATTATAGTTTAGTATTAGACCATTCTCATATCTCACCAAGTTGTCGTAAAAGGAAACTAAGGTAAGTTGATCGGCCGTGTGGTATCCGGCTGAGACGATTAGACCAATCTATTTCTTAACGAGGTGTCGTAAAAAGCAACTAAGGTAAGTTGACGTCAGGCATGCGGCCGTTCATAAAATACCTAGCCGTAAAATACCTAGCTATATCATGTTACATGGTTAATAAATGTTGTGCCGACCCCATTTAGCTTTGGATAAGCGCAGGACAATTATGATTTTGCGTTAAATGAAACAGCAAACGAGCTTTCTGATTTAAATTGAATAAGCTTTAACCGCCTTTCCGTTTGAGTAAGCTTAAATCTTAAAATACCCTGAATTAATTAGAAATCACGGGATTTCCTTATCTTATAATTTAGCCCGAGTTATAATCTTTAATTGTACGAAATTCCATCAATATTGCTTCAGAGGATTAGCCATAAAAACGCAATACAGATTGACTTTCGCATATTGACATTATTACAATAAAAATATTAAATATATATAGTTTTAAAACAGTTAAATGTTTATTACTCATCAACTTACGCTTTTTTTTAGTATTTTATACCTTATCTGAATTCTTGTTAATCATCCTGACCTTCCGTTTTGCTATCCATATAATTATCAAATTCTATAGTTTGTTTGTCTTTATTTAACTACAAATCGCCACAACAACGTGATTTATGGTGTGTTGTAAGAAGCTAGAAAATGACATAGTCTAGTCTATCTCAGTACTAAAATCTATGCAAACGAGTCGAACAAAACTTAGTAATAAATCCACTTACTCATTTCTCACTTTCTGCCTATTTCATGTAAGCCTTTACGATCTAAAAAACCTCTTTTACTTTAAAGCTTTAAAGAAAAGAAATAAAAACTCTTTTTATAGGAAAAAAACTTTTATAGGAAGCAAATGGAGCAGCCAGCCTTCTTTTACGTACATTTTTATGACTTAACACTTTTTATAAATTTTCTCATAACAGATTTATTATATATCCATACTGCATAAGTAGATACATATTATTTATATATATATGCCATATGCAGGTGAAAATATCAGGTGTCTTTTAAGAATCGTCATCAGTAAAGGTTAATTAATGCTCATGGCCTAAGCGGACAGACGATCTTAAAAGGTCGCAGGGAGCCACTGGATCCAGGCGACGCAAGATCGTGTGGTGTGGCGATCCCATTAAGGTCTATGTCCAGCAGTGGACGTCCATAGGCTGACGACGACGACGGTCTAGGCGGATGGGTTGTCATATACCGCACCGGTAGCTTAAGGTCGGTGTTGATCGCCGTTGATTATTTTGAGTATGTTTGATCAAAGTTGATTTACCACTGAGTAAAAAGTCTAGGCTGAAATAAACTCCTATCAAGTAACATTGTGTATAAAAAAAATGGATAGTACATTGAACATTCTAGCATTGTAACATTGCAGCCAGGTTATTCCGAACAATGAGAATACCCAAGGGAAATCTAAATATTTAAAATAATCGCACCCACCTCAGATATTAATAAAACACGAGTGGAATAACAGAATAGAAATAACAAAAACATCACGTTTGGTTGCAGTCACGTCCGCTACGAATTCACGAGTGAAGATTATTAAATAGCCGATTTTAACATTGTGATTCTGTTTATTATTAACTATGGAATATTAAAAATAACAGCGCTTTTAACATTTCTTAAAAGCCTTTCTAATTACTGGTACGTTTCGGAATTAAGTGTAGTAGAATTTTATATTTTTAAATATATTGATTTGCATACCATAACGTATCAATAGCTTCCAGAACCAAGAGAAAGAAGCCTTCAGGTACAATCTGTGAAGTCTAGGGTAATGTAGGATCGACGTGCATTCAGGCCCTTCTTGTCTCATCCTTACAGCGGTTTTGGCAGCCATTTGGCCGTCCCAAATAAACATTTGTACTTCAACTTAAAGGCTAGAAGCTAGCCTTCTTCTAGCCTTAGTTTCAACCTTTTCTTTAATGAGCTCGAATAACACTTTTACAGTCCGCTATTCTTTCAGCGTAGATCCATAGACTAAAGTGACGGACACAAGTCAATGCTTCGCGAAGCTGAAGTAGCAATGGGCGGAAACAAAGGAGAACCGATGAACGTTGGGATTTTTTATGTGGTGGCGAAACTAGAGTGGAAAATATATAGTAATATATATAGTAATATATATATAGTAGGCAGAATATGTGGACAGACAACCCCAAAAAAGTCGCGAGGAGCCACTGGATTCAGGCGGCACAATATCGTGTTTTTTGGAAGACCTTTGAAGAGATCTATGTCCAGCAGAGTAAGTCTATTGGTAGAACAGAGAGAGGGATTCTTTCGCTTATCCTCTCTCTACTGGTTCGTTCTTGAAAGATTTAGCAGATACAATCTTCTCACTCGTAACGTATAGCTTATACATAGTATTGTTTCCTCTACGACTAAACAGAAAATTATTTCCAATATCACCCTAGGTGTAAAAACTAAATTGCTGAATTGGGATAACTCACAGGACATCAGGGCGTGAAGATTTTTTAAATAGGACAGGTAATCTCAAATGTCAATATCAATGAAACCTACATAATACGTAAGTTTACACAGGCAAGGGTTTTTCATATCATCATAAATAGGTTTTCCGTTTACACAGGACTATCTGACAGGACTATCAACCTTCATATGTCGACCCGCGTCACTGAAGATTGAAAGAAGGTACTCCAATACATCGACAAGACCCTTCAATGTCAGAATGTAATATAAAGTAGCGGCCTGTTAATATCCCACTGCTGGGAATAGGCCTCCTCTCTCCGTTTCTGGAGAGAAGGGTTGGAGCTAAGACCTACCACGCTGCTCCAATGCGGATTGGCAGGTTACACATATCTCCAGAATTCTCTAGAGAAATGCAGGTTTCCTCACGATGTTTTCCTTCACCGAAAAGCGTGTGATAAATTGCAATTATGAATTAGACACATGAGTTTTAATAGAAAAACTCATTGGTGCCTGCCCGGGTTTGAACCTATGTTCGTCTCTAGAGAGTCGCACGGTCTCACCATTGGGCTATCACAGCTTGAATGTAATATATTACAAAGATAAAAATACACGTGCCGTATTTTTAATGCGGTGTAGTAACCGATGTACGCTATTACCCGGAGGTTTCTCAAAGGAGTCCTTATGATCACTTAAATACAGCGGCTTTGTTTGAGATTAAAAACTAAGTCTAGGCCCACTTTAAACTGCGCTTCCGGTAAACGATTAAAATTCTAAAATCTTAAGAGGTCCAAACCCTTCCTTACAAGTTTTTTCAAGTATATGCCTTACCTATCAGCACTAACCGACCTATCATATATTGTACCGCCCTTTATTAAAATGCAGTAGCATTTATGTGGATCTCATTTAAATTTATCACTAAATCTAGGCGATATTTATATATAATTTGCTATTCAATGCATTTATATCACTGGCAAAAGCGTGTACCGACGGTCTCCAAAAGGAATACCACTAAACATGCAAAGTGGAGGAATTTTTGTACAAAAACGAACCCTGACGTCAGTCAGGATAAACGCTACAGTAAATAAGACAAACATATAGATACTGGAGAACATTATAGACACTGACTCTTGATAGTGCCCTAACCAAACCCCAATACTGCTAATAAGTACGGTGGATTCCTTGAGGCAGAAATTTCATAAGGCCTCTGCTATTTTAGCAATATGAATTAAGAAATTAAACTTTTATTTGATCATTCTATTGTTGGCAACACTGTGTTTTGATAACACGATTATGGCGGATGTGACGTCAAGCTGTGCGAGCTGCCGCCGAGGTGTCAGTTTTCATCATCGGAACACTGGCGAGTGGCAACTCGTCAATTACTTCGGCATCAAGCAAATTCATCACCATGATATATCCAAAGTACATTAAAGTAAAAAAGTGCGGTCCAGTGTCTTGTTTTAGATAACCTTTTTGCTAGCATTATTTCGCTTTAAAGTATTTTAAATTATTTTGTGAAACGAGCCCAGAAGGTCTTGGATCGTAACATCTTCACTTTCTCACTATTAAACTTGTATTTATTCACTATTCGCTTCAGTTTGACTTCACTAATAGACTCAAAATGCACTTTAACTAGAAATCACGTTAACGACAACAATCGACAGACTCTCGACGGAATCTGAACAGAATCTCTCTAATTACGTCAAGTTTCACTATTTAAGGCAATCCCCACTCACATGAAAAGTCTCTATACCCTCGCTATCGATCACTCAAGAACCCCGCATCCGGTATTAACAACAACACAGACTGTCACTTGACTATTTCCTATTCCAACATTTTTAGTGCCTGTTACATTTGTTATTCATGAATCTTGTAAAAAAAATTGGCATAATATACAATCATAAATACATTTTTTTATATTATTTACTTAAGGAACAAGGTTAAATAACTTTTATACTTATGTTCAAAATCCCTAAGTTACCGCTTTTTGTCCTTGTTACCGAGAATACCACCTTCAAACTGTGGAAAATTAATAAACATTGACCTTCATCTAAATTATATGAAATTTTGTTGTATAAAACAACTGTGAAACTTGAAATGTTATTAAAGTTTATCGTTATGTAAAGTTAAGTCTTTGAAATTAAAAAAATAAATCTAACATCCAACAGCTGAATGGAGGTCGACACTCTTAATATTAACAGAGATATGTAGGTTAAGTATATCAAATGACTGGCCCGTTGGCGCAGTGGGTAGTGACCCTGCCTTCAGTTACGCGGGTCGCGGGTTCGATTCCCGCCGAGGGCCAACATTTTCTGTAAACAATTTGTTGGTTCTTCGAGCCTGGGTGTGTATTTGTATTTAAGTATGTATTTAAAACTATATATGTAGTATATCTACCAGTTGTCGGTCACCCATAACACAAGTATTAAGTTACTTACTTTGGGGATGGACGACCGTGTGTGTAAGTGTCCCATATATTTATTTATTTTATTTATAAATATATCCTATCCGTGTTATATATGTTTATTTATTTTATTTCTTATTTCTCTCTTTATTTTAAACACCACTTATTGTTGATACAAAAGAAAAGTATTAAAGAAAATAAAATACAAAAAAAACATTAATATTACAAAAATACAAGAAAATACAATAATATATTATGTATTCTTTGTCTTAAGTTATATAAAAAAAAAGTTAGATCCACTGCCGTGTAGATCAGTGTCAATTGGTAAAATGAAGTCGTAAATTAAAAAAGGGTGTCGACGTATTTCTTTATGAATTCCGTAAGAAAAAAAAAATACATGTGTATCTCCACTCAAACATTATAAATTGAACATGAAAAACCCGTTATTACGTATTTATTATTTAATTGCGTTGAGGTTATTAATTGACTCAGTTGACACTGTACCTAGATACACCATAGAGGAAGGAGCTGAGCCATATGAATATTACAAATTTTAATATATATAATGTTCTAGCTGTTACAACAACGGCTTCGCCCGCGTGGAAAACTTTTCTTGAAATTTTAAACATAAAAGTAGTTATTGTGAGTTAATCATATGATATAGAGACATGCTATCGCGGACTTTTTTGTAACATTTTATAGATCTACAATTCTCTAGTACATTACTTTAGCGTATCTCTGCTGGTTTACGCAGCGCACGCGACTAAAGCTCCCAGCAACCAAGTTTTTTAACATCTGCGCGATCTCTTCAAAACAATTTACCTAAACCATCCGGAAGTATTTCACTATCTTTTGGTGAAAACCGTACAAAAATCCGTTGAGTAGATTTTGAGAAAATCGATTACGTACAGACAGACAGCGTTTAGGGACTTTGTTTTATAGTAAGTTTAGATTAAACAACAAAACCAAAGTGTGTTGTTATATAGGAACCCTAGGCTGCAAAGGCTGCAATTTGGGTGATGATATCGCGGCGCGTGTGCCCCCATTTGGGCTCAGCATAATTTAACTTATAAAATTATTAAGTAATTAATTTCATTCAATCCTAAGCACCAGCATTGTGCAGGTGTCTCGCTGTGATTTTAATTTTAATTATATTTTACTTAAAGTAATTATAAAATTTTGTTTTTTTTAGTCTTTTGGCTGTCGCAAACTTAAATGGTTGTATGTTGTTTAATACACATATATATTTATTTTCATATTGGGTCGGCGTTGACCTACCCTAACAAAAATCTTTCTCGATTAGTAACATGTAACTGATAACACGCGGGCCATTGTTAGCCTAATAGATATAACCAAAATATACATATATATCTTATTCTCTCACTGTATCGGCTAGGATTTCACAACAGCGGAAAACATTCTAGATATTTACGTTGTGCCATTAAGAAATTTTTATTGCACCCGCTAGAATCGGCGTTCATTAAAGCGAACCCGAGAGTAATGAGGGTTCATTAGATGCCGGGACGTATTATATGTGTTATTTCTTTTTAATATTTATATATATATATAAGAAGTTTGAAGAAGATAAAAATTGACACCTATTTATTTATATTAATAATAATAAAACGAAAGCACCAGCGACGATATAGTTTTCCCTGAATAGGACTGTAGATACCATAGTATGTGGATATAGTATGTAACGGGTAACATTTTTTCAATATAATTTTTTGGTTCCTCGAGTCTGGTTGTGATTATTTATTCAAGTATTTGTTTAAAATTATATAAGTTGTCTAGTCCGTCGTTTGTCACCTATAACAAGTATTAAGTTACTTACTTTGGGACGGATGACTGTGCGTGTGTAATTGTCCCATACATATTTATTTATATTTATAGTAAACTAGATACACTTGTGGCTTCTTCCGCATGGAAATCAGTGTACTTAATAATATAATAAACATAAAACTAGTTAACCATATGAGATAGAGACTGTAGAAGATTGGAGATCTACAATTCTCTTGTACATTTTAGTGTTTCTCATTTCGTTTAAGCGGCGCACGTGACTTAAGCTCCTAGAAGGCAATTTTTTTTCGCAAAAAGAAAATCTCGTTATATATTATTAACCTAAATCTTCCGGAAGAATTAGACTACCTTTTAGTAAAACCCGTACAAAAATTTGATCATTACATTTTGAGAAATTAGATCACATACAAAGGTTTGGGAATTTTGTTTTATAATAAGTATAGGCTACAGTACCAGGATGCTACTAATAACGTATAGGGTTACTTCAGTAGCCTTGCCCTATATACTAGCTCGTGTTGCAAAGACTCGATATTTTATTCCACCTCTAACACCGGTTAAATAATTTATACCGCCTACGACGCTAAGAGCGCAACATGGCTTCTTGCTTAATACATACCTAACGTCGACATGAAAAGCAATTGTGATCTTACAATCGCGATCGGGATCACATTTTTCAGCTGTATTATTTAGTTTGGTAGTTATCGATAAATATAACATGTAAAGTATACTTATGTACTTATTATAAAACAAAGTCCCAAAAAGCTGTCTGTCTGTATGTAATCGATTTTCTCAAAATCTATTGAACACATTTTAGTACGCTTTCCACCAAAAGATAGTGCAATAGTTCCGGATGGTTTAGGTAAATAGTACATATCGTTATTATGTAAATTGTGTTAAAGAGATCGCGCAGTTGTGTTTTTTTTTTTTTTCGAACTGACTGTATGCTGTTAGGCCACGGCTTAGGGCGACGTGTAGTGGAGGACTGATGGTGTGACTTAGATGCGTAAACTAGCAGAGATACGCGAAAGTAATGTAGTAGAGAATTGTATCTCTCACGGTTAGCTCACAATAATTACTTTTATGTTCAAAATTTTGAAAATTCGGGAAAAGTTTCGCAAATCAGTGAATTCCACGCGGGCGAAGCCGTTGTTGGCACAACTAGTAATAACATAAAACTAAATTTTAAAGGTGTAACTCAATTTCTGAAAAAAAATATGTTACCTATTCGGAGCTGTCTGTCATCCTCTTGTTATAGAATTTAAAACGCGGTCTGAATAATCTGTCTTTTTTTTAATATCAATTTTTTAAAATCATAATTTATCTTTTTTAATCATAATAAGTAATCATATGTGTAATGTTAGCTTTGAAATTAAAACAAATATGTGATTTTGCATTTCTTTTAATGGAACTAATATCTTTCTATATAGAATAGGATAGCTTTCTTCGTATTTGTTATTATTTCTAATAACGTAACAGGCAACATCGTTAAATAATGTAGTAAATTAATACATATTTACTACAGAATGTCTTTACGTCCTGTTATGAATTATAACGTAAACTATACGGTTAATGTTACAGGTCATCTCTTCTCAATAAACGTACATAAATTACTGGGAAAAATAACATTCGAAATTAAGGGCGTTCCAAAACACTGAGTTTAATGAGTTCATCAACAATATTTTTCTTAATTTAGGTGATCTAGTGAGTAAATAGAAATTTTCTCGTCTGCTATACTTCATTGGAAAACTTGCCATTATTAGTTTTATCAAAAAACAAAGTACTTCTATACATTGAACAAACGTTTTCAAACCGATTCCGACTGGATTGACAATTCCACCATAATAGCGTTAATGTGTTTTTAAATAATAAAAACCTTGGACGTGAGCGATAGAGCACGAAACATTATTTGATGGTTAATTTACTAAGAATTATATATAGAACATAATATAAGTAGTTTGAAAATATAGTAAACGCTTCTACCCGCAGCTCGTCAAAGGCCCTTAATTTTCAAACAAAGAAAAATATTTACTTCCACCTTAATACGATAATATGTTTTTTTTGTACACGCAACTCAACTCTAAATTACGGTACTCAAATGGTAAATTAAAGCAAAATGTTTAAACAAAACCAATCACTGCCAACATCAGGCTCTCCGCACTCTTTATCACGATCGACCGAACGAATAAATGAGTAATGGAAATACACGAAATATTTCAACACAATAGCGACAATACCACTCTTTTAGCCGGCTTACTAGTTTTAGACCGTATTTTCTGAACTGAATACAAATCAGACTGTTTTTTATATATAAATTGTGAACAAGGATCACGTATTTTTTAAATTTGACTTATTCTATGTATTAATTGTGTAGAACGCTGAAGAAAAAAATTTTGTAATTATGTATAAGCAACAGTCACTTTGAAAGAGAAGCATTATAAACAAAAAGGTAACGTAGTGTATGATGTGATCTAAATGTGTGTACGTGCATAATAATATAACCGCAGTTTTATTGAAGTAACACTTCAAAAAGCGTCTAAAGGTATCTAGAGAGAGGAGGTAGCGCTCTATGGAAGTCAAGGTTCCATGAATGAAGTATGTACAACGGAGAACCAGTGACTGTCTGCGTAAATCTGTTCTGTAGTCTTTCGAGTATGAGCAATCTGAAAATTGAAATACACGCTCAGGCGACGTCCGATTAGGACCTTACTTGTCTTATACACGTTTGGTAGTGATACTTTGTTACGGAGTGACGTCTTACTCTGCTTGCATAGCATCGGCTTAAAATGCGAAATCGCATAAACTGCCCGGGCTAAAAAGCTTGAAGCATTATATAAAGTGAATAATATTATGTGAGGCGACTTACCATCTGTGTCGATTGGCGGTTGCGCAGGCGCACGTTTCGGTGTGCTCGTGACACGAGGGACGACTTGCGCGCGGCGGCATGGGGGCGTGCATTCTGGTGCTTTCGCACGCTGCGAAAACAAAGGATATTACAGTTCTTGGTAACCTACATTGACGTATCGTAGATTAACAATATAGATTCATAATGTGAATATTCCATTTTCATTTACTTATGCGTACATGACGGCGTATGCCACATATCGACTGTAATCTGGCAAATTGTCCTATCCTATTTTTGATAACTTTTCAGAAAGAAGAAAAAACGTAATTATTAATACATTTGCAATAATTTTTATAAAATAAAAACCAGTTGACTTTAAATATGTTTATTTATTTACAAATTTTCTAGTAGATAATACATGTTGATACGGTTAATAATGGGCAGTAGTATCCAATGCCGTTAAAAAAGTGATTTGACTTAAATTAGAGTGACATATTGCCGGTTCACAGTCGATATTCAGATGGAGGGGATATTAGGCAGGCCTCCCCGTCACAACCGGTTTGCCAAATAGCAAAGGATTTCCTCTTTGTAATTTACTAACATTACTTGCCACTTAGTTGGCGCCAACTCAAGCGTTTAAGTACCCTCAATAATGCAATATTGACTTTAACCTGTTACCAAAAGAAAAACGGGATTTTTTTCATCTGTTACAAACTCGGTGTCCAAACCCTTATCGTGAATATTAATATTGTCAAACGGAGTAGATATCAAGGTCAAACAAAAATTAAAAAGTGCACAAGTACTCAAAAATGTAACATGCTTGAGCTTAGTATTTAGACACACATTACCATGACGGTTCTATATACGGATATAAAAAATAAAGCCGACCCAATGATAAGTCACATTTTATGGAAGACAGTATCCCTAACACTAGCATTCGACTAACATTTGAAAATATGTACTTAAAAATGCTTTATTTGATTGTCCGAAAATTCCATCTTTCTTTCTTTGTTGATCTAAAATGATTCGTAATATCTTTGGAATATAAATTATGATTAGGTATTATAATAAGACAAGAACGAATTGCCATTAAAAATATCATTATATATTAATATAAGATTTAAGTTATCAATTCAACATATCATCAACAATATCCCGACAGTTGTATGCTTTATCTCATAAACGCTGATTTAATATATCTATCTTCTATACTTATTATAAAACAAAGTCCCAAAAAGCTGTCTGTCTGTATGTAATCGATTTTCTCAAAATCTATTGAACACATTTTAGTACGTTTTCCACCAAAAGATAGTGCAATACTTCCGGATGGTTTAGGTAAATAGTACATATCGGTGTTATATAATTGTGTTGAAGAGATCGCGCAGTTGTTAAAAGACTTGCTTGCTGGGAGCTTTAGTCGCGTGCGCTACGTAAACCAGTGGTAGTAGTATATAAGTAGTAGTATAAGTAGAGAAATGTAGATTTATAAAAATACTACAAAAAAGTCCGCGATAGCATGTCTCTATCTCTCACGGTTAACGCATAATAACTACTTTTATGTTTAAAATATCGTAAATTCGGGAAAAGTTTAGTATATCACTGAATTCCACGCGGGCGAAGCCGTTGTTGCCATAGCTAGCTAGTATATTATAATTTTATTTATGAATATTATAGTTTCCCTCCGCATAACGATTGCGTAATACACTGACAGTGCGATTAGTTTAACGTATACTTACGTACAGTTATTATATGTTTACAGTGACTAATCTTGTTTTCATTTTTGATCTAGCGATATGAGCCTAGCGATCGCTCCGGTGTTAGAATAACCGAATATCTAAATACATATTAAAAACAAAGTCCCTAAAATCTGACTGTCTGACTGTATGAGATCAGAATCTTGACTACAGTTTTTACTAAACGATTGTAGAATTATTGATTCTTTTTTGTTGGCTAAAGCGATGTTAATGATGTTCCATTGGAAGACAGGAGGTTGTAGAGTATCATTCGCTAATTTTTTATTCTAGAATATAGGGTCGAGATATACGTGGGATAACTGATAGTACTTAAATAATTTATTTGTAGAATTAAGCGTTACTTTGCAGAAATCCACAATACAAAAGCGCCATTGTGCATGTATGTTACGAATCCTGCATGTATCGGGTATGAAGAAACGGATAGTCCACTATACATTTAGTATCTATACTTATTATAAAACAAAGTCCCAAAAAGTCAACAAAACAAACAAACAAACAAAGTCCCTGTCTGTCTGTATGTAATCGATTTTCTCAAAATCAACTCAACGGATTTTTGTACGGTTTCCACCAAAAGATAGTGCAATACTTCCGAACGGTTCAGGTAAATAGTACATATCGGTAATAGGTAATTGTGTCGAAGAGATCGTACAGTTGTCAAAAAACTTGCTCGCTGACGGATTTAGTCGCGTGCGCTGCGTAAACAAGCAGAGATACGCTAAAGTAATGTACTAGAAAATTGTAGATCTGTAAAAATACTGCAAAAAAGTCCGCGATAGCTTGTCTATCTCTTCTGGTTAACTCACAACTTTGAGTTACTGTGAGTTATCACAGTAACTACTTTTATGTTTAATTTGAATTCTAGAAAAAAAAGTGACACGCTGATTTCCACGCGGGAGAAGCCGCTGGCACAGCTAGTTATATATTTTTTATTTTTTTTATCGCGAATTATAGCAAAATAATTATATTATTACTTTTCATAGTACTTAATTGAGGTTATTTCAATATTAACTTTGACGTGAACGATCTCGCGGGTAAAGCTCATAGAGTTTTTATACTCGAGTAGGGGAGAGAGGTCTCACTTACAGGTAGTCACAGTAAATACCGAGGGATGGTTACTTTCGCATATAATACCCGGCATTAAATAATACACATCGATGTTTAGAACGAAACAGCCGGCCAGTTCGGTTTCGTAGAGCGCTGTCTCTGTCACTCAGTAAGTATAGTATGTGACGTTTCACACGGGTTCGTCAGTCTGTGCGACAAAGACTCTCTCTGAAGCAGAATCTAGCCGATTTCTCTCTCTAAGCCTCGATGTGCATTATTTATTGCCGCGTACTATACATATCATTGTCTTATCATACATGCGCAGATAAATATCTAAGACACGTTTTTAATTTAAAAAATACTTCGAACATTTTTAGTACCATAGTGTTAATACCATAACCAAAACATTATCGTAAGCATAGTGATAGTATTACCAAACACTCACCGTCTTAATTTTGCTCTCTTTGAAGTATATTCGCATCTTGCTTTCTCAATATAAAAGACTCATGAAATTTATGGCGCACATAAAATCCAAGAGTCCTTGTGTCGTCAAACCTAAAGTATTTTCACTTTCAAAAATTAATAATGTAGACACTCCTAAAACAGAGAGTGAACTCTTTAGAAGATATTTAAGATACCGATTTAGTTTTATGTTATGAAAAGCTTACGTCATGTAGAGAGAAGAAGGAAAAATGTCTTAATTCCTCTATAACAGGGTTTTTAATTGGTTACAAAAGGTATTGTTTGCAAATATGCAAAAATGCGATTCAATTCAAAGTCAGTACCTAAACTGAACCGCTATCTTTTCGTACCATGAAGTGTGGATTGTATTGGGATCGAAATGCTTGAAAAGGATAACGTTATATGAACTATAGATAACTCGGTCTCTTTTACTCAAATGTTTTTATGACGCATTCCGAACAATCATTCGGCAACGACTTAAAGTGTGCGTCTCTAAGCCGTCATGGTATGAAAAAGCAAAACAATTTAGTTTAGATCTTCAATTGATTCGCAATAAGAGTTCATGGTAGGCCTACAGTAGGCTACCTTAACTAATGCTTAACTTAATAACTACATTTCATTTAATTAAAATGTAATAAATAGTATAGCACAATAATGTAATATGTTCTGTAGAGTAAAGCTAGGTTACAAATAAAGTGTCTTTCTTTGTTTCTAGAATTATTACGAATATGTTAAAGTCCCTGCCATTTTTGATATTGCTAACCAAAACGCGTAGTAGTCCGAATTAAATAAAATTAAAAAAGGGGAAAGTAACAGGATTCATCAACATCATTCTCCTGCCCTTAATCCCACTCTAAGTGGGGTCGGCACATCATGTTATAAACGTGTTGTAACATGATTTGGCTTAGTATTTTACGACCGACCGCTTGCCTGACGTCAACTTACATCAGTCGCCTTTTACGACGCCTTGGTAAGAAATGAGGGTGGTCTTTTCTAAACACCTGGATATAAGATTATTAAAAAGAATACTACTCAGGTACAATAAGATCACAAAATGTACATTATTATGTAGTATAAATCTAGTTTCGGTTATCTCATAATATGTATAAGAATTACTTTGGATCAAAGTTAACAGTGTAGCTACTTAATAAGATATCTTGGAAACCTTGAAGACGCAAAGAAAACCAAATTCATTACATAAATGCGAAATCAATAATTTATTCAGTTCGAATTTAGCACTATAAATAATGTTTTTTTTCAAAATTCTACCCAAGTCTAAAAGTGATCAAAATATAATTTAGTATCGAAATAGTTGAGTTTTCGTAATGTCTTTATAGAATTACATAGCGTAATTCTATAAAGACATTACGAAACGACTTACAAAAGCCGCAAATCTAGTTCCAGACAATGATCAAATTGTCGGAGGCCGGTACGGCATGTTGCGAAATCTAAACTTAGGTCCAAATAAAGGACAGACTGCGGCGTCCTTGCTTGCTAGAATGTTGATCTATAAATCTCGATAAACTGAGAATGCCTCCCACTTTATTTATTTATTGTACAGCTTATTCACTCGTAGATAAGATGTGATAGCCCAGCTGTGTTACGAGCTGTGGCACTAATGAGTTTTTCTATTAAAACTTATGTGTCTGATTGATAATTGCAATTTATCACACGCTTTTCGGTGAAGGAAAACATCGTGAGGAAACCTGCATATCTCTAGATAATCCTGGGGATATGTGTAACCTACCATTCCGCATTGGAGCAACTAGGTAGGTCTTAAATGCAATCCTTCTCTCCAAAAATGGAGAAAGGAGGCCCTTGCCCAGCAGTGGAATTGTAACAGGCCGTTATTTTTTTACATGTATATAGTTAGAAAAGAGAAAGAAAAAAATTTACAACGGCGCACTTGTCCCTAAAAAGGATCTGTTCTAGTCGACCGTTGAGTAACAGAAGGAAAAAGACAAGAACTGAAATACTGGTAATATAGAAAGAAAAATAACGAAAAACTAGCTTACACTTTAAAGTAACTTGAGCAATAACCAGCGTTTAAAGAAAGTTGGAAATCTTACTAAAATATATTGTTTGACATTAGATGTGAAATCGTCGTCATTGATAGTTATAGACTGTTTGCGTTGTAAATCAAATCGCACGCTTAGTATTAAAGTGGCCGAATTAAAAAAAAATTGTTTTGTGCCAAATTATAATAAAGCTTAGCGTTGTGCCTACAAAACTCGCGTTTAATGGACCCACAACTTGGAAGAGCAAGAAAACACTAGCTTTTTTATAAGTTCCTAGCGTGGTGTCATAGATGGCATTGAAACACAATGTATTTAACTCAATCAAGCCTTATTTTGAATTAAGTCAATTTAATACTAATAGTGCGAAATCATGTCTGTCCCTAATTCACCGTGATTAAATTTTAGATCTCAAGGATGATAATTTTGAGCTGCCACAATCAATTATATGTGCATTAGATTATTCTTATATCTTTCATTATCATAAACGAAATTATATTTAAATTAAATAATATAATATTTAAACGAAAATCTAGTTATAATAGACATTCAATTTAGAAGTAACGTCCCTTTTGACTATGACATTCATAAATTAAATAGGATTCAATCATAGTATGAGTTATTTTTCATTTTACTTGCATATTATTATTTATTTGTATGTCAATCCAAAGTTTAAAATAAATAATATATTTTATACATAAGTAAAGTAGCAGCCTCTTACAATTCCACTGCTGGGAATAGGCCTCCTCTCTCCATTTCTGAAGAGAAGGGTTGGTACTAAAACCTACCACGCTGCTCCAATGCGGAATGGTAGGTTACACATATCTCCAGAATTGTCTAGAGATATGCAGGTTTCCTCACGATGTTTTCCTTCACCGAAAAGCGTGTGATAAATTGCAATTTTCAATTAGACACATGAGTTTTAACAGAAAAACTCATTGGTGTCTGCCCGGGTTTGAACACGTGTTCCCCTCGAAAGATTTGCGCGGTCTCACCGCTGGGCTATCACAGCTTATGCTATTTTTTTACATAAAATGATCTAAATAACGACTATTTATATTTTACTCGATTGAAAAATATCAACTTAAAGTCAAAGCAACCGTCTCTCACAGGGTTCTCCATAACAGCTCAACGTGTACCATTATCTTTGCATTCGTGGAAAACAATAACAACACAAAAGCTAATTATGCCGATTTCTTTACTCAGTTATAATATTCTTATCCTCTTGTACTGATAAATTTATTTATACAAACTAAATTTATAACTGTCAATATCAAAACACGTTGCTAAGAAATAGATCTAAATAAGCTAATCTTTTATGATACGCAGAAAAATATAACAAAACTTGGCCTTACGAAAATTAAATAAGCGTGTAACATTTATTTTGGGGCACGATTTTTCATAATCCTGTAATGAGAACAAGCAGTATTGAGAAACGCATCGAAATAAGTGATACCTTGCCGCTTGCGATACCAGAACGACATACGCTCCGAGTTGGCCATATAAAGCCCGATTTTACGAACGAGGTTAACCACCATAACGTTTCCGACCCACTAACTACACAGAAAGCTATTAATTGATACCAATTCAGACTGCTTTAGGACACCGCTTAAGTGCTAAACGATACATCGATTTCAGTGTTGAATATTGCATATTCAATGGATCAAATAAGAACAAGTAAAGCGACAGCGGACGGAAGTAATATCGCATGTAACAATGTTTTCACCAATCGAAACAACCGTTACACAAGAGTGTAACACTATTGATTGAATTTCTATTATTTTAATTTCAGAACGTGCAATACGGAATACAATACATATGACTTCGATATTTTTAATTCAACAAACTTAGTAAAGACTTTCTATTTTGTGGAGTCTGAAGTTCCTTAAGCAAACTTTGAGGTTTTCTTATTCTGAGTCTGTATTCTGTATTAATACTTGAGCAGTGTTTTCCAACGTGGAGCCCAAGCCCACAGGGGGGGAATTTGATTTTAAAGGGGGGGGGCAATTGTAATCGACACGAATTTAACCCTTTTGCTCCGGGCCACTGCTGAATTTAAAAAATTCGGGCCACAAAATTACATTGCTAAATTAAAAAAATTCTTCTTTTGAAACTTATCATTTAAGTATCTTAAGTGAATAAGTCAATTTTATATTAAAATGTATGTATATACAAAGGCGGTCAAAATAATTTTGAGAGGCATGGCACAATAAATGTCGGGAATCACGGCACTTGAGTCTATACTGCGTGGCATTTAATTTCATAGCAGTTAACAGCAAATGTATATACATGGCTGCGTGTTATGTTACAATGGAAAATCATCTTAATAATTGATATATACGATTAACAACGTTACACTTATGAAATGTTAATCTATAACTTTCACTAATATTGCTTCAATATTAACTTATGTATAACAAATAAGGGAGCACTTAAACCGAACAGTGTATGTATTATGCAAGAAACATGATGAAACAAATAAAATACACACAAACAAGAGTTGACACCGGTGATTATAAGTATGATGTCAAGTGAGATATGAAAAAAGTGTACAAAAAAGGTAATTATAATGATGAACGACCAAATTAACACCGGTTAATTCGTAGCACAAGTTGAACATGCGCGTCGCGGGCGCGTCGTATTCGCAACTGTCGGTGCGCGGGCGCCGATGTCTTTCACTTAGTTTCGATCGTAAAGGTGTGTGTCTAGTTATCGAATTTTTTTACTATGAATTAGCGAACCTGTTACTATGAGCATGCGTTTTGTCTAATTCCTCTGTACGCTAGAAATGGCAAATTACAATACCTGATTCAGTTGTAATTGACAAAATGATTTTCGTAAGAGATTTTTAATTCGAAAGAACTCTAGAGTAATTTACCCATACTATCTGTGAGATGTGATAGCCCAGCGGAACCTCTTTTGCGGGGTTACGAGTTCAATCCCCAGGCAGGCACCAATGAATTTTCTCTTTAAACTTATGCGTTTTTCAGTTGTGATAACCTAGCGGTGAGACTGTGTAGCTCTCTAGAGACGATCATGGGTTCAATCCACAGGCCGGCACCAATGAGTCTGTCTATTAAAACTTATGTATCTAATTGATAATTGCAATTTATCATACACTTTTCGGTGAAGGAAAACATCGTGAGGAAACTTGCATATTTCTAGAGAATTCTAGGGATATGTGTAACCTACCAATCCGCATTGAGGCAGCGTGGTTGGTCTTAGCTCCACACCAAAAAGGGAGAGAGAGGAGGCCTATGCCCAACAGTGATATAGTTACAAGCTATTACTTTTACTATCAACGAGCTGTAACAGCAAATTTTTTGCGACGACTTCGATGTTAAAATACCTTCAATTATGCGCTGTATTTTTTTTTAATTTCATGTATATGAATTTTTGATTGGATTTGATTTTTCAAACCATAGGAACTATACAAATGCACTTATACAACGGCAACAAAGACACTGCAAAACTAAAAACTGCGCTGCAGATGTCAACGCCTGCCTCCTTAAAATTAAACAACAAACTGTGTTCCAAACAATATATAACTAAACTCAATTTTGTTAAATGTTAAAGAATATTTTAATATTAACAGAAAAATCGTAAAAATAATAAGAATGAACTCTTTTGAAATTCGACTTGACATAACCATTGGTATATGTTAGACAAATTATGGCACCTAAGTTATCTAGTGTAAATATTTGGCTTGTTAAAACACCAACTTCTCAGGTAGTTAGTGACCCGACGAAATGACGTCATTTAAAGTGATGACGTCATATAAGTGTCATTTAAAGTGTTCACTCGGTAGAGTCATGGCTTCCCTGATTTTGTGGATTTTCATTGATAGAATTAGGATCAAGAGGTATATACACATCGGTATTATAACAACAGGTTAGTTATAAACCCCTATCTTTTCTAGATTATCGCTTTCCATCTAACACTGCTTAATTATTAATTCAGATTCATTCAGCGTGACAATTTTATTAACATTTATGTAACTTACATTTTAGAGGTTTATGCATATATTCGAAATTAATTACACGCGAGTATGAGCATGTAGAGCACGCATTTTTAAAATTCCACTAATATCGTTTGGTACTTAGCGTAAAATAATTCAATTTTTACACAACCAAACTTTAATTTTAAAACGAAATAAAACCCAGGATGCTCAATATCTGTGTAACGGCAAACCAAATAAATAATAAATAATAAATATATGGGACACTTACACACACGGTCGTCCGTCCCCAAAGTAACTTAATACTTGTGTTATGGGTGACGGACAACTGTTAGATATACTACATATATAATTTTAAATACATACTTAAATACAACTTTACACTCAGGCTCGAAGAGCCAACAAATGGCGGGAATCGAACCCACGTCCCGCGGAGCTGAAGACAAGATCATTAGCATGAAGGTACATGAAGCCTCGCCCAGAACTTACCAAACTGATGATTCAAATTAAATAAGTAGAAAAATCTATTTGTGTCGCCTGCTCAGTGACTGTAAGCTTTCTATGAATTTGTATTATACTGGTTTGTATGAATTTAAAATTACATAAGTAGAATATCTACAAGTTGTCAGTTACCCATAACACAAGTATTATGATATAGTACACGGCAATAAATAATGCACATCGAGGCTCAGAGCCTTGTCTCTATCGCACAGACTGACGAACCCGTGTGTGACAGTGACAGCGCTCTACGAAACCGAATTCGCCGGCTGTTTCTAAGTTCTCGATGTGCATTATTTATTGCCGGGTACTATACTTACTTTGGAGACGGGCAGCCGTATGTGTTAGTGTCCCATATTTTCATTTCTTATAACCTTATAAAGTCAAATGGATATTATATTTAATTTGGTGTATGATTTTACGATCATGCCGTGTGGTATCCAGCATATAGAATAGACCACCCTCCTTTCTTACCGAGGTGTCGTAAGAGGCGACTAAGGTATGTGCCGTGTGGTATCCGGCTGCATAGAATAGACCACCCTCATTTCTTACCGGGGTGTCGTAAAAGGCGACTAAGCTAAGTTGACGTCAGGCAGGCGGCCGGTCTTAAAATACGCAGCCAAATCATGTGACAACATGTTTTAACATGTTGTGCCGACCCCACTTAGAGTGGGATAAGGGCAGGAGAATGATGGTGTATGATTCTACGATCGTTCACAAAATAAATTCTACGTAGACAAAATCGTTTTTAAAACTGCGAAAAACGCGATTCAATAAATAAAAGTCGTCGAAATGCTCAATTGTAAAAGTACCAGTACAACTGCGTAGTTTCAAGCATGAACGGTACATTCACAGAACCACGGGCATTAATTATTTCGTTGACGAGCGAAGCAAGACGTGACATGCAAGGTAACGTAAGAAATATTACTTCTTTTATATGCGTACAAATGCTTGTAAAGATTCATAATGAGATCATGGAATCTTTAAATCGTGTTAGCGGTAAGTCAATATCCTCATTTTGGCTTACTCGTAAGTTTCTATTCGATAATTACTTCGATAATTTTAATAGGGCATACGCATACGCATAAGAGCTGTGATACAAAATACTAATTGTAGACTGCATTATTCGTATAACGGTATATGTGTGTATCGCACAGTAGTTAATATTTAATATTACATAGATACATATAACATTTTCTTTAATCGGATTATAGCAAAACAATATCATCATTACGTTTTCTATTATTTTTCTCAAAGTAATGCTGTATCCAGAGCTGTGATAGCCCAGCGGTGAGACCGTGCGACTCTTTCGAGGGGAACACGAGTTTCAAACCCGGGCAGGCACCGATGAGTTTTTCTATTAAAACTCATGTGTCTAATTAATAATTGCAATTAATCACACGCTTTTCTGTGAAGGAAAACATCGTGAGGAAACCTGCATATTCGTAGAGAATTCTGGAGATATGTGTAATCTACCAATCCGCATTGGAGCAGCGTGATAGGTCTTAACTCCAACCCTTCTCTCCAGAAACGGAGAGAGGAGGCCTATTCCCAGCAGTGGGGTTGTAACAAGCCGCTACTTTTACGCATACCGTGATGGTACAATACGCCAGCGGTGAGAACGTCCGACTCTTTTGAGAGGTTACGGTTCAAAACCCCGGGCAGGCACCAATGAGTTTTTCATTTTAAACTTATGTGTCTAATTGATAATTGCAATTTATCACACGCCTTTCGGTAATATTTCTATTTAGTTGGTTCTCGTGCAGATCACGAAATTCACCGATTACAATATTAAATTAGGCGTATGATTGAAAAATTGCAAATATACATTTTGGTGTAAATGTACGTTTAGAGTTGATTGATCATATTTATTATTTTCCAAATAATCACAAAGTCTACATTTACGATGACCTCATTTTACATTTGTTTAAAAAAATTGTACGTGGATTCCAAAAGGTTTACCTACCCTGGTCTAATATATTTGAGTAAATATTATGAAACAATTATTCAGACGAACGAAACGATTTCTTATATAAATCCATAATTAAACAGTTAAATATTCCAAAAAGCGAAAAGCCTTTGTAAAAGTAACGGTCTTGATAGTAAAGCAGTGATGGCGAAACGGTTAAAACTCTCAAGGGTTCAAGGGCTCGAACCCCTGTCAGGCATCATTGAGATTTTCTTTGGAAACTATGCTAATCTACTCGTATAAAGCTGAAGAGTTTGTTTGTTTGATTGTTTGAACGCGTTAATCTTAGGAACTACTGGACCGATTTAAATTCTTTGAGTGTAAGATAGTACATTTATCGAGGAAGGCTATAGAGTATATAAAATAACGCTAAGATGAATAGGGGAGGAGCAGCAATAAAAAATATTGCGAAAACGGCTACATTTAAAGCTTTCTTTGCGTACGCTAAACGATGAAAGTTATTCAAAAATCATGTACTACAAAATTGTTCCCCTCTAAAAGTTGTAAATAAAAGTCCGCGACAGCATAAGTCTAGCTTTTAAGGTTAACCCACCTTGACCATAATTAAAATAAGTATTACGGTTTACTCAAATAATACGCCTGCAGTCCACGCGAAGGAAGTTGCGTTTAAAAGCTAGTAATTGATATTTACAATTTATCACGTGCTGTTCGGTGAAGAATATATCGTGAGAAAACTCGAATGTCTTAAGATTCTTGAGATATGTGTAACCTACAAATCCTCATTGGAGCAGCTTTGTTGGTCTCATCTCTAACACTTTTCCTCTAAAAAGGAAGAAGGGAAGAGAAAAAAAGGAGAGAAGTGACTTCAGTCTACCAGTGAGTACTAGTAGGCCAGTAAAAATAAAAAATATATATGATATATTTTGAAATATGTTCGATATATATAAAAATATATATCAAATATGTTTGATATATATATGACACTGCAGTGTCATAGAACCAGGCCTTTAATGTATGAATGATATAACACTATATATTATTTTTCAGTTCTCTTAAGTATATTTAGATTAGCGTTAAGCCGTCGAACAAAAACTTTCACGTACAACAATATTCATTTTAAAATTATATCAACGATATTAAGGAAAGAGACTTTATAAGTGATGAAATGAATAGACTAATGAGTAGATGTTACTTTGTAATTAGAATTGTATTTTGAAAAGAGCAACCGCTAAGAAGAAGAAGCTAAGAAGAACGGAAGAGTTGACGATTCAAAAGCAATTTATTTTACGTATTTATTTATTTATTTATTTACGTAACGTAATTATTAGTTATTTTGCGGAATTCCATATTACAAAAGTTATGATAGAATTATTTTGCAATAATCCGCGTTTCTTAAGAAGATCTATGTAACACTAAGTGTAGGAAACAAAACTGTTCTCGTACCTTATACATGTATGATTAGTTACCACATAACACAAGGCACCACCACCAAAAGCACACTTATCCTGCATGTATAAGGTATGAGAACGGTTTTGCTTCTTACACTTAGCATTACATAGATCTTCTTAACAAACGCAGATTATAGCAAAATAATTCGACAATAACTTTTGATTCAAAAGCACTTATTTACAAGGTTTCTTGAATAAAAAACTTTGGATTGAATTTTACTGAAATATTAGTCTTTTTCCACTAGCCTTTTAGCCACTAGGCCCGGCTGCGTATCTGACAGAGCCGACTATACGCACTGGACTTAATCATTACTTTGAGCTACGACCTTCGACAAGCCTAATGTTTATCTGATACAGTAAAGAAGAATCGTACGCAAGAACTTCCACTCTTCAAAAGAAATAGATTTGAGCTTAGTTTTGCTTAATACTTAAATACTTTAGCAACTCAAACATACAAGGTGATTAACTGAGGATATACAGGTTTCTTCATAGCGGTATTCTTTATAGGAAATCGCATAATTAATTGTAAAAAGGAATAAATGATGATTGGCCACACTACCCTGCCTTCAGCTCAGCGGGTCGCTGGTTCTATTACTACCGAGGGCCAACAATTTCTAAGTACAATTGGTTGGTTCTTCGATTCTGTGTGTATATTTGTATTTAACAGAAGTCTGTCATCGATAACACAAGTATTAAGTTATTTCCTTTGAGGAAGAACGACGTGGGTGTAATTGTCCTATATTTTTATTTATATATTATAAAACGGATATAGACCCATAGCTCCAAGTTTGAAACCACGAACTGCAGGCGTACCATGAACTCTTATTGCGACTCAATTGAAAACGTAAACTAAATTGTTTTGCTTTTTCATACAACCTCGTTTCGTTTTTTCATACAACATACAACCCAATTTTCGTACGTCTTAAAGACGCACACTTTAAGTCGTTGCCGAATGAGCGTTCGGAAGGTGTCCTTAAAACATGTGAGTAAAAGAGACAGAGTTATCTATACTTAATAACGTTATCCTTTTCAAACATTACAACCCCTATGCAACCAACACTTCATGGTACGAAAAGAAAGCGGTTCGTTTTAAGTACTGACTTTGAATTGAATCGTTATTTAAAGGTTCATGGTAGGCCTACTATTAGGGGTATCGTACTCTCACCGCTCGTCCATCACAGTCCTATTAATTCATATGAATCAATACTTTAAAAAGTTACCGCCCCCCGCCCTACCAACTGTCTGTGTTGCGCATACATTATTTATATTCGTCAGAACAAAAAGCATAATGCGATTCTTCGAATCGGTTTTATTTCATAATTGTAAACGAGGCCGAGTACGATTATTGCAACCAAATATGAAGACTTGAATGAGGTCGCCCGCATGTCAACGCGTCTCCATACAATACAATAAAATTTAACACAGTGGGTGCTACCAAAATTGGTAAAATCGGCCTGACCAGCTTTACCAGATCTCAGATCGATACAGATAATATCGAAAAGTGTTAAAATAATACTGGAAGTGGATATTTGTAAATGGAAAATTGAAAGTTACATACTTTATTGGACAAAGGTTAAAGTTCACCGTAAAGAGGTCAGTTAACAAGAAATCAACGTTTAAGGAAAGTGAGATAGTGTCTTTAAAATTTCGAATAACACAATATTAATGTTGAAATACATTAGGCCCTGCCATAATAGGTACACTTTTTTGTCTTTCGTTCCACGTTTCTGAGGAAAACTTTTCGCCCTATACGAAGAACAGTCACATCTATATATGGCATAGGAAATTTTTTAGGATTTTGTTTGTCCAATGGGGGGTCTGCATGCGGTTTTATTTACTTGGCTTTCAGTACAGAATCGTTACTCTCCAGTCCTTCAACGATCTCCCTATAAAAATCTCATCGATATAATCCGCGATAGTATCGCGGATTATAGCGAAATAATTTTACTATTACTTTTGTATTATGGATCTCCGCAAAGTAACACCTAATTCTATAAATTACTCATCGGTCAATTCTTGTTTTGACGAAAACAAATACACTTTGGTTTTTATTTATACAGTCTAGCCTCGGGCACCGCCGTGTGGTATCTGGCTGAGTAGAATAAACCACCCTCATTTCTTACCGAGGTGTCGTAAAAGGCGACTAAGGTAAGTTGACGTCAGGCAGGCGGCTCGGACAGGAACTTAACTTAATAATAACTATATAATCATTATTATGAATCATTTTAAGTCATCAATTGAAAGTAAAATATTGGATAACTTTAGTTTAAAATGAACATCAAAAGAATTGTAAACTACGCAACTAAGTTATATTAATCATGTCTTAATTAAGATAGTTTAAACAAAGCGCAATATACTTAATTATTAACGAGAAGTAAATTAAATACTGAGTATTTTGTAAAGCGTAACGGAATCTGAGATCATCTGAACTTAATCAAGACTGTTGGAAATAAAATAATGATAATAAATACTTTAATCCATCTCTATCTTGATCATGTTTCGGTTACGGGTCGACACTATTAAGATTGTGGTAGTGAATGTGTGCTGTGATAGTTATGAAGCTTGGTGGTGTTTGCGTATAGTGCATGCGGTCTACAAACGCATAAGGAATGAACACGAATGTTCACTCCACCTTGAACATTACTAAGCTGTGATAGCCCAGCGGTGAGACCGTGCGACTCTTTCTAGGGGAATATGAGATCAAACCTTGGCAGGCACCAATGAGTTTTTCTATTAAAACTCATGTGTCTAATTTATAATTGCAATTTATCACACGCTTTTCGGCGAAGGAAAACATCGTGAGAAAACCTGCATATCTCTAGAGAATTCTGGAGATATGTGTAACCTACCAATCCGCATTGGAGCAGCGTGGTAGGTCTTAGCTCCAACCCTTCTCTCCAGAAACGGAGAGAGGAGGCCTATTCCCAGCAGTGGGATTGTAACAGGCCGCTACTTTACCTAGAACATTACATAGATTTTCACTGATCGCGAATTACAGCAAAATAATAATACGATTACTTTGGTATTGTGGACCTCCGCACAGTAAAGCCAAATTGTATAAATTACAGTTGTCACAAATTTACATAGACATTTCAACAATTTCTTTTTATTTACTTATCTGAAGCGCCTAGCCAAAATAAGGATGTCTTTGATACTATGACCATTAGAGTTTTTATATGACTCGATAATTAACACTGTTAAAAAAAGTTAGCCTTTTTATAACAAAAAGTGTACTATACTGTAGAGGATTACTTAGATGAAAAGAGTGCGTAGACATAGCTACTCTTCGACCCTGTACAAGACAGTAATGACTAAATGAACCGGCACTAATGTTCATTATTCAACTTGTTTACAACTTCGACTTTTTTACTTGAATAAAGAATAATTTGAATTTGAATTTAAAAACAAAGTTTGAAAGTGTCAGTTCAATGTTTATTGAATTACACGCCTACATATTTCATATAATTTTATAAGAAGTTCTTTATATATATATTTTAAGTCCAAAAAATGTAATTAAAGTTGATTTTCATTTGCAAAAAAAAAAAATTAGCATGCAAGTTAATGAAACGGTCCGACTTGACCACTTGACCCAGTTGCATCCCGGGAGTTTATTGGATGTCATCTCACTGACCTAGCGAATGCATTTAGACAAATCATTTAAGGAAAGCTGTGATAGCGTAGCGGTGAGACCGTGCGACTCTCTAGAGGCGATAGGATCAAAGCCCGGGCAGGCATCAATGAGTTTTTCTATTAAAACTTATGTGTCTAATTGATACTTGCAATTTATCACACGCTTTTCGGTGAAGGAAAACATCGTAAGGAAACCTGCATATCTCTAGAGAATTCTAGGGATATGTGTAACCTACCAATCCGCATTGGAGCAGCGTGGTAGGTCTTAGCTCCACTCCTTCTCTCCAAAAACGGAGAGAGGAGGCCTTAGCCCAGCAGTGGGCATAGTAACAGGCCGTTACTTTACTTACTTTTTTATTTAAGGAACAGGGTAGATTTAAACGTTTAATATTTAACCTATTGACTTAGTTAATACAGCTGAACCTAGCTAATAATATATATTACTAATTATAAATCAGTTTTGGTACCAATGAAATAGTTAATGCCTAACCTATTAATACGTGAAACAAAATCTTTGTACCCCCTTTTACATTACACGGGCAGAGAAGTTTGAAATTTAAAACAGTTTATATACATAATGAGAACAAAATGCTAAATTTAAATTTAAACAATTCTTTAAAAAAACATTAAATCATTACACACACTACAATATGTTTGACAGACACATACATAAATATTAATTTGTTCATAGTTAAAGTCTGTTGTCCGATTTGGACTGGATTAAAATTATTTGTCTGTAGTTCCAATGAATACCAATATAATGAGAATTATGCATAGAGTTATTAATACTAGCGTAGAGGAGATATACGAAGACGTAGTGTAAGTGATATTGACCCAATAAATAATGAAAGGGAAGATGAAACTCGTTTACTTCATCCGTGTCATAACTTGTGACAACTCAAATTCTATACTAAACTTAATTTTGTCTTACTTAATTTACTCTTCTGGGTTGGACCAAACTCCGAATCAGTGGTAGCTTCTTTAAGAACATTCGAAAATACTGCGAAAAGTGCACTTGAATATAGAATATTTTGAATCAGTTTAATCACATCAAAAAAGAGAGACAGATAGATCACCCTTATTTGCTTTCTCTTTAATGTAACATGGCACATTTTAGGCTGGCTCCCCTACTCTAGTATAATAACTGTATGGAATTATGAGATATATCTAGTCATTTTAGAAGTGATCGCTAGATATAACAACTGATTGCTGCAAGTGTTATATCGTTATGACGTCCTCCGTGCGAGTAAAATCTGGTTATATCCGATATATATTATTATATATAAAATTCTCGCTACTCATACTCCTACGAAACCGATTTTAATAAAATTTTATACGCATATTCAGTAGGTCTGAGAACTTTTTTAATTTTTTTGATAATTTCTTTAATTTTTAAGATGTTCACTAGAAACTGCCTAGAAATAATTTATACGGCAAAAGAAATTTTGCCGGGTCATACTTTATATTTTGACAATTTACACGCCGGTCAATTTATACCGGACTTTTACAAGTCCTAATTAAACCTCAGACGAACATTACTCTTTTTTTGTCGAAACGAAAACACGACTTGTATGCATAAGTTACCTTGAGTTTTTAATAAGCGAATGAAGTTTCCTAAGAAATAAACGAGCAGACAAATGGCTGTAGATTACATCCTTAACTAGCAATATACAGAGGTGAAGGCTGCATGAGACCACCATATTTGGTATGCTTATAAATAACGGATAGTCAAGTTTAACAACATATAATTATTCAGATGAAAACGAGATATCTGGGCTACTAATGATGATATCTACGGATAGCAGACAGTGTCTAATTTTATGATTAAACTTGCTGTTACTCCGGCTGTGCCCGGAAATTAGTGTGTCACAGATATGTATTTTATGTCAATTTACTAAAACCGTAATATACTTTTAGAAATAGCAATAGTCAAATGTCATTTCTTTAGCTCTTATATAGTAACAACACTGTAATCATGCTATAGAATGATAGTAGCTTAGAACAACTATGCTGCTTACTGGCTTATATACTGACTTAATGCCTTGTAAGCACGGGCATAAAAAATACGTCGCGTTAAAACTCTGCAACAGGCGTAATAAGAAGTTTCGTAGTGTGTATTCGACTTACCGCCCAACGCCTAACGCCTAAAATGGACAACTGCTAAATAAAAACCGTCGCGTTTTATAAGCGCTGTCGTGTGAACAGACACCTTTTTTTTCATTTATTCAAAAATTTTAACAATTTATTAACAAACGTTACTAAACACTATAAAATAGGTTGTTATAGGAGGTTTGTGCTTAGTGCTAATATCGTCTATATTACATCATAATGTATACTACATATACATACTCAATACATACAACTGGGTGTATGACCCAGTTGTATGTATTTTTTATTTACTTTGTAATTTTTAAAGGAAATAGGCAAGTACCGTTATATTTTAATAACCAATTGATATAAATTTTAGTCATTTTAACGTTTTAAGAAAGTATTCTTTTAATTTAAATGTAATATTCTTAGTTGTTACTGTGTTAACAAGATCGCCCGGTAGTTTATTAATTAAACGAGGAACTTATCTTGTTGTCCTTTCACCGTACGAGTTGTTGGCTCGCACCGTTTGTAAAAAATTTTTTGTAATTGCTCGTGTTTGTATAACCATACCTGGATACCCATTTGTTTCATTTAGACGTATTTTTAACGCGCGGTAAAAAACCTCTCGTGCCTACGAGGGGTTATAGGTGTCAATCAGAATAAAATTGTCATATCTGTCGTTTTAATTATCACAGATCTTAAGAGTTAAGAGAAAAATCTAAATTACCAAAAGACCACTGCTAGAGACATCTAACAATAGCTACTGATAATCTATACCACTAATAAAATTTAATAAAAACATATTAACATCTCATTGAGAATTTATACTGTTACTACCAAATACAAAACATTATTTTTATAGCTATCATATGCCACGATAGATATTGAAAGCGTTCGCGACACAGTTTCTATACAATCAAGTATCTCTATTACGTTGTAATAGATGTCTCTCATAGATGTCGCTGATAGTCTTTTCGATCGATAGTAAATATAATCAAATACTTCATATGATATTAACTTTTAAATTAATTAGTTATCGAAATGTAAATATAAAATTATTTTCTATAATCGAAAATTAATTCTATAAGGTCCCTATTCTGAATTTAGAATACTATATCTTATCTACTTTTTCAAACAGGATACTAACACAGTTTTATTAAGAGCTTTGGATATTCTTTAAATTTGTTTTCGCCTTAAATTTGTTTTAACATGAAAGCCAAATATTAGGTATTCAAAAATTATATAATCGTTTCACTATTCGGAACATGACTTATTTAATATAATCAGAAAGTATTTTATAGAATTAGACGTTACTTCGCGGAGATCCATAATACAAAAGTAATAATAAAAATTATTTTGCTATAATCCGCGATACAGTAAATAGAAAATATATATAGTGCTAAATGTATAGTGGACTATCCGTTTTTTCATAACCGATACATGCAGGATTGGTAAAAACACATTTACGAACCTCCACCACTGCCACCACAACACACGTTCACTATCACAAACTCAACAATCAATAATCAGAAAGCATTTTAATGACGTTATATATCGCAGTTTTTTTTCGAATATGTCTTGTGCTGCTAGCCTTACTGGCTTTTACAGCGTCACCGGTGGGATGGGCGAGCGCAGAAGCTTCGCCGGGTAAAATTGATAAGTAATCGAGTCTTTTTTACGCACTCGCAACTTACTGGGAGCATTCATCGACAGACTTCAAACCTTAGGAATATACCAACAGACACATGATTTTTGTCTCTACCAACTATAGACCACATTTACATATCTCACTTCATTCTCATCATCGTTCTCCTGCCCTTAACCCAGTCTAAGTGGGGTCGGCTCAACATGTTACCAACATGTTGTCACATGATTTGGCTACGTATTTTGCGACCGGCCGCCTGCCTAACATCAACTTACTTAGTCGCCTCTTACGACACCTCGGTAAGAAATGAGGGTGGTGTATTCTACGCAGCCGGATACCACACGGCGTTGGCCCGAGGCCACTTCTCTCACTTCATTCTCTAATAATCAGTTATCATGAACTTCTTTTACGGTACCCGGATCTCGGTTCATATAAGACGTATGTAGTCATTAAAAGATTATTGGGAATTAAAATCACCACTCCCACCAACCACACTATTGATTTGCTATCTTAGACATTAAGTAATAAGCCCTATTCGAGTCTATGATGACGCACCATTCAATTAATCTCATGTAACAAAGTCAACAAACATATAGAAAGACGACTGCTCTCTTGACAAGAATCCATTTACACTTTCCTTAAGTAAGAATAAATGTACTAGTAGGAAATATGATACTCGCACACCCATATGAACATGATGTTACATAGTACATGGACTCTACTAAGTATATATGTATGTAATTAGTAGATTTATAATGAATCACGCTGTAATGAGACAACCAAAAAAATTGTAGCTATATTTCTCATCATCTCTTGTGCAATTAATTTTGTAAACTATGAAATACATCAAGTACTATCTGTTAATTACAAATAATTGCTCTAGTCTTCTCATACAACTAGCATTAAAAAACATGCAATTGTGATTTAAAAGTTGTCACATAATACAGTAATTCCTCCTATAACGCGCTAGATTGGTTTCGCGTTATAGGAAAACGCGTTGTATTACGAGTATTCTCGTATACCGCGCTCGTATGATGCTCATTAGAGGGGATTTAAATAGAATATTAATATAAGACTATGTATATATATGCGTTTTATTAAAAACATGGCTGAGAAATAAATATATTATTTAAAATAAAATTTCTATACCCTTTAGTATATATTTTTCATAAGCAATGTATTATTATATATTATATTATAATCTATATTATATATATTAAACATATTATTACGATTCAAAAACTAGGCACACAAATTTAATAAAATAATTTCGTTTAGTTTTATAACAAGTGGACAAGATTGATAAAACAAAAACGAAAGTCGACGATGTGAACAGGGCTTTGTCACAGGTATCGCATTGGTTTGCAATAAATAATTTGCTATTAAATACAAATAAGACTAAGTGTTTAGAATTCGCATTGCCTAATGCTGAAAAATTAGTACATACAGTAAAAATTAATAATGAAATAGTAAAAACAGAAGAATTAGCTGTCTTTCTGGGAGTTATCTTGGATGTAAAGCTGCAATGGGGACCCCATATAACGAATCTTTGTGGTAAACTTAGCTACGCTGCTTATGTCATTAGGAAGATTAGGCAATTAGTTGATATTGAAACAGCAAGACTTGTCTATTTTTCTTATTTTCATAGCATCATGGCATACGGTATCTTGCTATGGGGTAAAGCAGCTGATATCCAAAAAATATTTGTTTTACAAAAGCGAGCTGTTCGTGCGATTTATAATATGAAACCACGTGACTCGCTTCGTGATAAATTTAAAGAAATAGGTATTCTTACTGTAGCTTCACAATACATTTATAATAATATAGTGTTTGTGAAACAAAATATACATCTTTTTAATAAAAAAAAGCGATATTAGTAATAGGCAAACTATGAACCGAAATAAATTAATAATACCAAGGCTAAGGCTTCAGAAAGTACGTAGATCGTTTGTGGGCTTCGGTATACTTTTTTATAATAAAATTCCTCAATCAGTTTTGGACTTGCCTTTACACAAGTTCAAAAAAGCAATTAAAGAGACTCTCATTAATAAAGCTTACTATAATGTTGAAGACTATGTCAATGATAAAAAAGCTTGGAACTAAATTGCGACCAGCTATGTACTAGACGATATTATAATCTAAGTTTGTTAACAATAGTTAATACAAAACTGTAATATTTATTTTTTAAAAGAGTGACCGCCGAGTTTCTTGCTGGTTCTTCTCGGTTAGAGCACCTTTCTGAACCAGTTGTAGCTTCAGTTTAATTTTAATTTGACGATTCAAAAGTGCTTGTAATAGGCCAATTTGAATAAAGACTTATTTGAATTTGAATTTGAATTTGGACCATGGGAAATAACAACGTTATATGGGGGAAAACATGTGTTATACAAGGAACTGAAATCGCGTAATATGAAAACGCGTTATACCATTACTCTACGTAACGTTGTATAGCTGTTATTTAAATATTGATTATATAATAAATAAACTCAGTTATCAAATATGGTAAAGGCAACGATATGATATATCACTGCTTGTAGAACTCACCGGGCTGTTAACACCATCAATTCCATTTTCGACTAGAATGTCCTCAAACAAGATATCGGCTTCACATGGTGAGCAAAGATTGCTGAGCAATTCACTAAATCGTTCTACTTTACGAACACACACAGCACCTAATAACCCCACTTCAGTCTTCACATTTTTTGGCACAACACATCTCTCCACTTTCACTATATCTTCAGTTTTACTAATCGTATTAGGTTCTTTTATTGGAATGTATGAATTTTTGTGACTAAGTTTGAGCTCCTTTTCTTGTTGCGAATTTTTTTCTTGCATAGGAACATCGTTAACGTGAATTTGTATCTTTTTATTTTCAACAATCAAATCGTTGTACAAAACTTCAAACCTATCTCTCTCCAAACTATTGGGATTGTTTTTATCACCAAGAATATCATTCAATATGTCATCAACGTCAATATTTTTCTCGTCATCCGTTATGCTACTTATGTTAAATTCTTCAGTCATTGATACTCTCTTTTTCTTTTCGTCTACTTTTGAACTATTTTTTTCGTCAACATTCTTTCCTTTAGGACTAATGACTAAATTACTTTTGTCTTTATCTAAAATATTTTTGTTTATGGAATGTTTAAGTTTCGATCTAATAGCACCATTTTCTTTCTCGGTAAAACTTGTGGTCAACGAGCTTTTAAAATTTTCTTTTTCATTACTTTGTCTTCTATTAGTATTTGCTCGTGCTTTATCTCTATCTATTAACTTGGCGTTTTTGGTTGTTTTATTTTTTTCATCCTCTAGAAGGGACTGTACAGACGAACTTATATTTGTTTTTTTGGGCGTCTGGCAGGAATCCGAATTACTAGTTGCGGCCGCTCTTAAGCGTGATGTTCGCGTTGTTCTAATAGACACTGAAGTTGATGCTATATTTAAATTTAATTCTGACGAAGACTTCAGGTTTGTAACAGTATCTTCTAAAGGTGATCGAGTAGCTGCTTTTTTTGGACGCCTGGAATTAACAGAGATGAATTGTTTTAATATAATAAAACAAAATGATTCACGCGAAAATGGTAAATCTAAATATGACAATTTTAAACTGCGTATGTACGTGCAAAGTACATGTAGAGATGGTGTGTATTAAGTTAATCTATTATTATTATTAAGAATTGTATGAAGTTATAAAAATATTTTTGCGATAGAAATTGTAGACTGTTAAAATTTACCTTTCAGTAACATTTGCAGAGAATAAAGTGGCTGTTCTTGCAGTGAGCTGCTTTCTCCGCTCTTCTTTATATTTTTGTATCCTGGCCGCACGGGCCTCATCTGCAGACTGACTCATCTCGTCCCCCAAGTTAAGATGCTGTCACGAGCACCAGCAGTCCTCGTTCTGATTATGTTTTGGGAACTCCTTATAACTATGAAACTTGTCTAGCATGGCGGCATTAAGCGCCTTACGGGCGGAATAATTGGCAGTGATTAGTACAGGCTAAGGCTTGGAGGTAGGCGTTGAAGGCTCGTGTAGCGTCTGGAAATAAAAACGATATGCTTAAAAACACGCGCTTTAATCTGCAACTTGTAAACGCAATGTCATAATTAAGTTACCACATAATGAAGGATGGATGAACCAATCATTCCGTGATGAAAATATTTTTTTATTATTTAACATTTAAAAGCAGTTTTTGTTGATATAATTATTGTTTATTTACATGACAATATATAAATTAACAATATATATAGAAATAAAGAGAAATTTAAGTTCTACGGATTCTCGATCAAGTCGGGTGTCCTGAAACGACTTTAATATTTTTTACCCATCACAAAAGTGCACAACGCCACTAAAGAAGTTTTCACTTCAAAACAAACTTTCAGAATTATAATTTTTGTACGGATTTCTAATAATACTTATACTGATGAATAAAGATAATACTAAAAATATACTGTGAAGCATTGGCTTCAGCAGTAATTTAATTTTTGTACATATGAATATAAATAATTATAAAAGGATTGGCGATATATATGTATAATAGACAAAGTAGGAACCGAAATAAGCTTGCGGTTCCTGCTTTGCACTCTGCAAAAGTTCGTAATTCGTTTGTGGGTTTGGGTATAAGATTCTATAATAAAATTCCACAATCTACTTTAACTTTACCATTACAGCAGTTTAAAAATACTATTAAAAAAGACTAATTCAGAAAGCCTATTATTATACTATTGAAGATTACCTAGACGATAAGAATGCGTGGATATAGCTTCTCTTCAACCCTGCACAAGACATTAATAACTATATGTAACTAGTGATAAGAATTATTGCTTGAAAAGAGCAACCGCCGAGTTTCTTGCTTGTTCTTCTTGGTGGGAACAGCTTTCCAAACCAGCAGTAGATGTTGACGATTCAAAAGCACATGTTTACAAGTTTAATGGAATAAAGAATATTTTGAATTTGAATATTTTGCTGTGAATTAGTAAATATTATATTGACATAACAAAAATGATTATAACAAAGATATTTATTTGAACGGTGATTAAAGCAAAATATCGACACGTGTAAAAATAATGTAACATCACATTTATTATCCATGCAATACGAGCCGTTGGTCGGAAAAAAGATGAAACAATACTGTTTAAGTTATTGTAGACGGTGAATTGCTTTTATAGTTACATTGGCATTTGTTCCATTGTTACGATTTTCCTTGTAATACATAGGAATTATATCAGTCGACCTTTAAATTATTATATTAATGATTTAGGGTCTACAAAGATGTTGTACTTACACGGTATTCACAACGTAAACTTGCCAGTTGAATTTATTTATACAAATATTTAAAAAAAAAGTTAAGCAAATATTTCCAATTCTGTTACATTGACAAGCAAAGAGTTCTTATGCCGTTTAAGAAAACGATGAAGTCTTAAACAAACCCACCATGCGAAGCTTGCGACGGTATCAGCATGTTTCAAACGCCTCCAAAGGTTTTCGGGTTTCCTATTTTATCCTATCCTACTAATCCTACTAATCCTACTAATCCTACTAATCCTACTAATCCTACTAATATTATAAATGCGAAAGTTTGTGAGTATGGATGGATGTTTGTTACTCTTTCACGAAAAACATAGTGGACGGATTTGGATGAAACTTTACAGTTATATAGGTTACACATCGGAATAACATATAGGCTACAATTTGTAATCATTTTATGTACAACGATACATGTCATTAAAGTCGGAAAAAATCTGGCCTCTGAGAGCTATCTCGGCGTACGCTGCCTAAGCCATTAGAGTTACTCAAAGATGATGCACCGTAGTATTGTTTGTCTTTAATAGTTCTAAATAAAAGTACGCGACCGTATATAAATATCTTTTATGTGGAAGCTACTATGACCAAAATTGTGAATCATAAATTTAATGAAATTAGATACTATAGCAGACTAAAATCCTCGCGAGCAAAGCCGCGGGCAAAAACTAGTACTACATATATCTCAAGTTAATTAATAGTGCATCTTTGACGACATCATGTTTTAAGGAGGAGTTTAAGCAGCACACGATAGTGCCAGCAATACTCATGAGAAGACCTACGTGCCATTATAAACATCCATCGTATAAAGAGAGAGCAAATATAGGAGAAAGTTCTAATGAAATTGGGTTTATTAAATTTAGCAATAGTGGATACTTCTGTCTATGTGCTTATTTAGGTACGGCGTGCAACTCACACTAATCCCATTAAAGATGAGGTCACACAGATGATCATATTGTTGTGACACATAACAATATAACCCGGCAAAAATGAGTGGAACACATTTCTTAATTAGTCATTGACACCGCAAAAAAACTGTGCCGCTTATCGCGAACTACCGGGTTGCGTTTCAAGACGCATCGCCTTTGTTCCATTGATTCAACTCTGCCCGTTATGTATGGGAGTAATAAGAACTCATTATATACTATGTGAATCATACAATTTCTTCTGAAACGATCGGCTGCTTTATATTATTACTGTATTTTTTCTTGTTACGAATCCATCGTTTAAAATATTTTAACAGTCGACTTCTTATTTAATTGCATTAGTTATGACCAACATCAATACTTCTATACTGCTTAAAAAGTACTACTTACTTACTTTTACCTCTTTCTTATTTTATTTTATAGTTATGCCTTTTTCCTTCTGATACTCATAGGTTGACCGGGACGAATCCCTTATAGGCTGGCTTATAAGTCCGCCTTTGTATTTTTTATATATAAATAAATAAATAAAAAATGTCTGTTCGTAACATTTTTACATTTTTTATCACCCTTTTTACACAAGAGCTAGGCTTTAACTACATCTAGTTAATCATTAACTATAACATTAAATAATCATTGAATCCAAAGTTTAATTAAATGACATTATTGCACTAAAATCCACCATAAATGTGCCTTGATGGCCTAATGGTGACGAGCTGTGACATTTTTCAAGGGTCTCCGTGTTCCGAACCCAGATAGACTATTAAGAGTTTGCTATAATAAATCTACGTTCTAGATTGATATTTTTAATTCTTCGTGGAATTTCTGACCCAAAAAAACATGAGGAAATCTGTTTATCTCAGAATTCGTAGGACATGTCCTACTAATCTATATAGAAGCAGCTGGTTGGTTTAATCTTTAATCCTTCTCTTGAAAGGAGAGAGTCGACCTTTTTCAACACAACCGGTTTCTACTCGACGTTATTATTAATGGCACTTTCCATATATCGTTAACGTATGCCTTGTAGAGATGTATGATACATGAATAACGGTTCCACCTAATTAATACAATCTCTATAATCGCATCATTACACCAAAGAGACCGTAGCAAGTAAATCATACATTATTTGCTCCAGCTACTATACGTTAAGGTAATTTAGGATCAAAGGTTATTAATTATCCTCTAGGGCAGGGGTCGGCAACCCTCTAACAATAGAGAGTCATAAGTGACAATAAAAAAATCTATATTTTATAAAGCCCAATATTTTTATAGTATTTATATTATAAATTTGATTTCTGATTAATAATAAATGATTAAAGGAAATAATATTTATTCCTATGAAAATATAAAATATTCCTATGACAAAACTCCATTCTATTCTATTCTGGTATTCTTAAATGAATGGTCGGTGTAACTTTTTTTATAGATTTTTTTGATTACGGAACGAGAGCCGCATATTTATACCATAACAGTCGCAGGTTGCCGATCCCTGCCTTAGGGCATCGAGAACGCTCAAAACAAGACTATGTCAAAATCAAATAAGCGAACATTAATCAAACTTATTTACAAACTCCGTTACGGTTTATCAGGTATTATCCTACTATTCATGTGAAAGATGCACTTCAAAAACCCAAAGGCAGCTGAACGGATTTGGATGTAAATAAGAACTCAAAGAGTTAATAATTTTAATTAACATTTCTAATTAGTAAGATTATGTTGTATTCCGATACTTATGTGCACGTAAACAATGTCGCGGACAAAGTGTAGTGTCTTAAAAATGACTAGTTCTAGATCAATGATAACGTGATTTTAGATCAAACTAACATAGTATAGATTCCAAACATTTTTTATTCAATTAAATCCAATTTATACCTGATGCAATCTGATACCGCATATCATGAGCTTTTTTCTCTGCATTTTACTTGCTCGACAATGATTTTGCTATAACTCATCCCATCAGATATAAAATAAATGAATAAAAATTAAAATGATAAAGTATGACACTCTAAGCCGTTAAAGCTTATAGAGTACTGACATATATGAATGTACAAGAAAGTTATGAACATATTGAAATGGGGATCATTTAAATGCCAGACCCGTCTACGTATTCAATATATGGAAGATTTTTTTCAACGGATACTATACGGGCGGTATGGCAAGCTGCATTGTAGACCATCTTTTTTGTCGTGCGTAAAATTTTGATGTGCATATTGCATAAATGAAAGCCATGGTAAACCGCTATTGTATTATTTGAAAACATTACTGCATACGTCTTATTGAGTAGAAGTATTTTATGCGACAAATAATGTTTATAGTTATAAAAGCTATGGAATTTCCAGTTTATTAAAAGAAATGTAATTAAATTCAAGCGTTTTCCTAAAACTAAGCGTTATTTTATCAAATTCAAATTCAAAATATTCAAGTAAACTTGTAAACAAGTGCTTTAAAATCGCACATCATTAATGCACACCCTTTGAATCCGGCTGTGAAGATAAGATGCAACGAGACGAAGCGCATTGTTACCATAATGGCCAAAGTTTAGCAATAAAGTCTCGTATTGAAGGCAATCAAATGCCTTGGACAAATCACAAAATACCCCTACGGCATTTTGTGACTTCTCCCACGCATCAAAGATATGCTTCAACAACCTCACACCCGCATCCATTTTAGACCGACCCTGGGTTCTCTGGTTATCTGTTTAGGTGTAAATTATTATCCAAAATTACAGATTTTTTGAATTTTTATTTCAGATTACGACACTAACAAAACCGTAAACGTAATTTTACCTGAGATTAATATACCAAACGGATAACTGAAAAAATGATTACTTACAAATGAGATTGAATTTACAATTCGAACCTAGTATAATTTATAATCGATTAACTGTATGTAATATAAAGAATATATTACAAGAAATTCAATATCCTGTAACAGATAATCCCGATGAACGGACCGCAGATAAGATGAATCGGGGATTCAATCGACTCCATCCGCATTCATCGTTTACGATACCAATAGGATTTTCCACGTAGTTAAAGTTAATCCCCATTCAATTATTTGGATCGGATTTCTACTATTGAAATGAACTTTATTATTGTCACAATATAACTACTTTTTTCCTTAATAAAATTTGTCTACCAGAGATATATTTACGTACTCTTTGTCGTGACTCGTGACCAAATTTTACGAGTACACTCACAAACTCCACGTAATATATGAAATAGGCACGAATTTATTATAACATTTACGTAAGCGCCGCCTTACTTATTTACTTGAATCCACCGAAGCGCAAACTTAATTAGTATCATAATTTATACGTTCACCTTTTATACATCGTAAATGTCAAATTAAAATCACACCAAGTTTAGAATATGACCTTTCTAATAGGTATAATTATTAACGAGATTATTGACTTATCGTGAACTCATAATAAACTAAATCTATAAGTTAATTACTGATTCCTCCATTACAAGCACTATAACAGAACTAACGACATGTATATATATTTGTAATGATATCACGAAAATACTACTGGACTGATTTCAAAAATTCTATCATCATTGGAAAGCTGCCTCTTAACTGATGTTTTATATATTATGTATGTAGATGTCTTATATAGTATACATTCAAGATAAAGAAGCTTTAATAACCAAACCCACCTTTTGCAATCTTATTTTCGCATATCATAAAGTATCGGAATCTCCAATGATCAAAGGGAGACACATCAAGACACAGTTTCGCATTTATATTAGTATAGATTGGAATTTTATATGTTCACGAGAAATACGGTCTAATGGTCTAATATAATTAACTACTCTATCAATTTATTTATATATTTAATGCGTATACAGATAACCTAATAACACAGATCAATAAACTAATCACATTAAACAATAAACGTTGCGGGATGTTCTGTATACTGTGTTTTATTCGCACAATGAAGAATATTCTAGATTCAAATGTATTATCAATTCATCATTGAGATATTTATTATACTTAGAGTAGCGAAGCCAGCCTAAAATGTAAAATATTATTGTACAATAAAGAAAAAGCATGAAGGTGCTTTATGTGCGATTAGACAAAGTTGAAGTAGGTATACGAGTGTCATCTTCTGTCATTATTTATTGTATCATTTTCACTTACAAGCCTGCAGTTGAAAATGCAGTTAATAGAACATTCAAATTATTAGCCACAGATTATGGAGAAAGTATCTTTAAGGTTTTTAAAATTGAAAAATTAAATATCGGTTTAAATAGTATACTAGAGTAGGGGGAGCCAGCCAAAATGTATCTATCGAAAAAAGAAAACGAAGCTACCTATCTGTCTGTTTTTATGTGTTAGACACAGATTTTTCTTTAGTGGTCAATAAAACTTGATTTATTTATTTATTTATACGTATAGATCTATTATCTTCCCTTTCTTATTAGTTGAACACTTGCACTCACAGGCCTGCCAATAGCTGCCCCACTCTATGTATAAAGGGTCTATGAAAAGTTAAAAAAAAAATGTATATACTATAAAACAATTAATATTCCAGTCCAGCCAACATCTAAGTTATGAAGACAAAATAATAATAATAAAAATATATCTGAACACGTCTGCTAACGTAATGTAACATTATTTTTATATTGCAACACTTAAAACCGGTCAACGTTAAGGTAATAAAGACAGTATTGCAATATAAATACGTTAATATAATATAACAATGACCCTAGTAACTAGCGTAGTTAATCGACCATCAGACTCGGTATAGTACCCGGCATTAAATAATGCACGTCGATGTTGAGAACGAAACAACCGGCCAGTTCGATTTCGTAGAGCGCTGTCACTATCACACACGGGTTCGTCTGTCTGTGCGACAGAGACAAAGCTCTATGAAGCAGAATCCAGCCGATTGCTCTCTCTAAGCCTCGATGTGCATTATTTATTGCCGGGTACTGTACTTCGATTGCGTAAGGGCGATACGTATACTCGTTTTGACACGTTACGCGAAAACCAAAGACAAACGGCCACGTTAAATCATCATAAATCAAATATAATGAGCAGAAACGCGAAATGCCCAAACTCCTAGTTGGTGATGCATGAAATCTCTTTTAATAAATTATTATATTCAGGCATTCTACTAAGCGACCCGAATTTGGTCTTTTGAAGTAAGAACAAGAAAATAACCTACGTTAGCCTGTTTGAATTATATAAGAACAATGTTTTGTTGCGATTTAGTTCGAGAAATGATTAAAATACCCCTAATTATGTTCTTTATTCTAGTATCTTTTATTTTTTTCCAATTTCAGATGGAATATGGGATTTTTGAAACCCTATTTTTGCCCGATATATGTTCATTCATACCAAATTTTATTAACTACTCCAGCGTGTTAGCTATAGGTAGACAGGACTTTCGCATTAATATTATTATGGATTTAATCGTCCGAGTCACATCATCATTATTCGCCTGCCCTTATCCCACTCTAAGTGGGGTCGGCACAACATGTTACAAACATGTTGTCACATGATTTGGCTACGTATTTTACGACCGGCCGCCTGCCTGAAGCCTTCAACGTCGTCAACTTACCTTAGTCGCCCTTTACGACACCTCGGTAAGAAATGAGGGTGGTCTATTTAGGCAGCCGAATACCACACGGCGTTAATCTTCCGAGTCACATCTTAGGAGGTAAAAAACATACCTAAAATAAATTGTTCTTGTTAAATAAAAAAAAATAGGGCGTTAAGATGTAAGGAACCCTAAGTATCGCGTACAATAAACTGAACCGTTCAGATTGAGTTTTTACCAAGTGTTTGTAGTCGCTTCTCTCACAGTCTGATTCGCACATCTCGGACGTGCAATGATTATGTCGGCCCACGTCGATGACTTTGTTTTGCTTGGTTACACTTTGGCGTTGCTAATACGCTGTAATGACTGTAGTTATTTGATTTCCCATTAACATCGTTATATCGAGCATGGCCTATAGATAAATTAAATTTAATATTGCTATAAAGCTAGCTTTCTCGGGTTTCTGTGTTATCGTTATGTTTATATCACGCTTAGTATTAAATCAATCAATGCCATCTATGATATCACGCTACAAGCTATTAAAAGAGCTAGATTTTTTTTCTTCAAAGTTATGGGTCTAGCTAACAGTCACGAGTTTTTAAGCGCTACGCAACGCTTTAGTGCTCTTTGCCACAAAACAACTTTTTTGAATTCGGTCACTTTAATACTAACCGTTCGATATATTTCTTAACACATAAAAATTTGTATAGCCTCGATTACATGGGAGATGCGATTTATATATAGACTAGTTGTATTCGCGCTTTCGTTCACGCCAACTTAAGCGTTTAAATATCCTGTTCGAATATGGAAAATGGGATCTTTTTTGATTGATATTAACAAATGATTATGTACCATACGATAAATCGTGAGAAAACTTACATATTTATAGTGAATATCTAAAAAATAGGTACACTGTCCATAAAATCAAAACAAATTCTTGAATGTATACCTACTTCATATCCTTACATACTATTTTGTTTATGATTAAAACCTGAACGCAAATTTGAAAGTGATTAAAATAATTTGTCTTAATGAATGACTAAATTTGTAATTGTGCTAATCATCCGGTCACTTAATGATCACCGGGCGATCACTACTTAATATAAAAAGTCAAGAGAAATTTAACGCAATCATAAATATTACCATTTATACATTTAAACAAAAAATTAATTGAACCTATACCGAAGACTAAAAAGAAGATTTAGCTATCTAAATAAGAACACGATTTAAAAGTTTACTTTTAATCACAAAATTAAAGATTATCCGCGGAGTTTCTTGCTGGTTCATATCAGTAGGAGCAAACTTCTGTATCAGCTTCTTTAAAAATATATCACGATTCAAAAGTATTGAAAACACTGTATATGAATTAAGACTATTTTGTTGAATTTCAATTAAACAACCTTGAATCTTTAAGTTCTCTTGCGATAGTTAAGCAACAATTTTTTAATAATGTGTAATGTCCCAATATCATAAATCCGTGTTTTTTGTGTAAAAGTCGGACACTATGGCCTAATACATATTATTGGGGCGAACAACCTAGTGAATTATCGCTTGGGCAAGGCGGTTCACCTCGTCTTCAATAATGCTAATAAATCCCTTTTTGCGTTAATAATCGATCGTTTGTACCGATATTATCAGCGGTTAAAGCGAAACTATACAGCCTTTGTCTTATTTATAAATGTATGGATATTGCCTTACTTGGCAGATTACATAAATAAATAAAATATATAGGACAATTATACACACAGTCCGTTCCTAAAGTAACTAATTTAATACTTGTGTTATGAGTAACAGGCAATTGGTAAATATAGATACACACTACTTATGTAATCTTCTTCTTCAATCGGTCCCTCATTACTGAGGATCGTGGTCATCTAAGCCCTTCTTTCGTACGATCTGCCTCCATTTATTCCGGTTTAAACTAGCCCTTACCGCCTGATAGAATTTGGATGAGGAGGTGGCTTCTTTCACTTGATCAGACCATCGTATTGGCGACCGGCCTCATGGTCTCTTGCCTTCCGTGTTACCAACAATGACCAGCTTTTCAAGATTGTCATCTCCTCTTCGCATTATGTGGCCGAAATATGAGAGTATGCCTTGAAGACAAGTACTGGACAATCGGGTTTTTGTGGCGAGTTGAGAAAGAATAGATTCATTTGTGCGGTTAGCCGTTCAGGGTATTCGGAGCATTCGCCTCCAGCACCACATTTCAAATGCATCTATTCTGTGTCTTTCCCTTGCGCGGATTGTCCAAGTCTCTACTCCATGAGGAAGATCGGGAATATTAGAGCTCTTTACTTTATTATAACTTATGTCATATAAATACATAAATACACCAAGACTCGAAGAAGTCAGACATTTTTTTATTATTTATGAAATAGGACATTTGACCCCAGAGCTGAAATAGCCACATGAAAAATTCATGAAACAACAAAATCATTGTAACTATAAGGCGGAAAAATAATATTGAATAAGAAATAGAGGACAATATGTAATTTGAGATTATAACGTAGAGGCTATAACATAGCTTATAAAACAGAGCACGTGGTTATGAAACATAGGAAAAGCCGAACAAGTCTTAACACGTTTCAATTAATTATAATAATTTAGAAGGATTACCAGATCGGTTCTACCACCAGTTCAGACCGCTGTCACCACTAAGAAGAACTGGCAAGTAACTCAGTGGTTGCTAGTGGTTGCTCAGCCTATAAATTACACTCAAAAACGAGCCCTTCTTTCATAATGGTCACGTGACTACAGTGAATATACAAAAACTAAAGAAATGACATTTGGTCATTTCCGTCACCGACATATATATAAAGGAGAATTCTCACAACTTAAAAACACATAGCTTAGTTACAAAAATACATGTCTTCCTTTGGCTCCTCTACTCAATGTATAATAACTCTATTATTTATGTATCAATAGTAGCCAAAGGCCTGTAAGTGAGAATGTCGCAATGAGGGGGGAGATGGCACTCGTATACTTATCTTTGTCTAATCACACAGAAATATGAGAGAGATAATATTGTAGTGTATGCGGGTTGAGATGTGTGTATCATACTTTGTATATTTATATACAAGCCATATACATGTAATACATACATGATTATACTCACACTAATACTAAAGTACAAAGGAAACATTACACTGTCTCAAACGCACATACGTCAGTAACACGACAGCCTTTGCCAAGAGTGGATGTGTTACTACACGTTATAAGTTGTTAGTGCGTGTTTGAACCTGTGCTATATTCATACAACATAAGTCTATATTAACACAATACAAGCGAACACTACAACTATGATTTTCTGTCTCTTTAACTGACATTTTAGGCTGACTTCCTTACTCTAAATACCTTAGTAAATAACTCAATATACATGCTTCATTAAAATGTCAAAATTGACAACTATATCAATTGATAAACTGATATTTCTGCAGAATCGTGAAACATATGACTAGCTTGATGTCAATAAAAATAGCGCTTGGCCAACGATCATAAAATTGAGAGCAATTGTGATTAGATATCGACAAAGTTATCAGTTCTATAAAAATAGATAGGTTGAAATCAACGCCCCAAAAATCTATTGCTCATATTCGATTCATCCGAGTATTTAGAGACATATTTATTTGACGGCTTCGCCAGCATGGATAGTGCTAGTCGCTTCATTTTCCTAGAATTTTTCATCACTAAAAACCATAGACTTTTTATCAGAAGGTAGGAGACTTACTTACAGAAACTTAACTAAATGTAATAGCTATTTAGAAATGAACACAGCAAGGTAAACAAAAAATAATAATACTACTAACAATATCTGCACAAATTATAAAACATAGTCAGTCTCCAAATGCTGTCTGTCGGTATGTGTATCAAAATCTACAGAACGGATTTTTGTACGGTTTTTACTAAAAGGTAGTGTAATTCTTCCGGAAGGTTTAGGTTACTAGTACATTAAGGTTCATATAAAGTGTGTTGAAAAGGTCGCGCGGTTGTAAGTAAACTCGTCTACTAGGAGCTTAAGTCACGTGCGCCGCGTATACCAGCAAAGATATACTAAAGTAATGTACAAGAATATTGTAGATCTAGAAAAGTACTACAAATAAGACCCCAACAGCATGTCTCTATATGTTAAGGTTAACTCACAATAACTGCTTTTATATTCAAACAGTCAATTTAATGCACTGATTTCCACGCGGGCAAAGCCGCAAGAAACTTCTTGATAACATGTTCACATTGTAACCTACGTGTGTAACCTACCGGTTACACATATCCCTAGAATTCTCTAGAGATATGCAGGTTTCCTCACGACGTTTTCCTTCACCGAAAAGCGTGTGATAAATTGCAATTATCAATTAGATACATAAATTTTAATACAAAAACTCATTGGTGCCTGCCCAGGGTTTGAACCTATGTCGTCTCTAAAGAGTCGCACGGTCTCACCGCTAGGCTATCACAGCTTTTTTATAAGTAATATAACTTATAAATTTTTAAATATAAAATAGCATTATTTTGCTTAACAATAACTGGAACAGATGTTCTCGTGCTTACTACAAATAAAAACTACTTATGTGTAGAAAAAGATTTTAAAGAGTCGCAGATCGCAGAAGAATATACAAAAAGTATTACATTATTAACTACGCTCAATACATAAATCATTATTCACGACACATCCCGCTCCGGGGGCGATACAGAAATAAATTCAAATCACATCCGAAAGGATCTGAGCACGTGCAACGAAATATTCGCAAAACACGACTTAAAAGTGAAATGTTCATGGTCGAAGCAAATCAATTTCATTCTATATACCTTTGTTACAATTTATCCTAGATAAGTTATAGCATAAAACACTTTGCTAGCCTACATGCAAACCCTAGCATACAGTCATATTTAGGATGCGAATGATGTAATTTTTGGTACGTTTGAAGAACTACTTTGGTGAAATAAGAAAAAGAATAAAGACCTCCAGTCTCCATTAGAAGAGAAGAAATAGAACTTTGCACATCGCACTGCTCTTACGAAGTAGTTGATTGCACACTGATGATGATCACTTCATGATGTTTTTTTTTAACGAAAAACGCATCGTAAATTGTAAATATCAACCAGGCTTTTGTGTTAAAAAAATTCGAACATACGGCCCACTAACAAGGGCCGTATTATACAATTCGGTTACATCTGCTCTTGGCATCTAAGCTATTATTTATCTCGGTATTAAGATTGATAAAATCTTGGTAGTAAATAATAAACAATTTTTGGAAACAAGCGGAACAATCTATTTATAACTTTTTTATACATATATGTTTGTGTTCTTTCAATCTTAACAAAATGCAAAATTAATTTGTAGATGTAAAGTTAAATAAAGTATACTCTATCTTAGATATTAATGATTAAATAATATCTGTCGTTTTACAACAAAAGAAGCTTTAAAAAAATGTTAACAAAATTTTATGTCCCTACTTTTACCCGTTGAGGAGTAATCTCGTCTGGAGCCAATCCTGGCAGGATCAGTTCATGCTTACCATAAACATCGATAGATGCACTATCACCATTACCTAAAATTTCAGCTAAATCAGACACCGGGACGTTGGTCAAATTTACCTTATTCCACCTTCACATCCAAGGCAGGTTAAATAAGAGCTTTTAAAAAAGAAACTTATTATATCAGAAATCAAGTCCATTAAAAAAAAAAGAAATTACAAAATAACATTAAATACGGTAATCGTCTTTGCATATTATATACAAGCATATAAATGCCGCGTACATATTTAGGTTAATGCATGCTATTTTAATAGCAGCACAATTATAGAGCCAATTTTACTTATCAACTCTGCCAATAAATCAGTATTCAATGATTAACGAATAACGTATTCCAAATTGCAGACCTCATGTTACATAACTGTAAAGTAATCTGATTCGTTTTATTGAACAAGTAACTTTATAAGACGCCAGTTCAAAGGTTCACATATTATTTTGAATTCTGAGGAAAACATTTCTCTCTCATTCTCTTTACTCATTTGATATCCGGAGCAACTTGTGTAGATTTTTAACTTCCTTATGCAAGAATGCGTTTTCGCAAGAACTGAGTCAAGGTGGGGCAACAATGATGAAGATCGATTTATCACTATCGTTTTGGTTTGCAACCCTCTGAATTGCATCGATTAATTAACAAAAAGCAAGCGTCGGTTAATTCTCTTCTTTTTTTTTAGACTGTAACTATTTGCGGAACTATTTCCCAAGGTTCAGTACTTTGTAAATATTAGGTAAGCTAAGTTTAAACCAAGCTAAAGAGTTTTAGCTTATGATTTTTTTCTACGAAAATTACTGAACCTTAAGTGTGTGCTAATTAGTTGAGGTTTTTTTTAAACAGCTTTAATATTGCGAACTGGTTTAGAGTGGTAAATGCAAGTTCATTATATTATGCTTTAATATTGCGAGCTGGTTTAGAGTGGTAAATGCAAGTTCAGATAGTTCATTAATGCAAGTTTTAATCATTACAGTTTAGGAATAGAATTTCCATGTATTCATCTTTGTTTATATAAGCACACATATAAACCACATTAATTAGTTTAATAACAAAATTTTAAACTGAATGTATTTCATTCAAATTAATTAGTAAAACAATTGTTTATTCAAGTTGACTTTTCAAGCACTTTTGAATCGTGAAAGTACAATGAAAGATTCAAGTTCGGAAAGATGCTTAAGGCGAAAAACTAGCAAGAAACTCGGCGGTCACTCTTTAAAAGTTAATTATTTCAATATAATTTAATTGTTTAACAATTAACAATTGCAAATTACATTCTGGTAAGCACTAATTTGCTGTTACATCTAATTCGAAATATACGCAAACATTTGCAAATTTTAGAAATAATATAAAATAAATCCTTAAGGTAAAAATTGTAATATATATAAAAATGTTCATGCTAAATATAAAATTTTTAGAAGTTCTAAGCGTAGATCACGTTAACGTGTCGTGTATATATAAATTAACACAAATTTATGTAAGCCGAGTACGCTGAAGATACTGGTTTTTTCTCGTTAAAAGCTATTAAGTTGATTGGAAATGCACGTCAAACGGTTCAATATCTGAGAAATGATACTTTAAGTAGTTAATTTTTCTTACTCGATAATTTGCATTGTGTCATTCGTAATATTCTTGTCATTAACCTAAAATTCTTTGTATTTTAATGAAGGAGTCATACGCTTTAAGAATGCATTAATCAATGAAGTTAGTTCAACAAAAAAAAAAGTAAATTAAATAATAAATAAACTTTATAGAATTAGGCGTTACTTTGCGGACATCCATAATACAAAAGTAATAATAAAATTATTTTGCTATAATCCGCGATACAGTAAATAGAAAATATATATAGTGTTAAATGAATAGTGGACTCTCCGTATTTTCATACCCGATACGGGCAGGATTCGTAATTTTTTTCAATTTTTCAGGTTCCAAACTTATATAACGAAATTAAATTAATGATCTTAATAATAATAATAATCTTAGTGCTACATAAATGTGCGTTTAACTGATCGATAAACTAGAATCGTGAGATTCTGTGCTTTAGCTGCCGGTTCTCTTACAGAATTGAAGGTTCATGCATTTCATTTTATCCTGGAGCAAAAATGATTACGAAATTTTATTTCCTTTAACACTGTTAGCGCCGTTACGTTCGATTATTCCTTTAATCATTTGACCTTCGCTATAATAGTATCCGTAGATATAATTTGATCTTAATGAGATTAATTGAAATCGTCAATCTACGTTAAATAACCTGCTACAGGGAACTGACATTGGCCTCTATACACAGTAAGGCGAACTAGTGTATGCTGCATTAGGTTCGATCGACTTAAAGGTCTACGCAATTACTAAACCGGAAACTACGTAAAGTATCCATACTGATATCACTGTCAAGTCTTACTTACTAGTTTCTCTGTTACGCTTTCACGGCTAATCAGCTAGACCAATAGTGATGAAATTTGAATAATTAAACACAGCGGGTTAATATAGGATAAAAATATGTTTCTTATAGGAAAAAATTTACATGCATTATCGAGGATACTTAAACGCTAAATTTGTAAAAACAAAACTACCAGTTTATATCTTGATTGGGTTCTATTATAGATAAGCATAACGAGTTAGTGATGTTAAAAGTTATTAATTTTTTTGCAGTATAGGATGATAGCGCAATACTCAGATAACAATTCAAAATATTCTTTAGACTGTTTCCAATACTTTCGAATCAACAAATGTTTTAGAGAAGCTACCATTGATTTAGGTTACTTCAAGCGGAAAGAACTAGCAAGACTCGACCGATACAATGTTTAAAAAAACGATATGGAAATATTTTATTATTATTTATCACAAAAGCTATTTGAAGGGATATATAATTAGGAAGTGGTTTAATTAAATGGAACGGTGGTTTAACTAACAAATGTATAACTAAACTAAGTCAATTATCTTATATTAGATACTATTTTGGCACCTGAGGCACGTTTTCTTTATCAACAAGATAATTCTCATTTTATATAAATGACGAGTACTATGTTTTTCGAATATAACAAGTAATCCACTCAATATCATTTTATCATCCCATATCCATAGAGATACTCTTATCTTTATAAACAAGATGTGACGTGCTCTATAAATGGGAAGGGTTTAATTTTATCTGTAAATAAATTCTCTTTAAGCGTCACGGAAAAGTGTGATACTTGGAAAGTTTTGAGTGCAGCTACTTACGAGTAAGTTTCAACCGGTTCCTATTTTATAAACTTTGGTAAATGATAAGTTTTGTTATGTGGTTGTTGAACCTCTTAGATATGGCCTAACGAAAGAACTTGGCTCTTTCAATGGAATATAATACCAGTAGCAGCCTGTTACAATCCCACTGCTGGGCATAGGCCTCTTCTCTCCGTTTCTGGAGAGAAAGGTTGGAGGTAAGACCTACCACACTGCTCCAATGCGGATTGGTAGGTTACACATATCTCCAAAGTTCTCTAGAGATATGCAGGTTTCCTCACGATGTTTTCCTTCACCGAAAAGCGTGTGATAAATTGCAATTATCAATTAGACACATGAGTTTTAATAGAAAAACTCATTGGTGCCTGCCCGGGTTTGAACTCGTGTTGCCCTCGAAAGAGTCGCACGGTCTCACCGCTGGGCTATCACAGCTCTATAATACCAGAATTATGTACGAAAATCTACTTAGTATTTAATTTTAAATCCAACTAACAACTATCCGTTAAATTTCTTAAAGAAAACTGCGACTACTGAAGACGAAGCGAGTTAATAAATCATAAATTAGTAAAGTAATAATTAGTATTACGAATTACATATTTATGTCAGGGCCTTGTATCTAAAACTACAACTTTGGAAAACCGTCATTTCTGACTTTAAATTGCAAGATGCGATTTTTACACTGCATTGTCCTTTGTTGCAATCTTGGACGACGGTATCAAGGTGCGTTCACAGCACGGCGTTTACCATTTGTGGCGAAGTTTCAAAGGCATTCTCTACAGTTTTGTTTCACCGTAACAAGGAGTGAACTCCATAGCCGGCGCTTAACATACTTATGCGAATTTGTTATTTCAATAACAGGTTATTATTAAAGTAATTTCTTAGTTCCTAGGAACTGCAATCATTTTTCCTATTAAATATTAAAAATTTTTGCACCCTGCTTATTAAATAAATTACCAACTAGTTTAGCAAAAAAATTCGTATCCTATACGAATTATATATTAGCAATATATATTTCTAATATATAAAGTTTTTGATGAAGGAATATGTTTAAGCCGGAAATAATAATCGGCTGGATCTTTAAATATTAAAAATATCTACTATTTATGGTCGATGTTAGAAATTTATGTCCATTCTATTATCTGTCGTCGTTCGTCTAAATAGGTTTGCAAATAATTTTAGAATAGATATAATACGTATGTTATAAAAGATAGATGTACGTACGCAGGATGTTTCAGAGCCCTATAAAAAGTATTGTATATACTTAACAAACATTGTTAGTGAAATCGACTTTTATTCAAATAAAACCAGCGAGGGATTTTATATCGGTAACGGATTGTGCGTCGTGCTGATTATTAAACTGGCTAGGAAATTTTTTGGAATTGAGACTTTGAAAAACGTTGGCGCGCATATGAGTTGACGTATATTTCAAATTTGAAAAAACGTTTGTACCAAACTGTCACACGACGCACGTTCCTTTTCCCATTTTTATTTAAAATATTAAGTACAAATTTATTTATTAGGTTATAATCAATTATTATTGCGTCGCTAACAGTTAGGACAACGGATTAGGCTGCATTTCAACAAAAGCTTGGCCTGACAAGCAGATGCCCTGAGTTATCCCGACATTGTAAACAATTAACGACATATTTTAAGTAGCTTACTCAAATCCAATTATACGATCACATAAGTCTTCCTCAAAAGTTACTGTCTGTTGATGAAAACCGATAAGAGAAAGATGCGCGAGATTAATACTAGTCTATTATGCTTTTTTTTACAATATTTGATTTTCAATGCCCATGGTGAACATGTCTTTACTGTCGTAATAAGCGCACTGCGTCGTATATCACGTACATAAAAGTAAAGTCAGACCGGATTTTATCGAGTCGCTTTAGCAATTTCTCTTTATAAAAGAATTTTATGTCTTAAAGTTGTTAAAAAACCGTAATTTTGATGGATCTTCTTGAACAATACAAAAAAGTAAAGTAGAGACTGCTACAAAAGAGATGCGCTATCATCGTTCGGTCATATGTTAAAATAAATTAATAAGTGAGGCTAAAACTTTACACCGCTTTTTTATCACATTGCACGCGGGGAAGACCGTACTTACAAAATTACTTAACAAAATTAAAATTCATATACAGAACTAAACAGTACAATTTACATATAATTTTTATTACAAATACATAAAATAATGTTTACATTACTTGTTTACGTTTGTTCTGTCCATTTCGAAATAGTTAATCTTTTATGAGTAAAAATAAAATAAGACATCCGTAACCTAAAGGCTACTTTATGATGAGAGTTTTTATGACCAACGGATTAGTATAAAAAAAAACTGCAATTAATAATTGCTTATTAAACATGCATATAGTACTTATATCTCCACAGAACGTGACCAAATTTTAATTGTATGTTATTTGTATCAATTTGCAATTTATATCAATATGTGTAACGAAATAATGAATGACCACGTTATATTCATAAATTTTATCATCTTTATAAGGTCCAAATTCATTTTCCAAATCCAAGTCCAATCCGAAATTTTTACACTAAGAGCTTGAGACAGATTATTTCATATACCCTTTTCGATGATATAAATTATTATAATTCACTACTAGTTCTTTATATAGAATTATATATAAAAAAAAAGTATGCATGTATGTTCCTTTTAGACTTTGAGTCCGGTTTAAATGAAATTTTCAGACAACCTTTAGATCATCGGATAATCCTGTTAAGTTTGGTGGCGACCGGAGCATTTTTTAACTGTCAATTACAGTTTTGTTTAAAGGAAAGTCGAAACCAGCGTAGAGTCATAGCAATATGTGGTGGGACCGCTAGAAGATTTATAACACATTAATTTGACCTTTAAGGTACACCATATCTTTCTAACAGTAAACAATAATTATTCAAATTTTTATCAGATCAAAAGCATATCAGAATCATTAATTAGGTATTTTAAGGAAAAAATGATCGACCTAAACTTTAAGCCTTAACAAATATGAAAAAATAGTACAAAACAACGTAATATGTTTCTTTAGTTTTAACAGTACTTCAGTACAGACTCATTACAGTAAATGTATGTAACTACAATTCTGCTTTGCTTAATATCCTGTTTACTAAACGTTGTACATTAGAAATCCAAGTGTTCAGTTGTTTATCAGTAACATCACATACGCATATACATTATCCATAACGATATTTTAAATGCAAATATCTATAACGTTTCACGGCTAAACCGCTAGACTAATATTGATGAAATTTGGTACAACGCAAACTTTTATACCAGGCTATCGTTTAATGCTAACGTTGAAGGTGTATTTCTATCTATACTTATTATTAAAAAAAGTCCCCAAAAGCTGTCTGTCTGTGATCGATTTTCTCAAAATCTTCTGAACAGATTTTTGAACGGTTTTGACGAAACGGTAGTGAAATTCTTCTGGAAGGTTTAGGTTAATAGTAAATTACCGTTTTATGTGAATTGTGTTAAAGAGCTCGCTTGGTTATTAAAATCGCCTGCTCGGAGCATGAGTCTCGTGCGCCATGTAAACCAGCTGATATATACTAAAGTAATGTACTAGAGAATTGTAGATCTACAAAAATACTACAAAAACGTTAGGAACAGCATGTATCTTTCTCTTTTGGTTAACTCACAAAAACTATTTTTCAATTCGATATTGTCAATTCCACGAGGGCGAAGCCGATGGGAAAGCTAGTATTAAATAAATAAAATTCTGATTTTTCAAATCATTTCCGAGTTTAAGACATTGAATTTATTTAACATATTAATGAGTTCTGATCATTTTAATGTTCCAACAGAGACCGAATACAATATTAAAGCTACATTCAATGACTATATCTTTCAAAGAAAATTCAATATTCGAATATATAAAAATTGCTACCCTAAAAAATTAACCAAAAAAAAGTACACAAGAACCTAATCAATCTCAACTCTTCCTAAGAGGCATGACAAAAAGGAAAATAAAAAACAACTCATCATTAAAAAAAAAACTTTTTCGTAAATAATATTGGATAATGTGAAATAAATTAAACAAAAAAAAATTACATATATCCTGTATAAAAAAAATGCATATATGAAGAACTTTATAGCCATACATTAGGTTAACTAAAGTATAAAGTTAGTCATTGTTGAATATATAATAATTTTATAATGAAAACCTACGCATAAAGATAAGTTACATCAAGGGAAGGCTTGGCAATTACGTCACACCTGTATTTCAAATAATAGTTTTAAGTGTACTATTGCTATGCTGAAATAAGCCAATTTGTATAACAAAAACACGATTTGGCATTTTATAAAGTTGGTAAGAAAAATTTTATAAATTTGCGACATTGACTGGCCCGTTGGCACAATGGGTAGTGACCCTGCCTTTAGCTCCGCGGGTCACGGGTCCGATTACCGCCGAGATCCAACAAATTGTTGTTTCTTCGAGCCTGGGTGTGTATTTGTATTTAAGTGTGTATTTAAACACGTATATGTAGTATATCTACCAGTTGTCCGTCACCCATAACACAAGTATTAAGTTACTTACTTTGGACGACCGTTTGTGTAAATGTCCCATATATTTATTTATTTATTTATTTTATTCATTTGTTTCAGTTTTAAGTTTTCAATCGTTATTAAGGCTACATCTTCAAGTAATTTTAAAATATGAGTTTCGACGCAGCACTAACGCAGATGAGTAAATTTGCTGTCTATATTAATTTCTAATAAAAGCAGTTCGAATTTTCTTTAGACACTGTAATGTTCGTGAATCTATTATATTCCTTATCAATAATATAAGCGTTAGATTTATATCTATGGTATTACTTGTCTGTGGTATAGTGGAAAGATAGAAATATGTCTCTGTTCCACACGGGGAGTTGAAAGGAAAGGTTCTTAATAGCTTCAGGCGAAAACTTTGGGCACTTGGTCCCTGGAATTGGAGGAGGACACATTACAATAACATATAAACAAGAACCATAAACAAGTAGTGAGCACAGAGAAGTACTACAGACACTTTTATCATGGTTTTTTTAATTAACCTAAAAAAACAAAGCTCATACGTATTCAATCTTTAATTATTATTAATCTGCATTATAAGCATACTAATATAAAATATTACGTTACTAAGAATAAAGACAGTAATAACAGAACAAAAGCCTACGAAGAAACGACCTAGCGTCTTAGGTATAAGAAAATATATACTTTCAATTAAATAGAAGATTTTTAACCAGAAGTGGTTTATTAACACTGTTGCCTTACTTTTAATAGCACTTTTTTATTTTTTTAGTTATACGTTATCTTTACTCAACCACACGATGAAAACAACTAATTAATGGGGACCAGTTGATTACGCCGACATTACACGCCTCGAAGAGCACATTAAACCGTCCCGGTTATTATCACGGAAAGTAATCGTTAGCGTAGCTAAAGTTAAATTTATTCATACTTATATCACGCAAGATCTTTTCTTCCCAAATAGATCGGTTTCTGAAGAACGAAATCATCGAACAGTGCAAGCTTGTACAATTCTAATCTTCTATCTTTTAATGAATCTGAAACTTGATCGTAGATTACGTCCGCCATAACAAAACTCAATCCCTTAGAGCGATGGAGTGAGGAGAATTGGCAGAAGAACAAAAATTACCCATATAGCTCGCTATGTCAAAAAAACTTACGTGATAAAGGGCGGGGTACATAGTCGAGGAACCGATGGGCAAACGGTACCCTACAGTATAATAATGACGACTCCACATCGTCAAATGCACTGTTACTAAATCCCCATTGTATTTGAAACAAACAGTAGTAGTAGTAAAATTTCGAAGGGATCAACAAGAACCGAGAGGCATAAAAATTTCTTGATGGAATCTATGTCCAACAACGGACAAGTAATAAAAAAGACGAAAAGAAGTATAGTACGCGGCAATAAATAATGCACATCGAGGCTAGAGAAAGAAATCGGTTAAATTCTGTTTCATAGAGCATTGTCTCTGTCGCACAGACTGACGAGCCCGTGTGTGACAGTGACAGCGCTCTACGAAATCGAATTGGCCGGCTGTTTCGTTCTAAGTTCTCGATGTGCATTATTTACTGTCGGGTACTATACTAATAGTTTTTCCTAAATGATATTCGATCTACCAACTAATTGTTCTTGGTTCTACATAATTATTTTCATTAATAACAACAGCAAATGATACAACGATATATTGATTGATCGACCGCGACTTTACAAGTATGGAAAAACTTTATATCTAATAAATTGTTTCAAGGTTACTTCGGAATATAGAACAAAGCAGAAACCACGACTTACCAAAACTATGTAAAAACAATGGAGTGAAGTAGTCACTTTAGGTTAGCTTCACTCAAATTATTAACACCTATAGAAACGTAACATTCACATTTACTTGAGATTTACTTACATGAAACTCATTATACCTTATGTAATATAATATATCAAGGTTGCTTAATGTAGAACAGTACAGAAACCGCGAACTATCAAAACATTGTGACACAATGGATTGAAATAGCCACTTTAGCTCATATTACTATCCCACTTCTGAACAAAGGCCTTATTCACTAGAAATGTACACCTTTTCTTTGCTGGTTACCTACAGAAAATTTGACTTAAATAAATAAATTTTATGTTTTACTCCAATGTTGCAAAAGACAAAATCATCGTGGATTTAAAACCAGAACAAGCTCTAATGAGTTTCGTATGAAAATAATGTGCCCTAATGGATATGGAAATATCGAGCTTGAGTGAAGGAAAAATAGTGACGATTCCTACATCATCATTTTCTTACTTTTATCCCATTCTTAGTAACATCGACACAATGTCTTAATCTTCCATTCTCCTCTATCATTCGTCAACTCAAGTGCTACTCCTTTGCTATGCATATTATTTTTCACACAATTTATTTATCATTTTTTCGGCCTCCCTCTAGTCGTATATTCATCTACATTCATATAAAAACTATATAAAATACATAATTTTTTTTTCTTCTTTTATACAAAATATTGATTTTATGTTCAGTCTAATACTCCTACGTGTTACGTGTGCAACTTCTTTAAAAAGTCATACAACGTTTAACTTCACATATATCTAATATATATAATTTATATCAACATAAATGTCACGAACAATAAATAATGGCTGTGATCTACACCATACATTATAGCAAGATGCTTGTATACTCTTTTTGTATCTCGGAATTCTGAAAACTAACGACTCTTCTTTACTTACACCGTTTGAATTTTTAATCTTCAGAAGATAATATAATGTCTGACCATTGGTAAATTATAGATTTGTATTTATTATTGGTTCAATGAAATAACACGACAGATATCTAAACTACTTGTTTATGGTGTTATTAAAATATTTGTGCGATCAGTTAATAAAAGTTATTTATCTTATACTTGTATGTTTATATGTGAAGGTGGAATATTGCAAATTAAATTTGACCCACTTCCCGGTTGAGCTGAAATTTTACATACTGATCCAGTCTTAATAACAATGTATGTTTATAATAAGCATCACCTGATGCTGAAGTCAGGATTGGCTCCAGACGAGGAAACACCTCAACGGCTAAAAGTAGGAACATGAAATTTTGTTAATAGCTTTTTTAAGCGACTTATTTTTAGCATAACTTTTATATCATAGTGATATAGTGATACGGATAATTATTATTTTAAAAACAGATTGATAATCATTAAGCGTGTGTACAAAAATAGAATAACAGATAAAAATCATTTGCACTCTTGATAGTGACTGTAATATTTGTGATTATCGTCTTTATTGTACTAGTCAAAACATTCAATTCTCAAAGCAAGCTACTGTAGCAATAAGTAGTACATGTGATGACAGCGATAGATTAATTTTAAAGAGAAATCATACGAAATATATTACAGATCAAGGCACACGGAAGAAAGATAACTTATCACGTATTGTTGCTGATTAATACCAAGAATTCATACAACTGATATCATATATTGTGATAAAGACGTTTCGGAAAAAGAATATAGTCTTTCTCTGAAACCACATACATTCACATCACCACAAAATTAAGATGTGAAAAAACAAGATTACCAATTTGTACGTAAGAAACAGGGAATAAAATTAATGTTAAAGAATATCCTTTCTTTAGAAACATTTAGAACATCTTTAGAAACATAAGTTTTGTTGCTTGAATACACTTGGAGTAAGATAATCGAAATTATATTTTTCATTATTATTTTAAGACTTACAGACAGTAATAAATTTTTAAACTACCAAATGAGTCGTGGTGAGACTTTTGAGTCTCTAATAATAAAATATGTTATCTAAAATGACCAAAAAAAATCTAATTGAGGGAAAAGTAATAATGAAATTATTTTGCTATAATCCGCGATTAAAAAAGTATAGTAGCGGCCTGTTATAACCCCATTGATGGGAATAGGCCTTCTCTCTCCGTTTCTGGAGAGAAGGGTTGGAGCTAAGACCTACCACGCTGCCCCAATGCGGATTGGTAGGTTACACATATCTCCAGAATTCTCTAGAGATATACAGGTTTCCTCACGATGTTTTCCTTCACCGAAAAGCGTGTGATAAATTGCAATTACCAATTAGACACATAAGTTTAAACAAAAAAAGCTCATTGGTGCCTGCCCGAGTTTAAACTCGTGTTCCTCTCGAAAGAGTCGCACGGTCTCACCGCTGGGCTATCACAGCTGCTATCCGCGATGAAGTAAATCGAAAATATATATATAATGCTAAATGTAGAGTGGACTATCACTTTCATGCAGGATTCGCAAAAATACATGCACAAACTTCACCGCCGCCACAATATCTAAGCACTTACATACGTTCACTATCACAAACTCAACAATCGTTTCGCTCCATTACGGAAACCTCATCAGGAGATAGACCCCACGACAAAATCGCAAAACCGTAAATGCTATTGGTTTTATGGATCTCCGCAAACGCCTAATTCTATTAATTATCTAATTAGGGCATTAAAACGCAAGTGAGACGCACAAAAATGTTAGAATACATTAAAATCTTCGTAATAAACATTCAGGACCTCTACTTATAGAGATAAACGTCATTACTGTCAATAAAAACGAATATCTATAACGGCTGCATTAAACAACAATCAAGTTCATCGACACGGGCTATTTAAAGTGCCGGGACATGTCCGTTTAAGCCATATTTAATATTCATGACCGTTAAGGTCATGCCTAGATTAAAATAACGGCACCATTTATCATAATTGCATATGATAAGGCTTATGTTAATAGACATAGTTTTGAGAATTTAATAAGAACAAAACTGGAAGCTGTCTAAGCGTAAGAAAGTAAGCGAAATGTCAATAAATATCAAGTTTTACTCGATAAAGTTAGTATTGCTTTCTCTCGATTTAACATATAGGCGTTACATCAATAATTGATTACGACTTTATTTACAAATATAATTTAAGCTATATTTAATAATAGATTTTCATTTTTCAAATCATCTAATAATAATGTCAATAACGTCTGGTAAGCTCTACGCAAACAGCGTTAATTAAAAAAGTTTGATTCACTGTATTGCTTATAAAATGTATCATCATATTTTATAGGTTACCTGTCGTCTTGGTTGAGTTAACATACAGCGATAGATTTAATACAAATATAACTTTATTGTAATATTATAAATTTAGCAAAATATCGTGCAAATCCGATAAAATGTAGTCATATTTTTTAAAATATATTTATGTATGGTTATTTATGGCATACATTTATTGGAGCTTGGTTACCTTTAAGGGTGTAATTTTATTACTTCATTATTATAGTTTTCTGGAAATAAAATTAAAATAATAGTTACCTTTTAAGTAATTAGAAGAGATTTTGAGAATATTCGCAAATTTGGCTCCGAACCAAATAAGTACACAGCACAACACAGTCCGTGTATGGTTTGTCGCGAAAAAGTTCTAGGGTAGCAGATTCACACAAGTCACGCCGAACGCACCTGTTGGCGCGGCGTAAAGAGCGTTACTGACACGAAGCGGCATATTAGTCGCTGCTGGAACACGTCATGCAAGAGCCGGTTTTTTTTTCTGGACACCGGTAAGTCGAAAGAAAAATATGCAATTGCGAATCAAAAAATGATCGCACGTTATGGATATACAAGTTTTCATACAGGAAAACTCCAAGATATATTAATATTATATTTTATCGTCTTTTAAAATATATTACACGCTATGCTTAACCTACTAGTCTTTACAGAATACTGATAAAACCTAAAGATAGGGTTATGTACGTCATGCGTCTAACCCTCATTTACCTAGGGCTTTGAACGCGTTATGATATTGACGCAGTAATGCTATTTACTCGGTGCTAATATAATAAGTAATAAATATTGCTCGTAGAATTTTGAATTGAAGATTTTAGTAAAGTAACAATATAATAGTTATATTTATTTATATTAAGTTATATTAATATTTGACTGGCCCGTTGGCACAATGGGTAGTCACCCTGTTTTCAGCTCCGCGGGTTGCCTGTTCGATTCCCGCCGAGATCCAACATTTTCTATAAACAAATTGTTGGTTCTTCGAGCCTGGGTGTATATTTGTATTTAAGTAAGTATTTAAAATTATATATGTAGTATACCAGTTATCCGTCACCAATAACACAAGTGTTTATTTACTTACTTTAGAGATGGACGACCATATGTCCCATATGTTTATTGATTATTTATAATAATAAATAACGGAAATATTTAATAAACTTTGTTATTGATTTATGAAACTGATTAAATTTCATAGTTATTTGAATCATATTTCAATCGATAGACACGACCTGCGAGTTAATCTGATACATTAATTAAACGTTATTAATTATAAATCGACCTCTATTCGAGAGTTTTACTCTCAAACGCCCAAGAGATTCCCGCTGAAATCGTTTAAAATTATCCAATTTATAGGAAGTGAATTGCTGATAAATTTAGGTAATCAAAAATAAGTCATGTATACCGAAAACACAAACTCTATCAGAGTTTAAATTATTAGTTTAATTATTCTTTGACGTTTCATATACAAATATATGACGTTGTTCATGAATAAGAACCTTACAAAACGGAAAGGAACGGCTTCATACTACCCCAAGGCTAGGCGTCCTCGCTTCGCAGATGGAAGGCTTCTCTTTTTTTGGAGAAAAGAGATAAAGCTATTCCCTATCACGCTGCTCTAATGCGGATTGGTGAGTTCCACATATCCCCAGAATTGAATAGAGATATGCAGGTTTCCCCATGATGTTTTCCTTCGCCGATAAACGTTTGATAATTGAGATTATCAAATAGACACATCAGTTTTAGCCGAAAAACTCATTGGTGCCTGCCCGCAGTTTGTATCCGTGACCCCTCGAAACAGCAGTCCCACCGCTGGGCTATCACAGCTTACCGGTCGGTATTTCTTTTTTTCAACCAATACACTTCCAATGTACGATGTATAGAATTCAAAAGTAACAATAAAATTATTTTGCTATAATCCGCGATACAGGAAATAGAAAAATATATAGTGTTAAATGTATAGTGGACTAAACGTATTTTCATACCCGAATCGGGTAACGGGTCGCAAAATAATCGCAAAATAATTTCATTATTACTTTTGTATTATGGATCTCCGCAAAGTAACGCCTAATTCTATAAATTATGTATAGAATTTCTACGACACATAATCTATTCATATTCTGGGACCTTTTTTAAAATCACCTGCTCATCTATTGGGAGGTCACAGATTAATGGATAGTCCGAAACATCTTAGGATCCCAACGTCTATCGGTTCTTTACAGTATATGTCTCGCCTATTGCGATTTCAAGTTTGTAACACGACAAACTGTAAGTAATTTCGGTACTTTTATGGATCAATTTGCTTCAAATTCACATAAAGCAGATCTCGATATGTAATTAAGTAGTGTTTAAAACCAAAAATGTCTAAATAGCTTAATTAATTCATAACGAAGCTATAAAAGTTGCATAAGACGTAATATATAATTTAATATTATAATAATAACCGAGTTTATTTTTATAGAGCTGTGATAGCCTAACGGCTGAGACTCTTTCGAGAGGGTCATGAGTTCAAACCCCGGACGGGTACTAATGAGTTTTTCTATTAAAAAACTTATGTGTCTAATTGATTTACTTTGATTGATTGCAATTTATCACACGCTTTTCGGTGAAGGAAAACATCGTTTCAAAATTCCTGCAAAATCTAAGATGTGATTTATATTTCTATTTCAGTCCTTAAATCAAATTAAATAGAAATAATAAATTAAACAAAAATTTGACGTTATAACACATTATTACTGCATATTGAATTGTAAATTGCTACTGCGCATATTTTGCATAATTCCAAAGGCTCATTCATAAAGGCATTATCCTCCCTAGACTGTGGTTTAAACCCGTGAATTTAAGATGACGCAAACAAAATGCGTTAGAAAATGGTACCAATTTATTGTACCACAAATATGTAATAGAAAATTTATGTGTGTATTTCGACATTATAAATTTACACAGATGTCAAATTGAAATTCAAATTCAAAATATTCTTTATTCAAGTAAACTTGTTAACAAGTGCTTTTGAATCGTCAAAATCTACCGCTGTTTCGGAAAGAAGAGCCGTTCGTATCGAGAAGAGCCAGCAAGAAACTCGGTGGTTGCTCTTTTCAAATATAATTCTTATAACTAGTGACATAAAATTGACAAAATACTTGTCTAAGAGTGGTCTAAGTGAAAAACATTTCGAAAAATACATACATTTAGTAAAAAATTAAAATCTGTACATAAAATTTAAAGCAAAATTTCGGTTAACCTATCCTCACAGATATTATTAATGCAAAAATCTGTCTTTCTGTAATACTTTCACGACTAATCCACTGGACTGATATTAATAAAGAATTCCACTTTTGGGTAAAGATAAAAACAAATATCGCATTATTAAGGGTACTTTAACACTTAAGTTGGCTAGAACAAAGTTGCTGGTACAACTAGTTACATGGTATGTACTTTACATTTACGGCTAACCTTATTTCTTTTTTGGTTACGATTATTACATCACGATACCATAAAGTTCCAATGGCCGGATATGAAAATTTATAGAGGAACAACTTTGTTAATGTCACTTTAGAGCAAGTCGATCGTTGGTGAAAGTAGGTGGATGTGTGATTTCTGTATATTCTCTCTCATAAAAGATTAAATACTCCAATCAATTATCATATCCAACAGTTTCATTAATGGAAACACGTTCTGGCCTCCGAACTGACATATAATATTTTTTATAACTTTCTTAATAGTTGAATTAGTAAACAGTTTCTCGTTCAATAATCAAGCAATGTCAAAATTCTTCAATTTCTAATTTAGAATTACTTTTCTAGGTATTTTGAGACATTTTCCATTAAAGGCATGAAGACTTGAAAGATTTGATTGTAAGGTTTCACCTACTTAATCTACCTAAGACGCCATAGCTTTGCACAGCGACATGGTTAGAATACAGATCAAGTCCAACTTTTCCCTTTTTGATTTTACACCATGGGTTTGGTAACATGGTAAGCACCTGGAACAATTAGGCCAGCATAACCGTGATATAATAATTTATAAAATGAGGCGTTACTTTGCGGAGACCCATAACACAAAATTAATAGTAAAATTATTTTGCTATAATCCGCGTTAAAATAAAAAGGATATTTATATAATGCTAAATGTAGAGTGGAATATCGCTTTTCATACATGGAACATGCAGCATTCGTTAAAAACACATGCACAAACCTCCACCACCGCCACCTCAATACACAAGCACTACACACGTTCACTATCACAAACTCAACAATCGTCTCCCCCGCAACCGAAGCATCATCATCATCATCATCATCATCATCAATTTCTCAACCCAATAGAAAAGGAGGAAACAGCTTTACATACCTTACATTTCGATCACATAGCTAGCTGTGCCAACAACGGCTTCGCCCGCGTGGAATTCAGTGATTTACGAAACTTTCCCGAATTTTAGAAATTTTGAACATAAAAATAGTAATTGTGAGTTCACCATGAGAGATAGAAACATGCTCTAGCGGACGTTTTATAGTATTTTATAGATCTAAAATTCTCTACTACATTACTTTAGCGTATCTCTGCTGGTTTACGCAGCGCACACGACTAAAGCTGCCACCAAGCAAGTTATTTAACAACTGCGCGTTCTCTTCAACACAATTTACATTATACCGATATATACTATTTACCTAAACCATCCGGAAGTATTGCACTATCTTTTGGTGAAAACCGTACAAAAATCCGTTCAGTACATTTTGAGAAAATCGATTACATACAGACTTTTTGGGACTTTGTTTTATAATAAGTGTAGAAGATCTTATACCCAAACCCATAAACGATTTACGTACTTTGGCTAGGCGCAGTCAAAACGATACTAGGCTTAGAAGCCTTAAATGGTACATAAATTCCAAAAGTCCAAAGACCTAGTAATTATGGGTCACCTATAAATTCAATAACTTAAATAAATCGATCACTTATAATCCAATAAGGTGTTTATAGGTCCTTCATATTAATTCGCATTTGACAGAAAGAAAGTTTTATATTACTAAGTATTGATAAATTAGACAGGTGTAAGCTTACCTTGTAGATATAAACCACACCATACCATTGTCGGTTATAATAATCCATTTGAGCGAATTAAAACTAATTGGTTATTAGAATTATTACGAAACTGAGTCAATATGAAGAAACAACTATTGCCTTGTTAATGTCATCCAAGAGATTAGCTAGTTATGGGGTATGCAATGTAATTTATGTGTAGGCGTTTCGATATCCACCTAAGATAGTATTAGGTGAAATTTTTATATCAAACTGATTTGCATTATTTACAATATATTCAAAAATAATAATAAAATTATTTTGCTATAATCCGCGATACAGTAAATAGAAAATACATATAGTGTTAAAAGTATAGTGGACTATCCGTTTTTTTATACCCGATACGTGCAGGATTCGTAAAAACACATGCACAAACCTCCACCACTTCCACTACGATACACAAGCACTACACACGTTCACTATCACAAACTCAACAATCGTTTCGCCCCGCAACCGAAGCATCATCAGGAGATATACTCCACGACTAAATCCCAAATCAGGTTTGTGCATGTGTTTTTACGAATCCTGCACGTATCGGGTATGAAAATACGGATAGTCCACTATAAATTTAACACTATATATATTTTCTATTTACTGTATCGCGGATTATAGCAAAATAATTTTATTATTACTTTTGTATTATTTATATCTCCGCAAAGTAACGCCTAATTATATAAATTACAATATGTTCTTTAGGTATTACAAAAAAAAACTTGCACTATTTCCTTAGACGAATTGTGAGTAAAAAAATTCAACAAGGAAACTTAAAACGGCATTTTCTGTTTATTTTTGGCAATAAGTATGAAATTGTACTATACCTAGTTTTGGTAATTATGTTAATTTTGAAATATGTTTTGAATTCAATATTTATATTTCATACTGGCCTCATTTGAGGTATATTGAGTTTCTAATCGCTTTATGATATTTTACTGATTCTTGCTACTGAAGACGATACGGTTATGAAATAAAGACGGATTTTACGTGTGTTTGTATTACTAATTATTACTCATATATGTATACAATATTCATTCATATAATTAACATATGTACAAGTAAAAGAGCAGATAGTGCCATGGGAACAACATTTTATGCCGAAGCAATTATACTATAAGATTTCTGATCATAAAATTTCTCAAATTAACGTTATGCGAATATATTTAAATATACCTTATAACAGGATTATAAATAATGATAATATAAGATTCCCGTGTCTTAGCCTTAGTATAATCTTATGTAAATGTAAACAGATGCTAATACCTGTGCGACTTCCTGTGGTCAACAGAAAGTAAACACACCCGACCAAAAGGTTAGTATTTATTGGATTCTTAAGTTATTTGAAAATGCGATTACGATTTTCTATGGCCTTTCTAATAGATATTAATAAAACACCGTCTGACGTTGTTTATTTAGGCTACTATTCGAAATCACAAGATTTTATTCGATTTTATTTTAGTCGATTTTGTTCTTCGTTCTAGCTTTACAAACACGATGTTTTTGGCTTGGTGGCGTTGTTTCGCGAAATTAAAAATATTTTCTTGATACTTTATACAAAAAAAAAATATTCAAACTTTATAACCTAACTTAACCTATCTTTCCCATTATATATTTTTTCATCTAAACAGCAGATGACCTTATGTAGGCCATTGTTTCCTTTTTTGCTTACTGTTCAATCTATTACGACAATGAAATATAACCCAAAAATGACATGAAAAAATTGCTTAGTTTTTCAAGGGTTTGAGTGAATGGGAGACTAGTGAAATTCTATAAATAAAATAAATATATGGGACATTTATACACACGGTCCTCCATTCCCAAAGTAAGTAACTTAATACTTGTGTTATAGGAGACGGACAACTGGTAAATATATACATTTATAAGTTTAAATACATACTTGAATACACCCAGGCTTGAAGAGCCAACAAATTGTTTATAGAAAATGTTGGGTCTCGGTGGGAATCGAACCCATGACCCGCGGAGCTGAAAGCAGTCACTATAGTTGATGCTCGATTAATTTCATAGGTGGTTTCGATATTGACCTACTATTTTAAGTACAGCTCAAAAATGTCTATCGGATTTCATTTCATTTTACTTCTCTATAGTACTATTCATCTTCCATCAACTTATCTGTGTAAACCAGTAAAGACTGCATTACTGTACCTTAGTAAAATTGTTTAAAAAGGTAGCTGCAAATTATGCCCCACGACTTGCGTATACAACATCAAGGGAATTTGCATGACTGCGGTTTATAAATAACTTGACTTTATACCGCGTTGTGGCACCCCTTCGCAGTTATGCTTCACGAGTAATCCATCATGTATGTGAATATGTCAGCCTACCTTTTATGATGTGCGCGTCAATAATATAAAGCAAGTAATACATGTATATAGAAGGTTTAATGGATCTAGGTACAGTTCGACTCTACCAAGGAATCTATCTTGTATTGACTTGCCCGTTGGCGCAGTGGGTAGGCCAGTGACTGAAGATCACAGAAGATCTGAACCGAGTAAAAATTCAGATATTTCTGAAAATGCACGACTTTACACTCTAAAGAATGCAATGTCATAGTTGACTCAACGAACTTCGATTTCAATTACATTTTACGCACTACATCATTTCAATTTGTTTTCACAAGTACATATAATACGGGCAAAAAATTTGGGACACAATCAATCATCGCTAATAACAAAGTAAGTGTGCATGATAAATCAGTATACTCTGTCATGATTCTCTGTGGCGTGATCAAGACCGACAGCTGAACATCATTTGCATAGATTTAAAAAATATATATACAGAATTAGGCGTTAGGTTACGGAGTTCCACAAAATCATTTTATATTACTTTAACATAAATTAAATTTAAGCAGTTACTTCGAATTTACATACAACTGAACACTTATTACTTTGTCATCTAAATAGTATTCGACTGGGTTTGGAATTATTTGTTATTAAAATGTCCACAATTTATACTATAATATAATTATAAACTTCATCAGATACTTCACCATCATTTAACAGAAATTACTTCATCAGATTTTTAAAAATTTCAAATCTGATGATGAGAAATTTCATTTAAAAAATGTCAGCAGAAATTAGGTATTATAAGTAGATACCAATAAAAATAAGCTGTGATAGTCTAGCTGTGATAGCCCTGCAGTGAGACCGTGCGAATTTTTCAAGGTGGTCACCACGAATTCAGGCACCAATGAATTTTTCTATTAAAATTTATGTGTCTAATTGATAATTGCAATTTATCACACACTTTTCGGTGAAGGAAACATCGTGAGTGAACGTGCATATCTCTAGAAAATTCTGGATATATGTGTAACCAACCAATCCGCATTGGTGCAGCGTGGTAGGTCTTAGCTCCAACCCTTCTCTTCAGAAACGTAGAGAGGAGGCCTATTCCCAGTAGTGGGATTGTAACAGGCCGCTACTTTACTTTACTTTTTTACCAATAAATAGTAAAAAATAGCTTATTCATTTTGTGTATTTAAAATATTAGTATGCATTATTTCGTTAAATAAGGTTACTTCAACATACATGCAAATCTCAAATAACAGCTTCTATATTGATACACGATCCATGAAAATATACACGAATGGATAATTCCATTAGCTGGAGCAGAATTTGTGGAAACAGACGACAAGTAAAGAAACATTATTGGGTAGGCATTAAAGATATTCTGTTTCCTATAACGAATGGAAACATGTGTAACATTCGATTGATGCTTTTTCGAGTCAGTAATTAGAGGCGCTCTGATTGAATATACTCGATGTTGGGCATGTTCTTTCTGATCTTAGTTTTTAGTCTATGCGCCGTACATACAAACGAAATTTAAAACCTATCTTATATACTTGTCCCATGTTGGAATAGAATAAGGCCATGAGAATATAAATTTAAGCTTAATATAAAAGAGGTGTAACTCTAACGTAAGTTTTAATCTTATATGACGAGTATAATCGCAAACATAGTATTGAAGTGAATGAATTCAAAAAATTTGTTATGTAGCAAATTGCGTATACAAAACTCGTAATCGTTAAAGAGACCCATAACTTGGAAGAACAAGAAAACACTAGCTTTTTAAATTGTTAATTCTGAATATATTCTAAAATCAAAGATGTTTTATGGACTGATAATTTACTTTCCTAATTTTTATAATAGCTGTATATTGAACACCCATTAACCTGGAGAAACCTGGGGTGAGATACAAGAAAAACTTTTGTATTCACTTTACTCTTAGCTTAACACAAATTTTTCTCTATTCGCAAATAATAGTAAAATAATTTATTACTTCTTGTATTATTGTGAAACAAAGATATACTTTTTGCATTAAATCTAAAAAAAAATTTAATTTAAATGCTAATGATAATGTGTTGCAACGAGTTATGCAAATAAAGATATACGAAGATTTTAATTCTTTCACGCCATTATCAGGATGAAATAGAAAACTGCTTTTATAAAGTACTAGCTTTTAACGCAACTTCGTTCGCGTGGACTGCAGTCTTATTATATGAGTAAACCATAACACATATTAATTATGGGTTAAACTTAAAAGCTAGACATATGCTGTCGCGGACTTTTATTAAGAACTTTTAGAGGGGATCAATTTTGTAATACATGATTTTTTTAATAACTTTCACCGTTTACTTAGCGCACGCAAGGAAAGCTTTAAATTTTGCCGTTTTCGCAATATTTTTTATTGCTGCTCCTCTCCATCTTAGCGTGATGGTATATAGTCTTCCTCAATGGACTATATTACAAAGAATTTTCAAATTCGTCTAGTAGTTCCTGAGATCAGCGCGTTCAAAAAATTAATCAAACAAACAAACTCCTCAGTTTTATATATTACTATAGACTATAGATAATCAGGCTACGACATCTATAGCCGCTATTTTCCCTGCCTCCGGCTTCCGTCTCCGCGGCGGCAATACAAATTGCGGCCTTGTACCCTACTTTCGTACTACGATTACAGAAACAATGCGTTACTTTTACCGAGAAACAGACGCGAGAACATTTGTTTCTACGAGTATTTTAATGAGGCTGTTGATATGGCGCGTCGAATGAACTTGATTTTGTGACACTGTTCGAGCTTAAGGAGTGTAGATGACTTAACACGTGTTTTGCATTATTTAATTGCAAAACAGTGATGACCAAACGATTCTGGTTTAACATCCTGACAACGGACTTTAAGTTTTCTTTAGTAACGATTGATTCATAATTAATCCATCATAGCTTAACGGCAATTAAAAATATCACGTGGAAACCTGTCACTTGATACGTCTAAAAAAAATTTCAATGTATGTTTTGATGGGTTGGATAGGGCAATACTTAGTCAACGGTGAACTAAAAACTAATTGATTTTTAATCAATTATTAAAAAATAACTCTCACGTACAAAACAAGATCTGCATCTTGCAGATCTTGTTTTGTACGTGAGAGTTATTTTTTAATATATTTATTATCTATATATTTTAAATATTATTATCTATATATATATTTTAATATTTTTATTATCTTGATAATGCAGATCTAAAGGCGATAACATAGGGAGATAAATTAGATACAAGAAAATATGGAGTCATTTACCAACCAAGGACAACTGTAATATAAATCAAAAAGTTAATTGTTAATTGCAAATATCAATGCCAATTCAATTTCAAAATATTCATTATTCAAGTAAACTTGTAAACAAATGATTTTGAATCTTAACTCTACTGTTGATTCGGGAGTTGTTCCTAACGAGAAGAGCCAGCAAGAAACTCGGAGAAGAAGTCTTATAATTAGTTACATTAAAGTCATTAGTCACGTCATTATACTAGGTCGAACAGTTATATCAATGCATTCTCATAATCTAAGTAATCCTCAACAGTTCAATAGTACAGACACACCCACGCACGCAGGTGCACACACGGCACACACACACAATACATGCGGCTTCTGATCTATAAAGCAGGATAGTGTTTTGGTCCTTTATTTTTGAAGACAAATATAATAAATTATATATTCATAAACACAATTTCCAAAAAAGACCATATAAAGATATATTTATAACAGAGATAATAATCAAAGTTTAGGTTACCATTACCATCAGTCAGACATCATTAAATAGGATTGCGGATTATTTGGATAATATAAATTGCATCTCTTACCGGATATCGAATACGGGACTTGAAGTCGATCAAAAAGTTTGTCGTTTATATTTTGACTATACAAAAAATTGGAATGAAACGGGAAAAGTGTAACAAAAGACGTTATTGCCGTAAACATAGTATGACCTCCATCTGCTTTGCATCACAAAACGTTTAGAAATATTATTATAAGTAAATTTTTGGACACAGTATTTTTAAATATTTTATTTTTCGTCTAGAAGTAGTTACTGAATTATTAACAAGCTGTGCCCTTGACTTTCTTTGCGTCATTCTAAACATAAAAATAACGTCAATTATATTATCGAATATTGTTTTTATGGAATTCCCAAAGGAGAGACTTTTATTTATTTATCCCATATTTATGAAAGTTGTGTTATATGTTAAAGTTGTGGTAAAAGTTAAGCACCCATGGCGTTTTTACAAAAGATATTAAATAGAATTTAAGAAAATGTTTGGTTTTGGGTTTTAATTTTTTTTTAATTCGAAATATTCTGAATATTTTAGTTTACTTGATAAACTTGTAACCAAGTGCTTTTGGATCGACAACTCTACTGCTGGTTTTGGAAAATGCGACTAACGAGAAGAGACAGAGAACAAGACACTGGTCTTTTCAAAATTTTTCTTATAAATAAATAAATAAATAAATATATGGGACATTTACACACACGGTCGTCCGTCCCCAAAGTAACTAACTTAATACTTGTGTTATGGGTGACGGACAACTGGTAGATATACTACATATATAAGTTTAAATACATACTTAAATACAAATACACACCCAGGCTCGAAGAGCCAACAATTTGTTTATAGAAAATGTTGGCCCTCGGCGGGAATCAAACCCGCGAACCGCGGAGCTGAAGACAGGGTCACTACCCACTGCTCCAACGGGCCAGTCAATATTAGTTACAACTTATAATTAGTTACATTTTATTGTCTTGTAACAAGTTGAATGGTTGCTATATCCACGCATTCTTATCATCATCACTATCATCCTCCTGCCCTTATCCCACTCTAAGTGAGGACGGCAGTTGTGCCGTCCTCACATGTTCACATGTCCTAACATGTTGATGTTACAAACATGTCACGTGATTTAGTTACGTATTTTACGACCAGCCGCCTGCCTAACGTCAACTAACCTGAGTCGCCTTTTACGACACCTCGGTAAGAAATGAGGGTGGTCTATTCTACTCAGCCGGATTATCCTCAACAGTACAGTAGACTCTCTGCATCAGCATTCTTTTAAATTATTTCAAACTGCCTTAACTGCTAAATTATTTTTGATTTATAAAAAAAATAATAACATAAAACTACTCTTAATATAGCTCGATGGCGCATAAATCATTAATGATTTCCCTTGTACCTCAAAATTTTAAAAAAATCCGGTTGTCACGTGCCGTCAAACCAGATTTATTTCGCCACTCTCTCTTTCCAAGAGTGAAAACATTCGAAATTTAAATTATTGTGATGTCAATTTAACGACTACCTTTATAAACAATCTTATTACTAAGATTCTGGGTTCGAATCCCGATGTAGGTTGCAATCTATATTTAACAATTTTTTGCGTCTAGTCTGGTCTGATGACGGTAGTTCTTGATCGCTTTATATTCATAAGTCATCATACGATTCACAGTGAGGGATAAGCGGGGTTTTTTAATAAAATGAATTTTTTATCTGACTTTAAATCAAATATTTCATAAATTTTAGGCTACGGCAATAAAAGGCAGCGACGAGGCTAGTAGAGCAAAATGAAATTAAAAATTGTGCGGCTATCCGATAAACGAAAATAAAGCCATTATTTCGCTATATTTAATAAATACTTCACAATGGCTTAAATAATGTAGCCAGAAACAAATTTAGTAGGACAAAAGTAATAATGAAATCATTTTGCTATAATCCGCGATAAATAAGTACTCGATACATAGAGGAATCGTAAAAATACCTGCACAAAACTCCACCACCGCCAACACAATACACAAGCACTACTCACGTTCACTATCACAAACTCAAAAATCGTTTCGCCCCGCAACCGAAGCATCATCAGGAGATAGACTCCACGACAAAATCGCCATATTTAAATTTAGTAGGACTTTCGAACTAGTCGGCCAACTAAGAAAAATTTATAAATTCGCTTTATGTTCATCGATAATTTGATGTAGCCGGTGTTGTCACCTCACTAATGTTTTTCTGTCGCATAAACAAATCACAGATAATAATACTAGCTACTGATTTAAGAGAATAATACCCTTAAAATCAATATCACATACATCTAAAATCTGTTTAAATTCTAGTTGGTCTTGTGTTATCGACTTCAACTTGTTGCCCTAAATAATTATAATATAAGATAAAAAAAAATCCCTTGTATTTTTTGGGATATGTAAAAAACATATGTTGCATCGTTGAAGGTAATTAAACACTTGGGTTGCTGCGAGCTAAATCGTGGGTATCAGTAGTTAACAACTTATATGCGTATGTTTCCGCAGGTTGCGTCGATCAACCATCATCTTAGAAATCAAGCCACAAATCGCGTAAATACTTATCTCTCTTGATTCTTATTCTCTAACAATAGCAGCACTTAACAATTACAGAGTCTGATAATTACAGAAACGATATCGTGTCAATAATTACGGCTAATAATTTTAAAACTATTAACCTAAATTTGAAAAATTATTTTTAATTATTTATTTTTAAAAATTTAATTGATCATGATAGAGAAAAATAGATATGTGCAAATAAATTTAGCTATAATGAGCAGTTAATAGAATTAGGCGTTACTTTGCGGAGATCCATAATACAAAAGTAATAATAAAATTATTTTGCTATAATCCGCGTTACAATCCGCGGATTATAGCAAAAGAATTTTATTATTACTTTTGTATAATTAGCAGATTAATTTTTTTACAAATATATCATCAAAGATAATCCTGCTAATATGATTGTGGAAGTTTGTCGGTAAATCAATAATAAACATCTGAATGTAGATTAAATTGGACACATTAAGTTCATAACCAGGACTTTTTAACATTATTGACTTGTTCACACAGACGAAATAGCATGCGTAAGCTTGTTAGCTATAAATATTGCTGCATCCCTTACTTTTAATATCTGTGAAAGTTTAAATACATACTGATAATAGACTTAGTTATAGAAGAAAATCTAGTAGAAAACTAGTGGCTGGCTATCATCTAATATGATAAGAAAGGAACAATACTTTAAGGAGAACTGTAGGCAAAAGTAATAATAAAATTATTTTGCTATAATCCGCGATACAGTAAATAGAAAATATATATAGTGTTTAATGTATAGTGGATTATCAGTATTTTCATACCCGATACGTGCAAGATTCGTAAAAGCACATGCACAAACCTCCACCACTTCCACCAAAATACACAAGCACTACACAGTTTCACTATCACAAACTCAACAATCGCAAAGGCTTTGCGATTTTGTCGTGGAGTCTATCTCCTGATGATGCCTCGGTTGCGGGGCGAAACGATTGTTGAGTTTGTGATAGTGAAACTGTGTAGTGCTTGTGTATTTTGGTGGAAGTGGTGGAGGTTTGTGCATGTGCTTTTACGAATCCTGCACGTATCGGGTATGAAAATACTGATAATCCACTATACATTAAACACTATATATATTTTCTATTTACTGTATCGCGGATTATAGCAAAATAATTTTATTATTACTTTTGTATTATGGATCTCCGCAAAGTAACGCCTAATTCTATAGAGAACTGTAGGCATAACATGAACTTTTAGAACATGATTAAATTTAAAGTCAGTACCTAAAGTCAACCGATTTGTTTTCATACCATAAAGTGTGAATTGCATTGGGGTCCTTAGTTTTGAAAAGGAAATCGTTATATGAACTATACATAACTCGGTCTCTTTGACTCCTATGTTTTTAGGATGCATTTTGAACGCTCATTCGGCAATGACTTAATGTGTGCATTTTAAAAAGTCAGGTTATGAAAAAGCAAAACAATTCAGTTTACATCTTCAATTGAGTCGAAATAAGAGTTCATGGTAGGCCTGCTATACTTTGTTTAAGTTAAATCTGTGAATATAATCTTTTTTATATTTTATATAGTAGCCTGAGTATTATTCAAGGTTTAGACCTATATGCAATAGACCTTGACTCAACTAAAAATACTAGGAATTAAGATGGAAAAAGATTAAACATGAACTAAAGCATGACAATGTCACAAATCTCTACTCTGAATCTCTAAGACAAAATACTGAATTACTATTAGTTCTTACATCACATAACACAGGCTAAACATAGCATAATACTTGGTGGTATAAGAGATCTATGATTAATCTCTTCCCCCTTTATGATGTAACACTTGGAAGTCTTCTAAGTGTTAGGGCCTAGACACACAGAGTACTTAACTTGGAACAAAACTAGTAGTGTTATATAAAACCTCTTAATGAATGTAAGATCACATGTTAAAATGCTGGCAGCAATGTCTATTGGCATTTTCTCACTTCAACTGTCCATGACTAGATTGTTCACATACTGTTATAGAAATACATATTAATTGAACATTTTTCTATATTGGTTTAGCTCAGATTATATAAGCATACTACCCATTTTAGAATATAGCTGTTGAACATCCTGAAGCCAATCCGTGATACAAAACTTAAAATGCAACAAATACTACAATTTTTTTTATTGACAATTAAGTGTAAAGATCATATTATTATGCTATTATAGAAAATATCTACAAAAAATCATTTTTTTATTGTGAATTGAATTGAAATATTTAAAAAAAAAATAGATACATAAATAATTTTTAACAACAATTTTAACATGAATAAAATAACAGGATATTTTATTCATTTGTTGTATATCAATAACAAGCAAATATTTCTTAATATACCAAAATAACATATACAATAATTTAAGAGGTGCAATTTATATCAATAATTTTATAAATTTTATAAATTTTATAAATTTGATTTTTTAATATATATAAAATAAATTGAATGTAAATTTTAGATGTATTTAAAATATTAAGATATAAAAGTAGCATAGATATAAATAAACTTCTTAAAACATTACAATAGCATATATTAAATATATGTAACACATATATTATTTTGCTTGGTCTAACCTTACTTTTAAGAATAAATGCAATTTAAATGTTTATATGTATTTATAACCTGTATGAAACCTCATATATGTTTATGAAATATTACTGTATATCAATTCAACATCTAGAATATGCATAACCCATAAATAAGTGTTGGTTTAGTATTCTAATAGTGAATAAGTTAAATTATGGAATATAATTCTGCATAATTTTTAATAAATTGCTTAAAAATTTAATAAAATTTAATTTGCTGATGTTCTATAAAATTGTAGTAATAATGGAAAGGATTTTTTTTCAGCCACACACTTATATTAAATTAAATCTGGTATAAGTCGGAATACACAATAGAAGAAAACAAAAACTTTATTTCAGGAAAGTATCATACTTGTTGATTTCTTTAAAAAAACATTATTGCTAAATTGACAATGAAAAACTTAACTTGTGTGACAGGGATGTATTAGTCAATAAATCAATCCCAATAATATAAATATAATCTATAGCCTTAAGTTTTTTGTGTTCGTGTTAAATAAGTTAAAAATATAATAACATCTATAATTTAAAAAATCACAATAGAGTGATTACCGAAATACTATAACTGCTTGAAGTTTAAGTTGCTTGAAGGAATAATTACAATAAAAAAAAATTGGACAAGGTTAAAAGTATACGACAGCCAAAATACATGAATAGCATAATCATATGATTCACATTACTTTTAAACAAAAGTATGATAACGCTCATCAAGTTTGTTAAGTAGAGCACGGAATGTTAATATATGAACATATAAATGCGTACGACCTTAGCACATTATTTTGCAAATGATATATAAAACCGTTACCTTTTCAAAAAACCACAAGGAGTTTCAAGGAACAAAGTAGACCGATGTTATGAATTCTCTACAGTAAAAAAACACGCGTGTACTGTCACATAACAACCTTTATAAAACTCAAAACACTATATATTTATTATTTATCAGTCAGACAATGAAAACCAATGATACATTTATAGTCAATTCAAAACAATAAAATTATAGGCAAATTAATTTCACAACACGTTACACGACGCAACCATTGTCCGTTTTTCTTGCAAATTTTAGGGAAGTTGGACAGACGTCAAGTACAGTTTGGTGTTGCCAATACTTGAAGAAGTTCTTGATTGATGAAAATTTTTATCTAATATCGGTTATGATCTTTTAAATTTCTTTCGTATATTATAAGATTAAAACTAAATAAATGTAAACAAATGTGTAACTTCCAATGTTTATACCAGCAAAATATTACCGCGCTATCTTTTATAAAACTGTGACATTACCTACTAATCCCGATTTAGATATAGTTTATTAGCCACAAGAGATGGCGCCTTAACAAAAATGTAATAGATATTTTATACCGGTACCAGCAAACTCGGCCACACTATGCTATGGTTCTGTCTCTTTTCGTCTTCTTAATATTTTTTTAGCCCATTAGTTTTTACTTTGCGATCTATTCCAAAATATGCGTTTAATCCAAAAAAATTGTTCACCATTAATGTCATATTTCAACTTATTTATACAGTCTTCTATCGAATCAGTGTTTTTATTGCTGACAATCTGTTCGGTAGTTTTGAGTTTATCACTGAGAGACAGACAAATTAACTCGGCAGGAGATTTAGTTATGTTATATGTTTTCATATATAAATAAATTAAAGTTTTAGAGTGGCTTTGGGTCTCAGATTGGGAAGCACATTGTGCCTTAAGCACAGATGTCCATGTGGAAAAGAGGTAGACAGTTTTGGCATACACGGGCTTTCATGCCATAGGAGCTCTGGTAGGCTTTTCCGCCATGGTTCTCTTAATGACACCATCAAAAGAGCTCTTGCCACCATCGACATTCCTGCTCTTCTCGAGCCTTCCGGGATATGTTGGGATGATGGCAAGAGACCAGACGGTCTGACGCTGGTTCCTTGGGAACGGGGACGGGCCCTAATGTGGGACGCAACATGCGTTGATACGTTAGCCTCGTCCCATATCAGGGAAACGGCGTCCAGACCTGGAGCTGCGGCGGAAATGGCCGAATCCGCCAAGCGGCGAAAGTATGCATCTCTCGTTGAGAGTTATATATTTGTGCCGTTTGCAGTTGAGACCCTAGGGCCATGGAGCCAAAGTGCAAAAAATTTTTTATCTGTTTTAACACCTCGGTTGATCGCCTCTTCGGGTGACAAGAGGGCTGGCTCCTTTTTCGCACAAAGAATCAGCTTAGCGATTCAACGCGGAAACGCTGCCAGCATTCTTGGGACCATTCCACGTGGGCATGATTTGTATAGTAGTAGCGTGTAAGTAATTTAAGATAGATATAACTTGTATATATTTGTTATAAATAAAATACTTATTTAATAAATTTATGAATACAATAAATAAATCTCTTATAATCTATCTCCTGGGATGCATTTCGTGGATCGCGACCGGATTACCATATAAGCAGTTTGACTATAATTTATTAAACAACATTATTGTTTGTTGTGAATTACACACCATAAATTTAAAAATTTGTTTAAACAACGAATTTCGATAAAAAAAATAAATTACATGATTTTATTTACAGGATCATTAAATATAAAGAACCACCTACTATAATAGACTATTCTGTTGTATTACACTACACTTATTTTTGCCTTTGATTAAAATATTGAAATCCTGGTTATAACTTCTGTAGTAGAAAAACAACATGTATTATAATTGGTATATTTCATTGGCAGTTAATTTCAGATTCATAGGCATCAAGTCTCGTTTTTATCAACATTTTGAAACAGCTGAACATATCGCTATATGTATATATCAAATTTTAAATTAATATAGCTTGAAATTCTAGAGAATGTTGATTTAAATTTAAGAATATATGCGTGAATATAAACAATATTTATAAACAAAACATTTATTATTAAGCATAATTAATATCTATATCATTAATTATCTGTGCTAACATACAGCGCTGTCTAAATGCTTCAAGGTGAGGTAAGCTTGTAGGTTTATATGATACTAGCAAAGCCCCGCGGTTTCACCCGCGTCCATACAGATCTCGTGGTAGTGGAAAGTCTACGAAATCGGACTATAGATTTATTTTGTAGATTATTTAATTATAAAAAATGGGTATCATTAGTATTCTTGGAATAAGACTTAACTCACCAAGTGCAGGCCCTGCTATAACGGTAGGTTAGGTTTGTTATGGCATTATTTGATTTCGATTTACATTCTTAAATTCGTAAAATCTTTTGACATATAGCCTATGTTGCTCAGTGAAAAAGCAGCTTTCCAATGGTGAAAGAATTTTTGAAATCGGTCCAGTAGTTTTTGCGTGAAAACGTAACTAACATACATACAAACATACAAATCTTTCCTCTTTATAATATTAGTATAGACATGGCGTAGAATCTAGGAAACACGAGTAATAGTTGATTTTTGGCAAACTGCGTTGAATAGTTTGTTGAATGGATTAAAAATGAAAATAACAAAATAACTGAAAACATTTTTATTTTGAATCATAACTTTTTTCATATAAATAACGCTCTTTACTCGTAACTGGAAGCCTCTACATAAACAACAATAGAATAAAATACAGTAGCAGTAAGTAATAGTTATGCCGCAATATAAATTCAAAATTGTATTATTAGAAAAGTTCTAGGAAAGACTGATTTTTGAAATATATGTATCAATAATATACATTAATATTAATGGCAATAATTTCAATAAAATTTAATAATACTAGATGTCTTCACATACAATTTTTTTACAAGCTAGATATATTATATAATTATTTTAACTGCTTAGCAATGTTTGTAAGTTTTGATACAATTTCTTCCCAGTACACGCACAATTATAATTCATCTTAGATTATAAATTAGCTTAAGTTAAGCATTTTTTTAAATATGTATAATTTTTGTGTAATTGTGTATTAATAAACATTAAATTCTTATTTCACTTCTTGTATGAATGCTAATGTATTATGACTTATCAATATGCAGTCTGTATTTGAGTGAATTTTTAATAGATTTCATAAAATGTAATTATTTCGCGTTCTTATATAATATAATATTCACAAATATCTGTGAAACGTTCACATAAATTAATTAAAGTAGCTTATCAATAATATCGAAGTTAATATTATAAGTGGCAGGCAGAGCTCAAATTGAGGCATTCAGTTTTCACCTAAAAAAAAGACATTATGATTATTAAAATAATATATTCACAAATATTTCATTTATACAACGATTCCTATTAATAAATTAGATTTTTACAATTCATAAATTTAGTGTCTATCATATATAATATTTTAATTTTATATACAATATCAATCTCCGAAGAAAATTCAAGAAAAAATTTACTTTCCCCCTTTTTTTCAGAAAACCAACATTAAAAGCTTGCTTAAACAGATTCATAACAGTAAAGCTATTTATATAAAAATGAACGTTTGTCTGTATGTCCTTAATTGATAGATTTTAAACTTTCGCGATTTTTACTTATTAATATATAAAAAATACGGGTCACATCGCGATAAAATCCTTAACTGTCCTTTATTGAATCCAAAACGGCCGCACCGATTTTAATGGAATTTTCAGACAATCTTTATCATGACCCAGCGGATGATCCTGTAACATTTGGTGGCGATCGGTGTATTTTTTTAAACTGTTGAGTTCAATTTCGAGGGGAATTCGATACCAGTCTGAGCAACACCAAAGCATGCCATCTGCCAATTCACTTTGGCTTGATGGATCTGAGTTTCAATCCTACCCTTCAAGTCGACAGGCCTTTAAGTAGCAGTGAAATAGTATATAGGCAGCTTTTTATTTTCTATAGATAATATTTAATCATAACCGCGTAAGCGAGGTTTTAACTTCAAATCCATTTGAAATTCTTAATAATTAATCACTTAAACATAAACCACCTATTTATAAGCAATAATATCGTGTTTATCTAACGAAATAATTAATCTACAGTGTATAGCTCCCAGTTTTAAAGTTTCGATCAGGCATGGCAAACTGTTTTCGGCCTTTAGCTAATATTAGAATAAACATAAGGCCCTGACCAATATTAAAATTAATTTAATGAAATAAGTCTTAGCTTAGCCCGCGTGGAAATCACTGTGTCACAAAACTTTTCCCGAATCTAAATATTGAACATATAAATGGTAATTGTGAGTTAACCCTAAGAGATAGAGACATGCTTTCGCGGACTTTTTTGTAGTATCTGTGTAGATCTAGAATTCTATAGTACATTAGGTACTTTAGCATATCTCTGCTGGTATACTCAGAGCACGCGAGTAAAGATCCCCATGTGTGTTTTTTTCAAATGCGAGATTTCTTCAACAGAATAAGAAGTATAGATATAGATTTTTTTCACGTAGAAATATCTTGAACCCAATAAAAACATCACTCATATGTGGAATTATATTAGTACATATTTAATAGGACATTTTCGCTTTTAAATCTCGTTTTCCATTTATTGAAAATTTTTCCTCTTGAAAATCGTTGCACCATGTTTCCTTATCATACATAGTATATGTTCATACATGTTTAGACATTTGAACTGCATCTTTCGACGAAAATATCATTCATATACATGCATACGTAGTTCCTTAATAAACTCTGTAAGCATATCTTATATAACTGTTGAATAAAAATGTAAAATTTCATACCAAAAATTAAAAATAAATTCATAATGTTGATAGTTGCTCTTTTGTATTGCATATAAACATAGTCGAACCCCTACATTTTCTACTAGTTTCAAACACAACTAGAAAGTTTATAAAAAGTTCAGGAGCAAAAATGTTATTTATAGAAGACATGCTTTATTGACAATTGATTTTTAATACCACTTATTTTATAATATTAAAATTTCAATCGTGATTGCATTTATTTATTACGCAGATTGCAACTGGCCTATATGTTGCGATACGGAGCCAAATGTTAGCAATGCCTGATCTACGCATTTATCCCCTAATTAGCACAAAATATAACTGCATAATATAATAAATTTTAAATTTTACATACACACAGTACATAATAAAAATAAAAATAATAATAAACGAAATAGAAACTAAACATTTTAAACGTTTAAAGAAGGAAATTAGCTCTCTAACTCTAAATTAAATAAGCATAAAATATTTTTATTGTAAAAGCACACAGTGTTAACATACATTCCGTGTAGATAAAATCTTAAAACATAACAATGATAAGAAAAAACATGCAGATATCGTTATTCATTATACCATGCAAGGTGCCGAATACTGTTATAAAACGGATTAACAATATGATTTGGCACACCTTTCAATCCTTTTAAAATTATCGTAAAACACAGGCTCATATATGTATAACATCACAGCTCAAATATCAATTTAGTTCTAACCACAGTCAACAATTTTAAACAATAAGAAATGTAAACATACACCAAACAATCCAGACTTCAATATATTAATTGGAATTCTACACTAAATTGATCATGTTACCAAAACAATTCAACTATTACAGAACTAACTACTTTGCTATAATCCGCACGGGTTAAGTGAATGCATGCAAAGCCAATGTGTATGAAGCAGGCAAAATCTACGCACCTTATACATGCAGGACCAGTCACCACATGCACCCCAAGGCGCAATTCACCAGCAACAACGAACACAAAAGCAGCACACACACCCACCACCACAATCTCGACGATCGTTTCGCCCCGAAACCGAAGCATCATCAGGAGGATAGGCTTCACGACAAAAATCGTACTTACGCGCAGTACTTAGGCGCAGAGATTGTGGTGGTGGGTGTGTGTGCTGCTTTTGTGTGCGTTGTTGCTGGTGAATTGCGCCTTGGGGTGCATGTGGTTGCTGGTCCTGCATGTATAAGGTGCGTAGATTTTGCCTGCTTCATACACATTGGCTTTGCATGCATTCGCTTAACCCGTGCGGATTATAGCAAAGTAGTTAGTTCTGTTATATTACTTGTAATATGGAATTCCGCAAAGTAACGCCTGCTTCTATAAATCATTTAATTCAACTATTCCTAAATGTGTGCCATAATCTAATTAATATTAATTGATACAAGTTTATAATGATAATATAAATTACATTAATAATATACTAAGTTTATAAGTATTTTACATATCAAATCACAAGCATAGCGATAATTGTAATCATTGCCAACAGCAAGCCGAGCAGGGTCAACCAATCCAAATCTGCCAGGTGCTGCGAGAACATTAAGGTGTAGGAACAAGCTAACATCAACGTGCCTGAGTCGTGCCAATTGCGCTTTGACTTCTTACTATCGCCTGCCGAAATAATAAAAATAACGCAAAGAATAAACACAAAATTCATTATCCAAATAAATAATAAAATAGCAGATTACAAACAATGGATCAAACACAAATAGAGCAGGATGCAAATGATCAAAGTGAAATCCACACACCGTGCATGATAGTAAGCCACATACCTTTGTTTTCGTTTTGTGAATCATTATTTTGCCTTTTGGCTCTCCAAGGGACTACATTACTAGGCAGTGAAGTATTTTGACTAGTGCCTTCATCAACTGAAAGCCTTCTTAAGTGTTGAGTCACAGTGTTCACTAGCTTCGGAGAATTTAAATCATTTCGTTCCTCGTTTTTATCATTGTTTTCAGGTCGGCGAGTTGGTGTCATTTTAGTTTTGTTATCAAGTTTGAATATTGTAGCAAGTTCTTCGGACGAATTGTATTCAGTTGAATCAGTTGTATCTTTTTTATGTTCTAGATCGTCTTCATAAACAGATAGATTTACAGATGTCCTATTTATAGAGCCGTTTTGTACTAATTCGTTTAATTTTTCACAGGCTTTTTCAGCGTTACTTAAATTTTCTTTTCTAGGTGATTTTGAAGTAAAAAGTTTTTCATTTACCTCTGTAATTCCAGCTATTAGATCAGAAATTCCATCTTTTAATTCTTTAAATGCTCTTATTTCATTTAATTCTTTTAAATTATCATCCGTGTTTAAAAAGGGATTTAGAGGATTAAATCTTGGTGGTGGTACTGGTTCCATTTCAACATTTAATAGCTTTTCGGTGTCATTTTGTAGTCTTAATGGTTTTGCATTAGGTATTAAATTTCTGTTTTCACTTAGTGAACAAGTTGTTTCGTTTTCTTTTGATAATTCCTTCGATTCATCTCGTTTGTCACAACTTTTTAAAATTTCAGCTTTATGTTTCGTTTCTAAGTCTTTTTCAAAGCTATATTTCAACTGATCCTCAACTTTATGCAGTTGATCGGATATTTTTAATAAACTCTCTTCGGTATTTTTCCCTTTGGAATCATCTTTAGAATTGTCTACAGATTTATTAAATATATAATTATTTTGCAATACATTTTCATTAGCTTCATTGATTTCAGAAACAGTATTTTCGTAACTTTTATTAGTCAATTCATTCATGAAATTCATTCTACTGTCTGATATCCTTGCTTGAACGTCCGATATCTCGTTTTTATTTCTATTTTTGTCTAATTCTGCTAAAGCTACACCTAGTTTGTTACTAGTATCCATAGCTTCTTGTGCAAGCATACTAAGAACCTGTTGAAATTCATCTTTTGATGATCGTTTAGAAGCTTGTGGTGATCGAGATGATGGAGATGAACTTTTGGACTTATCACATGATAGCGGTTTAGCAGAACAAACATCGTCATTATGAATAAATGAATCATCTTTTGCAAAATGATGTGAAGGTGTATGAGTGCTATTGACAAATAAGTTAACAGTATTGTGTCTTTGTTTTACCTTATTCCGAGGATAGTAGTCCTTTTGATTGTCGTTTTTTTCAAAAGTTTCCCGAAGCCTTCTCATCACATCGCTGTTACTGTGTGTTTTTTGTAACGCAGACTGCTTACTCATGTTTAAAGCATCATCTATTTCTTTCTGTATCATCGAAAATATGTTAGCAGAAAGAGATCGAACAGCCCGTTTCTTTTTAACACTTGCCGCAGAGTCTTTATAAAATTGAAATTCTGTGTAACCATTATTATTTACGTATGTATGTTCACCATTAAAAAGTGACGAATGTCTGTTATCTTTTCTCAGATTTCTATAAGCTAAATCGTCCGCTACAATATCGGGAGATCTCTTTGGAATAAATCGAGATCTACCTTTGTTTTCTGGTGTTGCATGTAAATAATCACTTTGTGGTGCAGGTGATATAGGACCAACAGGTATACCAAACGGTGGTTGTGGGTCGATGGTTTTCAATCTATTATTAGTTTGTTTTATATTTCTGTAAACAACATCGTCATAAATAATATCAGGCTCATTACGCTCAGATTGCCTATCATCATCTGATGCATAGGGAACGTAAACAGGTGATGCTAGCATATAGCTAATTTGTGCCTGTGTTTCTTTGAGATTTGGTTTTTCCTTTCCAGAAAAAGAGTTCATTCTTCGAAAAGCCATATCGTCTTGTAATTTATCAGGTAAGGTTGACCTTCTAGATAAACGTCGTAAAGGTGTCGAGGGTTGACTGCAAAGCTGAATATCATCATCGTTTCCATTCCAGTCATTATACTGATCATTGAATTTTGGCGTCATTAATTCTCGACGCTCAGCTCTATCTAAAAGATCTTCATCACCCAACCCTAAACTGTTATATATCGCTTCCAATTCGTTTAATGCATCATCTAAGTTAGAAGATTTTCGCCTTTCCGTACATTTTTCATCATCTGATGCTAAATTTGAATTTGAAACATACGTGTCAGATTTATGTCTAATATGAGTTTTAGTTGGTGATACTGTGGGTTTCGGTTCCACGGTAATAGAACGTTTATATTCTGTTGTGGCTTTCCAAATTTTAGCACCATCAATGGTATCAATGGACTTGATTTTATTGGCATTGTTGGCACCTTCTATGCAATCTTCATTTCTTATCCATGAGGGTTTTCTAAATTCTGTTAATGATCTCTGTGCGAATTCACTTTTACTTCTGGAGTGTGTGAAAATATTTTGTTTCCTTTTTTGTTTTTCGGCTTCGTCCATTTTTTTCCAAAAGTCTGACGCATTTCTTGGTCTTTGATAACCTTTATTAGAAATTTCTGAAGAAACTTGTGAATCACTTAGATATTGATTTGGATATCCATTTTGACTTGGTTTTATACTTATAGGTCTTCGAGACCTTGGATTTTCGTCAGCATAGTATAGATAATCTTGTTTTAATTGAACTGGTTCTGGTTTAATGATATTACCTTGATCTAATGTTCTTCTCCAAGGGGTGTTGTGTACAAAGAGACCATAATGGTTTGGCTCTGCTGATACAGACGCTGGCCTTCGAGGTTGCTCACTTTTTTTTGTGTAGTTTTGGAGATATTCATTACTTTGAATAGCAATATGGTCTTCAGAATTCGATAATGGTCGGCGCAACCCATTTAATCCGAAATTTATAAATCTCTCTTGACTCCTTCTCATTATTCTTTCAAAATCATTGTTAGGTACACCAAATTTAACGTTTTGATTGGTTTTTATTCTGTCTGCTGGTATAGGTGAATTTTCATAATGCATTGACACCGGAGTGACCACTTTTCGATGCATATCACGTGGAGGCGGGACAGGTGGTGCTTTTTCCTCCTTATTTACATTTGTTACATTTCCTAAGGGAAATTTGACACATATTATACTGTCTGGATTCTCGTATTGACTTGAAACGCTTCCTTCTCTATTATTATTTGTATTTAATGAACCGCGATTAACATTATTACTGGGATATTGAATAGCATAGTTGATACGCTCATTGTTAACTTTTGCATTGAAATTAATCGAAGATGGGTAACTCTGAGTAGATGGGAATGATGATATAGAGTCTGATTTCATTGGTCGTCTATTATTTGTATCAACCATGTTTATTATTTGGTCTGATACAACATTCTTTGTTGTTTCACGTTTGCATGTTCCGTAACCACTACTTTGACTTGTTGGAGTCCTTGTTAACATTTCAATTTCAACTTTCGTATAACCTTGTTGCAGTAATTCAGCTTCTTTATTAAGTTGGTTTTCATCATCACGCGATAATCTTTTAATATATCTTTCATTTCGAGCACCTCTTGATTTTTTATTTAGTGAACTGTCTCTAGACCTCATTAACGAGTCATCGCTTCGAAATCGAATCATAGAAGAAGAGTTCGATGAGGACTTCAAAGACTCATCTTCACTGCTGGATTCACCTTTCATACTATTTCTTAAAGCTTCAACCCGAGCCTTTAATCTACTTTTTCTTTTTTTACGAGAAGGTGTTTCCAGAACAATTTTACCTGGTTTGGTATTTTCGTCTTTTACTTGAATAGTCTCTTTTAGATGTCCATAAATGTCTTGGTTATTCGTTTTATAGTTGATAAAACCAGCCGAGGGATCTGATAAAACACCTTCGTCATTTAGGTCTCGTAAATTTGTATTAGCTAAACTTTGAGCTCTTCTGGTATCTCTGATCACTATGTGATCAAAGTTATTAATAGATGAACCTCGTTTTTTCTTTTTGCTTTTCTTTTTTGATGGCGAGCGGTTATTACTACCATCTTCACTTTGTGAAGACGTGCCACTGTCATCTTCTTTCTTTTTTCTTCTAAAAAGTTTTCCAATGGACCATTTCTTATCCTTTTTAGAACGTTCGACCTCTATTTCTGGTTGAACCTGTCTCTCAGTTTGACGATGGACGGAACCGTATTCTTCGGTATACGGCCGATATGATGTATTGTTGCCAGTTATATCTCGATGGGCAGCAGGCGGCGAATTAACAGCCTGAAAAGAGAAATTTAAATAATTTAACTCTCTTTTGCAAAGCATTGACGAATAATTAATAGTGATTATGTCACTAAAGAGTCAAATCATATATGTACTAGAGATTTTAGATATGGGGCTGGTTCGCTAATTGAATTCTTACGAATTTTAATTGCAATCTGACGACTTATATTCATAATAGGTATTTAAAAAAAATACCTATAATAGTACAGAAATTTTATTGTTGTATAAATTAATCTTTCCTGTGTCTCCTAGATTAACGATGGAAGACAGAAGGTTGGCGACGTTTCAACGTTAAGAAATTTGTATATGTTTTATTATATATTATACCGTGTTGTGTATCACATCAGGGAAGTCACTATGTATTAGTTTATTATGTGATAACAAGGTTGAAGGTTCAAAAACGTGTTGCTTGATTTATGTGTAAATTTATTTTGTATTTCTTCGGTTTGCCTTGATTTGTTATGTTCAGAATTATAGTATCAGATATTATAGATAAAAACAGTTGCGTCTGATAAAAATGGGTCGTAGTAACCTTAATTTCTAAGTTAATTTCTTTGAGGATATGGACATATCCTTGAAAAAATTAATATAATATTGGATGTAGCCTAATTAATACAATAATATGTTATTATCTTGAGACCGTGTGACTCTTAAAGGCCAAAAAGACAGGCATCAATGAGTTTCGATAAAAATGTGTGTCTAAATGATATATAATACAATTAATTCATCATGGGTTTTTTTTAATGACAGACAACTGATAAATATATACATATATAATTTTAAATATATACTTAAATACATATATATAGCCAGTCATCTAATAACTATATTTTTATAGAAAATTTTTATACAAAAGAAACGAGAAGGAGATTACCCAGAAGTGGGATAGTGGATGTGCGGATAGTGAAAATTTTTTTTAATAAAAAAAAGAGCCATACGTGGCATCTACATTTAAGTCCGCGTCATTCCCTGCGAGAGAAGTTTAAGGAAATAAGTATTTTTACATTTGCTTCACAGTATATTCTAAGCAATTTAGTTTTGTACATAAAAATATAAAAAAATATATAAAACGATATATAATAGACCAAGTGGGAAGCGACATAGGCTTGCGGCTCCTGCTTTGCGCCTAGCAAAAGTACGTAAATCGTTTGTGGGTTTGGGGTATAAGATTTTAGAATAAAATTCCGCAGTCAATTTTAGCCTTGCCATTACAGCAGTTTAAAAACACTGTTAAAAACAGGCTGATACACTATACTGTTAAGGATTACTTGGATGATAAGAATGTGTGGATATAGCTACTCTACCTTGTACAAGATAGTAATGACTACATATAGTTACATGTAGTCAACTGCAATACAATTCTTAGAACTAGTTAGTTATAAGAATTATATTTTAAAAAGAGCAATCGCCGAGATTCTTGCCGGTTCTTCTCGGTAGGAATGACTATTAATATTTCATTTATTTATTCTATTCATCTCATGCCTTAATTAACTACAGGGTATCGAGACCTTCTAATAAGCGTATCAACGCTTATATCAGAAGATCTCTTCCATAACAATAATAAGCATACGTGGTTTTTATTTGCTATAGCTTTTTAACGCAACTTCGTTCGCGTGGACTGCAATCTTATTATTAGAATAAACCGTAATACTTATATTAATTATGGTTAAAGTGGGTTAACCTTAAAAGCTTCACATATGCTTCGCAATATTTTTTATTGCTGCTCCTCTCCTATTCATCTTAACATGATGTTAAATAGTCTATAGGCTTCCTCGAGAAATTGACTATGTTAACTCGAAGAATTTTTCAATTCGGTCCTGTAGTTCCTGAGATTAGTGCGTTGAAACAATCAAACTCTTCAGCTTTATTCAAATTCAAATTCAAATTCAAAATATTCTTTATTCAAGTAAACTTGTAACCAAGTGCTTTTGAATCGTCAACTTTACTGCTGGTTCGGAAAGCCGTCCTACCGAGAAGAGCCAGCAAGAAACTCGGTGGAGCTCTTTTAAAAAAGAAGATTCTTAATACTAATTACATTTTGTCATAGCTATCCTGCACAAGGTCGAAGAGCAGCTATATCCATGCATTCTTATCATCAATGTAAGCCTCCACGGTATAATAGGCTTTCTGTATCAGCCTCTTTTTAACAGTATTTTTAAATTGCTGTAATGGCAAAGTTAAAATTGATTGTGGAATTTTATTATAGAATCTTATACCCAAACCCACAAACGACTTACGTACTCTTACAAGGCGCAAAGCAGGAGCCGCAAGCTTATGTCGGTTCCTACTTTGTCTATTATATACATCGCCAATCTTTTTATAATTATGTATATTTTTATGCACAAAAATCAAATTGCTAAAAATATACTGTGAAGCTAACGTAAGAATACCTGTTTCCTTAAACTTCTCTCGCAGGGACTCACGCGAATTCAAATTATAAATGCCACGTATGGCTCTTTTTTGCAATACAAAAATTTTCTCAATATCAGCACATTTACCCCATAACATTATTCCATAAGACATAATGCTATGGAAGAAAGCAAAATAAACTAGTTTTGCTGTTTCGACGTCTGTAAACTGTCTTATCTTTCGAATAGCATAGGCTGCTGAACTGAGTTTCCCTGCGAGAGCTGTTATGTGTGTGCTCCATTGGAGTTTTGTATCCAACGTCATTCCCAAAAATACAGTTGTATTTTCTGTTTTTAGTGGTACATTGTCTATTAAGAGCTCATTTGCTTTTTTAGCTGTATTAGGTAATGCAAATTCTAAACATTTCGTTTTATTTGAGTTTAGTACCAAATTATTTAGTCTGAACCATTGAGCTACCTGCGACAATCCACTGTTTACTTCGTCAATATTATTAGCGTTATTCCTATTTACTTTAAATATTAAAGATGTGTCATCAGCAAACAGTACAATGTCGCAAATATTATGAATGAAATATGGTAGATCATTTATATATACTAAAAACAGAAAGGGACCAAGGATTGATCCTTGAGGCACACCCATAACTAAGGCCGATCCGGATGACTGCACACCATTAATGCACACTCTTTGAATTCGGCTATTGAGATAAGATGCAACGAGACGAAGTGCATGATCCTTAATACCATAATGACCAAGCTTTAGTAATAAAGTTTCGTGTTGAACGCAATCAAATGCCTTGGACAAATCACAAAATACCCCTATGGCATTTTGTGAGTTCTCCCACGCATCAAAGATATGCTTCAACAATCTTACGCCCGCATCCGATGTAGACCGACCCTTGGTAAACCCATACTGCTCAGGGTGAAGTAAATTATTAAAATTAAAATGCTTAAGCAGTTGATTTAGAATAACTTTCTCAAAGACCTTGCTAAGAGTTGGCAAGATCGAGATGGGTCTATAGTTGTTAGGGTCGCTCTTATCACCAGATTTGAAAACAGGGATCAATTTACTGTACTTCATTAAATTTGGAAATGTCCCTGTGTCTACAGACTTGTTAAAGATCTTGGCCATAATAGGTGCAATAATTTCAATAACATTATTTATTAACTTTACAGACATTCCCCATAAATCAGTTGTTTTTTTTAATATTTAAACTTTTAAAAGTTTTAACAATATCGTGCGGAGAAATGTGTCTAAATTTAAAATTTACATTGCACTTCATGACGCTAGCCTTTAAAACATTAAGAGCTTCAATTGGGGATGAGTTTATTGAGCTAGTGGTAGAAATGGGTATATTCTGAAAAAAATGTTCAAATACACTCGCCACTTCTGCGTCGGAATTAGTAAACTCATTCCCAATTTTCAGCTCTATGGCAGAATTACGCATTTTATGTCTGCCTACTTCATCTCCTATAACATCCCAAGTTGTTTTTATTTTTATATATTATATATTAAAGTATAAAGTATAGATTTGTATAACATTCATATATATATACATGTATATGCTTGTGTGTGTGTGTGTGTGTGCAATTTAAATGTATAATTAGTTTTAGTTACATATGTCATAACGGTTTAAAAGTATCTTTATTATTAAATAATTTATACGATTTTCTATACCACTACACCGATATTTGAAATTATTTTATTGGTTTAAATTTCTACCGAAGACTTAGTTTCATATTCATTAAGGACAAGTCTAAACGCAATGCAGTGACAAAATAAATTGATGTGTTTCATTAATTTCCATCAAATCTTTTCGATGATTTTGACCTGAATATTCTAACCTAGATCTTAGTCTTACAGCGTCTTAATTACCATTTACGAAGAATCATGCCCAGCGGTGACACCATGCGACTTTTTCGAGGGGAGCATGAGTTCAAACTTGGGCAGGCACCAATGAGTTTTCTATTAAAGCTCATGTGTCTAATTGATAATTGCAATTTATCACACGCTTTTCGGTGAAGGAAAACATCGTTACGAAACCTGCATATCTTTAGAGAATTCTAGAGATATGTGTAACCTACCAATCCGCATTGGAGCAGCGTGGTAGGTTCCAGCTCCAACCCTTCTGTCCAGAAACGGAGAGAGGAGGCCTATTCCCAGCAGTGGGATTGTAACAGGTCGCTACTTTATTTTTTACTTTTTGTATATATAGAAAGTTGTGTTTATTTCCATTCTTACGGCGAATTTTGATTTTGAGCGATCGTATCGTATCGTATATATTAGTACAGAGCATACGAGTTTTATGCTCATGTTATCTTAAAAAAGAAATGTTAAACTTTAATGCGTATAGGCCCTATCTATAATTATAATAAAACAAAGTCACAACAAGCTGTCTGTCTGTATGTAATCGATGTTCTCAAAATCTACTGAACGGATTTTTGTACGGTTTTCACCAAAAGATGGTGCAATACTTCGGAATGGTTTAAGTATATTGTACATATCGGTATAACGTAAATTGCGTTAAAAAAATCGCGCAGTTGTTAAAAAACTTGCTTGCTGGGAGCTTTAGTCGCGTGCGCTGCGTAAATCAGTAGAGATACGCTAAAGTGATGTACTAGAAAATTGTAGATCTATAAAAATACTACAAAAAAATCCGCCAGAGCATGTCTCTATGTGTCATAGAGAACTCACAATAACTACTTTTATGTTTAAAATTTAAATTCTAGAAAAGAATTTTGATTTCACGCTGATTTCCACGCGGGCGAAGCTGCTGGCACAGCTAGTATTTGATAATGTGTGAATTATTTTAACAGTTAGTAGGTGACTGGTGAAAGTAAATCAAGCGTGAGGTTTTTCTGTCTAAGGTCAGCTATTAATTGCCCTAATATAATAAATTTAAAGCTAGGAAATTATGTTTTTGAAAAAAAGGTTTATTTAGTTTCATAGTTTTCGAATTAAGGTAAATGCCGTGTGGTATTCGGCTGCATAGAATAGACCACTCTCATTTCTTACCGAGGTGTCCTAAGAGGTGACTAAGGTAAATGCCGTGTGGTATCCGGCTGCATAGAATAGACCACCCTCATTCCTTACCGAGGTGTCGTAAGAGGCAACTAAGGTAAGTTGACGTTAGGCAGGCGGCCGGTTGTAAAATAAGAACCCAAATCATATGACACTATGTTTGTAGCATGTTGTGCCGACCCCACTTAGAGTGAGATAAGGGCAGGAGGATGATGATAGTTTTCAAACAGAGTCGATTTTTTAATACATACGGAAGGAAAAGTCGGATGAATACTTTAACTATATCAAAAATAACACTTACAGGTAAAAACGACGCGAAATAGTTATTATTAGCAACGACTTCAAGCATCCCCACCATAGTTTAATCAACACTTATTTAAAGCACGTTCACAAATACATTTACACCCACTAGATTTTGGCACCAAAACAAAATGAATATTTTATAATATTTAATGACAATAATTCTACAAAACTCAATCCGTTACAATACTATAAACATATATTGACTACGTTCGAGTCCTAAATATGAATCTTGAACACTTGTATGATATTATTGCGACAAATGTAAACACGGTATTTATCATGCTATTATCTTTGTTTTGATTTGTATTTTATCGAAATAATTTAAATTCATATTTAATAACTGTAGCGAAATTATGAATTCTCGTTCTATTATTTAATTATCACATATATTTTATTTAATATTGTTCTCTAATGTATTTGTGTATAAAAACAGGAATGAGCGACGCGTGCGCGTTACTTCACGCCCAACGCGAACTTGTGATTATTTCAGGCATACTGAATAGGCCCGTTCATACTTGCGACATAATTTTAAATTTACTAACAAATATTCTGGGTATTTATAATCACAATGACGAAAAATATTTTCGACACATTTATAGAATTTATTTTGGTTACGAAACTTTTTTGATTTACCATTCTGTACTGCTTTCTATAAGCTGTGATAGCCTAGCGGTGAGACCGTGCGACCCTTTCGAGGGGAACACGAGTTCAAACCCGGGCAGGCACCAATGAGTTTTTCTATTAAAACTCATGTGTCTAATTGGTAATTGCAATTTATCACACGCTTTTCGGTGAAGGAACCATCGTGAGGAAACCTGCATATCTCTAGAGAACTCTGTTGATATGTGTAACCTACCAATCCGCATTGGAGCAGCGTGGTAGGTCTTAGCTCCAATCCTTCTCTCCAAAAACAGAGAGAGGAGGCCTTAGCCCAGCAGTGGGCATAATAACAGACCGGTACTTTACTTTTACTTTACTTTACTGCTTTCTATTTGAACGTAATATATTTATTTTTATTGAGTGACCTTAGTTTTGGATGCTAATGTGTAAAATAAAAAAAAACATATTTCAAAAATAGATTTATTTATTCTTCAGCCAATGCAATACAGTAACAGAGCGCCGGGAATTTATTTGACGGACTACATTCGATTTGTTTTTTTAGCTGAAGCGAACGCTGGTCTACTAAAATAAACTAAGATTTACAGAACTACAACCCGTGGCTTAATAAAATTCCTTTTTAATTAAATAAATAGCTCATAGACGTCTTGATAGATGCTCATTGAGATCTTTCACTCGTCTTGTTTTATTTAATGATAATATAAATAGACGTCACACTATCCAAAACATTTGTCTTTGGACAGAAGGAGAAAGTTTGCTTTTAATGTGAATTTTTTAAAAGTTTTTCGTGTATGTATATGAGGTCGGAATTTTGCAAGTTAAATTTGACCCACTTCCCAGGTTCCGATCGAGCCGAAATTTTATATACTGAATCAGACCAGATAACAATGCATATTTATTTAAGCATGACTTGATGCTGCTGCCAGGATTTGCTCCAGACGAGGGAACTCCTTAACGGTTGACTATTATGATCCGTTAAAAGAAAGAAGGACGCGGATTTTTTAGAAGCTTTTTTTAGCTTGACTTGTTCATTTTTTTTTCATATATCATAAGGGTTTTGAAAATTATTTTAATTTAATAGATGCCCTTGTGTATAAACTCAAACGAATTAAGGTTAAATTCGCTGATTTATAGAAGCAGGCGTTACATTGCGGAATTCCATATTACAGAAACTATAACAGAACTACTCTGCTATAATCCGCAAGGGTTTAGCGAATGCAAAGCTAATGTGTATGAAGTAGGCAAAATTCAAGTACCTTACATATGCAGGACAAGTCAACACATGCATCCCAAGACGCCTTCATCCAGCAACAATGCATACAAGCAATACACACAACCACCACCAAAATCTCGACTTTCACCCCGAAACCGAAGCATCATCAGGAGAATAGTCTCTACGACATGTCCTGCATGTGTAAGGTACGTGAATTTGCCTGCTTCATATACATTGGCTTTGCATGCATTCGCTTAACCCGCGCGGATTATAGCAAAGTAGTTCTGTTATAGTTAAATTCGCTCTTAATCTATAGTAAGGTGCAAATGCTATTAAATTTTCGACGCTTTCTTTGCACTTCACACCATCGAAATGCTTCTGCTCTCACATCCACATGACACTAAACTAAAACACGTTTGGGGTATCATTAACAGCATCTTGACAATTCTGTAAAAAAAACAAACAGATCATATGTTATTTGCACGGTTATGCTTAATAATGTTTAAGCAGCATTCATAAGCATACATATGTGCCTGTTTATATATAAATACTAGAAGAACGTGCAATGTGAATTACTATTACTGCCAGGAATGTTGACCTGGTGTCCTATATGCAAATATTCTTTGTTGGGACATGCGAGGAATATGTATTAACGCTTTAACTAGTTCATGTTTAACTACAATATCATCATTTTCCTGCCCTTATCCCACTCAAAGTGGGGTCGGCACAACATGTTGTAAACATGTTGTTACATGATTTGGCTAGGTATTTTACGAGCGGCCGCCTGCCTGACGTCGACTTACCTTAGTCGCCTTTTACGACACCTCGGTAAGAAATGAGGGTGGTCTATTCTACTCAGCTATGTTTAACTACAATATATTTACACTTTATTATGTTATCCTTGTTTTCCAAATGGTTATTAATAAAAAAGCAAGTGATCGTTACAAAAAAATTCGTTCGACTAGTTTTTTACCCGTAGTTTACATAGCTGGGAAAGTATGGAAAAATGACACTTTGTAATAGCAAGTGATTAGGAAAAGATTTGTGCAACTAGTTTACTCGCCCAGATTTATATGGCTAGAAAAGACGTGTTGAATACCTAGGAAAGTACTCAAAAAACGTCATTATGGTTCGCTCATTTTCAAAACGAGAAAATTTGAAAATAGTTTGTGGAAGTTTGTATGCCGAGTTGTACCACCTGAATCGCGCCCTCAACAATATTTCTCTGAGTTTTATGCCTTGAAGCAGACGTAATCATTAAAATGAAATGAAATTTTATCAAATCAAATGAATGTTAAATATCCAGACAAAGCATTCCGTATTGTCTGCTAGCGAGGTGCAGATTGTCTCGGCTTTAAATATATCTGATGAGTCAAATGCATTCCGCCATTGAACATACCGCTGTATATAATCAAATCAAAATAAAATTATTTTCAAGCAACAATTTGCTTGCCTTGTGGTATACGGTAGAATAGAATAGACCACCCTCCTTTTTTATCTAGGTGTCGTAAGAGGCCACTAAGGTAAATGCCGTGTGGTATCCGGCTGCATAGAATAGACCACCCTCATTTCTTACCGAGGTGTCGTAAAAGGAGACTAAGGTAAGTTGTCGTCAGGCAGGCGGCCGATCGTAAAATATGTAGCCAAATCATATGACAACATGTTTGTGGGATAAGGGCAGGAGAGTGATGATGATTTCAAGTAATATTTAGCAAGCATTTTTGAATCGTGAAGAATAAATAAGATTTAATAAAGCTACCACTGGATCGAAATTTTGCTCTTACCAAGAAGAACCAGTAAGAAAACCGGCAAAAGGAAAAGGACAACAACAACAACAGGACAACAGTAAATAGAAAATATATGTAGTGCTAAATGTATAGTGGACGATCCGCAAAGCTTTGCGATTTTGTCGTGGAATCTATCTCCTGATGATGCTTTGGTTACGGGGAAAAACGATTGTTGAGTCTGTGATAGTGAACGTGTGTAGTGCTTGTGTATTGTGATGGCAGTGGTGGAGGTTTGTGCATGTGTTTTTACGAATCCTGCATGTAACGGGTATGAAAAAACGGATAGTCCACTATATATATTTACTATTTACTGTATCGCGGATTATAGCAAAATAATTTTATTATTACTTTTGTATTATGGATCTCCGCAAAGTAACGCCTAATTCTATAAATTATTTGAAGTGATGACCTCAAATAGGTCGCGGATAATCGTTGGATCCAACTGGCCTAAGATCGTCTGGTGTAGAGATTTAAAGAAACGTATGTCCAACAGTGGACGTCCAACAGTTGAAGAGGAATATGATGGTTAAATTGTAGTAGCAATTAACAAATATTATAAACAGAGTTTGGCGCGTTTTCTCATAAGTAAACTTCAATAGCAGGAGAGTAGTATGACTTTTAGCCCTCAAATTATTAACGAACAAAAAAATAGCTCCGTTGCTCCTTCCAGACGCGTCAGGAGGACAAGTAAACACAACTTTCGTATTTATAACTGCACAAATAACTGGAGATCAAAGTCGCTCTTTGTAAAATACATTTTCCCTTGAGCATGAAGTTATTTAGAATGCTACTTTAAACGTTGCAAGACTCTTTTTTAAGAGATCTAGTTTGTAACGCCAAGTCCTCTGAGAAAAAAGCAAAAATTACCAAGTTAATACTAAATCTCGCTTACTAAATTACTAAATTCGCTAAGAAAATTTTACGAAAAAACGTTGCGTACACGGTTTTTGTTTCAAGGAACTCATAACAGAGTATTATCTGCAAAAAAGGTTCTAGTCGGCTTGTTACTCGAGTGTCAACAGGCATTGAAAGAGTTATAAAATACTGTACAGTTTTGTTCATAACACGTCCTTTTTGGTTATGAAGGCGAATCCTTTTTAGTAATACTGTATCCACGCTAATCCATATTTATACAATAAAATAGAAATGCGAATATCTCTCTGTCTGTCTATTCGCTATGATTATAAAATTTTCGGGACCGATAGGAAAAAAAATCCCATAACTCATTTGGGAATAACAAAAAAGATATAGTTTTATAATTGAGGATATTTCGATGAAGTCGCGGGTACAATTACTATTTATAATACTCTATATTATAGTCTCTTTGTCTCTTAAGATTATAAGCCTAAACCCCTGGAGTTATATAGATGAGTAATATCGATGATATCATATAATTGAGGCTTGTATATAGGATAAAAAATTCCGTTTTCCTTTAAGAATAGTAAAATATATATACTTGATATACTGGAGGGTATTTTAAAAATTACATAGACTTTTGGTCAAATGTTATACCACCATCGCTCAGTCAACAATGACTCCTCATTTCTTCATGCGACAGGTCAAATTCACAATTGGCGATAATGGGACGATGGTTCTTAAGCTGTGTGAATGTGTAGCGGACACATTCAAAAAACTTATAAGTAGGCATATTATTTAACATTAATCTTACTGTATAAACCAAAAATTTCTATTGTCAATAACATCATCATTTTCCTGTCACTCCCACTCTAAGTGTGGTCAGAACATAATTACATATCTATCAAAGATATGCGTTGGCTTTATATTTAATAAATTTTATATAAAGCATTCCACTCCGGCTTTGCTCGTTAGTATCGCATATAAAGTGGACCACATTATTCTTCCAGCCATATCCCAACTCTACGTCGTGTCGGCACAACATGTTTTTCTCTTGCATTCTGTCCTATCATTCTCCAACTCTGGCCTATCACTCTCCAATTCTCTCCTTTTTATATGAAAGGCATACTTCACACAATCAAACCGTACCTTTTGAGATCTTCCTTTGTATATCTTCAATTCACATTCATATTTAACACTTGTTTGGTGACTTGAGTTTCTTCCTCTTCATAATGTCTATACTATCTCAATCTTGCACTTCTCGTCTTTTCTATAATGGGCGCAACTTTCAGACCCGTTGGTGCAGTGGGTAGCAACCCTGCTTTCAGCTCCGCGAGTCGAGGGTTCGATTCCCGCCAATGGCCAAAAATTCACACTAAAACACTCTTTTTTCATACAATACAAAATTTACGTACATTTTATACCGCATCTATAACAATATCGGCTGCCATATATTATTTTTAAACGAGAAGGGAACAACTTCCGTTTTCTTTGATAATCCATTCCCAAACGAGATGTCAAACGTGTTTATGATCGTTGCGCCGTGACACGACGGTTTTGGCGCGACAACTGCTCGCATCCGGTGTGGAATACGCCTTATTTATTACCATTTTTTCACTTGTGCGATTGATTTTGACAGTTTATCTTGTTCTGTACTTATATAGCTACTATTGATACCAGTGACTTCGTTTGGCGCCAACTTAAACGTTGAAATAATTTGTGTATAGAAACCAGCTATATTCACGTCTTATTTTATAGTTTTAGCCCGACTAGTTTCGAGCCCATCCGGGGCACTTATTCATGAGCTCTTCAAACGGCGTTATCGTGTAATGAACTGCACTCGGTGGGAACGACTCATTAGTAGCTCTGAACTAGTCGGCCAAATCTGATAGAATGAGACGCGAGTATAGCCGGTTTCTATACATAAATTATAAATACTACTTACAATAGTTTGAATTTAAAAATAAACGATAAAATACCTTGGATAATGCAGCATGTATTTTTTCCCGAAAGAAAAACTTATGGGTGACAGACAACTGGTAAATATATACATATATATTTTAAATATATGCAACGCCTCGAAGAATCACCAAATTATTTATAGAAAATGTTGGCTATTAAAAGAAATCGAACCCGCGACCCGCGAAGATGAAGGCAGGGTAAAAAGATTTTTGTTATCCTTATAACTCGTCTCAAATGTTGTTCACAAACTTTGCCAACCAAACTTTGCTCCCCGCGAATTTAGCCGAGAAAAGTGTACTAGATAGACAGACTAAAAAAGATAGACAAACAAGACATTTATTATAATATATGGATATGGATATATATGTATAAAAATAGCGACGCACATTTAAAATGTTAATCCGAAAGTCAATAAGTGACAGCTACATTGTTCACAGCAGGGGAGTAGATAATTAGTTTTTGATAAGCTAAAATTACTAATAGATAAATATCTACTTAGATTATTAAATAATAATAACAAAAAACAAATAAAAAATAAATATAGGATAATTTCTCACACGGTCGTCCATCCCCAAAGTATGTAACTTTATACTTGTGATACGGGTCACAGACAACTGGTTACTTATATAATATTAAAGTAATGCTTTTAAATACACCCGGGCTCGAAGAACCAACAAATTCCTTATAGAAAAAGTGGGTACTCGCCGGGAACTGAACACGCGACCCGCGCAGGGTCCCTGCTGTGCTATCGGGTCAGTCAACAATACTTTAACGTAATCAAATCATAGAGTTACTAGCTTTTACTCGCGACTTCGTTCACGTGGAACATTGAATCTTGGAATAAACAGTAGCTTTTGTCACTCAAGCTGTGATAGCCCAGTGGTGAGACCGTGCGACTTTCTAGAGACGAACATGGGTTCTTTTTTTTTATTCTTTTATCTCCAACAAAGTTTCTTGGAGCCTTTGGTCATCTTTTATACTAGTTCTCGCTTTTGTTACTTCCTATCATGCCTCATACTTTGTCTTTCTTTCTTTCTTCCTCATCTATCCTTTATAATGGGAGGGACTCCCATTCTATCTCAACGGACATGGGTTCAAACCCGGGTAGGCACCTATGAGTTTTTCTATTAAAACTTATGTGTCTAATAGACATTTTCAATTTATCACACGCTTTTCGGTGAAGGAAAACATCGTGAGGAAACCTGCATATCTTTAAAGATTTCTGGGGATATGTGTAACCTACCAATCCGCAATGGAGCAGCGTGGTAGGTCTTAGCTCTAATTCTTCTCTCCAAAAACGGAGAGAGGAGGCCTATCCCCAGCAGTTGGATAGTAACAGGCCGTTACTTTACGTTACTTTTGTCACTCACCAACCCTGCAAATATCTCCATCAGAAAAATCAGATCAGGAGGTTACATTGCGAATACTATTTAATTTATTAACAATTTACTAACATTAAATTATTATATATATCATTTGCTCTGAAAATTAAAACCATAAAAAAATCTAAAACCTTTCTTATACTATACATGTATTTTAATGTGAGAGGTCATCAACAGGTCTACCATGAACTCTTATTCATTATCAGTGAACTCTTATATCAGTCTGTATGTCCTTATAGACTTCGAAACGGGGGAACCAAATTGGATAAATATTTTTTTTATATGTTCGTTATTGTCAGGAGAAGGTTTGTATGAAAAAAAGAAATTATATGGCGGTACGAAGTTTGCCGGTCCAGCTAGTTTGAAATAAATCAAAACAATCCTTATGATGATTGTGAGGTATATTCTACAACTTTTACATTAATAAATGTTGCTAAAGTGGAAAGAAAAAGCTACATTCATCTTAAAAATATACATGCTTCTTTACTGTATTGCAAGATCAAGTAATATTTGTTTAGTTTTACGTAAGCAAATTCCTGTCTATGCATGCACATCTATCAAATATGGTAACAAAAACATCTCCGACATACGACGCGAATAATGACAACCGTTTGCTGACTAGGAAATGACGATATAATGATGAATACGTAATGATCTCTCGACTGCCATACATGCAAACTTTTCAACAAGAACATAAGGTGAATTCGGATAATACAGTCAGTCGTATTTCGATAATATTGGCGTTTACCTTCAGCGAAATATACTTTACACTGTGCATGGAACCCCGAAAAACTTAGACAGAGGAAGAGATGGTAGGATACAGTGTCCGACATAAGCGATTTTCTCACCAGACTGCTGTTTTTAGTTCAGGATTTCCGCTCCCATATTTCGTTTTCGTATTATACAACTGCTTAAGTAATCTACGGTTTCCATAACCATCGGTATTACGATATAATCATGTGCTCTGCAAGCTGCGGCTATAGATTGCTCGGCTATACATAGAATTGGCAAACTCCAAATCTTGAGACTCCACACAAATAAGACGATAGTTAAATTCAAGCGGTACAGAACTGACATGGGTGAACATCCCTTGAAGAGACTAACGTCTAATGAAAGGTTATTGATTAAAAAGATATTCAGGAGATAATTTTGAATTGGTAAATCCTATATATATATATCAGCAGCGTTATCGCATCCGTCGTAAAGATCACCAAAGTCACAAATATATTCGGCCAACGCCAACGGAGCATGCGTTCCTAACACTATTTCCGTAGCCGCTATTATTTAAGGCACATTACTCATTTTGCATGGAAATCGCCCGCCATTAGCTGTACATATTCGGCAGCGTGACTGGCCCTCTCGGACGTTGAATGTGACGCAAATTGCGGACGACGAAGTGGATATTTGCATAATACAGTGAAGGTGATAGCGTGTAATATTTCTATGGGTTGGTCTCTTCGAAGGTTGCAAGTAATTTCATATTTTAAACGAAATAGAATGACGCGGACCATATAAGAATAAATAATTAGCGGTTCTTTAATCAGGGCGCTCTTGTAAGTAAATTCACATATATAGGAATAGCATGGCTTTTAAATTTGGTTACATCACACGGCATGAACTAGATCGTTAACTTAAATAAAGCAGGTCAGTTATTACCTATTTATTATTTGTCGTTTAGATTAGTTTAATCAAGGAAAGTAAATTTTGTCCATCACGGATCATCTATTTTACGACTCAATCTTATACTGATTAATTTTACATAATTCATCTTACTAAGTGTTGTGAGAAAACGGCTGCTTCTTTATTTTGTTAATACCTGTCAAATGAAATCTTGTTTTAAATAGTATATCATTCATATATTAATTTACCTTAATTTTTGTTCATAGTATAAACCAAAATTCAAGTTCATATTTTTGTTTACTCCTAGATTAATTTATGTTTATACCCTTACTATTATCATTAGAAACCATAACTTTGTCGAATTCTAGAAACGGACGCTTTCATAAAACTAGTAACCGTTTTCCGTTTACTCACATCTATTTCCTCAATTACTTTGATTAATTTTCCCTTACTCTCCTCTCTTACTCAGTCTCTCTTACTCTTACTTATTATAAGAATAAATTTAAATATACCATTTACTAGCATACATTTCCTGACTATAATTTAGTTCTATTTTTATTGTTCTCTAAGAAGCATAAGCTTTAAATAAAACCATATATTCCTATCACTAAAAATACTAAGACATTAATACAGGCATTCTCATTAGACCTAAATATCACGTATAGAATAGAAAATGTACGCACTAAATTACTGACATTTTGCATTGCCGATTGCGTATAAGTTCCGTTCAAATCGTCATTAATATGTCATATTTCCGTATATATATCGTGAATATTTAAATAATCAAAAATAAAAAAACAGTAATATTGTATTATCAACATTAAAGATGGTAAATAATACTGCCTTTTTTAATTTATAGAATTAGGCGTTACTTTGCGGAGATCCATAATACAAAAGATTATTTTGCTATAATCCGCGATACAGTAAATAGAAAATATATATAGTGTTTAATGTATAGTGGATTATCAGTATTTTCATACCCGATACGTGCAGGATTCGTAGACTCCACGACAAAATCGCAAGGCTTTGCGATTTTGTCGTGGAGTCTATCTCCTGATGATGCCTCGGTTGCGGGGCGAAACGATTGTTGAGTTTGTGATAGTGAAACTGTGTAGTGCTTGTGTATTTTGGTGGAAGTGGTGGAGGTTTGTGCATGTGCTTTTACGAATCCTGCACGTATCGGGTATGAAAATACTGATAATCCACTATACATTAAACACTATATATATTTTCTATTTACTGTATCGCGGATTATAGCAAAATAATTTTATTATTACTTTTGTACTGCCTTTTTTATGAAATACTAGTAGAATAAGAAAGTAAACGATATTGATTAGTCCGAAACAATTTCTGTTGATTAACCTTGCAGTATCAATAGTATTATAACTGATTTTGATTTGTATTGAATGAGGACTTATACAGTAACCTCGGAAATATATAGACCAAAATTGTGATAAGTTTCTTTGAGGTATTAATAATTTATTGCAAAAGCATATTTCAAAGCCATCTTTAAGACTTGACTCTAAGGTTTTTACGCTGAGAAACATAACTTATTCTTGACGCAGGACGTCGTTTATTACTTGACCTACATTTGTCAGGTTTCCTCTTTTGTACACGGCGTTTTATATAGTAATAGTTTATAACAGGTGTGAGCTGAATAAGGGCTAGGTCAATTACTCTGAGTTATTTGTCGCTTAAGTCGGTTTGCCTTGATATTATAGTATTGTATATATCTGCAATGACTTGTGAGTTTGAGGTGAATTTATTCTAGAAATGTCATTTAAGGTAACGTTAGTAATTTATTGATAGGAAAAAACAGGTTAAGTATAAGGACCTAAATGGATACGCTTGATCTAAGAGATGCGCATATTTACTTATCATTGAAATCCGTATAAGAGAGTCATATATCCGAATATAGCGTCGCACTGGGGCTGTCATGTCTGAATAGACAAAAGTCCCTTAAAATAAAGATTTAAAAAATAGCGTCGCATAATAGTCGACGAAACGTAAACTGGTGACTGGGTTTTATGGTAATAGTATTCATAATCTCTTTCTCCTGCTCTTATCCCACTCTTAGTAGGGTCGACACAACACGTTTTAAACATGTTGTAACATGATTTGGCTAGGTATTTCACGAACGGCTGCCTGCCTGACGTCAACTTAGTCGCCTCTTACAACCTATCGTCAGCAAGAAATAAGGGTGGCGTATTCTACTCAGCCAGATACAACACGGCGGGTCAACTTATCTTAGTCGCCTCTCACCTCGGTAAGAAATGAGGGTTGTATATTCTAATCAGCTGTATACTACATTCATTACTATTAATATCATTCATTATTATCATTACTATAAAATGACATCTAAAAAGTCTGTCTGCCAGTCCAATTGTTTGTCTGTCTAGATAGACAGTGAAACAATGGACAGATGTCCATCATCAGCCTCCTGCGTTTATGCCACTCTAAGTGGGGTCGGTACCACATGTTACAAACATGTTGTCACATGATTTGGCTACGTATTTTACGACCGGCCGCCTGCCGGACGTTAACTTACCTTAGTCGTATTTAATGACCTCTCTATTCTACTCAACTGGATACCACATTATCTGTCTATCTGTCCGTTAAAGTTTATTATAACAACTTGCTTAAATTGTGTACTAACAATTTAATAATATTTACGTATTTATTATTACTTTTTAATGAATCAAATTATAGTTTAATGTAATTATTAATTATTAAATACAAAAGCAATTACCGTTAATTAATTGTAAACAACCAAACACTTTCTTCGTCACCATTGTGAAGGCAATTAAGTTTTTATCGTTCATTATATCATAATTTATAATGCACGTAGGTAATAATTACATCAGGCGACATGCATTGTGTGTTCCTCACACGCTCAGATCTTGTTAATGATAGTATCTTGTTGCACGTCATAAGGATGTTTTGCTTTCTCATGAGATTTGTTTTCGCTACGTGAAATTGATTGCGAAACGCAATTACAAGAAGATCATCACTAAGAATTATAAAAATAACATAAGTTTCTTCAATGAGTTCTTCATCTTCTTCGTCAACTGATGGACGTCCACTGCTGATCTCTTGAAAGTATCTCCAAACCGCTAAATATATGGGACACTTACACACACAGTCTCCCATCCCCAAAGTAAGCCGACCCTACCTAACGTGGGAACGAGCAAAGGGAAAGAAGAATTAGGCTTAACTTTATTTATTTAACTAAGTCAATTTTATGTAATGTTACTATAGTCCTTGGTTAATCGAAATAAATAGATTTTATTATTTATTTATAGTGCCAGCCATAGTCATTAGATATCTTGAATGTACCTACATTGAAATCAAATTTTTGCTCTTTTTAATTTATTATTTATTTATTTATATTAAATTTTAGCTCTTTTGATGCAGTATTAGGATCGATCTTTGATTCATCATAGGATCTCGACAAATTACAATATTTAGTATGACAGTACCGCCAGAGTTTTTAACATCTGGTATTAAATAAAAGAATTAAAACCAACGCACTAAGCCTATTCTCAGCAAAAGAATAATAATAATTAATTATGTTAAGCACATAACCACGTGCAAGGAATGATGTCAGAGAACGGATATGACGTCTTTTCCCGTGCGATCATACTGAGCTCTAAGCAAACAAAATAGTACACTTCCCTTTTAATTAGATTGACCACAATATGAAAACACCAAAACGGGCCGGAAATAAGACATGACAAAACTAAATATATTATTATTTTATTTAGAAATATATATGCAAAATCTATAAGAAACGAAATAATCGTCTTTAATGTCCTTATTATTTATTATTATGATTACATTGTTTTTGCTGATTTGCTTTTCAGCAAAGGTGGACACCTTTGCTGAAAAGTATAGTTGCCTAACTATACAAGTAGAGAAATTTATGGAAATAGGCTTAACTTTGCCCTCCGCAATAGAAATGTAATGAAAATATTATTTTGCTATAATCCGCGATAAAATAACATTTTCATTATTTTTGTCCAAATAGTGAATAATACCTTTTACCTTCTTTGGGTGTCTCTCCAACTAGCGAAGGTCGGCACTCAGTTAAGTTTTCCTTTCCCTCGCCAACCCAACAGTGGGATAATAATAACTATTTTTATTAATATATCAGTTTTGCCTCTCGTATTCGTTAACCGTATCTTACTGACATGTCAATATTTAACTGAACAATTGAGACAAATTACTCAACTAGCCGGAACTTAGAAACAAATGTGTGTAACCGGGAAAATTCTTAATAATCCAGTACTTATGGTCGACCTCCTTCCAATACGTGTGGCTTTGATATAAATTACGTATGATTTACAGTTTGACAGATCGCAGGTGGTACAGTTAAGTGCGAAAACGTAGATAGTTTATAAATAAATGTAGTTTTGTAACATATATAACTAAACTCTCTTTGCTGCCATAGTTATTGATACTACTGGGATAACTATTATACTTGTTCAGATTCACACGTATGTTGCTTTAACTTTATTTTTATATTTCAATTACACGACACTATTTGAACTCTACAAATAGAAGTTACCATCTATCTTCTGGGAAAAAGGCCATAGCTCTATTTTGCTGACAAAAATTGGAATTTAGATACATCAGGCTTTTCCAATATAGATCGGCAGGCGATTTCCTTGGGTAGTAATTCTTTAAAAAAATGTAAACTATTTTACCTACCTTCTTTAATCATTTGTTAGCTACCTTTATAAAAGTTTAATTTGTTGTTGAATATAAAATTTATGTTTATAATAAAATATGAAGTCTGCATTAGCCTAACAGTAAGACCGCGTGAATGTTGTGAAGGAAACGTGTTCAATCTCTGGGGAGGAACGTCTGTATTTTCTTATAATTTGTGATTAACTGCCTTGTAATATTCATCTCTTTAGTTCAGCAGCCTACGCTGTTCGAAAGATAAGACAATTTACAGATGTCGAAACAGCAAATCTTTTTTATTTTGCTTACTTCCATAGCATTATGTCTTATGGAATATTGCTGTGGGGTAAATGCGCGGATAGAGAAAAAGTTTACAAAAAAGAGTCATACGTAGATGCCAATCTACAATTTAAGTCCGCTTGATTCCCTGCGAGAGAAGATCAAGGAAAAAGGTATTCTTACATCTGCTTCACAGTATATTTTAAACAATGTAATTTCTGTACATAAAAATATTTAGAATTTTAAAACGATTGGTGATGTATATAATAGACAAAGTAGGAACCGACATAAGCTTGCGACTCCTGCTTTGCGCCTAGCAAAACTACTTAGGTAAATCTTTTGTTGGTTTGGGTATAAGTTTCTATAATAAAATTCCGAAATCAATTTTGGCCATGCCATTACAGCAGTTTAAAAACACTATTAAAAGAGACTGATACAGAAAGCCTACTATACTGTTGAAGATTACTTAGATGATAAGGATGTGTGAATATAGGTGCACTTCAACCTGTACAAGACAGTAATAACTGAATGTAACTAGTTTTAAGATTTATATTTTGAGAAGAGCAACCACCGAGTTTCTTGCTGGTTCTTCTCGGTAGGAACGGCTTTCCGAACCAGCAGAAAAGTTGACGATTCAAAAGCACTTGTTTACAAGTTTACTTGAATAAAGAATATTTTGGATTTGGATTTGAATTTTGCTTCACTGTGATTAGTATAATACCTTTATAAGTCAAAATAATAGGAACTTCCGGGATGTGTTCGTATGTATTAAAGCCACGTGATGAGTGAATTATCCCTATATTTCTTTCAACTTTTGCCCGCGGTCAGTGTTTTCTTTATATCCCTGTTATCTACTGTTTGCTAACCAAGTCGCTATTTTCTCGAGATATACGAACTTTGTTTTTAAGCACGGATATTAAAACAAAAGAAAACTGCGTGTTTTTCCATATATTTATATTCATTCATTTAAAGCTGTATAGGCCGCCGGAAATGTCGTATACCGTCGAAAACTCGGCACGTGATTCGGCCGTGCGTTAATTTTCTCAAATTAGCCTACCATTAAAATACTTTGCATTTAGACGAACAGTTTTATAATATTCTCACGGAAACTGGTTATCGACCTGGTAAGTAGTTACCAGACAAAATGTAAGGTCTCGCAAAAATTTTTAGTCAAACTGAGAGAACTGGACACCTGGAAACACCTGAACTCAACACCTGGAAAGCTCTTCATGACTGAGGACTCCTGATAGATTTATTTTTATTAATTAATTTATAGTTCTTAATTGTTAGTTCTACTGATTTTATAGCACACTAGTAGCGATGGGTGAGAGCAGAAGCATTGTAGAGTTTCCATCGAAACTAGTGACAAACATGGTTTTTCCAACACGATTAGAACTTTATATATTTTTTATAAATGGCTTTTGTACATAAAACAAGTATACAGACACGATAGTCGGCAAAAAATAACATATTTCATATGCTGATTAAAAAAACTAAAAACAAAAAAATTTTTTTAGTTACACATTTAAAGAAAGAAAGAAATATCCCAAAAAAACGTATTCCGTCAAATTAGGATAATCAAAAAGTATTCGAAGGAAAAAGCCTATGATTATTACACTTTTGAGATGTAGTAGTATTCACTTTCGTTGGTATAATTGGCGGCCGACGTTTCATTTAAATTCTACTCTGCTAATTAAGAACACAGAATTATAATGTGAAATATAAATAGAACTAGAGTGCATTCGCAGTAGAAAGTCGTCTAAGACAGCGACGTATCAAATATTCAAGCTGAGCGTCACCTGACCTCGCTACAGAAGCAAACACTTTATAAACAATGTTACGTTTGTTAGCTATAAAATATTAAAGAAAATATACTTTTGTTAAAGTATGCTTCAATAAAAAAAGGATAGGATAGGAAATATTTTTATCTCACAATGTTTTCCGTGACTAAACGAGTGTTGAGTATATGTGACCGGACGGATATGTGACCAGAGGGAGGCCTAAATAGAGATGGTTGGATTGTGTGAAGTATGACATGCATATAAAAGGAGTAGCGCCAGAGTTGACGAATGATAGAAGAGAATGGAAGAGATAAACATGTTGTGCCGATCCACTTAGAGTGGGATAAGGGTAGGAGAAAGAAGAAGAAGGTTTTCCAGAAATAATAATAATATTTTTGCTATAATCCCCGATTAGAGAGAATCTTTAACGCTAGACGCTCGCGTACCATCCGTTTTCATACTTTATACACGGGGAAAACATAAACGCATGCACTATAAACCACCATAATATGGACAATTAAAAAATGATATTGAATTATCACTATTCCGAAAAAAATTTATAAAAGAGGAAAAGACTTTGTAATTTCACAAGAATGACAAATTCCACTAATTATTACACAAAGAATTCCATTTTTTTAGATACAATCCATCGTTAACAAAAAAGTAAAATTCACTAGTGATAGTATTAAGTAATTCTTTAGAAATATAATTATATTTCTTTCGTCATGATGTTTCCTTCACAGAAAAGTATGTGATAAATTTCATATATCAATTAGACAAAAGTTTTAACACAAAAACTTCGGAATTTGAACCCGGGACGTCTCAAAGAGCATAATTACAGCATAATTTGAATGAAGTTAATATAAATCATCATCAAATATTTCAATAATGATTGGCTAGCAATGTTGCTCTTGCTAAGTAATTACACAAAGAGTTATAGTCACGATAATGGCAAGATAATACACGAACAGTATTTCGTTGATGGGAAAAATATCTTAAGAGCCATCGCTGGGTTCAGACGAGATGTCAGTAACAAATGTTACAATGTAATAATACACACGCCTTTTTACACTCGGCCATCGACTCTCTGATAAAAAACTGATCGAGTTTTTCTACAATTAAATGCCGTCAAAACGCCAACGGATCCGAATTTACGGATTACGTCATGCCAAATGTTTATGAAGGCTATTAGAGATAAATAAAAACATAAGCTCCCTAGCGCTAAGTTATAGTGGATTAAGAAAGCTGTTTTCATAACGAATAACTTTTTACTAGTTTATTACAGATGACTGAGTGGATCGATTAGCGCAAGTGATGTGAAATTATTGTAAAATTTCTGTTTTATTTTACAAAAACAAATATGTACAAGTTATATCCATCTTGAATTACTTACACGCTACTACTGTACAAATCATGCCCAGGTGGAATGGTCCCAAGATTGCTGGCAGCGTTTCCGCGTTGAATCGCTAAGCTGATTCTTTGTGCGAAAAAGGAGCCAGCCCTCTTGTCACCCGAAGAGGCGATCAACCGAGAATTTTGTTTTCAGTATTGTAAACAGAAATTTTACAATAATCTTTTCACGTATTGCCATGTATGTAATGCCAAAAACAATGCCAAATCCCTGCATGATGATGCATTCAAAGGCTATCAACGCTGTTTTATTAAACCTCTCATCATTAGAAGCATCCCTCCGCATAGTCTCCGCAAAACCTCCACAACTATGATGTTTTATTTCTCTGATGGTAATTTGTAATAAGGTAAGGTATTAGTAGCTGCGTCAGCTACAATAATAACTTACAAATTTATTTATTTAATTTAAGTAAAAAATGTATTTAATAAATTAAAAAATAAAAATACTTTTTTAATAGAAAATGTCTTTATGATCGCAAAAAAGTCAAGTTAAAAAGCTCTTAACAAATTTTAATGTTCCTTCTGTTAACCGTTGAGGAGTTCCCTATTCTGGAGCCAATCCTGGAAGTAGCATCAGGTCATGCTTATCATAAACCTCGAAAGATGCATTGGCATCGGGACTGGACCAGTATGTAAGATTTCCGCTCAATCGGACACTGGGAAGTGGTTCAAATTGAACTTGCGAGAATCCACCTTCACATAATAATAATAATAATAATAATATATGGGACATTTACACACACGGTCGTCAATCCCCAAAGTGAGTAACTTAATACTTGTGTTATGTATATACTCGTACGTGGCAAGTTAGATAAATATGAAGACCAGCTTTCATACTAATTAATAGTTACCTTATCTATACTTATTATAAAACAAAGTCCCAAACAGCTTTTTGGGACTTTTTTTCTGTCTGTATGTAATCGATTTTCTCAAAATCTACTGAACGGATTTTTGTACGGTTTTCACCAAAAGATAGTGCAATAGTTCCGGATGGTTTACGTAAATAGTAAATATCTTTATTATGTAAATTATGTTATATAGGTCGCGCGGTTGTAAGAAAACTCGCCTGCTGGGAGCTTGTTTATTATATTATCTTATATACTATATTATATATACCTTTGAGTTCCGTGTTCACTATATATAGTAAAAATAAGCAAAGAAACATCCATTTATTGTTAAAGATCTTTTTAAACCATTACATGAATATAAGAATTGGACTTAAGTTTTATTTTTTCTTACAATGTATACACATATTGCTGTATTTTATAGTAATATGAGTCTAGATTGCCCTCACAATATCCTAATAAAATAAAGCACCATATTAGAGACGTGAGAATATTCCAGAGTGACCCGAGCCCCTAATTTCTATATTTGCGGGAATGCCTAGGATTTTCACCATCGTCCAACCGGCCCATTAAGGTGGGTAAATATTCGGCTGGTATATTTGAGGAATTCCTGTGTTAATTTGAGCTGGGCATATTTGATATAATATTTTGGCATTTAAAATACGTCTATGAGCTTCATTGATGAATCAAAAATCTGCATAGAATATACTACATTACACTATATCCCGTGATGTAACCTGGCATGTAAAGAAATGTAAACAGTAAGATGGGTACTTAAGATTATAGACCTTTTATGATTTTCACTATTGTTTTATCCGAGCGTCACGGATTTTTTTGTTGAAATATGTTTAACGGTTGGAGCGTTAAAAGAGACATATTTACAACCATTAACTTTTAATTTATTAGTCCACAATAGAGTCAGAAAGTCTATTAGTCTGTCTGTCTATAATTTTTTTACGACTTATCCGCAAAAACAATACTAATAGAATATGGTATAATTGAAGCTCCTCAACCAAACACAGGAATTTTTTTTTACACAATTATCCCTAAGGTCACACGTCGGGCAGGCGGCCGGTCGTAAAACACGCAGGCAAATCATGTGAAAACATGTTTGTAACATGTTGTGCCGACCCCATTTAGAGTGGGATAAGGGCAGGAGGATAATGATATCCCTAAGGTCATGATTTAAGGGTATTTTAAAATTTAAGTTGTGATTTCAGTTTTTATCTAATAGCATCAAAAACCTAAACAAATATTATCAAACTATATGTACTATTGCTATAACTGAGACCCTATCACGTTTATGAATAGCGAAGCAAACTAATTTTGAGCTAATTAAGCCCAAGGGTCTCAAGATGTCTTAATCAACCTTCTAGATCCCAGATACGTCAGGTAGGAAAATATTTTGTTTTACAACGCTAAATGATTGTTTTTTTTTAATTTAGTTTCTCGATTTTTAAGTAAAGTATACGATGCATTTGCTTACAAGGCAAATTAACATCGGTTTGTTGTGGCTTAATCATATAATGATATAAAAATGGCGACGTCTTATTGTCATTACAACGTATGCAGCTACCAACTTAACAAATTAGATATTTTAGTAGCACTTCTTTATATTACTACTTTTTAAAATCTGGAATCTGAAGTCTAAAATCGACGCAAACATAATTACAAATGTGGTATTAAAATAAAAAAATCTTGACTTCCCAATAACATGACTCGCAAATTACAAATTAATCGAAGCACGAAATGTAAAAAAAAAAACTAATAATCACCTCAAGGCAATCGTCGCATCCTATATGTTTACAGATAAAAATAAAGAAAAAATGTGTTGCGGAAGGCCGATGTCATTTTTAAGTGTAATTTTAAAGTGTGTAGTAATTCGCAAGGCCGTCCAGTGTGTAAAATGGGGCCAGTCGCCAGACGAATTGGCATTAACAGTGAATGTATCTACCTACCTGTGGGCATAGACAATATTAGAAACGATATTGTTTTGCTCAAATTTATTTCATTTGAAGCGATTTCCCTGATCTAATTTTCTTGTATCGACAAGAATCTCAATCATCAATAATCGAGAATCGAGAAAAATCTTGTAATAACAATATTACGAGTAATATAATAGAACTAACTACTTTGCTACAATTCGCACGGGTTAAGTGAATGCATGCAAAGCCAATGTGTATGAAGCAGGCAAAATCTACGCACCTTATACATGCAGGACAAGCCACCACATGCACCCCAAGGCGCAATTCACCAGCAACAACGCACACAAAAGCAGCACACACACCCACCACCACCGACAAAAATCGCACTGTCGTGGAGCCTATCCTCCTGATGATGCTTCGGTTTCGGGGCGAAACGATCGTCGAGATTGTGGTGATGGGTGTGTGTGCTGCTTTTGTGTGCGTTGTTGCTGGTGAATTGCGCCTTGGGGTGCATGTGGTGGCTGGTCCTGCATGTATAAGGTGCGTAGATTTTGCCTGCTTCATACACATTGGCTTTGCATGCATTCACTTAACCCGTGCGGATTGTAGCAAAGTAGTTAGTTCTGTTATATTGCTTGTAATATGGAATTCAGCAAAGTAACGCCTGCTTCTATAAATATTACGAGTATTCGGTGTAAGATGAAATTTGCTTATGTGTTTTAAATAACGGTTACATGTGAAGGGCTCCTGTACCATGATCCGCCAACTTAAGTCTTCGTGGTGGATTTAAAATGTGCGTTAGAAATGTGTAATACCGTAATTAATACTAGCTTAATAATTATACTATTATATAAGTATTTAAACTGTAAGCTTTGCGATTTTGGCGTGGCGTCTATCACCTGATGATGCTTCGGTTGCGGTGCGAAACGATTGTTGAGTTTGTGATAATGAGCGTGTATAGTGCTCGCGTATTGTGGTGGCAGTGGTGGAGGTTTGTGCATGTGTTTTTACGAATCCTGCATTTATCGGGTATGAAAAAAAGGATATTCCACTATACATTTAGCACTATATATATTTTCTATTTACTGTGTCGCGGATTATAGCAAAATAATTTTATTATTACTTGTGTATTATGGATCTCCGCAAAGTAACGCCTAATTCTATAGATTATTTAAACTTGCGTATGGACCCATGATTTATCGCTGACGGAAAAATCCGTTATAGGTAACGGTACCTATATTATAAATTTAAAAAAACTCTGCTTGATTGCAACTCGAGCAAAAGTTGCTTCGACAAGATGAACTTTAGCGGAGGCACACCTCCGCACATGTCACAACATGTCCTTCAGATATTTTAACTGTTTATTATCTTGTATAGCTCCTTGCATCGTTTTCATTTCTCCTTGGATCGTATGCCGCGCTTGAGTTTCGCGATATGTCAGTCATTTTGTTTATTCCGTTTTTCTCGTCACTTCTGCCTCGATCTCTTAGCTCTTCTTCAAGCATAATCAATTTTATTGCCCGCTGAGATGATCTTTCTCATTAGGCTTATGGTTAGTGACCAAGATCTGTATCATAAAATTGGCAACTTGCATTGTTCAAAGAGTTTGTTCTTCAAGTATTTGAAACGTAGAGATTTCACATAAAGGAGAATACACAAACAGGCACTATATCAAAACTACCTCGCTATAATCCCCACGGGTAAAGCGAATGCATGCAAAACCAATGTGCATGAAGCAGGCAAAATTTACGAACTTTACACATGCAGGACAAGCCACCACACGCACCCCAAGGCTCCTCCACCAGCAACAAAGCACACAAGCAGCACACACAACCACCACCACCATCTCGACGATTGTTTCGCTGCAAAACCGAAGCATCATCAGGAGGACAGGCTCCATGACAAAATCGCAATGCATTTTGTCGTGCTCGTGCTCGTGTTTTGCTGGAGGAGGAGCCTTAGGATGCGTGTGGTGGCTTGTCCTGCATGTGTAAGGTTCGTAAATTTTGCCTGCTTCATACACATTGGCTTTGCAAGCATTCGCTTAACCCGTGCGGATTATAGCGAGGCAGTTCTGTTATAGTGCCTGTAATATGGAATTCCGCAAAGTAACGCCTGCTTCTATAAAGAATACACAAATCTCATCAAACCATACGAACTGACAGATATATTCAAATATCAATCCATCTTTCTGTCAAAAGCTTGAACAGTAGCGTTCCCGAAACGTTGAGCTATCCCCGTGCTATTTCAGTCTGCTAGTTGGCCACCCGACCTAGTATGCTCGCACTCGTCGCCACTTGACCTACTCGACTTTAACAAACGTTATTCCATAACTCTAATTATTTTACTATAAACATCTCCCGAAATTTGTATTTACAGTAGCGTTGAACTGCGGTGTCTGTCTTTGACTTCTGTAGTGTTGAATATTACCTCACAAGTTTTTGTTTCTTTTTCCAATGATGATGAATGACGAAACAACATGTTCAATAAAAAATAATAATCCAAAACCTCTTCCGTACTGCTTAAGAAGAAACAGAGATCATAAATTGAATAAATAATGATATAAATAATATATGTTCCTTATTTATTTAAACACCAAAGGTATTACTTGGCCTAAGCAGAAAAAATTTATGTACTGTGGATGGATAGAGTGATGTCGGTTTTTATTATAAGCTAGTGCAATTATTTCGGAAGGTTTAGATTAATATTACAATATTATTATTACAGTTTTAAGTAAAGTGTTGAAGAGGTTGTGCAGTTTTTAGAAAATCGCATTCGCTTTAGTCACGTGCGCCGCGTAAATCAACAGAGACACACAGCGTAATGTACTAGAGATTTATATATCTACAAAAATACTAAAAAAAGTCCGCGACAACATGTCTCTATCTCTTATGGTTAACTCATAATAACTACTTTTATATTCAAAGTTTCAATCAAAATAGTACGTCATTTCTTTACTTAATAGTGAGCCGTATACGCAATTTCTGGTATCTTAAAAATAAAGGTCAATGTCTTTATCATTTGTACCAGAATTATGATTTGATATTTCAATCAAGGGAGATAAATCTATTTGGGCTCTCAAATCTTCAATCGCGATTGTATCATCCGTAACGGCGTTCGGATATCGTCAGTCTAACTCAGTAGTACGAAACCTATTTATATTCGCTTTTCTTTTTTATTTATTCAATTATATTTAATTATATTTAATTGCTACTTAAGTAATATAATAGTAACAAAAATTTGAATTGGAAATTTTAGTGTATTATCGTTTAATATTTTATTTGGTAATTAAAAATTCATTACATAAACCCTTTTTATGTTATAAGCAATATTTACTCTACAATTATTATATTGAATCATCAGAATGTTATCCCATTATATTTAGATGCACAAGACGTACCAAAAAACTTTATTATTTAACAATATGTATCAAGTACTTATTAACGGGAGCGGTTAACTGGCTTTGTCTAATAATTTCGATAACGATCTGAAACTTCGATGTATCGAACCGATTGTATCAGAATGGAGTCATTGCTCCGAGCTCAGCTGGTCGGAAGATCGTCCAATTGTTTTAATCGAAAATAAACTCGTACAGGCACCTCGCCTTCGGGCTATTTCGGTATCGATAAAATACTATTTTATATTAACACTTGCATTTGCAAACGTACACGGTCACATAAATTATAGAGATCTAAAATTATTTAATGAAATCTTGGTAGAATGTGACAGAATAAGAATTATGTTACAAACGATTTGAATCGTTAAAAATCAATCAAACGGCTACTATAGCTTCAGAATTTTTCTTTTATCTAGAAGATCTGGTCAATCTTTCAGCAACTTTACAATTTTTGAACAATTTTATTTAGGAAAAAAAATTCAAATTACGTAAGTAAAATTATAGCCTTATACAAGGCTGGAAAGATTTTCAAACCATTTTTCGATCCAGTTTTTTAAATAATCCACAACTGTTGTAGCATTGCATTCGTATATCATATTCTCAAAAATTGATTTAACCTTTTTAAAACCCTTTTTAGGAAAGTCTAATACGGATAGCGTTTTACTAAAAAGCTATAATTTAATAAAACTAAATGAAAAGTTATAAGCGTTATACAATATAACGTTAACAGTATAAAAGTTCAGTCAGGGCCTATATTGTCCAATATCGAGACAGGTCACGTACTGCGCAGGGACTTGGGACACTGTTTCGCACTAAATCACGATCTGTACTTAAAACGTGAACGTGTACTACAAATAATATGACTTAGTTTACACGTGTTTTCGAAGTGTCGCATATAAACTTCTTCGGCTGTACCTAGAAATAAAACTTAAGTTGATCGGGAAATTTTCTATTGCCGTTATTTGAGGAGTATTGTACCTAAGGAAATAGGTATTCTTACATTTGCTTCACAGTATATTTTAAACAATGTAATTTTTGTACATAAAAATATAAAGAATTATAAAACGATAGGTGATGTATATAATAGACAAAGTAGGAACTGACATAAGCTTGCGACTCCTGCTTTGCGCCTAGCAAAAGTACGTAAATCGTTTGTGGGTTTGGGTATAAGATTTTATAATAAAATTCCGAAATCAATTTTGGCCATGTCATTACAGCAGTTTAAAACCACTGTTAAACAGAGGCTGATGCAGAAAGCCTACTATACTGTTGAAGATTACTTAGATGATAGGGATGTGTGGATATAGGTGCACTTCTACCCTGTACAAGACAGTAATAAATAAATGTTACTAGTTCTAAGATTTCGAGCCGAGTTTCTTGCTGGTTCTTCTCGGTAGGAACAGCTTTCCGAACCAGCAGTAAAGTAAAGCACTTGTTTACAAGTTTACTTGAATAAAGAATATTTTGAATATTTGACTATAAGTTAAGTTGCGGATAAGTTTATTAATGATCACTAAAATCCTGTCAAAGATCACGGTTTGACGGCGACACGCGGTACCTGAGCAGTCTCATTTAAAATTATCAGTGTTCAATGTGATTAATGTTAAAAATAAATTTATTATGTAAATATAATATCGGTGTCGCATGTAAAAAAAAGAAAACTGTCTGAGTGAGCGATTGCTTGGATTTAAATGGATTAGTTATCCTCAGGCTGGAGCTGCGGTAAGCTTCCAACTAAAAAATTAAACGCTCTCAGCGCGGAGTCGAAGGTACTTTGATTCGTGGAGAAATTGTCTATTGTCTACAATCCCAGGCAACCAGTACCAACCGATAAAGAAACACGCAGTAAACGCAGACAGAGTATTTTGCTTAAATAAATAAATATGAATATGTGGGACACTTACAAACACGGTCATCCGACCCCAAAGCAAGTTACTTAATAGTCGTGTTATGGGTGACGGACAACGGGTAGATATACTACATATATAATTTTAAATACATACTTAAATACAAATATACACCCAAGCTCGAAGACCCAACAATTTTTTTATAGAAAATGTTGGCCTTCGGTGGGAATCGAACCTGCGACCTACGGAGCTGGAGCGTCACTAGACTCTTATCCTTCTCAGATACTGAAAAACATGTAGATGAATTTGCATTTAAAAGATTATAAAAAATAGTATATTACTTGTACGGATAGAGATTGTCTTATCTACTTCAGAGTTGATGTGCACGTATTTTTCCTATCTGAGACGTGGCTCAAATCAACTGAACGTTTTATGGGCTAAATTCAATTACCATGCTCCGTATTCCGCATGTATCTTGCAAAACTAACAGTACGCTTTTGCCAAATGCAAAAACGTCATGCGCCAAATATGTGAACATTTGAAACGTGTTATGAAAGCCTGTTTTTACATTTCAAAAGTCAGTGAAATAAAATAACAACTTTTTACTATCCCAATCATTGTTAAAGGACAAAAGGATCGGATCGGAAATAAGGGATATTAGTGTTTTTTTTATTATCCGTAAAGCGTAGAATGAATTATAAATATCGATTAAGTACGTAAGTTTTTATAGAAAGCTCATATGTGTCCAGGGTAAGAATGAGTAGTGTTCTTGGTAAAATTCCGTGCTTTAATTATTTGATCAATTTTTGAAATTGATTAATGATTTGATCAAACTTACCTACAGTATAAGAAAGATATCCGTTTTAGTTGACCTTATTTAATAAGAATTTTATATTATTTATAAATATGGAATAATCTTTATATATAGATATAATTCCAGTGGAATTAAGAATGTGGTATTCGATTTCAATTTCGTTTTTAAAATAACAGAACTGATGTTAATTTCAAATTAGATACACCAGGAAGTATCTAATGACCGAGTGACATACAAACCTTTTCCCTAATAAAATTCAGAAATAATTTAAGGCGTTGACCGTTTAAAAGTCGTAAAACCGCCCGATCATTTACTCGCTGTCATATATATTTATGTTAAGAATAGGTTTGTTCTTTCTCCCATATTTAACCCTGTAATTTAAGTCAATTCTGTTGAAAATCCATTTTGTGTTGGTAATTTGTACTGCTGATATTTTTTACTTGTCTAAGAGCAAAGAAACTAAGTATTGGTTAGATGGTTTTAATACTAAAGAAAATAATTAAATTCGTGAGTTTAAAAATAGGATTAAATTTAAAAAATAAACTTCATATATTGTTTCACAAACTTTGCTGACTTTTGTAACTTTGCAGCGAAAAAACCGCCTAATAAGTTCACAACAAAAGTAGATTCGCATAATTGTTACAATCAATCCATTTTTTTTACACACACGGTCATCCGTCCCCAAAGTAAGTAACTTAATACTTGTGTTATGGGTGAGAGACAATTAGTAAATATATACATATATAGTTTTAAATCATAAAATATACATATACACCCTGACTCGAAGAACCAAAAAATTGTTGTGAGAAAAAGTTGTTAGCAAAAGTCGGCGGGAATCGAACCTACGACTAGTGGAGTTGAAGGCACACTGCCAACTGCGCCAACGGAACAGCAATCCATCCAATCCATACTAATTAAAGAAGTATATTGCAATAATATAATTCGTTTATGAAAACAAATAAAGCATAGACTCCGTGTGTTTTTTTAATAGATACGCGCTTCACTGCAATAATGAGAGACCATGGTGACTGCTTGAATGATAAACGCATAGTCAGAAGATTCCTATTTATTCCTGCCTTCAATTTATATAGTAGAGCTTGATAGATAGCAGGGTAGAGTTATTCCGTAACCGTATTAGCTTCATTACCAATTAAAAAAACCCTGGAAGATTCAAAAGAATCGGTGAAAGTAAGTGAATGAATTGTATTTTGAATTTCAATTCTTATTGTTAATAAAAATCTTTTATATAAGAGCACTACAAACAATAGGCGCAAAAAACAAAGAAGGCCGCGTTGTATTACCAGAATACACGTTTAATTTCGCTCGGACTGAAAAGCTAACAATAAAGCGAAAAAAGCTATCGCGTTTTAACTGGGGCGATAATAAATCGCTTCAATACTTGGGGACAATGGGTCCTACCGCTCTTACCGCGGTCACCTTGTTCAAGAATGATATCTGGGATATCCAATCTTATGAACGGAAGTGTTAAGAGCAATTTATTTATTTTTTTTAATTTTATACCCCCTAGCTGGCACCCCGCAGCACTACTCACGTCAAGAAGGAAGTCAATAGGCATTAATTAAGAGTCTTCTTCTTTCTCCTACCCTTATCCCACTCTAAATGGGGTCGGTACAACATGTTTTCCTCTTCCATTCTCTTCTATCATTCGTCAAATCTGGCGCTACTCCTTTTATGTGCATGTCATACTTCACACATTCCAACCATCTCTTTTTAGGCCTCCCTCTAGTCACATATCCATCCACATTCATATCCAACACTCGTTTAGTCACATGATTTTCATCCCTCCTCATTACATGTCCATACCATCCCAATCTTGCACCTCTCATCTTTTCTACAATGGGCGCAACTTTCATACTTCCCCTTATATACTCATTTCTTATTTTATCCAATCTTGTCACACCACACATCCACCTTAACATTCTCATCTCATTTGCATGCACTCTTCTTTCATCCATCTTTTTCATTGCCCAACATTCTGATCCATACATTACGACAGGTCTTATGACCGATTTATAAATTTTCCCTTTAAGTTTAAGGGGCATTCGGGGGTCACATACTGTCCCTGAGACCTGTCGCCACTTCATCCATCCTGCATTCATTCTATTCCTCACATCGCGATCAATTTCACCGTTTTCCTGTAGAAGCGAGCCAAGGTACCGGAAGTCGGAGCAGACTGGCATTAATTAAGAGTAAGATGTATAAATCGGTTATAAATCGAATTAAAAAAAAAATTCTAATGTTTCGGTTAACTTTTTTTTCTTTTGGTGGCGATGATCAAGGGAAGTACAGATTCATTTTAATATATAGATGCGTTAATGTATTTCTTTCTTTATTGTTCGTTCATATCTATAGAGAGACTATATGGGATAGTTTAATAGCTCGAGACTTAGTTCTCGCAAAAACTTTCAGTTAGAATATTAGAATAGAATACAATATAAAAGCTTACAATATCATAATTCTAACATTAAAAAAAGCTAGTAAAATATAATATGCTTGATTTTCTATTTGCACATCGTGAGTAATTTAGAAAAGTATAAACTATAAATTGACGTCCGAATGTGGTATCCGGCAGAATAGAATAGACCACCCTCCTTTCTTACCGAGGTGTCGTTAGAGGCGATTAAGGTATGTGCCGTGTGGTATCCGGCTGCATAGAATAGACCACCCTCACTTCTTGCCGAGGTGTCGTAAAAGGCGACTAAGGTAAGTTGACGTCAGGTAGGCGGCCGGTCGTAAAATACGTAGCCAAATCGTGTGACAACATGTTTGTAACATGTTGTGCCGATCCCACTTAGAGTGAGATAAAGGCAGGAGAATGATGATAAAACTATAAATTGACGTAAAGATTCATGTATAGTTATTTGCTAGAAATACTGATCACATAGAGTTATTATACTAACATAGGCATGCATAGGCATGAGAGTATCGCAACAAATAATGAGAATGACGAGGAAACTCATGTTTGTCATCAATCTTTGTCACATGAAAAAGAGAGAGATTCTCTCATTCGCTTTCTCTTTATTGAAATATAGTATATTTTACGCTGGCATTCCTACTTTGGCACAATAACTCTATATTCTAATTATTATAGTCAGATAATTCCGAATACACCTCTGCGTTAATTTCTATAAGACGTGCATAGCATTCATAATAAAAAATTCATTATTCATTAAAAAAGAATCAATATAATAAAAAAGCTTTCTTGCTTTTCGGATTCTGATTAGATGAATATAGAAATTCCATATATATCTCTTGTTCGAAAAAGAGAAGCATCTTTACTAAGCTGTGTTCTATATAGAATTTCTTACGAGAGGCAATTTTCAAAATAAATATAAATATAAATAAATATAAATAAATATTGACGGACACTAATATGATTTACAACTGGCGTGGTGAACACATGAAACGAGGAACACATGAACACATGATACAGCCTGGTTGTTATTTTTCAAAATTTCGCTGCAAAATTTTGAATTACATGTTTAATGTCTTCTTTGATTAAAGTTCGGTTGGCTGTACCTTAACAAAGCGAAAAATTGAAATTAAAAAAAATTAAGATCCAACATATTTGGTTACTTTCTTTATACCAACTAACCATTTATATTTAGGTTATACCGACTTCATGCGCGGCATTATAGTTTAGGAGATATCTATGAAAATATTGAAGTCAATCGAATATTCGAATTCACTTTAAACTGCAAGTACAGTCATGTGTATCGCTCTTTTTTTGTAAACCTTCAACTTTATGAAACAAGCAGTAATTACTTATTTTAGTTCATTTAATACATAATTTTAGTTTTAGTTAAGAATTGATATTTCAATGCACCTAAATCATAATAAATAAATTAGTTCTTTTTAAATTTTATTATTGCAGCCGTGACTACGTGATAATCACTAATAGATCAATCATTTTGAACATGTTATAAGTTATGATCAAAGATTGTATTAGACGTTCTAGATATGTGTAGTAGAAAAAATATATAATGCAACCACTGACTTTCAAAACACTATCCTAGCTTGAAAGTCAGGGTCATTATTTATAAGCGCAACTTAATACAAGCCTAAAATATAAATCTTTTAAAAGTAAGTAATGTATGTATTAGGCATTATGTCAAATAAACTTTATTATTATGGAATATATATATGGAATCTGTATTTATAATAAAAATTATTGCATTTAATTGCCAAATTGCAATTTATATTAATGCATGCCTTGTTGTCATTTGGCATACCACTAACCGTGATACCAAGATTGAGCAAAGTAATGAAACAGGAAAAATTTACTATTGATAATCGATGAAATGACATCTTTCACAAACTATGTGGACTGCCAAATGAAAGCCGCCACTGTTATGGAGATTTAGGTATTGTCTCTTAGACTGTAACATTAAGTGCTGCCACTCGCTTTTCCCGCAGAGTTTTCTCTATCTCAATTGCGTGACAGCATTGAGTGACATTACATTAGGGGGGTAATATACAAAACCACGAGACGCACGTAACATTTACCTCACGTAATATATTTCACTAACACGCAGTAACGAGATATTAGTGGAAATAACAATATCCTCAAAGTAATCGCGGTGGTTATTTTCAGTATTATTACGATTAGGTTTATTTCTTATAAAATCATCTTTTGGGAGTATTTGTTTTCCTTTAAACATGGAAATTGTATGAGGAGATAAATCATTAGAAGCGTTATTTAAGTGTGATTTTATATCTTGGACACGCAGATAAAAAATAACATAGTCAAAATTCAAATTCAAATTATTATTTATTCGAGTCAACTTGTATACAAGTGATTTTGAATCGTTAACTGCTGGTTCTGGAAGCTGTTCCTACGGAGAAGAGCTAGGAACAAACTCAACGGTTCTTCTTCTTCTGCGTCTGTTATTAATAGTTACATTTAGTCAATACTGGTTTTTTTTTTACAAAGGCGAATAATAGCTATGTCCACTCATTCTTGTAATCTAAGTATTACTCAAGAGTATGGTAGGCGTTCTGTATTAGCCTCTTTAACATGTTTTTAAACTGCTGTAATGGCTCGGAATTATATAATAGAATCTTGTAGCCAAACCTAAAAACGACTTACGTACTGCCAGGCACAAAGCAAAATCGGTTAAAAATCTCAGTAAATGTGACAGTATGAATGTTTTTGCTAATCTATTCGAAGATTTCCTCACTAAACAAGTAAACTTAAGTTGTGTATCAGATCTGACACGCACATATTGAAATATGTTATCATATTCGATGATTAAATTTTTTTAGAAAACCAATAACTTTGCATTGTGTTACAATTTTTTTTTGTGTACAATTGTGTTATAAATTTAAATATGAATGTAGCACAGAAGTTTTAAGTTACCTTTAGCATTATGAAAGTTTGGAAACTTTTAAAGATACGGATAACGGGGTAACTTACGGATTAGTAGTATCATTTTTCATAGTGTTTACTCTTTATGAATATTGACCACAAAGAGTTTTAGTTGAACCGTACCTGAAAAGAATTTAAATAATATTAGTAGAAAATAATACCAAAACTAAAATATATATGGCGTTCAAAATATTGATCATCATTCTCATATGACAACATATTTCTAACATGTTGTGCCGACCCCACTTAGAGTGAGATGGTGATGGAGGATGATGAATCAAATAGATCTTAATAAGTTAAGAGCTCTGTTAAAAATATGAAATAACATTTGTAATTCGCAAAAATGAGGTCAAGCGATACCATCTTGTTTAATCATCAAGGCGTCGGCTTCATCCATTTAGCCAGTCTGATTGTTGGTCGTAAACTGGGTTATGACCAAGGTTCGCCAAACCGATACCATATGTGCTAACAGCTATGATAAGCCAGCCGACACCTTGTAGTGTCTAATATGAAAGTTTGTTTATACAGAATTATTTGGATACTTCTGGAATAGCTTGTGGTTTCCTGATTGTTTAAAATCAAGTATGTTAAACTTAAACAAAGCTGTGATAGCCTAGCGGTGAGACCGTGCGACTCTCTAGAGGCGATATAGGTTCAAACCCGGGCAGGCACCAATGAGTTTTTCTAAAACTTATGTGTCAAATTGATAATTGCAATTTATCACACGCTTTTCGGTGAAGGAAAACATCGTGAGGAAACCTGCATATCTCTAGAGAATTCTAGGGATATGTGTAACCTACCAATCCGCAGGATTGGAGCTAAGACTTACTACGCGGAGCAGCGTGGTAGGTCTTAGCTCCAATCCTTCTCTCCAAAAATGGAGAGAGGAGGCCTTAGCCCAGCAGTGGGCATAGTAACAGGCTGTTACTTTACTTTACTTTACTTTTATGTTAAACTTAAACAGAAGATATCGCTATTACTATAACATTTATGTAGTATCAAATGTTATACATTATTTAAAAATTATGTATATAGTTCTTTTGTTGCTGTCAAATATAAACCAATTTTCTTTTAATTTTGCCTGGCTCGTTGGCTCAGCTGGCAGTGACCTTGCCTTGTGTAAGAAAAGAAGTGTAAGAATAAAATTGTTTTGCTATAATCCGCGATAAAGCAAATAAAAATATGTTATGCTAAATGTGAGCGAACTGTCGTTTTCATACCTGATGATACATGCAGGATTCGTAAAAACGCATGCGCTGCATACTATCACCACCGCTATCACAATACACAAGTACTGCATACATTCACTATCACAAATTCAACAATCGTTTCGCCCCGCAACCGAAGTATCATCGGAAGATAGACGCCACCACGAAATCGTAAAGATTGTTTTGCGATAAAGTAATATTTGCTTTATCGCGGGTTATAGCACAATAATATTTTCATTTCTTTTGTATTAAGGATCTCCGCAAAATAGTGCCTAATTCTATTAAGTAACAAATAAATTTAAAAAGTACATAAATAATATCATCAGTCTCCTACCCTTATCCCACTATAAGTGAGGTCGGCATAACATGTTGGCATAACAACACCAGCCACCTGGCATCAATTTACCTTAGTCGCATTTTAAGACACCTCGGTAAGAAAGAGGGTGGTCTATTCTACTCAACCGGATACCACACGGTGTGTCGACTTATCTTAGTCGCCTTTTATGACACTTGTTGTACGAAAAAATGTGGGGGGTCTATTCTACTCAGCCGGATACCACACCGCATAAAAAGTACATAAATAATAGTCAATCAAACAATTAACCCACATTAAATTAAACTCAACTATGATTGAAAATTACATCCAGGGTACGTAACGACTCTATTATTAATAGCAGCGTATCGACCTTGCATTGTCAATATCAATAATGCACTCTGCAGCAATCGTGAATGATATACGTACCAACTTGCAAATTATAGAGCAGTTGGATATATAAAGTACATAGCACAAGTGATGATAGATAGCTTTATATAGGGGTCAAAATTATATTACAGGTTTCTCGTGTCGCGTTTTTTTTTACATGATAGTTCAGTATATAAGCTTTAACGATACCAATTTTCGTCTGGAACTATACCAATCGGTCCAGCGGTATTGCCGTGAAAGCCTAACAAATTGAGATGAAATACAGACAGACTTTTTTTTAACTTTCGCATTTTTATTATTAATATGAGTATGGATTAGTCATGTACGCCGTGGTATCCGGCTGAGTAGAATAGACCCTCATTTCTTACCACGGTGTCGTAAAAGGCGACTATCATAAGTTGACCCGTGTGGTATCCAGTTGAGAACAATAGACCACCCTCATTTCTTACCGAGGTGTAATAAAAGGCGATTAAGGTAAGTTGACCCACCGTGTGATATCCGTTTGAGTAGAATAGACCACCCTTTCTTACCAAGGTGTCGTTATACACGACTAAAATAAGTAGCCGAATCATGTAACAACATGATTATAACTTGTTGTGCCGACCCCACTTAGAGTGGGATAAGGGCAGGAGGATGACGATGATAAATTAGATTCGTAATAATGATTACATGGAATTTTGTCCAAGCTATAAATTATTTAATATCGAAATATTTCCATTTATCTGTACAAAAGTAACTGCCTGTGACTATCCCACTGCTGGGCATAGTCCCCCTCTCCGTTTTTAGGAGAGAAGGGTGGAGTCAACCCCTATCACGCTGCTCCAATGCGGGTTGGTAGGTTAAACATATACCAAAAATTCTCTAAAGATATGCAGGTTTCCTTACGGTGTTTTCCTTCACCGAATAGCGTGTGATAAATTGCAATTATCAATTAGACACAAAATTTAACAGAAAAACTCATTGATGCCTGCCCAGGGTTTGAATCCGTCTCTACAGAGTCACACGGTCTCACCGCTGGGCTATCATTTTCATTGCGTCGTTACGACAAAAAATAACTCGACAGTAGCGAGGTGCACAGACGGAAGTATAGTACCACATAAACCCATTAGCAGTAATGACGTCGTGACACCGTCTGCCCTGACGTCACCTGTACAACGAACTTTTATTGTTGACTCGCTGAATTTAGAATACGGTATTTATTTTGACGATATCGACTTCCAGTAGGCATATGGAGTGAACGAAAATATTTTTTAATAACCTTTGTGATTATAGCTTCAATTGTTGAACAATAGTTAGCCGTTCTGTTTAAACGGTTAAAAAAGTGATCCTAATTAAGGTTTCGGGAGATAAAAAGCCGGATAGATAAAATTTTCTATAGAAATCTATATGCTTAATTGACATTTTATTATGCGCTTTTCGATGAATTTTTTTATATAGATTTAGGCGCTACTTGGCGTAGATCCATAATACAAAACTAATACTTTATTACTTTTGAAGAAAAATTGATATGGGATACGTGTGAGTCTGGGAACCTGGGAACCTCTTTAGGGAAAGAAAAAAACTCTAGTTTTTTCCAGTAATGTGGTATCCGGCTGAATAGAATAGACCACCCTCATTTCTTACCGGGATGTAAAAGGCGACAAAGGTTAGTTGACGTTAGGCACATTGCCGGTCCTAAAATACTTAGCCAAATCATGTAACAGCATGTTTAGAACATGTAGGACCGTCTTCACTTAGAGTGGGATAAGGGCGGAAAATGATGAGTGTGTTAAAACAGGCCACCAATATTATAGTATATATTAGTTGCCATAACAACTACTATATTATAAGCAATTGAATATTATAAATCTATATAATAAATAAGCTGTGATAGCCAAGCGGTAGACCGTGCGACTCTCTAGAGACGACTAGTTCAAATCTAGGGCAAGCACCGATGAGTTTTTCTATTAAAACTTATATGTCTAATTGATAATTGCAATTTATCACACGGTTTTCGGTGAAGGACAACATTATGAGGAAACCTTGCATATCTCTAGAGAATTCTAGGGATATGTGTAACCTACCGATCCGCATTGGAGCAGCGTGGTAGGTCTTAGCTCCAACCCTTCTCTCCAGAAACGGAGAAAGGAGGCGTATGCCCAGCAGTGGGATTGTAACAGGCTACTACTAAGTAAAGAACACGCAAATATAATGCTTTATTGATAATGAAGCGTTTAAGTTGTAAAATACTAAGCCGGTCGTCTATATGTACGTCTAAAAACGGCCACATTGATTGACACGCAATACTAAACGGATTGTCAACGGAGTCTATGCAGGCGTAGGCCTTAGCCCAGCAGTGGGCGTAACAATAAGGTAACAGGCCGTTACTTTACTTTACTATATAATAAATGGTTTTATCAATTTTTATCAAAGTAATAATAAAATTATTTTGCTATAATCCGCGATACATGTATAATCCGCGATGTATCGCGGATTATAGCAAAATATAATAATTTTATTATTACTTTTGTATTATGAATCTCCGCAAAGTAACGACTAGGTCTATAAATCAATTTGTATCAATTTTATTTGTTAAATATATTGTTTTAAAACAAAGAGTACACAATAACTTCACACTTATATTAAGGCGTAATAAGTGATATGCGCCTGATCTTTTCATAGAGCGTTGAGCCCAAAGCAACATTCTGCCAGAGCGGATATGCCCATTTTGTGATGTCTTTGAAGTTATATTCGTTGGGAATGAAAACTTGTAATCGCATTTTTCTTTGGTAGCATTTTATTTTTAGTAAATTCATTGCAATCTTATGATAATTTTACCACAATATAATATAATAACAAAAATAAATAATAAACAGCAGACGATATACTTGATATTTTCATGGTTTACGTGGTTACGTGATTTTCATGGCTTGACGTGGACAAGGACCTTATATAATGGGAAGTTAATCTTCGAAGGGTATATTGTATGGTGTAAACAGGAAAGAGAAGCCGGCATAAAGCTATTAGCAGTAAAGTCGCCGTGACGCCGTCCCTCAGCGCCCACCTGGCAAAGGGGAATTTATAGAAAGCGTATTGTCTATAAGCCATGATTACTGCACGTTGAGACCGCGTTAATATTACGGGGATCATGTGTTAGAATCTTGGAAAGTTTTTAATGTGGTTTTTTTAAGAGATAGCGACAAACGGACGAGAAAATTTTAATTATTAAAAAAATTGTGATTGGTATCGGACTGATTAGAATAGATCACCCTCATTTCTTATCCAGGTGTCGTAAAAGGCGACTAATAGAAAGTAAGCTGACGTCAGGCAGGCGGCCCGTATTAAAATACCTACCCAGATCATCTGATACTATGTTTGAAACATGCTGCAATGATGCCGGTTAGACTTCTTGGAATTAAATTTATGTGGTTACTTGTTTTTTGCCCATACCCGCTTCCCGGGTTCGATTCTCGCCAAGGGCTACCATATTCTATAAACAATTTGTTGGTTCTTCGCGCCTGGGTGTGCATTTGTATCTAAGTATGTGTTTAAAATTATATATGGTAGATACCAGTCGTCTGTGACCCATAACGCATGGAGATCCTTGAACTATGATATATGGGACACCTTGTGTAAGTGCCCCATATATTTATTTATTTATTCATTTATACCATGCCATATAAATAATAAGCTGTGATAGCCCAGCGGTGAGTCCGTGCGACTCTTTCGAGGGGAACACGAGTTCAAACCCGGGCAGGAACCAATGAGTTTTTCTATTAAAACTCATGTGTCTAATTGATAATTGCAATTTATCACACGCTTTTCGGTGAAGGAAAACATCATGAGGAAACCTGCATATATCTAGAGAATTCTGGAGATATGTGTAACCTACCAATCTGTATTGGAGCAGCGTGGTAGGTCTTAGCTCAGACCCTTCTCTCCAGAAACGGAGAGAGGAGGCCTATTCCCAGCAGTGGGATTGTAACAGGCCGCTACACTTTACCACGCCATAAGTTCTAGTGTGTGATTAAGTAGGGTAAAAGTATACAGGAAGAGCCTGACCTGAACTTATTAGAACCATTAGTACTAATGTAGTAATACGATACGGTTTGCTTGTTAAGGAGTCCATTGTTTGAAAGTATGGCGTTAAACGGAAATCCCCGACAAAGCATATGAATGACAAAAAGTGGACTAAGTTCCCTAAATATATAAAAGTTAAAAGAACTCATCTTTGCGTTGTTCGAGTTCTTAACTTACTATTGAAGCGTTAGAATTTTAAGTACTTGCAACCAATAAAACTATTTTGCGAACAGAGTTATAAATTTGGTAATTTTTAAAAATTGTACACATAAATAAATAAATAAATAAATATATGGGACACTTACACACACGGTCGTCCATCCCCAAAATAAGTAACTTAATACTTGTGTTATGGGTGACGAACAACTGGTAGATATACTACATATATAATTTTCTGGGTGTATATGTAGTATATCTACCAGTTGTTTGTCACCCATACGTCGTCTCGAAGAAGTAACAAATTGTTTATAGAAAATATTGGCCCTCGGCGGGAATCGAAACCGCTACCCGCGGAACTTAAGGCAGGGTCACTACCCACTGCGCCAACGGGCCAGTCAAATCAACACATAATTGTTTTGGATAGTTTTTTTATCATGTTAGAAACTTAGTTGCGCCAATTTTTTTTACACTTTCTATAGTAATGCGTATTTCTTTACAATACTAATAAACAGAGGGAAAAGTGAGAGAAAATTATTTCAAAACATAAGAAAACATTTTTTTTCACCTGGCAGCTGAGCGAAACCGATGGAAGTAGATGGCAGCCAAAGTGGAGTCATGATCCTCAGCAGTGAATGGTGATAAGAAGATTGTAAAACATACCGAGGCTAATTAAGAGTTGTCGTGAATGTGACTATTTAGATTGATGATACCAAAAATCGCAGAAAACATAATATATGGTCCTGTGTCATCATCATTCTCCTGCCCTTATCCCACTCCAAGTGGGGTCGGGACAACATGCAACAAACATGTTGTCATACGATTTGGCTACGTATTTTACGACCGGCCGCCTGCCCGACGTCAACTTACCTTAGTCGCCTTTTACGACACCTCGATAAGAAAGGAGGGTGGTCAATTCTATGCAGCCGGATACCACACGGCACATACCTTAGTCGCCTCTTACGAAACCTCGGTAAGAAAGGAGGGTGGTCTATTTTATTCTGCCGGATACCACACGGCTAGCGAACTAAAGATATACGTTTTATTAAAACACGGCAGAGAAATTAATATTTTATTTAAAATAAAATTTGCACATCTGTCCTGTGTATAATTTTTTAACTTTATTTTATTGTATTGCTGTCAAAAATATTTACAATTTGTAAGGTTTCAATGAACTTGTCCCGCAAATTACAGTGCACGGTAATGAAAGGCCAGACAATTTACAATCCAGAATTGGAAACACTACTCGTTTCAGACAGACGAGTAGTCTTGGTTATATCGGACAACAAAGATACCTTTGTCATCCAGATAAAAATGAAAATTTTTAGCTTCATAACAGAATAGGTTGGCTTAATTGTTCGATTGCTTGAAAAGAAACTTTTTTAAAAGGGGATAAATGAAATATCACCTACAACTTAATACAAATCCATTGTATTATGGATCTCCGCAAAGTAACGCCTAATTCTATAAATTGTTCAGTATGAATTTATTAATATAGTCGAAACACGAATAGGCTGCGTTTAGTAGTCCCTTGATACTACATGATAAAGGTCTAAAGAAAAGGACGGAAGCCATGATCTTCATAAGCGAGACAAAATATTAAACCAAAGTGTTTATAAGACCAATTTCCGGCAAAGAACATAATTTATGGGCTCCTTACAATATTGTCTCTTTGTACGGAAAACAGCGGCAATGGCGGCCGAGAAGGGTGTACGGATATATACATGTATCTAGGGTTGTCATCTGCATCCCTATAGCCCTACTGTCACCGTTATTGAGCTCTCTGTCTTAATGTCTCGATAGATGATAGATATGTAGTAATTTATGCTTCGCAATCCAATTTAAAATGTACACTGGACGCGGCGCGGTTGAGAGTTAGCAGGTTGGATAGTGCTTAGATAGTAAAACGGGAAAGGGAGTTAAGTCAACATCTTCCTTTAATGTTATTAAGAAGAAACAAATTAACCAATGCTGCCAGCATTCCTGGGACCATTCCATGTGGGCATGATTTGTATACTAGCGTGTAAGTAATTTAAGATTTTTACTATAAATATATTAATTAAAGCTGCGAGACGAGAGCGGTGAGACCGTGCGACTCTTTCGAGGGGAACACGAGTTCAAACCCGTGCAGGTACCAATGAATTTTCTATTACAACTCATGTGTCTAATTGGTAATTGCAATTTATCACACGCTTTTCGGTGAAGGAAAACATCGTGAAGAAACCTGCATATCTCGAGAGAATTCTGGAGATATGTGTAACCTACCAATCCGCATTGGAGCAGCGTGATAGGTCTTAGCTCCAACCCTTCTCCAGAAACGGAGAGGAGGCCTATTCCCAGCAGTGGGATTGTAACAGGCCGCTACTTTACTTTACTTTATATTAATTAATTAAAAAATATATATTTTCATTAATATAGCTAAATATTCCTGTTTAAATCGATTAATGTCTACATATAACAGTGATCTCAGTATGAAATTTATATTTTCCATGACAGTTTAATTAAATAAAAAAAAAGGTTAAAACAATGTTATTGAACGAGTAAATTGATGGTTTTTAGCAAGTATTTGTAAAATTTTTGTTTAGTTCTGTATTGTTATAATTGCTGTTGGTATATCTTAAAATAAATAAATAAATAAAATTAATAAGGTGTAATGGATTTCCGTAAATTAACGCCTAATTCTTGTTAAACTGTTAAAAAGAAAAATATATACCAATAAAAAAAATATATTTAAGTTTTTATACATCCCTAAATCCTAAAAGATCCCGACGGGATCCTAACCAAGAATGACAGCCGTAGGAAAACGTATATCAATTTCAAACTTCTTTGTAAGCAAAGCCACTTCCTTATGAAATTTGCTCTCCCATTATTTATCCAGATGGAGTCGGGTGATTTTTTGCCAACTCATTTGTTTACTTATATTGCATTTCCAAGGGTTGATGGAAGTAGAGACGATGAATCTTGACTTTATAAAGAATACAAAAACATTAACTATTAACATTAAGCAACTTACTTGACAAGTTTTGACCTCGGAATATTTTTCGTAATCGCGGGCTTCAAGCGATAGGGACGTATCCGTATACAATTTTTTTGGTTCTTAGTGCCTGGGTGTATATTTGTATTTTATATATATGTAGTATATCTACCCATTGTCCTTCACCCACAACACAAGAATTAAGTTGTGTGTAAGTGTCCCATATATTTATTTATCAACAAACATGCTATTTTAGTTTTTTCTTATCTTAAAATCTTAAAATCTGAACTTAAATAATTTTACATTTATGTTGTGGAAAAATTGGCTACTGTTTATTTTTTGTCATCGATAATAAAGTAAAGTCAAGTAAGGGATAATTAAAATAACCAGGTTTAATTTGGGCTCCAAAACAGGAGTAATAAAAACACGTTATACAGTAACCATACATTCTTTGTAAATGTTGGGAAGCAATTACTCGGTAATTGTCCATTATGGCCGCGTTGCCGTGAGGTGCTTCCATATTGTTTGGACTTTGGTACGATGTAAATTGACCCGGACAGAAATTAAGTTTCAATTTACTTATGGTAACGGAATACAAACAAAATATACGGAGCAGATATGTCATTGATCCTGTGGCCATTATTAAGAAACAATGTAATGGAATACTAGGTGGTTTTCGTTTAAATAAGGTTGATTGTTAGTGACGTTAGACAACCCTACTAAGTATCCTTTTTGAATAATTTATAGAATTAGGCGTTACTTTGCGGAGATCCATAATACAAAAGTAATAATAAAATTATTTTGCTATAATCCGCGATACAGTAAATAGAAAATATATATAGTGTTTAATGTATAGTGGACTATCTGTATTTTCATAACCGATACGTGCAGGATTCGAAAAAACACATGTACAAACCTCCACCACTTCCACCACAATACACAAGCACTACACACGTTCACTATCACAAACTCAGCAATCGTTTCGCTCCGCAACCAAAGCATCGTCAGGAGATATACTCCACGACAACATCGTGTCGTGGAGTCTATCTATATATATATAACTTGCTTTGACTTTGTACTGCAAGAAAATGATAGGAAGATTCAATAAATATATATTTTTAATTATTAATAATTTTAATTTTAAGTATGTTAAAAATAAAAGTGTCAAACGGATCTAACGTCATGTGACAGTTTAACAATTTAATTTTCTGACACTTAAGTCATGATGTATGTCATCAGACTCGTACCATAGGTTTATTATACACGAGTAAGAAAAGCAGTCTAAAAGTGACATATTAAAATAAAGAGAAAGAAAATGTACGCGATTTTTGATCACTACAGTATAATACAGTTACACTGTAACAGCAATAAGGCCTTCAAATATATTGATAATTCTAATAAAACAAACTCAAATGACGTTCTACGCAAAAGATTTTTCTTTTATAAAAACCATAGGTTCTCTTCAATAACTGTAATAAAATTGACTTCTGATGTCTTTGTCAATTTGTTAAAGTATAACAAACGGCAAATTACATTTGCTTTTGGATCACAGAATAATCCTATTTCTATATCATGACGAAATTGACTTATATTAACTGCTTTATTTTGCGAAACGTTTCTTTGATATATTTATCACAGTAAAGAATGATAAATATTGATAAAATTACTTTTCTACGATCCTCTTTAAAAGAAAATAAAAATGATGCTAAATTTTCAGTCAATTGTCCAAGATACTGACACAAAATAGTTGTGTTTTTTTTTGTATTGCCTGTATTTTACTAATCATGTATATGCTAAGATTCAGAATGAATGATTTATTTAAAATATTCAAGACATTACTCATCATTCTCTTGACCTAATCCCACTTTAAGCACAACATGGTATAAACAATGTTATAAACTGCCTGACGTCAACTTACCTTAGTCGCCTTTTAAGACATCTCGGTAAGAAATTAGGTCTATTCTATTCAGACGGATACCACACAGCGGGTCAACTTACCTTAATCGCCTTTTATGACGCATCCCTTAAAAAATAGGGTGGTATATTCTACTTGGCCGGATACCGCACGGCGGACGCATTCTTATCATTATGTTTTCCTCAATAGTATAGTAGATAGACTTTCTGTGTCAGCCTTCTTTAAAATTACTTACCTTAGAATTACCATAGTCGCCTTTTACGACACCTCGGTAAGAAATGAGGATGGTCTATTCTATCCAGCCGAATACCACACGGCGAACATATCAAAGTCATTATTGAAGTAAAAAAAAACGCAATCACAATTTTTTTTATTAATTAAAATGTTATAGTGCGTTTAACGCTATCTATTATAAAAAGCACGATTACCAACTTCTTATTATAAAAACGTTCGTAAGCTACGTATTTTTTTGCTAATATCGTCTCACAGTTTTTTGAATACTTAAAGACATATATATATAAACGAGTATTTATATACACGAGTATATGTATATTATTAATTATATACTTGGTCCGCGTGGAAATCGGTGTATTTAATTGAAATTGTCGTGAGATGACCATAAGAGATAGAGACATGCTGTCGCAGACTTTTTTGTAGTATTTCTGTAGATCTACATTTCTATAGTTCATTAATTTAGAGTATCTTTGATAGTTTACGCGGCGCACGTGACTGAATCTTCCAGCAAGTGAATTTTCAACCATGCGAACTCTTCAACACAATTTACATAAAACCTTGATAGACTAAACCTTCTGGAAGAATTGCATTACCTATTAGTAAAGGTCGTACCTTTGCGAAAATTGGTTAAGTAGATTAGAAGAAAATCGATTACTTACAGACAGATAGGTTAAAGGTTAAATAGGTTAGACTTTGTCTTATAATAAGTATACATATTAAAAGAAAATTTAAATCATAAATTGCGAATGTTATTTTGAATACGAAATCAAAGGATAGCGAAATTTCAAGTGGCAACTAAATAATTCCGTCTAATCTGTATCCACAATCCTGAAATAAGGGAGCATCCGCTCGATTTCTATTTCGAACCCAAATCAGTTTTCGATTTAATTGCATTCCCTCACGTTTTTTATACCTAGGCAATGAACTAATTACGTATACTTGGGCCTTTTCGTCAAATTTAGTAGACGGAAATGAAATGAAACAAAGTAGACTTGGTAGAGCGTGTTGTTTGAATATTTTCTTGAACAACTCGTCAGTAACTTCTTTATAGTAATTTGTGTTTAAACGATGCAAAACATATATTTATATTAAATTTATATTGAGGTCTGAAATTATGCTACACAAGCTCTAACAAGCACAAGGATATTTTTTATATAGAAATCTAATATACACACGTAGTGAATTCTGATTAGCCGTGTGTCACCAGCTAATCCGCATCGGAGCTGCATGGTGGGTCTAAGGAGGCCTTTGCCCTGCAGTGGTAATTATTGATTTATTTATTAATAATAAGTTATACTTCGTTCGCCTCAACGCAAATGTTAAATATATTCACTCACTTATGAACGGTCTTTTTCTGTTCCTAAAGAACGGGGTTTTTGATCATATATATTATAACATAATAAGCTTAATTTGTACGAGAGATGATCTATTGCTCGAGATGATTAGCTGTGAAAGCGTAAGACAGGCGGAAAGACGTGCTGACTTTTGCATATAATATAGTTTTAGTATTTAATAACTGTATACATAGTCGTTAAACAAATATTCATTTAATAATAAGGTATAGTATTTTTGCCGTGTGGTATCCGGCTGAATAGAATAGACCACCCTCATTTCTTACCGAGGTGTCATAAAAGGCGATTAAGGTAAGCCGACCCGCCGTGTGGTATCCGGCTGAGTAGAAAAGACCACTCTCATTTCTTACCGAGGTGTGGTAAAAGGCGACTAAAGTTAGTTGACCCACCGTGTGGTATCCAGTTGAGTAGAATAGACAACCCTCTTTCTTACCGAGGGGTCGTAAATACGATGTAGGTAAGTTGACGTCAGGCAGGCAGCCGGTCGTAAAATACGTAGCCGAATAATATGACATGTTTTTAACAAGTTGTGCCGACCCCACTTGGAGTGGGATAAGGGCAGGAGACTGATGATGATGAGTATTTGATAGTGTATAAGCTTGTATAGCAATTTCTTCAATGACAAATTTCAAGTTACTTAATTTTTCAAATGGAGCAAAAATTCGTTAGTGTTGAAACAATCAGGCAATCCCTTAACAAGATATTAATTCCGGTAGTATCTAAATAATTTCATATTCGTTACACCGAGGGTAGACGGGCTGGTTCGATTTACGTCTCGAATTCCCAAACCTATGTTACGAGAATTTAATTGCATTCCTTCACCTTTTTTACCCCAATCCGCCGCTATGTAGGCAAACAGTGAACTAATTACGCAAATCTCGGTCCGTTTCGCTTTAAATTTATGAGACAGTAACGTTATTAGAGGAAAAGTGGGCGCAATGGATCGTGTCGTAGGAATTTTTCGAGTAATCGTTATATTATTAGGATTTATTTCGAATTTTACTTAGAATTCGCTGTTTTAATATAAATTTTTGTACAATATTGTAATTGCAAGAGTAATTACTAAATTATATTTACCTTTGATTGTGTTGAAAAATTTAAATTACTAGTTCTACACACGATTTCGTAATTGGACAAAATTGGGGGAAATTTTTAAACTCAAGTTGACGCGAAACTTGTTGTTTCCAAAGAAAAAAATAGCATTTTTTTAACCCATATGTTGACCTGTGGTACTTGCACTTTCGTTTAGTCGACTTTAGTATTAATAGACTCGATTATGTACTGTGTTGTTTTGCCCTATTCCTGATGAAAGGGCGGATTTTTTATCATATACTTCAAGTAAGCATCAGACTTCAAACCCTGTGTCCGGTTGAGTAGAATAGACCACCCTCTTTCTTACCGAGGAGTCGTAAAATACGCGTCAGGCAGGCGGCCGGTCGTAAAGTACGTAGCCAAATCATGTGACAACATGTTTTGCCGACCTACTTAGAGTAAGATAAGGGCAGGAGGATGAAGACTTCACGTAAGCTTCAATTGTACCAAATTTTATCAATAATGGTCCATTTAGCCGACTAGCCGTGAAACCGTTACAAGCAAACAAATAAATGTCTTAGCTTCGTCATTATTGAAGATATCCGCTGAACGCTTTTACGTTCGACGTGAGTTATTGCTGTTTCGTGCAAATGGATTGATCATGCGACCCCGTTGCGAGATGAGTTGTATAAAAACTTCAAACATCTGTTACGGACACATCTCTAAATGTTTGCAGGGGTATTTGTCATACTATGAATAATGTAAGATCAAGTTGGTACAAACAAGAAACGGACTAGGAAATAATGTATTTCGTGCGATGTTGTATGAGTTATTTATGTCGTGTGGTATCCGGTTGAGTAGAATAGACCACCTTCTTTCTTACTGAGGGGCCGTAAAATACGACTAAGTTAAGTTGACATCAGGCAGGCGGCCGGTCGTAAAATACGTAGCCAAATCATGTGACAACATGTTTGTAACATGTCACGCGACCCCACTTAGAGTGGGATAAGGGCAGGAGGACGATGATGTTGTTTGATTTATTAGCGAAGACTCTACTATCACTTTTACATCATTACGATTTTGTCGTGGAGCCTATCCTCCTGATGATGCTTCGGTTTCGGAGCGAAGCGATCGTCGAGATTGTTGTGGTGGTGGGTGTGTGTGCTTGTGTGCTTTGTTGCTGGTGGAGGGGCCTTGGGGTGCGTGTAGTGGCATGTCCTGCATTTGTAAGGGTCGTAGATTTTGCCTGCTTCATACACATTAGCTTTGCGTGCATTCGCTTAACCCGTGCGGATTATAGCGAGGTAGTTTTGTTATAGTGCATGTCTACTATCACAGTTTTCTGGTGTACAATCGCAACCAACTTGAGACCTTACTAGCGTAATTGTTTTAAGAAACAGTTGGCTATCGCCGAGAATCGAAACCGTGACTCTCGGAGCTGAAGGCAGGGTTGTTACCATTAGTGCCAACACGCCAGTCCACTGATAGTCAAAGCTTGCTGCGATAATTATACTGAGTGGAAGACTTTATTTTAAAAATTTCTTAGTATGCATGTGTAATTTTTCATTGCTTTTTTTACGTTAAAAGCAAATATAAAACTTTCTTTCTTTTAACTATAGTACCCGGCATTAGATAATGCACATCGATGTTTAGAACTAAACAGCCGGCCAATTCGGTTTCGTAGAGCGCTGTCACTGTCACTCAGTATATGACGTTTCGCACGGGTTCGTCATTCTGTGCGACAGAGATAATGCTCTATGAAGCAAAACTAGCTGATTTCTCTCTCTAAGCATCAATGTGCATTATTTATTGCCGCGTACTGTACTAAGTTTTGGATCTTTTGGGTCATTAGTGGCAATACGCACTGGCCGAAGATACTAATCTTTAGGCTTTGCGATTTTGTCGTGGAGTCTATCTCCTGATGATGCTTTGGTTACGGGGCGAAACGATTGTTGAGTTTGTGATAGTGAACGTGTGTAATGCTTCTGTATTGTGCTGACAGTGGTGGTTTGTGCATGTTTTTTACGAATCCTGCATGTAACGGGTATGAAAAAACGGATAGTCCATTATACATTTACCACTATATATATTTCCTATTAACTGTACGCGGATTATAGCAAAATATTTTTTATTATTACATTTGTGTAATCTCCCGAAATTTTTTGTTTCTTTTTTACCAAAAAATGTATCTCAATAAAACCGTTTCATAAGGCAAAATTACATATGTAATAAAACATAAATCGTATATCGAAGTTGGAGCAATCACATTTGGGTGCGCCGAACATTCTGCATACATCCGCGTCAGACCAGCTTTACGATACTCCATACGTTTCGTTTTATGACGAAATATATCATTTCTATGAAATTCGGACAGATTTCCTTGTTTGAAATTTACTAATATAGGTCTTTCTTTGAAATGAAGAACGAATATTTACCGAAGCAAACGTAAATTAACGTATATATAGAAGAAATAATTATGCAGCAAAAGTAATGAAAATATTATTTTGCTATAATCTTATCTTACTAATATTATAAATGCGAAAGTTTGTGAGTATGGATAGATGTTTGCTACTCTTTCACGACGAATCCGCTATAACAATATCGACGAAATTTGGCACAATTATTCCTTATACACCGGAGTAACATATAGGCTATAAAAATCCTGTTGATTCTACAGGAATAGGATGACATTCAAAAGCACCATCTATTATCAACCTACCAAAGTATCGGCCAAACAACGTTTGCCAGGTCAACTAGTTATCCATAAAAGAAAATTAATGCAATGCTAAATGTGGAGTGAACTATCCGTTCTCATACCTGACACATTCATAATTCGTAAAAACTCATGCACCATCCGCGACCTATAACATAACTATATGTATTGCACACATTGTTAATTGAAAGTATTTTTTATATCCATGATAGTTTAGGCTCCATAGATTTTTTATTTGCTTATATTAAATATCTGCTAAAATTAAATTATCTTATACAAATATGATACATAACATAGTTGTAGCTTCAATTTAATTTTAATTTGACGATTCAAAAGTGCTTGTAATAGGAAAATTTGAATAAAGACTTATTTGAATTTGAATTTGAATAACATATCGCCGCATCCGAAGATTAAAGTTCCATGTTCTCTGTTTATACATGAACGTGTGACTTTATCCTTCGGATGTAGCAATTTGCGTGTTGGATTATCAAAATGTATGATAAAAATAAATTACTGTTCACTAGATCAAGAACTAAAGATTATTATAAAACAAAGTCCCCAAAAGCTGTCTGTCTGTATTTGATCGATTTTCTCAAACAATCTATTGAACGGATTTTCTTATGTACTAAAAGGTAGTGCAATCTTTCCGCAATGGTTACAATAATAGTGAGCTACCGTTTTATGTAAATTGTGTTGAAGAGGTTGTGCGGTCGTTAAAAAACGCCTGCTGGCAACTTAACCCCTCATTCGCACGAGAGGTTTATTACCTTGCGTTAAAAATACGTCGAAATGAAACGAATAGGTATCCAGATATCTATTAACATGACAGCGCTTTTAAAACGCGACGTATTTTCATCGAGCAGTGTTCCATTTTATGCGTTAGGCTTTTGGGCGTCAAGACGAATATAGCATACGAATAACTTCTTTTTACGCCTATGCGGAGTTTTAACGCGACGTATTTTTTACGCCCGTGCATACGAAGTGTTACTCGTGCTGGGTAACTCGGCACCCAGCAGAGATACACTAAAGTAATGTACTAGAGAATTGTAGATCTACAAAAATACTACAAAAAGTCCGTAAAACGGCAGTCTCTATTTCTTATGGTAAACTCACAATAACTACTTTTATGTTTATTTCAATGCGATAAAAAATTTGTGACACACTGAAAGTAATTACTAATAAGCCATAATAATATTAAAATGTTTTTTTTAACAAATTCGAAATTATTAGGTAAAAATGGAAGATAAAACATTTATAATGATGTTTTAGACTCTCCCCTTACTACTGATTTATAATTTCTCAAGTCTGAATCATACTATAATACTGTTTATTCTGATTATCTGATATCGACTTCTTTTATTAATGATTAAACGTATAAAAAGAGGTAAGTCGATTTATCAACATATTCACGGGAGCAAAGTCACTGGCATAGCTAGTAAAAGTCAAGATAAAAAACCTTTTCTGTTTAAGAAATAGTGTAATACCCAAAATGATACACCCACGTATTCCCAATGGACCTAAACAAATCTCTTTACTCCGTCTTACGAATTTGCAATAGCTGAAATTTCATTGTAGCTTTATATTTATTTATATGCTTTCGTCGTGACACTCTGGAGTTTTAAGTATATATTTTAAAATAAGAATAATAACAGTTACAGCTTATAGATTTATAAGTTATTATTACTAATATGAACAAGTCGTTTTTTACGACCCCTCGGTAAGAAAGAGGTAGTCTATTCTACTCAACCGGATACCACACGGTGGGTCAACTTAACTTAGTCGCCTTTTACCACACCTCGGTAAGAAATGAGGGTGGTCTATTCTACTCAGTCGGATACCACACGGTGGTAATTGTATAACTTACAAATTAATTTAATTGCCTTTTCAGGTGACGAGGTGGCTGGCTCCTTTTTCGCACACAGAATCAGCTTAGCGATTCAACGCGGAAACGCTGCCAGCATTCTTGGGACCATTCTACGTGGGCATGATTTGTATAGTAGTAGCGTGTAAGTAATTTAAGATAGACAAAACTTGTATATTTTTGTTGTATAAAAAAAATATTTTAATACTGCCTTTCGTTTAGTTTAGAATTGTTTGATACAATCAATAAGCTCAACGTAGGCAAATTTTACGTGGTGCGAAATTGACGTTGTAACCTAATTGCCAAAGAGGGTACAAGTAGATACTTTCTACATTTTGGTACGCATTTTCTCTTTTAATTTTATACAAAAACACGAAAAGAGGCCTTTAAGCGACTTTTTACTTGCTCAAAGTACAGAATAAACTAATTTTGTAAAAGAAATTTCCTTTTTGCTAAAGTAATCCAAACTATTGAAGATAACCGAATATTCTTCGAGCTTTTACGGAAGTACGTAATTGCTTTGCCGATTTATTAGATAAATAAATTCTTTATCACGATAAGTAAAAAATATGATGATAAAAATAAAAAGAAAATATGACTTCGTACATTTAAGAAAAAGTAAAAGTATTTACGAGGTTAACTTAACTTTATCTCAAAGATAAACTATGTAACTTAAATTATAAAATGAAATAACTATGAATTTAAACAAAAAAGTTCGTAAAAGGAATAATCGGTTGCATAAGAGAAACTACGTTATCTATTTAAGATAATTAAATTCTCTTCAGTTCAGCGTAAACAATATACTATCAAAAAAAGTTAAGTATGATAAAAATCATCATTCTCCTGCCCTTATCCCACTCTAAGAGGGGTCGGCACAACATGTTACCTCATGACACACGTAGCCAAATCATGTGACAACATGTTACAAACATGTTGTCACATGATTTGGCTACGTATTTTACGACCGGCCGCCTGCCTGACGTCAACTTACCTTAGTCGCCTTTTACGACACCTCGGTAAGAAATGAGGGTGGTCTATTTTATGCAGCCGGATACCACACGGCGTAAAATTCTTAATTAATATAAAAGATAAATGAAGCTGTTATCTTTGAAATTGTAAAATTATTAAATCTGTAGGGCAAAAAGTTTGACTGGACCATTGGAAGAGGTGCCATTGACCCTGCCTTCAGCTCCGCGGGTCGCAAATTCGATTCCCGCCGAGGGCCAACATTTTCTAAAAATCTTATCAATTACTTTGCCTAAAAATCAATAGCAGACAAAAGTATTAGTTGAGTGGATTCATATTTCTTCTAGTCTGAAATAAGTAATATCCAAATTAGTACGGATTTCATTATTCGTAATTGGATAAAGTTAATAATGAGTTTCAATTAGGATAACGCAAAACGGTTAACGAGAAAACAAAGGTAGGCATTTCAATTAAAGAGGTGAAATTGGAGCACCCGCTTAATCAATTCTATTCGATATTGCCTTGATGTAGCCTGAACTTAATGAAAATAAATCTTAAACGGAAGCGTCAGTAGACAGATATGTAGATCTGTAGGTTTTTCAAAACAAATCAAAATAATCTTTATTCAAGTAATCTCTTTCGGGACCTTTTGAATCGTCAAGGATCAATATGATTAATGATGCCACTATAACAAAACTACCTCGCTATAATCCGCACGGGTTAAGCAAATGCATGCAAAGCTAATGTGTATGAAGCAGGCAAAGTCTACGAACCTTACACATGCAGGACAAGCCACCACACGTACCCCAAGGCTCCTCCACCAGCAACAAAGCATACAAGCAGCACACACACTCACCACCACAACAACCTCGACGATCGTTTCGCCCCGAAACCGAAGCATCATCAGGAGGATAGGCTCCACGACAAAATCGCAATGGGGTACGTGTCGGTGGCTTGTGCTGAATGTGTAAGGTTCGTAGATTTTGCCTGCTTCATACTCATTAGCGTGGCATGCATTCGCTTAACCCGTGCGGATTATAGCGAAGTAGTTTTGTTATAGTGCCTGTAATATGGAATTCCGCAAAGTAACGCCTGCTTCTATAAATCATGATTAATGAAGCTACAGCTGGATCGGAATGTTACTCTTGGCGAGAAGAATCAACAAGAAACTCGGCGGTCAACATTTTCAATTTATGCTATTAAAGCACAATGCTGTAGCTAAAAGGTTTCAGGAAACTTATTTCAGCAGCCTACGCTGTTCGAAAGATAAGACAATTTACAGATGTCGAAACAGCGAAACTTGTTTATTTTGCTTATTTCCATAGCATTATATCTAATGGAATATTGCTGTGGGGTAAATGGGCGGATAGTGAAAAAATTTTCGTGTTACAAAAAAGAGCCATACGTGGCATCTACAATTTAAGTCCGCGTGATTCTTTGCGAGAGAAGTTTAAGGAAATAGGTATTCTTACATTTGCTTCACAGTATATTTTAAGCAATGTAAGTTTTGTATATACAAATATAAAGAATTATAAAACGATAGGTGATGTATATAATAGACAAAGTAGGAACCGACATAAGCTATAATAAAATTCCGAAATCAATTTTGGCCATGCCATTACAGCGGTTTAAAAACACTGTTACAAGAAAGATAAGAAAGAAAGAAAGAAAGAAAGAAAGACTAAAGACTTTCTAAAAACACTGTTAAAAAGAGGCTGATACAGAAAGCCTACTATACTATTGAAGATTACTTAGATGATAAGGATGTGTGTGCACTTCTACCCTGTACAAGACAGTAATAATAACTAAATGTAACTAGTTTTAAGCTTTATATTTTAAGTTTCTTTTTAAGAGTTTTTAGCTGGTTCTTCTCGGTAGGAACAGCTTATCGAACCAGCAGTAAAGTTGACGATTCAAAAGCACTTGTTTACAAGTTTACTTGAATAAAGAATATTTTAAATTTGAATTTGAATTTCAAATGCAATTTTATCATTCACATAATCTTCAATTGTGTATTACTTTTTATTATAAGCATATTTCTTACACTTAAATCAAACCTCTCTGTACAGAAGTCTAATATGGATAGCGGAATTTTATGGAAAAATTGCCTTTACATGCTTTTTTAAATCTAGCTCTATTATATAGTAGTTTTTATACCTAACAATTTCACTTACTTATGACGTGTACAGATTTGATGTTGTCTATTGCAGCCCTTAGTTCACAAACTACTGATATTGTTTTTAAGCGGAATAAAAGGTATTTGATTTCAATAATCATGAAATATGATTAAGGATTATCGTAAGATAAATAAATAAATATATGGGACATTTACACACACCGTGGTCTATCCGCAAAGTAAGTAACTTAATACTTTTGTTATGGGTGAGAGACAACTGGTAAATATATACATATACATATACATATAGTTTTAAATACATATATACACCTAGAACCAACAAATTCTAAATAGAAAATGTTGGTTCTTGGCGAATCGAACCCGCGACCCGCGGGGCCGAAGACAGGGTCAGTGTTAACTGTGCCAACCGGCCAGTCAATATAGAAAAAGATATTAGCCACATGGCATAAAGTATGGGAAAGTTGTAGCAAACGTATTACAAGGAAGCCCGCTCGTTATTTGGACTAGTACCTAGTCTAAGTACCTAGCTGTTTATCCGTTCCCGCCTCGCGGATGCGTCTTTGAATTTGAGTTGATACAAGTCTAATTTGTTTAACGTTTCGGTTAAGTTTCAGCAAGTTGTTAAATTTAATTAGCCTCACTGTTTCATAAGTTTGTAGTTTGTAAGTTTTGTTCTTTAAGTCATTTCATAGTGTACGAAGTTCTGCCCAAATTATTTCTTTTATTTTGGGAAACTGAACCCCCATAATTTTGTCACCCACCGTTAATCGTGAAGTAATATTGACTACCAACGTTTCATTGAAGAAGAGTAAAATTACATCCATACTGATAATTGCTAACTTATAAATGCAAAAATCTGTGTATATGTCTGTTTGTTTATCTATTACGCTTTCGAGACTAAGAAGCTGAACTAATAGTGATCACATTTGTTAAAAATTATACTTACATATTGAGCTAACATTCAGGTTAAATAATAAATAATAAATCAATAATAAGGTTAAATAATAATAATTAAAAATAGGTAAACACTTTTTAACTTTATTTTTAAAGAATTGAGAATAGATTACCACTCAAATTAAATCGGGCAAAGTCGCAAACATGACTAGTCGTTTGTTATACACTTTAAAAAGAATCACAGAAGAACTCTTGTCATATTATGTTAATAGCACTTTCCAATTGCGAATATTTTCCTACATTAGCATACAATGCTGTCTATATTTGTAAAACAGATGGCACGACGAGTGGGTAGTACGCTATGTAATCATTATATATATGTGTATTATTGTATAGCGAGAGGCAATAACGTAATGGAATGGTACAGTGCTTGGGACGCAGTGAAAGATTTTCAAGTCCCGTATTAATATTGGAGTATATTTATTCAATTTCGTAAAAGGAAAACAGATTTTATTACAAAATTGCAACGTTGCGGTCGTTGTATTTGCGGTACGTGTTTTATATTAAAACTATAGCAAAGTATTATTATACAATTTTTTTATTCGACGTTTCAAACGTCGGTTTAAAAAAATATCTCGTTAAAATTACCCACAGGAAAAAAGATATTCATCTACCCAGAGTCGGTGCTTGGAAAAAATTATTATAATAATGCATATTAATAATTGAAATATAATTTTGCTATAAGGCAAATATTTGTAGAGTGTACTATCCATACCGCGATACATGCAGAATTCGTAAAAACTCATGCACTACCTGTAGTGTATGTGGGTTGACATGTGTGTATCTTACCTTGTATATTTATATACAAGACACCTACATGAATATCCTCAAACTAACTCACACTAACACTTATGTACAAAGAAACTTTACACTGTCTCAAGCGCACACACGTTTAGTACACGAGAGCCCTTTGGTGAGAGTGGACGTGTAGTGTCATGATGTTACTTGTAGTGCGTGTTTGAGCCTATGCCGTTCATACAACATTAGTCTATATTAATACATCAAAGTGAACACTACCAACCCCCGATTTTCAGAATCCCCGTATCTCAAAGCTATTTTCCCTTTTAAAATATATGAAATGCCATAAATTCCAGCTCGGTTGTTTATTCATGCACATTTTTTTCTATGATTTCACTCTTTAATTCAATAGAAATGATTCTTCTTTGAACCCATGGTTAAAAATAAATGTGATAATGCGTTGTACAGAAACCAATGCTAATCCAACTTTTAAAAAATGCTTCTAAAACAAGGGAAATGAGCACAGAAACTCAAACTCAAACTCAAAATGTTCTTCATTCAAGTAGACTGTTTACAGTACTTTTGAATCGTCAAATGTTTTCAAGAAGCTACCACTGATTCGGAAGTTTGCTCCTACCGAAAAGAATCAGCAAGAAATTGGGCGGCCATGTTTTGTTTAATATTTTTTTTACAATTTGAGATAGACTAAGATCTAGTCTGAGGTGGGAGAAATTATGCCCCGCTTGTTGTGTTCTCAATTCCTAGTACCTCAAATTTTGCTCTCATGTCAAAGCAAAATATCGCTTCACGGCTCGTATTTCAAAACTCTCGTATATTGGAGCAATCATATATCGACTTTTCTAATTCTCATAATAAGATATCGACTGTTTAAAGTCACTGTTTCCTCAACTTAAGGATAAGTACTTACAAGAATTTACTCTTAGCATGCAAGCGTAAACAAACTTGCAAACATTTAATATTTATCCTCGATGTATTTATATTGATTCTAAGAAAATGGTATTTCAGTGTTATAACAAACATGTAAAGTTTTGAAACTTGTTATATGTAAAGGGAACGTGCTTCGTGAAGGTTGGTGTTATGTGGACCGGATATTACATAAACAAGCTCGAAATGTCTACCGTTATTGTTTCTTGTCAGGGTCGGTGTTAAGAAAATCCTTTTTACGTCACTGTACAATTTTTAGTCGTGTTAATTATCATAAAAAAGGGTTTTCAACAGCATTCCACTATAAAAAATTATCCCATAATAATTTACACGACGTTTTCGATAACGCTAAATAAGTGCCCCGGATGGGCTCGAAACTAGTCGGGCTAAACCGATAAAATTAGACATGAGTATAGCCGGTGTCTATATATTAACTATGAATACTACTCACGATAGTATAAATTTATTCTAAAAAAAATAATACGATCTGAAAATTTCCGGGAAATGTACAACTTGTCGATCCATAATAGAATAACAAGGTTGGCATACGCTCAATATCCATTCCGCCTCACAATACTTTATAAAAATATAACAGAACAAATCTTCAATTCGGTAAATGTTTTTACTTTCACTTCAACCTGATATTTTGAAAAGGAGCATGTTACTTTCCATTGAAGCACCTAAAAGCCGTTCGTCCAATCAAAACGAATCACCTATTTTCCCTTGCAAACAATCCCTATCGCTGAGCAATCTGAGAAAATTTGCAATACAACGTGAATTTATTATTGAACGCCCTTATCGAAGCGCGATGCGATATTTTGTTCGACAGCAACTATCGGTTCTTTAAATAGTGTTAAATTTCCTTTTGTTTATTTTTTATAAAAAATTGTGTCTATAGAAGCTATAACTGAAACACTTTGCTATAATCCGCGCGGATTAAGCGAATGCAAAGCTAATCTGTATGAAGCATGCAAAATTTTCTTACCTTCATGCAGGACAAGTCTCCATATGCATCCCTCACCTATAACTCATAAGCACTTCAACAACCACTAAAATCTCGACGATCGTTTCGCCCCGAAACCAAAGCATCATCAGGAGGAAGGCTCCACGACAAAATCGCAATGCAAATTTATTGTACATAAATGAGAATGTTAGAGGAGTAAAAAAATATCACGTGTACAAAGGCTTATCCCGAAAAGGGATCTCGTGCAGGCAACCTTAAAGTAACAGAAGGAAAAAGTCAAGAAGTGAAATAAGAATAATATAGAAAGAAAGCTTTTGATCTTTATCAAAAATATTTAATTTAGGTTACAAGTTCACTCAATCACGACAGTGTGTTGAGAGTTAGGTTCTTGCAATCGTATTTAATAAAAAAAAATACGTAAGTTAAAAAAATACGGAACTTTCCTTTTTTGAGCGTTTGTACAAAGCAGTCAGCAATGGACCACGATCTAGTAGCGGCCTGTTACAATCCCACTGCTGGGAATAGGCCTCCTCTCTCCATTTCTGGAGAAAAGGTTTGGAGCTAAGACCTACCACGCTGCTCCAATGTGGATTGGTAGGTTACACATATCTACAGAATTCTCTAGAGATATGCAGGTTTCCTCACGATGTTTTCATTCAGCGAAAAGCGTGTGATAAATTGCAATTATCAATAAGACACATGAGTTTTAATAGAAAAACTCATTGGTGCTTGCCCGGGTTTGAACTCGTGTTCCTCTCGATCCACGATCTAGTGAACTAGATTAGTACATTAATACAAATACAAATTACTTAAAAATGACACACGCAAAATCCTTCGAAATCCACGGAAAAAGAGTTCTAGAAACTAAATATATTCATCATCCTCCTGTCCTTATCCCACTCTAAGTGGGATCGGCACGACATGTTAACACATGACTTGGCTGCGTATTTCACAACCGGCCGCCTGCCTGACGTCAACTTACCTTAGCCGTTTTTTCCGATCCCTCGGTAAGAAAAAGGGTGGTCTATTCTACTCAACCGGATAACACACGGCGGAAACTTCAAGTAACTATATTATGGTACCGCAATTAAAACTTTGACTTATTCGCGAAATAAGTCGCCGTTTATATTCGAGATCGGGGCCAAATATTATAAAGAAGCAAGCCATTTATGAAATTTTCCTTACGTAATTGTATCCAACGGGCGCTGGTAAATTTTGAGGGTAATTTAATTTATTAAGAGCCGCCGGCCGCTCGGTGACTATAGAAATTAACGAAATGAACATTAAAAGGGACTTAAATAAAAACTTCGGGCGCCTTAAACTTCTTATGATTTGAGTGTTTTTGCTGACCTTTTCAAATATTTGAAGACATAAAAACTATGGAAAATCTTTACTGACAAGTTTTTATAATAAACCTCTGTATGATCTTAAAACTAAATCAACGTACAGCGCATTACCAAAGCAAGCAGTATTATTATATTGAAATATACCATATATTGCCATTTTATAGTGGAGCCTATCTTCTGATGATGCTTCGGTTACGGGAGGAAACAATCGTTGAGATTGTCGTATTAAATACGTGTAGTGCTTGTGTATTATGTTTTGTAATAGTGCGGTAACTAATCTTGCATGTGCCAGGTATGAGAACGGATTTAGCTTCCTATACTTAGAACTACATATTTTTTCATAACAGACGCAGATTATAGCAAAATAATTCTATAGTTATTTTGTATTATGGTATTCCGCAAAGTAACGTCTATTTCAATAATTTTTTTTACGAATTTAACATTTAAAAAAATAGCGTTATAATAAAGTAAGATTAAATCCTCATTTGTTTTTTTATAGAATTTGATATAAAAGACATTGTATTTCTGTAAAATTTCGTAAAAAGTAAACGTATAAAAAATAAAATAGATGGAAACTAAATTGAAGCGACCGATATTTAATTATATCGTCGAAGCATCGGTATCGCAAATTAAAGGACTAGTAAAGTCGATGCTCACGAATTGGCTTCGCTACTGGACTTTGTATTTTTTTCATTAAGAAGGAAAAACTCATCTCGAAACACGGAAGCTCTGTTGTTGCAATATTTTAATTTAAGTAAGTATAAATTTGGCTGATAAAATAATTTTCCTATCATCTACAATTGAATTTCAGTGCGGTATCTTGTATTTCGTAAAATATCGATATTCGATATCATAGTATTCCAGCTAAACTAGGCACGAAAATTTATAATATATGAATCTTATAAACCCTACAAAGGAAATACATCCGTTAAGGCACAGTTTTAAATAGATATAATACCAACGCTATCTGGAAAAGGTCACGCCGAGAACTCACGGGTTAGTGACGAATTGTTGGGAATGTCAGTTGAATTTTGCTCTTAGATAACGATACGAGGAAATGTTTTGCGCATATCGACTCCTCGATAAGCAGTATAAAGATAAACACCGTAAAGGACGTTAAAATAATGACACAATATCTTTTTTGTTAGCTTTGGTAAAAGGTTACTTAAGAGCCGTAGATAATTTTATATAGAATAGACGCCGAAAGATATTTTGTAAACAACTTAACGATCAGGAATGTAAACCAAAAGTAATAATAAAATTATTTTGCTATAATATAGCAAAATAACGCCTAATTTAGGAATGTGTTGCGACAAAATATGTTTTGCAAAAGTAATAATAAAATTATTTTGCTATAATTTGCGATACAGTAAATAGAAAATACATATAGTGAAAATGATAAGAAAAAATAAGAAAATACATGCAGGTTTCCTCACAATGTTTTCCTTCACCGAAAAGCGTGTGACAAATTGCAATTACCAATTAGACACATAAGTTTTAATAGAAACACTCATTGGTGCCTGCCCGGGTTTGAACTTGTGTTCCCCTCGAAAGAGTCGCACGGTCTCACCGCTATGCTATCACAGCTCATGTATAAAAGTATGCGTGTTCATGTATAATAATTTTGGTTAAACTTTTCGGTGAAGGAAAACATTGTACGGAAACCTGCATATAGAGAATTCTGGGGATATGTGTTCCCTAATGATCTGCATTGGAGCAGCGTGGTAGGTCTTAGCTCCAACCCTTCTCTCCAAAAAACCAAGAGAATACCTATGCCCACCAGTGTGATAGTAAAAGGCCGTTACTATTAAGGAGAGACGCGGTCTTTGCCCAACACACCTTTAGCATAATTCGTTAATTTACTTATCATCATCATCCTCCTAGTCTTATCCCACTTTAAGTTGGGTCCGTAGGTTTATCTGGTTTACTTGATACAGGTTTGTTCTATAAAATTAAGGTATTGTTACTAATCTGATAATAATCTTATACTACATCATTATCATTCTCCTGCCCTTATCCCACTCAAGTGGAGTCGGCACAACATGTTGAAACATGTTATCACATGATTTGGCTACGTATTTTACGACCGGCCGCCTGCCTGATGCCAACTTACCTTAGTCGTATTTTACGACCCATCAGTAAGAAAAAGGGTGGTCTATTCTACTCAACCGGATACCACACGGTGGGTCAACATACCTTGTCGTCTTTTACGACACCTCGGTAAGAAATTAGGGTGGTCTATTCTACTCAGCCGCATACCACACGACGGTGATAATAATCTTATACTACGTAAAGGCTTTTAAGGAGTGCTTTGCCTGACCGTCGTTCTAAACACAATATTAACACGTGTTCATACTATTTGGATATCATATACCAAATAATTTCTTTGTTACTTGCTTTTACATGAAACACGAGTAATATTGGACTATGGGTGGCATTCGATACAGTTTAATTGGGTGTGTTAATTTACATCAGTAACATAATACAATGACGACGTAGTGATATGTGATGCGCTGCTTCATAGTATATATAACTTCAAGTAAGCAATCTACCTTCCGGAATGCAGATTCAGGTTGCAAAACATTGATAACGTCTTCTTAGTAATTAATTAAACGTTAATTTAACTAACATAAAACACTTTGTATCAACATTTAAATTTTGATATAAAACTTAGAGTTGCGATTCCCGCCAGTTCCGTCACGATATGTTTCATTCAAGTAAAATTGTAAACAAGTGCTTTTGAATCATCAACTCTACTGCTGGTTCGGAAAGCCGAGAAAAGGGCTCATTTCATATTTACCGGTTATACTCACAACTTATTCTAACCCGTTAGAATAGGTTGTGAGTATAACCGGATATTCAAATTATTCAATGTTTTTTTAATTATTAAAAAATCTAAATCATATTTTATTTTCCAATAGTCGTTTGCAAACATATCTCTTCAATAATTTTTACAGAGGAAATTAAGACTCAAGAATCATTACTTTTGAATAGTTCCTAACAAATATTAATAATACGATTTATAATGTCTGTTTATTCGCCAAAGGCGTAGGTTTCCGCCTCCGGGAGGTCCGCGGCGACGCAACACGCATGCGCAATCGATGTTTGCGCCTTGGCGCCAATGTATGACATTTAAAAAGTCTATTCAATATTTAAACGAAGTTAGTTTTGTTGGTAAAAAAATAAGTTTTTGTGTAAAAACATGTCTGAGAGCGGGGATAGTGGTAATTGTACACCACCAGATATTCTGAAAGCTGCGTCAAACATGACCGTGAACCTGTTGCCGACGAAATCTAGGAACAAATATATTAAATGTTACCACGAGTTCATGGAATGGAAACGTACGTTTTACGTATTATAGTATGAGAGTAGATAAAGTAGTGTATGATACTGTACATAACTTGGTCTTATAACACTCGTGTGACACTATAAAGAAACTAGCCCGCGGCTCGTTTTTTTAAGCCACACTCGTGTTATAAGTACCCTTATTATGCAACAGTATCATAAACAACTATTATCCAACTACAGTGCATGGGGTAATATATAACCTTTTAGATAAGATATATTTACAAGCGTGTACTTTTCACTAAAACTTATCGGAATACAGTCGGTTTTACCTAAAACGCATTCCACTTAGATTGATAAAGACGCCATTATGTACAAAAATAAAACATAATCGTCCCTATATTTTGTACACAATATTGACTGAATTTTAGTAGCTTTATGGCAGAATTACTTCAATCTCATTATCAACGATTAACGCGTTTCTTCAATGCTTTAGCCAGAAGCCAAAGGTTCCGTTTGTTTTAGTATATATTCGTTAAAAATGATTAATTAGGAGTTCATAGTTTTGGTATAATATTCTATTTAACAATTGTAACATTACAATGGTTATGATTTAACTATCGGCTATTTATTGGTTAAGTAAACCAATTTACCAAGACTAATATCATCATCATTCTCCTGCTCTTATTCCACTCTAAGTGGTCGGCACAACATGTTATAATTATGTTGTCACGTGATTTGGCTAGGAATTTTACGACCGGCCGCCTGCCTGACGTCAGCTTACCTTAGTCGCCTTTTAGGACACCTCGGTAAGAAGGAGGGTCATCTATTCTACTCAGCCGGATATCACACGGTACTTACCAAGACTAATGTATAACGGAAAATGAGCTGATGCTATATGCAGTTAATGCTAACTGAAGCGCCTAATTAAGCTTATTTACCTTCATTTAAATTACTAACTGTTTTGCAAATAATAATTAAAACAAGTATTAAACTCAGATATTTAGGGTAGGTTGGTCATTTAAGTTTAAGTAAGTAAGCAATGAAAATGGTTAGCCCAACTTTAAAGTGGAAACTCACCAACCTGTAACGTAAACACCTTTACAACGGCTGTAATATGAAAAAACAGTTACCATTTTAAAGTAAAACTTCAAAATGGGACGTAAAGTAGCGGCCTGTTACAATCCCTACTGCTGGGAATAGGCCTTCTCTCTCTGTTTCTGGAGAGAAGGGTTGGAGCTAAGACCTACCACGCTGCTCCAATGCGGATTGGTAGGTCACACATATCTCCAGAATTCTCTACAGATATGCAGGTTTCCTCACAATGTTTTTCTTCACCGAAAAGCGTGTGATAAATTGCAATTATCAATTAGACATATGAGTTAACAGAAAAACTCATTGGTACCTGCCCGGGTTTGAACTCGTGTTCCCCTCAAAAGAGTCGCATGGTCTCACCGCTATCATAGCTCTGGGACAAATGGGACGTACTCACTTGAAAATGGTAACGGAATCTTTAAAACGATCACGCAGTCAGCTGAAAAATCATCCCTTTAAAATGGAATTTATATTTTAAGGGTATTTTTGTTACAAAGAAGAAGTTTTTTGTATGGAAATGGTTAAGTATCAACAACCTAAAATAACAATTGATAGATATAGGATTTTCCTGTGATTGATTTTATCTGTGGCTTCAATATAAAAGGTAAGCCTCATTTCTCATTGAATATTCTTTATATGAACGTTAAAAGTCAATTCTAGTGTACTTCTGACGCACAATATTAATCATATTTACACAAAATAATATTTTTAAAAGTTTTTATGACTATTTATTTTCTGAGAACAATGAATGTGTACTTTGTTGCACGGATTTCTAAGCATTGCCACCTCACTGATGACCACTAGTAGGTACTGATTTAGGTAGTAATGTTTAATTTTTCAAATAGGTCTTATACACAGACGCAGCTTTTATCACAAATGGCTTCGTTTCCAAGACCCATTAAGCTTGTCTTGAAAGCTTATAATTAATAATTAATTGTAGAAAAGTTTATAACTAGATATTTAAACATAAACACAGACGGAACTTAACTTTAAAAGTAACTATACCTAAAAATGATATATTCGTTGTGTAAAAAACAATAAGTAATAAAGTAATAATAAAATTATTTTGCTAAAATTATTTTGCTATAATCCGCGATAAAGTAAATTGAAAATATATACAATGCTAAATGTATAGTGGACTATATGTTTTTTTAGAATACATGCAGGATTCGGAAAAACACATGCACAAACCTCCACCACCGCTACCACAATACACAATCACTACACACGTTCACTATCACAAATTCAACAATTGTTCGCCCTGCAACCGAAGCATAATTAGGAGATAGACTCAAAAATAATTGTATTATTACTTTTATATTATGGATGGAAGACCTATCTACATTTAGAGTGTACTTATATCCCGTTCCTGATCTCTAAGGCTTTGCATTCATACTGTTACTTTATTCTTCTTACACATGAAACGTTTTTAAAGATATTTCTAACTGCAACCTTCAACGTTCCGCAATCCTTTATTTATACAACCTTGTAGTAAGTATGACGTATTCCATATATCTAGACTAATCTAGGCGTAATAGGATGATCGCCACTGAAGGGCGTGCGCAACGAGACGTATCCGATACAACATTTACAAGTGACATTTACTACTGATAACTGGGACACAGATTATTGAATTCATAGTCTGCTTATTATATAGGTAGTTTAGCTGTGATGGCTTAGCGGTAAGACCGTGCGATTATTTCTAATGGTACACTGGTTCAAACCCAGGGCAGGCACCAATGAGTGTCTAAAACTTATGTGTCTAATTGATATTTGCAATTAACGCACGATTTTTGAAGAAGGCAAACAGTGTTAGGAAACATGCATCTGGAGAATCCTGTTTATATGAGTAACCTACCAATCCGCTTTGATACAGCGTGACAGGGTTTTTGACGCAACCCTTCCCTCCAAAAACAGCGCAAGCTGGCCTTTGCCTAGCAGTGGGATAGTAACAGGCAAAAAAGTTGCACGGTCTGACCACTGATCTCCCTAGGCCAACCGGGTTTGAACTCGCGAACCCTTGATTAGCATCACGAGGTCACTGGTACAGTTTAGCCATTACGAATCATTAAGTATCTGTTGAAATTAATGACATGTTAATTAATACTTATAACCGTAATATCGATAACGCAGTTTGTAGATAACACGACCTAAATACTAAAATTTTGGGCCACAATCCAATTCTGAGCCGATGCATACTTTGTTTGTTTAATCTCATCTGACTGTTTGTCTTCTAAAAATAAACGACGATTTCGGTTTTACTAGCTTTTGTTGTTCAGGATTTAATTTGAATCTAAATACTTATTGGAAAGCAAAGTCTCCAAAAGCTGTAGGTATATGATCGATTTCTCGAAATCAACTGAACGGAATATTACACGGCTTTTACTAAAGGTTAGTGTAATTCTTTTGAGAGGTTTAGTAAATAGTACAATACGGTTTTTTGTAAATTATGCTAAAGAGGTCTCGCAGTTGCAAAAAACCTCGCCCGCTGGGAGTTTTAATCGCGTACGACCACGTAAAGTAACAGAGATATATGAAAGTAATATACTTGAGAATTGTAGATCTACAAAAATACTACAAACAAGTCCACGATAAAATGTCTCTATCTCTTATAGTTAACTCACAATAACTACTTATATATTCTGAGATATACAGGTTTCTCGGCACGATGTTTTCCCTCACCGAAAAGCGTGTTAAAATATTCAAATATCAATTAGACTTAAGTTTTGATAGATAATCTCATTGGTGCCTGCCAGGGATTTCAACCCGTGACTCCCTCGTAAGAGTCACGCGGTCTCACCACTTAGCTATCGCAGCTTATATAGATGGAAAATATATGCAATGTTAAATGTATGAATGACTATACATTTACATACCTGATACATGCGGGATTCATAAAAACCGATGCACTACAAATCTCCACCACCACCGCCGTAATAAACCAGCACTCCACACATTCACTACCACAATCTCAATAATCGTTTCGCCCCGCAACCGAAGTATCTTCAGAAGATAGACTCCTATCGACAAAATCGGTCGATTGGCTTAGAGTCCATCTTATTATAGCAAAGTAATATTATAATTGCTTTTGTCTTATGGATCTCCATAAAATAACACTTAATTCTTTAAATTTTTCAACGGAAACAAGTTTAGTGTAATCATCAAAACTACTAATAACTCAATTAGATTGTAAAATTAATGTCATGCATGACCTCAATGGAAACCTTAGTTGGGTCCTTTTACGTAATCAATGTTTACGAACATTGTTAAACATTTTAAAAGCGAAAACATGTTTTCTAGTAAACGGTGGTTGGTTTTTTACTACTTAAATGCTTCAGTTTTACAACAGATATGGAAATGGTTAACAAGTTAAAGTGTACAAGTTAAACTTTTAGAACTCGCCTTTCTGTACCCGCGACTTTAATCGCGTTATTTTTTAATACGTAAATTTATTAAAATAAATATAATAAGATAACTTTGGACAATATTTTGACTGGCCCGTTGGCGCAATGGGTGGTGACCCTGCCTTCAGTTCCGCAGGTCGCGGGTTCGATTCCCGCCGAGGGCCAACATTTTCTATAAACAATTTGTTGGTTCTTCGAGCCTGGATGTCTATTTTTTATTTAAGTATGTATTTAAAACTATATATGTAGTATATCTACCAGTTGTCCGTCACCCATAACACAAGTATTAAGTTACTTTCTTTGGGGAGGGACGACCGTGTGTGTAAGTGTCCCCTATATTTATTATTATTTATAATATCATTCAATGATGTACTTTATATAATGTTTTTAACGTATTGGACCACAATTAGAACAATGATTTAAATCACCAAAGTATATAATCTTCAATTGTTTTACATTTTGATCAAACATATTCATGTTTACAATTGACGATACTTATGCATTTAAATAGTGAAAACAGAGCAAATAGAGTGATAAGGCAAATTTCATAAAAAAAAGAAAATGAATGTAATGTAAAATTAAAAAGAATATAAAGACAAAAAGTACTAGCAAGAGACATAATTAAGACAATAAATAAATTGGTGAGTACAAAGCGAAGTTGATTAATTTATATACGAATTTAATGACGTTTTAATCAATGGCTTGATTACTTTCATTGTATGCAAATGTTAAGGTTATAAGCACGTTATATTTACGTATACCTACAATCAATGTGCTTCGCCTTGACTGAGATGAAATATTTGGCCTCTTAATAACACGACCTTGCCACGGTTTTTTTATTTCATTATAATATCAAAACCGTACACAGTAGATCTCATTTAATATTGAACGTTTAAGTCTTCTCGCACCTCGTCATAAATATTTTTTGGTGGATTGGTTAGTTCTGAACTTATCCAGGATTTTTAATCATGTGGTCTTTTAGGCGGATTTCAGATATGAGAAAATAGTAACACAAAATCACTTTTTATTTAGAGTCTGTCTGAACTAGATAATACTCATGCTCTATCGACCCACCCAAATCTATCTTTCTCATCTCATTCGCTTCCTTTTCCCAAATTACAATTTCCCTTTTATAATTACGTCACTCGTGAGCCCGAATAGTTTTAAACCTATTCGAGGCCCTCATTCATGAGCTCGTGAGCTTAGCTGGTTTCCATGATAATCTCATATACGCCTTTCATAGTTAAATAAACCTTGCCTATGCCTTTTTCTCGATATATCCATTTTTCTTCTTTTTTAAATAAACCCACGTCAATATATAACTTTTCTCTTTTTGATCAAGCACCTACAGCATACAGTGCATCATTATTCTCCTGCCCTTATACCCCTCTAAGTGGGTTGGCACAACATGATTTTCGGTTCCTTTATTTCCTCTCATTCGTCAACTCGAGCGATACTCATTATATATGTATGTCATAGAAGTATGACAAACCTTACACTAGGGATAGACAGAACCGATCACTTAGTGATCATGATATGATTCACTCATCATATCTGCTATTGAAATTTAGATAACTGCTATTGCTATACAAAATTATGGATATTATATAAAAAAGTAAAATTATATTACAAAGAAATGTTATGTTATGTATTACCTAGAAATAAAGACCGTGTTGAATATGATTTAAGAATTACGTTTGTTTCTAATAACAATAACTTTGTCCAATGATAACTGAATAATATAATAGCCGATAGCATTTGTTGCTATTTCATATTTACGCTTTTAGCGATTCAGCGATTACTCGACTAAATGATTGCTTATACAAACAAATGTAGTCCTTATATCCTATACACTGCATACGCATATAAGGTCTACTGTTTGTGTCTATTTGTGTACACAATAGCAATCGCAATTGCAGCACGATCACCGTGGTCACTTTGGATAATATCATGGTGCGAATATAATTCTCAAATCGCAATCATACCCAAGCTTACCTTACACTACATATCGGTCATGAGCTGCAATTTTGGTACAACTCAAAAACGAGTGTTTTGGACTAGGACTAGGTGTAAATGTTAAAATACACATTCTTTTCAGCAGCAATACCCGCAGAAGTCATCATCCTTTTAATTCCCTTATCCCACTCACAAACCACGAGTGGCGTCAGCACAACATGTTTTAAACTTGATTCGGTTAGCTATTTTACGTACGGCTGCCTGCCTGACGTCAACTAACCTTAGACCTTAAAAAATGAAGGTGGTCTATTCTACTCAGCCGGATATCACATGGCGGCTGAACTTACCTTAGTCACCTTTTACGACAACACGGTAAGAAATGAGGGTGGTCTATTCTACTCAGCCGGATACCAGCAATACGCGCAGAAATGAAAAGTTTAAACCTATTTATGTCATAACATGATTTTTTGGGTTGTGCCACTATTGCAGCCCATGGGCGATATGCCTTTAAATGAAATGTGTTGAATAGACACAACTTTGCCTCTAGGAATGTGGCAGTTACATTTTCACTGACTTTAAATCCGAAGCACGTTGTTATAATTCTCTTCATAATAACTATTGTATTATGTTGATCATATTATTATGTGAGAATTGCTTTATAACCAGTGTCTGAGATGCGCGTTGAATTTATAATTAATTGGATTCGGAGAAAGGTGTATTTACATATGAAAAGGTTTTATTTAATATAGGTAGTTTGTTTTTATGATCTCTTCTGTCGTCTTGTACTAAGGTAAACCATTTAATGTTTTAACATATACTTTTTTCTTTCTTAGGATTGTGAAGGAGATCACTTTGTGATACTATACGCTGTGCGTTAATGCATTGCATACAGTTTATTTACTGTGTCCATAATTTAAAAAAAAATGTAGTTTCCCTTAGTTGAGTTACATCTCTATGGAATAAAGTTTTTCATTATCTCCGTCATCATCATCATGATCACTGTCATCATCATCATGATCACCGTCATCTTCATCATGATCACCGTCATCATCATAATGATCACCGTCATCATCATCATGATCACCGTCATCATCATCATGATCATGATGATGATGACAGCATCATTATTTTTATAATTATCAAGCAGACGTAGTATTGCAGAGTTGCATAATTCACTATATATTTAATTATTCTCATTAGCAGGTCAATGTTTTTTAACAACTGCCTCACATAAGTAAGCCCGTTTTGCGTATTCTTATACTTTGTACTCTCCTTACGTAATAAACTTACCATTGATCTAACACATTCTCAAGATTGTTAAACCATGATGTTTAATGAAGCGCCATAAATATGCAAAATTCAGGACTACTCGTTATTAGCAATTGCTGCAGACGGAATTTTTAAACTAAATGCCGCGTGGTATCCGGCTGATTAGAATAGACCACCCTCATTTCTTACCAAGGTGTCGTAAAAGGCGATTCAGGTAAGTCGACCCGCCGTGTGGTATCCGGCTGAGTAGAATATATCACCCTCATTTCTTACCGAGGCGTCGTAAATGGCGACTAAGGTAAGTCGACCCGCCGTGTGGTATCCGGCTGAGTAGAATAGACCACCCTCTTTCTTACCGAGGTGTCGTAAAAAGCGACTAAGGTAAGTTGACTCACCGTGTGGTATCCGGCTGAGTAGAATAGACCACCCTCTTTCTTACCGAGGTGTCGTAAAAAGCGACTAAGGTAAGTTGACTCACCGTGTGGTATCCGGCTGAGTAGAATAGACCACCCTCTTTCTTACCGAGGTGTCGTAAAAGGCGAATAAGGTAAGTTGACCCACCGTGTGGTATCCGGATGAGTAGAATAGACCACCCTCTTTCTTACCGAGGTGTCGTAAAATACGACTAAAGTAAGTTGACGTCAGGCAGGCGGCGAGCCGAAAAATACGCAGCCAAATCATGTGACAACATGTTTGTAACGTTTTTTTTTTTTTTTTTTTTTTATACAGGAAAAAACCCCTTATGGGTACCACCGCCCGACGGGCACAGGCGGTGGTTATGTCGGACTCGCACCGACTAAAACGACCTGTATGCTCCCCACGCTGCTGGTGGCGGGGGCAGGGTACCTTATTTGACCCCACCCCCGCCAGCAGCAACTCTGAACCCCAGAGTGCGCCACCTCTGGGTCGGGGCCTCTCTAAAAGTGGCCCCTCCCTCCGCTGGACGATGCATCGGGAGCACCAGATGCATCGACCGCCTCGGGGACCTAACTCCAGCGAGCGTCCGAAACCCCGTTCGGAACGCTCGGAGGTCCCCGTTAGGGCGGCATGCGACGGACTTCGGCGAGTCGCCTGCGCCCCGCTCGCCTGCGGCGGATCGGATCCAAAGACTCGACTTCCCGGATCCGTCCCGCCGCCTCCTTCCGCAGGATAACATCCTCGCAGAAGGAGGCCATCGCTGCCCACGATCCCTCCCTGTCCACCATGGCACGAACCACAGTGGGCAGGGAGAGATCGTGCCCCACCTCTGCCACGAGCTTCGCCCGCTGAACCGTCCAAGCTGGGCAGTCCGCGAGCGTGTGCAGCGCCGTATCAGACTCGGCGCCGCACTCGTGGCACACACCAGATGCTTCGCACTGGGCCACCTTCCACAGATACATCCCGAAACAACCATGTCCGGAAAGTACCTGCGTCAGGCGGAAGGTGAGGACCCCATGCCTCCTGGCGACCCAGCCCTGGAGAATGGGCTGGATGGCCGAAATCGTCCAGCCTCCTGCATTAGGCGATTCCAGCCGCCGCCTCCATTGGCGGAGAAGCTCCTCCTGAGCTTCCCTCCGCCAGTCCACCTCTACCACCGCCGAGTCTCCTCCCGATAAACGGGCTTCGACTCTGCGGCGGTAGGCCTGAGCGAGCACCTTGGCCTCCAGGTCCCAGGGAGGGGACCCGGCCAAGGCGCAGGCCGCCTCGCCGGAAATGGTCCGGTAACCCCGCACGAGTCTAACTGCCATAATCCTCTGCGCTCCACGCAGCAAAGGCAGGGACCTAGCAGTCAGCCGCTCCGCCCATATGGGAGCGCCGTACAGGGCCATAGAGCGGACCACCCCGGCGTAAAGACGCCGGCAGCCTGCATTAGGCCCCCCCAAATTCGGGAGGAGCCTGCTCAGGGCTCCGGCGGTCGCCGTTAACTTAGGGGCGAGCCGCCGGAAGTGGGCCTCGAACGTCCATCGGCTGTCGAGGAGCAATCCCAGGTATTGTAGCGTACCCGAGATTTCGATGGAAGTCCCGCCCACCATCAACCGGGAGCCCACTGGGGGCGCCATCCGAGGCCTGTGGAAGCAGATGGCCTCAGATTTCTCCAAGGCCACCCCCAGTCCCAACCGGCGAATCCGCGCCACGACGTGAGCGGTGGCCGCAGTCGCCAGCACACGGGCTTCCCGGTGGGTGCCCGCACGGGCAGTCACGAGGGTGTCGTCCGCGTAGCAGAACAGACGCACCCCCGGAAGCATTTGCCCGCGATGTTTGTAACGTGTGCCGACTCCACTTAAGGGCAGGAGGATGTGGAATTTTTAAGACTAAATTGACATACGAAAGAGTCTTTGTAGAAACATTAAAGTACAAAACTTAAGTTCACAAAAAGGTCTATTTGGACCCCCAGGGGTCCTAGGGAGACTCGACGGGGGTCTGCGTTGACGTGATAAAAATGGGGGTTCAAAATTCGTAATGTTACTTTTTGTCTACTTTTGGGAATATGGTTGTAATGTAGCGGCAGAGGCCAACAATTTCTGGTAACTTCTTTTAAACTCTGTTGGACTCACAGTCCCTTTCTGAACCACTGGAATGGTGCACATGCAGTGGTGTACAGTTTTTGTAAATAATGTAAGTTCTTAGTGTAGCTTAGGTTAGTTAAAATCAATGTATTGTTTATTACTAACATAGTTTTTAAGATAAATTGTGACTAACAACTAATTTAAGTATGGATATTGTATCTGAGTTAAAAATAAAAGAAATAAATAAATAAAATCTTATATATAAAATTCACTTGTCACAAGGTTAGTTTTAAAACATTTTAAACATCTTAGTGATAAGGCTTATCCACCCTTAACATTTCTTTTATTTTTTTTACTTAATTTTTAATTTTTTATAATGTACACTAGAAATTCCTTAGAAATAAATTATATGACAAAACAACGTTCGCCCGAATAGCTAGTAATATATCATATATAATAAAGTACAGGTATAAATTTCGGAAGTAGAAATAATATTCCCTTATTTGCCGCAGCGAGGTCCTAATTATCACGCAAACACGTGCGGTCCGGAATAAATGAACAGTACCGAAACAAATAATGCGGAAAATTCTCGTCCCATAGTTATTTGTGAGGTATAAGGTGCCTATTAGATCGTATGATCAGCTCGATATTGCTTTTTATTGGACCGTTCATTTCCGTACTTATATAAGGTCCATACAGTGTCTTTGATCGCCGGCGTCTCGCTGGCTACTGGAAAATTGGCGTGTGGACGTGACCAGAACCAACAAATCCTAAATAGAAAATGTTTGTTCTCGGCGGGAATCGAACCCGCGACCCACGGAGCCGAAGACAGGGTCACTGCCAACTGCGCCAACGGGCCAGTCAATTTGTTCGCTGCAATTCTATAAAGTTGCCGGTCGCCAGCGATATCGCTGCCGTTGGGACGAAGTATATGTATGTATATGACACGCACCTATTTAATGATAATTTCCGTAAAAAAATAAAATGGCAGACTTTCGTAAATATGTACATTGTGGTGGAATTTATTAAATTTTACAGAAATTTTGGAAATATCCTGGTTTGCTTGATAATATAGATGCTACTTTAAAAAATACATTAGAAAAAATTTTGAATTTGTCTTTTGACGATAACTCATGGAATCAGGCTACTTTGCCGGTCAAATTTGGTGGCATCGGCGTGAGGAAAATTTCAAGTGTTGCTCTTCCAGCATTTCTGGCCTCTGTCCATAGTATTAAAAAACTAAATTCTGAAATTTTACAATCAAAGTTATTTTCTTTGTCCTATGCAACAGAGGCTTTAGATAGTTGGAAAATTAGCTGTCCCAATGATGATATCCCGAAGGAATGTACCACTCAAAAACTTTGGGATGTGCCATTGGTTCAGCTTACATAAAAAATTGATACAAAATCTTTCGAGTGACCGTTACCGAGCTAGGCTTCTAGCCTTATCAGAAAAAGAATCAGGTTATTGGCTTCATGCTCTCCCGTCTAAAAATCTTGGCAAACTTTTAGATAATGAAAGTTTTAGAGTGTCTTTGGGTCTCAGATTGGGAACCACATTGTGCCTTAAGCACAGATGTCCATGTGGAAAAGAGGTAGACAGTTTTGGCATACACGGCCTTTCATGCCATAGGAGCTCTGGTAGGCTCTTCCGCCATGGTTCTCTTAATGACACCATCAAAAGAGCTCTTGCCACCATCGACATTCCTGCTCTTCTCGAGCCTTCCGCGATATGTCGGGATGATGGCAAGAAACCAGACCCTAGGGCCATGGAGCCAAAGTGCAAAATTTTTTTTATCCGTTTTAACATCTCGGTTGATCGCCTCTTCGGGTGACAAGAGGGCTGGCTCCTTTTTCGCATAAAGAATCAGCTTAGCGATTCAACGCGGAAACGCTGCCAGCATTCTTGGGACCATTCCACGTGGGCATGACTTGTATAGTAGTAGCGTGTAAGTAATTTAAGATAGATATAACTTGTACATATTTGTTATAAATAAAAAAAATTATATATATCGAAAAAAAAGAAGAAATTTACCGGCATTGTAGATCATCAAAAGCAAAGTTGCCTTTCTAAAGACATAAATGTAATAAATTTACTTTTTAATAAATATTTTTTTCTTAATTTATAGCACAATACATAAATAAACATGCAAATTGAACAAAAACCTGCCTGATATTTTAGACTTTACCGAATATAATAGGCACCTACACGCTTATTCAAAATTCACTTATATCCGTGACTGTGAATGTGTACGTCAGTAAAGGATAAAAAATATTTTTTGTGATTATCAAATATATGAAAAATTTCATCGAAAACTGTTCAGCCGCTCTCATGGTGAACACCAAGCATACGTCAAATATAAGTATAATATTACCAAGTTTATGTGATTTTTTAATGATAATTTATGCACAAAATCATCTATTATATATTTTTTTATTAGTTGGCAACAGTAAAAAAAAATATTCTGTTTTTTATTTTATTTTCTATCAAAAGAATACATTATGAAATACCAAAACCGTGCTTCCAAAGCAGAATCGGTTTATTAATAGGGATAACTGATTTTAAAACCTGGGTTACTTAACGCAATATTCCGACTATTTTTAAAAGGTTACCAAAATGTTCCAATAATACGTTACAATTTGTTTTCAAATAAACATCGAAAGGAGCTTAGAAGACCGCAATAAAAAAAATACAGATAATATGTATAATACGTACACAATCAATAGTATTTATCTTTTCTACTAATATTACTATTTAGAAATCTCTTGAAATTCGTCGTCGAATTGATACAAGTGAAACAAAACAAAAGCAAAAGGTCAATAGAAAGGGACTCGGTCTCCAAATACTAATAAAATCCTTTAAGGCATCGAAGGGACTTCAACAAACAATAGTTGATGAAGGCAATTTAGCCAACGCCGAAAATCATTGGATAAACCAGTCACGTACGGAAACAAGGTCAAGCCTTGTGTTACATACAAGATTGTAAAAACTACACTTTATTTAAAGTAAACTTTTGCCGGTTGTTTTTTATAATTTGATTATAATCTACGTGAAGAGGGTATAATAACTAAACGAACAATACAAAATTATATACATCAGTTTCAAATTCAATCATCATTCTCCTGCCCTTATCCCACTTCAAGTGGAGTCGGCACAAATGTTACAAACATGTTGTCATATGATTTGCCTACGTATTTTACGACCGGCCGCCTGCCTGGCGTCAACTTACCTAAGTCGCCTTGTACGACACCTCGGTAAGAAAGGAGGATGGTCTATTCTATGCAGCCGGATACAACATGGCTACAGTTTCAAATTCGATATTAAAAATATTCTTTATACAAATAAACTCGTAAACAAGTGCTTTTGCATCGTCGACATCTACTGCTGGTTCGGAAAGCTGCTCCTACCGAGAAGAACCAGCAAGAACTAGGCGATTGCTCTTTTCAAAATAATTCTTATAACAAGTTACATTTAATCATTACTATCTTGTACAGGGCCGAACAGTAGCTATATCCACGCAATCTTATCATCTAAGTAATCCTCAACAGTTACTTACTATACTGTTGAGGATTTCTGTATATACGTTTCCTTTTAACAGTATTTTCAAACTACTGTAATGGCAAAGCTAATATTGATTGCGGAATTTTATTATAAAATATTTTACGCAAACCCAAAAATGACCAAAATACTTTTGTAAGGCGCAAATCAAAAGCCGCAAGCTTATGTCTGTTCCTATTTTGTCTGTTATTTGACAAAACTGACTTTGACTGACCCGTTGGCGCTGTGGGTAGTGACCCTGTCTTCAGCTCCGCGGGTTGCGGGTTCGATTCCCGCCGAGGACCAACATTTTCTATAAACAAATTGTTGGTTCTTTGAGCCTGGGTGTGTATTTGTATTTAAGTATGTATTTAAACTTATATATGTAGTATATCTACCAGTAGTCCGTCACCCATAACACAAGTATTAAGTTACTTACTTTGGGGACGAACGACCGTGTGTGTAAATGTCCCATATATTTATTATATTTATTTATTTATGTATTATACGCGTCATCTATTGTTTATTGATTCTTTGTATTTCTATATATAAAAAATTAAATTGCTTGAAATATACTGCGAAGCAAATGTAGGCATATCCATTTCCTTAATCTATAAATAAGCTTGATTTCTTTGCGACTCAGTAGATTTAAGCTTATCATTTGTGGGTTAGGGTATTCACTATTCAACCGAAAATTCCGCAATCCATATTAAACGCAGTTTAATAAGTCTTCATAGGTTTAAGTTATATATTCAGAATTTGGTATACGTAAGCCACATTAAACAATAAAGGATTATATGGATACTAGCTGTCCTTATGGCTTCGATCGCGTAAAAATGAGTTTGTCGCAATTTTTTTCGCTTAAATCCCAACCCCATGGTAATTTAATTGTAATGTACTATTTACCTATACTTTCCTCAAGAATTTTCCTATCTTTTAAGTAAAAACCGTACAACAATCCGTTTAGTACATTTTAAGGAAATCGATCATATAGACAGACAGCTTTTGATGACTTTTTTATAATATTTATAGATGTTTGTCTGAGATAGAATTCGTGACTCGTTTGGATTCTGGTTAGAATCACATCTTGTTTCCATTCTGCACTCATATAATATGAATTTATAAACTGCTTATGAATCCTTGCTATTTCCCACAACAATACACATATAATGTTTACACATGAGTTACAAATCAGTGATTAACTAATTAAACTATTCTCATTATCGAGCATGAATGTTAAAAGTATTATCAGCAGCATAAAAACGAATGCATTATAATAAAAATAAATTTCAAAATACAATGTATTCTGGTTGAGAGCACAACTAGGAAAGCTTTCACGGTAATTTAACGTTGTTCTGCGAAGTTTCAGACGTTAGGAATTTGAGAAATAAAAAATATAATCCTTTCATATTACAAGTATAAACTTTTGCACGGAGACCGTCTTATATTTTAGAAACTTTATAAAATATATTTAGCTTTTTAACTAGCTAGCCTGAAACTGAAGAAATATATCTAGAATTATATATATATCTATTCGTATTATCTTCTATTTTAATAATTCTAATAAATAATTCATAGAGTTAGGAATTTATTAGGAATTAGGCGTTACTTTGCGGAGATTAATAATACGGGTACAAAAGTAATAACGAAATTATTTTGCTATAATGCGTGAATAAGTTAATAGAAAATGTATATAATGCAATATGAAGAGTGGACTATCCGTTTTCATACCTGATACATACAGAATTAGTAAAAACACATTCACTAACCTCCACCACCGCCAGCAAAATACACAAGCACTACACATGTTCAATATCACAAACTGTCGCGGCGGGAACTGTTACCGCTAACCCGATAGAAAAAGACATTAGTATAGCTGGTTTCTATACATAAGTTATGAATACTAATCCCGAATAATAAAAGTCAAATTGATTAGCTCAAAGGCTAATCATCAATTATATAATATTTCTATGGATATTGATTCGAAATTTATAAACCAATTTCGCTTCACTTAACAAATTTTTCGATATCGGAATTGAGTCACGCTCCTAAATTCCCAAGGGTTATGGTGTCGACTTTATGAGAATACTCAAAGTTTATTTTGACTGTCCTCTTGTATCGGCCTTTTAAGGACAACTTTTTGCCCTTTTGAGCTGACTTTTAGAAATGGTGTAATGAAGACGTGATAAGATTCTTGAACGTCTATTATGGCATTATATACAACAGTTTTGATTCAGTGAATGGCATAGATAAGGTACGTTTCACAAAACACGTCGATACTAACAGCATTAAAGGTCAAAACGCATTCTTTTTATCTGAACTATACGGGCGCTTTATGCTCAAAATTCCTTATAATAATTTCGGAGGTTTAGTAACTAGATGATAGTGAGTTTTATGTAATATTCTGATAGCAGTCTTACTAAAACCTTATTTCGTTCCTAACTTTCTTCTAACCCATTATTTTTGCGGTTTTATATGTACGATAACGCCATAAAGGTTATTTAATGATAGAAAGTTGTTTTAAATAAAACTAAAATGACATAGTCCTGTAACAATAATATTTAAAAAAGTGCGGTTTTGAAACGAATCTTTAACTCGCACCTAATATCCTAAATATATTTAATAAAACGACTACGGCTAACGTATTCTGTACACGATGTTATAATATATATAAACGTAAACAGATTGTGTAATACTTTGTATAGGCTTTAGATATCGGCAACATACGATCACTATGAAATATTACTCCTATTTAATAACGCAGTTCCGATATTGCTATAGAGCGATAGTATCTAATCATGTTGTAGTAATAATAGAAGTATGGTTAGTTTTAAGTTGTACATTGTAGTTTTATATTGTTACCATTATTAGTTTTAGTTTTAAACGCAATTTTGATAGTCATGTTAGTATAATATAGTGTAGCATAGGATCCCTTAGAGTTATAATAAACTAGTTTTTGCCCGCGGCTTCGCTCGCTAGAAATTTTGTCTGCCACAGTATCTAATTTAATTAAATTTAAGATTCACAATTTTGGTCATAGTGGCTTCCACATAAAAGATAGATATATGCTGTCGCGGACTTTTATTTAGAACTTGAAAACAAACAATGCTACGCTACAAGCAATATAACAGAATTAACTACTTTGCTATAATCCGCACGGGTTAAGTGAATGCATGCAAAGCCAATGTGTATGAAGCAGGCAAAATCTACGCACCTTATACATGCAGGACCAGCCACCACAGCACCTCAAGGCGCAATTCACCAGCAACAACGCACACAAAAGCAGCACACACACCCACCACCACAATCTCGACAATCGTTTCGCCCCAAAACCGAAGCATCATCAGGAGGATAGGCTCCACGATAACTCTAATGGTTTAGGCAGCGTACGCCGATATAGCTCTCAGAGGCCAGATTTTTTCCGACTTTATTGACATGTATCGTTATATTACACAAAATCATTACAAATTGTAGCCTATATTATTCTGATGTATAACCTATAAACTATCAATCAATCGACTAATGGTAGAAGTTGATTTGTATTTTTTCTGTCAAATTCAGTATCGACTGGCCATAGTAAGCGACTGGTGATCTATTTTTAAATTATGAACAACATTTAAAACAATAATACAATTTATCGCTGACCTTGGTCGTGAAACGTGTTTGTAATAACAAAGTGTAACTGAAACCGTTGAATTTGTTAATATTATGGATTATATGAACACATTTCGATTAAGGTTAGGGCGATAGGACACGTATACAGTTCGTAATTTATATCGTATTTGTTTTGAAACTCGACCACAAATAATAACAGTTTCAAAAAACCAAGTAAATGTCTGTTACATTAACATTTTATATCACTTATTCATGTCATGTCTCATTTTTATTCTTATAACTCTGGTAATCTAAGTCAATGCCAACTAGAGTGCTCAAGAATCTAAGTATTTGGACAAACATAGAACACTCTATTACTATACAAATAGCATCATAATTTTGGCATAGGCTGTGAATTGAAATACGCGTCCTTAGCTATGCTTACGATACGATAGTTATGATGAAATTCATCGATACCCCGATGTAAAAGTGGCAAGCTCAAATCTTTAAATGAATGATTATTCCGCACCCAATGAACAAACTTTTTTTGACTAGCCCGTTGACGCAGTGAGTTGAACTGCCTTCAACATTGCGGATTCGATTCCCGCCGAGGGCTAATATTTTCTATAAACAATTTGTTGGTTCTTCGAGCCTGGGTGTATATTCGTATTTAAGTATGTATTTAAAATTATATATCTAATATATTTACCTGTTGTCCGTCACCCACAATTATTACACAAGTATTAAATTACTTATTTTGGGGTCGGACAAACGTGCGTGTAAGCGTCCCATATTTATTTATTTATATAAACTGCCCAATTATATTATAATTTTTTAATTATATTATAATTATCAATACAGTTAATAGATTTTTTTAAAGCTGGTTCGTTTGATTTAATAAAATGGACTAGTAATTCGGCTGAATTACTGCGGAATTGCCCTGAAATCCACATAATATGTCCAGGCAGGGTTCAACGGATTAACTACTTTCTATACATCTATACTTCTATACTAGTCTATACATCTATACTATCTATATCTATACTTCTATACTATCTATATCTATACTTCTATACTATCTATACTAATATTATAAAGAGAAAAGATTTGTATGTTTGTTTGCATGTGTATATGTTTGTAATGTTTTCACGCAAAAACTACTGGACCGATTTAAAAAATTCTTTCACCATTGGAAAGCTGCTTCCTCACTGAGCAACAAAGGCTATATAACATTTTCAAAAAAATAGGGATTCCTAATAAAATTGTAACAAGGTGTGAACATTTGGTCGTAAAAATCTTTCATCGCGTGCGCTGCGAAAACTATTGATGATAGAACAAAAAAATGTTCTACAGTATTATAGAACGCATCAATATCCACAAAAAAGTCCGCGATACCATATGTCTATTATAGTTATGCCAATATAACTCCTTTTTTATATTGTAAAAGTTGATAAAATTGCAGACAATAATCGAACAATTTTATTCATATCTCTGTATTAATCCTTATCCCATTAAATGATATTTATTAAAAATTGTTTCAATACCTGTAAAATACATTTTGTAAATTATTAAAATCCGACATCCCAATCAAACGATATTACGAATTTAAGAATGTAAATCGAAAGAAAATAATGCCATAACAAATTTATTGTAGCGACCGCTACAGCAGGACCTGCATTTGGTGAGTTAGCTCTTATTCCAAGAATACTAATGATACCCATTTTTTATAATTAAATAATCTACAAAATAAATCTATAGACTTTCCACTACCACGAGATCGGTATGGACGCGGGTGAAACCGCATTTGCTAGTCTGATATATAATGATGCATCATTAATAGATCTAAAGAACAATAGTACTAAATTTGCTACCAAAGATATGTTTGTCGATTCATTTTTCAAATCACGGCTTTGACTATGCAATTTAATACACGTAAAGCCTTTGCATGAAAAATTTTCCTATGAAAAACGGCCGAACATGCATCTCTACCTCTTCAGAATGATCAAAGATACAAAAAAGCGACGTTGTCTGCCACGTGAACTCCATATCCTTCATTTAATTGCACCAACCGTTAATGACTTGCATCTCGAGCGCTTCGCAAAAACGGGAAAAACGGTAGTGAGCGTCAAATACATTCCAATTTAAAGAACTTCGTTTGTATATTTTGTTACGGCGTAAAAAAGTAAATAATTTTATTTCATATTATTTTCGCAATAATGCTTATAATATCGAAATAGTTGCTAGTGAGGACGTACGGATCCAGAAACGTGAAATCAAATTTTTCTGAATCGTCAAGATTTTGAATAGTCAAGCATCACTATGATTAATGAAGCTACATCTGGTTCGGAATGTTGCTCTTACCAAGAACAAACAGTAAGAAACTCGGCGGTCAGACTTTTATTTTTAATTTTCCATTATTAAGCCACAGTCTTGTATCAAGCTGAAGATTTACAAATTTAGGCATTTTTAAGATACAAACAACCTTCAATTTTGCAAAGTATTAGGTCCTTACATATGAAATTGGCGTTTTGTCGTACTGGCCACTTTGATCTCAAATATTACCTTTATGGTTAGGAATTCCAAATTCAAATTCATACAGCTATTTACTCATGCATTTGTGTTTCAAACCCCCTAATTCATTTGTTTTTTCTTTTTTTGTTTTTTTCTTTGTGTCACTCTGTTTACAAAATGGAAAACATGAAATATCGCGTTATTTACGAGCATGAGTTCCACCGTGGCACCAGTGCTGCAGAAACGGCTCGAAGGATTAATGATGTGTATGGTGACGGTGTCGCAAAAGAAAACACAGTGCGTTTTTGGTTCCAACGTTTTCGTTCTGGAAATTTCGACCTGCAGAACAAGCCTCGTGGACGGCCGGAGACCAAAGTTGATAATGAAGATTTGAAGGCTATTGTGGAAGCGGATCCATCGCAAACCACGTCCGAGTTAGCTGCAGGCTCCGGTGTTAGTGATAAAACTATTCTAATCCACTTGAAGCAAATTGGGAAGGTGAAAAAGCTTGAAAGGTGGGTACCTCATGAATTGAGTGAAGCAAACCGACAAACGCGCGTCGACTGCTGCGTTACGTTACTCAACCGGCACAATAATAAAGGAATTTTAAATCGAATCGTTACCTGTGATGAAAAGTGGATCCTCTACAATAATCGGAAGCGCTCATCGCAATGGCTGCACCCTGGCGAACCAGCCAAATCCTGCCCTAAGCGAAAATTGACTAAAAAAAAGTTGCTTGTAAGTGTTTGGTGGACTAGTGCCGGTGTCGTTCACTAAAGCTTTCTTAAATCTGGCCATACGATTACGGCAGATATCTATTGTCAGCAACTGCAAACCATGATGGAAAAGCTAGCTGATAAACAACCGAGGCTGGTCAATCGCTCTAGGCCACTGCTGCTTCAGGACAACGCTAGACCACACACTGCACAACAGACGGACCAAATCAGAGGAGCTTCAATTAGAATGTCTTAGACATCCACCGTACTCTCCGGACCTTGCTCCAACAGATTACCATTTTTTTCGCAATTTGGATAACTACTTGCAAGGAAAAAAAAACTCCGATGGGGCAGTCCAAACCGCCTTCAAAGATTTTATTGATTCCCGCCCGAATGGTTATTTTAGTAAGGGGGAAGAAGAAAAAACAAATGAATTAGGGGGTTTGAAACACAAATGCATGAGTAAATAGCTGTGTGAATTTGAATTTGGAATTCCTAACCATAAAGGTAATATTTGAGATCAAAGTGGCCAGTACGACAAACGTGATCGGCCCAAGAGTCTATACTTGACTAGGTCAATATTAATTTATATTTTACGTGTAAAAAAGGGATATCAGTGCCGTAAGCTTTATCATAACGGAAAACATTATTTTTTATGCAACGGACTCGAGGGCCCTAATATTTTCAAGGCTCTTGAATTTTGTAAGCCGCCTGCCTCTTCCCAGACTTTTTTACTACTTATGGTGTTCTTTCATATAATTTTCCATGAATGTTTTAAATTATTATATTGGCGTTGCCTTTGGAAATACTCGGTTCTGGAAGTTTAAGTGGGATGTGAATTTCGAAAAATTGAAATAATAATAATGTGCCTCTTTTTTCGTCCCAATTAAACCAAAAAATTGTGGTCCAATGACACTTAACCAGACGAAAATTGCATTCAGTAATTCAAACGCACTTCCAACCATTTCACATCGTTAGTGCTTTTAAAATCCCAAGTATTATTGTCATCAGAGCTATTCGAAACAAGTTTGGGGTCTCTCATTTATTTATATTTTCAGAATTTTGATTGTGAAATATTCTGAATTTGGGCCTCATAAAAAAATCACTCAGTGGGCGATGCGGAGAGTTATGCTCGAAGTATCTCAACGTGATCAAATCAGAAATCAGAAGATCCGCAGAAGAATCAAAGTTACCGACATTGCTCAGCGCTAAGCTAAGTGGCGATGGGCGGGGCACATAGTACGGATGGGCGTTGGGGTCTTAACTCTTAAGGTGTAGGAATGGCGACCTCGCACCTGAAAATGCAGTATCGGTAGACCTCCGACGAGTTGGAATGATGACCTTGAAAAGGCCGTGGGGAGCCGCTACCAAGCGGCTTTAGATCCTATATTGTGGAGATGCCACTATGTCTAGCATTGGATGTCAATCGGTTGACGAAGACGAAGAAGAGTTTTCTGAAAAAAATAATAATTAGGGAATTCCATTTCCAAACCGCAATTTATCTTTTATATACAGACTGTTACAGGAGCTGTGATAGCCCAGCGGTGAGCAGGCACCAATGAGTTTTCTATTAAAACTAATGTGTCTAATTGATAATTGTAATGTATCACACGCTTTTCGGTGAAGGAAAACATCGTGAGAAACCTGCATATTTCTAGAGAATTCTGGAGATATGTGTAACCTATCAATCCGCATTGAAGCAGCGTGGTAGGTCTTAGCTCCAAACCTTCTCTCCACAGATGGAGAGAGGAGGCCTATTCCCAGCAGCGGGATTGTAAAAGGTCGCTACTTAACTTTACTTTTACAAACTGTTATAAACATACTGTTCATCTTGCTTATGTCTTTTATATCTCAATAGTCATTTCAAAGTAAGTCTACGAATGCTACAATATTGAACAAATTTCCCGCGTTCAATCACCTCTCCAAACACATGATTGACAACACCAAGAGTCTATTCGTAGAACTTTATTGTTAAAAGATTAAGACGCGAAATGACGTAATCCATTTAGTTATATTTAAACATGGATGCACGAAAGGCAACTACTAAAGACGTGCCTTCTCTTAAAATTATAAAATTGTAGATTTTGCGTCATCGTCTGTGTTGTAACGTGCATCTATTTAGGAAAAAGAATAAGAATATATTTATTTATATAATTGCACTACTATTCTAACAGTGCATTTATGTACTCGTGTATCTAGATATTATTAAAATAATAAATATTGTTAAAGAACGGAAAGTAGCTGTGAGTGAGGGGGTAGGAATGATGTGTCAGAAACAGACGGAAGAGGGGATTAAGACTCAAGATGCCTCAGGTGTAACAGATATTGAAAAGACCTAAAAGTAAGGTAATCTGTTGATTTGAAAGAGAACAAATGCACTATTCGATATATATACGACAAAATGATGTAAGCGACGTCTAATTAAAAGTCATTTAGTGATTGATATTGAAATTTCGTGAAACCTTCTCATTACTTAATTTAAAGCGATATTCCGCCTTTATAAATAATTCAAAATACAGCATAAGTGTTTGGTGGTTAGTATTAAGGCCTACAAAAGGCCTAAATAAGGCCTTAAGGCCTATGTACTACATAAGATTTATTACCTGTGTTAATATAGGGCGTTCCGTTTATGGTCTATACTATAAGGTCAAAACAGTTGCTTATTAAAAATTACACTCTCATGTTCACGATTATCAAACTTCAACTATGATAATAACGACGCTCCAGCTAGTGTTTTAATATTTACTATTTTATATTTCAATCCTAAATATTTCTTCCATATATATTAATTTTGTAAAAGGTCGGCGATATTATAACAACCGTAATATTTGAATATGATTGACCACAAATTCTCGCCCGCGAAAATCAATACGCAACCACAATGAATATGCGAAAATTATAAATTGTAAAATACGAAATAGATGTTTGGTTATCCCAAAACAAGTATGGCAATACTTATCTATAAAAAATAATAAATGTTTTGAAACATTGAAGTTCCACTTCCCCCAAATTATTTTTATGAAAATCGTAATAATCATGTGCTTATTAATATTTACTAACTCCGTAACAACAACAACCTTGAAGTAGTATAACGGATGACGTTCATGTTTAAGTAATATTGTTATTAAGATCACGATGTGAGACAGATGTGTATTTTTCAATACACTTCCCTAAATGGATCACTAAAGGAAGGTCTTATAGACTAATAGCTTAATAGAGACTGGTATATATATGGCAAAATATATGTATTGTATCAATTTAGAGTAGGTTGACAAAAATCGAGCAGATCAGGAAATAATATTGACTTTATACAATGTCAAAAACTGTGATAGCCCAGCCGTAACGTGCGACGCTTTCGAGAATGTCAAGAGGTTCAAGCCCCGGGCAGGCACCAATAAGTTTTACTGTTATATATTATTATGTGGCTATTTGATAATAGCAATTTATCACATATTTTTCGGTAAAGGAAAGCCTGCATATCTTTAAAGTATTCTGGAATATGTATAACCTATCAATCAGCGTAGTGGATGTTAGCTCCAACCCTTCTTTTTAAAAAACGGAGAGACGAGGCCTATACCCAGCAGTGGGATAGCAGACCGTTACTCTTATACAATACCAGATAAGTAAATGAATTTGAAAAATAAATACTATTCACCAAAATAAAAATAATTGTCATATTTTGATCTTTATCCATGAAAAGACCCACGTTACTTAATCTCTTGATACGGCTTAACTGAACGTACCTGAAACAAAAAGAACACATTAATATCAAAGCCGCTTCACCTAAACAGAAAAATCACTTAAATCACATGGATAAGACGACACTTGAAAAAGTATTATAAATTCTCGTTGAAACGTTTTTATTCAGAAACTAAAGCTCACGAGGAGAAGTTAAAGCATAAATCGCTGTGTTTTAAAACTACATTATCTACAAGTAAGTGAGATTAGGGGAATGTATTGTAGATCCGATAAACGTATTTTCAGCGCTTGCAGCTACATTATAGCAAGTGCTGGAGCCGCGAGCCAATTTTTTCCGGGTTGATGGGGCATATAGAGAGGTATCTACATACACTAGGGTACACTAACGTCTTCTGGAACATTGTTCTTTATGATGCATCTGTTTGGGCAAGACGCGTGACCGCCCGTTCTTCCTCCCTTCTGTCGAGGGTAAAGAGAATAGTGACGATCAGAATCATAAACAGTTATCGGGGCATTGCGTGCTTAGCTGTATTAGCGGCTGGAGGCCTAGAACTCAAGGGACTGGCTTAATATTGATTTGCCTACGAAGTCGAACTGGCTTAGTCTTGCAGACTCCACGCTAGGCAAAACAGCTGAATGCCGAAATAGTACGATTAAGACTCTCTTTTCAAGGAATATCCAGGAGGCTGCCTAAAACACTCCTTAACATCATCATCTCTTCATCAAAGAAAACAGTTATCCTTTAATAATCCTAGTATTATTTATATTTAACAAAAAAAAACTCTGTCTTTGATAAAGAAATTCAATAAGATTTAGATTGTAAACCGCAAGATAAACAAAAGGTAAGGTAATAGGATTATATGTTCGTATTTAAAGGAGGTATAACAGAAAGCCAATAAAGGGAATTCGTATCAGCTATTTCGAAGAATACACAATCGAAGGGTATCCCTTAAAGGGTAGTCAAGCAAAAAGCATTGATTCATGTGGAAAAGTGACCTCTGTCCCTTTCTACACAGCTGGAAGTATAAACTGGTTCGGTAAAGGTTAGCGGGCATTATGTCAAAGTCAGTTGCGTTTTTCGACTGCCAAAAATATATCTTCATGGGTCATTTCGTAATCATTACTTTTTTTTATAATAAGACGACGTATAATAAACATACGTACTAGTAAGCTCACTATAACATAAAACAAATTTTACTGATCTTTATTTTTTTACTGGTAGTAAAAATAAATGTATGGATTATTCACAGATTGATAAATTTCGAGATAAGTTGACCCACCGTGTGGAATGCGGTTGAATAGACCACCCTCTGTCTTACCGAGGGGTTGTAAAATATGACTAAGGTAAGTTGACGTCAGGCCGGTAAAATACGTAGCCAAATCAGGTGACAATATACAATACAGGGGATATGGGTAGGAGGATGATGATGATAAATTTCGAGATACTCATTAATAACTATGGTAATGACAAATGAATACTTGAAACAGTAACACTAATAAGTCGATGCTCGTGAGCAGCAGTCAAACATTTCCTCAGAATACATAGATCTCATAGAATTGAATTGTGCTTTTTTCATAAATCATTTATATTCTTGATTATTAGCTATAGCTCCAAAAAAAACATAATCATGAAGAATCAGCTTGGCGATTCAAAGCGGACAGCATTTTTGGGGACATTCCAAATTGGCATGATTTGTATAGTACTAGCGTGTAAATGATTTAAGATAGACTATATTTATTATTAATTGTATATTTTGTTCTAAATAAAAGTTGAATGTTTCAAAATATTTCAGATTTATATTATTTACTAAAAAGTACTACGAAGCAATTCTACTAATTGCTTCGTAGTCGGACTCTAGCTGCATACCATACAATATTTATACATCGTTTCGCTTTGGGGAAATACGCGTCTAACTTTATACGCCCCTTACATCGCTGTGTAAGTGGCGTAAACGTTTCCCGATTACGTATGTCGTAAAGCGTAATTTGCCGTGGCAACTGGTTAAGGATTGCCCCCCTGCATAAACATAAATGTTTCCTAGTAACAACAGCAGACCAACTATGAACTCTTATTGCGACTCAATTGAAGACGTAAACGAAATTATTTTGTTTTTTCATACCATGACGTCTTAAAGACGCACACTTTAAGTCGTTGCGGAATGAGCGTTCGGAATTCGTCCTAAGAACATGTGAGTAAAAGAGACAGAGTTATCTATAGTTCATATAATCATTTTTCAAACATTACGACCCTAATGCAATTCACATTTCATGGTACGAAAAGAAAGCGGTTCGCGGTCGTCGTTTACTTCTTCAATTGAGTCGCAATAAGAGTTCATGGTAGGCCTGCAGAGCAGAGCAATAAAATTTAGCTGCGTTTCTTAATTTAAACTATCGTGAGTACCATTCATAGTTTATGCATAGTAATCTACTCTTACTTATTTCTGATTCTTTACTCAAGTCTTTATTCGACCGGGTTAGCCCGACTAGTTACGAGCCAATTTGGGGCTCATACTTAAAGAGCTCAGGAATTTAAAGGCAATGAAAGAAAAAGCAATCAAAGTTACGACTTTTGATACAGTATAAAAAATTTAACAAAAGACATCTAAAAATGCCCGGCTACGGCGTGTATTGAACCATCTCCTCTTTTGGCGGTAGGTGAGCGATAACATGGCGGCACGGCCAACGTCGCATCCGTTTCATATTGGTACGGAAGCGTCACTGGGAACGCATGCCTTTGGATGATATGGTGCTTAATTATAAATAAATAAATATATGACACTTACACACATGTTCGTCTGATCCCAAAGTAAGTAACTTAATACTTGTGTTATGGGTGACGGACAACTGGTAGATATACTACATGTATGTATAATTTTAAATACATACTTAAATACAAACATACAAACGGGCTCGAAGAACCAACAACTTGCACACACCCACGGCACCAATGGGCAAAACGATTTAACTGTCTGGGTTTTGGCTTTGACTTGGCGGGTATGGCGTACAGCGACATATTACATACATATTTATGTGCCTATTTCGATTTACTCATTCAATAACATGGTCGTTTACCTATGAATCTCATAAGGAAGGTTAGTCTCTCCGGCAATAAAGCAAGGCCATGCCTAAAGTGTCTCTTCATGATTAAAGAACGAGAAGATCCATAGAAGAAATACTACTAGCCTGGCTCATCGTATCGCAAAGTTGGTGGCTGAATTGGCTATAATACACAAGCACAAGATCGAATGACGTGGAAATCTTCTATGTTATCTTTGCAGTGAACGTGAATAAGTTGAGACGAAAACTCAATAAACAGGAAATTTAACCATCGAAGGTGACACTTGGATTGCAAATTAAAAAAACGTTTCCGTCAGAGTAAACTTGCTGGTAAATCTCAATACTGTATTACCATGCAGAAATCTTTTAAATTCTTTATAAGAACATTGTCTTCAATAAAAACACCATTACCAAGAAATTAATAGCTTTCATTACGATAAAAAATATCGCTGCCGGCTTAAGAAATAACCAGTTAACGCTACGAAAGTATTGGCAATAAATTGAAAGTGGAGAGCTGTTCTCCATCACGAGGACTTTTCGGTATCGATTCACCCTTCTAACATAATCTCACCCCATTTTGAAGCGCGTGATTTGAATAATATTCACACAGAATTATGGGAAGCCGTTTCTCAAAAAGCAATTTTAATATTGGGCTCGTTTTATATAGCATACTGGCACTCTTTCCGAATAAGGAAAATGTATCTCGTTGGGAAAATGTGTATTTATATATTAGAATCGTGACACGAAATCGGCAAAATATAATGAGGTAAGAATCTATAAAGTAAGCCGATAAAGACGTCAATATAAATATACTCTCTACGCGGTCACACTTTTCGATTCAATATTATATAAATTTGCATGCAAAAAATTGCTAGGAAAAATTTATATATTTCTAAGCAGCTGGATTCACGATATCTTCAATCCTTTAAAGAGGCATTATATAGCAGAGAAAATATAAATAAATATAAATGTATGGGAAACTTATGCACACGGTAGTCCGACCCAAAGTAAGTAACTTAATACTTGTGTTATGGGTGAGAGAAAACTGGTAAATATATATAAATATAAATTTAAATACATACTCAAATACACCCAGACACTTGGACCTCGACGGGAATCGAACCCACTATCCGCAGAGCTGAAGGCATGGTCACTGCCAACTGCGCCAACGGGCCGGTCATACACAAAAAGTCAAACGAAAAGGAAATTCTCGCCTATAATTAAAATTAAATAAAGTAAAGAACTATCTTACTATAATTAACTTGTCTATAACATTTTCTTAAGGTACTAACATACCTTAAGAAAATCTTATAGATAAGTCAAATTGTGATTTTCCAAAAATTTTAATTTATCTAGTTGATAACGTCCGTGCCCCTCTAGTATTAAAATGGTATCTTATTTAATTATGTACCGCGTTTTTTTTTGAAGTTGCTGTGGAATTTTTATGCTATATATTTGCCCAAAGTATAAAGGGAAGTCTGAAAGTTGCGCCCAGCACAGAAAAGACAAATGCACGATCAAGATGGTACGGACATGTAATCAGAAGGTATGAAAATCATGATAACTAAGGAGTGTTAAATATGAATTTGGATAGATATATGACAAAAGACCGAAAAAGACATGGATGGATTGTGTGAAGACATATATATAAAAGAAGTAGTGAAGTAGAAAAACATATGACGATCTCACTTAGAGAGGAATAAGGGCAACAGAATAATGATATTAGAGGGTATGTAAGCTTCAAGACATTCGAATGATATTAGAACTTTTTGAAAAAAAATTTTTTTTAATAATTATTAATCTAGTTTTGACTTATATTCCTAACGGATGTAGCTGCAATAACAGCAACGTTGGTAATATAATAGCAAGAGAACAGTCGTCTAGAAATGCCGCACATTCAACTCAATCAACTATATCCACTGCATACATATACGCGCTTAAATACTACAATAAATCTTCAAAATTCAAAGTTCATTGCTGCCATTAGCCGAAACGAGTGAAATCTTGAAGGAGCTAATGCGGCAATAAATGTCAAGTGTTGCGAAGAAAACGTAACAACATTGAACAGTTACGAAAGAGTCAAATTTCACGAATACGGGACGACAGACATTCTGCGGAGACTTTATAACGGACGATACAAGTTATATTAACTATTTCTCTAGAATTTCTTGTTGGAGTATTTTTTATACTGAAATTACCGAGCAGTGAGCTAGCAAAAAGTTAATTATATGTTTACCCGTACAGTTTTGCAAGGCAACTTTAAAATTATTCATTATTTATAAAAAGTAAAAATGCTTAGCACTTTACAAATCTTTATTATGAGAGAGAAGAGTTGTAGTTATTTTATTATAATGAGTAACTAAAAGGTTCCTTTTTTTAATAGGTAAACTTCAAAATTCAGTAAAGACCCAACATGTACTCGCCAAAAATTATATTTTTGATATTCCTGTGTAAATAACCAACATCTCATTATTCAGACTACGCACACCCGAATTACTATTTGTATATATAACACCATCCTTATCATCCTCCTGCCTCATTTTTCCTCTGTGGCCAGAATTGGACCATCGTTAAGTAAAAATTGTACAAAAGTTCAGTAGATTTTGACAAAATCAATTACAGACACAAAGCTTTTAGCGACTTTGTGTAATAATATATATAGATCATCATCCTCCTGCCCTTATCCCACTCTAAGTGGGGTCGGTACAACATCTTATAAAACATGTTGTGACGTGATGTGACTACGTATTTTACGTACGTCAACTTACCTTATTCGTATTTTACCACACCTCGGGAAGAAAGAGGGTGGTCCATTCTACTCAACCAGATACGGTGGGTCAACTAATCTTAGTCGCCTTTTACATCTCGGTAGTCCCCATTAAATGTCTGTAAGTGATCGATTTTCTCAAAATCTACAGAACGGAGTTTTATACGGTTTTTGCTAAAAGACAATGCAATTCTTGAGGAAGGTTAAGGTTGGGGATTTACGCAGGAAAACTTATTTACTAGCACAGCTGGTAGACTTATAATTTCGATCCTAAAAAAGCTGCCGATTGCATCAATCGATTTAGTTATCTTCATTAAAAAAACATCTAATATCAAAGACCTAAGGATTTAACAGGTCAGGAGAAGATCTCTAACAGATCGTTTATTACAAATCCGATCACACTATTTCTGGTCTATGAGGATGGCAAATAAATCAACATTCGATGTAAACAAGACTAATCCTTACTTAATTGTAATAACGGTTAAACTCGTCTTTGTAAGTTCCAAAGAAATCATTTATATGTAAAAGGATCAACCATGACCCTATGGCACAGTCTGCAGACAATGAGTGGAATTTGAATTGAATGGTGCATGAATAGAATTAATTTTAATACACACTTTACGAATCACAATAGTTAATAAGGAGAAAGGTACCGCAATGTTTAAAATTACATGTTATGTTGTTGTTCTTGATGTTTGATTATGGTAGTTTGAAGTGAAACTGGTAAGGAAAATGAGTAACTTGTTCTTTTTTTGTTTTATTGTAATCCTTATGAATTAAAGGTCAGAGACTTTATAGCTTTTTATTATTTTTTTATTTTCGTTCACAAAGTTCACTCCTCTGATAATATTTTAACTCCCTTTCTTCTAGTTTTCTATCAATTTTGTCTTATTCCTACAGCCATTTTAAACGTTCAGTACTTACACAATCCTTGCCGTGTGGTATCCGGCTGTATAGATCTCCCCCATTTCTTACCGAGGTGTCGTAAAAGGCGACTAAGGTAAGTCGACCTGCCGTGTGGCATGTGGCTGAGTAGAATACACGAACCTCATTTCTTGCCGAGGCGTGGTAAAAGGCGACTAAGTTAAATTGACGTCAGGCATACGGCCGGTCGTAAAAAGCGTAGCCGAATCATGTAACATGTTTATAACATGTTATGCCGACCCCACTCAGAATGGGATAAGGGCAGAAGCATGAATACTTACACAATCCATTTTTGAGTTTATAGCTAGCATACAAAAAGACGCGGCGAAGGATCTTGTTTTATATTAATTAAACTACCGTATAATTAATCATTGTTATGAACTATTATTGATATTACGTATATAAGTCACTCCGAACTTACGAGCACTCACTGTCTCGACCGGGGCGTCTCGGGCGAGAGTGTACAGCCCCCATTACAGAAATACAATCACCGCATCATTCCTACAAATACAATCGTCGTCTACATTTACCGTGATATGTCAAGGCTGTCGTTATCTTTATTTTGTTCAAAAACAGGTAATCTTCATTCAAAATGTTAACATTATTAGAACATAAAAGCAAGTTTGTAAAATTGTTTTGTATATAAAAAATAATTATATATCCAATACTCTCCCTAGCTAATAAATGTAATAAGAGTTCGTAAATACAAATCGTTAGGGACCTCCTACATACATATTTATTCGCATATAAAATGGGATTCGTAGAGTGCTAACCGGTTAATAATTTATTTGAGAGGCGGTGTGGGGAAGTGTTTCATTTATTGTTAACAAAAATGACACCCTTGGGAGAAAAAAAGGGATCGGATAACGCGCAAGAAGGTGATCTTCTATATTAAGATCAAGAAAACGATGGTAATATTATTCCTTATCGCTTTTTTTATTAATAAGTGTCCTTTATCATTATTAAAAAAATATTATATAGAAGGCAAGTAATTTTGAAGTAAATAATAATAATAAATAAATATATAGGACACTTACACACACGGTCGTCCGTCCCCAAAAGTAAGTAACTTAATACTTGTGTTATGGGTGACGGACAACGTGCAGATATACTACATATATAAGTTTAAATACATACTTTAATACAAATACGTAAGTAATAATTTTGTACCTACAGTTTTATTAAATACTTTAAAGTAAACGCGATTTCTATGTTACATTTGTTTTTGTTAAAATACCCAAAGTTACGTGCTATATAATTTTTTTTAAAGCTTTTATTTATTCTAGCTTCCCGTGTATGTACAGTTAAATTTGACCCACTTCCCGGTGTCTGATTGAATTGAAATTTTACATACTGATTCAGTCTAAATGGCAATACATGTTTATGAGAAGCATGACCTGATGTTGCGGCAGGATTGGCTCCAAACGAGGGAACTCCTCAACGGTTAACAGAAGGCACCTGAAAAAGATTTGTTCCTATTCAAGAAGAAGAAACTAGAATTTTTTTACCTATACGGTTAACTCGGTATATACCGCCGTGTGGTATCCGGCTGAGTAAAATAGACCACCCTCATTTCTTACCGAGGTGTCGTAAAAGGCGATTAAGGTAAGTTGACGTCAGGTAGGCGAGCGATCGTAAAACACCTAGCCAAATCATGTTACAACATGTTTAAAACATGTTTTGCCGACCCCACTTAGAGTGGGATAAGGGCAAGAGAACGATGATGATAACGGTTAACTCGGTATATAAGCTTTAATTGTATCAAATTTCATCTATAATGTTCCAGAATTACCCGTGAAAGCATAAAAGACAGACAGACTATCGCATTTATAATATTAGTACATCCAGTACTTAGCTATTCTACTGATGTAAATATCTTCCAATGTAAAACAAAATCATTACGATAAATTCAAGCTCCTAGCTCAACAATCATTTTGAAATCAATTTTCCTAACCAATGAGGACACTTTTAGGATCAACATTTTGATCAAGGTGCGACTTAATAATTCACGCCGACCCCTGACAGTTACAAAAGTTAATAAATGTTTATTTGAATATTACGCAGATTCAAAATTATAATATCATTATCGAATATTAAATTAGGATCATGGAAACGATCATGCGACTCCATATGTTTATTATCACACAATTACAACAAAGGTCTAGTAATGTATTCCGTGCGAAAGCGAGAAAAGTGTTTCGATCTATGTAAAAAAAATTATGCCCGGGGGAAGCGAATCTTATAATGTCGTTCAAAGATGTGGTAACGCGTAAGACTAAAATGGCTGCCCGTGTGTTTTGTTATATTCTATCTGTTATTTCTTTTTTATCCGATTTGTTCAGCCGTAAACCGATGTTTATTCAGGATCAGTTCAAAGGGTAGAATATTTTCTGTATTTTGAAGTACTAGCATTGTATTTAATAACTTTTGACAACTTAAACAATCGCCCATAGAAAAAATGTTTTTGGATTTCATCTCTTAAGAATTGATTTTTATAAAACACCATACTCATTGAAATTTCATGAGGAGCGTAAATTATCAGTTGTTGTTAAAACAGTTAACCAATTTTTGACTAAGAAACATTGTTTTAAACCGCTGTCATATATAAAAAAGAGTGATAAGTATAGTTAATTGTAATTCCCTGTCTTTCTCTCTTCCTAGCTATTTATCCCACATTGCCGTTGGGTCAGCTTGCCTTACTTTTCTCTTCCACTTCGCTAGATCCTGGATCTCATCGTCAGTTACTTTGCATGCCCTCTCATCTATTAGCACTACTTCTTTCCATCTTGGGTCACCCTGCTGGTCTTCGACCCGGGATGCAAAGATGTAGTGCTAAATTTCCAACGTAGTCTGGTGGCTTCATCTTGACGTGTCCATACCATCGCAGCCTACTCTCCTGCATCTTGTAGGCGATATCGCGTACACCGAGGCTTCCACGCACGTACTCGTTAGTTACATATAGTTAGTTGTAATTATCAATGATTATAGCATTATCAATTTTACATGAGTCGAATCTAAATTGCAACAAAACATAGTGTTACGATTTATTAACTTTTTTTATCTATGGTGTATTCTAGCACTTCTTCTTCTTCTTCGTCAGCCGATGGACGTCCACTGCTGGACATAGGCCTCTTCATGGGATCGCCACACCACACGATCCTGCGCCGCCCGGATCCAGTGGCTCCCTGCGACCTTTTTGAGGTCGTCTGTCCACCTCGTAGGGGGTCTACCGACGCTGCGCTTTCCGGTGCGGGGTCGCCATTCCAGCACCTTAAGACCCCAGCGCCCATCGGTCCTCCGCACTATGTGCCCCGCCCAGCGCCACTTCAGCTTCGCGACACGCTGAGCTATGTCGGTGACTTTAGTTCTTCTACGGATCTCCTCATTTCTGATTTGATCTCGTAGAGACACTCCGAGCATAGCTCGCTCCATCGCCCGCTGAGTGACTCTGAGCTTTCTTATAAGGCCCATAGTGAGCGACCACGTTTCGGATCCGTAGGTCATCACTGGCAACACGCACTGTTCGAAGACCCTGGTCTTCAGACACTGAGGTATTTTGGACGAAAAGATCTCGCGTAGCTTCCCGAACGCTGCCCATCCGAGTTGGATTCGGCGACTAACCTCTTTCTCGAAATTGGACCTACCCAGCTGGACCGTATGTCCCAGGTATATGTACTCGTCTACAATTTCGAGGGCAGAGTTCTCAACGATGACCGGGTGGAGCGGAACATGTGAGTTGGACATAATTTTTGTCTTACTCATGTTCATTTTGAGGCCCACCTGTTGAGATACTCTGCTGAGGTCGTCGAGCATTGTGTTAAGGTCCTCCAGAGACTCTGCCATAACGACTATGTCGTCGGCAAATCTAAGGTGAGTGATGTACTCGCCGTTGATGTTGATGCCGTATCCGTTCCAATCCAAAAGCTTAAAGACATCCTCCAATGCAGCGGTAAACAGCTTCGGGGAGATAACATCTCCCTGTCGCACACCTCGCCGCATTTGGATTGGTCTCGTAGTTTTGTCTTGGATACGGACAGACATTGTGGCGTTTTCATACAAACACTTCAACACTTGGACGTACCGATAGTCGATTCGGCATCTCTGGAGCGACCTTAACACAGCCCATGTTTCCACCGAATCAAAGGCCTTCTCATAGTCCACAAACGCCAAGCAAAGTGGCTGGTTATACTCCTCGGTTTTCTGTATAACCTGCCGCAGCGTGAATATGTGGTCTATGGTACTATACCCTTTTCGGAAACCGGCTTGTTCGGGAGGCTGGAAGTCGTCAAACCTACGAGCGAGACGATTCGTTATGACTCTCGAGAACAGCTTATAAACATGATTCAGCAGCGTGATGGGTCTATAATTCTTCAATAAGGTGTTATCACCTTTCTTGAAGAAGAGAACCACCACGCCCCTGTACCATGCTTCCGGCATAGAGCCTTCGTGAATGACGGAATTGAACAATCGCTGAAGGACTTTAAGTACCGGTTTACCACCCGCCTTCAGGAGTTCGGTAGTGATTCCGTCATCACCTGGAGCCTTGTTGTCCTCAAGTTGTTTGAGAGCCATACTAATCTCGTATAAGCTGACGTCCGGGATATCTTCGGTATAGTGTCGGGTCAACTTGGCTCTTGGGTCTTTTGCCAAATTGACAACAGGCTGTTGTGTTGAGGTGTATAACTGCCCATAGAACCTCTCAACCTCTCTCAAAATCTCAGGACGAGATGAAATGATACTACCAGTATCGGTCTTCAATCGCGTTAACTGCCTCTGCCCAATAGACAGATCTCTTGCGAACACTTTTGAGCCCCTGTTACGCTCAATAGTATCTCGAATGTGTTCGGTGTTGAAGCGTCGCAGGTCGCATTTCTGCGCCTTAGAAATCTGTCTATTGATCAGACGGTAGCGCGTCGTATCTACTGAAGACTGTAGCCTCATTTCGTTCCTCTCATCCATGAGCTTGAGAGTCTGGGTCGAGAATTTATTGGGTCTTTTACGGTGTGTCTTATAAAATTTAGACCCCACCGTATGAACAGTTTCCACCAGCCTGTTGTTTACATCGTCCACAGAAGCGCAGTCAGCTAGGCAATCAAAACGGTTCATTAGGGGGTGTAAGGGGGAGGCTCGTCCCAATCAGTCTCCTCAATTGTCAACCTCACCTGCACGCGGTGCACCCTGCATATCAACCGACGAGGCTCTGACGACCGATAAATGGCGGTATAACCATTTCATTTTTTGCTGACCTAAATACCAGACCGACAGTGGGCAGCAGCACTGTCGGTGCAAAACGGTCAGCACTGCGATCACCAACCCGCATGCCAAGCGTGGTGATTACCGGCAAAACCTTCATGGCATCACAAATTCTAGCACAATCATGTTTAATTAATAAACTGAATTATTGAATTGGAGCACATACACAATCAAATTATTTTTTAACCTTAGTATAGGGAAACGATAGGTGATGTATATAATAGAAAAAAACCGACATAAGCTTTCGACTCCTGCTTTGCGCCTAGCAAAAGTACGTAAATCGTTTGTGGGTATGGATATAAAATTCTATAATAAAATTCCGAAATCAATTTTGGCCATGCCATTACAGTTGCCAGTTTAAAACCACTGTTAAAAAGAGGCTGATACAGAAAGCCTACTACACTGTTGAAGATTACTTAGATGATAAGGATGTGTCGATATAGGTGCGCTTCTACCCTGTACAAGACAGTAATAAATAAATGTAACTAGTTGTAAGATTTATATTTTAAAAAGAGCAACCGCCGAGTTTCTTGCTGGCTCTTCTCGGAACAGCTTTCCGAACCAGCAGTAAAGTTGATGATTCAAAAGCACTTGTTTACAAGTTTACTTGAATAAAGAATATTTTGAATTTGAATATGAATTTGGAAGCTTCTGTCTATAAAATTTTGTCGCTCCTTGATAGATTCATGAGATACGAAGCTACCATTAGTCGTGGCTTTAGCATCGGATATGCTATTGATTTCCGTTTTTTATTATTTAAATTCTTTTATTCATTTTCGGCAAATGCGTTTAATAATTTAGTTACAAAAAATAGCGTACGAGAATAAATTTATTGTCTTAATTTTGATGGTAAGGAATAACTAATGCTGTGCGTTTCGTAAAAGTCTTTGTTATACTATTTATATCGTTTGGTATTTTGTTTTACTGTCTGTATTCAAGATAATAATATTAACTATAAATGGGATTATTGATTGTATTAGAAATGCAGGCGATAAATACTATGCAAAGGTTATTAACACAAAACATTGTTTCACAAGATTGACAGCCGATAACGTCTGCTTAAGCTGACAGCGATAAGGCGTATTGCAGTTACATGAAATTATGTCTTCCACTTTGTTCGTTTCAACTTGTGATTGAATTTAAATTGATTTAATTGAGTGTTTGGATCGGATTTTTCTTATCTGTCTGTCCGTCCGACGGGGTAGTACTGATGAAATTTGTTATTATTGAAGTTAATGTACTGGCCTAACTTATATGATATAAAAATTATAATTTTTCCTTCAGAAACGGAAAAACATATGTCATCTTCGCTCAAGCTCTGTAAAGTATCCTCAAAGTATCCTAAGTACGTTAGTGTGTAAGATGGAATTCATAAATAAATTCATAAATATATTAGTGCGACATTAGGCTCATTTGAATTGTCATATTAAATTTTAGTGTTTATTTGTATTGTTTTTGTGTTTACTTTGTGTATATTTGTTAAATCTTAGATTATAAGTTACTAAAATAGTTATAAGTCATGAGCACTTGTTGCTTCCAAATAAAAACATTTGAATTTGAATTCTCCTACCAATCCCACTCTAAGTAAGTTCGGAACAGTGTTGAATGAACATCATGTACCAATTTCTTCACACTTCTAACAATCTTTTTTTCGTCATATTCATATTCAAAACGCTTTTAGTTTAGATTATATTATTAAATTACAAAATTAATAATAAAAATTATTTTGCTATAATCCGCGATACTATCGTATCGTATATATATATGTACTATATACTATACTATATGTATGTACTATAATATCGCAGATTATAGCAAAACTTATTTTTATTATTACTTTTGTATTATGGATCTCCGCAAAGTAACCTAATTCTATAAATTATTATTAGATTACATATCCATACCGATTAAATGAAAAAAAAACGCATAATTAAGTTAAATATAACTTGACCCAAATGAAGCAACTTGAATACAACTCGGATATATACACAAGTCCCGATTTTGTAGTTATATTCAAATTCAAAATATTCTTTATTCAAGTAAACTTGTAAACAAGTGCTTTTGAATCGTCAACATCTACAGCTGATGCTTCCGCATCAGCTGTAGATGTTGACGATGATGAGATGTTGGAAAGCAGTTCCTACCGAGAATAACCAGCAAGAAACTCGGCGGTTACTCTTTTCAAACAATAATTCTTATCACTATTTACATATAGTTATTAATGTCTTGTACAGGGTTGAAGAGAAGCTATATCCACGCATTCTTATCGTCTAGGTAAACTTCAATAGTATAATAGGCTTTCTGAATTAGCCTTTTTTAAATAGTATTTTTGAACTGATGTAATGGTAAAGTTAAAGTAGATAAGTATTCTTAACTATATAGAACTTGTTGCTCATATGAAAAAATGTGCTATTTTATAAGTAAGTCCGAAATCGGCGGAATCCTTTATATGGCAATTCAACTCCAATACAACTTACCGCCATACAACACGCCTTGTTCCGTTTTGTAAGATGAAATACCACTTATGTCGTAATAGCCCTACATCCTTTTGAGTGTGGTGAAAACGTCTGCCAACTCAAGTTCCAACTTGATAAACCACTTTCTCATGCATGAATCGAATACTGGTTGTGATTTCTGATAATTATTATTGAAAAAGGAATCTTGTTCAAAATTATACGTTAGGACGTAAAAATAGAATAGCAAAGATTATTGTGAAATTTTTATAACGGACACAAAATCTCTTCTTCATCTTGTGAACGTAGGTCATCGCGGGATCCAAGGAATCTCTCCCCGCAAAATTTTCGATTTAGAGGGTCCCCATCTCCCACCATTCTAGGGGCCCTAGCATCTAAGTTCAACGTACTAAGTATCCAGGCCATTGCAACTTTAGCTAAACATAGATGCAGGATTGTATTTCAGAACGAATAATTTCGATTTTTAAACAGTTATTCTTCCTGAAATCCTTTATTAACTTTACTAGCCCGTTGGCTAAGTGGGTGACCCTGCCTTCAGCTTCACGGGTCGCTGGTTCGATTCCCGCCGAGGGCCAACATTTTTGTATAAACTATTTGTTGGTTCTTCGAGCCTGGGTGTATATTTGTATTTAAAATTATATTATATATGCAGTATATCTACCAGTTTTCTCTCACCCATAACACAAGTATTAAGTTACTTACATTGGGAATGGACGACCGTGTGTGTGTAAGTGTCCCATATTTTTATTTTTATTTTATTTATTTATTAAAAAATATGGAAAATTGAAAATATAGAAGTGGAATATACATATAGGGAAGTTTGTGATGAACATCGACTGATTGAAATTGTTACGCCACTTCTGTGCGAATTTTTAAAAAAATTCTAGAGTATAACGCGTGCGCCGCCGTTTGTTTTTTTTTTTCATTACTACATTTAAAACAAATAACAAAAAAACCATATTTGTACGAAATTATACATAAGTTTTATATAAAATATTTTATAGTCATAGTTCAAAGCTTAGGTGTCCTCTCGCTTACAAGTACGCAGCACAAGTGATATTGTTTTGTTTTTTAAGAATATTACAAGAAAAACTCAGTAAGGGTAACTCAGGGTTTTATTTATGTAATTACTAACCTAGATGTCAATCCATTCCATAATCCTTGTAGTCTGTACAAGACTACAATTCTCGTTCTACAACAGTTGATAAGATTTCTATAACTAACAGCGTATTTGCGGAGATAGAAAAAGTTTTAATTAAACCAGCGAGAAAATTTGTTCGATCAAGACCAAAATTCTAGTCTATGTGATGATGATGAAATACCAATTTATTCTGAACTTTAAAATATAGTTTTTTTTTATTTTTTCAATTGGTGAACGTCCACAGCTGGCCTTGAATTTTGAAATACCGGTTCTTTTGAATTTTAAGGAACTTTAAAAAGAATCACCAGCATTTTTAAAAGCTTTTATTCAACTATGAAGGTGGAATCTTGCAAGTTAAATTTAACTCACATCCCAGGGTCTGATTGAACTGAAATTTAACATACTGGTCCAGTCCCGATGACAATGCATGTTTATGATAAGCATGAACTAATGCTGCTGCCAGGATTGGCTCCAGACGAAGGAACTGCGATTAACAGAAGGGACATGAAACTTGTTAAAAGCTAGTTTGACATATTTTATACATAGCTATGAAAGGTAATACACCGTGTGGTATCCGGCAGAACAGAATAGACCATCCTCCTTTCTTACCGAGGTGTCGTAAGAGGCGACTAAGGTATGTGCCGCGTGGTATCCGGCAGAACAGAATAGACCATCCTCCTTTCTTACCGAGGTGTCGTAAGAGGCGACTAAGGTATGTGCCGTGTGGTATCCGGCTGCATAGAATAGATCACCCCCATTACTTACCGAGGTAGCGTAAAAGGCGACTAAGGTAAGTTGACGTCAGGCAGACGGCGGGTCGTAAATTACGCAGCCAAATCATGTGTCAACATGTTTGTAATATGTTCTGCCGACCCCACTTAGAGTGGGATAAAGGCAGGAGAATGTATGTAGCTATGAAATGCATGCATACTCTTGAGTTTCAGGAGTGTTATTCAAAATGAATATATGAATAAAAGCAAATATTTCAAATGGTACGAAGTTTTAAACAGCCTTTCGCGGATTATGATAAAAAAAATCTTTACCTTTCTTTATTTTCTACCAATGCACATGTAAAAATTATAATAGAGTAAAAATAGTAAAACCTGAACACTTTCATAATAAGTTAATATTTAGTACCAGAAATATCTAAGTATATTACAGCAATGATACGTTATAAGTAACGCGCAAAATCCTTTTACGTATATAACAACGCGTTAATATTTTTTATGCCCCCATTACATTGGGCTAGGATGTCACAAGTTTATACAGAACCATTTATCCTAAATAGCGGGGCGGTATACGCGACGTCGTTTATAAAATCTTGGAACCACTCGAATTACCTCCGTCAATATATCAACCTCCATATGAGTATGCCAGTGTATTGCCAGGACTTCGCCTATGCGTTTTTGTGGAGAGATTAAAACTGTTACTATAACCCCTAGTACGCACGAGAGGTTTTTTACCGTGCGTTAAAAATACGTCGAAATGAAACAAATGGGTATCCAGATATCTATTCGCGCGACAGCGTTTTTAAAACGCGACGTACTTTTATCGAACAGTCCCGTGCTAACGAGGCGTAAGTATATATATCGCAAGCTTAGGATTAAAGTGACCTAATTCAAAATTAGGTTTAATTGGGTTAGATAAAATAATTAAATAAAATATTATTTAAAAATTAGCAATATTGTTCTTTTTAGTAATTTCATACGGTAGTAGTTGTCCTAGAACTTCTTGTCTTGTATGTGGAAGAACGGGGATCCCTAGCACAAGTAATAATATTAAAAGGAGGCTAAAAAGAGGTCCCCGCAGTAATTATGGAACTTTTAGAATTAAGTGAAAGCAGTAAACAATTTTTTTATTATATGGAATTTTATTATGTATGGAAAAAACGGATAGTCCACTATACATTAAGCATTATATATATTTTCTATTTACTTAATCGCGGATTATAGCATAATAATTTTATTATTGCTTTTGTATCTATTTTTAAATGATAAAAATATCATTTGAAAATTTTCAGTTATTTTTACTTTCAAGACATATCAAAATTTACATAATCGTATGTAAGCTTTCGGCTTTCAATAAATAATAAATAAATAAATTCTTTATTTAAGTTACATAAATTCACTAACTTAAATAAATAAATGAATTTACAGATTTCAGTCTGTACTTTAGTTATTAGGAGAAAGGTAATCAATGCCCAGCGGTGTGATACCAAGCCGTTAAAGTTACGTTTAATCCTTTGAAATATTTTCGGTTACTTATATTGAAATAACAATATGATAATCCACATTAGCTTAAAACTGCCGTGTGGTACCCGGCTGAGTAGAATAGACCACCCTCATTACTTACCGAGGTGTCGTAAGAGGCGACTAAGGTAAGTCGACCCGCCGTGTGGTATCCGGCTGAGTAGAATAGACCAACCTCTTTCTTACCGCAGGGTCGTAAAATACGACTATGGTAAGTTGACGTCAGGCAGGCGGCCGATCGTAAAATACGTAGCCAAATCATATGACACCATGTTTGTAATATGTCGTGCCGACCCCACGTAGAGTGGGATAAGGGCAAGAGGATGATGATGAATCCACATTAGCTTAAAAATAGCAACTCGAATGCTCTAATCCATACCTGCTTCGTAAATTAGGTACACATTAAAGAAATCGTAAGTGATCATTAATTTATATAAAAGCTTTTAACCAATTATTCTCTAAATGAAAGTTTTATGAAGCGACGGACACGGTGGTAACAAGATCGATTTTCTACTCACATACCGACTGGAAAATGTATGAGTCATACCTCACACCTACAATTACGAAGTATGTTGTCGATGGAGTGTTTGCTATTAAACAAGTTATTACACTTTCACGGTGGTAACAGGTTATGGCCATCTTGGTTTGTATACCTTCGTACATAATTTGACTAAATGGAATACAAGTACTACATACACTACATATATTTAGATACGTAACTAAATGTAAACAATTTAACCTTGTGATTCAGAAGTGCCAAATATTTTATTGTATTACGACTAGCTGACACGTCAAACGTTGTTTTGCCCAGCCTACAAATTGTCTACAAATAATTGATATAATTATTTGTAGGCAATTTGTAGGCTGGGCAAAAGTCTACTATTTCCTTTGAAGTGCTTCGGAGCTTAAATGAAGAAAGACAGCTGTGATTGCCCAGCGGTGAGAGCGTGTGACTCTCTTGAAGGGGTCAAAGGTTGAAACCCTGGGTAAGAAATGAGTTTATCTTTTAAAACTTATGTGTCTAGTTGATATTTACTTATCACACACTTTTCGATGAAAGAAAAACCATGATGAATCCTGCATGTCTCTATAGAATTCTGAGGATAAGTGTAACATTAGGCAATTTCAAGTGTCTAGTATTAAAAAAAATGTTAGGGGCGCACAACCCTATCACTCAAGGGTTTGAATAAATAGTAGTCAATTCTCAGACCTACAGATTATGCCTATAAAATTTCATAATAATCAGTCAAGCCGTTTCTCAGGAGTAGGATAACTAACTATTTTATAAAAAAAGATTCATCCGATACAATCTGTATCTGCCTACCTGTAGAGCCAATTAAACCATTTCAATATACAATTCTGGCAATAGAAATCATATTAGATTAACTTTTTCTTCTTCTTCTTCGTCAGCCGATGGACGTCCACTGCTGGACATAGGCCTCTTCATGGGATCGCCACACCACACGATCTTGCGCCGCCTGGATCCAGTGGCTCCCTGCGACCTTTTTGAGGTCGTCTGTCCACCTCGTAGGGGGTCTACCGACGCTGCGCTTTCCGGTGCGGGGTCGCCATTCCAGCACCTTAAGACCCCAGCGCCCATCGGTTCTCCGCACTATGTGCCCCGCCCATCGCCACTTCAGCTTCGCGACACGCTGAGCTATGTCGGTGACTTTAGTTCTTCTACGGATCTCCTCATTCCTGATTTGATCTCGTAGAGACACTCCGAGCATAGCTCGCTCCATCGCTCGCTGAGCGACTCTGAGCTTTCTTATAAGGCCCATAGTGAGCGACCACGTTTCGGATCCGTAGGTCATCACTGGCAACACGCACTGTTCAAAGACCCTGGTCTTCAGACACTGAGGTATTTCGGACGAAAAGATCTCGCGTAGCTTCCCGAACGCTGCCCATCCGAGTTGGATTCGGCGGCTAACCTCTTTCTCGAAATTGGACCTACCCAGCTGGACCGTATGTCCCAGGTATATGTACTCGTCTACAATTTCGAGTGCAGAGTTCTCAACGATGACCGGGTGGAGCGGAACATGTGAGTTTGACATGATTTTCGTCTTACTCATGTTCATTTTAAGGCCCACCTGCTGAGACACTCTGCTGAGGTCGTCGAGCATTGTGTTAAGGTCCTCCAGACAACCTGCCATAACGACTATGTCGTCGGCAAATCTAAGGTGAGTGATGTACTCGCCGTTGATGTTGATGCCGTATCCGTTCCAATCCAAAAGCTTAAAGACATCCTCCAATGCAGCGGTAAACAGCTTCGGAGAGATGACATCTCCCTGTCGCACACCTCGCCCCATTTGGATTGGTCTCGTAGTTTTGTCTTGGATACGGACAGACATTGTGGCGTTTTCATACAAACACTTCAACACTTGGACGTACCGATAGTCGATTTGGCATCTCTGGAGCGATCTTAACACAGCCCATGTTTCCACCGAATCAAAGGCCTTCTCATAGTCCACAAACGCCAAGCAAAGTGGCTGGTTATACTCCTCGGTTTTCTGTATAACCTGCCGCAGCGTGAATATGTGGTCTATGGTACTATACCCTTTTCGGAAACCGGCTTGTTCGGGAGGCTGGAAGTCGTCAAACCTACGAGCGAGACGATTCGTTATGACTCTCGAGAACAACTTATAAACATGATTCAGCAGCGTGATGGGTCTATAATTCTTCAATAAGGTGTTATCACCTTTCTTGAAGAAGAGAACCACCACGCCCCTGTACCATTCTTCCGGCATAGTGCCTTCGTGAATGACGGAATTGAACAATCGCTGAAGGACTTTAAGTACCGGTTTACCACCCGCCTTCAGGAGTTCGGTAGTGATTCCGTCATCACCTGGAGCCTTGTTGTTCTTAAGTTGTTTGAGAGCCATACTAATCTCGTATAGGCTGACGTCCGGGATATCTTCGGTGTAGTGTCGGGTCAACTTGGCTCTTGGGTCTTTTGCCAAATTGACAACAGGCTGTTGTGTTGACGTGTATAACTGCCCATAGAACCTCTCAACCTCTCTCAGAATCTCAGGACGAGATGAAATGATACTACTGTTATCGGTTTTCAATCGCGTCAGCTGCCGCTGCCCAATAGATAGATCTCTTGCGAACACTTTTGAGCCCTTGTTACGCTCAATAGTCTCTCGAATGAACTCGGTGTTGAAGTGTCGCAGGTCGCATTTCTGCGCCTTAGAAATCTGTCTATTGATCAGACGGTAGCGCGTCGCATCTACTGAAGACTGTAGCCTCATTTCGTTCCTCTCATCCATGAGCTTGAGAGTCTTGGTCGAGAATTAATTGGGTCTTTTACGGTGTGTCTTACAAAATTTAGACCCCACCGTATGGACAGTTTCCACCAGCCTGCTGTTTACATCGTCCACAGAAGCGCAGTCAGCTAGGCAATCGAAACGGTTCATTAGCTCGAGTTGGAACTTCTCGGGGTTTTGGATATGAGCTCGAGTTGGTCGGAGCGTAGACTTCACCAATCTGGATTTTTCCAGCTGTACGCATATATTCAATGTGCCTCTAACCATGCGGTGATCACTCCCGGTTTTAACGGTGTTGATCACAGAGACATCATTGAATATATGACGCCTGGTCGGCATGATGAAGTCGATCTCGTTTCTCGGGGAACCGTCGGGACTGATCCAGGTCCATTTTCGATGCGGCCGTTTCTTGAAGAAAGAATTCATCATGTAGAGGTCCTCTCTCTCCAAGAAATCGGCCAGCATCTGGCCCCTGTGGTTCCGTTGCCCGTATCCAAATTGCCCTACTCTCACCTCTGTGCCGCTTCGCGTGCCCCGCTTTACGTTGAAATCCCCCATCACAACAGTGTAGGAGGTTTTCGAGGCATGCATGGCTCTAGATAAATCCTCATACATAGCCTCTACCTCCTCGTCCGGATGTGCCGATGTCGGTGCGTAAACCTGTATGACCTTCAGCGAATACCGTTCGGTAATTCTGAGTATAAGGAACGCGACCCTGCTCGACACACTCTCGACTTGAACAATGTTGTTGACAAGGGACTTGTGGACGAGAAACCCGATACCACCCTGGGACTGTTGCTCTCCCTCCCGGTAGTAAAGCAAGTTGCCGGATTTTAGGATCATCGTATCCTCCCCCTCTCTTCGGACTTCGGATAATCCTATCACATCCCACCGCAACTTGCTTACTGTTTCTTCCAGCTCGAGTATCTTTTCGTCTTCCCTCAAAGTGCGTGCGTTGTACGTTGCCAGGTCCAGTCGTCGGGGTTGGCAGCGGAATCTCTTCCGGCGATTCTTGACACCCCCTGCCCCGCCGTTACCCAAACCGCTGCCAGAGCTGGGAATAGCGGAGCTGCCGGGAACTAGGGGCTGTGGTTTCTTTTGTGATGCCATGAAGGTTTTGCCGATAATCACCACGCTTGGCATGCGGGTTGGTGATCGCAGTGCTGACCATTTTGCACCGACAATGCTGCTGCCCACTGTCAGTCTGGTATTTAAGGTCAGCTTTTTAGATTAACTAATTTTTAGATTAAATTAACTTTTAGATTAACTAATGTAACATAATATAAATCTTTTAAAAATTATTAGGCAATTATAAATTTTATTATTATTATTTCTATATTTATTCCATACAGTCCAAATTTTGACAATTGAAAACTTTTGATTTAATAAATGATATAATTGCATAAAATACTTTAGAACTAACAAAAGACAATGCTGAATACGTCTGTAAATTATTATTATAATGGAACAAGATTTAATATAAGTGTTAATTGTTCTTATATAAAATAAATCTATAATATACCGTTGGCATATCAAATATAAAAAACTTTGATTGGCCCGTTGGCGCTGTGGGTGACCCTGCCTTCAGCTCCGCGGGTCGCGGGTTCGAATCCCGCCGAGGGCCAACATTTGCTATAAACAAATTGTTGGTTCTTCGAGCCTGGGCGTGTATTTGTATTTAAACTTATATATGTAGTATATCAACCAGTTATCCGTCACCCATTACACAAGTATTAAATTACTTACTTTGGGGACGGACGACCGTATGTGTAAATGTCCCATATATATTTATGTCCCATATATAAAACAAAATTAATATAAAGAGAAGCCAGCCCAAAAATTATATAAGAAAACAGAGAATGAAAATGAGGTCTCTCATCTAACTTTTTTTTACGCGTAAGTAGTATGCTACTTACGCGTAAAAAAAATGATATGAATACCTTCAGATGAGGTTTGCTCATTGCAAACGTCATTTTGAAGGTATGGTAGAAAATTTCTAATATTTTTTTAAATTAAGAACGCTTCATGAATATTTCTCTGCGTGTGTGTGATTAGACAAAGATAACTATATGAATCTAATCTTCCGTCTCATTATTTATCGTGACACTCTCACAGGCCTGCCTATGAGTCCCATAACTCTAGTAAAAACTCTATGTCGGATGTATAACACAGTAAACTGCAATTTCGAACATAGCACTGGAAATGACGGCTGTAGCCATTAGAAGGGCCGGTATTGGAGACTTGTTGGGAAATAACGTCCATCGATTGTAACATTTTATTAGGACATTTTATTACATAGTTATTTTTAAAGGCGCCCCTTTCATCTGACATTAAAGTAAAAGACTTCCTTAAATTGGGCGTATTTAATTTTTCGACGGTAATTGTGTCAAGTATGACATTCATGTAAACGCAGTAGCGCCAGAGTTGATGAATGTTAGGACAGAATAATAATAATAATAACAAAGCTTTATTTATTTTCTACTTAAAAAAAAAACTTTACACATAATCTTTATAATATTTATTACAAGGCTTAATGTTTAGAAATTTAAAAGTTCAAAATCGGTGCATTATGGAAGGAGACTGACGCCTGAACTAGGTTTCCCTGTATTTCAGGTCGCCAGCGACTTCCCCCCTTACAAAAAAATAAACGACCTAAGATATACTAAAACTCAAATATACTATACTACGAAAAATATTGTTAACAACTAAAATATTATAAGAAAACGGAAGAAAGAAAAAAAAGTGTGTATAAATTTAAATGAAATAAAATTAGAATGGAAGAAAAAAAACATGTTGTGCCGACCCCACCTAGAGTGGGATAAGGACTTCATACCTCGGCCTTTGTCGCGATATATCACAAATTGTAGCTTAAAATATATTCATCAGAATAATATAATTCTGATCAAATGTACTTGCGGGAGAAAGAAAGTCTACCTACTCTAGGTACAAAAAATGTTTGAAGAAAGTGATTAGACTGTGATAAACAAGGTGGAGGGCGTTAAAAAAATGTTCTTATTTAAAATGGTGAAAATGTCTAGAGTGATACATATGTAATGTATATACCATTCTAGAAAAGTTGTATTATGTATTTGGAATTCAAAGTTACTTTGGAAAGGAGTAAATTCACTTAATATTTGATGGAAAATTCAGAAAGACGTATGACCGTTGTAGTATGACTAGTAAATAACTATTTCAAATATTGTCTATTTTGCATACTAAAGTACAAACTCCAAGTACACTTTTGCTATCGTAAGTTTTGCCCTTTAACCCAAAAACTTGTATTAAACCTTTACATAATTTGGGGTCCCTACGATAAAGAGCAAAGTGAAATTAGAAGGAAGTAAGTTTTAAGGGTACAAATTTGACTTAATCAAAGGGCCATGGAATCAAATATTGGGATTATATTTAATACTTTATGTAAAATAAATAATAATCTTAAAAATAATACAGAAGCTATAGAATATTTTGATGATTAATAATAGAATTATTTTGTTATAATCCGCGTTAAGAGAATGTATGTAATGCTAAGTCTATGAAGCAGGCATTACGATTTTGTCGTGGAGCCTATCCTCCTGATGATGCTTCGGTATCGGGGCGAAACGATCGTCGAGATTGTGGTTGTGTGTATTACTTGTATGGATTGTTGCTTGCATTTTGGGATACGTGTGGTGACTTGTCCTGCAAGTTCAAGTATGTTAGTTTTACCTGCTTCACTTAGCATTGCATACATTCTCTTAACAAACAAAAGTAATAATAAAAATATTTTGCTATAATCCGCGATATAGTAAATAGAAAATATATATAGAGTTAAATGTATAGTGGACTATCCGTATTTTCATACCCGATACCCGATAAAATCGCAAAGCTTTGCGATTTTGTCGTGGAGTCTATCTCTTGATGATGCTTCGGTTGCGGGGCGAAACGATTGTTGAGTTTGTGATAGTGAAAGTGTGTAGTGCTTGTGTATTGTGATGGAAGTGGTGGAGGTTCGTGCATGTGTTTTTACGAATCCTGCACGTATCGGGTATGAAAATACGGATAGTCCACTATACATTTAACACTATATATATTTTCTATTTACTGTATCGCGGATTATAGCAAAATAATTTTAGTATTACTTTTGTATTATGGATCTCCGCAAAGTAACGCCTAATTCTATAATTTACTCTTAACAAACGTTCAAAGAATTCTATTATAGCTTCTGTACTATGGAATTCCGCAACGCATGCTTTTATTAACCACTTAAAAATAATGTTAAAACTAGCTAAACACGGTTGCACTTCACTATAGCTTTTCCGTTTTCAACTACATAAGTTGTCATTCTAGACATTACACTAGTAATTCTATAGGTCGCAAAAACACATTACTAAATGAATAGTGCTAAATGTATAAAGTAACGGCCTGTTACTATCCCACTGCTGAGCATAGGCTTTCTCTATCCTCTTTGAAGAGAAGGTTTGGAGCTGTTGTTCGGGGCAAAGCACGATATATTTATGAGAAGATTTTTGGTACTTCTAAATTTTTTCTACTGGTCGGAATAGGTCTTCTCGCTCCATTTTTGCAGAGAAGGATTGGTGCTAATACTACGCTGTTCCCATACGGATACAGGTTTCCTCATGATGTTTTCCTTCACCAAAAAGCATGTGATAAATGCAAATATACATTAGACACATAAGTTTTAACAGCAAAATTTATTGGTTTCTACCTGGGGTTTGAACCCGTGTCGCTTTCGAAAGAGTCGCAAGGTGTTACCGCTGGGCTATCACAGCTTGTGTTACTTTCGGGAACAGATATCAATGAGACACATTATTTTCAACAGAAAAATGAATTGTTTCCTGTCCGGGGTTGGAGCTCGTGACTTCCTCGAAAGTGTCGCACGGTTTAATCGCTAGGAAATGTATATCTTAGTTTATTTACAAGGCATAAGTAAAAAATTCACGCTAATGAACGATTCTATGTGCGATAGTGAACAACTTAAAGGGGTAGCCGTTCAGGAACAGTAAAGACTTATGGCGCCAACACGCATCGTATTAATTAATTTTTAATTACACTAAACACTTGTCGGTGTTTAAACCTTATTGTTAGGAACACTCGAGGCGTGACCACATACAATAAACGGGAATCCGCGAAAATTGAACCCTCCTCTTTTCAACCAATGCCATTTCAAAGGTATTCTAGTCATCGAAGTATTAATTTTACTATGATCGATTTTGAATCGCATCCAACATAAAAAATAAAAGTTATTTATCTTTTTCACACGTTTTAATGGTTATAAAATCTGTCTTACGGCTATCTTTTCAACAGTAATTATAGAGACAAAAGGCCCATAAAAATCTGAGTCCGAGATAATTATCTCGAAGTGGATTAATTTTAAAACTTTCGTTTCGCATATAATGTGAAACTCGTCTATGTAAAGGCTGATTTCAATATTACGTCTATGTCAGTAAATTTTTAATAAAACTGAATTTTATCACATCTGATAGATATGCGTTGGCTTTATTTTTTATATAAAGCATTCCACTCCGGCTTTGCTTGGTAGTAGCGCATATTAAGTAAACCACATCATTATTCTCCTGCCCTTAGCCGTAACTCTACTTCGAGTCGACACAACATTTCTTCTCTTCAATTCTCTCCTATCATTAGTCAACTCTACTCCTTTTATATACATGGCATGCTTCGCACAATCCGACCTTCTGTTATTAGACCTTCTGAGTAAATTGACATTTGGCAACTGGCAGACTAGTATTTCATTGTGTCATTCACTATGAGGGCAGTTTAGGTAGTTATACATGCAAGTATAATTTCCATTTGTTTTTCAACTCGCATAATTGCCATTTCGGAACAAAATTGTAACCAATTAAACTTACGTAGTTTGTTATTTTCATAAAAAATAGGAAAAAGGAAGTTACTAAAACCACTATTATATAAATATGTATAATAACATAAAACCCAGGCGAACGCTTAAATTCTATTGTTGAATTTTGCATCTACGGAAGTAGAATTTTATAAAAAGGTAAAAAAGTAACAAAGTAATAAAAACAATTAAGTCTTATTCAATAAGCTAATTATTAGTGCAATCTTTTAATATTGAAATTTTAATATATAAGGCTGCAAAAATGATTGCAAAAAATTGCAGTAATAAGTAATTATGTTATTGCGATGACTAAAGTTGTTTTTTGTAATCAAAACTAACCGATGCTGATTACGTTATATGCAAAGCAAAATTTCTAACATTTAATGTCTTTGTCGATACTATAGTAATAATAATAATCAGGAACTGCAACGACAATAAAAGTCAAAGCTTTATGGACATGGAGTTCGCAAATGAGTGAGATAGTTCCTTTAAACAATGTAGGAGTCGCTATATTGAATTCAGTCTTAACGCAGATATACTATTATTAGATGCCCAGTACCAGTCTTCAAAAGTAATGATATTGATCTTGTTTAGGCGGTACTGCATTGTTGGGTCGTTACTGTCACGACGAGACGTGAGCTGTCTGTCATATGTTAGATATCTTAAGGTTGGGTAGGGAAGATCCGTGATTTTAGTTTCCTTCTCTTACACATATTCATAAAAAAAATGTTATTTTTATTAATTAAAATATTATTAAGAATAACCTAAAATTTATAATAGCAGCATATTGATCATTATTCTGGAGAACAAAAGTCACAAAGTGTACACTAGTTCACTGCTATTACCCAATTAATAGTGACATTACGAAGGGTCCTATACACGATGGCTATTCAAACAGGCCCTCAAGTTCTGCATTAAATTGTGATCGATTGTTCGGCACGAGGCCATATTGATTGAGCCCTGATAAGAGTACATTAGTTTTATTGGAAAAAAATTAATACGACCTCTATTAGTCTCATGTGTGGGCTGTTATTGGAGTGGGAATAATGCTTAGGATTCAAAGATGCGTAATATTTTTATTCAAGTAAATTTCACTCCTTTCGGTAATAAGACATGTCCGTTATTTATGGATCAGAATGTAGGCAATAGCAAAAAAAGAGTCCACGCAAATAAGATGAGAATGTTAAAGTATATAAAGAAAATTTGAAAGTAACTCCCACTATAGAAAAGACTAAAAGTGCAAGATTTAGATGGTATGGACATATAATGAGGAGGGATGAAAATCATATGATCAAACGTGTGTTAGATATGAATGCGAATGGATATATGACAAGAGAGAGGCTCAAAAAGAGATGATTGGATTGTATGAAGTATGACATCCATATAAAAGAACTAGTGCCAGAGTTGAATAATAGTAGATTGGAAAAGAAAAACACGTTGTGCCGATGCAGCTTAAAGTTGGATAAGGGCAGGGAATGGTGATCTTTCACTCCTTTTGAATCCACTTAGATGAAGTTGACGGCAGATGTTTTTTTTCCCGCTTACCTCTAACATTATCAGAGACCTTTTTAGGCAATTTTCATTTAAAATTTTGGTGTTTATATTTACCCAGTTTGGGTATTACAATATTCTTATATGCTAGTTGTATACAGATTTTCCTTATTTGTTACATTTATTTTGACCTGACAGTTTATGATTTACATCAATGTTTTGAGATGACAGATTTTTACTATTTACTATTATTTACATCACATATTTATTTACTCTATATACTACTTACAGTTGCGGTTGTTGACATTTTCTTAATTACTCTACACTACACTATTTAGTACCTTATTTACTTCTCAGAATGATTTTTGCTTATTTCTATTATTGCGATGTATTCGCCGGCAAGTATACAATTATACTTCGTTATAACTCTTATTTAATGCTATTTTATACTATTGATTTAGTTGCTTATTTTTATTTTTGTACTTGCTATTTTAATCTAATCATTTCGGGAATATCTATTATGTTTTATTTCTTTGGCGAAAGACGATAGATGTTACTATCAATATAAAAATACAATTATTAAATTTGAAATATATTTTCTGTTAGCCACGATAATATGTTGTAACAGTAATTAAATAATAGCGTGATTTAAATTCTCATTAATTTGCCAATGCTAATCGTGTTTCTTTATCGGCTAGAATAAAAATATCACGAGTTAATTCCCTTATCAAACACTGACCTCGATTAAGTCTATAAGCGAGCATTAGCTAAATAATTACGAAATGTAATTAATTTTTATTTATTTTGAAAGAGATATATAAAATTGTTTCTTGATGAAATGAAGATTGAATATAAAATCCTTTACTTAAATATTTACTGCTGGTTGTTTACGATTTTTAGTTAATTTAGTTGGACATGATTAATTTATAGAATTAGGCGTTACTTTTCGGAGATCCATAATACAAAAGTAATAATAAAATTATTTTGCTATAATCCGCGATACAGTAAATAAATAAATTTGCGATTTTGTCGTGGAGTCTATCTCTTGATGATACTTCGGTTCGAAACGATTGTTGAGTTTATGATAGTGAACGTGTGTAGTGCTTGTGTATTGTGGTGGCAGTAGTGGAGGTTTGTGCATGTGTTTTTACGAATCCTGCATGTAAGGGGTATGAAAAAAAGGGATAGTCCACTATACATTTAGCACTATATATATTTTCTATTTACTGTATCGCGGATTATAACAAAATAATTTTATTATTACTTTTGACATGATTATTTAATTACCACCCTTGAACTGTACATCATATTTAAAAGTTTCTATAATATAACGCATGTAACCGATACTAAACTTATAGGTATCTCTAAATGTATGTGTAAATGTATGGTGTATTTTTAGACATTTTAAAGTTAAGGCTGTTTTAAGCATACAAATCCTACCAAAGTTCTCGTTTTACTTTAAAACTGATATGACTTTGGAATAGAAAATTAATGTTAATGATTGGCTTTTAACATGGTTTTTGTACGATAGAAGTCATGATGACGATCTTGAAAGGGCCTATATGAATTATACTTTAGTATCCTGTGACAAATACTTAATATTTTCAAATCCAAACAATACATAAGACTTGCAAATATAAAGTATCCACTGAAACTCCACTGATGTTCGAGAATTTTGTTATATTTGGAAGTTATAAAAATCCTTTAAAATATGCTATATATTCGCGGTCGTCTGCTGAATGGCCGTCGAAGCCCGAGGGCGAGCTGAAAGTATTTTTCCTCGAGTTTTCCACTCCCGTTATTCAGATGTCCTTTTCCGAGCGTAATGCGTCGCTAATGGCGTTTTCTGTCACAGTGCATTTTTTAAATTGAATTTAGACGCTTTTTATTAGAAAATAAAAAGAAAATAACCGATAAATACATTTGCCATCAGAATCGGAGGAGGGAGTTCTTAAGAGTCGTAATTAACGGTATCTATATTCAATAACAGTATAAAAATAGAGAAGAGTGTTAAATAAGGAGTATTCGCTGACCCTGCGGTTTCGTCCGGGTGGCGAATCAGTCAGAAATCAGTGTGTAACATCTATTTATTTCAGTCAATTGACACATTAATCGTAATGTAAACTTAAATCTTAATTAAGAATTGCATCTTTTATTTAAAAAATGTACAATATGTAATGTAGATTTTGAGAAAATCGATCACATGCATACAGATAAACAGCTGTCTGGTGACTTTTTTTATATGTATAGATAGTCATACTTTCCACGACATCATCTGCGTGAAACTATAAGTAATTTATTCTCAATTGCTATTATATCTTCATGCCAAAAATCGCTACAATTGGTTTCTCCTTCCGCACGATAACCCATAATTATCAAACTTTTTTGCATTTACACTATGAGTTGGACTATAATTGCAACGTATTTCGAACCATTAGGTCTGAAATATTGGTTAGAGTAGAATACTTTTATCCCATTACTAAAGTGCAGATAGATACTGTTTATAATAAGTGCTAGCGTAATTCGCGTTGCTCATAACATTTCATTCTTCTAAACCATACAGTAAGATTCAGTTAAATCTTTTTAATTAAAAAAGATATGTAATTAGTCCTCTGTTTGTTTAAATAAGATTGGCAGCGATAAATGAATCGTATTCTGACCTTTCCCGCCAGTGTTCTATATTGAATATCGCCCAAGGAAGTCCCTTGGGACTTTTTTAGGTGTATCCAGGGAAATTAAGTGGGAAAGAATTATTGACAATTCAGATAGTGTTATATACTATGTTTTTTTAAAGCTGAAGATCGGCGGTCAATTGTCCAGAGGGATTATTTTTATAAGGGTACGCAATTTGTCTCAGAGTTAACCTTGACTCAGCGCAAGTTAATTTTGTATAAAATTTCTGATCTCAGCCTATTTTGTATGTAGAAGCGTCAAAGTTAAAGTCGGTCTGTTTTACTCTTCAGGAGAGCAAAAATAATTTTTATATGGATTACTTCTTCTACGTACCTTCTCGTTCTCTTCCAAATCGTTCCCTAATAGATGTGTTTCATAAATATTTCTTAATTCTTCGACGGCGTATTGCCATCTCCTATTAATAAATAACATGAACGAATGATAAATTGAAAACCAAAACATATAAATCTTTAATATGACTGGCCCGTTGTCGCAGTGGTTAGTGCCCTGCCTTCAACTCCGCGGGTCGCGGGTTCGATTCCCGCCGAGGGCCTCATTTTTTATAAACAATTTGTTGGTTTTTCGAGCCTGGGTGTATATTTGTATTTGAGTATGTATTTAAAATTATATATGTAGTATATTACTAGTCGTCCGCCACCCATAACACCAGTATTAAGTTACTTACTTTGAGGACGGACAACCGTGTTTGTAAGTGTCCCATATATTTATTATTTATTTATTTATATTGATAAACTTATAAATACTCTTCACTCTAAGATACTCATAAGGTACAAGAACGAAGCGCTAAATATAGAAACATAAAAATTTGAAAGTAGCAATTTTTATAGACACTATAAATACCTTTAATCAAACCTTAACGTTTACCCAAAGCAGGCGATTGTGTGTTGGATTATATAATCAAAACCACTGTAGCTATTTGTCCTAATAAGACACACAAACAAAAAAGTATTTATTTACATAGTAAAGCAATCTAGAGAATCTGAGGTGTGGCGGGCTCGTTGGCCTACTTTTTGCTATCTACACGAACGAACGTTTGCAGTTATAAATGGGGGCAACAAAATTATAGATAAAATCGTATAAATGTGTGTAAATTAACTCAATTTAAGGCCGATGGTTGATCCTCGTTTTGTTTACGAATACTGGCAGCAATGGATATCGTTTACTCCTTTTTATTAAATTTAAATTATCATATAGGTATATCCTTGTAACACTTACCCCTCGTTCGCACGGGCGTAAAAATTACGTCGCGTTAAAATTCCACGAGGGGTTAGCGTTTTCCTGGGTCAGTTTATTACTTTAACTAAACAGTTTTAAGGATGAACAAACAATTGCTGCCTGACCTTTCAAGGTTATGGATTAGAATATATAGATTTCAACGATCATCGTCAGACATTAACGAATGAAATCGAGTTCACGAATCAGAGTTGACGAATGATACGAGAGAATGGAAAGAAAAAACATGCTGTGCTATCACCTTTTAATTTGAGAATAGGGCAGCAGAATGATGATGAAATAATAAAAAATAAAAAAATAATATTTTAATAAATTAATATATCTTCTCGGTAGGAACAGCTTTCCGAACCAGCAGTAAAGTTGACGATTCAAAAGCACTTGTTTACAAATTTAATTGAAAAAAATAATATTTTGAATTTGAATTTGATATCTTATTGTTTATCGTCGTATAATATTCTGTTAATATATATAAAGATTATTACCTACAATTACTCCAGTTAAAGATATAGATATGATTTACTTCTTTATGCTCATTGGAATCTGCTGCTAGAGTGGAGTTGCATCTGAATGCGCGGCATTTGTAACCAATTAGATGGAGGAACGACCTCAATAAGACCTTAGATTTTGAAATTGAATTTAAATTTGAATCCTTTGTTGATACCTTTGTCTAGTGGTGGACGTTTAGCGATTGAGGTAAATAGAGAGATACGAAATAGAAATCATTATAATCCTATATCACTTTCACCTCGCCTACATAACAAACACGTGTCAAACTCGTCTATATCGAAATCAGGTTTGACGAAAGACCCCGAAAGGTACCGGTTGATGAATATCAAGTTACGTTCAATTTCTATGGCAGCCGTAGTAATTGCCTAGTGCACGGCTCATTAAACAACATATGGGTATAACTTAAATGAAATTGCTTTGAAAATGGCTTATTAAAGAAAGTGATATTAGTATTTTTATGCTAATAAGGATCTGGTTTTTCGCCATGTGGAGTCCTGCTGACCACCCCATTTCGTAAAAGGTTCCCCGCTTTCGAGGTTTCGTAGACTTAGGAAAGTTGACATTAGGAAGGCGGCCGGTCGTAAAATACATAGCCAAATCAAACCGACCCCATTTAGAGTGGGATAAGGGCAGGAGAATGATGATCAATAAGGATCTGGTTTGGCTTTTTATACGTAATTTTTGTAATCTATAAATAAACAATTATATGGGACACTTACATGCACGGTCGTCCATCCCCAAAGTAAGTAACTAAATACTTGTGTTATGGGTGACGGACAATTGGTTTAATATATAATTTTGAATTCATACTTAAATACAGATATACACCCAGGCTCGAAGAACCAACCAACTTGCTTATAGAAAATCGTCGGCAATCGCGACCAGCGGAGCTGAAGGCAGGATCACTACCCACTGCGCCAACGGGCCAGTCAATTTATGTAGATTTATAAACAAATAATTTATAAACAAATTGTTGGTTCTTCGAGCCTGGGTGTGTATTTGTATTTAAGTATGTATTTAAACTTATATGTGTAGTATATCTACCAGTGTTCCGTCACCCATAACACAAGTATTAAGTTACTTACTTTTGGGGACGAAGGGCCGTGTGTGTAAATGTCCCATATATTTATTTATTTATGTAGACGTTATCTATTTAGAAGGGAGAACTGTAAGTGTAGGTATAGTGTGCTATTATAAGAGAGTGAATCAGTTCACGTATAAAGTGTAAAGTGAGTAAGTAAGTTACTGTGACTATCAATGAACAGCTGACGCAACGAAAGCAGGAAATGTGTGTGCCGTACCTTCGTTTCACATTCTTTCCGTAAAAGCTCTTATAAATTGCTTAATTCAATGATCGTTAAATAGCATGTCTAAAATGGTCTCAAAATAAAACTTATAAATAAAGTACTAAGCGTTATTTTTACACTATTCTATAATAAAAGAGTCATGACAGAACTATTTCACGTTTTACAGCAAATATACGGATTATAGCATATTCGTTCAGGCATTATTATTTTAATAAAACTTGCTAATATTCATATTCGAGTATTTGTTTTTGTTAACTATTAACGTTGCAATAGTTACTTATTGTTTGTAATATTAGTATGTTCGTTTATCTTCATAAAAAGCAGCCTAGAGAGTCGTCTAGAGTACATGCTCCCGCTACCGTTTACACGTGAGGACAGTCTTTATGGACCAATAAATACATCTTTTAAAAATAGAACTCAAATTTTACTAATACATCTATTATTATGTATTAAGTTAGGTCACTACCTCGCGTTTTCAATATAAAGGCGGCCTAGCGCTTAAACAAGGAATACATTCTGAAACTAATCTGCCTTCAAGCAAAATTTTTAAGGAAAGCTTCCGTACATATTAAAACTAGCAGCGCCAACAACGGCTTCGCCCGCGTGGAATTCAGTGATTTACTAAACTTTTCCCCGTATTTTCGAAATTTTGAACATAAAAGTAGTTATTATGAGTTAACCGTGAGAGATAGAGATATGCTTTCTCGGATTTTTTTGTAGTATTCTTATAGATCTACATTTCTCTACTACATTACTTTAGCGTATATCTACTGGTTTACCCAGCGCACGCGACTGAAGCTCCCAGCAAGCAAGTCTTTTAACAACTGCGCGATCTCTTAAACACAATTTACATAACACCGATATGTACTATTTACCTAAACCATCCGGAAATATTGCACTATCTTTTAATGAAAACTATATAAAATTCCATTCACTAGATTTGAGAAAATCGATTACATACAGACAGACAGCTTTTTGAGACTTTGATTTATAATAAGTATAGATTCAGAAACTTATGCAGAGACAATCTTTTACTACCATTAAAGAATCAAAGCATGATCATATATTTTTTCTAAATACAGCACTGTTAGTAATAGTAACATTTAACAAGCAATATAACAGAACTAACTACTTTGCTATAATCCGCACGGGTTAAGTGAATGCATGCAAAGCCAATGTGTATGAAGCAGGCAAAATCTACGCACCTTATACATGCAGGACCAGCCACCACATGCACCCCAAGGCGCAATTCACCAGCAACAACGAACACAAAAATCGTACTGCAGTACGATTTTTGTCGTGAAGCCTATCCTCCTGATGATGCTTCGGTTTCGGGGCGAAACGATCGTCGAGATTGTGGTGGTGGGTGTGTGTGCTGCTTTTGTGTTCGTTGTTGCTGGTGAATTGCGCCTTGGGGTGCATGTGGTGGCTGGTCATGCATGTATAAGGTGCGTAGATTTTGCCTGCTTCATACACATTGGCTTTGCATGCATTCACTTAACCCGTGCGGATTATAGCAAAGTAGTTAGTTCTGTTATATTGCTTGTAATATGGAATTCCGCAAAGTAACGCCTGCTTCTATAAATCAGTAACATTTAAATTCATTTTCTTTTTTATTCTTAAAATAATCATTTTTTTTAAATTGTGTTATCTACTGCAAATATCTGGCAAAGTGTAGTCATTTTACGCCGCAGGCAATCTGCAGCGGTTGACGACCCTTATCGGGCCCCATCAGCTTAATGGTTATATCCCCGGGACAAATGAATAGTCTCTGATTTCGCAGTTTGCAGCGCGCTTTAGCTTATTGTCAACAATATTTTCTTACTTAAGAAATTAAATTTAATTCAAGAACCTTATGAATAAAACAATGCTACAGCATTACGATTGCAGTAAGATTTTTGTCGTGAAGCCTATCCTCCTGATGATGCTTCGGTTTCGGGGCGAAACGATCGTCGAGATTGTGGTGGTGGGTGTGTGTGCTACTTTTGTGTTCGTTGTTGCTGGTGAATTGCGCCTTGGGGTGCATGTGGTGGCTGGTCCTGCATGTATAAGGTGCGTAGATTTTGCCTGCTTCATACACATTGGCTTTGCATGCATTCACTTAACCCGTGCGGATTAAAGCAAAGTAGTTGGTTCTGTTATGTTGCTTGTAATGCTACAGCATACTCGTGTAAAATAATAACCGTGTAGTAGAACTAAAAAATATATATGTCTGTTATACAATCATGCGAAACCTGTATTTGGTAGTTAAAAATTTATTTGGTTGAATTTGACAAATATAGTAAGCTAATTTAATAATCAAGGGGGAAAACATGTAATCCTATACAATTCAGAACCATTACGGCCGTTGGTTTTATATATTACATAGGGCGTTTCTTTTTTTTTTTTAGGGCGTTTCTTAACATTCTTTCGTTCTGGGCGTTCTTTGGAACCCTGGGGTTCCGTGGAGATCAAATCAAATCAAATCAAATCTAAATAATCTTTGTTCAAATAAACCATTTCAGGCACTTTTGAATCGTCAAGCATTAATATGATTAATGAAGCTACAACCAGCAAAAAACTCGGCGGTCAATCTTTTAAATATTTTCAATTATACATTATCAAACCGCTGTCTTGTGTGAAACTAAAAGGATTTTCAAATCTAGGCATTTTTATTACTTAGGGGTTCCGCGGAATTTACGTAATTTTTATAACATTTAAGAAAGTAACATAAAAAGTAATAAAAATTAACGACACAACTAAATTCCAGATACTAATTTGGATGATCGGTGCAAATGCGAAACAAATTGGGTATTTGAAAATGTTGGCCTTCGGCAGGAATCGAGTCTGCGATCCCTGGAGCTGAAAACAGGGTCATTGCAATGAGCCCGTCGTAGCAAAAACCAATTGTACTTTTCTTTTATTTTTAAGATTGTATATTAGCCGATATCTTTCTTTCAAATTTACTTATGACAATGTCCATTGAGACTGTATACAGTATACTGTTTATTGCACTGCCCTACATTAGTGCGGCGATTAAAGCAAATATTGTCGCAAACTCGGCCAGTCCGAGCCATTAGTGCCATTTGTTGCGGCAATGCGGTCGTTTCCGGTGTCTTGTGATCTCAGTGGATCCAGACCGATAATGACTTCATTATTTACTTATTTTAATATGACTAAAATTAATTGGAGTCAAATAGTAGAATACCTATCTTGTATGTTAGCCAGGTATTATAAACTATAATTAATAATAAAATAATAAATATATGGGACACTTACACACACGGTCGTCCATCCCCAAAGTAAGTAAATTAATGCTTGTGTTATGGGTGACGGACAACTGGTAAATATACTACATGTATAATTTTAAATACATACTTAAATACAAATACACACCCAGGCTCGAAGAACCAACAATTTTTTTATAGAAAATGTTGGCCCTCGGCGGGAATCGCCCACGACCCGCGGAGCTGAAGGCAGGGTCACTACCTATTGCACCAACGGGCCAGTCAATTATAATAACGTTCCGAAATATTCCTCCCGTGAATTAAAGGCGTCCTCGCAAAGCCGTACAGACAGAAATACTTTCGCATTTATAATATTTGTTGTGATAGCCCAACGGTATCTTCACCTCGGTATCAAAGGCAGCTTTGGACGGGAACAATTGGACGACTTCAAACCCTGAGTTTAAAAATCTTAATTTTACTTACCTACACACCTCTGCACCCTACATATAAAACATCAGCTGATTCAGCGAAGTATTTTAATCACAAAAATTGTTTTACGGTTTTTTTTTAAATAAACACGATTTAAAAAGATCGACTACCGTACCCTATTACGACACGCGAAATAAATATGACCCGAAAACTAAATGGTACTGTTAGAAGGGAGAGAAAACAACAATGTTATTGTTTTATCGTGTTTTTTGAATAAAATACTTTTTTTAAAGATATTTAAGATGATTATTTATGATTATGATTGCCGAAGTTGTTTATTACGTACAAATGATCAATGCATTCGTTTAATGTCATATCGTCGGAATATTGATGAAAATAGGTGGGCTGACATAATAAAAGTCACAGGAAAAAATTGGCTAAACATAGGATAGAGAAAAATGGAAAGAACTGGAGGAAGTCTTTACCCAACATGGGGTCCATATTTCAAATGAAAAAGACTAACCATACTAACATAATATAAGAAAATTTACTAACTACCAACTAACAAAATTTCGATTGTAGATTTTAGCGATATGGAATAAATGGCTTTATTATTATTACTAGCAATGCCCCGCGGTTTTATCCGCGTCCACACACATCTCGTGGTAGTAGAAAGCCTACGAAGTCGGAATATAGATTTATTTGTAGATTATTCAGTTATTAAAAAATGGTTATTATTATTCTATTAGTATTCTAAGAATAAGAGCTAACTCACCAAATGCAGGCCGTGCTATAACGGTCGCTACAATGAATTTGTTATGGCATTATTTACTTTCGATTTACTATATTCTTAAATTTGTAATATCTTTTGATTGGGACGTCGGATTTTAATAACTTTAAAAGTATTTAACAGGTATTGAAATAGTTTTTAATAAAATATCATTTAATGGAATAAGTATTAATACTGAGATAGGAATAAAATGGTTTGATTATTGTCGGCAATTTTATCAACTTTTACAATGTAAAAAAGTAGTTATATTGGTATAACTATAATAGTTAGACATATGGTATCCCGGTCTTTTTTGTGGATATTGATATGTTTTATAATAGTGTGAAACTTTTTTTGTTCTATCCTCAATAGTTTCCGCAGCGCACGCGATGAAAGATGTTTACGACTAAATTGTTCACAACTTATTACAATTTTATTAGGGATCGCCAATTTTTTTTTTAAATGTCATATGCCTATGTTGCACAGTGAAGAAGCAGCTTTCCAATGATGAAAGAATTAATAGGTCCAGTAGTTTTTGCGTTAAAACATTACAAACATACACATATACAAACTAACATACAAATCTTTCCTCTTTATGATTTAATATAGATATTTATTATAGATTATCGTCGGAATATAGCTGAAAATATATTTTAATCTAATTTTTATTGACGTTAAAATAATCAAATTTTCTTAATAAATACCTTCTTACAGGTAAAGAGATGTATTAATGAATCACAGTATTCTGAATCTGAAAAATGATATAAGTTTAAAGATAAATCATTGCGATTAAAGAAATAAGGCGTCTTAGAAAAATGTTTCATAATTTATAAAATTTGGCAGCCTTACGACCTATGTACAGTAAGTCTCCTATTATTCTCATATTATTTATGACGGTATCGTGCAAAACAAACTGAAGAAATAAAGAAGTTGCTTAGTATGCTGTATCAAATATCATCATCATCCTCCTGTCCTTGTCCCACTCTAAGTGGAGTCGGCACAACATGTTAAAAACATGTTGTCACATGATTTGGCTACGTATTTTACGACCGGCCGCCTGCCTGACGTCAACTTACCTTAGTCGTATTTGACGACCCCTCGGTAAGAAAGAAGGTCGTCTATTCTACTCAACCGGATACCACACGAGAGGTCAACTTACCTTAGTCGCCTTTTACGACACCTCAGAAATGAGGGTGGTCTATTCTATTCAACCGGATACCACACGCTAGGTCAACTTACCTTAGTCGCTTTTTAGGACATCTCGGTAAGAAAATGAGGGTGGTCTATTCTACTCAGCCGGATACCACACAACACCACACGGATTTTATATATATCTCATAAATATTAATGTAAATATAAAATAATCAATTCAATCTTCCAAAGCTTTTCGTAACGGTTAGGTAATGAAATCCTTGGATTAAAAATAGTTCCTATTTAAAACTTTACCTTAAAGACAGCTATTTCCAGCTAAGTTAGCATGCACTTCCTTATAATAAAGCAAGCAACCGTGTTTACAGCGCACTCGCATCCTTATCGGTTAATTATAAAGCGCTTGTGAACTCTACTTAAAACTAGTTCGACGAACACAGGTGCAATCTCTAACATTGTACTGAAAAAATTGTGTTAACAGCAACTTTATGTAATATCTGGCCTATTGGCCAAGGTAGCAGTGACCCTGCTTCAGCTTTGATGTGGCGGGTTCGATTCCCGCTTTGAACAAAAAAATTTCTAAAAACAATTTTTTGGTCCTTCGCGTATGGGTGTAAAGTTGTCTGTCATCCATAATACAAGTACTGAGTTACTTACTCTGGTGATGAACGCCCGTTTGTGTCATTATCCCATATATTTGTTATTGTTATTATTATTTGCCATGATTTTTTTATGTATTATCCTACTACGGGTTTCAAATAAAAAAACAAATCGGGTTAGGATAATATGCTTGTATTATATGTCTATTATTATACCATTGCTGAACAAGGGCTTTCTCTCTCTTTAGAGAAAGGATTAAGGCTAACAACCGCCATGCTACTCTAATGCAGATCAAGCAGATAAAGGATTTCCCAACAATTACCAATTAATTCACGATATTTTTTATGTACGTAAAATGCACAATTGATTGTAAATATCTATATAGCACATAAGTTTCATTGGCAACTCACTCATTCTGGTTAGACACCTATGAGTTGTCTAAAACTGATAAAACTGATCTCGACCATTGACATTGTCTATGAAAGATGACAACGCGCACGCTCCTTTTAAGGCCATCGCCGCAGATATATTTTTATATATATGGGATAAACAATTGTTACAAAAGTATTTCGGGATGTCTGCAAGCAAAAGTATTATTTACTCTAATCAAACCCAATTCCTGCAGCGTTACTGCTAAGACAAGCACTGACAGACTTCTTACATCTACCCGCTCCTTTACTTATATTGAGAATAGCCCGCCAAAACTTAGTCGTTATTACACTACTATACAACCTCACTTATTTTATGCATTATGTTATCTGTAATTTATTATTATATTTGTATTTTATCATCGGCCTATATATATTATTATTATATAACAATCATTTTATAAAGATCCGTGTGCGCCACCGGAAGTAGGTAGACTATGACACATTACGCGCGTTAGTGGTATTCAACACAATACATAGTACACAGCGTCCCATCTTATTCTAAAAGTCATCGCTTAACAGATGACTCTTAGATAACCTTCCTCTACAATTAAAAATACACTGTTTATTTACATCGACGCTATGACCACGTTTCCTTGCCAAAAACCTTGAAACTGACATTATTTTCCGCTTCGGTAGGAGAAATCTTAAAAAAAACAATCGGACGATCATGAAAAACTGATAATGTCGGCGACTTGTTTAAGTTTCTACAATATGTTCAATAAATAAATACAAAAGATAAAAAAAGTAATAAGAACTGACTTGTAAAAAGGCTGTCTGAGTTTTATTCAAAACAACTCGTGCAAAACTGTGCTCCCTTTAAAATAGAATAAAAAGCGTTCTTTTATCAAAGCTACTTAACAATGAAACATATCTATTAAAATGCGAATCTGTGTCACGATTTTAAATAATTGACTTTCTATATTGTGACGATCGATGCTCGAATTTCAATTCATGTTAATAATAAAAAGCACTTAAAAACTCACTGGAAATCATGAATTTACATAACATAATAATATCGATTTTATTTCTTATAAGGTCAATGTATCTTTCTATCAGTTATCAATAAATAATCTATTAATTTTTTAGCGATGTGTTGATATGAAATTCATCATGTCTTGATATTTTAATACTTATTTGTTAATTACATTTACATACTGAAATTCATGATCATAAATATAATTAAAAAGGCTTTTAAATTGTGAATAAATTAATATTTTCCACTTAGAAGTATTAACAACATACGAGGAAAACTGAATGTGCGTAAAAAAATCGAGTTTAAATAAATATAAAATAACCAATTTTTTTAATTATCAGAAAGTGAGACGCACGATTAAACTATTAAAAATTACAATAATAATACTATAATGCTATAATAATAGAACAATAATATAAACCACGTAGGTTAAACACGATATTCTGCTGGAAATTTTGCTGGATTATATTTACAGGGATACTTTATATTATTGTACCTTATAAATTAACAAAATATCAGGTCAGTGCCTTTTCCTTATTCGTACTTGTTGTATTGTGCACTTAATATAGTCTCTCGATCTTCTACACCGTGTAGCCCTATAAAGTTAACGAGATATCGAAAAAAATATATCTATTTCTATATGTTTATTCATGTTTAACTAATATCGCTACTACTCTGAGACATACTAACATGAAATTTTATATAAATGAAGTAATATATAACAAGGAGGGATAAATTATGCATAAAGTATTTTTATTTTACTTTATAACGTATACATCAAAAGTCGTGAAAGAGGTGTCGTAAGAGGCGACTAAGGTAAGTCGACCCGCCGTATGGTATCCGGCTGAGTAGAATAGATCACCTTCATTTCTTACCGAGGTGTCGTAAGAGGCGACTAAGATAAGTCGACCCGCCGTGTGGTATCCGGTTGAGTACAATAGACCAATCTTTCTTACCGATGGGTCGTAAAATACGACTAAGGTAAGTTGACGTCAGGCAGGCGGCCGGTCGTAAAATGCGTAAGAGGAGATAGACATAGAGATAGACATCAGGAGATAGACTCCACGACAAAATCGCAAAGCTTTGCGATTTTGTCGTGGAATCTATCTCCTGATGATGCTTCGGTTCCGGGGCGAAACGATTGTTGAGTTTGTGATAGTGAACCTGTGTAGTGCTTGTGTATTGTGGTGGAAGTGGTGGAGGTTTGTGCATATGTTTTTACGAATCCTGCATGTAACGGGTATGAAAAAACGTATAGTCCACTATACATTTAGCACTATATATATTTTCTATTTACTGGATCGCGGATTATAGCAAAATAATTTTATTATTACTTTTGTACTAAAATAGTAATTCAGTTTTTGTTGTTTTATCTGCTACAAGCAGTATATGAGCCATTTTTGGCATGAAATAAATTTGTTATTTTATTAATTTATTTATATAAATTCATATAATATCACCATTTTAGTGCACCATGTTTACGCGTATTCTTTTTAATTTTGTGTACCTTATACGTCAACTAGGTTACGCAACAGGGCAATGTCTTTATATGTACTTACATTCATGACTACTTTATATAGTTATAGGTTTCCCATTGACATACATTCCGTTTTTACGCGTATATATTTGCAATACATATACGTATGGTCGTAATATTTAAATGGTCCAATTATTAAAGTCCAATTCTGATCGTTTAGGGACAGATAATTGAATACGATTGGTGTGACTAATAGTACATGACCAATTAAGGTATTCAATCATGTGTTTGAAACTATGTATGGATTTATATTAATACTGTTATATAGAATAAGCTGTGATAGTCCAGCGGTGAAACAGTGCGACTTTCGGTTACGAATTCAAATCCCGCGGTAGGCACCAATAAGTTATTCTGTAATTTATAGAATTAGGCGTTACTTTGCGGAGATCCATAATACAAAAGTAATAATAAAATTATTTTGCTATAATCCGCGATACAGTAAATAGAAAATATATATAGTGTTAAATGTATAGTGGACTATCCGTATTTTCATACCCGATACGTGCAGGATTCGTAAAAACACATGCACAAACTTCCACCACTTCCACCACAATACACAAGCACTACACACGTTCACTATTACAAACTCAACAATCGTTTCGCCCCGCAACCGAAGCATCATCAGGAGATAGAAGACTCCATGACAAAACCGCAAAAGTTTTGCGGTTTTGTTATTTTCATTGTATGGTTATTTGCGGTTGCGGGGCGAAACGATTGTTGACTTTTGTTTAAGTTATTCTGTTAAAACTAAAGTGTATAATTGATAATTGCAACTTATCACATATTTTTTGGTGAAGGAAAATATCGTGAGGAAACTTACATAACTCTAGAGCAGGGCTTCTTAAACTTTTGTCATTCACGACCCCATTTATGATTGCGAGTTTCTTAACGACCCCATACAAATATAAAAGGAAACTAAATTAATATTTTTTGATCATTTATTTATTAGGTAACAATATACACTTACATATTAATATAAAAATATATAGTTTTAGAATTGGTTTTGAAAGATACAAAAGTCTATCTGTCGGTGGAGATAGCTCAAAACGTTCAACAAATGCGCGTGTCTAGACGCAAGTCCACTGTATTCCACCAAATCTAGTGACGTTATAAAATGGTACATATAGACATTTGACATTAAAATCTCTCGACCCCAGATTTTTGGTACGCGACCCCAAATGGGGTCACGACCCATGGTTTAAGAAGGCCTGCTCTAGAGGATTTCGGGGATGTGTGTTAAACCTAGCAATTGGCATTTTTGGCAAAATTTTAATTTTCTAAATTCCTAGGATAAGTTTAACCTGCTTAATCCAGGAGTAGTATGGTGGGTCTAGACTCTTATCCACCTCTTTCAAAGAGTCGATGTTGTAAAAGCTATGCTACACATCAGAAGTACAACAGACTCCTTTTATACCGAAATAAGCGAAGATAAAGAACATTTGGACATTGGGAATTACAAATTTTATTATTTAAATGAAAATTATGAATTCCTTTGAACTAGTTTTTTTTCTAAATTGACAGAAGTCACAATGTGTCGGATAAAAGTGTTCCGTAGTTTTTTTTAATATTTGTTACGATGCGCGTGCGCCGAGACGGTGAAATCGAACGCGATTCTGTCAAAGTGAAATGATTTAATGCGTTCACTGGAGCGTAAACAAGTAGGTGATAATGATTCGCTAGGGCTGCCTACACCTCGATATTTCGATTTAATGTTTTTTTTTAAATGTAAAGTCCTTGCTTCTCTTCTTCATCGTTCCCTCACTGCTGAGGATCGTGACTCCAGTTCACCTCGGCTACCAGCTGCTTCCAAACGTTACGCTCAGCTGCCTGGTGAAATGCGCAACTGATTGGCACCTTAAGCTGTTCCGTAACCTGGTCTGACCATCTTTTAGGACTACGTCCTCGAGGCCTTTTTCCCTCAATCTTCCCGGTAATCATCAGGCGTTCCAGGTTATCGGTACCTCTGCGTGCAACGTGACCAAAGTATCGAATAACACGTTGCAAGCAGATGGAAGACAGGCGCTGTGCATTGTCTAGTTTCAATTGCTTTAAAATTGAGACATTGGTGCGGTGGGCTGTCCATGGGATCCTAAGCATACGACGCCAACACCACATTTCAAAGGCGTCAATTCTGTGCCTATCAGCGGCTTTAAGGGTCCATGTTTCTGCACCATATAGAGCAATGGAAAAGACAAGAGTACGCACGAGATGTATTTTCGTTTTCTGCGTTATGTTCCTGTCTCTCCATACTTTGCACAGTTGAGTCATTGCTGTCGTTGCAATACCAATTCGCCTTCGTATTTCGGTTTCACTGCTACCCTTATTTGTTATTACCGAGCTATTGAAGTGGAGATATTGGAATTGGTCTACGGTCTCATATTCTTGACGAACGTGAGTGCGTTGGATCACCGCGAAACGATCAATCATCATGAGCTTGGTTTTGGATTTATTAATCGTGAGACCCATTTTTTGGCTTACAGTCTCCAAACGATTCAGTAACTCCGCCAATTCAGCTTCAGATGATGCGACAAGAGTTGTGTCATCTGCGTAACGTAGATTAGATATCTTAATTCCACCTATCTTAAATTGCTTTTATTACACCTTGCTTCTATTTCTACTTATTAAAGAAAGATTAGTTTATTATAATGAATGTTTATTAATATTTTAAAGACAAGTCTTTAATTTCGTAACGTGAAAAGGGTTGTGTGTATGTGAATTGACGAAAATGGTAATCAAATCTCGCCCGATGAGGCCAACCTTGTATATAAAGAAATCGGTATGCTTTTATAGAAAATTATTATCATTTTAGTCCGATTGCTGAAAATCGCTACTTACCATTAAACTTCTTTTTAAAGTTATAAATTCCTATAACATAATTAAGTTCTAAGCTTAAATGAGAAATATATAAATTCAGCTCCGGCACAAACTTTGGTGTTTTTTTTAGTAAGCTTTATATAAATAATTCGCACAGCAACAAACTGAAAGATTTTTTATTCATAAAGTGAAATTATTTATAAACATTTGCGTCCTATTATATACATGACTGAGTAGAATAGACCAACCTCATCTATTACCATGGTGTTGTAAAAGACCACTAAGGTAAGTTGTTATCAGGCACTAGCCAAAACATGTAAAACATCTTTAAATATGTTTCTTAGACTTAGAGTGCCCTACTTAGAGTGGGATAAGGGGCAAGAGAATGATGAATGACGATGAACCAATTTCTTCTGATATTATTTTTTGGTAGATTTTAAACTTTCGCGATTTTTTATTTATCTATTTTACGCATTATTATTTTTTATTATCTGGCGACGATGATTAAAGAGTTAAGTGTTGTGACAGCCCTAAGTCATAAAAATTGAGATCCGCTAAGAAAACTGTAAATAATTAAATTGTTTACACTTTCACATCTCAAAGCATTTGAAACGTTAAAAATAATCTGTTCTATTACAACCATGGGTACTTTGAGATTATATTACAGTCCAAAAAGGTAGAATGTTTACAAATTAGTATATGTGACTTTAATGACCCTATAATTTACGTATCGCCTATAGAAAAATCATTCTCGGGAGCAAGCAAGGTAAGGGAATTACAGGTTTGTGAAGCGAGTAGCGGGCTTATGTTGTGTCGAGCACTTGACTTGCTAAAAGAAGCACAGCTGAGCACGGGTCTCCTCTATCGTTTTTTGGAGTAAGAGGGAATTGAAGCTTAAATCCACCACCCTTATTCCACATGATAGGAAGTTCATTAGTGCCTGCTCGGGGTTTTAACCCGATTAGGAGTTGGAACGTCGCCAGTGCGCCAAAAATCTCGACTTTGGTTCACCAACTCAAGGTCAAAATATGACCTTTGATACGTCGCAGGAAGCTGTTAGCTCCAAGCGCCACAAAATCGAAGGACATGAAAATCCACCTAAACTTTTCCAAAACCATGAATGACCTCCGGCGGGAATCGAACCCACGACCCGCGGAGCTGAAATCAGGGTCACTGCCACCAGAATGGTTAAAGGTGATTGGAAGGGATTTTGAGACAAATTTAATTTGAACGATAAATCCTCAGTGATATAGGTTGACGTTGACATCACGCGAGATGAACAATTAAACATTATTCCATTTTATTACAGAAATCTTCGCAAGTCCGTCTTGGATTATAAGATCCCGAAGGATCATACCAGATCATAGTAAACAGGAAATCTGTCGATAAAAAATAAATAAAAGCAAACGAAAGCGTGCTTTCAGTACATAAATTGCCGTTGAAACATCTTAAACACGTCCTGGATATTTGCCAAGAATCTGGTGTTAATTTAAAACCTTTAAATCCGCAATAAATCTTCAAAGCGCGCGTGGATCAAAATTCGTTAACCCGATTTCAAGATATCATAAGTTATATAGTATTACAAAAATAATAAATATCCGTAATCATTATTTGTTATTTTAATGCTGATAAACTATACCTCCACCGAAGGTAAGTGAAAACGTTTCTGATACCAAAAGGCTCGAACCTGTGTCCCTTGGGTAAAACGCGCAATTACTGTTACATCTAATAGTGTTGACAACTAATAATTATCATCCTCCTGCCCTAATCCCACTCTAAGTCGGCACAACATGTTACAAACATGTTGTCATATGATTCGGCTACGTATTTTACGACCGGCTGCCTGCCTGACGTCAACTTACCTTAGTCGCCTGCTACGACACCTCGGTAAGAAATGAGGGTGGTCTATTCTATGCAGCCGGATACCACACGGCATTTACCTTAGTCGCCGCTTACGACACCTCGGTAAGAAAGGAGGGTGGTCTATTCTATTCTGCCGGATACCACATGGCTTTGTTGACAACTAATAATATCTAATACAATTTAAATATCTCAGGAAGTGACAATTACAGACGTCGTCACTCGTCTTCTATTTTATTTATTGAAAACAACAAAAAAAAACTTACATTATTCATACAGTTAAATACTTTGTAAGCTATTTAACTATTAAAGTAACGGGCTATTACTATCCAATTCATATCATCGAAAAGCGTGTGATAAATAGCAAGTATCAATTAGGCAAATAATTTTAAATAGAAAAACTCATTGGTATTTGGTACCCATGGGGGGTACCCATTACAGAGGCACTCGATCACGCCGTTCGGCTATCACAGCTCTATTTTTAATATATATTTATATTTAACTAAACGTAGTCCTATTGTAGGTTATCACGATGAGCAAAAGGAACGCGTTCTTCTGTGTTTAAGCTCTTTTTAATGTTATAGAAATCATCACGAACGCGTCTGATGGAACCTTAATCATAGCCGTGTAGATTCAGTATAGCGACTGATTGCAAAAAAAATGTATTAGTGTTGCGCGCTATCTATTCTTGATAGAAACTGATGCAATCTAAGATATAGAGCACTTACTAAGAATAATTTAATATCTTGACTGCTATCATCCTTGGCGGAAATTTTGCAATCTAAGATAAAAGGCGTTTATAAATTCATAACCTCTTTAATAGCCGAGAAGTCTACCTGACATTTCAAAATTAGTAAAAATATTGTTTTATATTCAATATTAGTACAAACTCCAAAATATGATCACAAATTTAGCTATGGATTACAGCAAAACTTATATTTTAATCAATATTTTATCATGGATCTGCCTAAAGTTCTAACGGATTCTATCAGTTACTTGACATTTATGAAAATTTATTTCACAAGTAGCCAGCAGAGAAGCTTTCAAATTTAGAGGTACGATAGCAAACAGAGGTCGAAGCACTAACAGACTTTCAGTTACATTTAATTGCCTGTTTCGCAAAGGAAACTCCAGGAAAATATATGACTTGACCAGAGGTAATTCCATCGCAGTTCGCAGACATAAATTTGTTATTAAATTAATCCTTCCTTCCTGAAGCAACAATTTTTCCGTACAAAGGTCAGCGCTTCATTAATATAATAGCTCAAACTACATCCCTGCACAATAATAATTAATTTAACCTAGAAATTACTAGGTTACGCTCACGTGCCAAAGTGAAGGTCCTCACAAGGTCAGTGATATTCACACATTAAAGAGATAATTAGTTTCGTGTTTCCTATTAATCTACGTAGATATCTAATTTTTGTGGATTATGCCCAATATATGTTGTAAAAGAACTTTTATCAATACAGCTCATTACAAGAGATGATCTATAATAAAAGATATACGTTACTCATATTAAATTGCATCCTTAACTATGTGATTAATCAAATTTTAATTTTTAATAGTAGTTTATGATACTGTTGAATAATAAGGGTCCTTATAGTGTCACACGAGTGTTATAAGACCAAGTTATGTACAGTATCATACACTACTTTATCTACTCTCATACTATAATACGTAAAACAATATTGCAAATAAAACGCTGAATATAACAACAAATTTATTTTTACTTGTAATAATTATTGATGTTCTGAATATTCATTATCCATTCCATGAACTCGTGGTAACATTTAAAATAGTTGCTCCTAGATTTCGTCGGCAACAGGTTCAATGTTATTGAATTTTACAAATTTTTAAACTTCGTTTGAATATTGAAAAGATTTTTTAAATGTCATATATTGGCGCCAAGGCGCAAACATCGATTGCGCATGCATGTTGCGTCGCCGCGGACCCATTCATTGAAACCTTTTTTTTTAAGGTAGAGGTTCAACCTCCTTGGTCCAGCTGAAAGTTGTATAGGCGTATCGTTATGATTAAAAAGTTACATTATGATACAGGTGTCCATACAAGACCTGTATCGTAATGAGACTTTTAAATTTTTTTATTTTTGTTCTGTACGTAATGTTTGTCATAAGAATTTTGTTTTCAGTTTTATAATTTTTGTATTATAGTATCAGAGTAGATAAAACAAATAATTACACAATTGTTTAAATATTTCTCTTGTGACAGACATCAATTCCATACTAACATTATTGATGCGAAAATCTGTATATTTGTCACGCTTACACGGTTGATTTCCTGGACCAATATTGATGAAATTTGATACTTGCTTTAGTTATTCTTTCTTCAAGAACAAGAAAAACACACAGTGTATAATTGACGCTATTTTAACACTAAACTAAGTCACGAGTACAGCTTAGTATTATGTCAAACTGCATATGGCAAACGACGTGATTTTAACTGTTGCCAAAGCCGATAGGAAATAGCTAATTATACTGTGTATCCAAGAACTGTCCGTTGGGCTCATAAAAGGCCGTTATAACGATATCTCATCAAATAACACCTCAAAACAATGTAAAGTATTGCACCATACAATTTACAGCTGAGATAGTACGGCGCATTGTTATGAAAACATCTTTCGAAAATCGTTTTCAATTTTTTATTTAGACTATCGTGACGGTATTAATATATGAAAACCGGCTATACTCACGTCTCATTCTATCGGGTGAGCCCGAATAGTTTCAAGCCCATACAAGGCCCTTATTAAGCTTTATATGGCGATATCGCGACGGCAAGTGACAGACACTAGTTTAGCTAACCCGATAGAATAAGACGTAACTTAACCTGGCATCTATATATTCATTGTTTTCAATTTAACTAAGATTAATTTTTGTGTTTTCAAACTTTATTGCAAAGTTTTGTATTGTTCGGTATTTATAATTGCGAGGTGTCGTAAAAGGCGACTAAGGTATGTCGACCCGCCGTGTGGTATCCCGCTGAGTAGAATAGCCCACCCTCATTTCTTACCAAGGTGTTGTGTAAGGCGACTAAGGTAAGTTGACCCACCGTGTGGTATCCGGTTGAATAGAGTAGACCACTATCTGTCTTACCGAGGTGTCATAAAATAAGACTAACGTAAGTTGACGTCAGGCAGGCGGCCGGTCGTAAAATGCGTAAGCGAATCATGTGACAACATGTTTTTAACATGTTATGGCGACCCCACTGAGAGTGGGATAAAGGCAGGAGGATGATGATTATAATTGCCGCCGTAAGTCGCAGTTTGCATCACTGTCTTCGGTAGCGACGTTGATTTTGACGTTTAGCTTTGCTCGTGTGCGCATGTTTGGTCGATAAATTTGTTATATTAGTTATTATTAGAATAACTAATATAACAAATTTATCGTGCTATTCAATATTCATTGGGCCTATATATTGGGGATATTTCATACACATTTTTACGTACCACATTAAAGCAGTGAAGTGCGAGAGCAAAGAAGACATTTCGATCCCGGCTAAAACAGGAAAAGGACAATTGCATTGACGGGTACAAAACTCCATACTTATTATTTTTTATTTATGAGCATAGGCTGCTTCGTGAATCGCGGAACACATTTATTGTTGACTGATTTATGCGAAGAGAGAATTTAGAGGCAAGAGGGCAAAAAATAAAAGTTAGGGAGAATGACGAAAATACTCTGAACGCAGTGGTTCAATTATTGTAACGTGCCCATAAACAGTTCCCATACAGTTTATCTTTCTTTATCTTTAAAAAATTTTAAATGATACATAAAGTGTCCTTATTCAATATTTGCCTTTTTATAACTATATAGGACGTTTGCTTGAAAAAATATCAATAAATAAACACATTATAATGTGATGTATACAAATATTGAATTTATTTATCGATAAGTCAGTATGTCCTTGACGTCGTAAAATGGTTATCTTCGCTTATCCGAAACTCTATTAGGTACAAAGACATCGATAAAATCGAAAGACTTCAAGTTAATTTTAAGAATATTATAAACCCTACTACTATAAAATTTAAGTTTAAATTTGAACGTACTATTTATAACATACTATAATATAGTGATAAAAATGAACTACAACATAGATAAGGTGTAACGTGCAGTTTACTGAATGGTATCTTTAGGTATTAGCAATCGATTTATTAGAAATATTATTAACTATTAGCAACGCATACAAAATACCTTATTAAAGTTTTTTTCTTCCTGTGTTTACGGTTTTTGAGTGTTGTTATAGACAGACTTTCGCAATTATAATATTGGTATTGATCACATATTCAAATTTAAAATACCCTTCATTCAACTAGGCTGTTTTCAGTACTTTTGAATCATTAAATGTTTTTGCAGGAGCAACCACGGGTTCGGAAGTTTGCTCCTAACGAGAAGAACTTGATTCTTAAGAAGAACTCGGTGGATAATCTTAAAATATATATATATATATATATATATATATATATATATATATATATATATATATAATAAAAATATATGTAATTATATAAATATTATAGACAGTTAAACAGCAGCAACGATTTAAGATAATTTCTACATTTGTGTAAAGGTAAGTTCAGGCAATCTTGTATAAGTTCCCCAAGGAGCTCAATGCATCTCGTGCTCCTGATGCTGAGAGAGAGGTCCCGACCCAGAGGCGGCGCACTCTGGAGTTCAGAGTTGCTGCTGGCAGAGATGGGTGAAATGTCTCCAACAGTACCCTGTCCCCGCCACCAGAAGCGCGGTAGAGCACTTAGGGTCTTTTAGTCGGCGGTGGGACCAATAAGGGTCCTTATACAAAAAAGAGCACTATGCAGCATCTACAATTTAAGTCCGCGTGATTCCCTGCGAGAGAAGTTAAAGGAAATAGGTATTCTTACATTTGCTTCACAGTATATTTTAAACAATGTAATTTTTGTACATAAAAATATAAAGAAATATAAAACGATAGGTGAATAGACAAAGTAGGAACCGACATAAGCTTGCGACTCCTTCTTTGCGCCTAGCAAAAGTACGTAAATCGTTTGTGGGTTTGGGTATAAGATTCTATAATAAAATTCCGAAATCAATTTTGGCCATGCCATTACAGCAGTTTAAAAACACTGTTAGAAAGAGTCTGATACAGAAAGCCTACTTACTATACTGTTGAAGATTACTTAGATGATATAGGTGCACTTCTACCCTGTACAAGACAGTAATAACTAAATATAACTAGTTTTAAGATTTATATTTTAAAAAGAGTAACCGCCGAGTTTCTTGCTGGTTCTTCTCTATAGGAACAGCTTTCTGAACCAGCAGTAAGTTTCGGGTAAGCATTCTTATAAGATTATGAAACATAATTTTAAGTCGTGTATTACCAAGCTAATAAAGCTCGTATATAGTAAAACTGGTTTTAAAAGAAGGTTCTTTGCGAAGTTTAATGATTCAGCAAAAATATTTAGTGCATTCGTACCGCATGGGTTTATTCCCCAACGATTTAGCTTAGTCATTATCTAATGTAAAGAAAGAATATTAAATCTCCGATCTATAGTCGGTAATCGCCTGGTATATAGGCGTTAGGAGAATATTCTCGATGTTTATATATAGGAATAACCACCTGCCTCCTCCTCTCTTTGTAGAAAAAACCAGGTTTGGTGCTAATATAATTTTAAAAAAGGATATTTAAAAAAAAAATTGCGTAACATAAGTAATTTAAAATTTACTTTTACTATAACTAACCTATTTATACTAAGAATTCCATGTTGTATTTATTTATTATTTAGACTGGCCCGATGGCGCAGTAGGTAGTGACCCTGCCTTCAGCTCCGCGGGTCACGGGTTCGATTTCCGCCGAAGGCCAACATTTTCTAAAAACAATTTGTTGGTTCTCCGAGCCTGGGTGTGTATTTGTATTTAAGTATGTATTTAAAATTATTTATGTAATATATTTACCAGTTCTCCATCACCCATAACACAAGTATTAAGTTACTTACTTTGAGGATGGACGACCGTGTGTGTAAATGTACCATATATTTATTCATTATTTATTTTATTTATTGTAGTATCTTGTAAATTTGACATTACTTTTGCTTTCAAACGTAAAAGTTGATTTAGGTCAGTTTCATGAACAAAATAACAAATAAATAAAGAAAACCAGGCTGCCTAGCTCAAATATATTTATTACTAGTATCTTAATTATGCTGGCTTTTGCGGTCTAATCTCTAAAACCATTAAGTATAAGAGTGAAATGTTAACTGATATAACATCTCATAAAGTGCCTCTTCACACGGAGAAAGTGATGCCCCTTTTTTGCACTGTTAATTCAATTTACCGTGTTAAAGCGGAAATTAAGAAATTTAATTAGGTGTGTATTCAATTATATTACACTAGTTTTTACCCGCGGCTTCGCTAGCGAGGAATTTGCTCTGCCACAGTATCGAATTTAATTAAAATTTATGATTCACAATTTTGGTCATAGTGGCTTCCACATAAAAGATAGATGCTGTCGCGGACTTTTATTTAGAACTATTAAAGACAAACAATACTACGGTACATCATCTTTTTGTAACTCTAATGGTTTAGGCAGCGTACGCCTAGATAGCTCTCAGAGGCCAGATTTTTTCCGACTCTATTGACATGTATCGGTATATTACATAAAATCTTTATAAATTGTAGCCTATATGTTATTCCGATGTATAACCTATATAACTGTAAAGTTTCATCGAAATCCGTCCAATAGTTTTTTCGTGAAAGAGTAACAAACATCCATCCATACTCACAAACTTTCGCATTTATAATATTAAGTAGGAAAGTAGGATAGGATTAGTAGGATTACAGAACTGGCATTTAAAGACAGCTTGTATTTACCATAAGAATAATTGATAATGATTTATTGCTAATGTTTTTCTTATGGTACATAAACAAATAAATAATATTATAGGTATATGCGAAAAAAATAATTTTTGAAAAATGTCAATTTTCCTTCGATAAATTCCCTTTGCCCAAAATTACATTCGTCATTCATTTGTTCGTTAAGCATTTGACTATTCGAAAAGTGCTAGACTTGACATTTATTGACTTCGCAACTATTTCAATCAAATGTGAGCAACTCTAGCATTCTTCCTCGATCAGTAAACGAATCTTAATACTTACAGTTTGTATTTTAATTTTATTGCAGTATTTTCTTTTAAGTCTCATCTTTATTCAAAATCTGTCTCAAATTCATGCTAATCTTTTTCTGTCAACACTCAAAACTCTCTTTTGCCGAGGATTATTATTTTTTCACTCGCCTTGTATTTTTGATTCTCAATTTTTCAAAATCAAAGGTTCACGTATTCTTTTCTTCAACAAACCGTCATCATCATCATCCTCCTGCCCTTATCCCACTCTAGGTGGAGTTGGCACAACATGTTAGAAACATGTCACATTATTTGACTGCGTATTTGACGACCCTTGCTTGACAGTAACTTACCTTAGTTGTATTTTACGACCCCTCGGTAAGAAAGAGGGTGGTCTATTTTACTCAGTCGGATACCACACGGCGGGTCGACTTACCTTAGTCGCCTTTTACGACACCTCGGTAAAAAAGAGGGTTGTAGAATATACAACAGCCGGATACTACACGGCATTTTTATAACAAACCGTACAAAAGTATTTTATAAATATTAATGTAATGACGTCATTAAATTAATATTTACTCTCTCTCACACTCACACACTCTCATGACACTCTCTCATAATAAAACACTCATCCTGTTTTCAGTTTCATCACTATTTAAGTTGTGCTGCTTTGTATAATCATTCACAACACAATAGATTAAACCGCCATCACGTAACACTGTTTTCACTAAGTCGACAGTCACGGCCTTAATCTGCGATTAATCGGTAATACCTTTATTTAATCATAGGTCTTTAGACGCCGCACTACACTTTCACCGGGTGATGATTAGAGACGCATTAAAATTCTTTGTTCAATCTTTAGAAATTTTCAGTTGTGGATTCCAATTTGTAAAAATCATTTCTTCATATAACTTCTTCTTCTTCTTTCTCCTACCCTTATCCCACTCTAAGTGGGGTCGGTACAACATGTTTTCCTCTTCCATTCTCTTCTATCATTCGTCAACTCTGGCGCTACTCCTTTTATATGCATGTCATACTTCACACATTCCAACCATCTCTTTTTAGGCCTCCCTCTAGTCACATATCCATCCACATTCATATCCAACACTCGTTTAGTCACATGATTTTCATCCCTCCTCATTACATGTCCATACCATCCCAATCTTGCACCTCTCATCTTTTCTACAATAGGCGCAACTTTCATACTTCCCCTTATATACTCATTTCTTATTTTATCCAATCTTGTCACACCACACATCCACCTTCACATTACAACTGCACACAATGATGATAACCTGTAAATAATGGAACATTTATTTAAGAGATTTGTACTGAATAGTTTTGAATAAGATATCTTAACTTAACGATATTACGGTAATAGCAGAATATACATATGTGTTAAAGAATTCTTTTGTTTTACATATGTGTTAAAGAATAACACATATGTAAAATAAAAGAAGATCTAAGCATTCTTAGATACTTAAACGGATAATATACTAAAGAGACATTTGGAATAAAATTATGAAATAACTGAAGCGAGACAGTCAAACCGCTCCAGTGACTTTTCTCATACCTACATGTCTAGGATTTCAAGAATTTACTCGGTTTCACACAAGATTTTTCTGTTTGTGTAGAATTAAGATATTTTAATGCTTTTCGACCTCAGATTTTCTCTATAATCTTTATTTTTATAACCGTTCTTTAGGCAAATTTATATATAGACAGATTTACCTAGCTAGTAACTATTCACTAATTATCATCCTCCTGCCCTTATCCCGCTTTAAGTGGGGTTGGCAAAACACGTTAAACATATGTTCACATGTTTCGGCTATGTATTTATTGACTATAGGAAACGAAACGCATTATACTTATTATTTGTACCGGTGAGTTTTCCAAGGTTAATGTTATTCTTTTGTTTGAGTTAACGAGTTATTTGTACAAATGCATTTTCTGTGAGGCGTTTGACTCTCAACGAATTTTCATTTCAACGAAAACACATTTTCAGGGGAGATTGGATTATACAAAAGAATGTATATATAATATAAAGAGAAATAATACGAAAACGATTTTTGTTTCATACGACTTTGTGAAAAAATTTACTTAATGATTTGTTTAGAATATGCTTACAATATTTATTGTTCTTATGATTGCCATTTTAATACAAGCTGTCTTTAAATCCCAGTTCTGTAATGTATCTATATCTATACTCATTATAAAACAAAGTCCCCAAACGTCGTCAGTATGTGATCGAATTTCTCAAAATCTACTGAACGGATTTTTATAACTTTTTTTATTAAAAGATTTCTTTATGGTGTACAAAAAAGTCCATAAATAAAGAATAATATTGAAACAGCTACTAATGCGAAGCAATACCGCTACAATCCTACTAATATTATATCCTATCCTACTAATATTATAAATGCGAAAGTTTGTGAGTATGGATGGATGTTTGTTACTCTTTCACGAAAAAACTATCAGACGGATTTGGATAAAAGTTCACGGTTATATAGGTTAGACACCAGAATAAAATATAGGCTACAATTTGTAATGATGTTATGTAATATAACGTTACATGTCAATAAAGTTGGAAAAAATATGGCCTCCGTGAGCTATCTTGGCGTACGCTGCCTAAACTATTGGAGTTACACTAAGATGATGTACCGTAATATTGTTTATCTTAAATAGTTCTAAATAAAAGTCCGCGACAGCATATATCTTAGGATAAACATCTTAAAGGTATCAGCATATACCTTTAATGTGGAAGCCACTATGATCAAAATTGTGAGTCATAAAGTTAAATTAAATTAGGTACTATTTTACGATGCATATTTTAGTATATTTATCAAAGTCTTATAAAAATCAATACGTTTCAATATAAAGTAAAAAAAAACTAAAATGAGCTGTCGAAATGTAATGCGGCAGAGCAAATTCCACGCGAGCGAAGCCGCGGGCAAAACCTAGTTTACTATACACCAACTCTACAATACCTTTAAATCATTCTTTACAGACAACATGCTGATCCGAAAACAATAAAACTATTAATAATATCGCCGCACATGACCTCCCACCACAAGATCGCTCGAACAAACGCTCGTTAACCGTGAAAGATAACAAACCCTTAACACATGGCCAGCGACTTCCTGGTTTACGTAAACTATTACGGAGAATTCATATATGTAGATTAATATGAAAATACGTTTTCATAATAATCTACAGACGAAATTTAGCATATTTTAGATTAAGAATAGAAAATAAAGAAGAAAAGAAAATATATACACACTTAAGATAACCTGATATGCCGTGTGGTATCCGGTAGAATAGACTAGACCACCCTCCTTTCTTACCGAGGTGTCGTAAGAGGCGATTAAGGTATGTGCCGTGTGGTATCCGGCTGCATAGAATAAACAACTCTCATTTCTTACCAAGATGTCGTAAAAGGCGACTAAGGTAAGTTGACGTCAGGCAGGCGGCCGGTCGTAACATACGTAGCCAAATCATGTGACAACATGCTTAAACATGTTGTGCTGACCACACTTAAAGTGGGATAAGGGCAGAAGAATGATGATAATGATGATGACTTAAGATAACCTGATATATCTGTAGGTGAAAGCTAAAGAACCTTAAGTCTATTTCTTGTCATTTTAGTATTTTCTATGATTCTTTTTCAGTATACTCCTATTGGTCAAATGGTAAAAGACAATTAGTCCTACGGCCACCAATTTCGTGGATGTAAAATTATAAATGACATTAAGTCCCTAAGCGTGAAAAAGTAAACGCTACCAAATAAAGCCCTTCTGAATAATTTATAAAATGTGAATTCATAGCGGCCTGTTACAATCCCACAGCTGGGAATAGGCCTCCTCGCTCCGTTTCTGGAGAGAAGGGTTGGAGCTAAGACCTACCACGCTGCTCCAATGCTGATTGGTAGGTTACACATATCTCCAGAATTCTCTAGAGATGTGCAGGTCTCCTCACAATGTTTTCCTTCACCGAAAAGCGTGTGATAAATTGCAATTATTTATTAGACACATGAGTTTTTAAGTGCAAAACTCATTGGTGCCTGCCCGGGATTGAACTCGTGTTCTTATCCCAAAGAGTCGCACGGTCTCACCGCTGGACTACCACAGCAGAATTAATACTTATAGATTAGTTACTTACATATATTATGTACAAAGGGCGGCCTTACCACTCAGTAGTAATCTCTTCTAGACAAACCTTTTTGCAGGATATTACGAAAAGAGCATGATAAAAACATGCTTAATATAAATTTATAACTATGTAACATAATATACACGTAGTCAAATATATAATATTTATACTCATAACATGCAAACATATTTTACGTAACAAATATATATTCAGTTATATTTTAATCTGAGGTGAAGCTTTAAATACGAGTGAATTTTTTAAATTTAATAATAATGCAATTAGGAAATTAAAAAAATCTTTAAAAATGTGTTTAGCTTAATTAAAATATGTTATTGATTACAATAATCGATTGAAGTAAACAAATAGTAAAAATATGGCAAAGATGGCGTTGATTATTTCAATAATATATAAAATAATAAAGGACTTATACTTAAAGTAGATTCTATTTCAGAAGTCGGTCTACTCCTTCGCTCTTTTGGTTTTTTTATATACTATTAATTACATACAAGTTTTAGAAAATCCTATTCCCGAAAGAAAAACGTTTTTTTATTCTATTTATAGAATTATCTTTGGAATCTTATTTATAAGCCTGGTTTATAAGCTTCAATTGTATCAAATTTCATCAATATTGCTTCAGTGCACCTTGAAAGCGTAATAAACCGACGGACAGACTCAGATTTTCGCTTTTATAATATTATAGATGTATAAACACTATTTCGCGGGTTCGATTCCCGCCGAGGGCCAACATTTTCTATAAACAAATGGTTGGTTCTTCGAGCTTGGGTATGTATTTGTATTTAAAACTATATATGTAGTATATCTACCAGTTATCCGTCACCCATAACACAAGTATTAAGACGACCGCGTATGTAAGTGTCCCATATATTTATTTATTATATTTATTATTTCTAATAATCTAGCATTACGATGTTGCAAAATAAAACATGATATTTCCGTATTAAGGCCCGTCGATTTGCTCTCGCCGATGTTTATGGGAAAACTCATTGTTCTAAGTTGAGAAATAATTATTTACACGCAAATACTTTTATGCAAATGGAGATAATATTTATATTCAGATAACATCACAGTGGTTCTCACAAGTTATCAATGAACAAAGAGGTTTTATAAGTCCTCTTCAATTCAGCTCAAAAATACGTGTACATAAAAAAAAACTCTTCTCTACAAGAATTTTAAATTAATCATGAAGGTTTAGTGGTTATAACTCCTAGAAAACGCAAATTACAGCCTCGGACAGGCTTTAAACAATTACATTTTATGATAAAGGAAAAAATAGGCTCAGAAGCAAAATAACGAAAAAATAATACAAAAGTAATAAAATTATTTTGCACTAAACCGCGATTAAGTAAATAGAAAATATACATTGTGCTCTAAATGTAGAGTTTTCATACCTGATACAAGCAGAGTTCGTAAAAACACGTGCTCCTAAATCGCTAAATGATTTTGCGATTTTGGAGTCTGTCTCGTGACGATGCTTTGGTTGCGTTATTTTGCTATATTCCGCGATAAAGCTTTGCGATTTTGTCGTGGAGTCTTATCTCCTTGTGATGCTTCGGTTGCGGGGTGCAACGATTTTTGAGTTTGTGATAGTGAACGTGTGTAGTGCTTGTGTATTGTGGTGGCGGTGGTGGTGGTTTGTGCATGTGTTTTTAAGAATCCTGCATGTATCAGATATAAAAACGGACATTTCATTCTACATTTACCATTATATATGTATATATATTTTCTATTTTATAGTAAAGTAGTAGTGGCCTGTTACAATCCCACTGCTGGGTATAGGCCTCTTCTTTCCGTTTCTGGAGAGAAGGGTTGGAGCTAAGACCTACCACGCTGCTCCAATGCGGATTGGTAGGTTACACATATCTCCAGAATTCTCTAGAGATATGCAGGTTTCCTCACGATGTTTTCCTTCACCGAAAAGCGTGTGATAAATTGCAATTATCAATTAGACACATGAGTTTAATAGAAAAACTTATTGGTGTCTGCCCGGGTTTGAACTCGCGTTCCCTTCGAAAGAGTCGCACGGTCACACCGCTGGGCTATCACAGCTCATTTCTATTTTATAATATAAATATAATTTCATTATTACTTTTATTTTATAGTTTCCACAAAGTAATGTCTAATTTAATAAATTGTTCTATATAATAGAATAAAATAATATAAAATGCGCTTGCAAGGAAAGTGTTACAGCTGGTAGCTAAAAATAACTCACCATCATCATTGAAGTGTGCATTTCACTCTACACCCATCGAGCGGGACTCGAACCTGGGAAATGGCGTTACATCACGACCGCCAAAATAACTCCCGCCGAAAACAACTAAACACAAGGTTACTCCAAAAAAACACAAATAAAATGAACAACAAACAGAAAACAACTCAAAAAAAAACAGTTATGATTTTCCGGCCATTTTATAGTACGTAAGGCAAAAAGGTATCACTGTCAAAACAATAGTATGAAGTTTGTAAATACGATCGTTGTAGAAAGACACCGACGACACAACCACCCCTCAACACTGCACTGCACTGACTGACGATAGAACGTTTAACGCTCTACCTGATACCTTTTTCACACTCTAATAATTCATTTACTAGTACATAAGAAAGAGACAAACATATTTCTGTAAATACAATTAAAATTGCATATCAATGCACTTAAATGTTAATGTGATAGAGTTATAAAAGTTTTCGCTAACTCTATTATTAAATCAGATATGAGTCTGTTAATATTTAAGTAATTAGAACTTTATCATTATAAGTTTGTGTTTATTTTTATATATACCAGTATATTCTATCAAATCATCATTCAACTCATACAGACTAGAGATATATCAATAGAATTAATAGTACAATAGTAAACTGCGAATTACACAAAAATCGTGTACAAATTTATCAAAAAGTAAAATATTAAATAACATAAAGTAACGGCCTGTTACTATTCCACAGTTGGGCTTTAATAAAAAAAGACTAATTGGTGCCTGCTTAGGGTTTGAACCCGTGATCGTCTCTAAAGTCAGACGGTCTCACCACTGGTCTATCACAGCTTCAGTCAAGTATGTCTACAATAAAAATCAATTCCCTAAAAGTCAATGAAAGGCATAAATAAGGAAAATAAAACAAATAATTAAAGATGTCATAAGAGACCGTACATTAGTATTTTTTCTTAAAGCCAATCTTTGATGCTATCAATCCATTACAATCAAATCGAATCACCAACAAACATAACTCCTTAATATTTATACATACATTTTACATTATCACAGACTTAAGTAAATAAGTTCGAAGAATGTACCCACATCAAACTTTGCTGGAGGCTTCACGTGAAAAGAATTTTCGAGAAACATTCGGCAAATAACCAAGGCGTGTTTGCGGAAAACTTCTTTATAACTTACTCACACACTTATAAGAATCTTTGTAACATTTTCGTATTAAAATATTCTTAGTGCTGTATAGAATAACATTAGAAGGATATCGTTATTTATATATGTTACTAGCTAACCCGGCAAATGTTGTATTGCCAAATAAATTATTTATGGAGTATTTCTAGTGTATCATTCATTATTCTCCTGTCCTTATCTAAGTGGGGTCGGCACAAAATGTTACAAACACCTGTTCTGTTCATCTGTTCATCATCTCTATTCTGCCGGATACCACACAGCGCGGAGTATTTCTAGTGTATATTATAGGAAAAATAAAAAAGGCCAAAATATAAAAAAAAAATTTTGGATAACCCTGAACTGGAGTTAGGGGTATGAAAAATAGATAGTAGCCGATTCTCAGACCTATTGAATTTGCATTTAAAACTTCACAAAAATCGGTCAAGCCGTTATAGAGCAGTATGGTAAGTAAGATTGATATACACGGGAGTTTAATGGAAAAATTAATTAGGCGAATAGATTTGAACAGTATTGGCACAGAGCAGTAAGCGAAGCACTTTGAATTTACTGATTTTAATATCTTAGATAATATTTATCACTGACCAATGTACATGAGAAACTACAATATTTTGCTTTTCAAAAGATATAAGCTATTTTTTTATATTGATATTGAATTAATGTAGAACGACTAGTACTGCAAATCGCAAGATTTTTTTTGCTTCCTGCCTTAGTTTTCAAAAGTCGTGCAATTATTAATCAATTATTGTTGTAATTTACTTAACACTAAATATTAACAAAAATATAAATAGCGTCTAAATGTTCGAAAAATTTGCCTTTTATGTAATATATATACCCCGAATGGAAGTCAGTTGCCTGTGGAATTTCATGTAATAAAGAGTCCCAACAAAATATTTGTCGAAAGCTACTAAACTAAAAAACTATTTGAAAATAAATTGTTTTACTGCTTAAGGAAATTCTTAAGGTAAGTAAAAAGATAAAACTGTATATTATTAGTAGATATATTATAACGTTTGCCTTATTTCTATTCTAAATCACGTCCAAGTTTTAAGTGTGTACGAGAATGCATCAAAGTTAGACAACTACTAAAATTAGTTTATACTAACTAAAAGTTGCAGCTAAGTTTATTCCAGAAAAGCAATTTCGAGATATTACCAAGATCTCTACCTCTTTCATATCGCAGGGAGATCTTTAGATTAAATAAGTAAAGTTAGGACGTCCAATTAAAATTAAATCTACTTGTTCAACTTATTAAAATAATTATAGAGGTAATATGTTTTATTACTAGAATAAAATGAAAATTATAAGCGACTAAGGTAATTTGAACCGCTGTGTTGTATCCGGCTGAGTAGAATAGAATACCTTCATTTCTTACCGAGTTGTCTCAAAAGGCGACTAAGGTAAGTTGACCCGCCGTGTGGTCCATCTGAGTAGAAAAGACCACCTTTACTTTTATCGAAGTATCGTAAAAGGTGACTAAGGCAAGTTGACGTCAGGCAGGCGGCCGGTCGTAAAATAACTAACCAAATTAACTAACAACATGTTTAAAACATGTTGTGCCGACTTATCTTAGAGTTAGATAAGGGCAGAAGAAAGAGGATGATGAACAGAATAAAACCCTTTACAAAACCTTAAAAAAATTACGACATTAATTATATTGTCGTCGTAATATATTCTAATAATATAAAAGATAGATCATACTATTCATTTTTATATGGAATTTTCAAAAAATGCTGCGCTGCGTTGAATCGCTGAAGTGATTCTTTGTGCGGAAAATGAGTCATCTCAAGATATAATGAACCAGGATTTGATGAGATGTTAATATTTTTAGCACTCACGAAGATGTGCCACCGTGTATTTAAATAAAACTGCTAGTCAAAGAAGTGACAAATCTCAGTACTTCCTATTAATGAAATGATTTAAAAAAAGGAACAAAAGAATTCAGGGCTGCTAACCTTTAAATCGGTTTGATCTGAGTTTTATGATGTACTATTTATAAATTCACATATTTTTATAAAATTTACACGATCAATAAAAAATTACATCTTATCTAACCCTAAAAGATGATCTTTACAAGTATCTAACTCTTTTTTTAATTAATCATATCTCTATCTCGATTAATCTCTGACCCGATAATGTAGTTAATGGAGAAAAACTAGAGGAAAAGGAGTGATGACCCTATTAATACCATTAAAAATTAAACTTACTTCTTAACTTACTCTCTTGATGCTTGATTTATAGAAGCAGGCGTTACTTTGCGGAATTCCATATTACAAGCAATACAACAGAACTAACTACTTTGCTATAATCCGCACGGGCCTTCTCTCCGCATCTCTTGATGCTTATTAAATATATATAAAGGTCTGGACTCTAGGAAAGTATCGATAAGTTTGATGAAAAAACACTTAATTACGTAATTGTTACGTGAATAATTTGATTGGTGATAAACTACGTGTTTAACTTAGTTGGGACATCTCAAGCTCTCATCTACATCTACAGCTGAGCAAACTCTCTTTGTACAGAACGATTGTACCTAATATTTTAGATGTACTTATACTGATTGGCAGGTTATACATATGGTAAGAATCCTGCAAGTATATACACGTTTATACGTAATAAGTTTATATAAAATAATAGGTGCCTTCGTAAGGGCTTTAGGCTTTTAAATACTTAATAATAAATACCTATATAAAAATATTCATGCCTATACATTCTTTCTTATTGCAATTGCACTAGGACAAAAATAAATTGTATTGTGCTGTTGGCACCCCTAAAAGCTTCTCCGGCCAAGTGAGATAGCTGTCGACGTTAAATATTCATATTTTAATCTTCTCTAAGCTCGATATAATTTTGACTTGTGACTACTTCATGGATTAGAAAATTAAATTGCTCATATGAGGTTACGTAAATTTTGTAATATACAAAATTAAACCAAAAACAATATCTCGGCATCAAAGATGCATCACTCAACTTTAATGCATAGTTGAATATACAATATCGTTAATAATAATTTGCTTAATAGTAATAAGAAGCTGTGATAGCCCAGCGGTTAAATCTTTCGACTCTTTTGATAGGTTCACGGATTCAAACTCAGGCATGCACGAAGGGGTTTTTTTGTTAAATTTATATAAAAAAAATTGTTTAATTTAAATTTATATAATTGTTTATGTATCTTATTGATAATTGCAAATTATCACACGAATTTTGGCGAAGGGAAAAAATGTAAGGTAAAACGGCATATCACATAAGAATTCTGGAGTGTAAACTACCAATCCGCGATGGGGCAGCATGTTGGATCTTAGCTCCAACTCTTCTTTCTAAAAACAACGGGAGAAAGCCTATTCCCAGTAGTTAAATAATAAACGCCGTTGATTTTAATATCAATTTCCTTAGTATAAAACGCAAGATAAGTATACTCAAATCACAGACAAAACAAGACGATGTCATATAGATATTTGCAGGTTTTCTCAAACGGGCACGTCGGAAACATCTGGCACGAAGGGATGGAAGTATTAAAGTGTCCTAATTCAAAATTAGGCTTAATTGCGTAAGTTATCTTTTTTTCTATGCCATATTTAACATCATGGTAAGTATTTTTTTTAAACTAATGTTTTTTACTCTTCCAAACTGAACACACTCACGAGGTTTGTAGGCGCTACGCTATGCTTTATTGCAATTTGCCACAATACAACTTTTTTGAATTAGGACTCTTTAATACTAAGAGTGCGATAAATATAAAAAAAACTTAAATACCCAAATATAATACCCACTTACCTGTTCTTCTATTCTGCTTACCGAATAAGAAGTCTAGTAAAACTTACATGACCAACGAGTAAGACATTCCAAGCTCTACCTCTCTCTAAGTCACACTAAAGTTATTGTAAGTTCCCATAGTCGCTTCGAACGGGGTTTATCGGACGCCTGACTTATAGGTCCCCGAGACGGTCGGTGCATCTGGTGCTCCCGATGCACTGGTTAGCGGAGGGGGGGCTTCTCTTTTGAGCAGTCCCTACCCAGAGGAGGTGATTCTGGGATCAGAGTTGCTGCTGGTGGGGATGGGGTCAAATAAGGTACCCTGCCCCCCGCCATCGGTAGCATGGTGGAGCATACAGGTCGTTTTAGTCAGTGCGATTCCGACATAACCACCGCCATGGTACCCATAAGGGGTTTTTTCCTGTTAAAAAAAAAAGTTCCCATAGTCAGTAACCAAATTTCAGTGTCATAAATAACTATTGACAATTGGCACTTCAGGAAAAAATATGTAAGAGAAAAACTGTATTGATAAAAATAACTCAATAAAAATTCTAAACGAAAAATACTTAGTTACAATGAATATAAGAACTTACAAGACATGTATCTATATATATAATGATATGTAAATAAAACGTAAATTTATTTAGTGTACGCAAAACGGAAATTCAATCTGCTTGCTCGAATGTCGGTCGTTGAAATTCCGAAGGCACAGCTCAGTTATGACATAGACTTACTAATAAATGAACCGATTCCTTACATACGTGCTACTCTGTGGATCGAAAGTTCGGAACCTACCTATATATCTATACCTATCATTAAACAAAGGCCTCTGAAGCTGTTTTTCTGTGATCGATTTTCTTAAAAGCTACTGAACGTATTTTTGTGTGGTTTTTAGTAAAAGGTAGCGCAATTTTTCTGAAAGGTTTAGGGTAATAATACGGATGTTAATCGTGTTAAGGAGGTCGTGCAGTTCTAAAAAAACTAGCCTTCTGAGAACTTAAGTCACATGCACTTTACACGGAAGTGTAAACCAACAGATATATTATAATGTTCTAAAGAATTGGAGGCCTACAAAAATACTACAAAAAGTTCCCGACAACATGTCTCTATCTCTTATAATTAACACACAATAGCTACTTTTATGTTCAAAATTTCAATTAAATTTCACGCGGGCGAAAACAAAGTTAGTATAGTAATGTTATGAAATGATGTTTTATAGGTTCGACAAAATTCGAATTTTTAAACGTTTCTTTTCAAATTGTAAGACAGTTGGAATTAAATTTAACTCTTTCGGCGTTCTCTACGCTTTATAAGTGTAGTAGGCACGGTGTTTGTATCTATATCTATACTAATATATAAAACTGAAGAGTTTGTTTGTTTGATTGATTGTTTGAATGCGCTCAGGAACTACTGGACCGATTTGAAAAATTCTTTAAGTGTGAGATAGTCCATTTATTTAGCAAGGTTATAGAGCATATAACATTCCGCTAAGAGGGATAGGAGAGGTGCAGCGATCAAAAATATTGCGAAAACGGCATAATTTAAAGTTTTCCCTGCATGTGCTATGTAAACGGTGAAAGTTATTGAAACATCATGTACTACAGAGCTGTGATAGCCCAGCGGTGAGACCGGGCGACTCTTTCGAGGGGAACATGAGTTCAAACCCGGGCAGGCACCAATGAGTTTTTCTATTAAAACTCATGTGTCTAATTGATAATTGCAATTTATCACACACTTTTCGGTGAAGGAAAACATCGTGAGAAAACCGGCATATCTCTAGAGAATTCTGGAGATATGTGTAACCTACCAATCCGCATTGGAGCAGCGTGGTAGGTCTTAGCTCCAACCCTTCTCTTCAGAAATGGAGAGGAGGCCTATTCTCAGCAGTGGGATTGTAACAGGCCGCTACTTTACTTTTTTTTACTATGCTAATCACAGATACAATAATAGTAGCCTAAAATGTTGTGTGACTTCACCTGACATATTTAGCACAACTTTTCCCAGACGATTAAGAGCTTTTTGCACTGTTCTCTTCGATTTTTAAGCTCTCGGCTATATTTCCCCTTCTCTTCCTGTAAATGATAAATGTAAATGCCGTTGAGCATATTCGCATGTCGAAAACATGTCCATAAGTTTGTTTACAACACAATGATAGCTAACTGAAAAGTAATTGAAATTAGAATCAAAAAGCCTTTTCTTCTTCATGGTTTCCTCACTGCTGAGGATCGTGACTCCACTTCACCTCGAGTGATCGTGACTCCACTTCACCAGCTGCTTCCAACGGCTCCGATCAGCTGCCTGGTGAAATGCGCAATTGGCACCTTAAGCTGTTCAGCAACCTGGTCTAACCATCTTTTAGGACTACGTCCTCGAGGTTTTTTCCTTCAATCTTCCCGGTAATCGTCAGACGTTCCAGGTTATTAGTACTTCTACGTGCAACGTGGCCAAAGTATCGAATAACACGTTGCAAGCAGGTAGAAAACACGCACTGTGCATTGTCTAATTTCAGTTGCTTTAAAATTGAGATATAGGTACGGCGGGGTGTCCATGGGATCCTAAGCATACGCCAACAGCACAATTTCAAAGGCGTCAACTCTGTGCCTATCAGCGGCTTTAAGGGTCCATGTTTCTGCACCATATAGAGCAATGGCAAAGACAAGAGCACACACAAGATGTATTTTCGTTTTCCGCGTTATGTTTCTGTCTCTCCATACTTTGCACAGTTGAGTCATTGCTGTCTTTGCAATACCAATTCAAATCTTTTAAGCCTATGTTATAATATACTTTGAAAGACCACGCTAACACGTACTGGAGTCAAAATGGGAAACTTTTACTTTGGCACCTTTCATTCGGAGGAATTAGAAGCATACTAAAACGAATACAGAAATATCAAGGTATTTTTTCCCCAGCTGAAGTTTTCAAACTCGAGTCGTTGAGCGAACTTCGAACATAAAATTTCGTGGTCTAGAGATGGGATTTACTCATTTCATATTCATGTCGTCCTGGTACTTTTTGGGTTCACATGTATTATCATTATTACATTTCTCTTTTAAATTAGTTGAATTTCCTCAACAAGTTATGTTAAACTGGCAAGAAGTTTTCTACTGTAGCAATTTTTTTAAGCAAATATATATCATAATTTACCTCGAGATTATTAAGTAGTTGCTACGATACATCACATTTCATTATACAAATTTAGATAAAAATACTAGGCAAATGACTTAAGCACGAAAAAGTAAGTAACAGGTCCTATTAGCGTTAGGAAATGTCGTCTAAGGGCCTCGCAATGAGCCAAATTACGGTTTAGGACAATCCATAAAAGAGAACTGATGGTATGAGTGTGATGATATGACTAGTTATCATGCATAATTTATAAAAATTAGGCGCTACTTTGCGGAGATCCATAATACAAAAGTAATGATAAAATTATTTTGCTATAATCCGCGATACAGTAAATAGAAAATACATATAGTGTTAAATGTATGGTGGACTATCCGTATTTTCATACCTGATACGTGCAGGATCGTAAAAACACATGCACAAACCTCCACCACTTCCACCACAATACACAAGCACTACACACGTTCACTATCACAAACTCAACAATCGTTTCACCCCGCAACCAAAGCAGATAAATGTTTCTAGTTCAAGCTTGTTGCACGTGTTCAGAGGTAAAATAAAGGGTGGGGATGAACCAAGTACTATATAACAATGCTTGTTTGTAATGCTTCGCTTTGCGATTTTGATATCTGATACCTGATAATGCTTCGGATGCGGGGCGAAACGTTTGTTGAGTTTGTGTGTGTGATAGTGAACGTATGTAGTGCTTGTGTATTGTGGTGGCGGTGGTGGAGGTTTGTGCATGTGTTTTTAACGAATGCTGCATGTTCCACTTGTGAAAACGTCCACTCTACATTTAGCATTATATGTATTTCCTATTTACTTTATCGCGGATTATAGCAAAATAATTTTACTATTAATTTTGTAGTGAGATTACGTTTGATTAACAACCTGTCACTTTTTCGTTATTTTATATTACACCCACCCTAAGCCCCGGTTCGTGCCGTCAATCCATGGGGAGCGGCGAACAAGTGCCACTAAACATTTATGTGTTTGTTTAATCCATTTAACGCTTTACCCTCGTTCAATCCCACGCAGTTACACTGTATCCAAAAAGTAAGTTCTCACGTTAATTGGAAAAACATTTTTGTTTGGATACATATTTTATATTTTCCAAATATGGGTAATATGTATTTTAATAGCTTATTTAGGATTCAATATAGATTATGATGTATATTAGGAGAATGAAATAACTACGCAACTCATTCATGTAGGCAGTTAACGATACGTGGTTAGTCCGTAACTTCGATTTCCATAGAATTCTAAGCCCAACTCTTTGTGCGCTTTTCGAAGTAGTACATTGAAATAATGTAGATAGATTCTAACTGCTTAGATCAGTGCCTTCCACCTACACTTCAGTTAGATCGACCACCGATAAAAATATCGCATCAACAGCGTATCACTAGCCCTCCAATTCAACATTGTAATTAATTCTCATATAAGAAACCTTCAGCAGGCCTACCATGAACTCTAGTTGCGACGCAATTGAAGACTTAAACGAAATTATTTTGCTTTATCGTACCATGACGTCTTAAACACGCACACTTTAAGTCGTTGCCGAATGAGCGTTCGCATTGCGTCCCAAAACATGTGAGTAAAAGAGACAGAGTTATATATAGTTCATATAACGTTATCCTTTTCAAACATTACGACCCCAATTCAAATTCAAATTCAAATTCAAAATATTCTTTATTCAAGTAAACTTGTAAACAAGTGCTTTTGAATCGTCAACTTTACTGCTGGTTCGGAAAGCCGTCCTACCGAGAAGAGCCAGCAAGAAACTCGGTGGAGCTCTTTTAAAAAAGAACATTCTTTACATTTTGTTTTTAAGAAATTACATTTTGTCATAGCTATCCTGCACAAGGTCAAAGAGCAGCTATATCCACGCATTCTTATCATCAATGTAAGCCTCCACGGTATAATAGGCTTTCTGTATCAGCCTCTTTTTAACAGTATTTTTAAATTGCTGTAATGGCAAAGTTAAAATTGATTGTGGAATTTTGTTATAGAATCTTATACCCAAACCCACAAACGACTTACGTACTCTTACAAGGCGCAAAGCAGGAGCCGCAAGCTTATGTCGGTTCCTACTTTGTCTATTATATACATCGCCAATCTTTTTATAATTATGTATATTTTTATGCACAAAAATCAAATTGCTAAAAATATACTGTGAAGCTAACGTAAGAATACCTGTTTCCTTAAACTTCTCTCGCAGGGACTCACGCGGACTCAAATTATAAATGCCACGTATGGCTCTTTTTTGCAATACAAAAATTTTCTCAATATCAGCGCATTTACCCCATAACATTATTCCATAAGACATAATGCTATGGAAGTAAGCAAAATAAACTAGTTTTGCTGTTTCGACGTCTGTAAACTGTCTTATCTTTCGAATAGCATAGGCTGCTGAACTGAGTTTCCCTGCGAGAGCAATGCAAATGCAATGCAATTCACACTACATGGTACGAAAAGAAAGTGGTACGCGGTCGTCGTTTACGTCTTCAATTGAGTCGCAATAAGAGTTCATGGAAAGCCGTTAGAGCTAATAACCTTTTGGTGATTATAAAAAAATGGATTCAAGAAATGTTTTTTGAATTGTAAGATTCAATACAGAATAAGTATAATGTCAACATCATCCTGCCCTTATCCCACTATAAATGGGGTCGGCACAACATGTTAGAAACATGTTGTCACGTGATTTGGCTTTGTTTTTTGCGACCGGCAGCCTACCTGACGTCAACTTAACTTAGTCGCCTTTTACGACACCTCGGTAAGAAATGACGGTGGTCTATTCTAATCAGCCGGATACCACACGGTAATGTACAAAGATAATAATATCATTTCTTTTTCTTATAGAACTCCGTAAAGTAACATGTAGTTCAATGAAAAATTAAACCTTAACAATCAAAATGTATTGGAGGAGGAGGATTTATTTAGTAACGTTTTCGTTAATTATTTATATGTGGTTAGATTCTGCTAAAAAAGTATCAAAATAATTTAAAATAATATTAATGTAAATCGGACATAATAGATAGAAAAGGGCGCTACTAAATAAATTAATTATTACAAGAGTATTAATAAATTTGTTTTGCTATAATCCGCTAAATTTATTTGATTCTATTCTTTTCTCGATTATTTTATAACGGATTATAGAAAATTAAATTTATTATTACTTTTGTAAATCGGACGTCTTTAGAAAATTTGTAATTGAGGCTGGAATCGGAATGTTAAGCAAAATGAGATACTATCAACATTAAATATTCATATCTTAGGCCCAACTCTAAGCTCGATTTAATTTTGACCTATGTTATAGAATGAGAAAAGCTGTGATAGCCTAGCGGTGAGACCGTACGACTCTTTAGAGACGACATAGGTTCAAACCCCGGGCAGGCACCAATGAGTTTTTCTATTAAAACTTATGTGTCTAATTGATAATTGCAATTTATCACACGCTTTTCGGTGAAGGAAAACATCGTGAGGAAACCTGCATATCTCTAGAGAATTCTCTAGGGAAATGTGTAACCTACCAATCCGCATTGGAGCAGCGTGGTAGGTCTTAGCTCCAATCCTTCTCTCCAAAAACGGAGAGAAGAGGCCTTAGCCCAGCAGTGGGCATAGTAACAGGCTGTTACTGTACTGTACTGTAATGTGTACTGTATAGAATGAATCCCATCATCCAATTAATCGACTCTCAAATTTCATATTCGTAACTATCAGCCATACTACACCCTAGTTTTAAACGAAACCTTTGATCGTTACTGTTTATCGAAAAGCTTAAATCCCAAGCAATCATCTTTGAATTTTTTATATAAAAAAACTGGACAGAAGGTTTTGAACTAATATTTACCACTCTGCTCCAATGCGGATTGGTAGGTTACACATATCCCCAGGATTCAGTAGAGATTTGCAGGTTTCCTCACGATGTTTCCCTTCACCGAAAACCGTGTGATGAATTGCTATATAAATCAGACACATAAGATTTAATAGAAAAAGTCATTGGTGCCTGCCCGGGTTCGAACTCGTGACGTTCGAAGAGACGTACGGTCACACCGCTAAGCTATCACAGCTCTTTGAAACTAATACATCAATTTTATTGTTTTATAATTCTATTGAATATATTATCACTCAATAACATCACAATACAAGGGATATTTAGTATAAAAACTTTTTACTATAGTAAAATCATTGTCCACTATCAAATTTTAATGTAAATATATGATTTTTTTACTTTTATATTTATGAGTGAACAATATCGCGTAATATCAACAGATGTATCTTGATGTTATAGAAATCCATTCACAAAATGCACCCCTAAATTACGGTGACCTTATAACATAATTACAAGCGAATGTTCAAATCTTTTAAATTAGTAACTATTATATTCCTTATACCTATTTTAAAAATAATATTTCCCAACTAAGTTTTTATAGATCAGGGAGTAGTAAAATTAGAAGCAATATTATCACGGCTCGCGCATCATATAGGAAAAATACATTGGATACATTTGTATAATACATAAAAAAACATATGGTATACATTTATAGAAAATAGGCTCAGCAACAAAGAAAGATTGAGTTTTCCAAAGTAATAATAATAAAATCGCAAAGGCCTTGCGATTTTATTGTTGCGGTCTATCTCCTGATGATGCTTCGGATGCGGGGGAAACGATTGTTGAGTGAGTGATAATGAACGTGTGTAGTGATTGTGACGCCACCTCCACCACCGCCACAATACATTGTGGCGGTGGTGGAGGTCTGTGCATGTGTATTTATGAATTCTGCATATACATGCATGCTGGTATGAAAAACGGATAGTCCACTCTACATGCAGCATTATATATATTTCCTATTTACTTTATCGCGGATTATAGCAGAATAATTTTATTGTTACTTTTGTATTATGGATCGCCGCAAAGTAATTTTATAAATTAGGATGAGTTTTCCTAAATTCAAAAGGTAATAAGATAAAAATTTACCGATAAGGTACGCATCCTGGACCTAGATTTCCCCTTATTAGTTTTCTTTGAAACTTATACCCATGAGTCATTTTATCAGGCGCTTATCAGTAAAGGATGTTTAGGAAAATCCGCACATAAATGATTTGGATTATATTTTCGGCTACAATGTTATTGTTCAGTTATAAATAGCATCAAAATAATAATAATAAATAGTTTGGTAAAAAATATCAAATTGGTATCAAAATGATAACTCTAAAAACTATTTTCTTCCGAAATAACTAAATTTCGCTATAGTAATATCACCTCTCGATATAATAATCACGAACAGCGACATCTATTGTGTTATGTTAATACTAGCACGTAATCATACAAACATTGGTCACTGTAGTGTAGAATTTCAAAATTTATCGGGAGATGTCGCTGTAAGTTAAAGTTTGAAAGATATTAACACATTTAGTTGCGTATATTTTTCATTAACATGCATAATTAAAATTCTATTCATCTAAAAATCTGCCTCAAAATTATATGACTTGTATGTATTAAGCGAGATTATAATTATTTTGGTATAATATAATATAGTGCTTAAGGCGCTATGTTTTTAACTTTAAATGTTTTTGGACGGAAGTAGAGTTCACTAATCTATAATTGGCTTGCAGAGTTTTTATATTGTTGAAGGCAATGATTTTTTCTGTTGATAAAATTGTAACTATAAAATACGACGATAATTGTTGTCAATTTCTGAAAAAGACATTTTTCGTTTAAAAATTCTGCCTAAACCTAACCTAGCGTCACCATATCGTGAGTTGTGTACTACCCTACCGGGTTTGTCACCCCACGGACATAACACCCACGAAGAGAATGAAGGGCGAAGATTATATCGCTTCGTACCCCGATCATTAGACCCACGAGACACTTCCCCTTAGGCTCAAGCCATTAAGCCAGAGCCTAGGCCAACAGGCCTAAATAAACATCCAGGCGAATGGCCTGGCCCGGGTAAGGAGGTACGCCTCGAAGCCCGTACCACACCCGCCCTCGGGCGAGTGAGAAGACCCCTGCTCAGTTGTGTATATCGCTTTAAAAGGCCTATGTCAAGCAGTAGGCGTCTATCGTTTCGATGAGAAGATGAAATTGTACCGGAACTACAAATAACATGGTCTTATAAAGCTATAAGACCAAACGAAGCCTTTGACTGGAGATTGATTTTTTGCAGCGATTTAGTTTAATCCAGTAGTCGGCAACCTGCGGCTCGCGAAAAAGTCAAGGGTTATTTGTAATAGAAATATTTTAAATTTCATACATATACACATATACACATTCCTCATGTCTGTACCTTCTATCTATCCTTTTTTCCAAATTCCGTATCGTCCGTCTATCTGTGAAAATACGTATGTCTCTCTTTTGTAATTTCTTCTGTCTGTCCCTTCTGTTTGTCCTTCTGTCTTTACTAAGGTATGTCTTTCTATCTGTCTGTCACATCTAAGCCACTCGACCATTATTGATTCAATAATGATCGAGCGGCTCATACAGCTAAAAACCTTCGAATATATACCGAACTAACATAAACGACATAAAAATTTCGCCTTTATTTATTTATTGATTCGGATCCCCAACAGTTAATACATATTATAATACATAAATACAGCATTATATACCACTTTTTTCTTCATGGACATAAAAAAAACAGATAGTTCGTAATTGAGGGTATTTTAACGCTGAACAACGAAGTCGCGGGCAAAGCTATATTAATATATTAGTTTATAATATAAAATCCTTTCTTCCAAAAAACTTGCAGAGCTTATGGACGCATTGGTTCAGCATTGCTAGTATATGTTTTTCATAAATATATTTGTATATCCTTTTAAATTAGCAAATATCTAAAACAAAAATCAAAAGTTGTTTCTACTTTATTTTTTTTATTAGAACAAATTTTTTAACGGCTCGAATTTCTTGCTTTAGGTTTTTGATTCCTGAACCAGTCTATAATTTAATTAATCACTTGCAATAGTGAACGAACATAAATCTTTCATTAGCTATTAATCTTAAATAAAATGCAAATTGGAAGCAGGATGTAAATTACTATGCCAATAAAGCCCGTTTGATATATATTTGTTAAAATTACATGTATTTATAATCCTTCGGCGGATTAACTTATAAAAGGATATCCGCCTTCCTGAAAGCACACTTCCTTAGTACCTACTTGAGAATAGACATTTCAAAAAATCATGGCCTCGATTGTGACCGCCATGTTGAACTTAGTGGTAACGTTATACAATTGATTATCATCATTCTCCTGCGCTTATCCCACTCTAAGTGGGGTCGGCACAACATGTTACAAACATGTTGTCACATGGTTTGGCTGCGTATTTTACGAACGACCGCCTGCATGACGTCAATTTACCTTAGTCGCCTTTTACGACACCTCGGTAAGAAATGAGGGTGGTCTATTCTATGCAGCCGGATACCACACGGCACATACCTTAGTCGGCTCTTACGACACCTCGGTAAGAAAGGAGGGTGGTCTATTCTATTCTGCCGGATATCACACGGCGTAACGTTATACAATTGATATGAGAGACAAAAATAACCTTAAAATAAAAAGAAATACGTGAGAGTGTGTGTGTATTTGTGTCACGTTGATGTTAAACAGATATGTATGATATTTTACGTCCAAGTTCGTCGAACCGGAACAACAGATATACCCATAGAGTATTAAAACTTTTTTCCGACTTTTTCTGACTTTAGAGCGCAGAAGCTGTACTAGTGTCGGGGAACGTCGTCCTAAAGTTCCTCGTTCGAGATCGTCTTCGACGGCGAACACGCTGTGTGTGTGTATTACGTGTTTCTGTGTTTGCGATCGTTATCTGATCGTCAGGGTCATATAGAACGCTTTTTGGACGCCTATATTTTCAATGGTCAGAGCTAACTCAGATGTAGGTGGAAGCAATAAGAAATAAGAGAGTTCGGGTTTATCTCTGATTTCTCTAAGCAAGACTTAGAAAACTTTTATATTAACATTAATTAATACTTAATAAAAATAAAACAAATGAGGGCGATTTATCTGTCTCTCTTTATTATGTTTCATTAGACAGATATGAAGAATACAAGTTTCATCTTCCCTCTCAAATTCAAATTCAAATGAGTCTCTATTCAAATTGGCTTTTACAAACACTTTTGAATCGTCAAATTAAAATTAAAATGAAGCTACGACTGATTCGGAAAGGTGCGCTAACCGAGAAGAACCAGCAAGAAACTAGGCGGTCACTCTTTTCAGAAATAAATATTACAATATAGTATGTTTTTGTAATTTTTAACAAACAAAGATTACAATAACATCTAGTGCGTAGCTGGTCGCAATTTAATTCGAAGCTTTCTTATCATTAACATAGTCCTCAACAGTATAATTTAATGTCTCATTATTAAATGTTACTTTGTCACTTTCAGACCTGCCGATGTCTAAATATAATGTCTGTGCATAGACCAGTTTACTTTTTAATCATGGACGATCTATGATCTAAATTCTAAGTCAATTTAAAAAAATCGATTGTTCAAAAGTAATAAATTTATTTTGCTATAATCCGCAAAATAGTATTATGGATCTCCGCAAAGTAACGCCTAATTCTATAAATCGTTTGTTGTCTATAATTTTCCTAATTGGTGTTTCTAGTTTTTACTTTTTTCCAAACAATATCAAATGATGCCCAACTTTTCAATGTTTAACTGTAGAAATATGTGTTAACAATAAAAAAATCCTTAATTAAATTCAATTAAGTTTACAAGTAACTTCCTAAGAATGACCCACTTCAATCGGCCGACTGTTGCATGTGCTTGTGAAACATTGCATTTCAATTGTAAAACTAATAAATGTTAATTAAAAAAAGATAGAAAACAATACTTGTATTATGTTCATGTTAATCAAAATAATATCTATACTTATGATAAAACAGGGTACCGAAAAGCCGTCTGTCTGTAATGTAATCGATTTTCTCAAAATCTACTGAACGGATTTTTGTACGGTTTTCACCAGAAGATAGTGCAATACTTCCGTATAGTGTGGGTAAATAGTACATATCGGTATTATGTAAATTGTGTTGAAGAGATCGCGCAGTTATTAAAAAGCTTGCTTGCGGGGAGCTTTAGTGGCGTAAGCTGCGTAAACCATACGCTAAAGTGATGCAGGAGAGAATTGTAGATCTATAAAAATACTACAAAAAGGTCCGCGATAGCATGTCTCTATCTTTTACAGTTAACTCAATATAACTACGTTTATCTTCAAAATTTCCAAGATTCGGGAAAAGTTTCGTAAATCACTGAATTCCACGCGGGCGAAGCCGTTGTTGGCACAGCTCGTATTATATACAATAAAAAATCGTTCTTTTAATATTTTTTATAAAAAAATATATTAATTTAAATCCATTTATTTTTAATGCATATTTATTCCCCAGATTTGTTATGATAACCTTCTCTACCCTTCATTCGCAGAATTCCCGTAAACTACAATATTGTCTGCACGCGATATAGCAAGAATTTCATTAGCTCATTTAATTTATTTATCACTGGAATCCAGGTCATTAATATTCAAAAGGTCTCTTCATCTCAAGTGAAGGTTCTATTTATCTTTGTTTGAATGTAGTTATTTATATATTCGTACATCATCATTTATGGAATAGAGTTCAGTGAGTGGAACTTTAGAATCACAGTTTAATAAATATTTTTACTTCCATTATGTACGTAAGCTGTATGGTAGAATAATATTATTTTTATGCTTTGAAACCTTTAGTGAACAGCTTTAATATAAAATGTTAAAAAGACGCTCATACAGAAAGCCTCATATATTGTTGAGGATTACTTAGTTGATAAGAATGCGTGGTTATAGCTACTCTCCGACCCTGTACATGACAGCAATGACTAAATGTAACCCAGTACTAAGAATTACGTTTTGAAAACCCCAACCGCCGAGTTTCTAGCTGGATCGAACGAACCAGCAGAAGAGTTGACGAGTAAAAACCGAAGTTTGAAGATTGAAGTCATTCTTTCAAAATAATCAAGACCAATTCAGAAAGTTAATGTATTTGAATTAGAAAATACTATGTTCTAAAATTTTAATTTCAGAGTTATAGTAGTTGAGTCTTAATTTTGTTGTTTTCTCTTTCTCTATGTGTTCATTATTCTTTGGTGTTTCTTTTTTGTTTTTAAATTGTGACTTTATAACTAAGTATGATGAATGATGTGTTCTTCTATAATTGGTACTACTAGGTACTACATATTTAATTTAAATGGGATATTTGTTGGATGATTTATCGTGTAATGCTGTTGAAGATCCGAATAAATACATAAAATACCAATTAATACAAGATTTCATCCCCCAATTTTATAATTAGTCCAAATTATTATTTAACAATATTCATAAAAATTAAATTAAGATAGTAATCCTTTTACTATATACTTAAATACATATTGTCATCATTGAATTAATATTGCTACATTGTTAAGTATAAGAATAGATTTCACGAATGAAATATAGGGAAAACGTTTACTAAATAAGATCTCAACTCGCACCGTTTACAAAAAAATGTATATTATTTAGTCTTAAAATAAAAATTATAAACTTTTACAAACTTTTTTTATAAACTTTTTAGCTATAATATATAATTATAACATTTTTTTTTGCACTAGAATTAAATAATATATTAATTTAATTTTATCAGACCTGTGGTATCTGGCTGAGTAGAATAGGCCACCCTCATTTTTTACCGAGATGTCGTAAAAGGCGACTAAGGTAAGTTGACGTCAGGCAGGCGGCCGGTCGTAAAATACGTACCCAAATCATGTGACAACATATTTGTAACATATTGTGCGCACCCCAGTGCACATCCTTTAGAGTCGGACAAGAGCAGGAGGATGATAATTAATTTAATTATATGTGATAGTTTTGGATGAAGATCCAGCACATGAGCACATAAATCATAACCCAATGGCTGATAATTGAGTCAGAACTATCCACTTAAAATTTTACAAAGCCTGCTTAGCCGTTACAAATTTTAACTGGGACTACCCAGAGTTAATGTTAAAAGAAAAGATACTATAAACCATTTCTCTAGATATTTATAACGATTATAAACTGATAAGTAGGTAATATAACAGAACTAACTACTTTGCTATAATTCGCACGGGTTAAGTGAATGCATGCAAAGCCAATGTGTATGAAGCAGGCAAAATCTACGCACCTTATACATGCAGGACCAGCCACCACATGCACCCCAAGGCGCAATTCACCAGCAACAACGAACACAAAAGCAGCACACACACCCACCACCACAATCTCGACGATCGTTTCGCCCCGAAACCGAAGCATCATCAGGAGGATAGGCTCCACGACAAAAATCGTACTGCAGTTAGCAGTCAGGAGGATAGGCTCCACGACAAAAATCGTACTGCAGTTAGCAGTCAGGAGGATAGGCTCCACGACAAAAATCGTACTGCAGTTAGCAGTCAGGAGGATAGGCTCCACGACAAAAATCGTACTGCAGTTAGCAGTCAGGAGGATAGGCTCCACGACAAAAATCGTACTGCAGTTAGCAGTACGATTTTTGTCGTGGAGCCTATCCTCCTGATGATGCTTCGGTTTCGGGGCGAAACGATCGTCGAGATTGTGGTGGTGGGTGTGTGTGCTGCTTTTGTGTTCGTTGTTGCTGGTGAATTGCGCCTTGGGGTGCATGTGGTGGCTTGTCCTGCATGTATAAGGTGCGTAGATTTTGCCTGCTTCATACACATTGGCTTTCATGCATTCACTTAACCCGTGCGGATTATAGCAAAGTAGTTAGTACTGTTATATTGCTTGTAATATGGAATTCCGCAAAGTAACGCCTGCTTCTATAAATCATGATAAGTAGGTAACACAAAAAACTAATAGATATTTAAACCGTTGTTTAAAAAGCAACTACTTCGTAGAAAACAGTTTTGTTTATGTAAGTAATACATAATGCGTGGTATATAAACATTCGGACTATAATCAGTCTATATGCAGTAGTTACATTCAATGTTAAACGCAAATCGTGTTATGTAACAAAATTATCACTTGATAGTAAGATTATTACAACTCAAGGATTGCAATTTCCGAATCGGACTAATTTGTAGCGTGATAAGATATTATTTCGCGTATTTCGTGGGTCCGGGCATGCGCCGTCAATGAAACTATTTTGTATTCCGCTTCGCGGCAAAACGGACGGCTGTTTTGAGTATTTTAGTTACGATCTAACTCGCGGTTGACGCGGTCGCCGGTTATTCGCGCCCTCTCTCTGACATTGGCTGAAACTCGCACATCCGACCTAATGTGCATTTAATTAACAATTATCCCAAATTCATGAGACAAAATGTGTACAACGCAGTGTCTCCTAGCCGTCTTCGCACTCTCGATCAACTTTGTTAACTGTTGGGGTGAGTATTGCAAAAATCAGCTGATGCGTGACTTTTTAACACGTGTGTTTTTTTCATCGTTACGCAACGTGGTGGGTTAAGTATGTATTAATGTGGAAAGATACAGAAGTGCATAGTTTGATGGATTTTAGCCGGTCGAGAGTCGATACGAAATAGTGTTAATAAGGCGGCAATTCGTTTGGCGCCACGACACCATTACGAGGGGGCCGCTAGTCACGTAGGCCACTTCGAGCGGCTCGCGGTAACCCGTCTAAGTTAAGATGACGGTGAAATTTTAACACGCGTGAGCATGTTTCGTGTGATATAATTGTATCGGATATTACACCTGAAGTACGGAAAAATGAAAAGCGCCTTTCGGCGTTTCTGGTACGATAGGAAAGTTTTGTATATCTTCAAAAATTTATACCTATATTCATCATCATGTTCCGGCCTTCATCCCATTTTTAATTGGGGTCGGCTCTCCTAACTAGGGTTTTCCAGAGATGGCGGTTCTCGATCGACCGTGGATCTATGTTCTCCCTTTTGAGGTCGTCGGCTATGGTTTTCACCAATTCGGGGTCTTCCAGGTCTCTTTGACGCGGCTCCGATAAACTATAAAATTGACTTCATAAATAAGTTTTTTTTTGCAAAACACACAAATGCTAAACAAATTACTAATTAATTTTCATAACCTTATTTTTTTTAAATTTGCCGACTGTACCCAATTTAATTCTAGAGCTCATTTATTTAGTAGAACTTTCTAGACGTCTTATTGGAATAGTGTAAATTAAAGAATAACAACCTGTATCTTATAGATCTTTGAGTCAAATAAAACTTTTTTAGTTACATAATTGGTACTTAATCAAGTTGTATAAACTGAAGGCAAACATATTACTTACGGAATTATAGTGATCATGCAAATATGACTATAAGCATTTTAAAATTGTCAAAGGTCACCTTGTTGAATTAAATTATGTAAGTACTTGTTGAAGTATTTGATACTAGTAAACATAGTCAAGACACTGCAAATAGCGAGAAAAATCACTACTTTGATCACATTTTATTCAAATCATATTTAATTTCTTATTTAATTAAAAAAACTTGCAAAACAGTGAAAAATGCAACTTAATATTAATAAACCTGTTGAAGTAAGTAAAGGCGTAGTAAAAGAGTTATTAATTTGAATATATTGTTATTGCAGTTTAAATGTGAATTTATTCATTATCATACTAGGAAAAATAATATAGGTATGTACAATTTAAGACTCCAAAGTTTTTATACAATATGAAAATTTTAAAAAATCGTTTACACATGTGTTAACAAGTTTAATATATAGTGACGTACACATAATTAGAAATAAAGAAAGTTCAATCTGGAATCAATTCAATCAACAAATTACGGTAACAATCATACCTAAAGAAGTATTATCAGGTTTAAATTTAAAATAAAATACCAATATTTATCGCAAGTATTTTTGTTCCTTCTAAGCGTATATGAATATTCAATTTAACAATCTTTTGACAACCAGAAAAAATAGTTTTGTCTATGGTTTTTTTACGCAAATACGCATTTACGCAAAATCAGGGGTTTTCATAAAAAAGATAATAATTTTAATTTATGGTAACAGCATTTTATTGATATATTTGGTCTTGATAATGTTTAAAAGTAAAAAAATTTTTATTTAATTTGCAATTAATTAAATATATAACTGATTGCGTTTTTTAATAAAATGATGTATTCTGTTCTCGTTGCAGTTTATTTTATCTGTAGGTCAGAGTTTTAATGGTCAAGGTAATGAAAGTTGATATGATTTTCTTACACTGATAACATGTTTTTAAAGCACGAATGTTATTTGTCATTGGTGGATTGATTCGGTTTATTTTTGACTTTAAATTTTTGTACACAAAAAATAGCATTGACTCATCGTGAACCAAAAACAGATAATTAACTAGATATTTCTAATAGTTCTCTAGGTCAAGATTAAATTTTCCATTTCTAGGATTTTTTTTTTAATTGAACATATTATACATACATACTATGATATATTATATAGAGCTGTGATAGCCCAGCGGTGAGACCGTGCGACTCTTTCGAGGGGAACACGAGTTCAAACCCGGGCAGGCACCAATGAGTTTTTCTATTAAAACTCATGTGTCTAATTGATAATTGCAATTTATCACACGCTTTTCGGTGAAGGAAAACATCGTGAGGAAACCTGCATATCTCTAGAGAATTCTGGAGATATGTGTAACCTACCAATCCGCATTGGAGCAGCGTGGTAGGTCTTAGCTCCAACCCTTCTCTGCAGAAACGGAGAGAGGAGGCCTATGCCCAGCAGTGGGATTGTAACAGGCTGCTACTTTACTTTATGATATATTCATGACTCTCGTTTCACTTCTCAAGTTGTACCGTATAAAATTAAAATAATATTTTGAAGGAATATTTATTAGGTACCATAAAAAACTAAGAACAACATTTAATTTACTTAATAAGATTATTAGCTTGCATAGTGGCTATACTAAATCCATGTCCAAAATTAATAAATTTAGATAATTAGATAATTCAGAAGCTATAATAGAATTATTATGCTATAATCCGCGTTTGTTAAGAGAATGTATGTAATGCTAAGTGTATGAAGCATGCGAAATTCACAAACCTTACACTAAAGGACAAAATGCCGCCACCAACACACACAGCAAAAGCAATACTAACAACCACCACCATAATCTCTACGATCGTTTATCCCCGAAACGGAACATCCTCAGGAGAATAGGCGCCACGACAAAATCGTAATGATAAACTAGATAACAATGGAATTGTTAAAATAGGTATGAAATCTAGAATTTTCAACTGTATTCCTTTAAATTAATTCGATGACACAAATTACCTGTTGCCCAATACTAACCTTTGATTGTTGCGATGTTTGTACTTGTTAAACGATCGATAGAAACTGGGACACGGCCAGACTTGATTTAAGCAATTCCAAGTAATAATTTACTTAAAAGACCGAGGGGTCGTAAAATACGACTAAGGTAAGTTGACGTCAGGCAGGCAGCCGGTCGTAAAATACGAAGCTAAATCATTTGACAACATGTTTGTATAGTACCCGGCATTAAATAATGCACATCAATATTTAGAACGAAACAGCCGGTCAGTTCGGTTCGTAAAGCACTGTCACTGTCACTCAGTTATTATGTGACGTTTCACACGGGTTCGTCAGTTTGTGCGACAGAGACAATGCTCTAAGAAGCAGAATCTAGCCGATTTTCACCCTCTAAGCCTCGACGTGCATAATTTATTGCCAGATACTTTAGCATGTTGTGCTGACCCCAGAGTAGGATAAGGGCAGGATGATGATGAATATGATCATGAATTTTCTTAGATGAAACTAAAAATGAAAGAGAAACTTTTGCGTATTATACGAGGTGACGCGACATAAAATTGTACGGTACTGTATGAGATGTCATAGCATATCCATACAACATGGTATTATAAATTCGAAAGTCTGTTTGTCTCTAAGACTTTCACGGATAATCCGCTAGAATAATACTGGTCCAATTTAGCAAATCTAAATTTAATCTTATAAACCGCGGTAAAATAATATTTTATAGACATATATAGATTAAAAATATTCTCGTTTTTCCACCAGGAAAGGGTAAAAACACACAATTTAGGTTATTTTCAAAAACTTTTATAATAACGTTTATTAGAAGAAAGTATCGAGTACCACTAGTGCTATATTATATTCCTCAAGATGTTTTATTGTATAGTGGAAAAAAAGATGAATAAATAATCGATTTATCTCTCTTTAAAATAAATCGATTTATAAAAAATCGATTAACACGATCAAATAACCGATTATTAACAATCGTTTTTTTTCTGACTAACTGGCGACTTGTAAAAGTAGACAAGTACGAATAAAAAATAACAGATGCGCCGTTTGCAAAATTCGATTAGGATGTGTAGTTCGGCTACATTGATTTCTTTCAACAACTTCAAATATCTTATCTTAAAAAACAAGAAAAAACGAGTAAATAACAAAAAGGAAAGAGTGTATTTAATTTAATCGTTTTGTTTAAAAATCGATATAGAATGTTTATAATATCGATTATAATAATAAAATAATCGATTAATATAAAGATCGATTATTTTTCACATCCCTAGTTTTATTCCTATAAAAAACTATACCTCACTGAGGATTGAATTTTAATGTAAATGTGATGAGAAATAAAATAACTTCTACAACAGTATGATAAGTCCGTTTCAGATACCTAAGTATTCTAAATGGATAAATCAAACCATATATATCATTGTTTTAACCTAGTTGAATCTGACTGGTCACACAAAACATACCTACTTTAATGCTACTGGTTAATAGACATGGGAAGAAATATTAACTGAAATATGTTAAACTGTACATTTATAGTCTTATATGCCAACTATGTTAGACTACAATAATGGCACAACTGAAAAAATCATGTTTTAAGATAAATGAGTGTAAAGTATGCTAAGGAAAATGCATAAAAAAGCTTTATTTTGCTTTAACGAACGGCCTAATATTGAATTATGAGTTTTGCTGGTATTGCTGCTAAAAAGAATATATAATTTAACATTTACACGTAATCCTTATTCAAAATACGTGTTTTTTAAATTGGGCCACTATTGCAGTCCATGAGCGATATTTTATTTTTTATTTATTTAATTATAATACGATAGCTATTCTATAAGGGGAAGTCTGAAAGTTGCGCCCATTATAGAAAAGATGAGAGGTGCAAGATTGGGATGATATGGACATGTAATGAGGAGGGATGAAAATCATGTGATCAAACGAGTGTTGAGTATGAATGTGGATGGATATGTGACTAGAGGAAGGCCAAAAAAGAGATGGTTGGACTGTGTGAAGTATGACATGCATATAAAAGGAGTAGCGCCAGAGTTGACGAATGATAGAAGAGAATGGAAGAGAAAAACATGTTTTACCGACCCCACTTAGAGTGGGATAAGGGTAGGAGAAAGAAGAAGACGATAGCTATTCTAGTATCTACGTAATAGAGACTTAAATTGCTTGTAGAAGTAGTAAAGATCTGTCGTGAAAATAACGATGTCGTCACAATAAGAGTGCGGCATAGACTTTGCAAAGATCCTAATTAATTATTATCTATATTTAACACTTATTATGTGATGATTATTCTCACGCTGATAAGCTGAAAAATCTCTCATGAAGATAAATATAAATTTGTAGTAGTTACAATTGAATATTGAAAAATATTTCTTAAATGTAAACAGAATGTGAGATTTTCGAGATTACTCTTATTATTTATATTTATTTGATATTAATATAACATAGAAATGATAAGTTATCACCTTATGTAGCTAAACAAATGTAACATTTGTTATAACTGAATATACCTACTATTTATAAACCTACTATATTATTCATGTAAAGTAACGGCCTGTTACTATGCCCACTGCTGGGCTAAGGCCTCCTCTCTCCGTATTCCGAGAGAAGGATTGGAGCTAAGACCTACCACGCTGCTCCAATGCGGATTGGTAGGTTACACATATCCCTAGAATTCTCTAGAGATATGCAGGTTTCCTCACGATGTTTTCCTTCACCGAAAAGCGTGTGATAAATTGCAATTATCAATTAGACACATAAGTTTTAATAGAAAAACTCATTGGTGCCTGCCCGGGGTTTGAACCCATGTCGTCTCTAGAGAGTCGCACGGTCCCACCGCTAGGCTATCACAACTATTATTCATGTATCGGATAGTAAATAATCTACCTATTCTTATTATAAATCAAGTCCCTCAAAAGCTATTTGTATGTGATCGATTTTCTCAAAATCGGACGGACGGACGGACAAAAAGAACGGACTTTTGTACGGTTTTATTAACAAATATAGTGCATTATTTCCGAGCTTTAGTCGCGTGCGCTGCGTAAACAAACAGGGACAGCCTTAAGTAATGTAATAGAGAATTGTAGATTTATAGAAATACTAAAAAAAAGTCCGCGACAGCATGTCTCAATCTCTTATGAATAACTTACAATAACTACTTTTATTTTCAAAATTTCAAATAACTCAGCTAGTTATAATAATAAGGGCCTTTATAACATAGGCAACACAGAAAAAAACATGTTTAGGTAAATAAACCTTATAAGTAAGTTCCATACTTATTATGAATGCCAAAATAACTCGCTGTCTCTTTGATGCGCTTTTACTTCGAAAAACTTCTTTTTTTTTAGAAATTGATTATTGACAAAGTCTTGGATGTAGGAAAAACAATTGGCTAAGCAGACAAGCTACGGATAACAGTCGGTTAATTTTAATTCATTTACAACTCTTGTATTTGCAATAAGTAGTAATTTTTTATTTAAGTTTTCAAGTAAAACTAAATAGATACGTGGTATTCAAATTACATGTATATATTTGCTCACACTATTTATTCAACAGCTGGTTTTCTGCAATTTTATCAATATAACGTTATAATGCTCGCAGCTCGGTAAAATAGAAGTTCTAAGTTCATTGTTGACAAAAGTAAAATGGACGAGACATAATTTATTATTAGTCATTTTCTTTCTTTGCGGAGGTCTATAATACAAAAGTAATGAAAATATTATTTTGGTATAGTTGCTATAAAAGAAAATATGTATAATGCTAAATTTAGAGTGCACTATCCGTTCTCATACTGGAAACAAGCTGAACTCGTAAAAATTCATGCACTATTTGGTATCAATAGCACAACAATATTCAAGCACTGCATACATTCACTACCACAATCTCAACAATCGTTGTGCCCCGTAACCGAAGCATCGCAAGGAGATAAGACTCCACGACAAAATTGTAAAGCTTTGCGGTTTTGTACTGCTTGTGTATTGTTGTGTTACGCAATCACTGCACAAATTCACTACCACAATCTCAACAATGTTTCGTCCCGTAACCGAAGGATTGTTAGGAGATAGACTGCACGACAAAATCGCAAAGCTTTGTGATTCTGTTGTGCTTGTGCATTGTTGTGTTATTGATAGTAGGTAATGCATGAATTTTTAAGAATTCTGCATGTATTAGGTATGAGAATGAATAGTACCCTCTATATTTAGCATTAGGACACATATTTTATTTTATCACAGATTAGAGGAAATAATATTTTCATTACTTTTGTATCTTATATGCCGTTAGCCCTAACGGATTTACAGGTAGAGACGGGCGAGCCTCCTTACAGATTGCGCGAAGTAAATAAATAAGATATAGTACATAAACATTGGATCCTTTAACAATATGACCCACTTAATAGACATTAGTTGTACACGGATATTACGCCATCTTTTTAATCTGTATTTCAATATATTTTACAATCGGAAAATGTCTCTATCTAATTAATTTTAAGACTGCGTTTCTGCTTAATGTACCGAGAAATGACTTATCCAGCGACACTGGTGCCTCTCGTCTAATGTCCTAATACATATTTAGAAAGTCATAGTTGACATTTACTAGCTTTCTTTTTAATTACATTTTTCTGTTGTATTTGTGTGCTGTATTAAAATTAACTAGGAGTAAGGATTATTAGCACAATATGACAATTACCTTGAATAGAGACCTAAGTTGGTCGCGTCATTCTTGCCCAGATAAATTTGGTAATTTTAGTGTCATAAATTTGCCCAAAATACGTTTTTGAATAGTGTTCCCTAAAACTTTAGTTTGCCTCGAAATGAGGCGCCAAATGCATTGCTAATAAAATGTCGATAAATTAAGTTGAAGTTTCTTATTAAATATATTGTGGTTATTTTCAGTATTGTATATATTTTATGTATATATATGTATATAGTTTATAATATCTTTTATATTTATTTATTCCTGTATTGTTTCATGTTGTCACTTTTTTTCGTACTCGCACAATAGCAGCCAGTAAAAATTTGGTCTGCCATTTTGTTACCTATTATATTTATTTTCTTTCTTAGTATCTTGTTTCTCATTTATAATATCTTGCTTTTTAATTTTAATATAATTCTTTGTATTTTTTATATTTAAGTTAAAGTTACAAATAAATGTTTTTGAATTTGTATTTGAATAACTGTACATTCCAAGATAACGCCTCGATTTTGTTCCCTTAAGACCGTCTTTGGAATATAAAGTGGAATATAAAATCTATTGGAAGTGGATTAATATTGGAATATATATTCCAAATATAAATTGCCCCAATCTATTTTATTAAAATTGATTAGTGGTCACATCCTTCTGAGTGGATACATCTCTGGCGCAGACACTAATACATAATAGCAGCATAATCAATGCGATAGAATCATTCTTAAGCCCAATTCAACCTACCCAGAGTTCATCATGTCATGATTATGACTCATAAGATGAACTCAGAGTTATTATAAGTTCTTACAATAGGTAAGCCAGCCTGAAATGCCAGCCTGAATAGATAAGGTAAATGAGGGTATATCTATCTGTCTCTATTTTTTATGTGTGATTAGACAAAGATGAAGTATACGAGTTTCGTCTTTCCTCTCATTATTTAATGTGACACTCACTATAATACGTATAATAACTCTTATATCTCCTCTATAACAATACCTCTATAAAAAAAACTACTAGATTTAGAACGACCGACTATGGGCAATAAAAGCATGTCGTAGATTATAATGGGTTAGTAAACAATCAAGCACGATGGCATGTGTTTTACCATAGATAAGAAAGATAAGGGAAATGAATACCATTGATACGTTTATAGTTGGAGTAAATAATAAGTAACAAGCTTTAGCTTATAATGAAAGCTTTAAAAAAATTAATAGTAAAAAACAGCTAGAGGACTGCGAAGTGTAGAAAATTGAGAATTGGCCTTATAAAATTATTCTATGCTCTTATTCAAATCATAAAATTCAAATCCAAAATATTATTTATTCAAGTAAAATTGGAAACAAGTGCTTTTGAATCTTCACCTCTACTGCTGGTTCGGAAAGCCGTTCCTACCGAGAAGAGCCAGCAAGAAACTCGGCGGTTGCTTTTTTCAGTATATAATTCTTATAACTAGTTACATTTTGTCATAAGTATCTTGCACAGGGTCAGACAGTAGCTATATCCACGGTTTCCTATCATCTATGTGAGCCTCAATAGTGTAGTAAGCTTTATATATCAGCCTCCTTTTAATAGCAAAGCTCAAATTCATTGAGGAATATCATTATATAATCTTATATCCAAACCCACAAACGACTTACGTACTTTTGAAAGGCGCAAATCAGGAAACGCAAGCTTATATCGGTTCTTACTTTTTTTTATTATATCTACTATGCATCGCCGGTTTTATTTTATAATTTATTCTCATATACTGTATATTTTTATCCACAACATTAAATTGCTATAAATATACTGTGAAGTCAATGTAAGAATATCTAGCCGGTTCATGCTAAAGCGTTCCACTTTCCATATCATTCTTATCACAATTTCACGACAAGAATGATGGAACGACACAGAAACCTCGGACTCTTTAAACAGCTACTATATTCGCGAATGAAAATTAAACTCAAGTTCAATGACTTCAAAATCAAGTAGACTCCTTCGAATTTGGTATTCATATGGTTATCGACCTACTTTTACGTACTTTATCGACTAAAGTAGCATTTGTGCTTTGGTAAATAAATTTTCGTTGTCTTAAAAAAAAAGCAAGAATAAAGACTGACATGATATAATGAAATATATATTTGGGGTCCAGTCGGCTATGATGTAGGTCTCTTTCAAAGATTTACATAGTAGGTACATGATCTTGTTGCCCTTAAAACCAGTGGCCTCCCACGAGCTCGCTTAGTAAGTTAGGGGGGCTCTACGAACACTATTTTCTGCTTAGGGGTCGCCATTCTAACACCTCGGCCCTACTTAAGTACTCTTTGTATTTTTTATTTGCTATTATTGTAAAGGACAAATTGTTTGAGCTACGAATATCAAAGTAAATTTTAATTTTAACTGAGGAAACAAAATACATAGATTTCATGTCATCATTATAATACGATATTTGTTTTCAAGTCCAAAAGCAATGACATGTAGTTATATTGACATATCTGTTAATTTAGCCAGTGCACGAAGTAAAAGTCTTTGGAATTTGACACTCGATGTGTTTGCTTTTGAGCCTTTAGTCACGTACGCCAAGATTCTATGAGTTATAGTTTAGGAGCCGATAAACAAAACGATTCTTTGATTAAGACCGGTAGAGTCCAAACAACATGTTTATCATAAACATTATCGACATTCCTGACATTTAGTTGTAAATATTTACATTTCTTATTAGTATGACATGACATAAATATAAAACCTAAATATCTCAGCGCAATTATTAATGTTAATACTTTATTTGTATTAACATTAATCACAGGTATATTCTAGGAACTCAATAATCTTCTGGCATCATTAATAACTTTTATATTAATTAATGAGTGTCTTATCAAAAAGTGATGATATGATCTTATAACCGTAATCAGGGGTTCAAATTCAACATGTAAATCTACGTCTTCAATAAAATTATTTGTGCTCGGTTGACATTTATTGAGTGCTTTTTCGATGAAGCTAAATAACTCGACGAAACCTGCATATCCCTAATATATTCCTAGAATATGTACAACACAACGTAATGGCTAATGCATATGGCATTAGCCATGTCTTTAAGACGGATAGGCATAAAACGAAGAAGGTACTATCCGCATTGGACTTATTAGATCTTATCTCCATTCCGTTTCCCTTAAAACAAAGGCTTTGTCTAAGCATTGAATCAGGCATTGACCTTACTAATTAAACCGGTCTAATGAAAATCCTGTTGTATGGTTTTAGATTTTCGAGACCGTTAGCTGCCACTTTCTGGACACTGTAAACCATTTTTATGAACTATTACTTGGATTAAATTCTGTAAAATTTTAATTCACTCGTCATTATGATTTCGATAATATCACATGCGACATGAGACATTTGTCCCAACAGTCTTCTAACTATAATCTCTTCGACTATAACGTCTAAAATCAATAGATTGGTATAATATTGCGCTGATGCGGTATTAAATGGCAGAAAAATAAGTGTTCATTGCTTAACATGACGCCTTCAGTAAACATTTAAATGCGATATATCTATAGAGTCATGTGAGTGTGTGTCCTAAAAAATAATAAGAGAAGGAAGATGAAAGACATATACTTATCTAATCACACAGGCGCAGAGATTCATGGCGCATTGTTGATTGAAATAGTTACTAAAATTTTGAGTTCTTACGCACGCGCAAAAAGGAGACGGATAAGTAGTCTCATCTACTTTCTTTTTTTTCGATGGATACATTTGACTGGCCCGTTGGCGCAGTGGATAGTGACCCTGCCTTCAGCTCCGCGGGTCGTGGGTTCGATTCCCGCCGAGGGTCAACATTTTCTATAACAAATTTGTTGGTTCTTCGAGCCTGGGTGTATATTTGTTTTTAAGTATGTAATTAAAATTATATATGTAGTATATTTACCAGTTGTACGTCACCCATAACACAAGTATTAAGTTACTTACTTTGGGGTCGGACGACCGTGTGTGCAATTGTCCCATATATTTATTTATTTATTTGAGGCTGGCTCCTCTACTTTAGTATTAGAACTCAATGGATATATCGCCCATTTAGTATAAAAGTGGCTTATTGCAAAACTCGTGAGCGATAAAGAGACCCATAACTTGGAAGAGTAAGAAAGCACTATCTATTTTAATAGTTCATAGCTTGATGTCCATATATGGCATTGAAATAAGTATTGCAAGGTATCTAACTGAATTAAGCTTATTTTGAATTAAGCCACTTTAAAATTCTAATTTTTAATTACATTTTGTAGTAAAAACGCATGACAGTAGTAAGTAATATTAGTATTTATATTACCGCTATTAGTTATATTGTCATTAGTGTATTCAATTTCAAATTCAAAATATAGAAGTATTCAAGTAAACGTCAACTCTACATCTGGTTGGAAAGCTCTTCCTACCGAGAAGAACGAACAAAAAACTCCGCGATTGCTCTTACAAAAATAATTACATTTAGTCATTACTATCTTGTACAGGGTCGAACAGTACCTTTTTTAACATGAAAAAACCCATTATGGGTACCACCGCCCGACCGGGACGGGGGACGGGCGGTGGTTATATCGGACTCGCACCGACTAAAACGACCTGTATGGTCCACCACGCTACTGACGGCAGGGGCAGGTTACCTTATTTGACCCCATCCCCACCAGCAGCAACTCTGATCCCAGAGACAGCAACTCTGATCCCAGAGTTGCTGTCTCCTCTGGGTGGGGGCCCCTCAAAAGAGAAGCCCCCCTCCGCTAACCAGTGCATCGGGAGCACCAGATGCACCGACCGCCTCGGGGACCTGTAGGCCAGGCGTCCGATAAACCTCGAACAGTAGCTATATCAACTTATTCTTATTATCTATGTCATCCTCGACAGTATAGTAGACTTTCTGTAGCAGCCTCCCTTTAACGGTTGCTTTAAATCGCTGTAATGGCAAAGCGTAAATATATAATGTAAAAGCTAAAATATAAATGCATAGGTTAAAGGTATATTGAAGGTTCTATAAGTTTCCCATCCGAAACGACGTAAATATACTATTAATTTCCTACAAGTGATATAGTAGTTAAGTGTAAACATGCCATGAATAAAAATACAAAATTAGGAACGAGGTCGTTTTATTGCCCAATACGTATATCTAAAAAAATCTTTTTAAATGTTTTCAATGTCATAAGTGCTGAAGTAAACAATCTTAAATAAAAAATGCAAAATTAAAATAGAACATAGTAATACAATATCTGTGTATATTCGTTAATATCACATATTATTAGACAACCGCCCCGCCGTGTAGTATCTGGCAGAATAGAATACACCACCCTCCTTTCTTACCGAGGTGTCGTAAGAGGCGACTAAGGTATGTGCCGTGTGGTATCCGGCTGCATAGAATAGACCACCCTCATTTCTTACCGAGGTGTCGTAAAAGGCGACTAAGGTAAGTTGACGTCAGGCAGGCGGCCGCTCGTAAAATACATAGCCAAATCATGTGGCGACATGTTTGTAACATGTTGTGCCGACCCCACTTAGAGTGGGATAAGGGCAGGAGAATGATGATGAATGATAATGATTAGACAACCGCCGCATTTGTCTAGCTGTACGGGAAAACATTAATTAACTGTCGAAAGGATTTTGAAACAATTTTCACTACTTGCATGTCCTTTATGATATATAAATATAGATATATTTGGAAATTCTTCTAAGGAAAGATATTAGAAAATTTCTTGAAATGTAACGATATATGTTGAAAATGCTAGAACAAGTAACGACGCCTAGGAACTGTCATTACAAATTCTGCCTGATCCAATCTAATTTTCTTAAAAAGAAATTGTTTCTTCGGGTCGGAATGTATTTATATTAAGTTCAAATTTATATATGCATATATTCACCAGTAGTCTGTCGGACGGATGACCATGTGTGTAAATGCCCCATATATATTTATTATTTAAAAAAAGTTAGGTGAGCACATTAAAGCTTGATCAAAAGTTGTCTGGAAGAGATACCTTTTAGGTATAAGTCCGCCTTTGTACATGTACTTTTTTTCTTACATTATGTATTTACAATAAAATAATAAATGAGTAAGGAGAGCTTAAAAAAATGGATAAACAAATATACAATATCATTCATAATATAATATTGATTCCATGTTTTGTTATCATTTAAAAATACCTATACGCTAGATTACTTGAATCAGTACCGGAACTATCCTTGCTGTTACAATCAATTACTGATAAAATACGTCATTTAGCCTAACCAATTTCAATTACCTACCAACAATTTTGAACTTCCGTCTGTAGTGTTGGGTATCCCAGAATTGTAATCCGGTTAGATACCCTAATCGCGATAGAGGAGTATGCAGAATTTATTAAATATTTTCCTGTTATTATAAAGAGCAATCCCTGGACGGGATTTAAGCCCGCGAATCCTCAGTAAGGTTACATACTCTAACTGTTTGAACAATACGCCTTCTGCTATAACTAAAAGTAAATTCTTCCAAATGTCACCGGTCGGATACCTGGCTTACGCAGACAAGAAAAAATTTCATAACTTTATATTTTATTATACAACGTCTTATTAATTGGCCAAGACTATTATAATAATTAACGTGTATGGATATTCGTTATACAAAAAAGAGCAGGTTATATTTCCTCTATGCAAATCATATTTTTTTATTTTAAACCCTTTTTACTTAAACCCTATTTCAAGTTCTCGTCGCGTAATTCATTAATTATATTACTAATTTTATATATGGTCTTTCTGATACGCAAAAACCGCAACTTCCGCGTTGAATATTTAACCGAGTGCAAAGTATTAAACGTATCTGAATAATTAATGATAATAATATGACATTCTACATGTATTTTGCGAATGGTGAGTCCGGTATAAAGCTGCTACTTTAAAAATGTTTTTTAATTTATTAAACTTATGATACTAAAGGTTCCGCCGTGTGGTATCCGGCTGAGTAGAATAGACCTCCCTCATCTTACCGAGGTATCGTAAAAGGCGACTAAGGTAAGTTGACATCAGGCAGGCGGCCACTCATAAAATACCTAGCCAAATCATGTGACAACACGTTTATAACATGTTGTGCCGACCCCACTTAGAGTGGGATAAAGGATAGGAGAATGATATTATTATATTAAAGACGTTATAATAAGTTATATTATCATTCAAGGATTTTTTTTATATTAAACATGTAGATTCTTATCTGTGCATTTTAAATTCAGTTGTAAATCTGGTGGAGGTTACAAGATATTGACAGCTTTTACCGTGACGTTATGTGGGTAGTCTTTAATTCGGAGATAAAGTAGGCTGTAATACTTCAGCCCTTTACCATTTACAATAAGTAAATGGTAAAGGGCTGAAGTATTACACAGTAAACATCGTTTGTTTAGAAAATCTATGTAATGCTGAGTATAGAAAGCAAAAACCGTTCTCGTCCTATATATGCAGGATTAGTTATCGCACGTATCACAAAACACGTCAATCAACAACACACTACACGAGCACTACACACATTCACTACGATAATCTCAACACGATCCTTTCGCCTCGTAACCGATGTATCATCAGAAGATAAATTCCACGACAAAAGCTTAGATTTTTTAGCATTACATAGATTCTTTTAACAAACGCGGATTGTAGCAAAATCATTCCATCATAACTTTTGTACTATTGAATTCCGTAAATTAAAGCGTACTTTTATAAATAATTAAAATTGACGTAAACAATGTCACGCGTATGGATTGTAGGTTATAATTTTATTTACATTAGTTAAAATAAATAATTTTAATAACTTGAATTAAAACAACTATTATGTAAAGAGCCCTTTAGTAGAGTACTGTACTGTACTTTAGATAATTTGATAGTAAAATTAGTATTAAACTTCCAGCTCCGAACCTCTTGTAAGAAAAAAAATACTTGCACAGTAAAGTAAAGTAGCGGCCCGTTACAATCCCACTGTTGGGAATAGGTCTCCTCTCTCCGTTTCTGGAGAGAAGGGTTGAAGCTAAGACCTACAACGCTGCTCTAATGCGGATTGGTAGGTTACACATATCTCTAGAATTCTCTAGAGATATGCAGGTTTCCTCATGATGTTTTCCTTCACCGAAAAGCGTGTAATAAATTGCAATTATCAATTAGACACATGAGTTTTAATAGAAAAACTCATTGGTGCCTGCCCGGGTTAGAAATCGTGTTCCCCTCGAAAGAGGGGGGCTATCACAGCTCTTGCTTACGAATACAACAAATATTGCCATTTAAGTTGGTCTCAAATTAAGAAAAAAATCCATTTTTATTGTCCATTTTTATTTTAGTTTGTCTTAGATAAAGTAACTCCTATGAATCACCTCATAAAGTCGTCCTATGAATCACCTTGATCGTAATTCGCTTGGATCGATAAGCTGGTTCAGATTAAAATAAAAAAAATACGATTATCTTAACTCAAATAATCGATATCAGATTAACTTGTCAATTTTATACTAAATTCAATAATTATTAAACTGTTAAGAATCATTCCAACCTAGACACCGTTCAAATCAAGATTCGAAGATTACACCCATGTTCCAAGAATTACCAAATAAGTTTTATAGAAAACTGGTAAATAACTGGAGTTTGAAATATAGAACCCTTGATAAGGATTTTGTTTTTTGTTTTTTTTTAAGTTTTTAAAATTTTGTTCACCATCACACCTTTAACGAGTAAATTGTCATATAAAATAAACTAGCTGTGCCAGCGGCTTCGCCCGCGTCGAAATCAGTTGTCACAAAAAAATTCCAAATTGAAATTTTGAACATATAAGTAGTTATTGTGAATTAACTATAAGAGATAGAAACATGCTATTGCGGACTTTTCTGTAGTATTTTTATAGATCTCCAATTCTCTAGTACATTACTTAAGCGTAAGTCTGCTGGTTTACGCAGCGCACGCGGCTAAAGCTCCCAGCAAGCAAGATTTCTAACAACTGCTCAATCTCTACAACACAATTTACATTAATATACATTTACCGATATGCAGTATTAACCTAAACCATTCGGAAGTATTGCACTATCTTTGGGTGAAAACCGTACAAAAATCCGTTCAGTAAATTTTGAGAAAATCGATTACATACAGACAGCTTTTTGGGACTTTGTTTTATAATGAGTGTAGATTATGCCTGGCAGCGACTACTATTCTTTAATGGAATGCAATAAGTACTGATTAAACTTTCATGTATCGATTAAACTAGTCTGGCATTTTGTTAACTATCAAGTTATCTCCAAAGGAATTCGATAGTCCTAGAGACAATTATTTCCGCATACCGATCCAATCAACTAAATTCACCCTCGTTTGCTTAAGAAAACTACTACTACTTTTTAGCTCTGACGGTTATGGCAGTATTACTGAGAGGCAAAGCAAAATAAATTTAATTGAAAAGGGCGTCAAAATACCCGTTCTTTTGAAACGTCCCGCCACTATTGACTTTATTTTATCGCTGAACAGATACCATCAAAGGTTTTACAATATCATTAGTTCAGCGTGTAATTAAAAATTAAGTAAAGTAGCGGTCTGTTACAATCCCACTGCTGGGAATAGGCCTCCTCTCTCCGTTTCTGGAGAGAAGGGTTGGAGCTAAGACCTACCACGCTGCTCCAATGCGGATTGGTAGGTTACACATATCAACAGAATTCTCTAGAGATATGCAGGTTTCCTCACGATGTTTTCCTTCGCCGAAAAGCGTGTGATAAATTGCAATTACCAATTAGACACATGAGTTTTAATAGAAAAACTCATTAGTGCCTGCCCGGGTTTGAACTCGTGTTCCCCTCAAAAGAGTCGCACAGCTCCAAAATGCTATCACAGCGTGAAAATAATCCTTTAATTACTTAGCACTATCTCTAAGAAAATAAATAGAGCAATCGGATAGGCGACTTAGTGTACAGTATTGTTTAAGTTTGACCTAGTTTCTGCGGTTACTCTTGCTTCATTGTCAGTCATTAAGTATTGCAGGAAAAGCATTACATTTCTAACTTTTATGTTCTGTAAAAAATCTTATCGCAAACTGCAGTATACATAACAGACTTAAATTGTTTTGAATGTAAACTATTGTGAGTGGTATTTATAATTAATGTATAGAAATCGGCTATACTCACGTCGCGATAACGCCGTATAAAGAGCTCATGATTAAGAGTCCCGTATTGGCTTGAAACTAACCGGGCTCATCCGATAAAAAAGACGTGAGTATAGCCAGTTTCTATACATTAACAAGACTTAAGTTGTATTGAATAATTTATAAAAGTAGGCGTTACTTTGCGGAATTCCGTAGTACAAAAACGACAAAATCGAAATGCCGTTTTGCTTCATTGCGATTTTGTCGTGGAGCCTTGATAATTGGTTTCGTTGTCAACCAACGTTGTCGTAATGAATGTAGGTAGTGCTTGTGTAGTGTGTGTTGGCTTTTCTTGAATGTATTTGTGTGCAATAAAGAATATTTCTGTTTTATTCTAATCTATAATATATCATCGTTACCAAAACTCTTATCGTTCACCTTGTATAAGCATGTTTATTTTCAGACACACGTAGCTATGCGCCCGTCCATTAGATATGCAAATATAACAGAGGCTAACGTCACCATAACGTAAGCGTTAGTGTAAAATTACGTAGGTCGTTGGGTCACCTGCAGACGTCACTAAGTTGTTCAGACGTTGATGTGATTTGGAAATTGTAAGAAAATTGGTTTTAGGGGATATATTTTCATAATTAAACTTATCACGTCGGAAATTGACATAGAATAGATAAATAATAAATATATGGGACAATTATTAATAACTAGCTTTTAAACGCAACTTCGTTCGCGTGGACTGCAGTCTTATTATTGCAGTAATACCGTAATAGTTTGATTAATTATGGGTCAAGTGAGTTAACCTTAAAAGCTAGACTTAAGCTATCGCGGACTTTGACATAGAACTTTTAGAGAGGAACAATTTTGAAGTTGAGTTGATTTTTTTAATAACTTTCACCGTCTACTTAACGCACGCAAGGAAAGCCTTAAATTTTGTCGTTTTCGCAATATTTTTTATTGCTGCTCCTCTCCTATTCATCTAAGCGTGATTTTATATAGTCTATACCCTTTTTCGATAAATGGACTATCCTACACTCAAAGAATTTTTCAAATCGATCCAGTACTTCCTAAGATTAGCGTCTTCAAACAACCAATCAATCAAACAAACAAACTGTTCAGCTTTATATATAAGTATAGATTACACACACAAATCTGTCCGTCTCCAAAGTAACTTAATACTTGTGACAGGCAACTGGTTAATATATACATGTAGGCGAAAAAATATTTATTTGTTCATTATTATATAAAAAGTTGTAACAATAAGATGATATTGTCAAAAAACAGAACGAAGTGGTAAGTGAGGGAATAGAAAGGATTTGTGGGAGAGTGACGATAGAAGAAGGGATTAAGATTCAAGATGGCTAAAATGCAAGAAGTATTGTAAAGACGTGGAAGATATAAAATAAGTTATACTAAGTTTAAAGAAGTGTTTCTCTTATAGCAAGGAGCCAATCCCCAAACACACCCGCCCCCTACATACATAAATAATTTTAAATACATAAATACAGACTGCCTTTGCATGCTTGTCAATCTTATGAACCAATGTACCTTTTTATAGTGCAAAAAGAATAAATAAATAAATAAATAGATACATGTAGAGCTAAAAAACCAACAAATTGTTTATGAATGAAAATGTTGGCCCTCGACAGGAATCGAGTCCGCACCACGCGAAGATGAAGGTAGAATCATTGCCACCTGCGCAAACGGGCCAGTCAATAGCATAAATAATACTTTATATAGATAACCACATTACTTTAGATAACCACATTTAAGTGTGGAGACCTTAGATACATTTTTAGTATAGCGACACAGACCTTGAAATCGCTAGAAGTACCACATTTATTTAGGTTCAAGATGATTATAATATATTTAAGAGATTCAAATAATTTATAGAAGGCGTTGCTTTGCGGAGATCCATAATACAAAAGTAATAGTAAAATGATTTTGCTATAATCCGCGACAAATTATTTTGGATATATATAAATATATCGCGGATTATAGCAAAATATTTTTTCCTATTACTTTTGTTTAAGAAAATCGTATTGATTTTATACTATATCCTAGATTTGCCACCATTTTATCCATAGAATCTTTATGCATTTTCTATAATTTTTATCTTGTATATATATCACTTAGTCATTTTTAGCAATGAACAATCACTCTAGATCACTTTAATGTAAATTTCAATGAGTTTCTTCTTTCAAGAAGAAGACCAGGTTTAGGCATAATGGAATTTCACTAATCGAAAAAAAAACTTATCTCATACCTGCTTTACACATTTAATAAACATTGTATAATGTTTATTAATTGCCAATTCAATAACCAATCATTAGCGTCCACTCAGCTGCCAAATAGATAATTCAAAAGCAATTATCTTAGTTAATGTCATGTTAAGTCAATAGGGGATGAAACAAACTCTCACTTTCGCGACGAGTAACTTAACTCTGCTCTACAGAGACCATCAAAATAAATTTTAAACAATAAACTTACCTTCTATCTATATTTATTATAAAACTAAGTCCCAAAAAGCTGTTTGTCTGTATGTAATCGATTTTCTTGTACGGTTTTCACCAAAAGATAGTGCAATACTTACGGATGGTTTAGGTAAATATCGGTATTATGTGAATTGTGCTGAAGAGATCGAGCAGTTGTTAAAAAACTTGCTTGCTGGTAGCTTTAGTTGCGTGCGCTGCGTAAACCAGCAGAGATATGCTAAAGTAATGTACTAGAGAATTGCAGATCTATAAAAATTCTACAAAAAAGTCCGCAATAGCATGTCTATCTTTCACAGTTAACTCAGAATAACTACTTTTATGTTCAAAATTTCGAAAATTCTGGAAGTTTCGTAAATCAGTGAATTCCATGCGGAAGAAGCCGTTATAGACACAGCTAGTAAACATATATAACATCTTTCGATGCAATATGTGAACTTGACCGTCGATTTGCATAAGTCAATGGCATGCTAAAAATAAAAGTACTCCATACTAAGAATTGTTCATAAGGAATTCATTTCAAGAGTGCAAAATAAAAGGTTATTTTAAATTTAAATGGAAAATAAACCCGCTGTCTGCTGATGATTTGTAATATGCCAGCCAATGAAATATTTGACCTTTGTTAGAATGAAATCTTTGTGATTAACTAGCGATAGCGTCCCTGCCTGTTGCTATACAAAGACTTGATACATTCAGTAATAAATACAATGATACACGGACTTTCCTTTAGAAATCTTTAATATTAGTGAAGTTATCAGTATATATAGTATGATGTTTTTATAAATATCTACACACATATATATATATTATTTATCTTCTTTGTTATAATGAATACAACCGATTTCTTTATATCATAGATAATTTAAACGGTATTACTATTGTTTGTAATTATATAGCATTTACTATGTTTATAATTAAACTACCTGGTATATACTTATAAGTGTTTTAACTTCCTTATAATTTTTAATGGATATATTGTAGAGTATTTAGCCTATCCATTTTTATTATATCTGTTCTCTTCTTTACAAAGTTTGTTTTGGCATAAAATCAATTTCATTTGAAAAATGTTATTAATGATATTACAGATTACAAAAATACGCTGTGTTTCATTGACATTTGCTCAAATTGGCAATGTAAAACTATTGAAGTATTTGCGGGCTATCTATTTGAAAAACGTAATGACTAACTGTAACAGGGGTAGCCTGACCCAATGTTCAGAGTTGTGTATACCCAAACAAATGGTAAAAAGAGTTCTATATAAATGAAAATTACATAGATTGAGTGGTTAAATTAGTACCGTTCTCCATTTACGATTACAAGGTTCTTAATAAGACTGTATCAGAAAACAAGTTTTATTAAATAAATAATTAATTTCCTCTTAAATTTTACGAATGCGACAGTCCGAGTAATGTTTGCTGAAATAACAAATAAGATAATATGAGACTTCTGATAGCCAATAATTGCATAAGCGTGACTAAAAGTAGCAAAATACCTCTGAGATGGTCACGAGACGTACTGATATACACTGGTGCCAAATTTTAAATGAGGTTATTCATTTGTGTGAATATAACAAACCTGTTAACAATATTATGCAATTGTTAATCGTCATTATTCTATTGTTACAGATATCGCCATCACAACAGGGGACCAATTAGAATTATATACAAATAAAACAAAAACAAACATTGAGGGTGCCAGGTTTAGAGAACTCACTGCATTGGCCTACGATGCAGTACACAACATGTTGTTGTTTGTTGACAGGCAAAATGATAACGCTTCAATATTTAGTTACAATCTAGTCACGAAAAAATACCAACCTCTTGTTGGTAAAAGATCTTCCGAAAATATTCAAGGGCTTGCTTTCGATCCGGCGACTGGAAAAATGTTTTGGACAGACTCTAACGAAAGAAGTATATACTGGATTTCACTTTGGCCGAGATCGAAAACCCTTTATGGATATCTTTTAATAAAGATGGACTATGAAATCCCAAGGGATATTGCAGTTGATAGCTGTAGAGGGTAAGTTTCTATTGCACATGATATAGTCAGTATAAGTAAGACATTTTTATTAATACAATATTTGTTTGTAGTTATATTTATTGGACCAATACAAACATTACAAATTCAACAATTGAGAGAGCGCGGTTTGACGGCAGTGAAAGGACCGTTATTATTGACACTGATATCCACATGCCGGTCAGTATCGCTATAGATCAACGCACAAAACGAATGTATTGGGCCGATGACAAGGAGGGTATTCACTATTCGATTGAATCATCTGATTTAGATGGAAAAGATAGGAAGAAAATAGTTGTTGGAACATATCATCAACCTAATTCTTTGAGTGTATCAAAAGACAATATTTATTGGGTAGATTGGGGATTCAAGTCAGTTTGGATGCTGCCTAAAAACGCTGTCTTTGGTGCCGAACCAGAGGACTTTATAAAGTTAGCCAACGAAGGCCAGCAATCAACTTTTGGGATTACGGCAAATTATCAAATTTCTGATCAAATTGAGGGATCGGGAGAGTGCAAAACTTTAGCAAACTTATCGCAGAATAACGCTGCTGTTACTGATTCTATTCGCATCCCGGTAGATGTAGGATTGTTCTGTCTCCACGGTGTTAAAACAGGCCAGTTGGAATGTAAATGTTCGACTGGTTATACTGGTGACCGATGTGAAATATCTGTTTGCCAAAATTTCTGTTTAAACGGCGATTGTAGTGCGACCACTAAAGGTCAACCGATTTGCAAGTAAGTGAACTTCACCTATATATCGAAAATTAAGTAATTGCTACGTGCAATGTCTTTTTATTTGCGCACGCACATTTCAAGTTCATCTAAACAAAACAAAATCTGTTACCAAGAAACTGTAATAGTATTTGAACCATGAATATAAATAATCGTAACAATAATATATATTATTATTGATTGTAGATGCAGGCAAGGATTTACTGGGTCTAGATGTGAAATCAACGTTTGCTATAGTCACTGTCTGAACAATGGCGAGTGTTCGTTGAACGAGGAAGGCAAGCCTATTTGCAAATGTAATAACTACTTTGACGGCGAACGATGTGAAACTAGCAAGGTTGTGCTTGAGACCACTACAGTACCAATTATTGAATCTTGCAAGTAAGTAATATCAAGTTGTAATATACTCGATATTAACAAATGTTCTCCTTTAAATATTTGTGCAATAATCAAATAATTATTGCACAGAAATATAAATTTAAAATTTGATTTTTACATAAAATAAATCATATTATAAATAGTCCCTTCTCTAGTTATCTTATAAGTAAGATCTAAAATAAAATTGAAGTACAATAGACACTGACTACACAGTTAAGTAAAGAGGCTATATCTAAACACTTGTGCCTTTAATATTGAATATTAATTTTTAAAGCACACGTGCTTTCTAGTCAACCAATGCCCCAATGCCCCAATGACAACCTATACCCATAAAAAATAAGATAAAGGCCTCTTACTATCCCTCTGCTGGGCATAGGCTTGTCTACTTTTTTAGAGAAAAGGGTAGCTTGACCCACTACGCTGTTCCAATGCAGATTGGTAGATTACACATACTTGTATCCTAGAGATAGGTTACACATACTCGTATCCTAGAGATACATGCTTCCTCCCGATGTTTTCTTTGCCGAGAAGCGTGTGATAAATTGCAAATATTAAGTAAGCAAAAAATTATTAACAGAAAATCTCATTCAAAAACACACTCCAGGGATTTGAACTCGTAACGGTAAGGATCACATGGTCTTACCTTACGGCTATAACCGCCTTATATTTAAGATAATTTAATCTGTTAGTTGCATATTCATTTCGGTTTATCTTTACAGTTGCACACAAGACGAAAATAAGACAGTTCACCTTCTAAGTACAGACAATCAAAGTGCAGATGCAACACAAGTGTACATCGATTCTGAATGTAGTATGGGATGGGACCCTGTAAGAGATCCAATTTTAATGGTATTAGGTACTTTATGCGGATTGCTGAGTCTTGCCAGTGCTTTACTTATGACCAAGATCCTACATTTGAAGAGAAGGCCTAGGTAAGTGTTAAAAATAATTCTCATAAAAAATTAAACTGCTGTAGAAATTTTTGTAAGTCCATTTTATTATGATCAATAGTATTTAAATAACTATTCATTTATACTTGTTATTTTCATCATCATTATCCCCCTTATCCCACTCTAAGTGGGATCGGTACAACATGTTACAAACATGTTGTCACACGATTTAGCCGCGTATTTTACGACCGGCCGCTCGTCTGACGTCAACTTACCTTAGTCGCCTCTTACGACACCTCGGTAAGAACGGAGGGTGGTCTATTCTATTCTGCCGGATACCACACGGCGTTTGTAAGTTATTTTATACAATGAAATTTTGTAATGGGCTAAGGTTTCAACTACTCTAGAAGTTACCTTTTAGCTTTAAAGTATAGAATAAACATTATCTTTAATTAAGGCATTGGTCTGATGCTATCCCACTAAATACTGCTCTTCTTTTGGGAAGGTTTAGAGCTTGGTCTCACCACGCTGATCCAAAACTGATTTATAGATTACACATTTTCCAAAATTACTTGATAGACATGCAGGTTTCATGCATGTGGCTCTTTGGCCCCTTAAGTGCGGCTTCGGCACAAATATCTACGCAATATTTTCAAATTAAAAAAAATTTGTAAGAATAAATTACATCTTATTTTGATAAATTGAAATTCTTCTAGAAATCGAGAACATGTATAATTTTTTGTTTAAAATTTTATATCGTTCTAAAAATATGTAACGAACAAAACATTTACTAAACAAGCAGATTTCGCTCCCAATTTTTTTTAATTTGTTGTAATGTTCGTATTTGCCTCTTTGGCAAATAAATTTGCCGACTACCGTCTTAAGGTGTTTTTCTTCACCGAAAGCATAACAAATTTTCAATGTAGATTAGATTTTTTATTTCTTTTCTACACACAAAATATCAATAATATCAATTAGTCCAATAAGTTTTTAAAGATAACATATTATTGATAACGTAAATGTTAAGTAAACAGTTTTTATATGTTATCGTTTGCGCGGTACCATTTTGCGTCAATCTTATTTTGCCTATACAAAAAAATATGTACAGATGTTTTATGTTTTTTTTATAAATGCTGCATTTGATTTTATATTTAAAAAAACGAAAATTTCCAATCAAATTTAAGATAAGAGCATGGTACGACATCGTTTATTCTACCTAATAATAAACCACGCCTACAGATTTATCAGTATTTATATAAGCTAAACCTATGATACTAATTATAAGATTACGTAAAAATTATTCCTTTCCAGGATAAAGAGGCGTATAATAGTTAACAAGAACGTGACGCCGTTAACGGCGCGACCTGACCAGTGCGAAATCACAATTGAAAACTGTTGCAATATGAATATATGTGAAACTGTAAGTTTTTTTTTTACTATCATAAAGTACACCGACTTATAAATTAACTTATAAATTAATTTATATGTAAGAAAGGTCCATTAACTTATTTTAATGTATAATACATTTAGATTTAGATTTTTTTATCGGTGTGATACGACTTTACATTCATTGTGAAGTTGGAACTTATACCCAACACGCTGTTCCAATGCGGAATGGTAGGGTACGCATATCCTCAGAATTGTCCAGATATGAAGGTTTCCTAACATTTTCGTAAGGATTTCCTTCACCTAAAAGCGTGTGATTAATTACAAATATTAATCGCAATGACACGGTTTTTTTTCGGACAGTAACTAATGCTGTTAGTCTTGAAGGCTTTTACAGCGTCGTCGGGTGTCACACCGTTTGGCTATCACAGCTTTTATATACATTCACTTACCTCTTCGCAATAAGGGGAAGGGGGGGCAAGACGGGGTCCTTAACGTTTGAAGTGTAAAAAGTGGATATTTTCATTAATTTTGAATACTTATTTATTTAAATATACTCTTACATAATCAGTCTTTAAAATACCTTGTTACCTCTTAGGATATATTATCACTGTATGAGTTGAAAATATGTATTGCTTTGGATCATTTAGGGAAATGTTATGTAATGAAAAGTTAGCAGAACATATACTAGAACTGTACAGATATGAAAATTTCATGACGCGCTTATTTATTCATAAAATTATCAATTAAGCACGTGGATTTTGTAGATAATTCATAAGTATCTGCTCATTTTTTAACTCGCCACCTCTTGGTCAGGGCCATTATCACTTAGCATCAGGTAATTTCTAATCATCAGGCGATACTAAATAATGATTCATCAAACGTCTTGAATATAACTTTAAAATAAAGAGCAAAGAAGTTACGAAATTCGCACTTCAAATTATAACTCGTTATTTTTTCGAACATGTTTTAACAGACATATGTTTTTCTATATTTCCTGTAAAAAAATCGACTCTGCTGTTGGCTAGTTAAGATAAGATATCACGTGCCAACAAATTTAGTATCTTATCTGATTATTCACTCAAAAATAAATGCAAATGCAAATCGGTAGATAGTTAAAACGTGACCACGTGTAAGAAAAGAAGCAGACCCTAATAAATAACTTCTAACTTCTATTCAAGAGTTGTTCTAAAAAAACAAATGTTTAGAAAAATACGGTTTTACGGTACGTCACATAAAATGGTTTCTTAATTATTACATTACCTTATCTCCAATTGATAGAAGCATTATTGGTTAGCGAGTAGGTTTCTTAGGCATTGAGGTTTATTGAGGCTAAGTGGAAATAATACATGAATGCAAACAATGTATCAATGTTTGCTTGTCGTGGCGTTTAAGAACAAACATAACCGAGATGGTATAAAGGCTTTTAGTGGCTGAGAGTAAACATATGAACCGCATAGGAAAAATGAAGAAATAAGTAATAAATAAATAAATATATAGGACACTTACACACACGGTCGTCTGTCCCCAAAGTAAGTAAATTAATACTTGTGTTATGGGTGATAGACGACTGGTAGATATATACATATATAATTTTAAATACATACTTAAATACAAATACACACCCAGGCTCGAAGAACCAACAAATTGTTTATAGAAAATGTTGGCCCTCGGTGGGAATCGAACCCACGACCCGCGGAGCTGAAGGTAGGGTCACTACCCACTGAGCCAACGGGTCAGTCTTAATAATAACTTCAAACTTCATAAATCTGGCATGAAATTTTTTTTGAAGCTTACAACGTAGAAATGTGGAAATAATAAAGTAATGTAATAAAATATAGGTACAAAAAAGCACTTTGACCTCTGTGGTATACTGTTCACTTAAAGCCGGAGTTTCCACATTTCCGGTAGAGTCCAATAAAATAATGCCACACTAAAATTTGTATAAAATATCCGAACCGGCAAACTTCGTACCCCCGTGAATAAACATCTGATATACTCCGAACTTAATAGATACGAACAATTTGTATGTATAAAATTATTGTGTTTACTATTTTTCTTATATTTCCTCATATTTTTAAAATCTCCGACTGCTACAAATATAGAAGTAATAATAAAATTATTTTCCTATAATCCGCGATAAGGTAAAGAGGAAATATATATAACTCTGAATGTAATGGACTATCCGTTTTCATACCCGATACATGCAGGATTGATAAAAACACATGTACAAAACTGTTAATGAGTAAAAATATTGCAGGCCAAAAATATTGTTCGAAAAAAATCAACGGTTTGCACTCTGATTGCCGGCAGAAGTGAAAACGTTCTGCGTTTTTGATATTTTGGCTTGGTTATGGAATAATTTTGCACAAATAGCTTTAATTATCAGTATAAAAGTACCATTATGGTACGGTTAAATACAGTTTTAATTTATTGCGCTATCGTACACTAACATGACACGCGCCCAAACGACCTGCGAAAAAGTAGGCGCAGGCATACATTGTCACGGCGCGGTAGAAAGAAAAGGAATACTTCCTCTTCTACGCCGAGCCGGCGGAGTAATTCAAATTCAAATTCAAATTCAAATAAGTCTTTATTCAAATTGGCCTATTACAAGCACTTTTGAATCGTCAAATTAAAATTAAATTGAAGCTACAACTAATCTCCCTCCGTCTTACGAATTTTCCTTCAGGTCACATGTCCTGATGCGAGAACATTTTTTATCCATCACAAAAAGTCCGCAGTAAGGTTTTCACTTCAATAAAAATTGCACAAACAAATTGTTCCTATGATACAATAAATAGAAATATTAATAAAATTAGATCAATAGGTCAAGAGAATTTATTCGTCATATTGGTGTGATATTTTTGTATTCGATCACTTTGCACCAGTTTACAATTGACCTATGAGTTTTATTACTCATATCTGAGAAATTAATAAATTAAATATTATCTTTATCTATATTACAGTTCTAGATAACATTAAACAAAAATATGCACAGAAGGGTTCTTTTTCTTATCTTTTAATATACCTAATTAATTCCTATTTATATATAACTGCAATTACGTTATCACATAATATATTCAATATAAATTTAAAACATCTTTGCTCATTTACTACTCACTTTAATTTTTTTTTAAATTAGAACAGAAGTTTCTTGGATTATTTCGTCTACTACTACTATCTAGTTAAAGAAACCATTTTCGAAAAAATATTCTCTGAAGCGTCTTACAAATCTCTTATTTCGGTCGTTTAAAATTTAGGTATCCTGTTTCTATGTTCAGAAAGCGTTCAACGATTGCTACGCGTCATAAATTCAGTAAAAACTGTAATAACACAAAAAAGTAAACATTTAAGTCAAATCAAACTAATCTTTACTCAAAACAGTGTTTTCGAGCACTTTTAAAAGTCAAGGATCAATTAGTTAGATTAATGTAGTTACTAATCGTTCGGAATGTTGCTCTTACCGACAGCAAGAAACTCAGCGGTTCACATGTTCACGATTTTTAGACATTATTACTTGGATAACTGTTTCTTCATTCCTAAATTTAATATTATAAACTCCTAGTATCTAGCTATCCTTCATCGTGAACTACTAAAAACAATATCACAGAACCTATTTAAAAAAAAGTACTTCGTAGTAAATAATTCAAATGTTGCTAGTAGTATTAAGTTAAATTATTAGTAGTACCAACGTACCTAATAAAAAGACCCTGATAGTCCATTTAAAAGTGTAAGATTTAATTTTATCAATAATAACTTCCTTGTTACATTTTTTTATTACTGAATTAGCACTCATTAATAGTATATTAACTCTATAACTATCTAGAAATAGCAACGATGGATATTTACTTGCCAAATAACTACATAGCACCGTTTAATTAAAAATGAAAACTTTAAACCTTAACCACGAGTAACGTGGAAAAGCATAATTATAGTACTTTCTTGAACATTAATGATAATATATTATAAATTAATTACAGATAGTTATGACCGTAACCTTCAATTACATTACTTATTGACACTCACTCGTAATCGAAGATGTGGTCATGTTTAATAAAAATAGGAACATATTAAATGCAACGTTATCTACAGGGAAAACAATGTAATCAAAATATAACTTGGAACACAAACGTGCACTAAGATCTTAAAGAGACTTAGTGATTACAGTGACACTGATTATAAGGGGTCATTACCGAGTACCGCTTTCAAAACAAGACGCAAAATATATCCGTATTATATGTACTATCTTACCTTATAAAAAACCCGGATAAAGTATGTGGGATATGTAGAATAGCAAACCATTATAAAGTGACCGCTCAGAACTTCAGAAATTTATACGACAGAAAGATTATTATTTTTTCTTATGCCGTGTGGTATCCCCCTAAGTAGAATAAACCACCCTCATTTCTCACCGAGATGTTTTAATAAGCGACTAAGGTAAGTCGACCCACCGTGTGGTATCCGGCTGAGTACAATAGACCACCCTCATGTCTTACCAAGGTGTCGTAAAAGGCGACTTAGGTAAGTTGACTCACCGTGTGGTAACCGGTTGTACAACCGGATACCGTGAGAATAGACCACTCTCTTTCTTACCGAGGGGTCGTAAAATACGACTACGGTAAGTTTGAAACGAGGCAGGCCGCCGGTCGTAAAATACGTAGCCCAATCATGTGACAACATGTTCATGACATGTTGTGCCGACTCTACTTAGAGTGGGATGAGGGCAGGAGAATGATGAGAAAAATATTTTTTCTAGCTAGGTGTTACATTATAATACGGATATGTGAAAAAATGTTCAAAAGGCTAAAAATGTAACAATAAATGTATGTGCCTTGCGGTAAAGTTGGATAAATGTATAGAGAGTAGATAGAGTATTGTCTGAATGTGTGTGAATCTAAGACCATATTCAATTATCTATGACTTGCATTAGTCTGCCCATCCAGTCGAGATCTACGAAAGATACATACTCTAGACAAGTATTTTTAAAATTAAAATTATACAAGTCAACTTCTTAACAAGTGCTTTTGAATCATCAACTCTAATGTTCAGAAGATTACCTTTACTGAAAAGGGCATGAAACTCGGTTAAACTCGTTTCAATATATAATCCTTGTAACAGATACATTTCTTCATTGCTATTTCATGCAAGATCGAAGATTAGCTAATTTCACTTATTACTATCATTTATTTATTCTGTTAAAAAACTTATGTGTCTAATTGATAATTGCAATTTATCACACGCTTTTTGGTGAAGGATAACATCGTTAGAAAACCTGCATATCTCTTGATAATTACTATGAAATACACGAACGCAGACGAAATCGCGGTCAGAGACTGCATATAAAAAAGATTTGTTAACGGCTTAATTTTCATGAAATTTTCTGGATAAAGTTAATTGAAATTGGATCCAACGGACACTTTCAAGGTGAAATTCGTTATTGTCTTTTAACAATGGCCGCTTGAGCATTTATAATTAATTGTATCGAATATATACATTCAATTTAATTATTTTAAAATAAATATGTCGTATGTTTTATGACGTTCGCGATTTATTGAATTGAATTGACAAGCTTGAATAAATAGCTTAATAGTGAAATAAGTTGCGGTAGAGTTATGGATTCATTTTTCACACCAAAATATAATATCGCTGTACTTATTAGTAAAAATAGTATCCCACCGCTGGGCAAACTACGATAATTTTTATCTTGGTACTGAAGTCTATTGAACCACCGTTAGGTATCATTACCTCATTTCTTACCGAGGTGTCGTAAAAGGCGACTACGGTAAGTTGAAGTCAAGCAGGCGGCCGGCACTAAAATAACTAGCCAAAATAAGCGAAATATAATGTACTACATACATTTTTATAAACAAAAAATGTTATACGTCCCGTTTCGGTTTCGTATAGTAAGTTTAAAAAAAATATGCCCAAAGTGAGAACCACCATTTATTAATTTTCGCGAATTAAAAGATAGAAAACAGGTATATTAGAATGGATTTAAAAGCATATACAAAAACAGTAAAATGTGCAGTCGACTTCATATTAAATATTGTAAATATGCATTTATTATTTTCTCGACAAGCGTACTGTTATTAATGATTATAAAGGTCATCATGACGCAATATAATTTAATCAGCAGATTTTGCACAAACAAGTTATCGCAGATAATATAGGTGCAGTAGACAACAAAAAATGGACCATTTTTGCGAGCAACGTGACTGTGATAACCTTACACGAGTCATATTCTATAGATCTGTACAAAAGTGTTATCCACATACTGATCCTGCTCGTGGATGACATACTCGACAATCATTATGCGCTCGCCCATCGCGATCGATGACACTGTAGAAACTGTTAGGGCTAACAACGTATAAATTCAAATTCAAGTCTGTTTACAGTACTTTTGAATCTTAAAATGTTTTAAAGGAAATAAACACTGAGTATATTAGAGACATTTGCTCCTACCGAGAAGAACTAACACTTAGCGGATAATCTATTTAAAAAATATACTTTAGTCAGTTAGCAAAAGAAGCGAATGACATTACAGTTCTCATTTCATTCCATAATCCCATTAGATTGGTAATGGTCTCCAAAAGGCGATAAAGAAATTGGCGTACGGTTTTAGCTAAGTTATAGAAATAAGCCTCAAAAAGAGATCACCCACATTCTTTTCTAGTACAGACGGAAACTTGCCTATTGCAAATCTAGTTATAGCATCTTACTAACCACATCTACCTCCCTTTCCATCATCTTTCCAATATGAATTAATATTTTCCCTGCGCCGACATCGACAATCGACCATACTACAAAAAAACAAATATACTAATGAACTTCAAATTCAAATTCAAAATATTCTTTATTCAAGTAAACTTGTAAACAAGTGCTTTTGAATCGTCAACTTTACTGCTAGTTCGGAAAGCTGTTCCTACCGGGAAGAGCCAGCAAGAGACTCGGCGGTTGCTCTTTTTAAAATATAAATCTTAGAACTAGTTACATTTATTTATTACTGTCTTGTACAGAGTAGAAGCGCACCTATATCCACACATCCTTATCATCTAAGTAATCTTCAACAGTATAGTAGGCTTTCTGTATCAGCCTCCTTTTAACAGTGGTTTTAAACTGCTGTAATGGCATGGCCAAAATTGATTTCGGAATTTTATTATAGAATCTTATACCCAAACCCACAAACGATTTACGTACTTTTGCTAGGCGCAAAGCAGGAGTCGCAAGCTTATGTCGGTTCCTACTTTGTCTATTATATACATCACCTATCGTTTTATAATTCTTTATATTTTTAACTCAAAATAAACTATATGTATGAGTTATTATTCGTTCGTTTGGTAATATTTGTTTGAGATGTTGATTATTTACTCAATTAACCTACTATAATAAAATTTATTTACGTCAATATTTCCACTAAACGACCGCGCCTTATAATACTTATACCTGTTATAAATTTATTTATATCATACTACAGAACCGGTTTTGATAAAACCCAATGCGGTTCTTAAGTGTCCTCAAACATTTTGAGTATGATAGATAAATAGATACTCAGCATTATGACTTTAAGTGCTTTAGAATAATGAAAAATGTTACAAAAGTAAAATAATTATTTACTTTATATTTTTATTTGCTTTACATTAAATTAACAACGTAGGAAGCGCGATCCTGAAGTGATAAATCTATAACCTATGTACAAGTCTATAGTTATATTTTTCTTGCCACAAACAAAGAACTTAAAAAAACTTCACCAGCAAGAAACTCCTCCGTCAATCTATAAACATTTTGCGATTATGTCGTGGAGTCTATCTCCTGATGATACTTCGGCTGCGGGGCGAAACGAATGTTGAGTTTGTGATAGTGAGCGTGTGTAGTGCTTGTGTATTGTGGTGGCAGTGGTGGAGGTTTGTGCATGTGTTTTGACGAATCCTGCATGTAACGGGTATCAAAAAACGGATAGTCCACTATACATTTAGCACTATATATATTTTCTATTTAATGTATCGCGGATTATAGCAAAATAATTTTAATATTACTTATTTATAAACATTTTCATATTGAACCTCAGTTTTATATGAAGCATGAAGTTTTATATTTTCAAATCCAGGCATTTTTATCATTTATATAATATTCAATTGTGTAATATGCTTAACGTAAAAGCATATTTCTTACGCTCAATTTAATTTATTACGCGGAATTTTATTGGAGAACCGAATACCTAGACCAAAGAATGACTCTGTTGACACAGGAATCACAAACTTATTTTGACTTAACCTCTCGTATATATATGACTAGTATCTAATTTATTTAACTTTGTGATACACAATTTTGGTCACAGTGGCTTCCACATAAAAGGTAGATATATGGTGTCGCGGACTTTTATTTAGAACTATTCCAGACATGTTTGTGTAACTTGAAAGGTTTAGGCAGCGTTCGCCAAGATAACTCTCAGAGGCCAGAATTTTTCCGACTTTATTGACATATTACTATTATATTACATAAAATCATTACAAATTGTAGCGTATATGTTATTCTGACGCATAACCTATATAACTGTAAAGTTTTATCCAAATCCGTCCATTAGTTTTTTCGTGAAAGAGTAACAAACATCCATCCATAGGATTTAACAGAAGAATATGTTTTTGTATCGTATAATACAATGGAGCTTGTATAATTTACTGATTAAGTTTGCTTATAAACCCCTTCACGCGAACAAATGTTTTGCATTTATAGCATAGTTAAAAGTTCTTTTTTTTACAGCCATGCTTCGAACCAAGAAACGCGATAAGACCGAATCTAGTAGAAGCAAAACCCGGAAAAGAAGAGAAGAGAAATCTAATCGCGAACATGGAGAGTCAAGAAGACATGTACTAATATTGAGCCATACCTTCAGGTGCATCAAGTACTTGATGATGAGTCCAAAGTTTACATTTGTGATATTCGACTTAAGCATAACGGGCTTTTTCCGAAATAACGACGTTAAGGTATCGTTATGTAGATTGAAAACAACATGAGGCCATTCGAGATATTTTTATGTCTTTAGCTTGTAATAGCTGTATTGATGTTGGTAGTTAAGAGACGGAAATGCGACTTTTGGAATATTTTTAATACGTAATAGACTCTTTTATCCAATAATTTATAGAATTAGCCGTTATTCTGCGGAGATCCATAATACTTATAGCAAATTATTACTTTCGTAGAACAAAAAGGTGTGGACTGTAGTAAAATATAATTACTTACAAGTTTATTTGATAATTTAATCAACGTTTTCTTAAATAAAATTATCAATACTAATTAATGATAAGTTAATATCAATAATTTTTGTCCACTACCGATATCGATCAAATAACTAATATGGCGAAATTTTTAAATGCATTTTAATCATTTTAATTTGTAGATGCGTAGTTAAAGATATAATTATATTCGTTTGTCATTATCGATTTATTTTTTTACTTTAACTTGGATTTGTTTTTTTATCTATACTTTAAACCCAGTGTTATTCGTAATGCTTGATAATTATCTATAAATTAATCTTTCAAGTGTATATTTTTTTGTTCTAAATTTATATATGTTATAATAGAATCTTATGCTTGTCAAAAAACTATAATTTTACGAATATTCTTTAGCTAAAATAATTTCCGGCTCTTAACGTTGTTGTATATTAAAAAGCCTTATAGGTTTTATGAGACAGCTAAAAACCAAGAGAATATTTAGGTACTTATATCCTTAACATAGAGAATGTGGGTTGTAGATTTACAGTGATGGTTTATCATAAATAATGGTTGTTTTTTTAATCACACTGTGCCTTTTCATGTTCGGTTCGTGTAGATTAGTTTATATATACAACAAAATCAGGGTGTTCACAACCTATCTAAAAAAAACCCATAGCAAATCAAACTTGCTTACACATAAAGAGTTAGTTGAAAGAAAATCAAGAGGTAAATTGAAATTAGGTTAACAAATACTAGAACTTTCTCCTTATTACATTATATCAATAAGATTTGTTTTTTAAATTCTAAATCTTGATCATTCTAATATTCCTTGTTGGTCTTTATAATAAAAAAGTAAGAAAAATGGAAAAAACTTGAAACTAGAATTTTTTATGAAATATTTTTTTCAGTTTCTAACTTAATAAAATACTTAATAAATTTCGGATAATTGCCAATACATAAGAATGTATTTTTGTCGATATTTCAACCCCGGATACTTTATAATGATAACGTGGCGTAACGCACTATGCGTTCCCGTCAATTATAGAATGAAATATCGATTTAACAAATAAAAATCATCGAAATTAAATAATACTGTTTAATATTAAGAAACTGCAAACAACATTTACATATTGAAATAATATCATACCATGTCGTTATAAATCATTGATAATTTATTTTTCGATTCTATTTTATTCCACGCCATATATTACGTAAAATTTATTTTTAATTAACTTTTCGAAATAAGGATATATTATACTGCCATTTTTGTTCTAGAAATACTTTAAACATGCAAAGGGCATTAATTGGAAATGAAAATTAAAATAAAACCGTACAAAAATTCGTTCAGCATATTTTGAAAAAATCGATCACACACAGCTTTTGGGAACTTAGTTTTATAAAATGTACAGAGCAAAGATGTGGAATAAATATAACATTCCCCACTGAATTAAGAAAATAAATGGCATAGTTAAACAAGAATTATTTCGGTGTAATTCTTTTTAAATAGAACAAAATAAAAAAAATTTCGAAAAGGCTTTGTTTCGCTTGTATTTTTATTATCTTTTATTAGTAAATGATGATTTTGTTTATCAATTCATAATAAACCGAGATAAATCGAATAAATCAGGATAGAGTAAATTCAGTAATTTAACCGAATAATATGTATTGTCTACTAAACAATGTAAAGATGCCGAATATCGAACAATTACAAACTATATTGTATAATAAGGAATACACATTATTGGTATCTACTTATTTTTTTTTATAAAAGTATATTGTTAGTTGATATTTCGATTCAAAACAAATTTCGAGATGACAATAAAAACGCAAAAAAGGTGTAAAATATTTGTCTGCTTATTATCTATTGAAATGTATTTATTAAAAGCTCTAACCGCAATTTCATTCGCGTAAACTTAGTGTTTTAATGCCAATGTAAATTATGTTCCTTACATTATTTATCTGTTCACGCAGGATTTTTTTTTACTATATGTGGAAGCCCGTTTGACTTTAATTGTACAAAATTCAATAAATATCGTTTCAGCGGATGAAATGTGATAGCTTAACAGACAGATAGACTCATCTCTCGGTGTCTAAAGTAATAACGAAGTGCTTGACTTAAACAAAAAATAAGTAAAACGCGATGAACCAATTAAAAATTATAAATACTTGTTATCAATTCAATAAAATAAAAATAACTCATTTCTTATCCTGTTCCTAAAATATATTTATTACAATGACCCAGTAATTATCCTTTATCAATTCATTATTTCGTTGCTATAATGATGCTGTACGTACTTTGAAGTTGCCAAGTACGTAGCTTATTTCCTCGTTAAGAAATTCAATAAATTATATTACAGATTAAAAAGGGTCTTGAGAATCAGTGGCGTAGCTAGGTAATAAAAGGCCCAGGGGCCCCGTCAAGACTATTAAAATGATTTTTTAGCATTCCTCGTGTTCCCGATCCTACCTACTTCAAGGGGGGGGGGGGTCAAGATAAAGGGCGCCCCGTCTAGCCCCCCGATAGCGTCGGCACTGTTTAGAATTCTAAATAACTTATGAATCTTTAACTTTACAACTTGAATGGTTAGTCGCTTTAGTAATGCAGTCGTATTAAATAAATTAAGGAAATTATTACCTATCAAATTCCTCTTATAATTATCATGAATGCATAACGAAATCAGCCTCTAGCAGGCCTACCATTATTTCTTATTGCGATTCAATTGAAGACGTAAACGAAATTGTTTTGTTTTTTATACCATGACGTCTCAAAGAGAAACATATAAAAGAGAGTTATCTATTATTATAATAGTTCATATAACGTTATCCTTCTCAAACATTACGACCCCAATGCAATTCACACTTCATGGTGCGAAAAGAAAGCGGTTCGCGGTCGTCGTTTACGTCTTCAATTGAGTCGCAATAAGAGTTCATGGTAGGCCTGCAGGACTCATCCTAGTTACCATTATCAATGATCATGTTTTAATGATTATATTTGATTACATTCATTTTCCTTTCTTTTTCCTATTCTTATTAAAATTGTACTTGAATCATTAAAAGGGTCACTAGCGTATTTTTAATTTCATTATTTTACATTGTTATCAGAGTTATAAATTAACAATACTGCGTATTAGAATACAATTGAGAACAAATTAGCATAAAGCAAATTGTTGCCGAGTCTCTTTCCGCGATTGGAAATCAACAATTTCACGAAAAGGATAACCCTCGTTACATATTTTGTCGTTGTTTTCCTAGTATGTAATAATCGACAAGGAACAAATTGCTAAAATAAAACACCGTGATTATAACATTTTCCTGTATCAATCTCACAGAGTTCCTAGAATTTTGATGGTGGCATTCACAGTGAATGTCATAATGTTTTATTTCTTTACAAATATTTTACTTATTATAATAGTAGGAGAGTTGTCTAAAATGTGTCCAACGAGCAAATGGATAGGGATACGGGGACGGATAGGTAGCCTACCTATACGTCTCTATTTTTTAAGTGCGATTAGACAAAGACAAGACATGGGTCTTTTATCATCCCTCTCCTATTATTTGTTAGACACTCGCACTCACAGGCATGAATATAGCTCCCTTACTTTATGTATAATAACTCTATGCAAATACGACATTAGAATTTCGTATACCTATCTATTACGAGTAGGCCAGTGTCGTAGTTAGGTTACCAAGGGCCCTAGGGCAATAATAAAACTAGGGCCCCAACTAAACTATTTATAAACTTTTGTTTCAAATTGGACGAATTCGAGATGGGGGAGAGGACAGGGTCAATTTCAGGGGCCCCCCTGAGTTAAGGGGCCCTCCGGTAGCTATGCCACTGTAGGTTAACGTCTTAATACTTGGAAAACTCTTGAACTTTAAGTTAGATGTTTCAACTATGGAAGTCAGTTTTTTTCATCGCGGAATTTCCGAAAAAAGAAATATATTAAATCTTCATTTATTTATGAAATTTTTAATTATTGATTGAACGTTAAGAACGTTATTTCTGAATGTAGTGGGTAATTTAATTTCATGAATTTAGTGTAAGAGTTTACGTTCCTATATTTAAACAAATTAAGTACCTCAAAGCTCCCTCGCTTAATAAAGGTGTTCAAATAAGACCCACCTCGTAACTTAATTTATGTAAATACCTAATATCGAACATATGGAGTTGAAAAATATTAACATTATACAATAGTTTTAACTAGTACCCTTAAATTTATAATTAATTTATTGTAGAATCTCACGCAACTTAATAAACTGTACTTACCTTGAAATTTTTAAATGTTTATTTTTGTAATTGCGTTTGTATGAACTATTAATAATTCTTTATTATAAATACAATAGCATTCCTGAAAAATGTATTTTCCGAACGTTTTGTAAAGAACGGTCGTAAATAATGCTGCCAATATTTAAAAAAAACTAAGTTTTAGTTCCATTAAATATTTTCCTCTTATATTAAGATAGTTATTATACTAGAGCAATCAATCGAAAATGTGTTCAACGATATAAAAAGATTTCTCTTTAATATCGTTACAACACTTATTATTATTTATATGACCGGCCCGTTGGCGCAGTGGTTAGTGACCCTGTCTTCAGCTCCGCGGGTCGCGGGTTTGATTCCTGCCGAGGGCCAACGTTTTCTATAAACAACTTGTCGGTTCTTCGAGCCTGGGTGTGTATTTGTATTTACGTATGTATTTAAAATTATATACGTAGTATATTCACCAGTTGTCTTTCACCCATAACACAAGTATTAAGTTACTTACTTTGGGGACGGACGACCGTGTGTGTAAGTGTCCCATATATTTATTATTAATATTATTACTGTCCGTCTCTCTTTTTAATGTGTGTTTAGACAAATAACGAAGATCTATCCGAAGAATAAAGTCACATTTCCTATGCTTATATATGGGAGATGTGACTTTGTTCTTTGGATAGGGCGATAAGTATATGAGGTTCATATTCCCTTATTATTTGTAGCAACACAGTCCTGCCTATAGCTGCCATACTCTAGTACAATAACTTGAATTTTAAACAACATATATTTATACTATGTATGTACAAACGCAAAAATTTTTATTCATATATTTTTTTCTCTACAAATGACGTTTCATAATTTGTTTTGTTTGAACACTTATTGTTGGTACTTAGTGTAGTTAGTAAATTAGCATTTTAATTAGAATTAGTTTAGTTCGTGGATTGATAATATCCACATCAGAAATGTGATATTATTGAGTCTTTGTATAAGCCTCCATTAGTGAAACTTCTTTTTAATAAAGTGCTTTGCAAAATGATCTGGGTTTCATTAAAATTAAATACCTTTTAATATTACTATATTTATTGCACATACAATTATTATCACAATCAGTGAATATGTAAGTAATTATTAATATACTTTCATAATTTTAATATATTTTTTATCTACTCTGATACTATAATACAAAGATTATAAAACTGAAAACAAAATTCTTATGACAAACATTACGTACAGAACAAAAATAAAAAATTAAAAAGTTTCATTACGATACAGGTCTTGTATGGACACCTGTATCATAATGTAACTTTTTAATCATAACGATACACCTATACAATTTCCAGCCGGACCAAGGAGGTTGAACCTCTACCTTAAAAAAAAAGGTTTCAATGAATGCGTCCGCGGCGACGCAACACGCATGCGCAATCGATGTTTGCGCCTTGGCGCCAATATATGACATTTCAAAAATCCCTTCAATATTTAAACGAAGTTTAGTTTTGTTTGTAAAAAAATAAGTTTTTGTGTAAAAACATGTCTGAGAGCGGGGATAGTGGTAATTGTACACCACCAGATATTCTGAGAGCTGCGTCAAACATGACCGTGAACCTGTTGCCGACGAAATCTAGGAGCAACTATATTAAATGTTACCACGAGTTCATGGAATGGAAACGTACGTTTTACGTATTATAGTATGAGAGTAGATAAAGTAGTGTATGATACTGTACATAACTTGGTCTTATAACACTCGTGTGACACTATAAAAAAACTCGCCTGCGGCTCGTTTTTTTAAACCACACTCGTGTTATAAGAATCCTTATTATGCAACAGTATCATAAACTACTATTAATAACCAATATAGTTTGGTCCATCAATATTATAATACGCTTTACATCGCAGGAGCCTTACTGCCATAGATAATGCATTATATGGAATATAGACGACAAAACTCCTTCATTTTCGTCTAGTAATGAGAAAACTATTTAATGCAAATGAATTTTATTTACTACATCAAAAGCAAATTACGTTCCGATGTTAAAATCTCATTATAAGATAAATACATAGTTAAAAAAAATTGTTAAAGCCAATTACCTAAATCGAAACGTATTTGAAATTATTGAATGTTTCAAAATCATGAAGTTACCAAAAACGGCGAAACATGTTTCGTAACAAAAAAATATATCAAACAAATCTTTATAAGTTACATTGTAATTCCATAACTCATTCCATGTTTATTTTTTTGTTTCCGACTTGATATTTCTAAATCATGACTCACTAGGAACTTTAAAAATAAAAAAATTAGAAATAAAAAAAAATATACAAATATTGTTCGAGACTTTAACAACAAACCAACAATTTGAATAAAATAAGAAATATATGTATAAAATTTACATTTTTCAATTTAGATCATATCACTATGTGGCGTCTTAACTATTTAGTTTTATGTTTAAATGGTTTTTAGTCTGTGTTGATTGGCAATGTATTTTAGTTAGTAGTCTATGATATATAGTCTTAAGACAATAATTGTTGGTGTACTTTTGCGTGGTAAATTGTAAATATATACATAACTATATATATATATATATATATCTTGGAAATATATACATGAGGAAGACAAAACGAAGTTTCTCTTCATATGGTGACCCCTTCTAAGTCGCTCCAAGTGGCGATTCAACGAGCACCTTAAAGTACTGCAATCATTGTATGTATATAATACGAGACTTCTTCGTGTACATCCGTAGTATGAAGCATTGTTGATTATAAGACATCTACGGCGTCCTGCAACGTATCCAGCATTGTTGGTTTTGTCTACACGTCGCATTAAGTAGCAGACAGCGTGACATCTACAGAATCCTGTGAACTTCTATGCTCATTTGAACTTCGGCGAACTTCTCTCGCCTGCCACAGCATCCTGTGCCCCTCTGGACTGGTACACGCACGTATAAACTTTCATATTCCAAGACTCGTTTCATATTTCAAGTTATTACCATACTATACATGTGTTAATTTAATGTTACATATTTACCTTTAAATCTGTATTTTAAAACTATATACAGTTCTATTTAATTATTAAATATCTAGCAGCAACGTTATTTTTTGTTGGAATAATATAATTTCATACATACTACAATAGTAACAACCTTACAAAGAGCCTTCATCGCTCACCACTGTTAATTTAGTACTTTTAATGATAATAATATTAGTTATATTCTTTAAGGACTTTAACTATTATTACTATTGTATTAAATTACCTTAAAGTTGTTATGTAACATTGTTGTAGTTTAATTTATAATAATATTTAATGGTAAATTTCAACAATTTTGTATATTGTCAGATTTTATATTCATTAGAGCACTAATTCTACTTTATGTCATTTACTTATTTTATATTGTTTGTCTTTTAATTCTTGAGTTTTAATTTTTGTGTTTTTCTTTGTATTTGTGTGTGTTTACCATAGTTATAGTGATATAGCATTTAGCAGTATTGTATATTAACGGTGAACAGTTTTAGTCAAATCTAAATTAAAAATGGAACCCAATATGCAGGCATTGCACGATGAAAATACCTTACTGCAGCAGCAAAATGCTCTATTGCTTGCAGAATTACAAAAATTAAAACCATCCACTTCTACAGATAGTAATAAGACAGACATAGTACCTACTGATCCTGTCCCTTTTACTGAATCTCCTTCAGTCTACAGGGTAGCTGTTAAACTTCCTCCTTTTTGGCCTGACCGGCCTGCTATTTGGTTTGCACAGGTTGAGGCCCAGTTCAGCATTTCTGGAATTACAGCTGATCTAACAAAATTTAATTACGTCATTGCTCAATTAGATACTAGAGTTATTGGTGAGGTAGAAGATATAATTCTCCAACCTCCCCATGATGACAAATATAATAAATTAAAGTCGGAACTTATTCGTAGACTTTCTACGTCTGAGGAACAACGTGTCAGACAGCTTGTTAGCGATGAGGAGTTGGGGGACCGCCGTCCCTCCCAGTTTTTAAGACATCTTAGATCTTTAGCTGGGAACGCCTTAACGGACGAAAATCTGCTTCGCCAGCTTTGGATGCGCCGTCTTCCACAACACCTTCAGGCGATTTTGGCTGCTCAATCTGAGCTTGCGCTCAGTAAAATTGCTGAACTTGCAGACAAAATTTTGGAAGTATCGCCAGGTATTGCCACTCCTCGGTCTCCAGCAGTTTTCTCAGCTAGCACTTCGACTACCTCACCACCCATTTTCAATGAAATTATGCGACGCCTTGACGAGCATTCAAAGCAAATTGCTGCTCTATCAACCCAACGAGACAGACATAGATCACGGGCTCGCTTAAACCATCAAGAACGCTCACAAACTCCCGATAAACCAAAAATGTGTTTTTACCATAAAAAGTATGGAATTAAGGCACTTAAATGTGTAAAGCCTTGCACGTGGACGACGCCTCCGTCATCGGGAAACGACAACAGCGGTCTCTAATGGCGATGACAGACTGCTTACCGGAGAGTCGCCGCCTTTTTGTAACCGAACGTGTTTCAAAACGTCCTTTCTTAATTGACACTGGCTCTGACCTCTCTTGCTATCCATACAAATGGTTAGCTAATAAACCTACGTTGTCTAATTACACGTTGGCTGCTGCCAATGGTAGTGACATCCGCACTTATGGCCATTTACAAATGACTTTAAATTTAGGTTTGCGACGCGCTTTTCAGTGGAATTTCATAATTGCTGAAGTCAATACTGCAATTATTGGCTCCGACTTTCTAGCTCATTATAGTCTTTTGCCAGACTGTGCTAATAAAAAGCTCGTTGATAACAGTACCGGCTTATCATGCATTGCTGCAGTAGCAGGTTCATTTCATGTCAGTGTTAAAGTTGTTTCTGCTCCGTCGTCCAAATATGATGCGCTACTTACGGAATTTCCGTCAATATCCAGACCATGCGGACCTATACGAGAGCCAAAGCACAATACAGTCCATCACATCGTAACTACCGAGGGTGCCCCTGTGTCTTGTCGTCCTCGGCGATTAGCTCCTCAGAAGCTTCAAGAAGCTAAAAAGGTTTTCGACGACTTGGTACAGTGCGGGACAGCTAGACCTTCTAACAGTGCCTGGAGTTCGCCTCTTCATATGGTACCTAAACGAGATGGAACTTGGCGGCCTTGTGGAGACTACCGCGCATTGAACGCGCGCACTATAGCGGATAGATATCCGGTTCGTCACATCGGTGACGTTAGTAATAGTATATCAGGGTGTACTATATTTAGCACAGTTGACTTAGTAAAAGCTTATCAGCAAATACCTGTTGCGCCACAAGATATTTCGAAAACTGCGAGTATCACACCATTCGGACTCTTCGAGTTTAACTATATGACCTTTGGTCTGCGAAACGCGGGCCAAACGTTCCAAAGATTTATCGACGAAGTTGTCCAGGGGTTAGACTTTTGCTTCGCATATATAGACGATATCCTGATATTTTCTCGCGACACCAATGAGCACGCAGATCATCTCCGTATCCTCTTCAAAAAATTTGAAGAATACGGAATAGTAATTAATCCAGCAAAGTGCGTATTTGGTATGTCCGAAGTTACCTTTCTGGGTAATCGCATCTCCGCTAATGGAATGCGTCCACCAACAGAGCGCATTCAAGCCCTTAAAGATTTTCCCCTACCCAAGACCGTACAAGGACTCCGCCGGTTTCTTGGGATGGTTAACTATTATCGGCGCTTTCTACGCAATGCTGCAGAAATGCAGGCACCGCTGATTAATGCAATAGTAGCCGCTCAAGGAAAGGGTACTACACCCATTTCGTGGACGCCTGAACTCGAAGCAAGTTTCGAAGCGTGCAAAGAGAATTTGTCATCAGCTGCCCTTCTGGCTCACCCTCGTCCGAATGCCAAGCTAGGACTGTTCACGGACGCCTCGAATTCCCATATAGGTGCCTGTCTGCAACAGAATGTTGGCGGAGTTTGGGAACCCTTAGCTTTTTTTAGCAAGAAGCTAAACTCAAGGCAGACACAATGGCCGGCATACTATAGAGAGCTTCTCGCAGTATATGAGAGCGTGCAACATTATCGCTATTTTCTGTGCGCTCAGCATGTCACCATTTATACTGACCATAAGCCATTAGTATTTGCGTTTTCGCAGCGTCGTGAGCGGCTACCACCAGTTCAGTTGAATCAACTTTCCTTCATATCGCAATTCACGACGGACATCGTTCACATAAAGGGAGTAGACAACACAGTTGCGGACACCATGTCACGCGTCGAAGCGATTAGTCTCGAAACGGACTACTCTGCACTCGCCGTTTGCCAAAATCAGGATGACATCTTGAAGAAGTATCAAAATGATGCAAATTCCTCCCTCAAACTGGAGATTGTCGCCGTTCCTGGTACTAAAACTACATTGGTTTGCGATACATCAACCGGACGCCCAAGACCGTTTGTCCCGGAACCATTACGAAAAAAAATATTTTCGCAGTTACATGATTTAAGCCATCCCGGTGCTAAGGCCACGATTCGGTTAGTCTCTGAGCGTTTTGTATGGCCAGGCATAGCAAAGGATTGCCGCCATTGGTGCCAAAATTGCATAGCTTGCCAGCGTAGTAAGGTGACGCGACATACACATTCTCCGCGAGGACATATCTCCAGCCCAACAGCTCGGCTAAAACATATTCATATAGACATTATTGGTCCGTTACCTTTTTGTTCTGGCTATCAATAATTTTACAGTTTTACAGCTGTTGACCGCTATACTCGGTGGCCTGAAGCTTGGCCTATGAGTGGGATAACCGCCGAAGAAGTAACGAGCACGTTTGTTGCTGGCTGGATTGCTCGATATGGCGTTCCTTCTGTTATCACGACAGACCAAGGACGTCAATTTGAGTCGGACTTATTCAAACGCTTTAATGACATGTGCGGCACAAAAAGAATTCGCACTACAAGCTACCATCCGTGCGCCAACGGGTTAGTGGAGCGTATGCATAGACAACTGAAGACGACACTGATGTGTCACAACACCTCCTGGTTGACTGCTTTGCCTCTCGTTCTTCTAGGAATGCGTTCAGCATTTAAGGAAGATCTACAAACCACAGTGGCAGAATTATTGTATGGCGAAAAACTTACGCTGCCTGGAGAATTTTTAGTCCCATTAGAACTTACTCGTTATGAGGAGCCAACTGATTTTGTTGTTAAATTAAAGGAACAGATTTCTAAGCTGCGGCCTACTCCGGCTTCCCAGCATAACCAAGAGAGGATTTTTATTTTTAAAGATCTTGCAACTACATGTCACGTTTTTCTACGAGACGATGCTATTCGTCGTTCCCAACAACAGCCTTATACCGGTCCTTATAAAGTGATTTCTAGAGCAGGTGATGGGAAGACTTTTCTAATAGACTTTAATGGCAAGAAAATGAATGTAAGTGTTGACAGACTTAAGCCAGCCTTCATAGATTGTCAGGCACATCCCATTATACCCAATAAAATTGAAAAATTAGGCGTTTCTCCACCAGTGCAACCTGAATCTAGCAGTGCCTCTCCTCCCAAACCCATGTCATCTACACCTCCTATCGCTGCACCTTCCACATCTAATCCTCAATATGTCACCCGGTGCGGACGTAGAGTTCATGTCCCCAAACCTTTTGACCTATAATTTTTTTTCTCTTTTTCTACGGATTCTCTTTCTCCGTAGGGGGGTGGTGTGGCGTCTTAACTATTTAGTTTTATGTTTAAATGGTTTTTAGTCTGTGTTGATTGGCAATGTATTTTAGTTAGTAGTCTATGATATATAGTCTTAAGACAATAATTGTTGGTGTACTTTTGCGTGGTAAATTGTAATCTTGGAAATATATACATGAGGAAGACAAAACGAAGTTTCTCTTCAACTATTTTTTTTTATATCATTCGGAGAACGTAAACAGACTTAATAATATAAAAAAAAAGAAACGGTCACCCGTTAAGTTACCATCTTGGGGCAATGTTGCCGTTAATCCATTATATACGTGAATAACTTAACAAATCTAAAACGCATAAGATTCAGGGAAGCTATACATTTAGTATACGTTTAAGAGAGTTATTTAATTATTGACAAGTTTGTATGTGCCATATAAAAGTCTTATCGATCGTATCTTAAGGTAAAAGCTAAAGCACCTTTAGTCCATTTTTTGTAATTTTTCTATTTTCAATAATTCTCATTCAGTATACCCGTATAGGTCAAATAGTAAAAGACATTTAGTTCTACAGCCACTAACTACGTGGATGTAAAATTGTAAATGACATTACGTTCCTAAGCGTGAAAAAGTAAACTCTACTGAATAACTTATAAAATGTCACTTAAGGTCTTTTTGCTTTCGCCTACAGATAAAAAATTAGGCAATCCTAATGCCTATTATGATACCTTTCCTACATCATCATACATTTAGATTAAGTAGTTCATTGTTGCCTTATATATAATGATGTCCATGCTGTGACACCTAAAGGCAGTGCATTTAATGCCTCTTGTGGTGTGCTACTTTAATTTAATGTTTTCATGTAACTGCCACTGGTTGTTCCTTAATAAATAAATAAATAAATAAATAAATAATTAAATAAATAAATAATTACATAAATAAATAAATAATAAAATAAATAAATAAATAAATAAAACGAATATTTGAAATCCATTTTTAGATCATGTTCTTTACTCTATAATTTATCTATGATTTGTATACCATTTTCTTTGTTATAAAATTCGCCATTGAATACAATCATTTTATAATAATAACTTACATTTATCGTTGGTGATGAAACATTTTGATTTTTACGAAATTGAAATATGATCCATGAAATCTCTTATCAAATTCATGTAAAAAAACACAACTTTTTTTAAAGATATATCCATGCAGCTATATGGATTAACAATACTATTTTTATTGGCTATTGAAAATTGAATCATACAATATATTTAATCTCCGAAATTTATATGTCGGCTGAGCACCATGTGCACATAAGAGCAAGTACCAAAGATAAATGTAAATTACATTATTAATCTATACTTATTACAAAACAAAGTCTCAAAAAGCTGTCTGTCTGTATGTAATCGATTTTTCTCAAAATTTACTGAACGGATTTTTGTACGGTTTTCACCAAAAGATGCAATACATACGGATGGTTTAAGTAAATAGTACATATCAGTATTACGTAAATTTTGTTGATGAGATCGCGCAGTTGTTAAAAAACTTGCTTGCTGGGAGCTTTAGTGGCATGCGCTGCGTAAACCAGCATAAATACGCTAAAGTAATGTACTAGAGAATTGTAGATCTATAAAAATACTACAAAAAAGTCCGCGATAGCATCTCTCACGGTTAACTACTTTTATGTTCAAAATTTCGAAAATTCGGGAAAAGTTTCGTAAATCACTGAATTCCACGCGGGCGAAGCCGTTGTTCGCACAGCTAGTATACTATAAAATAATTGGTTGCATTCGACGGGGAATTTTATAACGAAGAAAGTGGTATGCTAATCATGGGTATAATTATTATATATTAAAAAAAAATTATTCGTCTGTGCACATGACGATCTGTGCACATGACGATCTGTGCACATGGTGCACAGCGACGGATGAAGGGTTAAACACATAAAAGGATGAAGTCGACGTATCAACATAATCACGCCTGGTATAGACGATATGTTGACTATGACTAATATGAATAAACAACACATTTACATAATATACGTGTCTTTTATGCTGTAACATATATATTTTCGCAAGCGTAATATAATTCTCTTAATAGCACATTACTTAGACATAATACCGACATATACAGAATAAATAACATAACTATTTGAACATAAATACTTACTTAATCAAAATAAATATTACAATTAATGGAATATTTAAACAAATCGAGAGCTTACTACATAAAGTAGGAAAACATAAAACTATTACTATTTGTGCATTTCTCTTATTTAATATATTTTTTCATTTCATTTCATCTGAAACAAATTGAAGAATTTATATAGGTATTTTTTTTGCTATAAATCACGATGAAAATTTAATTAAAGCGGAATGTAGAGATAGAGCACTATCTTAGTTTGTATAGTTAATACTTCATAAATGGAGGATTTGTAAAACGCACATATTCACTACAACTACTTTACACTTACACTACACACATTCACTAAGCTTATATGCACGAACGTTTCGGTGTTTAGCAGCAGCCTAAGGGTAAAGTATACGACAAAATCAAAATTTGCAATTATGACGTATTTCTTCAATTTAAATTGAATTAGTCGCTGTTTAGTACTTTCAAATATATATTTCAAATTTTTATAAATTCTACCATTCGATCAGGGGTTTATTGGGCAACACCTCTTCCTCTTGACAGTTGCAATTGAAGCAACACAGACGTCATACGTGACGTCACTACAACTCAAAACGGTAACGGTTGAATTTATTAGCACGACTCCGAGCTCCTCTTATACATACATTTTAATCGCGAGTTTAGTGAAAACAGTGGTAAGTGTTCGCTTTATTACTCCCCTGAGAGATCGAAGGAACTAAAGATTCACAACAGTTGCGTTTTATTATTTTTATATGTATGAGGTAACGATAAAGTATGTTACGTTTAACGTAGTTTTTCTTAATCGCAGATAGTATTTTTTTACTCACTCATTTAATTATCCACAAATTAAATTACATTTCTAAATCTTAACTAAATAAAATAAAGTACTGAAAAATATAAAAAAAAATGTTATCGAGGAGAATGGAGAAAGGACCCAAGCTCCCAGTGGTCGGGACTATAGAGCGAGGAACCTCCTCACAATAAAGTAAAGTAACGGCCCGTTACAATCCCACTGCTGGGCATAAGGCCTCCTCTCTCCTTTTCTGGAGAGAATGGTTGGAATGCTGATTTCTTGGATCACAGCATTATACTTTCATACAGATTTTTATTTTGATGATTAAATAAAAAATTACATTAAAGTAAAGGTAAAGTAGCGGCCTGTTACAATCCCACTGCTGGGAATAGGCCTCCTCTCTCCGTTTCTGGAGAGAAGGGTTGGAGCTTATACCTACCACGCTGCTCTAATGCGGCTTGTAGGTTACATATATCCCAAGAATTCTCTAGAGATATATGCAGGTTTCCTCACGATGTTTTCTTTTACCGAAAAGCGTGTGATAAATTACAATTATAAATTAGACATATAAGTTATAATAGAAAATCTCATTGGTGCTTGACCGGGGTTTGAAAACGTGACCCTCTTGAAAGAGTCGTAGAGTCTACTGGGCTATCACAGCTCTTGACAATATGTGTAATTTATTATTACTTTTGCAAAAATTGGGAACCACATTGTGACTTAAGCACAGATGTCCATGTGGAAAAGAGGTAGACAGTTTTGGCATACACGGGCTTTCATGCCATAGGAGCTCTGGTAGGCTTTTCCGCCATGGTTCTCTTAATGACACCATCAAAAGAGCTCTTGCCACCATCGACATTCCTGCTCTTCTCGAGCCTTCCGGGATATGTCGGGATGATGGCAAGAGACCAGACGGTCTGACGCTGGTTCCTTGGGAACGGGGACGGGCCCTAATGTGGGACGCAACATGCGTTGATACGTTAGCCTCGTCCCATATCAGGGAAACGGCGTCCAGACCTGGGGCTGCGGCGGAAATGGCCGAATCCGGCAAGCGGCGAAAGTATGCATCTCTCGTTGAGAGTTATATATTTGTGCCGTTTGCAGTTAAGACCCTAGGGCCATGGAGCCAAAGTGCAAATTTTTTTTTATCCGTTTTAACACCTCGGTTGATCGCCTCTTCGGGTGACAAGAGGGCTGGCACAAAGAATCAGCTTAGCGATTCAACGCGGAAACGCTGCCAGCATTTGGGACCATTCCACGTGGGCATGACTTGTTAATTTAAGATAGATATAACTTGTACATATTTGTTAAAAACTGAAAAATACTCGAATATAACCAGGAATAAAAATAGAATAATCGTTTAAATTGAATAGTAAAATTTTTTAGTCATTTAAGGTAAAATTTTTGTGATGAAAAAATAAAACTTATATTTGACCACTTTTTTATGTTTTCAAGTTACGTACCGTTGTTTTCGCTCAGTATGGCGGCCAGCTCGTTAATTCGATCCCGATTCGTTCTCATATACGCATGAGCTTCCCATAGCATTGTGACAAGTCGTTCGTCAGATCGCTCGTCCATGGCGACGTCGCGCGACATTTGCGGAGCGAACCTGTAGTAGGGGACACCCAAGGCACTGCACCAAGCGCGTGCCCGTTCGACCACTCGACCATCTGATTGCGTCGCCTATAATATAATAATAATAAGAAAAATTAACCAAATATCTATAATATTAGGTCCTTACATATGAAATTGGCGTTTTGTCGTACTGGCCACTTTGATCTCAAATATTACCTTTATGGTTAGGAATTCCAAATTCAAATTCATACAGCTATTTACTCATGCATTTGTGTTTCAAACCCCCTAATTCATTTGTTTTTTCTTCTTTTGTTTTTTTTTGTGTCACTCTGTTTACAAAATGGAAAACATGAAATATCGCGTTATTTACGAGTATGAGTTCCACCGTGGCACCAGTGTTGCAGAAACGGCTCGAAGGATTAATGATGTGTATGGTGACGGTGTCGCAAAAGAAAACACAGTGCGTTTTTGGTTCCAACGTTTTCGTTCTGGAAATTTCGACCTGCAGAACGAGCCTCGTGGACGGCCGGAGACCAAAGTTGATAATGAAGAATTGAAGGCTATTGTGGAAGCGGATCCATCGCAAACCACGTCCGAGTTAGCTGCAGACTCCGGTGTTAGTGATAAAACTATTCTAATCCACTTGAAGCAAATTGGGAAGGTGAAAAAGCTTGAAAGGTGGGTACCTCATGAATTGACTGAAGCAAACCGACAAACGACAAAAACGACAAAAGTGTTTGGTGGACTAGTGCCGGTGTCGTTCACTACATCTTTCTTAAATCTGGCCAGACGATTACGGCAGATATCTATTGTCAGCAACTGCAAACCATGATGGAAAAGCTAGCTGCTAAACAACCGAGGCTGGTCAATCGCTCTAGGCCACTGCTGCTTCAGGACAACGCTAGACCACACACTGCACAACAGACGGCTACCAAATCAGAGGAGCTTCAATTAGAATGTCTTAGACATCCACCGTACTCTCCGGACCTTGCTCCAACAGATTACCGATGAGTTTTTCTATTAAAAACTTATATGTCTAATTGATAATTGCAATTTATCACACGCTTTTCGGTGAAGGAAAACATCGTGAGGAAACCTGCATATCTCTAGAGAATTCTAGGGATATGTGTAACCTACCAATCCGCATTGGAGCACCGTGGTAGGTCTTAGCTCCAATCCTTCTTTCCAAAAACGGAGAGAGGAGGCTTTAGCCCAGCAGTGGGCATAGTAACAGGCTGTTACTTTGTTGTATCGGTCAACGGTTTACTAGCGAAGAGTCTCGACCAACACCTCAAGAGGCTCTCGCTAGTTGTTGGATTAAGGGCAAAATACAAAAGGCAGTGTTGCTTGAGACGGCACGCATTGTGAGGAGTTACCTCACTCTGTTTTTTTATATTTTAAAATGTTTTTTTTGTGTGTTTTAGAAAATATTTAAAAATGTAATTTAATTTGTATATAAATAATGAATGTAATAATAATAATATTTATTAATCATCCAAATGTACATAGTGCATTGAAGCCCTAGCTCCTGAACTAGAAAAACTGTGTTTCAGGAGCTAGTACCTTCCCTTATCAACTATAACAGAACGATTTGGCATTTGCAAAGATAAAAATTTATATATATTTAATAATATAGAAAAGAAAAGAAAAAATATTGATACGCACATGTATTTCTGTATTTCTTAATTCGAGAAACGTTTCCAAAGGGGTAGCCAGAATTCTATACATTTGGGCAAAATTGTCTCATAAATAAAATCTGGACTATTTTTTTTCCTAATCACGGTATTTATGAGAAGCTCACATAGGTCTTATACAAGCCTTTTATAGTGTCGTGATTTCCGGTGTTACAGTTTTCAGTGTAAGGGGGGGCAGCTGCCGCCCCTTGCCCGAACCTTGCTACGCCCATTCGTTTCAGTCTTAATTATAATATGTACATGATGTTAAAAATAGTTTCATTAATGTAAACAATCGCGGATTTTAATAAACTTTATTTATTAATATCTAATGGTGTAGTTTATTTTAAGAATAAATATAGATCATAATATCTGGCCTATTTTTTTCCGTAATCATGGTAATTAAAATACGAGGATCTCGCATTTGTAAAGGTCTTATACAACCTTTATAGTGTCAATATGTTGCGAGTTAACAGTTTCCCAGTGTTACAGTTTTCAGTATCGAGGGGGGGGGGAGCTCAGTCTTATATTAAACAAATCTAATTCTTATATCTGATTCAATATGGTCGATATTTCGGGATGACGTGTCACTATTCTTATACGCTATTCTAACCGAAAGTGTAACCTAGAAATAAAGACCGTATTGAATATGATTTAAGAATTACGTTTGTTTGTAATAACAATAACTTTGCCCAGTGATAGCTGAATACTATAATAGCCGATAGCATTTTTTGCTATTTGCTTTTTACGCTTTTAGCGATTCTGCGATTACTGGACAAAATGATTGCTCATACAAACAAATGCACTCCTTATATCCTATACATTGCATACGCATATAAGGCCTACATTTGTTTGTGTACACATTAGCAATCGCAATAGCAGCACGATCACCGTAGTCACCTTTGATCATATTATGATGCGATTATGATTCTCAAATCGCAATCATACCCAAGCTTAATATTATAGAGTATTATCTATGTTTCAGTTGCATCGCAACCTCGACGCGATGAAGACGTATTAAACGTCTATAATATAAATTATAATTTGTATGTACATGATGTTAAAAATAGTTTCATTAATGTAAACAATCGCGGATTTTAATAAACTCTAATTATTAATATCTAATGGTGTAGTTTATTTTAAGAATAAATATTTGCTATGTGATATTTATTTTATTTATTTATTTATTAAAGGGAAACAAACAATTATGATAAAACTTAAATATTAAACGTATTGGGTAGACAGAAACCAGCTATGTTTCCACTGATACAAGAACTTATAACTATATCAATAACAAAAAAAAATAGCAAATAATTGAAAATAAAGTTAAAAGAGTACTAAATAAATTTAAATAAATATCGCTAAAAAATGGTTAAAAAATTGATTAATTAATTAATTAATTAAATGTCCCTTATTGACAATCACAATGTGTTATATTTGAATAAATGTAGGCTTCATTTTAATTAAGAGCATATAATTATTGTAATATTCGATTTATTTATTTATATCATCAGAAAATCAGAAAGTGTTTGAGTTTTTTGTTGTTTTAGTTTTCAGTGTAGCTTATTAAATCTAATTATTGACTCTTGACGATTCAAAAGTGCTTGTAAAAAGCCTACTTGAATAAAGATTATTTTGATTTGATTTGATTTGATTTAACAAGCGCCATTTACCTGGTCAACTAGTAGCCCTCCTATTGCAGACAGCCCCCAAGCTAATCGCGCTGTGTCCCATAAACTTTCTGGTTTAAATACGTCTATATCGTTCAATTTAGTCACTGGTATCAAGCCTGGAAACATCGAAACAACGATAAGCGTGTAAATACAAAAGTAATAATAAAATTATTTTGCTATAATCCGCGATAAAGTAAATAGAAAATATATATAATACTAAATGTATAGTGGTCCATCCGTTTTTTCATAACCGATACATGCAGGATTAGTGAAAACACATGCACAAACCACCACCACCGCCACCACAATACACAAGCACTACACACGTTCACTATCACAAACTCAACAATCGTTTCGCCCCGTAACCGAAGCATAATTAGGAGATGGACTTCAGGACACAATCGCAAATTGGATTATAGTCATTGTTTTGAATAAAATGACGCGCGCGACGCGTACGGCGGGATCAACGACCTTTTTATGCATTCGATTGCCGACAGTTAGTGACGTTTCGAATACGATAAGGACAGGCCGCGTGCGCCTGTATACGGCATTCTTTTATAACGCACACGTGTAATTTTGCGTTTCGGATGTTATTCTCAGTAGTGACACGACTTTATTGACATTTGAGACTGATATAAGTATTTAGTGACGCGTTTAACCAGTGAAGCGTTTGAGAAGACGCGACCGTCCACGGTTTTAGTGCGCGTTGGGTTACTATTCCCCGATATAGGGACGATTCAATAACGTGTGACCTTACGAAGGTTGTTTGCACACCGGGTGTTATTTAACCGATATAGTGAAGTGTATACTCCGGGAGAAACAGACATTACGTGTCCGTGGAAGAGTGCTGAGGCGAGCCAACGGTTTCGGGAATCGGCCAAGTACATACAAGCACACACATACACGTACACATATACACGCAGTGACTCATGAGGCCGGATCACATATAGCTGACGGCCGGATAAGGTAGGTTGAGACGCCGAGACGACGGGCCCAGGTCCCGGAGGTTGTTTCATCCGTCCGCACGTTTGCGCGGAACAGTCATCATTCTCCTGCCCTTATCCCAGTCTAAGTGGGGTCGGCACAACATGTTGTCACATGATTCGGCTACGTATTTTACGACCGGCCGCCTGCCTGACGTCAACTTACCTTGGTCCCCTTTTACGACACCTCGGTAAGGAATGAAGGTAGTCTATTCTATTCAGGCAGATACCACACGGCGGATATAATTAAATTAATATATTATTTAATTCGACTGAAAAAATAACGTTACAATATATACACTGAAAAGTTTCTAAAAAAAAGTTATTATTTTTATCTTAAGACTAAAACAATATAGATTTTATTTGTAAACGGTGCGAGTTAATACTTATTTAGTAAACGTTTTCCCTATATTTCATCCATGAAATCTATTTTTATACAATTAATATAAATTAAATTATAACCACGCATTCTTATCAACTAAGTAATTCTCAACAATATATAAGACTTTTAAATTTAAACTATCGTGACTAGTATTCATAGTTAATATATAGATGCCGGCTATACTCACGTCTAATTTTATCGGATTAGCCCGACTAGTTTCGAACCCGCCCAAGGCACTAATTCATGAGCTCTTTACACGACGTTATCAGTTCCCGCCGCGATATGTCGAAGAGTTTTTTATTAATTTAAACTATCGTGAGTAGTATTCATGGTTCATATATAGATACCGGCTATACTCACGTTAGCTCTCAGTTACCCCCCTCCCCCCAATAACGTCGTGTAAAGAGCTCATGAATAAGTACCCCGAATGGGTTCGAAACTAGCTGGCCTAATACGATAAAATTAGACGTGAGTATTACGAAGGTTGTTTGCACACCGGGTGTTATTTAACCGATATAGTGAAGTGTATACTCCGGGAGAAACAGACATTACGTGTCCGTGGAAGAGTGCTGAGGCGAGCCAACGGTTTCGGGAATCGGCCAAGTACATACAAGCACACACATACACGTACACATATACACGCAGTGACTCATGAGGCCGGATCACATATAGCTGACGGCCGGATAAGGTAGGTTGAGACGCCGAGACGACGGGCCCAGGTCCCGGAGGTTGTTTCATCCGTCCGCACGTTTGCGCGGAACAGTCATCATTCTCCTGCCCTTATCCCAGTCTAAGTGGGGTCGGCACAACATGTTGTCACATGATTCGGCTACGTATTTTACGACCGGCCGCCTGCCTGACGTCAACTTACCTTGGTCCCCTTTTACGACACCTCGGTAAGGAATGAAGGTAGTCTATTCTATTCAGGCAGATACCACACGGCGGATATAATTAAATTAATATATTATTTAATTCGACTGAAAAAATAACGTTACAATATATACACTGAAAAGTTTCTAAAAAAAAGTTATTATTTTTATCTTAAGACTAAAACAATATAGATTTTATTTGTAAACGGTGCGAGTTAATACTTATTTAGTAAACGTTTTCCCTATATTTCATCCATGAAATCTATTTTTATACAATTAATATAAATTAAATTATAACCACGCATTCTTATCAACTAAGTAATTCTCAACAATATATAAGACTTTTAAATTTAAACTATCGTGACTAGTATTCATAGTTAATATATAGATGCCGGCTATACTCACGTCTAATTTTATCGGATTAGCCCGACTAGTTTCGAACCCGCCCAAGGCACTAATTCATGAGCTCTTTACACGACGTTATCAGTTCCCGCCGCGATATGTCGAAGAGTTTTTTATTAATTTAAACTATCGTGAGTAGTATTCATGGTTCATATATAGATACCGGCTATACTCACGTTAGCTCTCAGTTACCCCCCTCCCCCCAATAACGTCGTGTAAAGAGCTCATGAATAAGTACCCCGAATGGGTTCGAAACTAGCTGGCCTAATACGATAAAATTAGACGTGAGTATTGCCGGTATTTATATATAAACTAATATATATATATATATATTTTAATTCCAGATAATACATTCATTTTGTTAGTATAAATAACTTACAAACTATGTTAGTATAAATTTATTTATTTATTATTATAATTATAAAACTAAATTATTTTATATCTTCCATTCATGAAATACTGGGACTGCATATGCAGGCGAATCCAGTGCTTCAGTATATAAGGCGGTGTGAAATTTTATTCCAATCACCACTAAATAGGAACAAACACAAGTAAAACATGTACACACCTGTTCCACAAGAGACTACAACCTTAAGCCGTGTTTTTCTGGCCTTCTCATGCTGGCCAGTCGCTTCCAAAGCCAAGCGGAGCTCAGCCAGTTCTGTGAGCGCGTCTAAGGTCGGATTGTTCCCGATGAGCCCACCATCGAGGTACCTGCAACAACGATAAGATTTCGTGTAATACCCTTTAACATGCGGTAAAACAACGATAAGATTGCGTGTAATACCCTTTAACATGCGGTAAAACAACGATAAGATTGCGTGTAATACCCTTTAACATGCGGTAAAACAACGATAAGATTGCGTGTAATACCCTTTAACATGCGGTAAAACAACGATAAGATTGCGTGTAATACCCTTTAACATGCGGTAAAACAATGATAAGATTGCGTGTAATACCCTTTAACATGCGGTAAAACAACGATAAGATTGCATGTAATACCCTTTAACATGCGGTAAAACAACGATAAGATTGCGTGTAATACCCTTTAACATGCGGTAAAACAACGATAAGATTGCGTGTAATACCCTTTAACATGCGGTAAAACAACGATAAGATTGCGTGTAATACCCTTTAACATGCGGTAAAACAACGATAAGATTGCGTGTAATACCCTTTAACATGCGGTAAAACAACGATAAGATTGCGTGTAATACCCTTTAACATGCGGTAAAACAACGATAAGATTGCGTGTAATTCCCTTTAACATGCGGTAAAACAACGATAAGATTGCGTGTAATACCCTTTAACATGCGGTAAAACAACGATAAGATTGCGTGTAATGCCCTTTAACATGCGGTAAAACAACGAAAAGATTGCGTGTAATGCCCTTTAACATGCGGTAAAACAACGATAAGATTGCGTGTAATGCCCTTTAACATGCGGTAAAACAACGATAAGATTGCGTGTAATACCCTTTAACATGCGGTAAAACAACGATAAGATTGCGTGTAATACCCTTTAACATGCGGTAAAACAACGATAAGATTGCGTGTAATACCCTTTAACATGCGGTAAAACAACGATAAGATTGCGTGTAATACCCTTTAACATGCGGTAAAACAACGATAAGATTGCGTGTAATACCCTTTAACATGCGGTAAAACAACGATAAGATTGCGTGTAATACCCTTTAACATGCGGTAAAACAACGATAAGATTGCGTGTAATACCCTTTAACATGCGGTAAAACAACGATAAGATTGCGTGTAATACCCTTTAACATGCGGTAATTTATAATCAATACTTATTTTACAAATGCAAAAGTCTACCATTTTGTCTATTATGATCTGCGGCAGATAAATATGGATGAATATGGAAGAAACAAGACATCACATTCAAATATTACACTAACTTATAGAACTTTTAAACATAATTTACGAAATAAAAATAAAATTTGTTTACGATATCCCAGAACAAATAATTATGGGAAAAAAACCATACTGTTTGAAGGAGCACAGCTATACAATAATTTTCCAAATACTTTAAAGGAAATAAATAATATTAATTTGTTCAAAAAAATGCTAAGATCCTTAATTTTGGAAAAGTAATATCAAAAATATAAATTATCAACGCTTGTATGTATATTTTAAGTTAATGTTTGTTTGTTTTTTTTTTCAAATACATACATACATATATTAGTAAATAAGATTATTTAAGGTCTTAAGAATAAGTGGTGCATGCGTGTACGTAAATGTAATGTTTAATTTTAATTCTCATTTAATTGGACTGTAAGTTCTTTTGAGAAAATAAATAAATAAATAAATCTTTAACCCGAAATTTAACTTATACACCGGGTTAACATCATACATATTCAAGGGCGTAGAAAGAATTCTATACAGGATGGGGCGGAAGCAAAAAATCCTAGATGTTTTAGTAGATTTAGATATTTATCAATATGAAATGAGAGCTGTGATAGCCCAGTGGTGAGACCGTGCGACTCTTTCGAGAGTGTTCAAGCCTTGGGCAGACACCAATGAGTTTTTCTATTATAACTCATGTGTCTAATTGATAATTGCAATTTATCACACGCTTTTCGGTGAAGGAAAACATCGTGAGGAAACCTGCATATCTCAGTAGAATTCTGGGGATATGTGTAACCCACCAATCCGCATTGGAGCAGCGTGGTAGGTCTTAGCTCCAACCCTTCTCTCCAGAAATAGAGAGAGGAGGCCCTATGCCCAGTAGTAGGATTGTAACGGGCTACTACTTTACTTTTTACTTATTTTACAAATGCAAAAGTCTACCATTATGTCTATTATGATCTGCGGTGGGCAAATATGGATGAAATTTATCTTATACACCGGGTTAACATCTATACATATTCAAGGGCGTAGCCAGAATTCTATACAGGGTGGGGCGGGGACCAGCAAAAAATCCTAGATGTTTTAGTAGATTTAGATGTTTATCAATATTAAATATCATTACTTTTACTCAATCAATATTAAATACCATTACAAAGTTGTTTTATTTTTACTTCATAAATAAGTGGTCATACGCCGTGTGGTATCCTGCAGAATAGAATAGACCACCCTCCTTTCTTACCGAGGTGTCGTAAGAGGCGACTAAGGTATGTGCCGTGTGGTATCCGGCTGCATAGAATAGACCACCCTCATTTCTTACCGAGGTGTCGTAAAAGGCGAGTAAGGTAAGTTGACGTCAGGCAGGCAGCCGGTCGTAAAATACGTAGCCAAATCATGTGACAACATGTCTGTAACATGTTGTGCCGTCCCCAAATAGAGTGGGATAAGGGCAGGAGAATGTAAATATCATTACTTTTTTGTCATTACTATATACCTTTAATTTTAATTAATTAATTAATTTTACTTAATAGTTACTTATTTTTACATTATGGGTACTATGCAAGTCTTTTATAGTGTCACGTTGCTGCGTGTGTTCAGTTTCGGAGTGTAACAGTATACAGTACAAGGTGGGTCAGCGGACCCCCCTTTCCCGAACCTCGCTACGCCCATGTACATATTATGAAGCAAAATCCCCAAGAGCTGTCTGTCTGTAGGTTATCGATTTTCCCAAAATCTACTAAACGGATTTTAGTACGATTTTTACTAAAAGTTCGAGTGCAATTCTTGAGAAGGGTTTAGGTGAAAATGACATTATCCGATTTTCTTAGAACTTTCACTTGAAGATAAGGGAGGTTGTGGAGCAACATATAGGATAATTTTTATCCTAAATTTACCACGGGGTCGGGATTTACGCGGAAAAAACTTAGTGACACACTTATTACCTTCCATGCGGGCGAAGCCTCAAGCACAGCTAGTATAGGATAAAAAAGTCCCGTTTTTCTTTTGGCGACAGAGATAAAAAACCACAAACCACAACCAAACCTTTTAACTGGGAATATCTTAAGAATAATTTAAAAGTAAAGTAGCGGCCTGTTAATATCCCACTGCTGGGAATAGGCCTCCTCTCTCCGTTTCTGGAGAGAAGGGTTGGAGCTAAGACCTACCACGCTGCTCCAATGCGGATTGGTAGGTTACACATATCCCTAGAATTCTCTAGAGATATGCAGGTTTCCTCACGATGTTTTCCTTCACCGAAAAGCGTCTGATAAATTGCAATTATCAATTAGACACATGAGTTTTAATAGAAAAACTCATTGGTGCCTGCCCGGGGTTTAAACCTTTGTCGTCTCTAGAGAGTCGTATGGTCTCACCACTAGGCTATCACAGCTGGAATCTTAACATAGGTAAAATCTCTATATCACTATATATAGAATAGCTAGAACTTGTTAACATCGATATTATCTTAGGCGTAACACCTCACCTTCCTGAAGCTCTAAAATAAGAAGGAGCTGCTCCAGAAGCCCTAGCAGCTTGCCATACAAGTTGTTCCGCAGGCGGTGGAGGCGAAGGCAAAGAAACCACCGAAGCTTGATCTCCGGCTTCAGCATGAGGACCTAGTTATAAACACAGGGGAATAAAGAGACAAATTCTTTAAAAAGCTCTTACAGCTAAAACATGCCATGAATTCCGTATCGCAAAAGACACCATTGAGGCGACTATTCCTAATACTAGAGCTAATGCTGTTTTGAACAAATTGATTGACGTTGGCCGGAGCAACGACCTTTATGCATCCCATTGTCGACGCGAGCGCGGATAGTTAGTTATGTTTCGCATACGATAAAGATAGGACGCGTACGCCTGTAGACGACTTTATTGTATAACGCACACGTGTAATTATGCGTTTCGGGTGTGGTTCTCAGATTTAGTGACGCGTTTAATCAGTGAAGCGTTTAAGAAGACGCGACCGTCCGCGGTATTAGCGCGCGTTCGGGTTACTGTTCCCCGATTCAATAACGTGTGACCTTACGAAGGTTGTTTGCACACCGAGTGTTATTTAACCGATATAGTGAAGTGTATACTCCGGGAGAAATAGACATTACGTGTCCGTGGAAGATTGCAGAGGAGAGCCAACGGGTTCGGGAATCGGCCAAGTACATACAAGCACACAAACACACGTACACATATACACGCAGTTATTCATGAGGCCGGACCGCATACAGCTGACGGCCGCATAAGGTAGGTTGAGACGCCGAGACGACGGGCCCAGGTCCCGGAGGTTGTTTCATCCGTCCGCACGTTTGCGCGGAACATCGACCATTTCGCAACATCCATCAATTGTGACGTCCATACGTCAATCAATCAACGATAATTCAAAATATATATCATCTAGCTAACATACGTGCACAACCTATTATTCGTCAACGTATACCTATCATAATTCGTAATACGTTAAATCAGCGATGTGATTTTTATATCAAAGTCATTATCAACAGCTGAAATAAAACATTATTTTTCCAAATATCAACTCACTAGAGGTCCCGTTAAATTCGTTAAGAATCTCGTGCGCTGATTGGTAGTTCCTGAATATATGTAAATCGACGGGTTTCCTGTCAGCTAACACAGCCAGTATCATTAATTTGGGATGATCGATGTCGGCCATCACAGTTTCAGTACCTTCGGAAACAATGTTTAATATAATTTAACGTTTACGGGTTTGTGGGTTTGGATATAAGATTCTATATTAAATTTCCGCAATCGATTTTTTACTTTTCCATTACAGCAGTTTAAAAACGATATTTAAAAAGAAGCTAATACAGAAATCCTTGAGTATTACTTCATCATCATCATTCTCCTGCCCTCATCCCACTCTAACTGGGGTCGGCCAAATGTTACAAACATGTTGTTACATGATTTTGCTAAGTATTCTACGACCGGCCGCCTGCCTGACGTCAACTTACCATAGTCTTAGCCTTTTACGACACCTCGGTGGGTGGTCTATTCTATGCAGCCGGATACCACCCGGCACATCCCTTAGTCGCCTCTTACGACACCTCGGTAAGAAATGAGGGTGGTCTATTCTATGCAGCCGGATACCACCCGGCACATACCTTAGTCGCCTCTTACGACACCTCGGTAAGAAATGAGGGTGGTCTATTCTATGCAGCCGGATACCACCCGGCACATACCTTAGTCGCCTCTTACGACACCTCGGTAAGAAATGAGGGTGGTCTATTCTATGCAGCCGGATACCACACGGCACATACCTTAGTCGACTCTTACGACACCTCGGTAAGAAATGAGAGGGTGGTCTATTCTATGCAGCCGGATACCACACGGCACATACCTTAGTCGCCTCTTACGACACCTCGGTAAGAAATGAGGGTGGTCTATTCTATGCAGCCGGATACCACCCGGCACATACCTTAGTCACCTCTTACGACACCTCGGTAAGAAATGAGGGTGGTCTATTCTATTTTGCCGGATACCACCCGGCACATACCTTAGTCGCCTCTTACGACACCTCGGTAAGAACGGAGGGTGGTCTATTCTATTCTGCCGGATACCACACGGCGTTAATCCTTGAGTATTACTTAAGGTATGAGAATGCGTGGTTAAAGCTACTCTTCGACCCTGTACAAGACAATAATGATTATATTTAACTAGTAATAAGAAGTATTCTTTAAAAAGAGCAGCCACCAAGTTTATTGCTGGCTCTTCTCGGTAGGAGCAGCTTTCCGAACCAGCAGTAGAGTTGACGATTCAAAAGCACTTGTTTACAAGTTTACTTGAATAAAGAATATTTTGAATTTTGAATTTGAATTTAATTTAATATAAAGGGTGTAAAAATATTCCGTAATATAGCTTATCTTACCTAAGCATTCTTTAAGAATAGTCTCCAAAGATTCAGAAGGGTACGGCCTCATGCCAACAAACGCAAACTCCTTCATCCTGAAGTATAACCTCTGACATTCCCTCAAACTTTTACCGCAAGCCAACGCCAGTGCGAGTATCCCACCCGTGCTGGTGCCCGCTACCCAATCAAAGCAGTGTATGATGGGTTTACCGACTGCCGCTTCGAGATTCAGTAATAGCTGAACTAGGATGAGGCCGCGTATGCCTCCACCGTCTAGACATAGCAACCTACAAGAATCACACGTGTTAGATCTATAAAAAGTAACAGCCTGTTATTATGCCCACTGCTGGGCTAAGCCCTCCTCTCTCCGTTCTTGGAGAGAAGGATTGGAGCTAAGACCTACCACGCTGCTCCAATGCGGATTGGTAGGTTACACATATCCCTAGAGAATTCTCTAGAGATATGCAGGTTTCCTCGCGATGTTTTCCTTCACCGAAATGCGTGTGATAAATTGCAATTATCAATTAGACCTGCCCGGGGTTTGAACCTATGTCGTCTCTAGAGAGTCGCACGGTCTCACCGCTAGGCTATCACAGCTTAGATCTATAAACTTTTAAAAAAAAAAAGCTATTCGCCGTTATCCTTTGTGCACCGAAAAACGCCGTCTTGGGTAGAAAATGTTCTCAAAACGCTGGAGACGGTGGAGCCGAACAAAACAAAGTTGTAAATGTTGAAATTCTTTTGGACGAACGCATGTCCAAAAGAGGATATTCATCAGTTGAAGTAAAACAAACACGCCGCGAGGAAGCCACAGTTCTCTTTAATTGCAGGATTACCGATTTCAACAACGGCATACATTTTGGCAACTTTTAAAAATACATCGAACCAGAACTAAATTGATCTAGCGATGGTACACCTTATGCAAAAGAAATCGTTGGAAACGACTTATGTCCCGCAATGAACGCTTATGGGCTTAAAAAAAGGTGTAACAAATAAATCTTAATCAATTTTAGCAATTACAAAATTTACCCTTGCCATTACAGCTATTTAACGTAACTATAAAAAATAGGCTGATTTGAAAAATAGCCTATTTTTTAAGGATACTATTAAGGATGACATAAATGTTAAGAATGATTGGATTTTATAGAATTATATTGTGAAAAGAGCAACCGCGAAATTGCTAGCTCTTTTCGCAAGGAACAATATTTGGAACCAGCAGTAGAGTTAACGATTAAAACCACTCGTTTATAGGTTTACTTGAATAAAGAATATTTAGAATTTAGGTACCAGTGAATTAATAGAGTACAAAATCTTCAAAATTAGTATAGACTAGCTTTGCCAGCAGCTTCGCCCACGTGGAAATCAGCTAGCCACATATTTTTCTAGAATACATTCTTAAACATAAAAGTGGTTATTGTGAGTTAACCATAAGAGATAGAGACATGCTATCGCTGACTTTTTTGTAGTAGTTTTATAGATCTACAATTCTCTAGTACATTACTTTAGCGTATCTCTGCTGGTTTACGCAGCGCACGCGACTAAAGCTCCCAGCGAGCAAGTTTTTTAACAACTGCGCGATCTCTTCAACACAATTTACATAATACCGATATACCGATATGTTCTATTTACTTAAACCATCCGGAAGTATTTCGCTATCTTTTGGTGAAAACCGTACAAAAGTCCATACAGTAGATTTTGAGAAAATCGATTACATACAGACAGTCAGCTTTTTGGGACTTTGTTTTATAATAAGTATAGATACTTTCTTAAAGTGCAAGTTAATCGAAAAGAACCTTACAACGCCTACAACTGTAAGCTCACCTGCCTTGTTTCTCGCTCTGTTCGAGCGTAGACGCCTTAGCCATAGTGGCTGCCATCAACATATCGGTTATCTGCTCCCTTGTAGCCGCTCTCGCGACAGCTTGAGGTGGAACACCGTTATATTCCCCTCTAGGCGAACAACCTGATCCACAACCTCTATCTGATGTACATCTAAAAATGAATTCAGTAGTAGTAAGTTAATTGGTAATAGATAAACTAAATGCAAGCTGTTGGATCAGTTAAAAAGCAGAAAGATAAATAACCGTCAACAACAATAGGTTAAAAATACAATAAAAAAAATTAAAAAGAAAACTAACACTGTATAAATGTGAAACAATGTAAAAACAATGTATGTGTGTGTGAAAATAAGAAACTAAATAATATACAACTGAGAAAGGAATTGTAAATAGAATAAGAAAATATATTTTTTTTTAACTATGAAAATTGTAATTGTTATATGTAAGAAGTTTTGAAAACTAAAGCCCAAACTATCAATGTTAATTTAAGCTAATGTACAAGACAAGAAATTGTTATAGATTTGTAAGAAACTTTGTAAAATGATAAAAATTCAAAAAGATAAAACACGGCTCTGACCCTTATATTAGATGAATAAGAATAAAAAAAAATATATATAAAAAAAACTTCTCGATTCGACCAAATAATATTTGTTTTGGTATCGGATCTAAATCATCTATCTGTAAATCCTAACTTAATAATAATATTAATGAATCAAAACAAGCTTAATATTTGTTGCATCATATCATCATATCTCTATTATTACATGTGACGTTCAAAATATTACTGAGTTTTATAGACTGCAGAAATTAGCGGCAGTCTTTTTTTAACAACGTTGCAATCATGAAAAACAAATCAAGTTTAAAAAGTTTTAAACAATCTAAATAAATTTAAATAAAAATAAAAATAAAATAAGCATTGTCATCGAGACTAGACCAGTATGTAAAATTACAAATCAAACGGACAACAGGAAAATGATCAAATTTACAAGATTCCACCTTCACATCACACGGCAAGTTAAATGAAAGCTTTAATTAGCATTATGGTAACACTAAAAGTTTAAAGAAACATGTAAATATATAATATATAAATACGATATAAATAAAGAATAATAATTGTTTAGGGCAGAATGTTTTTTTTTTTTTTTTTTATTGTTAAATAGGCGAGCGCTTGACTGTAATCATGCCTGATGGTAGGCAATGATACAGTCTATGATGGAGCGCGCTTACCCAGAAGATGCCTATTCACTCTTGCCTTGAAGGTACCCATATTGTAAGTGTTGGGAAAGATAGAAGCCGGGAGAGAATTCCATTCCCTTGCTGTGTGCAACAAAAAAGACGAAGCGAAGCGCTGTGTGCGTCTTCGTGGAATGTCGATAACATAAGGGTGGAACTTCTCCCGGTGCCTAGCGGTACGGTGATAGAAAGGCGAAGGTGGAACAAGTTCATGAAGTACCTGGGCACACTCTCCGAAATATATCTTGTAGAAAACCGATAGACAGGCAACCCTGCGCCGGTGTTGCAGACTCTGCAATTTGGCGTTTGTCAGGGTCTCATCACCTATGAGTCTCCTGGCACGTCGATCCACCGAGTCCAAAGCATCCAATTGGTATTTGGCTGATCCTTCCCACAAATGGCAGCAGTACTCCATACACGATCGTACCTGAGCCTGGTACAATGCAACAAGCTGTTTCGGTGTGAAGTACTGCTTGACTTTGTTAAGGATGCCAAGTTTCTTGGCAGCCGTTTTTGCTTTGGACTCGATGCATTTTCCAAAGTTGAGCTTGGAATTTATTTGGATACCCAGAAGCTCAGTGCTATCGGCAATCGGTACAGATATATTTCGGAAAGTAGGAGTTAAGGTGAAGGAACTCCGTTTGGCGCTGAACAGGCACGCTTGTGTTTTGGAAGCATTAAACTTGACTAGGTTAGCTTCACCCCAGTCGGAAACCTTTTTTAGAGTCAAGTTAATGCGCTCAACCATGGCCTCTCTTTGTTGGAGAATCTCAGCACTACTAGCTCTGGGACTGGACATATATCTCTCCGTGACAGTGCTATCATCTGCGTACCCAAAGATACCGGGACTTAGCAGATCATTAATGTGAAGCAAAAAAAGCGTCGCGGAAAGAACTGATCCCTGAGGAACACCAGCATTGGTGGTCATTAGATCAGATAAGCAGCCATTAATGACTACTCTAAACGATCGTTCACTCAGGAAATCAGATATCCAGTTACAGAGCACAGTAGGCAGCCCATAAGCAGGAAGCTTGCTAAGAAGACCATCGTGCCAGACACGGTCAAAAGCCTTTGAGATGTCAAGGGATACGGCAAGCGCCTCACCGTGCCTCTCAATGGCTTCGCCCCAGATATGAGTGGCATACGTTAAAAGATCTCCTGTCGAACGATTTCGGCGAAAACCGAATTGGAAATCCGACAGCAGATCGTTTTCTTCCAAGTACGCCAGGAGCTTTTTGTTCAATACACGTTCCATAATTTTACCTATTATGGAAGTGATTGCTATAGGTCTATAATTGACCGGATCGGCACGATTACCCCTCTTTGGGACTGGTTGTATATTGGCAATCTTCCACGCTTTAGGGACATGAGCAGTTTCTAAAGAGAGGCGATATAAGCGAGTTAGAACAGGAGACAACTCAGGTGCGCAATTACGCATAACAATTGCAGGTATGCCATCGGGACCACTTGCCTTGTTCACATTTAATTTGCGAAGTTCTCTCAAGACCTCTTTTTGAAGGATTCGAGCTTCTGCCATGACAGAATCGCAAGGTTGCATGTGGGGTAGAGAGGCACCTCCTGCATCAAGGCATGAGTTTTCCGCAAATAACTTGGCTAATAAATTTGCTTTGTCATTTGCAGAAAAAACTAGTGACCCATCTGGCTTAAGCAATGGTGGCAGTGTTGGACGGCAGAAGTTCGAGTCAACCGACCGCGCAAGCGACCAAAAAGCTTTGCTACCACGGGGATAGGATGCTAATTTGATCCCAATGCGATTAGTGCGGTTAAATCGAGCCTTCTTAAGAACCCTCTTGTAGGATTTGGCAGCAATATTAAATGCTCTCTTCTTAGCTGTAATGTCCGGAGCTTTTTGAGATCGAGCTTCAACCCAGGCTACAAACGCTGAATTCTTAATGGCCTCTGCAGCTGCACATTCACCGTTGTACCATCGGGGAGTCTTTCTGTTCAGAGGTACATCCGCGTAAGTTATGAAGTATTCCATAGCTTGCCGAATGACCCCCGATATAGCATTTTCGCAGCTCGACGGATCATTAGAAGAGAAGCACATTCTCTGCCAGGGATACGATGCAAAAAAGTGCCGCATCTCATCCCAGTCTGCCGACTTATATCGCCATATGCGCCTGGTCCCAGTGAAGTTTAGATCAGGCGGATAGTGTTGCGAAACCGACTTTACCAGACAGTGATCAGAAGTGCCTAAGGGGGCTGCAACTGAGACTGAGAATCGGTCAGGGTCGGTAGTCAGCAGAAGGTCCAGACAACTGGGCGTATGACCATCAACATCCGGTATTCTGGTAGCTTCTTCGACCAGCTGGGTAAGGTTCAGGGAGATGGCGAAATTAAGAGCTTCTCTTCCAGCGTGGTCAGTTTTTTGGTAAGGGAAAAGCCAATCCTTGTGATGGGCATTAAAATCCCCAAGAAGCACCAATTGAGCAGACGGATACCGATGTTGAACGATGTCGGCCGTTTCGCTGAGATGTTTGAATAGTTGAGTTGTCTTCTGGTCACCGCTGTGCGAACGATAAACACAAGCATAAACTGTTTGGTCCAAGCCTGTATCAACGAGACACCACAAGATGGAAAAATTGGGTACCTCCAGATTACGGAGTCGCCGGTAACAGACGTCATCACGAACATACATACAAACCCCTGCGTGGGGCTTAAAGTTGTGCTCCAACGCATAACCCGGGTATAATAAGTATGATGAATCGACGGGTCTGTTAATTTGCGTCTCCGTAAGGAAAAGCAGCTGCGGCTTGTCAGTCTCTAGATGGTGGTGGACTACATAAAGATTAGAGTGCATGCCACGGATGTTAGCTTGATGCACTTTGAACGAGAGGAGGTGCAGCCGCTGTTTAACTAAACTTTTCCTTTTGTTACTCATTATGTTTGGGTGGGCGAACAGGAATGGGAAAAGAAAGTTGTAGGAGACGCTCCGTTTGTAAACAACGCAACTGTATCTGTTAGATCGCTGATGGTAGGCTCAATTGGAGACCGCGGGGACGCCCGAACCCCCCTGGGAATCGCCATCGGGTCCTCTCTCCGGTCGCCAACCGGCACGATGGAGCAATTCCAGGATTTTTCGCAAGGCAGCGGGGCAGCCTTTCGTAGGTGGCTTTCCTACTAATTGGGCCCCCTATAACCTGCGGTCGGCCAGCGGTGCACCGTGCTTCGGATCCCGCTGCTCTCCAAATTGAGCCGCCCGGCGATATGACAGCATAAGTCGGAGCCTGTCTTCAAATGCAGCGCAGCTATACAGACCCTTTTCCCATTTTACGGCTACTACAGGCATCGCACCGGAACACGACGAGTCGCTTGGCGGTACGGCTTTGCCTGTAGGGTGGTCACTCTAGCCTCGGCCGAAGCCTACCACCTTGAAGGTTACTCGTTTAGCACTACCCTGGGATCACGTGTAGGGTAACGAGGACTGTAGTAGAACCTGAATTTAGTTAAACCTACGGACGCGAGTAACTCCAACCCCCAAGTAATTAATATTAGTAATTATAATTAACTCACCTCTGTGCTCCAACTGAATGCAAGATATACAAAATTTTATCATAGTTGCCAGTCGACATATCTGTTGGCACAACATGTCTCGCGGTAAAGCCAGCGTTGTTCTTCGTTTCTAAATCAGCACCAAAAACCACTAAAGCTTGAACTATCGCTATATTTGTCTGCTTAACGGCTAAATGCAATGGGGTATTGCCCTCGTTATCACCTATTGAATGTTCCGCCCCTCTAGATAGTAACGCTATAGCGCATTCCAATCTGCCCCTTAACACCATTATATGTAGTGCGGATCGCTCGTCAAAATTTAAAGCGTTTATATCACAGTTTTTATCCGCCAAAGCCTCTATCACTTCGCGGGAAATAGCCCAATGTAACGGCGTACCTCCGCGTTTCATATCTTGTTGGAAAAGTTTTGGGCGATTATCTTGGAGGACATCGCCAACTATACCTGTAATAAGAGTTTTAGACGATGTTACGATAAGACGTTTTAAATACAACTAACTTCTGAACATTTTTTCTATGAAAGATTAAAGGTAAAAGATTTAATACCCTGCCCTTATCCCACTCTAAGTGGGGTTGACAAAAAACATGCTACAATCATGTTGTCACATGATTTGGCTACGTATTTTACGACCGGTCGTTTGCATGACGTCAACTTACCTTAGTCGTATTTTACGAACCCTCGGTAAGAAAGAGGGTGGTCTATTCTACTTAACCGGATACCACACGGCGAGAAAGACTTTGAGGATAATTTACAGGAAAAATAATGTTTACTATATAACACCATAATACATTCGTAATGTATTATGGTGTTATGATAATAGTCGCTCGAGTCTCGGCAGGAGACTGGCTCTCTGATACCCTACACCTATTCTCCCCTCTAAACTACAATCGACATCGGTTTGTTACTACCACCACTAAAAATTGTTGTAAAACGACCTCTTCAACTCAATTTACATGAAACCGTTATGTATAAACCTATAAATAAAAACCGTACAAAAATCCGTTCAGTAGATATACAGAAAATCGATCATATACAGGCAGCTTTAGGAACTTTATTATGATAAAATAAAATAATATTATTGTGCTAAAATTCCAAGATGAATTCGTGAAGTTCTAAATTTTTCTATTATGGATTTCCACAAGCATTTACTTAAACGAGGCTAGTTTATTCATCAACATTACGTTACTTTTGATAAAATCAACTTCAGTTTTTTGTGATAAACGTAGCTGGTAAGACTTGTGGACACAGGTGGTGACAAATATCAACTCATTTTTTTGTCACGTTTTAAGCATTTATTTAACAAAATGAAACTAAATGAAAAACCACATTAATAAAAATCCAAAAAAAAACATTTTAAAAATCGTGCGTTTTGGTAATGATCGGAAAAATAACCGTACTTTTCTAATTAATTTATCGAAAACTAGCTGTAGCAGCGGCTTCGCCCGCGTGGAAATCAGCGTGTCACATTTTTGTCTAGGGTTCTAATTTTAAACATTAAAGTAGTTATTGTGAGGTAACCATAAGGGATAGAGACATGCTATCGCGGACTTTTTTGTAGTATTCTTATAGATCTAAAAAAATTTAGTACATTACTTAAGCGTATCTATGCTAGTTTATGCAGCGCACGCGACTAAAGCTCCAGCAAGCAAGCTTTTTAAAAAATGCATCTCTCGAACACAATTTACATAATACCGATATGTACTATTTACCGTAACCAATATGCGCTATCTTTCGGTGAAAACCATACAAAAATCCGTTCAGTAGATTTTGAGAAAATCGATTACATACAGACAGTCAGCTTTTTGGGACTTTGTTTTATAATAAGTGTAGACGAAAGTTATGCCAATTGTAAATTATTACGCACAAAAGGATTTTGCATATATTTAAAATCAAAAAATATTATTCAGTAGACATAAATTTAATCACATACTTGCTAATTCAGGGAAAAGATCGGCCAAAAAACACGCGGGCTCCATCTTCAGGAAACACAATTTGCACTTGATCCGTTCACTACCGTAATATAACTAAACTGTGCAACTATTGTAATACTTTTAAGAATGATTGTGTCATACTAAAACTTTATAGTTTAAGCCAGTACAATCGTCATAACGTTTAATCGTAAAATTATGCATCATGTTCTATTGAAATTCTTAAACGAGTGCTCACAGCAAGTATCGTATAGAAATCGCGGCGAGTGCCAAATATTACCTCACGAATATATGTTTGGAAAATTCAAATTGCGATCGGGCATTCCTACCGATGCTCTATAATTATATTGAAGAGCGAGATCTTTGAGGACGATCTTTGTGTACAAAAAGTCGAAGGCTATACTAATAATTTGATTATACTACAATTAATAATATTAATATTAATTTTTAATTTGCATTTGATATATATGTTTTATGAAGATATTTCTTTAGAGATTTTTGTTGAGTCATAGTTACTTGAAATAAATAATTATTTATTATTATTATATTACATAAATATTATGGAATAATTTATTATTAATAAATAATAAAATTATTTCGCTATATTCCGCGATAACGTAAATAGCAAATATACATATATAATGCTTAATGTAGATCGGACTATCCGTTTTCATGCCTTATACATGCAGGTATGCTAAAAGCACATGCACTACACGACTCCACCACCTCCCCCCCATACACAAGTACTATACACATTTTCTACCAAAAGCTCAACGATCGTTTCTCCGCGCAACCGAAGCATTATAATCGCATTAAAGCATTATAAGGCTTGCTTTGCGTAATTAATTTTATCACGAATTATAGCAAAATGATTTTATTATTAATTTCCTATTATGGATCTCCTAAAAGTCACGCCTAATTCTTTAAATCAATTTATTATTAACTCAAAAATATTTAGAACTCAATTCGATGAAACCTTCATTTGAGCTAATTTTATATAAAATTACAATAAATCTGATTCTTCAGTAATTTTTATTAAAGAAAACCATACTTGAAATATTTAGGATTAGTTTATGCTTCTTGCTTTGCGATTTACTTTGAAAAAGTACGTAAATAAATTCTGGGGCTTGGTATACCATTTAATATTGTCCACGAATAAATATTTTTTCACTATATACCTACTTCTGCCTTTCTATACACAGCAACAATAAAAATTTGATTGAGCTATAAAAATATTGTGAAAACATTATATCAAGTCAAATAAACTTTAATCGAAGGTCAATTTATGACTAACATTTAGAAGCAGATTTTTTAAGTTGTGTAAGATAACGCTACAAAGTGTCATTATCCCTTCTAACTTCAATATTAATGTATATTATCTGATAGTTAACTATTATTCAACTTATTTTATAATAAAATATATCGCACGCTTAGTATTAACATGACCGAATTAAAAATTACGCTTGACTTAGTTATATTGTAATCCTTATTTTGCCATTTAAGAAATCACGCTGCGAACTATTAAAAACTAGTGTTTTCTTACTTCCACGTTATGGATCTCTTTAACGCTCACGAATTTAGGCGCTACTCTACGCTTTATTGCAATTTGCCACAAAACAACTTTTTTGAGTTAGGTCAATCCTACTATCCTACTTCCTACTAATCCTACTAATATTATAAATGCGAAAGTTTGTGGATGTTTGTTACTCTTTCACGAAAAATCTATTGGATATTTTGGATGAAACTTCACATTTATATAGGTTATACATCGGAATAACATATAGGCTACAATTTGTAATGATTTTATAAAATATAACGATACGTGTCAATAAAGTCGGAAAAAATCTGGCATCTGAGAGCTATCTCGGCGTACGCTGCCTAAACCGTTAGAGTTACACAAAGATGATGTACAGTAGTATTGTTTGTCTTTAATAGTTCTAAATAAAAGTCCGCGACAGCATATATCTATCTTTTATGTGGAAGCCACTACGACCAAAATTTTGAATCATAAATTTAGTTAAATTAGATACTGTGGCAGAACAAATTCCTCGCGAGCGAAGCCGCGGGCAAAAACTAGTTTATTTATAAACGTGCGAGGTACTCAAATTCAAATTCAAATAAGTCTTTATTCAAATTGGCCTATTACAAGCACTTTTGAATCGTCAAATTAAAATTAAATTGAAGCTACAACTGGTTCGGAAAGGTGCTCTAACCGAGAAGAACCAGAAAGAAACTCGGCGGTCACTCTTTTAAAAAATAAATATTACAGTTTTGTATCAACTATTATTAACAAACTTAGATTATAATATCGTCTAGTACATAGCTGGTCGCAATTTAGTTCCAAGCTTTCTTATCATTGACATAGTCTTCAACATTATAGTAAGCTTTATTATTGAGAGTCTCTTTAATTGCTTTTTTGAACTCTAGGTATGTATCATAATTTTTCCTAGAGTAAGAAGTTACAGACTCGTTCGGCTTCAGGTGTTCCTAACGGGGTATATCATACGCCTGGCTTACAAATCCCCGAGGCGGTTGGTGCATCTAGTGCTCCCGATGCACCGGTTAGTGGAGGGGGACTTCTCTTTCGAGGGGTCCCTACCCAGAGGTGTTCTCTGGGATCAGAGTTGTCGGTGGGGATGGGGGCAATGTGAATAACGATACCCTGACCTTACCATCGGCAGCGTGGTGGAGCACACAGGTCGTTTTAGTCGGTGCGAGTCCGACATAACCGGCTGTCGGGCGGCGGTACCAATAAGGGGTTTTTTCCTGTATAAAAAAAAGACTCGTTCGGCTTGTGCCACTTCCTCTATTGATAAAACAAATACCTGGTATTGTACTGGTGGTGCTAATTGTTCGTTTTGCAGCGCTCAAATTGACATCAGCTCCAGCCAGTAGTAATGCTCGGACGCAGTCAGGAGCATCCGCTAGGCATGCCATGTGCAATGGTGTATACCCTTGCTTATTGTAAATATTTAGAGAAGCTGCCGTTTTGCTTCCCATTATCTGAAGTGTGCAGCGAAAAAAAAACAGGGTAATACTAAAAAAGTTTTTGGCCCATTGAATTATGCAAGAACTTCTTCCCATCATCATCATCTTGTGAACAACATGTTATAAACATGTTGTAACATGATTTGGCTATGTATTTTACGACTGGCCGCCTGCCTGACGTCACCTCACCTTAGTCGTATTTTATGACACCTCTGTAAGATATGAGGGTGGTCTATTCTACTTAGCCGGATACCATACGGCGGGAAAGAACTTCTTCACAACCCAACATTAATAAGTGAAACTATTCGATACAATCACTATAAGTTTCATATATTTTTACAAAATTAAAAAAAAACTAATATTAATAATATCAATAAATCTATATTAAATACATAAAAATTAATCAATCAAATACTGTGATTAAATAAATTTACCCCATAACAATATTCCGTAAGACACTTGATAGATACAATATTTATGACAAATTTACCAATTAGTATGGATATGTTTCATGTAGCCTTATTATATATTTTACCAGTAAGGCAGTTAAAATTTTAATAAAATAATCAATTATATATTAGTAGAAGATTTTTAAAGAAGAAAAAATTGTTGTCATTAATTTGTATTTTTAAAAAAAGTAGACATAAATTGATATAAATGTAAATAAATTTAAATAATGTTGGTTTTTTTAATTGGATCCTAGCATGTTCTTTGTGCAATTCGGCCGTTAAAGTTTATAAGTTTATTAGTGCTTCTCTCAAAAGTGATCCATAAGATTAAGTTATAAAATTAAATTTAAATGAAATTAGGTTATGATGGCATGTATCTGCAGATACTAAAGTCCCTAAAAAAATAAAGATAAAAAAATAAGTGAAGAATAAATATAACTTACATTTATGATTTCTTTATTACTTGCTGCAGCATAATGAAAGACTGTATTGCCTTCATGGTCGACTGTGTCTAAATTGCAATTTAACGACACTAAGCTTTGCACCATTCGGACATTGCCATTTTTTATAGCCACCTAGACATAATAAAAAAATTCGTAAAGCCTTAATATCTTGGACATTAGATGGATAAAAATTATCATTCAGAACATAATCATAGATTGAGTCAGTGGACTATTGAAGATATGACCTATATATTGCACATAACACAATATGTGGTAATTTTTCTAAATTAAAAAAATATAACATTTAGAAAAATAAATGGCGAAAGTTAATAAAACCGAATTTATAATGAAATTGTTTGTTTTAACCAAAGATTAAATTAAAAATTTGCTTCATCATTACTCATGAAGTTGTTTCCACAGTTTTGTCATACAATGTTATGCCTAGTTACACTCATACCATGATCGTATAATGAATGCATAGTTGGAATGCAATCCCCAAATATATAAATAGGTTATCTACACTCTAGTCTCAACATTTCATATTTTAAACTATATGCCTTTAAAATCCAGTAAGAACTATCATAATAACATAATACATTATTTATTACATTATTATTATTATTATGTATTATGTTAATAACAAAATCTCTTATAATATATATTGTAATTATTTGGAATATTATCCTTTATTATATAGAGGATAATACGATATAGTGTTCATAGTAAATGCACAAAACCATATGTATACACCTAGTTGTGGAGAAATATGAAGTCTTAGGTTTTCATTAGAAACATATATTTCCCAAGAACAAAAGAAGTCAAAGCAAAAAATTTTACAAATTCATTAGACTGTTGGAGTTTTAAAGCAATAAAAACAGCACATAAACACTTCCAACCTTTCACCTTTATAACATTAGTAAGATAAATAAAACATACCATCAATGGAGAAATGCCTGTCATTGGATCTATGTCATTAATCTGTTTCTGCACAACAGGATCATTAAATAATTCATATTGTCCAAAGTATGCAATTAAATGTGCAATAGTCCATGTTTGGTTTTCTATTAATGTATCACAGATCTTTTGCAGACCTGCTACTGTACACTTAAAAATTAAAAACACAAACATATTAGCATTATCCATAAGAAGTTATGCAGGAAGTAATACCAAAACAAGTGTATAATAAATATATGGGACATTTACACACACAGTCGTCCCCTAAGTAAGTAACTTAATACTTGTGTTATGGGTGACGGACAACTGGTAGATATACTACATATATAAGTTTAAATACATACTTAAATACAAATACACACCTAGGCTCAAAGAACCAACAATTTGTTTATAGAAAATGTTGGCCCTCGGCGGGAATCGAACCCGCGACCCGAGGAGCTGAAGGCAGGGTCACTACCCGCAGCGCCAACGGGCCAGTTAAATAGTGTATATAAGGTGGAAATACATATTCCAGAATTTCTCTAAAGACATTATGGTTTTGTCACAATGTTTTCTTTCATTGTAACTATATTAATTGAATTGTGTAAAAGCTTTACATATTTAATTTAGCAAATAAAAAATAATTTAACAAATAACAACATTACATAACAAATAACAAATAACAAATTTAAAAAATTTGCTATCAACCCAGACTGAAAATTAGTTTGTTTTTTTACTTATGTTTGAAATTAATGTTTGACCTTAAGACCTCAGTTAATCTTGTCTATAACCTTGAAACTTAGGTTAGTCATTTAGTCTAAAGTCCAAGTCATATCTTGGCTCGCCATAATTGGTTCATAAATAACAATCATACGTATTACAGTTAGTTGTAAAATATACTATTTTAAAACATGTTTATAATTTAGTCTTAACACAGGGTGTTACTATCACTCTATCAATGTTAGGTGTATCATTTGAAGAAATGTAACATTTGTAGTCTGGACCAATGATACTATAGAATCAAAGTAAATGTAATTATTTAATTTCAATTACTTTTAAGATAATACTTAGGGTATTTTAAATTCTGTTTTGTATAATGCAATACATCTTTATAATAATGCAAGACAATTTTTATTATTACCTACAAAATGAAAATCATTTATTGAATCACATACTTAATATACTTTAAGTTTTTAGGGAGCCCTTGAATCCAAGCTCAACAAGATGTGGCATTAAAATTAAATTAAAAAATTGTTTTAAAATGCATATGAGTGGTTCTTAAATTTGTTCAATAAATACTTACATCTCGAGTAATTTTAACATACAGGGGTATTCTATCTTTAAATATCATGAATTTTTCCTCACACGCCTCAGAATTTTCAGATCGAAATAAGCTGCAAAAAAGTTCACATAATTAAAATTTTTAAGGTACCAAAAATACCAACGATCATACAATTATTTTACCTATACATATGATGTAAGCTTTCTGTAAAGGGTTTATGCAATACAATTTCATAATATTTATCCTTTGAATTTTTGCTACCAGGAGGTATCTTTGGTGCATATAACAATAACGAATCCTCTCGATAACATATTGGTCTTGAGATATAATTGTCGGAGCGTACTTCTAAAACCTTATTTGGAGGATCCTCAATACTTAAGAAACCACGAAAAACTGGAATATAAAATAAAAATAATGTAAATTTGTATTGAAATTAGTATGCTGTAGATTAATAAATAAATTTTGCTGTGGAAAACTTACTAGAATTAAGCATTTTTCACAATTATGTTTAAACAGAGATCCTAAAATTTGTTCATATTAATTTAAGGTTCTTCAATCTTCAATCGTTCTTCAATCGTTATGAAATAAAAACCATATGAAAACTTTAACTCCAAATGAAGAAAATTTTCACAATAAAAATGTCACGATGACACTGACAGTGACTTTAGTAAAGTGTCCATCAAAGACTACAGTGGTGTCCATTAAAGACAACAGTGTACATACTGGTGTCCATTTGTAAGATGGCAAAAAAGATTAATTTAAAAGTACCTATTAATAAAATTATTTTGCTATAATCCGCGATAAAGTAAATAGAAAATATATATAATGCTAAATGTTTAGTGGACTATCCGTTTTTTCATACCCGATAGATGCAGGATTCGTAAAAACACATGCACAAACCTCCAGCACCGCCACCATAATATATAAGCACAACACACGTTCACTATCACAAACTCAACAATCGTTTCGCCCCGCAATCGTAGTATCATTAGGTGGCGGAGATTTCTACGTGTTTTTACGAATCCTGCATGTATCAAGTATGAAAAAACGGATAGTCCACTACACGATTAGCATTATATTCAAATTCAAAATATTTTTTATTCAACTAAACTTGTAAACAAGTGCTTTTGAATCGTCAACTTTACTGCTGGTTCGGATACATATATTTTCTATTTACTTTATCGCGGATTATAATAAAATAATTTAATTATTACTTTTGCAATTTGTGTTATGGATCTCCGCAAAGTAACGCTCAATTCTATAAATTATTTAAAGATTAATTTGTTTTTGTTTATCTCAATGAAATGTTGTAATATTTAGTTTTCGTAATGAAATTAATGGTACTTAGCAACAATAATTTTTAATAGTGAAGACAAAATCATGAGAAAAAATATTTCAAAGAAATAGACAAATCTATTTCGCCTTACTGCATCCAATAATTTTCTTGCGAGCCGTCGAGAAAAATAAAACTAATCGTACTAGTAAGGGGAAAATAATATAGCTATGTATTGGTAGTGTCCATTCCAACTTGTTTTCTTAGAAGATTCAGGAGGTCCGGGAACGTAAATTCACGAATAATTGTTAAAAATCGGTCGCTCTACTGCCATCGGTATGATATACATATTTAGATATTGTTCCTGTTGTACGTTTGAATGAAAAATAACAGGCCGTTATTCTTACAAGAGGCATATGGACTATGGAGTAGTAGACGAGCATTCGTCAGTACGACATACGAATATTACGAAACGTCTTAGAGCAGAAAACTGTCTAATTAGTAGCTAGGAGCATATTGATATATGTATATTGTACTAATATTCAAATTGATGGTAAACTTTACCGCCGAAACCGCTGAGCGTGTGAAAACTGTGGTTGAATTAGTGATATAGTTACATATATTATAAAGCAGGACGATTATAAGTTTTCTTACAATTTTGATTATTCCGTTAAACAGAAATGTACGCAGTACTTTATTTTACGCTCACAACTCACATAATAGTCTTTGGTAATTAGTATAAATCAAACTCTAATATGTTACGAGAACTTTATGTAATCGCGACGTTCATATAAAATATCACTTGTTTTGAGAGAGTTGTGTAAGATTAAAATGTTCATATATTAATGCATTGAAATTACCATTAATGAACAAAAAAACAACATTGACATTAAACATACTGTTTATTTAAAATAAAAAAGTAACACAATTATGGAATGTAAATAATGGTATTTCTATTCAAGATTTCACAAGGATAACATAATTTTATAAATAATCTTTGGTACAATGTACAAATAAGGTTAAATAATTATAAAATTTATGTCACTAGGTATAACATATAGGGTAGTAGTTAACAAACAGAACAAAAATTAAGTGCTATTATTAGAATAATAAAGTAAAAGACAAATAACATAAGTTTATTGTCCTTTTAAAAATTCAAATATATCAATAGCAACAAAGTTAAATGATTGATATATGCAATCATTTTTATATCTGCACTTACTTAATAGCTTTGGTAAAGTCATTTGTCAAAAGATTAATTTCATTTACCTTTCGTCGAAGACATCATTAACGCAGTTTGTTTTGCGTTTGTGAAGAATGCTGATCAGCATCTAACAATTTCGTATGATATCCAGGCTTGATTTACACAATAATACTATTTTAATTTACTCATGCTATTAAAATTATAATAAATAGCAGATTCATATGACTAGCTTTATCATCTAGATAAATAAAAATCGATATAAAAAACCCAAACACGTTTTTAAATATTTTATATGCAATAAACATTGTACTAAGGTATTGTGAAAAAATATATATATTCCACATATTTTTTCAGAATTATTTAGTGTTAAAAAAGATAATAATACTACAATTAAGAAGGAAAAATATGGTTCTTAGAATATTAATATTTCATTAATTTATTTTTGTATACACCAATTGAAACAAACAAGATTGTTTGTTTGGTCAAATAACAATTACTTCCAGTAATTAAAGTGAAATATTTTGTATACATTATGGTAGCACACTTAAAATTTATGCAGCTAAAATCTTAACATAACAAGATAACTGAACTCTGGGTAAATATTTAAATACATTTATGAAGTAAGATGCAAGGATGATTATGTAATAGGCGAAAAAATTAAGCTTTCCATATATTATTAAACCTAATATATGCTCTTTCACTAGGTATAAATTTGTATATTTAATCTATTTATAGTTGCTTTATTGGCATAGCTTACAATTTAAGCAGCATGACTTTGATTGGTATTAGAACCTGGCAAATTGTCTGGATTTGCAAGTGGATCCAACTCAGCAAATAGTTTGAACCAAGCTGCTTTATCTTCTTTCTTTGGTACCGGTTTTGATACTGGTTGTTGCGATGGTTGGTTTGGTTCTTTGATGTCATTGACATGAATAGGCTCCAAGGACTCATCAAACAAGTTGGTGTTTAGGTTCTGAAAAATATTCAATTTCAATTACCAATTATTTCTGATTATCATTAATATGTATTATTATTACTCTATTAATTTGAGAAATATTATTTATTTATTAGGCCAAATAATTAAAAATACTTTAAAACTATTAAACATTGTTCTCCACTAATTTATTTTATTAATTTATGTTATCTTATTAATAGTTCATTTGTTAACAGTCTATGTAGGCAAAATGTTGTAAATATACAACAATAGGAATGTGTAGACCAAAGTTTCTGATCATTACTATTAATTAGGCTTGTTCAAGCAATTCTGCACTACATTAAGGAACGGAACGTCGAACCACCATTATTAAAAAAAAACAAATTCTGACAGATTCACACAACTTTTTGCAAAATTGTTATACATCTCCAAATACTTTTGTAAAAGTTGCAATCAAACTAGTCTAACCCAATTCAAGTACGCTTTTTACTTGAAGAAGGCTTTTCATATGAATATAACCTTAAACCATCCAACAAGACTTTGTTTCCATAAGCACTACATATATATTTTAATAAACACTAAAAGTTTATACAATATAAAACATATATATCTAGTGAAAATGATATATAACAATATTAAATTTCAAGATATTGGAGTATTACCTCTAATAATTGAGATGGCATAAACAACCCAAAATTAGGTGGCATATCACCACAACCCAGGTGTAATCCGGCCAGATCTGCGCTTATATTATTATCTGCCGGTACTTCAGTAAATGTATTTATAAGGTTTGTAGATGTGCCAGGTTCTTCCTCTGTATTTGTAGTGGACGGTTTGTTATCTTGGTCATTTTTAGATTCAGATTCTGGCTTGCTTTGTTCGTCTTTGTATTCCTCCTAAAAATTGTTTATTTACATTAAAATAATTAACTTCAACCTAACTACAGGGAACTGATTCTTTACTACACATCACACATCATTTTAAGGAAGGCAAAAATAAGAACTAAATAATTGTGTTAAAGTATTTTGATAAATTAATTTTTTGAAGTAAGAATATTTGAAATCATCATTATCCTCAAATCCTTATCCCACTCTAAGCACAACCTGTTTCAAACATGTTGTCACATGATTTGACTACGTATTTTACGACTGGGGGTCTCCCTGACGTCAACTTACTTTAGTTTTGTTTAACAACCCCTGGGTAAGCAGGAGGGTGGTCTATTCTACTCATCCAGATATCACATGGAAGTTCAACTTACCTTAGTCACCTTTTACGACGCCTAGGTAAGGAATGAATGATGAATGATGGTCTATTTTGTTCAGCCGGATACCTCATGGTAGATATCGATTTACCTTAGTCCATTTTAACGACACTTCGGTAAGAAATGAGGATGGCCTATTCTATTTAGCCAGATACCACATGGCAAAGAATGTACTATTTTGAAATTTAGTTAAATGGTGGTATATGAATGATTTACCTGGAAGAACAACATTTGATCTTTATCTATGGTTGAATCTTCTTCCTGGTTATCTATTTCTCCCAAGCTCTTCAAAATGCAAAATTCATACTGTGGTGCTTCATTCATTGTATCTATAGTAGCTTGTAGAGTGTGAGCTACTTTTGTTGAACAATTTAAAAATGAACTTTGATAATTTGACAGCACATGTGAGAACATGTTGCATCTAGCTGCAGCGAGTAAATCAATCTGTAAATGATATTTACAAAGTTTTATTTCTTTCAAAGGACACTAATTGTTAGAGGTTATAGCACATTTTTTGTAATTCTTTATCATAATCTAGTTGAGAATATTTATAGAAATACATTTTTTTTTAATGATTAATCAAGCCAACAGTTGCTAAATCTGTACATACGACCTGTTTACAACTATAGAGAAACTTTTTTACTTAACAATATGTAACAATCTTGGATGGATAGATTAGGATTTCCCTATTTCTATAAAAAGGTCATGTATTAAACAAACAAAAAAATTGTGGACACAACCTAAGTAGGGCTACCCCTAGCATAGAGCAATGGATTTCTTCTGCTCTAGCAAAAATACATCAAGGCACTTGATCAACAATGTAAATATACAATTATTTATTGTCAACAATACCTTTTGTAAAACATCCAGAGTAAGTTTATCAAAAACCTTTTTGCTTTCACGCACTTGTCTTTGCGCCTTCCTAAAATTATCGAGTCCGCGGCCAGTGTCAGGGTCAAGCTGCGCACTTGTGGATTTCATCCAGCTAAGCGCTGCACGATACTCAATCCTGGCTTTTTCCATTGCAGAAATTGTAGCCCGCATATCTTTTACAGCACGGCATCGAAATGTTTCCACTTCATGATAAAGTCTTAGTAATGGCGATCTAATTGATAAACGTTGCTGGCTGGAGTACGAAACAGCTTTACCAGCGGATACCATATGTTTTCCTGAAGCATCGGTCGATTTACCCGCATCTCGTAAGAATTTGCCCAGTGAATTTTCCTCCTGGGCCAAAATACACAGTCGTTCTTGATATTGATCCAAAACACGCTGTAATTGTAGACAACTATCTGATATTGATCGAAACAATTCCAATTTAGCATCTAGTTCAGCGTCTGATGCCACGATACAGTCATCTTCTTTAGTTCCTAATTTCTTCAACACAGTCTTTTTTGTTACCCAATACTGATGTTGCATCATATTTTAGAAGAACTTTGCAACATAAATTAAAATATCTATACTAATAAATGTTTGTCAAATTTTGGATAGGCAAATAGTACTGAAAACAAAATACCCACCACCAAAAATTTAACCATAAACTAAAGTTGTTATAGACTTGTTAGTTCTTGAACTAAACTCAGGATTAGTTTCTCTATGGATTGACATTTCGATAAAAGATTTGTTCTTGTAAAAAAAAGTAGATAATTAATCTTGTTATTGTATTACGGCATATGAATTATACTTTCAGTAAATCAATATGTAGTATTTTAGACCTATCAATAATCGATTTTTAACATCTCAATATGAAATACAATAGTATGTATATTAGAATAATATTGTTGTCATAAAGTTAATATAATATAATTACTGATATAACTTTTGTCTATGACGCCATATTTACTATCGAGTATCGGAATGTGGAATGGCCGTCGCGTTTCGCATTTTGTGCGAATGTATTGTGTTATCGTATTGATTGTGAGATAAAAATATGTTACATAGTACTATACGGAATTGACTTATTTAATATAATTTTTGTGGAGACTGTTATAATGTATTGTGCGAGTGATAAAACTATACCCGGAGTGTCATCCTCGCAGTCTTCGAAGAATGTCAAAGATGGTAAGTTTGTAGTTGTCAATTCTAAATTAAAAACATTTTTGGTTATGTACATTCAACATGTAAATTGAAAACTATTACTATCTCGTATCTTTTCAAATGTATACGATAATCGTTTTCTGTGTTTTTGTGTTATTATCGCATTGTTCATCTGAAATACAATAGTTTAAAAGTTTGCAGTCCTTTAGTTTAGTATCATAAAAAGTATTTCGCCGTTAGTTTTATTTAGTAAACTTTTATGATATCTAGCATACCATTTATTTAATTTAAATTAAATTGTTATTAATATGTACATTTATACAAAAAGTCATAATATGCTTTTTCCTTTTCAAGTTTATTTCTTTTTCGAATGTTTACAACTAGGAAAGCCCGGCTCTCCGTAAAAGTGTCAAAATCCAATAAATGAAGAATCATTTACAAACATTTGTTTTCGTAAATATTGTGTTTTATTTGAAATGGATTATTTCATTATTTAAGTAATTAGATTTAAATGTAGAGTGTTGTATTCTATAATTATAATACTAAAATGATGAATAAAGGAGCTGGACATGTCGTAGAACGTCTCTATACAGTGTAGTTCAAACAGGAATGGAATTATCTAGTATCCAGTGAGTTACAACCTTCCTTAATCTGGAATTTTCCTGTTATGTAACTGAATAACTATAATATCAATCATACCTGTTAGATGTTAGTCATAGTTAGGCACTAGTTGTATATTTCAGTAGTAATTCTAATTATACTAGACAAAACAAAGAATTGAAAAAATAGTAATGTCATCAGTATGATTGAGTCACACATAAAAATTGTACTACCAAGGTGTGCCAAACAGTAGATATTGTAGCCTCAATAATCATATTGATCCTTGATGATTCAAAAGTACATAAGAGAACTTATTTGAATAAAGATCATTTTGTTAATCTTTATTCTATAATATATAAATTATTTTCCCCTTCTCTGTAGAAACTGAGAGAGGAGGCCTATTCCCAGCAGTGGGATTGTAACAGGCCGCTACTTTACTTAACTTTTATTTAAATTATATTATGAACAAAATTATCATGCTTGACAATAAACCTTTGGTTGTGGTGGAGGTTGATGACAGTTTCAAGTATCACTATAGATGCCCTCTGGTGGTATATTTATCAACTTTAAAGACCAATTGCTTGAACTATAAGATGCTCATTAAAAAATTTAGAACCATTAACAATTATGAAATTTAGTTAAATTTAAATGTAGGCATTACTATTATTTTATAAGTAGGAATTTGAAAAAAACTACATAATAACTATACTGCATTGTCAGTGACAGCTATTTTAGACTATAATTATTATTGGTAATGTGGGGCTTTACTTTCTTTTAAATAAATACCAAAGCTATAACAATTTTTCTCTTATAAAATTAATTATAAGTCACAATACATATAACAAAGAGCATTAATGTGCCACGGTTTATATTAGTTAATAACTATATTATGTTTAACATTTTCAAATTCATAAAATTCTTTATTCAAGTTAACTTGTAAACAAGTGTTTTTGAATCGTGAACTCTCATGCTCCTGCCAAAAAGTTCCAACAAAAATTCAGTGGTGGCTCTTCTATGACTTATAGTGTTGCTATTGTATTCTTTTCATCATTGTAATCCTCAACAGTACAGTAGACTGCCTGTTCCAGCTTCCTTTTAATAGTTTTTAAAAACTACTGTAATGGCAAAGTTACAATTGATTGTCGAGTCATTTTGGACCACTATTAATGCATAATTTATAATTCAAAACCAATAATCAACATTCAATGAGATACTGATCTCTTAGAAACTCTTCCTTGGTATAAAATATGTTGCTAAACTGTGTTGAGAAATAGTTTTACCAAAATGAGCTATAGTTTGCTAGGATATTAAATATATCTGCAAGTTACAATCTGCAAGTATGTAACACAATAGTGTTACATACTGAGGTTCATGGATATGGATGAAAACACTTTATTCAGCTTTTCATTACAAAATTAGTACTTACAGTATCTATGAAGTGCAGGCTGTTGTCCAACAACAAAGCCAAGATCACTATTATTTCACTTTTATTTTCGCTTCTTAATTTGAACACTATTCGTAAACTGAACGTCGAGGCGCACGATACATATATGTATATCGAACTTATATGTATATTGAACGAACCGATTTTGAGAATGTACGCGACCGTTCACGAGTCCTAGGGGCGATACCAAGCACGATTCGTAAACAAAGTGAATGTTTCAGAGAACTAGCGTCAAGCGAATTTGAACTCTATATTATAGAGTTTACGAACTCTTTTTGGATGTTTGTAAGCTGCCCCCGTCCGATTTGAGTTCTGTGACATATGCATTACGAACTCTTTTCGCATGTTCGTAAACATAGCTATTTTACGATTGAAGCGCGAAAAAGTGTCTCTTTACGTATATATATTTCTATATATTGATTCCTAATTATTCCTAATTAGGAGAACGGTTACCACAAAAACTAGACAAGTTTTTTTACTTGTATAATTGCAAACAATGAACGCTATTACAGGTATCCTAGGAAGGCTACACATATGAGGTCTCTAGATAAGCTGAGCTCTTCTATCTAGAGAATAGATTTATTTTTATATATATTTACTTGGCACACAATGAAATTTCAATATATTTGAAAATCAAATCGCATGAAAATTGTAATAATGACATAAATAGCAACCTGTTGACGCGGCACCAGCGTTGTTGCAAGCTACCGACGAGATTATATGGATCACACAAAACATATTTTCTTCTGTGTCTTGTGATTGAGGAGATTGCGAAGCGCGTTTTGTGCACTAGCAACCCTTAAAAATAAAAAAAATCCTCGCAGGCTTACACAAACCAACACAGAAATGTGCCTAACAATTTAGTCCTTCAAGTCGGATTAAACTGTTGCTCATATATCATACAGGTTGAGAACAAATCAAATCAAACATTTTATTCAAAATTGGTATTAGCGTACACTTTTTGAACGTCAAAATTTCATAAACAATAGTTTACAAATTAATAACTAATATAATTTACAATAATAAGTGATAATAGTATAAAAAAAATATTAAATTTAATCTAAATATTATTGGAGATATATTAAGTCCAGGCATTTTTATCTCTCAAATAATCGTCAATATTAAATATAATAATCTTTACTGCATAGTGATTTTTTAATGTAAGTTTTAAATATCCCTTCTGGCAACTCAAGTATCTTTGTGGGAGTCTTATTATAAAAACTTATGCAATTGCCTACAAAAGAAACAACTTATAGTCCAACAATGCTAAGTACCAGTTTGATTACCAAACTTTTATAACCAAACATCCCGAAAGGCATTAGCTGAGTTGGCAAGATCAGCTCCTCATTTGGTGAAATACGTACTCAAATGAAACATGATAGTAAACTATGTAAGCTATTTCGTTCGTTGTACTTATAACAAATATCTTATTAATTTTAACGAAGTTTTTACATTTTAAGATTTAAAGTTCTTTTAAATGTCACCATTTTGTATATAATTAAATTTGTTAAGTTGTGACTATAAATAAGATTCTTAAAAATAATGTTCTTAGATTTAGAATATTGAAATTTTTGAAAATAAAATTACGAACATGTGTATCGTATGTTGGTAATATTTTTTATTCTATTTATTTGACTTTTGTGGTTCATATGTCAGCGCATGACACAGCTCGCTTCGCATGGCTGACGATGCACTTGTAAGTTTTCTTTTTTTTTGAATACTCATTGCTTGAAACGGTCCGCTGTTTGGAAATACAATACACGTACCTAAATTACCGTAACCTAACTTGTTTTATTACTTCTACCAAAGTAACTGTACATAGTTTATGACGACAAATCATAGAATGCGAATCATGGCGCAAACAATTTAAAATCAAATCAAATCAAAATAATCGTTATTCGAATAAGCTCTTTTAATTACTTTGAATCATCAGGGATCAAGAGGATTAAGAAGCTACAAGGAAATGATGTACCTGAATGACCGAATTAAATAAAATATGCTTTATCTTATACAAAAATAAATGATTTATTCCTATAGCGTCAGTTTTATATTGCTGTTTTTAGACCTAAAAAATTAATACTGATCCCACATTGGGAACCAAAATTTTGGTAAACCTTTCGAACAACTATATAAAAAAGACAAACTAAAAGAAGAGATTAAGAAAAAACATGTGTTATTAAATAAATATAATACAATCAAACTATATACGACCGCCATAACTTTAATAAACTGTTTGAAGTAAAGCCAATTTATCGCATACTATGTTGTATATACATACAACGAAAAATGGAAAAGATCGAGAAGAGAAGAAAAAAGGTGAAGTTCGGAAAGTGATCTAGGCTCGTTGTCTGTTTCTCTTTATATTATAACAAATATTACTATAATATTTTAATATTTATCTGCGATCAGTATTAGGACTATAAGCAAATTTTTTGAGAGGGTTCAGAAATATGCAACACAATAAAATAATATTAAAGAAATATTAATACTTATAATGGCTAAACGGTATTTGGTAGCGAATATAAGTACAGGAAGAGAAAGACAAGCTTAGTTTAAAAAGTACTTTGTTACAAATTCAAGAAACATTGCTTAAAGCAATGAAGTCTCTTTTGCAGGATTATAATTCTTCCAAGTTCCGTTTGATGTTGTTGTTCAAATACCTAAAACAGAAAATAATAATATGATAAACTCATTAACATTTAAAAGACCAGTATTTAATCGTCGCTTGTTTTTGGGTATTTTAATAGTTAAGTTAAGTTAAATACTTTGAAGTATTTTATAATAACATGGAACACACTCGGTACAAATTACGCAAGTAAATAAGTATATTGTCCATGAAACCAAAACCATGGTTTTGATATACTCAATAGTACCTTGTCAAGACCATCAACAACGTATTTGTTATCTCCATAGTGCAGTCCAAATGAAATAAAATCTTTAATTTTGCTTTCTTCGCAAATAGTTAACTGGCATAGAATTTTTTTAAATTTGGATTCATTTACATTGCGATTTATATGACAATTTACAGAAGTCAATGTCAAATATATTATATATACTAATATTAATATGTCCAAAGAATACAATATATCAAGATATAAGAATATTTCTCAAAAATCTGCTATATTCGCCAATACCAATATAATATTTAAGTAGTGAATTATACTATTTATACGATTTGATGTGTTGATAGGCAAAATATCTAATTATTGCAGGATTTATATTTTAGCTGTTTATGGCAACATTTTGATATATACGGTATAAAGGAAAAACTAGATATCAAAATACGCTTACTAAGTTACATATCGTTAAAAATCGTACACAACCCCTTAATATACAAACAAATATAATCCATAGTATTAGCCTTATTACTATGGATTATATTTGTAATAGCAATACAAATGTACAATAATAGCATAAAGGAAAGATGTGAAAGAAGGACTTGATTTTAGTAGAGATAGTTAAAGAGCTGTAGATAAATATATAACCGATTTATCTCAGTACTAAAGTTACAACAAATAAAAAACGGAGAGGGCAAAAACTAGATATATAGGATAGGAAACCATATCTGAAATCTAAAAATTGTTTTAATGAAACTTAGATGTGGCGTGTTATTTTATTATCAGACTAATTTGTCTATTCAAAAACGCTACATAAAATCTGTTTAAGCAACAGCGTTGCTTCATCCGATATAATATAGCCGTAACATAGAACAGGCTTTGAGACACAGGTTTGTCCTAGTTCGTTACATTTCCTAGGTTGATGGCCTATAATGTGCTAAGCAAAATGTCAGAGGTCGAAAGAGTCTGTTGCAAGTTTATAACACATGTTACGTATTAATACATAACATTGTATTTAAATATTTTTCTAGTCTTTATTTAATAGCTTCCGAAATTCCCATTTCCTTAGGATCTTTGGATTTGTATTTAATAGTAAAATAACGGCCTGTTACTATCCCACTACTGGGTATAGGCCTCCTCTCCGTTTTTGGAGAGAAGGATTGCAGCTAAGACCTACCACGCTGCTCCAATGCGGATTGGTGGGTTATACATATCCCTTTAATTCTTTGGAGATGCGAAAGGCTTGTGATAAATTGCAATTAATAATAAGACATATAAGTTTTAACGGAAAAACTCATTGGTGCCGTCCCGGAGTTTAAACCCGTTACCCCTCGAAAGAGTCGCACGGGCTCACCGCTAAAAGCTTTTAGCAGGATTTAATAGTAAATAACTACAATGAATAAAAAAAAACTATGTGTAAATATTGTAAGTCAAATCAAAACAAACCAAATACTTCCTTTAAAAATAAACAAAGCTCTTAAACATTTTGTAGTGCATACACATCGGCTGCACTGAATAAATTGCCTCGCGAATACCAATTGTTCGATTTAATTATGCACCTGGTGTGTAGCGAATTAATTGAGTTAGTTCAATCCGTGAAATTGCTGCGATATATTTTATTTTATCAGTTTTGAAGTTGCTGATTAAGCCTATATCTTATCTATTTTAGTGATTATTTCGTTCATTGATATCAGCTAAACCAAATTTTTTGTTCTATGCGTTATCATAGAAGCACTTCGATTTCTGTATTTTTTCCAAATAATCAAGTTATTTTCATGCTATGGAGAAAATTTATATTATCGTTGAACCTTGGTAACGGTCTCATTAAAAAATGTATACGAAGCGGTAATTACGTGATAGGGTTGCATACGGTAACGAATGTATTGATGCGTTGAACGTGAAGCGAGGTGTATTCATGAAAGGCCGGGGTGCTCTGGGTGCCGTCTGACACAATTCCGGGCGCCGGCGCGGCGAGTCGGGAGACTGCAACCCAGCCAGACGACACGCGGTCATCCTGACGGGCGCTCCCGCCCAACTGAAGCTCCTGTAAGATTTTCGCGAACTCATTATATAAAATGTAAAAATCGAAATTTGTTCGGAAACGTACAATATCTTGTTGGGAATCCATTGTTGTAGTACACAATGCTACGTGCGTAATACCGCTTCCTGCAATCGAACTATTGAATTGTCGTCAATTGCGTTGACGAAGTTTGGTAGACAATATACGATCAGTGACGTTTGTTTGATTGTTTATTTTAGGGGTGCTTGTGTGAATTATAAACTTTGGAGGACGAACATCCGAACTAGTTAAACTTTTTCAGTAAAAGCCGATTAATAAGCCGTCAAACTGTATTCCTTCGACAGCTTTAATGTTTATGAATATGATGAAGACAGGACATACAACGGTCAAGAAGATACCTTCGGGACCCATAAAAAAAGTAAGTCCACACCAATTGATATGTAAATAATTAGATTGATTGATATTATTGTAGCATATTCAGGCTTACCATAGGATCATGGCGACAGGTTTATGTTAATGGGTATTCATTATACGGTAAGATATTTTTTTTGTTGGAACTGTCAAATCATATAGCATGTGATGTAATATCTGTAGACTTTCTTTCTTAATATCTTAATGAATTTATATAGAATGGTGTTTCTTCATATATTATGTAGCATCTATATCTATCTAATCTTAATATAAAACAGAGTTCTCAAAATCTGTCTGTTTGTGATCGATGTTCTCAAAATTTTCTATCGGATCTTTGTACTGTTTTAACTTAAAGATAGTGCAATTCTTCCAAAAAGTTCAGGTTAATAGTACATTACGCTTTGATATTAATTGTGTTGAAGAGGTCCCGCAGTTGTACAAAAAACTTATCTGCTGGGAGGTTTGGTCGTGTGCGCCGCGTAAACCAACAGAGATAAACAAAACTAATGTACTAGAGAATTGTAAATCTACAAAAATACTACAAATAAGTCCGCGCTAGCATATCTCTATGTCTCACGGTTAACTCACAACAACTACTTTTATGTAAAAATTACGAAAATTCGGGAAAAGTTTCGTAAATCAGTGAATTCCACGCCGGCGAAGCCGTTGATAGCACAACTAGTATATCTATAAAACACTATTTTTGTCTATTGTCTTTTGTATGTCTCTATGTCTTATGGTTAACTCAAAATAACTAGTTTTATGTTAAAAAGTTCAATTAAATACACCGAGTTCCACGCGACCAAAGCCACAATCACAACTAGTTTATCTATAAAACTTAACAAACCTTGACCATGACGCGAGGACCAGACCACACCTTACTAGATTTTCGCTACTTCTAACCACGGACAGGCATGATTGTTTCATTGATAACTTCCGGGCTTTAAACTTGCAAATTTATTATCAACATGTGTCAAATTATGAATATGCATTTTCTACTGAAATATAGCGCTGTAGTTCGGAGTATTTACGCTGAATGGAAGACCTTATTTATTCAGGAAACTTTGTTGGTGTACGTAATGCTGTTTCCCTAAAATTATGAGCAAATTATTAGTTAAAATATACTTTTAATATATATATTTTTTACTTTATTCTTTTCTGGAGTGTAACATTATTCCTAATATATTTTTTTATATATTTAACAATACTTTATTATTATTACTTTCAAGATTAAAAAGGGCTGTGCAGGTTAGAAAAGTTTGTACGTTTAGAATTTAAAGTGGGGGATTTGATTCAGATTGCGCACACAGACTCGGGGCGTTTGCTTACCTTGAGCGAGTGTGGACACTTAAGTTACCTTATACTTCAAATAAAAAAAGAAAGATGCAGTGCAAAGAACTTAATTAGTAGCATTTTTGGCTTGATATTTGGCGCCCATTACTAGATGTACAGAATCCAAGAAAGTTGCAGAGAACGGCTTGATCTGTCTGTTAGGCTTTCACAACTTATCCGCTAGAGCAATATTGATGAAATTTCCTACACGTAAAGCTACCATAATTAAAGTACCGGTGTAGTATATCGGATAATTCATAATTCTCATCATAATTCTTCATGCATAATTCAAGGGACGTTAACAATTGAGTTGACGCGAACAAAGTCGCGGGTACAACCAGTGATACATAATGGAGTATTCAAATTAATTAATAGTAATTCAAATTATAATGTCGGTTTAATTTTTGTCTAATTTAAATTAAATAGAGATCATCATCATACTTCTGCCCTTATCTCACTATAAGTGGGGTTGGCACAACATGTTTTTCTCTTCCATTCTCTGGCGTAACTTCTTTTGTATGCGACTCATACTGTGCATAATACAACCATCTCTTTTCAGCCCTCCCTCTAATGACATATCTATCCAAATTCATAATTAAAACTCGTTTGGTGACATGATTTTCATCTATTATCATTTGTTTTGTCAGATTAGAAATATATCACCATCCTCCTGCCCTTATCCAACTCTAATTGAGGTCGGCACAACACGTTATAAACACGGTGTCATATGATTTGACTACGTATTTTACGACCGGCCGCCTGCCTGACGTCAACTTACCTTAGTCGTATTTTACGACACCTCGGTAAGAAAGAGGGTTGTCTATTCTACTTAGCCGGATACCACACGGCATCATGATTAGAAATATAATTTATAATAAAATGTTGGCAAGACAACAAGAAACGCTATCGTTATCGATCTGGTTTTAACATCAAAGGCATAAATACAGGAGTCGTGCTTCTAGAAGTGGCCTCATGAAATTTTAATGATAACATGAAATGTATGAAGTGCTCAATCGATAATACGCGGTCGTGATGTTTTTCATGCGATGTTATCTGGCACACTTTTGTTATGGTTGAATGGGGTTAACAAATATTTTATTATCCTCCCATATCTAGTCGCATAGATGAATAATTAGCTCTTTGTATTCAGCTGTGTCACGATTCGTACCTAGAAATTCTTAAGGTTTGTGTATGTAAATATTATATAATATTCTTCGGAAGACATTCACGACGTATACACGTCATTCTTTCTTCTGCCCTTATTCCACTCTCAGTGGGGTCGGCACAACATGTTACAACATGTTGTCAATGATTTAACGTATTTTACGACCGGCCGCCTGCCTGACGTCAACTTACCTTAGTCGCCTTTTACGACACCTCTGTAAGAAATGAGGGTGGTCTATTCTATGCAGCCGGATACCACACGGCATTTACATTAGTCGCCTTTTACGACACCTCGGTAAGAAAGGAGAGTGGTCTATTCTATTCTGCCGGATACCACACGGCTAATTCACGACGTATACACGTAAGACTTAATAATGTAATAATTTGATCTTGTGACCAATTGGGAAATTCTTATAACAATATCAACCGTATTCGCTCCTTCGCCCGCGTGGAAACTCGTCACAATCATATATCACAGTCAATTTACTTAAAACCGTTATGTATTATTAACCTAAACCTCCTTGAGGAATTTCACTATCTTCGAGTAGAATCATCATTCTCCTGCCCTTATCCCACTATAAGTAGGGTCGGTACAACAAGTTACAAACATGTTGTCACTTGATTTGGCTATGTATTTTACGACCGGCCGCCTGTCAGACGTCAACTTACCTTAGTCGTATTTTACGACCCCTCGGTGAGAAAGAGGGTGGTCTATTCTACTCAACCGGATTCCACACGGTGGGTCAACCTACCCTAGTCGCCTTTTACGACACCTCGGTAAGAAAATGTGGGTGGTATATTCTACTCAGCCGGATACCACACGGCATACTATCTTCGAGTAGAAATGGTCCAAAAATCCGTTAAGATTTTATGAAAATCGATTTCATAAAATGTAAACGGATTTTTGGACGGACATACAGACAGACAGCTTTTGGAGACTTTTTTAAAAAGCTTCTATTTAAGTGACCTTGTACATGAAAGTAGAATCTTGCAAGTTAAATTTAACCCACTTCTCGGAGTCCGATTAAGCTGTAATTTTAGATACTGACCCGGTCTCGATGACAACGCATGTGTATTATAAGCTACCAGGATTGGCTCCAGATGAGGGAACTCCTCTACGGTTGACAGTAAGGTTATGAAGATGCTAACGAAGTTGAAATCTCAATAATGGACTATGTGTGTCTGTCCCTGTTCTCGAAATAAGAAGGTGAATTTTTAATTGTTCCAAATTTCCTCAATATTGGTCCAGCGGATTAGTTGTCAAATCGTAACAAACAGAGATATTGTCATTTTACCATAATATCTGTATGTATATGCTTTCTTCGTATTGATTTATTACTTTACCTCTTTTTTATTTGTTTCAGTGAAAAAAAAATATTATGACTATACATATAAGCATGTGGGAACTTTCAATAGTGTCATAAACTCCACATATTTTTCTATCCGGTTAGGCCTTGTTGTGGCTTAGGCTGGTTTCGACTTTTCCACGAAATAAAACTCGATTGACGGATCAAAATAATTGATAGATCACTAACAACCTTTATATGACTATCCGCTGGTTCTATCTGAAGGTTGTCTACAAATTTCATTCAAAATCGGTCCAGCTATTTCTGATTCCATAAGGCATATACATATTTTCTTTTGTAGTATAAGTATAGATTGCATACATTTCAGTATTTGTTTTGGTGCCTAATAATTGTTGAACTGAACTCATAATTCATAATTCGAACGCGTGGTGAAAATTATCAATCCTGTTCAAAGTATGTTGTTATATAAAACTGTTTCCGTATATCCTAAAATAGCAGTCACGAATTGACCGTATGTTCAATGAATGTACCTTTAACCCCAGTAAGTGATAATAAGTTGTGATTTCGTCTATAACTGTTGTATGATTCAGACTATATAATATTATTCCGTTGTCGTTGACATTTGTTTTCGATGTGGAGTAAAGATATGTATATTTACTTCATATTCTGTGTTGTTGGTAACAAATGACGGAGGTTTGTTCATAGAGTTATTATAATAAAGTACAGGAGCTATAGGCAGAACTGTAAGTTTGAACGTCGCAACAAATAATAAGAGAGGAAAGATAAAATTGTCACTTATCTTTGATTAATCACACATCAAAAGGAGACACAGATAATATGTTAATAATATGCCTATTTTATTGATGGACACATCTTAGGCTAATTAATAATAATAATAAATATAGAATATTAACTCTATTGATTTTTTGTGGTGTTTATAATTTTGTTCATGATAGAAATAAATACATCGACGTTGATTGCACAGATGACAATGCCCCTGCCTTCATCGCTGGGTCTACGATTCGATACCCGCCTAGAGCCAACATTTTATGGTTTATTAATAACAATTTATGGTTTCTACATGTCTGGGTGTTATTAATGTTGAGAAATCGGCTATACTGACGTCTTATTTTATCGGATGAGCCCGACTAGTTTCAAGCCCATACGGGGCTCTTATTCATGAGCTCTTTACGCTGCGTTATCGCGGCGGGAACTAGTCGGGCTCATCCGATAAAATAAGACCTGAGTATAGCCGGTCTCTCAACATTAATAAAGAATAACACTCACGATAGTTGAAATTCAAAAATGTCTGGGTGTATTTATTTAAAAATTATATATTTACTTTATATTTTATACTATTTATTAGTTGTCCATCACCAACAAGTATTAAGTTACTTACTTTCGGGACATGGCGACCATTTTATTATCTGGTATATTAATTTATTTATTTATCGGCATGAGTACAAAAGAGCTATATTTTAGCAAAGCATGATCTAGTTGTATGCAATTTTGTTGTTTGAATTTCTTAATTCATATTTAAATTCAAAATCTATCACATTTTTTTCTAACTGATTTGTGCATATAGCTTACGCTAAATTAATCTATCGTTTTGATTATTAGCTATATCAGTTATTAGCCTATCGTCATGACCGATTCTCGTGTAAATGTATAATCGCGGATAACATTTTTATTTTTAATGGAACGAACTATGCATGGAGCATTAATGATCGAAAATATTTAACGTCAATTAAAAGGTTTGATTTATAGCAATTATATGTGCGAAATGAGGAATCAATATTTGTAGTTATATGTTAAAAGTCTTGCCTTAATTTATTTGTATTTGTATATACATATGTATATACGTGTTGCTAATTTAACAAATAAAATTTCATAGAGTTGTCTCTGTGTTCATAGCTTGTTAATGTCCACTGAAACTTATCTATAAGAAGATACTATTGTGTAAAGGACTTTGAAAAAATATTTTCATTTTTCATTTTATACCAAATTATTATTTTACTTCAATTAAACCTGGGTTATAGCGTGAATAACACAAAAACAAATCGTATATCATTTAAAGTTATACGAGATATGCCGTGTGGTATCCGGCTGAGTAGAATAGGCCACCCTCATTTCTTACCGAGGTGTCGTAAGCGGCGACTAAGGTAAGTCGACCCGTCGTGTGGTATTCCGCTGAGTAGAATAGACCACCCTCATTTCTTACCCAGGTGTATTAAAAGGCGACTAAGGTAAGTTGACCCACCGTGTGGTATCCGGGTGAGTAGAATAAAGCACCCTCTTTCTTACCGAGGAGACGTAAAATACGACTAAGGTGAGTTGACGTCAGGCAGGCGGCCAGTCGTAAAATACGCAGCCAATGATGTGACAACATGTTTGTAACATGTTGTGCCGACTCCACTTAGAGTGGGATAAGGACAGGAAGATGATGATTTAAAGTTATACGAGATAACGTATACATAAAATAAAATTCCGCAATCTAGTTATAAGAATTATTTTTGAAAAGAGCAACCGCCGAGTTTCTTGCTGGCTGTTCTCGGTAGGAACAGCTTTCTGAAGCAGCAGTAGAGTCGACTATTCAAAATCACTTTTTATAAATTGTCTTGAATTAAGAATATTTTGAATTTGAATTATTATTTTATAGCGGATAATTACAATATTATATTTGATCACTTTTGTATATTCTACATTAAATAAAGCGAGTTGCGGACGTACGTGTTTCCGGAAGAGGTTCCTCTTTCTTTTACATCATATATTACGAAATCGAATATTTAATCTTCAATTAGAAAGTATTCTAATTAATTGCGTTTTCAAAAGTTTTGATGAGAAAATGCCGACAATCTTTCCCTTGATGAATTTATGGTGTAATTTAAAAAGGTTGTTATAATATTAATATTTCAATAAAAAGTAGTAATAAATAATATTGTTTATTAAAATATCAAGTGACTTAAAGTTTCCTTAATAGATTATAAGGCCTTATAATTATCATATTAAAATATGTTAATTTGCAGTCTGGTATCCGGTTGGGTAGAATAGACCATCCTCATTTCTTACCGAGGTGTCGTAAGAGGCGACTAAGGTAAGTCGACCCGCCGTGTGGTATCCGGCTGAGTAGAATAGACCACCCTCATTACTTACCGAGGGGTCGTAAAAGGCGACTAAGGTAAGTTGACCCACCGTGTGGTATCCGGTTGAGTAAAATAGACCACCCTCTTTCTTACCCAGGGTCGAAGAATACGACTAAGGTAAGTTGACGTCAGGCAGGCGGCCGGTCGTAAAATACGTAGCCGAATCATGTGACAACATGTTTGTAACATGTTGTGCCGACCCCACTTAGAGTGGGATAAGGGCAGGAGAATAATAATAATTAAAATATGTTAATTATAAGATGTGAAATTTGTATTTGTTTCTTATATTGATTCTGACTAAGCCTTACTTATACGCAGTTCTGTTTAATGATATTGAGGTTATCACCAAATTGTTTTGTTTGTTAAGTTCAAAACTTAACTCGGCCAGATACGATAATCAAATAGGTATTGGCGGATATTAAAAAAAAGTGATAATAAAATAATTTTAATATAATCCGCGATAAAGTAAATAGAAAATATACTATGATAAAAGTAGAGTGGACTATCCGTTTCATATCTGATACATGCAGGATTCGTGAAAACACATTCATTAACCTCCTCCTCCGCCAACACAATAAACAAGCATAACACACGTTCACTATCACAAAATCAACACAAAGCTTTGGTAATTTTGTCGTGGAGTCTTTCTTCTGATGATGTTTCGGTTGCGGGGCGATACGATTGTTGTTTTTTTAAAGTTATTCTTGCTATATATCTTTTTAAGTTATTACTAAAATACTCTCTTCTATTGTAATTATTTTGATATACTCTTTTAATTTCGCACATTAAACTAATATATATTCTTATTCATATAATGTAACTTATTAATATGATTCTTCGACCTTACATATTACCTTACTATTAGTCTTATGGATCACGCTTCCAGATTTCAAGTGACTTTTTCCTTATTCTTTAGGGTCGAACTATTGGACAGGGGATTTATTGAAATTGTGAAGTTAAGCATTATATTTCGATGCCGTGTGGTATCCGGCAGAATAGAATAGACCACCATCCTTTCTTACCGAGGTGTCGTAAGAGGCGACTAAGGTATGTTGACGTCAGGCAGGCGGCCGGTCGTAAAATACGTAGCCAAATCATATGACAACATGTGTGTAGCACGTTGTGCCGACCCCACTTAGAGTGGGATAAGGGCAGGAGGAGGATGATGATGATGATGATTCTTGACATTGAAAATTAATATGAAAACAAGTCAAGTTAAAGAAGCTTTTGAAAAAAGCTATTCACAAAATTTCGTGTCACTACTGTTAACTGTTGAGCAGCCCCTTCGTCTGGAGCCAATCCTGGCAACAACATCAGGTCATGCTTATCATAAACATGCATCGTCATCGAGACTGGACCAGTGTATAAAATTTCAGCCCAACCAGACCCCGGAAAGTGGGTCAAATTTCACTTGCAAGATTCCACCTTCACATACTTGCATTGCAAGTTGAATAAAAGTTTTTTTTATAAAAGAAGCCTCAAATAACGATGGATCAACAAGTTACTGACCCGGGTCATTGTTTAAATAACACAATTAATTCACTTGTTATTATTTCATCTACGCCTATATCACCCTCAAATCTATACTCTATATATTTTTTTTAACGCGCTAATCTCAGGAACTACCAGACTGATTTGAAAAATTCTTTGAGTGTAAGATAGTCCATTTATTGGGGAAGGTTATATATAGACTATATAACATAGCGCAGAAGCAGCAATAAAAAATGTTGCGAAAACGGCATAATTTAAAGCTTTCCTTGCACGCGCTTAGTAAAATGTGAAAGTTATTCAAAAATCATGTTTTACAAAATTGTTCCCCTCTAAAAATTCGAATTAAAAGTCCGCGGCAGTGTATGTCTAACTTTTAAGGTTAACCCATCTTAACCATATTTAATATAAGTATTACAGTTTACCCAAATAATAAGACTGCAGTCCACGCGAAGTTGGGTTTAAAAGCTAGTTTATAAATAAAGTTAAGTATTATTATTAGTTACCCAGTCAAGTAAGTGCAGCGTCGAGTGACCAAGCGAGTGCGGCCGTAAAGAGATAAGAGTAGGTAAACTAGTGAGCGGGCTACGTTTCCCCGACTTGTTACTCGTTACTCGTTTGTCCAGTACGCCCCTGCGCTTCGTTGCGAGAGGACGGCGCGCGCGCAGCTCGGTATAAAAATATCTAGGTCGCGCTCATGTGATAGTTCACATTTCTCTTGCTTATGAGAATAAGTGTTCAGTGACCGCGCCGTTTTTAATCTGCAACGGTTCTCTCATACAATCCACAATACCCTCGATACGCATGTGTGATTATAGAAATCTGAAGTGCCAAAAAGTGGCGGATCTATCTATGTTGGCTATGTGATATAAGAGTGTGTATTTGAGGCTTTTTGCAGTCATTCAAGCGGATATAGTCCGCGGACGTTTCTTAGAAGTGCTGATTTGATTTTGTGAATGAGTCAGCTAACAGGCGTCGGGATTGTAAGCTTTGTCAACGTGCTGCCCACGATCTCAGAAGGTAACATTGGGGACGTCCTTTTTAATGTTCTTTGTCTCCCATGATGCTAAGTAGTTATGTATTGTGTGATTGATTCATCATCTTTTATCTTACAGATTTGTTATGTTACAAGCCATAATTGTATTTGAAATGCAAACGAGTGTTATTGCCCTTCTTTAACGTTCGAATGGACCATTAGGTATATTTAATTTTCCGCATAAACATAAAAAATATATTTTTTAATACTCCTCAAAACTAACTAACTAACTAATTTAAAGATTATGGCATAGTGATGGTAGAAAATATTAAAAAAAAAAAGTAAAAGTAAGGACTGTTACTTTCGCATCGATCATAGGCTTCCGTCCTCCGTTTTTGTAGAGATCAGACTTATTCATAGAATTCTCTAGAGATATGCAGATTTCCTCACGATGTGACGAATTTAGCCTTTTGTTGCCTTGTTACAGAACACCTATGTAACTAACTATATTTGAGTACGGATTTCTTACCCTTCAAACAAAAGCGTTGTATTAGTTGCACTTAGGGTGTTTCTAACCCTTTACGCGTGTTAAATCTCGTTAGTTACATAAACCTGATATACCAAGCCATGGTTATTCCGAAAATATAATACATCGATGCAGTTCTCTAATTTAGTTATTGGATCAAGGGTAAGCAGTATTGATCAAAACTTGACTTGTCTCGAAGCAGCAGCGTGGTAGGTCCTAGCTATCTCTCCAGAAACAGAGAGAGGAGGCCTATTCCCAGCAGTGGGATTATAACAGTCCGCTATCTTACTTTTACTTTAATGTTATTTTTTATTTAATTATCAAAATGAAAGTCTATGAGAGTATAATGTTGTGATCCAAGAAATCAGCGAGTCTCTGAGCTTTTTAAAGTTTAATTCAAATTCAAAATATTTTTTATTTAAGTAAACTTTTAAACAATTGCTTTTGAATCGTCAACTCTACTCCTAGTTTGGACAGCTGTTTCTACCGAGAAGAGCCTGCAAAAACTCGAATTCCATCAGTTATTTGAACGATGTGTCCCAAACATCGCCACTTCAGGTACACAACACGGTCATCTGCATGTTACTTTGGTTCTAATCAAATTATTTAAATTTTACAATTTTAGCTTGCATTACACGAAATGTTGAGTCAATACTAAAGCTGAAAATTTTGATTCATAATTTTTATACTATATATTAAAAATACAATGTCGAGATTATGATGTTCGATGTGATGTAGAGATGAGTTCTTTAAACAATATGTAACAGGAATAGTTAAAGTTATTATAATATGAGTCATAAGCAACGTAATGATCTTAAAAGAAAATACAATTTTAGTATGAATGAACACGATTTTAGTTATGATCCAAAAACTTAAAACAGGCTTAAAATAGCATTAAAGTAACTAAATACTATTAATCGTTCGTAGTGAAGCAATTTCCTCGCGAAGAACGAAATTCGTGTTCTGCTAAAGGCCGACCGCTTTTTGTTATGTTTTTTATTCTCGAATAAACTTAGCTATGAAGTTTAACGGTCTCACAGTTTTTATATATAAATACAGAATTAAAACATCTCACTTTCGTGTTTACTAAATTCCAATAAAGAAAAATATTTACTGCTAGTTTATAAAAGTCAATGTAAAATCAAGTTTTGATTTGAGAATTGTGAAGAAGCTTCACAGACGAGATAAACAACTCTTAAATTTGTTAATATTAGTAACAATATGTATAAAATGTATATTTTACTGAGTCAATAATAGGTAACATGATAGTGAAGAAACATTTTAATTAACGTGTTGGTTAAACGCAACTCATATTATAATTTTCTTAATATTGGTTGCATAGATGCTAGTCGCATGATTTCTGACAAATTAGATCAGTTCATTTATAAATACCTTCTAGTGATGGTTTTCTATAAAAACCAGTCTCAAGATTACGTTGCTTATGAAGGTCGCATAATAAGGAACTGAAATAAACATGTTCCTGTCTTAGTTAGTCTCAACGTAAAATAAAAACATAATGACCTTTGTCGTACAGAGTATAAATTATGAGTTGATTTTTGAATTGGTTACACGAATTTGTTTATGGTTTTTTTTATAGCTAATGCTATTTTAAATAGTAAAGACATGTAATTTAACAACGTTAATTGAACAAATAAAAGTTCAAAAAATCTTCTGAAAAGGTTTTTATCATAAATGCAGAAATGTTTTGATTCTCGTGATGAAGATCATATATAATAATGATAATGGATAATATCAATTTTTAATATGGATACGTTATGTAATAGTAATATACTGATAAATCCTTAACTGAAAGAATACACAAAACCGATAACTATAAATGCGTCTCATATTTTAATTCTTAAAACGCTTGGATAGGAAATAAGAATCGGAAGGCATTGTATAAAACATGACTCGCATGTCGGAAATCTTGCTGATCGATTCGAATCTGACCTTGACGACGCATCCGCTTAACGTCAGATGTCAACCCGAAGGCGCAGATGGTCGGGTCGATGACTATCGTGTTACACAATTTGTATTAAGTCCAGTATTTGATGCTAGCTGCTGTTAAACGATTCATTCTAAAATTCCAGCAATGTTAAATTTGGTCACAATTCTGGTTGTACTTAAAGTGGTGTTGTTTAATTTGTTGTAAATTCTACCAGTGAACATTGTACGTAATGAGCATTAATATGAATATGAAATACATTATCAAGTACTCTTCAATTTATTGCGTCCAATATCCGTGAAGTCGTTTAAAACAGTTTTAAAATTTAATGCTCTTAGACCGCTTTTATGTTCGAAGTTACCTTCATGTTTGTGAATCATCCAATAATGATCCCGCAATTGATAGAAAAGCGAGACTTAACTTTTTATCTGATAAAGCCCGTAAAGCTACCGATTTGGACTTAGGTTTATCGTATAATCTTAAATTTTTGCTTCTTGTGTTAAAATTTTTAAATTATATTATAACATTGGAGTGCCCGTTCTCATGAATGGTCAATAAAAAAGGTTTAAAAATGATTCTTCTAACATATTTATGTACACCGCCATAGTTTCATAAAAGAGGATTTCTAACATTAAATAATGATATATTTCTTCCGAAGAAATACTCAGGCAAAGTATTATATGGAATCTTGTTATACAATTAAATAAAGGTCTGGTATCTGTTAAACGTGTATAATGTAAATTATGTTTTTAATTTATTTCTAACTTCGTTTTTTGTATCTATCACTAGTATTTGGTGGAATAAATATTCTAACCAGCATATTTATTAAAAAATATTTTTTTAGATTTAAATTTGTTTTTACTTTGTGACACAAATCGCTCTAGAAGAAATTTAAATAAACCGCTCATTTCGCGGTGTATAAAAGTTGCTAAACTTAAAAGAAACGACTCGCGTTTCTCTTTTAATGGCTGAATCGTATAATTTGCGGAAAATAATTGCTTCTTTGACACTTCGCGTTTAAACAATGCTATATTTTATTTATTGCTACTCTGCAAACCGACAATAATGAAATTGATTGTTTACTTTTAATGATTGTAATTGAAATGTTTTGGTTCTTGATGTTGGCACAAACAAAAATGTTAATAGCTTTTATGAAAGTAAGTTACAGATTTTTAAAATTGCAACTATCCTGGGTAGTATTCATAGTTTATGTATAGAAACTGGCTATGATGTGTTGTTCTATTGTGGTAGCCTGACTTGTTTCGAGCTCATTCGAGCTCATTATGGGCTCTTTATACGGGCGTTAGCGCGGCGAACCGAGTTACAGATTTATTTAAAAAAATACTGAGAAGTACGCAGCTTGCTTTAAAACTTGACGTGAAGTGTACTTTCTTTGTCTGACGGCTTACTGACAACACTTTAATATATGGACGGAAATTCAGATTTTATCGTGCTGTATAAATTAATCTCTTCAACCGACAGCATTATACTTTATAACGTTGTAAAATCCATCTTATGGAACTTAATGGCCTAAAAATAAATACGAAAACAATTTTTTTTCTTGTTGTCTTTATTACGATTTACTGTAACGGATTTATATGCGATTTTATGCATTTCTTGTTTTTATGCTTACAATAAAATATTTAATTACCAGTTAGCACAGTTTTAACATTGAGTGCATATACTTTTGTAGAAGCGACTACGTTCATGTCAGTTTCGTATTGTTTTGCAACTTAATTACATTTTTCTGTATATAAAAGTTTGCTTATGTAAGAAATTTCAGTTAAAAATATGTATTTTGATAGTGAAATATTTCATCACGGTATTAGCAAGGTCTCATAAATCAAGATCTAAGCTCGTACTGGAAGTCTGGTGAGAAAATTGAACGCTTGGCTGACCGCGATGTTAGGTCATGGCTCGACGGACTCTTCGATATTAGGAGCATAATATTAAGAAAACTTGTTGTTCATAGATATGTAGTGTGCTTAAGTCACGAACCAAACCGCATATATGTGAATATAAAACTCAGATCTCGTGACACGTAATTATGAATAAATGTTTGATTAAGAACTTATCGTTTTAGTGCGCTAATTAAGAACTGTATATTTCATGTCATTTTAGTTATGCTTTTATTTACTTGTTTAATATCAAAGTAATAAGCAATAAAGTAATATTGTGACAAGTGGTCGGTTTCTAACCTAATGCTGGGTTGACACTTTCACTGAAAATATCTCAGGATATTCTCTTGAGAAGAGTGTACATTTTCTTACAATCCTTTGCCGTAAAGGTCGTGATTAATAATAGTTTATCTTAATTAAGGATATAAGTTCTTCTGGGAAAATCATAGGTCCTATGATTTGAGAATTGAGAATTTGAGACCTTAACAATTGTTAAGGTCTCAAATTCTCGCCATCAGGGCTCTTCTTTAAATGCCTTATGATATTATCATCGTTCCCTAAACATTGTTATTTTATTTTCATGGGTTTCATGTCTACGGTTTTTTTTATTATCAAGGATTTTAATTAACTAACGTTTACTTATTGAATCTTTGTTTTGACCGTTTCGAAAGTATATTTAGGTTAACAACATTGAAATTAATTATTTTAATTTAGCAGATTATAATATAATGCAAGGGACTGAAATAGCAACATTTTATTAGATGATTTAATTTATTGTATTTCGCTTATCTGCTTTATGTTTTATATCATTATCATCGTCAACCTATTCACTGCAGGGTATTCCTTTTTTTTCTTCTGACTCCTCGTCCAATCGCTTTCTGCTACTTTGTATGAATTGTTTAAGCAGTCCATGCAATGCTGGACATTTCTTTAAGAGATTTTAAAGCTATCGTGTTGCTCCGGAGTTTAGCGGCCTCTGCGAGATTTTTGAGATCGCCAATATTAGGAGCCTACCAACGCCGTCTTTCTCAACGTCCATCGGTTTATTGTAATAAATGACTCGTCTATCACCACTTCAGCATCGTAACGCGTTAAACTACTTACTTTAAACGCGTACTTTAATTCTTCTATAATTCTTCCGAATTTTGGGTTTTCAACTTATTGAAGTGGTACTATCAAGATGGAAGTTTATGTTTATTAAGTTTACCTTTTTGTACCGATGCAACGTTTTAGCGCCTTAAGAATTTCTACAAAAACTTATCAATAATTAATAATTATTCAATAAATTATCTATGGCTATGCAGCTATATTTTTATATAACCGCCGTACTATGGTTGGAACTACAAAGTACAGCTAGTGTTCACGTGAATGCTTTACATAGCTCAGTTTGCATTAACATTATAAAATTTTGCATTGTGCGCAGGGTCATGAGTTCGAGGTCGGTTGGCGTGTATTCCTCGTGCATTGCTTTTGTGCTTCTACAATTGAGTCACTGACTAAACATTTTAAATTAAAACCGTATTGTTTCTGTACAAAATATTAATGTGAAATGTTTAATGTTTTTATGGAATTGGTTATCTGTGTTTTGTATTTTCGGTACAAATTTATCACTTTACAAAATTAATCCCATCGTGATCAAGGAATATGTAACTTTATACGTAATTTGGTTATGTATGTGTATGATATGCTGTTAAAGGGTAGCGACGACTGTGGCAGCGATATTCAAGTATCGAATTATCGATTACAAGTAATCTATGATTTTTCTTTTTTTTTAATCTTTGGTACAGCTAATGAAAATTATATGCGTTTTAAGTTAATTAAAATTGTATACTATATCTAACCATCTCAACATTAATAGATTTAAATAAAATCATTTCAAAATTCAGATTTACATTTTGATTAGTGGATAATGTACTATTAAATTTATTTATTATTACTCATAATATTGGCTCTACCGTCAAATATGTGTTTGCAAATGTGTCTCGCTAGGTATCTGTTATGAATATGAATTTATACATTCGAAATTAGTAGTTTGTGTGGCCAAAGTAGTGATTGTTTGTATTGTCTATTGTGTTTGTTTGTTTCTTACGCCCAAATGGAGCAACTGATACCGCGATTTTTACTATTCATACAGTTTATATCAGTTAGCAGACGAAAGTCTGCAAAGTGATATACACTAGTTTTTATTACAAAATTATTTACATTCTATTCTTTATAAAAACAGAGTACGAAAACTATTGTCAATTACAATTACATTTTGATTTGTAGATTACGCAGACGAAGTTGCAGACGGAAGGGAGTTTATATTAATTAAAATACCATACAATTGAGATAACTCATCCCGCAGGTAGACAAAACTGTTACCAACGTCAAGGTTTTATTAACAATTTTGGGAACAGACCGCATTTTAAACACCTGCTTACGTTACGTGAACAAATATTGTTCATTTTATATTCTGTGCGAGTTTTAGACAGACGCAAGGATCTCATTTCGGTTCTGCTCGAATAGTTTTTGTCGCTTATTGTTATGGATTCTTTGGACCATCTTTTGTGCTCAACCTTGTCCTCAATGGCCTGTGTTATGAATATGGGAATATCAATTATACTACTATTAGATACCGTGGCTAGTTATTTTTAAGGGTTAGGTTAGTTCAGTGGTCGGCAAAGTGGGCCTCCAGAGCCGCATGTGGCTCTTTGGATCCTTAAGTGCGGCTCTGGCACAAATATCTACGGAGGCGCAATAATATTTTCAAATAAAAAAAACAACTTTGTAAGAAAAAAATAACATCTTATTTTGATAAATTGCAATTCTTCTAGAAATCGAGAATTAACTTAACAGTTAAAAGTAACCAATTAAGGAGTATTATTACAAGGTAGCATTAATTAAAACGGAAATTTAATAACGGCTCAACCTTCACCAACTGTTTCAATTTAGGATTTCCCAAATAAATATGAAGTTATTAAACTCCACAGTAAATATTCTGTGTTTGTTGATCACTGAAACGAGCCTTGACTTGATAATTATGTCATATGACTGTAACATTCCATGTAAGATTATGTGAGCAAATAATAATAGATATTTTTAATCATCTGTTACCATATAAGATTGTAGTTATGGTACTGAAATCAAATTTTAGTCTAAAAATTTTATGTACTAATACTGTATGTATTAGTACAAAATATGTAATGATAGCTGTGATAGCACAGCGGTGAGACCGTGCGACTCATTCGAGGGAAACACGAGTTCAAACCCGGGCAGGCGCCAATGAGTTTTTCTATTAAAACTCATGTGTCTAATTGATAATTGCAATTTATCACACGCTTTTCGGTGAAGGAAAACATCGTGAGGAAACCTGCATATCTCTAGAGAATTCTGTTGATATGTGTAACCTACCAATCGTGCGTGGTAGGTCTTAGCTCCAACCCTTCTCTCCAGAAACGGAGAGAGGAGGCCTATTCCCAGCAGTGGGATTGTAACAGGTCGCTTCTTTACTTTTTTTTATGTAATGATAAAATTATTTTGCTTTAATACATCAAGTATTCATAAAAGCACATTTATAATAAATTCCCCTACTCTATATCTAGTCAATTCTACATTTATTTATAACTAGCTTTTAAACGCAACTTCGTTCGCGTGCACTGCAGTCTTAGTATTTGAATTAACTGTAATACTTATATTAATTATGGTTCAAGTGGGTTAACCTTAAAAGCTAGACATATGCTGTCGCGGACTTTAGTAAGAACTTTTCGAGGGGAACAATTTTGCAATACATGATTTTTTAATAACTTTCACCGTTTACTTAGCGCACGCTAGGAAAGCTTTAAATTTTGTTTTCGAAATATCTTTTATTGCTGCTCCTCTCCTATTCATCTTAGCATGATGGTATATAGCCTTCCTCAGTAAATGGACTATCTTACAGTCAAAGAATTTTTCAAATCAGTTTAGTAGTTTCTGCGATTAGCGCGTTCAAACAATCAATCAATCAAAATATGGAGTAAAGTAAAGTAGCGGCCTGTTAATATCCCTCTGCTGGGAATAGGCCTCCTCTCTCCATTTTTTTGGAGGGAAGGATAGGAGCTAAGATCTACCACGCTGCTCCAATGCGGATTGGTAGGTTACACATATCCCTAGAATTCTCTAGATATATGCAGGTTTTCTTTCGTTCTTTCCAACTTAATTATTTGATTTCACAAAATGATTATTAACATTTAAGAAAGCCCTAAAATCAAACAAGAAAATATGAAATTTATAACTAAAATCAGATTCAAAAAATACAATATATTTATATATCTATGTATGTATGAAGTTATTAATTAATCCTAATAATAAAATTATTTACTGACAAATGTTGATTGTATAACTTTCTTTATCTAGATATACGCCTACTTATTGTAATTATTTACGACAGCGTAATGAAGTCATAGCAGATAATATTGTACGATTTAGATACAAGTAACCTAATTATCATTTTTACAAGTAAAATATTGGAATCACTTTTGTAAGGAAGATGATTCATAACCTCAATCATCGTTAAATACCGTTCCTGTGAATCGTTCTGAATTGGTTGTAAGTGCTGACGCAATGTATGCACTGACACAATTGGAAGTATTGAAACTGTGATTTATTATAGAGGAAAACGGTAATTGAAAATTGACTTTGTGCGTTTTAGAGTCCTAGTTATAATGGCTTACAGTAACCAGTAGCTGTTTCTTCGTTGCAGTATGTTAACTGTTAATTGATATATATATATTTTTAATATGTGAGATAGTTTAAAGCCACTTGCCTCTAAAATTATTTGTGCCAAACTATTGAAACTATAACATGTAACATATAATAAGTATTGAGATTTATTTAGATGTGGCATTTGTGGCTCTTTCAATAATCTAGACATTTTATAAAGTAAAGTCCCCAAAAACGTATGTGTATATGATTGATTAATTAGTTTTTTTTTAATGATTTATAGAAGCAGGCGTTACTTTGCGGAATTCCATATTACAAGCACTATAACAGAACTAACTACCTTGCTAAGGTACCTTGTATAAGGTGCGTAAATTTTGCCTGCTTCATACACATTAGCTTTGCATGCATTCGCTTAACCCGTGCGGATTATACCAAGGTAGTTAGTTTTGTTATAGTGCTTGTAGTTTTTTTAGAGTTTGTTTTGTTTATTTTTGGTTCATATTAGCTTATTCATAAATGTTTACCGTATTGACACTCAAAGGGCCGCGGTTGAGAACCAGTGCTGCGTGTCACCACACTTTTCTGTTGTGACATGTGGCGTACACTGAACCGTTGCCTTTTTTTGTCATTAGAAATTTAGAATTAGTTACGTTAATTGCATGTCTTCATTTCACATGGGGAAGAAATAAAGTTTGCATTTTATTTCATTTCATTGATTTTCTCAAATTCTACGGAACGAATTTTGTACGGTTTTTACTAAAAGATAATTCAATCCTTGAGGGAGTTAATAGTGGTTTCGAAACGGCCTATTTTGATGGGATTTTCTCTGGAAGATAGAGGAGTAACATATACTTTTATCGTAGAATTCTCGTTGGTCGGGATTTACGCGGAAAAACTGTGTATAACATTGATTTCCAGAATCACCTGATATGACTAATTTTAAAGATTTTTCATCAATTATAATTTATTAATAACAAGCTATTCTTTATAATAAGTTTCACGTCATAAGGTACGACAAATAGATAATAAACTCGGAATGTGTTTAGTCACTTTGATATTTTTTTATGATCGATGGCTTATCCATTGTTGTTTGCTTATGGATTATATTCATTATGTTCAAAGAAGTTTTTGACAATAAATCAGAAATAATATATCTCCAGATAGCATGTATTTAGTAACTAGCTGTACAAGCTGCTTCGGAGAAAAGTGTTTAACAAAAATTTTCACGAATTGAAATATTGAACATGAAAGTAGTTTTTGTAAGTTTATCATAACAGATAGAGAAATGATATCCCGTCCTTTTGTGTAGTATTTTTGTAGATTACAATTCTCTAGTACATTAATTTAGTGTGTCTCTACTGGTTTATACGGCGCACGCGAGTAAATCTTCCAGCAGGCGAGTCAATTTTACAACTGTGCGAACTCTTCAGAAGGATTTACATAAAACCGTTAGGTATCATTAATCTTACCCTTCTGAAAGAATTACACTTTTAGTAAAAACCGTACAGAATTCGTATACAGACATCTTTTGGAGCCTTTGTTTTATAATAAGTATAGATATAGATTCCTATCTTACATGTGTTCAAATATTTATTTTGTTCTACTTACTATATAACTTGCAAAGAAGAACGCTCTAATCGAGTCCGTCGTCGCCCACGCACTTGTTAGTGGTTGTTTTAACAATACATCTCGTTACAAGTGACTCATCTGAACTTGTTACACCGTTCTCTACTTAAATAACACGCATGATAATAATAGCATCCTTGAACTCCTTCGCTTGGGCTGAAAATCGAAATAACATATATATTTTATGGTAATGAACTAAATTCTGGAACATTTAAATTACCTATATTTACTATACAACCTAAAAATAAACAGAAAGCTAGTACATTTTTAAAAGCTACACATTATAGATGGTCATTTAACGGAATATTTTGCAAACAATACTGGCCTTACTTAAGAGAAACGCCGTCTCAGTTTACTCTTTTTTAATTAATAGAATTAGATGTTACTTCGCGGAGGTCTACTATACTAAAGGAAATGTTATGTTTCCATAATCCGCGATAAAGGAAAATATATGCTTAATGTAGAGTATGAATATTTAATGCTCAATGTAGAGTATACTATCCGTTCTCATACTTGATACATGCAAGAACTTCTTATTATTATCAGCTAATGCTGGCAATGATAGGAAAGGACGATACTTGACTTTGACCGTCGCGTAGTTAGTCAGACTTTATAGAACTATGGCTATATGTTTAAAGTAAACATCACTCTCCTGCCCTTATCCCACTCAAAGCTGGGTCGCCACAACATGTTACAAACATGTTGTCACATGATTTGGGTACGTATTTTACGACCGGCCGCCTGCCTGACGTCAACTTACCTTAGTCGCCTTTTACGACACCCCGGTAAGAAAGGAGGGTGGTCTATTCTATGCAGCCGGATACCACACGGCACTTGTCTTAGTCGCCTTTTACGACATCTCGGTAAGCAAGGAGGGTGGTCTATTCTATTCTGCCGGATAATATTTAAAGTATACATTAGGATACTAAGAAGAAGAAACTACGTAGCACTTAGTGCCTTAAGTTAGTTGATACGCTGTACGCTATTTATTGATTAACATGTGAATTAATCGTAGTGTTATTTATAAGGCTGAGAAATATATTTCGAAGTCATCAAATACACTAAATGTAAAAACAAATCGATCCACAATTGGTTTTTATTTGTGTTTTCTAATACATGAAATAATTTTCAATGTACAAATAAATTTTTACTTGTACATATGATATTTCAAAATTTTTTTATATCAATAAGTGAACTTGATACATATAAAACTGAATCATGTGAAGCCATATAAGGATACCTATTAATATATTATATAAGCCATGAATTATATTTGATTTTTCTTTAATACAACCTTGCTTATTGTAGATAAAGTAAAAAAAAAGTAAAGTAACAGCCTGTTACTATGCCCACTGCTGGGCTAAGGCCTCCTCTCTCCGTTTTTGGAGAGAAGGATTGGAGCTAAGACCTACCACGCTGCTCCAATGCGGATTGGTAGGTTACACATATCCCTAGAATTCTCTAGAGATATGCAGGTTTCCTCACGATGTTTTCCTTCACCGAAAAGCGTGTGATAAATTGCAATTATCAATTAGACACATAAGTTTTAATAGAAAAACCCATTGGTGTCTGCCCGGGTTTGAACCTATGTCGTCTCTAGAGAGTCGCACGGTCTCACCGCTAGGCTATCACAGCTTCTTATTGTAGTTATTGTGTATTGTAGTTAATTCAATCTTATTCATCTGACATATTCAGTCACAAAATATGCGCTTTATATAAAAAAAAATATCGATTTAGTTTATTATCTGTGAACGCGATACACAAATGCACTGGTTTTGTTGAGTCGCGCAGTGCGGTGGGTGGATGGAATGGCACGCGGGCCGTCGCGCAAGGTCGACGAACGACTTTCGCACGTTCAAAACACGCTAGCTCGCCGCTGTGTTGGTTTTGTTACCTTTGTTGCTTAGATGTAGAGATTGCGTTTGTATTGCTGCAATAGTAATCCGATACGCCTTGTCGATATTTGTTTTGTTCATGACTGTGTATTTTCGTAAAGTTTGAACGATCCATAACTTTTTACGTAGCGTTGTCGCATCGTCTATTAACTAAGTACGCCGGCTTTCTTCGAAACTGTATTGGCAAAACATTTACTTGCGACATGAGTTCAACCAGTTTATGTACACAAATATGAATACCGATTACCACTTCACCCTTATTTCATCTTCGGGTAAGTGATGATGTAAAGTGAACTTTTATAGCTTAATGTAGGAATAGCGTTCGCGATGATGCAATAGTAATCCGATATGCCTAGTCTATGTTTTTTTTGTTTTTGACTGTGTTCATTGTCTCCAACTTTGAACGTGTAAACAGTCAACTTTTTTAGAAGCATTGTTGCAACTTCTATTTACTAAGTACGCCGTCTTCCTTGAAAATTGTATTAGCAAAATATATGCTTGCGACGTGAGTAAAACCTGTTTATGTATGAATACCACTTTAATCTAAGTTTACCTGATGGCAAGCGAAGTTGTAAAGTCGAATATAAACATATCTGAATAATTTCGTAATAAGAATGCGGCGCTTGAGGTTTTATAACGTTTCCATTTCAGAAGTTTTCACAGTACTAAAAACTTTTCCTTTGATAAAAATTTCGATTGTATACTTTTTTCGAATCGGATTTACGGACGAAGGGCTTAAAATCTTTCAAACAAGTATGTTGAGTTAGGTACCAACAGTGTACAAAATACCCCTATAAAAACTTTGTCTAAACTGTTTGCTTTTTAATTTAAAGTATTTCCTTTCCTCTAAGAAAGTATTTTCAAAATGAATAAGAATAATTATTAATAATAGAAGTAGAATAATTACAATGTTTAGAACAGGTCTGCTTAACCCTAGGCTTGCGGCCATAACGTGGCGATCTGAGCGTTTTTCAGACTATTGAGTTCTGTTTCGGGGAGAATTTGAAACCAAACTGAGCCACAGAATCGTGTGGAAGGAAAGCTAGTTAAAAACATTATTTCTACCGTATATCTGTAAAACACTGTTTTACAGATATACGGTAAGCATATTTCGTCAACATTATTTTTTATATAACTTTATTATCGGTTATGTCTTGTGTTTGCTGGGACCTTTTGTTGTGAGAATGTTTTAAAAATAGATACTGTTTCCAGTATTCACAATACTATTTTTAAATTGACTTGATATCAATGGAATAAAAATAAACTATTTACATAATAATTTAATAATAATAATAATGTAGTGTAATGCTGTAGATAATAGTAAATAATATAGATTTACAGATTGTCTGCCTTCCTTATATGGTATTTTTCCTATTTATATTAATTGATTCCCTTTATTGTGTATACATAACATGGTAGGAGCGTAACTTGTCACGTATATTCACTTTTAATTATTGCCTGAGTAAACTGAGTAAGTCATAAAACGCAGTCATTGTTGGGCACAATGTTATAGAAAAGGAGTTTGATTTGGATCGACCGCAAGGTTATTTCTCACTACAATCACAGCGCCGTAATAACAATACGATTTTGTCTTTGTCTCATATATAATGGAAAATAATGAGAATACAGAATTTCTATTTATTTTTTATGAGAGAATCAGAACGACTTAATATATTTGACAACTTCATAAGGCGTTGATTGGTGTTATAGTTTAATATTTGAGTTATTGAGTTCGATTCCAGTGTGAGATGAAGTTTTATTCGCCAAACTGTTATCCACAGTTTTTTATGATCACCAGTCGCTTCAGCAAAATCACAAAGATTATTTCGTGAAGTCTATCTCCTGGTGATGCTTCGGTTAAGGGGCGAAACGATCGTAGGATGTCTACTATACTATACGAGTCGTAGTGAATGTAGGCAGTGCTTCTTTTTTTGGTGGCGTTGTATTGTGATGACGTGTGGTAACTAATCCTGTATCTATATGGTATGCGAACGGTTTCTATTACATAGGGATTACAGCAAAATAATTGTATCATAATTTTTTTTAGATATTTCTTTGCTTGTTAGCTTTAACTTGCATTGAAAATGCGCAATAAGTGCAATGTTATTCAACAATGTGTGTTTGAACAAGTGGATTGAATATTCTTTTATTTAATTCACGGAATAAAAGACGCAAGAACTTTTTGTTGATTTCATACAATAAAAATATATGAATGTGTGTAGCATTTAGCATTACGAAATGATTTAATATAGATTCTAGAATATCGTCATTCATCGGGGCTTATGACCAAACAATATTGGCGGATAAAGTAAAAGTAGTAAATTATCGGCCTGTTATAATCTAACTGCTGGGAATAGGCTTCCTCGCTCCGTTTCTGAAGAGAATGGTTGGAGCTAAGACCTACCACGCTGCTCCAATGTGGATTGGTAGATTACACATATCTCCAGAATTCTCTAGAGATATGTATGTTTTCTCACGATGTTTTCCTTCACCGAAAAGTGTGTGATAAATTGCAATTATCAATTAGACACACGAGTTTTAATAGAAAAACTCATTGGTGCCTGCCCGGGTTGTAACTCGTGTTCCCCTCGAAAGAGTCGCACGGGCTCACCGCTGGGCTATCACAGCTCTATTGGCGGATAAGGTCGTGATAAATAATAACAGTGTCGTAGGCTTAAAAGACAGTTAGGCACATTTAAGTTTTCTTTAAAAGTTTGCTTCGTTGATATTTACAACACTAATGGTAAATTTACCATAAAGCAAAACATCTGATGGAAACCTAAATACATTTCAGAAATTACATGGTAAAAGTACAACAAAATCGCAAAGCGTCGTGGATTGAAAGATTGAATTGAAAGATTGTCGTGGAGTCTATCTCCTGATGATGCTTCGGTTGCGGGGCGAAACGATTGTTGAGTTTGTGATAGTACTGTGTTGTGCTTGTGTATTGTGGTGGAAGTGGTGGAGGTTTGTGCATGTGTTTTTACGAATCCTGCACGTATCGGGTATGAAAATACTGATAGTCCACTATACATTAAACACTATATATATTTTCTATTTACTGTATCGCGGATTATAGCAAAATAATTTTATTATTACTTTTGTATTATGGATCTCCGCAAAGTAACGCCTAATTCTATAAATTACCTCCTCTCTCCGTTTATTGGAGAGAAGGGTTGGAAGTAAGAACACCACGCTGCTCCAATTCGGATTGGTAAACTACACATTTCCTAGAATTCTCTAGAGATTTGCCTCCTCACGATGTTTTCCCTTACTGAAAATCGTGCGATAAATTGCAGATATCAATTAGACACATAAGTTTTAACGGAAAAATTAATTGGTGTCTGCCCGGGGTTTGAGCTTGTGACCTTCTCGAAAGAGTAGCACGGTCTCAGCGCTGGGCTATCACAGCTTGTGATACAGCATGTGATTACATGATACTTAAAATTAATGTTATTTTTCATTCCGCATTGGAGCAGTATGGTGGGTCCGAGCTCCGATCTCAACTTGAGATTATTAAAATTTACTGCATAGGGTGTTATACTAAAAGATTATTTTATTGTAAATGATTAAAAAAAAACGATATCTACATTGATTATGTTTTCCATTCATTCGTCTTTTCAGATATTTTATCATCATTTTCTACTGTTTGTCAAGAATTTAAAAACTTTTGCATTGCATTCTTCTTTTTTGTTATCAGTCTTTTATATTTCCGTTTGTTTTAATATGCTTTTTCTCGCTAACAATTAAATAATTCATACAAGATAACGCATGTTTGACGAGGTCTTACAGCTGCAAGGTTAGCAATTTGATTCAAGTTCACATTTTTATTTACTGTTACACGACTTAAATATAACGTTTCCGCATCATTGCGCTCATATCTGACATTTGTCTTATCGTATAATCCATTCCTATTTCTCTATTTATTTATTTCTTACTTTATCGTACATACATAGGTATAGTTATTTATGAAAAAGACCAAAAAAAGGAGCACATGTACAAAGACGGACTCATCCCTAAAAGGGATTTCTTGCAGTCAACCTTCCTTCTATTATAGGATATTTTTTCACATACACTGATCAGTAAGTACTCTATAAAATTATTATATTGTAATTATTTCGATGCCTATTTTCTAATACTATTATAGTTATGTATTATTATTAGGTGTGTGTCGCCTGCAAGATCTAAAGATTTCTTTAGATCTTGCAAATCTTACACTAATATACTTTACTTACAAATTGCTATAATAATTTATGGTAGTGTACTACTATAAATTATTACTTGCTAAGTACATAAGTGTAACAATTCACTTAAAAGTAAACTCCTCTAGCATTATACGTGGCATAAATTTTATTCTTAATATATATATTTCTTAAATCTTAAAAGTTAAAAGCAGTATTAGATATATTTAAACGAATGATTTGATAAAATACCCTCTATGTTTCAAAATATAAAAATGTAAAAATTCTATTCTATCTTGTATGGTAGGTATCCTGGTGTTTTTAAGCGTTTAAGGCCAAGATTCAGCAATATTTGCTCAGGGGATGGACCGAGAAAGCGTACCACACGGACAGATTTTTGTTTTTATAAGTATAGATTTAAAATTTATCATTATATTCTGATTCGATTTAAGTGGATAGAAAGAAACTTTATTGCAAAACATATTAAAAAATAAAATTTACTTATTTATGAATAAAATAATTACTTATACTAAATTTAATTGTGTTTCACATATGTTAAATGACCTTTTGTTTGAGTTACAAAAATCTTATGGACGAAATATAAATGAAGTGAATAAATTTGTAATTAATTAAGACTTAAGAATAGCCGATTTGAATTTTAAAAATTCATTCATTATTTGATTAATGCGACCCAGCTTTTACCAAGCGGAGTTTTCCATTTTGGCACGTAAAGCAATTAAATACAGGATTTATGTCGAGTGGCAATGTTTTGCGACGGGACGGCGTGGGCGAGACGGAGATCGGGTTCAATGGACAATCCCGGTATGCGGAACTCGGTATCTGGCTCGGCTCTCCAATTTATTGTCGCCGATGCACTTGATTGCAAGCGGCTAACGATGACGGCCTTGTCTTCGGAGAATATATGTTATAATATCTACACCGTTCCTCGAATCTTATGATCTGTAATGGTCTTAGTTGAAACAATTTTTTATTATTAGGAGTATTAGCCGCGACTTTATTTGAGATATCAATTTGTTTATATAAGGGGAAACAATTGTTTGTTTCCCCTATAATAAAACTTAAATATTAAACGTACGTAGACAGAAATCAGCTAAGTTTCCACTTATACATAAAACTTATAACTATATCCAATAAGAGAAAATTATTAATAATTTAAAATAACGTTCAATGACTGGCTTAAAATTACAATTACATTTTATCGTGCTTAATATCTAAATTTTTACAATTTCTATTGTACATATTGGAAGCACGACAAACAAATGTATCTGCACGTTGGTACAAAAAATGTGGATTATTTTCAAGCAACGTTATGTCTCGGACATGTAGTGATTTTTCATTCTATATTCTCATTTAACATACGTCAGTGACGTCGTTTTTATTTTGTTTTCTTTCTAATCCCTGCTCTTCAGTATCAGCGTTGATCGTCGATCGTGTGCAGACAATCATCCATATTATCATACAATACAGAAGATCATTTTTTCGCCCAGCGATTGCCTTTGATGAATATCTGAAAATATACGATTCCCCGGTTATCGACGATCATAGACGATGGTTGCCGAGCACAGCCGATTATGCCCTCTACACGATTGTGCTCGCTCTTAATTGTTTGTAATCTCCGGAAATATACAGCAGGCCTACCATGAACTTTAATTGCGACTCAATTGAAGACGTAAACTAAATTGTTTTGCTTTTTCATACCATGACGTTTTAAAGACGCATACTTTAAGTCGTTGCCGAATGACCGTTCGGAATTCGTCCTAAAAACATTTGAGTTAAAGAGACAGAGTTATCTATAGTTTATATAACGTTGTCCTTTTCAAACACACTTCATGGTACGAAAAGAAAGCGGTTGGGTTTAGGTACTGACTTTGAATTGAATCGTTTTCTTAAAGTTCATGGTAGGTCTACTGGCCTATAGAAGATTGTTTAAAATGACGTCTAGTGATAGATATAAATAATTTTAATCCTATTTCTACTTCAGTTTGTGTTATGAACGATTGTAATCTCAGGTAAATTAAAAGAATTATTTATTTCTTAGTTAATAACAATTAGAGACGAGTCCAGAGAACAAATATTTAAGTGCCCTTTACTTAAAAGTGTTTACCTAAACCTAAAACTAAAAACGAAAAACCGTTTTTAACTGGTTAGTTAAAAACGGTTTAATTACAAAATAAAAACTAACAAAATAAAAATAACATTTAAATACAAAATAAAAAATATCAAAAGAAAATACTAAAGACCTTTCCGGTTAGTTTGATATATGTACGTAAGAAGCTGGCGTCATAACGCGTCTCATCATGCCAATAGAAGCTTAGAACTAAAAAAATATATTAAATTCAGTTTCGTTACTGCCATGCGTAGTTTTCAATATAGTTGCTAGAATTATGTGTATACTCAGAATTCTGTGTCACACTTAATGCATCCACTGAGAAAACAATCATTATTTCTATTCGAATTGTAATTATTTTCTTAGTAAAGTTGTGACTAATTTATGAAGGTAACCTATGCCCCAAATAAATGTATATTATTGGTATTCTCTATCACTGAATTACAGAGCACAAATAAATTGTATAGCTACAGTGGTTTTAAATAAACGAGTTTTTAAAAATCATCAGAAACTTCGAATTAATGAACTATTATCCATTTTTCCACAGCTTAACTGTCATAACGTAAAAAAGATTACAAAAAATAAAACCCCTCTAAAAAAAGCTTCTTGATGTGGTCTAGCATATAAATTTCATAAACTCTTAACTTTATGCAAGTTTGTGAACAAAGAGTTCACAAACAGTTAAGTAGTAAAATACTTTATAACTAGGTGCTACTTTGCAAATATTTTTGTAAGGTTGTATTTATTAAACACTATTCTAAGTCAAGCTTAGTAAAGATGTTAAAACAAATAAAAGTACAAGCACGTGTTTTCTAAAAAAACAAATAAAAAAAAGTGTTAACTGAATATGGTTGTGTGCGTCCGTGTTTGTATATAAAGAACTAATATTAATTAAATTCTTTAAAAATATCTTTAAAAAACAGTTTTCCCATTTTGAAGACACCACACCCTTCGATTCCCCTATAAACACCCATTTAGGAAAACAAAACATTTCCGTAGCAACATATTCGTAAATATTTAAATCGCCTTGTTTGGTTTGAACCATAAATAATTGCCCAATCATGTATTTCGCAACTTGGAAAGTAATGAAACTGTGCGGTAAAATCCATTAAAAGTTTCACGGGCTTGGTTTTCCGGATAGGTAGGTACGTTCCATATATCCTTCCAACCACCCTATACATAACAATATAATGTTTTTGTCTGCGAATCGTTTTATATGTATGCGGAAAATCATTGCATACTGAATCTTAATTGGTATCAATCGTATGAATATTTATGGTTGAATTACTCCTGAATGCTGTATTGGTAATTGCTAACTTGATCGCTTAATGTGGGCTTTATGAGAAAGCTCATAATCGCTCAGCCACCGATGGAAGAGCTATAGCGTGGTTTGTCTCAGCAACATCATATATGAGCAGATTTACAGAAATTTGTATGTATGTATGTGTTTGAGCATTTATGTGTGATTGTAATAAATTTTAAACTAATATATTCGTATTTATTATACAGAATCTTGTTAGGTTGATTATAAAAGATATTAAATACTATATGTGATAGTATCAACACACTATGCGGGACACGTACTAGTACGTTATCTGACGATTGATGCTTGAGCGCGGGACACGTACTAGTAAGTTTTCTGACTATTGATGCTTAAACTCGGGCCCCGTACTAGTGACCTTGGGTTGTTTGTGGATACAAAAATAAATAGTGTGGGTAACCAAATCACCAAGTTTACGCGCAAAACGCCCGCTCCACTGCACAATGTACACATCGTAGACACACATTGTATTGAGGTAAAGAACCAAAAGCCTTACAACCTGTCTGATAGATGAAATTAATTTATGGTATACAGCAGATTGAATATTACTTTGGAAGCCTTCAATTGTGAAATTCAACTTATCAAGCAGGATCACAGATAAATTCTTGGCGGTAGGTGATGACGTAGTCTTAGTCTTGATTGAAAAAAAAAGCAGTCTCAATGGAAGTAAAAGAAGAAATCCCTTTTTAAATGGAACAATAACAAATGGTAAAACAATTTGACATAGTCATCTTTATATACTTAGTTAAAACAATACACCTATTTTTTGGTTAGTTTAAACCACTAGAAGAGCTGTGATGTGGAAAATAAAATGTTTGCTAACAGTTATCCAGAGCTGTGATAGCCCAGCGCTGAGACCGTGCGACTCTTTCGAGTGAAACACGAGTTCAAACCCGGGCAGGCACCAATGAGTTTTTCTATTAAAACTCATGTGTCTAATTGATAATTGCAATTTATCACACGCTTTTCGGTGAAGGAAAACATCGTGAGGAAACCTGCATATCTCTAGAGAATTCTGTTGATATGTGTAACCTACCAATCCGCATTGGAGCAGCGTGGTAGGTCATAGCTCCAACCCTTCTCTCCAGAAACGGAGAGAGGAGGCCTATTCCCAGCAGTGGGATTGTAACAGGCCGCTACTAAACCACTAGAACAATAATACCCTTTGTTCAACTGCTTAGTTAAATTTATAGAGATATAATGATAATACAAAATATAAAAGCTCAATAATTTTACAAATATCTAACTCATTGTTTATCGTAACACCTATTTAGAGATTTTATCACAGTAGCGGTTCTGTAAGAGCTTAAGCGTGCGGCTTACGAAATATAAACTCCGTTTAACGAGCCTTAATACGTCCGTATCATGTTATACATTGTTAATAATGGGTCTTAAATTGGCATTTAAAGCTTTTCATAGTGACTTGAAGGGAGTAAAGTTTACAATAATTATTACATGCTTAAAGAGAAGTTATATAATTTGCATAATACGAATTTGAATATGACATCACCATCTTTCTCCTGCTCTTTTCCCACTCTAAGTGGGGTCGGCACAACATTTTTAAACATGTCGTAGTATGTTTTTTCTATTTATTTTACGACCAGCTGCCTGCCTGAGTTAACTTACCTTAGTCTCCTTTTACTACTCCTCGATAAGAAATGATCTAGCTATTTACAGTCTATTCTATTTAGCTGGATGCCACGCGGAATTCATAACAATTCTTATTCAGACATTGGAGAAATTAGCTACAGTGTTTTGTTTCGATTAACTCGCGTTTTTAAACAATGGTTGGCGGGTCAGGTGACGCTGCCTTCAGCTCCCGAAGTAGTAAGTTCGTTTCACGCCTAGGGCTAACATTTCTAAAAAAACTATTTGTTACTTCTTAGAGTCTGGGTGTATTTATGTATTAATTTATAATTATATTATATGTGTATATATTTACCAGATGTCTGACACCCAACTCACAAGTATTAGGATACTTTGGAGACGGACGACGGGGAGTTTAGTTGTCCCATATATGTATTTATTTATCTATTTTATAATAATAAATCTGAATCACGCTTCTCCTTCCGGTTAAGTCTTTGATTACCTCACTGCTATTTTAATTACTGACCGACTAGGAAACTGCACTACCAGAAACTACTTTTCATTTCGCTACTGAGATTAGCGTTGATAAAGTCGTGGGCAGAGGCTTGTTATACAGTTTATTTAATCCTTGCTCATACCGCCCACGGTATTGGACAACGAATGCAATAACCACATTATTTTTTACACGGAAGAAACAAGATAACGAGATACGGAAATCCTTTGCCAATTTTCATTGTCATTTCGAAATGATTTCTTTTTAAGTGTCAATGATAAAGAACGATAAATGATGTCCCAATATGGATAAATCGGCGATTCATACAATGTCACGTACATGATCGTCTACACGTTCGTAGCGATTGCTCATCGAGATATCGTCATTATCTTTTAAACTTCCTACTATGCTGCGCTATCCGCGAATTTGTCTGCGTGGACTTTGATAAGGAGATAAAACGTAGCCTTTTAGTCGTTAAACCTTAATAATAATAATCATTATCATCATTCTCCTGCCCTTATCTCACTCTAAGTGGGGTCGGCACAACATGTTACAAACATGTTGTTACAAGATTTGGCTACGTATTTTACGACCGGCCGCCTGCCTGACGTCAACTTACCTTAGTCGCCTTTTACGACACCTTGGTAAGAAATGGGGGTGGTCTATTCTATTCTGCCGGATACCACACGGCGTTTAACCCTTTAATAATATAACCATACAATAAATAATATCTGAGAAATAACTTTGGATCTGTTCATCATCATGAAAGAGAGAACAAATATACACGCATTATATTAACGTTACTGAAGACAAGGAAAAATGTAATGGGTTAGATTGCTTCAGATTATGATAAAAACACCATCACGTTAAGAATCGTAATATTTAATGCTACGATTTTATGCTAAAAAAGTTCAGAAGTTCAGAAAACCTACAAACTTAACTCACACAAGCTTAAAAAGTTATTAATGTCGTCCTGAAAGACAGCATATAAAACTTTGATGACGAGCGTTTTTCAACGAAAAAATTGTTGCTGTGAACATCATTATTATAGTGTTCGAGGGTACGGATATTTTATATTATGATGCTAATATTAACTTTTTTTTCTTTGCTATAAAGCCGAAAGTATCTTCCGAACCGTTCCCTCAATGCTGAGGATCTTGATCCTTTGTCAATTTTTCAGCTATTTGTTTCCATTTGTCGCGATCTGCAGCTAGGTGTAGTGCGATACTGACGTGTATATCAGTAATGACAGATAAAGTCGAAATTGGTTGTAAATAATTTTTTTCTTAAATACATCTTTTTGCCTGCCCTGATCTAGCTTACGAAAGGATGAAAAGAAAATAGTTAATAAAAACGCACGATATAATTAGCAATTCGTGTTAACTTCATAGTATCTTATGATACTATGAAATTAACACGAATTAAGATGCAATTATTTGCATCTTAATATGAATAAGCAGGCTATTAAAACTTAATTGGATATTAGGAAGTTCGTTTTCTTTCGGCGGGCTGTTTACCGCACTTTGTATAAGGAGGGTCACTGAGGGTGGAAGTGCTACGGATTCAAATTTAAAGCTTCTTTAAAAAGAAGAAAGCTTCGAAGAGAAGACCTAAAAAGAAGGCATCGATGAAAAAATTCTATTAAGCCAATAAAAATAAAATTATGATATATTTTGTAACAAATCAATCTTTCAACTAGGTCGACAGCCAACTAATTTATGTAATGTAAACTATGCAAAGGACACGAATATTGTTCCCGTAGTTTCCGAGATTAGATAGCACTGACATCGTGACTGTTTGTCAATGGTGGCCGTGTTTGTGCAAGTCCTAAGGCTTTGTTGACTGACGCACTATAAAGCTACGTGCAAACTACGTTGGGGCGGATCGATTGTTACGCATCGCGTATTACTTAAACCGGCGCAAATCAACCCGGTAGGGCTATCTATCGTGCAGAGGTTACTACAAATATGGATTAAAATATATATTTATCGTCACTTTAAACAAACATACTATAGTATGTATAGAAATGTTTGCAATCAATCTCTGTTAATAAGAAAGGATTTTATGTCATACGCATTATATCGCATAAATGCAACGATTCCTTGAAATCGTTTCTAGCAATCTAGGCAAATATTCATGATATAAATTTAAAAATTACAACACATGATATGCGGATTGTCTTGGAGCAGATATAAATACAAATGCATTTGCCAATATATTTCTAATGCCTTTTCAATTTGAAAATAATGACATATTTCCATTTTAAAATTTGGTAGTTTTTATCATTTTTTGGCATGTAACAAATCAGAATTCATCATTCTCCTGCCCTTATCCAACTCTACGTTGGGTCGGCACAACATGTTACAAACATGTTGTCACATGATTTGGCTACATATTTTACGACCGGACGCCTGCCAACAAGAAATGAGGGTCTATTCTATTCTGCCGGATATCACACGGCTAGTAAGAAATCAGAATTCTCAATAGTAATCTGCCCGCGGCCTTGCAATTCATCCCCACTCATATTCAATTGAACTGAATCATTTGACTATAAAATTTAATTTCTTTGAAACGGAAAATATTATCCAATATATAAGCAATCTATACTGCAGCATTATTTCTATAACTAGCCATAAAGTGTTGTTTAAGATTTAACATAAAATCAAGCTTTATTCAGATCGTTAATATGTGGTTTCGTCTACTACTTTTGTACATCGACAACACCGTGAAGAAAGCTCTTGGCGAGATGCTTTACCGTGTTTAAAACTATCAGGGCAGTCCCGATACTTAGGATGTAGTTCTAACCCTCTAGTTCTTCTTTATCTCGTTCTTGTACGAATACGACTTACTATAGGCCGTTTTAATCTAAAGCCTGCAAAAGTAATAATAAAATTATTTTGCTATAATCCGCGATACAGTAAATAGCAAATATATATAGTGCTAATTGTATAGTGGACTATCCGTTTTTTCATACCCGTTACATGCAGGATTCGTAAAAAATGCACATGCACATGCACAAACCTCCACCACTGCCACCACAATACACAAGCATTACACACGTTCACTATCACAAACTCAACAATTGTTTCGCCCCGCAACCGAAGCGTCATCAGGAGATAGACTCCACGACAAAATCGCACTAGTTTTAAAGAATCCTGCATGTAACGGGTATGAAAAAACGGATAGTCCACTATACATTTAGCATTATATATATTTGCTATTTACTGTATCGCGGATTATAGCAAAATAATTTTTTTATTACTTTTGTATTATGGATCTCCGCAAAGTAACGCCTAATTCTATAAATTATCTAAAGTCTGCAGATAAATAATTTATAGAATTAGGCGTTTTTATATAACGTATATCTGCAAATACGTTCTTATAATACAGTACTACTGCAACTATTTATAATTTTATTGAAGTCATCCAGATACTTTGATGGAACTTGGGATGTGCGCGCTAGATTAACCATACAGGTTATTCGTTTTGTAGGCCAATTCAGAATTCAGAGCAGTTGCTGTTATAAATAGCCTCGATATCTGTAAAGCTGATCTTGTGCAATAAACTAAGCACCAGAACCCAAGAGCGTCTTATATGCAATTTATCAATAGGTAAAATGAGAATGTTTTTAGCGAAGGCTTTATTGAAAAAGTATATTTCATTACATATTAAGAGTACTATTATAGTATTAGTACTCATTTTCCACTAAGATCCGTAAAACCATAATCTATACTTATTATAAAACAAAGTCCCAAAAAGCTGTCTATCTGTATGTAATCGATTTTCTGAAAAACTTCTGAACGGTTCTTTGTGCGGTTTTCATCAAAAGATAGTACAATACTTCCGGATGGTTTAGGTATATAGTACATATCGGTATTATGTAAATTATGTTGAAGAGATAATTGTAAAATTCGGGAGCAACGCTCGATCACCGGGTATAGGCGTCACGATGTCGGCTCTTTGATACTCGTGGCATTTATAACTAATGCGAACTACCGTCACAGATCTGATATCTCCTATAGAATGTCTATGTGAATATTGATAATTTTGTTGTGTATTAAATATAAAAAGATAATTTAATATATAAAAGTTCATCTTTTTCCAACAAGAGACGTCCACGTCGGCATAGGTCATTCAAAGAATTTCAATGCAATACGATTTTTCTCCGGTTCTATCCAGCAGGATCCGAGGTCATTCTAATTAGCGGGGTGCTACCTAGGTATGCGATCTTAGGTAATAGTAATCCTTTATTTTCAATAAAGATATTTTAAAATTTTCATAAGGTGTCGGATAAAAACTTTGTTCGATATAGATTTTTAGGGTTTAAAATAATTAAAGTAAAACCACTCTTTCCAAATATTTCTATTCAACGAAATTGATACATTTTTTCTTCTTATAAAAGTTGAAACCCTAAGTATATTAGTCACCACTTCAACATTTTAGAACACCCATACCCAGCGCTTCTTTATACCTTGTGGTCCGCCCATTACCACTGGGTCACTATGAGCTATGACGTTAGTTTTTTTTCCTATATCGACTGCCTCGTTTATGATAAAAGTTTGTTTATGATTTTAGCTATGTATATGTTTTGTAAAACATTCATTTTTGATTCATGTCAAATGGCCCTGAGCCGAAATACGTACAATTTGTATAGTGTTCTAAGAACTTTTAGGTATATAATAACCGATAACGTATAAAAGGACTTTTAAATTTGATGTGTGTATCTCTGCATTTTTTTGTTGCTTTCAAACAGAGAAATCGAATTTGAATCCTTTTTTTGTTTAAAGGAAAAGAAATCGAGAATGATCCTTGATATTAATTACAATCTATTTAGCTATTTGCACACCATCTGTCCGTGTTATAGCAGATGTAATAATTAAAGCAACATTCACTGTTTTCGGTGTTCACCGTTTAATTTTACACTAGCTGCGACACACCGTTTCACCTACCGAGCAAATTTTATGTGGAAAATAAAATGTTTGCTAACAGTTATCCAGAGCTGTGATAGCCCAGCGCTGAGACCGTGCGACTCTTTCGAGTGAAACACGAGTTCAAACCCGGGCAAGCACCAATGAGTTTTTCTATTAAAACTCATGTGTCTAATTGATAATTGCAATTTATCACACGCAACAATTAATTACAACAAGCAATTTATTACACACAAACATCGTGAGGAAACCTGCATATCTCTAGAGAATTCTGTTGATATGTGTAACCTACCAATCCGCATTGGAGCAGCGTGGTAGGTCTTAGCTCCAACCCTTCTCTCCAGAAACGGAGAGAGGAGGCCTATTCCCAGAAGTGGGATTGTAACAGGCCGCTACTTTACTTAACTTTTTATCCAGTTATTGACGGAAGGCATTTTTTCCTTTTAGGACTATTTATGTCTAAATAAAGAGCAGCCTATTATAACTTAAGCACTTTAAAAGTTCCTTTTCGCATTCGTAACTGTTAAAGTATTTGAATTTAGACACGTAATTTCTGCATACTTATAGCTAAAGGTGTGTGAAATGGCATCGCTTCAACGTCTTACAAAAATGTCTCGTTTCCTGAAGATGTTTTGAACGTTAGCTCACGCATGGAGCACGCGCGTTACGTTTGTCATTAGTATGGTATTTGTTGTTGTCTGCAGTAAGATTTCTTGCATGTTCTTTCATTATTTCCATAGCCAGTCTATGTTTTAAAGTTCGATAGTAGTACAGTATCTGTTTGTATTTCCTCGTTATTTAGTTTAATCTTACTGTTGTACATTTAAATTATTAAATCTTCTTTATAATTGTATCAAGAATATGTCCCAATTTTATCCATTGCATTTCGTTCATTTAAGTAGATAGAAGATTCGTTTTATTTTATATCAGATATGAATTTTAGTGAGTATTAAAACGGTGGATACTATTGGGATTTTTTCCAATTTTTAATATTTCCTTTTTAGATCAAAAATTAAACTAGATTAGAGTTTGTTTTATGTTAGCAATATTTATTGAGTTACAGATATTTTATACGGATGAAATATTTTTTATCGTACTTTTTCCTTTGTTCGCAGGCGTGACAATGAGAGAAAAAAGGGGAGGCGCTATGAGCAAAATGCAAAAGCTCAGAAAGCGCCTATCCCTTAGCTTCGGTAGATTATGTAAGTATTTATTTTTATATGCATACAGATTTTTTATATTATAATTGAAATTAATATGTCTAAAAAATATTAATTTCAATTATAATATAAAAACAAGACGTTTTTATTGTGTTTTCATTAATTGTAACCGATATACTTTAACTCTTCGATTGCCTTAGGTGAGAACCATTTTAACATCTTAAGGCCCTCATCCATCTGCGATTGAAACTATATTTCCATAGACATATACATCCGTGCAATTATTTTAATCGGTAGGCAATAACATTGTTTACTCAATGAATTGGGCATTACAGTAATAAAGTGGGGTGGGAATATTGTCAGTGATAAAAATAAACATGCGAACAAATACCACAGTGAAAATGAATGATGCATAAATAACAAGGTTATTTTGGGAGTCAACAAAAATAATCTATTATGTTCTTTTAAACACGTTAACGTCGGAACGCCTACCCACTTATTGTATTTTATTGTTATGGGGTTATGACGTATCAGCTTTCAGATCGAAAATCGTAAAAGTAACATTTAAATGTTCCCATTTCTTAATTCTATGAAAATAATTACAGTATGTGTTGAAAAGTTTCTAGCAAATTATTATTATAAGAATTATGACCAGCCCATTTCGCAGGGCTTAACTCAAAGATGAGTTAGAGTTTAAAAAAATTCTCTAATGCCACCAAACTTTACAGAAACATGTTACATAAAAATGTATTTTTGTAATTTAACTTTCTTCATCTAATAACAAGGTTACTCTTAATTTTGATATCGAGATGCACTCAAAACGCAACATAACGCAACAGTCACAAATTCTGCATCTAATATTAAACACGCGTTTCGCCATAGCTGCTATAAATTGATGAATGATATTATTTAATACCATTTGATTTCTGTGATCTCAGTTGAACCTAGCACCTTTCACTTTTACCAAGAACTAATTTTGTTTTATTTGGTTACATGTTATTGCGATAAGTTGATTATTGCTAAGAGGAAAAACGTAAAAACCTTATCTACAAAATACTGATAGTATTAGTTTGCTATAATCCGCGATTAGAGAGATCATCATCCTCCAGCCCTTGTCCTACTCTAAGTGCGGTTCTAGTAGAGCTTCTGCGCTCTATTCCCTGCATTTCACAAACTCGGCGATGCTTCTGTGCTCGCCTGTCGCGGCCGCTGACGCTGTAAAAGCCGTTAGGGCTAACAGCATACAGTCAGTTCGAAAAAATAAAAAAAATAAGTGCGGTCGGCAATCCGCGATTAGAGAGAATCTATGGTAAAAGTAGAATGTACTATCTGTGTTCATATACCTATTATGCTTGCAGGGTTCCTGAATAAAATGCACTGTTAATAAAAAATAAAGAATAACTTGTTACTAACCCAGTGCTCGGAATAGGCCTCCTTTTTTCGTATTCGGTGAGAAGGGTTGGAGCTAAGATTCTAAGAGCTAGTTATAAATTAAATATTATTATAATAACTAGCTTTTACCCGCAACTTCGATCGCTTAGACTATAGTCTTAGAATAATTAGTGGCTTCTGCCACTCTCCAACCCTGCAAATATTTCCATCACAAAAATCAAATCGATCCGGGAATTCTTTTTTTTAAATTATTCGATTCGTAGTATTTTTAGTGCTTCTGCTTAAATTTGTCCGCCGCAATATAGAAGGTATATTTAGAAAGTTACAAAATATAACACTTTTTTAATGTTATAGAAATTTGTAGCTTTTAGATTTAGTAATATTATAGATGATATGATGCTGTAATAGCCCCAGCGGTGAGACCGTGCGACTCTTTCAAGGGGAAAACAAGTTCAAACCCGGGCAGGTACCAATGAGTTTTTCTATTAAAACTCATGTGTCTTATTGGTAATTCCAATTTATCACACGCTTTTCGGTGAAGGAAAACATCGTGAGGAAACCTGCATATCTCTAGAGAATTCTGGAGATATGTGTAACCTACCAATCCGCATTGGTGCAGCGTGGTAGGTCTTAGCTCCAACCCTTCTGTCCAGAAACGGAGAGAGGCGGCCTATTCCCAGCTGTGGGATTGTAACAGGCCGCTACTTTATAGATGTACAGCAAAGGGACGTTTATATTTCAGTTGACATACCACAGATAAAGTTGTTAAAAAAAATTTTGAGAATCTTCCTAATATTATATGCTATTTACTTTTTTACGATCTATGAAGCTTGCTAATGTAAACAAAACTTTCTGCGAAATTAAATAAAACGAAACTGAGGAAAAAGTGAAATAAGATTTTAAAGTTGTTGAATTGTTTAATATTTAAAAATTTCTTTAGGTTTTAAATCATTTCCACTGCATAATGAAGTTTCTCGATGCTCTCTACATAATAACAGTGCGCTATCAGACAGCGTGGAAACTCATTTAATTAACATCCCGCATTTGTATCCGTTCATCTCATTAAGGCATATTTCTTTCATCCGATAGTTGAAAACGATTACGATCTTCTCATCTTTCTTTCATCCATACTTATTTTTATTAAAAATGCGAAAGTTTCTGTCTTTCTGTTTGTCAAAAAGTAATAATAAAATTATTTTGCTATAATCCGCGATTAATTTTTAACGCGGATTATTTTCTGTTTGTTTCTGTTTGTTGTTGATGTTCATGAAATTTGTAACATAAAAAGCTTATACATTAAGTTAACATATAAAAAACAATTCCATTTGTCTATTGGGAACAGGAAAAATAATAATTGAGGGTATCGTAACACTAAAGTAATCGCGGACGAATATTATTTGTATAAAATAAATACACCTTTCGAATGTCATAAATTTTGTTATTAATTTAAAGCTTGTTTATTAAAAAATATATATTTCTTGTATGAAATGTATTAAAAGTCTTTACTCATATTATTTTATGGAAGAAAAATTATTTTGCTATATATTTATAAATTATAATCCCCGATCAACGAAAATTGAAATGCTATATGTAGAAATTGATTTTATTGCAGATTACGGCTGCACATTTTTATGATTCCCTTAGTATTATGCATATTTATGTAAATTATTTAGTATCGCTTTTCTAATATTTCCGTAGTAATTTACAAATGACTTAAGTTTTCCTTGCCTGAGAGCTAAGCAAGTAACAGTGCGCGTATTGGCAATCAATTTACATAGTCCAATCACATTACGCAAACATAGTAAAACCAAATTGTTTACGTTATGTAAGTTTTATTCATACAGCAATCCATACTCAATGATTTTCGTAATTCAATGACATTTTACGAATGTGGAGAGCGCACAAACGTTTTAATTAACACATCACATTTGTGTCCATCCGTTTCATCAGTTATCATTAGCATCGGGTTACGGTTGTCCTACATCTATTTTAAACTGTTAGATACAAGTCTGTGACTTATTCGGTCGTCGACTTATTTTTAATGGTTTTTTTTTCTATTTATTTATGCCAACCTATCATTATTAAAAAAATAATAATTAAAGTAAATTAATAATATTTACACGTTATGATTACTTAATATCATAGTTTACTTTTGAGAGAACCACTAATAAATCTTATAAATTTTTAGGGCGAATCTTACGAAAGGATGTTAAGATTGAAATACAAGTACCATACATCATTCATAAAATTTTAATTTTATTCGCACTTTAAATTTAAAATATAATATTTCAAATTTAAACTTTTATTCTATCACATTCCAACAGAATCAGTTTCAATGTTGAACATCACCAATTGATGAATCTCAACAAGCTTTCGGAGATTCAATCATCATCCTCTTGCCTCTAAGTGGGCTCGGCACAACGTGTTATAAACATGTTGTCACATGATTTGGCTACATATTTTGTGACCGGCCGCCTGACGTCAACTCACCTCAGTCGTATTTTACGACCCCTCGGCAAGAAAGGGAGTGGTCTATTCTACTCAACCGGATACTACACGGCATCATTTATGTTATTTACAACTAGCTGTGCCAACAACGGCTTCGCCCGCGTGAAATTCAGTGATTTACGAAACTTTTCCCGAATTTTCGGAATTTTGAACATAAAATTAGTCATTGTGAGTTAACTGTGTGTTAATTGTGAGATAGAGACATGCTATCGAAGATTTTTTGTAGTATTTTTATAGATCTACAATTATCTACTACGTTACTTCAGCTTATCTCTTATATCTCTTCTGGTTTACACAGCGCACGCGACTCTCGTAGTTGTTAAAAAACTTGCTCGCTGCTCCCAGTAGTAGCTACGCGATCTCTTAAACACAATTTACATAATACCGATATTTACTATTTACCCGAACCATCCGGAAGTATTGCAATATCTTATGATGAAAACCGTACAAAAATCTGTTCAGTAGATTTTGAGAAAATCGATTACATACAGACAGACAGATTTTTGGGATTTTGTTTTATAATAAGAATAGATTCGCGCTAGAAGATAGAGAGCGCTTTAGAGCATCGTGATGAAATATTCCTGTATCATATGTACACTGCCATTCTTCATGTGAACTCCATATATTTCTTTCGGACATAATCAGTTTTTTATATAACTATTGTTGCTTTTATACTAGTTTTCTAGTAGATAAGAAAAAATATTCAAACAAATATGATTAAAGCACAAGTTTTTCAGCCTTTGCGTTTGCGAAAATACAAGTTGCTATATCAAAGGCATTTAACGCTCATTACGAGAATTAAAAGGTTCGAGGGTTGCTGCAGTGTATGCTTTTACATAAAATATGGACAACTTGAAATTACTCAGAACGTTTGAACAGGCATCGACATTACAACAAGTATTACAAAACCGCTGTATACAAAATACAAATGTAAATTATACTTACGGCATTAATTAATAAGCTGTATGAATGCGCTTCTAAAGGCTTCACGTCCCTTTCATTAAATTCTAGTTTTGCCCGAAACTTTACGGCCACTTTAGAGTAAAAATACCGTCAATTACGTACTATGTCTTGTTTCGTGTTTCTCTCTGAATGAAATATTAGCTTCAATTGTACCAAATTTTATCAAATGTAATTTTTTTGTAATATTGCAAAGCGGTATAGACTAAAAAGCGTCTAAGCAGGACATACAACAGACAGAATTTTGCGTTTAAAATATTATTAAGAGGATGTATGTACAATATCATTGTTGCTTCCCAAAGCAGTTTATTATTAAGGAAGGCAGATTAGAAAAGAAACGTACAGCACAAACTTTACCACGGATGATTAAATATTGTTCGCTCTAACGCTCTATATGATAAAGGTTAGGCGGTTTACAACGATGAATCTCTTGTATGATATACGATATGCTACATTCACTGTTGAAATTTAGTTGGATATTAAATATTCTGAGGACCGATTTACATCAGACGAGCGAATGCTCGTTCTATCCCCACTCCATGAAATTCGGTTAGTGTAAACAGACAAAGAGAATTCCTTCGTTGTTCTTTCTGCGTTCGCAAAGATTCTATGGAATAGTAAAAGAATCCTCGCTTGCTTGATGTATAAAATACTAGGGCGCGTGAACAGATGATTACAGCGTTCTTACGTGTTCGGGCGCGCTCGTTGTCCGGAGCGGTTTATTCAAAGCATTCGTTCGGTTGATCTCGTGCAATATTCAAGTTTATAATTCTTATTCTTGCTCGTTGATATTTTGGTCTAAACGTCAAGAACGATGTTTCGTTTATATTAACACTTGATTTACACCAAACGAACATTGATTTAGAGCTAGAACAAGACCATTCTTTCTTACTCTTTGTGTAAACGAACTCTAAATATATTTTATAGAATCTTTGCAAGCGTAGAAAAAACAACGAAAGACTGCTCTATGTTTGTTTACAGTAATCGAATTTGATAGAGTGAGGATAGAATAAGCGTTCGCTCGTCTGATGTAAATCGGCCTTAAAAGATCGAGAATGAATGCTTTTGTTCTAGCTATAGCTCTATGTTCGTTTGGTTTAAACCGACCTTTAAACGAAGGAACAACATACGAACAATTACTAAGCATATCACTATCAAATATATATTTCTTTATTTAAATAGGAAGCCAAAGTAATGTACAGAGTATACGAAATAATATACAAGTACAATCATCTTAATATTACTACCCCGTATATTTCACTTATAGGCTAACTCAATATGAGATGAAAACGACGGACAATGCTTAAAATATAAATTTTAAAAAATACACAAAATGAATTAACATGTATACTACTGACTAGAGAAAAAAAAATGTTACATATCAACTTCATAAGAATTATATATACTTTTATGACAGCCCTGTGCATGCGCACAACGAACACGAGGGTTCTCTACTAGTAAATCCTTGTTATAAAACACGTGCGGTATATATTTAGACGTCCACATATTCCACTCATTGCTGCAGCGTACCATTTAAAGGTAAAATGTTTATTTTTACAACGCGAGTGAAGTTTTCGAGTGCCAATCACGTGAAGAGGTTTTGGAGGTATGCCCATCGTTTTAATGCATCCCAAATAATAAAAGTAATTTGTTTAACTTATGCTTGATCTTATTCAATATAATATATATAGAGTTTTGATATTGCAGGGTATCAGCAAGTATTAGATCAAATACGTATGAGATAAAAAGTGAAGTAACGGCTTATTATCGTCCCACTGCTGAATATAAGCCTCCTGCCTCCTTTTTTACAGAGAATAGTAGTTTAGTTAAGGTATTTTTTATGATGTATAGGGCAAATCAATTAATTTAAATAAATAAATACAATTAATTTAAATAAATAAACGTAAAACTCACCGCACTTCTCCAATGTGCATTGGTTGGTTATACATATCCCCAGAATTCTCTAGAGATATGCAGGTTTCCTCACGATGTTTTCCTTCACCGAAAAGCGTGTGATAGACTGCAAATACCCATTAGGTACATAAGTTTGAACATGCTGTATTAGATAATCATATTTTAAATACCTTCGACGTTATTGCATTTTATGCTCTAGCATATCTATATTTATAATATATGCGAAGTCTGTGTCAGTCTGTTACGCTTTCACGGGTTATCCGCTGTAGCAATAACGATGAACTTTAGTACAATTAAAGCTTTTGTACTACTACTATATGAAATAAATTCAATCGCGTATTTTATTCGAGAACAAGATAAAACATATATCTAAGGGTATTTGAAACTTAAGTTGACACGAAGTCGCGGGCACAACTAGTAGTCATATATTTATTTGTAAAAAAAGCACATGTTGATAAAGCACATATGAACGAATTTCAGGGACTAATTAATTAACTATACATACTAATTAACGACTCTTCTAATTCTGGAAAAAGTATTTATTATACTTTCAACTCCATGTTCATACGGAAGCACTTATGCTTTGAGGTATCGCGGGAACGAGAGAAAGGGGGCTGGGATAAAGGTCGTAAGGGTTGAATGGCAAGATACAGAATAAAAAACCGTGGTATATTTATTAAAGTGATTAAATGAACACTAATTAAAATATATGTAAAGTAATTCAAGCGTATTAGTAGCTCTTGTGTTTATTACGTGTTACGTGCCGCACAAGCGTGCGGCGTGCCAACCTCCAATCGCGGAGCGGGCCCATATAACTCCGTCGTTAGCTTACCTTGATCGGGAGCCTCGATGGCCTGGGGTCCTCGATGTATTATTGTATGTGTGTGTGGGTGCGTGGCCGTGTATACTCGCTTGTACGTATGCTGCCAGATTTCATTATTATTATAACTTATTTTACATATATTTACTAATTTAATGTAACCTTTTGCACCACATTATTTTGTTATAATCTTTTTACCAAAGGTTGCCTATAAGAGATTACTTACGGAACTAAGATCGCATTTGTTCAGTGTAAACGCAAACGTTTGCTTTAACCAGTTTTTTAAATAAAAGTAATAATACAATTATTTTCATTATTTTCATTATTAAATTAATTATAAATGCCTTTATCGCGGATTATAGCAAAATAATTTTATTATTACTTTAGTATTATAGATATCCGCAAAGTAACGACTAGTTCCATAAATATATGTTTTATAGAATAAAAAAGTATTAAATTTATTAAAAATTATGTATTTAACATATGTGTAGAATAATTTATTTAGATACGCAATATGTCAACCTGAAAATAATCAAAGCTTAAAATATACACAACATACTATTCATTGAACTGCAATTTCAGCAACAAATTGGTGCATTTGTCAAAAGTCAAAGCCGTGCGAGCATTCTATTTATTACTTAATCTTTGATCCGTCACTTTCGCGCAACGAATGAACTATTTTCGTTGAATGAGCCATCTGTTTTTACGCAATTTTAAGTAGCTTCAACAAGTGGTCGTTTGGATTTTCATTTATTCTCAAATTTAAGAGCTTACCCTATATTAATTTCACTTGTCCTTTCATTATGAGACCGCCCCCCCCCCCCGGAATCAAATCTTCCGAAAGTTCCGGAATTGTTAATAATCAAATTACATTTGTGCGTTGTTTAATAGCGGAAGTGGTATTTACGATTGAGTAGGACAAACGTAGCGACAAAGTAGGAACCGACATAAGCTTGCGGCTCCTGCTTTGCGCCTTGTAAGACTACGTAAGTCGTTTGTGGGTTTGGGTATAAGATTCTATAACAAAATTCCACAATCAATTTTAACTTTGCCATTACAGCAATTCAAAAATACTGTTAAAAAGAGGCTGATACAGAAAGCCTATTATACCGTGGAGGCTTACATTGATGATAAGAATGCGTGGATATAGCTGCTCTTTGACCTTATGCAGAATAGCTATGACAAAATGTAATTAGTATTAAGAATCTTCTTTTTTAAAAGAGCTCCACCGAGTTTCTTGCTGGCTCTTCTCGGTAGGACGGCTTTCCGAACCAGCAGTAAAGTTGACGATTCAAAAGCACTTGTTTACAAGTTTACTTGAATAAAGAATATTTTGAATTTGAATTTGAGTAAGATATTGACTTTACATAGAAGAAGTTGCCGTTTTGACACTGTCACACACTAAACTTTAACTCATTACTACTATTATGTGATCTAGCGCCTGCCACTTAAAATCTTTTGCCTTGCAACTGATATTTGCAATTTATCACACGCTTTTCGGTGAAGGAAAACATCGTGATGAAATCTGCATATCGCTGCATTCGCAATAAAGCAGCGTGGTAGGTCTTAGCTCCAATTCTTCTCTCCAATAAACGGAGAGAGGAGGCTTATTCCCAGCAGTGGGATATTAACAGGCCGTTACTTTTATTATGTGTTTTGATGTGGCGAGTTGGTTGTTTAGACAATGTGAATGTTTGTTGTCTAAAACAACTTATTAATTTGCTCACCGCCCAGAATGATGATTACAATTATATTTATTTAGTAATTCTCCAGAATCTCCGCAATAAATGTACCCATTTTAGTCATCGCCTTTTATCTCGTACGAAATTTAATCAAGTCTTTATCTTTGTTTCAACGACGCAATTTCTGTAATATAAATTGACCTGCTAACGTCTAATGATAAGGTAATATAATCTAACGTATCTCTTCATAGGCTATTCAGTACATTTTTTAATTCATACTAATAATATTAGTGTGAAAGTTTATTTTCTCTTTTTTAAAGATAACTTTTACATGCTAACAGTATTTTTTTCAACATTTTTAAAAGCTTTTATTTAGCTTGCTTTGGTTGTATGTGAACGTGGAATCTAGGTTGTGTAATAAAATTAATCGTAAAATAGACATTTATTCACTTTCAAGAGTTAAGAGTATTCTTACAAATTGGTTAAAAGAAAAAAAAGGTATTCCGAAACTGAGGATCTCCTTGAAATAAATATCTAATGCGCTCATGCATCGAGGTACACACACAACTACTGTACAATCACACACACTTTATCTCACTCCCTCTCACACTCACATACTCACACTCCATGCAACACAAACGCAATTACGAGATATACGAAATTTTTGTTATCATGATTCGGATATAACATATTATATCTAGCTTATAACAACAAATTTTCTTAATTTTAGATTATTGCATGATAAAAATTAATTCGCAATTGTAACAATTTATTTTAATTATTATAATTATTGAATTTTTTTGTACTATTTTGGGAAGGTTGATGCTCGCGGTAGAGGGCGACCTAGTGCGAGCATCAATAGATATCTGTTGATTTCATCTTTAATGCAGTTGTGAAATTTAAATAAATAAATTAAAAAAAATAAACTTAGCACTGAAAAAAAAATTGACTCAGTTTCCGGTGTCCGATTTTACATACTGATCCAATCGCGATGTTTATAATAAGCATGACTTTATGCTGATTCCAGGTTTGGCTCTAGACGAGGGCACTCCTCAAGGCTTTATAGAAGGGACATGTAATTGCGTGAAAAGCTTTTGTTAAAAGCTTTTTTCAATTAACTTGTTAGTTCTAGTAATGATGATATTGTTTATTGGTTTTTGCGTTTGATGGAGGACCCCGATCTCGGACAAGAAAATAATGACTAAATGAAAATTTTATCAGAATTACATATGTTTTGAAAAGAGGAACCGCCTTATTATTTATTGGCTGTTTATAAGCAATTTCCTGAACTGTAACTCTAATAGTCATCGAATTAACTTGAAAAAGTCAAAATTACTGAAGTTAATTTTTAATTTCAATTTGGAAGAAATTTGAATTTTGAAATGAAAGACGATATTTTTCGCTCGTACCTATCGTCGGTAAACTTATGGGATACCTACGAGTTCGTTATGACATTAAAAAATCCACAATTCTACATTGTGATGCAACTTTAGACTATGGAACTATGGCATTGGAGTTGGTATAACTTTTTGCTGAGACGATTGTAGTTTCTGACTCGGAACTTCAGCGAATCGTATGCAATTGAAAAAGTTTTTGCTCGATAGCGGGCCAACTGTATAACTGTATTTTAACAAGAAATGCATAGTATAATTTGAAAAGAGGTAGGACTGTTGTGCGAAGCGAAATAAAGAACGCAGTACTACTGCGTACAGCGATCTTTATTTCAGGTTACGTGAATAATCATGGCAAATATTAGTAGAAATATAGGTCAGTCAATACTAGAATTGCTCATTGGTCATTGAAGGTACTGAACGATACGTTTTACGAAAGTCGAAATAAAACCTATTATTGAGTATATTTTTGTAATATACTAGCTGTGCCCACAACGGCTTCGCCCGCGTAGGATTCACTAATTTACGAAACTTTTCCGAATTTTCGAAATTTTGAACATCAAAGTAGTTATTGTGAGTTAACCGTGAGAGATAGAAACATGCTATCGCGGACTTTTTTGTAGTATATTTATAGATCTACAATTCTCTAGTACATTACTTAAGCGTAACTCTGCTGGTTGTCTCAGCGCACGCGACTAAAGCTTCCAGCAAGCAATTTTTTTATCAACTACTTGATCTCTTTAACACAATTTATACGGTATATAGTACATATGTAATATATACCTAAACCATCTGGAAGTATTTCAATATATTTTAGTGAAAACTGTATAAAAATTCGCTTAGTAGATTTTGAGAAAAATCGATTACATACAGACAGACAGCTTTTTGGGACTTTGTTTTATAATAAGTATAGATTACGAAAGGTATTATTGAGTCAAACTTGTTCTATCTATTCCATCCTTATATTTTTTGATGTAATAACAGGTCAAATAAGCACTAATGAGTCTTCATAATGTATTTTCTTCGATAAAAATGCGACCACTCTAGTAATCTTTATGTTCTTAAAAATAAAGTTTGTTCTGATTTTAATTTTAATGATTTCACAAACGCCTTTTTATATATTAATATGTAATATTTTGCGCTTAAATAAAAGTTAAAAAGAGATATTAACATGATAAATGTGTTATTACGTTCTACAAAGTGTATTGAAACTTTCCTTAATGGGAGCATCCCATAGATTAATTTGCTCCTATAAACATATTTGGAAAATAAATCTTATGCTTCAGGAAATAAGGCGCGTTACGCAATGTCTGCAAGCTACTATAAGATTTATACGAGTACTATGCACTGTAGTATGAAGAGATACCGTGTCTTATAAATCATAACGTCATGTTTATGGGTGTAGCAACGCCAGGCGCCGAAGTTTGTTTGGTAGCTGCTATAGAGGATAAGAAATAGGTTAAACGATAAAGGTCATGTTTTATATTTTTGTATAATGAACAGGAGAATTAACGTTGAATAGACTGCTAGATCTTTATCAAGCGGTCGCGGAGTCGAGTTCAGGGCAATTACGACTTATGAGCTTTCTTGAGAGCTGTGATAGCTCAGCGGGAGACCGTGCGACTCTTTCGAGAGGAACACGAGTTCAAATCCGGGCAGGCATCAATGAGTTTTTCTATTAAAACTCATGTGTCTAATTGATAATTGCAATAAATCACACGCTTTTCGGTGAAGGAAAACATCGTGAGGAAACCTGCATATCTCTAGAGATTACTGGAGATATGTGTAATCTACCAATCCGCATTGGAGCAGCGTGGTAGATCTTAGCTCCAACCCTTCCCTCCAGAAACGGAGAGAGGAGCCCCATCCCAGCGGTGAGATTGTAACAGGTCGCTACTTGAGCTTATATTTTATTTTATTAACGTAAGCACGTAACGTAGCAGATCCTTCTAAGCTAACAGTATGCTTAAGTTTTGTTTATAACGGTTAAGCAGAAAATTACATCTCTATAGTTATCGATAGTTGTCCTTCTAAGAGTATCCGTTATCTTATCACAAGTAATGTAGGTAATGTTTGTGTTGTCACGATTCTGTCGTATAGGAAATGATTCATCGATAAATGGGGGCGAGTGTTGCCCCATTCGATTGATTCTTATCTGTCACTCACTCTAAAACCGTTAGCTGGTAGACGATATTTACTTTAAATATGAATTTAAAGGTTACACGAGATTATTACGAACATCGCTTCAAAAAACTCCTGATACTTTATTGTCTCATCGTTTTTTACATTATTTATGTAGCCTTTATATAAATTCATGCATTAGTTTCAAGCCCATTCGGCGCCCTTATTCATGAGCTCTTTATACTGCGTTATCGTGGCGTGAACTGAACTGTTTGAAAGAGCCGTATGGGCTTGATACTAATCGGGTTCACCCGATAAAATAAGACATGGGTATAGCCAGTTTCATACATTAACTTACATTAACTTAGATTAAATCACTTTCGGTATATACATGCTTTAACTTAATGACACCATAATATGAGTTGATAACATTTCTCCATAGTGAATAAGAAAACGCAATACTTACTTAAAACGCATAACACGTACGACAGTATAAATTTAGATAAGAGAAAAATTATGACACAAAAGGCACGTCCTCTTTATTAGACAATGTCATTTAATATAAATTATAGCAGCATTATAATGAGCCAATAAAGTTACAATAATATCAGTGTCACCCCTAATGATATTTTGGTAGGGTCGCATATTAATCTCGCTCGTACTTCGACCTATGACAGCTTTGGTCATACCTATATATAAGTTGTTTACAGTTGACGTCACATATAAGCTGTTTACACTAGACGGTGCTAGAACGGCTACCCCGCACCGGAAAACGCAGTGTAGGAGACCCTCCCACTTAGTAAACAGATAGCTACTGCCATCCAGGCGGAACAAGATCCTATGGTGTTTAAGCCCTTAAAATATACCTAAGACCAACAGTGGGCGTCTATTAGATGATGAGAGAGTTGAGGAGTGTAAGTAACGGCCTGCTACTATCCTTCTGCTGGGCATAGATAACGATGTGTGGAAGGCTATCCTTCCACACATCGTTATTGGAGAGAAGGATTGGAGCTAAGACTTACCACGCTGCTCTAATGCGGACAGGTACGTTACGCATATTCCTAGAATTCTCGAGAGATATGCAGATTTCCTCAAGATGTGATAAATAGCAACTATCAATTACACAAATTTTAATAGAAAATCTCAATCGTCATTTAACCCATGATCGACTCTAGAGAGTCGCATAGTCTCACCGCTGAGCTATCGGAGCGTTGACGTAATAGATAAATATTTTTTTCTTATATTTTATAACTTTCATAGATATTAAAAAGTTAAATTCAAATTCAACGCGGTATGGATACTGATAAAATGCATAGCCATATGCATTATGCAGCGTACCATGCCATATGCAGCGACCTATGTCTACGTTTTTTTGCAGTTTTTCCATTTCAAAAGATAAACATTTTTTCTCTATTATAATTAACAAAATTTTGCTCTCGTTTTCGCTCGCGTGGAATTTAGTCGGCGACATAAAGTTTCGTGTCAAATCATTTTAGATTTAAATAATTTCTTTTTACTTAATATTCAAACAATATATATTTATATGGTTACTCGTACATTTTCAGATATCTAACTTCAAAACTGACGGATCCTATACAAAATTCGCACCGCGCATAGTAGGCACTCTATGGCGCTCCATTCAAGTCAATCGTATCATGATAAATTTAAAACTATTCGACCAAATTACTTAGTTTGAAAGTTTATCTACATGAAATATAAATGATATGAAATACTGAAAGCGACAAATGTATTGAATTTTTATAAGAGTTTGATAAAAATACTAAGATGTACATTGTAAAATAGAATCTAATTTAATTAAATTTAAGATTCACAATTTAGGTCATAGTGTACATTAAAGGTAAATATATGCTCCTGTAAATAAATCCTATCTAACCATACCATAAGATAGATAGACTTAATTTTAATCCTAATTCTACCACTGGCATGGTTTCGTTTTTCATGTGGCTCTCAGTATGTTTGTTCAGATTACGAATGCAATAACCTCTTTCGGCACTTCGTTTACTCATAATTTAAGCTTAAGATAATCTTAAATTACAATAGAATAGCCAATGAAAGCGTTAATAGCCAATCCATTCACTATAATCAATAAATTCCGCCGCAACTGTAACTTTTAGTTTCGGTTCACGATTTACTCCCAATACGTTTGTTTCGTTTACCAATACAATGACCTCTTTCGACGTTTTGTTTACGAATTGTTAAAGTGTAATGTGTAACCAAGCCCTACGGCTTAACACAATATTTAGATGTTGTGGTAACATCTAAATACGCTAGCTACTATAAACATAACACTGAATCAGTTTTAAACTCAATAACTGGGATAACAAGGTAATTGCTAGAGTTGTATACATAGATAATTTTGCGATTTCCGTGGGGCAGTTTGATGTTATTAGATCCCGAATAATATTAATAATCATTCATTAAGATATGGTGTTACAAACAGATACTTACACTAATATGACATACCGAATGGGTGTACGGCTCAGCGTATGTCCCTAAAACTAGACGCTAATTTTCAGATGATAATGATGGTGGTGGTGATGATGATGATGATGGTGGTGGTGGTGGTGATGATGATGATGATGATTTTCAGATATCCCTGTGACAACCAAGAATAATGTGGTACGGCATCAGTGCGACGGAAAAATATTAAAAAAATAAATGGAAAATAACATTTTACAATTTATATTCGATTCCCGGTATGAGATGCATTTTTTTTTGCCAATTGTAGAATCTAATCTAGTGGGAGGCCGCTTTTCCTGTGGAAAAGAATTAAGTTTTTCAGTACATGGCTATTTACAACCCTTGAAGTTTGGTTTCAGCACTTTATTTACCATCAGGTAAAAAAAAATCTATCGTTTTTTTTTTATTATTTACCCCAATGAGAAATTACTGTTGTTTAATCTATCTTTTTAACAAATTTTCAAAAATAATTTATAGAATTAGGCGTTACTTTGCGGCGATCCATAATACAAAATTAATAATAAAATTGTTTTGCTGTAATCCGCTATACAATAAATAGAAAATATATATAGTGCTAAATGTATAGTGGACTATCCGTTTTTTCATATCCGTTACATGCTGGATTCGTAAAAACACATGCACAAACCTCTACCACTGCCACCACAATACACAAGCACTACACACGTTCATTATCACAAACTCAACAATCGTCTCGCCCCGCAACCGAAGCGACATCAGGAGATAGACTCCACGACAAATTCGCTTTTGCGATTTTGTCGAACTTACTTTTAAACTTTCAAGACTCATACCAAATGATTTTGACTGACTCATATCAAATCATTGGAAGGGGAGTAACTAAACCTTTGTTTAGACATATGATTTTAATTTCCTAGAATGCGTAATAACGAAAAATGAAACGTTAAAATGTGTATGTAAAAATTATCCTTGTACGTGAATATTTTAATTTATTACAAAATCAGGAAAAAATATTCGCCAGGCCTTTTAGTTGAAGTTTACATTTTACGCTGAAATTCTTGTAGTAAATAAGAATAAGTAATATCTTGTAGTATTATAGTACTGTGTTTCAATAAGTTCTATAAATACTTTAAAGATCAAGTAATATAGCGTAGGTCGAGAATGAGTGGGTATCAATATCTTTATTCTAGAACATCCTACGTAAAAGTGATTCCTCTTAAGAACAAAGTATTTTGACACTTCAAAAATAAGTGGACTAATGAGATATTTCGATTCAGATTTTTTTTTATCAGGAAAAAACCCCTTATGGGTACCAACGCCCGACGGGGACAGGCGGTGGTTATGTCGGACTCGCACCGACTAAAACGACCTGTACGCTCCACCACGCTACCGATGGCGGGGGCAGGGTACCTTATTTGACCCCATCTCCACCAGCAGCCTTTCTACAAACGATGCTATTAATTACTCATAAAATCATTCCTTCCATCTTGTTTAATAATAATGATGTCATCTTTCTTTCCTCTTTCTACTTAGCTTTTTTAAGCTCAATTACTTATACTACATGCTTTTCAGAAATACAATCATGTATAAAACAGTAATGTATTTTTGAACGCAGATTCATACGATTATGTGATGCCCAGCATCTAGGTCATTCTTAATATTAATATTAGTCGAATTTAGGGACGAGGTCGATATTCTCGTTGGGTCATTATTGACCCTAAGTGTATGTGTGCCTACCCACATTATGTATCCTGTGCCCTTTTCTGCAATTTTTAAGTTTATTTATTGTTTTGATTGTATAGACGCACACAAATTCCTACACATATTTGTAATGTATAATACGTTTTTTTCATGTGTAAATATTATTCACTCTAATATGAACTGCTGGGTCAAATGCCACAAAATTATTTATCGTGGAAAGAGGCATGCAAAACGGAAGACATTCATCGGTTGAAAAATAAGAAAAAAATAACATATACCTACTTACTAAAATGACTTAGTATTACGCAAAAATGCGTGCAAATAGCACGTACTGTTTTGATAATCGCTGTAATAGCATCGTGTTATGATGTCGAACACAATAGCTGTTTAGTACGAAACAACATGATTACATCGATTGTTTACAGCGCTTGCAGTTGTTAGTTATTACGCAGTTTGTGTATGCGTCGGTAGTTTGACGTCGCAATCGTTCAGACCGAAATTTATATATAAGTAAATACAAGCTATACACGCGTCTTGGTTTGGCTTAAATTAAGTGATAAAATACCTTCAATTAAGTACTACGTACAAATATTTTAACCGCCATTAGGGAAGATCTATGTAATGCTAAATATAGAGTCCAGTATCTGTTTATACGTGCAGGGTTTGTAAAATGCATGCACTACAAACCACCACCATAGTGGTGTGGTGGTGATTTGTTGCTATTCCATGTACCATGTGTGCAATTCTAGTGAGGACTGCAGGTCTACCATGAACTCTTATTGCGACTCAATTGAGGACTAAACTGTATTACCCGGCAATAAATAAATAATGCACATCGAGGCTTAGAGAGAGAAAATCGGCTAGTCTTCAATTGATTCGCAATAAGAGTTCATGGTAGGCCTGCTGAACACATTCCCTAACTCTATCTATTCCATAACAAATCGCAAACCGTTTGCGATTTTATCGTGAGGTCTATATTTGATGATGTTTTGTTTATAAGCCAAGATGATTGTTGAGATCAATTCTAACAAATTTCATCAGTATTGTTCCAGCACAATAACCGTGAAAGCGTCATAGACAAATAGAATCTCGCATTTATAATAATGGAATGGAAATCCTTTAATTACTAAAGCTTTAGTTAGTTTTCTTATGAGGTCTATACTCATCGAGGAAATTTCGAAACCGTATCTTATTACAGGCAACACGCATTTTTTGAAGATGCGTTCTATGGGATTTTGGACGAAATAGTATCACGTAAATTTCCGAATGTGGTCCAACTGATAATAATAATTCGAGCACTATAACAGAACTACCTTGCTATAATCCGCACGGGTTAAGCGAATGCATTGCATTGCGATTTTGTCGTGGAGCATATCCTCCTGATGATGCTTCGGTTTCGGAGCGAAACGATCGTCGAGATTGTGGTGGTGGTTGTGTGTGCTGCTTGTGTGGATTGTTGCTGGTGGAGGCGCCTTGAGGTGCGTGTGGTGGCTTGTCCTACATGTAGAAGGTGCGTGAATTTTGCCTGCTTCATACACATTAGCTTTGCATGCATACGCTTAACCCGTGCTGATTATAGCAAGGTAGTCTGTTATAGTGCTTGTAATATGGAATTCCGCAAAGTAACACCTGCTTATATAAATCATTTAATAATAATTCGTTTACAACAGTACTAAAATGAATTCATTATTTGACATTATTTAATTGTTTTTTCATTTATTAATTAAAGGAATTGTTTTGATAGCTTTGTTTATAGAATATGTTTATAGATATGTGATTCATATTGGTTATTGTAATAACAACATGAAGTATTTCCCTCACGGTCATCTTAGCATAATACATAATGTATACCGATTATATAAACCAAATTGAAAGCATAACAATGTAATTATTGTTATTCAAATAAGGGAAGATGATACAATGAATAATGATATACACGTTACGTATATGGAATCCATTGTTTTGTTCTATTTATTTACACTAGTTTTTGACCGCGGCGTCGTCTGCATGATTGTCCTTAGTTAAATAAACCAGGGGTGACAAACCTTTTTAATCATCGGTTCAATTTCAATTTTAAATTTCATAATTATAAAACTTTATTTATAATAAAAATGCAAATTAAAACGCAGCGTACCCTATGCGTTGGCTGCCTACACAGTTTCGGAACAGCGACTCGTGGTTGCGAACAAAGTGTGTGTCATACATCTTGAATCCTCCAGCCAAAGTTCGTGACATATGTATATAGGTGATCTTAAGAATATATTTGATATTTTTTCATTCCTCTAATAGAACAAAATTATTATATCAAATGCAATTCTCTTAGGTTAGTTCAGTTCTTCTGTAGACATTGTAATCCCCCGTAGGGAAACATTTTTAGAATTATTTGAGTAAATTGTAAAGCAATCTAATGTTGTCAGAATTATTTCTACTTACGTTTCTTTCTTGAATACATTCCAAGGAATCCACTTTGTGCATTTTTTTTTTGTTAATTTTTATATCGTAATTAATATTATGCATGTTTATTTTATGATGAAGCACGATTTCGAGAAGCGTTGGAATAAATGCGTTACAGAGTGGAATTTTTATGGTAGTTCTTAATCAATCTTTCTCATTAATTTCTGTATTTGTAGAGTTCATACAATCTAAGCTTTGAAATGTGCGCGAAAATGAAGCTCGCATAGCACTCTAAGGTATTGAGAAAGTCTTGTATTGTTATCGTAGTGTTGAGGCTAACAGAAATTTTAAAACATTAGAAATACGTGCAATATTATAAACTCAATGTGAAAATCATCATCCTCCTGCTATCCCACTCTAAGTGAGGTCGGCACAACATGTTACAAACATGTTGTCACATGATCTGGCTACGTATTTTACGACCGGCCGCCTGTCTGACGTCAACTTACCTTAGTCGCCTTTTACGTCACCTCGGTAAGAAATGGGGGGGGTCTATTCTCATCAGCCGGAACCACACGGCGGAAACTCAATGTGAAAATATCTTATGAAAATATATTTTTAGTACTCAATGTTATGTCTTACTTTCAATTTCCACCTCCAGCTATATGATGTTTACTTTAATGACGTGGTTCTAAGTTACTTATAGTCTGCGTCCGTGAATCATTTGCTTTTGTTATTACACCGTCTGGCCGCTACAGACTTTTCGTACTGGAATTGAAAACTGGCACAGCTAGTTTATATAATAATTACTGTTTGTTTGTTTGTTATTTCTTTATTGCACAAATTGACATTAATATAAAAATGATAAAAAAACAAAATATTGTGCAATGGCGGAATCTCTTCCACCCAACCAGTCTAAATTTAAAAATAATAATAATTAATATTATTAAATATATAATAGATATAATCATATGATAAATATAAGTTCATAACCGTTCAAGTCTCCTATGTAATGCAAGGTCTTTTTTCCTGTACCCGAAAGAAAAACTGGGTTTTTTATCCTAATATGTAAGTTTTAGTTGTACCATAGTTATTTTATAATATAGAGATATAAAGGTTCATGAAACATAATCCAAGAACTTTATAATTTCATTAATTTTCATACAATAAATACTTGTCTTGATTAATGTGGTATCCGGCTGAGTAGAATAGATAACCCTCATTTCTTATCGAGGTGTAGTAAAAGGAGACAAGGTAAATTGACCCACTGTGTGATATCCGGTTGAGTAGAATAGACCACTATTCTACTCTACTCTTTCTTACAGAGAAGTCTGTAAGAAAGAGTAGAGTAGAATAGTGGGTCTGAGGAGAGATTGTGGTAAGTGGACGCAAGACAGGCGGCCGGTCGTAAAATACTTAGCCAAATCATGTGACATGTTTTTAGCATTTTGCGCCGATCCCACTTAGAGCGGGATAAGGGCAGGGGTATGATGATGAAATACAGTCTTGATTAACTGCATGCAGCTCTATCAGGTTTATTAGTTGGTTAGAGTCCGACGTAACCGCTGTCAAAGTTCCCAAGGACGGCGATACTTATATAGGGTTTTCCTGATATATATTAAAAAAAACAACGGTATCATGTATTGTTAGCCAGTTTTTAATTTAAAACGAATGGTTCTCACGTTCCTACGCTACGGAAGTGCAAAGCTTAATTGATAAATATCGCGAGACGTAGGTGTAGCCTCGAATGAATCAGCTAATTACAACTGTGACTAACCTTTTTCCCTATAAGGAAACCTCTGGTGTTATTACTATCAACAATCAATAGTGCAGACAGCAAGCGTTGAATTATATTAATAGTGATTTTAACTGCCTGTATGATTGATTAATGAAAAACTTCCGCGAACATTTTTTTTGTATGAGCTATATTTTATAGGAGATAAGTTGTTGCTAATGAATTACCAACATTTTTTTAAAATTTTATCGTCATTTTTGTTTGTTCTATTTTGTTATTTTTATTTATTTTTTCAATATACAATTCTGTATAGATACGATTTTTTTGTCTACTCTACAGATGATATCTTTAACACCTCCGTTACAAACCTTACGTACTCGCAACTTAACAAACCACCAAGTAAGTTTTGAGATCTTAAGCTTGTGATTGCCGACTATTATTTTATTGAAAGCTCAGATAAATAGAAGGAAAAGTGAAGTAAGTAACTATTTCAATCGAGGTCACTATTGGATTTTTTTATAAATAATATAAATATAATATGCACTTACACACACGGACGTCAGAGTAACTGAATACCTGTGTTATGGGTGACGGACAACTGGTAGATATACTACCTATATAATTTTTAATACATAATTGAATACAAATAAACACCCAGGCTCGAAGACCCAACAAATTGTTTATAGAAAATGTTGGCCCTGGGCTGGAATCGAACCCACGACCCGCGGAGCTGAAGTCAGGGTCACTACCTACTGTGCCAACGGGCCAGTCAATTTATGATTATTATTTATTTATTTAGTTATTTAACCACATAGATATTTTTGTTTTGTATTCTATTGTCTGTAAAAACCAATAATGCCATACGAAAGATACAAAATGCCATCATATGGTGCGAAGTTTGTTTCATCTTTGTTTCTGAAACCACATGGGTCATAAAGAGAACTTAATAGGAACTTTAGTACGGTGTTGAAATGTTTGAGTAAATTATTTTGTAATGATCGTCTCTTAGCGACCATTGTAACGACTATAAAATCCTTGACACGATAGTCGAATCGGTGTCTTCCGGCACGCGTTAGGGGTTCAATATCTCCATAATGGTTACACCGCTGATTGATAGCTGACTTCCGCGCCCGATAGTGCCTATTTGGGCCACTTACTCACGACATGTGCGCTATCGCCGAAAAATCGTCTACCACATGCCTTTTCATGCTCTTTGGACCCGTATAAAACCATATCGATGAGACACCGTTTTCGATGATATCGCCCAGGTGGTTGAACTTCTTCTGTTAACAATTGTCCAAATATTTGAACTACTGAACAAAATCATAACTAATAATACGCTAAAACCTTCTTCTGAAACTACTTCGTCTAGTAGTGAAAAAAAAAAACTTTTTTTCAAATTCATGTTCAAAATATTATTTTTTCAAGTAAACTTGTGAGCAAGTTTACTTTCACCTTTGAATTGTCAATTCTACTAATGAAAAGGAAAGCGGTTCCTACCGAGAAGACGCAGTAAGAAACTCGGCGGATGCTTGAAAATCCTTTCAGAAGTTCTCGGTTTATTGCATACAGAAATAGCAATAGAAATGAAATAATAAATTTGAAAAAAAAAATTAGTACACTAACGGTAATATCGTTGAAATTGTGTACGAAGTATACGGTATGAACAAATATACTGAGTCCATCACATAAAATTTGATGATCGTATTTCAATTCATTATCGGAATTTAAAATTACATTACATACATGGATCAATATGGGCAAAATATAGTTGATTGGAAATTACGCATGACTTCATTTTGTAATGAGTAATATATAATATTGATACCAAAAATAATTTGCAGCGCGCTTTATCTGTTGGATGTATTTATACAAGTAATTATAGAATTATTATGCTATAAGTAATCCGCGATTCAGGAAATTCTATGTAATGCTAATTAACGTTCGCAGCACAATCCGTTCTCATACATTATACATTCTCGATTAGTATCTGTGCGTACGACAAACCTGAAACCACTACCACACCGCCACTATACTAGCACTGCACACATTCACTATGACAATCTCAACAATCGTTTCCCCCACGAGACCGAAGCATCATCAAGAGATTCCACTATAAAATCGCAAAACAATTATAATTTTTAACTGTGAGGATGGCATATGCAACACAGTTTTATACTATCGCAATGCCATCCTTGCATGTCTGGCAATGCCATGTCTTAATTTTAAAACGTATTTAACATTTGACATATATATATATATGTATATATAAATAAATATTCACTCAAGATATATTACTAGTGACACCTGCGACCTCGTTCACGTTAACTCAAGTGTTTAAGTAGATGCAATGTGTGTTTTTTTACTTTTGCCGATCTTTATTGTCATCCCGGATCTTTATTGTTATAACCATAAATTATACTTTATTACATCAATATTGGTCTAGCGAATAAGCTCTGAAAACGTAACGATATGCAGAAAAAGGGCAAATAGGCTAACTTTCGCATTCGTAATATTAGTATCTTCCTACCTTCTTCCATTATCTAAGAATTTCCGTATTTAAAGAATCTATAATATAAATCTTGACTATAAATACATCAGTCATTCTTTGTATTAAGTTACTCTTAACACCGTACTCAAGCATGCTGATTCATTGGACCGCACAGGAACGCTGTATTACCCTCCACTGCAGCTTTGAAGCCTGCACGGCCTTTTGTCAACACGCCCATTGTTTGTCCTACACTAACAAAGGCGACTACTGTTTTTTACCATAAAACAAATTCCTAACAGTTTAACTCCCTTGTTGATTTCGTTTGCAGGTGATTGGCTTAACGTAAATCATTTACAGAATTAGGCGTTACTTTGCGGGAGATCCATAATACAAAAGTAATAAAAATATATATTTTGCTATAATCCGCGATAAAGTAAATAGGAAATATATATAACTAGCTGACCTGGCGAACTTCGTACCGCCTAACAGTTATTGTTAGCTAAACTAATTTAGGCTTTGATGAACTTAATACAATGACAAAATAAATTTCTGAACGCACGCGTAAATGTTAATCATTTGTCATTATTTCTGTAAAAGTAAAAAAAACAAACAATACTTTATTCATCCTTTTTAAAAAGTTTACACAAAATACATTTCTGAACGCATGCATAAATGTCAATCATTACTTACAGTATTTGACAGGATGACAACAAATGTTTGCCAGGTACGAATCGAATGAACATTTAATTATTTTCATAATTATGTGTTCGTCAAATTTTTCATAGTTTTTAAGATCTATTCTGCTATTTGGGGCGGAAAAATCATGAAAATTGGTCCAGCAGATCTCGAGTTATAAATGTTGTAACAAACTCGTCTTTGTTTTATATATATATAGATGCTAAATATAGAGTGGACTTTTCGTTTTTTTTATATCCCATACTAAATACTCCACTTCACTTAAATAAAAGTCCATGCTTATTCACAAGGTTTGAATAAAAAAAACATCGATAAGCTTATGAGAGATGCCGTTTTTCAATGTCATCCTATTCCTGTTGAATTAACAGGACTTTTATAGCCTATATGTTACCCCGGTGTATAAGGAATAGTGCTAAAGTTCATCGATATTTTTTTAGCGGATTCGCCCTGAAAAGGTGAAAAGGTAATAGACAGACAGACTTTCGCATTTATAATATTAGTAAGGATACTACAGGTATAGTACCCGGCCATAAATAATGCACATCGAGGCTTAGAGAGAGAAAATCGACTAGTTCTGCTTCATAGAGCATTGTCTCTGTCGCACAGGCTGACGAACCCGGGTGAAACGTCACATACTAACTGAGTGACAGTGACAACGCTCTACGAAACCGAATTGGCCGCCTGTTTCGTTCCAAACATCGATGTGCATTATTTATTGCCGGGTACTATACATTATATGTGCATGATCGCTTTAGGGAATAACGATCGTTATCACCATTTATTGCCTCCATAACTCGCACTCCGTTCTTGAATTGATTAATAGACATTTGTTTGAATTATTTATCCTATTCTATTAATAAGTTACGCTCACAAGTGTTTGATAACACTAATGGTTCATTGAACTCGCTCATTACATTAAACATTGGCGATTCTACTTTTGGCAACTAATCAAATGCCATGTAACATAAATAAAAGCTATGATTATTTTGCTACAAATCCGCGTTTGTTAAGATATTCTATGTAATGCTTAAGTTAGATAAATAAATGTGCTTACGTAATATAAAGCTATAAATGTTAAGTGTAGAAGCAAAAACCACAAACAACACACTACACACTTTCACTACGACTATCTCAACGATCGCTTCGCTTTGTAACCGAAGCATCATAAGGAAATAGGCTCCACGAAAAAATTGTAAATGTCTACACACCATCACTACGACAATCTCAACGATTGTTTGCCTCCGCAACCGAAGCATCATCAGGATATAGGCTCATGTCGTCTTTACAGAGTCGCACGGTTTCACCGCTGGGCTATCACAGCTTATATAATATTATATGATTATATTAGTATAGACAACAAGTAAAAGAACTCTGTTGCGGAGTAAATTAATGCCAACAATTTACGATAACGAATGTTGTCAACAGTTACACAATAAGGCCAAAGTTCTTTAAACCACTTAAGGTTCAGCCAAACATAGCGATGACGTACGTCTTGTGCGCTGACACAATGTACACACGATGAGTCACACCACACGCCTGCTGCAGACGTACCGTCAGTTGGTTTGTTTAAAGTCTGCCCCACGTGGTCGTTTGACCTGGATTATAACGGGTTAATGACTGGCCGTGACTTCTGTAACGCCCTGGGAATGGTTATTGGTACGGTTCCCCCAAGTTACGTCTTGCTATGACGTGATCGCTATCTAGAGTGATATTTAAATATTCAGATGAATATACTAGCTATAAATGAATATAATAGCTGTGGTAACCTAGCGGTGAGACCGTGCAACTTTCTAGAGACCACTATGAGTTCAAAACTCGGGCAGGAACAATAAGTTTTTCTAATAAAACTTATGTTTCTAATTGATAATTGCAATTTATAACACGCTTTTCGGTTAAGGAAAAATCTTGAAGCAACCTAGCATATCTCTAGAAAATTCTAGTATAGTAAATATGTATTAACCATCAATCTGCATTGGGGTGTAGTAGGTTTTAGCACCAATCCTTTTCTCAAAAAACGGAGAGTGGAGGTCCAGCCATAAGATAACAGGCAATTATTTTTTTGTTATATATATAACTAGTTGTGCTAGCGGCTTCGCCCGCGTGGAAAGCTGCGTGTCAAAAATTTTTTCTAGAATTCAAATTTTAAACATAAAAGTAATTATTGTCAGTTAACCATAATAGATAGACATTCTATTGCAGACTTTTTTGTAGTAGTTTTATAGATCTACAATTCTCTAGTACATCAATTACTCTAGCGTATCTCTGCTGGTTTACGCAGCGCTCGTGACTAAAGCTCCCAGCAAGCAAGTTTTTTTAAAACTGCACGATCTCTTCAACACAATTTACATAATAAGATATGTACTATTTACCAAAACCATCCGGAAGAATTGCACAATCTTTTGGTGAAAACCGTACAAAGATCCGTTCAGTAGATTTTGAGAAAATCGATTACATACAGACAGACAGCTTTTTGGGACTTTGTTTTATAATAAGTATAGATGATGAATGAGTTTCAATATAAAGAAATTATCTATTTGTTTTTTTCTCGGTCACTGCTCGGGGTCTTGCTTTCCAAATCAGTGGAGCGTGATTGTAATAGCTTGACGATACAAAGGTTACAGTCGATCACGGTACCTGCCGACCTAACTTGACCTTTACCAGAATCGATACTAACGCGTTTGATATCTGAACCATATATTCGATGAAATACAAGCAGAATACAGCTACTGTTGTATAAAGCACTGACATCTATACATTTATACAGCGAATAAAAATTTGGTGTAAAATATTTATTTATCGCCATATCTCGTCGTGAGACGCATAAGGTCTGATGTGTGTTTTGATGAGTTTTCAAAAGAGCCAAAAGAAAATTCGTATACTAATCGGATTATAGTATCGTCGTTTATTATATATAACTCTAGGTGTCATATTGCTAAAATTGTATGCGTATACTTTTTGATTCCTTGTACTTTCAATTTAAAATTTACCTTTTTACATTTTAAAAAATCCACATTTTTTAGGCAATCGCGCGTTCTTACAGTCTGATTGTTAAGACTATAAATTCTTAAATATGTGGTTATGTAGTTAGTTAGCCATCTCGATAATTTCAACTAATTATTAGTTAAAATGCAGTGTTAATTAGTTCAATTTAAACATGGGGGCAACTAATAAATTTTAAGGGTGCCAATAAAATTTTAGTAATATTGTTGTTCGCGTAAGCTATAATAGTTATAATTTTTATGAAATTTTCTGGAATATTACGTGTCGTAATTATTATGTGATAAAAATGAATAAACGTATGTGTAAGTGTCCCATATATTTATTTATTTGTTTTGTTTGTGTGGATTACCTCCGATATATATAAAAATGAATATCGCTTAGTGAGAAATGTAAAATCATTCAGATCATTCCAATCTTTTTGGAATCGGAGTAAAAGCTTTGCAACATCCCAAGTATAAACTATTATACCTAATATATGTATTGACGTATATTTGGTTATGTTACTACATATTACAAAGCGACAAAATCAACAACTCAGCTAAGTTAGGTTAATGAAGGCGGTGACCACAAGTTGTACCCTTGTCAGTCTTGACATTGTCGTTTGTAATTTAGTCGTCCCTCTTCCCTTTAAAATAATTTGCAAGTTCAACAAAAAGCTAGGATAATATTAGCGGATTTAACATTTAAGTGATCTGATGATGATGACTACGCGGGAGTAAAGTAAAGTAGCGGCCTGTTACAATCCCACTGCTGGGAATAGGCCTCCTCTCTCCGTTTCTGCAGAGAAGGGTTGGAATTAAGACCTACCACGCTGCGCCAATGCGGATTGGTAGGTTACACATATCGCCAGAATTCTCTAGAGATATGCAGGTTTCCTCACGGTGTTTTCCTTCACCGGAAAGAGTGTGATAAATTGCAATTATCAATTAGACACATGAGTTTTAATAGAAAAACTCATTGGTGCCTGCCCGGGTTTGAACCCGTGTTTCCCTCGTAAGAGTCGCACGGTCTCACCGCTGGGCTATCACAGCTTTTTACACGGGAGTGACATAGTCAAAATGACTAAACTCCTTAAAATAAATGGAATAAAAAAAGAAAAAAGTTCAACAAAACAATTAAATCCCCAGTGGCGTCTTCAGTTATTAGTTTCGACTTTTATTCTTAAGATTTGCCAACAATTAATCTAAGTTCTAACTTTCAAAGTTATCACAATACTGCTTTTATCTGAAACTATTCAGATTCGTCTCGACGTTAATATACATAATTATAATTTTTCAGATACCTATTCAATTATAAATTATCACTTGTGACTCGCTTCGCGTCAACTTTAGTGTCAAATTATCCTCAATTACTATGTTTTTTCACGTCAAGTAAAAAAAACATGAATTTTGTACTCTTTACTTACTCTTCTATACATATTATATAACAAAGTCCCAAAAAGCTGTCTGTATGTAATCGATTTTCTCAAAAACTACTGAACGGATTTTTGTACGGTTTTCACCAATAAATAGCGCAACGCTTCCGGATGGTTTAAATAAATAGTAAATATCGGTATTATGTATATTGTGGTGAAGATATCGGGCAGCTGTTAAAAAACTTGCTTGCTGGAAGCTTTAGTCGCGTGCGCTGCGTAAACCAGCAGACTTACGCTTAAGTAATGTACTAGAAAATTGTAGATCTATAAAAATACTACAAAAAAGTCCGCGACAGCATGTCTCTATCTCTGACGGTTAATTTACAATTTTTATATTTAAAACTCCACGCGGGCGAAGCCGCTGGCAAATTTAGTTTTGTAAAATAAGAATTTTAGAAGCTCAGTTCAATTTCTTCTTTAACAGTATCACAATATCGTGTCCAAAGTCATTTATGGTTGGCCGAACGACTATTGTTGGCAATTCTCCTTGTTTCATACAAATCTCGCAGATCACAAACTTTGGTAATTTAAAGGCAGTTGTGTAAGCTGTGACCACAAACTACCCAGACCCTCTTTGCTTTTGATATCGACGTCGGAGAACTTGGATTATGCCCATTCCCTTTGAAGTTACCCAAAAGTTAAAAAGATAGGCATCTACAAGAGAATCTTTGACATCTTTTTGTATAAAAGTTTGTAGGGTGCTTCGGTCCTAATTTCTTTTATTTATTATACATGTTCTCTGTCAATTTTTGCAATTTCTATACATTTATAAAGTCTCTTAAAGGTTTATGTGTTAACTATGATAATAACAAAAGTATTAATAAAATTATTTTGCTGTGATCCGCGATAAAGTAAATAGAAAATATAAAGAATGCTAAATTTAGAGTGAACTATCCGTTTTCATACTTGATACATGCAGGATTCGTAAAAAATGCATAAACCACCACCACCGTCACCACAATACACAAACACTACACACGTTCAATATCACAAACTCGATTCGATTCGCCCCGCAACCGAAGCATCATAAGTTATTTTGCCGTGGAGTCTATCTATCTCCTTATGTATTGATTATAGCAAAATATTTTTTATTATTACTTTTGTATTATAGATCTCTGCAAAGTAGCGCCTAATTCTATAAATTATTTATGATAATACGTGCCAAGTAAAAAAAAAAGATTTGTCATTAATTTTGACTATATTTTATTGAATGGTCTCTATATTACAACATATCTGGTAACATTTTTGCAGTTCTGTAAGTTTGTTTCGTCCTATCTACCGAACAATTCGTTTATGTGTAAAAAAACAGATAGAAATTATATATTTCACATAGTATGGACACGATAATATGAAAATGTAATAATAACGGATAGCTACGAATTATAATTATACAAAAGTAATAATAAAATTATTTTGCTATAATCCGCGATAAAGTAAATAGGAAATTTATATATAGACTATCAGTTTCCATCTCCACTGTCTGTCACGTTTTCCACTCTACATTTAGCATTATATATATTTCGAATTCACTTTATCGCGGATTATAGCAAAATAATTTTATTATTACTTTTGTATTATGGAATTTCGCAAAGGAACGCCTAATTCTAGTAAAGTATAATTATTATTTTTCACTTCACTGCTTATAGGATGAAAATTAAATGTATACAAAATAAGTAAAATTCTTTGGCAAAAGTCGCTCTCTTTTCTCCATTTATTAAGTTTCGACTTGTACTTAACTTTACGCTAATGAGCTGTGGAACTCAAGAACTTTTTCTTATTCCTTCAAAATTAACTAGCTTTGGCGGATATTGGTTAAAACCGTGATTATACTTTGTATTTATTTTATTTTTCCTTACATCTCTTTTATTTAAATGAAAATATTATCTTATATTTTTTTATTAAGTAATGTTCGATTTAGATGTCCTAGGTTAAGTGCTCGTAATGTGTAACTTACGGCGTGCCCTTCGCTAGAATTTAATATATAATACTAGTAGCAATTTTTTTTCGAGCTTCCATAATTTTAAGATACATATTTAATAATTTACATTTGTTTATGGGTTTTCTGTTGATAACTAATAAAAACAATCACTGGACTATTCAACTGAGTCCAGTAAATCCTCAAATTTGTTTGATTGTGTTATTTAGTGAAGATTTTATACATTTAACACTATATATATTTTCTATTTACTGTATCGCGGATTATAGCAAAATAATTTTATTATTACTTTTGTATTATGGATCTCCGCAAAGTAACGCCTAATTCTATAAATATTAATATATTTTAAAAATAAGTAGAAAACAAACGAATAAATTTATTTTACAATATAAAAACGTAAAGTAAGGCAAGGAGAGAAGGGTTTGAGCTAAGACCTACCACGCTGCTCTGATGCGGATTGGTAGGTTACACATAACTCCAGAATTCTCTAGAGATATGAAGGATCACGACCCCACTTAGAGTGGGATAAGAGCAGGAGAATGATAATGTATCGCGGATTATAGCAAAATAATTTTATTATTACTTTTGTATATCCATTGAAAAAGATAAAGAAATAAATGGAAGATCCGTAATAAGGCTGGTTAACTTTATAGGAACTTAACTAATAGGGCTAACTTTATAATAACGATTACATAGTTAGTAACCAATGAGCACGAGATAAGATGGACTTTACATGATAATACAATTAATTATGCAAACGTTACGTTAAGTGCTGAAGCAACAAATGTAAGCGCTTGACAATGTATTTATAAGGACCATTACACGTTGCGTGCTAGGTATGCATAATATTTTAAATAGTATAGATAAACATTGTTTCGTTAAGGTTCAAGATATGTAAATCGAATAGATCAACATGCCAATTGTCGTGTTAAGCGTAATTCCAGGTTACCAAATTTTTCTGGGTCAGGGTTGGTTATTTGTTTTTTAATTTATAAGAAGCAGCTGCTGTTACTATGCGGCTTTTGAGTAAAGGTCTCATATATCTATTTGTAGAAAGGATTTTAGCTTTAAGCGCACGATGTTGCGCTAATGCGGTTTAGCAGGCTATTTATATCCCACGAAAATGCGAGTTTCCCTACGATGTTTTCCTTAATGGAAAACGCATGATGTATAGTAAATATTAATTAAGTACATCATTTATTTATAAAAATCTCTGCCCAGAGCGTACAATGGTAATAGTTACTTTTTAATAGTACTTTGTGATTATGACGTTTTAGAAAACTCAATAATTAGTAAACTGAGATATCACCGTCGTAGACAAATGATTTGTGTTTCGGATAGTAAACATAAAAATAAACATCCAATTAAATACAGACCGTTAACCAGTCAGTTAATTTTTTGTAAATTACAGATTTACTCTTACAGTGTAATCCGTTCTACCTTCTGAAAACTGGTTATGAAATATCAAAGTAAAATGTTTTTGTTGCGAATATTGTTAAGCAAAGTTGGACTCATAGCTGTTATGTTAGTTAATATTGACAAAATATTTTAGACTGTTTATCTTCCCAATGTACCCAGCCTCGGAGAACATTTGTGAATTCCACATTCAGAATGGTTTATGTGATATGCCCCAGTTAATTATCAATGTTTGCGTATGATGTCTTGTTATATCAGAATATGTAAATATTTGGACCACTTATAGCAAATGTATACCTACTAGTTAACAGCAACAAGTACATATACTTTAATAGACATGTCTTGTTACTCTCTCATAGATATGATAACAGTAACATTAATAACATTAAATTTTTTTGTTGCATAACCTTGTTATATAAGCAACAAACTGTACATACAATTTCGTTTGCCTTCACTTAAAATCTCCGGCGAAGCTTCTGCGCTTGCCCATCCCACCAGTGACGCTGTAAAAGCCATTAGGGCTAACAGCATAAGACACATTCGAAAAAAAATAAAAATCCACTTTAAACATCCTTAAAAAGAGCAACCTCTCTTTTTTACGATGTAAAAACAGTGATTTTTTATCGTTGGTGTTAGATTGTTTTTATGGTAGTATGGATATGTAACAATCAGTATCCAATTCAGTAAAACCTTTATACTTTAAAGGCTATCAGAATCAGATAAAATTATCCCTTTCTTTGAATAAATTCAAAGTCATTGTAAGTGGTAAGTTTTATGTATCAAATAGTAATAGAGAAATACGATTAATTTTTTATAGTTATGCTATATGTGTTCTTTTTGTTTATTTAATAAATTGCGTTACATTAAGCTATTTCTTATGAAATTGCTCTTTTTTTTATTAACTATAGCTGTGCCAGCGGCTTCGCCCGCGTCGAAATCAGTTGTCACAAAAAATTTCCAAATTGAAATTTTGAACCTAAAAGTAGTTATTGTGAGTTAACCGTAAGAGATAAGAACATACTCTCGGGGACTTTTTTGTAGAATTTTTATAGATGTACAATTCTCTAGTACAATACTTTAACGTAGCTCTGCTGGTTTACGCAGCGCATGCGACTAAACCTCCTAGCAAGTTTTTTAACAACTGCTCGAACTCTTCAACATAATTACCATAATACCGATATGTGCTATTTACTTAAGCCATCCGGAAGTATTGCACAACCTTTTGGTGAAAACCGTACAAAAATACGTTCAGTAGATTTTGAGAAAAACGATTACATACAGACAGACAGCTTTGGTATTTTGTTTGATAATAAGTATAGATTAATCGTAAGTTAATCTTCTTTAACATGACAGCATCTAAGAGATATTCCGATATACAAAATAGAATTTTTTATTCAAAGTTGAAAATAAAATTAAAGTCTTATTTATTAGCGGTGAATTAAATTTGTCCATCCATGACGCAATGTGTTTTTGCTTCTTTAAATAAAGTTTCTATCGTTATTACGGTTTAGTTAATATTTTTTGTACGTTCAACGGTTTTTGTTGTGCCTAATTTAACTCGAAAATAAACTTTAATTGCCTTTCACTCATTATTCATATATTTTTTACAGTCTAGTTTCCACACTCTAATTGAGATCGTTTTTCTCACCGTTAACAAATTTTCAAGATCGCGATGCCTTAATTTATTTTTCTTAAATGTCATATATTTGGTATACAATCTACTTAGCCTATATATAAGATTATTGCCCCATATTTAATTGTACTTCATCATCCTCATCATCCTTCTGCCATTATCCCACTCTAAGTGGGGTTGGCACAACACGTTACAAACATGTCACATGATTTGGCTAAGTATTTTACGACCGACCGCCTGCCTGACGTCAACTTACCTTAGTCGAATTTTACGATTCCTCAGTAAGAAAAACGGTGGTCTATTCTACTCAGCCAGAGTAGAATAGACCACCGTACACAGTGGGTCGATTTAGCTTAGTCGCCTGTTACGACACCTCGGTAAGATATAAGGGTGGTCTATTCTAGTCAGCCGGATTCCACACGGTGGATATTTAATTGTACTTGTAAAAAAAATCTGCCTCGATTTACTCTTTAACAGCCTGATTATTCTCATAGAGTTATTATACTTAGAGTAAGGGAACAATAAATAATAAGAGAGAAGATGAAACTCGTATACTGCATCCTTCTCTAATCACAAATAAAACCTAGAGACAAATAGATACACTCTCATTTGCTTCCTTTTTATTTCTCTTTATTTTAATATGGCATATTTTAGGCTGGATTCCCTAAGTCTATTCAATGCATTTAATACGATAGTTAAATTTGAAATTATCATCATACCACGTATAAATCCTCTTTTAAACCTTTATTCTTTTATAATTTATCAATTTCTTCACGGTACTGGTTCGCTAATTGATTTTATAAATTCGTTAATAGTATTATCCTACTAATATTATAAATGCGAAAGTTTGTGAGTACGGATGGATGTTTGTTACTCTTTGACGAAATAACTATTAGACGGATTTGGATGAAACTTTACACTTATATTAATACATCGTTATAGTTATACATCGGAATAACATACAGGCTACAATTTGTAATGATTTTATGTAATATAACATATGTGATATAATATACATTACATGTATATTATATTACATTATATGTAATATAATATACATGTCAATAAAGTCGGAAAAAATCTGGCCTCTGAGAGCTATCTCGGCGTACGCTGCCTAAACCGTTAGAGCTACACAAAGATGATTTACAGTAGTATTGTTTGTCTTTAATAGTTCTAAATAACATCCCACCAAGGCGCACGAAGCGCTTCTTCGCGTCTTCTTTTTTACTGCACACGGCAAGGGAATGGAATTCTCTCCCGGCATCTATTTTACCGGAGTCATATAATATGGGTCTCTTCAAAGCAAAAGCGAATAGGCATCTTCGAGGCAAGGGCTTAGACTGTATCATTGCTTACCATCAGGCATGATTACAGTCAAGCGCTCGCCTATTACGCAATAAAAAAAATGTTATGTATTTTTGTGCTAGTTTCTAGATGAAGCCCTCAAGAGCGAGTTATTTAAGTTTACTTGCCACAGTACTGGATCTCAACTATGTTTTATTTTAAACTGCGATGTCTGATGTTATTAGACTCCGAGATTTCTATTGAAACAGCAGGGAATTCAACCCAGGTGTAGTTCTTGGAACGCATCCTCGTTAATATTAATATTTTATTACAAAGGTTAGCCTGTATCATCAAATTAATGTATAAAGATAAAACTGCTATGTCCGAAGGTCGTCTGTCATGCGATTCGTTTCCGCAACCCGACACTTTGATGCGCAATCCAACGTTTCTTTATGTAAAATTATTTGCAATTCCAACTTTTAAGTTGTTTGCTATTTGTGAATGAAATGTAATTAGAAAGAACGTACATTAAAAGTGGCTGGTCCTTTTTCAAATTCAAATTCAAATAAGTCTTTATTCAAATTGGCCTATTACAAGCACTTTTGAATCGTCAAATTAAAATTAAATTGAAGCTACAACTGGTTCGGAAAGGTGCTCTAACCGAGAAGAACCAGCAAGAAACTCGGCGGTCACTCTTTTAAAAAATAAATATTTCAGTTTTGTATTGACTATTGTTAACAAACTTAGATTATAATATCGTCTAGTACATAGCTGGTCGCAATTTAGTTCCAAGCTTTCTTATCATTGACATAGTCTTCAACATTATAGTAAGCTTTATTAATGAGAGTCTCTTTAATTGCTTTTTTGAACTTGTGTAAAGGCAAGTCCAAAATTGATTGAGGAATTTTATTATAAAAAAGTATACCGAATCCCACAAACGATCTACGTACTTTCTGAAGCCTTAGCCTTGGTATTATTAATTTGTGGGTAGTTTAGCTAAGATATTATCTTTAAAGGTATTCATTTTTTTAGTAGTAACAGGTCTTAATTGAATTATTTTCTTAAGCCTTTGTTCAAAGCCAGGAACTGATATTTTCTGTCCACTATGATCTGATCTTAAGCTATTTATAATTGATTTAAGTAAGATTTTACAATTGCAAAATATATTATCAAGGCAAGTAGCTGAAGTTGCAGTTATTCTAGTAGGTTCATTAAAAACATTATCCAGGTTAAAACACCTGAATAGGTTAAGTAATTTACATCTTTTAGCACTCTTCACTAAAATGTCTACATTGAAATCACCGCAAATTAAGATTTTTTTAGATGAATTACTTATCTTCTTAAGTACTTCCTCCATAACTTCTTCAAATACATTAAAATCGCCTTTGGTGCAGGTGGCAGTGACCCCGCGTTCAGTTCCGCGGGTCGCGGGTTCGATTCCCGCCGAGGGCAAATATTTTTTAAATACAATTTGTTGGTTCTTGTCCATGTAGATTAATGTGTGTATTGAAAACTTAGCATGTTTATATTTACCAGTTGTGTATAACACAAGTATTATGTTACTTACTTTGGGGACGGAGGACTGTGTGTTGTATTGTTATAATATATGTACGTTTTTTTACATAATTTATCGTTATAATTATATTATTATTGTTTAAAAAGGTGCTTAAAATTGGGCGAAAAATAATTAGCTTGATCCATTTTAAGTGAGTAAATAATTTATAGAATTAGGCGTTACTTTGCGGAGATCCATAATACAAAAGTAATAATAAAATTATTTTGCTATAATCCGCGATACAGTAAGTAGAAAATATATATAGTGCTAAATGTATAGTGGACTATCCGTTTTTTCATACCCGTTACATGCAGGATTCGTAAAAACACACGCACAAACCTCCACCACTGCCACCACAATACACAAGCACTACACACGTTCACTACCACAAACTCAACAATCGTTTCGCCCCGCAACCGAAGCATCATCAGGAGATAGACTCCACAACAAAATCGCAAAGCGATTTTTGTAACGGGTATGAAAAAACGGATAGTCCACTATACATTTAGCACTATATATATTTTCTATTTACTGTATCGCGGATTATAGCAAAATGATTTTATTATTACTTTTGTATTAAGTGCGTAAGTTAATTTCTATTGAGGGTGCTAAAGAGATTTGAAAATTTGTTTTAAGATAAGATTAAGATAATAATCTTAATATCAAACTCATGTTTCTTTTACTACCAGTTAAATACAACCCTAACCTTTGTATCAGAATTAACGTCAGTAAAAAATTATTTATAAGATCTAGGGATCAAAATAAACACATGTTAACTAATTCAATGTTTCATTCAACTAGTTTTACGATCCTCTTTGTATCGTTTAAGTTTATCCGGCTTAAATAAAAAACCAGTGGTTAGAAATATTTTCTCATACCGAGAATTGCTAACCAGAAATTCGATAAGTATTGTTTCATAATGTAAAGCTACACCAAGAAACCTTAGTTAGTTCTTTGAACTTGTTAAAGGCGGGATACGTGTAGCTTTCAATAGTAAAGACTACAGAACCGATTTATGCGGACAGCCACTGGTTGTCCGTGGTTCATGCGGAACGTTGACCTCCATAGAGACCTCGATCTCCCTACCATTACTCACCTCTTTAAACGTTTTTCGAAATCTTACTTCGAGAAATCTGAGGTACACCCGAACCCCCTGATTTCAGTTGCTTCTACCAACATCCCAGTTAGGTCCGACCATCGAAAATATAGGCATCCAAAAAGCGTCCTGTATGACCCGACGATCAAATAACGATCGCCAACACAGAAACACATAATACACACACACAGCGTCTTCGCCGGCGAAGACGAGGTCCCAGTTTTCTGACGTCGGTCGGTCGTGGCTTCTCGCCACACTTCCGGCACCGCAATGACTAATCTAAGTCATACCATGAACCCTCCACTACGCGTCGCCCTAAGCCGTGGTCCGGCCTCACAGGAGGCACCCTTAGGACGACGTTCCCCGACTTTAGTAGAGCTTCTGCGCTTTACTTTCTGCATTTCGCAACCTCGGCGATGCTTCTGCGTTCGCCCGTCCCGCCCGGTGACGCTGTAAAAGCCATTAGGGCTAACAGCATACAGTAAGTCCGAAAAAAAAAATTCAATAGTATTAGGACAATACTGCATATATCGCACGGTTAGTATTAAAATGACCGAATACAAAATTAGGCTTTTTCTTCTTCTTTGTCAACCGATGGACGTCCACTGCTGGACATAAGTCTCTTCACGGAATCCTCACACCATACGATTTTGCGCCGCTTGGATCCAGCAGCTCCCCGTTACCTTTTTGAGGTCGTCTGTCCACCTCGTTGGGGGTCTGCGGACGCTGCGCTTTCCAGTGTGAGATCGCCATTCTAACACCTCGAGACCCCAACGCCCATCGGTTCTCCGCACTATGTGCCCCGCCCATCGCCACTTCAGCTTCGCGACACGCTGAGCTATGTCGGTGACTCTAGTTCTACAGATCTCCTCATTTCTGATCTGATCACGTAGAGAAACCCGGAGCATAGCTCGCTCCATCGCCCGCTGAGTGACTCTGAGCTTTCCTATGAGGCTCATAGTCAGCGACCACGAAATTAGGCTTAATACATTGCAATCCTTATTTCAGTGCCATCTATGATATCTCGCTATGAAGTATTTCTTAAAAAACCTAGTGTTTACTTGCTCTTCCAAGTTCCAATGGGTCTCTTTAACACTCACGATTTTTACTTACTCACGGCAGCTAAGATACGCTTTATTGCAATTTGCAATAAAACAACTTTTTTGAATTAGGTCACTTTAATAATAACAGTATGTTATATAATCTACATATATTAAGAGAATGAATAAATTCAAATTCAAAATATTCTTTATTCAAGTAAACTTGTAACAAGTGCTTTTGAATCGTCAACATCTATTGCTGGTTCGGAAAGCTGTTGCTACCGAGAAGAACCAGCAAGAAACTCGGCGGTTGCTCCTTTCAAACACCCGGCACCAAGGCAAATGTCCAGAAGTGGACTAAAGTGGACTGATAATGTATGATTAATCTTATAAAAGCACGTAAGTCAACTTATCAATACATTTCACGCTTGGTATAGCATGTCCGCTGTTTAATTGTAGAAGCAAATTTATTCGCAGAGACTTGGAAATTGACAACAGTTATTAATGATTTATTTATACTTTAAGATAGTTTAGTGCACATAAAGTGTTATTATCAAGTTCCACGCGGCAATAAAACATTTGAGTTATATGTTTTGACATCATCTCGAATAGTTTCCGAGCGTCTTTGTGAGTCACAAATACAAGGTAGCAGCAAGCTTAGACACTCCCGAGATCTGTTATATTTATAAGAATATGGTTTTTATGTTTATAATAAACGTTACTGGACTGGCTCTATATGCATGTTGTTCATGAGATATTGCAACTATTTAAAAAGCCTTTATCTTCGCACGGCGTAGGCGTATGTCTTCTTCTTCTTCAGCCGATGGACGTCCACTGCTGGACATAGGCCTCTTCATGGGATCGCCACACCAGACGGTCTTGCGCTGCCTGGATCCAGTGGCGTATGTCAGTCGTCATAAAATCAGCATATTTTTTTTATTCAATTTTATTAAGGAGTTTAGTCAATCAGCATATTTCTATACCATTTCTGGAATATGTGTACCAGGTGTTGGATAAAAGCTCTTTTGCGGTTTTGAAGAGACGAATCGGATAAAAATAAACACATATTACATATGTCATGTAAATTTAAATAAGTAAAAATTATAATTATATCATGGTAAGAGATGCATTCCAGGTCGTGAGCATAAGTAATGTTAATTTTTGTTTTGGAGCAAAAAAGCGAAGTTCGAAAGTCCCAGTATATTGTAACAGAATTTGATATATTCTTTTAGTAATTTTGTATGACGCGACGTAAAATTATCTATTAAAATCATCATTCTCCTACCCTTATATGTAAGTGAGGTCGGCAACTTGAATTATCAATGAAAATAATTGTTAAAAATATTGTAATATAATATCATTTCTGGAATATATATGATTTCAGATGACAGCCTCATCATTATATATTTAATTATTATTGTTAATAAAGTTTTGACTATTAGTTTACTGTATTGGATTGAGATATATATTTATATAAAAACATAACATACATAAATCAATATCCATATACATTACACAGTCTCTAGCGCAACACGTCAGTAGCACCAGAGCCGTAGGCGGAGTGGACGTGTAGTGACATACTATTAGTGCGCGTTTGAGCCTGTGCTTAAATACCTACGATACCACTGAACTAATACACCACATTAAGCTTTATTTGAAATAGTTAAAAATACTTTTCTAATATTATTAACACTTTTCTTATAAAATTTTCTTAAAAGTATGTGCACTATTCAACGTTACTTAAGATGAGAAAAATTTATGTTAACTAAGTGCGTTGTTCTAGAGATATGGAATTTATGTGAATATTAACATGAATAACAATGTGTTACATCTATTTGTATAATCTTAATTATAATATTTGTGTAATACTGCTAACAGGAGAAACCCTCACACAAATATCATTAGACGAACCAGGTACATTTGTCAAATAAGACATGAGGAAACGGAGATTGATTACTTTTAGCGATTAAATCTGTTCCGGAATCGGGAACGCTGTGAAACGATGGAACAATGGATTCGGATTGTATCTATGCGGTACAGATTTCATATTCGTTTCCATATATATGCCACACGAGCTGCGACTATGTTCGCATTAACTTAAGTTCTAAACTACCCTCAAAAATGTATTGTGTTCTCGGAAACGTTATTTTTTATTGTTTTTTATACATTTGTTTTATATCGGTATATTAACCCCATTCATCATTCTCATGCCCTTATCCCACACTAAGTGGGGTCGACACAACATGTTACAAACATGTTGTCACATGATTTGGCTAAGTATTTTACGACCGGCCGCCTGCCTGACGTCAACTTACCTTAGCCTTTTACGACACCTCGGTCAGAACTGAGGGTGGTCTATTCTATGCAGCCGGATACACACGGTACCGGTATAGAATAAATAGAAGGACTTTTGTATCAATATTAGTATGGAAGTAAGTATGGATTGTTCGCAAACAACAACAAGTATAACGTTCTTATCGCATCCGCAACGCACGTGCTCCAACACGACTCAACACTAATCCCATAATCCCACCCGGAAAATATTCATTATCCATTGTTTTTTGATCATATTTACCCAGGAGATGTTTGCTCGAGTTATCTCCCGTGTGAACACTGTGATATTTCAGTATCTTAATCAGATTTATGTAGCCACGGCTGGGTAGCGTGGATTAGTCGTGCGCGCGTGTCGCGTTAATTAACGCGTTTCACCGTGAGAACTGTATCAGGTGAGAAGAAAAGGGAAGCACCGCTTTCAATTACAGTAGGGTGCTCGGGACGCCGGTTGTCTTCGTAATATCCGTTGTGCTCGAGAAAATCGGTTACTCGGTGGGAACATACGGGCTGAGAGTGCTGGAGACAAAAGATAAGCCATGCAATTTGTAACGGATTGTGTTTTTTATAAAGAAGACGGCGTGTATTCTTGTTTACACTTCGATTTCTTATTTAGTCTAGTTTGTCAGTCATATATCAATTATATGTGTCAATTTTGAGTTTGAGTATTAGTAATCTATATATATATATATATATAAAACAAAGACGGGTTTGTTACAACACTTATAACTCGGGATCTGCTGGACCAATTTTCATGGTTTTTGATTCGTTGGATTTGTCTCCGCCCCTAATAGCAGAATACATCTTAAAAACAATGAAAAATTGTCGAATACATAATTATGAAAATATCTGTCAAACATTTGTTGTCATTGGTTGACGTTTATGCATGCGTTCAGAAATGTATTTTGTGTAAACTTTTTAAAAGGGTGAATAAACTATTGTCTGTATTTTTTTCTTAAAATCAATTAAAAAGGTTGAAAAGTGCAATAAGCAGAGAAGTTTCTCAAATATTTAAGCGTGCGTACAGAAATTTATTTTGTGCCATTGTATTACGTTCATCAAAGCCTAAATTAGTTCAGCTAAAAGGTAACACACCATTCATTGACTGTACGAAGTTCGTCGGGTAAGCTACTATGTACATAAATGTTTTTCATTGATTTCTAGGAATTGAAAAGAATGTTCACATGTATGATTTAGCCGTCAGAAGATTAATCCATATCGATATTAAGATTTTGTCCTCCTCCTCCTCCTCTTAACTGAAAGTAGACCTAATTATCTATCTGAACGAAGTAATAGATAATAAGATCTGGAAGTAAAAAGACATGGGTTACTTTATATTTCAATACTGTAGTTCAAGTCGGCAAAGTTTGTTCATATATATTTAATTATAATATAATATGTTTATTACTTTCTAAGCTAAGTTTCTCGAAATATGACCTCATTAAAACAACTATTATATTTTATAATTTATATGGTTACATATGTATAAATTTTAATTTTATATCTTTGAAGTGGGTTAGGCGAGCACAGCATCATCCTCGAGGACGAGCTCTGTTATCGCCTTAGTGCTATAACTACCACTTGCCTCTATTTAGGTCTAAATAATATATTAAGAAGTTTTTTAAGATATATTGTGGCAAAACCGTCGCCCTCAATGTGACACCTGTAAATGTCTAGACCATTTTGGACTAACGAATACACGATCAACTGTTCTTTTATTTATTTAAACCCTATACACGTTTCATTAGGGCGCGTATAAATTGTTCCTTTGGGTTCATGTTATATTGTTTCACGAATATTTATTTGTTAAGATACACTTCTTCTTCTTCTTGTTCAACCGATCGACGTCCAATGCTGGACATAGGTCTCCTTAAGGGATCTCCACACCACACGGTCCTGTGCTGCTTGGATCCAGCGGCTCCCCGCGACCTTTTTGAGGTCGTCAGTCCACATCATAGGGGGTCTACCAATGCTGCGTTTACCGATGCGGGGTCACCATTCCAGCACCTTAGGACCCAATCGGTTCTAAGGGATGTAAGGAAGAAACTCGTCCCAGTCAGTTTCTTCAAATGTCAACCTCACCTGCACGTGGTACACCCTGCAAATAAACCGACGAGGCTCTGGCGACCGACTAATGGCAGTATAACCATTCTTAAGCTGATTTAAATATAACAGACCGACAACGGGCAGCAGCGTTGTCGGTGTGAAATGGTCAGCACTGCGATCGCCAAGCGTGGTGATTATTGGCAAAACCCTTAATGTATAAGATACACGTTAGATATCAAATAATTAAAAGAAAACCAATTTTCTCTTACGTAAATGATAATTTTGCCAAACATTATTCTAGTGCTTTAATACTGATTACTTTCTCACACTGAACAGCAATGCGGATACATTAAATTATTTTAAGAAAGTTGTTTCGTTATATGTAACTCAGGTAGTTTCTTTTTTGCTTAAATTTTTTCCCCGTAATGAAAGCAGATGAGTATTTGGACGACTTTAATACCGACGACGCAATGTATTAAGTTTTTTTTAACGATAATTTGATGATAATTGGTTGTATAGCCAATTCTTCTGGCGCAAAGTTTACTTACTCTGCTACGTAATTATTTTCTTCGTTTATATATTTATCACGATTTGTTTTTTCCTCGGATATATGACCTTTAATCTATGAATTTTAATCATGTGTTATTTTAAGTTGTACTTGAAACGAAAATGATGATAAAGTCGAAATAACTAATTAATTTAATAATGCTTCGGTTAGAGCTCATTTATTAGAATCACGGACGGTTTGGTAAGTAGTCAAGTAAACTTGACACTCTGACTAATGAGTAAAGTATCTGGATTATGTATACATATTCGAAGAGCACTCAGGATAGTCTAAACTTAAGAAGGTAGTATTGAGTTTCTGTTATAATTGTAATATTTTTTGTATTTTCTTCGGACCTGAAATCAAACGTCTATTTTTTTTAATGTGTGTTGTTCTAAATTCCACTATTTAAAATGAAAACGATACCAAAGTTGAAGAATCTTGACTTATTGATTAGAATACCGAAAGGTTTTACTAACTATGAAAATTTAAATTTATTTGTCGATTTTAACAAACCAGAACCAGCAAACTCCGCGATTACTTTTGTCTTTAAAATAGTGGCATCTCCAATAGGTTAATATAATATTACTCTTTTGCCTTTAAAATAGCAGTGTGTATATATTTATTTATTTTATTTTTTTTTATTTTATTTATTTATTGAACAACAAACCATTACCTTAACAGCTAGCCAATGCGATAATGGAGTACCATAACTTATTTTATCTTAAAATCTATAACCAATTGATCTAATTTAGCTATAACAGATAATCCAACATGCTATTTTTTTGAATTCATTCAGAGAGCAATAAAAGATATCGATCTCCACGGCAACATGATTAAGGGTGCGGAGGGCGCGCGTAAGCGGCGCCTTCTCGAGTAGGTTTGTTCGCCCGCGAGGTACCGCTAGCAGTGGCGGTCGGCGTCTCCGTCCTACATACCTATATATATATATATGTCATATATATATATACATACATATGTCAATATAATATTATGTCCGTTAGTTGGGAGAAAGAATTATAAGCGGATTTGCATATTTTGATTTACATATTACACATTAAATATGTGTAATTCATTTATTTTCTTAAAGAATTAAAATAATCCTAAAATTTTTCACTCAGTTTTTTTAAATACGATTTTATACTACATTTTATGTCGTGTGGTATCCGGCTGAGTAGAATAGACCACCCTCATTCCTTACCGAGGTGTCGTAAGAGGCGACTAACGTAAGTCGACCCGCCGTGTGGTATCCGGCTGAGTAGAATAGACCACCCTCATTCCTTACCGAGGTGTCGTAAGAGGCGACTAAGGTAAGTCGACCCGCCGTGTGGTATCCGGTTAAGTAGAATATAACACCCTATTTCTTGTCGAGGTGTCGTAAAATGCGACAAAGGTAAGTTGACGTCAGGCAGGCGCCCGGTCGTAAAATACGTAGCCAAATCATGTGACAACATGTTTGTAACATGTTTTGCCGACCCCGCTTAGAGCGGGATAAGGGCAGGAGGATGATGATGATGATTTTATACTGCATTTTAAAAAGAATGAACAATGAAATTTCGAACTGTAAATAACTTATTTTGAATATGTATATCTGTCCAAGTTTACATTCGTTAAAAAAATGAATATTTAAATGCGATAATGTAATTAACCAGTCGGTAATCATTTAATTACCCATTATCTAGCTCAGTATACGCGTTATTAGTATAACTGCATCTAATCTCACGCAAATGCAATTAAACGATTCACCAGCCGAGCATCCGTGCGAGCTTATTGCTCTCAGTAATGCATATTACATTGCTAGATGCATCTTTAGTGTATATATCGCACTTAGTATTAAAGTGACAGAAATCAAATTAAGTCATTTCAAAGCATTTAATGAGCTAGCGCAAAAGCATTGTTGAATGGCCAAAAAGTAGAGCGCTGTGGTCATAAAGTTGAACTATTGTATAATTTTATTTGAATTATACTGATTTAGTGACCTAGGAATAATTTATAGAATTAGGCGTTAACACGTGCACAAACCTCCAACACTTCCACCACAATACACAAGCACTACACACGTTCACTATCACAAACTCAACAATCGTTTCGCCTTGCAACCGAAGCATCATCAGGAGATAGACTACACGACAAAATCGCAAAGCAAAGGTGAAGGTTTGTGCATGTGTTTTTACGAATCCTGCATGTATCGAGTATGAAAATACGGATAGTCCACTATACATTTACCACTATATATATTTTCTATTTACTGTATCGCGGATTATAGCAAAATAATTTTATTATTACTTTTGACCTAAGAATAGTTAAGTTAGTTAACATTAGGTTTAATAGATCATATAATTATTTTTATTTACAACAATATTTATACGAAATTTTCGTTCCCCCCCAATAAAACAATGAAATATGGTAGGTATTTTATTGCCGGGGCAATATCTGTATTTTATAGCCACTTACTTCACCCCTTGAAGTAATGGAAGTGTCTATTACGGCATACCTCAAATCATTTATACTCAGATGATATAAAAGAAATTTGGAAGTATGTATACGCTATTGATTGTAAAGGCGTTCGTATATGCACATAGGTATGCATATATATATATATAAGAGAAATATGAATCCCGTCCCGTCTAATATGATTTGCAAGGGACCGTCGGTATATGGCGTGTTTGTTATAACGGAAATGGTATTAGACAGGATGATTGAATATACAAAATGTAATATTCAATGGCAAAATCAAATTTTGCTACCTTTTATTCGTCTGAAATTCTTTTATCGCTCAGAATTGCGACAACACTCCACCATTTCAAAATCTTTTAGTATTCAATCAGCATTCTCCTGCCCTTATCCCACTCTAAGTGGGGTCGGCACAACATGTTTTGAACATGTCACATATTTCGGCTAGTTAAGTTTTACGACAGGCCGCCTGCCTGACTTCAACATCCTGTAGTCGCCTTTTACGACACCTCGGTCAGAAATGTGGGTGGTCTATTCTACTCGGCCGGGTATCACACGGCGTTGTATATAAACGAGGAGCGCACGCTATATAATAAATAGCTAGAGCTATAAAAATGGCATTAGCCAGAGGTAAATCTTTAAGTATTTAAATTTATTATGTTTTCTTTCCATTGAAAACGGTCAAGTAAATATTTTTTTCTTGTAAGGCGTACTGTTATTACCTTTGGAATTTTGGCGGAAATGCTGATACGCTCCTGCTGCATCAGCACTGTCTGAGGTTATGAGCTCACCCGACAAAGGCAGCTCCAGTCTTTCCACGACCACGGCCGCGACGTGATCTATATTCGGTTGCCAAAAGTTCATTTTTCATTCAAAATAAATAAATATTAAATTCCTACATAAATATCCTAATTAACGTAAAAAAAACTTTTTTTTTAAGTCGGATAATTTACACTTTATAACAGTACGCTCTTGACAGAGTGGCCGTTTTCACGTTTTAGTTGAGTGTTACAATACCGCTGTTACAAAGATAAGCCGTCAAGCCTTCCTATCAATGGCGGAATGAGAACAATAATTTACACTAGAAAGTGTCACAGATCTTATGTAGTCAGTCCACCTTATTGGGCGTCAATGGGATCTGTTACTCTTAGCTTTTCATGGTATTCGTCACGGGTGATGTGTTCGAAGAACAAACAGTAAATATACACGTTGAAAGAAGTTTTAAGACGTGGTAAAGTCGGATAAAATATCTTGTATCTATAAATCTTTAGAAAGTGACGATTCAAGACATGTCGAGGGTCAACAAATTTCTCAAAGTATTTTATTGTTGCAGCAACAAAAGACGAGCCAGAAGTGGAAGGGGATTGTCGTGGAAGGCAAAACGGGGGAGGTGGCGCGCGCGGCAAGCTCCCCTACAACGGATACTCCGAGGAGTGCCTCGACCGACTGGAGCCGAACGGCAACATACCCAACGATAAGGACTCCCATTATGGTATGTATCCCATTATTATAATCTATACTAATGTAACAAAAGTAATAATAAAATTATTTTGCTATAATCCGCGATACAGTAAATAGAAAATATATATAGTGTTAAATGTATAATGGACTATCCGTATATTCACAATACACAAGCACAACACACGTTCACTATCACAAACTCAACAATCGTTTCGCCCCGCATCCAAAGCATCGCAAAGCTTTGCGATTTTGTTGCGATGTTGATGATTTACTGTATCGCGGATTATAGCAAAATAATTTTATTATTACTTTTGTATTATGGATCTCCGCAAAGTAACGCCTAATTAACTATACTAATATATTAAGCTGAAGGGTTTGTTTTTTTGGACGCGCTTATCTCAGGAACTACTGATCCGATTTAACTCTTGACACATATACGCTTATGATTACCGTTATTACTACAGTAAACAACCACCGTAAACAATGCATTATGGACACTTTTTTTAAAATAGTGACGTGACGTGCTAATTGTCACCGTTACTTATTGAGCCGAGTAAGTTGAATTATTTAAATTTAACCACTATTTCGTTGCGATTGACACAAAATTGCAATTACTTTGTTGACAGAGGATATAGTTACATGAGGGTGAATTGATACATACTTACAATACTTTTTGCCATCGTTGTCATTTTTTTTATGGAATGCGATAAATGTTAGCGTATTTTTAGTTATTTAAATGCCTTATTTTTTCGTAACTTAAATGTTTATCATAAAAAAATACAAAACATTGAGTATAAAGGAAATATTAGGTCCTTACATATGAAATTGGCGTTTTCTATGGGAGGAAAAAGTCGTTTTTTTTTAATGAAATATATTTAATTAATCAAAGTATGTACCATTGCTATGTATGCACTTTTGCCATCTCATAGGTAGTTCATTGATCCCCTTACTAAAAAAACCATTCGGGCGGGAATCAATAAAATCTTTGAAGACGGTTTGGACTGCCCCATCGGAGTTGAATTTTTTTCCTTGCAAGTAGTTATCCAAATTGCGAAAAAAATGGTAATCTGTTGGAGCAAGGTCCGGAGAGTACGGTGGATGTCTAAAACATTCTAATTGAAGCTCCTCTGATTTGGTAGCCGTCTGTTGTGCAGTGTGTGGTCTAGCGTTGTCCTTAAACAGCAGTGGCCTAGACTGATTGACCAGCCTCGGTTGTTTAGCAGCTAGCTTTTCCATCATGGTTTGCAGTTGCTGACAATAGATATCCGCCGTAATCGTCTGGCCAGATTTAAGAAAGCTGTAGTGAACGACACCGGCACTAGTCCACCCAACACTTACAAGCAACTTTTTTTTAGTCAATTTTCGCTTAGGGCAGGGTTTGGCTGGTGCGCCAGGGTCCAGCCATTGCGATGAGCGCTTCCGACTATCGTAGAGTATCCACTTTTCATCACAGGTAATGATTCGATTTAAAATTCCTTCATTTTTGTGCCGGTTGAGTAACGTAACGCAGCAGTCGACGCGCGTTTGTCGGTTTGGTTCACTCAATTCATGAGGTACCTACCTTTCAAGCTTTTTTACCTTCCCAATTTGCTTCAAGTGGATTAGAATAGTTTTATCACTAACACCGGAGCCTGCAGCTAACTCGGACGTGGTTTGCGATGGATCCGCTTCCACAATAGCCTTCAATTCTTCATTATCAACTTTGGTCTCCGGCCGTCCACGAGGCTTGTTCTGCAGGTCGAAATTTCCAGAACGAAAACGTTGGAGCCAAAAACGCACTGTGTTTTCTTTTGCGACACCGTCACCATACACATCATTAATCCTTCGAGCCGTTTCTGCAGCACTGGTGCCACGGTGGAACTCATACTCGTAAATAACGCGATATTTCATGTTTTCCATTTTGTAAACAGAGTGACACAAAGAAAAAAACAAAAGAAGAAAAAACAAATGAATTAAGGGGTTTGAAAGACAAATGCATGAGTAAATAGCTGTATGAATTTGAATTTGGAATTCCTAACCATAAAGGTAATATTTGAGATCAAAGTGGCCAGTACGACAAAACGTAAGGACCTTTCATATGTAAGGACCTAATATCAATATGATAAATCGATTAAAACTTCGATGTTAATAGAAGTGATTGTTTTTAGAAATCGAGTCAGACATGCAATATGGACATCACTACTTTAGCTGTCAAAAATTATATAAATTATTGCGAAAATTATAGGAACATAATAAATTTGCTTGTTCCAATGCAAATTTAATGTTTTTGAAATTCGAACATTTAAGTATAAGAAACAAGCACATTGTGTCACAAAGACAAAACGAAAAAGAACTCTACTTAACTGCAATATACGGCGATGTAAACAATGTCCAGGATTAAGTCTTAAAAACAAAAAAGAGAATGCCTTTGACGGGCGGGTGAAAATTACACCCACAACAACAGCATTTTCCTCGACCTTTTCCTTTTATTTTGCCATTTCAACTCCGCGCATGTAGATTTTAAAAATTTCCTTTGAGCTCTCAAGAGATTTTGTAAATAGGTTTTATTGGATAGAAGTATACGTGAAATTTTTGGTAATAATTATCGCGGTTCTTCAACATCTATTTTATTTAATACTATGTCTATATCAACAAGTCGTGAAAGTCGAGTGATTTAAGCCCAAGACCGAGAGTTTGCGGAATTCAAATCCGGAGCACCTAATTATATATTAAAACTTAATGATTATTTTAAAATTCGTGCTTTTATTCAATCATGTGATTAACGGTATACTGGTGAAACCAGTATTTCTAAAGAATATTTTGAACCTCCCAATCCACATTTGAGCAGCATCGTGGTTATAACTTTAATCGTACTCTCCAAACGAGAGAACGATTTATCCGAGTAGTGATTCTATCCATTTAAAAGATGAATTAATCGGTAAGTCAAGCCCTAGTCACAGCTAAAATCTAACACAATCAATTTGAACTTAAACCCAGCTAAGTAAAACAAAGTTACTCTAACTTTGTGTTGCTTGGTCTCGACGAGAGCACCTTTCCGAACCAGTCGTAGCTTCATTGTAATTTGACGATTAAAAGTGCTTGTTAAAGCTAACTTAAAGAACTTGAATAGAGAGAAGAATTATATTTTATACCCCGGTGAACAACTTACAATAATGCCACATTAATCAATATTCCTTTGTTCGATAAGAAGCGGGGGGTGTACGAATATATAACCTTCATTTTTAGATAATGTTATTTACTATATAATAATCATACCATATTTGTGTACCATTTTCTTTTGTTATACAATTTCCCATTGAATACAATAAATCATTTTATAATAATAACTTGAACTTATTGTTAATCATTTTCACTTTTCAAAACTGACTTTATGCACATGATGCTCACTAGACATTTTAGGGGATATTGTTAACAGCGGATTAGCCGTGAAAGAAACTGATAGATGGACAGGCAAACAGACGGACCGACTAACGCCTATATAATATTAGTATGGATGGATGCATAAATTTTCTAACCTAACTTTCGTATTAAGCTGCGGTCTTAATCATATGTTTGTAGCGGTTTCCTCTTGACTTGAACATACATTGTTTAGTTAGCTTCTCCCCACAACTCGCTAAACTTGTACAATTATACAATTCAACACTAAGTTTCAACGCCGCACAAACCTCAAATATTCAGGGTAGTTATATACCGCAACACGTGTGATATTAAACACCTCCGGCCTTCGTAATTGCACAAACAGACCGCAATCATTGATAAGTAGGAACCTACGTACTGCATTCTCGCATCGCGTATCGTAGTTAAAATCTTAAGTCTGTCTCATAGTCGCAAACGCGAACGGAAACGTTTTTTTGTAGCTATTCCGGAACATTAAAAATACGTTATCAGGCAAATTATTTTAACCTTCAAAATCTTCGACTAACTAACAAAACAGTTCTAATCACCGGAAGTAGAATACTTGAGATTTTTCGGATTAAAGTTCTAATGTACAAAACTGTTATTATAAACGCTAACTTGGAAAATGATCATTTACTTTAATGAACTGTTTGAGATAAATTGTTTAACGATTGTTGTTTCATACATGAATAATCTTATTTAAAGTTTCTTATTTGTGAATATTTCGACCTGTTTGGTAAAAACAAACTAGTAGAAATCGATCCTCACGATTCATATCTATACTTATTATAAAACAAAGTCCTAAAAAGCTGTCCGTCTATATGTAATCGAATTTCTCAAAATCTACTGAACGGATTTTTTTACGGTTTTCACCAAAAGATAGTGAAATACTTTCGGATGGTTTTGGTAAATAGTACATATATATTATGTAAATTGTGTTGAAGAGATCGCGCAGTTGTTCAAAAACTTGCTTGCTAGAGCTTTAGTCGCGTGCGCTGCGTAAACCAGCAGATATACTCTAAAGTAATGTACTAGAGAATTGTAGATCTATAAAAATACTCCCAAAAATTCCGCGATAGCATGTCTCTATCTCTTATGGTTATCTCACAAAAACTATTTTTATATTTAAAATTTGAATTCTAGAAAAAAAACTGTGAAACGCTGATTTCGACGCGGGCGAAGCCACTGGCACAGCTAGTACTTAATAAATTTATGAGTATATACTTAATTGGATACCGATTTGTTAGAATTTTTTATCTTTTTTGAAATTTCTATTTTAATAATTAATTGCTGTAATGTAAAAAAATTATATATCCTAGTTTAGTAACTAATAATATACAAATATTGTCCACACGGTATGATCCCCTCACATCAAATCCATAAACTGATTTTTATGCGAAAAACGTGGTAGTACTTTTGTTATTAGAAGATAAATCTTACTTCGGTCAAAAGACTGGTGCGAATCTTTGTTATTCTAATTAGGAAAATCTTATTATTCGTCTCTTATTATGTTATGTTTTACAGTGCTGGTTATATCCAGACTAATATTATAAATCCAAAAGCTATTTCTTTGTTCTTCTTTCATCATTCACTACGTCCTCACAGAGCAACGTGTCACTTTAATTTTGGTAAGAAACTATAGTTATACTTATATAGGCTCCTCTTTCTACATTGGTACTTAAGTCCTCGTACAAGTTACAGGAGTCGCGAAAAAAACTAGTATAAATAACTAAAAAAATAATCGGATAGATGCCGATATTGCTATTGAAAGTTACTTTTTACTTGTTCGAGTTGTTGAGTATTATTAAACACCGTTGCGTAACGCTTAATATAATTATGTTAATTACAGTGTGTACCGTCTTTAAGGAAGCAAAATCTAGCGATGTCGCTAACTCGCAACTTTTCCGCTCTCTACGCCTTTCACGAGCTCTTTTTACTTTCGATGAATGCACTGACGCTATGTTTATAACACGCTACGAATACTATGCGTTAATACGTTTAATAAACGCTTCTGCGTTAATTGTGATAGTGTGAAGTGGCACAGTTTGCTGCTACTCGGTGCAATTGAGTGCCTAGTAAAGGTTGAAAATCCCTTAGGTATTTCAATCGGTAGCGTCATTAAGGCCGGCATTGCCAGGGAAATATGTGGGATTTTTGCCGATAAGTAACGGCTACACGGACATTTATGTGTGAAGTTTTTTCTTTGTAGGATAATAACACGTTTAGATATGAAAAAAAACAACTCTATCACAGTGATTGACCCAACATTATAACCACAAAAATCTGAAATTACTGGAAGTTGAGGTCAAGAGACCTAGACCTATGAGTTTTCTGCGATGACAATATCAAATATTCAATACCACTAACTGATGCTGAAGAAAATCTAAAACCATAAATAAATGGGCCACGACTGTTGTGAAGTTTTCGCGAAGATTTTAATTTAATTAATATTGAATAGGAAAGTTCATTTCAAAACCACCCTCCTTTCTTACCGAGGTGTCGTAAGAGGCGACTAAGGTATATGTGTGGTATCCGGCTGCATAAAATAGACCACCCTCATTTCTTACCGAGGTGTCGTACAAGGCGACTAAGGTAAGTTGAGTTAGGGAGGCGGCCGGTCGTAAAATACGAAGCCAAATCACATGACAACATGTTTGTAACATGTGCCGATCCCACTTAGAGTGGGATAAGGGCAGGAGAATGAATGAAGAAAGTTCATTTCAAAATGTTAACTCCTATTGAAATGATTGAAAATATAATTTACCTCAATGCCAGGTTTTTATAAATACGTTTAATTTTTAAACCTTGACGGTGCTCGGTGTTGCATTTGATGTTTTCAAAAAGAACATCTAGCTGTTCGTGCTTTAATAGCATCATTATGCAGTGCTTCCAGCTTCGCTAATTAGAAGGCTTTGGGCCGCCACATCCGAGCTGAATCGTTGTCAATTAAGCTTTATTGCGGATTCGTTGCAGTTATCGCCTTTCATATTCCGCTTCGTAGTTACATTTTGAATTAGTTAATTGCCTTGTGCTGCTTCATCCATACTAAAATTAATACGAAAGCTCGTTTATTTCTCCTTTTTTTAATGTTCTAACAGGGTACAGGCAGATCTGTGTGATTCGGCATGATTGAGTTTCATAGATTTTAATGTACTGCACCGCGTTGCCTATTTCATACGAGACAAAGGCTTTACTGTATTTAGACAAGTAACTAATCTAAACTCTTTCTTTCTTTTCTAAATTTTGCGATTTCGTCGTGGAGTCTATCTCCTGATGATGCTTCGGTTGCGGGGCGAAACGATTGTTGAGTTTGTGATAGTGAACGTGTGTAGTGCTTGTGCATTGTGGTGGAAGTGGTGGAGGTTTGTGCATGTGTTTTTACGAATCCTGCACGTATCGGGGATGAAAATACGGATAGTCCACTATACATTTAACACTATATATATATTTTCTATTTACTGTATCGCGGATTATAGCAAAATAATTTTATTATTACCTTTGTAATCTAAAATCATTTTCTTATGATCGTCATAAGGAGCGATATACTCTGTACATAATCTGTCGGTCCAAAATTTAAATAAAAATGACAGTCTGGATATTTTTAGCTTTGGAAACACTATATTTTACGTAATTTATTTTATTTATTTATTTTTATTGTAATATTAAATTTCGTTAAAGTAAAAGATTGAACTGTTATGATTTTATAGCAACATCATGCCAATTTTTGTAGTCATAATCAGAAGCCTTGAATTTACGGCGTGATTATTTCTGCCTTATCTTTTATATCCTCCGTTCAAAACTCAAAACAAAATTAATTGGGTATATTCGCCCAATTAATTTTGTTTTGAGTTTTGATTATTTTAATGAAAATTGAAGGAAACAATTGAGTTATTCTAAAATTGTTCCGGCGATTACGATATAAAGCACCTTTACCTTTAAGTGGGTTCGACTTCTCAGGCAGAGTTCTATTGGATGTGATTTAAACGCCGAATCGTATTCATTACATCATCGAGGGAGTAATAAGTGAACGCAAAAGGAATTTCGGGTTCCATTTAATAAGTAGACGTGGGCATACATTTTATTTAAGTTTTTTATGTTTTTCAAATCATTATTAGAATTTTTTTTAAAAGTATAAATGAGTGCATGTCTGTATGTCCACTATGGAATACCAAACGACTGGACTGATTTTAATGAAATTTTTAGAAAAATCTTTAAATTTACCTAACTGATGATCCTGTAAGTTTGGTGGCTATCGGAGCATTTTTTTTAATTGTTGCGTTTTTATTGTAGCAAAATTTTCATTACTATTGTCTTCAGAAATCCACATAAAAGAAGGTGCACTTCTCTTAAACACCTTCAACTTTTTTTATACCAAATATCACATCGATCATCGGATCGATGCGATATTTGGTATAAAAAAATCTCGCTCGATGCTTCGCTCTTGTCTGAGCGAAGCATCGGCTTCGCTCAGACAAGAAAGAATAAACGAGCTCGCTTTCGCATTTATAAATAAAGGAATTCATATGATGCAGTCGATATAATAATCATAATTATTGTATGAGATAAAACTTTAAGCTCTCACATCCAATTATCTTAAGAGCTTGAGTGATCATATTGCATTCGTTCGATCAACAAAGGCGTACTGATATTAAGTGAATTAATTAAGTCGAATGATTAAGCACTACACAGTCTTTTCATTCATTCATGAATCATGATATATAAAAGTTATGTCATTGAATTTTTATCACGATGACATCATCGAACTATGTATTTATTTATATATCACCAACAAAACACACACTTATCATTAGCATAAGATGTGGAACAACTTAAAATAACTAGTATTTTAATTACACGTGATAACAAGTTTTAAATTAAGTTATAAATAGTCTATAGGCCGATTAAAGACACTTAAAAAATTCTATAGCTGATATAAGGTGTCTTGTCTGCTTCGAAGACAAATATTGGAGCATATACCTCGCTGTTCCAATAAGGATTGGCACGTTTTAGATATTCTAATTATTCGTCAGTGAAATGAAAACTTTCTATCTATCTTTTCTGTCCCCCAAAAGCGCATAGTGAATTTTAAATATCAATCAATCACGGAATTTTTAAAGAAAAGGCTTAAAAGAAGATTTTATCTCAATTAAATGCGTTTTTAAAAAACTCCCATGTCACATGGAGCATGTTTCATGGAAAAAACAATATTAATGTATAGAAACCGGCACTCACGTCTTATTCGCGGACAATGCATTCCCGCTGCGATATCGCATCATAAAGAGCTCATGAATAAGGGCCCTGGGTTTGAAACTAGTCGGGCTCATCTGATAAAATAAGACATTAGTATAGCCGGTTTCTATGGTTTAACTATGAATACCACTCACTGAATCTGAATTAAAAATTATTATGATAATATTTAGGTATAATATACTTTGACGATCAGATTTGCAAATCATATATAATCAATATAACTTGTGCCGAATGGTATCCGGCTATATAGAATAGACCACCCTCATTTCTTATCAAGGTGTCGTAAAGACGACTAAGGTAAGTTGACGTCAGGCAGGCGGCCGGTCGGAAAATACGTAGCCAAATCATATGACAACATGTTTGTAACATGTTGTGCCGACCCCACTTAGAGTGGGATAAGGGCAGGAGAATGATGATGTAATCAATGTAACTTATGTTACAAAGTACTTTTTTGTTCACATAATTTTTCATAATGCAACCTTTTAGTCATCCATTAGGCATGATATTGTATTGTCAAGTTTTTTACTGAGTAAAGTAACTTCTGCCCCAACTTCTTGTGCGTGGACCTTACCTACTGATTGTTTTGAATTTTTTAGCAGGCGACTTGTTCGGCGATATCGAATAGTTATCAGGTGATTTATAGAACATAAATGAATTCCTACTTTTTACATGTCAGTGTTTTATAGTAGTATAATAGAGTAATTAATTCATTAAGGCGAGCAAACAGATTACGTGCACGTGCAAATAGTCGTAAAGATATTTTTGTTTTGTTTGCGAATCACCGGCCGTGTCCAACCAATGTGATTGCACCCAGCTCACCGTGTCTTTCCGCTTTAGTATAAACACGTATTTGATTGAGCCTGTCACACGGTTACAACACTTCTCGTCGTCGGCTTTCAAGTCAGTTTAATGTGAACATGAAGTGTAAATAAATAGTAACACGTCATTCATTGACTGGCTCATTGGCGCAGTGGATAGTGACTCTGCCCTCAGCTCCACGGATCGCGGGTTCGATTCCCGACGAGGCTCATCTTTTTTTATAAACACTTTGTTGCATCTTCGGGCCTGGGTGTTATTTGTATTGAAGTATGTATTTAAAATTAAATATGTATTATATTTACCAATTAACAAGAGTATTAAATGACTTACTTTGGGGACGGTAGACCTTTTGTAAGTGTCCCATATATTTATTATTATATAACTTTATCCTAACCAACTAAAGCGTTCAATAACTCTGAATAATGTACTGTCTCTTGACATGTTTCTGAAGGAAAATTAGATTTTTTATCCTATATATAACAAATAAAAAGACTTTTTCATCGAAAATACAACTTATGTGAATTATTTTTAAACACCCTATATATAAAACGCAGATGCGTCGAAGAACTGTGACGGCTTGATAAAGACATGCATTACAAGGGAATGTAATTGTCTCGTCATTCAAAGAGATTGACGTATGATTAAATAAGTTACGTTGTCAGTGTCGCAGATGAATTGCATCTTAACACAAAGCCGGCACTAAATCAAATATAAGTTATATCAAACGGACGCGTGGGTTGTGCATTGTAGATGAAAAAAATCCAGGAAACGTGGTTACGCACAGCGATTATTTCATGGTTTACGGCAGAGAGGATTAGTGTCAAAATCAAAGGCTAACTTGGGCCAAATAAACGATTCTTTACTATTGTGGTGGGGCACATATCAATGTTCATAGAACCAAATATATTTATTTTGACTAATACATTGTAATAAAAATATATAAAATTAAATTATTGCTTATATTCTGAGACTTGACATCTCTTCTCTTTACTATTTCGGGAAAAATACTATTGGCCGAGACTACTTTTAAAATTCACTTAACCTGAATTTTATTAATACATAACATATAGTTTATAGATGTAGTATATTATTATTTAATATGTCGTTTCTAAATCATATTTCTATTTTATTTTTATTTTGCGTCGGATACATTGACTGGGCTGCAAAAATGTTTATCTCGGGCCGCCTGTGGCCCACCGGTTGCGAGTTTGACACCCCTAGATTAGGGATTAGTTGACTTTCAAATTTATTACTTAATTAAGCAATTTTCAATTAGTTTTATCACTATGTCATAAGAAATATATGTCTTTAATATACAAAGTTAAAGATTGACATATATAGTAATAAGTACAACAAATTCTCCAAAGACATGACTGTACGTGCCTATAGTTTAAGTTTCTTTGTATATTTTTTTTGTATTCTTCTTTTTGCGTTAAATTGTTCCTTCATTTTCTTAAGCATTGCGAAATCATTCTATTCTATAATCATTTAATTTATTTTAAGAATAAGACGTAACTTTGCGGCGTTCCATGATATAAAAAATTATTAATGATTCGCAAAACTTTGCGATTTTGTCGCGGCGTCTATCTTCTGATTATGCTTCGATTAGTTTATGGTAGTTAATGTGCACGGTGTATAGTGTTTTAAATAGTGGTTTGTAGTGTATTTGTTTACACATCTTGTATGCATAGTATGGAAAATAGTACACTCTACTTTTATGTAGATTTCTCTAATCGCGGATTATTGAAAAGTAATTAAATATTATTTTTCTTATATTTTGTTCAATTTAACTACTATTATTAATTAAGTAAAAAATAAGTAATATATGACTAAGATAGGTAACAATACCGTGTATATAGCCGTAGTGATGTCGATAGTACAATGTTACTACATGCTGTTTAATTTACGATTTCTTTACGTAATTTTTCCTCCAGGTGTTAGATAACAGGCATCGGAAATCCAAACATAAGTCTGTACACACACTGGCAGGCTCGCACCGATGCTCCAGAGTTGACACGTGTAAACAAACCTCCTGTGTTAATATTTATAAACCGTTTCGTTGAACTGTTATTGAATTTTAAAATTATTGGACACAAATATTGTTGATTTTTTCTTTTAAATCAAATCTATCTTTAGTGCGTTATTTTTATTTCGTTAGCTTGTTCAGGGCTTAAGTAAATTGTGAATTGTTTAAGTAAATTGTAAATGGCTACAAGTAAAGTTTATTGATTTATACAAATTATTACAATCGTTATATTGCTAGACGGCTTCGGCATCGTCAGATGTGTATAAAAGTAAATTTTAATTTTGAAAATAAGTCATCATTGTGTGTACACATACTTACAACATAGTATATGTTGTGTTGTGTGATTTTTAACTGCTATATTTATATTAAGACATATTATACATACTTACACTGTCTCAAGCGCACCACGTCAGTTATCATCACGTCAATTATTAGGCATCAAAGTTCATAAAGTCTAAAAACAAATATTTTATGCTTATTCTATAAACACGAAAAAAGACAAAAGATTTTCGCTAAAGGCTTTTAGAAAATGATAAATTATTAAAAATAATTCCGCGAAGTAATTACTCGGTAATAAGATAAGAAAATAAATACCACCCTTATTTATACAAATACATCTTTTATAACATTCCTATTTGCCCACCATTAAATAATATACAAACATTTTCGTCTCTTTTGTCCCACAGCGTTTCACAGACCCCTCGTAAATAAAATTCAGCCACAAAGGGGATTCTCTTAAAACACTGAATGCATGTATTAAAGAAATAAGTGTATTTATGTTTCGGACAGTTTTACATGTCGCAGCCCTAGGGCGCTATGAATTTTGTTTTCTTTTGTCTTTGTTTTTGACAACGAACATGGCCTAATACAATAAACTCGGTTACTGTGCTGATGTCCATATGTCGAACCAATACGTTTCCTTTATTGATATAAACTTATTGAAATGTTCTGGCCTTGTTTTTACACATGTAAACCCTTTCGAAATAGTTATATATGACAGTTTCCATTTATCTTCTTTGATGTGGCGGACGCGAAAGAACATAAATTTTGTTCGTGAGTAGGTGACATGACACAATTTGGGCGCATTGTTGTTTCGACGTATTTTCATCAATTACTACATATTTCACTTATAGTGATACGAAATTATTTATTTAATGCCTAAAATATATATATATATTGTCATCGTACATGTCTAAGTTGCATGCTGTGTCTGCCTATAAATGGCAATTGGTGTAAATTTATAACCTTAAGCTTTTTTTTCTTTATATTTAAATTGCACACAATTCTGTTGGCGGATCTAATATAATAAATTAATAAATAAATGAAATACTGCCCGATGCTTTCGTTGTCATGGTCTATAGAGGCGAAATGAAAAGTGTCTGTCACTAATATCTACATGAAAATCGTCTATGAAAGACACTTTTGCAATTATAATACTATTGTTGCCTTGTCGTTTTATCCCATCCAACGGAACAAATTGATGTGATTCTTCGTATGGATGAAGGGCTAGAGAGTGATCATCATTCTCCTGCCCTTATTCCACTCTAAGTGGGGTCGGCACAACATGTTACAGACATGGTGTCACTTGATTCGGCTACGTATTTTACGACCGGCCGCCTGCCTGACGTCAACTTACCTTAGTCGCCTCTTACGACACCTCAGTAAGAAAGGAGGGTGGTCTATTCTATTCTGCCGGATACCACACGACGTGAAGGGCTAGAGAGTGATAAAGACTGATATATTTTTTGTTAATGAAATCAAGTATAAGTAGTAAGCATATATTTTAGTGGGTAAGAATCCCACATTACCGGAGCATCCCTTAGAGCTCAGTTATCGTTTGAAGATTAGTATTGAAATCCACGCAGACGAAGTCGCGAACTAAGTCTATTTCATAAAAAGGGAAAGCTATTATCTCGATGGATAAACAAATCTATTTTAGGTTGCGTTAAATTTGTGATCCAGGATAATCAATCGAGAAGCCCGTATTTCGATATTAATCATCGCGATCGTGTTCCGCCTCCTGACCCCTCAAAAACTTGATATGACAAATGACACCTGTCCGAGTGTCCATTTTAATTAGGGCCGCGCCGGGAAACCGAGGTGGGTCGAAAGTGACGCGTGCCTCATGCGGCAATAAACATTTTTATATCCCGTATGAATTATGACATAACGTGAAAAATGACAAGTCGGTATGACCAATAAAATGTGAAAAGAGAGAAGCGTATGGCCGCAGTTTTAATGGTTTTCTTGTTCTTATTTTAATTAGTGATTCCATTGTTTCTTTCTGTTAGTGACTTGTGTTTTCAAAACCATACTAATGTGACAGTGTGTCATGACGCTTTCACAGCTAATCTGCTTGAGCAATATTGATTAAATTTGTCATAATTAAAACTTAGTACCTGGATGACCGAACTTTGTTATTATAATCTTGTAGGTAGTGGCGAAATTTACCTTGGCATTCTAATGATATTGTAGCAGATTTTTTGTATAATAACAGACTTATCGCCCCCGAAACCGCTTAATTCCTAAAACTCATGGAAATCGTTGGTGCCGTTCCAAAATGCAGATAATATGCATTATTAGAATTACATATATATACCTATTAATAGAATTGAAAAATATGGTGTTAAAAACCCTTTTTTCCTTTAGGAATAAGATAAAACCACATAGTATTCTAGCCTCACTATTAGGGTATTAAAATATTTACATTTACGTGAATCTTGAACGTCCTGATGTTTCCCTCAATATTTTCATCATTCACATATAATCACTTAATAATAAATTATTAAGTAATTATTTATTTATTAATAATTATTATCATGAAAATTATTAAGTAATTAATTAAAAATCAAGTAGTTAACAATATTATAAAATTATAGACGATAAAATCACTCAAATGTTAAATTTCCTGATAATTAATCAGGAAATTTAACATTTGAGTGATTTTATCGTCTATAATTTTTCATTTGACTGATCAATTCCTTGGAAATTTGGAAGATTGTTATCGGGTCAAATAAGATCGGTAGCTTTCTCGTCACAACCTATGGACTTAAGGAGATTCATTTAATTTAGCAATATTCATCTGCATTCAGTAAAATAACATTATAACTCTAGATCACGCTAAAGTCGGCCAACTGCAAATAACGGAGCGGTAATAAATACCGAACGGATTTTAATTATTGTTACAGTTATAACGTTTGAAGCACGTGAAACTGGCTATAAAATTTCTCAGTACCCTCATTATGCTTAATGTAAGTAATTTTCCATGAATATTATATTTGTGATAGCAGAACGGGAAGCCCCGTAACTTTTACTAGGGGGTCCTAATTTCAAAAGTAAGACACCTATGAATCATTACTAATATTATAAATGCGAAAGTCTTCCGTTTTTGTTTGTCGTTCCGTTTGTCTATTACGCTTTCACGGCTAATCCGCTGGAACAATATTTATTAAATTTAGTGTCATTGAAGCTTATATACCCGGGCTAAAAAACAGAATCTTAAATTTCCGTTTTACCTTCGGGAATAGGATAAAAAGGTATAGTTTATAACTAAGGGTATTTTAGCACTTAATTTGACGCGAATGTCGTCGCTGAGTTTGAATATTTATATTCATAATGACGGTTAAGGATACCATCGTTAGAAAAATTGTATGTCATTATAGAATACCTAAAATATGCCGTGTGGTATTCGGCCGAGTAGAAAGAGTACCCTCATTTCTTACCAAGGTGTCGTAAAAGGCGACTAAGGTAAGTTGTCGTCAGGCAGGCGGCCGGTTGTAAAATACTTGGCCAAATCATGTGACAACATGTTTGTAACATGTTGTGCCGACCCCACTTAGAGTGGGATAAGGGCAGGAGAATGATGATGATGAAGACCTAAAATATGTACAACGAATCATTCAAACAGTGTTGTGCTTAAATGATTAACACTTCTCTCCGAACAAGAACAGAGAAATCCATATATAAGTGTCCAGAAGTCGGGTATAATATACGTACTTTAAGAATAGGGCAGTTTAGGTACCTATTTTATCCTATGCAGAGTCTATCATCAGGAATTGACTCAAAACATATTACGATATAAAAATATTTTTTTAAAATAAGTTCTACATTCGTTTTCAATCCCCCTCGCGCATATTTCACAACGAAAAAGAAATATAAAGTATATTTTGTTGAACCACTAACGAACGATGTCATTTATCATGATACCGCGTCGTATATTGTGGGCATTAAAAATTATGCTTTTCACGAAAGCAGATAATTCCTCATGCTCCCATTGGAGGTTTCGAGCCGCACCCTGACAATACCCTGTGACCTACTTAGGTTATTAAACTACTGAATATTGCGTGACGCTGTTTAATATGTCAAGTCATTGTTACGCAGGCAGGGCCTAACTTTTTGTCTGCCAGTATGGTTTTATACATCGTAAAGGCTGCGAGTTGTCATTATTCATGTGAGAAAATTTGCAGTGACAGTTTACGCTGTCAACTTAAATCAACGACCGTAATGTTCAGAATTAAAAAAAAATATATTACCGGCCCGTTAGTATTCCACTGCTGGACGGCTATAGTTCTCAACTCTACTCTTATAATAATAAAAAAATAAATATATGGGACACTTACGCACACGGTTGTCCATATCTAAAGTAAGTAACTAAATACTTGTGTTATGGGTGATAGACAACTGGTATATACATACTTGAATACACCCAGGTTCGAAGAACCAACAAATTGTTTAAAGAAAATGTTGGCCCTTGGTGAGAATCGAAACCGCGACCCGCAGAGTTGAAGGCAGGGTCACTACCCACTGCGCCAACGGGCCAGTCTTATGGAGAGAATGTTTGAATCTTAGACCTACAACGCTGCACCTATGCGTATTTGTAGGTTACAAATATCCCCAGAATTTACCAGAAGCATACAGGTTTCCTCAGGATTTCTTCCACTACCGAAAAGCATGTCATAATTTGCAATTATCAATTGCACACAAGTTTTATGGCGTTGCATGACAAAAAAGCCGATCCCGCGTAAGGGTACAAGGCGAGGACGAAGGAGAAGTATTAGACACAAGTTTTAACATCAACTCATTGGTGCCTGTTCGGGGGATGACCTCTTGAATGATTTCTCACCTCTTGGCTATCATAAGGAGTAGACAAAATTGATTAAACTTAGTTCGCAAGGTATATTTGCGTGATATAAAAACTTGTTAATATCTCACTGCCAAAGCCACCACTCCTATTTTGAGTATGACATGAAATCTGGGCCAAATATTTTAGTCAACACAATTAGGCGAAATTTTTTTGGAGATATGCGCGTTTTCTCACGATTACTTTTTTTAGAGCATTTCATGAAATGAATAAATATTAATATATACCAATTTTGTTCTTTTAACTTTTTTTATATATCCATATATGTAAATGTTATAAATGCGAAAGTCTGTCTATAATTCAGCCTAAATATCGTATCTTTCAGTTACCCTTTTACGGATAATACGTTTGAGAAATATTGATGATATTTGGTACAAGTGAAGCTCATAGTCCGGATTAACATAAAGGGATAAAAAAATGATATAGTACGTAATTCACGATGTTTTGATACTAAAGTCGACGCGAAGAAAATTGTCAGTACCTCTACTGTGTTATATATATGATGTCATTTTTGATAAGTGTAATTATTTACTTCCTTTCTTCCAGAGCAGTCGATGACTTCTTTTTGCGCAGCTTAAACTAGCTTACGTGAGCAACAGCTATAAATCAGTGCTTTTCGCGCCTCTTTAACTCGTCTTTTATCGAATATGATCGATAGCTTTCGTAATCGATTTGTATGATACAACCGATTTCGTTCGATGATTTATTCGCATCGTGTTCACACCAAAACCATAAGCGCTGTTGTGACGCCTTCAGAGAGTCCTTGAGCACGCAGATATTGACGGCGAGAAAAATAGCTTCTTTCATAACCGGGTCACCCCTTTATCGCGAATCGATTTTATTATAAAATACAAAAGAATGTAGGGACATTTCCACCCAAGATTGATAACCCTTCTTATGATTTTGCCGTTGCTTTTTATTTATGACTTTTTAAGTAAAACTTTTCAAGTGGTTAGTTCTCAACGTGTAACGTATTTTTATGTGTTCGTAGGGCAATAATATAGAGTTAATATATGTTATAATAGGTGATATATGTTGGTGATTAAAAATCATAATACAAAGGTAATAATAAAATTATTTTGCTATAATCCGCAATAAATTTTATTTATCACTTGGTATATCCGCGATTTATCGCGGTTTATAGCAAAATAATTTTATTATTACCTTTGTATTATGGATTTCCGCAAAGTAACACCTAATTCTATAAAGTATTAAAGTATACTGGTCTTAATTTGAGTTTACCTAAATCTAACTTATTATTTCTCGTTATAAATGCGATACGTATTTCGCATTCGTATGAATATAGTTTCTGAAATAGCTGAAACGAAATATAGTACCCGGCAACAAATAATGCACATCGAGGCTTAGAGAGAGAAAATCGGCCACATTCTGCTTTGTAGAGCATTGTCTCTGTCGCACGGACTGACGAACCCGTGTGAAACGTCACATACTAACTGAGTGACAGAACAGCGCTCTACGTACCGAACTAGCCGGTTGTTTCGTTCCTAACATCGATGTGCATTATTTAATGCTGGGTAATATACGTTATTATGTAATTGCCTTTTATGGCGTATATGACAAATGACATCATTGTTATTACATTAAATGTTTTTGTTGTAGAGTGGAGTGGGGGAGGCGGGAACGGCGAGTACCGTGTTCGAAGACAGCTTTCCGTATCTTCAGACTCAAAACTCCTAGACGAAGGTGCAAGGGAAGACGCAAGGGTCGTAATGAGGCCCAAGCGGCCGCCCAGGCCTAAGTCGGAGGCGTTTTTGGGACCACACGACCACTCTAGCAGACGAACGAAGCGGTTTAGTGCCTTTGGGGTGAGTAGACTTATAACCGTTACAAAACGGCGAAACCCTAATTAAAGTAATTAAACTCCATACTATCCATTTGTCATATAAAACGTATTAGTTAAAATTTGGCTTTGCGAGTTTGCAGTCTATTAGTATTAAACGTCATTCCTTGGAAAGAAGTATGGCAAGTTTATTCCATTTACGTCGTACGAAAACAAAAGTTATTTTTTTTATTTAATACAAGTTTTTTGATTTAATAATAAAATCAGTGCAAATCATAAATAATAAATTGTTTCTGAATAAGATGTCAACTTTTGTCTATAAAGAATACGAGGATATAAAAAAAATATTTGGTATTCTTGTATCACATATCGAAATATAACAATTTAGTAAAATCTACGCTGAATATATATAGAATTTTGTTTCTTAGGACTCCTTCGGGAATGTATTTAGCCAATCGTCAATGATATTTATACATCCTCAATTATTATAGGTTTTCCAATAATTTGACATATCTTGCAAGAAGAGTACTTCTTATATTCTGTCTGTTAAGCAGAGTGTTCAGTAATTTTTCTTTTTCGTCCTTCCTTTTTTCGTTATCCATATTTCACTTCTTGACCTTTTCTTTCTGTTACTGACGGGTGACTAGAAGAGATCACTTTTAGGGATAAGTCCGCCTTTGTATTTTTTTTTATATTATTCTGTATGAGCAATAAAGAAATAAATAAATAAGTAGCTAATATTTGAAGTCCTTAGATATAGGTAAAAATGAGTTGACGGGAATTGGATTTTGGCTGAATTTTTTTCTGTACAAAATGCTTACTTCCACTAAACAGTATAAATCTGTGTCAAAATGTTCGCACATTACTTTGAAAGGCAGACCGGTCATTCCTGAAGGGCCCAAAGTATTTACGAAGAATAATGGCAGGCACTCTTCATCTGATACTGCTTGGACGCAGCTTGAATATAAAAAGAAAGCAACACCGACTTTGATTGATGCGGGACAATATTTCAGTATATAGAAACTTAAGTATAGGCTAAAATATAGTAAAACATATTATTTTTTTCTGTGATATATTAACAAGCAAGATATTGTTACGTATCATCATCCTCCTGCCCTTATCCCACTCTAAGTGGGGTCGGCACAACGTGTTATAAACATGTCACATGATTTGGCTATGCATTTTAGGACCTTCCACCCGCCTGTCGTCAACTTACCTCAGTCGTATTTTACGACCACTCGGTAAGAAAGAGGGTGGTCTATTCTACTCAACCGGATACCATACGATAGGTCAACTTACCTTAGTCGCCTTTTACGACACCTCGATAAGAAATAAGGGTGGTCTATCCAGTGGTATACTCAGCCGGATACCACACGGCATATATTGTTACATGCTTTGATGAAATTAACAAATTTCATTTTCGCATTTATTATTACTTGTTCAAATATAAACCGAATACAAATTGCAACCACCCAAAGTGACATCAGATTCCAAAAGCAATGTAAATTTCTTACAGAAATATGATAAAATGTATCCCTCAAATTAATTTCATCATTGTGCTATTCACAATATTTCGCATCAATTTTCTTATTTGTACGTACTGTTCTTTCATTATTCATTTGAACATTGCAATCTTAGAATACAAATTTAATTAAAATATTAGAACATTTAAAAAATGCAACGTAAATATTTCGTTTATACGTATCTTTAAAACAAAGTATATAAGAGGAAATTTGTATATAATGAAATCCCCGTGGCAATTTCGCATACAATATAAGGTGCCAACTGTCTTAAAAATCAACATAAATATCGTAGACTAACAAAATCACTGATTATTATAGAAACGGATGTAGGGTTGACTGCGATCTGGATTACACAATGAGCAATGTTATAATTTATTTTTTTAATTTATATGGTGTATTTGAGCATTCAAAAATTACTTATTTTTTAATTTTGTACTACAATTTTTATATGATAATTCATTTAACGAGTTTTTTATAACATTTCCATATATTCATTTTTCTTTTATACGTTTTTTTTGTCCTTTTTGTAAGACCTAATGGGATGAATTGAATTTTTGATTAAGGCATAAGGCCTATTTATAATTATTTTTTTTGTATTTATCAGCTATATAAATATAAAAAGGACATATAAAAGAAGATTAAGAGCGATCTTTAACCTCCAAGGTGAAGGTAGCTATAAAATATACTATCAATAGAACACATTTATCCATGTATACTGTGTGTTTACGTGTTAACATTTATACGGCCTTGAACTTTTGATATTGAACCTCGAGTACGGTGTACATTGCCAGTCTGGGTAGAGCCAAATTCTATGTCTGAGTCATGTAGTGTTTGCCATATACAACTTAACTCACAAAAGTCTAACAGGGATTTTTATATCGCAAGTTGTATATATGTTGTTATTTACTGATGAGTTGTGAGCTTTTGAAAATATTTAAACACTTTCACAAAATCATTACGTTGAAATATTCCAATGGCGGCTTTTTGTTTACAGATTTGGTTACATCTATGGGCAAAGGTGTTTTCAGTGCAAAAAATGTTTCTAGTTTTGTCATACTTTTTCGTTAACAATAAGTCTCATTAGAAGATGTTAAGTGATTCAGTACTCTAAGTTAACAGTAGTTTAAGTTAGATGAAAAAGCTTTACACTAACTTTTATTCCGAATGCCCTATCCCTACATCATACAAATATAGGTCCCAACTATGAAAGGAACTGGGGGTCGAAAACAGGTCGCTCACGACACAAACCGTCACATGACGTGCTTACCGATTGATTGGGAAGATCTCATGGCACAAACCACCATGATTTCATATCACTACCGCCAAGTATTTCCTACTAGGATAAGTAGGATAATGAGCGTGCTCCGCGCCGTATTAATGGATTCGTTACTGGATTTGAATCGATATTATCCATGCGCAATATCTGAATTCAGCGAAAACATTTGAGATACGCGTGATGACTGGTTTTGATTGTATAAGGTATGTGAACGTTGCTTGCTTCCTACACTTATACCTAGATTCTTTTAACAAACGCGTATTATAGCAAAATAAGTCTATCGTTACTTCTGTACTATGAAATTTCGCAAAGTGACGCCTGTTTCTATAAATTATGTAAAGTACTATAAACTCTTTGACTTGCAAAAGTAATAATAAAAATTATTTTGCTATAAACCGCGATACAGTAAATAGAAAATATAATATAGTGCTAAATGTACAGTGGACTATCCGTTTTTTCATACCCGTTACATGCAGGATTCGTAAATCCTTTTCTATTTACTGTATCGCGGATTATAGCAAATTAATTTTTATTATTACTTTTGTATTATGGATCTCCGCAAAGTAACGTCTTATTCTATAAATTTTTTACTCGCATTTGACGTCTTGAACAGCTGGTTGTGAATGCTGGTCAATAAATAATTCTACATTTTACGAGAACTAACTTAACATTTGACAGCCCTAGTGTGGTTTGAAAGTGAAACAGTATGAATGGAACCATTATGTATTGTGTGCTAATATTGTGAATACCTGAGCCATGTTAGGCATTTTTAAAGCCTCTTCTAACAAACGTAAAATTGTAAATTGAGTAAAAAATAAGATGTTGTAGCGTATACACATATATGTATGTAGGTTGTACATGAAAATTATATTTTTGACTACTTGTTTATTGATATTTTCTGTATATTTTTCGTAAAAATATATTTTATTACTATATATGACTGATAAATTTCTTGCTTTTTCTTCTCAGTAAGAGTACGTTAGAACGAGTAGTAGCTTCTTTATAATTTGACAAATCAAAGTTACTGCATAATTCCAAATCCAATTTGAATATAATTGTAGAATTGTACGTAGCTTATTCATCCATACTAATGATGATGACGATGATGATGTTGATGTCCTCCTTGACGTATTTCGTCAACGGCGAACCTTGCTTACTTCGAAAATGTGCGACAATAACTGGCAAAACTAAATTTTAAAAGACCTATTGCAAAGTGCACCAGAAGAGATGTATTACTACAATACTAATAGTATAAATGCGAAAGTCTGTTCGTTTGTGTATCTCTCTTGAAGCTTATACATCAAGATAGCATATGTGATCAAAAAACACGTTTGCCTTACAGACACAGTCTACTGTGTGTTTGAAAACACATATTTTTAATATAATTTATAATAATAAACCAAAACTTAACTAAAAGAAATATATTTATTGAGGGTACTGAAATTTTTATGTTGTCACGAACGACAATAGAATCCTTATCTACAATAATAGGGATCGGAACCATCACGATGCTCAGAAAGTGAGCACACGATCTGCAAAAGTGAATAAGTCATTTGTGGGTTTGGGTATAAGATTCTATAATAAAATCCCGCAATCGATTTTATCTTGGCCACTACAGCAGTTTAAAAGCGCTGTAAAAGGGAGGCTGATACAAAAAGCCTATTATACTATTGAGGATTATATAGATGATATAAATGCGTGGATATAGCTACTCCTCTACCCTGTACAAGATAGTAATAACCAAATGTAACTAGTTATAAGTATTTCATTTGAAAATAGCAACCACCGAGTTTCTTGCTGGCTCTTCTCGGTAGGAATAGCTTTCCAGCGGTAGATTTTGACGATTCAAAAGCACTTGTTAACAAGTTTACTTGAATAAAGAAGATTTTGAATTTTTGAAAATTTTTGATTGAAGGAAGAAGAGTCGCGAACGAAGTTGCAGTTAACACTAGTATTTTATAAGTGGTTCGGACGAGTATTATATCATGCTACAATATTTATTATGAAAATGCAAGGGAACCGTTCTCTTGCGTTTGCGTTGGTTATTTAAACATAGCGAGCGCGCGGGCCCGCATGCCGTAACAAACCGTATCACATTAGCTAAGTCAAATATTTAGACAGGCGCTGGCGGGCGCAGAAAGCGAAACGGTGTACCCGGGAAACTTAGCGATGGTTCGAGATAACGCTATCCTGCACGCACAATGATATACGACCGCGTAAGAGTTTTGTATTTATAATGAAACTATCTTCGTCGAGCTAGATAAATCTTCTACGGAACACGAAACGAGTGTAGGAAAAGTATATACAAAGGCCGCTTTAACTATATCTTTCAGGCAACATTTGGTATTGTATACTAAGATAATAAATACGAAAATCTGTTCGTTACTTTTTCGTGGCTAATCCGTTGGTGCAATAATTTTGAAATTTAGTACAATTGAAACTTATATATCGGTGTATATAGAACGAAATTTTGCCGTTTTCCTTTCGGGAACAGGAAAGAAACACATATTACATCGATGAGGGTACTTAAACGCTTAATTTGAATCGACTTGGGCTTAAACGAACGGTTACCACTGGTATTAAATTAAAATAAAATTACAGTCTAATTCCGCTAAAAGGTCGCTAGAGTATTTAATACATAAAAATATAACATAAATAAATTAATTAAAAAAAATAAGAAAATAGTATACAATATATGGACTTCGCTGTTGCAAACATATTAATGACTTGTTTAGGTTTCAATTTTTATTGTTTATTAATTTAAAAAACGTTTATTAATTTATAATACGTAAAAATAATCAATCATCTCCGTTATGAGTTTTGCGGAAACATGTCAAAGTTGAATTTATAAACCAAAAACCTATATTTACGCATTTAAAGCATTTTAAAAGAGTTTGCTTTAGTTTAAAAAGGCAACAAGCACTCAGCGATTTATACTTATCGCGTTGCCGAGAAGCTGCCCTTTGCGAGACAATACAGTGCCTCTCTTCGCGATATTCCTTTTTGTGCGAATGGATTGTTACTGCCTTCGCATTTGTTTTCTTTGCAAAGTCGCAGAAGAAAAGACTACTACACAAAGTCTACACATATTGACTTATTCTATTTATATATAGGACTGTCCACATTGAAATTCCTTGCCGTTTGACCATTACTATTGTCTTGGTGCTTTGTATTTTTTGTTTTATAATGATATAAAAGTAAAGTACCTGTTACTATCCCACTACTGGGCATCGGGCTCCTCTCTCAGTAATAAGCTTTGCGATTTTTTCGTGGAGTCTATCTCCTGATGATGCTTCGGTTGCGGGGTGAAACGATTATTGAGTTTGTGATAGTGAACATGTGTAGTGTGTTTGGTGGCGGTGGTAAAGGTTTTTGCATGTGTTTTTACGAATTCTGCATGTATAAGGTATGAAAACGGATAGTCCACTCTAAATTTATCGTAATATATATTTTCTATTTACTTATCACGGAATATAGCAAAATAATTTCACTATTACTCATGTAAAAATGAGTACTTATATAATAAATACTTCAGTTAGATTCGATCTTTTTTTTTTTTTTCAAATTTGAGTCTTATATTTTCGCAGAAAATATTACCAAAACATGCAATTTCAACACGACGTCACAATACGTATTATTTTGATTAACAGTCTTTAAATGCTGGAAACGTTATAAATTTTGCCCGCTAAACCCTTGTCTCCTACTGCGAACACTGATGAATGGTCATTTTGTCTACAGGGTGATTCTCCATTCGGAAAGTCGGAGGCGTATATAAAATTGGAGCAGCTTGGCGAGGGCTCCTACGCGACTGTTTATAAAGGGTATAGCAAGTGAGTATTGTTTTTTTTATTCAGTACCTGGTTGACCGAGTCTTGCCCGGTATTTTTTTAAATGCAATGAAAAAAAAGGGTATGAAAAAAAAGGATATCTGGGACCTTGATCTGGGGTGTTTTCTCTTCTTTAGTCCGCTCGTTCCCCACTGAGATATTACAACACTACTTGTGACAGCAAAATTAACTTTTGTATTCAATTCATATTTTAGCAGTTTTTCAATGCCTGAAAATAAAACAAAACGACATTTAAAAAAAAAACCTAGCTAGATCAATTTATCACCCCCCAAACCCCTGCATACTAATTTTCATGAAAATTGTTGAAGCCGTTTCCTTGTAAATATATACAAGATTAACTAATTTAAAGATATTAGATTATAAATGTAAAAATCTGTATTTTTGTCCGCCTGTCTGTTACGCTTTCACGGCCATTCAGCTCGACAAATATTTATAAGATTTGGTACAATTGAAGCTTCTGTACCGGATTAACAAATAACTTCAAATAAAATCTAGTACCAATATAATTAACGGTACTTTATTGTGAAGTCTAAAATTGTGTGAAATTTTATGCAATTGTATCTTGTACGGGGTTCACATAAAGTTTAAAAAAACCCGATTTTTCTTCGGAAAGAGGACATTAACGAAACAGTTTGTAACTGAAGGTAATTAAATATAAGTCGACGGAAACGAAGTCGCATGTACGTCTAGTAATAATATGTTTTAAGCCGACACAATGGTAGCGTAAAGACATACAGAAACCTTAACTTACAACATGAAATTCTGCTAAAATATTCATACCATATGCAAAATTGTCAGCTTTATGGCCTATATCTTTCGTGTATAACGTTCAACCACGATATTAAAAATATTTTCATATTATTTTTGATACCATTTTTTTCTGTTTTTTTTGATTACCCTTTTTTATTTTTTAGATAGATTACCGAGCTAAATTTATTAAGTCGGAAAGCAATTGTGCACGACGCATAACAATAATACTGACATGAGTAAACTCGTAACCATGATAAATATACTACATAATTCAGAGTATTTTTTACAATAAAGTACGAATAGTTAAAAGTAAAGGTGTAATCGCCAAATTTCAATACATGTCTGCAGTAATAAATTCTTTTATTTACTCTGATACTAATATACTAATACAAAGATTATAAAACTGAAAACAAAATTCTTATGACAAACATTACGTACAGAACAAAAATTAAAAATTAAAAAGTTTCTTTACGATACAGGTCTTGTATGGACACCTGTATCATACTGTAACTTTTTAATCATAACGATACACCTATAGAACTTCCAGCTGGACCAAGGAGGTTGAACCTCTACCTTAAAAAAAAAGGTTTCAATGAATGGGTCCGCGGCGACGCAACACGCATGCGCAATCGATGTTTGCGCCTTGGCGCCAATATGACATTTAAAAAATCTTTTCAATATTTAAACGAAGTTTTGTTTTGTTTGTAAAAAAATAAGTTTTTGTGTAAAAACATGTCTGAGAGCGGGGATAGCGGTAATTGTACACCACCAAATATTCTGAAAGCTGCGTCAAACATGACCGTGAATCTGTTGCCGACGAAATCTAGGAGCAACTGACTGACCCGTTGGCGCTGTGGGTAGTGACCCTGCCTTCAGCTCCCTTATTATGCAACAGTATCATAAACTACTATTATTCTTCAATCGGTCCGTCAAATAAATAATAATAGACAAAAAATAATAGACAAAGTAGGAACCGACATAAGCGCGCGGTTCCTGCTTTGCGCCTTGCAAATGTACATAAGTCGTTTGGGTTTGATTTTGGTTTGGTTTGGGTATAAGTTATAAAGTTAATAAAGTTCAGCAATTTACTTTAACTTTACCATTACAGCAGTTTAAAAACACTTTTTAAAAGGCTGACACACAAAGCCATACTACTACTATAATATTGAGGATTACATAGAAGATAAGAATGCGTGGATGTAGCTACTCTTCGACCCTGTACAAGACATTAATATATTTATATGTAACTAGTAATCAAAATTATTATAAATAATAAATAATCGTCCTTAAAATGAAATATAAATTTATTTTCCCTAATCTAAACCACACTAGAAAAGTGTTCGAACTGTGGCATGTTTTAATCCGTTTGAACACGTTGTGACGTTTCTAACACTGTACACCTTGTGACATTATACATTCTGTAAATCCTTTGTCTTTAGTCGATATGTAAAACGGGTCGCTTTTACCCTACTTTGATTCGAGTCTGCACTGTTTTATGCTTCTCTCGCATTGTTTCTAACCTCTGAAACATTCCCTCTTGTTGGCTTCATTTTTTTAAATTAATTGTGTCTTGTTTTTCGCACTGTCATATTAGTATTATATTGTAAAACTATTCCCAAAAATCATGCCATAGCGTACTTCGTTCTAATATTATAAATGCAAATATCTCTCTACATGTTAAACTTTTGGAGCTAAACCGCTCAGACAATATTGGTGAAATTTGGTACCATTGAAACTTGTATAGCGACTTAAAGGAGATGAAAAAACCCTTTTTTCCTTTAGAAATAGAAGCCAAAAAACTATATAATTAAGAGATTATAGAAGTCGAACTATATAGCTCAATGGTCATTCGTTTATAATGGCAATCGGCCTAGTTTTTTTGTATCCTAACGGACAAAAGTGTTTAGTGTGTTTCAAATACTAAGTCGATTAAATGTCTCTTTTTATACGGTTTTTTTTGCACTCGCACAAAACTAAAACTAGCACAGTGCATCGGCTTCTCTTACCTGAGTTTACTTTTCAAAAGCTTTCTTAGTAGATTAAATTCACCACATTTTTCTAAGTTTTCCAGCCTAAAAATGCTAATGAATTCCCAAATGAACCCATTTAGTGTTCGCGAAATTCGTAAGTAATATGTCGATAAACTTGTTATTTTACACAATTATTCTGAAGTCATCCCGGGAGTACATTTGTGTGGTCGAGTTTTAGTTGGATTAAAATCAAAGTAAAATCGATACGATCAAATGTGCTACGAGAATTTATATTTAATATATTAATATATAAATAAATATATAAAAATTATTAATATATTAATAAGAATATTTAATAGATTATGACTATAAAAGATTATCAAGATTCCCTATTATATTATCCAAATAAAATACTGACTAAACTAAAGTTAACTACACACGAGCTTGTTCAAACAAATTAGTTTACGAATACTTGAAGCTGAATAATTAACTTCCCATCTTAAGTTAGAGGAACTTAGCGTACGTAAACTTACGTCACATCTTATACGATGATGTTTATATTTATAGAAGTTATTAATTATTAACATAATAGTCATAATGAACAAAAAATTAATACTTTAAATAATAATAAACAAAATAAAAATAATAATAAATAAGCTTAATTTTTCAATTTATTCTATAAAAATATCGTAATTAAATATATAAAAATAAACTTGGGACAACCTTATCTTTGTTATTTTATTTGTTTACTTGAAAATACAAAGACTGCCGGTTATAGTGTACACAAAGAGGTCTTTTGGATTGAAATGATTCTGTTCCAGAAAAACTTGCAACGTTAAAATCTAGTGGCTCTCCCATTTTTACTTTACTTTTATTCCTGTCCTGTCTTTATTCTTGGTCTTTTCATGTAGTGAAAATGGTAATGGTAAAGTCTGTCTTTTAAATTTTCACAATTAATCCGCTAAACCATTATTGAAATTGTTGACCATAAGGCACACGGTGTAACATATAAGATGAAAAATTGCCGGTTTTCTTTCGGGAACAGGGAGAAAAAACATTGCATTATCGAGAACTTAAGTTCGCGTGATCGCAGTCGCAGATATATTTATAAAATAGTCCAATATCTAATCTTACTTATTTTCTGAACAGTTTAACGCAGCAAGTGGTGGCATTAAAAGAGATCAGACTGCAAGAAGAGGAAGGGGCGCCGTTCACGGCTATACGTGAGGCGTCGCTGTTGAAGGAGCTGAAGCACGCAAATATAGTCACATTACACGATATTGTACACACGAGGGAGACCCTAACGTTCGTGTTCGAGTTTGTGGTGAGTACACTTTACGCATCACGCCTTCGCAACAAAAGAGGGCTAATTTATAGAATTAGGCGTTACTTTGCGGAGATCCATAATACAATAGCAATAATAAAATTATTTTGAAATAATCCGCGATACAGTAAATAGAAAATATATATAGTGCTAAATGTATAGTGGACTATCCGTTTTTTCATACACGTTACATGCTTGTGTATTGTGATGGCAGTAAAAACACATTCACAAACCTCCACGTTTTTGAATGTGTTTTTTACAAATCCTGCATGTATCGGGTTTGAAAAAACGGATAGTCCACTATACATTTAGCACTATATATATTTTCTATTTACTGTACCGCGGATTATAGCAAAATAATTTTATTATTACTTTTGTAAAAGAGGGCTATCAAATATTTAGATTCTATTATAGATGATGTAATAGTGATAGAACGCGAAATAGATTCGACATTTTATTTTTCGTCTAGTCATAATCAAAAAATTGTTCCCTTACACTGAACTGCAGTCCTTCATCTCATCAGATTCCTTCATCAGATCAACACTTAATTAACCCTTGCAACATACCGTATCACAGTTTACGCATGTATTGAAATAACAGATGGAGTCATCAGTATTTTACTCCGCGCTATAGTGATGTTTTTATAATAGGGGACTTCTACAAACAGACCCTCGCTCGAGACTCGCTCTCCCAGTTTTTACCCCGGCAATACTTCTGCGCTCGCCCATTCACTCTGTGACGCTGTAAAAGTCATTAGGGCTAACAGAATTAGTTAGTGTACGAAAAAAATTTACATTTATCGATCGTTCCCGCCATCAGTTCCTATGCGTTTAAAGTGCATCATATTTGAACATTACGCCTTAAGCAAAACTGTAAACGATGCATCTTTTAGTACATCCATATCTGGAATACTGAGAAGGACCCGTCCGCGATACTCTCTGTGTAAGTCACAATGAAATTCATACATACTATACTATTATTTATACGTATTGTTTCCCCGTCCGAGTCACCGTGTATTTCACCCTTATATTATGTTCAACATTTCGGCAGAGTTACATCCAGAATGGTCGCAAACCGACTGAATCGCTGCGTTTCAAAATTTATACGTTCTACCCTTATTTGAAACGTACAAGTCACACTGCGCACTATCACACGGCTGATCCGTATTCTGTAATATTGAATATGAATTGCGAACGTTTTAAATCTTATTTCTCCTGTTTTATTTACACATGCGTAATTTTTGTTACTTTTTATGTTGTTGATTTTCTGTCTGATGGTCATAAATGAAAAAAAATAAATTAAAAATTCGCACTGAACGGCAAACGAAATTATTTAACCATGCGTAATTTTTGTTACTTTTTTATATTGTTGATTTTCTACCTCATGGTCATAAATGAGAAAAAAAAATTCACTAAACGGTAAACGCAAGTTCAGGTGAGTAATTTCTCAAAATTTGGCAGAAATATTCAGATGATTAATGATAGGTAAGCCGCCTGGGAGTTTTCTTCGAAAACGCTGTCTAAATACGAAAACAAATATAATATACAATAAATAATCTGTCAAATACAGAAATCTCTCGTTTAGATAAATCTGAGTAAGGTGTCTCAGGGGATAACTATTTGCTGTTAAATTTGAGCAAACAATGCTAACAAAACAATAAATTGCGTTAACAAAACTATTTACTCTCGTAATCGGATGACTGAATAAATATTAGAATGTTGCAAAGTAAATAAATATAGTAATATATACCGAAACACTGATTTATTTATTGTGAACCTATAGCACAGTAAATAGCTGTTTGGTTTTTAAGGATGAAAATCGTATTTAAAATTTAAATTCTGATAACAAAATTCTCATCACATGTCGTTTCGTTTATTTAGACCTCAACTAATTGAGAAAAAGTACTTGAATACAGAAACTATAACAGAACTACTTTACTATAATTCGCGTGGGTTAAGCGAATGCGTGCAATGCTAAGTGTATGAAAGAGGCAAAATTCACGTACCTTACACATGCAGGACAAGTCACAACACGTATCCCAATGCCTCCACCAGCAATACACACAACCACCACCAAAATCTCTACGATCGTTTCGCCCCAAAACCGAAGCATCATCAGGAGGATAGGCTCCACGACAGAATCTGTGAAAAAATGACACTAATATTCCATTGTCAACTCGATGTCGAAGTAGCTAAAGTATTGCCTTATTTTATTATATTATAGTGAATAAGGACTCTATCCATATCACGGTTGATAAATGGTTATTTAATATTATTAATTATAGTTATGTAAATTTGTAAGAATCAATAATGTATACAAAGTTTTAAGCCCTACTCAGGGAATGGTTTTCCGTGGCGTAATACTATTAATTTTTGCTTATATAAACGACCCATAATAAAATTATTAATAATTTTATGTTACCAATTCAGGATACAGACTTATCACAATATATGGAGAGGCACCCTGGTGGGCTAAATCGACATAACGTCAGATTATACATGTTCCAACTCCTTCGAGGACTCGCCTACTGTCATCGGAGAAGAGTTTTACACAGGTATCCCATATTTATTAAATTTAAAGTCCAATGTTTTGATTGATGCAAATGCTATTTGGAGATTTTTTTGTTCGATCAATATAATCAATCAAATAATCATCAATAATCAAGTAAAATTAAACATTTTCTTGAAATTTCAAGAACTTGATTCAACATCAAACATTTGCTTACCCTCTCTAAATTTTTTCTGGCCTTTAGCTCATATGATAGACGTAACTGTTTATTTGCAAATTTAGTTCTACATACTGTGAAAATGAAAACGCTGAATTAGGGGAAAGCTATTAGCAAAGGCCAAGGACAACAGTTATGTGGCCTTGGCCTCATAGAAGTTAGTTTTTGGACGTTTATCTATTACGCGTGCATGCTTGATAAGATTAGGATTTTAAAATTACGTAAGAGCGTTAATTGTATATGGGGTTATTATCTAACAGTATATTATAAAACAGCAATCTTGATTTATTAAGCGTCGTCGCGTTATTCTCGAGAAACCTTGTTTATAATCTTAGACTGTCCTATTACTTTGTTGCGCTGATGCAGTCTGTAGCTAATCCGGCTCGAAGGACCATAAAACTTTCGAGACTTTCTCATATATAATTAAATAAATACTTTATATGATGTTTTATCGTACTTCTATTTACTTCGTTTTTGGTAGCGTGAAACTCAATTATTTTTAATGGTAGACCTAGACTGTATTGGATAATTAAAATCAAAGGTTTCTTAATACGGAATTCTGTGGTGCTACTTGAACTAAAAAAAGTTTATTTTTAAAAATTTCGATTAAGTGTTCAGAATATTGTCGAGTATATTTAAGTAGTATATAGTATATCTTGGTTTAGAAATATATATGTAGGTTGTAGGTTGCTTAGATATTCGAGTTTAACAATATATAACTAGAATGGAAATGAAGACAAAAGAATTCTATGTTTGCCAAACCAATTTCTGCCATGGAGATTACTTGTTAAGATTCTTAAAGCTTGGTTAGAGGTTTTTGTATGACTTGGGTACAAAATGTTTGCTTTAAAAGTTTGGGTAGATTTCAAAAAGATCAGAACATCTTTGAAACATTCGTAACGAAGTGGCCTGGCCTATTTTTAATCTGGACAGGAAAAGAGATCAAGGCCAAGTCAGGCAATATAGAATACAAGGATACCACGAGTTAGGTTAGGTTAACATTAGGTTTTTGTTCCAGGGACGTGAAACCACAAAATTTATTAATAAGCACGCACGGTGAACTGAAACTGGCAGATTTCGGACTCGCACGGGCGAAATCTGTTCCTAGCCACACTTACTCACACGAAGTGGTCACATTATGGTACAGGCCACCAGGTTGGTGATCAGTTTGTCTATTTAGTTACTTCTTGTATTATAGATACATGTGTGACGTCAATTACGGGGACGGGGTAAATGCGCGGACATTGAAAAAAATTTCGTGTTACAAAAAAGAGCCATACGTGGCATTTACAATTTAAATTCGCTCGATTCCCTGCGAGAGAATTTCAAGGAAACAGGTATTCTTACATTAGCTTCACAGTATATTTTTAGTAATTTAATTTTTGTACATATGAATATAAATAATTATAAAAGGATTGGCGACGTATATAATAGACAAAGTAGGAACCGACATAAGCTTGCGGTTCCTGCTTTGCGCCTTGCAAAAGTTCGTAATTCGTTTGTGGGTTTGGGTATAAGATTCTATAATAAAATTCCACAATCTACATTAACTTTACCTTTACAGCAGTTTAAATATACTATTAAAAATAGGCTAATTCAGAAAGCCTATTATACTATTATACTATTGAGCCTATTATACTATTATAAAATTGATTACCTGGAAGATAAGAATGCGTGGGTATAGCTTCTCTTCAACCCTGTACAAGACATTTATAACTATATGTAACTAGTGATAAGAATTATTGTTGGAAAAGAGCAACCGCCGAGTTTCTTGCTGGTTCTTCTCGGTAGGAACAGCTTTCCGAACCAGCAGTAGATGTTGACGATTCAAAAGCACTTGTTTACAAGTTTACTTGAATAAAGAATATTTTGAATTTGAATTAGCCTTCATAAAAGTATTGTAGAAGTTCACTTCACATTATAAAAAAATCTCTTGCTTTTTTGAATTACATACTTGTTTAATGCGTCAATTCTACAACAAAAGAATCATAGATATAGCTGTCGAGAAATATGGACTGTGGGCGTGGTAGATTTTGAAAAATGGTGGTTAGTGGACTTTCAAGACGTTGGAATGCCGACCAGTAAACGAAATTTTGGAAGACTATAAAAAAGTAAAGTAGCGGCCTGTTACAATCCCACTGCTGGGAATAGGCCTCCTCTCTCCGTTACTGGAGAGAAGGGTTGGAGCTAGGACCTACCACGCTGCTCCAATGGATTGGTAGGTTACACATATCTCCAGAATTCTCTAAAGATATGCAGGTTTCCTCACGATGTTTTCCTTCACCGAAAAGCGTCTGATAAATTGCAATTATCAATTAGACACATGAGTTTTAATAGAAAAACTCATTGGTGCCTGCCCGGGTTTGAACTCGTGTTCCCCTCGAAAGAGTCGCACGGTCTCGCCGCTGGGCTATCACAGCTCTGGAAGACTTTACACTAAGTATAAATTCAAAATTCCCCCGCGATTCTGAGTATAGCGATTATTCACAGACACTGTGGTCGGGTATTTTACTTTTCAATTTATCTGTTGTACTTACTGACTTTAGTACGTCATGGATTTTGTGATATTCAGTACCATGCTACGTTTTAAAAATGATGTTTAATAAAGAGAATGCATGATCCTGAATTATAAAACTAAGGCTTTCGCTGTATATTTTTGCAATATAAATAAAATGTACTCGTACTTAAAAGTATAATGATATAACAAAGCATTTCATTTCACTTAAAAAAATTGCAAATAACTCGGCAGTTGATATAGCCTTCACGTTTATTATCTCTCAAAGAGATAATATCACGGTATTGATTTTTTTTCTGAGAGCACTAGAACATTGGACAGCTGTTCGTGTGTTTCGACCAATTTATTTCAAGTGCCGTCAGCCTGAGGACACAATATGAAGTACTTTTCTGAGTATACTGAAACAATGGTATATATCATACTCTTAGTAAGACAATATTGTACATATTACAAAAGTGATAATAAAATTAATTTGCTATAATCCGCGATACTTGTTTGTACATATATACATACATACATTGATTGTACATATTATTTCATTTTATAATTTAAAAAACGTTCCGTTATCATGCCTGTAGTGTATGTGGGTTGAGATACGAGTATATGATTCTTACCTTTTATATACAGGTTGCATACACATATAGTACATACATGAATATACAAAAAAAATTATTGGTGTATAAACGAAACCCTAGACTGTCTCAAGCGCACCACATCAGTTACATCAAAGTCGCGGGCGAGTTTGGACGTGTGAGTGATATACTGAGAGTGCGATAGCGAGATTTCCGTGTCTCCCGAACTTATAGGATCTTGTAATTACAACCAGAAAGATTAAAGCGTTTTTTCTATTATGAAATAATACTAGCGTCATCCATAAAAAATCCGCCTTTATAATATATAGAAGATAATAAATATCTATCCTAGTTCTATAGAAATTATCCTGCAACTTTTATTTTCAAAGTTTTTTCTTAGTCCTTTTTTGTGAGCAGTTTTCTAATTTGTTTCCGTAATGTTCGAGATTTCTACAGAAAGCCGATAAAAAATTAAAATAGGATAAAATGAAAGTTTTCTATTGAAATAGCTCTGTATACAAAATAAAAACCTTTCGAGCTTTAGAAACTTTTATAGAACAAAGTTGGAGGAAAAAATTAGACTTTTATACACAAATAACATCCTTTGAAAGTTTAGTGCGCGAAGGACAGAGTTTCTAGGTCACTTCTTCGTTAATGATATTTATTTTGAATTATCATCACATTTATTTAATTGATAAACACAAGCTACAATAATTTGCATTGAGTTATCTAAGATATTACGCGCGTCTAGACGATACTAATGTTTTATGTGGTAAACTATACAAAGTAATGCGTATAGTATGTATAGTAGCATATTGAAGTGAAACTTATTGGGTACTATTTATTTAAGTTCATGTTGGAATAGTATGCGATTACGCAAAAGATTTCTGAATGACGTATGCTTGATCAATGTAGTTTATCCTGAAAATATACCTCGCTTAAAATATGTGATAAATACGAAGTCGTGAAATACGATACTATGATTAAATTAGTTAGAAATGAAACAGCAAATGGCTCAGTGTGTATTTTTTTTGATAATTAATAATAAATATGTATATGGGACACTTACACACACGGTTGTCCATCCCCAAAATAAGTAACTTAATACTTGTGTTTTGGGGGACAGACAACTGATTCATATACTACATATTTAATTTTAAAACATACTTAAATACAAATACACACCCAGGCTCGAAGAATCAACGAATTGAATTGATAGAGTATAGAAATATTGAAACTTAAACACATTCATGGAATTTGAGTTTATCGGAAGTCTTTCAGCATTTCGCCTTAACTCTCAAGTCTTGAAGCCATTTCCTTGACTCGGGCCAGAATTGAAGCATTGTGTTTAATCCTACAGTATTAATAACTTCTTTTTGCATCCCACCAGATGTCCTCCTGGGGAGTACAGAGTATTCCACATCATTGGACATGTGGGGAGTGGGATGTATATTCGTGGAGATGCTGTGCGGCGTTCCAACATTTCCTGGCGTCAGGGACACTAACGATCAACTAGACAAAATATTTAAGGTAATTATTATTAAAATTTTTAGTTTCCGCTTGTTCCATGTCCACGTGTTCAATTATTGTTGATTAAAACTTCACGACCCAAGCGCATCGGAAAATGCGTAACTAAAAATTACCGTTGAGTACCACGGACATTTTGCAATGTCGAGAAACCCCCGGTCCAATTTCTGTTTTTTTATAAAATAACTAGGGTATCAGTTTCTGTGGCAAGTACTTCAATTTGTTCTCGTTTAAACAAAGATACTAAGAAAAAATTTGGTTCGTTCGCTCCCGTAGAAAAAAAAAAAAAAAACGGCACTTCAGTACGCGCCTCAACTCGCTCACAGATGTACGCGTACGACATTGAGAAATTGTGTTTTTTTTTGGATATATTGAAACTTTAACCGGTAAGTCATATTTTATATCATTACTAGACAATATTTGTAACCAATATAAGTTACTAGAACAATGATTTGTCCTATTTCAATTGATAAAAAAATTAACTTCGATAGCCTATGGATGAACAAAGATTCTACTCGCGATTTGCAGTGAGAAAAAAGTATGTAATTCTTATACAAAACGCTGTTAGAAACACTAATTCTAATAGAAAATATCATATAAAATCCATATTCATCCGTATTTTTATAGCAAAGTGTATAGTATTTGTTATTTCTTTCGATAAACAACGTAAGGTGTCAAATTGCACTCACACACTCGCAAGGTATTTGTATGTGTGCGTGCATTCCAAAATGGCGGGCGAGCTGATTTCGATATAGTATGTTCTTTTTTTGTTTACTTGATTTTTTTTTTTACTTAGATGTTTTAATTTTTTGGTATATTTTTATTATTACTTTATGAATGTTCAGTGCTTATAATTATTTTTTGAGTTCGGAACTACAAAATAAAAAACGGAACGAACACACAATTGGTCTTATAGATCACTCTTGTGTCTGTCTGTGCGTCCGTCATAGCTAACTACTGGGTCAAATCAGATGAAATTTGATAGTGATATAAAAAATAAAAATTATTTTGTTATATATATATATATATATATATATATAACAATAGTCGACTATACATTTACATATATGTTATATATATATATATATATAACATATATGTAAATGTATAGTCGACTATTCGTTTTTTCGTACCCGTTACATGCAGGATTCATAAAAACACGTGCACGAACCTCCTTTTGTATTATGGATCTCCGCAAAGTAACGCCTAATTCTATAATTAAATAAAAATGGGGCAAAATGATTATTTTTATAATAATGTAATAATTTATTATAAAAACAATTTCATAATATAATCAGAATATATTTAACCGTGTAGGTTAAATTTCTAATGTAAGAATACCATGGATAACAACGCGGGGCCTAGCGGTGGTGTTGGTCATATCGTGCCGTGCTTCTCTTATGTGTTCTCGCCAGGAGGCACGTTGAGGGAGAGAGTAAAACTTTTGTATTATAATGTTCTTCAATGTTCCTTTTAGCCTTGGGAACCATCGAAGAGCCCAGAGCTGACTGTCTCTGACGTCGTCGCAGGGGCAGGGAGCTGCGCATCGCAGGAAGTGCCGTCGTTATCTCTATCTTCAGGATAAAGAAATTGTAGATTTATTGCAAGATTCGGGGAGCGATGAGTTCTTTTGAGAAATAAATTGTCTTTAACAGAATTCGAATCTAATTTATTTCTAATTTATCTAATTTATTAATTTCGCCCTCGCGAAAAAGATCATCCCGTATGACCTAGTGTACACACACAAAAGAATTCGAACCCGGCGATAGGCCGCAAGCAAAAAATGTTTATTTAGAAATTGTTTTGTCACAAGAGTTTGTTCGACAAGTGTACTTGTATTGTATGTTCATAAGTTAGAAATTTCATCTTCTTCTTGAGAAAAGAATTAGTTTAACGATAAATATCCAGTATGATACACAAATTTGATCGAAAATGAACCCTATGGATTTACATGTTATAATCTACTTTGTGAGATATTTACCCTTTTTTATAAATATTTTGTTTCTGGCTAGACATTTGTAATTATATAATTCTATTTATGAACAGTTTATCTTTATGTTATAAAAGGACTCGAGTCATTACGGTAGTAATTACGCCCACAAGAAGGTTTTGAAAATGACCTTGCAATGCGCGCGAGAACTGATTATCTTCTAATTTTTAACAAATGTTTGGGAGTGAAAAAATAAAATTATTATAATAATGACATACATATTTTTATTTTTTATTAGAAACCTCATTTCATGTACATTTTAGGGATATAAAATATAAAAGAATCATTCTAATATTTCTATTTAAAAATATTTATTTTTGGCAATAAAACCCCTTTTTTTCAAAAGCCGCTCGACACAAAGGCCTGTGCGTACTAAATATACATTTAATTATTATCGTTTTTGTTTCTTTTTATCGGCTATTCATCTGGCTTTCACAAATTGACGCTTGGATTCATAAAAACATAGCCAACACTGGCTTGAGTAAGAAAAAACCGAGAGTAATGACCACGTGCTCGCTGACGTCAACGGCCATCGGTATGTTAGGTGTTTTTTAATTTTACCTAAGGATTTAAAAACTGGGATTCTGACAGGTTAATTAATTACGTGTTGAATTATTTACTATATATATGTTTACTATGCGTTTGGGTGATGCGTCACTTTGCGATTTTGTTTTGGAGTCTATCTCCTTATCATGCTTCGGTTGTTGAGTTTGTGATGGTGAATGTGTGCAGTGGTTATGAATATATTTTACGAATCCTGCATATATCAGGTTAAAATGAATAGTATGCTCTAAATTTAGCATTAAATATATTCTATATTTACTTTATCGCGACTCATAGTAAAATAATATTATCAACAAAAAAATGTGTAGCGATATGTGTATAATTGAAATAATCAGACGGAATTTTATTTATGAATTATCGAAGTATTGCAGAATTAATAACACGTCCAAAAATATTTTTTAATTAATTAAAATGTGGAAACTTTAATTTTCGAAAAAGTGTCGAATTTCGTCATTATTTTGACTGATGAGTAACCGTGAAAAGTTAACAAACAGATAAGCACACAGACAGACTTCCATCTTTATAATATAAGTATGAATATGAGGTTTATAAAAAATAATGAAACAATAAGTGAGTGACTAACGGCTGCAGTAGCGTGTGTCAAGAGATATAAATAGAAAACCTAAACACATAGATGCTCAAGACATCAAAGTAAATGCTTCATAATTAAATTTCGGTAAAAACGTTGCCACTTAACCTTTTCGTGAAGCTACAAAAAGGTCAAAAGTCAAAAACTCCGCTGTACAATATTATTCACATAAATTACAGAGACGAGGCGGTGACTAATAAAGTTAAAAGAACAATAAGCCTAAAAAATACAAGAATTAAATAAAGGTAATTGAAAAAGGATGAAAAATATATTGAATTTACATAAAGCCGGAATGGTTTAAAGCTTTTACGTTACCAAAGGTTTGCGCTTTAACCACGGGTAGAAATAAAAACTTATGTTATAAGTGAAGTAGACGCCTAGACCATAAAGTAAAAGTAAAATAACGGCCTGTTGCAATCCCACTGCTGGGCATAGGTCTCCTCTCTCAGTTTCTGAAGAGAAGAGTTGGAGCTAAGACCTACCACGCTGCTCCAATGCGGATTGGTAGGTTACACATATCCCCAGAATTCTCTAGAGATATGCAGGTTTCTTTACGATGTTTCCCTTCACCGAAAAGCGTGTGATAAATTGCAATTATCAATTAGACACATGAGTTTTAATGGAAAAACTCATTGATGCCTGCCCGGGGTTTGAACTCAAGACCCCTCGAAAGAGCTGAACGGTCTCACCGCTGGGCTATCACAGCTCGTGTATGTTTAATAAATCCATAATTTGCAAGAGAAAGAAAACGCTAGTCGTTAACGTGTGAAACTTTTTTAATATTTCACAGCGCGATGTCAAAGAAGGCATTGATATAAGGGTTACAATGTATATAACACAATTATTAAGATAAATTTTAAATTCGGCCAGTTCAGGATATATCTTAGTAAGATAGACATCGAAATCCACGCAACACAACATCTAATAGTCGTATCTAATTCACGTTTAGAAGTGAACTACTTTACCTACGTGGAACTCCGTTATTTAAAGCTAATATTTCACTTACCTTAAAAACTATAATTTTACGTTACTACTGTTCTATTATGCCCGCAAATGTTACTTTTTTTTCTGGTACCATTGCTAGTATGCATTTATTTATATATAATATAAGTATATGTTACATATTTGTGTATTTGATGTAAGTTTATTATATATAGAGTAATATATATTGTTTATAATTTTATAATTATCTTTATGTACTCTGAGGTGCACTATCCTACTTTTATCAACAGCACGCCTACGATGAACTCTTATTACGACTCAATTGAAGACGTAAACGAAATTGTTTTGCTTTTTCATACTATGACGTCTTAAAGACGCACACTTTAAGTCGTCACCGAATTCGTTCGGAATTCGTCCTAAGAACACGTGAGTAAAAAAGACAGAGTTATCTATAGTTCATATAACGTTATCCTTTTCAAACATTACGACCTCAATGCAATTCACACTTCATGGTACGAAAAGAAAGCGGTTCGCGGTCGTCGTTTACGTCTTCAATTGATTCGCAATCAGAGTTCATGGTAAACCTGCAGCTCCATAACGTTTAAGATAAGGCTGCCCTATGTTTTTGTTTGTTAATACCTGTAATTTTTGTTTGTACAATAATATTCTTCTTCCATACGGTACTAGTACCAGAAAAAATCATTAGCCAGAAAGTAGTCATCCGAGGTATAGTGACTCACATAAATATTCGGACACTAAGGTGTGTTCGAATAAATCGCTCAGTACAACGAACACCTATATGGAGGGATCGGGCTGGTTTTTTTTCTAGTAATAAGACAAATAATCCAAGTCAATAGTAATATGTATATTTCAAAATAAATCCCTATCTGTTCGTAGTAAAAAATTATAAAGGAATTAATAGGAGGGTATTTCTATCTACGATAGTGTCCTAAAAAGTAAATTGCCTACACCTGTGGTGGAAATGAAGCTCCAAACCATCACACTGTCTCCGCTGTGTTTTACTGTTTCTCTCGTATTTTGATAGTAGTATTCTTCGTTGAGTTTTTGCCTAAAAAGTACTTTTTCATCCATTCGTATATAATTTTTATACAATGAATAGATATAAATTTATTTTGAAATACATATATTATTATTGACTTGGATATATATCCAATCCCAGATCCCAGCATAGGTGTCCGCTTTACTGAGCGACTTATTTGAAAATACCGCAAGTGTCCGAACATTTTCGCGAGTCACTGTACATTAATATGATTCGGTTTAAATGTAAAATTGGAATTGTAAAGGTTGTGGGCACTCCCACTGAGGAGAGTTGGATCGGAGTGTCCCGATTGCCGGGACTGCGCGCTCACATCGCGCGGTGGGGCGCGTGTCCCGCGCGGCCTCTAGCGGCGGCGTTCCCCCGGCTGCGGGACGCGGGTCGGGACGCGCAGCGCCTGGCCGCGTCACTGCTGCAGCCGGACCCCTCGCGGCGACTATCAGCACAGCGCGCCCTCCAGCACGAGTATTTCGCCTCCCTGCCGTCCCGCCTCGCACACCTGCCTGATGGTGAGTAACATGTGTTGTGAGCGCAGAACCTTTACTTATCATCCTCCTGTTGGCCCGTTGGCGCTGTGGGTAGTGACCCTACCTTCAGCTCTGCGGGTCGTGGGTTCGATTCCCGCCGAGGGCCAACATTTTCTATAAACAAATTGTTGGTTCTTCGAGCCTGGGTGTGCATATGTATTTAAACTTATATATGTAGTATATCTACCAGTTGTCCGTCACCCATAACACAAGTATTAAGTTACTTACTTTGGGGACTGACGACCGTGTGTGTAAATGTCCCAATATTTATTTATTATTTATTTATTCCTGCCCTTATCTCACTCTAAGGCACATGATTTGGCTAGGTATTTTACGACGTATTTCGGCCGCCAGCCTGACTTACTTTAGTCGTATTACGACACCTCGGTAAGAAATGAGGGTGGTCTATTCTACTCAACCGGATACAACACGGTGGGTCAAATTACCTTAGTCGCCTTTTAGGTTACTTCGGTAACTTCTTCCAATCCAATACGTCGTAGGCGAGCAAGGAGAAGGCGACGCGCTCAAGACCGTCGACTACCACCCTGATGAGGATCTCCGGGCGTCGAATAGGGGGGGATTCGACGCTCTGGCTGGAGAAAAAATTCCAGAGTTGGCCGACGCATTAAAGTGTTCTCAATGCGTCGGTTGTAGTGCAGGGGTCTATCCAGGCCCAACAAAAATCTAGTAGGAGTACGCTGCCGACGAGGGTGTAGAAGTGATGCGTTCAGTATTCCTGTGCCCTCGTCCCCAAGCAGCAAGGTGGAACACCATGAGGTTTTAGCCGGTAGGAGTCCGGCATAACTGCTTTCATCCCCGCGGAAAGCAGTACCCATGAAGGGTTTTCTCATGAAAAAAAAAGGTTACTTCGGTAAGAAATGCGTGGACCCAAATCATGTGACAACATGTTAACATGTTGTGCCGACCCCACTTAGAGTAAGATAAGGACAGGAGGACGATGATGATGTAGTATATATATCCAGCTGTCCGTCACCCATAACACAAGTATTAAGTTACTTACTTTGGGTTCGACGACCGTGTGTGTAAGTGTCCCATATATTTATTTACTAGTTTTTGCCCGCGGCTTCGCTCGCATGGAATTTGATTTGCCCCAGTACCTAATTTAATTAAATTTATGATTCACAATTTTGGTCATAGTGGCGTGCACATAAAAGGTAGATCTATGCTGTCGCGGACTTTTATTTAGAACTATTCAAGACAAACAATACTACGGTACATCATTTGTGTGTAACTCCAATGGTTTAGGCAGCGTAAGCCGAGATAGCTCTCAGAGGCCAGATTTTTTCCGAATTTATTGACATGTATCATTATATTACATAAAATCTTTACAAATTGTAGCCTATATGTTATTCCGATGTATTACCTATATAACTGTAAAGTTTCATCCAAATCCGTCCAATAGTTTTTTCGTAAAAGAGTAACAAACATCCATCAATACTCACAAACTTTCGCATTTATAATATTAGTAAGGGAAGCTACGCGAGATCTTTACGTCCGAAATACCTCAGTGTCTGAAGACCAGGGTCTTCGAACAGTGCGTGTTGCTAGCGATGACCTACGGATCTGAAACGTGGTCGCTCACTATGGGCCTTATAAGAAAGCTCAGTGTCGCTCAGCGGGCGATGGAGCGAGCTATGCTCGGAGTGTCTCTATGAGATCAAATCAGGAATGAGGAGATCCGTAGAAGAACTAGAGTCACCGACATAGCTCAGCGTGTCGCGAAGCTGAAGTGGCGCTGGGCGGGGCACATAGTGCGGAGAACCGATGGGCGCTGGGGTCTTAAGGTGCTGGAATGGCGACCCCGCACCGGAAAGCGCAGCGTCGGTAGACCCCCTACGAGGTGGACAGACGACCTCAAAAAGGTCGCAGGGAGCCACTGGATCCAGGCGGCGCAAGATCGTGTGGTGTGGCGATCCCAGGCCTATGTCCAGCAGTGGACGTCCATCGGCTGAAGAACAAGAATATTAGTAAGATAAGATTATAACCCTTGTCTCAAAAAATAAATAATAAACATTTTGTTACAGAGGTGTCGATCTTCACGGTAGAGGGCGTGTGCTTGCACCCAGAAGACTAGACGCCCGCACGCGAATCTGTTCATTTGTTCCTCCCACTGCGGTGCGTTCGTTAGTTAGTACCTTTCAATTCCTATAGTTGTAACTGCCGGTCCGACGGACCAACGCCTCGTGATACCCCCCTTAGTACGCTCGTACCAACGGGCGACCCCCTCGTCATATGACCCCCCTTAGTACGCTCGTACCAACGGGCGAACCCCTCGTGATATGACCCCCCTTAGTACGCTCGTACCAACGGGCGAACCCCTCTCCATCCGTCGATCGCTTCGACCCTACGTTAGCGCTTTTTAAGCTTCTAATAATATCCATCCATATAATTCAATTATTCTATGGTAACAAGGTATACTGATTAGGTATCGACGTGTACCATTTGTATAAATATATATAATATATAAAACAGAGCGGTGTGCCATGTATTGTATATCTATAACGGAGAGTGTGTTATTTTAAAAGATTTTTACGCCGGATACATGCTCATAATTTTGGTAAAAACTTTTGAAGATGTTTATTTATATTTACTATGTGATGTATGTTTTGATGCGGTCTTAATGACGTAACAATTTTTTAGTCGGTCGTCATACTTTTGTGTTTTGTGTACGAGTTCTCCATTAAGAATGTCCTATTTTAAACTCGTTGAAGTAATGATTTTGTTATTGTGTTTTTTGCACTCAGTCTAAAGGATTAATTCGTAACTGGAGTTTAACATTTACAATTTGAAATTGGCAACTTTGATCTATATGTGCGATATGAGATCACGGAGAGATTATTTTGGAATATTGTGAGACCGTGCGACTCTTACGAGGGGAAAACGAATTCAAACCCGGACAGGCATTAATGGGTTTTTCTATCAAAACTCATGTGTCTAATTGATAAATACAATTTATCACACGCTTTTGGTGAAGGAAAAGATCGTGAGGAAACCTGCATATCTCTAGATAATTCTGGAGATATGTGTAACCTACCAATCCGCATTGGAGCAGCGTGGTAGGTAGCTCCAACCCTTCTCACCAGAAACGGAGAGAGGAGACCTATTCCCAGCAGTGGGATTGTAACAGGCTGCTACTTTACTTTACGATACGAGTACGTCCCTTTGAAAAGAATCCTACAAGATTTGTATTTACAGCCTTTCATATCGATCTTGCGGGCATAACTTTTAAGCTCCTTATAGTTTCTAAGATTTATCATTCATTCGTATTTCTACTTTATATTATTATAAACATTATCAAAATGGGACATTCTTATGGCAACAAAATCCCGTACTTACCAAAAAAGATTCAATAAGAATATTTTGCTATTGGAGCTTCAGTAATATAATTTGACGTCTGTTTTGATGTGCACATTTCTGAGGTGCTAATGAAACTTTATGGTGGATTAAATTTGTTAAGATAGAGACATAGTTTTTGGTGTACAATACGAAGATTGTTCGAATCATATTTAGATACTGTTTAAGAGTTAATTTATTAACTGAAAACTCTTATTAAATGATAGTTTGATATCAGTGAATCACTGCACAGAGTAGGTATCGGATATGAACAAAAATAAGATAAGTTTAAAACACTATTTTCTGCAAAACCTAATACTGTAATGCGGTAACAAATAAAGTAAAGGTAAAATAAATATGTTGTTCGCAATAAACATATCGGAAGAGTTCGTTTTTTATATTTGCAAAAAAATGATTTTTAAAATTCACTTCTAAGTTAATAACGGTATATTTGGTACCCTTTTTATACCCTATTTTCAATATACCCTATATTTAGTGTTGCAAATTACGCTTTGAGTCCTACATCAATTGACTTGAATGAAGTAAAATTACAAGTTAAAATTAACTACGAACTTCCAGCGAAAAGAATAAATTAGACCATACAGTTTGTTTTACCATCTACAACTTTAAAAAAAGAAAAGTTCTATGTCTAATTAGCAACTTTTTTAAGGATATTTTTTTATAAGACTGGTTTCTCAGTGGTTCGCTTTTATTTTAAATGACTCTAGTTCAAGACTTAGATTCCGAGACTTTTAGCACACGGATTCTTGCTTTTTAGTGCCGAGAGCAAACTCAGAACTTCAAGATTTGATTCTTTCAACGTTAGTTCTATGTTAAATAGCTTTTTCAAATTCTGTTTAAGAAATACGGCGCAATGCGTTATGGTCGTTCTTGCCAAAAGATCATATAAATATGTCTCTATCTTACTTCGCGCTCGCTTTTCTTTGAGCTTAATTGCGGTAAAGCTGTGGTCCGTTTCCAGGGATATCACAATAATTAAATGGAGACGTCAATGGAGATTTATTTTAAAGCGACAAGATCTCAAGTTTATTAAGTGTGGGACCGTCCTTTTGTAAAGTGTAACGTGATAGGTTCGATTATAAAAATTATACTTAATGTAATCTGTACCGGAATGTAGATGAAAGCTAGATTTCTAGCTGACTTAGTGAATTTACCAGTATAGCGAAATTTTTAGTGACAGGGTCTGATTTTTGGTTTAGGACCTTATTGATATTCCGTTTCGCAGATTGCCTGTTTAAAGACAAATATTTTGAATACTACCGTAATTTGTTTTTTTAATAAGTAGGAAGTAAGTGTATATCCCACATTAAATAATGTCACAATTTGTTATTAATCGATAATTTTATTGAATTTATAAAATTTTATTATATTTAATTTTAAAATTGGATTATACAATATTTCGTAGGAGACGAAAACTTAATCATAGCTTAATTTAATTGTGTTATCTTCTGAAAATGCGTGTAATGCAACCAAGTATAATAGAAACATTCGCTTATAAAGTCTAAAAAGAGTATGAAGTTGAAGTTCTAAAGACCTAGATATATACCGATACTATCCATATATTACGTAAGTCGAATAAACTGAAAATCAGACCCTGTTTAGTGGTCCCTCACTACTTAAGGTTAGGGGTGCAATTATATGTAGACACGGGCACATTGGCAACTTGAAAACATTTAAATCCTTAATCAATAGTTTAGGTATATGAGATAGATGTAAGGAACTGAAAGAACACCAATTTGTGCCAATAACGTCTAGTAACGTTTCGTTCAAAGTTGGTAGGGTGTGTAAAGAAAGTCATGTGTCATGAATAAGTGCCCCGGACGGGTTCGAAACTAGTCGGACTAATCCGATAAAATTAGACGTGAGTATAGCCGGTATCTTTATTAACTACTCACGATAGTTTAAATTTAAAAAAGGAAATAACTAATCCGATAAAATTAGACGTGAGTTTAGCCGGTATCTTTATTAACTACTCACGATAGTTTAAATTTAAAAAAGGAAATAACTAATCCGATAAAATTAGACGTGAGTATAGCCGGTATCTTTATTAACTACTCACGATAGTTTAAATTTAAAAAAGGATGTGTAAAGTTGAAACAATCTCGTAAATACTACATATTTTATAATTATCATCTGATTAACGATTAATTGCTAACATTCACTTTAAAAATTACCATCCATAAAGCGTATATCCCTATATTTCTATTATTATAATATAGAAATGATGTTAAAAACCAATAATATTTTTATAGAATTAGGCGTTACTTTGCGGAGATCCATAATACAAAAGTTATAATAAAATTATTTTGCTATAATCCGCGATACAGTAAATAGAAAATATATATAGTGCTAAATGTATAGTGGACTATCCGTTTTTTCATACCCGTTACAGGATTCGTAAAAACACATCGGGCGAAACGATTGTTGAGTTTGTGATAGTGAACGTGTGTAGTGCTTGTGTATTGTAGTGGCAGTGGTGGAGGTTTGTGCATGTGTTTTTACGAATCCTGCATGTAACATATGAAAAAACGGATAGTCCACTATACATTTAGCACTATAGATATTTTCTATTTGCTGTATCGCGGATTATAGCAAAATAATTTCATTATTTCTTTTGCAATAATATGTTATTAACACATTCATATTTATAGGGAGTAAACAAAGTAAATACGCATGTCTATCATCAAATTCATGTAACCAATTCAAGTCGTTCAAATTATACAAAAATAAAAGTGTCGAGGCATTATTCAATGGCTATACATATTGCAAATAATAACCATAAATAATCGTATGATGAATATGAACAAGTTGTGTCTATAAGCTCTCCAATTTGCCGACATCTTTATTTTTAATTGGTTTCTTTAAATATTAATATTACCAATACTTTTATGGATAGTTTAATTTACACAGTCTACCATCTTGGATTGCTACATATTAGAAGAGATCTGAAATCTATAAAAGTTTATATGCAAAGTGAATGTATGATAAAGTAATCGCAGACTCAAAGGAAAGTTGCAGAAAGATTTATTAAAGTTTCTAAAGAAAATTTCTGCAAAGACAATGCGAATAATTCTGCGACGAAAATCTCTTGTTTCATTCCCTCTGAATGTAAAATGAACGAAGCAATAAAACCATGATTTGAAAGCGTTTTGATGGGTTTACAATGTTGCTCTGCTTAGTGAATAGAATAAAAACTTCATTGTTATACAAGTGGTTGGAAATCCACATTGAGCTTACACGAGCAAAGCAAAATGAATTCGACAAAAGGTTTTCATTTTACAACAATATTCGAGCAACTTCGTCTGCGTTAAAATTATAACATTTTAAATAATTTATAGAATTAGGCGTTACTTTGCTATAATCCGCGATACAGTAAATATTAAATATATATAGTGTTAAATGTATTGCGGACTATCCGGATTTTCATACCTGATACGTGTAGGATTCTTAAAACACATGCACAAACCTCCACCACTTCCACCACAATACACAAGCACTACACACGTTCACTATCGCAAACTCAACAATCATTTCGCCCCGCAACCGAAACATCATCAGGAGATAGACTCCACGACAAAATCGCAAAGCGTGACGTGAAAATACGGATAGTCCACTAAACATTTAACACTATATATATTTTCTATTTACTGTATCGCGGATTATAGCAAAATAATTTTATTATTACTTTTGTATTATGGATCTCCGCAAAGTAACGCCTAATTCTATAAATTATTTGTAAGTTATTGTCTTCTCTTCAGGTTTTTTTGCTAATTCTCTTCTATGTATGGTAGAAACTACATTTTAACGTATGTTTTGTATACGTCTTGCCAAATACGTTCGATCGAAGTCCAAATTGGTTTTATTATTAGAATTGAACGAATGAAACCTTACAATATCTGTTTTTATATCTTGAGACTTAAAATTAAACTGTTAGCTGAAGTAAAAAAAGTTCATATAGGTAAATTGATAACTGAATTAGAACTGTAATATCAACTTCATATATTCAGGTAAATAGTTCACACTTGTGGACTGCGCCTTATTCGTAGTAGGTCATATGCTATACACTGCCAAATTTTTATGACAGTAACCATTTAGATAGGCAGATAAATCGTAGTGTCGAGTTGTCAGTGTGGCCGGACACTAGGGAAGTGTATAATTAATGTAGTGTAGTCAATACTGAGCTTTAGAATCGTTCATATTGAACGGGAAACGGCATTCGACGCGATAAATCACGTTTTTAGGGTATTTTGCTATAAAAGTACGTTATTTAGGTCAAGCTGTGTACTCACTCCTGCAGGGCTACCATGAACTGTTATTGCGACTCAATTGAAGACGTAAACTAAATTGTTTTGCTTTTTCATACAATGACGTCTTAAAGACGCACACTTTAAGTCGTTGCCGAATGAGCGTTCGGAATGCGTCGTAAAAACATTTGAGTAAAAGAGACAGAATTATCTATAGTCCATATAACGTTATCCTTTTCAAACATTACGACCTTAATGCAATGCACACTTCATGGTACGAAAAAAATCGGTTGGGTTTAGGTACTGACTTTGAATTGAATCGTTTTCTGAAAGTTCATGGTAGGCCGACTGTTATGTTAAACAAAAGTCAACTTTTCGCAAATTTTATATTAAACAAATAACTGAACAGTGCTGTTTTTATTATGCGTTTTATTTGTTTTTAATCTATGTTACTGGAACAAATTCACAGTAGTCGAGTGCCGTTGACCGTATACGGCTTAGTTAATCGTAATTCGGCTCCGAACACCAAACTAGTGAGTAATTTGTATAGAAAAACGCAATACAGTGTACATGATTTGTTGAGTTTTTTTCCTATGTATGTAATTATTGGGAACACCCGTTGAGTGAGGCACTGGCATGCGTGATGTATGTAACCTGTAATATAGGTGTAAATTGTTGAAAACGGAGCATTTAACTGTTTGTGAAATACGTTAAAGTGTGGACTGATACAGCGGAAATTAAATGCGAAATGTCAACGGCTATTGGCATATACGATTGAGTGTCGAAGTTACATTTAATTTCAGACACAATAAATGAAAATGAATGGAACTCATTGTTCTCAGTGCAAATTAGTCCCCATATTACACTTGATTCCTATTGTTAAAATTCTTTTGTGCTATGTAAAGAGTTATATAGTAGCTAAATTAAACACTAAAATAAATTTTAAAAAATATGGGAAATATTATAAGCCCGATATTTAAAGATTTTCGTTTCATATACGGTCGGTTCTAAAATTGTAATTAGGTATATGATGACGTTACGGTGAAATTGGTATTTTTAAACAAAATAGGTTCTTTAATATTAAAATTCTCTGACGCCTTAACCTTTTGAAGATATTGTTTCTGAATAGTTTCTAATTCCAAAAAACAAATTTACTTTCTTCTTTTATATGTACGAATAACTGATGGAACAACCTGCTACCTACCTACGCTGTAATATTTATTCAAAACTAAAGTTAATGTATTTTATGTATAGTCAGATTTGAAATCGAGCATCTCACACCAAGATAAAAGAAATAAATTACAAATTAGGAACCGGCCATTAAAATATTTTCTATACTATTATAATTGCAACAGAGTCAGTTTGTTTTCAAAGTTAAGATTTTAAAATTTATATTTTTCTAACAGATTTTCTTATTTTGTTCAAAATGCAATATTTTATTTGTGAGACCGAATTGTATTTAATATTAATTGATATGAAACAAGTGTAATTATGTGAACGGTGTAGTCGAATCGTAAAATGTCATTTGCATTTGTGTTACGAAGAACTGATGTTAGGTTTTGGTCGATGATTGGCGAAAGTTGTAAATAGTTGTATTAGTTTATTTTGTGTTAGTCTTCAGTCCTGTACGAGTTGCCATTGCTGATTGTGTTTTTTTTAATCAGTGACTTGTATTTTTTTGATTAAAGGATGCATTCGATATCAAATGTTACAACATATTATTTTGTTTTTCAATAGTCATTTGAATGCGTCGGTCACAATTGTGATTGGACCAATCTGAGAATTGATGGCAAAACTTTTTTATATTACGATAGGATAAAGGAGATAATAGCGAAATTTAATTTTAGTTATATCATTTGCATCTTTTCATCAATATAATATAGTATCTGTTAGGATTTCGAACTTAATTATACCAAGGGTTGGTTTAAAAATTCTTTTTGTTCATTTCTAATTTCTTTGTGTATAAAAATAATTGATTAATATTTTCTGCTATGTATCTAAAGATTTACTTTTATTAGTAACTAACGCGGAAATCAGCGTATCGATATTTTTTTTAAGAATTCAAATTTTTAACAAATGTGGTTATTGTGAGTTAACAGTAATAGAGACATGCTATCGCGGACAATTTTGTAGTATATTTATTGATCTACAATTCTCTAGTATATTACTTTAACGTATATGTGCTGGTTAACGCAGCGCACGCGACTAAAGCCCTCAGCAAGCAAGTTTTTTAAAAACTGCGCGATCTACTTAACACAATTTACATAATACCGATATGTACTATTTACCTAAACCATCCGGAGGTATTGCTCTATCTTTTAGTAAAAAACCGTACAAAAATCCGTTCAGTAGATTTTGAGAAAAGCGAGTACATACAGACATACAGCTTTTTGGGACTTTGTTTTATAATACGTATAGATTTCTAAATCCACACAATACAAACAGTTAAATTGTAACTTAATAATGCTGACAGATACTACAAGTCGCTGCGCATTCATGGTAATTATGAGATTTCTTTTAATTATAATCATTTAGGTTATTTACAATTTTTATTAACTTGATTTATACTGTATCGATGACATGTCCTCTTAAGTTCATTATGATTTTATATTATTGAAAACAATGTGCTTCTAATCATTTGAAAGAATGTAAATACGATATTTGAACTGATAATAATAAAAAAATATTTCTTAATGAAACCAGTCTTTTTTTTTCTCCTACAATACAAGTTTTCTCTTACAATGGTGATGCAAACTTTGGAAAAAAAAGAGAAAAAAATTCGTCGTATTTTCGTCGTGAAAACATTTAAAGTGTAAAATGTATTTCAAATTAAACATGTGAAAGCCAAAAGGTAAGGGCGTTGAAACCCAAGGATTCCACTTTTCAGGTCATTTCAGGCTTTTCAAGGATTCCAGGTTTAACACTGGGTTGTGTAGGTCTATATATAGGTATATAACCTTTTTAGAAAAACTTAACTGATATCGATACGAATATGAATAAATATCATATATTATCTTCAAGCTGTGATAGCCTAGCGGTGAGACCGTGCGACTCTCTAAAGACGACATAGGTTCAAACCCGGGCAAGCACCAATGAGTTTTTCTATAAAAACTTATGTGTCTAATTGATAATTGCAATTTATCACACGCTTTTCGGTGAAGGAAAACATCGCGAGGAAACCTGCATATCTCTAGAGAATTCTAGGGATATGTGTAACCTACCAATCCGCGTTGGAGCAGCGTGGTAGGTCTTAGCTCCAATCCTCTCCAAAAATGGAGAGAGGAGGCCTTAGCCCAGCAGTGGACATAGTAACAGGCTGTTACTTTACTTTTTTTTACTTTTATTATCTTCAGCTTCATCCTCCTGTCCTTATCTCATTCTAAGTGGGGTCGGCACAACATGTTACAAACATGTCACATGAATTGGTATTTTACGACCAACCGCCTGCCTTACGTCAACTTACCTTAGTCGTATTTTCGACCCCTCTGTAAGAAAGAGGGTGGTCTATTCTACTCAACCGGATAACACACGGCGGGTTAACTTACCTTAGTAGTCTTTTATGACAACTCGGTAAGAAATAAGGGTGGTTACTACTCAGCCTGATACCACACGGCATGACTAAAAATCATGAATCATCATCATCATCATCATCATCCTCCTGCCCTTATCCAACTCTAAGTGGGGTCGGCACAACATGTTTCAAACATGTTGTCATATGATTTGGCTACGTATTTTACGACCGGCCGCCTGCCTGACTTCGACTTACCTTAGTAGTCTTTTAAGACACCTCGGTAAGAAATGAGGGTGGTTACTACTCAGCCTGATCAACACGGCATGAATAAAAATCATAAATCATCGTCATAAAATATACCTAGAGTTATGCCGTTTTAGGTAACCACTCGAGTTATATAAAAGAGTATAAGAAAACGAAGTAATCTATATGAAAAGAATGTCCGACTAATAACGAGCACTTGATATCGAAGAGGAGCAATATTGTGGTGAGATGAGGATTACATAAGCTGTCGGTGGAACGAGAGACTACCCGAACATTCGATTTTTGGCAACAGTCCAACTTAGCGCACTATCTAAACTTCGCGAACGAATCTTTATGCCAGTTACACTTTTCTAATACCAAATTGTATTTGTTATTCCTTAATGGTATTTACATTAAAGTATTACGTTACAAAAGTAACTTATGTATAAGGTCTTATACATAATTATAGTAAAATAATATACATAATCATTTATTTGTCTTGAATAGTTCTGAATAAAAGTCCGCGACTACATAAATCTACCTTTTATGTGGAAGCCACTATGACCAAAATTGTGAATCACAAATTTAATTAAATTAGATACTATTTATAATGCACATTTTAGGAGTTTTATTAAACTCTGATACAAATCTGTATTTTTCGCTTTCAGTAGTTCATGTAGATAACCTTTGTCTTAAACACTAAGTAATTTGGACGAATGGTTCAAAAGTTATCACGATATGATTGACTTGAATGAACCGCCATAGAGTCCCTAATGTGCGCGGCGCGCGACGGTATTGCCTGAAATCCGTCAGTTTTTAAGTTAGACATCTGAAATTTTGGATGTAGAAGTAACTAAATAAATATACATTTTTTAATATTAAGTAAAAAAAAGTTATTGAAATCTTAAATGATCTGTCACGAAACCTAATATGCCAGACCGAGCGAAGCCGCGGGAAAAAGCTAGTCAATCATAAAGGTTCGAACGCCTGACAATTTTAATTAGCAATGCGTTCGTGGTGCAACTTTATTATTTTATCTATTCTATAAAATGCCAATTAGATCGATGAGTACAGAATAGTATCTGTATAAAAGCATCGCTATGTTTGCGAGCAATTGTAGTTTTATGTGTTATAAGTGTGTTTAAAGGTACTCAGAATAGTAACGTAAGTACTATATATACATATTATAAAACGAAATCCCCAAAACTGACTATTTGTATGTGATCGATTTTCTCTAAAATTACTAAATTGATTTTGTACAGTTTTTACTAAAAAATAATGCGGTTCTTGAGGAAGGTATATATTAATAGTACTTTCTCCTGAACGGCTTAAAGGATTTAGGTGGGAATTTCACTGGAAGAGGTGGTTTTGGAGAAACATATAACCTAATTTTTATCTTAAAATTCCTACGAAGTCGGAAATATCATGGGAAAAACTTTGTGACACATTGATTTCTATGTCGGGCGAAACTTTGGGCTCAGCTGGTAAAACACTAGTTTAAATTTGAAAGTAAGATCCTCTTTTTTTATAAATAATTTTTATTAGTGGTAACCTTTGTTTATAAAAGGAGTAATATTATAGGTAGATAATACAACTGTGATGTAATAACAAACAAAATTCACTCGCGAATTTTCACTGTAACGTTAATATTGGGTTCGTAAAATATTTTCATCAACTAAAAGTTTCCGATATTAATACTGCAAGATGAGAACCACGTAAGATGCTATCGGAAAACCTGAAAATTGTAGTCAACAATCGACTTATTGGCCATATTCCAACTTTTATAGACACACTATGATTGTGCAACTAATCGTCTATATATAGATTATTGATAATGGTTTTTTTTCTATTACATAACGTATATTTCAAAATTATTTACAATTAAATAAACTAACCAAAGTATTTAACAAAAACAAGAATTTATAAGAACTTAAAATTAGAACAATACTAAAAACAATTTTTTTTTAAAGAAATATACATATTAAGATCTATTTACACTAAATCAAATCCGTCGATTTCATTGCAGTGGGGTAAGGTTCCCAAAATACTGGCAGCATTACTCCTTTGAATAGCCAGACCTATTCTTTGGCCAAGGTAGCTGTTTTTTATTATTTGTTGTACAATAAAGAACATTTTTGATTGTTGACTAGTTTATAAAAAACGTCTGATATATTCTTAACAAAAACACTTTGTGACATTTCAAGAAATTAGCATAAATTTTGTCTTTAAGTAAAAAGTAAAGTAGCGGCCTGTTACAATCCCACTGCTGGGAATAGGCCTACTCTCTCCAGAATTCTCTATACATATGCAGGTTTCCTCACGATGTTTTCCTTCACCGAAAAGCGTGTGATTAATTGCAATTATCAATTAGACACATGAGTTTTAATAGAAAAACTCATTGGTGCCTGCCCGGGTTTGAACTCGTGTTTCCCTCGAAAGAATCGCACGGTCTCGCCGCTGGGTTATCACAGCTCTTTGGTATTATGTAAACTTTTAAGTAAAATGAAATGGTGATAAAATAAATAGCTATTCACAAAGTATAAGCGACTTCAGATGAAATATTATGATATATTCAATGCAACATGGAATTTTATATTCCATATTTTCTTTCATTCTAGCTAAAAGATGTAGATTATTCTTATATTCTTTACGTTTGTGAGAGGTGGAGACTACGGGAAAGTTAACTGCAGAAGAATGTTCTGAATTTCATGGGCTGAATTCAGAACTAACGAGTTCATCCTTCGAGAACTCGCCATGAAGTTATCATAATTCACAAAATAATAAACAGTTGGTTCTATTATACATAACATAATATTAATCTTGAACCTTTTTTCTTTGTAAAGCTTAATTTGTTTTTACTATTACCATACAAACTCGAAACGAAGTTTACGATCAGCAGCTGTACACACAATACAAAATAATGGCCATTTCTCGATCGTTTTTTGGCCATAGCGGTCTCTACATTGCGATATCTGACGACTCTAAATTACAGGAGCGCTGCTGTTAATATACATAAATGGCGGCGCGCCGGAGCTCGTAAAAAATGATTATTCTCTGGACTGAAGCAATATAGAGGCTGTACGGCTACACGCCATACAATATGAAACTTTCATCCTAACAAACGACTCGCTTAGTTGCCATGTTTCATATTGAATAAACAGCGTATTAAGGACGACGGCTAAGTTATAAATACTGATTTTATTCATCAAACTATATCGTTAGGCTTCTTGTACGCAAGCCCATGAATGTCTTTTTTATTATGCAAAAATATAAAGAATTCTAAAACCATAGGTGATGTATATAATAGACAAAGTAGGAACCGACATAAGCATGCGGCCCCTGCAGGCCTACCATGAACTCTTATTGCGACTCAATTAAAGAGTTAAACGAAATTGTTTTGCTTTTTCATACCATGACGTCTTAAAGACGCACACTTCAAGACTCAATTAAAGACGTTAACGACGACCGCGAACCGCTTTCTTCTCGTACCATGAAGTGTGAATTGCATTGGGGTCGGCATGTTTGAAAAGGATAACTTTATATGAACTATAGATAACTCTGTTTGTTTTACTCACATGTTCTTAGGACGAGTTCCGAACACTCCTTCGGCAACAACTTAAAGTGTACGTCTTCTAGACGTCATGGTATGAAACAACAAAACAATTTCGTTTACGCCTTCAATTGAGTCGCAATAAGAGTTCAAATGTTGTGATGTCAAATGACATTCACAATTGTCTTTTTCTTTTTTCGCCACATACTATTATAACATATATAAGTATATGTTCAAGTTTACCTTAATTAAAAGGATACTCTATCAAATAGCATTGTATATAGTAAATCCTAGAAGTTTTGTATTTGCACTTGTAACATGTCGGTTTAAGAAAATAGTACTTCCCGCAATAATATGTATACACAATAAAATCATTATCATCCTCCTGCCCTTATCCCACTCTAAGTGGAGTCGATACATGTTACAAACATGTTGTCACATAATTTGGCTGCGTATTTTACGACCGGCCGCCTGCCTGACGTCAACTTACCTTAGTCGTATTTTACGACCCCTCCGTAAGAAAGAGGGTGGTCTATTCTGCTTAACCGGATACCACACGGTGGGTCAATTTACCTTAGCCACTTTTTACGACACATCGGTAAGAAATGAGGGTGATCTATCTATCTACTCAGCCGGATACCACACAGCGGGTCGACTTACCTGATAAAATGAAAACAACCAAGTATTTTCAAAGAACAAAATTTTGTTTTGAATATCATTCAATAGGGGTTTAGATATACAAGTTGTAAGTGATCTAAAACATCTAAGCTCCGAATAAATAAACGCCTCGTAAACTATTTTTCTCGTAAAGTTCATTTCTATTAAAGCGGGAATCGAGTTACCCGGTAGATCTATGCTGTTGGCAGGCGCCGCGCCTAGTGTAAACCTTCAGGCTATATAAAATTACAGACTGAAGACGAATAAATTTTCTCTAAAATCTAGCTTTTTAATGCTGTCTCAAAAATAGGATTTAAATTAAACCATTTTAGTCATAAATGTTAAAAGTTATTTTACAATCGACCAATAAGTACTTGAATACTAATTCATACAAGTAGGCTTTACTTTATAAAACTACATAATACAAAGCATTGATTATATTATTTTTGTACTTGAATACACTTATTTTGGATCGATTTTCTCTCATCGTGAATTATGTATATTGTAGCAAAATAATTTTGTATCATTAATCTTTATTCCAATAATCTATAATGATTATAAAACGAAATCCATACTATAAAACAAAGGTTTTACTAAAAGATAGTACAGTTTTTGAACAAGTTTCGAGTTACTAACACATTCCGATTTTATATAAATTTAAATATTAACTATTTGATACACACTGATTTTTGAATGTGCAGGTGAAACGCGGGCACGTCAAGCAATTAATATAAACTGATTTCTTGTTTCGTCCATATACAGGTCGTAAATAAACTTCGTGAAGAGCGAAAACATTTATTCATCTATTTATCAATACTAGCAGTAGTAACGGCCTTTTACTATACTATTGCTGGGCATAGGCATCCTCTCTCCGTTTTTGGAGAAAAGGATTGGAGCTAAGACCTACCACGCTGCTCCTATGCGGATTGGTAGGTTACACATATCCCCAGAATTGTCTAAAGATATGCAGGTTTCCTCACGATGTTTTCATTCACCGACAACCGTGTGATAAATTGCAATTACCAATAAGACCTATAAGTGATAATAAAATTATTTTGCTATAATCTGTACAGATCTGTACTGTATCGCGGACTATAGCAAAATAATTTTATTATTACTTTTGTATTATGGATCTCTGCAAAGTAACGCCTAATTCTTTAAGTTATTTAAAGACCCATAAGTTTAAATAGAAAAACTCATTGGTGCCTGCTAAGGGTTTGATCTCGTAACTCTCTTGCAAAAATCACACAGTCTCACCGCTGAGCTACCACAGCTTGTACTAGCAGTATTAACTAGAAATTTCAGTTTACCAAAATCGAATCCTTTTGCTTGTCTCGACTCAAATAGAGGACACTAGAAAACGTCGGCTGCATGAAAATTGATGTAAAATGAAATTTCGCAACCGCCCTCGCCTTTCGGAAGTGCTTTGTCGCACTATAGTGTGGTAAGAATCCGGGTTTGAAGCTCACGGCATTTCTATACTTGAATATACGAGAGTAAAATCTTTCAAAGGTGATTGGAGTCACTATTGTTCAAATTTCAAATTCATATAACTAGAAAAAGTTCACTTTGCGGTATTATCGTGGAATCTACCTCCTGATGATATTTTAATTTGGAGTAGAACGAGTGTAGAAATTATTGATTTCAAGCTGTTATAGTCTGTAGGTATCTGGGATGCTTGTACATGTGTTTACTATTCCTGCAGTGTGAGTATTCTTTATTTAAGTAAACTAGTAAACGTTTGATTTAGCATCATTAACTCTAGTACTATTCGGATAATTACCTCTACCGAGAAAAGCCAGCCGAAAACTCAGCAGTTGGTCTTTTTAAAATATAATTCTTATAGTTATATTTTGACATTGCTATCTTGTCTAAGGTCGAAGAGTAGCTAAATCTAGGTATTGTTATCATGTATGTAATTAAAAGTAATAATGATATTATTTTGCTATAATCCGCGATTAATTAGATATAATGCTAAATGTAGCGTGGACTATCCGTTCACATTGAGAGAGTCTCTTTATTCTCTTGACTGGCCCGTTGGCGCAGTGGGTAGTGACCCTACCATCAGCTCCGCGGGTCGCGGGTTCGATTCCCACCGAGGACTAACATTTTCGACAAACAATTTGTTGGTTCTTCGAACCTGGGTGTATATTTGTATTTAAGTATGTATTTAAAAATATATATGTAGTTTATCTACCAGTTGTCCGACATACATAACACAAGTATTAAGTTACTTACTTTGGGGTCGGACAACCGTGTGTATAACTGTCCCATATATTTATATTTATTTCATATTTGTATTCATACCTGATATATGCAGGATTCATAAAAACACATGCACAAACAACCACCACCGCCACTACTACACAAGCATGAGAACGGACAGTGCATTTAGTATTACGTAGTATTTCTTTCACAGCTGATTATAACAAACTAATTTTGTACTTAATTTTTAAAAAAGATGTTACTTATGATTTGAATTTGCAAAAGTTTTATTTGGAAACATGTCAAGAAAATGTTTTCCATTTCATATCTTTGAGTGCGTGTCGAGCGCGCTAATATTTCAAAGTTGAGAGCTTTTCTAGATGCCTCTTTTGCCATTGACACATAAAATTTTTGTCAACGTTATATGTATATAATGGGCGTATATTTTTCTTCAAAAGCAGTGGAAACTTATTTTGTTATAGAGCAACGCGTAACCAAAAAATTACCTTGATCTTATGTAATGTAGAGTACACTACGGTATTAGTATGTTATTTCTTTTAAACGCAAATTTTAAAAATTTAACCATTGCCTTAAGTATTTTATAAGTAGTCAAAGAGTAAAATTGCTTCCAAAACAATTTATTTATAAACAATTTGGTGACAAATTTATATTAAATACATTAGCTTCTGCTGAAACTACGTTTGTGTGAATTTCAAAGTATTGAAAAAAGTATTTATGTAACTTTTCAGCACTCTATACCAAAAAACACATAGACCTCCGTCCAAACGTGCAAGAAGGACCAAATAATAATTTTTCTTTTCTATAATATTTGTAGAGATACAATTACGTAGTGTGGTATCCGGTTGAGTAGAATAGACCATCCTTTTTCTCACCGAGGTGTCGTAAAAGGCGACTAAGGTAAGTTGACCCACCGTGTGGTATCCGGTTGAATAGAATAGACTACCCTCTTTTTTACTGAGATGTCGTAAAAGGCGGCTAAAGTAAGTCGAACGGCCGTGTGGTACCCGGCTGAGTAGAAAAGACCACCCTCTTTCTTACCGTACCTCTTTCATAAGATACGCAGCCAAATCATGTGACGACATGTTTATAAGAGGATGATGATGATTGTAGACATACAATTACTGTCTTACTATTGTAATAAACTGTGGGTCATAGGTCATAGGTCAGTTTTACCGTCTGTTTGTTCTCTCTCTAAATCTCTTCGTTTATCTTTCTTCCCCACTTCATCTTTAGCACAACGGACCAATTATTGTGGAATTTAGATGCTATTTTTATTTTACCACACTACGGCAACGTTTAGCAACTCGAAATTCTTTCTCCTATTTCTATTCTTTAAATTCTAAGGCAATGCCATTACCGTAAAGATCCATTAAAAAGCTATTGAATAATGTTAAGCATTCAACGCGTCCTACGCCTCGAAAATTTCGACAGCGGCCGCAGATTGTTTTAGTAATTTAATGAACCCACGCAAATGTCTTTTTGCTGATATTTTAAATTCATTCAGGCGTTAAAGTATTTCGTACATTGAAATATTTGTCATCTTTTCCATTATTTGAATTGTTCCCATGAGATCTACCCAAAAAAGTATATAAAATTATTATATGTTTATTATATTTTGTATTAGTATTAGTGTATTATCTTGTATTCTATATGTATTCATTGTATTCTATTTAATGATTATAAGAAAGGAAGTTTATCCATATTAATTTATAATTGTTTTATAGTGTTTTTAATAATGTATCTTTTAACTATTAATGTACCTATACTACGTTTTCACTTACTATCAAACCACCAAGCGTCGCTGGCAGAGATCTCTTATAGAGATAAGTAATCCTTTCTACTTGTTTTCTTTTACCTGTATTTTCTTATATATTTTAATTTTGGTACATAAATAAATCAATAAATAAAACATTTTAAACAACCAAACGCTTACATGATACAGCATATGGTTTCCTTACATTTCGCTCCATCCGAAGAATTAAGTTACATATGATATATATTTACATAGGATATGTAATTTTATTCTTGGGATGGGGCGATTGTTCTTAAAGTACCATGGACAGATTTTGTCTATAAATCAATAGTAAAGTAAAGTAACAGCTTGCCCTCTGTTCGGCTAAGGCCTCCTCTCTCCGTTTTTGGAGAGAAGGATTGGAGCTAAGACCTACCACGCTGCTCCAATGCGGATTGGTAGGTTACACATATCCCTAGAATACTCTAGAGATATGCAGGTTTCCTCACGATGTTTTCCTTCACCGAAAAGCGTGTGATAAATTGCAATTATCAATTAGACACATGAGGTTTTAATAGAAAAACTCATTGGTGCCTGCCCGGATTTGAACTCGTGTTCCCCTTGAAAGAGTCGCACGGTCTCACCGCTAGGCTATCACAGCTTATAAATCAATAAATAATCAATTTAGGATGAGTAACAATAGAGAATAAAAAGCCAACAGTGAAGACTAAAGTTATCAAACATTAAGGTATTGCGCATAACGACTTATATCGACAAAACCCGCCCACACCCAGCTAAAATCTTAGCTGGGTGTGGACAACACAGGAAAATTCAAGACATTGACGTAAAGAAGTTCTATCAAAGTTTTGTTACGGAATCAAGACAATATCTTATAAGAATTGAAATGACCAACAGCCCAAAGAAAAACGAAGCTAAATTAAAGAACAGGGTACTTCGATTTTTAGATAGACGTTTGGATTCGAACCTGTTGAATGACCGACCCTGCACAGAAAGACGGATTCGGAAAAATCCTTACTACTTTTCAAGATAGACTGACGTTCTGATAAAGTTTTATTTGACCTTTTCCTCGATTTAACAGTTAAGTTATTTGAAACTTATAAAACATTATATCGCAAACACAACACTACAGTATGTATAATGTAATGCTAATGTTTGGATATCGGATTTTCTAAAAAAGTATCGTTTCAATGATTTTATTGTCAGACATTTCAATCAACTTTAACAATCACAAAGTTATTAAAGGAGTAATTAATTTACAGTATAACCTTTGACAATTAAGAGACTTTCCACCTTAAGGTACCACTAATACTTAACATCAGGCAGTCTAATGCTATGTTAACTTTGTATCACTTAGTCTTCAAATTGCCAAACACACTTCAATACTTTAAAGTGTAGACGTCTATATGACTCTGCAATGACTCGTATGAAAATTCCACGAAAGTTTTTGCGTACATGAGTGTCTTTGAAAATAGTGTCGGTTGGGAGATTGTTTGCGGTGTATTTACTGTTTTGTAACCCAGTAACTAGGGAACGAATATTATTAAGACTGGCCCGTTGAGCTAAGCGGGTCGCGGGTTCGATTACCGCCGAGGGCAAACATTTTCTATACACAATTTGTTGGTTCTTCGAGCCTGAGTATATATTTGTATTTAAAGTTATATATGTGGTAAATTTTTGAATGTTGTTTAATAAACTAAAGCAATATTTATGGCATTAGATATATTTAAATATGAATAAACTTGTATAGCAGACTTACTAGTGTAATTTAAGTTAAAATTGAAATAAATGGGTGGGGAATGGGTTAATAAATCCAATAAAATTTATTTTTTTATTTATTTAATTTCTAGATAAGAAACATTATCCATACTTAATTAGCCGTAAGTATCAAGTTTTTATTAAAAACTATATTTGTAATAAAAAAGATTTCTTAACAACATACAAAGAGCACTTATAAAAGTAAACAAAATTAATTATTACATTGTCTAAGTAAATAAATATATAATATGCAGCTTGGTACCTGAAACTTGTTATGTTGATTAAGGCCATTTTATGGAGGTAATTAAAAACTTTGTATTCATATGAACAACAATAAAACTCAACAATTAATAATTTCCAAAAATAATTCAATAACGTTTTAAATATAATTGAGAAAAAAAATTCCTCTGACCACAGAACCTTATTTCAACTTTTTACGAAAAGATTTGTTTTACATACTTTTGCCGAGTGATAAAAGGAGGGCAAAGAGCTCCCTTCTATAATTAAACTTACGAATATTATAAAAATACAATATTTGATTAGCTCGGCATCTGCAGGAACTCCAAGTCACGGAGATGAAAATGCCATGCGGTAGATGTTTGATGTCACAAAAAGTGATCGACTACGTAACGACTACTTCTGCAGTAGGCTCAGTATCCGTGACATCGGAGATATCAGATATAGAGATCGGCTGCAGCAAGCCTGTCTCCGATAGTATAGTTATATAGCACGTAAGCCTCAAAGTTACGTCGGAAATAGATGTCTCAGTATGGTGATCTAGGAAGCTAGACCCCGCTGCCGTCCAAAAAAGCGTTGGCTTGAGGTATTTCTTAGAGATCTTTACCGCCTAATAGATTGTGTAAGGCAAAACTTAATAAAAAAAATTCTTAACCTTTATATATTCTTAGTATTTAACCAAGATCTGCTCCCCTCAAACACTACGCTTTCAGTTTGAACAAAACATAAATTTTATCGGCGGTAAGTCCACCGTATGTTATATGTATAAAGTACGACTGGGTTTTAGTGTACTTTAGCGCCAGTCCGTGCAAAACGATCGTAGAGAGGAAATTGCTTCAATCTATGTAAGTTAAAATTTCAACGTTCAATCACGTAGACGTGTAGGATAGTAGGGTGTATGTTTAAAATTTCTGTCAAGTGTAAGGAACTCTAGCATCCGAACTCGATAAGGAATTGAAACTCTGTTAAAATTTTATCTTCTACATCTCATGATTTTCCAGCCCTAATCCCACTGTGGGGTCGGCTCATTATGTTATTGTTATATAATTTTAAGCTGTGATAGACCAGTGGTGTGACCGTGCGACTCTATAGAGACGATCATAGGTTCAAACCCGGGCAGGCACCAATGAGTTTTTCTATTAAAACTTATGTGTCTAATTTATATTTGCAATTTATCACACGCTTTTCGGTGAAAGAAAACATCGTGAGGAAACCTGCATATCTCTAGAGAATTCTAGGGATATGTGTAAGCTACCAATCCGCATTGGAGCAGCGTGGTAGGTATTAGCTCCAACCATTCTCTCCAGAAACGGAGATAGGAGGCCTATTCCCAGCAGTGGGATTGTAACAGGCTGTTACTTTACTTTTTTTTTACATGATCTGACGATTTTGCGACTGTAGTTGACTTAACTTAGTCACCTTTTACGACACCTCGGTAAGAAATGAGGGTGGTCTACTCTACTCAGCCGAATACCGCATATCTAACACATCTCATCTTTATCTAAAATCTGTCCCAACTTGATGCTGCTCCTATTCTATCCACCCACAAAAGTCGTTTTTCTCAATCTCTACTTACAACGCTGCACATAATATTTTTCTTCTTTTATATATCAAACCTTAGACATCGTTTTATTCGTCAAAATATTTTAATTCAATATATAGTTCCCGCCCCCTTATAATATGGGAGAGCCCAGGATGGGCTCAAAACTTGTCGCGCTATACCGATAGTTAAGACATGAGTGTAGCCGGTTTCTATAAGTAAACATTTACATTATAACATTACATTATATTTCGTGTAACGGCTTATAATAAGTTTTATACTGTTAACTTCAAGTACGACATATCGTCTATTTGATCTAGGACGGGAAACACGTTGTCCAAGTCCATTTTATAAAGCTTGGATTACCACTAAGTTCCTTTAAGCTCCGTTCGTTTTATTTCAGATAAGCGTCGTCGCGGAGTAGTTTCAAGTTTTTTTTTATATTTTGGACATATCTGAAATAATATTATTAGAAAGTTTTAATCCTGCCGTTTGTATAGAGACCACCTTAATGTTTGACAAAGCATTTTTTATATTTTGGACATATCTGAAGTAATATTATTGGTAGCTTCTGATCCTGCCGTTTGTATAGAGATCACCTTAATGTTTTGCATTGTAACATTTTTTTTATATTTTGGACATATCTGAAATAATATGTTTTTAGTAGCTTTTAAGCCTGCTATTTGTATAGAGACCAAAACAAAGCATCATTTTGGAAAATATTAAGGTATATTTTCCAAAATGATGCTTTTGCATTTGTGGCAAAACAAGTATTAGTTGTAGCTTCATTAATCATATTGATGCTTGACGATTCAAAAGTGCCTGAAATAGCTTATTTGAATAAACTTTATTTTTATTTGATTTGATTTACGATTGAGGAAAGGATATCAAATTTATAGATTAAGGCTTAACCTTGCTACTTGACTGTTCTCTAAAAAAAAATAAGGTTAATGTTTTAATATAAACCGCGATTAGAGAAAATCTATGTTATGCTGAGTGTATTATTATAGGTATGGACTCGAAACTAGTCGGGCTGACCCGAATAGGAATTGAGTGTCGGTTTCTATACATAAACTTTAGGTTTTTTTGGTTTAAGCGTGTTTAAAATGTATTAAATTGAATAATTTAATTAATTTTTCATATATAAATATAAAGATGTGACACTCCTTCGAAGGGGTCAGGGTGTAAACCCCGGGCAGGCACCAATAAGTTTTTATAAACCTATGTGCTAACTAATAATTGCAATTTATTGTTTTTTAGTGAGAAAACCATACTTATCTCTAGAGAATTCAGGGTATATGCGTAATCCATTAATCCGTATTGGAGCAGCGTGGTGTGTCCTAGCTGCATTCCTTCTCCCCAAAAGAATGGAGAGAGGAGGTCTATGCCCAGCAGTGGGATAATAACAGGCCGTTACTTTACTTTTTTTTACAAAGCTGCTTGTGAAAAGAAAACTTATAACAAATCTCACTCCGCGTTCTTTTGTGAACTACAGTTATAACGCTTCGTTACTACTAGAACATTGAACAATGTAGACAATAAACAATTCTTTTAGTGCGCCTTTGTGAAACGTTGCTAAATTGAAAAACGTCAAAGAAAATCGGAGCCGCTCGTACTGAAAAGAGATTGTTCCACATTTTCATAATTCACCGCTAATGAGAAATTTAATAATAAAGTGGCCTGAGATTTGTAGCCAATTGAAGTTTCGCTTTGTACTTGTTTTCCGGAACTTCCAGGAGATTAAAAATTTGCCGTTCAATTTGAATACCCCTAATTTTATTCGCGGTAAGGGATAACAAGGAACGCGTAGTTAATTAATTTTACATTATTTAAATACAAGTAATTTCCTTTGGTAATAAGACAGTTAATTTTAAGTGATTATACCTCTACTACTCATCAAATTCAAAATATTCTTTGTTCAAGTAAACTTGTTAACAAGTGCTTTTGAATCGTCAACTCTACTGCTGGTACGGAAAACTGTTCTTATCGAGAAGAGCCGGCAAGAAACTCAGTGGTTGCTCTTTTCAAATATTATTCTTATAACTAGCTAGATTTGTGATTACCATGTTGGACAGGGTAGAGGGGTATATATGCACGGACATGTATCATCTATATAATCCTCAATAGTATAGTTGGCTATTTGTATCAGCCTCCCTTTAAAAACTCCCATTACTCTCTTTGAAAACGAAAGAATTCAAAACTATGAACATCACAGACATTCAGGTTCCTTGCCTAAATTAAGTCCATAATTACGAAGTATATCGTAATTAGTATGTACGAGTATATATGATTTGCGTCGCAGTTTGATATTATAACTAAATTGAGTCAGACAAGTTATACGCAATACAAAATGAAACGGAATACTTCACGTGATACTGTATTCAGTCGAGTGTAAAGATTGTCTGTGCGTTCGAATTACTTTGGATATGTTATAAAGTGGTTTGCTCATGTGATATAACTAATCTTTTCAGATATTTTTTTAGTTTTTTTCATTTATAGCATTTTATTTAATTAATTAATTATTATTTCATTTAATAATTATTAAAGTACCAGAAGAAGTTTCACAGCCGGGCGTAACTATCATATGTCTTTAGTAAGAAAGATATAGACCAAAAAACTTCTTCAATCCGGATTATACATAGCCCAGAAATTTTCATGACATATTCAGGTTTCATTACTTCTTGACGGTTTTTAAAGTTTTATTTGATAATCCGTTCGTAAAATTGACTGCATCTGACAGTCTAACAGTTAACTTTCTTATAAGTCTGTTCAAAGCAACGAATAGATTTGATTTTCGAGATTGTTGATTATTGAACCTTTTCCTGTCCACTGTTGGACGAAGCTTTCTCCGATAGCTTTTCACTTAAAAATATAGGCTACTTTTTTTTGGTATTATTTTAAAGGCAAACAAAGTTGCGGTCAGAAGTTAGGTCTATTAATATTTATTTTATGACAAGCCAACCTGCACATATGTTTGCGTCAAGTTAAGGGTTAAAAAATAACCTCTTAATTTTATGCACTTTGTATTTTTCCCGTTCCCTAAGGAAAGATGGGAAGATTCCATTGATTCCGCCGTTTTTGTGTTAAGCGTAACAGACAGACAGATACAGGAAGATAGACAGACATACTTTGGACATTTTTAATATTACTATGGAGGTCCAAATGAATTTGATTTGGATTAATAATCACTGCTATCAGATAATATCTATTTCATTATGATATTATTACCATATAATTCTTTTCTAATACAAAAGTGTTGCTGCAGCGACCTGTTAGCCTAAAGCACAGATAGGCCCGGGTTAATTAGTTTCATAAAATTTACGTGTTTAAATTATTTTTCAGAATTAAACATGTGCTTTTATGATTTGATACATTGATGATACATTAATGAATCCTGTATTTGTCTTATGTACACTCTCACTAATATTAGATACATTAATAACTGTTCTTCGGACTGGACAAATTACTAATACTTTCGCTTATCGCTCAATAGGACAAATAAAACTCCATCGAACATATTCATTAGATGAAAATTGTTATATAAAAATGGTACGAGTATTTTGTATATTGTAGGGTGTTTATCAATACCTATTTATTAATTGCAAAAATATATTTACGTTTATAATACTTTAAAATACTATCAGCAAATATAAACTAACTATGGCCCTAAATATCTAAAAATGCTTATTTACTAACAAAATTCTTGTCTGCGAAAATTATTATATTCCATGACTAAATTATTTTTAAATTATTTTAGTGGACTGTAATTTAAGAAAAAGTTAATATTTTTGTTACTAAAAGCTTAATATTATAATAAATTCAAATTATTCTTTATTCAAGTAAACGTAAAGTATTCAACTTATAAACAAGTGCTTTAGAAACATTAACTCTACTGATGGTTAGGAAAGCTGTTCCTACCGAGATGAGCAAGAAACTCTGCGGATGCTCTTTTCAAAACATAATTCTTATTATTAGGTATTATTAGTTATTATTATCTTATTGTTACATTTACTCATTGCTGTCAATAATTATAGTATTTTATATACACTCCCTTTGCATACAGCATCACTAATAATAAGTATTGTGAAAAGTACAGTATCTGTATGTAAGTAATAAAATGTAAAGCACATTATGCATCTGGAATTTTAAAAGGAGTTAGAAGTTCTAATCTACGAAATAACGAGTATTTTATAAGAGTTCAAGACCTAGAAAATCACTATTTTCAGCATCAGATCGAATCAATCGAACATCTACGATGATCAGAAGATATAGTCTTAAACGAATAAAGGTATGTTTACACAGGAATATACTGATGCGTTTCTGCAATGTATTTAAATTGCCTTTTCAAACGAATTTTGTCTATTGGCCCACTTAACAAGCTATAACAAAACATTATTTGGATAAATATCTTACTTTCTATTGAAAATTGTTAGGGGAGAATTTGAGACAGAGAATATGAGCTTCTACGGTCGCAAAATTAAAAAGTTGTATTAAACCTGCTTGACGTAATACATTATTTACATAATACATATGTATACCTACAATTAGAAAACATAACTTCCACCACCTGTTAGCGATGACACAGTGGCTGATACAATGATTTTATATTGATATTAAACACTGGCTCATGGCTTGACGTGATACGGAAGAATGGTTGCATATTACGACCCTATGCCAACGAAGACGAGACCAATGCAACACCACAATAATTATTACACAACGATCGTTTGACATAATTTTCACCACTAAATTCGACACATATGAACTTTTTTCGAACACTAACTAACGCTGTTGGAATAGTGCGGAATAGCCAAAATGACGCCGAGAATGGTAAATGGCCTAATGCTTATGAAATAGGAGTATTAATTATTGATCGACATCAATACAACACGATATTCGTTGTTTTTTCCACCAGTCTATTTATTGAGCTCTCCTACTGTTAATGTAGCAATGACCATAAGATTAATTTTTTTTACAAAAAATCATGGTTTTTATAGACAAATAAGTCTATATTATTCCAAAACAGGTGTGTGCAGTACCTAACATCCGTCGTCGTCAGTATTGAATCTTATTGATTTCTACGTTTGACTAGTTTCTGAAAGGACTCCTATCACAGACGACGCCAATAAAATTCTATGTTCTATGAATAAAATGTTCTATGAATTTACTCGAACAGTTTATTTTTATATCTACTTGTAGACAAAAAACTTCTACCCCCGACCCTTTTTATTTTCGTCTATTCATCTCTGCGGTCTCAATCAACACACCCTTATTCTATTACCTTCTTGGAAGATTAATGCCCATTGACCACAAACGGATGATTCAAATAAATGCTCAATGTTTGATTCAAATACGAGTCGACTTGTATTAGATGAAAAACTTACGCAAAAACGTTTGTTAAATTTTTATATTTTGGCTGCGGTCAAATTATAACAAGCATATCATAAGTGTTATCTGGAGCTCCTGCGTTACCCAATTGACACACTTCCAATCCGTAAAGCATTTTTTGACGCATCATTTCTCTTACCAGGCATCTAAAGTATGAAATACATCTGCGTGAGATGTGACAATTGCCATTCGGTATAGACTATGTACAACTTCTCAAACAAGCAACGTCCATATAAGGCTATATCATTCGTTTATTAATAATAAACAATCTAATAGCTTTAGAGATCTAAAGAAAATTTTACACAACTCGAAGGCACAAGGGCACGAAAGTGTCATACAAGCATTGAGTAATATAATTGAGTAATTGATTCATTTACAATGTATAGATTTAGTTGTTACTTTCCGGAGTTCTATAATTCGTAAAATTACGTGCTGTCCATTTCGTAAATACATGAGGTATGAATTTACTATCCATTTGGATAGTATACTCTGCATTTAGAACAAAATAGAATAAAATAGAATTTCCTCTAATCGCGGATACAGTGAATGAATATTTTCATTATTTTTATATAATTGCCTACGTTAAGTTTCGGTTGCAAAATGCCCATAAAGGGATCTGTAAGATGACGCAATACCGGCGCGAACAAATTTTGCGCATCATTAGTGTTTTCGGAAAGGTCACGCTGTCGGGTTTCCTGCGGAAGTCGTTTCGTTACAAGTAGCGCTTTTTGTCGCCCTTATGGGTCAAAGGGGAATGAACAAATATTTCTCTTCTTTTTTACGAATATTTAGCTTTCAGCCTTACCGTCGCATTTAAGTGCCCCTTGCTGGGTTAGACGCTCTTTTTTGAAGATGGGGCTTAAACATATTTTGATTGCAGATTGGCCGTTTTTTAGATTTTAAATTTCTTAAATCAATTTGAGTTTAATACTAAATTTAAACAAATATAACTCAATAATTATTTTCAATACGAACTATATAATATGCAATCACTATAGTTTAAAAAAAGGGTTTTTCAATTAATTCATTAATAAATTCTAAGATACAATATATAACAATTTAGTCGATTGTAAGATTGTTCACGGTTCAGTTTTAAACTAGCTCTCACCTAGATATGTTTGTTTAACTTTCCTAATTGACTATTGGAGGCCGAGAGAAATGATTGATAGGTCAATCATTTTTCTATAGAATTTTCATCATTCAAAATATTATCATCATTAAATAAATGTTTGTACAAAATTGTTGACATTATTTTATTAAATCACCAAAATGACATAATTCAAATTTATTTGTTTATTTCCGCCTTCTCTTCACGGCCCTCATCTTACCAGGAGGGGAGATTATTAGAAAGGATATTTATTCTTTGTCTTTTGACGGACGCTAACTTTTCTTTCGAGTGTTTTGATAAATTCTTCCTTTGTTACCATTTACCTTTGATAAATGTTGAATTGAAGAAATACTTATAATAGAAATACAGCTTAGCGATTCAACGCGGAAACGCTGCCAGCATTCTTGGGACCATTCCACGTGGGCATGATTTGTATAGTAGTAGCGTGTAAGTAATTTAAGATAGATATAACTTGTATATATTTGTTATAAATAAAAATCTTAACTTAAACGAACACTCGTATATATCCATATCAACTCTTCCAGATTGTATGTTCATTTCTCGCGTTTTTAGATTCTAAAAGAACGTTAAAAAAAATAGTTTTCAACTAAATTTATAGCAAGAAATTCTTTTAATAAGAGCAAATGAAACTTTACAAAGTTTCGCTCTAGCGAGTACTTTATTCTACTTAATTCTCTCTAACTTTAAAAACTTTCTTCTTAAAAACTGGCATTCTGTAAAATCTGCATTTTAATTGCATACAATAATTTATAGAATTAGGCGTTACTTTGCGGAGATCCATAATACTAAAGTAATAATAAAACTATTTTACTGTAATCTGCGATACAGTAAATAGAAAATATATATATTGTGCTAAATGTATAGTGGACTATCCGTATTTTCATACCCAATACGTGCAGGATTCGTAAAAACACATGCACAAACCTCCACCACTGCCACCACAATACACAAGCACTACACACGTTCACTATCACAAACTCAACAATCGTTTCGCCCCGCAACCGAAGCATCATCAGGAGATAGACTCTTTCTCCTTGTTCATATTTACGAATTCTGCATGTATCGGGTATAAAAAAACGGATAGTCCACTATACATTTAGCACTATATATATTTTCTATCTACTGTATTGCGGATTATAACAAAATAATTTTTATTATTACTTTTGAATACAAATAAGTTAAGGTTATTTTGCCGTAAAACAAGTATTTCTAAAATCAATATAATAAAAGTACTCGATCACCATCTAGGCTATGAGCAAATACTCCCTAAATATTCACTCGTGCGTCATAATATGTAGTTCGTTTTACAGCCAGTTTCCGTCTAACATAAGCTATGACGTAATTGAGTACATGCATTTGTTTGATTGAGAATTTTTGTAAACCAAATGAATATTCCATTCATTAAGCAACCTTGAACTTATGCCGTGTGGTATCCGGCTTAGTAGAATAGACTACCTTCTTACCGAGGTGTCTTAGAAGGCGACCACAAGTAAGTCGACCCGCCCCCGCCGTGTGGTATCTGGCTAAGTAGAATAGACCAAATCATGTGACAACATGTATGTAACTTGTGCCGACCCCATTTAGAGTGGGATAAGAGCAGGAGGATAATGATGTAAGCAACCTTGAACTTAGTTTATAACTAACTTTTGATTGAATAAGGGAGCGTAAAGCTTGCACAACTTGCTTGTTCTATTGGAACCCTGACAAATGGTCTTTTGGGATGTCCGATGTAAGTATAACTTCTCCTCTCTAAAGTGGGGGCTAAATGTAGGCTGAATGTACTTTTACGCCGGAGTATTTCGGTCTGTGGCCCTGTTGTAGAGGGGGCTGAGGTGAGGCGCAGATTTTACCAGTCAGAACAGTGTGGAGCTACCGGACCTTCTTCGATGTGGTGGCCTACGCTTTGGCTGTGATAACTTTGTGGAACTTGGGTGCCAAGATGCTTCCTCAGGTCTATCACCGTAGATTTGAAGCCTGTTCATCGAGGGAAAGCTCTACGGTGGTAGGAGAAGTGGGTTAGCGAAAAGCAGTGCAATCCGAGCTCCTCCGATAATGGAGGCGGCAACTGGAATCGCCCAGCGAGGGATTTCAGCCATCCAGGCCATTCGCGGCGAACAAAACAGAATTAAACAAATTTTATCTTAATACATATAAATCTACTTATATAGATGATGCCGAAATGTAAAAATTATTTAATAGTATATTATTTATAGTGTGAAGATTAGTCTGATTTTTATATTTATGTGACTATATAAATATAAAATCTAATCATTACTCATGAGGTAAGCTATTCCCATTGGAACTTTATAAGAATCCGTATCAGGATAATTATCCGTGAGCAATTAACTAGCATTATAATAGGAAAATGGTAGTTGTTATATCTTGGAAAACCACAAAAAAATATACAAATAGAAGTAGCTGTTTTAAAGAAAATTTCGCTGTTATAATATCTCATAAAAATAACGATTTAATGCTTTAATTCATTATGCATTGCAAGGCTTGTTCAGCTTTGGAATAGACGTCGGGCCGCGTAAGTAAATTGGTCTGAAATATTCACAAGGGACAAACGAGTTACAGTCAAAAGAGTTTAATTTTAATCCGCACTGCCGTCGACCATAATCTCATTTAGAGAATGTATGATTTGAATAAGCGAATATACATATTACCGAGGATTTATCTTATTATATTAAAATGACTGTTTACCTCTCTCTCTCTCTGTGTGTGTTTGTTTTTAGACTACGAAATAGCTGGATCGTTTTTAATAAAATATTCAGACAATCTTTAGAATGACCCAGCAGTTGATCCTATAGTTATATAGCGATCGGAACATTTTTTTAACTGTTGAGTTTTGTTTTGAGGGGTATCCGAAACCAGGCTAAGCCACAACAACGCGTGACTATACAACCAGTGTTCAAACAGACCGTATTTCATAATTTAGACATTCTATAATGAAATTCAAAATTATAAATTTTGTGATATATTTGGCATTTTTCCAAAATATAGACACTAGCGGTACCTGCTGTGTCCACGTCAACTTTAGTGTTAAAATACCCTTAATTACACATTAAATATTTTCCCTGTACCAGTAGGAAAGAAGAGGATTTTTATTTCACCGAGGATTTTATCTTTTATCAGTTCAACATATAAGTTTCAATTATACCAAATCTTATCAATACTTTTCCAAACGTGAAAATGTACAGATAGACAAAATTACACATTTATAATATTAGTATGGCTAAAATACTGCAAATAATATTTATTTCTAAGTATAGTATTATAAGTTGAAAAGCGAGGTTTCCGCGGGTGACTCCTGTCAGCAGCAGGTGAACTCGCGACCGCAGCGGGAATCGCTTTTACATTTTATTTTTTATATTTTGCTAAGATAAAAAGCGTCATAGCTTGGTGATTATAGCGCATCATTTCTATTAAGACCCTTAATGGATTCAAATTTTGACAACCACCAATGAGTTTTATATAAAAACTTTCCCAGATCACATTTACAATCTGCCATTCCTGAAATCATAGACCGATACAGTTATTAATATAATATACAGGATACAGTTATTGATATAATATTTAGGGAACAGACAAGCCTGGAAGTGATAGTGACATAATAAGTAATGAAAGGGAAGATGTAATTTTAATTGATTTTATAAATACTTATACAATTTTATTAAACACCAGTACACGTCAAAAAAGCTTCATATGCTTACGCTTATACATTTTTTCAATCAATAAATATCAATATCAATCATTTATCGCTACGTGCGTAGCACTTTAGGCAGCAATTTATTAAATTTTAAGTTGGAATGTACTTTTTTAGATTGGGCAATCTTCCATCTGTATGCTGATTAGTATCCTCAGTTGTCCAAATTTGAATTCTTCGAAAGGTCGTCATAAAAAGGATGCTGAACTTAGTGTCGTAATTAAAAATTAGATTTCATCGAAGGATATAAGCCTTGTTGTAACCGGCAGAGTACTAAAGACCACCCTCATTTCTTACCAAGGTGTCGTAAAAAGCGACTAAGTTATGTTGACCCGCCGTGTGGTATCCGGCCGAGTAGAATAGACCACCTTCATTTTTTACAGAAGTGTCGTAAAAAGCGACTAACGTAAAGTGACGTTAGGCAGGCGTCCGATGGTAAAATAACTAGCCAAATAGGGCTAGAAGAATGATGATAAATGATGATTTCATCGAAGGAAATTTTCAAATTTCATGAATTCCTGTTCTAATGGTTTCTCCTCAAAGGCGGTTATTGAGTGATGAGCATCGGCTCGAAGTGTCGTTTAAACCTTTTAATATACAGTTATTTATAGCTTAGGTTTATACCTAACTCAGTTTTTCTGAATAACAAACTTTTACTGTAGCATAGTTTTAACGGCGAGAAAAGAATTTCCCATAAACGCTTTTTTTTGTCTTTCCTTGTCGGATAATTCTTCAAAGTACTTTTCTGCCTATATGTGTGTGTATTCTTTTAGGTTTAAGCTAAGTTTACGTTCACTTATTAAAAATTTAATACTTAATATCCCGATACCAAAAAACACGTAAAAATTGTATCTAGATAAATCAACAAACAAACATTTAGACATAAGTTATTTTATTGATAGATTATTTAATAAATTAAAATTTATATGACTGTTTAATTATATTCATAACTAAATTTAATAAAGACGTCTTTTCTTGTTGCTTAGTAAAAAAAGTAAAAAAAAATATCACAAAAAGAAGTTAAAGTTGAACTTAGTAATGGGCGTAAAGGAAAAGTGTGGAAAACGGATAATGAATAGACAAAGCACTCGCTCGAAAAGAAATAATATCAAGTGGGGGAGCGACAAACAATACCTCGAAAAAGGTCTCGGAATATCTCGTCTTACTTTCTCGTATTCACGACTGTTATCTGAGATTTATTTTGTGTCTGTTACAAATGCTTTCCAGTACTATAATAATATTAATAGACTGTGACTTGTTTTTAATTTACACACCTTATTAACGTTATATATAAATCTTTGCTGGAAACAATACACATTATTTTTATTTCTCGATCGTAATAATTCTTTATGGAAAATGACAGAGAGATATATAGAGAGTAGAATAACGGCCTATTACTCACCTATTGCTGGACATAGGCCCTATCCGATTTTATAGAGAAGTCAATTATATTATGGGTGGCGACGGTTGGGTACACAAACTTATTATCCAAATAAATATATTTATTTACAGTTAATTATAATTAAAATTTCTCTTATACTATGTTCTATATGTAAAATAACTAAAGCGTCCGGTCCCACCGATGTTAGGTAGGACAAAAGGCGAGGTGGCGCGAAGTTTCTTTCCCAGGCATGGAACATGACACCTCAGGTGTCGAGTAGAGTCTGAGAAAGCCTGAGGAAGCAGGACTCAGCACGCTGCTCCAATATGGATTAGTAGGTGACGAATATTCCTATAATACTCTAGAGATATTCAGGTTTCCTCACGATATTTTCCTACACTGAAAAGTGTGTGATAAATTGCAATTAGTCTTTAGACTCATTAAACATACAAATTTTAACAGAAAAACTCAATGGAGTCTGCCGGGTTTGAAACTGTGACCTTTTCAAGAGAGTCAAACTGTCTCACCGCTAGTCTATCGCAGCTTGGTAAAATACATTTTTCTCATTCTCTTAAATTGATCAATGACAACTATAAGATAATAAAAATAAATTTTCGAAGTTTTTGTCACAGATAGGTTTTTAACGTAACTGTGACGTAAACTTAGCTCTTCCTCAAAATTAATGGATATACTTGTTGAGGCCGCTATCAAATTAAAGTGCTAAGTTATTGACGATAACCTGATTTTCTAATACTACGCCTAGAAGATATGATTAATGTGCTAAACATTCAGAATAATATATTTTTCAACGCGTAAATAAAATAATACAAACATTATTTTAATTTTAACTTATTTTTCCTAATTTTCACATCCGAATCTACTTAATAAATAAGTAAATAGTGTAAATAGTGTAAGTTTAAGAAAATACTTCTCATAAACAATGCTGCAATCCAAATTAATACGACTAAATTCATTGTTAATATATACATTGAAAATTATTCAGTTAATTTCCATAGTTTCTAGTAACTATGCTTATTGCTTGTTCTTGAATAATGTCGTTTATGAAGTTATTCTGTTCTATTAGAGTTCAATCTAAGTTCCAGATTCATCGTACTTGCCAAAATCAAATTTGTATGCAAGAAGTAATAAGTAGTAAGTAAGATATCTGAATCCATACTAGTATTAAAATGCGAGTTTGTCTATGTTTTAATTATTATTGAATTGAAATGTCAAGACGCTGTAAAGTTATGATTTTTTTATTAAGTTTTTAAAAAATTAGTATGTTTTATCGATAGTAAAGAAGCTAGAGAAATGATTGGTAATGTAATTATTTGGCTATGGATAATTTTGCGGATAATTTTGTTTCTCTATCAAAGTAGTTTGAAAACCCTTGGTTAATAAGTTCTTTTTAATTAGTAAAAATAACCACTGAGGACGTCATTATTTAATAGTGGTTTGAAATTCGGCAGACGTCGTTAATTTTGTTTCATTCCAGTTTCGACGGTGCTTCATATTTCATTGCGGTACAATTTCGCATTTATTTATAATACCTAACTTTTATCCGCTTGCGTTTAACAGAACAAATGAAATGTATTTAGACTTCAATAATTATTTAGCTATTTATTATTATTTATTAGCAAATTGACTGGCCCTTTGATGAAGAAGGCAGTGACCCTGCGTTCAGTTCGGTGGGACACGGATTCGATACCCGTCGAGGGACAAAATAAAAAAAAGCTGGCTTTTCGAGTCTTTGTGTATGTATGCATGTAGACAATTATTATTGATTTATTTTGGAATGGCAAATGAGTCAGTATTGCTCCTGTAAAATAGATATTTTCAAAATTGGATACAATTTTAGTTTTCTCACAAATTAAACCTTCTTACCTGTAAAATAGAGTGTCCTCTATTAAAGTTAAGTTATTAAAGTTATTTTAATTGCCGATTCCTTTTTATATTCATTTTATATCTCTTTAATATTTACATGACAAGATTTATAACAAGATTTTCTAATTTCGATTTTCATTTCGATCCCCTTTTGACAGCTTTTTTTCCTTTATTGCAAATCTCTATGAATCATAGAAATAACATACAATACACAACAATAATCATAGAATTTACATTCTTTACATATGTATTAAATATTTATTTAAAATGAGATATGTATATACTTAGGAGTTGACTGTCACCCATAAATTAAGTGTTAAGTTACTTTGGAGACACTCGACCATGTGTGTAAGTGTCCCATATAAAAAAAAAAGACTGTTTCAATCCCATGGTTGCCTTGGTGAAGGATTGGAACCTATTCCTTCTATAATACTCCAATGCAAGTATATCATAAATTATATGATATATATAAATGGTATTAAGCGTTTAAATTTTAAACACTCGACGGTTTTTCTGCGGACCCTGCCAGTTGCCACCTTCTGATGCTGTGATGGTCATAAGGATGAACAACATATTGACAATACGATGGAATCATAACATTCGGTTAAAAATATAAACTAAAGCAACCTCCAGTCAAGTCAGTCAAAAAATAGAAATGCTAGAAGATTTTTCTAATAAAACATGCCACCAGCACGTATATAAAAACGGATGAAGGCCGGAGTGTGTTTTACGAATCATCATAAATATTTTATATTCGGGTGACATTTTACGGATTACCCACTCTGGATAAGAGAAATTTATTTTCTGTTTCCCTAAAAGGTGGTCATTTTATCATTTCACGTCTATCTACAAAAATTATAAAAAAGTGCTGTAACTATAACATATGAATTCAAAATCAAATTCAAAATATTCTTTATTCAAGTGAACTTGTAAACAACTGCTTTTGAATCGTCAACTCTGGAACTGAACCGAACTGGTTCGGAAAGCTGTTCCTACCGAGATGAGCCGGCAAGAAACTCGGCGTTTGCTCTTTTTAAAATACAAATCTTATAACTAGTTACATTTAGTCATTACTATCTTGTACAGGGTGCAGAAGTGCAGCTATATCCTCACATTCTTATCATCTAATTTCTCTAATCTAAATCGAATAGTATATTATATGTCTTCTTACTCTATAAAACTGTATATATATCTGAATGTCTTTTATAGACTCCGAAACGGCTGGACTGATTTTGATAAAATTTTTAGACAATCTTTATCATGACCCAGTGGATAATCCTGTAAAGTGTGGTGGCGATATTTTGATTTGATATAAATTCTAATTTCAGAGTTGTTTGAGGATTAATATTTTTTTATGATTTCATTATTCTTAATTGTAATTACTTATAATTGTAACACTGTTACTAAGTATGATGTGATCTCCTATAATTGTTACTACATGATTAATTTAATAATATATAATGTAGGATATTTGTTCGATGATTTGATTTGTGATGCTATTGGAAATCGAATATAGTACATAAAATTGTTATATGTATTTAAAATTTTGTAAAATTGAGTATTTTAATACATACTTAATTGCATATATATACCCAGACTCAAAGAACCAACTAATTGTGTTATATAAAATGTCGGCCCCTGGCTGGCGTTTTCAATGAGTAAAATTTGTACGGAAAAATATCCATATGTAAAAAACAAAGTTTGATGTATATCATAGACATACAAGAGTTCACAAAACGCTTATACCTGCGTCGCGAGTCAGTAGAGTTGGCAACTCATTCGTTGCTCTCGGTATTCGCTTCTACAATAAAATTCCGCAATCCATACTACAGTCTGCAGAAAGGTCTAAACTATGTATAAGAGTAATTTGTATGTTTATACTTAAAGCATACAAAATTGAAGATTATTTGTATAATAAAAATGCTTGGATTTGAGTATCCTTTTAGCTTCATACAAGACAGCGGTTTAATAATGTATAATTGAAAATATTTAAAAGATGAACCGCCGAGTTTCTTGCTAGTTCTTCTCGGTAAGAGCAACATTCCGAGTCAGTTGTAGCTTCATTAACGATATTGATCCTTGATGATTCAAAAGTGCTTTAAATAGCTTATTTAAATAAAGTTTATTTTCGATTTGATTTACATAGAATAAATAAAATCTCTTATTAGTATCTAAAAGTAACAGATTTAATCAAGCTATACCTTATTCGGTTGAGTGATTAACAACAATACATCTCTGTCACAGATCCGTGCGAGATTTGTGTCCAAGCCATCTGCTAGGTGTTTAATCAAAATGGATTAAGAACATTTTATTCCTGACTTCCGCAGTCGAATATACTATGCTACAAAAGTAATAATAAAATTATTTTGCTATAATCCGCGATACAGTAAATAAAAAATATATATAGTGCTAAATGTATAGTGGACTATTCGATTTTTCATACCCGTTAAATGCAGGATTCGTAAAAACACATTCACAAACCTCCACCACTGCCACCACAATACACAAGCACTACACACGTTCACTATCACAAACTCAACAATCGTTTCGCCCCGTAATCGAAGCATCATCAGGAGATAGACTCCACGACAAAATCGCAAAGCGTGTCTTGTATGTTTATATAATACTGAGCGGATGCTCTTTGCACAATATAATTCTTACATCTGGTTCTATTTTGTCATTGCTGTCTTTTATAGATAAAGATTAGAATAGACTCGGTATTACGGAAGAGATTCTCATACCGATCTATTATACCACTTAGATCTATATCGATTAGATCTCTGTTGTTTTGTCACCAAGTTCATCAATCTAGCACATTTTTCCAATAATTGTGTATATCGTCGTAAATATAACCCGTAATAAATATGACATGATATATCTGAAAATATCATGAGAAAACCTGCATATCTCTAGAGACGTTTAGGGATATGTGTAACCTACCAATCCGCATTGAAGCAGCGTGGTAGGTCTTAGTTCTAATACTTCTGTCTAAAAACGGAGAGATGCGGCCTAAGCCCAGTAGTGGGATAGTAACAGGCCGTTACTTTACCTAATATCTAAAAATACCATTGAAATTGAAAATATAAAAATATTACATTACAAAAGTAATAAAAACAATTCACTACTGAACGTGTGTAGTGCTTGTGTATCGTGGTGGCAGTGGTGGAGGCTTGTGCATGTGTTTTTATGAATCCTGCATGTAACGGGTATGAAAAAACGGACAGTCCAGAGTACATTTAGCACTATATATATTTTCTATTTACTGTATAGCGGATTATGGCAAAATAATTTTATTATTACTTTTGTATTATGGATCTCCGCAAAGTAACGCCTAATTCTAAAAATATTACATTAACTAATTACCGCACTCACTAAAATTTACAAAAATTTAGACGTTATAAATAAAATTCTGCCCATCAATCACTAATTAATTACATCGTTTACGTTTATACTTTAAAAGTATTTCGTTGTAATTTAATTTGTGGATCGTTTATGTCGGCCTTGAAATAAAAGCAATTAGCTGTAAAAGAATCTTTTTATACCGAACATTAAAGGGAGGCAAGACTAATCAATCTTGGCTGGCAGCCTGCCCGTGAAACTTGATCCATTCATTGGGCTTAGGTAGCAAACTGCGGACTACATTGAAATTGAGTATACTATTTACTTGACTTGTACTTTTTCTTCTTCTTAGTCAACGGATGGACGTCCACTGTTGGACATAAGTCTCTTCATGGGATCTCCACATCACACGATCTTGTGCCGCTTGTATCCAGCAGCTTCCCGCGACCTTTTGAGGTCATCAGTCCATCGTAGGGGGGTCTACCAACACTGCGTTTTCCTCTGCGGGGTCGCCATTCCAAGGCTGTTGACCTTGAGACCCCAGGCCTATCGGTTCTCTGGACTATGTGCCCCGTCCATCGCCACTTCAGCTTCGTTACACGCTGAGCTATACAATGGCTCTGGTTGTTCTACGGATCTCCTTATTTCTGATTTGATCACGTAGAGATATTCCGAGTTTATAGCTACATCGCCCGCTGAGCGACTCTGAACCTTCTTAGAAAGCCACCACGTTTTGTGATGACCTTCTAAGAAGGTTCAGAGAAGGTGAGAGTGAGCAACCACGTTTCGTGACTTGTACATATTAATTCAAAATTGATTGAAGTCCAATAAAACCACAAAATACTACTTATTTATTGTAAACTTTTCTCATTTACCAAATACCATTACCACTTATTTTAAATAGCTTTAAAAATGACCATAAAACAATATTTTAACTTTTACATAATCTTCTCCTAATAGCTATATGACATGATACCTTATTGATTAGTATATTTATAACAGAGTCATAATACTTAGAATAGGGAAGCCAGTCTAAAATTTTTTAGAATACACGTAAGCTATATTTAAAAAATTGCATACTTCAATAAGAATGTACAACTTTTTCAGTAAGAATATTGTCACAACCAACAAAAAAATAATTTAAACTATGAAATAAAAATGCTAAAATCAAATTTGGCAATTCTTGTCAAAACACCTATTAGTTTTCTATAAATCTTAATTGCTTGCTTCCTTGATGTTGAAATGGTCACACTTTACAGTACCTTCACATCGCTAGAAAATCCTTAAGTTATGCTTTCATAACTATAGGTATATAGGTCTTTACCTACTCATCCGCGATCACCACAGTGGATTTAGGGTCCATAACCTTTTTTGCAAAGTAACAGAAATCCTTTCCTTGCCATTGGTACCTACTTAATATTTATTGTACTTTTTTATTAAAGTCTAAACTTTCATTTGAATTTTAATGGACGCTTGCACCGCTTTCATGTGTATTCTTTAAATTCTTTCATTCCTTATATTTATACTACTAGCTTTTAAACGCAACTTCGTTCGCGTGGCCTGAAGTCTTATTATTTGAGTAAAGCGTAATACTTATATTAATTATGGTTAAAATGAGTTAACCTTAAAAGCTAGACATATGCTGTCGCGGACTTTTATTTAGAACTTTTGGAGGCGAACAATTTTGTGCATGATTTTTGACTAGCTTTCACCGTTTACTTAGCGCACGCAAAGAAAGATTTAAATTTTACCGTTTTAGCAATATTTTTTATCGCTGCTCCTCTTCTATTCATCTTAGAATGATGTTATATAGTCCTCGATAAATGGACTATCTTACACTCAAAAAAAATTCAAATCGATCCAGTAGTACCTGAGATTAACGCGTTCAAAGAATCAATCAATCAGACAAACAAACAAACTCTTCAACTTTATATATAAATAAATAATAAAATAAATAAATATATATACGTGACATTTACACACACGGTCGTCCGTCCCCAAAGTAAGTAACTTAATACTTGTGTTATGGGTGACGGACAACTGGTAGATATACAACATATATAAGTTTAAATACATACTTAAATACAAATACACACCCAGGCCCGAAGAACCAACAATTTGTTTATAGAAAATGTTGTCCCTCGGCGGTAATCGAACCCGCGGCCCGCTGAGCTGAAGGCAGGGTCACTACCCACAGCGCCAACGGGCTAGTAATATAAGTATAGTTAAATAAAAATTGTATTCAAATTAAAACATCTACTCAAGGTCGAATGTTAAATCTCTTTCCATTATGAAACTGAGGCAGCCTTTAAATATTTAAATCGCAATCTTTGTGCAAGGTCGAGCTATGATTTAAGATTCTTTAGATCTTAGTTACCCTTTATAATAAGAGCGTTTCTTTTTATTTCATAAGAGTGAGTTTGCTTATATCTTTTCGCTATTATCATAACATTTTCTTTGGGTCTCCGGCAGTTATTTGCACAACCTTTAACGTTATATAAAATAAAAGAAACACATGAATTTCTACTTTAATTTCTTCATGATGATAAATATGTTTTATGTAGCAAGAAATTTCGATAAAAAAAGGCCTTTATATTATTCTGTATTAGCCTTTTTGTAATAGTGTTTTTAAACTGCTGCAATGGCAAAGCTACAATATATTGTGGAATTTTATTAAATAAATTAAGTAGCCCACAAACGAATTACGTACTTTTACAAGGCGCAAAGCAGGAACCGCAAGCTGTCGGTTCCTACTTTGTCTTTTATATACATTCCAATCTCTTTATAATTATGTATATTCTTATGCACAGAAATTAGATCAGATAGATATAAAATTCTCATGTCACAATGTTACGATAATACTCCGAAACAGATTGGCCGATTTTTTATGAAATTTTACACGCATATTCAGTAGGTTTGAGAATCGGCTTTTGTCTATTTTTATACCTCTAAATGATTAGGGTTGTCCCTAACATTTTTTTTTTAATATACGCTAGAAATCCCCTAGAAATATTTTATATGGCAAAACAACGTTTGCCGGGTCAGCTACTTCATACATATAAATGCGTGTCGTAAGTTCAAATATAAATATAGAGATATAAATGATCAAAGATATGACCCCAAATTTGTATCAGAAATACGTCAGTTATTCTGAGAAATCAGTGAATCCCGGGGTAATAGATATAAAGCTTATGTGGGTAATCAAGCTAAGTGCTATTCCGATGGGCGAGATGAATTTTTTTGATATTTGAAGTGTGATATTTCAACGCTTTTCAACCACCGGATATGGAAATTACTCGTAAAATTTATTTATATATTAATACAGCGTGAATTAGTTCACAAGCTGTTCGTTCAACTTCATTCGCATCAATTTAAGTATTTAAATATCCTCAACTAATTCAATTAAATTTAAAAAAAAAGATTGTATCCTTAATTAATATTGCTCCAGCGCAAAAACGTAAAAGACAGAAATACCGATAAACTTTCGCATTTTAAATATTAGTACCATTCACGATAATCTGATAAAAAATAAATCAACACAAAAGGGGGGTTGTTATGTTTTTATTTTAGTTTGGAACCCTCTGGCAATGTATTTTATCGGTTATTGAATAAAACACTATTTGATCCAGAGTTCCAAATTCGTTACGCCATGATAAATCCCGCTGGGATGTCAATATCTGTCAGAAACATAGGGATAAATTATGCCCTAATTCGTGTACGTCACACCCTTGCTTTGTATTATCCATTCTACTCTCAACCATACTTCATTTTTTACTTTTGTGTATTGTGGTGCAAGTGATGGAGGTTTGCGGATGTGTTTTTGCGAATCCTGCATGTATCAGATATGAAAAACGGATAGTCCACTATACATTTAGCATTATATATATTTTCTACTTACTTTATCGCGGACAGTGAGGACGGTGAGCTGTGATAGCCCAGCGGCGAGACCGTGCGACTCTTTCGAGGGGAACACGAGTTCAAACCCGGGCAGGCACCAATGAGTTTTTCAGTTAAAACATGAGTTTTAAGTATTGTAATTATCAATTAGACAAATAATTGTCTAATTGATAATTACAATTTATCACACGCTTTTCGATGCAGGAAAACTTCGTGAGGAAACCTGCATATCTCTAGAGAATTCTGGAGATATGTGTAACCTACCAATCCGTATTGGAGCAGCGTGGTAGGTCTTAGCTCCAACCCTTTTCTCCAGAAACGGAAAGAGGAGGCCTATTCCCAGTAGTGGGATTGTAACAGGCCGCTATCTTTTTATCGCGGATTATAGAAAAATTTTTTTTTTTTCACTTTTGTATTATGGATCTCCGCAAAGTAACGCCTAATTCGATAAATTATAAACATTCTCATGTGTCTAAATATTAATTTTGAATTAAGATAATTCAGTTACCATCCTGACCTATTTATTATATATTATTTGAGCAGGATTCATTTGTATACAAGCTACAAGTTATCATTGCAGTGTATCCGGCTGTGTAGAAAAGAAGCCTCATTTCTTACCGAGGCGTCGTAAGAGGCGACTAGGGTAAGTGCCGTATGGTATCCAGCAGAGTAAAATAGACTAAAACTAAACTCATTAATTATCGAGGTGGCGACTAAGGTAAGTTGACGTCAGGCAGGCGGCTGATCGTAAAACACCTAGCCAAATCATGTAACATGTTTAAAACATGTTGTGCCGACCTCACTTAGAGTGGGATAAAGCAGGAGAATGATGATGAAAGTACAAGTTATCACACTAATTGGAAATTACCCATTCATGGGCCCTAATTTTGCACCGTGTCATTAAAAATAAGTTTTACTTTATATCTTTTGTTTTATTTTGACATAACCTTACCTTACATCAAAAATTTAAAATTAATGGTTTACCGCAACTAATGCAAAACCACTTTAAATGTCTGTTGTATTTATTAATTTCGATTAAATAATAAAAGTCGATTGTAAATTACTTTAAATTTTGAATCTTCTTCTCTAATCGGTCCCTCATTACTGACGATCGTGTATCCTATAGTACAACTTTTTGAATAATAAACGATGATTTTTTGTTATAGACATGAAATGAAAACCACTGCAACGTAACAAATTTGGAGGATGAAAAATTTGGAGGGGCCTTAATGTCCATAAGTTTATAATAGTTTTGAAAATCTAACATACACTGAAATCTGCAGGCCTACCATGAACTCTTATTGCGACTCAATTGAAGACGTAAGCCAAATTGTTTTGCTTTTTTTTTCCATGACGTCTTAAAGACGCACACTTTAAGTCGTTGCTGAATGACCGTACGGGATGCGTCCTAAAAATGTCCTAAAAGTGTCCTTTTCAAACACACTTCATGGTACGTAAAGAAAGCGGTTGGGTTTAGCTACTGACTTTGAATTGAATCGTTTTCTAAAAGTTCATGGTAGGCCGACTGATCATTCTTCTAAAAGTATCGACGCTACGTGTAAATATTTTTGATTGAGGCGTAACACATGCTTCATCATGTTTAAAACGTACCGACAACACTTCATGGGTTTCAGACAGCTGTTTGAAGAGTCACTCCATTAGAGCCACGCTAACACCAAGTTACATTCGACATCGTATCAGTAGTACAAAAAATATTTATAGGAAAATGTACCTTATGATATTTTAGACAGAGACTATTGTGGTGTGATTATTTGATGCCTGATGCACATGGCAGTTTTGATGTATGGATGTCTTTAAAAACAGATGGATCGGTGTTGGTCTTGTCAAAGGAACAATCACAAATGAAACCGTGCATCCTTTTTAATTCATAAAAAAATGTTTACCTGACGCTTCCGTGATATTGCATCTAACATGAATATCACACGCTGAATTCACGGTTTCGTTCCCCGATAAATTCTTGTCAACCAAAGATGAAACTACAGCTTTGTGACCTAGTAAGTATAAAGTATTATTTAAAAAAATTAAATTGCCTTTACAAGTTAATATAATTGTAATTACTTATTGCAATTGATTGTCGTTGAAATTCTGCAAATTATATAAGTAGATATTACGACTGGACCTATTTATGTTTACATACGAATTGTGTATACTATACTATATAATATTGGGATGGTATGGTCATATCAGATGGATGAAAGTCATGTGGCCGAATGAGTGTTACATATGAATGTGGATGAATATGTGACTAGAGGGAGGCCTAAAAAGAGATGGTTGGATTATGCGTATGACATGCATATAAAAGGAGTAGCAACAGAGTTGACGAATGATGGGAGAGAATGGAAGAGAAAAACATGTTGTGCCAACCCCACTTTAAGTGGGATAAGGGTCGGAGAATGATGATATGTATTGTATATACTACAAATTAACGCATATTTAAAATATATGTACAGAATTGAATATATACAGAATTGATATTTATTAATATTTTATTCTCGTTGTTGGTGTTAGTCATGAATAAATTTAAAAAGAAAACGAAATTCGCAATATTTCGAAGTTATCTTCTTAGTTATTCTTCTATTTTGAAATTAGGGAATAAGACACTGTTTTGTACCAGACAGATTAAACTATGAAATTTTATAGTTCAATCATATATCCTCCTCGTGATGGTCTAATTCTATTAAACTTGGAACACCAACGTCCGTCAGTTTTACTGTGTCCCTCATCCACATTATTGACCTCGATTCATTTTTTAATTTATTTATTGAGAATAACCAACAAAACTTACACTGTTAATACAATAACATCCTTTACAATCTTTTTAACTCAGCTAAGTCTTAATAAAAGGTGACCACAGCATGCGATAGGGACGAGTTATTTAACTTTACGTATTGTGTGCACAATAATGCATATAACGTTCAAAACCCCATAATATTTTAACTTAACCTAATTTACTCACTCCTGCGCCATTTGTGGGTGCATAATTTTGAACAGGAAGAGTTCGGAAAATTTAATAAATATGTATGATTTTACACATTTGTTTTTATGATATCCTACTGGCTAATAATATTTAAAAATGTTATTTTATTATTCATTAATAATAATTCGGGTCTGAAGTGGTAAAAAAATACAAGCATATTCAAAATTAAAAAATTCTCTATATAATTATTATAGAAGTGTGACACCGTTTTCATATTATGCGCTTATAGTAATATGATTTAATGTTGCTATTATCCAACTCTGTTCACTTATAATTTATGTATTATATTGTTACTTTTGAGCTTTCTCACGAAGCTGAGAAGTATCTTTCAAGGTTCAATGTATATAGATGCGTTAGCTTTTTGAAAACCTTTGTTTTCAGGTGCAAAGGTTTTCCATGAAATAAAATATATTTAAAGTCGTTGCATTAATAATTTGGAGATTTACATTACACTTTTTAATTAAAAAATCGTACCACTTCTTACGCCTACGAGGTTTTCAATATATAAAATAGTGTGAGTGTACGGGATATTAGTTTGTCAGACCCTCGTCTGTTCATCGCAATCGCTTGACATTTGGCAGGTCACGTGATTTTCGTTTTTCGGCTACTCTTTGTAGTCTGAAAAATTGCCTTATTCATGGAAATTTTCATCCTCTCGATGAATAGAATCCATATTTCTTAATTGAGCAATACGATTGATTTTCATATATATTACTTTATGTAAATCCGTCACATCTCCGAATCTCGCTACATTCATTGGATTACTTTGAGAACTTTTAGTATCGCGGTTGCATTTGTAATAATAGAAGATTAGTATATTTGTGCGTCCCTTTAAAAATAAATAAATATAAAGAACGATTACACACACGTCCTCAAATTAAGAACTTAATTCTTGTGTAATAAACAACTGCTAAATATATGCTATCTACAATTGTCGCAGGCAAGAAAATATTAATTTAAGAATTCCCTATAAATAAGTATATTTTAACACTTAAATTTTCCCGATCATACCCTCTAGTAAGTATAAACCTAGTTAAAGCCCTTTTAACCCATATCACACGAACGACAGTTTCAGAGCAGCTAATGAAAATAACAGTGTGGGCGGAAGGCGGTAATTATTCTGCTTTAAATATATTTATTGCGGGGCTTCCGGAACGCTTTGTCTTTCCTAGGGGTAACGGGCGGTCATTTTAATTCTTTATGTTCTTAGGAACAATGAATTATTTTAACATATATTAAACAAAAATTAAATGAGCCCTAGAATAGAAAATTATACCCGTTAGTGATTAAATTAAAAAATCTATAAAAGTAACTTTTCCTTTATTATATAAAGTATAATTCCTGCTATGAAAGTGTACTAGTATATTCTTGGACTTCAGGATACCTGCGTATTGATTGATATAAGCCTATATATAGATATATAGATTCAAGCCTAAATATTCTCTTTTATATATTTCGAACTTATTTTTCATTATACACTTTTTGACTTCAACCCGCCGTATGGTATCGAGCTGAGTAGAATAGACCACACTCATTTGTTACCGAGGTGTCGTAAAACGCAACTTAGGTGAGTTGACCCATCGTGTGTACGTAAAATACGTAACTAAGGCAACTTACCTTAGGCTGCATAGAATAGTACCACCCTCATTTCTTACCGAGGTGTCGTAAAAGGAGACTACGGTAAGTTGACGTAAGGCAGGCGGCCGGTCGTGAAATATACGTATTTCACCATTCCACCACACGGCGGTTGTGTAGTAATTCTAACATTTAATGTATTTCATTAAGGATTAAGTAATATAAACGTTTAATTAAGTCGTTAACAAGACTTGCCGCACGTGTTGGGTCTCTTAATGTATCTTGCAGAACCCTCTACAGGGACCTCTGAAAATCGGGACGATAACTTAATTCTAACAATACATTAAATCCTACTAATCCTACTTCCTAGTAATATGATAAATGCGGAAGTTTGTGGGTACGAATGGATGTTTGTTACTCTTTCACGAAAAAATAATTGGACGGATTTGGTTGAATCAAATCAAATCAAAATAATCTTTATTCAAATAAACCATTTCAGGCACTGTTGAATCGTCAAGAATCAATATGATTAATGAAGCTACAACTGGTTCGATGTTGCTCTTACCGAGAAGAACCAGCAAGAAACTCGGCGGTCAATCTTTTAAATATTTTCAATTATACATTATTAAACCGCTGTCTTGTATGAAGCTGAAAGGATATTCAAATCCAGGCTTTCTTATCATCTAAATAATCTTCAATTTTGTGATATGCTTTATGTAAAAGCCTATTTTTTACACTTAATTAGAATCTTTCTGTACACTGGTCTAGAATGGATTGAGGAATTTGACACTATGGCAAAAATTGTGAATCATAAATTTAATTTAATTAGATACTATTTTACAATGCACATTATAGTATATTTATCAAACTCTTATAAAATACAATACATTTGTCGCTTTCAGTATTTCATGTAGACAAACTTTGTCTTTGATACTCAAATTAAAAATATTCTTTATTCAAGTAAACTTGTAAACAAGTGATTTTGAATCGTAAACATCTACTGCTGGTTCGGAAAGCTGTTCCTACCGAGAAGAACCAGCAAGAAACTCGGCGGTTGCTCTTTTCCAACAATAATTCTTATCACTAGTTACATATAGTTATAAATGTCTTGTACAGGTTGAAGAGAAGCTATATCCACGCATTCTTATCTTCCAGGTAATCCTCAATAGTATAATAGGCTTTCTGAATTAGCCTTTTTTTAATAGTATTTTTAAACTGCTGTATAGGTAAAGTTAATGTAGATTGTGGAATTTTATTATAGAATCTTATACCCAAACCCACAAACGAATTACGAACTTTTGCAAGGCGCAAAGCAGGAACCGCAAGCTTATGTCGGTTCCTACTTTGTCTATTATATACGTCGCCAATCCTTTTATAATTATGTATATTCATATGTACAAAAATTAAATTACTAAAAATATATACTAAGTAATTTAGCCGAATAGTTTAAAAGTTATTACGATATGATTGACTTGAATGGAGCGTCATAGAGTTCCTGATATGCGCGGCGCGCGAAGATTGTATGGAATCCGTCAGTTCAAATAAAAAATATTTTTTTAATTTTAAGTGAAATAATATATATTTAAATCTAAAATAATCTGTCACGAAACTTAACGTGGCAGCCCAAGTTCCACGCGAGCTAAGCCGCGGGCAAAAGCTAGTTGTATATATCTAATAAAACGACTGTTAAAACTCTAGTTAAACGTTTGATTTTCTCAAAAGAGAGATAGATAATTATGGAAATATCGAAATTTTAATAAAAACGTTTGGGATTTACAATAAAGGCTTTACAATAAAGATTTAATTTATTTGTATTTTTACTGTATCCCCGACTACGTTCACGTTGTATCAATGTTGCTATATTGTTTTTATAACTGTTTACGAAGAAAAAACGGGAATGTTTTATCCTGCATGATAGACCGGTATTTATGATTGATTTGTGCAATTTTTTTAATTTAAACTATCGTGAGAAGTAAATAAAGTAACAAAGTAACATAAACTATGAAAGTTTATGTAAAAAAAAGGTATATGTACTCACATTTTATTCATATTCTATCGGGTGAGCCCGACTAGTTTCGAGCCCATCCGGGGCCGTTATTCATGAGCTCTTTAGGCGTTATCGGGTTGAGAACAGTTGTATTGTATTTCGAACTGTTTCTAGTTACAAAAGAAATATGTACTAAATTCCATCAAAAATAATCCAGCTTAAGAATTTATAATATCAGTATGGATTCACGGAGCATATTAAAATAATACGAATAATTAATTCGGGTATTTAACATTCAGTTCATGTTAGCAAACCCTTTTTAACATATACCATAGAGTTATTATACTAGAGTAGAGACGCCAGCCTAAAATGTACCTAATAAATAAACAGAAATTAAAAAAAAGCAAATGTGTGGCTTTTTTAACGTGTAATTAGACAAGGATAAAGTATCCAAGTTTCATCTTTCCTCTCACTATATATTCAGACAAGGCCTTTGCTTCCCCTATTCTAGTATTTGTATGACACCACTCCTTCACCAAAATTATGGTAGAATTGTATGATAATCGCATCTGTCATCTCAAGCTTTAAACTAAAAACATGTACGTGACACTTACGTACCAATTATACGTAAATGGAACTAGAACTAAGTATTCAGTGGAGCTTTAATTAAATCATAACAATCAACGCGTCAATGTCTCCTACAGGACACAAGACTCCCTAAATTTTAAACAGTTACCCGTAGTATTTGAAACATTAAAACACATATTTTTTATATTCATCATCACATTTCACATTATCAGTTCACATTTCCGGCTATTCGACAACCATAAGTATAATTCATTTTTTTTTATAACGTCATCTAGCATTAGGGTTCACATTTCCGGCTATTTGATAACCAGTATCATTACTTTGAAATTATGATAAAGAGGCAAACAAACAAACAGCTTTTTCATTAAACGAAAATTTAAGAACAAATGTATCCAGGCAAACATTTACCCAAATAAACAGAACAAAAACATCATCATCTTAGTCGCCTTTTACGACACCTCGGTAAGAAATGGGGATGTATATATGTACTCAGCCGGATACCACACGGTGGATAAACAGAACTAAAACATAGTGATTATTTAGTACCTGCTAAGCATAGGCCTCCTCTATCCGTTTTTGGAGAGAAGGGTTGGAGCTTAGAAGTTAGAACACTCTCGCTCTTCGAATGCGGATTGGAAGGACATGTCCCCAGAACTCTAGAGATATGTAGGTTTCCTCAATGACGTGCTCTATGACTTTTTCTTCACGGAAAATCGTTTGAATTGCAATTATATATTAAACACATAAGATTTAATAGAACTCATTGGTGCCAGTCCGAGGTTTGAACTCGTGATCTCCTCGAAAGAGTCGCACGGCCTGACCGCTGGGACGTTACAGCTAGAATTAGTACCTAAAAACATATAAGTGAGTAGTGTTAGGTATAATGAACTTTGACCGAACAAGACGCCCGAATGATCGTGACCGATCACTTATGATTGCGATTGATATTGATATGATTGGATTTTTTTATATCCGTATATAGTAAACTGGTTGTGTCAAATATTAAGCCGAAAAATCGCACGCTTAGTATTAAGGAGACTTAATTCAAAAAAGTTATTTTTTTGCAAATTGCATTAAGGTGTAGCGCAGCACGTACAAAACTAGCGCTTTAACGCTTTAAAGAGATCCACAATTTGAAAGAGCAAGAAAACTAACCGTTTTTCATAGATCGTGAGGCCATATATAGCATTGAAATTGATTACAATGTATATAACTCAATTAAGCCTAATTTTGAATTGGTTCACTGAATTATTATTAATTACTGTTTAATACCGTGCATTAGATTTTTTCTGTACTTATTACGAACTTACTGCTATGACCCTTATTCGTGTGAAATGTACCTTTTCTAGACATCCACCATATTTCGTGAGCTTCTCCCCCGTGAAAAGCTCTCATGCGTGTTCAGTAACGTCAGGCCGTGACCCTTTATCTGGGAACTAGGTCATCTAGTACATTACCTATTCTATACCCCTTGTTGTATACAATACAACTTTTACCCTAAACTTCGTTCTCATCAATTTAGGTTAATTTATAAAATAAGACGTTTTGCGCAGATCCATAATACAAAAGTAATAATTAAATTATTTTCCTATGATCCACGATAGAATAAATAGGAAATATACTAATGCTAATAATGCTAAATTAGAGCGGACCGTCCGTACTCATACCTGATACATGCAGGATTCGTAAAAACACATGCACAAACCACCACCAACGCAACCACAATACACAAGCACTACACACGTTCACAATCACAACTCAACAATAGTTTCGCCCCACAACCGAAGCATCATCGGGAAATAGGCTTGAAGAAAATTGGTAAGCTTAGGTTAATAAAAATGTTATATTATATTAGGGTTAAATTAATTTCAATATATTTGACATCGTCGCGTCCGAAGTTATTAAAGTATATGGGTTGATAAAACCATAACATAACACGGATTCAAACCAAGTAAATGATTGTCTGGTGTTCTTGAAGATATTTTCTAAAAGTAATTATAGAATTATTCGGCTATAATCTGCATATTTGAAGAATATGTAATGATGTAGCATCTACTATAATATGGAATTTTTGTTTTGGTTGAGGAGCGAAACTATTGTGAGATTGTCTTGGTGAATGTGTGCAGTTCTTGAGTAGCGTCGTCGTGATAATGCTTTGTGGTATGTACAAATACTAATCCTGCGTTTATAAGGCACAAAAACGAATTGTACTTTATATATCGGCGCGAACGTGGTGTTCAACCCCACTCACGCATTCGCGTTGTCAATCCCACCTTGATCTTGTATTTATTTAAAGAGTTTTGTTTTAATATCATTAACGCCCTGTGGTATCCGTCATAGAATAGACCACCCTCCTTTCTTACCGAGGTGTCGTAAGAGGCGACTAAGATATGTGCCGTGTGGTATCCGGCTGCATAGAATAGACCCCCCCATTTCTTACCGAGGTGTCGTTAAAGGCGACTAAGGTAAGTTGACGTCAGGCAGGCGGCCGGTCTTAAAATACGTAGCCAAATCATGTGACAACATGTTTGTAACATGTTGTGCCGACCCCACTTAGAGTTGGATAAGGGCAAGAGAATGATGATGTTTTAATATCATTAGTTAAGTTAGTGAAGTGATCATAGTGGAGTGTTTGCCTACTATTGTATAATAGAATTAATATAGAATGGATAAAGAAGATAATGAGGTTTATGTCTCCCCTGGATCTCCGACTCTTACATATATAGTTAACATTACATAGTTTACTTAAAACATACGACTTATCGCAAAAATATTTCAATCATTACTTTTGTATGTATGTAATTCCGAAAAGTAATCTTCTATTAGCTATTTCATTTTTTTTTTAATACGTCAATACTAGTATGAAAGGTACACATATAGTTGTACATACAATGAAAGAGGGTAGAGCTACATTAACCTAAATAGTTAGTTACAGGGATTCACTTCTCTACGTTCATTGAAAACTATAGTAATCTACGTGCGTTGCGTTGATTCAATAATTAATTTGACAGACATTCCATTTGCCTCCACGTTTTAGGATCGAATTGAGCACTCACGATGTATCAGTTTGATATATCTTGATACTTGAAAAATGTATTAATCCGTCTAAAAACATAATTATAAAATTTACATTAAGCTTTACTTTTTATTAAATATTAACTGAATTATCCGAAAAGATTGTGATTCGTGAAATCATGTTATCTGTCTACACTACTTTTTTTAAATATTTACTTCTCTACTTGCTTTACAATTAATCTTTTATACTACTTAATTCACTACTGGATGTAAAAAAATATAATGTCTGCAAAATTTAATGGAGCTGCGCACACCATCTTTCAGAATCTTTCTAATTCAGAATGGAGTAGCAAACATATTATATAACCAAAAATAAGCCAGTGCACTGTGTATTACACAAAATTTGAAGTTCACGATGAAATATTATACATATAATCATTATTATTATTTAAAAAAAAATGATATAATCTTAATACTCGTATATGTAGAAAAAGAGAAGTAGAAACTGAAATAACCAAGACTATACAGATAATTTTTAGTATAGGTAAATCGTCGTTTATTCGAAGAGAAACTCAACTAATTTAGTTTGGAATAGAATTTCGAACGATTCTACAACCAGTTCGGAATTGACCCATTTGTATTAAAACTTTAAACAATAAAAAGGGATAAAAAGTAAATTTATTTATATTATTTATTATTAAATTAACTATCGCAACTAGATCACCGTTAGATCAGATCCCGGATTCTATTATATTATTTTTTCTATTATGAACACTGGAAAATAGTGTCTAATTCTATACATTAACTGAAGATCTCACAAATTTAAGTTAACTATTTTTATGTCCAATATAAAAAAAGTAGCGGCCTGTTACAATCCCACTGCTGGTAATAGGCTGGTAATCCTCTCTCCGTCTGGAGAGAAGGGTTGGAGTTAAGTCCTACCACGCTGCTCCGATGCGGATTGGTAGGTTACACATATCTCCAGAATTCTCTAGAGATATGCAGATTTCCTCACGATGTTTCCTTCTCCGAAAAGCGTGTGATAAATTGAAACTATCAATTAGACTCATGAGTTTTAATAGAAAAACTCATTGGTGCCTGCCCGGGTTTGAACTCATGCTCCCCTCGAAAGAGTCTCACCGTGTCCCATATAAAATACCATAAATATATAAAATACTTTATTAGTTAAAAACATAATTCAATATCAAGTATCAATACTATGTAATCGAAGTCATTCCGTTTATCAAAGCTTCGAATGCTATAATAGCACCTATGCGACCCAATATCAGATACCGAAACCTATTACTATAGAGTATAGATGTATGTCCACTGAAATGTAAATATAGTGTGTATGTTTTATACATTATCTACAAGATTCGTTCTCCTGTCTTATTGCACTCTAAGTTAGGTTAGCACAGCATGTTTTTCTCTTCCATTCTCTCTTGTCATTCGTTAACACTAGCGTTACTCCTTTTACATGCATGTCATAATGTGTAATCATTCGTCAACTCTAGCGTCTCTCCTTTTACAACATGCATGTCATACTGTGTAATCATTCGTCAACTCCAGCGTTACTCCTTTTACATGCATGTCATACTGTGAAATCATTCGTCAACTCTAACGTTACTCTTTTTACATGCATGTCACACTGTGTAATCATTCGTCGACTCTAGCGTCTCTCCTTTTACAACATGTATGTCATACTGTGTAATCATTCGTCAACTCTATTGTTACTCCTTTTACATGCATGCATACTCACTCCGACTATCTCTTTTTAGGTCTACCTGTAGTCACATATCCATCCACTATATGTATAGGTTTAAAAAGGAAAATAGGTAGTCAAATTCAAATTCAAAATATTCTTTATTCAAGTTAACTTGTAAACGAGTGCTTTTGAATCGTCAAAATCTGCCACTGGTTCGGAAAGCTGTTCCTACCGAGAAGAACCAGCAAGAAACTCGGTGGTTGCTCTTTTCAAATAAAATTCTTATGACTTTTGGTTTTACTATCTTGTACAGGGTAGAGGAGTTGCTATATCTACGCATTTTATCATCTACATAATCCTCAATAGTATAATAGGCTAAAGAGCCAACTATACTTTGTATCAGCCTCCCTTTAACAACGCTTACAAACTGCTGTGGTGGCAAAGATAAAATCGATTTCGGGATTTTATTATAGAATCTTATACCCAAACCCATACATGACTTATTTAACTTTGCAAGGCGCAAAGAAGCAACCGCAAGCTTACGTCGGTTCCTACTTTGTCTATTATATACATCGCCAATCCTTTTATAATTATGTATATTCTTATTCACAAACATTAGATTGCTAAAAATATACTAATCTATTATATCAATAGTCAAAGTAAATTTTTCAGTGTACTGACTGACAACTTACCGGCAAACCTCTGGAGACCAATTACTGCAAAATAGAGTAAGCTAATAAAGAATCTATTATTCGGCAGTTTACTCCTACTGAGAGGAGCAAGCAAGAAATTAATTCACTCATTTAGTTTATTTAGAATTATATTTTGAAAATGCAACCGCCGAGTTTCTTGCTGGCTCTTCTCTGTAGAAACAGCTTTCGGCAGTAGAGTTGATAACTGAATAGCACCTATCTACAAATTCACTTGAATAAAGAATGATTTAAATACATAATACACTTCTATACCCTAAAATAACATCTACAAATGTACGCGTTATTTTACGAGTAATATTTTTTTGAGTAATATTCTTCAACCGAGTCATTCGTTGTTTTACAAAGAAAATACGTTTTTGTCTGCGTCTATCAATCATATTAAGCGAACAACGGAAAAGAAAAAATATAAAATGCGACCACGGCGAACAGTATTTCAATGAAACCTCCATAAATAATATCGCCTTATAATCCATTGCTCCTTGAGGGAGTTTATGTTGCGGATACCGCATCTACGTCGTTATGTACTCATGAGTTACGAACTTTCCATGCATACTTTACTTGCAATCGAGCGTACCTGGTACTCTACAGAATTTATAAGTGCTAAACAGAAAGATTATCTCTGTATCAAAAACTTTGGTAACTTTGATTGTTTGCGCAAATATGTACTAAATTCCTAAAAATATGTTTTAATCAAAAAACAATGCAACTCACGAAGCAAACAATATCAATCGTGAAAATTGAATGTCTAAAAAATCTGAGGGGAATTATCGCTTTTTTTGTCAAACTGACAGTAATAGTCACTGAAAATGATCTCAAATGAAGACTCCATTCTATGGAAAGATATATCTATCATTTCATTTTATAAAATGTCGTTTCATCCCTGTTTTCAGGCACTGAAAAACTGCTACGATATTATTAAAATACAAAGGTTAATTTGTCCGTCATTTGCAAAATCATATTAGCTCAGTTGGAACCCGGCGGTCTCGAAGTGAAAATTTCCAGAATCTTCCCCGAGAATATAGTCAAGATATCACCAGCCCGATTATCTTTTTCTTAAGTTGCATCTTTATTTATCAGATATTGTTTTTTTAATAGCGAAACTAAATATTTAGGTACGTTTTCCACGGCTCACATGCACTCAGTATATCAATATCAGACTCAATTCAGTAGTTGACGATTCCAACTACCTAGGAAATTATATTGAACATTACCGAAGTTCCACGTTCCGCTTTATTGAAACTTTTGAACTTGCTTGTTCAACGCGATGTTATTCATTGAGTTACCTGCCTCATTACAGATGAATAGGCCCAGGTCAAAACTTGCTGAGTGAGTTGAAACTCAACTCTTTGACTTTAGTTACGTTGCACTTCGCTCCGCTGAGCGATTTTAATGAGACAGGAATGTTAAATGCAATGCACTTATAGTTTTAATAATAACGAGAACGACACTGCAACGACGAAAGGCCAGATGTAAATCAGACGTTCCGTTTTAAAGATCACTCGTCAAATATTAATTATTTTCACAATACGAGCTTTATCATTAGGGAAACCAGAAATCCATATTGATATTGACGAAAAATGAAATATATCTTTTATGGCGTAATTTTTGGTATTGACAATTGTATTATTAATCCATATACATGCGATATTTTATATATATAAAATATATTACGCCGTGTGGTATCCAGCAGAATAGAATAGACCACCCTCCTTTCTTATCGAGGTGTCGTAAGAGGCGACTAAGGTATGTGCCGTGTGGTATCCGGCAGAATAGAATAGACCACCCTCCTTTCTTACCGAGATGTCATAAGATGCGACTAAGGTAAGTTAACGTCAGGCAGGCGACCGCTAGTAAAATAAGTAGCCAAATCAATTGACGCCATGTTTGTAACATGTTGTGCCGACCCCACTTAGAGTGGGATAAGGGCAGGAGAATAATGATGATATATAAAATATATTTTACCTGTCTTTCTGTGTTACTGAAATGTGGTACAATTGAAGCATATAGCAGTATAACAGGCCAAATTTTAGATATTTAAAATTCTCTCGATTCCTTCGGAAACGATGAAAAATCACAATTCATAGTTAAACTTATATTTTCACACTAAAGTAATCGCGGCCATAATTATTTTAATATAAATAAATAACAGTAAATTTTACATATGTGCATATCGTCCTATTCCAAGAATTTTACAAATTACATGTCCCATGTAAGAACATAGGAAATGTAACTTTATTCTTCGGATAGGGCGATATTTTTTTACCCAGCGTCACCGCATAAGAGTACTTTCAATATGTTTCAGCTCGTATTTATTATCTACACAAACTGGATAAAAGGTTCACCTCGATACATCATTTAATATATCCCAAGATAATTTGCGTGGGCAACATCATAAACAAATTACGTCCATTCAATAATATCCTAATGCTTATTGCAGAAAATTCGTAAATAATCTCTCCTGAGTATAACAAACTATGATATTGAAAGCATCTAGATACGTAATTACGAGTATTCCTTACATGTAAAGAAAATATATTGGCGTTAACTGTAATTTAACTAAGTAATTCTATTGGAAATCTAAAACATTAACATCTGAAATTAATTTTTGAATTTAAACTATCGTGAGTGGTATTCATTATTAATGTTGAGAGACTGGCTATACTCACGTCTTATTTTATCGCATGAGCCCGACTAGTTTCAAGCTCTCACGGGGCTCTTATTCATGAGCTCTTTACGCGGCGTTGTCGCGCCGGGAACTGGGAATCTAAAATTAAGGATAAATTAAGGATAATGTGAAAGTAGGACTTTGTAATATATACAAAGACTTAGATATCTGCCTTATTTTTATGATTATTACTATGGTCTACAGGATGCTTATTTTAATTTAGTGGTTGCAAGACTAACACGTAACAGATCGTAACAGGAAACCAAATAAGATGGAATAATTGGAATATGGCCCTCATTAGCCATTGAAAATTTTTTTAATTAAAAGTCATAAAGTTAAAGTTTGGTATTGTGAATGCGATAGTTTGTATCTGTGAAAATATATTTTTTATTGTCCTTAGCCCTTTTTTAAGTGCACTTAGTAGTAAATTATTTATTTTATGTAAATAACATCGACTTAATCATGTTTTTTGCTCTAGTTTCGCAGAAATTGGGACAGCTTGTTACAGATTTAGCTTCGAGTTCTCAAGTTAAAACAAATGAATTCCTGTTAGAAAGCTTTCAGAACTTTGATATGCTAATGCTTTTTACGAGCAAATCTCATCTTTACTTTTGTGAATGTTATAACATAAGTAGACATCAGTTTATTGACTAAAATAATGTTGTTTTTATAACTAAATACTTATTTTTCATCATCCTCCTGCCTTTATCCCACTCTAAGTGGGGTCGGCACAACGTGATAAAAACTGGTTGTCACGTGATTTGGATACGTATTTTAAGACTGGTGGCCTGCCTGACGTCAACTTAACTTAGTCGTATTTTACAACCCCTCAGTAAGAAAGATGGTGGTCTATTCTACTCAACCAGATACGACACGGTGGGTCTATTTACCTTAGTCTCCTTTTACGACACCTCGGTAAGAAATGAGTGCGGTCTATTCTATTTAGCTGGATACCACACGGCGGAACTATATACTTATTTTTATAAAGAAATTTCTTTAAAGGATAAAAGAAAACGTGATGAATTCCGCCTATGCATAGAAATTCCTGTTACTACTTAGGAAAGCCCATTGCTACTTAAAAAACAGAGAATGATAATTTGATTTAATAATTTTATTTATTTGTTTAATCGATTTATTGGTGTTGAAATTGTATGACGATATAAGTGAGCGTAATGCTTAAAAAATGAGGAAAAATTGTTTGAAGTGAAGTGTTTAGTAAAAGTCTTAGTCTAGAAACTAACGAAACATCGCAGCACTTAAAGTTAGCTTTTATATTTCCATCACAAAGATCCAATTGCATATAAAGTGTATTTTATAGCAGCTCTACTTATGCGTAACGTGGTGTGTTAGCATTTTTATTCGCCACAAACCGTTTATTGTGGTAAATTGTGGGGTGTGTTTGTCCACAAAAACTATTTTTCTTCATGAAAAAAATATAAAATTCTGCAATGAATGTATCATTAAAAGTGTGTATTAAACTTAAATGAAACATGCATAAGGGTCTGTTAGAAACAATATAAATAAATAAATATATGACACACACACGGTCTTCCCCCAAAGTAAGTAACTTAATTATAGCAAAATAATTTTACTATTACTTTTGTATTAAGGATCTCTGAAAGTAACGCCTAATTCTATAAATTATTTGAAATTGTAAATTTAATTTTTTAGTCTTTCGGCTGTCGTAAACATAATTCGCTCATGTTTGTGCACTAAATAATTAAACTTTTGTTTATTTTCATAGCAATCCCTTCACAGAATAGGGTAAATTTTAATATATTCAACCCGAGGTCTGGGATTGCGTCCGACATAATATTACCTTGTCCAACCTTCGTCAATGCACTACCGACATTTTATACCACGTTTAATCTAATTCTTTGCCAAGAATACACACAAATATAATAACTGCGATTATGTGTGTATTTGCTCTTCTTTACAGATCTCTGAGTTATCAATTTGAGAATGTAATTTTTGACATGAATATGACACCTATAGCGGACAGTTATATTTTTTATCTTTGAACTAAAATTAAATACAAAAAGATACTATCTGAGATAAATTTAATTAAATGTAATGTACAAATGTTTCTACTTTATACATCGGTCAAACTTCTCAAACCGTTTTTTATAAAAGTTTTCTAATACAGGTTACTTCATTATTACACTACGTACACAATTATTTGAGTTGTTTGTAATTATTGTAACATTAACGAGAAACATACAATTAAAACAAATACAAATTTATTACGTTAACTCTTTGGTTTATCCTCATATATTGAAAATACATTTTCAATAACATCGATAAGCCGACATTTATCCGGAATCGAGATATCCGGCTTAACTTGGGTCAATTTGAAATGTTTTTAATTTCATTTTATATATTTTCAACTAGCCGTCGCCTGCCCAAAACTTGGTACCTAGCTTGCAAACTTCTTCTCGCTATGTAGTCTTTGGTGTCGAGTTAAATAGAAGCTGATACGCTCTTGCCTTAAATATCTTAATTTTAAGAATTATAAAGATCAGTGCTCAATTCAGAAAAAAGATAAAAGAACAGACTAAGACACCATCTCATGTAATATATTGTTTAAACGTATAGTTAACTTATCACTGTATCTATATTACATTAAAAATCTAACTCTACGAAACAATACTAGACAATATACTAGACCAGTCTACAGAAAGGTTTAAATTAAGTGGAAGAGATATGCTTGTACGTAAAGCATATTACAAAATTGAAGATTATTTTGATAATAAAATTGACTGGATTTGAAAATCCTTTCAGCTTCATACAACTGCTGGGCATAGGCTTCTCTCCGTTTCTGGAGAGAAGGGTTGAAGCTAAGACCTACCACGCTGCTCCAATGCGGATTGGTAGGTTACACATATCTCCAGAATTCTCTAGAGATATGCAGATTTCGCTTCATACAACACTGCGGTTTAATTATGTAATAATGAAAATGTTTTAAAGATTGACCGCCGAGTTTCTTGCTGATTCTTCTCGGTAAGAGTAACATGCGTAACCAGTTGTAGCCTCGTTAATCCTATTGGTGGTTGACGCTCCAAAAGTGCCTGAAATGGCTTATTTGTATTTGTAAGATTATTTTGATGTTATGGCTTATTTGTATTTGTAAGATTATTTTGATGTTATATATTGTTTAAACTTCTAATTAATTTAAGTATCTACACCACTGTAGAGTGATCTATATTACTACAGTAAAAATCACAGTCTACGAAATAATACTCCAAGAAACACGATCAACATAACAGTCAGTCTAAAGCCGACTCATAGAATCTTTCCTCCATAATTATATGTCCATAAAGAGCAACTCTATGGCGTAACTAAAAATACTAGTAACGTCATCTATCGTTCTAAGACTTTTGAAAATATAATGTCTCACGAATAGTATTAATAAGTTATCACACGAGTATATTTTAAATAAGAGCAAGCAATACGCATTACTTATCAAGGCCGTAGCCAGAATTCTTTACAGGGAAAATCCTAGACTATATTGTTTTTGTAGATTTTATATAATATATTGTTTTAATTACCAGTTTTTTAACGTATGAGTATGTCTTATTAGTGGTTCAACCAGAAGGAGAGAGGTAAAAAAAAAATTGAAAATAATAGTCAGAAATAGCTTTATTATTTTTGATATTGAAAAATTTCGAAATTTGAATTGATGAGGTACATAATAGGTCTTATGTAAGTCTTATAAAGTGACACTATGTTGCGAGTTGAGTTTCCTAGTGTTACAGTTTTCAGTGTAAGGTGGGGCAGAGACCTTGCCTGTACCTCGCTACGCCCATGTCACTTATTCCTTATATATTAATAACTATCACATGTCGATTCGAATTAAGTAATTTAAAAATATATCAAGATTATAACATATCTAGACTATTCTTTAAGTAAAAATAGATAAATTGACCACTTTCGCTAAAATGTTATTAAATAACTGAGGGCCGCAGCCGGTCGTAAAATACGCAGCCAAATCATGTGACAACATGTTTGTAACATGTTGTGCTAACCCCACTTAGAGTGGGATAAGGGCAGGAGAATGATGATGAAATAACTGAGGGCCAAAGTGTTACATTTGTCAAGGGTTCGGGATATGATAAAATAAAATAGGAATAAATTTAGGTTATGAAAATATATGACGTTATAACAGTGACACAAGTTTCTTCGAAATATTTAAATGAATGTGTATTATTGTAAACATAGCCATAGAAATTTGTTCCTTAAATAGTTTCAGGCAAAAGCTTCAAATAAAGTATATATTCAATATCTATAAAAAAAATCCTTCTTGACTTTAATAATAAATATATGTTGTTCTTATAAATAACGTGTTTTAGAAGTTTCGTCTACCTGGAAAAGAACAGTCAATTTCCTAATGTACAAGTCAAAGCTTTTTAATATCGTATGAGACTCCCGCGAGAGGAAGAGCCGCATACCAACATATTACAGTACTTATCTTGAGAGGCTCACCTATATTGCTTTGATATTACGTATATATACGTCCAATGTTGGCACCAATATTTGCAATTGCTTAGAGTATACAACTGCCACTAATATTTCCTTACAAAAGTAATGATAAAATTATTTTACTCTAATCCGCGATTAAGTATAGAATTAGATTAATAGATTCCTTACTTCCATTTTGATTTCCAAATTTTTTGAGACATAATACTTATTTAAATAGGTACATGAAAAGATTAGTCTATCCATGATACTTCACGATGGAAACGTTCGATACTTACCAAGAATTCGTAGGTTCAAATCTAATAAGTTTTTTATACAAAGTTAATTGCTAATAATGTGCTTTGAACTCATAATGCGTTTTACATTCAAAAAAATTGTGATGTAATTATAGAGAACCCATCCATAGAAAATTTGTCACATGTGTAACATGCCTCTTTTGATGGATTCGTTCATCTCTATATCCGCTTAAGGATAGGGGAAACCTTTGGCTAACTATGAGACAAAAGTAATAATTAAACTATTTTGCTATGATCCGCGATAATGTAAATAGAAAATATATATAATGCTAAATATAGAGTCGACTACCCTTTTTCATACCTGATATAATTAGGATTCGTAAAAATAAATACACAAACCTCCACCACAATACACAAGCACTACGTTCACTATCACACTATGAAATAGGATAGTCCATTCTACATTTAGCCTTAGTGCTGTGGCGGATCCGGAATCGAACGTACTGCCACTCGACTCCGTGCATTTCGCGCCACACGGCTTACGCGGGCTGACCTGCCATCCTGTGCGCAGGCGCAGGCTCTTATCGGCGAGCGTCGCGACGCGTCCCTATTCATATTGTATTTTTCGTTCTCCTACTTGCTTGTTGTTAAAGTAGTTAGTTTCGCTTGTAATTATCATCTATTCATCTTCTATGCATCAGCCTTTCATTCTTAGTCGTAGTTCCCTTCTTAGTACAAGGCATAAAAATTTATATAGCGCACGGAGCCACAGTGCGGATCACGGATTATTGCAAAATCATTAAATTACTAGGTACTTTTGTATTGTGTACCTCCGCAAAGTAACGCTAATTCTATAAATTATTTAACTATAAGACAGTACTTTTTACATTGCAACTGATTTAACTGTAATTTAGAAAAGGCAAATGGTCCAACATCAAATGTTTGATTAAAACACGCTCAAAGTCGCGCTTAATTGAAAATTACTCAAAAGGTTCAAGAGTCGATTTTGGAACTTGATTGGAGGGAGAAAATTGGTCGATTTGATTGGTTCCGGCGATCCACAGATTGCAGCTCAACGCGTCGCGACATTCAATTGGTGTCAATAAATGAAACTTCAATAAAATGTTTAGAAGGGGAATCAAATTTTGTAAAATTTTAAGTTATTATATAATTTAAGTTTTTAAGTTATTCAAATTCAAAATATTCTTTATTCAAGTAAACTTGTATACAAGTGCTTTTAAATCGTCAACTCTACTGCTGGTTTGGAAAGCTGTTCCTACCGAGAAAAGCCAACAAGAAAATCGGCGATTGCTCTTTTAAAAGTATAATTCTAATTACTAGTTTTGGTCTTGTACAGGGTCGAAGAGCAGCTATATCCACGCATTCTTATCGTCTAAGTAATCCTCAATAGTATAGTAGGCTTTCTGTATTAACCTTATTTTAAAAATGTTTTTAAACCGCTATAATGGCAAAGCTAAAATTGATTGCGGAATTTTATTATAGAATCTTATATGCAAAACCCACAAATGATTTACGTACTTTTAAAAGGCGCAAAGCAGAAGCAGCAAGCTTATATCAGTTCCTACTTTGTTTATTATATACATCATCTATCGTTTTATAATTCTTTATATTATTATGTACAAAAATTAAATTATTTAAAATATACTGTGAAGCAAGTGTGATAATAAATATTATTATTGGTCTTAGTTATTAGTTATTATACATTAGTTAGTTACATACAGTTTTACGCAATATATGAATAATTTTATAATCGATTAAATCGTCATTTGTCATCTATATGGCTCTGGTGATTCGTTATGAATCTTATTATATGTAAAATATATGCATGACCAAACATATGCCTATACTTGTATAAATTAGAACAATGTCAACGCCAAAAATGAATGAATGAAAGGAAAACTCAGTAAAGTTAACTAACTTAAAAATCTTAGTTTATGATACATAGCTATTAACATAATAGCTGTGCCCGAAGCTTCGCCCTCGTGAAAAAACTCGTGTCACAAAGTTTTTAACCTGTAAATCCTGAAACAACGGGAATTCTCATATGTAAAGTAGCGGTAGCCTGTTACAATCCCACTGCTGGGAATAGGCCTCCTCTCTCTGTTTCTGGAGAGAAGGGTTGGAGCTAAGACCTACCACGCTGCTCCAGTGCGGATTGGTAGGTTACACATTTTTCCAGAATTCTCTAGAGATATGCAGGTTTCCTCACGATGTTTTCCTTCATCGAAAAGCGTGTGATAAATTGCAATTATCACACGCTTCATCACAGACACATGAGTTTTAATAGAAAAACTCATTAGTGCCCGGGTTTGAACTCGTGTTCCGCTCGAAAGAGTCGCACGGTCTCACCGCTGGGCTATCACAGCTCAACTAGCTGGGGGGCTAGCAAGCGCGGTAAATTAATTATCTATATGATTTCATTGTCACCGGTTCTTGATGATTCTAAAAAAGGACGTCTGATGAAATGAAGAATAATAGGAAAGAATGGGTTTTTTAATGAAATCTTTACATGAGTAAAGTAACATACATATGTACTACGTACTATATGTATGTTACTCATATGTATATTCCTCCGTGGGTTCATCTTCTTCTTTCGGCTCTTATTGCCTAAAATTCGGCTAATATTACCTAAAACCTTCCTGAAGAATTGCACTATATTTTATAGTAAAACAGTGCAAAAATCCATTCGGTATGGTATGGAATTGTAAATTACATCTTACATCCGATCTTTATGTTTCGGATTTGCACATCAATATTCCAAGCCATTGATTCAAAAATAATTATTTTACAGGCGTTCTATTGGTCCCGATTCTTATTCATAACACGGCTGAATATAAAGATTGCTTAGCGGAAAACCTGTTTCAGCCCGAAAATCCGTTTCATACGTGTATAAAATATTCTAAAAAGGGAATCGAGTTATCAAGCCTTTTGATTCAGAAATATATGAACTAAACGACATATTATTCAGATCCATGTTAACATTATTTGTAGAATTAAGAGAGAAAATAATAAACTAAAGAATACGCTTAATTTACTCAGCCACAAATACTCTACTATAAATAAACATTCTATTCATGACACTACATTTACTTTAAAAAAAATTGTTGGTTCTTTGAGTGTATATTTGTATTTAAAATTATATATAATTATAATTTTAGATATACTTCATATCTGCTAGTAGTCCGTCACCCATAACACAAGTATTAAGTTACTTACTTTGGGGACTGACGACCGTGTGTGTAAATGTCCCATATATTTATTTAATTATTTATTTATAAAGAAAAATGTAACCATATTCTTTTATTTGTACGACTAATACGTTTATTTATCTGTAATGCTAGAATAGTAGTGATGGGTTGATTGTAATCCATGTCTAATATAGGACATATTCAAATTCAAATTCGAATGATTCTTTATTCAAATTGGCCTTTACAAGCACTTTTGAATCGTCAAATTAAAATAAAAATGAAGCTACGACTCGTTCGGAAAGGTTCTCTAACTCTTTTTTAATTTTATTTTATACGATGATTTATAGAAGCAGGCGTTACTTTGCGGAATTCCATATTACAAGCAATATAACAGAACTAACTACTTTGCTATAATCCGCACGGGTTAAGTGAATGCATGCAAAGCCAATGTGTATGAAGCAGGCAAAATCTACGCACCTTATACATGCAGGACCAGCCACCACATGCACCCCAAGGCGCAATTCACCAGCAACAACGCACACAAAAGCAGCACACACACCCACCACCACAATCTCGACGATCGTTTCGCCCCGAAACCGAAGCATCATCAGGAGGATAGGTTCCACGACAAAAATCGTACTGCAGCACGAGATTGTGGTGGTGGGTGTGTGTGCTGCTTTTGTGTGCGTTGTTGCTGGTGAATTGCGCCTTGGGGTGCATGTGGTGGCTTGTCCTGCATGTATAAGGTGCGTAGATTTTGCCTGCTTCATACACATTGGCTTTGCATGCATTCACTTAACCCGTGCGGATTATAGCAAAGTAGTTAGTTCTGTTATATTGCTCGTTTATTTTATACATTTTAATTTTAACTAAAAGTTATTTATCAAATATTGTATCTGTGATTTTCTATCGGAGATAACGACGCAACTCCATAACAATGGTATTCGGGTCAAACCATGATTGAAATATTTACTCGTCGTAACCACGTGTATTTTAAAACAAACGCTTTGTTTTAAAAGGACGCCATTAATTAATTGCCTGGGGTGTCGCGCTCGGTCCGTCCAGCTCATGTGTAGAGCAACTTCAATATTACACGATCGTTGTTGACTTAGGGCCTGTTGAATCGTTTAACTTACCTGTTAATTGTACCGTTGTTAAGATAGTTATTCATATATAACTATCATTGCACGGTTTTACATAAATAACCAACTTTATATCAAAATATGCTATAAAATAGTGTTACCTTCGTACACTCTTCGTCACATTATTCCAAGCCATGTCTATCCACATAATTAAGACAGATTTCGAGCATCTGCCTAATAGAACTAGCCGCGGGTCCTAACAAGACCATATCGTCGGCGTAACTTAAAACGTAAACGCCTAACGGTAAAGCCTGTGATGATTATTTAATTTAACCTTAGTTTAACAGCAGTTTTTATTTGGTATTGGTATTAATTTTATTTTAATATAAAATTTAATTTCTCGAGATTTATTTATTGTAAAATTCCATTAATCGTCTCTTCCATTCTGTTTTCTTCGGGTAAAATTTATGATACAGTTATTTTGTTTTAATCCACATTTGTTACATAAATCTATGTAATGCTAAGTGTAGTAAACAATTACCGTTCTCTTACCTTATACATGCAGTATTAGTTACCACACACATGAATTATAAAACACCGCCACCAACATTACACTAGACAATCACTACACACTTTCACTGTGACGATCTCAACAATCGTTTCGCCTCGTAACCGAAGCATTATCAGAACATAAGCTCCACGACAAAATCGCAACGGTTTTTGCTTTCTACACCTAGCGTTACATAGATTCTCTTAACAAACGATGATTAATCAAAATAATCTACTGTGGAATTCCACAAACTAACGCTTATTTCTATTATTATTTTTTAAATCAATTAAAATTTGTTCTACTAACCAACTAACACTACCAAATTAACAGACAACCTTAAAACATCAAACGTCACTGCATGGTCAACGGGCAATTAATAATCGCGTGAGGTGAATATCACTTGAATAGACCTTTTTACAACGGTAAAAGTGAAGTTATGAAAGAAGAAGTGTTCCAAAACAACTCTTTAAAATAAAGGTGAAGTACCTTGCATTACTATTACTAACTTATTCCACTTCTTGTCTCTTACGAAGATAATTTTACAGTAAATATTGACAGACAGCGCGTGCCATCTCCTAAGTCGCTTTCTATCAAATACCATCTAACTCAAGAATTAAGAAAAGTTAATATAAATTCAAATAAAATTATGTATCCAAATAAAAATGTGTATAACATTGTATTACAACCTTACTTAAAATTTGATATGACGATCACGTACCTCTCTTAATGAAGTCTGTTTTGTTTTCCAATGTAAACATTGGATCTTATTAGATCTGTTACTTGGTTGTGATGTTTTAAATGATAATTTGGTTTTATAAAAATATACACGTCCCGACTTGTGGTATCTTGACTAAGTAGAATAGACCACCCACATTTCTTACTGAGGTGCCGTAAAAGGCGACAAAAGTAAGTTGACCAGCCGTGTGGTATCTGGCTGAGTAGAATAGACCACTCTCATTTCTTACCGAGGTGTCGGAAAAAACTAAGTTGACGTCAGGCAGATCGTTCATAAAATAACTAGCAAAATCAACTAACAACATGTTTATAACATGTTGGTCTCGCTTGGAGTAGGGTAAGGGCAGGAAAATGAAAAGTATGATGATGAAATAAATATATACACGTCACACTTAAGAAGGTTTACGGTTGAACAACATTTACTTTTTTCGGGGAAAAAAATTATCTTGAAACAAACTACATCCTCCTCGCGTATTCCTCATTACTGAGGGTCGTGATCCCTACGATTAGGCAGCAGACTTTGACGTAAGACTTCCTTCAATCTGTTCCTGTCTTTGGCCATGTGGAGTGCGTCGTGGAGTTTGGTGTCCAGGGTGGAGCGGACCTGGTCAGACCATCTCATGGGGCTGCGGCCTCTTGGCCGTTTACCATCCACTTTGCCCGTGACTAAGAGCTGCCCCAGATTATGGCCGTCTTAACTACAAACTACATATTAGTGGATAATACTCAGGAATTATCTAATCTAATCCATACCGTAGCAACGTAATGTGTCTAAGATCAAATCCTTTTTTTTGATGAAATGACAAATGGGATTCCTACTTTATAGCTCCGAAAATTTGACGTTTAAAGAAATAATCCTTAAAAGTTATTTAATACGTAATGCTTAAGATATAAATCTAATATTTTAGCTACGGTAAAATAGCAAAAAGATATGGAAATGAGAACAATAATGAAATGATAAATGGTTTCCTACTTTATGGCTCCTAAAATTTTGATAGATAATACTTAGGATATAAATGTAATGTTTTAGCTACTTATAATAGCAAAAGGTAGAAAACATCATATATTTTCAAAGAGAGTCGTTTAATGAAAATTTTCTCACATTGAAGTGTTCGTTGAGTTCGTAAATGTCTCATGCAGGGCCGCAAGGGCCCTCTTAAGATGTCTACGGTCGTCACGTAAACGTTTACAGGCAAAGTAGAATTTTTAATAAATACCTATGGAAAATATTCTCAATATCATGAAGATTGTATTTGAACAAGTTATTTTTTAAGAATAACTACCATTATTACGAGCAATAGAATAGAGCACTATTAGATTTTTGGGTCAAAGGTAATCTGACATAGCTTATGTAACGATCCTCCCGAGGGTACCACATTCGTAAGGGAACGTACATATCATGTTCCTGCCCTTGTCTTACTCTAAGTGGGGTCGGCCCAACATGTTATAAACATGTTGTCACATGATTCGGTTACGTATTTTACGACCGGCCGCCTGCCTGACGTCAACTTACCTTGGTCGTATTTTACGACCCCTCGGTAAGAAAGAGGGTGGTCTATTCTACTCAACCGGATACCACACGGTGGGTCAACTTAACTTAACAACTTTAAAATACATATTTGAAATTAACATTTTATCATACAATATGTATATGCGACGGATAAACTAAATACATACATTAAAATTATGTAAGAACCAAAAAATAATGGATAATTTGTGTCCAACAAACGGGAAAAATACAATAACCACTCGAGACTAGACGCTTAATATTGATTCAAATTGGTAAGGAATCAGTCAAATTACAATTAATATGGTCAGAATGGTTTAGAATGCCGTCACTGTTATCTACTACAAAGGACCTTTGTAAAGCTTCAAAGCTTGTTGTTATGGTGATCATAAAAAGGTTATGAGACTATTAGATTTTACTTACATAACTTCTTATTCTTAAACGTATTATAACAACATCTATACCAATTAACTAATCACGTCTCGTCAACTTACTAACAGATATACTTCAACAGAGCATCTAATAAAAAATATATAATATACATATAATAAAAAAACATAAATTTATTAAGAAGGTTAAAAGATATTTGCTTAAAACTAATAATATAAACCATATTATTTAATTGTATTAATATAATTTTAAAACACTGTAACTTCTACTTATATTTGATATTTTATTTCTTATAAACTTAAATATTAAACTTAAACTTTTTATGTTTTCATTACTATTATATTACTAGAAATAATGCGAACTCCACACCTTCATATAAACACTGCGTGGTTTTCGAAAGGTGTGCCAATGTATTAATATTATATATAATATAATATATTAATATAAGTCATAAATATTGTTCTTGGAAAAAAAATATAAAAAAAATAGTTCTATCGAGTCCTCGCTTAGAAATGATTGAGTTGCGTACGGGATTTTGCATTACAAACATATTTACACATTCATTGCTGAAAAAATCGCATTTTTCCCTTTTTGGATACCGACATCACAAAAACTTGTTTTACAGGTGACTGTTAATAAATGTGAACAACTATACAATATATTGTAGTTTTCTTGCTTCTGATACGAATAAAATATATAATGAAAGGCTTAGGGTAATAATTTTCAAGCACAAGGGTCGAAGAATAAAATAGAAATAAGTCTCTTCCACTTGAGCGGAAAGTCGATAAGCTGCGGGATGCAAATCAGACAAATCCGTTTAAGGTTCAATCCCATTGACGGTTATTGTCGAGACGCGTCTTTATCGTAGCTTACGTCTGCCATTTAACTTATATCCGCTTGTATTTTATTTATACTTAACATTTCCATATAATATCATGAAATTATCGCTTTTATTAAAGGATTAAAACACTATTAAATTATTACCCACTACGTTACGGGCAATCTTTTTTTAATGGGGATTGCGTGTAATTGCTCAGAGTTATTAAATTGTTTATCAAATTTTATTCTATGATAAGATGATCTAGATATACCCGCAATGACCCGATGACTGTCTCGTTGGCGCTGTGGGTAGTGACCCTGCCTTCAGTTCCGCGGGTCGCGGATTCGATTCCGCCGAGGGCCAACATTTTCTATAAACAAATTGTTGGTTCTTCAGCCTGGGTATGTATTTGTATGTAGTATGTATTTAAATTTATATATGTAGTATATCTACCAGTTGTCCGTCACCCATAACACAAGTATTAAGTTACTTACTTTGGGGACGGACGACCGTGTGTGTAAATGTCCCATATATTTATTTATTATTTATTTAATAACCGATTATAATTATTTAGTGGTAACATAATAAGCATGAATACAAGCATGCTTAGTGTGGAATTCATAGTTTAAGTCGCAATTTGTAAAATTTTTGAGTTTAATAGAGATTATTATTAAAAAAAATTCAATCATAATGAAATATAAATTCGCTGGCAATTTGAATATAAAGCTGAAAGATTGTTAAATTTAAACTATCATGATTGTTACTCATAGTTAATGTATAAAAACCGGCTATGAGGTGAGCTCGACTAGTTTCAACCTCATCCGGGGCTATTTATTCATAAGCTTTTTTTATACGGCGTTACGCAGCACCTGATATAAGACCTGAGTGTAATCGAGTATACATTAACTTCAAAGCTGAAAGATCTCAATTCATAGTAAATTTCAATCTCAAGTTCTTGTATGATGATATTTTCAAAAAAACTCATGTTTTCCCTTCAAATCCCGATGCAAGAGTTCTATAAAAAATTGTTCATATTAAATAATAATAGAATTAGGCGTTACTTTGCGGAGATCCAAAATATATAGTAATAATTAAATTATTTTGCTATAATCCGCGATACAGTAAATAGAAAATATATATAGTGTTAAATGTATATTGGACTATCCGTATTTTCATACCCGATACGTGCGGGATTCGTAAAAACACATGCACAAACCTCCACCACTTCCACCACAATACACAAGCACTACACACGTTCACTATCACAAACTCAACAATCGTTTCGCCCCGCAACCGAAGCATTATCATATTAAGATAAAACCTGAATTAAAAGCAATACTATACAAAGTACTAATTTTGTTTTAGCATAACTTAAATTGATTCTACTAACATTATAAATGTGCAAGTATGTAAATGTGTGTATGTATATAAAATATGTGACGCTTTATTAGCGTCACGTGTCTATTCTTACAAACACACATAATAATAATAATGTTGACTCAGCAATAATTGTTCCTATTGTTGTTTCGGTTAACGGTTTAATTGCGAAAAGCTTCGGGCAACATCTTCAGAGGCTTTCACTTAATAGTTGGCTCAAGAGTCGGATACAGAAGATGGTATTACTCGAAACGGCACGTATTGTGAGGAAGTTCCTCAATCTGAAGCCCTAGCCACCGGTAGCTTGTGATATTGCCCCGCTTCCGGTGGACGACGATTTCTAATGTTTTTAAATGTTTTTTTAATTTTTTTTTTTTAATCATTAAAAATATTTAAAAATGTAAAAAGTTAGGATTAAGAAAAATAAAGTATAAGTGCAATCAATTATTTTTTATCCGTTTTAACACCTCGGTTTACAAGAGTGCTGGCTCCTTTTTTGCACAAAGAATCAGCTTAGCGATTCAACGCGGAAACACTGCCAGCGTTCTTGGGCATGACCATTCTACGTGGGCATGATTTGTAAAGTATTAGCGTGTAAGTAATTTAAGATAGACATAACTTGCACATTTTTGTTGCAAATAAATATATTTCATATTGTTTCAAAATCAAAATCAAAATATTCTTTATTCAAGTAAACTTGTAAACAAGTGCTTTTGAATCGTCAACTTTACTGCTGGTTCGGAAAGCTGTTCCTGCCGAGAAGAGCCAGCAAGAAACTCGGCGGTTGCTCTTTTTAAAATATAAATCTTAGAACTAGTTACATTTATTTATTACTGTCTTGTACAGGGTAAAAGTGCACCTATATCCACACATCCTTATCATCTAAGTAATCTTCAATAGTATAGTAGGCTTTCTGTATCAGCCTCTTTTTAAACTGCTGTAATGGCATGACCAAAATTGATTTCGGAATTTTATTATAGAATCTTATACCCAAACCCACAAACGATTTACGTACTTTTGCTAGGCGCAAAGCAGGAGTCGCAAGCTTATGTCGGTTCCTACTTTGTCTATTATATACATCACCTATCGTTTTATAATTCTTTATATTTTTATATACAAAAATTACGTTATTTAAAATATACTGTGAAGCAAATGTTAGAATACCTGTTTCATTAAACTTCTCTCGCAGGGAATCACGCGGACTTAAATTGTAGATGCCACGTATGGCTCTTTTTTGTAATACGAAAATTTTTTCACTATCCGCGCATTTACCCCACAGCAATATTCCATAAGACATAATGCTATGGAAGTAAGCAAAATAAACAAGTTTCGCTGTTTCGACATCTGTAAATTGTCTTATCTTTCGAACAGCGTAGACTGCTGAACTAAGTTTCCCTGCAAGAGTTTTTATGTGTGTGCTCCATTGGAGTTTTGAATCCAAGGTCACTCCCAAGAATACATTTCAATATTTTAGTTTAATAATAATATACCACTTCATCACACATAACACATCAAATACATAGGAGATACGAAACAAAAGAAATAACAACAACAGGAAAACATACACAAGTACAAAGGCGTTCGTATTACTAAGAGTGGCACATACTCATAGGCATTTTCCGTTCAGTATTTTAATAATTGTGCCACATCCTCATATTATCCCTTCCATCAGATTTATTATGCGGATCACATTTCGCACCGTTCGCATTCGGTTGTATAACGGTGTTTTTATTAAAAATATGAAAGCAGTTTTCATATGCAAATTCTCTCACGTCATTGGTTCCGGAGGGTGCACATGGACCGTAATATGTAATAAAAGCGATTTACACAAGCTTTTTTCCACTTTTGTAAGCACTCCAAATTTCATAACCCGGTATTATATTAATTGATTTCAGAATGCTGATACCGAAATCTGGTGGATCGCGGTGGATCAGTTTTTTAATTTATTTATATAAAAATAAGTTTTTAGGTTTGAAAGTTGATTCGTCAACGTCTACTGCTGGTTCGGAAAGCTGTTCCTACCAAGAAGAACCAACAAGAAACTCGGCGGTTGCTCTTATCAAACAATAATTCTTATCACTAGTTACATATAGTTATTAATGTCTTGTACAGGGTAGAAGAGTACCCACGCATTCTTATCGTCTAAATAATCCGATTCTCTCTGCTTTCTGTATTAGCCTTTTTTTAACAGTGTTTTTAAACTGCTGTAATGGTAAAGTTAAAGTAGATTGCGGCATTTTATTAAAGAATCTTATACCCAAACCCACAAACGACATTGAACTTTAGCAAGGCGCAAAGAAAGAACCGCAAGCTTATGTCGATTCCTACTTTGTCTATTATATACATCGCCAATAGTTTTATAATTATGTATATTCTTATGTACAAAAATTTAATATAATATAATGACGAGGGATAAAAATCATATGGCCAAACGAGCACTAAATATGAATGTGGATGCATATGTGACTAGAAAGGGGCCTAAAACGAAATGGTTGGATTGTGCGAATTAAAAAAGGAGTAGTTTCAAATTTAAATGATAGGAGAGAATAGACTCGAAAACATGTTTTTGCCGACCTCACCTAGATTGGGATGCGGGCAGGAGAATAATGATAACGATATTTTAATTCACTTATTACAAAATGTATCTGCTACTTCTTTGAGTTAACTAAAATATAATACACTTAATTAAACAAGTTATCATCATATACTAGTTGTACCTGACGACTTCGCTTGCATTAATTTTAGTATTGAAATACCCTTAATTATGTGTTTCCCAGTTCATTCCTAAAGGAAAAATGAAATTGTTCAAGCCGTAAAAGCGTCCGTTGTCCGTTTTTTACCATTCCAATGTTGTTACCATTAGAAAATCCAACAATTCCAATTCCATTGCAAATCCTCCGAAGCAGTATTAATGAATTTAGTGGGATTGAAGCTTTTATATACCGGGCTTTTTATATACAAAAAAAGTCCCATTTTTCCTTCGTCAATAGAACAAGAACGCATGTTACATAATCGGGGGGGGGGGGGGGGCTGTTTAAAGTTACGGCTAAAGCTTGTTTATAATAAATTTAATATTCCAGTTGTTTATAGATAGAAGGGTCTTATTTCAAAACTTGTTTCATTAAAATCGAATCGGTGTCTTGAATTTAGCAACTTATTGGCGAAATTTCAAGCTGAGCAATTTTACGACTTCAAACAACAATTTGATAATTACTTGAAATTTGAATTAGGTCAATTTGAAATTGAAAATTTTCTGTCAGAATAATCCTTTTGACTGTTAAGGTTAAGTGAGTGAGTGTGGTTGAAAGTATTTTTCAAATTGTTTTAAATCCTATGGGTCATGCTTTAAACGACTGATTGATGGTATGATTTTTAAACTTGGACGTTTATGCATTTTTGCAGATTTCGTTAAGGTGCCATGTTGCTTTTCTTGTGGTATTCACATTGAACAATGTAATATGTTCCGACTTTTGAAGCAATAGATCTTACGAAAAGTCAGATGTTTCGAAGTCCTATGATTTTTTTGTATAATTACTTGTGTTTAATTGATAAAAGTAAAGTAAACTATTAACCGGCAATAATCCACTGCTAGACATAGGCTTCTCCTCTCTGTTTTTGGAGAGAAGAGTTGGAGCTAAGACCTGATACGTTGCTCTAATGCGGATTCAAAGCTGTGATAGCCCAGCGGTGGGACCGTGAGACTCTTTCGAGAGGGCTACGAGTTCAAACTCTGAGTAGGCACCAAGGATTTTTTAATTTAAACTTATGTTTATGTGTCTAATTGATTATTGCAATTTATCACACGATTTTCGATAAAGGAATACATCGTGAGGAAACCTGCATATCTCTAGAGAATTATGAGGATATGTGTAACCTACCAATCCACATTCGAGCAGCGTGGTGGGTATTAGCTCAAAACCCTTTCCTCTAGAAACGGAGAGAGGAGGCCTAGCAATGGGCTAGTAGTAACAGGCCGTGACTTTTATTCATATTAAAGTTACAAATTGTTAAAAAAATAAAATTCAGTATCGTAGAATCCGTGATATTAATGGGCTTAATACGTATATCTCATAAGCTGATTCAAAACTATATGTACCATAAAGACGTGGATAAACTTGAAGACTCAACGAAACGTCAACTCCTTGAAAATAATGATGTAAAACGGAATTTCATCTCGAAGTGACTTCAAAATGCAGCGGGATTGCTAGGAATATAAAATTTTGAAGTGAAAAAAACAGATTATTTAGTATCGGTTATTTATTAAATCTATTATTTATGAAAGCAAAATAGATTATTTATGAATATTTTTCTTCTACTCAAGTCACATATCTACTGCCACAGAAAATGGTGAACGAAATCGCGGGCACGGATGGGTTAAAATACAACACAATACACACATATATTATAAAAACAAATTGGTGTTTGAAATTAGATCCTTATTTATAAAAAAAGTTTATTTAATGAATTATATTGCTATTTTATCAAATTGTATAGTACATGATAACAGGTTTTTTTCATAATAATAATTATATAATTGATATATTATAATATTTATAATTGATATATTATAATTGATATATATATATTAAAAGCTGTGATAGCCTAGCGGTAAGACCGTACGACTCTTACGAGGGGAACACGAGTTCAAGCCCGGGCAGGCACCAATGAGTTTTTCTATTAAGACTCATGTGTCTAATTGATAATTGCAATTTATCACATGCTTTTCGGTGAAGGAAAACATCGTGAGGAAACCTGCATATCTCTAGAGAATTCTGGGGATATGTGTAACCTACCAATCCGCATTGGAGCAGCGTGGTAGGTCTTAGCTCCAATCCTTCCAAATCCAGAAACGGAGAGAGGAGGCCTATTCCCAGCAGTGGGATTGTAAAGGGCTGCTACTTTACTCTATTTTTTTTTTTTAATTGATATATTTTCTAAACAAATTATTCTAACCCTAATTATACGTATAATTTAAGAATTGTTATTTTAAGTTCGTAATTTGGAATTGCCCTTATAAACTAAGTTGCTTACAACTAAGTGGTGTACCGTAAAATAATAAAGTTTAACAGGCGAATAAAATCCCGGTTGACGATGAATCGTCAAAAGCGGGAAATCACGAACAGAAATGGTCGAGTGGCGAACCTCAAACTGGGTCACGGTTTTACTTTGCCCCGCGGGATAAATTAGCCACTTATCGCTCTATTCACGAAATCCGAAATATTTTTTGTTAAAATGTCGTGATTTTCGACTTTTTTATTTCTATTGCTAAATTGGTTACTTTTTTTTATAAATCAATAAAAAGTTACTTTTAAAAAGAGACTGATACAGTAAACTACTTTTCAATATTTCTCAAGATAGCAATAACGAAATGTAATCAGTTACGAGAAATTAATAGGAAGAATTGGCAGAATGTGTCGTTCTAGATAATACTGATTCAAAATTGTGAACTACATTAAGCGAATAAATAAAGTTTGAATTTGAAATCTGAATATTTATGTTTATTTTGCTATAATCCGCGATACAGTAAATAGAAAATATATAAAGTGCTAAATGTATAGTGAACTATCCGTATTTTCATACCCGATACGTGCAGGATTCGTAAAAACATATGCACAAACCTCCACCACTTTCACCACAATACACAAGCCCAGCAATCAGGGGCATCAGCAATACAACAATCATTTATAAATTAGTTTGTAGTAATGGACAAGCGAGAACCTCTGAGACAAATATCTTTATTCTTAAAAGGAGAGCTCAAAGTCCTTGAGTATTTAAAAACTTTGTGATTTAAAATAAAAATATGTTAATTCTTTAATTATATTTTATAAACAGCAACCGCAGAAGTTTTTGGTGACTCTTCTCGGTAAAAGTAATTTTCCGAACCGGCATCCTAGTTGACGATATAAAAATATTTGTTGACAAATTTATTTGAAAAAATACGATTTTGAGTTTGGTACGTAAGAACTTTTATTACTACTGTATTATACGTATTACTTAATGCCGTATGGTATCCGGCTGAGTAGAATAGACCACCCTCATTTCTTACCGAGGTGTCGTAAGAGGTGACTTTGGTAAGTCGACCCGCCGTGTGGTATCCGGCTGAGTTGAATAGACCACCCTCTTTCTTACCGAGGAGTCGTAAAATACCACTAAGGTAAGTTGACATCAGGCAGGCGGCCGGTAGTAAAATACGTAGCCAAATCATGTGACAACATGTTTTTAACATGTTGTGCCGACCCCACTTAGAGTGGGATAAGGGCAGGAGGATGATGTGATTATACGTATTACTTAGTAAGTCGGCAATATTTACAAGATATTTTAAGAAGTATAAATACTTTTGCTATTAACCGATTCTTAAGTCAAAAACCTACTTCATTCTTTGGCTAAATAGTCTTAGTCTAGTTTATTTAAAACATTGACATGGAACCATCTTACAGACAAATTTAATTTCACTGAGTAAAGTAAATTCAATTTCAATTTCATTTAGCTAACAGATTAGTGTTTGACTAATTCGCGTAAACCCTACCAAAGAGGCAACACTCTGATAAGTTTCGTGGGCTTCAGAATCAACTAGATTAAAACTTTTTTGCAAAAGTATTTAAGTGCTTGCTAGTGATATCTCAACTAGTTTAAAGCTTAATAAACTTTGCTGGGAACGGTTTCGAAATATACAATTTATATTTCTATTCAAAATGTATTTGAAATACTTTTCTTATTCCTGATATATACAGCGCCTAGCTACTGCCCACCTTTGATTTTTTGACTCACTTTAGTCAACATCATCCTCCTGCCCTTATCCCAACTCTAAGCGGGGTCGGCACAACATGTTACAAACATGTTTTCAAATTATTTGGGTACGTATTTTACGACCGGCCGCCTGCCTGACGTCAACTAACCTTAATCGCCTTTTACGACACCTTGGTGGTTGAGGGTGAGTTTGAATGAGGGTGGTGAGTTTGGTGAATGAGGGTGGTTTATTCTAGTCAGCTGAATTCCAAGCGGCGGTTTGACTTGCTTTAGTATTGTAATAATCTACCAGCCCTTTAACTAACTCCATATCAATTGTGCTCATTTATTGCTCTATTATCTTAGGACAATCAAAATGAATTTAAGTGTATTCAACTAATATTAATAATTTTACACCCATCTCTTCGGCTAACAATCTCGTAAATAGTCTCTCTATGTTATCTGTGATCCGGGAGTTAAGGGTAAATGTGAACTTCATTATCCTACTTTTATTACGAGCAATAGAATAGAGCACCATCAGGTTCTTGGTCGAAGGTAATCTGACATAGCTTATGTAACGATCCTCCCGAGGGTACGACATTTGTAAGGGAATGTACATATCATCCTCCTGCCCTTGTCACACTCTAAGTGGGGCTGGCACAACATGTTATAAATATGTTGTCACATGATTCGGTTACGTATTTTACAACAACTGACGTCAACTTACCTTAGTCGTATTTTACGACACCTCAGTTAGAAAGAGGGTGGTCTATTCTACTTAACCAGATACGACACTGTGGATCAACTTGTCTTAGTCATCTTTTAAGACTAGTTAAGAGGGTGATCTATTCTACTCAGCCCGATACCACACGGCATCGTAAGGGAATGTACTGATGTTAGAAAAATTTACCAGAGTCGGTTTCATCAGCAGTTTGCACTACAAGTAGATAAGTTATAACATTATAATAGTGATGAATCTGCTCTTTTCACATCGCAATATATTTAAAGAGTGCGATTTCATATTTGACAAAACAGAACGTGACTCGTGTAACTGTGTCGGGATAAAAATGTATTCGAATATCCTAGGAACAATTGTTATTTTCTTGAAAGCAGTGGCGAGTATTGCTTTGAAAAACTTAATGGTAAGCAAAGTGCAATTGCTACTGATGTTTATGCTGAGTGTTTTATTCTTTGCTAGGAATCGCAGCATTCAATTCACAGTTTTATACATTGGAATTATTGTCAGTCGATTAATTTTACAGATAACTAGCGATCCGGTTACGCGTTGCTGTAGTTCAGTCTGATTTCGAATTATCCTCGAAACAGAACTTAACCGTAAAAATGCTCCGATCGCCATCAAACTTTACAGGACCTGGATCATAGGTGCTTGATTGTAAATTGGTTGCTGACTAAATGAATAAAATGTTAAGTAATTTGTCTTCCACAAGTATTAGTTACTTAATAGTTTTTTTATTGCATACTTATAGATTATCTGCATAATATTAAATAACATTAAAATATGATGTAGTTTTTTTTTTAATATTATGTAGTCGAGTTGTGATAGCCCAGTAGTGAGACCGTGCGACTCTTTCGAGGGGAACACGAGTTCAAACCCGGGCAGGCACCAATGCGTTTTTCTATTAAAACTCATGTGTCTAATTGATAATTGCAATTTATCACACGCTTTTCGGTGAAGGAAAACATCGTGAGGAAACCTGCATATCTCTAGAAAATTCTGAAGATATGTGTAACCTACCAATCCGCATTGGAGCAGCGTGGTAGGTCTTAGCTCCAACCCCTCTCTCCAGAAACGGAGAGAGTCCTATTCCCAGCTGTGGGATTGTAACAGGCCGCTACTTTACTTTTTTTTAATTATGTAGTTACCTTTATATACGCTAGTCTCTTCTAACCGATATAAGAAATTAAGGACTCCTATGACTATCCAATACAAAAAACACAAGCCTATTAATATAAATTTTTACAGAACACTGCAAGTTTCAGACCAGGACTTTATACAAAATCATGATAGCAAATTAAGGAAGTTGGTATACGTCTTACGTGTTCATAGCCTCGCTATTATTAAAAGAAAAGAAACCCAGAAATCAATATGAATAGCACTCGTGGTAGACGGAAAATTATTACATTCATTACTCCAGAAGAACGTAACACATGTTCATTATTACCGTGTTCGTTGTAGTCGACAGACCGGCTTCCAAAATTTATACCCATACGTGCTACAAGGTAACAAAGCGAGCCAAGCGGCGTATGAATAAAACAGAAGCGACCGCCGTGAATATTTTACGACTGTATGGACTAGTAGTAAACCCCTAGCCAACAAATATCGAAAAGTTGTGTGGGTCCGAACGCGCTACGACGTAATATGATTTCTGTTTTACAGAAAACTTTATGTTTTACAAACCATTTCGGATACATACCATACCCATATCCTATCCTACTTCCTACTAATACTATAAATGCGAAAGTTTGTGAGTATGGATGGATGTTTGTTACTCTTTCACGAAAAAACCACTGGACGGAACTTTAGACTTTTAGATGAAACTTTACAGTTATATAGGTTTTACATCGGAATAACATATAGGCTACAATTTGTAATGATTTTATGTAATATGACGATACATGTCAATAAAGTCGAAAAAAAACCTGGCCTCTGAGAGCTATCTCGGCGTACGCTGCCTAAACCATCAGAGTTACACAAAGATGATGTACCGTAGTATTGTTTGTCTTTAATAGTTCTAAATAAAAGTCTGCGACAGCATATGTCTATCTTTTATGTGGAAGCTACTATGACCAAAATTGTGAATCATAAACCTAATTAAATTAGATACTGTGGCAGACAAAATTCCTAGCGAGCGAAGCCGCCGGCAAAACTAATTATCCAATATATAAGCAATCTATACTGCGGCATTAATTATTTCTATAGCTAGCCATAAACTGTTGTTTAAGATTTAACATAAAATCAGGCTTTATTCACATCGTTAATATCAATCCGGGTCTTCTCGGTACCCTGTAAGGGTGCCGGGGTACAGGCCTTGAAGCGAACCTCTTTGCCCGGGCTGCTCCTCGCAGGCCTGTGGGCCTGGTCAGTGTTCGGGCCGGTTGGCCCAGGCCACCTAGGTGGCCTGAGGGATTTGATTTTCGGTGGGGGGTCTGGGAATAATAACTCCCAGACCGCTGCGTCAAATTCCGATGGTGTTGTATCCGTGTGGCTTGTCATGTCAGGTGGTGTTGTCAAGTCCGGTGTTGCCCTCTTGCCCGTAGCGTCGTCGTCATCGTCGCCGTCGTCTTCCGCGTCGGGCCACGGTGACGGTGATCGCAGGAGCTCGCGAGGCAAGGGAAACCCCTCCCGAGGTCGTGCACGGAGTGGTGCGATGTCGTGAAGGTGTTCGTGCGCGCTGTTGTCCGCTCGCGCGAACAGTCGGCGCGCTAAGCGTCGAACAAACTCCTCCACGGTCGGTATCTTGGTATCTCTGTGCATGACGTCGTTCCGCACATACCTCGGAGCTCCTACGATAAATCGCAGGCATCGATTCTGCTGAACTTCTAGCCTTCGCCTCTGGTACGCCGAGCAAAGCGCGTACCAGGCGGGTGCCGCATACATCAAGCGCGAGCGGACGTAGGCACCGTAGACCCTCAGCTTGGTGTTGACGGGCAGGTGGGATGTGAACAGGGCGTGGAGCTTGGACCTGGCAGCAGCAGCTTGGCCCACGATGTGACTCACCATGGGGACCATGCGCAGGCTGCGATCTAGTTCACACCCCAAGAACCTTACTGTGGTCTTCCACTCTATGTCCTGGCCTCGCAGAGTGAGTTGGCGTAGCGGCACGGAGGGACTGGTCAGCAGAGCGGCCGTCTTCCCGACGTTGACGGACATCCTCCACTTGTCCAGCAATTCCGGCAACAAGTCCAGCAGACGCTGCATGCGGTTTATGGCGACGATTTGCTTGTAGGACGACGCGAAATACGCGCTGTCATCGGCGTAGAGCGACAACAGCACGTCCTCCACTCCCTCCTGCATGTGGTCGCGCAGGGTAGGGATGTCATCTGTATACGCCGCGTATAAGCGCGGTGATATACAGCTATACATACTATACATAAATCGTTAATATGGGGTTTCGTCTACTACTTCTGTACATCGACAACACCGTAAAAAAAACTCGTGGCGAGATGCTTTACTGTGTTTAAAACTATCAGGGCAGTTCCGATACTTAGGATGTTAACCCTTAGTTTTAACCCTCTATTTCTTCTTTATCTCCTTCTTGTATGAATACGACTTACGATAGGCTGTTTTGCAGTTAAATAATTTATAGAATTAGGCGTTTTTATATAACGTATGTCTGCAAATTCGTTCTTATAATACAGTAATACTGCAACTATTTAGAAATTTTACTGTAGTCATCCAGATACTTTGATGGAACTTGGGATGTGCGCGCTAGATTAACCATACAGGTAATTCGTTTATTAGGCCAATGCAGAATTCAGAGCAGTTGCTGTTATAAATAGCCTCTATATCTGTAAAGCTGATCTTGTGCAATAAACTATGCACCAGAACCCAAGAGCGTCTTATATGCAATTTATCAATAGGTAAATTAAGAATGTTTTTAGCGAAGCTTTATTGAAAAAGTATATTTCAATACATATTAAGAGTACTATTATAGTATTAGTACTCATTTTCCACTAAGATCCCTAAAACCATAATCTATACTTATTATAAAACAAAGTCCCAAAAAGTCTGTCTGTATGTAATCGATTTTCTCAAAAACTACTGAACGGATCTTTGTACGGTTTTCATCAAAAAATAGTACAATACTTCCGGATGGTTTAAGTATATAGTACAAACGGTATTATGTAAATTATGTGAAGAGATCGCACAGTTGTTAAAAAACTTGCTTGCTGGGAGCTTTAGTCGCGTGCGCTGCGTAAACCAGCAGAGATACGCTAAAGTGATCTAATGTACTAGAGAATTATAGATCTCTAAAACTACTACAAAAAAGTCCGCGATAGCATGTCTCTATCTCTTATGGTGAACTCACAATAACAACTTTTATGTTTAAAATTTCAATTCTAGAAACAAATTGTGCCACGCTGATTCCCATGCGGGCGTAGCCGCTGGCACAGCTAGTAGCATACATACGCCGTGTGGTATCCGGCTGCATAGAATAGACCACCATCATTTCTTACCGAGGTGTCGTAAGAGTAAGGTAAGTTGACGTCAGGCAGGCGTCCGGTCGTAAAATACGTAGCCAAATCATGTGACAACATGTTTGTAACATGTTGTGCCGACCCCAGTTAAAGTGGGATAAGGGCACGAGAAAGTCCGGATATATAGCATACATAGCATACATGTGGTATTTATTCCTAATGTTAAAACAATGCTATCTTCTCCACTATCATTGTAACACATCTAGTCAGACGCTTTCGGACTTTAACACCCATGAGTTCATCGTTTTGACCACCGAAAATATAGGCGTCCAAAAAGCGTCCTATATGACCCTGACGATCAGATAACGATCGCAAACACAGAAACACGTAATACACACACACAGCATGTTCGCCAGCGAAGACGAGGTCCCAGTTTTCTGATGTCGGACGGTCGTGGCTTCTCGCCATCCTTCTGACGTCGCAATGACTAATTAAAGTCATACCATCAGCCCTCCATTACGCGTCGCCCTATGCCTTCGTCCGGCCGCACAGGAGGCTTAAGATAATCCAGTAAAGATAGACGATGCTTCTGCGCTCGCCCGTCCCACACGGTGCTGCTGTTAAAGCCGTTAGGGCTTACAACATACAGTCAGTTAAAAAAAAAAGAGATCTTCTATGTGAACTTAATGTTCAGCTAGGTAACCAGATATATCTTAAGAAGTTAATAAGCAGCATCGTTTAGCCAAAAGTGTAAAACTCATAACAAAGGTATTAAATCTACTTATTAAGGATACCTAATATTTACTATATTATAATAGCGAAACTTTGGGTGTCTTTCTCTCAATATCTCTGTCTATCTATGTGTCTGTCTGTCGTGTACGTTTTCACGGCTAATAAGTAGCGAGCAATATTTATGAAATTTGGCTCAATTGAAGATTATCTATCGAGCCAACATAAAGGATCTAAACATAGCTTTTATTCCTTCAGGAAAAATTAACACTAAATAGTTAAGGCTATTTTACCACTAAAGTTAACGTGAACCGAAGTCGTGGGAACAACTTAAAAACATTAAAACTAACGGCCTGCTACTATTCCACTGCTCGGCATAGACTCTCCGTTTATAGAAACGCCTTTCCAACGTTGGAAACATTTTACGTGAAAAAAAGGAAGTATTAACTTTATATCTGTACATGATAAATAAACTACGTACGTAGAATACTCACTTGAAAAGATTAACTTCGAAACGTAATAGCCTCCAACGTACCAGAGTAAATATCGATGCATCACTTTTCGAATACCATCCTCTTTTCAGCTTTTATAGGGAAACTACATCCACATATATTTACACTTCGCTTTGCGAGAATATTTGAAATTTATACGTGACTTGCTTTACTGTTTACTAAAGTTTTTACGCCTAAACTTCGAAGTTTTATTGACTACTATGTTTTAAATAAATCTAAAACCTTTTAATGAGCTAATCTTATATTTGCGTCTATATAATCTGAATTTAATATTGGATTATAATAATGGAAACATTTCCAACTATTTTCATATAATTTATTTATTTATTTATTTAGGGGGTGATAATTTAATCACGCTAGGGTTATTTTTGGAAAAATGTTTTATACATGTTCTCAGGCATTGAAAAATTTCTAGAATATTATTAGAAAACAAAGGTTAATTACGCTGTCATTGCCCAAGAGACAGTTCCCCAAATAGAGTCTATTATTTTTTTCATGATGCATCTTATTTTTATATATTCTAAAAAAACAACGAGCACAGCTCGGGCACCTAGATATTGGTATTTACATGTTTTTACTTTGATTGGCAATCCTGGTAGTCGCGGATAAATACCCTTTACTTTTTTCATACAGAAAACAGTCATTAAAACACCTTATAAGTATTACCGTCGGACGGAAATGGCCGCCAGATATGTCGGACTCGCACAGACTAAAACCCTGTTATGCTGATGGATGGATGGATGATGGTTCGCGGCTACTATACAGTGTCCCATGTCTGACGGGTAAGAAGGGTAAGAACCCTTGTTAAAAAACGGGTAAAAAAATCTGTTTACTATTAACATCCTAGTTTAGACCCTCCGTTAAGTTAACCATAGTGAAACCTGTTTACATTTAGAAAACGCTTTAAATATATTTAACAGTTCGGATTAAAACAGGAGAGTAGATCTAAACTAACAGCTTTCTCTTTAAAGAAGAGAGGAAACCCTACCCAGCTGATATAGCAACAAAGAAAACGCTATTTCTTTCTCTTATTTTTTTCTAGTCTTCAAACTCTTCTAGATTTGTGATACGCCATAAAACACGTAAAGCGAACTTGAAATAGACGAAATAAAACCTTAAAAAAGTAACGCAATGAATGCCGCTTAAAGTAAATACTGCAATGCGGTTCGACTTCTAAAACAGCTTGCTGTGACTGGAAAGCCCGAATTCAATATCGGCTTTTGTTATAAAAGAAGGCAGGTTTACTTCTTCATATAATTAAATCTGTATCATTGTTTACAAACCGATTAAGTACGTACAAAATTATTATAAAGACCTTCCGTGTATAAAAGGTAAATCATAAATTTATTATTCAATTAATTAACGTGACAAAAAGGTAAATACAGTCAAAGTTTGCAGTAAAAATGAGTAAATGTGGTAAGTGAGGCTTAATCAAAATTAAAGTATTACTGCTTTTTTATTAGGCGCTTTACTTCAAGTGAAATAGTACATGAAATTTGAAAGTGCACAAATTGTATGTAGAGCTGCTTATGCAAAATGCTTGTAGAGCTTCTGCGAACACTAATTATATCACGTACGTACCGTTTCCAAATTGGAATCCAATTATAAAGTGTCAATCTACTGATTATATTACTATATAGGCCGATAAAATCCATGCATTTTTCAAAATTCGTTCAGTTCATGTGATCTATGTACTTGCTACGAAGCTACGGACCTGGTTTCTGCCCTCCGACTGGCTTCAGCGATAGATTGGTGATAAAGTACTACGGCTCATACAACCCGCTACAACGTTTGCACGATAAGTATCCAAGTACCAGTAGTGATTAAGCTAATTAAAATAAAACTGATATTTTAATAAATATATAAATACAAGTTATTAAATATATTCTATTTTTTTAATTAGAACAATTGAAACTTTTTTACAGTTCTTACATAAATAAAGAATAAATTCCCGTTGTTCCTTCGGGAAGAGCAAAAAACTAATAGTATGTAACTGAGTGTATTTTAACATTTGAGTTTTCCAACAGCTTTAATTTTTTTTTTTTTTTTCAAATTCAAAACATCCTTTATTTACACTAAAACTATTAACAATTCATGAAACTTAAAACAAAATTAAAACTAACTAAATAAAACTAAAAACAAAAAAAAAAACAAAACAAATATTATATATACATATAGTTATTAAATTGAGATTGTGTTTTTTTTTAATAAAATAAACTGGACGATCTAACTATTCCGAAAATAAAAACAGAATAACATGTGTACGTGTTCTTATAATAATAACTTTTTTTTATGTTGCAAATATAAATATAAAACTAACCATACAGTTAACAAAAATTGTTCTCTACTTCTCCTTTCATGCACATACTCTCTTCTTCACTGCGGCAATATTTCCGAACTAGATAAATAAAACGAACAAAACTTAGTGAGACATTTCCGAACCACTTTAAGAGACAATGTTGACTTTTTGCTTAAATATTCATACTATAAATAAAGGGACTCTCGTGTACGAGTAATATTCGTTATCCCTAAAGTCGTTCGGAAAGACATTAATGCGCGGAAAATACATTTTGATCGGCCGATGAATAACATAATAAAAATAAATGCTTGTCAAATAAAAAAGGACATTTACTTTTATGGGGTTTTCATTCAATATTTCTTTCAAAGCCTAGTAATAAAATACATATTAAATATTTCACAGTAATTTTGAAAAACTGTATGCGGAGTACATAGCTATTATTAGAGATAAGTCAACCTAAAATATGCTCTTACAATAAAGAGAAATACAAAGAAAGTTAATGAGACTGCAGTCTCTCTTCATAAAAGGATTATCTTTCCTCTTATTATTTATTGTGACACTCAGTTAAAGGCCTGCCTATAAGCTCCATACTCTATTATCTAAACTACCAAGGCAATCAAAATATTCATCATTTGCTACAAGCTCGGCAAAAAGTAACTTGGGCCGCCTTAAAATTAATAAAATTTTATAATTAAGTTGACAATATTGTTATATTAAATATAATATATATCTTTTATTTTGCAACGTATTTTAAAAATGTACGTGTCCCTTCTATATACCGTGGTAACCTATAATTAAGACTACATTTAATTAAGTAGCTTGTAGAGTATTTTATAGTATTAATAATGGAAGTCTTGTTGGTTATTCTAAATTAAATAAAAATAAAATAGTACATTAAATCTATATTCATATTAATTACAATCACTTTGCAGTACACATTAAACTCTTATCAAAAGAGAAATAGATGAAACATGAAACAAAAAAAAATTGAGCTACCGTGACTTTACAAATGATAGCGTAGTTAACCTTTGTATTCCTTTTATATCTTTGCAGTTTTTCAATGCCCGAAAACAGAGATAAAACGACATTTTTTGAAACAAAATAGCTAGATCGATTTATCGCCCCTGAAACCCCCTACATATTTAATGTCATGAAAATCGTTGGAGCCGTTTCCGAAATTTGGACTATGGGAATCTGTATACACACACACACAAGCTCACATATTAGCTCATTAAATATTAAGATACTAGCTGGGCATACCCGCGAGTAAATTAGTAAAAACTGTACAAAAATCTGTTCAGTATATTTTGAGAAAATCTATCATATACAGACAGCTTTTGGACTTTATTTTATTTTATAAATTATAAAATATATAGATGACTGTTACGAACTTTTAGTAGTCGGAACTTTTTCGAAACAGGCAAAATTTGTGTAAGATGCATGCATGTACACATATTATGATAAGATCGTTATAACTCTAATGGATAGATATAAGTTAAAATGAAGATAGAAAACTTAGGAATAATGCATAAAAGTTGCAGAGCGGAAATTAATTTCATCATAAATATATTGTAACACGACTAGCTCATAAATAACAGCCTTTACTACGAGTAAAATGGAAATTTAATATTTATGGCTTTGTTCGCCTACATCCTGTAAACTAATATTTCTAAAATTAACCATAAAGTATATAAACTTTAAATATACTTTAAAATTGTCTATGATGAATGTATCCAATACTCAATACTCAAAAATAACATCTATGTCTATGGTCTATTTTGAATTGTTTTGAAATAATGAATTGTTTTTTAAACCCGAGCCAAGGTTTCTAGTTTCATATAATGACAAAGGACACAATTTTTAAATCTTGATTTAAATAAATAAAGTTAAAATTAAAAACTGGCTTTTATAACACATAGAACTAAAAAGTTAAAAATAAATCATAATATATACTTATATTATTATTTATTTTTTAATAATAAACTACTTAAAATAAATAATATACTTATGTTATCAATTATTTTCAAAACAAATCATAATATATACTTATATTATGATTTATTTTGAACAAAAGTTATAAACGAAAAATATTAGTACTGTACTATATATCGCACCTGTAGTATTAAAATGACCTAATTCAAAATAAGGCTTGAATAACTCAATTATACATTGTTATCCTATTTCGGTGCCACCTATGTCATCACTCTACGAACTATTAAAAAAACTAGTGTTTTCTTGCTCTTCCCACTTATCCTAAACACTCGCCAATTTTGTAGACGCTACGCTTTATTACTGTGGCAAATTCCAGAAAATATTTATCTTTTTACTTAGCTCACTTTAATATTAAGTATGCGATATGTCTGTACTGTATATGTGAGTATACTATCTTACATTGTACTAATTTTGGCAAGTCGCAGGCAGAAAGTAGCAATGTACCTATATTATTAATCATATTATATGTCGAAGCAAATACGTCACTCCTAAAAACTCGGCTGAGCCAAAACTTTGTCATATATAATAAAAAATACATTAACAAAGTTCCAGCTTAGTATCCTCAAGAAGTCCATGACAAAAATTGGTTAAAAAAAAAATATTTCTTGTCTATTTCTCGAATACGTGTCCATATCATGTTTTGATCGATCAATCTCTCTCTAACAAGAACAGTTTTTAAGGTACTTCACTGTCCAATACTTTCTGCCAACTCTCTGTTCTTCATGGTCTCACCACTCAGAGAACTTTTTGAAACCATTAATCATCTGAAAATTTGAGCTTGGAAAAATAGCTAAAAAAATATTTCTTGTCTATTTCTTGAATACGTGTCCATATCATGTTTTGATCAATCAATCTCTCTCTAACAAGAACAGTTTTTAAGGTACTTGACTGTCCAATACTTTCTACCAACTCTCTGTTCTTCATGGTCTCAGCACTTAGAGAACTTTTTAAAACCATTAATGAAAATTGCGAGCGCTTGGAATAATGCTCGTAGCTACTATACATCTGGAGGTGTCAAAATTATCTTATATAGAAAATTCTCGAGTCACAATGGTAGTTACCACACTCCTCCGAAACGGCATGACCGATTTTATAAAATTTTATATGCATACCAATAGATCTTAGATCATCATTATCATCCTCCTGCCCTTATTCCACTTTGAGTGGGGTCGGAACAACATATTATAAACATGTTGATACATGATTTGGCTTCGTATTTTAAGACCGGTCGCCCGCCTGCAGTCAACTTACCTTAGTCGTATTTTACGACCCCTCAGTAATGACCAATGTGACAATAGACAAATGTGAACTTCATTACCTTTATTACCAGCAATTGAATGGAACACTATCAGGTTTTTAGCCGAAGATAATCTGACATAGCTTATGTAACGATCCTCCCGAGGGTACCACATTCGTAAGGGAATATACATCATCATCATCCTCCTGCCCTTGTCACACTCTAAGTGGGGTCTACAGAACATGTTGTCACATGATTCGGCTGACGTCAACTTAAGTTAGTCTTTTACGACACCTCGGTAAGAAAGAGGATGGTCTATTCTACTCAACCGGATACCGCACGGTGGTTCGACTTACCTTAGTCGCCTTTTACGACACCTCAGTAAGAAATGAGGGTAGTCTATTCTACTGAGCCGGATACCACACGGCATTCAATAGGTCTGAGAATCGTCTCGGGAATCGGCGATAAGGGTTGTGAATCCCTAATATTTTTTATAAAATAATTTATATGGCAAAACAACTTTTTCTCGGTCCGCTGGTAATCATAAATTTTTATCGTCTTTATCCATCCTGTTTATATATCCTTCATCTGGTGAAAGCATATCTTTATACATATAGATACGTGTTCACCATTCCAAAATATAACCCTAACAACCATTACTTCTTTGCATTACGTGTCTCACACATTACCAGTCTAACTTCGCAACACTATATGCTTAATCAATAATTTTGGTTATTTTACGGTTCTCCTCTTTTTTGTTTTACTTTCTAGCCCATTTAATCATTCGCTATAAAACTCAGCATTCTTACAAGAACCATAGTCAATGACCGGATTTCGGATCTACGAGTATGAACCATCATTCACTACTAGCAAATTTTGATGACTTTGGTATTAATACGTAAAACTTCTCGAATACGTTGCGCAGTTTATCCCCGTCGTATTCGCAAACTGAATACTTACACAAAACTGGACCCAATGCCACCCTCATTCTACAGAGAATGAGGGTGGCATTGGGTACAGACCTCCTCTGTGCTTTTTCATGACCGAATTCTCATCAAATGCAACTTCAAATTCAAAATATTCTTTATTCAAGTAAACTTGTAAACAAGTGCTTTTGAATCGTCAACATTTACTGCTGATTCGGAAAGCCGTTCCTACCGAGAAGAACCAGCAAGAAACTCGGCGGTTGCTCTTTTCAAAGAGTAATTGTTATTACTAGTTACATATAGATATTAATGTCTTGTACAGTGTCCAAGAGTAGCTATATCCACGCATTCATACCCTTTAAGTAATCCTCAATAGTACAGTAGGCTGTCTGTATTAGCCTTTTTTTAATAGTGTTTTTAAATTAATGTAATGGTAAAGTTAAGTAGATTGCGGAATTTTATTATAGAATCTTATACCCAAATCCAAACCCAAAACCATCGTTGACCCAGTGGAGCGGAACTTGTGAGTTAGACTTGTTTTTTCTCTTCCTCTTGTTAACTTTAAGGTGCAACTGTTGAGATACTCTGTTAAGGTGGCCGAGAATTATTGTAAGGTTGCTATACAACAGTATATGTTGTTTATTGACTTACTAATTAGCTTTTATTAAGATAATTGACATATCATTTTCGCCTCTAATTTATCAATTATAATATAGTATTTATTAAATATATAAGACGATATATACAACAGAATATAGGGATGATGGAACCGTCTGCAAAAATTATCTATGTCGTTATATAAAACTACGACCATTGAATTTAGCCCCTTTTGAATGGTATTATGCAGATTGTATGTAACCTTTATACCCAAACCACTTCACTATAACGATGTTTCCATTAAATTTTCGGCGAGAATTTTTCATATGCAATGCTCCCTCGCGCCATAAATTTTATAGGGTGAAAAACGAAACACCAAACCGGTTAGCACAATTGAAAAACGGTTTTCTGCGATTTTATACTGTAAAATAATGTATAGCATTCTATGAATAAATGAGAAGTTGAGAAAATACAATCAAAATAGAAAATTTTCTTTATTGTTAAAATAAGTGTTCTATATTTTCCGTGTTTTGTGAAAATTAAATACCTTGAACCTATTTGTGAACGAAACGTACAAAAGTTTGCGAACTTGCAAAGACTAGGATAAAGTAGCCGTTAAATTCAAAGAAATAAGCGTCATGACTGTAGCTTATTCACAAGAGGCACCCTTAGGACGACGTTCCCCGACGCTAGTAGCTAGTAGCTTCTGCGCTCTACTCTCTGCATTTCGCAACCTCGACAATGCTTCTGCGCTCGCCCGTCCCACCCGGTGACGCTGTAAAAGCCGTTAGGGCTAACAGCATAGTCAGTTCGAAAAAAAAACTGTAGCTTCACAGTATATCTACAGTTATATACTGTTTGTGCGAAAAAATATTAACTTATATAGTAAAATTAATGATACGACAGATATACTAGAAACCGACATAAACTAATGACGCCAGAGTTGCGCCTCCAAAAGGTCGAAAAATCATTTGTCGGTCTCGATACACTTTTTATAAAAAAATTCCTCAACATTATCTAGACTTGCCTTTACATGAGTTTAGAAATTATCTTAAAACGATGCTGCTACATAAAGCTTACTATACAATTGAAGATTATTTGAGCGATAGCAGCATATCTTCACTACAGTTAGCTACGCACCAAGCAACAATGATTAATTTGTAAACATCAATCAAATTGTAAAAAAATAATACTTAATTTAAGGAGTTTCTTGCTGGTTCTTCTCAGTAGGAGCAAACTTCCGAATAAGTGGTAGAAAAATATTTGACGATGCAAAAGTACTGAAAAGTCTTCTTGAATACAGAATATTTTGTGTTTTGAGTTTGAATATGCTGATTATAGCAGATAAGCACATAATATCAAAATGCGATGCGTACACTCGTAAATAAGTAATTTGAAAATTATTTCACGTGCCTCCTACAACACAGACAAACAGCCAGTCACCGGTAAATCATCATCACAAGGACACCTAAATTCTATGAAATCATGAAATTGTTGAATTAAGCGTACCGCATCACTGCTAACTTATATAGGATAGCATGTTTCTATATATATAATCATGGCTTTATAACAGTTATGCAAAGAAGTCATAGCTAATATTTCAATAATTAATAAATAAATTAATATTTCTTTTTTCGACTGGACGATCGCTAGTTAAACAATATTATAATAATACAGACCAAATACTGCTATATTCGTTGAATATAGTTCAAAAAATAATACTTCCAAGCTGAAACAGAGATGTTTCATTATTTATTCTACAGCTTCATAAGTGATAAATCACACAATTTTCAAGCTAAGCAAATTTTCTTCGCATCCCTGATTTACTTAATACATTCGAAAAATCAAAATACCACTTAAATCATATACTATACAAATTATTTAGGAAATGGCGTTCGTGAATGTAAAATATTTTTTAAATTTCATTATTAGATATCACATATGAAGTATCAATTTATCTGTCTGTATCGCGTCTGCAGCGATGATGAGGGGTGAAAATGCTGATGTATTCACTCCGCTGAAATCAGACGAATCCATTTATATTTCAATCGCATTGAAGATTTAGATTTAATATCGAGTAAGCATGGGGCGTTGCAAAAAATATGATTCTGATACAAGAGAAAGTTATTTAGAAAAGGTTAAAATAGTAGGTAAAGTTAAGATATTAAGTAATCCTTAACAGATGTCACCAGCCATTGTTTTATAGAACAGAAAATTAAAAGAATAATAGTAGAAGAATATAAGAAGACTAGACTTGTTAAATGAAAATAACTTTTTAGTATCAATTTGTAACGAAAAATTCTGTCTGGCAAACTTTATAAGGTTCCAGCGAATCTCTTACGGAACTATTATGCCATAAAATTATGCCGACATAAATCTTGCGAAACTGCAATATCTGCTGCACGTGCGGCTTAAATGTGTTATAGTTTGAGCTCATTTTAAACCCAATTGAAGCAACGCGTTCCAAAATGTATTAGACGGACGTGGCATATCCTTTAACTTGGTCATAGACAGTTAATACTTCTTCTAATGTCCTTACATAGAGTTATTATACTAGAGTACTACTGTAGTATAATAATTTTTATCTTCAGTCATGGAAAACTTTCTTTATCTGGAACCTAACTTTATCAGGAAAAACTTTTCCTGATAAAAACAATGACTTATATCCCTTATGTCGGACACGCACCGCCTAAAACTACCTGTGTTCTCCACCACGCTGCTGGTGACGAGGACCGGGTACCGTTGTACATATTGCCGAAATAGAATAGAGTCATAAATAAATGAATAAATATATGTGACATTTACACACACGGTCGTCCGATTCCAAAGTAAGTAACTTAATACTTGTGTTATGGGTGACGGATATAGTCATATCAATATATACAAATATACACCCAGGCTCAAAGAACCAACATTTTTTATGAAAAATGTTGGCCCTCGGCGGGAATCGACCCGCGGAGCTGAAGGCAGGGTCACTACCCACTGCGCCAACGGGCCAGTCGAGTCATAGGCTGACGAGTGAGAGTGAAGGAACAAATAATGAGAAGGCATATGAAATTAGTATGCAATAAAAAGCCAAACATCATGCTACGGGCGCGTTTAGCACGTTATGTTGTCTCCATTCTCCTGTACGGCGTTGAAGCGCGGACACTCTGGGAATCGATGAGCAAGAAATTAGAATCTTTCGAATTGTGGGTGTACAAGAGAATGTTAAGGATATCATGAAGAGACAAAGTAAATAATATATAACCGTGTTAAGTCGCATGACCAAACAAGCAGAAGTCTTATTTAGTGAAAAAAGAAGGCTCGAGTATTTTGGGCACGTCATGAGAAATTTTAAATATGAATTGCTGCGGCCTATTATACAAAGCAAAATAAGTTCAATTTTCTGCCCGTAACGGTTTACAATTACGCAACTAATGTAACTTTCGCAAATCATACTTAATATGATATAAATAAACGGGTCACATCGCGACAATATCGAGTCACCTTTTTATAATAATAATAATAATAATAATATTTTTATTAATTCAAGTTACAATGACTCATAATGTTAGTAATACAATAAGATTTAAAAACTAATGTTAATAACTTATACTACTTATTATAACATATTAATTACTTATTACTATACCTATTCGATGTGAATCCTACAGCAGCGGTTTACATACGGACAATCTAGCCTCTCAGTTATCATCTTCAGGATGCTGTTGCTTATAAGGTTCGAAGTTTCGGCAGAGTTGAATCCACTGTGGTCAGGAATCAGTTCCTGACCACAGTGGATTCAACCTGACCTGACCTCAGTCAGAACTCAAGAGTGACCCGTTCATTTATAAAATAACGAAAATAAGTTTAGCAAAAGTTTCGTTCCCTATTCTTTAGTATGGATAAAATAAAAAAAAGTAAAGTAGCAGCCTGTTACAATCCCACTGCTGGAAATAGGACTCCTCTCTCCGTTTCTGGTGATAAGGGTTGGAGATAAGACCTACCACGCTGCTCCAATGCAATTTGGTAGGTTACACATATCTCCAGAATTCTCTAGAGTTATGCAGGTTTCCTCACGATGTTTTCCTTTACCGAAAAGCGTGTGTTTAATTGCAATTATCAATTAGACACATGAGTTTTTAATAGAAAAACCCATCGGTGCCTGCCAGGGTCAGAACTCGTATCCCCCTCGAAAGAGTCGCACGGTCTCACCGCTGGGCTATCACAGCTGAGCTAGTATGGGTAATCAAACTAAAATCAGGATGATGAGGGTTTATACGTTTGATTTTTTTTTAATTTTCTTTAAATACTGTTTACAAGAGCTTAATAGTAGGACCAATAAACGAATGAATATTACAGCAAGGAAAAGCGACTAATGATCTCAGATTCTTGAGATAGAAATTTTCATGATAGCAACGAGCGGCGCTCTCTCGGGAATATACTTTTTAATTAAATTTATTCACACCAACTCTAGCGGATTATTAAATTTAGTTCCGGCCTAATTTTGTCCAGATGGACTCAGGATTGAAATGAGAACCTAATTGCAACAGAAATAATATTTTAAATGTAGCATTTTGAGTAACAGTTTAAGAATTTCTTTATTTTCGTCATATTCTTAGTTATAGAATTAGACGTCAAGTCAAATATATAAAAGTAAATAGTAAAGTAACAGCTTGTTACTATGCCCACTGCTGGGCTAAGGCCTCCTCTCTCCGTTCTTGGAGAGAACGATTGGAGCTAAGACCTACCACGCTGCTCCAATGCGGATTGGTAGGTTACACATATCCCTAGAACTCTCTACATATATGCAGGTGTCCTCACGACATCGTGAGGAAACCTGCATATCTGTAGAGAGGAAAACATGTTCCTTCACCGAAATACCTGTGATAAATTGCAATTATCAATTAGACACATAAGTTTTAATAGAAAATCTCATAGGTCCTGCCCGGGGTTTGAACCCATGTCGTCTCTAGAGAGTCACATGGTCTCACCGCTAGGCTATCACAGCTTAAAGGACTAGCCAAAGAAAATATATGTAATGCTAAATGTAGAGTTTACTATCCGTTCTCATATCTGATACATGCAGAATTTGTAAAAACTCATGCACTACCCACCGTAAATAACACAACAATATACAAGCACTGCACTGCAATGCATCGTCAGAAGGTAGACTCCACGATAAAATCGCAAAGTATATAATTTCCTTTATATCGTTAACTAGTAGTCATAGTTTGCATTTCTACTCCGTTTTAACAAATTAACAATTGGGCTAATTTTTTTCTTTAAAATTAATCACAATACTGAATAGATAAAGATGTATTTACATAACGATAAACTATTACTAGTTTAGTATTCTAGTAAAGTAGCGGCCTCTTACAATCCCACTGCTGGGAATAGGCCTCCTCCCTCCGTTTCGGGAGAGACGAGTTGGAGCTAAGACCTACCACGCTGCTCCAATGCGGATTGGTAGGTTACACATATCTCCAGAAGTCTCTAGAGATATGCAGGTTTCCTCGCGATGTTTTCCTTCACCGAAGAGCGTGTGATAAATTGCAATTATCTATTAGACACATGAGTTTTAATAGAAAAACTCATTGGTGCCTACCCGGGTTTGAACTCGTGATCCCCTCGAAAGAGTCGCACGGTCTCACCACTGGGCTATCACAGCTCTTTCTATATGTATGTATTCTAGTATGTATGATAAAGACATATGGATATTTCATGATTATTTTTTTAATAAAAATGTTTTGCAAGTGATGCAAACAGACGTACAGCTAATACAGTTTTTAAATACTATTTAAACCATCTATAAAGCCAAATATACTAAGAAGCTTAGGTGCAAGTTTCAGTGACTACTCGAAAGAAAGTTTGACTGAGTCAAGTTAATTTAAACTCAGAATACATTTAATGAAAAATGGCTTTTACAATTCCTATTCATATTTTAATCTTCTCATGCCGTGTGGTATTCGGTTGAGTAGAATAGACCACCCTCATGTCTTACCGAGGTGTTGTAAAAGGCGACTAAGGTTAGTTGACCCGCCGTGGTGTATCCGGTTGAGTAGATTAGACGACCCTCTTTCTTACGTGCCCTCTTACCAAGTGCTCGTCAAATACGACTAAGGTCAGTTGACATCAGGCAGGCGGCCGGTCGTAAAATACGTAGACAAATCATGTGACAACATGTTCGTAACATGTTGTGCCGTCCCCACTTAAAGCGGGATAAGGGCAGTAGGATGAGGATGATGATACGCTTAATGAAAAATTGACTTTTACAATACCTTCTTCATCTCGTTTTTGATAATAACCTTTTTGAAATATAACTAAAGAGTATCATTCATCAGCATGAAAATTTTATTTATTGCTTACATACAAGGGGAGCCAGCCTAAAATGGGTCCGTCTACGGTAATGAGAAAGCAAATAAGCCTTCTTATGTGTGATTAAAGTAAAGTAGCGGCATGTTACAATCCCACTGCTGGGAATAGGCTTCCTCTCTCCGTTTCTGGAGAGAAGGGTTGGAGCTAAGACCTACCAAGCTGCTCCAATGCGGATTGGTAGACTACACATATCCCAGAATTATCTAGAGATATGCAGGTTTCCTCACGATGTTTTCCTTCACCGAAAAGCGTGTGATAAATTGCAATTACCAATTAGACACATGAGTTTTAATAGAAAAACTCATTGGTGCCTGCCTGGGTTTGAACTCGTGTTCCCCTCGAAAGAGTCGCACGGTCTCACCGCTAAGCTATCACAGCTCTAGTGATTAAACAAAGATAAATATATCACTTCCATCTTTCCTCTCATCATTTGTTGCGACACTCACACTTATAGGCCTGCCTGTGACTATGATTGTTTAGGCATACAAATCGTTCTTTAAAGTTGTTACAATATGGCAACTTTATATAAAATTTTAAATACCACTAAAAATTATAATATTTATAAATACCGAAATTACTTAATTACGTATTCAGAAGTAAAATTGTTAACATTTGCTCCTATTTGAATTCGCAACAAATGGCCTCGTAACTTCTATTTGCGCTAATGACGTGGTATTCGTTCAGGAAAAGTGGTCGGGTAATTATTTAAATTATCCTCTTTAGCTTGAAACTACTCTTACTACAGAATACCTAGAGTTATATAGAGGCTGTCTTCACGAGTATTTATGCATTATAGCCGTAACGTAAGTTTTTTAGATTTTTTTTTTTATTATTGCGTAATAGGCGAGCGCTTGACTGTAATCATGCCTGATGGTAAGCAATGATACAGTCTAAGATGGAGCGCGCTTGCCTAGAAGATACCTATTCGCTCTTGCTTTGAAGATACCCATATTATAAAACTCGGGAAAAATAGATGCCGGGAGAGAATTCCATTCCCTTGCCGTGCGCAGCAAAAAAGAAGACGCGAAGCGCTTCGTGCGCCTTCGTGGGATGTCGATAACGTAGGGGTGGAACTTCTCCCGGTGCCTAGCGGTGCGTTGATAAAATGGTGATGGAGGAACAAGGCTATGGAGTACTTCAGCACACTCTCCGAAATATATCCTGTAGAATACCGATAGACAGGCAACCCTGCGCCGATGTTGAAGACTTTGCAATTTGGTATCGGTCAGGGTTTTATCAGAGATGAGCCTTCTGGCACGTTGATCCACCGAGTCCAAAGCATCCAACTGGTATTTGGCAGAGCCGTCCCACAAATGGCAGCAGTACTCCATACACGAACGTACCTGAGTCTGGTACAATGTAAGAAGTTGTTTCGGTGTGAAGTACTGCTTGACTTTGTTGAGGATGCCAAGTTTCTTAGCTGCCTTTTTTGCCTTGGACTCAATGCATTTACCAAAGTTGAGCTTGGAACTTATTTCAATACCCAGAAGCTCAGTACTATCGGCAATCGGTACGGATATATTTCGGAAAGTAGGAGTTAAGGTGAAAGAACTCCGTTTGGCGGTGAACAGACATGCTTGCGTTTTGGCAGCATTAAACTTGACTAGATTGGCTACACCCCAGTCGGAAACATCTTTCAAAGTCAAGTTAATGCGCTCAACCATGGCCTCTCTTTGTTGGAGAATCTCAGCACTACTAGCTCTGGAACTGGACGTATATCTTTCCGCGACAGTGCTGTCATCTGCGTACCCAAAGATACCGGGCCTTAGTAGATCATTAATGTGCAGCAAAAATAGTGTCGCGGAAAGAACTGAAGGGGCATTATACGCTAATGTGTATTTATATTACCTTGAAAATAATTAAAACTGTATGTTAAGCAAGTTCACTCTAATCTTGTTTGTAGAACTGAACTGAAGAAATTCCAGTAACAACAAATGTTGGACGATTATTTTTTTACATCATAAATACGTTAGCACTAATAGCCTGTATAAAATTACTGAGCTGAAAACCGAATACACTGAAGGAATGATATTATTTGAAGTAATATAAATAAGCTGGGTTGCATTGACCATATATTTTCGATAGATGTAACAATTATGCAGGTGAAAATCACTATGTCACGATCGAGCAGGTGGTAGTGACCCCTGCCTTCAATGCAGCGGGCGCGATTCCCGCCTAGGGCCAACTTTTTCAACATACAATTTGGATTCATTTTTCGATTCTTGGTGTATAGATGTATATTTAAGTATTTATTTAAAATTATATATTGTAAGGGTACAAGGTTATTCAATTCAAATTCAAATTCAAAATATTCTTTATTCAAGTAAACTTGTAAACAAGTGCTTTTGAATCGTCAACTTTACTGTTGGTTCGGAAAGCTGTTCCTACCGAGAAGAGCCAACAAGAAACTCGGCGGTTGCTCTTTTTAAAATATAAATCTTAGAACTAATTACATTTATTTTTTACTGTCTTGTACAGGGTAGAGGTGCACCTATATCCACACATCCTTATCATCTAAGTAATCTTCAACAGTATAGTAGGCTTTCTGTATCAGCCTCTTTTTAACAGTGGTTTTAAACTGCTGTAATGGCATGACCAAAATTGATTTCGGAATTTTATTATAGAATCTTATACCCAAACCCACAAACGATTTACGTACTTTTGCTAGGCGCAAAGCAGGAGTCGCAAGCTTATGTCGGTTCCTACTTTGTCTATTATATACATCACCTATCGTTTTATAATTCTTTATATTTTTGTGTACAAAAATTACATTGTTTAAAATATATTGTGAAGCAAATGTAAGAATACCTATTTCCTTAAACTTCTCTCGCAGGGAATCACGCGGACTTAAATTGTAGATGCCACGTATGGCTCTTTTTTGTAATACGAAAATTTTTTCACTATCCGCGCATTTACCCCACAGCAATATTCCATAAGACATAATGCTATGGAAGTAAGCAAGTTACAAGAGGTCGCTGCAATCGTGCGTATTACGAGTGCAGCCGATGAATAACAAACACAAACATTGGCGTTGTCAAGGCAACGTCTAACAACGAATAGTGATTGCCATAGTGACGGAATAACAAGGAGCCATCTTGTGTGATGTGACGCGTGGTTTCGATTATTGTATTAATTGCGAATAAGGAAGTACAAGTTGAATTATAGATTGAGGATTCATTAATACTCACTTCTGAACACTCTTTAACTATATGTATATATTTACCAGCTGTCACACACAACACAACTTTTGTATCACTAATTAGTATATCAGTGTCATATAAAATCGTCACACTCACAAATTATAGCAAAAAGTTATGTAGGTAATGAAATATATGTTAATAACTCTACGCGTATGTGCATAAATTGGAAAATGTAAAATACATGCTCATTCAGGAATAACATGCAAGACAACGCATGCACGGACACGTTTCATGGACCCTTTAACGCTTGCATGAATTATCATAGCTTGCAGAATATTGTCATAATTAAGACATCTATAATTAATGTTAGATTGAAACACCTACGTTTCGTTCAATCTCTAGATTAAACAACGTTGCATCCCTGACAAATTAGTTAACGTAGGGGCGTTAAAACTAGGCTATCTCATCAAAACAAAATTCGACTCAAATTCAAATAAAAATACATGAAAATAAACGTTACTTACAACAATTTCAAATTATAGAGACTAATTGATTTTATTACTTGACGAATTAATATTACTGTTTAAGACTTAATAAGGTTTTATAATGCAAAGATAAAAATGTGATTTAATTTTGTTGGAAGAGGAGTTTGTTTAATTTTAATGGGAGAACAAAACTTAATCAATCAGCTGATGAAATAAATCAGGAAGCGAAAATATGTACCATATAAAACTCTTAATTAATAATTTGTGAATTTAAATTTTAGGAGATTTACCACACAGGGCAAATAAACACATTGCATTATAGAGGGTACTTACGCGCTATAGTTAGCGCGAACGAAGCCACGAGTACTACTTATTAGTAATAATATATACATATCTCACGCTTACTATTAAAGTGACTGAATTAAAAAAGGTTGTTTTTGCAAATTTCAAAGAGCGTAACGTGACGTCTACAAAACTTTATGTGTCATAGAGACTCATAACATGGAAGAGATAGAAAACCGTAGCTTATTAATAGTATATTTATAGTAATAGTAGCGTAATGTCATAGATAGCATTGAAATAAGGATTGTAATGTATTTAACTTAATTATTATTGTGATTAATATATTTATTAGCAATTTAATGTATGTACATAATTATAAAAAGATTGGCGATGTATATAATAGAGAAAATTGAAACCGACATAAGATTGCGGTTCCTGCTTTGCACCTTGCAAAAGTAAATATGTCGTTTGTGGGTTTGAGTATAAGATTGTATAATAAAATTCCGCAATCGATTTTATCTTTGGCACTACAGCAGTTTAAAAACACTTTTAAATAGAGGCTGACACAAAAAGCCTACTATACTACTGAAGAATATGCAGATGATAAATGCGTGTATATAGCTACTCCTCTACCCTGTTCAAGATAGTAATGACCAAATGTAACTAGTTATAAGAATTATATTTGAAAAAAGCAACCACTCAGTATCTTGTTGGTTCTTCTCGGTAGGAACAGCTTTCCGAACCAGCAGTAGATGTTGACGATTCAAAAGCACTTGTTTACAAGTTTACTTTAATAATGAATATTTTGAATTTGAATTAAGCCTAATTTTTGCATTCGGTCACTTTAATACTAAGCGATATATTTTCTTTTGGATGATTTTTTCTTTTATTTCCCTGTACTTTTTGTGAGATACTTTTGCTGTAATATTAAGGCCTAAGTATATTTATGGAGTACCCATTTCAAGCTCGTAACGGAAACTTGACAAATTTAGGATCCCACACGTATCGTTACTTAATACTCCGTTCTAGTTCGAGCGAGTCATTCGCATGGGATCATTGAATGTTTACAGCCCTCCGGGATCTATTGAGTACAGGGAAGCAACCTCGTAATATTCGATTCGTAATCTTCATGCAAAGTGAACAAATATAAATAAAACTTCATAGTTATTTGTAGTGAAAATGACAATAATTGTAGTATTATTATTTAATGATCTGTGGCATAGTTATGTTATGTATGTAATTATAGAACTTAAGAACTTAATGCAGACCCATGCCTTATTTAGGCATGGGTGTAGCGAGGTATAGTACCCAAACAAATAATGCACATCGAAGCTTAGAGAGAGAAAAGCGGCTAGATACTGCTTTATAGAGCATTGTCTCTGTCGCACAGACTGACGAACCCGTTTCAAACGTCACATAATAACTGAGTGACAGAGACAGCGCTCTACGAAACCTAACTGACCGCTGTTTTGTTCCAAACATCGATGTGCATTATTTAATGCCGGGTACTATACAGGCAGTCGGGGGTAGCTGCAAACAAGAAGAACGGTCAATCGCTAATAACGGACAATTCGCATGGAAATGACACTTTATAAAGTTTGCATAAGATCTATAATTTACATCAACTCCATTATTAATGTGATCTACTTATAAGCCCAAAACCTGCCCACCCCCCTGTATCGAAACCTGGTTACGCCCTTCTTCAACGATCGCCATATAATATACTTACGTCCATATAAACATAAGAAAACCTTTTATCAACCGTTATGTTCTAGGAATAAATTAAATCTAATATTGCTGCGGTCGGCAATCTTATGCAACGGCGAAGGTTTGTGGCTTTTAATTAATAAGCTTTATACTTCGTGAGACTTGTATCTACTTAATAATGCTAAAATAATAATGATTATCTCGTCTATTTTAAAATATATTCCAGAGCGAGATTAATATATAAGTAATAACGATTATTTCTGACCATAAATTTGTATTAGTAATACATAAAAGCTATATTGCAGCAAGCGCAATTCCAATGACTCGATTAACCCACACACCTCTTTGATGAGACTGAGGACCATAGCTGACTTCAGTCAGTGGGGGAGGTACTCATTTCTTACTAAATACATGTAAGGACTTTTACTAAAAGCGTTTGATACTACATTCTACGTAGACGCAAGCCTGATGACTCGAATATCAAAGCTAATATGACTGATGCCCATATCTGTAAATGGGAAAAGTCACCTCTATTTACTGGGTACATTTAGGTAGTTCTCTTACCAAATGCTTCGTTATTATTAAATGTGCAGTCTACGTAATCGCAAGTCCGATGACTCGGACAGCCCACCTGATGTGAGTCACATCTCACCTGCCTTCAGTCAGCGAGGAGAGTACCCCCTTTTTACTGAATACACTAGAGCTTTAGGCAAGCAGTAAGTGCCCAAAATAAGTATTTCCCCTCTAAGTACTAAACGACACTCGCTTCCAAGATCCAATTCTATGCCAACCGTTAGTTTTATTCTTGCATCCCAACCCAGAAAAATGTGCCAGTAGCTTACTTATAATATTTGTGCCATATCCTAAAGAGTTAATGAAGCTTTAAAGGTAAATGAAGTTATGAAGATAAAAATGTTTATATCGGACTTTTCTATTGGCGTTTTTGAGTTTATCAATACATAAAATTTTATACCTATCGTAACGCTCAGTCAACAAATACTGCATCATTCTTAGGAAACATGAATATGACTTGGAAAAAATAAAACGAAAATATACTTGCTTTATCTGTTCATTATTTAACAGAAAAAAACATAACTGGTATAAATAAAACATTTGACAGTTAAAATGGAGAATATGAAGCGCAAAAAAAATACAATTAGTCACACAATAAAATAAAGGTTACATAACTGTAACATTATGTCAATTATTGAATTACATAGATTTATGATTCCAAAACATACAACGTACTATAGTTTCAAACATTCAGTAACGACTTTTAAAGAATAACGTTTTCAAAAAACCGTTACTCCGCTACGTCGTACATAGTTTCAAAAAGACAATGCATTAATGCTAAGTCTCGAGCTAAAGAGACTGTATAATGAATTAAGAACGAGTTCACTGATTAACGATGGCTAATTTGGCTATTGATGAAGTTAGAAAATTAATTTGGAAAGTTAAAATTGCTGACTAAATAGCCTTAAGCTTCGTATAACTCTCTCTCACGAGAGAGAACGGCTTATTCCAGAAGTGGGATATGGAATACTCCATAATCCAATTTATAAACAGTATCAGTCGTTTTAAAAATAAAAGTGATAATGCAAAATTAGCCGTCATTAGGAATATAATTTTTAATTCAAATTTATAAAAAACATTTAGATTTACATGATTGGCTATCAATTCAGGAACAATAATCAATCTTAGGATCAAATTTAGCTCACTAAATAACGTCGATGAAAAAACTTGTTATGATTTACATTATATAATATAAAGGCGAGGCTTTGCAAAACAAACGTTTTCCACTTCATGGTGAAATTCATATCTTCCTTCTTTCTTGTTCTTATCTGTGACTTTCAATTATATCAACTAAACGCAATTTACTTTGCGAGAAATATTTAAAAATAACTGTACACGTTTAAATTTAACAATTTTAGATTTTATTGCAACTTTATATAGTTAATAATCCATACGTAATATTTTTACAGATACGCGTATGGATACAAAAATATGGGCCAGATAAGGTATATCAAATCTCAAACAATGTTTTTTATAACAATTCTTTGGAATGCACCATATAAAATATTGTATAGTCATGTACAAAGCTTAGAAAGCTGCCAACCGGCATACTTAAATAGTAAATTGACCGTATTTTATTATAAAACTTGCTAGTTTCCATAAATTCCCATTAATATAAATTTTAATTTCCAATTCCACAATGCTAGCCTAGTTCAATCATTATAATGAATGTTCTACGTGAATTTTGGGCGCTGTTTTTAATTTAACTGTGATCTATGGCAATGAATTAAATCTATGATGGTGGTAGCACTGTTACACAGACATAAAGTTGAAACTTAAGAAATATGACGGAATATAGTTATACGTACTTTATTTGATCTGGAAAAAAATAAGAAAATATTAAAAAACGACGAAATTACATTTGACATCTATGTAAATATAATAAAGTAGCTATTTGACTGTCTGTCTTTTTGTCTGGGCCTATTTCGATAACGGTTAAACCTGTGAGCACTCTGTGAGTAACTCGCAAAGCGATTTTGTCGTGGAATCTATCGATTGATGATGCTTCGGTTGCGAGGCGAAACGATTGTTGAGTTTGTGATAGTGAACGTGTGTAGTGCTTCTGTATTGTGGTGGCAGTGGTGGAGGTTTGTGTATATCGGATATGAAAAAACGGATAGTCCATATATATATTATATATTTTCTATTTACTGTATCGCAGATTATAGTAAAATAATTTTTATTATTACTTATGTAAATCTTACTTTTAAGATTGCAGATATTTATATTGTATTTATAAAATTTCACTCTACCTAAAGGTTTACTTTAAGGCAAGGCACAATTCAAGTTAAAGTTTTCTAATTTTTTTAATTGTGGAAATTATGTCGAAACTTTACCTTATAACAATAGACTTAGGCTGGAGTTACGGTTTTTATTAGTATGCATTCGTTTGAAGATCCTATTTACAAAAAAAATTATAACTCGCACAACGTAATTTGTTTAATAGTTTGATTCATTATTGCAAATATTACATAACGTTTTTGTATAAAAAAAATATAAGGACCAATAATCTTATTTACAACTCGATGTTACCTTATGTAACACTGTTAATAGCTGAACTTAAGCGTACGTAAGGTATGGTGAAATTCCAAAAAAATATTGAAACGTGGTCGTCCATTAATTAAATGACAGTGGGACCACTATGTTAATTAATATAATTGTGTATAAGCAATATCTCTCAATCACACTTAATAGTATACTGTCTGGTATGGACGTATTTGTCTTTGGTTTGGATGACTCAGAAAACTATTTGTTGCCCATAGGAATAAAATATAACCATGCTTTGGCTGAACTTTAAACAAACACTTTAAATTCACTCCCATGACTTTATGAGTATATCAATTAAAGAAAAATTAGACATGTGCCGAATCCAGTTAGAGTGGGATAGAGACATGGGAATGATGATCATTTAAAAATATATATATTCATGGCGTTATAATAACGATCTTTTGTAAATGTTTTTTGAGGTGTCATTATGGTTTATATGGGCAATACTTATTGGTTATATTTTGAATTGATTGATAATACATATTAAATAAACATTTTTATGTAGACATAAATAGATAAAATATAAGCAGAATTTTTGTTTCAGATTAGGCATATAAACTTAAATGAAACATAAAAAAATAACCTTTATAGTGGTCCATTTGTGACGCACTGGTTTGATTTAAATTGAGCACATAATACGTGAGTATTAACAAACAGAAGACGAATAAATCTTGTATAAGCGTTACGTATATTGGCTACAAACTAAAAATAAATCAATAAAGATATACGTGTATGGAGTGTACAAAACGTATGAAAATAGTGGACTATAGTAAAAAAGTCCCTGACTAACAAAAATTAAATCCGTCTCATATCGAATATTTTTTTGTCTTAGTTTCGCTCTTCAGAAAGGACACATGTCCTTTCTGAAGAGCGAACAAGATAAAACATGTTTTAAAAGTAGGCGGTATCAGACAATTTTAATTTTTATGAATAAGGGAATATACCTTACATAACATTTATTTATGTTATATCACGCATGTATAGGCCAACCGTTTTACTCAGTCCTCGCCCGCGGGGTACACGGGCGCGGTGATAGGACCTCTTGTATAACACGGAACGGGGGCTCACGAGCCGCAGACGAGGACTGCGTTAAACGGTATGATAACAGTTCTTATATAATTATACAATGGAAACGACAATGAGCTTACAAGTGTTGTTAACTTAGCGCTACTTGAGATTCGTATGGTACAGTCATTGGGAAAAAAATATACTTGCCTAATTTATATACACTGAGATATTAAAAACGAAGTTTTGCAGTAAATCGCACGCACAAATTTTTCAGAATCTTTTATAACGTTAGACAAATGACTGTCCTTGCAAGATTAGTTGGTCTCGGATTATTATTTGTATTGAACCTTATAAATTTGTGAATTCAAAAGCAGATTTTCAGATATATATCAAAATCCGCTTTTGAATATATATACATAAAACAAAGATATTATACTATATTTAAATATATATATAATTACATAAATATTATAAAACAAAGTTCCCAAAAGCTGTCTGTGTGTTGTGATCGATTTTCTCACAATCTACTGAAAGGATTTTTGTACAATTATTTACTAAAAGATGAGAAATAAAGAAAGAATGCAATTGTTGAGGAAGATTAAGGTCACTTGTAAAGAACGGTCGAATTCCCGCGGGATCGGTATTTACACGGGAAAACTTTGGGACAGACTGATTTTTAAGGGAGCGAAGGCGCATACATTGTACAAATATATATACGATATTTCTCTACTAAAAATAATTTTAACTTGATAATTTCTTAATTACAACGCGTAATTGTATTTCAAAGTAGTCGTGTGTAACTGCCATGACATGTATCGATTATATTACAAATAACATATGGGCATAATGTAGATTTATTTATACATATATACATGTTTTTTACACATAATTTATCACTACACGGACCAATAGCTAGATTTACTATCAATGAATAAATATTTCGATACAAATCGCATACAAAATTTACAATTAAATTATGAAATATTTTGTTCACTAAATATTTAGTATTGTATAATAAATTAGTTTTTTCAGGTAGTGAGTATTATATCGATACTGATATCACCGTTGAAAGCACGTTACCTGCTATTTTCAGGGCTAACTGCCTATTAAAATTCATAAGTTAAAACTTATTATAATTATATTTTATACTTATAAAAAAATTACGAAAAGAAACAATATATTTATTGTGATGAAAGTTTATTATAAATTCTTCATTGTAAAAGTTTATTGTAAACGTGTAATTCTATAATAAAAAAACAATCCATATTAATAATAATATAAATAAATATATGGGAAAATTACGTACATTCGTCCCCAAAGTAACATAAGTTAAGTTGTATTATGGGTGACAGACAACTGGTATATTTAAACATATATAATTTTAAATAAACATACACCCAGAGTCTTAGCTATACTTACTGTTAGAAAATATTGGACCTCGGCGGGAATCGAACCCGCGACCCGCGTAGGTGATAGAATTGTCACTACCACTTCCCCATAACGGGCCAGTCAAATATAGGTGATTATACATATAAAAACTTATTTTTGGTTCTAGTTGTTACTTACAATTGCATTTAAAATCTTTATTTTATTCAACTTTTTAATTTTTCTCGACTCAATAATACTAACAGATTTCTGCTATAAACAAATTCAAACTAAAAATTGATTGAAATAAGATAATAAAATTACCTTTAATATGAATTACTTCCAAATAATTTTGACTTTTTGATTAATGATTAATTAATAGATAATCAAATTTGAAATAAACCGTAGAAAAAAAATTTAAAATGCGTTTCTATGTCCGATTAATTTCTAATTATGATATTACATCTAATTCATTTCATACAAGTTTTATCAAAAGCTAAAATCACTTTCGTATCACTTTACATACCTGTACCACAACTTTAATTTCATTCTATACATTGTCAATAAGCCAAAAAATAGCTAAAAATTTATGCTAAAATAGTTAAATAGAATTTTCTAGCGCAATTATTTGATCAAAAAATCACTGCAAAAAGTGGAAAGATTTGATCATTTATATACTAGTATAAGAGACGACCGTCAAAAATGGTACATTATTGTGTCCCATATTTTTATAAATAAATATATGGGACACTTACACACACGGTCGTCCGTCCCCAAAGTAAGTAAGTTAATACTTGTGTTATGGGTGACGGACAACTGGTAGATATACTACATATATAATTATAAATACATAAAGTACAGTAAAGTAGCGGCCTGTTACAATCTCACTGCTGGGAATAGGCCTCCTCTCTCCGTTTATGGAGAGAAGGGTTGGAGCTAAGACCTACCACGCTGCTCCAATGCGGATTGGTAGGTTACACATATCTCCAGAATTATCTATGCAGGTTTCCTCACGATATTTTCCGTCACCGAAAAGCGTGTGATAAATTTCAATTATCAATTAGACACATCAGTTTTAATAGAAAAACTCATTGGTGCCTGCCCGGGTTTGAACTCGTGTTCCCCTCGAAAGAGTCGCACGGTCTCACCGCTGGGCTATCACAGTTCTTTAAATACATACTTAAATACAAATACACACCCAGGCTCGAAGAACCAACTAATTGTTTTTAGAAAATGTTGGTCCTTAGCAAGAATCGAACCCGCGACCCGCGGAGCTGAAGGTAGGGTCACTACCCATTGCGCCAACGGGCCAGTCAAGTTTTATGCTTATGCATTTTATGTATCTAGATTATTATTATTTAACTAACGCCGAAAATGATAAACAGTATGGCTCAGAGACACATATTCATTAAAGTAAGCAAATATATCACTTTTAACTAAATACGGTGTTTTTGCACCAACAATATTGCAGACAATTGGTAAAATTATGAGCAGTGAATATCTTTTATAAAATAAGTGTGTATATTTGTTCGGAACAAGCATACAATTCAATTTATATTTTTTTATTTTTCAGTAATATTTTATTACATCATGCTATTAATAACATTTAGATGACGTAATAGTTATAAATATGAGATGAATTTCCTATAAATAAAATTCATTTTCAACTTAATTAAGTTCTCTAAACCCGTTAAGTGACCAGCAATATAACTTGGTAAAATAATTTAAAAAAACAAATAAAAGTAATACAGTTTCGTCGATGTCAATGAAAATTAAGACAAGAAAATGATTGCACAGTCGACGTGCTATTTTAAACGGTCGTCTCTTTGTATCTTCGACCTAACATATACCTGGGATTTAAATGTAGCTTATTATTCTAACCCATATTCGACATGTTTATTGCTACTAACCGGATCCTAGGATCAAAGCCTGTAACGACATTGAACCGATAATTCGTGAACATAATATTTCATCACGAACAACCAGGGAGAGCTGCAATGGCAATCCTACGAGCAAATCCCACCATAAATATCATTGACAGATAATCTCATCAACTTTCAATCATATTACGATTTGAATTTGAATAACCGTAGACATCTATATATATATTTTAAAAACATATCAAACATTAATTCCCGGTATTTCCTAAACTGATATTTCTAGCACCATACATTCCGTCAGCGTGCTATACATACTCTGCGAAATCAATGGCCTACGTTCAAATATTAGTCACAAAATTTAAATTAACGTGTGAAAGACATCTAAAATAAAAGCGAAAAAAGAAAAGATGAGCAATATTTAATGTTCAGTTAATAACTATAAATATGATATAACTAAAATAAATATCTTCAATAACATACATCACTTGAGATAACACCAAACTTAGCTATATACATGAATACTTAGCATCATTACGTAGAATAACTCATTAGATAACTTTTATGACTCGATAACTCACAGTCCCCGGCTTAATCACAAGCAATCTATAAAAGCAGTCAGTTTTTCTTGTTATTTTTTCATATTATTCCTATGTAAAGTCGCTGAATTGTGCGAGGGTAGTTTGTAACCTGTATAAAAAATCATGTGTTATATATAAGGGTATGATCGCTATTTAAACATATCATCATCATACGTATTCGCCGTGTGGTATCCGGCTGAGTAGAATAGACCGCCCTCATTTCTTACCGAGGTGTCTTAAAAGGCTAAGGTAAGTCGACCCGTCGTGTGATATCCGGCTGATTAGAATAGACCACCCTCATTTCCTATCGAGGTGTCGTAAGAGGCGACTAAGGTAAGTCGACCCGTCGTGTGATATCCGGCTGATTAGAATAGACCACCCTCATTTCCTATCGAGGTGTCGTAAAAGGCGACTAAGGTAAGTTGACCCACCGTGTGGTATCCGGTTTAGTATAATAGACCACCCTCTTTCATACTGAGGGGTCGTAAAATACGACTTAGGTAAGTTGATGTCAGGCAGGCTGCCGGTCGTAAAATACGTAGCCAAATCATGTGACAACATGTTTTTAACATGTTTTGCCGACCCCACTTAGAGTGGGATAAGGGTAGGAGGATGATGATCATCATCATACGTATCATATCATCAAACGCACATATATTATACATATTTTTGTAATAACAATCATTTTGCCCAGTAATCGTGATTAGCAAAAACGCTATCCGCTTTTATATTCATCAGCCGTTACTGGATAAAATGATTGCTAGTACAAACAAATGTAACCCTTATATCCTATACGCATGGACACGATATATGGCTTACATTTCATTGTATACACAATAGCAGTAACGCTATATTCAAAATTCAATTCAAATTCAATTCAAAATATTCTTTGTTCAAGTTAACTTGTAGTCAAGTGCTTTTGAATCGTCAAAATCTACAACTGTTTCGGAAAGCTGTTCCTACCGAGAAGAGCCAGCAAGAAACTCGGCGGTTGCTCTTTTCAAATAATAATTAAAGCTTTTTTTCAACTTGCAATATATGTATGTGAAGGTGGAATCTTGTAAGTTAAATTTGACCCAAATTTAACAAATTTGAATATCCAGCACTACCTGAACCAGAAGTAGATTTGACGATTCAAATTTACTAGGATAATTAATATTTTCATTTATTTATTGATTTGTTTATGTAGCATAAAATACGTAAGAAAAACAGTTAAAAAAAACAGTATAAAGAGGTCAATTTATCCCTCTGACAGAGATCTCCTTCAGCTAACCTACGAAGTGAGACAATTTATATTAAAACAGTTTTGGTACGTATATATTAAAAATTAAGATTTCAAATTACGTTTACTAATAATATCATAAGTTATATAAACTTATATACTAATAAACATATATATAATATATTAAAATACATACATTCTCCAGCCCTTATCCCACTCTAAGTGGGGTCGGCACATTATGTTAAAAACATGTTGTCACATGATTTGGCTACGTATTTTAGGACCGGCCGCCTGTCTGACGTCAACTTACCTTAGTCGCCTTTTACGACACCTCGGTAAGAAATGAGGGTGGTCTATTCTATGCAGCCGGCATGGGGGAAAGGTTAAGGCTATCATAGATAATGTTGAATATTTTGAATTCAAATTCGAATTTAAAAGTCTAGCTCACCTCTCGTGCAGATGCTGCGCGTCGTGCCTCGCCCGGAGTAGCTTCAGCGCGCGTAGTACCCCAACATCAGCGAGACGCGCTTGTCTCGCTGCCGACCCAGCCTCCGAGCGCCACACTAAGTTAGTTGCAACGAATATAGCCGCCTCTTGCAATTTACTCTCCGGATGAGCCTAATGAACAAATTAAGTCAAATACAACAACAACAACTAAGCTGTGATAACCCAGCGGTGAGACCGTGCGACTCTCTAGAGACGTTATTTACCGAAGTGTCGTAAGAGGCGACTAAGGTAAGTGCCGTGTAGTATCAGGTTGCATAGAATAGACCACCCTCATTTCTTACCAAGGTTTCTTAAAAGGAGACTAAGGTAAGTTGACGTAAGGCAGGCGCCCGGTCGTAAAATACGTAGCCAAATGAATGAGAATGATGATGACATAAATGTCAACAAATACATTATGAGAGTAAAGAAATATAATGTTTCTTTAATCAAAGTTTATAAGCGCTGGGGGCAAGGAAAAGGCTACCATAGATAAACTTAACTAAGTGCGAATCGCATTCGCCATACGCCTTCAAAAGGCGTGTGTATTTTTACGTGTTTTTTTATTCAAAAGGGTCTGTCTACAAAGCCAAGATTCATGCTTAAAGATTGGACAAAAAGTACAAAGATTCTAGTAACTTAATTATACTCTCATAGGGAGTGCCATTCCAAAAATGATTCACGACATATCGTATTATTTATGAAAGTAAAGTAATGGTAATGTCATCGTATTGCTGTTGCATTCACAGAATGTGTCGTAAGAGGCGACTAAAGTAAGTTGACGTCAGGCAGGCGGCCGGTCGTAAAATACGTAGCCAAATTATGTGTCAACATGTTTGTAACATGTTGTGCCGACCCCACTTAAAGTGGGATAAGGGCAGGAGAATGATGAGATATGAAAGACTTTAAGGTGTTTACTAATAGTACAACTTTTGCAACAAAGCTGTGATAGCCCAGCGGTGAGATCGTGCGACTCTAGAGACGATCACGAGTTCAAACCCCGGCAGGCACCAATGGTTTTTCTATTAAAACTTATGTCTCTAATTGATAATTGCAATTTATCACTTGCTGTTCGGTGAAGGATAACATCGTGAGGAAACCTGCATTTCTCTAGAGAATTCTAGCGATATGTGTAACCTATCAATCCGCATTGGACCAACCCTTCTCTCCAAAAAATGGAGAGAGGAGGCCTTAGCCCAGCAGTGGGCATAGTAACAGGCTGTTACTTCTACTTCACAAAAACAAAAAGACATTTATTTATATCTGCAGGCTATATACAAAATAAATCAAACAAGTACAGAGCACTTAAATGCCGTGTGATTTCAAGCTGAGTAGAAAGACCACCCTCATTTCTTACAAAGGTGTCGTAAAATGCGACTAAGTTAAATTGACCCTCCTTGTGGTATGCGGTTGAGTAGAATAGACCACCCTGTTTTTTACCTAGGCTTCGTAAAAGGTGACTAAGTTAAATTAATCCTCCGTGTGGTATCCGGTTGAGTAGAATAGACCACCCTCATTTCTTACCGAGGTTTCGTCAAAGGAGACTAAGTTAAATTGACCCTCCGTGTGGTATCCGGTTGAGTAGAATAGACCACCCTGTTTTTTACCTAGGCTTCGTAAAAGTTGACTAAGGTAAGTTGACCCATCGTATGTTATCCGGTTGAGTAGAATAGACCACCCTCATTTCTTACCGACGGTTCGTAAAATGCGACTAAGTTAAATTGACCCTCCGTGTGGTATCCGGTTGAGTAGAATAGACCACCCTGTTTTTTACCTACGCTTCGTAAAAGGTGACTAAGGTAAGTTGACCCATCGTGTGTTATCCGGTTGAGTAGAATAGACCACCCTGTTTTTTACCTACGCTTCGTAAAAGGTGACTAAGGTAAGTTGACCTATCGTGTGTTATCCGGTTGAGTAGAATAGACCACCCTCATTTCTTACCGAGGTTTCGCAAAAGGAGACTAAGTTAAATTGACCCTCCGTGTGGTATCCGGTTGAGTAGAATAGACCACCCTGTTTTTTACCTACGCTTCGTAAAAGGTGACTAAGGTAAGTTGACCTATCGTGTGTTATCCGGTTGAGTAGAATAGACCACCCTCATTTCTTACCAAGGTTTCGCAAAAGGAGACTAAGTTAAATTGACCCTCCGTGTGGTATCCGGTTGAGTAGAATAGACCACCCTGTTTTTTTACCTAGGCGTCGTAAAAGGTGACTAAGGTAAGTTGACCCATCGTGTGGTATCCGGTTGAGTAGAATAGACCACCCTCATTTCTTACCGAGGTTTCGTAAAAGGAGACTAAGTTAAATTGACACTTCGTGTGGTATCCGGTTGAGTAGAATAGACCACCGTTTTTTACCTAGGCGTCGTAAAAGGTGACTAAGATAAGTTGACCCACCGTGTGGTATCCAGCTGGGTAGAATAGACCACCCTCTTTCTTAACGAGGTGTCGTAAAATACCCTTAGTCGTATTTACCACAATTTATATACATATAAAATATATTTCATCACATGAGAGGAATTTATTTAATTAAGGCAATTGCTTAGCAGATTTAGTTGAAGCTGCAAGTGACGTGAGAAGATTCTACACTCTGACACCAGTTTGAGCCCTGGTTTCATAAAATTCCATTCTTTAAGGAAAGTAAAAAAAATACAAGATGTATAATATCATCATCATCATCCTGCCCTTATCCCACTCTAAGTGGGGTCGGCGCAACATGCTACAAACATGTTGTCACATGATTTGGCTACGTATTTCACGACCGGCCGCCTGCCTAACATTAACTTACTTTAGTCGTATTTTACGACCCCTCAGTAAAAAAGGTGGTCTATTTTACTCAACCGGACGGTGGGTCAACTTACCTTAGTCGCCTTTTACGACACCTCGGTAAGATATGAGGGTGGTCTATTCTACTCAGCCGGATACCACACGGCGGACAAGATGTTTGTTTGTTTGTTTGTTTGTTTGTAATCTCTTTATTGCATGTGTTAATGCAATGGCGGGCTTATTCCGTAATCGGAATCTCTTCCAGCCAACCACTTAAATTTTGACAAAGGTTCTAATAAAAATTTAAAACTATAAAAAATTAAAATTAAAATAAAACTTAAAATGCAGAAAACTTAAATTAAGAAACAAAAATACGAAATAATAAAATAATATTATAGTACATATAATAAATATAATAAAATAAGAAATAGAATAAAATATATTTATTATCATATATTAATATCGGCTGAGAATTTTTTTTAAATGTTTTGTTTAAATGATAATATAACAATAAAAATAATATTTTTGAAACATAAACAGCAAGTGAAAATGGCGTCCAGACCTGGAGCTGCGGCGGAAATGGCCGAATCCGGCAAGCGGCGAAAGTATGCATCTCTCGTTGAGAGTTATATATTTGTGCCGTTTGCAGTTGAGACCCTAGGGCCATGGAGCCAAAGTGCAAAAAAAAATTTATCCGTTTTAACACCTCGGTTGATCGCCTCTTCGGGTGACAAGAGGGCTGGCTCCTTTTTCGCACAAAGAATCAGCTTAGCGATTCAACGCGGAAACGCTGCCAGCATTCTTGGGACTGTTCCACGTGGGCACGTTTGTATAGTAGTAGCGTGTAAGTAATTTAAGATAGATATAACTTGTATATATTTGTTATAAGTAAAAAATAAAAAAAAAGTGAAAATAAAAACAACTTACCAAATAATCAACCAGCTTTCTTAATATGTCCTCATTGGACATTATGAGTTCTTTCGTTTTGTCTCCATCGCCGAGGTTGCCCAATATGCACAGAGCTTGCTCTTTCACTTCCACCGGATATGAACCTTCTAACACCACAATTACCGCCTATTAAAAAGTACAGAGATTTATACATAACTTAACGACCAAGGGTGTAATACCAAGTGTATAATATACCAATGAAAATTCCATAATTAATATTTATATATTTATTTATTTTATTTTTTATTATTTAAAATATATTGTGTAAAGTGTGTATTTTCTGTTTATTTATTAAATATATTTATCAATATAGTTAATTAAAGTATTTATGTATTAGATATTTTGTAATGCTGTTAATCTTTTATTTTATATTATTTTCAGTTTAACCGTGACGCAATCCATCCTGGCTACAGGTGAAAAACAGTGTTGTGTGACAAAATTTTGACACTCAATTCATACTGAGCTGTTTGCCATTTCCCTCTTTCTGTGCTATCCAGTATATGTATTTATGTATGTGTGTATATATATATTATATAATATATATATATATATATATATATATACGTATATATATATATATATATATATATTAGGTTAAGGTATTTTATTTAGGTATTATTATAGTTATAAGGTATTGTATAAGTTACTGTATAAGTGTGCAGTGTAGCACAGGAAGTTGAAATAAATGTTTTTTCTTTCTTTCTTTCTTTCTTTCTTTCTAATAAGAAAACTTGAGTGAACTATTGTCAAAATGTTAAAATTCGTAAAAGTTGTAAAAAAGTAATAGCGTAAGAAACCTATAGTAATATAGTTGTTATATTATAATTAGCATATATAAAATTGTAAATAAAATAAAATAGTTCGTAGCTTAATATATTTTATTAGTTTAAGGATTGTATAGTAAGTTATACAAATGTTAAAATATATTAAGAAATAAAATAGTAGAAACCATATGCCTGAATAAAATAGTAAATAAGTAGAGAGTAATATTGAACTAAATGTGTAAAATATAGCGTAAGAAAATATTGTAATGTATTAAAAAATTAGCGTGAAAAATTTATTACCCCTTATAATAATATAGTATTGTTTTGTATAAATTGCCGCGCGACCTCGACAAGCCGGAGCAACGACCTTTATGCATTCTATTGCAGCAAGTCACGTCCGCTAGATTAGTAACGTTTTGTATTACGATAAGACAGGACGCGCGCGCGCACCTGTATACGGCATTCCTTATTGTAAAACGCACACGCGTAATTATGCGTTTGGGTGTGGTTTTAGATAGTACCACGACTGTATTGACTTTTGATATTGATATAAGTATTTAATGACGCGTTCAATTAGTGAAGCGTTTCGAATACTATAAAGATAACACGCGACCGCGACGCGGTTTTAGTACGCGTTGGGATTAATGTTCGCCGATATGGGACGATTCAATAACGTGTGACCTTACGAAGGTTGTGTGCACACCGGGTGTTATTTGTGTTATTTAACCGCGTTAGTGAAGTGTATACGCCGGAAGAAATAGTACGTGTCCGTGGAAGATTGCTGAGGCGAGCCAACGGGTTCGGGAATCGGCCAAGTACATACAAGCGCACACACACACGTATACATATACACGCAGTTATTCATGAGGCCGGACCGCATACAGCTGATGGCCGCATAAGGTAGGTTGAGACGCCGAAACGGCGGGCCCAGGTTTCGGAGGTTGTTTCATCCGCCCGCACGTTTATGCGGAACAAGTATCAAAAAATAGTAGTAAAGTAATAGTAGATAAAGATAGTTAGTTGGGAATCCCACCCAAATAACGTATGAAAGATGAAGTATGCTAGAAAGAATCGGTATGAAGAATGAAAGTGCGGATAATAGCGAGAACTGGTATGGAAATGTAAAATCGCCAAACATAGGCTCCGTCCCTACATGATGGAGATAGTTAGTATATAAAAAAAATTAAAAAAAAACTTGTCCCGATCTCTTTCCACAATGTCCATATGTCGCCGATCAGCGATTTCCGCTGTACTTATTTATAACGATATCTAAGTACTATTAAACCTGTTAAAAGTTATATTTGAATAGGCATTGTCATCTTGCTTACTTTATAGTACCTAAAGTCTTCCGACTTCGATGTTAGCTAACTCTGAATAATTTATAGAACTAGCTTACAATAAAAATTAAATCTTTTGGTACAAACTTTTCAAAACGCATATTTATAACGTGGTTTTAAAACTAGACTTCATGAAACTCGGCGAAATTTCCCAAAAGTTGGGTATTTTTATAATATGATGTTAACATTTACCATCTAAAAAGGCTATAATGTATTTTCCAGTTTCTCATTAGGGATTTTGTTGTAAAAGTAACTTTTGGACTAATTAGTTAATAATTTTTTATTAAATTTAATTAAATTTAATACCTGCATGACTTGCGAGGAGTATTCGGCCATAATGGCGTCTATGTGGTGTTTTGGCGATAGCAAGTTCCTCAGCAATCCCAAGGTCTTCATGATGACGCGCGTATCACTGTCGCTTAGGAGTCGAAACATTTGCTCCGTACCCAGGCAACATAGGACGCGCTGTTTCACTTTATGTTCTGCCTGAAACGTAAATATAACTGGCAATTACAATATCACTTTTAGAATTGAATATAGGCTGCTCGGGTTCCAAATTCTTATGCAGTTTTAAGTATCCCAGGAATATCTGTACGGAATCATCGGAAATAACGAGATATATCGACTGTGAACTGGCAAATTGTCCTATCTTATTTTCGACAACTTTTCAGGAAGAAGAAAAAAACGTGATTTTTACTACATTCGCAATATTTTTTATGTAATAAAATACAGTAGAGTTTAAATATGTTTATTTATTTATAAATTTTCCAGAAGATAATACATGTTGATATGGTAAATGATGGGCAGTAGTACCCTATACCATTAGTAAGCGATTTGGATTAAAATTGAGATAGGACATATTGCCGGTTCACAGTCGATATACAAGATCCAGTGTCAAAGTTATATCTCAACAAAACTCCAGGCCAAACTGACAATGGCCTGTATATTGCCTAATGGCTATAGTTTTTTTTTGTTCATTAAGGTATACTTAGAGTCAGGGTTGCGGAAACGCCTCACTGTGGGGTTTATCAACAGGCAGGGAAGCCCTTCGAGCATAGAGCATGGAGCAAATCATGCAAGGCTCCTGCTCCTTAAAGAGGGAAAGTTGGCGATGGCCCCAGGGCTCCTGCACCATCTTCTTACATGGATACTGCCCCGTAATGATTTGGCACCATATTCGATGACATTGGCGAACATAGGAACCCTGGACGTCGGGTGATGAGAGACCCAATGGCCTTTAAAGGGTTAGGATGCATCTAGTGTCCTGGGTGCATTCTAGAGGTGGCTAGGAGACACTAGATCTCCCTGCTCTGAGGAGGGCGCGGTCAATAATAATTGGGTGGTTGCCGCATAAAACGTGAGATGGACACCAGGGGGTTTTAGTGGGTGCGAACCCCACATAACCACGTCGTCTGCTCCCATGACGGCGTGTGTACTCGTTAGGAGTTTCCCCCGAAAAAAAAACTTAGAGAGGTTATTATTGTAGTAAAGAAGTGGCCAGTTACAATCCCACAGCTGGGAATAGGCCTCCTCCCTCCGTCGCTGGAGAGAAGGGTTGGAGCTAAGACCTACCACGCTGCTCCAATGCGGATTGGTAGGTTACACTATCAACAGAATTCTCTAAAGATATGCAGGTTTCCTCACGATGTTTTCCTTCACCGAAAAGCGTGTGATAAATTGCAATTATCAATTAGACACATGAGTTTTAATAGAAAAACTCACCGCTGGGCTATCACAGCTTATTATTGTAGAGGTGGCTATAAATATTAGTAAGAGATGCAGCTATAGTAATTGTATACACTGCTGTGTTTGTATGAAAACGACACTGTGCCTTCCAATTTCCAACTAAAACCTACAGACCTATGAGACAAAACCAGTTGCAGAAATGTGCCAAGGAGAACGAAGTATTAGTACATATCATATCATGATTTTAATCCTGATTTTTAATATCATTAAACCGTCTAGCGTAAAAGTCCAATAAAGGGGCTGTCAATGAAAAGGCATAAATCCATTTTAAAGAATAGTTTGATTACCTGAAACGCCATATTCATAAGTGCCCACATTCCATTTAACCTTAAAGCTGCTTCGGGCCTTTTAGTTAAACTACATAGCATCTCCACAGCACCTGATGGCATGAGCGTTAAAAAAATAATATCCTTCAACATCACAAATATATTTTAAATAACATTATATGGAAAAATTAGTAAACTTATATGTTCATCAAAAAATTCGTTTACACTGGAATTGTCCGAATTTTGGTTAATGACTTCAAAATATCCCATTTTAAAAATTATTTTTGGAGAAAAAAGTAATTTAAGTAATTCATATCTATACTTATCATAAAACAAAGTCGCAAAAAGCTGTCTCCTTTATGTAATCGATTTTCTCAAAATCTACTGAACGGATATGTGTACGGTTTTCACCAAAACATAGGGCAATACGTCCGGATGGTTTAGGTAAATAATACATATCGGTAATATGTAAATTGTGGTGAAGAGATCAAGCAGTTGTTAAAAAGATTGCTTGCTGGGAGCTTTAGGCGCGTGCGCTGCGTAAACCAGCACAGATACGCTAAAGTAATGTACTAGATAATTGTAGACCTATAAAATACAATAAAAAAGTCCGCGACAGCATGTCTCTATCTCGCACGGTTAACTCACAATAACTACTTTTATGTTGAAAATTTGAATTTTAGAAAAAAATTATAACACTGATTTCCACGCGGGCGAAGCCGCTGGCACAGCTAGTTATCCCTATAAATGTGTGTTTGTTTGCCTCCAAGAAAAAAACAGATCGATGTGATTTTTCATATTTTTTATCTCGGTGCTAAACCTAATACAGACTGGGCAGCGAACAGAAACTATTTAATTATATTGCAGGGATCACTTATAGTGTCGAAACTACAACATCTTATATTCGACAAATAATTATTTTACTCCAATAGTAACTAGTAAAAACAAACCAAACATACTTTTATGTTTAAAATTTGAATTATAGAAAAAAATTGTGACACGCTGATATCCACGCGAGCTTAGATAATATTATAAGAAATACCGTCCAACACAATACAAATCAAACCTTGGTCTAACATGGGTTCTTTCGCTGGTGAGAATTCGAGTAGAAGGTTGCACAAAGTCGAGGAGCCGACGGCGAGTAGTTCTGTATCGGGTGCGTTACTCAGTAGTTGCATTAGAGGTTTCCAGACTGTATGGTCCTGTGGGAGAGGACAATGTCAGGCCGGTAAACTTATGTACACACAACCGAACGCAGTCTCTTATAAATACCTGAAACGTGGTCCGTAACTGCTGAACTGACCTTGACAGTGAATGCAGACATCTAACAGCTGCTAATCTAACCTGAGGACAATAATACTGTTTTGAATAAAGTGACGTTTCGAATACGATAAGGACAGGCCGCGTGCGCCTGTATACGGCATTCTTTTATAACGCACACGTGTAATTTTGGAGTTGCGGGTGTTATTCTCAGTAGTGACACGACTTTATTGACATTTGAGACTGATATAAGTATTTAGTGACGCGTGTAACCAGTGAAGCGTTTGAGAAGACGCGACCGTCCACGGTTTTAGTGCGCGTTGGGTTACTATTCCCCGATATAGGTCCCTATAGGTCCCTATTCAATAACGTGTGACCTTACGAAGGTTGTGTGCACGCCGGGTGTTATTTAACCGATATAGTGAAGTGTATACTCCGGGAGAAACAGACATTACGTGTCCGTGGAAGATTGCAGAGACGAGCCAACGGTTTCGGGAATCGGCCAAGTACATACAAGCACACACACACACGTACACATATACACGCAGCGACTCATGAGGCCGGACCACATACAGCTGACGGCCGCATAAGGTAGGTTGAGACACCGAGACGACGGGCCCAGGTCCCGGAGGTTGTTTCATCCGTCCGCACGTTTGTGCGGAATAAATACTAATATTACAAATGCGAAAGTCTGTCTGCCCGTATCTCTGTCAAACTCAAACTCAGCATATTCTTTATTCAAGTTAATTGTAAACAAGATGTTTAAAAAAAAAATTGAAAAAATGCTCCTACTGAAAAGAGGTCACAAGAAACTTGGCAGTCTGACTGTCTATTACGACTTATCCACTTGACCGATATTGATGAACTTTGTGAAAATAAAAATTTTTTTGGAGTATCATATGAAATAACAAATTCTTTTTTTTTCAGAAACGAGGAAAATCTGCATTATTGAGGATATATAAGCGCTTAAGTCGCGAAAAGTCGCGATAACCAGTAGTTTTAAATATTCGAAAATTATTTATTTCCTTATATTACCATTAATGAAACGAAATGAAAATTTTTAAAATAATTTTCAATACATATTATAATAATAATAAAGATAATTAATGAAACATGGTTGTGTTATTGCGACAAAAGCGTGAGGTGATTTCTGCATTTCAACTAGAAAGGTTTCAACTTGATAGGCATGTTTTTAGTTAAGGAAAATTGTCAAGCATGCTATCCGTACACTATCCGTTTTTTCATACCCCATAGGGATGAAAAAACGGATAGTCCATTATATATATTTATACTTGTGTGTGTGTGTGTGTGTGTGTGTGTGTTTTCGTGTTTGTGTGTGTATACTATTATTTATATATTATTTACTTATATGGAATTTCGTAGCCTCCTATTATTATAATTTTTCTCTTTATTTTGTTCTGTGCTTTTAATACCATTTTACTTTTACACTGGTAAAGGGGTTTAAGGGGAACTTTTAAAGTGAGACCCATTGCGGAAAAGCTGACAGAATCACGACTGCGATGGTACGGCCACGTTATGAGGAGACCAGTGGATCATATGACCAAAAAAATTTTGGAACTCGGAGCCGCGTCAAAGAGACCTGGAAGACCCCGAATCACATGGGTAAAAACCATAGCCGACGACCTCAAAAGGGAAATGGGATGAAGGCCGGAACATGATGATGACTGGTCAACTGTATTGCTCATGTCGTCCCCATCTATAATTGACGATACATTTCGCTGTAATCCTTTTAATTTTAAGTATGTTTTATGTAACGTAAAGATGTATTTGTCGTCGATGGTCTTACAAAATAAATAAATAAATACTTAATCGCGGATTATAGCAAAATAATTTTATTATTACTTTCGTATCAAAGCATCTTTAATCCTCACCGATGTGTCCTGATCGTTCATCCCACTGACCACGTGCACCATAATGCCGTGTGTTTCTATTATCCTCTTCCGTATATCCTCATCATTGGCACCGAGTGACGCGAAACACTTGAACGCGCCTTGTTTGGCCGCAGGGGACGAACAATTTACTATTTCCGCTAAGGAAGTCATCAGGTGGTTGGATATAGCTGCTAACCTTTGGAGGGATGTGTCCACCTGAACGAAAATAGAGGCTATTCATTTTTAGAGTAAAATGGTACACTAAAATCTACCCATGAAATATATCGACTGTGACCTGGCAAATTGTCCTATCTTATTTTTGTCAACTTATCAGTACGCAAAAAAACGTGATTATTAATACATTCGCAATAATTTTAAAGTAATAAAAAAACAGTTGGCTTTAAATATGTTTATTTATTTACAAAATTTCTAGTAGATAATAGATGTTGGTACGGTAAATGATGGGCAGTAGTACCCAATGCCGTTAAAAAGTGTTTTGGCTTAAAATTGAGATAGGACATATTGCTGGTTCACAGACGATATTTGAATTCTTTTATCCTGTATTTTTGGCCGGTATATCGCTCATAGGCTCCAATACTTTCTCTCTCTCTCTCTATCTATATGTCTTTCTCTCTCTCTCTATCTATCTGTCTCTCTCTCTCTCTATCTATCTGTCTCTCTCTCTATCTATCTGTCTCTCTCTTTCTTTATCTATCTGTCTCTCTCTCTCCCCCTATTTATCTATCTGCTTCTCTCTCTATCTCTCCCTCTCACTACGTTATCTTAAACTACGTTATACGTTGCGAAGTCGCCATTCTAACAACGTCTATCGGTTCTACGAACTATGTGCCCCGCCCATGGCTTTTTCAGCTTCGCGACCCGTTGAGCTATGTCCGTCGCATTGGTCTTACTACGGATCTCCTCATTTCTGATTTGATCACGTAGAGAAACTCCGAGCATAGTTCTCCCCATAGCCTGCTGAGCGACTCTGAGCTTTCTTATGGGGCCCATAGTTAGCGACCAAGTTTCAGAGCCATATATCATTGGTAACACGCACTGTTCGAAGACTTTAGTCTTCAAGCACTGAGGAATATTGGATGAAAAGATCTCGTGCAACTTCCCAACTGCAATAGTGGCACAGTTCAATTCGATTCGCTAAGGGTGTTAAATTAATCTTCCAAGAACTATAAGAGCCTTGTATGGGATAATCCTGCCGATGCCTGCCTGCCTGGGATTTCAACCCGTTACCCCTAGATATGCTCTCATCGTACAGCTAATTTTGAATAATCGGAAATTACTCGAAGCCTTGGACTAACCTCCGCTAAGTACGCTAAAGTTTCGGCGGCCGTTGCGCGAACGTCTTCAGGCATATCCTTCGTGCATAATCTGGCAAGACATGGCAGCGCTCCGAAAACAACTCTGGAAAAACATGAAAATAAGTTGGAGAAAGTATCGTAAGTCATCATCATCCTCCTGCCCTTATCCCACTCTAAGTAGGGTCGGCACAACATGTTACAAACATGATTTATAGAAGCAGGCGTTACTTTGCGGAATTCCATATTACAAGCAATATAACAGAACTAACTACTTTGCTATAATCCGCACGGGTTAAGTGAATGCATGCAAAGCCAATGTGTATGAAGCAGGCAAAATCTACGCACCTTATACATGCAGGACAAGCCACCACATGCACCCCAAGGCGCAATTCACCAGCAACAACGCACACAAAAGCAGCACACACACCCACCACCACAATCTCTAGCTCCACGACAAAAATCGTAATGCGATTTTTGTCGTGGAGCCTATCATCCTGATGATGCTTCGGTTTCGGGGCGAAACGATCGTCGAGATTGTGGTGGTGGGTGTGTGTGCTGCTTTTGTGTGCGTTGTTGCTGGTGAATTGCGCCTTGGGGTGCATGTGGTGGCTTGTCCTGCATGTATAAGGTGCATAGATTTTGCCTGCTTCATACACATTGGCTTTGCATGCATTCGCTTAACCCGTGCGGATTATAGCAAAGTAGTTAGTTCTGTTATATTGCATGTTACAAACATGTTGTCACATGTTTTGGTTACATATTTTACGACCGGCCGCCTGCCTGACATCATATCTTAATCGTATTTTACGACCCCTCGGTAAGAAAGAGGGTGGTCTATTCTACTCAACCGGATACCACACGATCGGTCAACCGACTTTAGTCGCATTTTATCACACCTCGGTAAGAATTAAGGTTGGTCTATTCTTCTCAGCGATACCACACAGCGGTTCGACTTACCTTAGTCGCCTTTTACGACCCCTCGGTAAGAAAGAGGGTGGTCTATTCTACTCAACCGGATACCACACGATTGGTCAACCGACTTTAGTCACATATTATAACACCTCGGTAAGAATTAAGGTTGGTCTATTCTTCTCAGCGATAGCACGCGGCGGGTCGACTTACCTTAGTCGCCTTTTACGAGACCTCGGTACGAAATGAGGGTGGTCTATTGTACTCAGCCGGATAGCACACGGCGGATCGACTTACCCTAATTGCCTTTTACGATATCTCGGTAAGAAAATGAGGGTGGTCTATTCTACTCAGCCGGATACCACACAGCATAGAAAGTTTAACAAAGTATTATTTATTAAAATGATATTAATACATGTAGAAAAAATTTGTACCTACGGACTTTGTACTGTACTACTACTACTCTGTACTGAAGAGTATGATATTTGGTAGTTTATTTTTTATATAGAGGAAATACAGTGCTTATACATTTTCAGTTACATACTGTTATCACACAAAGCCACACACTCTTGTGTTTATAGTTACAGTCTGTAGTCAAATCATTATCATTCAAAATGCATTTGAATAGAAATTTTTTTTAATACTTTAATTTCAATAGCTTTCCAGTTACCTTAATATTTATGCCAATAACGTAAATATTCATATTAATCTTTGTTTTCGAAATGTTTATTTATCAGAAACAAAAGACATGTATCCTCTGATTTAGTTATTTTGGCGCGATCGCAAAAAAGATGACACTAATTCTGAACTGCGTAAAAGTCCAAAAATAACCAAAATAATTTAATTCTGTTGAGTGCGGTAAATGCGTCGTATGTAAATAAATACGATTCATTTCAAATCAGTATGCCCTATTTATACATATTTTTACTTAGAGTTCTGTTTATAATCGCCTTTGTTGTTCAAATAATAAATCACTTACGCAAGACTAGGTATATCAAAGTACTTTTACCATAATTACAATTCATTAATAAAACCTATGCTTTCACAAACTAATTCTTGCCCGCGACTTTATCTGCGTGGACTCCAATGAACCTGGTTAAAACCTACAATACCTGTCACTCCATTCTCAAACTATCTGTGTTCAAAGTTACGTCAAAATACGTCTTTTTGCGTGATCGAATAACAGACATCCAATCATGGAAATATTAACATTTAGGGTATAATTGCAGTTCGGAATCCGGTTCTATGCTTACAACTAGGTTAACGGTTTTTGAACAAATAATTACCATCTATTTAATGCATATTGTGTCGGTGACAATGATGGAAGTGGGATGGGAAAATAGGGTGGTTTGCGTGAAAATTCATTCTATAGAAATGACGGTCGGTAAGAGAAGAGTCTCTTGGGCATTCTGGTCGTGGAAGAGAACGATGAAAATGGAGACTGAATATATTATTGATAACGGAATTGGACCCTACTAATTTAAACAATCATATTCCAGTCCTCTAGTACAAGTTATCCTAAAATAAATCTGGCCTAAGGTGTTGTGACATATTGTTTGAGTATCTGTGTTACCGGTCATCAAGTCACTAATCATTCAATCGATCAATCAACCAATCGAACGGCTACATTCATCCAAAACCATCCAACCATCAAAATAAACAACGTTCACTTCCAAGCAACTTTGTAAACTATTGTAATTTTTTTTTCGAACTGACTGTATGCTATTAGCCCTAATGGCTTTTAAAGCGTCACCGGGCGGGACGGGCGAGCGCAGAAGCATCGCCGAGGTTGCGAAATGCAGAGAGTAGAAAGAAGCTCTACTTAAGTCGGGGAACACTTTTGTAACTGTACGCTTATAAATATATACGCTAATAAACACACATGTTTCTTAGCCGTAAACCACACACTTCCATAATGCTCCGTACAACACTCACGAGGATCAACCCCATATATAATAATTTATAGAATAAGGCGTTACTTTGCGGAGATCCATAATACAAGAGTAATAATAAAATTATTTTGCTATAATCCGCGATACAGTAAATAGAAAATATATATAGTGTTTAATGTATAGTGGACTATCAGTAATTTCATACCCTTTGCGATTTTGTCGTGGAGTCTATCTCCTGATGATGCTTCGGTTGCGGGGCGAAACGATTGTTGAGTTTGTGATAGTGAACCTGTGTAGTGCTTGTGTATTGTGGGGGAAGTGGTGGAGGTTTGTGCATGTGTTTTTACGAACCCTGCACGTATCGGGTATGAAAATACTGATAGTCCACTGTACATTAAACACTATATATATTTTCTATTTACTGTATCGCGGATTATAGCAAAATAATTTTATTATTACTTTTTTTTTACGTTTATCACGTTTTATAGTCGTTTCACAATCCCTGAATTTACGTTCCCTACCGTACTTCGTACCCTAGGCGCCATTTCTGCATTCGACCTTTACCACACTATTGAAGCTGTTAGAACATCGACATTCACAAAAAAGCTTTCACTGTTCAAGTATAAAATGAGACCTTGCCTTCGAAACTGAATAAAACATCACAAATGTTACTATTTGTACGGCTTATCTTATCTTACTGTCGGGACCGTTAAAAGCGGATGCAATTCAATTCTCGGGAATTTTTTGTATGCCACCCTTTTTCTCATTCGTTAAGAACACTTAGAACTTGAAATGCTTATGTTACTTAAAAAATAAATGGAATTAAATCGCATCTGTCCTTTGAATGAACTTACTTAGTTATCACTTCGGTTAACGGACATATAAATGGACTCTCAGGACTAAGAACCCTGCATAAACTCGCAACTTGACAATTACTGTTATTATGTGAGTAGTGCCGGTTTTTTATTTGTTTCAAAAAACAATTTAACAATTGGAATTTAATCTATTAACTAGAATAGTAGAAAATGTTTAATCATTAATATGTTTTATTTAAATAAATAAGTAATACATATCTCAGGGAGGATTTGTGCACGCATTTATGCGTACATGCGTGTGTGCAGCGCGCGAACGTGGATACGCGCACGCATTTACCATGCGTTCATGTATATTTGTACTAGGGATGTGAAAAAACAATCGATTTCTAATTTGTTTTATCGATTATTTTACGATTATATATCGATTATTGATAATCGATTTTTATTCGTTTCTAGTTAAACGTTTTTTTACAAATCGATGTAAATTTAATAATCGATTATTTATTTATCAATTTTTTGACTCCAAGTCACATCTTTAATTTGTACGTATGCATGTATAGTACCCGGTATTAAATAATGCACATCGATGTTTAGAACGAAACAGCCGGCCAGTTCGGTTTCGTAGAGCGCTGTCACACACGGGTTCGTCAGTGTGTGCGACAGAGACAATGCTCTATGAAGGAGAATCTAGCCGATTTCTCTCTCTAAGCCTCGATGTGCATTATTTATTGCCGCGTACTACATGTCTCCTTGTAAGGGAGGCTGTAGGTGTTATATAATAATAATAGTCTATTGATCCCAGTGTAACTTTTAGTTTTTCCAATTTTTCAAATTTATTTTAATTTTAAACCCATATGAATTTATTGAATTCCATACCTGTGGTCATCGGAAGCTAAAGCGCCAGCCCTGTGGATGAAGCTAAGACACCTGGCAGCGCCTAACGCTACTGGCAATGGCTTGTCCCGAGACACGAGTATTGTTAGTAATTCGGGTATCGTTTTATCGCCATACCTAAAATCACATAAGCATAACATCATTACGAATAGATTTACAGATTTAATAACATAAACTATTCCAAACATAACTGTCTTTCATATTATATTTGATCAAATTTTAATCGAATTATGTATATTACGCGGCAATAAGTAACGCACATTGAGGCTCAGAGAGAGAAATCGGCTAGATTCTGCTTCATAAAGCATGACAGCGCTCTACGAAACCGAATTCGCCAGCTGTTTCGTTCTAAGTTCTCGATGTGCATTATTTATTGCCTATACTATACTAAAAAATCAAATCAAAATAATTTATTTTTCCAATAAGCTCTTTCAAGCACTTTTGAATCGTCAAGGATCAATATAATTAATCAGGCCACAACAAGATCGGAATGTTCTCCAGAAGAATCGGAAAGAAACGCGGCGGTCAATCTTTTAAACATTTTCAATTTTACATCGTTAAACCGCAATCTTGTATAAAACCGAAAGGATTTTCAAATCCAGGCCTTTTTATCATCCAAACAATCTTCAATATTTTTATATGCTTTACATATTACCAAATTTCTTACACTTAATTTAAATCTTTCTGTAGACTGGCCTAGTATGTATTGCGGCAGAAAAGAATGTGTTATGAATTTACACCTATTTTTACTCCGAAACACGTGTTTTTTGAATTGTGCCACCATTGAAACCCATGAGCTATATATTTGGATAGATATTGCTTTTTGGTAAATTAAAAAATGAAAAGTAACGGCCTGTTACTATCACACAGCTGGGCATAGGCCTCCTCTCTCCGTATTTGGAGAAAAGGATTGGAACTAAAACCAACCACGCTGCTCCATTGCGAATTGGTAGATTACACATATCCCTAGAATTCTCTAGAGATATGCAGGTTTGCTCACGATGTTTTTCTTCACCGAAAAATTGCAATTATCAAATAGACACATAAATTTGAATAGAAAAACTCATTGGTGCCTCCCCGGGAATGAAGTTTGAACTCATGATGGTCTCTAGAGATTCGCAAGGTCTCACCGCTGGCTTTAGTAAATGCTAAAGAATAATTAAATCGCTAAATTGTATTTTAGCAGCGCTAACTCAAATTCAACTCAACTCAAAATATTCTTTATTCAAGTAGACTGTTTACAGTACTTTTGAATCGTCAAATGTTTTCAAGAAGCTACCACCGATACGGAAGTTTGCTCCTACCGAGAAGAACCAGCAAGAAACTCGGCGGCCATTTTTTTTAAATATTTTTTTACAATTAGATTGATGGTTACAAATTCATCGTTGCAGCTTGGTGCGTAGCTGACTGCAGTTAAGATATGCTACTATCACTCAAATAGCAATATTTTTAGCAATTTGATTTTTGTGCATAAAAATATACATAATTATAAAAAGATGTATATGGCGATGTATATAATAGACAAAGTAGGAACCGACATAAGCTTGCGGCTCCTGCTTTGCGCCTTGTAAGAGTACGTAAGTCGTTTGTGGGTTTGGGTATAAGATTCTATAACAAAATTCCACAATCAATTTTAACTTTGCCATTACAGCAATTTAAAAATACTGTTAAAAAGAGGCTGATACAGAAAGCCTATTATACCGTGGAGGCTTACATTGATGATAAGAATGCGTGGATATAGCTGCTCTTTGACCTTGTGCAGGATAGCTATGACAAAATGTAATTAGTATTAAGAATATTCTTTTTTAAAAGAGCTCCACCGAGTTTCTTGCTGGCTCTTCTCGGTAGGACGGCTTTCCGAACCAGCAATAGAGTCGACGATTCAAAAGCACTTGTTTACAAGTTTATTTGAATAGAAAATATTTTGAATTTGAATTCAATTAATCTTCAATTGTATACTAAGCTTTATGTAGCAGCATTTTAAGATAATTTCTAAACTTAGGTAACTACTTTGCAACTAAAGTTTATTCCTTCAGACCTACCTGGTATTAAGGGCGACTTCAGATACGTTAGTGTTCTCAAAACACATTGCTGCTAGTAAATCTAAAGCAGGAAGTGCTCTCGCCAACGGCGGTGATGTAAACCCTCTTGTGGCTAATAGAGCGGCAATGGCTGTGCACGCTCCGGCCACACATAGGGCCTCTTGCTCTATGGGACCAACGCACCATATTGATAGTATACGTACAACGCACGCCCGAGCTGTTGGCGAACCTTCCCTGGCTATTTCTGTCAACAGCATCCCTAATTTAAACTCGAACACATTACAAAAGAAACAACAAACAAGTTCGCCTTACTTACTTAACTAAATGTAAACATGTCAAAAAAGGTAAGTAAGGCCTTCAAGTAGGCACATTATAACACATAACATTACTATAAAGTATTATTTTTATTTATTTGTATGATCATTTAATTTTTTTTATTGTTTTTGCGCCATTTTATAATAGAGCGATTGCTATCAATAATTATAAAAACTGAAACAAATAAATAAGAATATTTTTAATGTAATGTGTTGTAATCCGACTACTTAAAGAATCCAAACATACAGGTATTTTAAACCTTTTCAAGAAAATTATGGAAAGTATAAAATATACTTAAATACTACAGCACTGTTAGCAATAAGCAAATCTATCGTGTTAACATTAGATTTTCGGTTTTTTAATCGATGCAATAAAATTTATCCCAATGCCACTATTTTATATATCATTTCGCAGAGTTCACAATGGCAATTAAATACGTGTTATATCTGTTTGCGTGTCAAATATAAATTAGAATAAGTAAAGCCTGGTTAAATAAAACGCCATATCCTGGTCCTATAAGAAATTCCAACTTGAATCCAATGGACTCATAGAAATTTATTCAAATCAAATCTCCTATGTTTAATCGACATACAAGTAATAGCAACCTTCATAATCGTGGCTAACCTTATTCTGTCTAAATGAGCTCATTATTGATCAGTCATATTTTGGTTAGCTGGTCGTCTTTTACCGTCAACAAGCGCAAAGTTAATTAGCCAACAAATACAGCCGGTAAGATTAGCAATTAGGGATAGACGCTGACAAATCTTCTTCACAACGCTACAACTCTTCAGACAGTATTCTAAAACACACCTGTTTAGAGTACCCGGCAATAAATAATGTACATCGATGTTTAGAACGAAACAGCCGGCCAGTTCGGTTTCATAGAGCGCTGTCTCTTTCATACACGGGTTCGTCAGTGTTTGCGACAGAGACAATGCTCTATGAAGCAGAATCTAACCGATTTCTCTCTCTGTCTCGATGTGCATTATTTATTGCCGGGCACTATACTTTGTCCATTCAGATGCCATTACATCATAGCGGTAAAGTTTAGAATTGTATTTATGGCACCTCAACTTGCGTTATAGTTGTAATATGAGATCAGAACGCAAATACATCCCACTAATCAGGCACTAATAAAAACCGGAGGATTCCGGATTATAGGAATGTTCGGATTATGGATTATAGTGAAAAAGTCATAGGTAATTAATTAAATAAAGCATTTCATACAGGAAATAAATTGTATGTTATATATAAAATTGAAGGCGAATGATGCGCATCTCGTGGACTGCCAAGCGCAGTAATACATCTATTCTTTTGCAGCTGATAATAAAGACGCGCCTCTCCTCCATATGCTATGAACGCCTACTGGAATACTTCGGCCATATCACGCGGCGTGGAGACAATGCCTTCGAGAAATTAAGTCACCCGCAATACCGAAGGCAAAAGACTAAGGGGCCGCTCACCAACTAGGTGACCTGAGCAACTGCGACAGTCCTGAACGATGAAACACTATTATGAGGTAGCTATGGTGGCCACGAATAGAAGCCGATGGAAAAAATGGATTAAATCGAGAATAGTCTTGCCAGGACCGCGATCTTCAGTCATGAAGGAACGACCGGAGAGAGACAGATATATAAAATTATCATGTACATAATATGTAGTTACATAATTTTAAAATAATACTTAATTGAGGTCTGTTTTTTGTAACTTACAGTCTTTGCGTAAAACGTTATCTCGCATGTTACGAAGAATTAGAATATATTTGGCAAATATACCGTTTTCTTTTGTCCGTGTTATGCAGGTATTGAAACAAATCAATGCATCATCTGGTTTATTTCTTACAGTTGTGGTATTAGTTGGTGGCTCGAGTGAAATTCGGTACTAAACTATTAGTATAAACTCATAGCGTAATTTAACTTACGTGTCAGTCTGGTCAAAAGTCGCATATCAGCCGGGAGCGCAGATATAGGTGCCAGTGGATGTTGAAAAATGCTTCTTAGTGCACAAAGACATGCCTCCGCCAACCTCGTGCCAGTTGGTACAATTTTGAGCAACTCTACTAGTACAATTGTGGCACCATTCTCTACTAATGAGGCTACGTTTTCTGGTGTGCCTTTTGCTAATGATCCTGTATGGTAAAGAGATTATTATCATTCGTATGCTTAATTTTCTCGAATATTCGTGATTCGTAAGCCAGACTAAGGGTCCACGCATCGTGAAGCAATCACCTGCAGCAGAGATCATGCGTCTCATGCATGTCTGTTTCTCAATAATTTAAAATCGCAACTGTATAGGCCTGTATATACTGTAAAAGCCAATGAAAGTGTATATGACCTGCTCGACTAGCAAGTAATACTCGCGCCGCATTCGACTGGTATCCTAAATATGTCGCACTGCACACTGAGCGTGGCTTTATTCCATTATCAAGTAGCTTTACAAACATTTATAAAACCGATTTTTATCAATAAGGCTTACGGTATTACATCATACTGGTGTTCACTTTTTTATTAGTTTATAATTCTGATCACATTTAAAGCAATAATTAAGTGGTATTACGAGTTGTGATAGATAGATAGATAGTTGTGATAGAGTTCAAACCCCCAACCAATGAGTTTTTCTATAAACTAATAGTTTTTATGTGTCTGATTGATAATTGCAATTTATCAAACCTTTCAGTGAAGAAAAACATAGTAAGGAAACTTGCATATCTCTGGAGAAGTCTGGGGATATGGGTAACCCACTAATAAATATTATCTCCACAAATTCATATTTATTTTGTGAAATATCAATGATTTACAAGTTGAATACTTAAAAATCTTAGTTAAAAAAAAACTGGTAACTTACACTGGTTAGTATGTTTTACATGTAAGTGTTTATAATTGGGTAATATAGTTCCTATTTAATGATACTAAATATATAAATAAATTAATACTATTTAAGTCATTAGTATAAGTAATAGCTTTTCAAATTATTGTTTTAAATAAATGTAACTAAATATTTTTTATATTCAAATTCAAATTCAAATTCAAAATATTCTTTATTCAAGTAAACTTGTAAACAAGTGCTTTTGAATCGTCAACTTTACTGCTGGTTCGGAAAGCTGTTCCTACCGAGAAGAGCCAGCAAGAAACTCGGCAGTTGCTCTTTTTAAAATATAAATCTTAGAACTAATTACATTTATTTATTACTGTCTTGTACAGGGTAGAAGTGCACCTATATCCACACATCCTTATCATCTAAGTAATCTTCAACAGTATAGTAGGCTTTCTGTATCAGCCTCTTTTTAACAGTGGTTTTAAACTGCTGTAATGGCATAGCCAAAATTGATTTCGGAATTTTATTATAGAATCTTATACCCAAACCCACAAACGATTTACGTACTTTTGCTAGGCGCAAAGCAGGAGTCGCAAGCTTATGTCGGTTCCTACTTTGTCTATTATATACATCACCTATCGTTTTATAATTCTTTATATTTTTATGTACAAAAATTACATTGTTTAAAATATATTGTGAAGCAAATGTAAGAATACCTATTTCCTTAAACTTCTCTCGCAGGGAATCACGCGGACTTAAATTGTAGATGCCACGTATGGCTCTTTTTTGTAATACGAAAATTTTTTCACTATCCGCGCATTTACCCCACAGCAATATTCCATAAGACATAATGCTATGGAAGTAAGCAAAATAAACAAGTTTCGCTGTTTCGACATCTGTAAATTGTCTTATCTTTCGAACAGCGTAGGCTGCTGAACTAAGTTTCCCTGCAAGAGTTTTTATGTGTGTGCTCCATTGGAGTTTTGAATCCAAGGTCACTCCCAAAAATACAGTTGTATTTTCTGTTTTCAGTGGTACATTATTTATGGAGAGCCTATTTGCTGTTTTTGCAGCATTAGGTAATGCAAATTCAATACAATTTGTTTTCTTAGAGTTTAGTACCAAATTATTTACCCTGAACCAATGGGCTACTTGCGATAAACCACTGTTGACTTCGTCAATATTATGGTCATTTCTATTAACTTTAAAAATTAAAGATGTATCATCCGCAAACAGTACAATATCGCAAATATTATGAATGAAATATGGTAAATCATTTATATAAACTAAAAACAGAAAGGGACCAAGGATTGATCCTTGAGGCACACCCATAACTAAGGCCGTTCCGGTATAATTTGAGTCCTTGATTTTGCATAAATATTTCAGAACAGTTTTTCATTCACAACATTCATATAAACAAAATAACAAAGTTAATTTTTAACAAAAGTAATTTTTGACAACAATATCCCTATGAGTTCAATGGTCTATCAATAATAACTTGAATATCTATCTAACATTTACTTCTTTTCCAATTATGATAGCTATGAATAGCATGACATTGATAGCAAAGGCCAACAACTTAACAATATTGTTTGCCAAACAAATATATAATGTATAGGTTTAACAGACTTAAATATTAAAAACGGAAGAAGAGTAAACTTACCAATAGTAATAGTGGCTTCCAGTCTAATGTTTGGATCTAGACCGTCGTCGGTCATCAATTGTAGTAATCTAGGTACTATTCCCTGCTGTATCACAGAACTCTTTTGACGATTACTGCCTATCACGGAGTTCTTGAGTGTCACTAAGGCTTCCATTACTTTTTCAGGGTTCGATGAGTAGAGCTCGTCGATGTAGGACCGCGAACTCTCAATATCCTTTCGAAAACTTTATAGGTTATAAGATCCATTTCAAAATAAGATTTGAGCTTTAACGACAGACAAAAACATTCTATCTTACCATGAAAACTGTGAGCTGCTGCATCCTTAATAATTTCTACGCAGCACAGTTAAAAATATCAACGTTACTATTTTCTACAACCAATTGGCGAATATGCTATCGCTGTCAGCTCATTCATTGAAATTGAAGCATCCAGGGACAAAAAACCCACACTAGAAACATCTGTCACGATTTACCATATGTATCAACCATCACGAATAACACAGATAATAAATATTTTTTATCCTGGAATACAGGCCAATAAATTCTCAGATAGTATGCCTAATATAAATCTATGGCTTGGTGTCACATTGCGATATTATGACAATTTACATAATTTGACACTTGACAATTATTAGAAAGTTTTGGTATTGTTCTCTACTTGTTGTTTCTACAATTTACTGTAAAGTTTTCCGTATATCACAACATTTGGAATGTGTTCGGTATTTTAAGTTTTCTTAAGGATATTACAATGGCTGATTCAGGTGTAGATACTGGCAATGAAAGTAGCGACAATCCTGTTTTTGACCATTCGTACTGCGTGCTAGAATTTAATCCTCCGGCAATACCAATCAATTTAGCAGGTCAACCGATGCCTGTAGACTTTCTAGGGGAGCCCCATGAACACATCGGCAAAATAAAATGCTCAACTAAAGCCCGACATTGCAGACTAAAGTATCGATATGGAGGTTCAATCTGTTCGTCTAGAAATAAAAAACTACGATTTGCTGCATCTACTAACAATACGGAACTCGTCGAAAAACTATTACTTTCAGGCGCAGATCCAAATTGTTCGGATGAACACAAAAGAAGTCCATTGCACCTAGCAGCATGTCGTGGTTATGTTGATGTTATTAAAACGTTACTAAGACATGGTGCTAATCCTAATATCAAAGATACGTTAGGAAACACGCCACTTCATCTAGCTGCATGCACAAATCACATTCATGTAGTTATAGAGTTACTTGATGCAGGCACAGATGTAAGTTCACATGATAAGAACGGTCGTAACCCTATTCAGCTGGCACAAAGTAAATTGAAATTAATACAGATGAGACCAAGTGGAGCCGGCAATTTTGAAGAAACTAAACAGCTTATCTATGAAATTTGCTTAGTTGTAGAAATGATGTTAAAATATATGAAGATACAAAAGGCAGATGCTGGTGAATTAGAATCTGTGCGTGTAAGATTGGAAAATGTAAGCACAAGAGAACAAGTTGACTCTGAAGTACAAAACCTTCTTGACAGCCTTGACTCGTTGAAACTGAGATAAATTATAGTTGTGTTTATAGAAATTAAAGACTGTTAATGTTATACTAGTTCAGAATAAGATTAAGTAATTCAATTCATAACAATAAATCTGTGTCGTTCTGTATGTTACTTTTTTTGTTAATGTCAAATTAACAATTTATAGAATAAGTAAGACAAATTTTCTGCTTATTGTTAAATAAGTATAACAAATTAATGTCTTTCAATTTTTATGTAATGTTAAATATATGGTATTCTATTGTGTCTTTATTCATGTGAAATTTGTTCTGAAATTTAATATATTTCAAAGTTTTGTTAAAAATTTATGAAACATCCTAAAGCAAATGTAATAACATGTGTATGATATGTCTAACACCTTATTCTGTCAACTATTTCCATTTAATAAAAAAATAAATATCCTGTTATTAATATAACAAGTTACCAACCTAATTCATTGTAATTTTGAAAATTTATCAGTTCAACTAGATTTAAAGACTAGATGATTTATTAATCTTTGAGTGTTGAAAATGTTTCCTTTTTTTATTTAATGTCAGTTTTAAGGATAAAGCAACATATACTATGTCAGTACTGAAACTAATTTAAAGTTTATGTATTGTACATAGATGTGTTTAGTTTTCTAAAGAGAATTTGGAAATATTTGTGAGATACTTGACAAATGTGAACATTATGAAGTATTAAACTTTTTATTGGCATTAGTCAGAAATAATTTCGAAAATCAAATTATGAATAGATACATCAAAGTAAGGTGAAGATGTATACATATTATGTATTCAAAAGTTTCTATCATTATGAAATCAATTGATACAATCTGAAATTAATGATTAACGCTTTTTCTAAGACATTCAAGTTTTTCATACAAGATGTATATTAAGCATATTTTGTTTCGTTTTTAAATAAAACAACCCTATTAATTTGCAACCATTTATTGACAACATCTAACATTTTTACTATAACTTTAAAATAAAACACTGGAATGGTAAAATATATTTTCTGTTTATTTTTCACTCTTTAATTTTATTCCTTTACCCAATCAAAATTCTATAAGTTAATGGAATATGTAGTGCGGGATGTAATTTAAAAAATAAAACGTGCAATTTATGCACATTTTATGTGAGCATAAATTGCATGTTTTTTAAAAGAAACTGCATTTTGAAAAATAAAAATTGTTATAAAAGTTTATAAGGAACCGTCAATAAATTAAGAATTCACAGAGTTGTTAAATGTGCGACTAAAGCAGCGTAAAAAAATAAATGTTGCCTGTAAGATATAATTGTGATGAATGCATCACAATTTTGTTTTAATTAATTCTGTGGTATAGTATTAAATGTAGCAACGTTGCGACTTATAGATTTTTGAGATCCTTCGAATTTTTCATTGTAATACAATTTTATTAGTTTCAACGTAATAAAAAAAGTTATTTCATGAAACTTTAAAACCTACTTTAGTTAACGTTTCTTTGTTAAAAAGTTACAGTATTTATTTTCATTTATTCATGACATTAAAACAAAATATTACTGATTGTTCTTAAAAAGTTTTAGAGAAAGATTGAAAATAGGTATCGATTCTAAGAATTTAATCCATATACATCACTATCATATTATTCTTAATCATATATTGGACACTGGTACATCAAATATTATATTAGGAATATAGTGTACAGGAATTTGCATAACCATAGATAACGTAAATGGTTGCTCATAGCAATCAAAGACAAATATTTTTTACATTAAAATAGTTTAAACTTTAAAGCACTTATAAAAGAACAAAACATTACTGAAATAATCTTATTAAAAATAAATAATATTTATAATATTTTTAGTATTCTGATAAAACAAAAAAATTGTACCCAATATAATTAAATATTTAATTGAAAACCACAAAACATATCTCATTTCCTAATTATAACATTGTGCAACTTGGCATAGGTATCTGGAAATATACAAAAACTAAAATAGTAAATAGAGTATAAAATGTATTAAAATTTATAATATTATGTATAGAAAAGGCAGTATGAATAATTATTAGATTAGGCACAGAACTATGGTGTTCAGATTAAACTATAAGAACAATATCCAAGAAAATATTATCACAGAAAGTTTATAAAATATTAAACTAATACTGCTAACATATTTTAAGTAAAAATCAATAACATTTCATTCTGCTAATTTAATTAAAATTTATTTACCCATATTCAATTAAAATTGATTACATTTTATAACCCACGATCAATTAAAATTGATTAAATTTTTAAAACCATAATTAGTTATATAAGTTTCTGCCTATTTATTACCCATAACAATATTACATGCATAACGTTATTAAAATTGTTTCATTCAATACGGCAAGAAAAGCTTTTTTCCGATTTCCGAACTAATAAGCTGTGAGCCTTATTATAACGTCACGGAATAAGAAGTTGAACCCAACATCATTATTTATTTAAATTATTACCTACGAATTATAGTAAAGACTAAAAATGGCCATATTTATTGTACTGACGAAGCATACTGCAATTTAGTTTCATAACTAGGAGGTCGTTTATGACATGCTTGACTTTGGAGGCGATTTTTTCCACGAAAAAAAATTGTTTTCGAAATTAATTTATGAAATTGACATTGAATATGAAAAAATAAAATCAGTAAAATAAAATACCAAAAATTCGGTTTGCGCAAAATCTATTAACAAGCATGTTAATTATTAACATTTAATTAGGTAACCGTTATTAAAACCACATTATGTCTATTATCAGTTAAACTGACACCAAATATAGAAAGTCGTTTATATGAATTAGCCAAATAACACCGGCACACCAAAAGAAGTAGAAAGAGCATTTGTCCGGGCCGGATATAAAAATTGTTCTTGAATTTTCTTTAATTTAAAACGGCTTATGGCCTATTATTTGTATTACTATTCAGCGCATCGAAAATATGAAATCATGCTTAGTTGAGCTTAATGATATTTTTTATATTACTAAGACTGCCAATTTGTATCTATCATAAGTACATACATCTCTTTTGTTAAGTTTTCTCAAAATATTGACGGTGTATGGGTCAAACTGACCTTTATTGACTTGATTTGGGTACCATACTGATAGTTCGGTACGGTCAAATGCACTTTCCACTTCTATTTTTGGCAGTGTAATGAATAAAATAATCAAGCAGTACAAGTAAATGCATGCTCTACTTTTGCGCAACACAAAAAGATTTAGACACCTTTAATAACGTAATAACAACAATAATTTGCAAATAAAATCATTTTTTTAGTGCAAAATATTTGGCACTCTCTTTGTGCATTTCGATAGCATTGACTAGTCACAATTACGCTCCGAAATAAATTTACTTAAAAATATTATCACAATTTTAGTTTTAAATAACGGATGCACAAAGAATTATTTACATTTCATATAATTATACATTGTATAAATATTGTGATGAATAATTGGAATGGAAAAGCTAAGCTAAATAAGAAGAAACATTTAGCTGAACCCTTAGTAAATGAACACACTTTTGTATTAAATAGAATAAGTGTGTCTTCTGGCACAACCCTTTCAGTTATAATTCTAACGTAAGTTATTAATATATTAAACCTTTTCTTTTTTACTGCAGAAACGGCTCGGCAAGTTAATGGAATAAAATCGGCCATGACAGCCCTTTAGATATAAATAAACGTTATTTAGTATCTGGCACCAATATATTAACTATGTTGGGGAATATTTCGGCTTGTATAGGTCCATACTCGACAAGTTCACCGTCTACTGTGATGTAACCATTTGGCCCATCTGGAACTATCCTAAATGCACTAACTGGAATCATTTTAATATAATCAGTGTTTATTTCCGCATGATTACCCTGACTCATGCCTACGAGGAACGAAAACAGTTGCGATCGAGATATTCCCGCTTTGATAATCAACATCCACATTACACCATCTGATAGTTGGGAACGCGGGGCGAAGAGTAAATCCTCACCAATATATGACTGATAGGAAACGTGAACCATTACAAACTCACCCTCCTCGTGCACCCAATGAGAGGGTAATTGGGACATTAGCGAAGGTAAATGGGAAGCGGGGCCGTGCATGCACGCATGAACTGGCGACCGCATTTCCGAACCGTTACTAGTCATACTGTGATATTCCGAACCTCGAGTGCTGTGGAACACACTCCTCCTGGAATTCACTGAATACCAAGAATCCACTCGTTGATGCCTGTTGCCGTTGACCGTGCTGGCGAATACCTCGGAATTTTCATCGCAGTCGAAAAATGCTTCTACGTCGGGCGAATCGAGAGCACCGTCGTGACTAACGCTGTGGCCGATAGTTAGCGGACGTTTTGGTTTAGGCAAATTACTTATGTCCTTTATTTTAGCATAACTCACTACACCTTTGTATTTCCTCAGCCCGACGAGCCGGGCCAGTGCCCAAAGTGTAAACCTTTGTCCTCCGATCGCTCTTAATCTTTCACTTTCTATATCGATGTCTGATAGCAAGCCCCACCCGACCGATAAAAAGGAAAACATTATCTGCAACAAGATAATTTTTCCTAATTAATTTTTAAATTTGCTTTTTCCAATCGTTCATATATTTTGCTCTTTTCATATTTAAATCACAACTACTAGTATGTATTTAAAATTATATATGTATTATATTTAACAGTTGTCTGTCCCCATAACACAAGTATTAAGTTACTTACTTTGGGGATGGACGACCGTGTGTGTAAATGTCCCATATATTTTTTATTTAAATGTCTTTTATCTTTAACATGACTAACTTGAAGTTAAATCTTTAACTTTAGGTCTTTTATCTACAGATACATATGTCATGGGATATATCTTATTGGAATAAATACACGTTGACACATAATCGCGTGGATGTAGCATAGAGTTAGTATACATAGAATAGGGGAGCAATAGACAGGTCTGTGAGGACGAGTGTACAATAAATAATCAGAGAAGGAAGACGGGATATCCATACTTATATTTCTCTAATCACACATAATAAAGAAAGACTGGTAACTTCTGCTTCATCTTTTTTTCATAGACTGATTTAATCTGGTTCCCCTACTCTAGTATAATAAGTCTATGGGATGCGGACGTAATGTATAGACTTGCATGAATTATCGAATCCCCACTGCGACTGCGGCGCTGCTAGATTGTTTTGACGGATGCATTCAATTGAATAGTGTAGCGTTATATCCGAAGGTGAAAAGGCTCAAATTATTAGTTGATAACTCTATCGTGTATTCGTTGGGGGAACCACTCAATGTGGACTATGAAAATATTGCTTCAAAAATAGAACCAATTACAAGTATGAAAATATATTATTATTATACTCATTATCATCTTCAACTGATGGATATAGGTGTCTTTACGGGATATCCACACCATACGTTCTTGTGCCGCTTGGTATTCGTCAGTCAACCTCGTAGGGGGTATCGACGCTATTTTTATAGTAACAATTATGATTAAATAACAGTTTAGAAGAATTCAGAGCCGTGTGGTATCCGGCTGCATAGAATACACCACCCTCCTTTCTTGCCGAGGTGTCGTAAGAGGCGTCTAAGGTATGTGCCGTGTAGTATCCGGCAAAATAGAATAGACCACCCTCTTTTCTTACCGAGGTGTCGTAAAAGGCGACTAAGGCAAGTTGACGTCAGGCAGGCGGCCGGTCGTAAAAAAAAGGAAGCCAAATCATGTGACATCATGTTTGTAACATGTTGTGCCGACCCCACTTAGAGTGGGATAAGGGCAGGAGAATGATGAATAGTTTAGAAGAATTCAATAAATTTTAAAATAAAATATTATAAACAAAAAAAATCCTTCTCAAAACCTTATAAGCTAGATATAGCTCATAAATAAATTAATAACCATTTAAAAGATTGTTATAATACGTTCAAATCATCATCATCCTCCTGCCCTTATCCCACTCTAAGTGGGGTTGGTACGATATGTTACAAACATGCTGTCACATTTTGCTACGAATTTTACGACCGGCCGCCTGCCTGACGTCAACTTACCTTAGTCGTATTTTAAGACCCCTCGGTAGAAAAGTGGATGGTCTGTTCTACTCAACCGGATACCACACGGCGGGTCAACTTACCTTAGCCGCATTTTACGACACCTCGGTAAGAAAATTAGAGTGGTCTATTCTACTCAACCGGATACCACACGGCATGTTATAATATGTACAAAGAGTAATGATAAAAAGAAACAATCATTATTTGGGTTTATAATAAAATAAACTTATATAAAATTATTCAATCATATTGAGTAAGAGGCCTTGTTGTTAAATAAAATTTGTGATAACATTTTTTTTAAGCGTGCTTTTCATCAAAATATTTTAACCATACTGCATTTCAATATATTTTGTCTTTTGTCAGGCTGAATCCAAAATTGACTGACGGCGTCAAAAAGGTCGCGAGGACTTGCTGGATCTAAGAAGTACAAGATCGTGTAGTGTGGAGATCCCTTAAAGAAGCTCATCGGTTGAAGAAGAACAAGAAATCGAGAATATACTTAAATACATATCGCATAATTAATGCCTTCTTGCTTTTATGCCGATTCTTTAAGACAAACAACTAAGGATATTCATTTATAACCTCATTAAAAAATATTATCACAATTAATACCACTGATTAAAGTTTTAAGTATCTTTTCGATGTCAATTTACACATATCATAAGTAAATAATAACGCCGATAAGAAATTTACGTAACCTCATAATCGTAATACACTGGCCTTCATAAACGGGATTAAATAAATTAATATAATGCAATCAATGACAAATGATATTTTTAGTACAATTTAATGGGACCATTGAAACTAAGATATTATTAAGTAACTGACAACCGACTTAACAGACTATCAATAAAACTCCTAATTTATAGGTATTAGACCAGTTTACATTGTTAGTTAACTTTCTTACGGCGATTTCGCATCCACGATGATACATGCACTATAACAAAACTACTTCGCTATAATCCGCACGGGTTAAGCGAATGCATGCAAAGCTAATGTGTATGAAGCAGGCAAAATCTACGAACCTTATGCATGCAGGACAAGCCACCACACGTACCCCAATGCTCCTCAACAAAGCACACAAGCAGCACACATACCCACCACCACAACAATCCCGACGATCGTTTCGTTTCGAAACCGAAGCATCATCAGGAGGATAGGCTCCACGACAAAATCGCAACGCATTGCGATTTTGTGGTGTGGCTTGTCCTGCATGTATAAGGTTCGTAGATTTTGCCTGCTTCATACACATTAGCTTTGCATGCATTCGCTTAACCCGTGCGGATTATAGCGAAGTAGTTTTATTACAATATGGAAATCCGTAAAGTAACGCCTGCTTCTATAAATCATCCACGATGATGTTACTAGGCTTATAAGTACCAGACCCTATAAGGCTAACAGTAAATTGTCAATTTTAATAAGCTTCAAAACTTTAATATGGGACACTTACCTGTCAGTCCCCAAAGTAAGTAACTTAATACTTGTGTTATGGATGACGGACAACTGGTAAATATGATAAATATATAATTTTAAATACAAATATACACCCAGGCTCGAAGAACCATCAGATTGTTTATTGAAAATCCTAGCCCTAGGCGGAAATCGAACCTGCGACCACGGGACCTGAAGGCAGAGTCACTACCCACTGCGCCAACGGGCTAGTCACTTAAGTAAGATCTACATAAAAAGAATTTAATAATGGCCTTTTATGAATAGTTGTTACTTCATATCTCATAGCTTAGAATTAACTAACTAAACGAGATAAATTCAAGAAATTTCATCCAGTTATAACCAGTGTGTTGTATGACAAAAACGAAAAACAAGGTGATTGTTAATTACTAAATTAAAACTTACACTTGACTTAGTTTCGACTCTAACAACATCCATGTGAGACTTTTTACCCCTAACGAGCGCCATAGACATTCCCGTCAGGTTTTGAGGAATATAAGGTTCACTGAAAGAAGAAAAAATACATTAAAACGTTTACTTTCATCTCAAACTGAGGAAATCAATCATCATCTTCCTGCCTTTATCCCAAGTGGGATAAAGTGGGGCGGCACATATATTATATAACATGTCGTCGCGTGAATCGGCAGATTGCCAGACGACAATTTACCTTAGTCGTATTTTACGACCCCTCGGTAACAACTCGGTGGTCTATTCTACTCAACAGGATACCACACAGTGGGTCAACTTACGTTAGTCGCCTGTTATGACACCTCGGTAAGAAATGAGGGTGGTCTATTCTACTCAGCCGGATACCACACGGCGGAAACTGAGGTCAAATGCCTAGCTTAATTAAAATTCAATAAAGCGGAATATCTGTATCATTGAGCAATTGTAATCTTAAAGATGACTGCCCTGAATAAATATAGCTCGCAGAGTTGCAAATTTATTTATAACATTAATTCTCTTTCCTAAAAGTTTACTCAGAAATTATAATGAAGTTTTACATGAAGCTATTTCTAAAATGAATGGAACTAACAATAATAAAAAAATAGTTGATATCTATTTTGATACATTACAATGTTTCAGAAAGTGTATTCTGGAAAACCTGTAAATTTAACTTTATTTTTTATTAACCTTTAAAAAAAACTAATTTTATTCTAATATTTTAGTTTTCATTTTTATATCAAAATTTGCATCAATTATTGTTTGAAGTGTTATGCAAATGTTGTGCGTACCTGTAATTTGGAAACATATAGAAAAGATGATATATTGAATGTTTATATTAATTTATTAATGTATATGATTTCTAGTTGGTAAACCTTATCAATAAATAAAATAAAAAAAAGGAATCGCTAAAGAGCAAACAACAGGTTCATTAATGAGTCCTACATTTCAACTCGTAGAATTAATCGATGCAAAATGATAATCGATCATTGTTTCAAAGTCACAATAAATGAGAGTAGATTTGGCCTAACGCTGCGTCAAACAGACGCTTGCGCCAACAATTTCGCTACTAATGCGGGTAGTCTTCAAACAAGAAAAAGGGTTTTCTCGTTCAATGATAAAGATAATAACTGACACTGACGACCACTTTTTCTATGAGAGACAATTCATAAAATACATCATAATAGATTTTTGAAATGGATTAAAAGATCAAAGATTATTTTTATAATATATTTCGTTTTGAAAGTCCAGAAAAAGGTAAGAGGCGAAGCCATGGCTAAGATTATGGATTGAACTTATAAAAGTTAGTGAAATAACGACCGGCCTATCATGAACTCTTATTGCGACTCATTTGAAGACGTAAACGAAATTGTTTTGCTTTTTAATACCATGACGTCTTAAAGACGCACACTTTAAGTCGTTGCTGAATGAGCGTTCGGATTGGTCCTAAGAACATGTGAGTAAAAGAAACACAGTTATCTATAGTTCATATAACGTATCCTTTTCAAACATTACGACCCCAATGCAATTTACACTTCATGGTACGAAAAGAAAGCGGTTCGCGGTCGTCGTTTACGTCTTGAATTGAGTCGCAATAAGAGTTCATGGTAGGCCTGCAGGTACTATCCGGTAAAAGTCTTCTCCCATCGAGAGGAAGGCTATCCTTCCAGCTTCCTTCAGCTTATGAGCTATCCTATGAGCTTAGACCCACCAGACTCCTGCATTGCGGATCGGTAGACTACACATATCCTAGGCCTTTAGATATACAGGTTTCAACATTATACTTTCGCCGTTGATGGCAATTCTATATATCTATCAATCAAATATTTTTTTTAACAGAAGCCCCAAAAATTCCTAAATGTTTGAACCCATATACTCTTTGAAAACTACACGCGTTCTCATTGTTCGGCGATTATGGCTGTGGAAAGTTTCAACGATAATTTTCCGTGTTTTCGGCTAATTACATTTTTACTTACAACGACCCTCAACAAAAACACGTTTCGAACTAACACAGGCTGTATTGACACATACATTATTACAATGGCAAATTCGTTAACGTTAATGAGGTTCTAAATATGAAGGTCGTTCTAAGACAATCTTCATACTTAGTTATATTTTTGTAAAAAAATAAACAAGGACAGAACAACTTTATTCACTACGTGAACTATCTGGAAATAATATTTAAAAAAATACTATTAATTAAGGTAATAAGAGGTATATGCAAATGACGGATCGGAAAAAACTAACATCATTTGTGGTTTTTAATTAAGTGTAAATAGGGTTCACATCTATGTAACATGGGAGGAATAAATTTGATTATTGACATCAAGTCTTCTACTTAACGTTGACTTATCACGACTATTAGATGCCTAACTTCTAGGTCCTCTTATGAATTGTCTTGCCTACAAAAATAGATACAATCTCGTTAAGTCCTTACTGACGCAACGAATAAGTACTAGTGTCTTAATGTTCATGAGATCAGCACCTTACATACTAAATGGTAGAAGAAGTATGGTAGTAGTATAAGAATGTTAGAAGTAAGTTTATTATCATTTCTTGACGGCAATGTGAACTGATGATATAATTTAACCTATAACCTAATGGCTATTTATCAATAAATTAGTATTTAAAATCAGGAAAACACTTAAATTACATTATGTTTTCGCTACAGTCACACTTTAGACTAACTGTTGCAAATGTGAAAGTATTTACGATCAAACTTAAAGTGGTCGAGTGATTCGGTAAGGCTATAACAATAAAATAGTTATGAAATTATGATATAACACAGCATTTAGTAGAACAACACATGTGTTTGTGTAACATGTGTTTACGCATAAGTTAATGAAGGTAGTAAAGCCTCGGTCAACTGTTAAGTGTATCGGGCATATAAGAACCAATAAGTTCGACCGACTGAATTATGTCATCTAGTAGGAGATGTAATAGGTGGCGGTTTCGGTACGCACGATTGTAATGTCTAACGTGGTCTCTGTTCTTCTTTCAACCCCTCAACGCTCTTATCACGTTTTATTCCCATGGAACTCATAACAAGCAACATGACAACGAAAAGGTTACATATAATTGTCATAACTCACATTTCATGATCAGAATGAGATAAAAATCTTACAGAAACCCATACTAAATGTTATAAATGCGAAAGTCTGCTATGGGAAAAAATTTTCTACTTTAAAAAAAGTAAAGTAAAGTAACTGCCTGTTACAATGCCCACTGCTGGGCTGAGGCCTCCTCTCTCCGTTATTGGAGAGAAGGATTGGAGCTAAGACCTACCACGCTGCTCCAATGCGGATTGGTAGGTTACACATATCCCTAGCATTCTCTAGAGATATGCAGGTTTCCTCACGATGTTTTCCTTCACCGAAAAGCGTGTGATAAATTGCAATTATCAATTAGACGTTTTAATAAGAAAACTCATTGGTGCCTGCCCGGGGTTTGAACCTATGTCGTCTCTAGAGAGTCGCACGGTCTAACCGCGAGGCTATCACGTCTTCCTTTTTACTTTACTTTTATATAATTGAGTATAGTATAGTAATATACTATACTTACCTGCGCTTACTAAACAACTTAATTCGCATTTACAGCTCGTGTTTAATATATCTAAAGTAAGGAATTAAGCTGAAAATCGAAAAGTTATCAACGAATGACAAATCCAATCAATTTTTTCATGTACTTTATATTTTTAAAAGCTTTTATATTTTTAAAAGCTTTTATATTTTTAAAGGCTTTTATATTTTTAAAAGCTTTTATATTTTTAATAGCTTTTATATTTTTAAAAGCTTTAATATTTTTAAAAGCTTTTATTGAACTTGCTTTATATGTACGTGAAGGTGGAATCTTGCTTAAATCTGACCCACTTCCCGGTGTCCGATTGGGCTGGAATTTTACATACTTTTCCAGTCCGATGAGAATGTATTTTTATGACAAGTAAGACTAATGCTGTTGCTTGGGGTGCCAATGTCGGTCGGCCTCCTCGTGGCGCGCCCTGGGCAGGTCCTTAGAATGTTGCGGATTACATTCCTTGGGCTTGGTGAACGGACTGGCGAAGCCCGTAAACCCGGCAACGGGAGCGGGGGCCTTCGGGCTGCGAGGAAGACAACCTCTATAAAAAGAGCCTCCTCTATCAGGGAGCGATCGCGGGCAGCGATGGCCTCCTTCTGCTCTATGTCGGAGGGAGGCGGCGGAGCGGTTCCGGGATCTCATGTTCTGGACCAATCTGCTGCTGGCGAGTCCGGGTGTAGCGACTTGCCTAAGCCCATCGTCTGCCGCCCTGACAGGGGACCTTTCGGGCTTTTCGAACGGGGTTAATCGGACGCCTGACCTACAGGTCCCCGAGGCGGTCTGTGCATCTGGTGCTCCCGATGCACCGATTAGCGGAGGGGGGCTTCTCTTTTAAGGGGTTCCCACCCAGAGGAGGACAGCAACTCTGGGATCAGAGTTGCTGTCTCTGGGATCAGAGTTGCTGCTGGTGGGGATGGGGTCAAATAAGGTACCCTGCCCCTGCCGTCAGTAGCGTGGGGGAGCATACAGGTCGTTTTAGTCGGTGCGAGGCCGACATAACCACCGCCCGTCCCCGTCGGGCGGTGGTACCCATAAGGGGTTTTTTCCTGTATTAAAAAAAAAAAATTATAAATTTGTTTAGAGTTCAATTCAAAATGTCTCATTATAATGTAATTCTATAGTACGGTATTAGTACCGTCCTATAGAATTACATTATAACTAAGTAGCGTATACCTTCATGTCGACGCTTCGACGAGGTAAATAAACTCACAAAGAAACTGGAACGACAATATAAGGTTGCAAATAGAAAGAGGTTTACCTGGCCAAGGTAAGGCCAACCAAAACGAAAAATAAAAGTAAACTTTTTATCTCATTCCACTCCTATATTACATACTAGTGGTAACCGCGGCTTCGATCGCGCCTTTCGTTCAGTATTCAAATATTGTGTTGTCCTGTTCTCGAAAGAAAAAACGCATATTATTTACCCTATATGTTAATGCCATGTGGTATCTGGCTGAGTAGAATAGACCAACCTCATTTATTACCGAGGTGTCGTAAAAGACTAAGGTAAGTTGACGTCAGGCAGAAGGCCAGTCGTAAAATGCGTAGTCAAATCATGTGACAACATGTTTTATAACATATTGTGCCGACCCCATTTAGAATGGGATAAACAGGAGGATGATGATTTATCCTATATGTTAAATTTCATCAATATTGTTCCAGCAGATTAGCCCTGAAAGCTTAACAGACAGACATACGAAAAGAACGACAAGCAGAGAGATAGATTCTGTTGTAACATTTGACTTGCGGGAAGAATGAAGAAGAAGAGATTGATCGTTTTCTCATTAAAAATAGTTTATTTATTTTAGTAAATAATCCATATTACTTACATTTATTATACATTACAATATATTACCGAAATATATAAAAACCTTAAAATAACTTTCGACTTGAGCGAAACGATATCTCTCCCTATAACTCCTTCGAATCGCAGATTTGATTTACTTTGACATATCGTGAATGATAATAGATGGCGTTTCTCAATGTCATCCTATTCCTGTTGAATTAACAGGTTTTATTCTATAAGTTACTCCTGTGTATAAGCATTAATTGTGCCGAATCACATCGATATTGGTTCAGCGGATTCGCTGTGCCACGCCATCATGGACTTTTATGTAGACCTATACAAGATAAATAATACCATTTCATCATCATTCTTATCCCATTATATGTGGGGTCGGCACAACATGTTACAAACTCGCTGTCTCGGCTACGCATTTTACGACCGGCCGCCTGCCTGACGTGAGTACCCCTCGGTAAGAAAGAGGGTGGTCTATTCTACGCAGCCGGATACCACACGGCAGGTTGACTTACCTTAATCGCCTTTAAAATAAAATAAAAATAAAAATAAAAAGCCTTTTTATTTCTCACCAAAAAATGATATACAAAGAATTATTGTCAAATGTCCTAATTAATAAAATAAAAAAATAAAAATAAAGTCAACTGTTAAATAATTATAAGAAAAATGTTAATAATAAATTTGTCAAATTTCATTTGTTCGATTTGTTTTTTTTTTTTAGTTCGTAAGAACCCCTCTTAGGGTAAAGGCCTCCTCCAAGCTCTTCCAACTGTCCCGATCCATTGCTGTTGTCATCCATTGGTGACCGGCCACCTTTTTAATGTCATCTGCCCATCGCAGTGCCGGCCTACCGCGAGCGCGCGTTCCTCCGGGTCCTGCCCATGCAGTAGTCACACGTGTCCATCTTTCCTCTTCCCCTCTAGCCAGGTGTCCTGCCCAACGCCATTTCAATTCACTTGCATGTTGTAAGAAGTCTTTCGCGTTTGTTTTTTTTCTTATACAGGTATTTTTTTACTCTCTGCATTCTCTTTACATTGAGCATAGATCGCTCCATTCCTGCCTGACATATACGGATCTTTTCTTTTAACTTCTTAGACTGAGTCCATGTTTGTGACCCATAAGTGATGCACGGCATCAAACAGGTGTCCATAACTTTCTTTTTATATAAAATTTGTAAGTTACTTTTAAAAACTTCTTTTAGGGCCCAAAATTTTTTCCAAGTTAAGTTAACACGTCTATTGATTTCATCTATATGATTACTGACATTGAAAGATACTTGTTTTCCTAAATAGATGTACGAGTTCACATATTCTATGATTGTCTGGCCGATAAATATTGATGTTTCATGACTATTTGTCATTAGTTTTGTTTTTTGTAAATTAATTTCTAATCCCACTCGTTCACTACATAAATTTAAGGAGTGTATCATAACTTCAAGTTCTCTAGCTGATTTCGCAAATAACACTATGTCATCGGCAAAGCGTAAGTGGTTTAAAAACTTTTTATTAATTTTTATTCCTTTATTTTCCCAGTTCAGATCTCTAAAAACCATTTCTAGTACAGCTAAAAATTTTTGGGGAAATTGGATCACCTTGTTTTACTCCCCTTTTAATATTTATTTCAGGACCTAGAGTTTCTAATCTTATTTTGCTCGTACTTCTGTCATATATATTTTTTAGTATTTTAATGTATGTGGGATCAATATTACATGCAGCCAAGGCTTTCCATATCGCATTATGAGAAATTTTGTCAAAGGCTTTTTTGTAATCGATAAAGGCCAAGTAAAGCGGTTTTCTAAACTCCCTATATTTTTCAATGATTTGTTCAACAACTTGAATATGGTCTATCGTTGAGTACCTTTTTCTAAAACCTGCTTGTTCAAATGGCTGGTGTTCATCCAATTGCTTAGTGATCCTTCTTAGTATACATGATGAGAACAGTTTATATAAGCTTGTCAAAAGACTAATTGGGCGATAGTTTTCAATATCAGTGGGGTTACCTTTTTTATAGAGCAGTATTATATGTGACTTTGTCCACTGCTTGGGAACGATTTTAGTTATCTTAATTTGATTGAATAAATATGTGAGTGGTGATGCTAGAAACACCCCTGCAATTTTTAAAGCTTCATTTGTAATACCATCTGGTCCAGGGCTTTTTTCAGACTTTAATCTTTGAATTTTTTTTTTTTAAAATTTCCACTTCATCGAAATCTTTGATAAAACTGTCTGAACCTTCATCTTCCTGTAAGAAATCATCATCAATGGTTTTTGACTTATTATATAGTTTTGTATAGTATTCTGTAGCTTTTTTTAAAATATTTGCTCTTGATGATGTATTGTCGAGACTTGGAATCCAATTTCTATGTGTTGTCAGTTCTTTATATGCTCGTTTTATACTGTTTTTGTCTTTTATATGTTTTTCTATAACTTGATATTTGTGAGTTTGATAGTCTTGTCTTAAGCTTTTACTGGACATCTTATAAAATTTTGAAAGTTGCATCTTCTCTTGTAATGTTTTATTTTTCTTCAATTGTAGTTCATGTCTTTGTGTAAGCAGAAGTTTAGTTTTTTCTGATAGAATTTTAGTTTTAAAGGGTGTGGTAGAGTCCCGAGTCACTGATTGCAAGCTATTTCTGATTAGTTTCTCTATCATGTCATAGGTTTGTTGTGTCTGGTTTGAGTTTTCGAAGTTCAGTCTTGGTATTTGGCTTTCTATAGATTTCAAAAATAAATCTACCTCTTGCTTTGTACTTAATTGGCTTTTGTTATTATTGAATATATTTCTGCTCTTTTTTAACTTTGTAAATACCACTTTTGCTCGTACCATTCTGTGGTCTGTTGAAAACAAAACTTTACTTAAAACCGTTACATCAAGAAATATTTTAGGACAGTTTGCTAGAATATAGTCAATTTCATTTCTTGTTTTGTGGTCAGGTGATAGCCACGTCCACCTATTAATCGCCTTCTACAAGATAAATATTACCACCATACATTATTGTTATATCTCAATTAGAAAAAGTAAAGCCACTCGATTTGATTTTTTTTAATATTTTCAACAATAATCATGATATTTCAATCAATTTATACAAAATCTTAACAAATTAATATAAACTCCAGCGGTGAGAGCATTTCATTCTTTCGACAGGGTCACGGAGTCAAACCCCAGCATCGCAATTTTTCTGTTAAACTTGTGTGTAATTGTATTTGCAAATCTAAATGAAACCTGTATATCTCATGATTATTCTAGTGATGTAACCTACCAATCCGCATTTGACCAGCGTGGTGGGATTTAGCTCCAACCCTTCTCTCAAAAAACGGAGAGAGGAGTGGAACAGTGGAATAATTAGAAGCAGTTACTTAACTTTACGTAACAAATTTTACACTTGAAACTTCCTGTTGAGTCACTCTATTGAAAATATTACATCAAATTAAGTTCAGTAGTTTTTATGAACAGTTAAGTTAACAGAAACTAGGGCGCGGCGGGACGACGTGTCTGTATTTTGATAAGCATTTAAATTTATTTGAATATGTTTTTTTATTAGTTTAATACAAACTAGAAACAGGTATTGCTGGAAATTTATAATGTATGTTAATGATGTAGTAGTATGCACAAAAAATAAGGATAAAATAAAGTAACAAACTCAATATCAAATATTTGTTACTTTAATTTATATTCTATTCTCATAATACAATTTTAGTCATTTGTATAACACAGAACTATTCAGTTTTCAGGAAATACATATAAAATACAAAATAGATATTAAGTTCTCTTTACAAACATTTTGTGAATAAAATTAATATATTTTAAAGATTTAACCTTTTTTTCTATCATATAAGAATCGTATTAACATAAAATATAAAATCTGAAAACAAAAGTAATTATGACATTATTTTGCTATAATCCGCGATACAGTAAATAGAAAATGTATATAATCCTAAATGTATAGCGGACTATCCGTTTTTTCCATACCCGATTATCGCAAAGCCTACTTTATCGCGGATTATAGAAAAATAATTTTATTATTACTTTTGTATTATAGATCTCCTTAAAGTTACGCCTAATTCTATAAATTATGTAAAATCTGTTTTACTACATGTCAGTTTAATCAGAACTTTTATCAATAAAGCAATAAATGCTAGACCGATAATAGTACCAAAACATAATTCCTCAACGGTTTTTATTAAAACCTAGTTCAATTTTTGAGGAAAGTAAGTCATAACAGTTTTATATGTAAATCGACTGATATACACGCGAGCGAAGCTGAAGGTAGGTACAGCTAGTAAGAAATAATAACACTGATCAATCAAGTTCATTGTCAAATATTTTATAATAAAATAATATTTTATATATCAATTATAATAAATAACTAATACTAACCGCTCATGACCTATATAAGACATACAAATATGATAGGTAGTACACAAAAGGATCAAAGTCGCAATGCATTCGATCTCAGCAGTTCCTTTGTGATGTCATGATTATCATTTTACGTAGGCAAGCAATATTGATTATTAACCCAGGCAAAGGGCTCTGTTATGCCTTATAAATTTATATTGCACGTATTGTTAAGTCATAAAAATTATTCACCCCGAAGCCGTATAAGTACCGTGGTACTATCCCATGGCCATTTTAAAGCCTCCTTACATGTATGGAGAGCAGAAATGGAGCGTTAAACTATCACGCTGCTCCGATATATCCTATTGAACACAAGGCGACACCTATTTGTATAAGTAAATCGAATATCAGTTATCAACAATAAACTAGACGACAGACAATCTAATAAACGTATCGAATCTACGTGCAGAACGAGACTTACTTCTTCACTAAAACCTTCGCTATTTAAAACAACTAAGGCAAACATGATTTCACTTATTCTGATAAAAGAAAATAAACATAAACAATTTGCTTTTGTAAATGTGCAGTGTGAATAAAGTCTTATAAAGTCTTTTTCATCTTCTTCAGTGTAATTATTTTACTTCAACCAAACCTGTCTAATCTGAGATCATAGCAGTACTAAGTGCGGTAAGCCGAGACTAATTAACTCATAAAAGCAAATATGTATTCTTTTGTGTAAAGATATCTCAAACCTAAAAATATAATCGGATGGATTATATTTGAATCCTGAGGTAAATGCAAAGATTGCCATTGAGAGGTTACTTTAAAGTTATTTTTCTCGATCTTCGTAATATTTTGTTATCTTAATTTATGCAAATGCTCAGTCAGTTGGTTAGACCCTGCCAATATTATAAGTGTATTATCAGAAGATCCGAGAATACGTCTTTACCAGATGCCTGCGAGATCATAATGATGGATGGTCATACTGAACTTGATAAATAAGAATTTTAATTGTCGCTCTTAATTTCTGAACGTGATCAGACAAGTTACCAGTTTTAACTTGTTTATACTAATTATAACAGACCGCAACAACACATTAAAGGTAAACTAGTTTTCGCTCAGTAAGCCGCATAAAGAAAACAAATTAATTCATGAGCTCTCTAGACGGCATAACCTCAATCTGATAATGAAAAAGCAAGTTCAAAAAACTTGCTCTAAGAATTGTCTGTAAGAATTTTGCATGTGCTAATAGTCTAGTATTTTTATGGGATTCAAAGTTTTAGTTTCACTTATTATTAATTTATTAAATTGACTCGATCGTATTTCTTTGTTGAATACATAAAACCGAAGACCAAACAAATGCAATAATTATCCGGAAGAGTGCCATATAAAATGTTGAGGAAAACGGATGCGAAAATAACCAAAAGTGTGTCATGCAAACATACTGTTTTAATATTAACAAATAAATTCGTATCATCTTTAAAAATACCCTCCTAGTATTTTGATACTATGTGACAAATTTTAGACCAGGAAAATTTTTGCAACCTACAGTTATATACATGTTGTGACGTAAGAAAACAATTTGAATATTATTAACCTTTAAATAATAGTTGACATTTATTTTACACGCTTTATTTTATTACCATGTATTTTACACGCTTTATTTTATTTTTACCTGTATGGTTGTGACCGACTCCTTGCAACTCTGTTTTTAAGAGGTAGTATCTTGCTAAATTTTACCCACTTCCCGGTGTCGGATTGAGCTGAAATTTTGCATACTGGTCCCGATGATAATGTGTATATATAATAACCACGACCTGATGCCAGGATTGGTTCCAGACGAAGGTTAACAGTACTCAATAGTTAATAGTGGGGACATGAAATTTCGATAAAAGCTTATTTTGAAGCTTTTCAACTAAACTTATTACATACTTTGAATGGACAAATTTAATTCAAACTCCGTTAATTCAAGGACCGTTCAGAATATAATTAAATAAATATTTTTTACTGAAAATATATTTTTTAAAGACTCAATCGCAATCAAGTCGTCACACGAATTACAAAACGCCGTCACCAGCAACACTCCACACGCTCACTATTACGATCTCTACGATCGTTTCGCCCGAAACCGAAGCACCATCAGGATGGATCTACGACAAAATCTTATTGCATAGATTCTCTTAACAAACGCGGATTATAGCGAAATAATTCTATTGCAACTGAAATTCAAGTGACATCTGCTTCTATATAAAAGTAGTAAACTAGCGGCCTGTTACAATCCCACTGCTGGGAATAGGGCAACTCTCTCTGTTTCTGGAGAGAAGGGTTGGAGCTAAGACCTACCACGCTGCTCCAATGCGGATTGGTAGGTTACACATATCTCCAGAAGAGATATGCAGGTTTCCTCACGATGTTTTCCTTTACCGAAAAGCGTGTGATAAATTGCAATAATCAATTAGACACATGAGTTTTAATAGAAAAACTCATTGGTGCCTGCCCGGGTTTGAACTCGTGTTCCCCTCGTAAGAGCCGCACGGTCTCACCGCTGGACTATCACAGCTTCTATATATCATTGTGTTATTTGTTCTTTATTATACACGCATCTTTGATAGTCTTTAATAGTAACCAGTAATAAACGTAAAAAAGGAATAGTATTTTGATTTACTCTATCTATTAAAAATTATAGTTTGGTCCCAGAGAGGAAGAAACATTTGTCTCTATCAAATAGTCATTCAATAATAGTTCTCATGACGTAGTTGCTTACGATTATTACCATGATAAACAATTTGTATTCAGTGCGCAGTTTTGTTACGTGACAGTTGTTAGTTTCAAGTCATCATCATTCACCATTCTCCTGCCCTTATCCCACTCTAAGTGGGGTCGGCACAACATGTTAACATGTTGTTACATGATTTGGCTGCGTTTTTTACGACCGGCCGCCTGCCTGACGTCAACTTACCTTAGTCGTATTTTACGACCCCTCAGTAAGAAAGATGGTGGTCTATTCTACTCAACCGGATTCCACACGGTGAGTCAACTTACCTTAGTGACCTTTTACGACACCTCGGTAAAAAATGAGGGTGGTCTATTCTACTCAGCCGGATACCACACGGCGGGTCGACTTACCTTATTCGCCTCTTACGACACCTCGGTAAGAAATGAGGGTGGACTATTTTACTGAGCTTGATACCACAGTTTCAAGTCATGTTTGTAATTCAGCGGCTCATTTAGAATGATATTGGATCTAGGATATTAGGTTCACTGGTTCATGATGGCATTTACTTACGTAACGATATGAGATCTATGGATACATTAACGCGTAACATTGATGAAAATTATCCGATGTAAAGCAATAAGTATTAGGCCGAGGTCACATCCGGTCACTAACCTTTCATTCAATAAATGAAGATAAACATGTATAGTACCCGGTAATAAATAATGCACATCGAGGCTTAGAGAGAGAAGTCGGCTAGATTCTGCTTCATAGAGCATCGTCTCGTTGTAAACATTGATGTGTATTATTTAATGCCGGGTACTATACATACATATATACGTTATCTTTAATTAATAGACTCTTAAGGAAAACGTCAACTACGTAGTAAAAGTGCTCAATCTTAATGAATTATCCTCATCATATTAATATCCTACTTCCTACTTAATATTATACATGCGAAAGTATATGAGATGTTTATTACTCTTTCACGAAAAAAAAATTGGACGGATTATTATGAAACTTTACAGTTATATTGGTTAAACATCGAAATAAAATATTGGCTACAGTTTGTAAAGATTTTAGGTAATAAAACGTTACATGTCAAGTCGGAAAAAATCTGGCCTCTAAGAGCTATCTTGGAGTACGCTGTCTAAACCATTGAAGTTACATAAAGATGTTGTAGCGTAGTATTGTTTTCTAAATAGAAGTCCGCGACAGCATATATCATTCATGTGGAAGCCTCTTTGTCTTTGTCAATTGTGAACCATAAATTTAAATAAATTAGACACTATTTTACGACGCACATTTTAGTATATTTATCAAACTCTTATCAAAATCAATACATTTGTCGCTGTAAGTATTTGATGTAGATAAACTTTGTTTTTCACACTAAGTAATTTGGCAGAATAGTCATAAAGCTATCACGATATGATTGACGACAATGGAGCGCTATAGAGCGACTTAGGCGCGGCGCGAATATTTTTTATTTATTTATTCATATATATGGAATCCGTCAGTTTCTAGTAAGACATCTGAAATTTGAATGCACGAGTAACTAAATAAATAAAATACATAAAAATATTTTTTTTTAATATTAAGTAAAACATAAATTTAAAAAGTAATAAAGTTTAAAAAAGTTCGAGATAAGGGTTGGAGCTAAGACCTACCACGCGTATTGGTAGGTTACACATATCCCCAGAATTCTCTAGAGAAATGCAGATTTCCTCACGATGTTATCCTTCACCGAAAAGTCTGTGATAAATTGCGAAAATAGTTTTAATAGAAAAACTTATTGATGCCTGCCCGGGGTTTGAACCCATGATCGTCTAGAGACACGGTCTCACCGCTGGGGTGTCACAGCTAAAATGACCTGTCATGAACCTTAATTTGGCAGATCAAATTCCACGCGAGCGAAGCCGCGGGCAAAAGCTATTGCTGTTATAAAAGCGAAAGTTTGTATGTCTATCTTTTATACTAATCCACTCGAGCAATATTTATTAAATATGGCACTTATATAGTTCGTATGTACTATACGTTTTCTACTGTTCCTAAATTTCAGTCGTACGAAGTTGCGAGTAAATATTGTACAAAATAAATAAAATGCTCTTCACACGTTCATAAGAATTTATGTAGCCATTACTGGTTGGTAGTTATTTGACTAAATGGTATTGTCTCAGGTTCTTTTTCTGTTTGTATATCGCTCAATAAGAAGGTGTTATTTGATTGTGGCTGTTCTAGAAACTTGTTAATGTATTTTTATTGGCCTATGCTGTAATTTAAGATTACTTCAGAGCATCGGGGGACACGTATGATAGTATGTATCATAAGCTTACGGTTCATGCTTTGCGCCTTACAAAAGTACGTAAGTCGTTTGTGGGTTGCAGCATTAGTTCATGCAGCAGTTTAAAAACACTATCAAAAAAGGCTAATACATAAAGCCTACTATACTGTTGAGGATTACTTAGATGATAAGAATGCGTGGACATAGCTACTCTTCGAACCTGTACAATTCAGTAATGACTAAATGTAACTAGTGATAAGAATTTATACTTTCGACAGAACAACCGCCGAGTTTCCTGCTGGCTCTTCTCGGTATGGAACAGCTTTCCGAACCAGCAGTAGAGTTGACGATTCAAAAGCACTTGTTTACATGTTTACTTGAATAAATAATATTTTGAATTTGAATTTACCGTATGATAATACGGACGATCGTGTGGACACTCGCACGATGGTCGAGCCGATTATATCATACGATTGTAGATCATCGCCTTAAAATAAGTGCAGGCATAGGATTTCACACAACATTGTGTTATTAAACTTTACACAATCATAATTTGAATTAATTTAATCTAGTAATAAAGCTATTGTAGTATGGTTTTGTTATTGGATTCAAATCCAGTTTTATACAGTGCCTACTCTGAGTCTGGCTTTTAAGATCATGTTTCAGAACCACAAACATCTAAGATCTAAATACGATCCAACTATCATCGCTTGTAGTGAAAAGCAGCAGGTCTACCATGAACTCTTATTGCGAATCAATTGAAAACGTAAACTAAATTGTTTTGCTTCCTTATACAATGACGTCTTAAAGACGGACACTAAGTCGTTGCCGAATGAGCGTTCGGAATGCATCCTAAAAACATTTGAGTAAAAGAGACAGAGTTATTTATAGTTCATATAACTTTGTCCTTTTCAAACACACTTCCTGGTACGAAAAGAAAGCGTTTGGGTTTAGGTACTGACTTTGAATTGAATCGTTTTGTAAAAGTTCATGTTAGGCCAACAGGCATAGCATTCACTAAGTTGCAGTTACAATTAGTTTCGATATAAATACGGCTTTAGGTGTGTGCAACGTAGTTAAATTGACACACTAAGTGCAAATTTTAGTAGTACGTATCGTGAAGTAATTAATGTATTATATCCTTGAAAAGTGCATAATTAATCATAACAAAGGCGTTGTTTGTACTCGATATATAGCAGAAAATGAGAAATGTTTAAATTGAACGAAACAAATGCTAACGATCCAATTGTTTGATCAATGACAAATAATCAACGACAGAAATTGCATGGCCTAGTTTTAACTACTAGCTTGAATAAAAAATTATGATACAATCATTTTGCTATAATCCGCGTTTAAGCGCAAAACTGATCTCATACCTTATACATGCATAATTAGTTACTGCACGTACTACAAGACACTACAACCAATGGCATACTACATAAATAATACTACAATAATAACTAACTAACTAACAATATTACTAATACTAATACTACACACATTCACTATGAGAATCTCAACGATCGTTTCGCCCCACAACCGAAGCATCGTCAGAAGATACGCTTCATGACAAACCGCAAAGCGATCAGCCTTCCCCAAAGAAAGTAACTTAATACTAGTTTTATGGGTGATGGAAAAATGGTAAATATACACATTTATATACGTTTTTTTAATTCATAAATATAGTCAGACTCGAACAATTTTTTTTTTTTTAAATACTGGCACACGGCTGAAATCGAACATTGCGACCTCCAAAGTTAAAGGCCGGGTCGCTGCAAACTGCACCAACGGGCAATTAAAATAATGTTTCAACAGTTAAGTATAAGATGATGCATAACATATTTTTTAATACATACACCAGAATTAATTGCAACCAACACTCAAATTTTTATTTTTAAAATTACAATAGCAAGTTAAAATCTGTGAAACTAATGGCTTAAATATCATTTATATAAGTGGGCAATATGTATTTGCATAATAGTAGAAATCGAGAAGATAAATATTAGAAATTTGAACAAATGAAAATAACAATTCAAATTACTATTTAAACAAAAAATTAAAAATAAGTAGCAATCAAACAATTAGTCAATAACATAAAAGTGAAGAATAAAATGAGTCATGTGATAAAAAAGATAAAAGTAAAAAACTCTTTGTTACAAATGTTCAAAATACCTACTTCATAGACAAAACAATCGCTATGATATATGTATATCATATCATAACATATTAAAATACATATGTTAGTCACCTACATGAAAGTTAGATATGTACTCAAATAGTACTCTATATTTGCACACACATTATGGAGTATGAATGGTGTAAATGTTTTCAGCAGCAATACCCGTAGAACTTATAATTCAATATGTCATCCATCAATTAAGCAAACAATATATCCGTTGTTTAGATTAATAAAATTAAAGTTTATTTTTACAATAATATAAAATAATGATTTGTGGGAAGGATGCTATATACCGAGATACAGGGAAACATAGTTCAGTTACAGAGGTCTAAAATATATAAGGACAAAATTGTAAAGATATTAACATTTTTGTGTTCGTTTACATTTTTGTAAGAATATTTTTTAAGCATAATAAAGTTTTGATTAGTTTGCAGTTTATACAGTGAAAGAATACAATAAACTCCATGCACTTTTATCAATCTCCCAAAACATGGCTAAATAAATAATACCAATTCCCAAAAGTAATGCTTGTTATCGGATAATCCTGCACAATCCATTTGAGTAGTGATTATATTTATGACCTAGTTGGAATGAGTAGAACAGATAACAACTACCATGAAAGAAAGACAGAATAAACAAAACGAATTATTAAGGTAAAGCTGGATATAAAATTTATTCTTAACAATGACACTGACACTTAAAACAATGATATTAATGGAGGACAGGTGATATGAGCACTACTCATCACACTGCAGGAAACTAGCACATAGTCGATGAAACTGTGTATGTGCTATGTTTTTGTATTGGTGACAGTAATTGCTTGTGAAAATGGTAAGGACTATATATTATTTCAGCAAGTCAATCTAACTAGTGTAGCTCATGTGAAACTACAATTATAAACTAATTCAGACATACCATAGCTTTCTTAAAGTTTGACTTCTAAAAGTATAGGGCAGTTTTGTATGACTAACATTTTGATGTGATTTATAATGTTAAAATTAAATTTGAAGAGAAGGGATGTTAATATTTTTTTTAACAATATTATTTTAAACATGACTATGATCAAGTGTAAGTGAAAATACAATCTATTTTAATTTGTACTGTTAGTAAATTACTTATTTATTTATTTATTTATATACTTTATTGCACACCAAAAAAATTTAAATATACAATTACAACTAAATATAAAAAAAAAAAAATATAGAGTACAAAAGGCGGTCTTATCGCTTCTAAGCAATTTCTTCCAGACAACCTTCGGATTAGGAAAGTTGTAAGATAAATGTAGGTAGGTGGTGTATTATAATAGACATACATACAATTAAGTACACACTAATACACAGACATGTTACACAAATAATATTATTTAAAATACATACAGATTCTACACAGACTAATAAATAGTATAATATATGTACATTTATATATAAATACAAATTAAAATAAAGTATGTAAAATTAGCCGTCAATTATTATGAGTTAGCGAGATAATAAGCTTTAACACGATTTTTAAAAATGCCCAGTGAAGTGGAGTTACGAATTTCTAGAGGGAGTGCATTCCATAATTTAACAGCACCAACTTCAAAAGACTGGCCGAAAAATTTAGTTTTATGGGTAGGCATCGTAAGCAACAGTTTTCTGGTGATACGCAACTCAGTCTGCACTCCCTGAAATTTGAATTTCCCCTTCAGATACGAAGGAGTTTTTGAATCAAATAACACACAGTACAGAAGTGAAAGTATATGCAAATTCCGGCGACAACGAATAGGGAGCCATTTGAGCTTTTGACGGAAGACTGATACATGGTCATACTTGCGTAAGCTAAATATGAACCGAATGGCAAGATTTTGAAGTCGCTCAAGTTTGTTTAATTGGTCCTCAGTCAAATTGATATAGCTTGCGTCGGCATAATCGAGAATTGAAAGAAGAAGAGAATTTGCCAACATAATTTTAGTAGGAATTGGTAGCACCGATCGTAGTCGACGTAACGAACTTAATGTCATAAATATTTTCTTGCTAACATCTTGAATGTGCGTGGACCATGATAACGTTTGATCTAAGTGTAATCCAAGATCTTTAGCAGTAGAACAATACGGTATAATAATGCCATTAAGTACAACAGAAGGGAGACTATGCCAGTCAACCCTCGAAATCATACCCTGGCTGCCAATAACAATGGCTTGTGATTTTCCTGGGTTAACACAAAGGCCAAAGCTTTTGCTCCACTCAGAAATAGCCATTAGATCGCTATTTATTTCAGTGACAGCAAGAGCAATATTTTCCAGGGTTGAAGAGCGATAGATTTGGATATCATCTGCATACATGTGATAGAGAGAAGTAATATTACAGGGTAAAGAATTAATAAACATAGCAAATAAAAGCGGAGATAACACGCCACCTTGAGGTACCCCAGAATAGACGTCACACCACGATGAGAAGATCTCATCAACGTGTATTCGCTGTCGACGACCACTGAGGTAACTCCGAAACCACTCAATCACTGATGGAGATATGTTAATCGAACGTAGCAGACTTAACAAGATATCAAAATCCACAGTGTTAAAAGCATTACTGAAATCCAGTAAAGTCAAAATAGTAAGCTGCTTACTATCCATGGCCCGTCTAATGTCATCCGTGACTTTGACAAGCGCTGTAACCGTACTATGACCAGGACGAAACCCGGATTGTAGAGGACTGAGAAGGAGATGTTTATTAAGGAAAAGAGACAGTTGTTGATATACTAATTTTTCAAGAATTTTGGAAAGGAAAGGTAAAATCGAGTTAGGACGATAGTCGGAGACATTCGTGGGACAGGCTTTTTTAGGTAAAGGAATAATGTGTGCACTCTTCCAAGACTTAGGAAACGTGCTAGTATAGACGGAGAAATTAAGGATGTGTGTTAACACAGGAGCCACAATATCTAGGATAGGCACGATCATATTACGGCTAATGCAGTCAGCACCAACAGCATTCGACGAGACAGATAGTATGTTCTTTTTAACATCACATTCAGCGAAATCTTTGAAGATAAATGGTAGAAAGTCTGGAGTTGGGGACGATGAAAAAAGATTAAGCGTCCGTTCTTTTTTGTTACTATCAATTGTGTCACACGAAGAAAAGTGTTCATTAAGAATTTCGATATCAGGAATGATGGAAGTAATATGAGATGATTTACCAACTCCAAGTGTCTTAAGAAATTTCCAAGTTTTGGCGGTGTCGCCATTTTCAAGAGATTTATAAATGTGGCGTCGTTGTGCGTCTCTACACGATGTATTGCAGCGATTCCGAGCTTTATGGTATTTTAGACGATTTTCTACAGTGCCGTTTATTTTAAATTTGTATTTGGCTTTATTCTTTTTTTCCATTAAAATCTTTAACTCGTCGGATAACCATGGAGCAGGCAGATGTTTTTTTTTAACTGGTCGTATAGGAGCATGGATATTATATAACTCAGTTATCAATGTATTAAATAATTGTACTTTATTGTCAATGGTATCAGCATTGGTAACGATACTCCAATCCAACCGACGAGCATCCTCACAAAGCAAGTCTTTATCAATTCCACCAAAATTACGTTGAAGAAGTATTCTCGGTTTTGCCTTTGGAGGACGTATGTTATAGGAGAGATAAATGAGATCATGATAAGAAAATTCATCAGCGGAACACTGACCGTGCTTACTGATGAATTCTGGAGAGGAGACCATAATAAGATCGAGAAGTGAGGGGGTACAGCCAGGGCAATTGTAGGTAGCCTTAAGGGGTAGCATACGCAAATTACATGATTCAGTTACAGCCATAAGCTTCTTACTGCGATTATCGCCTTTATGCAGACATGTATTAAAATCACCCATTATAATAGAGTGGCTGTATGAAGGAATTAAATTTTCAAGTAATACTTCGAAGGCATTAAAGTAATTAGGGATAGAAGGAGGGCAATAAAAAACGCCGAGAAGGATTTTAGAGTAAGATAGATTGACTTCAACTAGTAAGTGTTCTGCCGAATCATTTAAAGGGGGTTGCGGTGAGGAGCTAATAATTTTAAAAGGAATATGAGCACGTAAGTAGATCGCTACTCCACCACCCCCTTTACCAACACGATCATTACGTAAAAGTCGGAAGCCAGGGAGAGAGTAAGAAGTTGAAGGTAAGCAGGGCTTGAGCCACGACTTTGAAACTAGGATTGCATGAATGTGACGACATTCAAATGCCGCAAGCATATCAGGATAATGAGCCGGAATACTTTGCGCGTTAATATGGATAACATTAAAATTTTTCAGTGAGTCTGAGAAATATGAATTTAGGGCGACATTTAATGGAAGGAAAGATGTACTGTGGAAACTATCATCGCTAGACATTTCATCATAGGACGATAAAGAAAAAAATTTATCACTATTTATACTCTCACTAGACGACATAAAAATATATATATATATATAATAATAAATATAATAATTATATATAAGAATAAAAAATAAAAATAAAAATTAAAACTGTCAAGTTAATATAATTGACTGGTATCTATACTTTCCTAACCCGCCAGCTGTAAGGGAAACCGAACATTAGTGCTAAGTTAAAAATAACAGAAATGCATATAATATTTAAAGATATTAGGTACAATGTAACTACAACTATATAGTAAACACTACAATAGACAAAAAAAAATCCTTAAGTTACAGTAAAGTATAAATGTTATGCTTTATGCGTTATGCTTAGCAAAATGACCATAACAGAACGAGCAGAAACTAAACGTCAAACGTCATCATTGAACAGTGACATCTGTCAAAGCAAACTTGTTTACATCCAAAAAGAAATTATTAAATAACTCAGTTAGTTCTAATAATATATACTAACAAAAGTTATCACGGTTGAGGGTAAAACTAAATAAAGAATATAAATATAGAATATGAATATCAAAAGCATAAACTTTCGCATATACAAACATATAGGTATATAATTTAAGTAGAAATAATAAACAAGAGTACAATAGAACATTTTAGAAACTTTAAAAAGGAGATTTATTTTTTTATTGCTCTTTTGGATCTGAAATTGCTGGCTTTCACCTCCTTCGGCGCTTCAGCAACAGCGGGAGCTGAACTAGAGGTAGCCACAGGGATGTTCTGTATTGACCCAGGGATTGCGTTCAGTTCCAGCATAGTACTAATGCGATGCCGCGAACCATCAGCGGCCAAAACCATGATGGTACCATCCCTAGTCCAACATTTTGTGACCCCAAAGCGCTGACGAGCCGCTAAAAATGCCTTGTGACGAGTTTTGGTTAAGAATTCTGACATGGTTACACCAGTGCCCTTCAAACCTGTTTTTGCAGACCATACACTATTCCTTAATGACAAGTCACGGAATTTCACAAGCACTGCCCGAGGTTTGTCACCTCCAGGTCTCCCCAAACGGTGACTCTGAGTAAGAGATACAGGAGTAAGTTGTGACAATTTCAATCGCTGTGATAAAAACTCAGTTACCAAAGCACTTGTGTCCTCTCGATCCTTCTCTGCAATGCCATGAATCAAAAGAATTTTCTTCCTGGAGCGCATCTCCAGCTCATCATATTGCCTTGACAACAATTCAACCTGTAGCTGCAAGTTTTCTAAAGCTGTCAAGACAAATGATCTAAAAGATCCAAACTGTGAGTTGATATTCGATGAGGGACTAGTGGCAGGGATAGCACCTCTTAACTCCTTCTGGAATTCTGCCATTCTGGCATTAAAGTGTTCAGTGAGGTCATTGATAGTGTTTTTAATGGAATCCATTGTTAAATATCACTTGTATTGTTGTCAGTTACAAAGTAAGGTTATGAAATATACAATCACATTAAACAGAAAGTTTATTTTAAGCACAAATACTTCTAAGGATGCTGGCAGGCACAAGTATATCACAGGTACATGTAACTTATTTAATTCGAGCAAATATACTTATTAAAATAATTTTAAAAACAGAGCAGAAAAATAATTGACTTGTTTGTTTCACTCCTACCCACCTAATCATCAATCAACTTAATGGAATGAATCAATAAAGAATTATGATGATCAATATATACATTATATTTGTAACAGTAACATGCATTGTAAATAACTTACTTGTAGTGATGACAAATTGTCCTCGCTAAACCGTTTCCCGAGCCACACGGTAAAATCGCCAGTGACACTTCAGCCAAAGCCTGCTCCCAATCTAGGCGCTCGAACATTCCATTTAACACCTCAAACAACACACCATCGCCACCAACAGCAACAATCCCCCGCCAATCGTAAACATTCCGCGTGCGAACAAATTCACGGGCATATTTGGCATACTTTGTTACATGTAGATCGTATAGACACTCGGCCTCCTTTAAAATCGGAGCAACTTTTGTCTGAAAGAGCTCTCTAGCTTTTCCCGGGCCTGACTTTGGATTCAAAAGTATCAACAATTTCTTAGCGCTCGGAGGGACCGTATATGAGATTGGCTGATCTGCCAGCAGACATTTGATTGTAGTCCGCCACTTCTGCGCCTCTCTACTGTTGTCTTCATACCTATCATATGATCTGAATCGCAATGTTATTGTTGTTCTCTCGCGCTTATGAGTGCGGCGACTGCGCTTTAAAACGTACGCGTAGATATAAAGATAAGCACTGATATCGGTCTCGTCAAGGTCGCCACTGTTTTCATCAGATAATTTAGGTTTTCGATGACCTACGAGTGAACTACACACACAAGATCCAGCACCGACACCACGTCTTTTACTTCTCATACATACACTTCCAATGATGTCTTGCAAAAGAATCGTTTGCTCTTTCGAATAATCATCGGTTTGTTTAATTAATGACAATCCTTTCGATGTTAACCGTACGCGAAACACAGATTTCTTCTTAGAAAGAATATAAAATGTTTCTTCAAGGTAAACATGCTCTTTCGAATCGGCATTATCATCAAGTTTGACGTGGTTCACGTCCTTCTCCAATTGTGGCTCCGCCATAACTGGCACAGATAACTGAGCTGAAAGTTGAAACTGTTAATTGCACGAACTTCATGTTAAACATAGTTAGGTATCAACCGACAATGTCGTTAAACTGCCAACATAATAAAAATTCTGAACAAAAGCAGCTGTAAATGCAATAAACGAAGTTATTTGTCTGTGATTTACCTCTAATGCATTTAAAGTTAGCAACAGGCAACAGCCACTAGCCAGTTTTTAACAGTGCAAGCTACACACAAAAAAGTTACAATCATGACAATCATCAATACGAATATATCTGTTTATTTTTATAAATTAGTACAAATTAGGCTTTTATACCACACTTTGATCTTAGCAAAAAAAACCGATAATATAAGATAAAAATCTGCTTCTCCTTAGGCAACAGTAAATACAAATCCGTACTAATTTTATAAAGAAATATGTAAAAGTCTATATCTCTATAACACTTTCATGGCTAGCCCATTGGAGTAATATTGATGAAACATGGTACAATTGAAGCTATATAAGCTGGGCTAGTTTTGAATTAAATATCTCCGTTTTTATAAATATCTCCGAGGTATAAATTCAAAATTCAAATAAGTCTTTATTCAAATTGGCCTATTACAAGCACTTTTGAATCGTCAAATACTTTGGTTACTCCGAGCACAATCTAATGTTTGTGTTAAACATACATAAAATTTGTTGTGGGTATCTATCTATAAATTCGATATTCAAAGGAAAATTCAATTACGCTAGGGAGTTTGTTCATACCTTAAGAATAGGTAAATGTCTTTGGTAGTCTTTCAAAAATCCGCAAACATTACATGGAGTAGAATATATAATTATTGACCCTTATTACTAATACTAAGTAGTCTGTGATGGTTGTCCCATATTTATATTTATTATTTACTGTCACATTCATAACCCTATGTTCACAACCACAAAATTGTAAATAATCTAATATTAAATAAATAAAAACTTTTATAGAACAATTAGAAATTCGTTACTATTGAAATAAATTAAGAATGCACAGAATTTTAGAACTCTATAGCGGTATAGGAGGAATGCACTGTGCATGGAACGGTAAGTTATCGTATTGTATGGCGGTCCAAGACTGTCGAAAATTTGTGTTGCGTAAACGTTTTCTAAATAAATACTTTTTAAATTAAATGATCTCTTTCAGAATCCGCTTTGGAAGGAGAAATTGTATTAGCCGTCGATATAAACAATGTAGCAAATGAGGTTTATGCTTACAATTTTCCTGAAGTTTCACTTTCGAACAGAAACATTCAATCGTTGACTTCTAAAGATATAGAAAAACTTAACGTGAACACAGTGCTTATGTCTCCTCCATGTCAGCCATTTAGTAGAAATGGTAAATATTTAGATGAAAATGATCCTAGGGCTAATTCATTCATATATCTAACTCGGTTACTAGCCGAGTTACAGAGTATTGAATACATACTGATGGAAAATGTAAAGGGATTTGAATGTTCAACTGCCAGAAATTTATTTATTAACTCATTAAAGGCATGTCAATTTCAATACCAGGAATTTCTTCTTTGCCCATCTTCTTTTGCAGTGCCCAATTCTAGACTAAGATATTATTGTATTGCTAGAAGAAATAGTTCAGACTGGCATTTTAAAAGGAAAGAGGAGATTGTAAGTTTTGTTTCGATTTTTTAGTCAGTTCTTAAGCATTCATTGTAATGAAAATAAAATGTGAATGCTTGAACTATTTACTTTAATACACAATATTTTTTTTACAGATTACAACTCTTAATAATGATTATGGCTTCCCAAATGTTTTGAATAATATTTTAGAGAAGGATGTATCTGAGAAATTTTTAGTAAATGATAAGTTGCTAAAGAGAGCAAATATATTTGATATTTGCTATAAGCATTCAAAAAGATCATGTTGTTTTACAAAAGCTTATACACACTATGTAGAAGGAACTGGTTCAGTTTATACAGATGCTGGTCCCGAAGAGGTTGAAAAATATTACAAAATAGCTAATGCATTTGATGTAGATAGTGAAAAGTTTGTTGAAGCTCTAAAGAATTTGAAACTCAGATTCTTTACACCCCGTGAAGTTCTTTCCCTAATGTGTTTTCCTAAATCTTATGAATTTCCTGAAAATATTACAACGAAGCAATGTTACAGATTACTGGGTAATAGTGTCAATGTTAAAGTTATAAGTGAACTTCTGAAAATTCTCTTTAATTAATGAAACTATATATATAATAAATATAAATATAGTGGTTTTTAATTGTTTGTAACATATTGATTTTATTTTTGTATTAATTTAAATGTTGGGGTATAATATTTATTTTGTTGTTATCAAATAGTTATCAAGCAAAGTGTGGAGAGTCCTATGTCAAACAATGTGAAGGATCATCAATCATTAGAACTTAGACAATATTATTTTTCTTTACTTATATTATAGAATTTTAAGATATATATTTAAGTAATATTAGCTATTTTTTAAATTTACAAAAAACCATTTATATATTTTACTTAAAATAAAAAAATTCTGAAGAAATTTTTAGCATATAATAAACTATACAGTTAACTTAGTTACTTATTAAATAGCTCCATTGCTCAAAGCCTTTTGAGCTCGCTTTTTTGCTTTATAATTAAGAACTCTTGTTCTAAGCATCACAGCTAAAGAAGAAGTTAAGCCTAAAATAAATGACCATATTGTAAATTTCCAGTAAGCCCTTTCCTCCAAATATGCCACTCGATCACAACTGCAATAAACAAAATTCAAAATATACTTCTTATAAATATACTCACAAGCAATCAAATCATTTATAATTGTCAGTGTCATTACTTATGTATCTTTTTCCAAAAGAATTTAATTACATCAAGCATCTTTAAAATTATCACATCATTCATGTTACCATGAATATATAGTTATATAATTTGTGTACAGATTTAATTACCTTCTTGTTACAGTTTCCCCATTTTTGCATTTAAGGATTTCTTTGAAGCTTGTATGAATGCATACTCCTATACTCTTACTCCGAATTTCAAAATCTGTAACATATTTCTATACAAACACTATATTCACAATGTGTAAAAGTTATATAAGTTTAATTTAGTTTCACATATTTATAAAAGTTTGCACAGATAGATTCACTAGTTTAGTAGTTATAATTACTTGCTCTCTCATTACAGAGAACTATGAATTAGTACTATAATTAATAATCACTATAAAAAATATTTATCTAGATATATATCTAGATAAAGCCAGTTTGCTTATGATATTTTACTTTACCTAGGGAGCATATGGTAAAATGTTAATGTATCAATTAAACAAGTATTGTTAAGATGCAAGTGCCAACACCAATGGTGGCCACCATTGCTTTATATTTATATTTTAATTTGTATAAAATATTTAATAAAATTTAAAACAATTGTACCTGAGCATGGATGACATTCACTAATTACGGTATAAGGTTGATGAATCCAACAAGTTGAATTGTTTTCAGTTGGAAATGTTTTATTTCTTCTCTGGCTGCCTGAAAGAGTATCAGCAAGTTGTGATTCTAATATTAAAACCACAATAGTTAATCTGTAACAAATAAGTATATACCTAAGCAACTGACTAACTTTCTTCTGAATGACCTAGCAGTAGTGGTAGTTGAAAGTTAAGCAAGATTAATTAATTTTCATTTAGAGATTGCTTACTCGGGCAAAGATGTCATGAGTTAAAGACTAATATATATAAAGAATAAAATGAAAATTCATTTTGTCAATGAATATCGCTTTCTTTAGTAAAGCAACTATAATTTGAATAACAAATAATTAACTTACATTCCCATAAATATCGTGCCTAATAACATACAACGTTTGGAACAAGTTTCAATCATTTTCGATCGTCATTTATGATACATATTAAAGATATTTAACTTAATCTCATTTCCACTAGAATTTATCTCATTTATTTCGGTGCAAAATCGTTGATCGTTGATCTCTCATCATACTTTTTCGTCTAAAAAATATTTCGTCATAGACTATTTTAGTTAATAGTCTATGATACATATTACAGACGAATAGCTAAAAATTTATATAAAAATAATTACAAACTATTTTTGTTATATAAATAGATTAGGTATGTTGTGTCAGCAAAAAAGAAATACAAAAATTTAATCTATAAAAGGAATGTAGTCTATGAAAAATAAGAAGTCAAAAAAAGTATTCTTTTAGTTAGTATTTAGTAGTCTATGTAAAGGATTGAATAGACGATAGTTATTTCTAATTTCAGAATTCAGACTTTTAGTAATCTATGATTCAGGCGATATATTACCACATTTGATGCTCTCCCACATTTCTTGGAATTCGAAATAAAATTGTTGTCGTTTTTGACTTCGCTGCTTTATATAATATTATTATTTTATTAGAATATGTATTTCTGTTATATGAATATTACTAAATCCTTAAAAAACTGATAGGAATAATTAAACTTAAAATATTGTTTATACTCATGTGATGTATTAGTTCATTAACTTTGGCTTTTAATAATATTCCAAAAAAAAATATTGTAATTTTAGATACTTGTGTATCATATTTAAAGAAATGTTTCACGAGTTTTCATTATTTCCTACATGCTTAGAATGTGTCTGTATATGATGTTAAGGACAAAATACAAAGTCACAAGTATCTATACTTATTACTTAGGTATTTATTTTAAAAGTTATATTGTCACAAAAATAAATATCTTGTCTAAAAAAATGTCTTTGAAATATATGCACGAATCAAAATAGCATAGACAAGTTTAAAAATATTGCTGAGTGCAAACGATGCGCCATGTTAGTTGAAAACGTAAACGGAAAAGAAAGTGGGCCTTTTTTGTTGTATAAGAGTATATCTAGTTGGACAACGTAGTGCTATACTTACTTCGCTTACCGAAAAGAGTTATGGTCTTTATTATTTATTTATTTGATTAAAAAGTGCTGAAGCAAAGTTAATAATGGCGCTGCCTGCAGATTCTCAACGATCTTTTCGCCTTTATGTGACCCATGTGGACGGTGAAGGGCATTTTCTAAAGATAAGTGGGCAGCTTGATCAGCAATCTTCACTTATGGTAGAGAGTTTATTCAAAACAGCCCGTGAAAACTTAGAAAAAGGCATCGGAGCGGTACCGCCAGCAGCTATCCATGAAGGTATAATTTGTGCCGCCAAATACAAAGATGGGACCTACTACAGGGCAAAAATCATTAATACGACGAATCTTGCAACTGGTCTAGTGGGTGTGCATTTTATTGACTTTGGAAACAAAGACATTATTTCATTAAGTACTATACGTTTCTTAGATAGCTATGATCCTATGTTTTTGCAATTGCGCGGACAAGCTGCAGATTACTATTTGTCTCGTGTTATGCACCCATCGGGAAGATGGGAGGAACCATTGTTACTTAAATTACAAAGTCTTTTATGTTATGCAGAATACCCTGCTGCTGTTGAGGCTCAAACTAGAACTTTACCTATCATATCGATACAATTTAAAGGGAATGATCTCTCTACTCATCTAGTCTCAAATAGATTCGGCATTGCCTTGCCAGTGCCCAAACAAGAAGTATTGTTGTTGCAAATGACTGACAACCAACAAGGTAATTGGTCCCCTACTTTGCTACCTGATGTACCAACATTTACCGAACATGTGCCTTTTCTGATTAATCAAAATTTCCCCAATCCTGCATCAGCTATGCGTTTACATCAAAATGTAGCACTCCCATACAATGGTGCACCAGTTCATGGAATAAATCAAAGGCTAATGGTTAATAAGGCATCCAGAAATGTCGTGAATCTAAGGGCACCAGTACGTCAACCCCAACATACATCAGCTAACATAGTACCGTTACCTGCAACCCCTCCTCCAATACCAGTTGCAGCTAACAAACCAACATCACCTAAAAAATCTATAACTTATAAGAGTAGGCTACTTGAAGTGAACTCACAGCACAAAGTCTTTGTATCCTTTGCGGAAGAGGGGCCTGAATTATTTGCAGTCCAACTTACAAGTGATGCAAAGAAATTGCAGGATATGATGGATGATATTAACAAAAGACCACATAGCAGCCTTACCGAACCGCCTATGATTGGAACAGTGTGCCTTGGTAGAATGTCTGATGACAAAATCATTTGTAGGGCGATAGTTATGAATTTATCTGGATCTAATTGTAAACTATTTTTTGTGGACTTTGGGGACACTGAGATGGTGTCATACTATGACATATTTGATATTCCAGAAGAATTTGTAAAACCTAATGTCTTAGCTATGCGTTTTTGTTTGTCTGGTGTGAAAAAGTTGGAGAAAGGCCCACATCTCAATGAAGCATTTAAACAGCTGGTCAATGGGAAGGTATTGACCTTAAGAGTTGTGTCTCCAGAAGGCCCACCATTAATCCAATATGGAGAACTATTTTTGGATGGCAAAAATGTATTGGACTTATTAATGGCAAATATGAAAGATAAGTTGCAGTTTAAGTGGATGGATATGTTGCCCTTAGGGAGTAGACAGTCAGTACTAGTGTCATATGTTGATAGTTGTATAAAGTTTTACGTCCAGTTGTCAGATAAAATTGATGAGTTGAATGCTGTTATGGATGCAGTAAAAGCTCATTGTGAGAATAGTTCATCCCCGGGAGAATTATCAGTTGGTGGAGTGTGTTGTGCCAGGTTTCCAGATGACGATAATTGGTATAGAGCGATGGTTCGAGATTCAAGGGGAGACAAGGTTGTTGTCGCATATGTTGATTATGGAAACGAGCAGGAGGTTAAAACAGCAGATTTAAGAACAATTACACCTGATTTGATAAGGCTACCAGCACAAGCAATGAAATGTGCATTAAAGGTAAGCTTCACCTGATATTAGTACTGTCAGTTTTTTAGAACGAATATATCTGTAGCTAGGTTCATATGAGTCCCACTGGAATCACATTTGTGAGACAAGTTTATTTTATTTCACATTATTGATCACTACCAGCCAATTTTGGAGTATAAAAGCAAATAACTAAAAACCAAATGAAAAAAGTATTTTTAAGGGTATACCCTAAAAATTCAATCTATATTATATATATATATATATATATATATATATATATATATATATATATATATATATATATATATATATATATATATATATTATAATCAATTCAATCTATTCGGCTGGTTCTACTTGAACAGTTGATCAAAAATATACAAATTACTCAATACTGTCTAAAAATAGAAGTATTAAATATAAAAACCCTAAAATATAATATAAAGCTAAATAATATGTAATATAAAGACCAAAAAATTATCCTTGTTTTTTTATATGTTTTTTTACATTAACATATCAAAGTGAAAATATCTTTTGAAAGTTTATATTGTAATTCTATCTATTGAAAGATGAGACATCATAAAATTTCACATGATAAATGTTAATTTCTATTGTTTATCAAGTTTCACATTCTCATTTCCATGAAAATAGTATTCAATATTATTTGATCATTACAATACTATCTTCATAGAGATTATCAATTCTTATTTGAGTGTGTTTATCATAACTATACCATTGAAATGCCAAAACAAATTTCACATGACAAATTAGTGTGTATGCTTTGGGCATAAAAGTTTTTGATCATATAGCATGTTAACTAATATTTACAGTAGGCTTACCATGAACTTTTAGAAAACGACGCAATTCAAAGTCAGTATCTAAATCCAACCACTTCCTTTTCATACCATGAAGTGTGTTTGAAAAGGACAACGTTATATGAACTATAGATAACTCTATCTCTTTTAATTCAAATGTTTTTAGTACGTATTCCGAACGCTCACTCGGCAACGCCTTAAAGTGTGCGTGTTTTAGACGTCATGGTATGAAAAAGCATAACGATTTAGTTTATGTCTTCAATTAAGTCGCAATAAGAGTTCATGGTAGGCCTGCAGGACACTATATTAAACCTACTAGTAAAAAATCTGTGTCTAATACTTTCACATCTAATCCACTGGAAATTGATTAAATTTGGTACAATTAAAACTTATATACTGCTCTAGCTACTTACTTATTAAAAGTTATATACTGCTACTAGCTCTGTTTGTCGCTTTTCCCATATGAAAATCAGTGTATTTAATTGGAATTTTGAATAAATAAGTTTTTGTTTGTTAGCCATAACAGATAAAGACATGCCGGTGAAACCTTTTTGTAGTATTTTTGTAGACTTACAAATATCTAGTATAGTACCCCAGCAATAAATATTGCACATCGAGTACTTAGAACGAAACAGCCGGCCAATTCGGTTTCGTAGAGCGCGGTCACTATCACACACGGCTTCGTCAGTCTGTGCGACAAAGACAATGCTCTATGAAGCAGAATCTAGCAGATTTCTCTCTCTGAGCCTCGATGTGCATTATTTATTGCCGCGTAATATACATTGCTTTGGACTATCTCTGTGAAGCTCTTTAACACAATTTACATAAAACTGCACTATTAATCGGAAGAACCTACAGAAAGGTTTAAATCAAATGTAAGAGATATGCTCATACGTAAAGGATATTACAAAATTGAAGATTATTTGGATGATAAAAATGCCTGTATTTGAAAATCCTTTCTGCTTCACACATGACTGCGGTTTTTCAATGTAAAATTGAATATGTTTAAAGGATTGACCGATGAGTTTCTTGGTTCTTCTCAGTAAGAGCAGCATTCTGAACCAGTTGTAGCTTCATTAATCATATTGATCCTTGGCGATTCAAAAGTGCTGGAATGAGCTTACATTTAATAAAGAATATTTTGATTGGATTTGAGTATATTTTGATTCTATTTAGTAAAATCGTGCCAAAATCTGTTCAGTAGATTTTGAGAAAATCGATTACATATAGCAAGTAAGCTTTATAATATGTATAGATTTAAGATATAAGTATTGTTAGAGAATGTTCAGAAATGAGTATTAATGAATCCTCAATCTATAATTCAACTTGTACTTCCTTATTCACAATAAATATAATAATACAAAACACGAATACCTCCTTGTTATTCCGTCGTCATGGCAACCACTACTCGTCGTTAGGAGTTGCCTTGACAACGCCATCGGATGTGTTCATTATTCATCGGCTGCAGTCATAATACGTACGATAGCAGCGAATTCTTGTAACTGACCCCTTACAGTATAGATTTCTTCAACTTATACGTTTTAAAATTAAACAACAGGGTTTCGAAAATAGACCAGTGGAAACAAAAACATCGAACCAACTAGAAATGATAGCGCTAGAAAAGACCCTGATGGCGCATGTGGTTGGGGTGCTGTCTAATGATACAATGATAGTGACTTTGGTTGATGACACTGATACGCCACCGCTGGATGTGGCTAGGAAGATGAATCAGCTCTCGCAGCCAAGGAGTGTTGAGGTAAGTTGTCCCAAATTTTCTTATTATATACTAGCAAAGCCCCGCGGTTTCACCCGCGTCCATACAGATCTCGTGGTAGCGGAAAGTCTACGAAGTCGGACTATAGATTTATTTTGTAGATTAATTTATTATAAAAAATTGGTTATCATTAGTATTCTTGGAATAAGAGCTAACTCACCAAATGCAGGCCCGGCTATAACGGTTGCTACAATAAATTTGTTATGGCATTATTTGCTTTCGCTATACATTCTTAAATTCGTAATATCTTTTGATTGGGATGGCGGATTTTAATAATTTAAATAGTATTTTACTGGTATTGAAACAGTTATTAATAAAATATCATTTAATGGGATAAGGATTAATCCAGAGATATGAATAAAATGGTTTGATTATTGTCGGCACTTTTACCAACTTTTACAATGTAAAAAAGTAGTTATATTGGCATAACTATAATAGTTAGACATATGGTATCGCGGACTTTTTTATGGATATTGATACGTTCTATAATACTGTAGAACATTTTTTTGTTCTATCATCAATAGTTTCCGCAGCGCACGCGATGAAAGATGTTTACGACTAAATTTTTCCCAACTTATTACAATTTTATTAGGGATCCCTATTATTTTTGAAAATGACATATAGCCTATGTTGCTCAGTGAAGAAGCAGCTTTCCAATGGTGAAAGAATTTTTGAAATCGGTCCAGTAGTTTTTGCGTGAAAACGTAACAAACATACATACAAACATACAAACAAACAAACAAACAAACAAACAAACAAACAAACAAACAAACAAACAAACATACAAATCTTTCCTCTTTATAATATTAGTATAGATTGGTAGCTGACTGGGCAAACGTTTTGCCATATAAGTTTAAGGGAATTTCTAGCGTATACTATAAAAAAATATTGTTCAATAAATAATTTATAGAATTAGTCGTTACTTTGCGGAGATCCATAATACAAAAGTAATAATAAAGATTATTTTGTTATAAGACGCGATACAGTAAATAGAAACAATATATAGTGGACTATCCGCTTTTTCATACCCAAACCCAAAATCGCAAAGGCTTTTGCGATTTTGTCGTGGAGTTTATCTCCTGATGATGTTTTCGGTTGCGGGACGAAACAATTGTTGAGTTTGTGATAGTGAACGTGTGTAGCGCTTGTGTATTGTGGCAGTGGTGGAGGTTTGTGAATGTGTTTTTACGAATCCTGCATTTATCGGGTATGAAAACGGATAATCTACTCCACATTAAGCATTATATATATTTCCTATTTACTTTTGAATAACAGATATATCAAATTTTGCGATTCCGTTATTGAGTCTATCTCCTGATGATATTTTGGTAATAGGTTGAAACGATTGTTGAGAATGTGGTAGTTAATGTGTGCAATACCTTGTTGGCAGCGTTGTTGTTTAGTGTACACGGTTTATATATCAAGCATGAATAAGTTATGAAGCTGTGATAGTCCAGCGGTGAGACCGTGGGACTCTTTCGAGAGGGTCACCAGTTCATATCCCGGGCGGATGCCAATGAGTTTACTTGTTAAAACTTATGTGTGTAATTGATATCTGCAATTTATCGCACGCTTTTCGGTGAATGAAAACATCGTAAGAAAACATGCATATATCTAGAGAATTCTGGAGATATGTGTAACCTAACAATCCATTGGACCAGCGTGGTAAGTCTTAGCTCCAATCCTTCTCTCCAAAAAACGGAGAGAGGTGGCCTATTCCCAGCAGTGGGATATAAACAGACCGTTACTTTTACACAAATAGCCTAAGGCCGTTGCACCTGTAATTCGCAAAGAGGCCCAAGAATCCTTCAGCTCCCCGGAGGGCAGTTCTCCGGATGATAGCAGAAAGAAAAGTTTTCGACGCGAAAAGAGCTTCAAAGAAGAAAGGAGACCCAGGGACTGCGAGGAGTTTGGACAGAGAGGTGGCAGTTTTCGTAGCAGGTAAGTTATTTTTAACATTTCTAATCGGCAACATAAAGTTGTCGATCATTATCCTGCCCTTATCATATCATATCAAGTTCAGTGGTTGAATAAATTTTTTTTCGGTAAATGATTCAATGTTTTAAACTAAAAAGAGATGGTTGGAATGTGTGAAGTATGACATGCATATAAAAGGAGTAGCGCCAGAGTTGACGAATGATAGAAGAGAATGGAAGAGGAAAACATGTTGTACCGACCCCACTTAGAGTGGGATAAGGGTAGGAGAAAAAAGAAGATTCAATGATTTACCGAAAAAAATGACTTTATTATGAAACGGTAATCGTGAAGAAATCAAAGTCGGCTCATTATGTATTTAATGTCGATTGCATATCGACATTAAATAGTAAATTGAAATAAAATAGTTTAGAATAATAATAATATAAAAAATATATCTGATATGACGTAAGATAAAAACTTCTCATTAACCCCGATAAAGAATGTTCCGCTAATTTGCCTCCTAGAAACTAATTAGGAGTGTAACTTTATAACAACTTTATAACAATAACAGTAAATCAGCAAAAATAAAATCACTGCAAATTATTTTTTCAAAATCTTTCAAAAAATTATGCTGCGTTAGTTGGGCGCAATATTAAGTTATTAATGTTAAAATTACATTATTGTCTAATAAATAAAAAAAATAAACATAGCCTTTATTTTGCAGTCACTACATTACATTAGTTGTCATATTAATTATTTAACAATGTCAATTGGTGATTTAAAAAAATTACTAGTTAATTTAAAATATCGACTGTGAACTGGCAAATTGTCCTATCTTATTTTCGACAACTTTTCAGGAAGAAGAAAAAAGTTATTTTTAATACATTCGCAATAATTTTATGTAATAAAGAAACAGTTGAGTTTAAATATGTTTATTTATTGATAAATTTTCGAGTAGATAATACATGTTGATATGGTAAATGATGGGCAGTAGTACCCAATGCTGTTAAAAAGTGTTTTGGCTTAAAATTGAGATAGGACATATTGCCGGTTAACAGTCGATATGTCCTTATTGTTTCCGTCAAATATACATGTGTCATTTTTTGTGTTACTGTGTACTGTTGTGAGAAGGCCTTTGTTTCGACAAACCTCCTCCTCCAACCTTTTCCAGGCATCTCTATCCTTCGCTATTCTTCTCCATAGTGGTCCCGCTGTCAATCTTATTGACTAATATTTACCGTAATCCCAATTAGGTTGAAATACCAAAAATATATGCCCCCGGAAAGCGATATACAAAGATATTTGACGATCAAATAACGATCGCAGATACATAATACACATAAACAGTGTATTCGCCGGGGAAGTCGAGGTCCCGGTTTTCTGATGTCGGTTGTTCCTGGCTTCTAGCCTATTCCATACTATTCCGATCCTTCTACTTCTTTGTCAACTGATGGACATAGGTGTCTTCGTGGGATCTCTAAAACATAAGGTGTTGTGCCCTTTGAACCCGGCGTAGTCCACCTCGTAAGGGTCTACTGACGCTTCGTTTTCCGCACTATGTGCTCCACCGATCGCCACTTTAGTTTCGCGACACGCTGAGCTATGTCGTTGACTCTGGTTCTTCTACGGATATCCTCATTTCTGGTTTGATCATGTGGAGATACTTCTACCGCCCGTTGAGTGACTCTGAGCCTTCTTTTGAGACCCATGGTTAGCGACCACATTTTGGATCCCTGTGTCATCACTGGCAACACGCACTGTTCGAAGACTTGTTTTTGTTTATTCCGATTGCATAATGATAAATCAAAGTCACACCAACAGCCCTCCACTGCATTTCGCCCCAAGTCGTAGTATGAAGCCTCAGGAGGCATCTTTTGTAATAGGTTCGCCGACGCTATTAGAGTTTCTGCGCTCTACTCTCCGCATTTTACACACTCGACGAAGTTTCTGTGCACGTCCGTCTTACCCGGTGACGCAGTAAAAACCATTAGAAATAATAGATAATAAGCACTTTGTAAAAAAAATTCACCATCTAATGCGCCTGTAACGAATAACTAAAGGATTTGAATTGGGGATACTTTTTAAACTATTGTAACAGGCGTTTTATAATTATGTTAGAGAACTTTTTTGAGAAAATTTTTTTTGTGTTTTGAATATTCTGAATAATTATCGACGACATAAAAAGTAAATTACTTACTATTTGTGTTTGAGTTTTTTTATATTAGAGTTCTGTAACCAAGTGGTAAAAACAGCATTATTTTTTATTTTGTTACTCTATCTTTACGTCACAACTGTCGTGCCGAATACACTGAAATGGAGTAATGGGGAGATATATAAGATTGTGAAGCTAATAAATTTAGTTAAAGATGCGGTATGTTTTTTTCCGATTGTGACCGAATGTATTTTTATAGAGAAATGGCATCTCCAAAATAGACTTCGAATAAATTATACTTATACGCTTTCAATGCTAAGAGAAATCCATATAAGAGTGTTTTTAAGGGTTATATAATAATTTAGGGAGATCTAATTAAGTAAGACATTAAGTACGAACACGAGCGCAATTATTGTGTTGTATGTTCACAATAAATTTTGTTTAATTTACGCAATACTTGGTAATGGCAAAACAATGTGTACTTGCCACCTAGTACTGATTTTTTTTTCTAATTTGAAAACTCACCAACGACATCGTCACAATTGCTAAGGTATCATCATTCTCCTGCCCTTATCCCACTCTAAGCGGGGTCGGCGAAACATGGTGTCAAATGATTTGGCTACGTATTTTACAACCGACCTGACTTTAACTTACCTTAGTCGCCTTTTACGATACCTCGGTAAGAAATAAGGGTGGTCTATTCTACTTACCGGGATACCACACGGCGGGCAATTGCTAAGATATATTTATAATAATTAGTATTTGTTCAGCGTCATCACTTCACCTAATTTTATGGTCATTCAAAAGTCAACTTCAGTTGACGAGGTGCATATATGCGTTACGCAGTAATTTTAATGTAAAAATTGATTCGAACGCGGGTACTTTTAATTTTTAGTATACCCTTAGTATTATCGGTTTTATGATTTCTCCAATATGATTACACAGTCCTTCAGGACCTACAGTCAATTTGATGAGATCAAATCATGTTTTCGCCGCTTAGCATTTCAGTACGATGTTCGGTAGAAATCGGTAGAAATATTTCAATAGTCGTTCTATAATGCACGGAACCCGTTTACTCATTATCCGATTTCCACTTTTTAAAATTTCATTTCGATTTATTCGAAATAGCGGCTTGTTCACCCAAATATGAAATAAAAGCAGACTTTTTCGAATGATGCGTCATGAATATTCAGTTGATGTTACTTAAAAAGTGAAACATTAGATGTTGTGTGCGTTTCGTTTAACTTTTTCTTGTGTTGCCGCAAAAAATTGTTAATAGTACCCTGAGTCATGGTCATTGTGGCCTTCGTGCGCGGTTCTTGAACCCATCTCGAGAAATATTTTCAGTTGGAATAAGACATTCGGCATACAACATGCACAGATATTGGTATAGGTAAATACTGAGAGATATATGTGAAAATTTCCTCAGAGCTAGTGAATTTACGAATATGTGATGCTTGCTTTATTTTGTGATCGTGTGATTAATCGTGAACGGTTTATGTGACGTGTGATTTTTATTCTTGCGGTGTATTTGAATTGAGTTTAAGTGATTTCATTATAATTATCTTCTTGATTTCTTAAATTAAAATACGCTTTGATTTAATAAATTTTTGCAACGCCTTTAAAATTTTTTAATTGGTAATGAAGTTATCTAACACAGGATGTTACGTTTCCGCTTAAACAATAGTTAATTGTACGATTTTTTTTATATCAAGAGTAATTTTATAACTACTATTAACTTTAAAATTTTAAAATTTGAAATTTTTTAGAAAAAGATGATAAAGTATTATCGATGCACTTGAAATTGATACCTTAACGGTAAAGAGGATTGGTGAACTAAAATCATATATTTCCATAGCTACTGAAGTTCAGTAAAGGATGGGGGTTCAAATCTCGGTCAAGTATCTTTGAGTTTTCTATAAAAACCGTTGCAACCATAGTCTCTGTATCCATAGTTTAGACGTATCCTTAGTTTTGCAATTGTCGAAGTTTCGCAGTATCCATAATATCGCTGTTTACACATTAATCTTATCATATACATTACTGAAATATGATACTATTATGGTATGTTGTTGTCAGATATACGATTTCAAATTTTTGATTTCATTTTGACATATGTCTATTAGAAAACAATAATCTATACTAATTTTTATATTTCATACGCGCTTCTGAACATGTAACATAATTTTCTGAATTGCGTACGCACTTTCTCCACATTGATTGCAGTGATTTGCTTGAAACAGCAAAAAGTATAGCGAATTATGTTTCATATTGCATACTTTTGTTGTCTGTATAAATAGGCCGATGCGTGACTGAAAGAAAAAAAAACCTAGAACATAATTCACAAGTAATTAAATGCAATACTGTACAGAATAGTAATTTTATAAAACGGTCATAAGACCTGCCGTATTGTATGGATCAGAATATTAGGCAATGAAAAAGACGGATAAATAAATAAATATAAATATATGGGACACTGACAAACACTGTAAAAATTCCAGTTTTGTTTCAATTATACCATTTCGAAACTTTGATAGCATTATTACAAAATAGCGTACAATTTCATAACATAAATAACGTGTAAAAGTATATCTGAGTAATTAATTTAATTATATAAGGTCACATAGGTTAATTTCGTTCAAACATAAATAATATAAGAAAAATAAAACTTTGTTACAAAATAAAATTGTAACAAAATATGAGCCAGACGTTGCTGTTGAAACGCTTTATTATTAATGCTAACTATAACCTATCAATCTATAACCAACCGTTTTGCGTAAATATACCTGTAAATTATATGAAAGATGAATCAAATTAATCAATATGAACAATCGACTTATATTTTTTACACCAATTTGAGCCTTTATTCTTTTTTCTTATCATTAATACTCTGTTAATTATTAATCAATGACCTAAGAGTTAAATTTAATTTTTTTTTTTTATTCAAACTAGTTAATAATTTATTTATATGAAGAACTTTCCAAACTACACGTGTTGAATCGGAAATGATTTCGTCCACAATAAAAGGAACATGCCGTGTACAGCATGTTCCTTGTCTTATAACTAACAAGTTATAAGACACTATACAAGATGTTTCTTTTATTATCTTTGTTATACAACTGAAAGAGAAAATGTTGCCAGAGATGTGAATGTTTGATGTTTTCATTTTGACATAGACAGTAAGTTTTCATTACTATAATAAATAAGCAATTACCACTTTTAAGTGTAATCGTATTTTCTTGTTTTAGAGATCAAAAAGATAATTTCGAAAGGTCCGCACCTGGTCGGCACAGCGAGAAGTATGGTCCGAAACCGGAACGCGGTGAACGAGGCGAAAGGTAAGAGATATTATTTTACTTGCAAATGTCTTAATTATATTTAGACTTTCGCGATTACATTATACGTTATTATTTCTACGGGTCATATCGTAATTGGGTCTCTCTACGCTCCAAAGGTAAAATTACACGTCGAACGAATTAGTAATTGGAATTTATATTCGACTTCAATAGAGAAGTAAACTTTGAAAATTATTTATAGAATTAGGCGTTACTTTGCGGAGATACATAAGTACATGATACAAAAGTAATGATAAAAAATTATTTTGCTTTAATCCGCTATACAGTAAATAGAAAATATATATAGTGCTAAATGTATAGTGGACTATCCATTTTTTCATACCCGTTACATGCGCAGGATTCGTAAAAACACATGCACAAACCTCCACCTCTGCCACCACAATACACAAGCACTACACACGTTCACTATAATTATATAATATATCAATTTTACGATGTAAAATATTTTACATACTAGTCGTCCCGATGACAATGCATGTTTATGTTAAGCATGACCTGATACTGCTGCCACTATTGATTCCAGATGAGACGGTGAACAGTAGGGACATTAGATTTCGTTAAAAACTTCTTTTAAAAGTCTTTTTAACTTGACTTGTATAATATCAGAAGTGATATGGTATGCAGAATGCATGGTTTTATGCCTATGTCATAAATGCCAAGGTGTGTTTATTACGCATTTATAATCCGTTGCAATGCAATCGAGGAATCGATGTGATTTTTGGTATGGAATCCTTAAAAAGTTACAGACAAACCGTGGGTAGTAAAAAAAAGAATGTTACTACTATGTAATATTGCAGTTACTTAAATTAAAAATGGTAAAACTCACCTACCATTATTATAAATGCGAAAGTTTCGCTGAAAGATCAATGAAATTTGGCACAATTATTCATTATACACCAGGGTAATATATAGACTTTAGAAATCTTTATAATTCTACAGGAATAGGATAAACTTGAAAAGCGCCATCTATTATCAACCTATCAAAGTGTTTTTATTCACCATTTGTCAAAATCAAGTCAAATCTGTTAAAAATTTTATGGCAAAACAACGTTTGCCGCTTTAGCTAGTTCTGTTGTCAGTAAAGAGAAATGCAACAGTATACGATTATTGCGAAATTACTTCTGCTATTAAATTTATATGCTATTAAGTTTATAACAGCTGTGATAGCCTCTTTCAAGGGTAACACGAGTTCAAATCCGGGCAGGCACCAATGAGTTTTTCTATTAAAACTCATGTGTCTAATTGATAATTTCAATTTATCACTCGCTTTTCGGTGAAGGAAAACATCGTGAGGAAACCTGCATATCTGTAGAGTATTCTAGGGATATGTGTAACCTACCAATCCGCATTGGAGCAGCGTGGTAGGTCTTAGCTCCAATCCTTCTCTCCAAAAAAAAAAAAACGGAGAGAGGAGGCCTTAGCCCAGCAGTGGGCATAGTAACAGGCTGTTACTTTACTTTTTTTTAATTTTATTAAATTACAAGCAATATAACAGAACTAACTACTTTGCTATAATCCGCGGGTTAAGTGAATGCATGCAAAGCTAATGTGTATGAAGCAGGCAAAATCTACGCACCTTATACATGCAGGACCAGCCACCACATACACCCCAAGGCGCAATTCACCAGCAACAACGCACACAAAAGCAGCTCACACACCCACCACCACAATCTCGACGATCGTTTCGCCCCGAAACCGAAGCATCATCAGGAGGATAGGCTCCACGACAAAAATCGTAATGCGCCGCGCTACCCATACAAGCAGTCTTAAATAGTTCAACTCCCACCAATACCCTCCCCTCCGAACACATGTAGCAAAACGGAATTAGATACATTTACTTGCTCGTTAATTAAGTGACCATTGTTATTTTTTATTATCTCAAGTTGCTCTAACGTATTGAGTCGGAGTCCCTTTAATCATTTATTAAATGATTAAAAATGATTAATTAAATCATTTATTAAATTTATTATTTCCAACAGGCGCGGGCCGCCAAAGCCTCGCGAGAACCACACACCTGCATCACCACCTAAAGTAGATGATGAATGGCAGGAGACAACCTCGCAGCCGGCTATACCACCGCCACAGCCTTCCAGGCCAGTGCGAGATAATACTAGAGAAAGGTAATGTATTCTATTTCTGATAAATCCTCGATGGCCGAACGGCAAGAGACCGATTCTTGAACCAAGTATTCACGGGGTTGAAATCTATAAGATTTCAACGTTATCCCATCCTCGCCATCAATAGCGTGTGAGAGCACTATCAGGTTTTCAGTCAATGCGAGTCCAATGTACCCGCCATTTTGTCACTGTAGAAAGGCGTAAGGGGGTTGCCTGATAAAAAAAGGCACCTATAATCTTTCCGTGTCGTATAATAAACGTGTCTTTATTGATATTTACAATTCAACTTTCTATTTTTACTGTGGAACAAAAACAGTAGTAAATTCTATATATTTCTTGAGAATTTCTGACTTATACGCTATTGAGCAACATGCTGTATATTGTCTTATAGTTATAAGACAATATACAGCATGTCTCTTTTATTGTCTTCGTTATACAGCTGAAAGAGAAAATGTTGTAAAAGATGTGAATGTTTGAAGATTTCATTTCAGCGAAGATGCAAAAAACATGCTATATATTGTCTTATAACTATAAGACAAAATACAGCATGTTTCTTTTATTGTCTTCGTTATACAACTGAAAGAGAAAAGGTTGTCGGAGATGTGAATGTTTGAAGTTTTCATTTGCACACAGACAGTTAGTCTTGGTTTTTTATAATAAAGTAGCAATAACGACTTTCAAGTATAATAATTTTTTCTTGTTTTAGAGATGTAGCGTTTTTGTGACAGGTTACTTATGTACTTTTGCAAGACGCAAAGCACAACAGCAAGCTTATTTCGGTTCCTACTTGGTCTATTATATACATCGCCAACCGTTTTATAATTATGTATATTACAAAATATATATGTACAAAAATTAAATTACTAAATATATATCCCATATAGTTTAAATTAATTATGTAGTACCAATTATAGAAGAACACATCAGTCTTAGTCACAATGTTACAATTATAAACCTAAAAATAAACACTTGAGAATAATGAAAACATCAAAAAACATCAACTCTGAACTATTACTAATTAAAATAGATATAGTCGTGTTGTAAAATTTAAATGATTTATAGAAGCAGGCATTACTTTGCGGAATTCCATATTACAAGCAATATAACAAAACTAACTACTTTGCTATAATCCGCACGGGTTAAGTGAATGCATGCAAAGCCAATGTGTATGAAGCAGGCAAAATCTACGCACCTTATACATGCAGGACAAGCCACCACATGCACCCCAAGGCGCAATTCACCAGCAACAACGCACACAAAAGCAGCACACACACCCACCACCACAATCCCGACGATCGTTTCGCCCCGAAACCGAAGCATTACGATTTTTGTCGTGGAGCCTATCCTCCTGGTGATGCTTCGGTTTCGGGGCGAAACGATCGTCGAGATTGTGGTGGTGTGTGTGTGTGCTGCTTTTGTGTGCGTTGTTGCTGGTGAATTGCGCCTTGGGGTGCATGTGGTGGCTTGTCCTGCATGTGTAAGGTGCGTAGATTTTGCCTGCTTCATACACATTGGCTTTGCATGCATTCACTTAACCCGTGCGGATTATAGCAAAGTAGTTAGTTTTGTTATATTGCTTGTAAAATTTATTAGAAATAAATAAAACAAAAATGCATTAACAGAAGAAAACCTAGATCGGACCATCATGACAAAAAGGGGGCATGGAAGAAGGAGGGTAGTGGAGTGGGGAAACGTCTTAAACAGGCAGCGGAGGCGGCCTCGTTAGACGCACAATCGAATACGGGGCCGCATAAGGGCGCCTCCATACAAGACCGGTTGAAACGGTACTGAGTGTACAGTGAATGTTAAACACCGCTTACTTGCAATGTAATTTGCATAGCACTAATTGTTTTGCACTTAACGCACTAAACGTGTCATTTTTTAATGTTTCTGTTTGTATATATCCTGTGGTAATAATACAGCAGGCCTACCATGAACTCTTATTGCGACTCAATTGAAGACGTAAACGACGACCGCGAAACGCTTTCTTTTCGTACCATGAAGTGTGAATTGCATGAGTAGTAATGTTTGAAAAGGATAACTTTATATGAACTATAGATAACTCTGTCTCTTTTACTCAAATGTTTATAAGACGCATTCGGAACGCTCATTCGGTAACGACTTAAAGTGTGCGTCTTTAAGACGTCATGGTATGAAAAAGCGAAACAATTTCGTTTACGTCTTCAATTGAGTCGTAATAAGAGTTCATGGTAACCTGCAGATGTCTTAAAATTATGTTATGCTTTCGCATTTCGCTACGGAATCACGCTCGCCCATGTATACATATCATAAAACAAAGTCACTACTCAACGGATATTTGTACGGTTTTCATTTCAATTGCAATTTTTCCGCAATGTTTAGGTTAATATTACATTACTGTTTTATGAACATTGTGGTGAAGAGATCGCACTGTTGTGATAAAAACCGGCTGGGAGCTTTACTTGCGTGCGCCGCGTAAACCAGTAGAGATACGATAAAGTAATTTACTAGAGAATTGTAGATCGACAAAAATACAACAAAATGGTCCCCGATAGCATGTCTCTATCTCTTATGGTTAACTCAAAATTGTCTTTTACACCACATGAATCAAATACTTAGAAGTACTTATAAAATGAAGGGATTTACGAAGGAAAAATTTGTGGCAAACTGATTTTCATAGCTAGTTGTATATAAAAGACGTTAGGTCTGTCAGCATTATCGAGAAAAACAATTGTCGAGAGACGTAAATCGTTTAAGTAAAAAGCAATTGTACATTTTGGTTAATTATGATAACTTTTTATTTATTTTGAGACATTACCCCTACGTTATGTTCTTATTTCTGTATGTGAAGACAAAGAAAACGTTGGGCGAGCCGTTTGCCTTTTGCTCGTCAATGACACTTGTCACGTCATGTGCAGACACGTTTTCATTTTTTTTTCATGTAACGACGATGTCGTTGCGACATATTCGCTCGTGAAGATGGTGCCCAATGACAAAAATTTCACGCATATGTCATTTTCCTCACTTATTATTTGTTGGACACTCGCACACATAGGTCTGACAATAGATCCTCCACTTTATGTATGACAACTGTATGTTTCAACCCGTATAAAATACGAACATACCCTGTATTATATTATAAAAGTGTTCCTAAGAATTGTTTAGAGAATTGATTTAATTCATAAGTTGAATGATGCAGACTCGCATGAAATATTACACACCTTAAAAAGGACCATTTGAATCACTTGTTGCTTTATTGTAACGATACATTCAGTATGCATATTAAATGAGTCTATAATATAAGAAAGTAGATATTCACAGGTGAAGAATACATGTTTCCTAACCCCCATTTACCTCTCGACACGCTTCGCCATTCTGCACAGCATTTAATTTGTATAAAATCAAGTAACCAATCAAACTCCACACAAAGCATATCGATTATATCACAGAAAATCATTGAATAATCAGTGAATCGTTACGTATCAGGTTACTATGATTTATGATATAATAGACATTCCGATTGAATTTCTGACAGAATTAGGCACGCTTCGTATGTAGTCTGCTTTTTGTTGCGTTCAAAATCGCCGAAGTTTCCAGCTCTTTTCGTTTCAGCACCGTTTATTACTTTAGTATTCACGTAATCGTTTCTTTCTTTAATGCTTCGTTAAAAATTCTTTTAATTAATAATAACTCTTTTTAGGTGGATTGGTATTAATTTTTAAGCAATTTTTTGTCATTAAATATAGTTTTCTGTACTGTGTGCTTCATTAAACTGAATGTCCACATTCATTTCATTGTATATTGCGTTTGATCACAAAACAATTCGTTTATATGATGACGAAAAATTATTTTTTATAATATATTTTTTCACCATAACGTAATACGTCGGATGACATTATCAATTGGCAAAGAAATTTAAGGAACATTTAAATATAAAAGTTCGACAAGTGTCTAAAGTCATAATTTCAATAAGGCTTTTCCAACAAATTGGAAAAATTTAGATAGGCTTTTTCAGCTTTAAACAATATTGTTGATTAGTTGGCAATTAAAATAGCAATCAAAATCTGTGATATTTAAACTGTGATAGATGATTATCGTTAAAGACGACATAATTGATATAATTTGTGATAATCGATTGTCGAAAAAGATGTCTCCCAAAAAGCTGAATGCGAGTGATTTTCATTTTGTTAATATGGTAAAAAAATAAACGGTAACTTGTAGATGTGAAATATGTTGTATCTTTTTCCTATCCTTAGCCTATAAGTATATAGTAATATAGTAAAATTTATAATTAAAACTAACATATGTTTATTTATGTAATTAATTTATTAAAACAATAATTCCCACGCGAATTTTTGACTGTAGAAACGAAATCTAAATAATAACATTTTGTAATGATGCAATTTACTTAATTGATTGAACTTATAGAAATTATTGTATTTTAGGGACAATAAATCTAGTTATCAAGAGGACGAAAATCAAACCAATGACAGGGGTAGGAATTTCCGACACGACCGTAGAGACAATCGGGGGGAACGACGGGACAATTGGGGTGATAAAAAGGAAAACTGGAATCAAAAACGAGAATTCAGAGATAACAGGGCAGATAGAGGAGAGAGAAGTGAAAGAGGCGAGCGCGGGAATAGAAGTAATTTCACACCAAGAGATCGGGTAGATAGATTAGACAGATCTCACGCTTCCGACAGCGACAAAAGATCTGAGAGAAGTTACCGATCACAAGATAGTGGCAAGGAACATTTCGGTCGTGCGCCGCCTTACAAAAACCGAACCAAATTCACACCGATTCAATACAAAGAGCTATCAGATCCTTTGCCATTGGAAACGCCATTCACGGAACCAACAGTTGAAATAGGATCGCAACACGAGGTTTCCGTAACATGGATTGTGTCACCTGAAAATTTCTACACGCAAATATTGTCGTTGCAGCCGAAATTTCTGGAAATGATGCACAAAATACCCCAACTGTATAAGGGTGTTCGTTCTTTTACTGGGAATATACCTGTTGGAGCGTCCATTCTGGCGAGATATCCAGCTGACGGAGTACTATATAGAGCTACTGTGGTATCCGTGCAACCGTTCTCCAAATTCATAGTTCGCTACGTGGATTTCGGTAACAAGCAATTGGTTGACGCTAAGGACATATGGCAAATGGAAAGAGAACTGATGGAGCTTCCAAAGATGGCCGTACATTGTTCTTTGAACGGTGTAACGTGTAAAGACGGGGAATGGAAGGCTGACCCAGAAATAGATCTCTGTTTTAACGCGCCGCGATACCAATGCGTGTTTCAAGACCAAATTGAAGAGCAGTATAAAGTTTCGCTCTGGAATAACGGTTTAAGTGTGGCTGATATGCTTGTCGAGAAAAACTTGGCAACTATGTCTGAGAATCAGTCTTCGGTTACCTTAAAAGGTAAGTTTCAAGTATATTAAATATGTGATATAATATGGCATTATATTTTTAGATAACCATTCATTTACAGACGAAGCAATCGACCTCACGATTATCGTTGGGCAGCAGATATTGTCCAGGGTGACCCATGTTGAATCGTTCGATAAGTTCTTTGTACAATTGGACTTGGAGAAGGCTAATTTGGTTGAAAGTGCTATCGCTAACTTTGATGTCGCAAAGGTAATGTGTATTAAAGTTAACGTAATTTAAAAAAAAAACCTTACTTTTCAATTGATGAGCGACGATGAATATAAGCGTGTACACGTTTTTGTAAATTCTTGGTCGCGTAGTTTATTTTATTTTAACGAAAAATCTAATAAATTGTATATTGTTATACTAATTCTAGTGAACTACGATTATGGGGTTTACTAGACTAAAATAGAAACTGAACGGTGATTGGAAAGCAGTACCTATAGATTTAATAATTTGAGATCTTCAGAGGAATTGGAAATTGAAAACTAACGCGCGCGATAATAAATCAATGGCGCGTATCACTCAGGGAATAATATGTTTCATTATACTAAACTATGGCTTTTATTAATTTTTAGTTGACGCCTCTAGGGGTTGATAGCCTCGCGGACGGAGTTCATTGCACGGTCAAATATAACGATAAGATATATCGGTCCATCCTAAACGACGTATCCGATACGACTAAGATACAAGCTGTTTTGCCTGATTATGGTAACACCATTACCACTTCTATTGACAATGTGAGTAATCAATTTAGTTTATATCGTATCATAGAGCATTAAAAGCAATTGAAAATTATTGTTTCATATTGTAATAGACGAGTAAAAAAAATATTTATATAGTGAAAAGTACCTGTAAAAGTAGAATTCAATTATTTGCTAACGGGTGCTGTACCAATAAAATAATGCTTTGAATTTTCTTTATCGTGTCATAGTTGTGTTGTGTTGTTCATATTGCTATGTCTAGTGATTTAAAAAAAATAATGTAGGGACTATTTTATTGTCTAATCATCTGTTATTTTGTAGCTTAAAAAGGGTGAATTTTTGTGGTCATAATGCCAGAAAATATTGCTTTAATATGTTTTTATATATAAATTTTTTCTTAATTGTACCTGTTTATTTTGTATTACTTGAGCATCTTAATTGGTTTAAATTTTTATCCCATAGATTTTCTTTCTCTATGTTCGACGATTGTTGGACCGACATTATAATAACTATTATTAGAACTATTTATGTGCTTAATACTTTATTCTTTCATTTATGAACCAGAGTCTTTCAATATTCTATCAAAATGTTCGTGGATTACGAACTAAAACAAATCAATTTTTTCGTAACTTAACTCAAACCAATTATGACATTATATGTCTCAGTGAAACATGGCTACGCGATGGCATCTTTGATTCAGAGATTTTTGATTCTCGATACAATGTATACAGAAGCGATCGAGATTATGATGGTCGCGGAGATAAAATGGGAGGAGGTGTTTTAATAGCGGTCAAGAGTAATTTTTTAGTATCAGTGTTTTCCTCTATTCCTACAATTAATATTGCTGCTGATATTATTAAGGTTTCTTTAGCACTTTCACCAGCTCCATTGTCTAAGTTACTTCATATTTATTGCTGTTATTTTCCTCATAGTAATTATCATCATGAAGCCATTTGTGATTACTTTGAAGTTGTTTCTAATGAATTATTAAATCACCCTAATGACAATGTTTTGATAGTGGGCGATTTCAATGTTTCCTCTGCTTGTTGGAAACGTTCTGAGAACTCAATGAGTTTAAGCAACTTTTTCGACAATAACATTTTGATTAATTCTGTGTACAACTTTTTAAATTTTACAAATCTTAGACAATTTAATTCTATTGCTAATTTTAATAACAGGATTCTAGATCTTATATTTTGTAGTATTCAATGCTCCGTAAATCGTTGCGCCCCTTTAGTGCCAGAAGACCCTCATCACCCTGCTTTGGTTTTATCGCTCGATTTTCTGACACCTATGTCATTGGAAGGTGCATCTCGTATTATACGTTTATATCATAATGCGGACTACGATGCAATAAATAAAGCCTTGGCAGAGATCAACTGGACAGAAATTTTGGAAGATTGCAGTATCTCGAATGCTGTACAGGTTTTCTATGAAAACATTAACTCTGTTATTAATGATTTAATTCCTGTTAAAACAATTAAACACAATAACCATTACCCTTTTTGGTACTCTAAATCTTTGATTAAAATAATTAATGAAAAACTTAAGTACCATAAAAAATGGAAAACATACAAGAGATATTCCGATTACAGTGCTTTTAGTTTGTTGCGCGATCGTCAAAAACATGCTCAAATGGAGTGTTACGGCAAGTATATTGCTAATGCTGAAATGAAAATTAGGAGTAATAGCAAATTTTTCTGGACCTTTGTAAAATCTAAAAAAATAACTAATAATATACCGAATAGAGTAAATTTTAATAACTTATCAGCCTGTGATGGAAATGCTATTTGTACTGTTTTTAATGATTATTTTAAGTCTGTTTTTGAGCCTTCGAATCCAAGTAGTTCTTGTAATACTAATACTTTTCATAATACTAATATAAACATTGGGTCTGTTGAGGTAACGCACAAAATTGTTAAACAATATTTGAAAAAGCTTGACGTAAATAAAGGCTATGGGCCTGATGAAATTCCTCCATTATTTTTAAAATGTTGTTGTGAATCTCTATCTTACCCCATCTATCTGTTATTCAAAAAATCGTTGAATTCGGGTGAAATGCCGTCTGTGTGGAAACGCTCATATGTTGTTCCGGTATTTAAATGTGGAGATAGACATAATGTACAGAACTATAGGCCTATTTCTAAATTATGTACACTTGCGAAATTGTTTGAAAAAATCATTTATGACTCAATTTTTCCTTTATTAAGACCTATTTTAATTGAACAGCAGCATGGTTTTATTAATAAGAAATCAACTGAAACTAATTTGTGTCAACTTGTTCATGAAGTCGCTACCTCCATGGATAGTGGGCTGCAGATGGATGTCGTCTATACTGACTACTCGAAAGCCTTTGATAAGATGTCTCATGCGTTACTAGTAGATAAATTGGCAAAGATCGGTATACACGGGGATCTCTTACGCTGGATCTCTTCTTATCTTCGTAATAGAAGTCAAGCTGTTACTATAAAAGGTTTTTGTTCTTCGTTTGTGCCAATTTCATCAGGAGTTCCACAGGGCTCTCACCTTGGTCCATTACTATTTAATTTGTTTATAAATGACATTTGTGACGTAATACTTAGCTCATCTATACTCTTGTATGCTGATGATATGAAAATTTTTAGAAGGGTCTCAAGTACTTCTGACTGTTTGCTTTTGCAAGATGATCTTGATCGGTTATGTGGTTATTGTAATGACAATTCATTAAAGTTAAATATAACTAAATGCCGTATGATATCTTTCTCACGGAAGAAAACTTCTATTGTTTTTGACTATCGTTTAAATGGTAATTCTCTTGACAGGGTGTCAGAGGTGAAAGACCTGGGAATATATCTTGATAGTAAATTGTCATTCAATTATCATGTGAATGTAATGACTGCTAAGGCTTACCGCATGCTTGGTTTTGTGTTAAGAATCAGTAAAGATTTTAAGTGTGGCTCAACGCTCATTCTTTTATATAACTCATTTGTTCGATCTGTTCTGGAATATGGCTCAATAATCTGGAACCCTAAATACAAGTTATACATAGATGCCATAGAAAAAATTCAAAGAAAGTTTATTAAACATTTGCATTACAAATGCAAATATACATCAAACATTACTCCCCGAGCTATTTGGCCATTAGTTGATCGTCGAACACTGAGAGACCAATTATTTTTGTTCAAGTTAATTAGAGGTGAAATTGACTCCCCATATCTTATAGGTTCGTTAAGGTTCAGGTGCCCAAAATTACGTACCCGCAATTTACAAAAACATTTGTTTGATCTCCCTATGCCAAAATCAAATTATGTAGACAACACATTTCTTTTTAGAGCATGCAAAAAATACAACACCGATTTCCGCAACGTTGATTTGTTTTCCGATTCATGCATAAAATTTAAGAAATTAATTTTAGACGTTAATTAGTAATTTATTATGTTTTTTGTTCTACTCTTATTGTATTTGTTTTATTTAATAAGTGAAAACTTAACTGGTTTATGTATTAGTTTTAGTTTTGTCAATGTTATTAGCATAAGTATACTGTTTGTTTTCCAAATAATAAAATAAAATAAAATAAAAAATAGACCAATAAAGCAGAATCCAATGTCTTTATTGTGTCATAGAAAAAAAAAGTAGAAAATCATGTTTTTATCGTGTCATAGACCAATAAAAGTAGTATTTAATGTATTTTTTTTAATATAAAAGAATTTTTTGTTGTTTTATGCACAAGTTAGATAAGAATTTAATTTTTTTATAGTTAGTCATGCAAACCAAATACCCAAATCTTATTTTAATCACAGAAAAAAATACCTAGTTATCATCCCCATAACTGGGTGTGATTTCTACTTCATGAAATATAAAATATAGAGCGAAACTCTTCATGCTATTTAAGTGTGGTTTTATAGTTGACACATATTTTCTAAACGCCATAAATATATAGCTCTTTTAATGATGTTTATATAAATATATATTTTTTCAAAACAACGCACCTTTTTTATATTATAGTTAATGATACTTCCCAGTGAACTGAGTGTTTACTACTACCAATCGTTAGAATGTCATCTTAATAATTACACGGAGGAATCAAAAACGTTACTATCTTTGGAAGAATTGAAGGCCAAATTGACTGGAAACAAATTTATAATATATATTAATGACGTCGATGAAATCAGGTAATAATTCAACACATATTAATTTCGACTTCAATGGGTTTTTTTTTATTAAACCGTCATTACTTAAATATTTAATCTGTATTATCTATTTTATCTGTAATGTCGGACGCGACCGGCGGCAATCAAATGCATAAAGGTCGTTGCTCCGGCCGGTCGCGCCGCGTCGCGCGCGTCAATCTGTTCAAAACACCATTTATTAATGTTATGATGTTGATTTTAGATTGGTATCAACACTATACGATGCAGTGACCGGCCACAAGATAGCTATATTCGAGCCCGATGAGGGCGCCTATGACGAGGTCGTCCAGTTGTGCACGAGGGCTGTATTCAATTACAATTTTGGCAACTCCTACATGTTCCATATAGAAAATCTCAATGAGTTCTATTTACAAAAGGCAGCTGATGGTGCTAGATTAGGGTTGCTATTGGAAGAATTGTATAAATTTTACGAAGAAGGTAAGGACATTATGTAGATTGTTCATTATGATACCGGCTATATTTGCATCTGGTGTTCTTTGGTATGCACTTGAGAGGCATTGAGAGGTAGTACTTAATTTATTTATTTCAAATTTAATAAAGATGCCATTGTATAAACTGTGCACAGTCATAAAAAACAAAAACAAAATGAAATAAATATAAAAAATAAAAGGGGTTAAAAAGTGACGGTTGTGTGTGTGCGAGTGTGTAGTGTGTAATTTATAGAATTAGACCTTACTTTGTGGAAATCGGCGTTACTGTACTTTTGTGTGTAGTGAGTGTAAGAGAGACTTGTATGAGTATAAGAGACAGAGAGAGTTGTTCGGGTGTGGGAGAGAGTTGTATGTGTATGAGTGTGTGAGCAAAGTAGTAGTTCTATTTGTGTGTGCGTGAGTGTGTAGTGTGTGTGAGAGTATTTTTATGTGTGCCAAAGTGTGATGTGCCTGTGTGTATGTACGAGTGTATGTGAGAGAGTAGTATTTATTATTAGAGTATTTATTTCAAATTAGCTTGATTAATGGTCCTTATATTATTTTCTGTCTATTTGAAACGATTAACTGTTTCAGTTTGTAAGATATGTCAAAGAAATGCCAATGAAAGATATGATATGTGATAGCCCAGTCATGTTATAGCATGAAACATAAGAAATAGTTCTTAGATCGTTTAAAAACTTTTTTATACTGATTATTACATTATAATGATTACTTTGTTAGAGATTGGAATACTTCACATTGTTTTATCCTATTGCACTTTTTCTTTTGTTTAGGTACACCAGAACCTATTAAGGATTATGAAGTTGACACAATGTGTGCAGCCAAATCTGCTGATGGTAACTGGTATAGAGCTACAATCATCAGCTCCGCCGAAGATGGGGTAAAACTCCAGTTCCCAGATTATGGTAATTGTGAAACAGTGTCCAAGGATTCTATCAAGAAACTTGACTCTAAGTTCTTCGAACCATGTTGTTTGGCTCTTGTTGCTAGTTTAGGCCTTATGGCTTTAACAGAAGATGCAGTAGACAAATTTAGAGAGTGGACGACCGAAAAGGAAATTCAAGTCACTCTGGCTTTTGGCTCAGACGGATGGCTCGCCAATCTACATCTGGACGGCGTCGATCTGTCTGTAAAACTGATAGACGAGAAGTTGGCTGCGCCACAGGTGATCTCCGAAGACATCCCGGAAGAACACAAGCCTGAAGTACCTGAGACAGAAGAGGAGCCAATTTCATTGCCCGAAGGTTGCTCCCAAGTTTATATCAGTCACATTGATTCTCCTGGACAGTTCTGGCTCCAGATGCTGGATAAAGTTGACAAGATCGACGAGATCCAGTCTGAACTACAGACAAACGCAGAAGGTTACGTCGATATTGAGACCCGCGAGATGGGCACGCTTTGTGTGGCAAAATATTCCGTCGACGACCAGTGGTACCGAGCAGAGATACTTGATTCTGATTCCGATATAACTACAGTGCGTTTTGTTGACTATGGTAACACAGATGTTCTAGACAATCAGCCAGGGTTGATAAAAGCTATTCCAGAACAATTAAAGGGAATCGAACGTTACGCGGTCAAAGCTAGTGTAAACGCTATCCCTACTGGAACCGGACAGTGGTCGGAACCGGCATCCGATTACTTCACTCAACTCGTAGGTAATCTTTCAGCACCAGTTGACGCATTAATCGTCCTCAAGGATGTCACGATGTACGTCGATATTTTCGTGAACGGTCAAAATTTGACAGACAAATTAGTATCCGAAGGACACGCGACAAGATCAGAGGAGAGCGAGTGTGGTAACTACCCCTCCTGTTTTGCCAGCCACGTCAATTCACCATCGGAATTCTGGATTCAGCTTGAAAGCGCTGCCCTAGAATTGCAGGCGATGGAGGCTGCAATGGTCGATGCTGAAAACTTCCCTGAACTCGATGCAAGAGAAGAAGGTGTACTTTGTGCAGCCAAGTACCCTGAAGATGGAGCGTGGTATCGGGCGCAAGTTATCGTCGACGGTTCCGAAGGTACGGAGGTTCTTTTCATGGATTACGGGAACGCGTCGATTGTGAGCGAGTTACGGAGTCTTCCGGAAGAACTGCAAACTAAGCCCGCACTTTCAAGAAAGTGTGCTTTGCAGAAACCTCCACACGTGAAAGCTTGGTCTCGGAAGTCTGAAGTTAAGTTTAACGAGCTAGCCGCCGAGGGAGCCACCATATTTAATGTTCAATTTGTTGCGGCTGGGGATATCTCTATTGTCGACCTCTTCTTGGAAGGAAAATCTGTCTCCGATGAATTGGCTGCCCTGTGCGAGGAACACCCGACTTCAGAGCGGCCGACACCAGTCGGACAAGATTTACATAGTAGTGGAAAGATTTGCTATATAAATTCTTTACAAGAATTTTATGTACAGCTGGACGATTCAATAGGTAACCTTGATAAAATAACAGAAAGACTGAATAACGCTGCGGACTTTGAAGCTATCGGAGAACTAAAGGTGGGTTCCGTTTGTACGGCTTACTGGAGCGAAGACGAAAAATGGTATAGAGCTAAAATATTAGAATTTTGTGATATAGGTTATCACGTGCAGTTTTTAGACTATGGCAATAAAGCAAAATGCGAGGAATTTAGGCAGTTACCTGAAGATATAGGGTTAATAGAACCCTTGGCTAAGTGTTGTCGATTATCAGGTTTCGGAGACGACATTTCGAATGAATCTGCCAAATCAAAATTGGAAGACCTAGAAGCGGAACTCGTTACATTCCAAGTAGAATTTTTAGATAGCTTAAAAGAACCATTACTTGTTAGGTTATTACTGAATGGCATGGACATAGGTTGTATTTTGACTAGTGACTCTCCAATACCTAATGTAGAAAGTGATGATTTAAGTGAACACAAAGCACAAAATGAAATAGACACCAAAGAAATGGATGCTTCTGATTTACAAAATGTTGTTGAAGGACAAAATCAAGATGCGTCACAGCAGGACTTGAATGAAAGTATAGGTAGTAATAATACAGTAATAGAAAATAAATCATTTGAAGGAATGCATGTAAAGGTGAATGAGGATTTAGAAAATTCGGTTACATCTGATAATGTTGATTCATTGACACCAGAAAATGAAATATCTAAGACTGAGAAATCATCTACACTTTTAAAGGAGAAAGATTTATCAGATTCACCACAAACTTCACCTCTCAAATCCCTTGAAGGGGTAACGAAATTGACGCCAGAAATAGAATCACCTCAATCAATCGATGATTGTGTATCTCCAACCATCACTGATAATGAAAAATCTAATTCTTCAGAAACATTTAAAAGCTCCGATGATTCATTAAAAACTGAAAAGAATGAGTCAAGAGAATCTCTGAATACAGACACTGGATATGCAAGCGAGTGCACGAATGAAAAATCTACCAAGGAACCCATAATACCAATCAAAAATGAAACCCACGATGAACAGACACCTGTAACTGTGGAGTGAATGTAAATATAGATTTAACACTCAATAAATTTTTTTCTTGTGATAGTTATATGTTAAGACTTATTTTGCAATTTAAATAATTGCAGTGTTATTTCTGATTAGATATCATTTGAAATGATTGTGTGAATGGCTTATTATAACGTTGAAAGTCGTATTATTTAATTTTTTAGTTTGTTTGCGTTACATTAAAGTTTTTATATCTTGTTATAAAGAACCAGATTTTTCGTGTACCTACCTACTTTTAGGCAATTGTACAATGAAAAAAACATGTTGTAATAATACTTTAATTTTAAAATATGAACCTGTTAATTTAAAAGAACTTTATAGACTAAAATTTCCCTTTTATTTCTTGATGCGAGCGTACAATATTTTTCATTATAACTATCAGATTTTTAAAATTTGGCTTTTATATTATTGGTATTCAGACACAATTACTATCCAAAATTCAAGATTTTATAAATTGTAAGCAATGATCAAAAAAATAAAGTTTATTTGATTTCGTCCTGTGAGATTTGACCATTTCATTTGTATTATTCATTATAATTAATATCTAATACTCATTATTTTGTTTAACAGTGACAATAAAAAGTATCAAATACTTTTGACCACATTATTACTTTATAGATCGGCCATGTTTTCTTTTATTATGCCTTTAAGTTAATATTTTCCAATTTTGTCTTTTCTTTGTATAATATCTAAGTATATTAAAAAAAACTTTTTAAGCAGTTGAAAGTTTAATATTTGACAAAAAAATTGTTTGCTACAATATTTATTTGTTAAAAAAAATAAAGCGTATACAAAAGTGTTATTTTATTTTGTAAATAAAATTCACATACAATAATATCTATTTTATTCAGTATATTAGATACAAAAATACACACCTAAAAATATATATACAATATCAGAATTAACTTTCATAGGAAATCTAAATTTATATTCACAAAATAATGTCCAGAGGTCGTAGAAAAAATATAGAATGGATCTTATGGCAGAGAAACATTTATTATATCCGGAAAAAAGTTAAAAGTTGTTTTATATTATACCTATTAATTTTATTGTTGGCCTACTCTAAAATAAGATTTTAATAAATCTATTAATCTACTATTATTAAAATAGTTTTATTATTATTCAAATAGTCAACACTTAAACCAAGATTAATGAAAACCGAAGTATAATATTTTTGACAAAATTTAAGTTACTTGTATACATATCTTTAACCTAGAATTATAGCCGTATAGACCTCAGGCAGAACCTTACGATATACCTTTATAAAGTTCAGTTAAGGGGTACTTTTTAAGAGATTTCAATACCCAGCGCCTTCTCGAAACTTCGAGCTCATCTCTCTTCTACTCTACTTAGGGTCCAACAAAAGTTTTCTGGGCACATGGCAAACAATATATTAAAATTTGTATATTTATAACTATCATGCAAATATCAATTTGACTTATCGCATTGGATACTTTTTTCCGATGCTGAAGTCTATGCAAAGTCCCTTAGTCTCATAAACTACTAAGTTATAACGAAACTAAGTAATGCTTACCGTGGGATTGAACCTGCAAACCCTTGCGGAAAATGGTTTTACCATTGGGACATCGAGGGTTTTTAATTCTAGTATAAAGGTAACAATATTATTTGATCCGCCGTAATATGAATTTCCGCCAAGTAACGCCTAAGTCTATTGATTTTACAAAACAAAACACATACAGTAATCCCCCTATAACGCGGTAGTCTTATAACGCGTTTTCGCATTACACATATTCCCATATCCCACGTATTATGAAATTAAATTATTTTATTAAATTTGTGTGCCTTTATTTTGAATCGTAAGAACATTGGTTATGCATATACATACTGAAGGTTTAAAACTTTTATTTTTATATTTAATTTTAAATAAAATATTAATTTCTCAGCCACATTCTAATAAAACACAAATATTTCGTTCAAAACTTAGTTTTATCTTAATATTCCATTTACAGACCCTTAAACGAGCGTCATACGAGAATACTCCTACAACACGTTTTCCTATAGCACGCAACGAATTTACCGCGTTATAGAAGGATTACTGTATTAGGAAATCTATAGAAAAATAGTGATTTATTCTATTAGACCTAAAATACCTATATCTTTAAGGTCATCATATTTTTCTAGTATCAGACCTTTTTCGTTAGCCAAATGCAGTATAGATAATAAAGCTAGAGGCACACTGAGTGATTCTCTCATATTAGTTGACAATTTTTTAGGTAATCTTGAGTAAACTGAGAAAAATGTCGTCGGCGATACCGTTCTCTTATCTGCATCTGCAGTTTTCTCCGTAAGCATTTTCCATGTGCAATGTTTCAACTGCTTCATATCCACTTGTTTCGCTCTCATGGCGTAAGGTATGAAGATTTTAGCGACCTGTAAAAAAATTATATTACATGTAAAAGTAACATCATCATTCTCCTGCCCTTATTCCACTCAGAGTGGGGTTGGCACAACATGTTATAACATGATTTGGCTAGGTAATTCATGACCGGCCTGCCTGACGTCAACTTATCTTAGACGCCTTTTATAACGTTTCGTTATGAAATGATTCATCATTTTCTATAAATAAATTGTTTATAGAAAATGTTAGCCCTCAGCGGGAATCGAACCCGCGACCCGCGGAGCTGATACTAGGGATATGGATCACTACCCACTAATGATTCATATTACTAAACCCAAATACGGAATAGATAACTTTGGCATAATTCAATCTTATACGAGTATATAGTTTTAAAAAGAAATTTTCGGTGAAAATAAATATAATTTCATTGAGATCTGGCTTTGTCAGTAATGGTTGATTGACGAAGAGCGCTTGTTCAAAAAACAGGAGAAAACTATAACATTGTTGTCTTCACTCCCTCTGACTAATTTGGGTCAAGGTTATTTTCGGATCGTGCGTTGTAATAGGGTACGGTCGTTGATCTCTCGTGTTTAATTTAAAAGAATGCAAAGTAATTACTGTGGCTAAAATACTTCACTGAATTAACTGATTTTTTAAATGTAGGGTACTGAGGTGAGTAGGTAAATAAAATTTAAATTAATTGTCGGTACAATCCTGTATATTTAGCTAACATATGTATAGGTTGCTTCACGAATTAGAACAAACGTCACGTACACATTTCAAGGTATTAAGCTAGATTCGCTTTCACAGATTGATATTTGCAATTTATCACACGCTTATCGTTGAATAAAAACAAAATATAAAATCGCTTAGATTTGCGATTTTGTCGAATTTTTGAAGGTTTCAGTTTTTTGAGAATTTAAAAAGGGAAAACTTGGTTTTCACGTAATTATACGCGGGCGAAGCACGGGCACAGCTAGTTATTTAAAAATGTAACAGTAGTGTAATAATAGTAATTTTTGTACATAAAAATATAAAGAATTATAAAACGATAGGTGATGTATATAATATATATATGATTACTACGTTTGTAGTAATCAAATGATGTTTTGACTCATTGTTCATTTGATCAATGAATTACTGTTTAGTATTGTTGTGCATGTTGTTGCCATCTTTAATTAATATAGCATTTAGTCAAAACATTTTTTTGTATCGTGTATAATCTCAAACGTATTTAATGTATATATTGTTGATGGCCTAATAAATAAAATAAAAATAAAATAAAAAATAAAATAAAAATAAATAGACAAAGTAGGAACCGACATAAGCTTGCGACTCCTGCTTTGCGCCTTGCAAAAGTACGTAAATCGTTTGTGGGTTTGGGTATAAGATTCTATAATAAAATTCCGAAATCAATTTTGGCCATACCATTACAGCAGTTTAAAACCACCGTTAAAAAGAGGCTGATACAAAACCTACTATACTGTTGAAGATTACTTAGATGATAAGGATGTGTGGATATAGGTGCGCTTCTACCCTGTACGAGTCAGTAATAAATAAATTAACTAGTTCTAAGATTTATATTAAAAAGAGCAACCGCCGAGTTTCTTGCTCTTCTCGGTAGGAACTAGCTCTCCGAACCAGCAGTAAAGTTGACGATTCAAAAGCACTTGTTTGCAAGTTTACTTGAATAAAGAATATTTTGAATTTGAATTTGAATTGTACCTTAGTGGGCGGTTCAAGCATATCACCGATCTCTTCGAGCTCTGCGGACCTGGCTTGTTCGTGAACCTCGCCCGCAGCCGTCGCGTCCTCGTTGCACCAATCATCACCGTCCTACATATAACAAGGAATTCATTTTTTAGATTATATAACGACAACAATATTTTTCCATTACACTTCTATACTAATATTATAAAGAGGAAAGATTTGTATGTTTGTTTGTATGTATGTTTGTTACGTATTCACGCAAAAACTACTGGACCGATTTCAAAAATTCTTTCACCATTGGAAAGCTGCTTTTTCACTGAGCAACATAGGCTATATGTCATTTAAAAAAAAATAGGGATCCCTAATAAAATTGTAATAACTTGGTAAAAATTTAGTCGTAAACATCTATCATCGCGTGCGCTGCGGAAACTATTGATGATAGAACAAAAAAATGTTCTACAGTATTATAGAACGTATCAATATCCATAAAAAAGTCCGCGATACCATATGTCTAACTATTATAGTTATGCCAATATAACTACTTTTTTACATTGTAAAAGTTGGTAAAAGTGCCGACAATAATCAAACCATTTTATTCATATCTCTGTATTAATCCTTATCCCATTAAATGATATTTTATGAATAACTGTTTCAATACCTGTAAAATACTTTTTAAATTATTAAAATCCGACATCCCAATCAAAAGATTTTACGAATTTAAGAATGTAAATCGAAATCAAATAATGCCATAACAAATTCATTGTAGCGTCTGTTATAGCAGGGCCTGCACTTGGTGAGTTAGGTCTTATTCCAAGAATACTAATGATACCCATTTTTTATAATTAAATAATCTACTTCAATTTCGTAGACTTTCCACTACCACGAGATCTGTATGAACGCGGGTGCAACCGCGGGGCTTTGCTAGTATTCAATAAATAAGAAGCAATTTTCCAAAAGTCAACTCATTTAATCTTTTTTCAACAACTCAAACACATAATGACAGGGACAATGTTTTTTTTTTATTACTGGACAACTATATGAAAGAGGTTGTATTTAAAACACGTCGTAACAATTATGAATTAAATAACAGAGTGAGTTATACTATTACTTTTTGGCCTATAGTTTAGTAAGACTTACTGGCCTGACTTGACTGGCCCGTTGGCGCTGTGGGTAGTGACCCTGCCTTCAGCTCCGCGGGTCGCGGGTTCGATTCCCGCCGAGGGCCAACATTTTATATAAACAAATTGTTAGTTCTTCGAGCCTGGATGTGTATTTGTATTTAAGTATGTATTTAAACTTATATATGTAGTATATCTACCAGTTGTCCGTCACCCATAACACAAGTATTAAGTTACTTACTTTGGGGACGGACGACCGTGTGTGTAAATGTCCCATATATTTATTTTTATTTTATTTATTTACTTATAAATGCTAGTGCACACTTTATAGAATTAGGCGTTACTTTGCGGAGATCCATAATACAAAAGTAATAATAAAATTATTTTGCTATAATCCGCGATACAGTAAATAGAAAATATATATAGTGCTAAATGTATAGTGGACTATACGTTTTTTCACACCCGTTACATGCAGGATTCGTAACAAACATATGCACAAACCTCCACCACTTCCACCACAATACACAAGCACTACACATGTTCACTATCACAAACTCAACAATCGTTTCGCAAAGCTTTGCGATTTTGTCGTGGAGTCTATCTCCTGATGATGCTTCGGTTGCGGGGCGAAACGATTGTTGAGTTTGTGATAGTGAACTTGTGTAGTGCTTGTGTATTGTGGTGGAAGTGGTGGAGGTTTGTGCATGTGTTTTCACGAATCCTGCACGTATCGGGTATGAAAATACTGATAGTCCATACATTAAACACTATATATATTTTCTATTTACTGTATCGCGGATTATAGCAAAATAATCTTATTATTACTTTTGTATTATGGATCTCCGCAAAGTAACGCCTAATTCTATAAATTACGCAAATTGAATGTTAGGAATGGAAATTGGCAACACTATAATCACGTGGCTGATAGCAAGGAAGGGACTACTTGAGGAGTCTCGTTTTAACGGTACTTGTACGATTATTAGACGCTCTCGCGTTTAGATCATGTTACAACCTGTCTTGGTTAAACAAGCAGGTGTAATTAGTGTGACTGTGTTGTTCTAATATTGTTATTTATTTATTTATTTATTATCATTAATTTGCTTAAATACATTACATATTTGCCCGGTTAGGGCGTTGCAAATATTCAGGACACGTCTTAAATTATATATATATATATATTATTATGTATATACAAGTCAAAATATTCAATTTTACAAAGTTTTAAGCGGTTTTTTCACGTATAATTAATAATTTCAATTGAATGTCGTTTACTTATATATTAAGAATATTAAATTTAATTTATAATAACCCATTCTTTATTTATTCATTTATTTAATGTTTTGTGAAAATGATGTCATTGTCAGTAGGAGTCAATTACCAATTAATATTGCTAAACTATTAAATTTTGTTCGGGTAGTCCCGCGTCTACCTACGCTGAGTGTTTTTTGTTATTAAAATGTAACCTCGAATAGTTAATATTCGTGATAAGAGTAACCATTGAGTTTCTTGCCAGTACTTCTCAGTGGATAGTAGCGTTCCGAACTGGTGGTAGAATCCTCCTCACATAATTCCGAATTATATGAATACTTCCTGTATGAATTATATGAATACCTGTCAATACTTCTTTGGCCTGTTCCATATGACTTTGTTGACTATGTGAGAAGGCTGAAATATTTTAGTGAAATTCCTGCCACTTCTAATAATATATATACAGGATAGGACTTACATATATATGTATGTGATTTGTCCTTCATGTGTAAGGTATGTGAATGTTGCCTGCTTCATACACTTAGCAATACGTACATTCTCTTAACACACGCGGTGTTCCGCACAAACGTGCGGGCGGATGAAACAACCTCCGAGACCTGGGCCCGTCGTCTCGGCGTCTCAACCTACCTAATGCGACCGTCAGCTGTATGCGGTCCGGCCTCATGAATCACTGCGTGTATATGTGTACGTGGGTGTGTGTGCTTGTATGTACTCGGCCGATTCCCGAACCCGTTGGCTCGCCTCAGCAGTCTTCCACGGACACGTAATGTCTGTTTCTCCCGGAGTATACACTTCACTATATCGGTTAAATAACACAAATAACACCCGGTGTGCACACAACCTTCGTAAGGTCACACGTTATTGAATTGTCCCTATATCGGGGAATAGTAACCCAACGCGCACTTAAACCGCGGACGGTCGCGTCTTCTCAAACACTTCACTGATTAAACGCGTCACTAAATCTCAGAACCACACCCGAAACGCATAATTACACGTGTGCGTTATACAGTAAAGCCGTATACAGGCGCACGCGTCCTGTCTTTATCGTATCCGAAACATCACTGACTGTCGGCCGCTCGCGTCGGCAATCGAATGCATAAAGGTCGTTGATCCGGCCGGTCGCGTCGCGTCGCGCGCGTCTATTTATTCAAAACACGCGGATTACAGCGGTTCTGTTATAGTTTCTGGATATAAAATAGGTATAAGATACCGGTATATTGTTGGGGCAGTAGGACGCGTCGTTCTCGTTGTTATAGTCGTAGTCCTTGGTCTCCTCCACGGTGAGCGGCTCAGCATCCGTCCTCGCTCGCAGCTGGTCCCGCTCGCGGCTCATCACCACGTTCCGATGAAGGAACAACTTGCTGAAGTGGCTCTCGTCGAGACCTCTGCAAACGATATATCGACTGTGAACTGGCAAATTGTACTATCTAATTTTTGACAACTTTTCAGGAAGACGAAAAAACGTGATTATTAATAAATTCGAATTAATTTTTATGTAATAAAAAGCGAGTTGACTTGAAATATGTTTATTTATATACAAATTTTCTAGTAGATAATACATGTTGATACGGTAAATGATGGGCAGTAGTACCTAATGCCGTTAAAAAGTGATTTGCCTTAAAATTGAGATAGGACATATTGCCGGTTCACAGTCGATATATTAGCCCAGTGTATTCCAACGTGTGACCCCACGCTCCACAGATAGCGACAAGCAGGCCTACCATGAACTCTTATTGCGACTCAATTGAACACGTAAACTATATTTTTTTGCTTTTTCATACCATGACGTCTTAAAGAGGCACACTTTAAGTCGTTGCCGAATGAGCGTTCGAGATTCGTCCTAAAAAATATTGAGTAAAAGAGACAGAGTTATCTACAGTTCATATAACGTTATCCTTTTCAAACATTACGACCTCAACGCAATCCACACTTCATGGTACGAAAAGAAAACGGTTCGGTTTAGGTACTGACTTTGAATTGAATCGTTATCTAAAAGTTCATGGTAGGCCTACTGATTGTTAATATCCCCCCTGGATATTCGAAAATGGACTTGACACCAGTTGTTCCGTACTGGAGCAGTTTTATTCTAACATTAAAATTAATCATATTGTCCTATTCTTTTTAAGATCCATTTTTCAAATAGTTTTTATTTAATGCTCGAAATATATTGTCATTGTACATGTCAAGTTGCATGCTGTGTCTGCCTATAGATGGCATTAGCTGTAAATTTATAACCTTAAGCTTTTCTTCTTTATATTTAAATTGCACATAATTCTGTTGGCTGACCTAATTAAATATATAAAATTTCAGAATAATTCCATCTTTCAGAAAAAACCGTACAAAAACTCTTTCGAAGCCGCAGGGACACTGGTATTAATTAATCAAACACCGAACGAGTACTGAACCGTATTTTTGTATTTTTGTATTTTTCTATTTTTGTATCTTTGTATTTTTGTATTTTTGTTTCATATTTTTTTTTCGGACACTAACTAATGCTGTTAGCCGAAATGGCTCTTACAGCGTCACCGGGAGAGGGGGCGAGCGCAGAAGCATCGCCGGGGGTTAAACTGGGAGAGCGAGTCTCGAACGAGGCTCGCAGCATCCTGGGAGCGTCGCCTTAAGGGTGCCTCCTGTGAGGCCGGACCTCGGCTTAAAGCGACGCGCTGTGGTGGACTGTATCGGACTCACGGAAAAGTCCTAATGTCATAACGGTCGGGGCTGAACGCCCCTACCGCTAGACGTGAGGAAGCGGGGACCTCGTCTTCGCCGGCGAAGACGCTGTGTGTGTGAATGTTTGTCGAGTGTGCCATTGGCGATCGTGAAGTGATCGTCAGGATCGGAGAGGACGCTCCTAGGGCGTCTATGATATTTTGTTTTGAACTTTTTGTCAAAACAAGTATATTTAGCCATCCTCCCGACGAACGGGTTTGGATGAGTTTCAGCCTTTTCAAAGTATCTCTTCGAGATACATTTGAATAGCTGAGCGAGAGAGGGGAGACGGAGATCTCTATGTAGGTCGACGTTGCGCACGAACCAGGGACAGCCCGTGGCCAGACGCGTGAATTTGTTTTGCATTCTCTGCAAAACGTTCAGTCTTGACGGAGGAACGTGCGCAAACGTTACGCTCGCATATGACATAATTGGTCTTATGCAAGTTTTGTAAAGTGTCACTTTGTTACGAACTGACATCTTTCTTTTCCCACATAACAACGGAAAGAGCCGACCCATCGCATATGCAGCCCTGTTACGGACTACTCTAAAGTGTTTGATAAAAGAGAGGGAGGGTTGGAGGGTGACACCGAGGTATTTAACCTCGTCCCGCCATGGGATTACAAGTTTGTTTTGTTTCATTTTTTTTTTTTTTTTTTCGAATGTGTCTAATGCTGTTAGCCCTAATGGCTTTTACAGCGTCACCGGTGGGATGGGCGAGCGCAGAAGCATCGCCGGGGGTTAAACTGGGAGAGCGAGTCTCGAACGAGGCTCGCAGCATCCTGGGAGCGTCGCCTTAAGGGTGCCTCCTGTGAGGCCGGACCTCGGCTTAAAGCGACGCGCTGTGGTGGACTGTATCGGACTCACGGAAAAGTCCTAATGTCATAACGGTCGGGGCTGAACGCCCCTACCGCTAGACGTGAGGAAGCGGGGACCTCGTCTTCGCCGGCGAAGACGCTGTGTGTGTGAGTGTTTGTCGAGTGTGCCATTGGCGATCGTGAAGTGATCGTCAGGATCGGAGAGGAGGTTTCATATATCACAAGCTTGCACTTATACATTCTACAATGGAACATCCTTAGCGCGGCGTAATATGGAACAGCGCCATCTAGTTCTGCGTGCGGTAACAAAATATATCAAACAGGTATAATTATAAATTACCTGATTTATAGAAGCAGGCGTTACTTTGCGGAATTCCATATTACAAGCAATACAACAGAACTAACTACTTTGCTATAATCCGCACGGGTTAAGTGAATGCATGCAAAGCCAATGTGTATGAAGCAGGCAAAATCTACGCACCTTATACATGCAGGACCAGTCACCACATGCACCCCAAGGCGCAATTCACCAGCAACAACGCACACAAAAGCAGCACACACACCCACCACCACAATCTCGACGATCGTTTCGCCCCGAAACCGAAGCATCATCAGGAGTATAGGCTCCACGACAAAAATCGTACTGCGCCGCACTACCCATACAAGCAGTCTTAAATAGTTAACCCCCACCAATACCCTCCCCTCCGAACACATGTAGCAAAACGGAATTAGATACATTTACTTGCTCGTTAATTAAGTGACCATTGTTATTTTTTATTATCTCAAGGTGCTCTAACGTATTGAGACGGAGTCCCTTATCACAAGTGTGGAGAATATGAAATGAATGGTCATTAGGCACTTTATGACCGCTTTCTAGCAAATGTTTTGCAAAATTAGAATTTTGTGGTTTATTATTCCTAAACGCAGCCATATGTTCCCGGAATCGAACCGCAAAACTTCGGCCAGTCTGACCCACATATGTACCGTTGCACTCAGGACAATCTATTTTATAAACCCCAGATTTTTTACCCTTATCTAATGTATCTTTATTTTTACACAACAAACTACGAAGCGATTGGTTAGTTTTAAAAGAGAGTTTAGTACCCGATTTTGATTTAAATATATTTGCCACTCGATCTGTTAATTTTCCAAAGTAAGTCAGACTGGCTTTATAATTAGTTTTATTAAAAGATGGTACCGCATACAAAAGTTTAGCGACTTGAGACTTGTGTTTATTTTTAATTATGTTTTTAACCGTGTCTATAGTGTAACCATTGGAAAGTGCTATCTGGTAAATTATTTGTAACTCTTTTTCATAGCTGTTCCTTGAGAGAGGGACCGACAATAACCTATGGACATAGCTATGAAAGGCAGCAAGTTTATGTTGCCAAGGGTGGCAAGACGAAGCCGGTATGATCGCATCGGTGTAAGTTGGTTTGCGAAAGATCTCAAATGAATGTTTATTATTAACGCGAGTAATAATCAAGTCTAAAAAGTTCAGTGAGCTAATTTGTTCGCATTCTAATTTAAATGTTATTTTGGGATGTTTTTTATTCAAAGTATGGAAAAATTTATCAAGTTGTCCAGTAGTACCTGTCCAGCATATAATAATATCATCTACATATCTATAATAGTATAGAATATTTTTGTTATGAACAATATGTTGGTTTTCGAAATTATCCATGAAAATTTCAGCCATCAGTGGACTCAAAGGTGATCCCATTGCTAAACCATCCTTTTGATGAAAGAATTGGTTATTGAATCTAAAATAATTTTGTTCCATACATAGTTGAGTTAATTCTAACAATTCTAAGGTCTCGCCAGGATGTGAACATTTTTTCTCGAGTAAATTGCTTAAAATGTTCAATGATTCCTTATATGGCACATTCGTGAATAGACTATCAACGTCTAATGAGACTAATTTACATTGAGGTGGTAAATTTATATCTTTAGTCTTGTTAATAAGCTGAAGGCTGTTTTTTAAAGCATATGATGGTCGAAGAGCACGTTAGAGCACCTTGAGATAATAAAAAATAACAATGGTCACTTAATTAACGAGCAAGTAAATGTATCTAATTCCGTTTTGCTACATGTGTTCGGAGGGGAGGGTATTGGTGGGGGTTAACTATTTAAGACTGCTTGTATGGGTAGTGCGGCGCAGTACGATTTTTGTCGTGGAGCCTATCCTCCTGATGATGCTTCGGTTTCGGGGCGAAACGATCGTCGAGATTGTGGTGGTGGGTGTGTGTGCTGCTTTTGTGTGCGTTGTTGCTGGTGAATTGCGCCTTGGGGTGCATGTGGTGACTGGTCCTGCATGTATAAGGTGCGTAGATTTTGCCTGCTTCATACACATTGGCTTTGCATGCATTCACTTAACCCGTGCGGATTATAGCAAAGTAGTTAGTTCTGTTGTATTGCTTGTATAAATTACCTGTCTACAGGCGTTTTGAAGTTAGCTTCATTCCACGAGTGTCCAGTAGCCAAGGTCTTCCTGCTGATCATGATCTTGGCGGGCTGCGTGGGCTCGTAGTCAGGCATGGTGTTGGTGCGCGCGTCGAACGCCATGCCGGCCCCCATGAAGTCCAGCTGCCGCTTCGTCCTGGCCTGTTTCTTCCCTTCGACCACACGTCCGGCCGCCGTGGACTGCGTGCGTTCCGTCATCTTCGACGCTGCAGAATGGACGAGAATTAGTATATGATTTGTAAAAGCAGGCGTTACTTTAAGGAATTCCATTGGTGCATAATCGACAGGCAGACAGGTGAGCTGTGATAGCCCAGCGGTGAGACCGTGCGACTCTTTCGAGGGGAACACGAGTTCAAACCCGGGCAGGCACCGATGAGTTTTTCTATTAAAACTCATGTGTCTAATTGATAATTGCAAATAATTTATAGAATTAGGCGTTACTTTGCGGAGATCCATAATACAAAAGTAATAATAAAATTATTTTGCTATAATCCGCGATACAGTAAATAGAAAAATCGCAAAGATTTTGCGATTTTGTCGTGGAGTCTATCTCCTGATGATGCATCAGTTGCGGGGCGAAACGATTGTTGAGTTTGTGATAGTGAACGTTTGTAGTGCTTGTGTATTGTGGTGGCGATGGTGGAGGTTTGTGCATCTGTTTCAACGAATCCTGCTTTTTTCGGGTATGAAAACGAATAGTCCACTCTACATTTAGCATTATATATGATTTCCTATTTACTTTATCGCGGATTATAGCAAAATAATTTTGTTATTACTTTTCCGTAGTTTTACATTATTATTGGTTCATTGTTGTCCTTATATATAGTTACGTGCATGCTATGACACCTAAAGACATTGCACTTAATGCCTATTGTGGTTTACTAAGTTAAATTTCCCCTGTCCCCTTTGTCCCCTGGACAGCCTTTAGAACAAACGTCTCCATTCTCAGTGAGCTGAAGGTGAAGCAGAGACTCTCAAGCATATGTCTCCAGAGAATACTTCAGTATTTTGGACATATAGCCAGAAAACCTGGCGATAACCTCGAGAAACTCATGGTCACTGGGAAGGTAGATGGAAAGAGATCCAGGGGTCGGAGCACGAAAAGATGGACGGATCAGGTGTCTGAACATCTGGACATTGGACTGAGCGAGGCCATACATAGCGCTGCCGACCGGGAAAATTGGCGGCACTGAATCCACAGCAGAAGGGATTGGGACCATCACGATGCTCAGTAGTGAGCACACGACTCAAGGAGGAGGAGTTAAATTTAATTAATTAATTAATTTGTTCCGCACAAACGTGCGGGCGGATGAAACAACCTCCGAGACCTGGGCCCGTCGTCTCGTCTTCTCAACCTACCTTATGCGGCCGTCAGCTTTACGCGGTCAGGCCTCATGAATCACTGCGTGTATATGCGTACGTGGGTGTGTGTGCTTGTATGTACTTGGCCGATTCCCGAACCCGTTGGCTCGCCTCAGCAGTCTTCCACGGACACGTAATGTCTATTTCTCCCGGAGTATACACTTCACTATATCGGTTAAATAACACGAATAACACCCGGTGTGCACACAACCTTCGTAAGGTCACACGTTATTGAATCGTCCCTATATCGGGGCATAGTAACCCAACGCGCACTTAAACTGCGGACGGTCGCGTCTTCTCAAACGCTTCACTGATTAAACGCGTTACTAAATCTGAGAACCACACCCAAAACGCATAATTACGCGTGTTCGTTATACAATAAAGCCGTATACAGGCGAACGCGTCCTGTCTTTATAGTATGCGAAACATTACTAACTATCGGCGCTCGCGTCGACAATCGAATGCATGAAGGTCGTTGATCCGGCCGGTCGAGCCGCGTCGCGCGCTTCAATTTATTCAAAACATGTAATTTTATTATTACTTTTATAAAAAATATAGGATTTATAGAAGCAGGCGTTACTTTGCGGAATTCCATATTACACCCAAGGCGCAATTCACCAGCAACAACGCACACAAAAGCAGCACACACACCCACCACCACAATCTCGACGATCGTTTCGCCCCGAAACCGAAGCATCATCAGGAGGATAGGCTCCACGACAAAAATCGTAACATTACGATTTTTGTCGTGGAGCCTAACGTAACATTACGATTTTTGTCGTGCTGGTGAATTGCGCCTTGGGGTGCATGTGGTGGCTTGTCCTGCATGTATAAGGTGCGTAGATTTTCTCTGCTTCATACACATTGGCTTTGCATACATTCGCTTAACCCATGCGGATTATAGCAAAGTAGTTAGTTCTGTTATATTGCTTGTAAAAAATATAGGCTCACCCCTGTTGTTCTTGAGCCGCCAGTGCGCGGGCCCCGCCCACGCGGCCACGATGGCGGCGCAGTAGCTGTACTCGAGGCGCGCGTGGCCGGCCGCGCTGGGCCGCATGTCCGTGAGCCGCACGGGCTGCGCGGCCGGCAGCCGGGCCACGCACGCCGCCACCGCCACGTCCGCCTCCTCCTCGCTCTCGATGCCGCCCAGCGGCTCCTCGTCTGCACGCAACGTATAATAAATAAATAAATAAATAAATATATCGACTGTGAACAGGCAATATGTCCTATCGCAATTTTAAGGCAAATCACTTTTTAACGGCATTAGGTACTACTGCCCATTATTTACCGTATCAACATGTATTATCTACTAGAAAATTTGTATATAAATAAACATATTTCAAGTCAACTGAGTTTTTATTACATAAAAATTAATCCGAATTTATTAATAATCACGTTTTTTCGTCTTCCTGAAAAGTTGTCAAAAATTAGATAGGACAATTTGCCAGTTCACAGTCGATATGCGACACTTACACACACGGTCGTCCGTCCCCAAAGTAAGTAACTTAATACTTGTGTTATGGGTGAGAGACAACTGGTAAATATATACATGTTCCGCACAAACGTGCGGGCGGATGAAACAACCTCCGAGACCTGGGCCCGCCGTCTCGGCGTCTCAACCTACCTTATGCGGCCGTCGGCTGTATGCGGTCCGGCCTCATGAATAACTGCGTGTGTGGCGAAAAGGCCCTGCCGTGGGGGGCCCAGTAACGACACACTGGGTCGGAACACCGATGGTAGAAGATTGTTCCGCCGATGAACGTTGTGTTCCCTATCGCTTTGGCCTGGACAACTACAATTACACTTACCGCAGTAACGTGGCTATCCAGACCGAGCACCTGGTAGCCTCTGGTGGAGGAAGATGGTGATTTTCCGATGAAGAGGTGGCACGTGGCGGTACCGCCTGCTGGCTGGTTGAAAAGTCTATACACTGCACTCACTAACACTATGTATAGCTACAATGTTCTTAAATAACGATAATAATAAAGTTTGTAGTTTGTTAAAGAGAAAGGAATATATAAGCGCTTTAAAACGTATTTTGATGTTCACACCACGAGTATAAGCTTCGAGCACACGTCGAGTTCCTTCGCGTTGCAGCTCCCAGCGCCAACTTACTCGGTCGGGGACCAATGGCGATGCGTTACTGCGGTATGCTCAACAGAGCGTTGTCATCGGCCAGACCAAGCGCGCGAAATACGAATTAACGATGAGTGAACATACCGCCCACCAAAATACAGCTGGTATTTTCCGGATAAGTTAGATAAAAGAGATATTGATTAAAAAACTATGGGAACTAAGACTACACTTATTATTAAAAGGTTAACTAGTATAGCTTATTACGATTCAATAGGAAGAGGGCAAAGTTTAACCAGAGGTCGTATGATAAGACTATTTTTAGTCTGAATAGTTGCCACACGGACGACTCCGTCAGGGCCCGGATGTAGTTTTGTCACTCTTCCTAATGACCATTGCAACGGCGTACGATTTTCGTCTTTGATGATTACTATTGAATTTAATTTTAACGTTTCAGATTCATTCGTCCACTTTGCACGTTGTGTTATAGAATTTAGATATTCATTCTTCCAACGAACCCAAAAGTTCTGCAGGAAAGATTGAATTAGTTGCCAACGGTTCAATCGGTAAAGTTTACTATTAGCTACATTTTCGTCGGGAACGGATGTAAGCGGCTCTAGTGTTAAAAAGTGACCCGGAGTTAAGACGTTTAGATCATTTGGGTCAGAACTTAACGGATAAAGAGGTCTCGAATTTAAAACCGCTTCGATCTGGACAAACAAAGTGGTAAGTTCCTCGAAAGTTAACACTTGATTGCCAACAATTCGATAAAGATGTGACTTTGCAGCTTTGATTTGAATTTCCCAAACCCCACCGAAATGCGCTCCCGATGGAGGATTGAAATCGAATTTGATATGTTCAGTCTGCGAAGCCTTCTGTAATAACGATAAATAATTGCTAGCACCGATAAAGTTTGTTCCACAATCCGCATGGATCACACTACAACGTCCACGACGTGCCACAAAACGGCGTAATGCGGCTAAAAAACCGTCGGTAGAAAGAGAAGACACAACTTCAAGATGGACTGCCTTGACAGCCAAGCAGACAAATAAACAAAGATAAGCCTTGTCTATTTTAGCGCCACGGTGTGTCCCGATTTTGATTCGAAAAGGTCCACCGAAGTCAACCCCGACTACAGAAAAGGGTTTGACTTGGTTGACACGAAACGATGGAAGATCGCTCATATATGGTTGTAATGTTTTAGGCCGAGTCCTAAAACATCGAATACATTTTGAAAGACATCGTCGAATAGCTCGTTTCGCGGACAGTACCCAAAAGCGTTGCAAAATGAGATAATGAGTAGTGTTTTGTCCTGTATGACAATGTTTACGATGAATATATTCAATGAGCTTAATCGTGAATGGATGATCGCTAGGTATGAGAGCGGGATGTCTTTGTTCGAATGCTAAGCCAGCACGAGAAATTCGACCGCCCACCCTGAGAATCCCCTCCTCATCCAAGAAAGGATTGAGTTTTCGCAAGGGTTTCGCTAAGAGTTTATTCGATTTTAACTTTTGAATTTCATTCGCAAATGTGGAATTCTGAACGAATCTTACGATAAATAAAAGTGAATTATTGTTTTCAGTTTCAGTCAAAAGTGAACCATATTCACGCTTGGCTGAGATTTTTATGTTAAACATAAACCGTCTGATATATGAAACGATACGTATTATTTTCTCGAGTGAAGAAAATCGTTCTAGTAAATAATCGATGGGTGAATTTGAATCATCAGTATTATTGGCGATCAACGCTACCGATCGACGCTCTTCGGTACGCACAAAATCCTCTTCATCGCTAGAAGGGATTAGAAATTTGGATGACTTGGGCCAATGGTCATGAGGCTCTGATAACCACGATGGTCCTGTTAAAAGCGTATCATTTAAGGAAACTCCTTTAGCATCCTTAGCCGAGGCATCGAAAACAACGCGTAACTTAGTTGTCGCGCTTTCGGGTTTAAGCACACAATGATGCGGTATATAGTATTTTCTATTGTTCTGGTCCTTGGCCTCGACTAATGACATGTGTCCGGATTGACGATAATCTTCCATAAAGTCCGAATATTCTTTATGTAAGAGAGGATCGCGTAAGAGACGCCGTTCGATTGCGTGAAACCTCCTCAATGCGGTATCGCGAGAACAATCAAATAACGGTTCTACGTTGTCCTTGAATGGAAGTCGAACTCCATATCTGCCAGAGCAATCACGATAATGTTCAGCGATAAAGGCTTGTTCACATGCAAGCTCCTCGGGTGTCAGAGATGACGCCTGGGGTACGTTGTCAATCTCCCAAAAACGTTGAACGATTGAAGCCAGCTCGTCCGATTTTGATGAAACTTGTAACGAATATGAAGATACGAGAGGCGTTCTACCCAATAAAAGCCAACCGAATACCGAATTTATCGCAAATGGTTGATGACCATCACCTTTAATACAATCGCTGAGAAGCGATTCGGCGAAAACGTCTGCTCCGAAAAGAATATCAATCGGTCCAGGAATATCGAAACCTGGATCCGCTAATGGTAAGGATTGTAAGTGTGACCAACCTTTTGTATTAAGTTTAGCTACGGGTTGATCACCACAAATAGTTGAGATGACGTGCAGATCAATTTCGAATAAAGACGTGTTGTTTGATGCAATTGTAGAACGAACTACACCAGATATATCTGCAGCCATCCCTCCTATACCGTTGATGTTCACTGCGCTTGAGACCGGGTTCAGATTCAAGCATTGAACTGCCTGGCACGTTATAAAATTATTTTGACTTCCGGTATCAAACAGCGCGCGAAAAGAATGATACTGACCGCTCGCATCTTGTATTTGAACTATAGCCGTAGCAAGAAGGACCGTTGTATTCGAAACCTTGTTACTAAATCTAGAACCTGCGCCCTTAGCAACTAGAGACACAGACCGAGAGGCTATCGCGTTTGAATCAGTATCCGTCGAATTGTTAATACGATCCTTATGAAGCAACGTGTGATGTTTGTGTTTACACCGCAAACATCGGAAAATCGATTTACAATCTTTTAATTGATGCGACTGTTTAAGACAGTTAAAGCACCACCGTTTATCATTCGCGATAGACATCCGCTCGTCAACGGATTTAGAATGAAAAGATTTACATTGCGAGATCGGATGGAAGTCGTTACAAAAAGAACATTTCGCAACCGGTTTGCTATTACTATCGTCTTTTACGATTTGATTTGATTTATTAGAATTATCTGCGACTAACGTATGATTCACTTTTAAACGATTATTATAATTGAGTGAAGGTTTAGGCGATTCCTTCGACGTATTTTTTGTTTTAGAAGTGTCGCAGAAATGACTATCCCGCACAAGTGCTTCACACTTTGAATGTAAAAATTCCTTTAACTGTGAATAGTTAGGAAATTCAGACTTACAGCACTTCTCCTCAAAATCACGGCGCAATCTTGCATCTAATTTTGATAGAACGTGATAGACGATAACGAAATCCCACTGCTCGACTGGGAGTTTTAATTTTCTTAAAATGTTCAAATTTTCATCAATGCAATCCAACGATCGACGAAACGCATTTGTGTTTTGAAGGTTGAAATTAACGTTTAAAATATCCCTCCAGCAAGTGAACGCTAACTCACGCTTATCTTGATATCGCGCAACCAAAGCCGCGTACGCATCATAGTAATAATCACTCGTCACAGGGAAGGCGCGAATAAGTGCTAACGGATCGTCGCTTAAAGAAGATTTTAAGTAGTGGAATTTCTCCACATCGGTAAGAGAAGAGCAGTCGTGAATGAGCGCGTTGTAAGTGTCAAAAAACTCGGGCCACTTTTTCAAATCACCAGAAAAAGTAGGTAACTGAATTTTCGGTAGTCTAATGTTTGATAATGATTTGTTATCAGATTGGATATTTGACAAGTTGGATGTATTTAAAACGTTGCTCGTTAAATTACGCCGTATTGACATAACTTGAAAATGAATGTCATCAAAACGAGTACGAATATCATCATCATCATCGTTGACCTCCTCGCATGAACCCACAAGTTCAAGAATTGAAAAGTGCGCCTGCTCAAACTCAGAAGTAAATTTTTTTACTTGATCGCAGTATGACAAAAACAAATCGCATTGACTAACATCGATTTTTGCTTGTAATCCGACCTCTAATGCTTTAGACATACGGTTCAACGCAATAGTACGTTTTCTGCGTAACGAAGGTAAATCTTGAATTGTATAACTATCTGTTGCCGCATATTTTACTTTAGATTTACTCGCAGAACTAAGTTTACGGAGAGTACGCTTTGGATTAAATGCCATTTCGATATTTCGATTAAAAAATCGCAAAAATTAAATATGTTATTACGTATTTACGAATAATTAGACTAGCCGGCGCAAGCGAGTGGCAGCCGACCGCTTGAAAACGTAATATTTATTATATTTAACTGCGATATGTAAGAAACTGAACTCCGTATAAACTAAATAAAGTTTAATAAGAAAGATGTGCGTGTGAACTCGACTAACAAACTATCTCGATATGAAATAGTTGTTTCGATTCTTATATTTGTATAAGACCGGTTAATTTATTATTACAGCCGATTATTAATGTAATATGAAACACCGCGAAACAAAAATAGTTTGTTTCATATAAGACCTGTAATAATGAACGTATGAAAATCACTACAGTCACTAAATAGGTACATAAACACCGAATAAGAATATAAAATTTATGATTGTTTACGTACCTGTTCGTATGTGTAGTAAGTAATCCGAATTCGATGTATAGAACACAAAACTGTCACAGCCGATAAATACACATAAACACCGATAATTAGAAAAATAAGATTGTTTATATGTGATCTGCAACAATTTAACTATTCCACGGATACGAATTGGCTCGAAATTAAAGCTGCTTATAGATTTCGATGAACGTAAACACAATCTGTCAAACGTTCGCCGCTCTTCGCGTATTACGAATAGATTTATAGAACGAATGTAGCTACTAGTGCACAGATAAGTAACAAACAACAAAATGCAACGTAAAGAACTAACTCTTAAATCTTTAATAGCATAGTGAACGAATGCATAGATAATAAGTTATGACTTATTGCACAAAGTAATTATGCACAAAATGGCCGCTTTACTTTTACGTATTTAAGAAAAAATGTATGATTACAAACGATATATGATTCGAATTGGTAGGAAATTATGATTTTTAGATTAGTTTTAATTAGGATTAGTTGATTATATGCACTAAATACGTAAATAATATGATTTTAATGGGACATAGTACTATTTTACTCAACGAAAAATACCAGCAATATTAATACGAATTTTGAAAATACCACTCCACAGTGAGATTACTAGGCATTCCCGGGTTTCGGCACCAAAAAATGTGGCGAAAAGGCCCTGCCGTGGGGGGCCCAGTAACGACACACTGGGTCGGAACACCGATGGTAGAAGATTGTTCCGCCGATGAACGTTGTGTTCCCTATCGCTTTGGCCTGGACAACTACAATTACACTTACCGCAGTAACGTGGCTATCCAGACCGAGCACCTGGTAGCCTCTGGTGGAGGAAGATGGTGATTTTCCGATGAAGAGGTGGCACGTGGCGGTACCGCCTGCTGGCTGGTTGAAAAGTCTATACACTGCACTCACTAACACTATGTATAGCTACAATGTTCTTAAATAACGATAATAATAAAGTTTGTAGTTTGTTAAAGAGAAAGGAATATATAAGCGCTTTAAAACGTATTTTGATGTTCACACCACGAGTATAAGCTTCGAGCACACGTCGAGTTCCTTCGCGTTGCAGCTCCCAGCGCCAACTTACTCGGTCGGGGACCAATGGCGATGCGTTACTGCGGTATGCTCAACAGAGCGTTGTCATCGGCCAGACCAAGCGCGCGAAATACGAATTAACGATGAGTGAACAGCGTGTATATGTGTACGTGTGTGTGTGCGCTTGTATGTACTCGGCCGATTCCCGAAACCGTTGGCTCGCCTCAGCAATCTTCCACGGACACGTAATGTCTGTTTCTCCCGGAGTATACACTTCACTATATCGGTTAAATAACACAAATAACACCCGGTGTGCACACAACCTTCGTAAGGTCACACGTTATTGAATCGTCCCATATCGGTAAACAGTAATCCCAACGCGAACTAAAACCGCAGACGGTCGCGTCTTCTCACACGTTTCACTGGTTAAAACGCGTCACTAAATACTTATATCAATATCAAAGGTCAATAAACAATAAACCACACCCAAAACGCATAATTACGCGTGTGCGTTCTACAAAAAGGTCGTATACAGGTGCGCGTCCTGTCTTATCGTAATCCGAAACGTTACTAAGCTATCGGCGCTCGCGTCGACAATAGGATGCATAAAGGTCGTTGATCCGGCCGGTCGCGCGCGCCAATTTGTACAAAACAACACATATATAGTTTTAAATACATATATACACCCAGACTCGAAGAACCAACAAATTCTAAATAGGAAATGTTAGTTCTCGGCGGGAATCGAACCCGCGACCCGTGGCGCCGAAGACAGGGTCGCTACCAACCGCGCCAAAGGCCAGTCGGCCATAATTACAATGCTATTTCAGATTTTGTTTTACGACTCATGTATTCCACTCATTTAAGACTAATGTTTATTCACTAGTGGTAACCTCAATTCGTCCGCGCCAACTTAAGCGTTTAACTAACCTCAATAATGCAATATAAAAAAACATTAGCTTCTGACACTCACCAACCTTTCAAATATCTATATCAATAATATATATTATTAATAGTAAAAACCATAAGATTACTGTATAAAAATCATAAAACTAGTAAATAATAGAAATAAGTAGTTAAGTAAAAATACTAAATTAATACATAATAGTATTATATAAATAGTATTAAGAATAAGTAGCTAAATAATATTAAAATGTACATAGAAATAGGTAAAAAAATAGAAGTAGTTAGTATAAAAATAAGACAAAACAAAAATTGTAAAATAGTTAAAACAAATAAAGGTGTATTATTAATCCCCTGTAATTAAATAATAAAGTAGCTAGACAGGAGTCCCACCTGATATGGAAAACTGAGATGAATGAGAGAAAGAATAAGGATGTAGCATGAACGGTTAATAAGAGCGAGAACTGCTATGAAAGAATTAATTAGCAAACATAGGCTCCGATCATGTTGGAGAAAGATTAACAAAAAAAAAACCTTTCAAATATCTCCATCACAAAATAATAATAATTCTCACCATATAAATCATTGTGGGCCTCATCTTGTGGAATCGGTTCAACTTCAGCGTTGACATCAAAAGCTAGCGCCTGCTGAGACAAGTTCAATCTATTCTCCTCTATCCAGTTTGTTAAACGATTCCTAGAAATATAGATTTGTTTCATAACATTTATTTAATAGACTAGCAAAGCCCAGCGGTTTCACGCGCGTCCATACAGATCTCGTGGTAGTGGAAAGTCTACGAAATCGGACTATAGATTTATTTTGTAGATTATTTAATTATAAAAAATGGGTATCATTAGTATTCTTGGAATAAGACTTAACTCACCAAGTGCAGGCCCTGCTATAACGGTAGGTTAGGTTTGTTATGGCATTATTTGATTTCGATTTACATTCTTAAATTCGTAAAATCTTTTGATTGGGATGTCGGATTTTAATAATTTAAAAAGTATTTTACAGGTATTGAAACAGTTATTCATAAAATATCATTTAATGGGATAAGGATTAATACAGAGATATGAATAAAATGGTTTGATTATTGTCGGCACTTTTACCAACTTTTACTAAGTAAAAAAGTAGTTATATTGGCATAACTATAATTGTTAGACATATGGCATCGCGGACTTTTTTGTGGATATTGATACGTTCTATAATACTGTAGAACATTTTTTGTTCTATCATCAATAGTTTCCGCAGCGCACGCGATGATAGATGTTTACGACTAAATTTTTACCAAGTTATTACAATTTTATTAGGGATCCCTATTTTTTTTGAAAATGACATATAGCCTATGTTGCTCAGTGAAAAAGCAGCTTTCCAATGGTAAAAGAATTTTTGAAATCGGTCCAGTAGTTTTTGCGTGAAAACGTAACAAACATACATACAAATAAACATACAAATCTTTCCTCTTTATAATATTAGTATAGATGTAACGGCCTGTTACTATCACTGCTGGCTGTAATTTACTTTTTATTTTTTCTTTCGAACTGACTGTATGCTGTTAGCCCTAATGGCTTTTACAGCGTCACCGGGCGGGACGGGCGAGCGCAGAAGCATCGCCGAAGTTGCGAAATGCAGGGAGTAGAGCGCAGAAGCTCTACTTAAGTCAGGGAACGTCGTACTAAGGGTGCCTCCTGTGAGGCCGGACCACGGCTTAGGGCGACGTGTAGTGGAGGGTTCATGGTATGACTAAGATTAGTCATTGCGGCATCGGAAGTGTGGCGAGAAGCCACGACCGATCGACGTCAGAAAACTGGGACTTCGTCTTCTCCGGCGAAGACGCTGTGTGTGTATATTACGTGTTTCTGTGTTGGCGATCGTTATTTGATCGTCGGAGTCATATAGGACGCTTTTTTGGACGCCTGTATTTTCGATAGTCGGACCTAACTGGGATGTGGGTAGAAGCAACTGAAATCAGGGGGTTCGGGTGTACCTCATATTTCTCGAAGTAAGATTTCGAAAAACGTTTAAAGAGGTGAGTAATGGTAGGGACATCGAGGTCTCTACGGAGGTCAACGTTCCGCAAGAACCACGGACAACCAGTGGCTGTCCGCATAAATCGGTTCTGTAGTCTTTGGAGCCTGAGCAATCTGATCTTTGAAACGTGCGCAAACGCAACGCTCGCATAGGACATTATTGGTCTTATGCAAGTTTTGTAGAGTGTCACTTTGTTGCGGAGCGACATCTTACTTTTCTTGCATAACATCGGAAGTTACACATATTAGTACTCATTAGTAATTGTAATTTCTTTCGTTAAATTTTTGGTTGATTATCTTATAAATTACTTTTTTTCTTATCTCTGATAACTTGTCACGATTTTTTGTAATTATTACTGTCTCTGGTCAACATTTACTGAATTTCTTTTTTTGAAAAATACATTTGCGAAAAAAGTCCGACTTTGAATCTATGATCTCTTAGGCCAGTAGAACTGGGCAAGAACTACTTTTGTGAAAAACGAAACGAAACACTTATTAGACGAAAAGAAACGGTTTCAAAAGACAGTTATTTAAAAACGCTTTAGAACTACATACACTTAACACACTATACAAGTTTAATATCTAATACACTTTATTTACAATTAATATCTCCTGAAAATACATTCATTTTTGCACTATATTCTAAAAAGGCGCTTAAAAATGACACGAATTTATTAACAGCGACCAAAACAATAATCATTACTTTTTCTTCGATTTCAATGGCCTATGACACTAACCGGTTACATAGGTCCGATGAAGAACGGCTAAACTAAACAAACTGGTTTATAAAGCTACGAATATATGTCAAAGAAATATTTATTTATTTATTTAAATATTTTAGAAACATACAGTGCTACAAAACTTATAAGTGAAATACAATTAAAAAATAACTTAAACCATCATCAGTTTCCTATGACTAAAAATACATATAAACAATGGTATAGTACACAAATAGTTTAATTAAGTGCATGAAATATTATATACAAAAATTACCTGAATTACTCATTATTTATTAAATTTCTAATTGTTAATTTAAATTGTGAGAGGGAGAGATGAAAAATGACAATATCTGAATTCAACTTATTATATTGTTTGCAACTTCTATCAATAAACTTATTTCCTGCGTATTTCCTTTTAGAAAGTGGTATGCTAAATGTTGATTTATATCTAGAGTTCAGTCTAGGACAATTAAATTTAATTTTTGTCCCTGCGAGAGAAGTTTAAGGAAACAGGTATTCTTACGTTAGCTTCACAGTATATTTTTAGCAATTTGATTTTTGTGCATAAAAATATACATAATTATAAAAAGATTGGCGATGTATATAATAGACAAAGTAGGAACCGACATAAGCTTGCGGCTCCTGCTTTGCGCCTTGTAAGAGTACGTAAGTCGTTTGTGGGTTTGGGTATAAGATTCTATAACAAAATTCCACAATCAATTTTAACATTGCCATTACAGCAATTTAAAAATACTGTTAAAAAGAGGCTGATACAGAAAGCCTATTATACCGTGGAGGCTTACATTGATGATAAGAATGCGTGGATATAGCTGCTCTTTGACCTTGTGCAGGATAGCTATGACAAAATGTAATTAGTATTAAGAATCTTCTTTTTTAAAAGAGCTCCACCGAGTTTCTTGCTGGCTCTTTTCGGTAGGACGGCTTTCCGAACCAGCAATAGAGTCGACGATTCAAAAGCACTTGTTTACAAGTTTACTTGAATAAAGAATATTTTGAATTTGAATTTGAATTTGAATTCTTTTAAATCTTTGAAGTTTACACACTCTATAATATATAAAATAAAGAATTATTAAATTATAGGACATGCACTTACGTATCTTCGGTTTCGGGGTCCCAGTTGCTTATAGAGAAACCATTGAACGGTTCACATATTTGATCTGTGCTATTGAACGCAGGCAGTAACTTCGTTGCGATGGATATACGTTCGTTTAGTGATAAATTTTCAGGAATATTCTCCTTTATAGGTTCCAGGAATCGATCGTCGGTCCTGCATTAAAAAATAAATTGGTTAACCATAATTTGACCAACACAAAAATTGGAATTTGAATTTATGCAAAGACCCTTCTTGGATATTTTTTTAAATTTCAGTATAAAGGTGTAAACATTTGCCGTGTGTTATCCGGCTGTATAGACTAGACCACCCTCATTTCTTACCGGGGTGTCGTAAGAGGCGACTAAGGTAAATGGCGTGTGGTATCCGGCTGCATAGAATAGACCACCCTCATTTCTTACAGAGGTGTCGTAAGAAGTGACTAAGGTAAATGCCGTGTGGTATCCGGGTGCATAGAATAGACCACCCTCATTTCTTACCGAGGTATCGTAAGAGGCGACTAAGGTAAATGCCGTGTGGTATCCGGCTGCATAGAATAGACCACCCTCATTTCTTACCGAGGTGTCGTAAGAGGCGACTAAGGTAAATGCCGTGTGGTATCCGGCTGCATAGAATAGACCACCCTCATTTCTTACCGAGGTGTCGTAAGAAGTGACTAAGGTAAATGCCGTGTGGTATCCGGCTGCATAGAATAGACCACCCTCATTTCTTACCGAGGTGTCGTAAAAGGCGACTAAGGTAAGTTGACGTCAGGCAGGCGGCCGGTTGTATACGTAGCCAAATCATATATGTCAGCATGGTTATGGCATGTTGTGCCGACCCCACTTAGAATGGGATAAGGGCAGGAGGATGATGATGATATAAAGGTGTAAACATAAACTTATTACAGTTTACCGTACACTAGAGTCAACAAATTGTGTTAAGTGTGTAAAACAAACTGATATTTTTACATACATCATACATTACAATACTATTATAATTCGTTTACAATACTATTATAAATATTAAAAGAATGAAAGTAGGCTCTTTAAAAAGAAAAAATTGTTGACGATTTTATAATTTCTATTGTCAATAACTGTATTTTTTTGGGGATGATTTATAGAAGCAGGCTTTACTTTGCGGAACTCCACAGTACAGAAGCTATACTAGAATTATTTTGCTATAATACGCGTTTGTTAAGAGATATGTTATGCTAAGTGTATGAAGCAGGCAACATTCATATACCTTATATATGCAGGACAAATGACCACACATATCCCAAAAGGCCACCACCAGCAACAATTCACATAAGCACTACGCACAATCACTACTACAGTCTCTTTTAGATAGTGTTAAGTCAAAGTATCCGAAACTACATAAGTAATAATAAAATTTTTTTGCTATTACCATTAATTATTATTATTATTATTATTAGAAAATATATATAGTGCTAAATATACAGTGGACTATCCGTTTTTTCATATCCGTTACATGCAGGATTCGTAGAAACACATGCACTAACCTCCACCACAGCCACCACAATACATTAGCACTACACACGTTCACTATCACAAACTCAACAATCGTTTCGCCCCGCAACTGAAGCATCATCAGAAGATAGACTCCACGACAAAATCGCAAAGCATCATCGCAAATTATTCAAAGTATCCGATCTCGGTGTCTATCATTTATCCCCTCTAGCCCTACACACCGCTTAGATCTTGTGAAACGCAACGTATACGCCCAAAATACAATCTTCCAAAAAACCTTGTGTTTTGTTACCAAAATCATATATAAAAGTGTCCAGAATCGAATCCCGATCCCGTAAAGTTAATGGTTGAACCTTTTTCTGTCCAGATAGATTACCTTAAAATTAATGCTAAAGTCTTGTCGTGTATAGGAAGAGTGGCATTAAAGGCTCTGTTCGATGATGTAATGTCTCCAGCTGTCGCTGCCAGCCTTTCAAAGAACGGATCTGTAAATGATAAAACAATACAACATTATTGCGAACATGCGAAAAGAGCTCTTAATGCATATGTCATAAAGTTCAAATTGGACGGTGGCAGTGTTACTTACATGCGAAAAGAGTTCGTAATGCATATGTCATAAAGTTCAATTTGGACGTTGGCAGTGTTACTTACATGCGAAAAGAGTTCGTAATGCATATGTCATAAAGTTCAATTTGGACGGTGGCAGTGTTACTTACATGCGAAAAGAGTTCGTAATGCATATGTCATAAAGTTCAATATGGACGGTGGCAGTGTTACTTACATGCGAAAAGACTTCTTAATGCATATGTCATAAAGTTCAAATTGGACGGGGATAGTTTACGAACGTGTAAAAAGAGTTCGTAAACTTTATGTCATCGGGTTCAAATTCGCTTGACGCTAATTCTCTGGAACATCCGGAGTGTTTACCGATAAGGTTGTTTACAAAAATTGTTTACGATTGTTTAAGGTCTCATGAACGTTCTTGACCATCGGTGCGTTTGTTATATAAGCAGAATTATAGTGCGCCTCGACATTCAGTATGCGAATAGCGATCAAGAGCGAATAAACATGCGAAAATAAAAGTGAAATAGTAACCTCAGCATTCTTACTTATAACGACATAAACTTGAAAACAAGTGCTTTTGAATCATCAACTCTACTGCTAGTTCGGAAAGATGCTCCTACCCAGAAGTGTCAGCTATAATTATAATACTTATAAGTATAGTATATAGGTTTAGGTACTTAATTAAATGTGAACATGTCAAAAAAAGGTTATTTAAGTAAACAGATTACAACACACCACATTACCATTAAATATTATTCATATATATTTTTTCATAGCATTTAAAATTATTGATAGTAATTGTGCCATAATAAAATGGCGAAAAATATTAAAGGTGTTGTAATCTACCTACTAAAAAGATATTTTTTTTACATGTTTACCTTAAGTTAAATAGCTAAGGCGACTAAGGTAAGTCGAACCGCCGTGTGGAATCCGGCTGAGTAGAATAGACCACCCTCATTTCTTACCGAGGTGTCGTAAAAGGCGACTAAGGTAAGTTAACGTCAGGCAGGCGGCCGGTCATAAAATACTTTGCCAAATCATTTGACAACATGTTGTGCCGATCCCGCTTAGAGTGGGATAATAGGCAGGAGGATGATGATGGTAACCTAAACCTACGGAGTATAGGATATGGATAATCACATACCCACATAATCATTAGCATCGAAATCTCCATTGAAAACATCTGGATTCGGTGCTATAGCCCCTTTTGATCTTCTTTTCTTCTTCTTAGGAGCAGTGTTTTCACCGCCGTCTGTCTGTGCATCGTCTTGGGTCTCAGCATCATCATCTTTTTTGCCTCTTTTTGTCTGCAAAATTAAACAGCGATTCTTGTAAAAATTACATACAATTTTTAGTATCATTTGTTTCTTTTTCTATATTTTTTTCCATAATCCTCAAATATCATTCGATTTATAGAAGCGTTCGTTACTTTGCCGAATACAGAAGCATTCATATTTTTAGATTTTAACTACTTACAATCGCAGAGCAGATCGGTGGCTTGTATATTTCCCATTGTAGTTAAAAAACGAAAGTAATGATGTGAAGCTAATATGAACTCTATGAAACATGAATTTCGGAAACGACTCCAACAATTTTCATGAAACATAGTATGTAGGAGGTTTTGGGTGTGATCTGATCTAGTTAGGGTTTATTTTTTTAAAATGTCGTATTATCCCTGTTTTTAGACACTGAAAAACTGCTAAAATATGAATTGAATACAAAGGCTAATTTTGCCATCATTTGTACAGTTGTAATAGTAGTTGCTCAGTGAGGAATGAGCGGACTAAAGAAGTGAAAATATCCCAGATTGAGTCCCAGATATCACCTGCCCTTTCTTTTATTTATTGCATTATTTTACATCTTTAAAAAAATTACCGAGCAAGGCTCATTCACCCATGTACTAAATATGAATAACTAAAATAGATTTTGGTGGTGGTTGTGTGTATTGCTTGTGAGCATTGTAGATGGTGAAGGTGTCTTGGGATGCATGTGGTGACTTGTCCTGCATGTGTAAGATACATGAATTTTGCCTGCTTCATACACATTAGCTTTGCATGCATTCGCTGAACCTGTGTGGATTATAGCAAAGTAGTTCTGTTATAGTTTCTGTGATTTCATAGATGTTTTGCAGTAATTTATTTTGACAGGTTGCAGAGCAAGTTTCATCAGTGTCATGCTCTAACTTTTATATCTGGATTTTTTTTTATATCATCATAAATACCTTTATACAACATGTCATAGTTATTCTGTAGTGTAGTGTTAAGGTGTACGGTTCAGTATCATGGTGTTAACATTATAAACATACTTAGCTGTATCATTATGAAGTACTGATTTACTAAATCCATATATAATTTAATATACAATGGATTTATGTGTAATAGTGTTTCAAGTTATCGCAACATGAACATATTTTAGAACTTAAGAAATACTAGGAACTTAGGAAGGATTCTACATTATCTATTATTAAACTGTTTAGTATTGAAGTGTCTAAAATTGAAAGTTTTTTGAGGCAATTGCAATAAAGTATAGCATAGCGCCTACAAAACTCGTGAGTGTTACAGAGACTAACTTGAGACAATAACTTCGAAGAGCAAGTAAACACAAGCTTTTTTAATAGTTTGTAAGGAGATGTCATAGATAGAATTGAAAAAAGGATAACAATAAAAATAAGCCTAATTTTGTATTCGGACATTTTATACTTAGGGTGCCAAATATATATATTTTATTATATGTATAGCATATAAACTCATGTAATATAAGTAATAATAATATATATAAATATATATAGTAATTTTGAAAAATTATATACTAAATACAACTACTATTTATTAAATAAACTAAGATTCTATTTTGTAATAATAATAAACTAACACTTAATAAATTAATTTCTGGACAAGAGTGGCAAAAGATAGAGAACAATGGAAAATGTTGGATGAGGCCTATGCCAAAAGACACACTGAGCTAAGAGATTTCTTATAAGCAAAATTTAAAAAATGATCAACTCAATTCTTGTTAAATGTTTGGAATTCTAGGCTTATTATTATTATTATTATTATAATAAATTAATTACCTGTGCTGCTTTACTCAAGCCACCAGCCATTTTCAGCACATCATAGTGGACAGCGTCAACTCTAAACGAGTATATTCTTGTGGAAGCATCTACAACTGTAGATGCTGTTTGCAAATTCTCCATACGTGCATCGTGTCGCCGAAGCATGGATGTCATGAAGTCAATCAGTTGGAGATTCCAAGCATTGTCTTTGTTGATTTTCTGTAAAATATTTTTTGATCTTCATTGCACGATTTGTAAGGCACTACAAACTAATATCATATTATATTCCTAGCATAACACACATTCAGCACCACAATATTAACAATTGTTTCATCCTTTAACCATCAACCCTTAAGCATCATCATCATGGAATCTGGAAATAAACTCAGCAAAAGTGCAAAGCTTTTTATGAAATAACTCATTAATTTTTCTACAATATGTATACTTAAATAATAACAATTTTTTTTCTTTTAACTAATAACTCTTATAATAATTTGTTTTTTTATTTTGCAGAATCCATTACATATACATTACTTTGCTATGGATTGTTCATACAGCGTATTTATACTAGAAATGTTAAAAATGTTTCATTATAATCCTTTATTAAAATAAAATTATTAGCAATAAACTAAAAAGCATAAGTAGTTTATTATGCACAGAAACATTTTTACTAGCTTCTAATATGATGTTTATGGAATATAATATGAAAATCTTGGTTTAAAGGTAATTAGCTCTACAGATTAGTTAAACAATACCATAAGATTGCCTTTTGAGGCAAATGTTAAAAGGAGTTTATTGTGTTAAAAAAATTAAATGGGTTTTACCTTGTAAGTAAACTATCTATAACATAAAAAAATCAATACCAAGTTAAGTGGTTATTATAAGTTGTACATTGTGTAACATAGTTTACTTTTCTCCCTTTTTATATTTATTTTGGTTAGTTTCCAATATACTAATAAGATTTAAAATGTCTTACATTTTCAGCATAAAGCTTTAAACATCCTTTAACATGTTCTTTTTGTGGGGATGTTGACATAGTGCCTCTACTTCTGTGTGGTGAACTTGTTTGAGGTGTAGACGTTGCAACGGCCCGATCGGAGGCCACCAAAGAGGAACGTTCTGCATCATCATCATTACACTCCTTAAAATAAGCATAGCATATCGAGAATTATAACAGTTTACCTTTTGGAATATGTATTATAATGCTTGTTGCTGAAGATAATTTATTGTTATTCATTATATAACAAATTACAATTATAAATCACAAAAAGTTACCTCATTTCTAATGATTGCCACTCGATTTTGCGGTATTAAACTTCGTCTACGTATACTATTACTGCTCCCGCCAATACTTATTCTTGGCAAACTATTTGGAGTCGATGTGATAGGATTTTCTAACATCGTTACGCGAACAATTTATACAACAGCTTATAATAGATTATAACTCAAACGAAAGCAATAATACTCTTTTGACAAAAACCATAAATAGTGCTATTTAATCGACTGTATCATTGTTTATAAAATTAAAATTCAACGGACAATTGTCGAAAGTTGCAGACAAATAATCCAAATTCCAGATAACATAATAAAACAGATTATTAATTTTATTTCATGATTTTTAGTGAATATTGATACCTAGAGAAGGCAAAACCGAGTTGTATCTTAACCCCTCGTACGCACGAGATGAATTTTATCGCGCGTAAAAATTACGCCGAATTGAAACAAATGGGTATCCAGGTAACTGTTCACACGACAGCGTATTTAAATCGCGACGTATTTTATCGTGTAGTGTACCATTTTAGTCCTTAGGGCGAGGGCGTTAAGCTATATACCATACGAAACTTCTTTACGACTAGTTGGGACGATCGTAAAAAATGAAACAAATGGATATCCAGGTATCTGTTCACACGACAGCGCATTTAAAACGCGACGTATTTTTATAGCGCAGTGTTCCATTTTAAGGCGGTAGAAATGGGCGTCACTCGAATAGGACATATGAAACTTCTTATTCCTCCTATTCATACGAACGCGAAACAATCGCGTGCGTTGCTTTCAGTCCGTCGCGAGCTCCCTCGACGGTCTGACGTGTTATTTAATTTTTGCCTGAGAGTGCATAGTACGATGTCGTTTATCGATCCAGAAGTTATCATTATAGAAGTGGATTCTCGTGCGCATCTATATGCGAAACATTTTTCAGAATACTGAAATAAAATTATGAAAAGTAAAAATAGCTTTGTAATTTCGTATTTCACTCGTTTATTTATATACAAATTGATTTACATTTTTAAATAATTTCTACAACAAAAAAAAAACATTTAAAAATATAAAAAAATTGCCATCCATGGAGAGCAGAGAGTGGACCCAAGCTCCCGGTGGTTAGGGCTACAGAGTGAGGAACCTCCTCACTATGCGTGCCGTCTCAAGCAACACTGCCTTCTGTATCCTGCGCTTGATCCAGCAACTAAGCGAGAGCCTCTTGAGATGTTGGTCGAGGCTCTTCGCGATAAGACCATTAACCGATACAACAATTGGAACAATTATTGTTGAATCAATTTCCCACATGGCGGTCATCTCATGAGCTAAATCTAAATATTTTGTTAATTTTTCTTTTTCTGCTCATATGAGATTATCGCTATGCGGACAGTGATATCAAGAATAATTGCCCGACGCGCTGACCGATCCACTAAAACTATATCAAGTTTATTGGCAACAATATACCTGTCAGTAATAATGGATCGGTCCCAGTAGAGCAAAGCACGATCATTTAGTAATTTCGTTATTATTGTCCTTACTTTAGGGCTAAAGTCAGTCGTACATTTTATTTTTGCTGAACGCATATTAGTGGCTTGAAATGTGTTATCCTGGGACCAATATTTCCATAAAATTATCAAAAGATCTTATTCTATTTTATTTATTTTTTACATATATTTTTTTAAATAGGAAGTCAACGCAATATATAGTTTACAATATAATGTATATACACAATTATCTTAGTATTACTAACCCGTATATCTCACTTATAGGCTAACTCAGCATGAGTTAAAAATGACAAACAATGGTTAAACTGTAAATTGAAAAAAAAGAATATAACCTTATTGGTAAAAAAAATGAAACATATAAATAAATATACGATAATATAAATAAAATGTAAAGAACACTTACACACACAGTCGTACATCCTCAAAATAAGTAACTTAATATTTGTGTTATGGGTGAATAAAACTGGTAAATAACTAATATGCAATTTTAAATACATACTTAAATACACCCAGGCTCGATGAATCAACAAATTTAAGTTTTATAGAAAATGTTGGCTCTCGGCGGGAATCGAGCCCGCGACCCGCGGAGATGAACGCAGGGTCACTACCCACTACTTCGTCAGCCGATGGACGTCCACTGCTGGACATAGGCCTCTTCATGGGATCGCCACACCACACGATCTTGCGCCGCCTGGATCCAGTGGCTCCCTGCGACCTTTTTGAGGTTGTCAAAACGGAGCTGCCGGGAGCTAGGGGCTGTGGTTTCTTTTGTGATGCCATGAAGGTTTTGCCGATAATCACCACGCTTGGCATGCGGGTTGGTGATCGCAGTGCTGACCATTTTGCACCGACAGTGCTGCTGCCCACTGTCAGTCTGGTATTTAAGGTCAGCAAAATGAAATGGTTATACCGCCATTTATCGGTCGCCAGAGCCTCGTCGGTTGATCTGCAGGGTGCACCGCGTGCAGGTGAGGTTGACAATTGAGGAGACTGACTGGGACGAGCCTCCCCCTTACACCCCTACCCACTACGCCTACGCTGAATTTCAACGCGACGTAATTTTTACACCCGTGGGACGGGGCGTACGCTGAATTTTAACGCGACATAATTTTTACGCCCGTGCTAACGAGGGGTAATTGTTTTTATATTTTTTATACAATTAAAAAATATGGTTTTTTCTCGAAACTCAAAGAATTAAACAAATTTTATTTTTTTTAATTTCACTCGATTTTTATTATTTTGGATATAGGTAGGTTTGATTCTAACTCCGTTAACTGTAATCAGTAAAAATATCAATACCGGTAGTCAAGTTGTAGTTATCTTATGAAGTTCTTTAAATAAATAAATCATATTAAAGCACTGAAATAAATTACAAGTGTACTTATAAAGTGATAAATTAACATAAAAATCAAATAATTAATGTAAATAAAATTTAAAATCATTCATTAAAGTTATTAAACTGTTTAATATTTCGTTTAAAATCGGTTTGGTAATTTTCATTATCTGTATCTTCAGCTGTTTATAAACGCGCCGCTTGTCGCCGACTTCACTTCAATCATTTTATTTGGTGGCTGTTGGTTTAACAGACGTTAATATCAGGAAAAATCTTCGTCATCGGCAGTTAATTTACCAAGTGACATTATGAGTTCTGGTATGCCTGAATTGGGCTCCAAAATAAGCCTAATATCGAAAGCTGACATCCGTTACGAAGGCCGACTTTTTACAGTCGATCCCCAAGAATGTACCATCGCTCTAGCTAGCGGTAAGTTGACAAATGGATGCTGTTATCTTGTTGGTACTATTTCCAAAACTTTCCAATAGGTTTTTAATATTTAATATTGTAATTCGTGCAATTTGGTAGCGTTTTGATTTTCATTTGATGCAAAAATTTGGTCTCTGTTCTCGCTAGTTCGGGACACTTCTGTTTCAAACCTTGAAATTACTTCAACGATCGTTTTCGTCGGTGTTGCGTTTGTTACCTTGTATTTTTTTCTCTAAGTAATAATATAATTTGCCAAGTTGTCGTCTACCTTTAAAGTTATAAAATATTAGGAAACTTTTGTAACCGCGGTTTCACATTGATGACGTTGATAACAGTTTGTTCGTGTAAACAATGGGGTCGCATTAGGAAGAGTCCAGTTTTCTGATCTAATATTCATTAAATGTCGGGAGATACGATTATAACTGGTTTAATGATCTTAAATTTCGTGTCGACTTATTATGTTTACTAACATCTGTTTATATAACAACATTATATAGTACCAGTAAATATACGATTATCAGGATCATAAATTTATATATATGGTTTTATATCAAATATATATTTCTTTATTTAGACAGGAATAATGATTTCTGTTATGTGTGAATTTTTAATTATTATATTGATTTCATAGTAAAAATAACCAAACTTGGTGGTTCAGGAAATGGTAAAATCATTCACTGTATTATGAATAAGTCATGTAACATACTGAGAGTTCTTTGACATAGGATACTTTATATTCACATTTCTAGTTGTAAGTAGTCCGTTGAAAATTTGAATACTCTTAAATATTTAGTTTGTCACTTACTAACTATAACTCATGACATTCATATAGGAAAATAAAACCATGAATTATAAAAAAAGTTTATAGTGGAGTAATGAAGAAATGGAATGATTTTTGGTACTGTTAACTAAAAGCCTTGGAAGCCTTAAAGATTGTCATTCTGCCAAACCTGCGAATTCAACTTTGAAACAAATTGAATTGATGATATTCTTTACTCTATCATTGAGTTTGTTATTAATAGCATGATTTAATAGTTAATTAGTTATAAAGATTATATATTAAGTTTGTCAAAATATAAGGAAATTTTATTATACCTATTTCATTGTTCACAGTTCGATCATTTGGAACTGAGGATCGGGAGACTCAGTTTCCTGTGGCACCTCAGAGTCAAGTGTATGATTATATCTTATTTCGAGGCACTGATATCAAAGATATTCAAATATTAAAAAATGTACCGTCACTGCCAAATGACCCAGCCATTGTGCAAATGTCTGTGCCTCCATCTCTCGGTGGAAGTGGTGGACAAGGGCAATATGGGGGGCAATATAATCATCCAGTTATTGGGCAGACTCAATACCCTCAATATCATCCGATGGCTGGCTTTCCTGGAAGTGTGCACCCTCAACTTAGCAAGACGAGTGAGTTATCGCCGCAAACTTCTGTGGACCTGACACCACAGACTCAACCTATGACGGCACCAATTGGATCTGGAGTGGTTCACCACACCAATCAAGTGAAAGACCAAGGTTTTTGTTTAATCTAAGTTTGGCTTCAGCACATGCTATGCTTGCGATTTATGCACAAAAATTTATACTAACTAGCTTCGGTTTTGGTATATACATAGTTTTGTAGGTCTTTGTTCTACTTCGGTCTTATTGACTAGCTATTTAATGAAACATTTTCCTTTTTACAGTGGGACAATTCTATTAATCTTATATGCTATTCCAGCCATAAATTTCTTCTGTAGTCAAAGAAGAACAAAATTTTTTTTAGCCTAATTATTTATGTCATTTATTAGCTTCGATCCTAATATTTTATCAACAGCTATTATTGAAATATTTGAACAACAAATAGAAGGTATGTAAGAAAAAATATATCCTTTCTTTAAGTCTATTTTATTTAAATATTATTTTTCAGAGTAGATTGTAAATTAAATGTATAAAAATTTGAAGAGATTTTCGTTGTAGGAAACAACAAAATTATTATTTTGAAAACATTGGTAAATAGATACCAAATTGTTAATTTTTTTGTTTCACATCAATTTTATGATAATTTTTTATGCTTAGTTACAATCTCATATACTCATTCAGTCATGTTTTCTCCATTTTTCATTTTCTTTGGATCCTATTTAATATATTAAATTTGACTATTTATAATTTCTCTTTTATTTGTTATCTTTTATATATATATAACAAATATGAAAAAAAAATATATATTAACTAATATAAAAAAATATTACTCATTATCATTGTTTTTTTTATTCATATATATTATATATGATATATTTCTTTTATAATTCATATATCACCTCATCTGAACAATAAAGTTATATGTTCATTATAACTCAATTCTTATTATGATTATAACATAGAACATGTAACTTTATTCTTCAAATGGAGCTATATATTTGTTGCAACTACTTACTTAATTTACTATTACAATTCAATTATTATTATTAATTATATATAATTAATTCAATTATTAAATGATATATGTATATGTTTTTTCAATGTTTTAATTGAAAATAATAGATATATGTACAGTTGAATATATATGGATTATAAATTATCAATTTTAATCATGTTAATTAACCCATTAAAATCATAATAAGTTAACCATGAAAAATCGCAATCTGCATAAATCATGCCTTGGTCTATTGCTTGTGCATCCTGGTAAAGTCAACAGTGAATGTGAACTTTAATTTTATCATTATGAATATAACTGTTGCTTCTTCCATGCAGTATGTTTTTATTCTTATTGCTTGAACTTTTTTTTTATATGGAATGATTGACTGATTCATCAAATTTATTATAAGTAGAGTGCATAGTATAAAATTGATATGGTAGTAACAAAGTAAATATTAAGTACTTTGTGCTTATGTAATGAATAAAGTTATACTATATATTATTTGGCTATAAAAGAAAATATATGTTATGCTAAATGAAAAGTGTGCAATTCTTTCTATTGTATTTTTATTCAGTCCACAAAAAGTTACATGCATTTTAAATATGTATAACAAACAAAGCTTTAAAGTATCTAAATTTTACACATTTTCTAATACCATTTATAGGCAGTTATCATACCTTATACATGTAGGATTCATTAAAAAAAATGCACTACCAACTACTCTCACTACCACAATCTCAACAATTGTTTAGCCCAATAACCTAAACATCATTAGGAGATAGACTAACAAAATCATAAAGCAGAAAAAAAAGCAGATCCCTGTAATGACCTCAAATATTTATGAATATTATATTAATTAGAGTACTTAAATGTTTTATTCAGGTTCAATGTTAGATTTAATTGGTGGGGGTTCGCAACAGAGTGCATCTCGCTCAGGCACTCCTGCTGCTGTTGGTCACAGGAAAAGTCCTACAGCTGATCAAGGCACACAGGTGAGTATTGTTTTTATTGAACCAATAAATTTGCACATAATTATTACAAAATTTGGTCATCCATTGGTTAAAATTGGCTATAATTCATAATTAATATAATCTAGAACATCTTAAACCATAATGATGATTACAATTTATAATTTAAAATGTTATTAAAGAGAAATAACATTAATCGAATAAATTAATTCTTAATTCGACCTCAGACTTCATAAACAAAAGAATATAATTATATATGTGTGTGTCGTATTCTAGTATGTGTAATGATTTTTTGTATTTGTTTTATTTAATGTATCCTTTATGCATTATTAAAAATTTATTACGATTTGGCACACTTTATAAACTGTGCCAAATTTCATAGTTCATATCAGAGGTAGAAGTAAAGTTTCACTCCATGTATTATTAAAAATTTTAAAATTCAAAATATTCTTTATTCAAGTAAACTTGTGCTTTTGAATCGTCAACTTTACTGCTGGTTCGGAAAGCTGTTCCTACCCAGAAGAACCAGCTAGAAACTCGGTGGTTTCTCTTTTTAAAATATAAATCTTAAAGCTAGTTACATTTAGTTATTACTGACTTGTACAGGGTAGAAGTGCACCTATATCCACACATCCTTATCATCTAAGTAATCTTCAACAATATAGTAGGCTTTCTGTATCAGCCTCTTTTTAACAGTGTTTTTAAACTGCTGTAATGGCACAACCAAAATTTAATTACAGGTGATAAAATAAATATTATATCACCCATAAGAGAGATGCTTTGGACAAATAAATAAATATTTATTGGATAATTAATTTTCTATAACAAGATATAAGACCTCACAGGATTACTATATATTTTAGATTGTTTGAATTACCAATCTATACAAAAGTAATAATAAAATTATTTTGCTATAATCCGCGATACAGTAAATAGAAAATATATATAGTGTTAAATGTATAGTGGACTATCCGTTTTTTCATACCCGATACATGCAGGATTCGTAAAAACACAAGCACAAACCTCCACCACTGCCATCACAATAAAGAAGCACTACACATGTTCACTATCACAAACTCAACAATCGTTTCGCTCCGCAACCGAAGCATCATCAGGAGACTCCACGACAAAATCTATACATATAAAACAAGACTTTGTTTTATGAAAATCAAAGGTCTGTCTGTATGTGATTGATTTTCTCAAAATCTACTAAACTGAATTTTGTAAAGTATTAACTAAAAGATAGTCCATGCCATGAGGAAGGTTTAGGTCACTAATACATTCTCTGGAACCGATTTTGATAGGACTTTCATTGGAAGATAGATATGATTGTTGAGCAGCGTATATACAACGTGTCTAATAAAACTTACAGAATGTCTTACATTTTTATCTACGATTAATTCATTAATGAAGATTGGCATTGTATATAACAGACAAAGTAGGAACTGACAAAAGCGTGCGGTTCCTGCTTTGCGCCTTGCAAAAGTACATAAATCGTTTTGTGGGTTTGAGTACAAGATTCTATAATAAAATTCCGCAATCTACTTTAACTTTACCATTACAGCAGTTTAAAAACAATATTAAAAAGGGTAATGCGGAAAGCCTATACTATTGAGGATAACTTAGACGATAAGAATGCGTATATATAGCTACTCTTCGACCCTGTACAAGACATTAATAACTATATGTAACTAGTAATATTAAGAATTATTCTTCAAAAGAATTATTCTTTGAAAAGAGCAACCTTCGAGTTTCTTGCTGTTCCTTCTCGGTAGAACTGCTTTCCGAACCAGCAGTAGAATTGTTCCGCACAAACGTGCGGGCGGATGAAACAACCTCCGAGACCTGGGCCCGTCGTCTCGGCGTCTCAACCAACCTTATGCGGCCGTCAGCTTTATGCGGTCCGGCCTCATGAATCACTGCGTGTATATGTGTACGTGTGTGTGTGTGTGCTTGTATGTACTTGGCCGATTCCCGAACCCGTTGGCTCGCCTCAGCAATCTTCCACAGACACGTAATGTCTGTTTCTCCCGGAGTATATACTTCACTATATCGGTTAAATAACACGAATAACACCCGGTGTGCACACAACCTTCGTAAGGTCACACGTTATTGAATCGTCCCTATATCGGGGCATAGTAACCCAACGCGCACTAAAACCGCGGACGGTCGCGTTTTCTCAAACGCTTCACTGATTAAACGCGTCACTAAATCTGAGAACCACACCCAAAACGCATAATTACGCGTGTGCGTTATACAATAAAGTCGTCTACAGGCGCACGCGTCCTGTTTTTATCGTATGCGAAACATTACTAACTATCGGCGCACGCGTCGACAATGGGATGCATAAACGTTGCTCCGGCCGGTCGCGCCGCGTGGCGCGCGTCAATTTGTTCAAAACAAGAATTGACGATTCAAAAGCACTTGTTTACAAGTTTACTTCAATAAAGAATATTTTGAATGTGAATATATTTTTATGTGATTTATTATCTTTAACAATATTTATCGTTTAAAGGCCGGTGCGAGCGGTTCTGGCCAGCGTGACAGTCGGCGCACGAGCACGGCTAGCGGGAACAAGGCGCCGGGCGCGCAGAACCGAGCCCGTCCGAACTCGCGCACCCGTCAACGCGCATCTAGCGGCTCCATGCCAGCCGCGCCACAACAGCACCAGAACCAGCATCAGAGCCAGCACCAGAGCCAACAGCCCCACCAGAACCAGCATCCCCACCAGAATCAGCACCCTCACCAGAACCAGCACCCACACCAGAACCAGCACTCTCACCAGAACCAGCACCCCCATCAGAACCAATACCCCCACCACAATCACCAGCCCGGTGAGCGTGTAGAAAGTGAGTTAAGTTAGACTAGCTCGCTCAGATGTTATGTGAGAATGTAGCCTGTGGTTTATAGAATTAGGTGTTACTTTGCGGAGATTCATAATATAAAAAGTAATAATAAAATTATTTTGCTATATTATATAATAATATAATATAGAAAAATAATTTTATTATTACTTTTGTAGCCTGTGGTATTACATTTTCTCTTTTAAATTATAATGAAAGTGTGTGATCTTTACAGGGACTAGTTATGATAAATTTTGTATTTAACAACAGTTCTCTTTAGTTGGACCATTTGCGATGCGCTTATTAGTTAAGAAATACATCAGAGATGACCTAAGACCCTATTCTGATTTCCCTAAAGCCGAGGAGGCATTTGTCCAGTTACATTATTAAAAATTGTCTATTAAACTTACATGGTTTAATTATTTGTATATACTTACATTTAAGTCTACATACAATGAAAATAATAATAATAACACAAATAAATAGATAACCTATGCGGTTGGTATTTTTAGTATGTAAAAAATTGAACCTAACGCTTTATTCACTTCAGTTCATTATTTCAATACTTGACGCGAATGAAGTCGTCGGTACCACTCGTCTATCTATTTATATATATATATATATATATATATATATAAAAGAGAAAGTATGTATTTATGTTCCTTATACTTAAACTGCTTTTTTCGAACGGGAATCGAAACTAGTCTGAGACACAGCAACACGTGGACGGACCGCTAGAATAAGTTAACAAAACGTGTATTTTGTATACAGTGCAGAACTACAACCGCGGTGGGTGGAGAGGGCGGTCGCGTGGACGAGGTCGTGGGTTCGTGCCCAGGAACAAGAACACGTTGAAGTTTGACAATGACTACGATTTTGAGCAGGCCAACACTGAGTTTGAGGAGTTGCGCAGTCAACTTGCTAAGGCTAAAATATCCGATGGAGAAGTTAAGACTGAGGTAATTGAATATTTTCTTTTATACAAAATTCTCACAATGTTAATTACCATACTCCTCCAAAAATGTAACCCATTTTATTTTATTTTATATTATTTTGCCCGCGTGGAAATCAGAATGACCCATTTTTTTTCTAGAATTCCAAATTTTAAACATAAAAGTAGTTACTGTGAGTTAACCATAAGAGATAGGGACATGCTATCGCGTACTTTTTTGCGGTATTTTTCTATCTACAATTCTATACTACATAACTTAAGCGTATCTCTGCGGGCTTACTCAGCGCAAGCGACTAAAGCTCTTAGCAAGCAAGTTTTTTAACAACTGCGCGATCTCTTCAACACAATTTACATAATACTATATACCTAAACCATCCGAAAGTATTGCACTATCTTTTGGTGAAAACCGTACAAACATCCGTTCAGCAGATTTTGAGAAAATCGATTACATACAGACAGTCAGCTTTTTGGGACTTTGTTTTAATAATAAGTATAGATTTTTAAACCAGATACAATATCCATACTATACTATATTAATCCATATATATTAATTAGTTGTTAGTAACAATTTTTCTTAAAAACTATGTTAATAATAAAAAATACATGTGGGAATGGAACGTAAGTGATGTATGAAAAGGAACGTAGGTAAGGGGAGGTATGCGCGGGGAGGGAGAGAGGAAAATGGAGAATGGATATACGAGGATAACGCTAAGACGAAATATAAGATTAAACAAGTGATAAAGCAACAGTGTGTTTATTTCGAACAAAATCCCACATACATAAATATTAACTAACCTAAACTGAACTAAGAACTTACACTATTTACAAACACTGTACATCACTGCATGTGCCCTATTCCAGTGGTTCAGAAAGGGACTGTCGATTTTATAAAATTTTCTATACATATTCAGTAGGTTTAAGAATCAGCTATTATCTTTTTTTCATACCCCCAAGTGATAAGAGTTGTCCACCCCCTAATAATTTAATATTTTCTTCGACAATTATATAATATACACTAGAAATTGCCCTAGAAATAATTTATAAGGCAAAACAACGATTGCCCGGTCGGCTATTAAAAGATATTAAAAATAATTTTAAAAAATTATCCGCCTATTTTCTTGGTGGTTTTTCTCGCTAGGAAGAAACCTCCGACTCCAGTAGAATATTTCGAATTCGAATAATTATTTCAATAAATTGGTACAACGAATAGTTAACGCGAGGAATGTCAGGTAGTTATTTGTGTCACCAACATTAAAATGTATTTTTAATTTAATATAAGATCTCAATCTTGCCCTGAAACTATATATTGATAGGTATAATAATAAATTTGAAATTTACTGTAATTTTATTACTTCTATCAACAAATTGGTTTACATAGGGTTAACTTGTGCTAAACAAAAATCTTATACCTTACAGGGGTATATTCATTACCCTGATAAGGTACAAAACTCAGTGAGTTTTGTCCCTTTACAGAGTGTGGAAGTGGATAAAAAGGATGACTCTGGGAATGAAACTGGGGCTGGTGAGCCCGAAGTAGAGGACGATGGTTTTACTGGATATGACAAAAAGAAGAGCTTCTTTGATAACATCTCCTGCGAGGCTGTTGAAAGGTAAGGAAAGTTTTCTGTTAAAGCATATTCTTACATGTCCCAGATAATAATAAGTGCCCAGGATGGGGTCGAAACTAGTCAGGCTAACCCGATAAAATAAGACGTGAGTATAGCCGGTTTCTACACATGAACTATGAATACTATGAGTAGTATTCATAGTCCATGTGTAGAAACCGGCTCTCACGGCAGATTAAATTTAAATTCAAATCTTCTGACATATACAGAGTGGTACCTACAATATTAAATGAATCCACTGATCACTTATGTGTATAAGATAACTTTTGCATAATTCAATCTTCTTAAATAATGTTTCAAAAATAAATTGGAAAATCCAATAAAATAAATATAATTAAATTATGATCTGGCTAACAAGTAATGGTTGACTGACCTGGCGAGGCGCGCTTTTTCAAAAAACAGTAGAAAACAATTTATTTATAAATATATGGGACATTTACACACACGGTCGTCCATCCCCAAAGTAAGTAACTTAATACTTGTGTTATGGGTGAGAGACAACTGGTAAATATATACATATATAGTTTTAAATACATACTTAAATGCATATATACACCCAGACTCGAAGAACCAACAAATTCTAAATAGAAAATGTTGGTTCTCGGCGGGAATCGAACCCGCGACCAACGGAGCCGAAGACAGGGTCACTGGCAACTGCGCCAACGGGCCAGTCAAAGTAGAAAACAATAACAATATAGTTCTGTCTCTTTTGCACTTGTATGTAGTCTCTCGGTCAAGGTCAATGCATTACACACGAAATGTAATAGAATGGGGAACGGTCATTCACCCTTTTATATCATGTATCTTTTATTCAAAACGTAAAATATTTCCTGTGGCTGACATGATTTCACAAAATGAACTGAAATTTTTGAGTTTGATATTTTTTTTTAATAATTGAATGTAGGCTACTTCGGTGCGTGGGTAACTGGAATTAAAATTAATGGAGTATTATGGGCGGTCGACAGCTGTGATAGCCCAGCGGTGAGACTGTGCGACTCTTTCGAGGGGAACACGAATTCAAACCCGGGCAGGCACCAATGAGTTTTTCTATTAGTGTCATTACTGTCTACTACTACTACTACTACTACTATTTACTACTTATTACTACTACTTAGTACTACTCATTAGTGTCTCATTGATCACACGCTTTTCGGGGAAGGAAAACATCATGAGGAAATGCATATCTCTAGAGAATTCTGGAGAATTGTGTAACCTACCAATCAGCATTGGAGCAGCGTGGTAGGTCTTAGCTCCAACGCTTCTCTCCAGAAACGGAGAGAGGAGGCCTATTCCCAGCAGTGGGATTGTAACAGGCTGCTACTTTTATCCCACTCTAGGTATGGTCGGCACAACATGTTTTTCTCTACCATTCTCTCCTATCATTCGTCATATTGGTGCTACACCTTTTATATGCATGTCCTGTTTTTAGTCCTCTCTCTTGTCATATATCCATTATTATTTACATTATAAAAAGATTGGCGATGTATATAATAGACAAAGTAGGAACCGACATAAGCTTGCGGCTCCTGCTTTGCGCCTTGTAAGAGTACGTAAGTCGTTTGTGGGTTCGGGTATAAGATTCTATAACAAAATTTCACAATCAATTTTAACTTTGCCATTACAGCAATTTAAAAATACTGTTAAAAAGAGGCTGATACAGAAAGCCTATTATACTGTGGAGGCTTACATTGATGATAAGAATGCGTGGATATAGCTGCTCTTTGACCTTGTGCAGGATAGCTATGACAAAATGTAATTAGTATTAAGAATCTTCTTTTTTAAAAGAGCTCCACCGAGTTTCTTGCTGGCTCTTCTCGGTAGGACGGCTTTCCGAACCAGCAATAGAGTCGACGATTCAAAAGCACTTGTTTACAAGTTTATTTGAATAAAGAATATTTTGAATTTGAATTTGAATTTGAATATCACCATTCTGTATATGGCTGTGCAACAGGAATTACAGTATTGGTATGAAGCTGCAAGGTTTGTGTAATAAATATTGTTGTGTCATTGCTAGGTCAAAAGGTCGTAGCCAGCGGACCGACTGGAGGACGGAGCGCAAGCTGAACTCGGAGACGTTCGGCGTGGCCTCGGCCAGGAGGGGCGCGTGGCGTCCGCGGGCCACGTGGCGCCACCCGCCCATGCACCACAACCCCCACAACCCCCATCCGCACATGGTGCCGCACCACCCGTGAGTTTAGTTTTTAAAAAAGTTTAAAATTATAAACGATGAGGACGCGCGAGAGAGATTTTTCAAATTCGCTTTCAAAGTAATATAACAGAACTAACTACTTTGCTATAATCCGCACGGGTTAAGTGAATGCATGCAAAGCTAATGTGTATGAAGCAGGCGAAATCTGCGCACCTTATACATGCAGGACAAGCCACCACATGCACCCCAAGGCGCAATTCACCAGCAACAACGCACACAAAAGCAGCACACACACCCACCACCACAATCTCGACGATCCCGTTGTACAACGGTACATATGTAGGTCAGACTGGCCGAAGTTTTGCGGTCCGATTCCGATGGAATTCCGCAAAGTAACGCCTGCTTCTACAAATCGCTTTCAAAGTATTGAAAATAGTCGGCAAAGAAAATGGGTCAAAGCTAAGTAATATAACAGACTGAAATATATTCTTTGTCTTAAGGTTGCTGCATAATAAATAGCAGCAGGATAAAAAGCCTACGAAAAAAAAAACCACCCGTGAGTTACCTATTACATAGACCATCATCATTCTCCTGCCTTTATCCCACTCTAAGTGGGGTCAGCACAATATGTTACAAATTGTGTGTTGTTGTGGTCACATGATTTGGCTATTACATAGACCTACCTATAACATAGACCGGTTTAAATAAAAAATCTGGTCTCTCTGACATTATGATCAGAGTCTTTGTTGTTTCATGTGTTGTTGTTTGCCGTTTATAATTTTTTGTTGTTTCGTCTTATTCCTAAAGGATTTAGTGTGGACTAAATTTTACTGTGACCTGTGATAGCCCAGCGGTGAGACCCGGTAACTGTTTCGATATAGTCACGGGTTCCAACCCTGGGCAGGCACCAATGAGTTTATCTATTAAAAGTTATGTGTCTAAAGTAATAATAAAATTATTTTGCTATAATCCGCGATACAGTAAATAGAAAATATATATAGTGTTAAATGTATCGCAAAGCTTTGCGATTTTGTCGTGGAGTCTATCTCCTGATGATGCTTCGGTTGCGGGGCGTAACGATTGTTGAGTTTGTGATAGTGAACATGTGTATTGTGGTGGCAGTGGTGGAGGTTTGTGCATGTGTTTTTACGAATCCTGCACGTATCGGGTATGAAATACGGATAGTCCACTATACATTTAACACTATATATATTTTCTATTTACTGTATCGCGGATTATAGCAAAATAATTTTATTATTACTTTTGTATTATGGATCTCCGCAAAGTAACGCCTAATTCTATAAATTACTTATGTGTCTAATTGATAATTGCAATTTATCACAAGCTTTTCGGTGAAGGAAAACATCGTGAGGAGCATATCTGTGGAGAATTCTGCGCCAACGGGCCTGTCAATCCTTTCGTTTAATAATGTATAATTGAAAATATTTAAAAGATTGACCACCGTGTTTCTTGCTGGTTCTTCTCGGTAAGAGCAACATTCCGCACCAGTTGTAGCTTCATTAATCATATTGATGCTTGACGATTCAAAAGTGCCTGAATGAATATTTGAATAAAGATTATTTTGATTTGATTTGATTTGATGCTAGTGTACCAGAACAGTGACCATAACTCAGAGGGCAGTATGTCTTACTTCCCCAGCTGGAGGCCGATGCGCGGCGGTCGCGGCCGGCCCAACAACAACATGGGCCACAACAACAACATGGGCAACAACAACAACATGCGCCGCAACAACAACCCGTCCTCGTCCACGTCGGCGCCGCAACCACAGCCCGCATCCGCCGCAGGTACCTTACTCTTAATATTTAAATAATACACTTAATACACTAATCCCACCAATTTAAGATTAACTGTGCGAACTAAAGAAATATGTCATTATTTGTTTAAACGAATGTTATATTTTTATGTAATGTTGCTAATCGACGACAGATGGCGCTAGTGGTACATTGTAACGCGCTATTGAGTGTCGATTGCGATTACATATAGTCAAACGTTTTTGCCACTAGCGCCATGTAACCTCGTAACCTAGAGGATCTAGGATTGTGGGAGAGTTATCTCCATTATTCGATTCCATCATATGATTTGGCTACGTATTTTACGACCGGCCGCCTGCCTGACGTCAACTTGCCTTAGTCGCTTTTTACTACACCTCGGTAAGAAATGAGGGTGGTCTATCCTATGCAGCCGGATACCACACGGCATTTACCTTAGTCGCCTCTTACGACACCTCGGTAAGAAATGAGGGTGGTCTATTCTACGCAGCCGGATACCACACGGCATTTACCTTAGTCGCCTCTTACGACACCTCGGTAAGAAATAAGGGTGGTCTATCCTATGCAGCCGGATACCACACGGCATTTACCTTAGTCGCCTCTTACGACACCTCTGTAAGAAATGAGGGTGGTCTATCCTATGCAGCCGGATACCACACGGCATTTACCTTAGTCGCCTCTTACGACACCTCGGTAAGAAATGAGGGTGGTCTATCCTATGCAGCCGGATACCACACGGCATTTACCTTAGTCGCCTCTTACGACACCTCGGTAAGAAAGGGTGGCACCTATTCTATTCTACCGGATACCACACGGCTAAAGAACTAAAGAAATATGTGCGTTTTATTAAAACGGCAGAGAAATTAATATTTTATTTAAAATAAAATTTGTACATCTACAGTATATACTGGTGTCCCTTAATAAATGGATAACCTTGTAATACCTGGTAGTGGATCTATTCTCGACTCAGAATCAATTAAAAATATATATTTTCGAAGTAGAGTACCAAAGATATAAGCAGTGATAGCCCAGCGGTGAGATCGAGGGGAATACGAGTTCAAACCCGGGCAGGCGCCAATGAGTATTTCTTTTAAAACTCATGTGTCTAATTGATAATTGCAATTTATCACACGCTTATCGGTGAAGGAAAACATCGTGTGGAAACCTGCATACCTCTAGAGAATTCTGGAAATATGTGTAACCTACCAATCCGCATTGGAGCAGCGTGGTAGGTCTTAGCTCCAACCCTTCTCTCTAGAAACAGAGAGAGGTGGCCTATTCCCAGCAGTGTGATTGTAACAGGCCACTACTTTTATTGTAACAGTCCAACTAATTCTATAACTTTACTCGTACATATTATTGGTTTTATATATTGATCTTTTTTTTTAGCCAAGTAGGAGATAATCATGTATCAAGACAAGAAGAGAGTGAATCTTAATTTATTATCGCAGAGGACTAATCACAAATAAATAAGTAACGGAAAAGTGTATGTTGGTGAAAAGTTGTAAATTCATTTCACTTATGCATTGGCGGGGGCTAGTAACTTAGTAAGTTGTAGGAAGAATTATAGTGGTTCAGATGTAACTGATGGACATTACTATGGTGTGATAGTGTTGTATCCAATATATGGAAGGTGAAAGATGGAATTCCTGCAAGCGACATCATGATTCTTCGTCCACAAGTGTGAATAAACACTTATTGTGCGAAGATCAGGATATTGACTACGTGACAAGATAACCAGATGATTACTGTGTTGAAGGTTGGTCATTGCCGCGATTGTTGCCTTATATAACGAGAAGGAAGCACCCCGCATTGTATAATTTAACGAATAGATTTTAATTTTTTTTTGTTGTGTCCAGTGTCGTTGTGCTTTATTTCTTATCATGAGCTATGGCACGAAGGACATTGTAACAGCAGTCCTACTAGATTATAGTGAAAATGAGCTTATAGAAATACCTTTGAGCACGTTGGACTCTTCTACACCGGTCAGGTATCGGTTAGATTGAATTTGAAAATTTTTTCAACCGCTGAATGTGTTTTGGCTCTATATTGAAATAAAAATTTTAATTGTGATCTATTGACTGTCAGTTTTTAATTTTTAGTTTTAGAGTAATAAAATGTGATAGTAGGACTGCTGGCATGATCCTCTGGCAGTTTCAGCGGGATGTATTCGAGATTTGTAGTATGAAGATTTGTTAATATTGTATAGATTTGTAGCTGCTATGAGGATTACAGCCAGAATGAGGTGCAGTTATTGTGATTGTTCGTCACACAATATTGTGTTTGAAATATGGGACTGTACAATTTGTCCAAACAAATTTGTAACAGTGCAATGTACAGTTTAATCGATCGGCTGACGTCCCATATAAAATAATGTGTGATTAATTAAAATAACTTTGACAAATATCATATAAGTATTTGTAAAAATGTTCAACTCAAAAACGGTACCTGGCATTGTATTAATATGAAAATATACATTTACTACAAATCTTTGATGCAGTTATTTGATTAAAACATCTTTATTTTATTGTTGGTAGTTTTTATTGAAAACTTAAAACTTGAGCTGGTAAAAATGATGTTATCGGATAAATGACTCTGCAACCAAGGAAAGCAATATTTATAACAAGATCAGTAAGTATACTCTTCTTTTTCGATAGAAGGGTTGGAGCTTAAACGTATTTCATCTCATCACGTTGCTAATTCAAAATTTAAGCCAAGAGTACTGTTAATATGCTAATTTCTTTACGTACCCTCGCCTAAAAGTACATTATTTAATAATTGTAAATATCAACTAGCCACAAGTTCCTTATTTTTTCCGTTCATAATCACTCTTAAGAGATGAGGATAGAAGGAAAAATTAAAAAAATTCCCAACAGGTTCCCAACTATTAGTTGTTTTGAGTCAGGCTTATTTGAACAAGCATTTGAGTTCGAAAATCGACTTACCTAGTGTAACATATTAATATAAAAGGCAAGGATAAACGATAATTAAACACAAAATTACGTGTGTAGTTCAATATAATAGGAGAAGGTATAAAAAGTGTGAATCTCTATGGATTAATTACCAGCGTTTAGTAACCATAGAGATCTAGAAATTACTTATCTACTAAGATATTTTTAACACCGTCTAATACAAAACAACCTAAGCCATACAACCAAACAGTATCTATATTCATACAATACATAATGTCAGACATTCGTAACTTACATCAAAAGCACTAACTGATCTATGCAAATACTTTTGAAACTTCAATTACACGTTACATATAGCTTAGTGTGAGGCAATACATGCTTATAAACTAAGTTACATTACAATTTATAAAACATCTTAAAAAATATAAATACTGCTCTTAAAAAAACTATCACTACGAGATGAAAATATTTACACAACCACATTATTTCATTAGTTAAATATATATTGTTCTTACATATGAGCGTGATTGTAACTTTTGAATATTTATTGTTTTTTTTTACTCCCAATATTTCCTAAAAAAAAAGGCTAAAACAATTATATATTATATTTTGATACTTAAAAATATTTGAATTTTATGTTAACATAATTATTTTATATGCTTAAAAGGCGTTGAGAATGTTTAAAATATAGCCTTTGCCTTAGTTTTTGAATATAAAAAAAACCGTTAAATCAAAGAGAGCACAAGCTACTTCGAAAAGAGCGATTCTTAAAACAATAGTTGAGTTGACTTGCAAAGTTTTTTTGGAAACTTGTTATATTAATATATAGCAATATTGAGATTTTTTTAATGTCTTAGTGTTATGATTGATGTCAAAATGATGCTAATAAGGAGTCTACATAGTAACTTATCTCTAGGTATCCTACACTTGAATGTGAAAGGTATCACTAAAAAGGTCAGTCTTGCACCAATATTGTCGGTATTAAAGGAGAGACAAGTATTTGAGCCATTTATAAATTAGGAACATAATAATTCAAACTTAAATGCTTTGATAGACATTTTGCGCTACTAAAATGGATTAGTCAACTTTAATTTCCTGCTTGTTTTAATGAATTACTATTTACATCATAAATAAACAATTCAATGATGCAAAACGATATAAATCACAGAAAGAAATACTAAAATTATGTATGTACCCTCATTATAATAACGTATCTAATTCTTTACTACTATTGATATCGCATTTGAAAATTGTTGTTAGTTATATATGAGCTTTTTTCCAAGTCTACGAGTGCGTGGATACTATATGTATCTGAATCTACTATCTTAATCCAGGTTATAAAAATGTAATTTTAAAATATATATTTCATACCAATCCGTATTGTCGGATATACAAAGTTTCATATTTATAAATATTAGTTAAGTTATACAGGGTGTTACCGACCATACGTCATTAATTTGAATTTTAAGTACTAACATACCTCAGTACCCTACAAAAATCAGTTAATTAATTCGGTCCGTTAAATAATTCAGCGAAGTATTTTAGATACAGAAATTATTTTACATTTAAAAAAACACGATTTATACGGATTAATGACCATACACGTAATTCCAACCTTGGCTCAAACACTAAATACGGTACAACAGGTACGAGGGAGACAAAACTATAATGTAACTATAAACTATAATTGGACTCCTGTTTTTTAACAAGCGCCTCGCGCAAGGTCATTCAACCGTTACTAACAACGCCAGATCTCAATTAAATTTGTTTTCATCGAAAAAAAAACAACGATTTTTATGCAGATTGATTTATGCCAAAGTTGTCTTATACGTTTAAGTGATCAATAGATTCATTTAATCGCGTAACGTCGGTACCACTGTATTTTTTCATTTGTTTACCGAACATGTTTTTTGTATCAAAACTTTAATGCTAGCAATTACAGGTTTTATATTTCCTTCGCCTCAGTTTACAAAAGGCCGTAACACAATATGCGCAATTAAATATTAACATAACTTAAGCCATAATTTCGCATCTAAAATTATATTATTGAGCCTTAAATAAATTCTTACAATAATACCTTAAATTAAGAACTTTGTATGATAAACACGCTTACGTGTATAACTTGAAATCGTAATTATACGATAACCATACGTATCTGATTAATATTGTGCATAATTTCTCCCTGAATATTTTTGACTTGACTATATATGAAAAAGTTTTTCGAAAAGCGAATACGTTATTTATGGATTATTAAGTACAAATTACTGTCAATTTTACTTACCTACGTTTCGGTTTATTAGAAAATTGTAAATACAATCCTTGTACAAAACAATTATCATATCAAAACATTAAAATATCATAACTCATTCTTCGTTATAATAAAATATTATTAAAAAAATTACAAAAGTATTAGGCAGTATAATATATATATAGTTAACATCTAAATTATTTAGATCATCTTTGGCGGCAAATTTTTTTAAGCCGGCTTTAAAAACAAACAAAAACGCACTAAAATATTATCTCTGTTTGCTGTAACATTAGCTCTGAACAGAATTTATCCATGAAAAGACTTAACCGCGCCACTCCCTTGGAGGTTGTCCATTTTCGACGATCCACACAGAGCCACTTTGAGCCTTCATCAGAATGTCTACAAGCGTCCTAGCTACGTGCTCAGGACTGCAACAAAATTTAGGAAATTTAGCACAAATAACTAAACACATTAACAGCCAACTTTTTAAGACTAAATTTTTTGAGATTTGCAATATTCTGTGTCATCCGGCTGAGTAGAATAGACAACTCTCATTTCTTACCGAGGTGTCGTAAAAGGCGACTAATGTAAGTTGACCCACCGTGTGGTATCCGGTTGAGTATTTTTTTTTTTCGAACTGGGAGTAGAGCGCAGAAGCTCTACTTAAGTCGGGGAACGTCGTCCTAAGGGTGCCTCCTGTGAGACCGGACCACGGCTTAGGGCGACGCGTAGTGGAGGGTTCATGGTATGACTTAGATTAGTCATTGCGGCGCCGGAAGTGTGGCGAGAAGCCACGACCGACCGACGTCAGAAAACTGGGACCTCGTCTTCGCCGGCGAAGACGCTGTGTGTGTGTATTACGTGTTTCTGTGTTGGCGATCGTTATTTGATCGTCGGGGTCATACAGGACGCTTTTTGGACGCCTGTATTTTCGATGGTCGGACCTAACTGGGATGTAGGTAGAAGCAACTGAAATCAGGGGGTTCGGGTGTACCTCAGATTTCTCGAAGTAAGATTTCGAAAAACGTTTAAAGAGGCGAGTAATGGTAGGGAGATCGAGGTCTCTATGGAGGTCAACGTTCCGCATGAACCACGGACAACCAGTGGCTGTCCGCATAAATCCGGTTGAGTAGAATAGACCACTGATTTCTTACCGAGATGTCGTAAAAAGAGACTAATGTAAGTTGACCCACCGTGTGGTATCCGGCTGAGGAGAATAGACAACCCTCTTTCTTACCGAGGTGTCTTAAAATACGACTAAGGTAAGTTGACGTCAGACAAACTGCCGGTCATAAAATACTTAGAATCATTTGACAACATGTTTATAATTTGTTGTGTCGACCCCATTTGGAGTGTTAATGTAATATTTTAAATAAAATTGAATCAAAGAGTTAATTTTCTATCTTACATTAAAAAAGTTTTAGATTTATTTTAAAACTTTCAAGTATCATAAAAATTATTTTGACATTGTAATTTATTATTAGCAAAGGTTTTTTTGAAATTATTCATTCACCATCTAAATTCTTTAAAAAGTGTGCTCTATTTTGCGTGACCTGTGTGCAATAACTTGCGCCTCATTCGTGCTTGAAAGGCCATAAAGGGAAAAAAAAAATAGGAGAAAATTATTTTCATAAACATTATCAGCATGGTTAGCTTAGGTGATGAACTTACCTCTGGGGTTTGCAATTCGCATTATCTCTTTGCCAGGCAGCTTCGTAGTCGGAAGACATAAGTTGCTTACGGATTTCTTTTACCAGCCCAGTGTCCGTAAGTCCCGGACAAAGCGCTATACTTCGTACACCCGTTAAATTTACATGATACTGGTCCTGCAGTAATCATTTAAATTATTTAGTAAATAAACACTAATAGTACGCGGCAATAAATAATGCACATCGAGGCTTAGACAGAGTAAATCGGCTAGATTCTGCTTCATAGAGCATTGTCCCTGTCGCACAGACTGACGAACCCGTGCACAACTTCACGTACTAACTGAGTGACAGTGACAGCGCTCTACAAAACCGAACTGGCCGGCTGTTTCGTTCTAAACATCGATGTGCATTATTTAATGCCGGGTACTATACTATTCTAGAATAGATGCTAGTATTTCTCTAATGACGGTTTAGTAATATAAACTAACAGCCTGTTATTATGCCCACTGCTGGGCTAAGGCCTCCTCTCTCCGTTTTTTTTTTGGTGAGAAGGATTGGAGCTAAGACCTACCACGCTGCTCCAATGCGGATTGGTAGGTTACACATATCCCTAGAATTCTCTAGAGATATGCAGGTTTCCTCACGATGTTTTCCTTCACCGAAAAGCGTGTGATAAATTGCAATTATTAATTAGACACATGAGTTTTTAATAGAAAAACTCATTGGTGCCTGCCCGGGGTTTGAACCTATGTCGTCTCTAGAGAGTCGCACGGTCTCACCACTAGGCTATCACAGCTACTTAGTAATATATGCTTCCGCAATTAGTACTAACTTGATTGAGTCAATTAAAATGGGAATTTATTGTTGTTGATTCTTATTGGGAAAACAATTAAACTTGCAATTGCGAAACATTTTAATAGCTGTTAAACAGTTTTAAAATTTCACTATGTAGGAGACACGACTTGACCATTTCGAATAACGATGCCATTTGTTTCGAAAACTGATCGTGACGTCCATATTTTTATGAAATATCAAATCGCATTTCAATAATTTAGCACTACAGTACTTTACTTAAATCTTTTGCATAAATAGTAAAGTAAGTTACTTAATTTTAAATACCTGTTATTTAAGCAATAATTTTTTAACGAACTGTTATTTAAGCGATATTTTTTAAGAAGAACACTATTGATTTTGGTATAAAAAAAACGAGTCAAATATTGTCTAAGCACTAACCGATATTAGTTTTTACATTGGACATTAGTTTCATGAAGATTTTTTAATGCGGTAAATTTATCTATAAAGCCTTGCGATGTAATGATACTCTTGTAGTCTCCATTCCTTCCCACAAGACAGCTTTTATTGGTCATTCTTTTCTGATGGAAGCTATCAGTATTAGAATGCTCTGCCTGAACTTGATATGATATATTTAATTTATATATGATATGATTATATTTAATTATCATATTATAGCACGCCTACATACATTTTTTATTCACTCCTGAAGGTTGGCTGGAAGATAATGCTTAAGGCATTAAGACCGCCTTTTGTAGCAATTATTTGTATATGCATACTGTTCCGCGGAAACGTGCGGACGGATGAAACAACCTCCGGGCCCTGGGCCCGTCGTCTCAACCTACCTTATGCGGCCGTCAGTTGTATGTGGTCCGGCCTCATGAGTCACTGCGTGTATTTGTGTACGTGTGTGTCTGTGCTTGTATGTACTTGGCCGGTTCCCGAAACCGTTGGCTCGCCTCTGCAATCTTCCACGGACACGTAATGTCTGTTTCTCCCGGAGTATACACTTCACTATATCGATTAAATAACACCCAGTGTGCACACAACCTTCGTAAGATCACACGTTATTGAATTGTCCCTATATCGGGGAATAGTAACCCAACGCGCACTAAAACCGTGGACGGTCGCGTCTTCTCAAACGCTTGACTGATTAAACGCGTCACTAAATCTGAGAATAACACCCGAAACGCAAAATTACACACGTGCGTAAGAACAAGGATGCCGTATACAGGCGCACGCGGCCTGTCCTTATCGTATTCGAAACGTCACTAACTGTCGGCCGCTCGCGTCGGCAATCGAATGCATAAAAAGGTCGTTGATCCCGCCGGTCGCGTCGCGCGCGTCATTTTATTCAAAACACATATATTGTAGTTGCTCAGTAAAGTTTATAAATAAATAAATTTGATCTCACCCCATAAGATCTTGTGAGACCAACGACAGCGTAGTTAGTGGCAGTGTAAATTGGTGTTGACACTTGAGGTCTAACAAAAGCAGTTGATGCGGTATTGACGATGGTGCCGCCTTGACCACCACGGTCCTTGCCCATAAATCGATAGGCGAGGAGCGTGCCGCGAATCACTCCGTTCTGAAACGTAATAACTAGTTACAAACATAAACAAAAAATAAAAAACTTGGACTTTTAAAAGTGTGTAAGTTACGTATATTTGCTAACAGCTAAAAATCGAAATCCTGTTGTTCTCATCTGATAAGTTAATGTAACTTAAAATAATTTATAGAATTAGGCGTTACTTTGCGGAGATCCACAATACAAAAGTAATATTAAAAATTATTTTGCTATAATCCGCGATTGTTGAGTTTGTGATAATGAACGTGTGTAGTGCTTGTGTATTGTGCTGGAAGTGGTGGAGGTTTGTCCATGTGTTTTTACGAATCCTGCATGTATCGGGTATGAAAAAACGGATAGTCCACTATACATTTAACATTATATTTTTTCTATTTACTGTATCGCGGATTATAGCAAATTAATTTTATTATTACTTTTGTAATGTAACTTACACAAATACATGAATTTATTACAATTTTTAGGTTTTACTTAGGGTAACACCTTGATAAGGTATATATACTAAGAGACCTTTACAATGGAACCATGTTTACTCACCAAATTAACATCAACTTCTAGTTCCCAAAATCTGTCATTCATAACTCCGGCATTGTTAATAACTATATCTAGACGGTTAAACACTTTTATTGTCATTTCAAACGCTTCTGCAAACAAAAATGTATGTACAAAATTAGCTTTAAGTTTATTGTAACTCCGTGCGTACGTAAATTTAAAATGATATCTCACCATCGTACTGGGGATAGTCGGTAACATCGCATTGGCAAAACAGCACATTTTTCCGACCGTATTTAACGCCAAGCTCATCCGCAACTTGTTCTCCGATTTCTGAATCAATATCGCACAATGAAACCTGGAACAGAACATTCGTAATCGTCATATATTTAATGAAACAGCAGAAGAAAATAAACCTAAGGTTTATTCTCAAGAGGTAATGAGACTAGATACTATTTATAGAAGTCATGACCGATTAAAATTCTGGAATGGGTGAACAAATCAATATCACAAGTATGGGTGTACGTTAATGGGATTAAACTCTATTGCATCCATGAGAAATTGGTATTTTAAAAAGGTATTGGTCAAAATATTAAAAGGATTTTCTTTATAAGCAAATTTAATCTAAAGAAAAATACAAATGTATTCCTGTTCGTTAACAGTAAAATTGGCTTGTTTTAATGATATTTAATAAGTTTTTGGTAAGAGATTACCGTCAAATTTAGGAAAAAAAACAACTGCAGAAACAAAAATAGCTGATGATATACTATATATATATAATATATGTATACATATATTTATAATATATGTCTACTGTGAAGTGTTTAAGAGGTTTGGAGTACGCCAAAAAACAGTCTAACCTTCATTATCGTAATCATTCTTCTTTCCTACCTATGGATTTGAAAATAAAACTTGGTTTCCCTGTAAAACGGTTGATATACTATAATGAGAAGATTCTCATTCACAAATCTTTGTGTATCTATATATAAATAAATAAATGGGACACTTGGACACACAATTGGACACACACGGTTGCCTGTCCCCAAAATAAGCAACTTAATACTTGTGTCATGGGTAACAGACAACTGGTAAACATATACCTATATATTTTAAATACATACTCAAACGTAATATATACATCCATACTCGAAGAACCAACAAATGGTTTTTAGAAAATGTTGGCCGTCAGCGGAAATCGAGTCCAAAAAATATGAGGTAGAAGATAGGTATGAAGTAGAAGTAGGTATCAGTAACTATAATTAAAGAAGTAAAAAGAACCTAATCCAACAACATAACATTTAAATAATTTAATTATTTTTATGAAAAAAAATGAATTTTACATAACGTATCCTGATAAAAAGTTCGTAGACTCGTCTAAAAAGTAGATTTTAGTGTCGCGGTAACTCCACCTGGTAACAATGTATATCTATCTCGAAACTAAATTCGCAAGGTTTATAAAACATAGTTACAAGGTATTGGAATATCAACTACGCACCAGAAGTTGCAATTGTTGCAGACTCCCTCATTCGTGAATAGAATCCCAAAAATGACGTAATTAAAAGATGGGATATATCCAGGACCGCAATTTTCAAAAATGAAGAAATGATAGAAAGGAATAAAAAATAAATTGGATAGGTTTGTATAATGGCTGCAGACTTTGGCAGAAGATAGCAGTAGCCGCCATTTCAATAAAGCAATAAAAACTGCAAACTGAAAACCATTCACATATCAGTTGAATAAATAAAGTGCATACATCAATGCGAGTCCTGACTAGTTACCATATATACAGATCGAACCTTTGGATAGAGTTTACAATTCGCTTTAAAAGCACTTTAGTGGTCCAATACGAAATTGGTTCGTACATAAATATTGGAAATGCCTCAATTCCGATATTTATGAACGTACGTACTCAGCGATTTCGACCTTTTAGTGTACTGCGCCTAAATTGGAAAAAGAAACGCTTGTGGAATCATTTTATGATACTACTAGCATAGGAGTCGGCAAGCTTCTAAAACCAAAGAACCGTAAGTGATAATTAAAAAATCCACATATTAAAAGTTATTAATTTTTTTATGATATAGTATCGATTTATATTGGATATTTAATTTCTGATTTAGAAAAAATGAATTTAGAAAGACTGTTTATTCGTATGAAAATTTAAATTTCTGAATCTCATATGTATTCTTAAATTATAAAGTTCCGTACGCAAAAAGAAACATTTTTTTGGTTACAGAAGTTGAGCCGCAACTTTACATCGAAATGCCTAAGGTTGCCGATTCCTGTACTAGCAACCACAGTTTTATCGGTTAATCGAAAAGTAGGATAGCTACGTATATATACGCAGTTATAAAAGAACCTATTTTTTATTTTAGAAATTCTGTTTACAGAAATGACTATTCCAAGAAAACAGAAAATTTGTTTATTGTGTAAAGTTGCTAAAACCTTAAGCTTGTTACACTTGGTGTATATAATATATTTTTCTCTGCGAGTAATCAAAGAGTCAATGTACCAAAAATCACATCCAGTCCATTACTATGTTCAGAAGGAAGATAGGCAAAGAAACATTTTTGCATATGTATTAGTATCAATTGATAATAGACTATAATATATTAGTATTTAGTACGCATCATAGCATTTGCAGTGATCAAAACAGTTACTATTTCACTTGATTCAGTTACAAAACATCGAAATAAACTTTTAAATTATATTTACGGACGAATTATCGTTCGTAAAAAAAAAATATTATTTACTAATAATGATTGAAATGTACATTGTACATATACACATTGTAATAGATTGTAATTTCAAATAATTAGTAATAGCTTAGTGTCTGTCAAACCGTTCAAGTATATCCATACAAAATATAACTGAAATACTTATTCTAATCTGGACGTGAAGAAGGCTTGTACAAACAAACACACTTGCGTTTTCATATCGGTGTGGACGGATATATAGTGAAAACTACATACTCGGCAGTTACGTTATTTTACCAGAAATAACTTTAACTTCAAACTGCTATGCAGTTGGTCAAATAAAGTTTGGTCGCAGAAGATGTAATATTTACTCTTAGAGGAATTTGTAGCCAAAAAAAGTAACAATCAACTGTAGAAGAAAAGATTTAAAAGTCTTGTCAATTTATTTATTTAACATTTAACATAGCTTCTGGTAACACTTTATTTAGAAAATTCTTCATCGACACATTCTGCTGTAGTGAAACTTTTGTTTAAATCTATTTTACTCAAAAATACATTGAAGAAATTACTAATAGTGATCTATAAATTAAATTATAGTTGCCTAGGTTTTGCCTTCGATTTACTTTAAACAACACCTGCAATAACTAACAATGTGTTGCGTATTGAATTATTTATAGTTCTCAAGAGTTAAGGACATTTATAGGCAAGACAACGAGTGGAATTTTTCAATGTTTGGAAAAGAACAGAGAAATAATCAGTTTCTATCTCTCTAATAATAAATTTATTGGACTGACTCAACAGTAATTGTTCTATTGGTAAACGGTCTATTAGCGAAGAGCCTCGACCAACATCTCAAGAGGGTCTCTTGTTGGATCAAGGGTAAGATACAGAAGGTAGTTTTCCTTGAGACGGCACGTATCGAGGAGGTTTTTCACTCTGTAATCCTTACTACCGGGAGCTTGGGTCCTTTATTCGGTCCGTCTGGGTGGCGTGTTTTTATATTTTTAAATGTTTTATTTTGTTTTTGAAAATATTTAAAAATGGTGAATGAAGATATGAGTGAATAATAAAATTTATTGATGTTTGCAAGAACCTAAAAATAAAAGGCACGATTTCAACTCTAGAAGATGATTATAACAAAGTATATAGTATACTGAACACCATAACCGTCTGGCATACAGAATTCGATGCCCATTGAAATGTTTTCCAAAATGAAAGTAGTCAACCAATTCCGATGTGCGTGTTTGATATACTGATTTCATGATTACTTAAAATATCGTTAGTACACAATCTTAAAAGGTATATTTTTCATAAACATTAAGGAAATTTACTAACTATTCAGGCATTTTTAAAAACTTATTTAACTCGCCGAGAATGTATGTGAAGTTGGAATCTTGGAAGTTAAAATTGAGCTACTATTTGGTGTCCGACTGACCTGAAATTTTACATACAGGTCCAGTCCTGATGGACTATGTATTCCTATGATACGCATAACCTGATGCTGCTGCCAGGATTGACACCAGACGAGGGAACTCCCTAACGGTTAACAGCAGGCCTACCATGAACTCTTATTGCGGCTCAATTGAAGACGTAAACGACGACCGCGAACCGCTTTCTTTTCGTACCATGAAGTGTGAATTGCATTGGGGTCGTAATGTTTGAAAACGATAACGTTATATGTACTATAGAGTACTCTCTCTTTTACTCACATGTTCTTAGGACGAATTCGAACGCTCATTCGGCAACGACTTAAAGTGTGCGTGTTTAAGACGTCATGGTATGAAAAAATAAAACAATTCGTTTACGTATTCAAATGAGTCGCAATAAGAGTTCATGGTAGGACTGCAGTAGGGACATGCCATCTAGTTAAAAGCTTTTTAATTTGACTAGTTACTTATGAATACATATTTCAAAGCTGTGATGGCCCAGTGGGGAGACCGTGAGACTCTCTAGAGACAAACCCGAGCTGAAAATGAGTTTTTCTATTAAAACTTATGTGTCTAATTGATATTTGCAATTTATTATTTATTTAAACACTTTTCGGTGAAGGAAAACATCGTAAGGAAACCTGCATATCTCTAGAGAATTCTAGGGATATGTGTAACCTACCAATCCGCATTGGAGCAGCGTGGTAGGTCTTAGCTCCTATCCTTCTATCCAAAAAAAATGGAGAGAGGAGCCCTATTCCCAGCAGTGGGATATTAAAAGGCTGTTACTTTACTTTTTTTCTTTTTTTTAAATATTTTAATTTAAAGAAAAAAAATTTGCCGACTGAACAATTACGGAAAAAACTTAAAATTTACTTGAAAAGCCATAATCAAAAATATTATTGATGGACATATTTTTATATTGGTATTTATAAAACAATGATAGTAGTCTTCTTTAATTATTTTAATTTAATATTTTATTTTATCCTTTTGATATATATCGTATGTAATAATTTATTAAAGGATACAAATAAATTATATCCTCTATTTTATTTATAATTAACCGACTCAAATCGATTGGTATTTTTCGTCAAATAACGTATGTACGTAATACGTAATGTTCAATTTCATATATTAGAATATGATAGCGTTAACTTTATATCAAAACCTGGGTATATACCTAAGTAATTGCCTCATAAAAATAGGTAAACATAAATGAAAAGAATCAACGACCGAGACGAAGCGAAAATCAATACAAATAATAGGTGCCGCAAGAGGAGCTTGACATCTTTTCTTTCAACTTACAACCGTACTATACGAAGTTATTTACGATGAACGCACATTTGGTCACTTTCCAACCAACTTTAACCTCTTACCTTGAACTTAAGAGGAATGGAACATTAGTAGTCAGTTATAAACGCACTTACTTTAGCTCCTTGCTTCAGCAACTCTTCACTATAAGCTAGCCCGATACCTGCCGCCGCGCCCGTTATCAGAGCAACCTTTCCTTTTAACTCCATTACGATATTTTACTATTTCGAGAGGACTGCGCCCGAATGCGGCAACCACTACGCTGAATGTGGGTGCGCTTCGATCGCGACGGAACTCCGGTTGAAAGGGGGGTTTAGGGGGGCGCGCTCCCTCCCAGTTCTCCCCAAATTCCCCTTCTGTAGTAAATATACGCACTATTGCACGCCACTCTCGCCTACGTCGATTCAGTCGCGTGTGGACTGTGGACGGTTCACAGGACACTGTACGCGGCTATTAATACGTCCCGTAGTACGCCACTCATATGTTCTATGCCAGATGTGAGCAACCTTTTTAATCAACGGGCCAATTTAATTCTATTTTGTCAGGTCGCACTCTATTAATAATCTACAAAACTATATTTAAACATTGAAATTAAAAAAGTTAAGATTTCAATAGTAATAATAAAATTATTTTGCTATAATCCGCAATACAGTAAATAGAAAATATATATAGTGTTTAATGTATAGTGGACTATCCGTATTTTCATACCCGATACGTGCAGGATTCGTAAAAACACATGCACAAACCTCCACTACTTTCACCACAATACACAAGGTTCACTATCACAAACTCAACAATCGTTTCGCCCCGCAACCGAAGCATCATCAGGAGATAGACTCCACGACAAAATCGCAAAGCTTTGCGATTTTGTCGTGCTTGTGTATTGTGGTGAAAGTGGTGGGGGTTTGTGCTTGTGTTTTTACGAATCCTGCACGTATCGGGTATGAAAATACTGATAGTCCACTATACATTAAACACTATATATATTTTCTATTTACTGTATCGCGGATTATAGCAAAATAATTTTATTATTATGTTACGACGTGTTTTAAATACAACCTCTTTCATATAGTTGGCCAGTAATAAAAAAAAAACATTGTCGCTGTCATTATGTGTTGAGTTGTTGAAAAAAGATTAAATGAGTTGACTTTTGGAAAATTGCTTCTTATTTATTGAATAAGTGTAATGGAAAAATATTGTTGTCGTTATAATTACTTTTGTATTATGGATCTCCGCAAAGTAACGCCTAATTCTATAAATTAGTTAAGATTTCAGTGTAGTATGTCCTAACGTTTTATTATAATTAATTTTCTAACAATATATTAATGGAGAAGTCTACAAAATAAATTCAATTTTAGAAATGCTTGGGAGGGGCGCATACAAATGTTTAAAGGGTTGCAAGTAGCCCGCGGGCCGCGTGTTGCTCATCTGTTCTAAGCCATGAAGACGATTGTGACCAACGCTCTTTGGATTTAACTGAGAGATAACGAAATAAAAACATACACACGTTCAGTTAACTTTATTTGTAAATTTCTCAACATTTCAGCGTTACAATAAATTTTTCTCAGTATAAAATAAACATTGTTTTACATTTTTTTGAATTTTCTTCAATGACTAGTGAAAATATCACAGATTTTAACATTGCAGCGATTGCTATAATACTATCCCTGCACAATATTTAAACGTTATCCAAAACGCGATCCTCTGATTACAACGGACGCGAGCTGTACAAGATATACCAATATAAAATTTGTCACAAACAACGTTAAATATATAAAAAAAAAACTTGTTAATTTTATACAACCGTTTCTAAAATAAAACGGCGCTTGATTCGTTTTGATTTCGCTAATTACATAAAATAAGTAAAAATATGTTAATAAAATCATTTGATTTCGTACAATTATGATTTATATATAAAAAGAGAATCTACAAATAAACTATATACAGTTAAATCGTATGTACATTGAGAATGACCAATCATTAGGCAAACTTTCAAACTAATTATTAAAAACTGTATTCATGCAGTGTGGCTCTTTAATTTTTGTCGAAATACTAATTAAAAATTGTAGCGAACCATAATAATTGATATATCTGTAATTATAAACGTGGTCTTTGGTATTTTCTCAAGGGCGAAAAGAATAAGAAAAGCGAAGAAATTGATAACTAAAATATAGATTTTTACGAGTATTTCAGTTTCACGAGAATTTCCAATTTGATAGTAATCAAAGATATCAGGAATGATGGGCTTGATCCGCTCCAGCAGCTGGCACAGCTTTGGCTAAGTACGAAAAAGATTTGGCATTTGGAAGACCAGAGAGAACGCAAGCACTCAACGCGGAGCGAGTGAGATTCATGGGCGCCGCGTCATACCATTCAAGGGTGTCTCCATCATAGCACTCCACATGAGGAATTGTAGTCGATCCTAAAATTGAAACGGAACTAAAAGACAGCTTGAAGTATAGAGCGTTAGATGCATCAAGCTACTCCATAACTCATGGACAGACTTAACATATCGAAAGAGTTTTCTAGAGATATAAAGGTCGACTTATTGAAGCGAAAATAGAACAGTTTGGAGATTTAGAACCATCAAGATGCTTCCAAACTGATGGATGGATTTGACATATCCAAAGAGTTTTCTAAAGATCAATTCAAATCAAATCAAATATTCTTCATTCACATGAACTTGTCAATAAGTGCTTTTGAATCGTCAGCATCTACTGCTGGTTCGGAAGTAGGGTAGCTGTTCCTACCGAGAAGAACCAGCAAGAAACTCAGCGAGTGCTCTTTTCAAAGAATAATTCTTATTACTAGTTAGTCGTTAGGTCGACTAATTGAAGAGAAAATAGATCAAAACTTGAAGTCTAGATTTATAGAGCCACCAAGCTACTTCAAAGCTCATTGCCAGTATTGATTTATCCAAAGATTTCTAAAGATATTCGGGTTTCCTCACTATATTTTCCTTCACTGTAAGCTTTAACTTTTCAATATTTTATTCAAAATTGAACATTGTAACCATCTTCCCTGGCCATGTGACTAATTTATCCCAAATCCTCTGTAGGATATTAGATGGAATTTCGGAAATTCAAATTTTACAGGATTGATCTTTTGGTTCAATGAAAGCATTCTGTTTCCTTAAAGTTCTGATTAGCGGGTTTTATTGTGAATATCTAACAGCTTGAGAAGTAAGCTGACCCTAAGTCCACGTTAGAAATTTCATTTAAATTTTATCTATTGATACCTTAACCTACAGGCAAAATCGAAAAGGGTTTCAACTTTTGTATACAATAGCGAGTAGAAATCGTTAAAATCGAACGTTACAGAAATATTCACCCAATATTCATAAACTCGCGTGATTAGTTCATGGATTTTGGATAATTGCTCAATCACTAAATCTAAGATGAGATGCACGTATCTAGATAATGCCCATTTAGAAGTCTGTAAGTGTGACGAAATGGAAGGAAGGAAGTCAAGTATTGACTTTACTAACCATTAAATCCCCCAATAACGAAAATCATATCGTCGAGCAGGACGGTAGCAAAGTTGCTCCTTGCGCTGAACATTTCGGTCACTTCCTGCCACTCGCCACCGCGGTGCGGGCAGAACAGTTCCCCTTATAAAAATAGATGAATCACTTTTTCTTTCGAAAAAGAAACAGTATTTATTAATACGAATGATTTCAGTTCTCTCAAAAAATATGCTAAACAAACTAACAAACCGTTTCTACTATAAAGTTTAACTCTTTAACTTTAACACTTAAACTTTAAACTCTAAATTTAACTCGGATTATGGCAAAATAATTTTATTATTACTTTTGTATTATGGATCAAAGTAATGCCTAATTCTATAAATCGTTTCTTACTTGCTAAACTTAGGTTTATATCGATAAAGTTATTAAATGTAACAATAAAAAATAATCTTCAAAAACCAATAAAGAACACCGAAAGTTATCAATAAAACATCTAAAGCACTGTAAATATAATAAAGAAAATTAAATATAACTTCGTAATTATATTCACGTCTGTTGGGATCGTGCAATTTTTGGTTTGCGAAACAGTCAAATGATATTTCTGCTTACTACAGTTGTTTAGTAGAGGAATTGGGATTTGTGAGTATGTCAGACATGTATACTTTGATACCAAACGTTATAAATCCTGTTGTGAATGTATACTCGATGCGTGTATTAAATGTTCTGGGGTGGCATTCGTGGATTGAGTTGATGTTTCTCTTACTTTAATTTAATTCAAGTGTTTTTTTTATTGTTTAAAAGACGAACGCTTGACTGTAATCATGCCTGATGGTACCTAAGCGATGATACAGTTCAAGATGGAGCGCGCTTACCTAGAAGGTGCCTATTCACTCTAGCCTTGAAGGTACCCATATCGAAGGTATTGGGAAAGATACATGCCGGGAGAGAATTCCATTCCCTTGCTGATGACATAAGGGTGGAACTTCTCCCGGTGCCTAGCGGTACGATGATAAAACGGCGATGGTGGAATAAGTTCATGAAGTACCTGGGCACACTCTCCGAAATATATCTTGTAGAAAACAGAAAGACAGGCAACCCTGCGCCGGTGATATAACATCTTTAATTACTAGTACGAGTTCTTTTTCGCCCCAAGGTAAAACGGGACTTTTTATCCTATATCATATAAGCCCATAGCTTCAATTATAGCAAATTTTGTAAGCCTAATATGCAGTCAGTCAAACAGATAGAGTTTCGCATTTATAAAGTTATTATGGAGTAAAAGTGAGGTTACAAATAAGGTCTTGAACCTGATAAACTAGAGCTAAAAATAGTAGGGCCGACGTATGGGAAGTGATATGCCCATAAAGAGGAAGACATATTAGCTGCAATATTAATGGCTTCTCGGTATCACTGAGTCACGTGAAAGTGAGTTCATAGGCGTCACTATATCGTAGGTATGTGTTATTTTTTCGAAAATTTGAAACACAATATTTTATGTCTTCTTAGACTACATATTATAAAACAAAATTTCTATCCGCGTCTGACTATATTTCGGTTTTTCTGTATGTATCTGTAAAATTAAATTCGTTCAGTAAATAAAAATTTACTGAACGAATTTTCAAGTAATTCAAAACCGAAAAACAAAAGAACACGCTTTATATCATCTTTTTAGCATATATATTATGATATATACTCGATATAGGCATTTCCATAAAAATACTATTATTTTTCCTTCATTATTTTAATTCTACCTGAATTAAGAATCGTTTTCACTTATTAATTCGTTCTGCTACAAGGACCTATTTTTAAGATTTTTTAAAATTAAATATTCTAGTACCGTACACTCAATGTACTGGTTTTTGAAATGAGCATTTTTTTAAAGTACAATCATGTCGTATGTAATTTATAGAATTAGGCGTTACTTTGCGGAGATTCATAATACAAAAGTAATTATTAAAAAAACAAAACTTGCTAGAGTCCGCGATATCGAGGATTATAGCAAAATAATTTTATTATTACTTTTGCATGTCATATATCATAAATAAAATAATAAATAATTAATTGAAGTACAATCATGTCATATATCATATATTTATTATATAAGTGAAGGGAAGTCAGTCGAATTGTGACATATTACAATATGAGGCAAATGGAGGCTTGTCTTGTTTCACTTTTTTATGTGTGATTAGAAAAGGATAAGTATATATCTTCCGTCATTATTTGTTACTCTCACTTACAAGCCAATTATACAGTAAAATATTAATATTAACCAGTATTAAGTCGGCTGTATCCATTGAATCCGCCGAGTGCATAGAGGCAGTCCCGATAAGCTATGAGGCTGACTCCAGACCGTGGGCTGATCATCGATCGAATAAAACACCACTGCTTAGTGTCCGGGTCGAACACTTCCGCCGAACTCAAAACTTCTTGGCCGTTGAAACCACCCACGATGTATATCTGTTATATTATATTTGGATAGTGAAAAAAAAAAAAATTCGTATTACAAAAAAGAGCCATACGTGGCATCTACAATTTAAGTCCGCGTGATTCCCTGCAAGAGAAGTTTAAGGAAACAGGTATTCTAACATTTGCTTCACAGTATATTTTAAATAACGTAATTTTTGTACATAAAAATATAAAGAATTATAAAACGATAGGTGATGTATATAATAGACAAAGTAGGAACCGACATAAGCTTGCAACTCCTGCTTTGCGCCTAGCAAAAGTACGTAAATCGTTTGTGGGTTTGGGTATAAGATTCTATAATAAAATTCCGAAATCAATTTTGGTCATGCCATTACAGCAGTTTAAAAACACTGTTAAAAAGAGGCTGATACAGAAAGCCTACTATACTGTTGAAGATTACTTAGATGATAAGGATGAGTGGATATAGGGGCACTTCTACCCTGTACAAGACAGTAATAAATAAATGTAACTAGATCTAAGATTTATATTTTAAAAAGAGCAACCGCTGAGTTTCTTGCTGGCTCTTCTCGGCAGGAACAGCTTTCCGAACCAGCAGTAAAGTTGACGATTCAAAAGCACGTGTTTACAAGTTTACTTGAATAAAGAATATTTTGATTTGATTTGATTTGATTTATAAGAAAGTTCGACATGGATCACTCTAATATATCGTCCCATCCAAATAATAAGGTTACATTTCCTATGTTATATACATGTGACATGTAACTTTATTCTTTTGATAGGACGATAGCTGACCGGATAAATGTTGTTTCGCCAACAGAGTTAAGAGATTTTCTAGAGTACATTATAAAAAAAAATTGCCCAAAAAATAAAAATAAAATGTTAGGAATGGACAACCCTCATCACTTGGGAGTATGAAAAATAGATAGTAGCCGATTCTCAGATCTACTGAATATGCATATAAAATTTCATGGAAATCGGTCTAGCCGTTTCGGAGGAGTATGGTAACTAGCGTTGAGACACGAGAATTTATATATTAGATATAAATATATCTAATACATACATACGGTCGTACGTCCCAAAGTAACTTAAATATAAAGTTTTATGGGTGGCACACAACTGGTAAGTAACTTACCTAATATAACTATATTAATAAATTTAACTAATTTCCATACATACACGAATCGAAGGATTAAAAACGAAGAAGAAAATATTTGATTTACCTCTGCTGCTGATTTATTATCACTTTGAACGCACGGATTTAATTCAAACTTTGTAAGTACATTTATGACCGGTGACAGTACAATAATTTGATAAATTTACATATATCCAATTTAAAAAAATTTGAATCGCACTTAAATGTGGAAAACAAATATATATAGACGAGGTCAGTTCATAAAGTGCTGAGTTGGCAATGCCAGATCTGAAAGTGTAATAATGTTCGTGGCCTCTATATTGACTAGAGAATAACTCTAATAGAGTCGAAGAGAGCCGATAGATTCAAGTGTAAATAAAGTGGTTGTTCTTAACTATAATTTTATTATGAGTATTGTATTATATATATTATTAGATCTTAGTACAATACATATTATTGAATAAATAAAAAATATCTTAGATGACGTTAGAGTCGGAGATATCCAAATCGGAATAGAATGATATTCCACAAACAATTTCAACTCTGCCATTACAGCACTTTAAAGAGCTAATAGAAAGAGGCTGATACAGGAAACCTAGTACAATGTTGAAGATTACATAAATGTTAAGAATGCGCGGATTTAGCTACTCTTCGTACTTGCCCAATATAACAATAACGAAATATAAATAAGCTGTAGAAATTATATTTTTAACGCAAAGCAGTTTTTCGTAATAAAAACCACTGAAATGGCTTATACAACTACTCGAAAATATGATTCCAATATTCAGCCCCTTAAGGAAAAAAAGGTTTAACTAGCCTTTCCAACAAGTGAAGCCGCACTAGCATCAGATCGCTGCTTATTCATAGGCGTTGTCATCTCCCATTGGTTCTTATCTGGGTAGTATCTTTCGACGGATGACATCCGTGTACGCCCATTATAACCGCCAAGCGCATAAATGAGTCCATCTAAATTATATTGGAATTAAAAACCATCTTCTTCTTCAACTGATGGACATCCACTGCTAGATATATGTCTCTTAACAGGATCTCCTCATCACACGATCTTGTATCACATTGCACGGAGGTGGCGGAGAATCGGTCAAACATCCTTGGCTCGCCGATTACGTTAAAAGAAGCCTTAAGGAACCTTGGTAGGGTTCTCGGCTTCTGAAAGGAGCTTGGCAGGCTGGAATAACCAATCCCTTAACCTTTGAGCGCAATGGTCGCCTTACAGTGACTAAGTGCGGAATATAGGCCGCAACAACAAGACGAAGAAGAACCGATCCTGTATCGCTTGAATCCAGCGGCTCTCAACCTTTTTGAGGTCGTCAGTACACCTTGAAAATCGACCCATGCTGCGTAGTCCGTTGCGGGGTCACCATATCAACAACCTAAATTCCCAACGCCCATCGGTTCTCTGTAAAATATGCCTCTCCCATGGTCACTTCAACGTCGACACACTGAGCTATAGCTGTTGCTCTAGTTCTTCTACGGATCTATATCTGATTTAATCACGTAGAGGTAGAGGTTCCGTCGCCCTCTTAGCGACTCTGAGCCCTCTTATAACGCCCATACTCAACGACCACGTTAGAAGAAGAAAGAAGATCCATAGTGATCATTAAAATTCATGACGGAAGGTCATAAAACTATGCATTAATTAAATATGAAAAAATTATGACTGATACCGTGAACAACTACGCTGACGTAGCATCTCGCTTGATACATGCAAGCTCGCTCGTGCCAAATGTTGGCAACTGGATCGTAGCATCGAACTGTGTTGAAATGTTCGCTACCATCAAACCCACCGATCATGTAGATTAAATTGTTCAGAGTACACAAGCCATGGTATGCTCGAGGTGATAGATCCATATGAATTGACAGAAACCAGCGGTCGGCGCTATAAAATGTAAGTCGGCAAGCATAAGTTCGTTAAGGCGTTTCTTTAAATAAATTTCAGTGGAATAGTCTTTGGTCAAGTTGGAAAAGTCTACGATGTGGAATTGCCAGTTGCAAAATTTTTTTATATCCCTGGTAAAAAAGGAAATAGTAATCATGCCCTATATTTTAATCTGGTTGTGATAATAATACGAAATCCAATAAAAACCTAAAATGTTGTGTAGTTACCGTGTGTCATAAGTTTCAACAAAACTAGTGGGGCTTCCAGCGCTCCAACCACCCACTGCGAAAAGTATTTCGTACGGTATTCGAGGCCTTGCTAAGGGATCGTTAAGGTCGGCTTCTGCATCGGGCCTAGAATCCAAAACCGTAAGGAAAACAACAGCCGGATATAGTGCTTCTTGACATTTCTGTAATCAAACGTCAGTTATAGTTTAAATATTTAAATGTTAATAATAAATTGGGAAATGAATTGAATCTACCGCATCATCGATCACTGGTTGCCATTGCAAAACTTTAGATTTAAAATATTTATAACTTATGTGGCCATATCGAATACACAACAATAAAGAGGGAATGTGTTTTCTTCTGTTTTCTAAATCATGTTCTACCCACGTCTTTACTGCTTGAAAAACAATTTCCTCATTTTTAACATTCAATTCATCATCACGCAATATGTCCTCTAACTCTTCATAGGATAATGACTTAAATTCGCTACATTCTTTTAATATCCTGGCGAAGTTTTGTCTTATATACAGTTTGCCTTTTTTCTCTAGGTCACTACAAAAGTAGCATCTTGCAAATTTAAATATTCCAAGACAGTTATGCGGCCGTAATTCTTGCAAAAGAAATTGACAGCATAGTTGAATAACGCCAACTACATCAAATTGGTCCGCATATGGTAATAAAAATTCTACATTTTCAGCAGTTACTTTACATGTTCCTGAGTAAGCAAAGTCGAGTATTAAACTCATATAATATGACGGAACGTCCACAGCTATTTTTTTTTCTTCTTGTCCTCCTTTTTTAAGAGAATTTATAAATATAGCTTTAAAATATGGACTTACTGCTGAAAGTATAGCACGATGTACTTGTATAGAAATATTATCCCTACATACGATTGTCCCATCACATAACTGGCCATTCTGTCTTAATTCATTCCAAATCGCTGGAAATTCTACTACCGAATAATTTTCCGGGAGGCACACACACTTTCTCTTGCGGGTTACTATTCTTTTTTTTACTAGGCGAGGCTTAGTAGGTGTAGGAGTACGAACGGAATTTTTGCTTTTTGATAATTTTCGATGTTTCGTATTAAATTCCATCCCTTTCGAAAAAACGGCGGTCGAAACTTGTTATTCTGTCGCGATGACAGAATTATCGGATATCAATTCATTTGTTTTGATTTTTGAAAGAATTAAATTCCATTGAAACGTCATAATATTCTAGTTAGTAGTTACTGAGTCTATTTTGTTTGTTACTTTTGTTCATCTATGCTCATAAAATACAAATAACAAAGAGACTGGCAGCATTGAAACTCAGTGTCATTTTTTATTTGTCTATAGGTTCTTTTTCTTCCGGTTGTCAATATGGTGAGTTTAGGTTGAAAGAAGTTTTAAATTAATCAATGAAAATCTGAGTGTAATAAATGTGTTGTGAATGTTAGAAGTGATTTTTAATATGAGAAGTGTAGTTAAAATGTGTTGCGATATTTATTTCAGGGTGTCGACATCAATCATAAACACGACAGGAAAGTTCGGCGCACCGAAGTTAAATCTCAAGATGTATACTTGAGACTACTTGTTAAAGTAAGTTACAGTTATAACTAAGATGTATACGACGTTTTTGTTTTTATTCATGTTTATAAACCAAATTAGATATTCTAACCTATTACATTGTTGACAGTTGTACAGATACTTGGCGAGACGAACAAATGCAAAATTCAACCAGATCGTTCTTAGGCGGTTGTTCATGAGCCGCACTAATCGGGCACCCATATCGCTGTCTCGATTGTCGCGTCATATGAAGAAGCCTACTCGCGAAGGCCTGATTGCTGTTGTTGTTGGTACAGTCACCAACGATGTAAGGCTATACAAAGTGCCCAAGTTAACAGTCGCTGCTCTCCATGTCACTGAGAAAGCGCGTGCCCGTATTTTGGCTGCTGGAGGTAAGTGATTATTTTATTCAAAGTTTTAAAGAAGTGTGTTATTATGTTTGGATTAAGCGTCTCTTACTGGGCTGTGAAGGCTTACTTAAACTATATTCTCCATTTAACAAATGTATTTATGTGGAGTCTGAAAACAGATGTGAATTAGAAATGTTTTAATAATATATTTCAACTAAAGAATTATTTTGATATTCTAAAGATGATCTTGTTATTGCATTAATTTTTCTTTGACTCTTTTCAAAAATTTTTAATGTATATTAAAATTGTATATACTATTATATTATTTATAACAGCAGGTGTAGTTCTAAAAAGCCTTAATTATGTACTTTTGTGTTTGTCTCGTTCTTATACTGTGTGTTATGTGAAGATCTGAGTGACATATTTAAAGCTAATGAATATAAAAAGTTCAATTGCTTACATGATCTTATGAATATGGTAGATAATTTTTTTTTGCTTTAGTGATAAATCAATTGAAAAAATATTTTTATATAATTTCCAACACAATTATTGAGCACATTAATATCAAAACCTGAAGCATCCACATTCATGAATTTCTGTTTTTAAAAACAAAATAAATATTGCCTTTATTGCTAATATATAAATACTATTTTACATATAAATAATTTTGCCTTCCTATTCTACTATCTACTAGTCCTAACTACTTTTGATTCCTAATTTACTTTCATATTTAGTCTGCTACTGGTGTTACTTCTTCCATAGCTTGTCTTTGACAAAAGACTCCTCAGATGACTTCCACTCAGTGTGATTCCTTGCTATCCTTGGCCACAATGGTCCTGCTTTGTCCTAATATTGTCTTCCCAGCATTTTGTCTGTCTACCTCTGTTCCTTATAGTTTGTCTTTGGTAACATTCTGTTACTGACTTAGTTCATTTCGCTTTGTTCTCTCTCAGCATATGACCTGTCCTTCGCTATTTTAATTCTCTGAATACTTTGTCTGCTTGTCTGAATTTCTTCATTCCTTTTTTGAATTTCTCTTTTTACTCCAGCTACATTTCTCTCTATTGAATTTTGACACACTTTAATTTTGTTCAGCATCTGTTCTGTTAGTCCCCAGGTCTGGCAGCTGTATATTAAGCATGGCAGGATGCCTGTGTTGTACACTTCCTTTTGTCTTTTGTATCTCACGATATTTCATTACCTCTTTAAGTGACCAAACTAAATCATCTGCAAATCCGATGATTTAAGTTTTCGCCATTTATGTTCAAACCATAATTTGACCAATCAAGATGCCTAAAAATTGTTTCTAGAACTGCAGAAAATATTTTTGGTTATATAGGGTCCATGCCTGGTGATTCATCTTTTTCTTGTGTTTTGATGGCTCTTACTGTCTCATCATTTAAAATAGCTGGTACTACTATTGTTGAATCACACTTTGCATCGCCGCTGTGCTATAAGTTTTTGTAGAAGTTGCTATCTTGAGTATCTCTAGTCTTTTACTTGTACGTACTCCATCTTTGTTTTCAGGTTTGGGATCCAGGCCTTTTTCTGTCAAGGCTTTTTTGGTACCACCTGTTTTACCGATGTAGTTTTCCAGTCTTCTCTGTCTGTCTCTTTAGTTTCATACTTTATCTTTTTTTTTTCAACGTATCTTTTTATCCTCTATTAACTGTTTTGTTTCTTGAGAAATTTTTTCTTATTATTATTTACTTTTCTTGTTTCTGACTTCAGACTTCACAATATAATTGTGCCTTTATTGTATAGGCGCGTTCCTTTTTATTTGGCAGTTCTGTTTTTATTAATATATATTTAATTTCTTATTCCAGGAGAGATCCTAACATTTGACCAGCTTGCCCTCCGTGCCCCCACTGGACGCAAGACAGTACTGGTTCAAGGTCGCAGAAATGCTCGTGAAGCGGTCCGCCACTTTGGTCCTGCACCTGGCGCTCCTCGCTCTCACACCAAACCTTATGTTCGCTCTAAGGGACATGAGCGTTCAAGGCCTAGCCGTCGCTCTAATGTGTAATCTTTTAAATATAAGGAGTACAATCTATTTTGTTTTTCATTTTTTCCATAATGTTAGCAATGCTTATTCAAATTAATATCCCTATTAGTTTAAGATTATTGTTAATGTGGTTTTTTTATGATGGCATGTTGATATGATTTAAGTTGTAGGTAATAGCAGGTATGACATAGAATTAGTAACTTAGCAGTTTATACTTTAAAAAGTAAAGTTACACAATGTAGTTAATAGTTTTGTTTAAATAATTTAGAGAATTTAGTGTTACTTATTCTGCTGTTATTTTCTCATCATGGCATTTAGACTAAATTATTAAAAGATCATAATCATATTGATAAATTTGAAGGCTTCCTTCCAACTATACATTAATTTCATTTTTTGACAATGTTAGGATAACCAGCAAGACTTACAATATGAATACTACATAATACTCTAAAAACTATTTAAAAGTAGTTACTTTTTAATTTTGTCAAAGAATCTGATAATCATATGTTTCCACATGTAAGAAATTATAAAAATGAGGGAATTTATAATATAAACTAATTTGTGAGGCTGGTCTCCTACAGAGACTTGGGTTTATTATATGTATTGGGGTGTCTTCTTCTATGCAACAAAAGTATAAATGTATTTAACTAAAAATAAATATAGATTCACTAAAATAATTATAGTAACAGTAGTTCAACATTTAATCACAGAAGGTGTTCGACCAGTAAGTTACAAGAGATTCATCCTGTTTTGTGACACCCAATACTTGCTTCAACTTATTGACCGCATCTGGTTTCCCCGTTAGCATAGCTGTTTTTACTGTTTTTGCAATTCTGAAAATAGTGTTAAAAATTGAATAAGGGTAAATTTTTTAAATAATTTGGTTTAGCAGATGAGAAACACAAAAAAAGTGTAGGTTGAAAGAGCTATTTATGTAAATATGATAATTTTTTCTTACCCTAACCATTCAAGTTGCAACGACTTTACATGTTGATGTAGTAAAACGTCGTTAAATCTTTTATTACTCATGGCATATTCTATTTTTTTCATTAGAGTGGGACCTGTAACAATCGTTGCTAAATCATAGAGTTAACTAATTTAGTAAAAAAGTTAAATTAGATAGAGTAGGGGAGCCAAACTAAAATGTGTCCATTGGAAAAGGCGAAAGCAAATGAGGCTACCTATCTGTCCCTCTTTTCTATGTGCCATTACATAAATTTAACTATGGATGTCCATCTTCCTCTATTATTATTTGTTTGTTCTTAGTTAAAATTATGTGTTATTTTTTTTGTGATGTGTTTGATTAGTATCAGTGGATCATGTCCGTTCTAATGAAATAAATAATAAAAAAATAAATATTACTCTATGCTCTATGTCCTAAGAGAGGAAATTTAAAAATAAATATTTTAGATACTTACATTTCACCGGTATAATATGACTCAATCTGCATTCATAGTTACTATTTGTGGTCTCTTCTAATATACAGACACCTTCATTTTCTGACATTGGGGTGGTATTTTCTGCTCTGATGTGATTGTGGTTTTGATTAACTCCAATCGGTATTAGCCTTAATAAACTGTTTATAATTCTAGCAGACTCTACATGTTGTGATTTAATTAATATCTGAAAAAAATATAGTTAAAGGAATAGCAAAGTTAAAGAAACTTGCAAAATTAATTACTTCTTGAACAGCTTCCCGAATCAGCAGTAGAGTTGATAGTTTAAAAGCATTTGTTTACAAGTTTAATTGAATAAAAAATGATTTAAATTTACCATAGACCAACAATTATTATATATAAGCTGTACCTGCGACTATGATCGCCGCAACTTAACCATTAATATACCCTCAATCATGTATCCTGTGTCTGTTTTATGTACCCAAAAAAAGCGGGAATTTGTGTATCCTATATGTGTTAGTATAATAAAGCAGTATAAGCTTGAATTGTACCAAATTTCATCCCTATAAGTCCTATGGTTCAATCATGAGGGTAACAGACAGATTGACTGTCGCGACAATTATAATATTTAATGTACTTACTTCTATTCCAGTCAAAGTGCAATATAACAATGTCCTAAATACTGCTTTGCTTAGTAAATATTCTAGTTCCCTCAATGACATACAGCTCGCGTCTTTTGATTCTAAATATATATTGTCATCAAAAATAGTGGCAACGGTATTTTGAGGATTAAACTTTTTGAACAAGTCCTGACTTGTGTAGAGGGTTTCAGAGTATGTGATAGCACCAGTTCTTAGCATCCATGTGAAGTGGGAATGAAGTTTTTTAAATATATCTTCATCACCTAGTAAGAAACAATCAAATCATATTCCTATTTTACAAGGTTTATATAGTTTAAATTTATGTATTGATGGGTACACTTATCAATGGGCGACAATACGATAAAATAAGTAATTTGAAACAATTTATACAATTGAAAGTGTAAATGAAAAGCCAACTATTTACACAAAGGAAATTGTATTCTCAAATTTTCCTCATGAATCACTTTGTCTTGCTGAATACTGCATGGAAATATTTTAAATCGGTAGCTTTTAAATTTATTGCTAACAGACAGAAATCCATATGCAATAGCTGGACTTTGTTTAATAATATGCAAGGATATTATTGATGAATATAACATACCTGTAAGTTGTACAAGTGATCTGGACTGACCAAAATCATTTCTTCCTGTTTTCAACCTTAAAGCTCTCTGTGAACATATGCTTTGTTCATTTTCGTATACCACTTCTGCTAACTGTTGTAGTTCTTTTGCTATTTTCTACAAATAATAAATAGAAACTTAATATTGGCAATATGATTTATTTGTAAAGGAAACTAAAATTTCAAAGTTTTTTCTTTACTTATTTCTTCTACAACCATATATCAGATAAAATTTTATTGTAAAGTTATAAATTTAGCATATTCAACAACATAGTCAGATTATTTCAAATCAGAATCTTTTATTAATAACGTCACTAAAGTTGGCAACAGTAAAGATAATAATAAATAAAAAGAAAACAGAAATGTTACGTTACGAATTGGAACACCATTCAGCTTATGTTGAGGAGTACCTCAATGCTGATTTTCAATGGCGACCAATATTACTCAAATCTAAATCTTAGCCTAGAGACAGTAAAAAAAAAATTACAACTGTCATTAGTGCTCATTAAAACTATTTAATACTAATTTCAAATTTAGACTCCTTTAAATATAATTACATAGTGAAATGTACAAAGTTTTTAGTTAGCTTTGTTTGGCTAGTTAGGCACAACCAACTCAAATTGTGGTGTATAATTTAAACTCATATTGATAACAGTAAAAAAATAATAATTTTCAAACCTGCATATGTTCTGACAGCACAGGTGTTAAATTTAGTAGCAGCATTTTGTCCTTCATCAGTACCACAATAGAGAACATTCTTTTTAATCCTCTTGCTCTAGTATCCTTTAATTGAAATGTAAGACTCAGAACATGGCCCTGAGTATCACTGAAGTATACAACTCCACCTTCTTTGCTCCAACTTACCTAAAACAAAATAATATATAAATAAATAGTACCCTAATACAGGCAATCAAAACAAACTTATACATGTTATATAATTTAGTAATAGAATATACAATTTTAACTACATATTTACCATATCTTTTATTATGTTACAATGTAATGATAATCATGATCTTTGAATAACAGCAATTTTCTGCAAAATAGTTTGTGATAATGAGTTTAAATGATGATAGTCGTCCGGATTTACTTAGAAAATACGTAATTTATTCAACTCTTTAACAGTCTATGAAGTAAACAATCTTGAATACACATGGGAATTAATTAGGTGGTAAAGTGACAAAATATTTCTGGCTTGATAATGGTCTATCAATTTACGTTACATACCTCGCATGTAATACTGCGTAAGGCTGCTTGTCTTAAGAACGCTGTTATGTCGTTATTCGGAACAGACTCTCTGCTGCAAAGTATGATCCCATTCTCATTTCGCGATATAAACACTGTTTCTGGTCCTATAGAGGTACAGCCACTGCATTGCGCTGCACATTTTGAAGACTCCGTAGTGTGACTTTCATTGTCCGTTGTAAACGTGCAAAACACTGATCGTGGACCGTGAGCCTCACAAAAGTGGCATAAACCAATTATAGCATTCATTATTTGTACATGTAGATAAACACGAAGAGTTCAACACATTAATATATAAACCCAACAACTACGTCTGATTCTAGAAATCATATTAATTTAAGAAATTTGTAAAAAAAGTAATGTATTTGTTATTTAAATCAAAAATTAAAATGATAAACGTCAATCACATATGTTTAACTTCAAAGTCAAAATATTTTAAACAGAGCTTAGTCTATGGTAATTGGTCGACTTTTTTCACAGATTTCTAATTAGAATAATTTTTTAGAAGTTAATTTTAAACGATCCGCAAAGGAAATCTTTTAAACTTTATTTAGAAAATTAATAAAGAGTTCTTTAAACAAAATTTATTTTCATACATTATTACTACATTTACTGTCTCAAAATGCCATAAATACTCAAAGAGTAGGTATTAGTAATTGCAATTCTAAATTATAGATATTAAAAAATATTTTAATTCGATTATATAAAACATAACTCACAGGTATTTTTTTTGTATTATTATTAGTAGTAGTAGTATACGGAAGAATATAGAGCTCAAAATAAGAAGAATAGGAGGTACATAAAGCTACTAAGAGGTAATAATGTATATTATTATTGAACAAATTAAAACCAATTCCACGATTTTCAGTACTTTATTGAACTGTACACGAATTCATTTGAACTCAACAGGCACAGATTAAGAGTAATTGATAAATTTTATTATAATACCAGTGCTGCACACTATGCACGACATTAGTTAATATACGTTAAAATTACATAAATTATTAACAATAAAAATACCACCTCGCTAAATATCACTAGCCATGCATTCAAACGGTAACAGTTTAAGCGTGACACTTCACAGAATGAAAGAAAACATGTCGCAAGTAAGAAATAAATTATTTTAATTATAAACAAATTAACATGATGTTGTCGCCTATCTGAAAAAAAAAATTGTCTAAATTGTACGTTAACACTACTATATTGATTTATTTCTTAGATACAGGCTTGTAGGCTAGTTTTCTGGATTTTATGGACGTCCACTTGTGCCGTTTGTAGTAGTAGACTATTGCAGCCAGCATCGAGAACATGCCAATGGCTTTGATCGTCATGAGACGACGGTCGTCCAGCTCGGGCTCGGAGCACCACTTGAGGAATGTGGCCACGTCCTTGGCCAACTGTGAAGCTGTTGCCGGTGTACCGTCGGTGTATTCAGCCGCCTAAAAAAAGTTACGGTCAAAAAAATTAGTCACACTGCTGGGCATAGGCCTTCTCTTCAAAATGAAAAAACTATAAAATTATTAATAACTAAAAGTAAAAAGTTTTTTTTTTTCATACAACCAAAATACTTATATCAGTCATTGCGTACCTCGTCAAACAACACTTGGGCCATGGATATGGCACCGCCAGGGAAGTAAGGGTTGTAGCTTTGACCCTCACGGAGAACGATTCCGGCGGGTGCGTCGCAGTAACCGGTCAGTAGAGCGAAGATGTAATTCTCGCCTCCCTTGCGACCCAACGCTATAAGGGACAGGTCCGGTGGGTAAGCACCTGTAATAAAAATCACATTTTAATCGCATTCTTTATAACTGTCAACATTTGACCTTTATCAAGGTCAAGTTTAAATATCAGGCACGCTATAACTTTCCTAAAGCTAGTCAATTGATATTCAAAATATTGTGTAAATTTTAAATGTTTAGGTTTAAATAATTTACTCTCAAAAAAAACCAATGGTCACTGTTTTGAATAAAATGACTCGCCCGCCGGAGGGGCGAGCGGCGAGGGCGGGGACGTTTAGGCATTTGATTGCTACCGGAGCGGCCGACTGCTAGTTACCTTTCAAACACGATACGGACAAGCCGCGTACGCCTGAACACGGCATTCCTTTATAGCGCACACGTGTAATTTTTCGTTTCGGGTGTTATTGTCAGATTTAGTGACGCGTTTAACCAGTGAAGTGTTTGATAAGACGCGACCGTCCACGGTTTTGATGCGTGTTGGGTATTATTCCCCGATATAGGGACGATTTAATAACGTGTGACCTTACGAAGGTTGTGTGCACACCGGGTGTTATTCAGCCGATATAGTGAAGTGTATACTCAGGGAGAAACAGACATTACGTGTCCGTGGAAGAGTGCAGAGGCGAGTCAACGGTTTCGGGAATCGGCCAAGTACATACAAGCACACACACACACGCAGTGACTCACGAGGCCGGACTACATACAGCTAACGGCCGCATAAGGTAGGTTGAAACGCTGGGGCGTCGGCCTAGGTCCCGGAGGTTGTTTCATCCGTCCGCACGTTTGCGCGGAACAGTCACTTATATGAGAATATAAACTAATTACAAAAACTCAGGTGGTCACCAAAAGTCCTGCTAGTTGAACAGTTGTAAATGACTTTAATTAGCCCAATTTTCAAAAATGTGTTTCGCGAGAAGTTTTTTAAAACTGTTGAACAAGCTTACATGTTTAATATCCGACGGTAACTTATTTAGGTTTTTATATTTGTCATTTTTTTTATAAAGGATAAACTAGTACTGATGGTTTTATCTATTATTTTCTTTATTAAAAGACATGTATTATATATATAAAGTTGATTAATATTCATTAACTTAGTGTCCGCGAAAATTGAGATTAAATGAGAGCTAAGCTGTTTATATTTAATATGTTGTGACTGAGCTTTGATCAGTGATTTTTTTGTATGATATAAGAAATGTATCTTGGAATCGATCTGGGATGTTTTCACTTCTTTTGCCCGCTCGTACCCCACTGAGCTATTACACCTTTAGAAATGGCAGCAAAGTTAACCTTTGTTTTCAATTCATATTTTATCAATTTTTCAATGCCTTAAAACAGGGATATTTTTTTTTAAATGAAACCTAGCTGGGTCAATTTAATTACAGAAATTCCTTCCCCTTGAAACTAAAATTATGCTTGCTAGATCTTTATTGCTACCTATATTGGATTATGGAGATGGCTATTGGCTAAGCTCGAATGGCTTCAGAATGTAGCTACTAGATATATTTATGGACTTCGTAAGTTTGACCACATCACTGAGTTCCGTCATAAGTTAAATTGGCTTCCTTTACGATCCAGAAGAAATTTACATATTCTATTAATTACTTCTTTATAAAGTACTCTTTAATCCCTTAATTCCAATGTATCTTAAAGAGCGTTTCAACTTTTTGTCGGATGTTGGATGTGGCCGGCTAAGATTTTTAAATACATTAGATCTTGCCTTCCCTAAATGCTCCTCACTGACTTACTCGAGATCATTTAGCTTTCAAGGTGTAAAGCTGTGGAATGATTTACCTGTATCAATCCGCAAATCTCCTTCCCTATCAGCATTTAAGTCACAGACTAGAAAATATTTGTCTCAAGTCATTTAAATTAAATTTAATAGCTTATTATCAATATTAAATTACATTTTAATTAATTCAAATAATCACTATTATCTATTATTTGATTCATTAATTTTTCAACTTCAATGTATGTATATAGTGTTTCGTTAATTTTATTTTTCTTCCTTTTTTCTTCATCATCCATTTTATTTTATTTTATTTCTGTTACTCCTAGGTTGGCTGGTAGAGATCCACGACCTTTTAGGGATAAGTCCGCCTTTTGTTTGTACAATAAAGAAATAAATAAAATAAAATAAAATAATTCCCTACATACTACGTTTCATGAAAATCGTTGCAGCCGTTTCCGAATTTCCGAATGTATATATATATTATACAAGATTAACTCATTTAAAGTTTAAAGATAATGTTTTTACTATCATGCAAAAATGACTTGTACTATAGGTATATACATATTAGCTTCACATAATTATGGTACGCGGCAGTAAATAATGCACATCGAGGCTTAGGGAGAAATCAGCTAGATTCCGCTTCATAGAATTGTCTCTAACGCACATCGCACATTGATGTGCATTATTTAATGCCGGGTACTATACCTTCGTTTTTTGTCTACAATACTTAGTGTATAGCAATACTCGACTACAATTTGAAATATACCACCCACTGATCTGCTCTGCGATTGTGAGTAGTTAAAATCTACCAATATGAATTCAAGTAATACGAAAATAATGTCCGAGCGGTAACGGTCCAATTTTGAGAATTAAGTAAATCACTGAAATCAATACTATGATAGTGTTCAGAAAGGTAAGCGCGGTCTTTATGTTTTGGTTTGAATTCAAATTCAAATTATTCTTTATTCAAGTAAACTTGTAAACAAGTGCTTTTGAATCGTCAACTCTACTGCTGGTTCGGAAAGCTGTTCCTACCGAGAAGAGCCAGCAAGAAACTCTGTGGTTGTTCTTTTCAAATATTAGAATATAGTGTGTGTTTCAATATAGAATAACAATATGTATTACTCTTTGCTTTGCGATTTATAAGTTCTTATGAATGTTTCGGCTACAGCGTGAAAGGATTTTTGAGAATTCGATAGTGAATGTGTGCAGTGCTATTGTGGTGTGGTGGTTGTTTGTAGTACATTTGTTTTTACGAATTCATGTATGGAAACGGATAGTCCACTCTAAATTTAGCATTATAGGTATATACTTATTAGCATTAGCATAGAAAAGTATTAATAAGATTATTTTGCTAGAAACCGTCGGATAGTCCACTCTAAATTTAGCATTATATGTACTTATTATCATTAGCATTAGCATAGAAAAGTATTAATAAGATTATTTTGCTAGAATCCGTCGGATAGTCCTCTCTAAATTTAGCATTATATGTACTTATTATCATAAGCATTAGCATAGAAAAGTATTAATAAGATTATCTTGCTAGAATCCGTCGGATAGTCCACTCTAAATTTGGCATTATATATACTTATTATCATTAGCATTAGCATAGAAAAGTATTAATAAGATTATTTTGCTAGAATCCGTCAGATAGTCCTCTCTAAATTTAGCATTATATGTACTTATTATCATTAGCATTAGCATAGAAAAGTATTAATAAGATTATTTTGCTCGAAATCCGTCGGATAGTCCACTCTAAATTTAGCAACATATGTACTTATTATCATTAGCATTAGCATAGAAAAGTATTAATAAGATTATTTTGCTAGAAACCGTCGGATAGTCCACTCTAAATTTAGCATTATATGTACTTATTATCATTAGCATTAGCATAGAAAAGTATTAATAAGGTTATTTTGTTAGAATCCGTTGGATAGTCCACTATACATTTAGCATTATATATATATATATATATATATATATATATATATATATATATATATATTTCTATTTACCGCTGTGTGGTATCTGGCTGAGTAGAATAGACCACCCTCTTTCTTTCCGAGGGGTCGTAAAATACGGTTAAGGTAAGTTGATATCAGGCAGGCGGCTGGTCGTAAAATACGTAGCCAAATCATTTGATAACATGTTTGCAACATATTGTGCCAACCCAACTTAGAGTGGGATGATGATATATTTTTTAATTTATTTCATCGCGTATCATAGAAAAATTATTTTATTATTACTTTTGTGTTATGGATCTGTCCAAAGTAACCAATTCTATAAATTATTTCATAGATCTTCTTTTGTCGCGGATTTTAGAGAAACAATTGCGTTTATAACATATTGCATTATTAAGTACATAATCATCGATTCCCAAAGTAACCTAACATGCGTGTTTTGGATGACGGGCATGTGGTAATGATATATATAAAATTCTCAAGTAACAATGTACTAACATTCCAATCAATCCTCCAAAAAGGCTTGATCGATTTTTATGAAATTTTATATGCATATTCAGTAGGTCTGAGAAACGGCTATTTTGCATTTTTCGTACTGCTAAGTGATAAGAGTTATGCAAGCCTAACATTTTTTTATATTTTACCGGCTATACTCACGTCTTATTTTATCAGATGAGCCCGACTAGCCTAACCGGACTTTACGCAGAGTTATCGCGGCGGGAACTGATACATAAGACAAATAGGACGTGAGTATAGCCGGTCTCTTAACATTTATTATGCATACCACTCACGATAGTTTAAATTCAAAAATAGACAAAATTGTTTATTTTATTTAATGTACACGGGAAATTCCTAAGAAATATATTTGAATGGCAAAACAATGTTTGCCCGGTATCATATTAGCTTCACATATAGCTAGTATACATATATTATAATTATAAATATAAACACCCAAACTCGTAGAACCAATTAATTATTTAAATAAAATGTTGGCTCTTTACGGGAATCGAACGCGCAACCCACGGATCTGAATGCAGGGTTGCTGGCCAGACAGAACAACCAACAGACAGTCGAGTATTCATTCTATTTTACATTTACAGATATATTACCATTGTTGGCTGCTCTAGCAGCATTTTCATTCGGGTACGGAGAGGGTAAATAGTCAGACAGCTTGCCCGGCCTCTCGAAATAGTTGCCCTCCTCATCAGGGCCATCTTTAATCATTACCTGGAAAAAGAGGTTTTGGTTGACTTTTTTTTTTAAAATTATATATGGGACATTTACACACACGGTCGTCCGTCCCCAAAGTAAGTAACTTAATACTTGTGTTATGGGTGACGGACAACTGGTAGATATACTACATATATAAGTTTAAATACATACTTAAATACAAATACACACCCAGGCTCGAAGAACCAATAAATTGTTTATAGAAAATGTTGGCCCTCTGCGGGAATCGAACCCACGACCCGCGGAGCTGAAGGCAGGGTCACTACCCACTGCGCCAACGGGCCAGTCAATATAAAAATCGTATAAAAACAAGCGATAGGTAAGCTTAATTCAAATTCAAAATAATCTTTATTCAAGTAAACTTCTAAACTTGCTTTTGAACTGTCAACTGCTGGTTCGGAAAGTTCATACCGAGAAGAGCCAGCAAGAAACTCGGTGGTTGCTCTTTTCAAATATAATCCTTATAACTAGTTACATTTGGTCAGTATTATCTTGTACAGGGTAGAGGAGTAGCTATATTCATTTATAGGCTTTCCTTATCACCCTCCCTTTAACTGTTTTTAAACTGTAGTGGCAAAGATAAAATCGATTGCGCTTCGTTAATTTTATTATAGAATCCTATACCCAAACCCATACACGACTTATTTACTGTGCAAAGCATGAACCACAAGCTTATGTCGGTTCCTACTTTGTCCTACTAATATTAAATAAAATAAAAATAAATATATGGGACATTTACACACACGGTCGTCCGTCCCCAAAGTAAGTAACTTAATACTTGTGTTATGGGTGACGGAAAACTGGTAGATATACTACATATATAACTTTAAATACATACTTATAAACAAATACACACCCAGGCTCGAAGAACCAACAATTTGTTTATAGAAAATGTTGGTCCTCGGCGGGAATCGAACCCGCGACCCGCAGAGCTGAAGGCAGGGTCACTACCCACAGCGCCAACGGGCCAGTCATATTATAATTGCTAAAGTTTGTGAGTATGGATGGATGTTTGTTACTCTTTCACAAAAAACTATTACGACGGATTTGGATGAAACCTTACAGTTATATAGGTTATACATCGGAATAAAATATAGGCTACAATTTGTAATGATTTTATGTAATATAACGATACATGTCAATAAAGTCAAATAAAGCTATCTCGGCGTACGCTGCCTTAACCATTAGAGTTACACAAAGATGATGTACCGTAGTATTGTTTGTGTTATCTATTTTTTATGTAGAAGCCACTATGACCAAAATTGTGAATCATAAATTAAATTAAATGAGATACTGTGGCAGACAAAATTCCTAGCGAGCGAAGCCGCGGGAAAAAACTAGTCTATTATACACATCACCAATCTTTCAACCGACAAGAAGGCAACTAAGGAAGCCTTTTTTGTACGGGGGGAAATCTAAAAAATACCGGAACTCTTGGGGTGAGATCCGGTTATGTGGGATTCCTACCCACTAAAACAGCCTCGATGGACAGCCTCAGTACTAGCAGAGAGGCCCCGGGATCTCTGACGAACTGCACAGATGTGTATAAAGTGCCGGGCACATATTGTCCTCAAAGTCTGGTACGGAGTTTGTGTCTGTGACAAGCTCCATTATCTCCCGGGGAACCAAGGAAGCCTAGAGAATACCCGAGATGAAGGCGTCTATAGACTGTGCTAGCACGATACACTATGAGATTCTTTAATGATTATACAAATCAGCTGATGATTGAACATGGGGCTAATGAATCTCACCTCAGCTGCTTCCGCCTTGGCCTCCTGTTCGGTGTGAGTTACGTTGACCAAGTTGCGGAAGGCAATATATTGCAGTGAGTGACAGGCTTTGCACACCTGCTTGTAGACTTCGTAACCTCGACGAATGCTGGAAGCAACAATTAGATTTTAATCTCAGGGTTCTTAGTATTCCACTAGGCCAGTGGTCGACAAACTTATTACTCAGAGCCAAATATGAACATAACAACAATTTAAAAAAAAATTGCATCCAAATGTGCTTGTTTAATAAACGTTTTGTTCGTTACATATTCTTAGAACAATATAAAATTTTAATTACCTATCTATCTTTTAACTTAAACAAATAATTATATATGTTCTCTATTTCTAGAAGAATTTCAATTTATCAAAATAAGATGTAATTTTTTGCTTACAATAATTTTTTTTTATTAGAAAATATTATTGCGCCTTCAATAGGTATTTGTGCCAGAGCCGCACTTTGCAGACCACTAGGCTAACTAAAACTAAAAGTTACAGACAACGAACATTTATACAGTTCATTGACTCAATTGCACCATGATCATCCTCTTGCCTTTATCCCACTCTTAGTGGGATCGGCATATGATTCACATCATTTGGCTACGTATTTTATGACCGGCCGCCTGCCTGACGTCAACTTAGCTCAGTCGTATTTTACGACCACTCGGTAAGAAAGAGGGTGGTCTATTCTACTCAACTGGATACCACACGGTAGGTCAACTTACCTTAGTCGTCTTTTACGACACCTTGGTAAGAAATGAGGATAGTCTATTCTACTCAGCCGGGTACCACACGGCATCTTTATTATTCCAAATATCACATAATATGCACGACAAAAAGGATTCTAAGTTTTAGTTTCACTTATTTAAATTAATACTAGTCTAAGACTAATAAATGTAATGTAAAATTGATAATGTTTAAAAGATTGACCGCAGAGTTTCTTGGTGGTTCTTCTCGGTAAGAGCAACATTCCGAACCAGTTATAGCTGCATTAATCATATTGATCCCCGACGATTCAAAAGTGTTCGAAAGAGCTTACTTGAATAAATAATATTTTGATTTGATTTGAATGTAGTCAAAGCCACCGTTATAACTAAGTAAAACTATAAAGTTTTTAAGTAACATATTATAAGTTCTCGGTAAGAAATGAGGGTGGTTTATTCTACTCAGCCGGACTACAAAAGTTCATTATTAATATTAATATTGCAGGCGTACTGTTTCCTTGAGTATTCTAGAAACTAACAACTCATTAACTAAATGGGCGTTGAAGATTACATCGTAAGTTAAGAAAATGCAAGAATGCGCACTCTATTACTTGTTTAGAACGAACACGAAATTAAATTAAAACTCAAATTAAAACTCTTCAATATTAATTGGTTTATGTATCATTTTATCTTGGGTACCTAGACCATTTACCGTTTACATCACTTACACCACGCTGCGTACTTAACAAAAATGGCTGACAATGTTCATTGCGCAATAATTATAATATAGTTATTAAGTTACCGTGGCTACGTTAGTCGTGTATTCTTTCGGAATCGCGACCAATTGACCTATTAGGTTAGTTTATTGCTTATAGTGTTTGTCTTATTTCAATAAATAGGAAATATGCATACCGCCGCAATTACATTAAAGTAGTGGACTAACTAGCTGTGATAGCCCAGCGGTGAGACCTTGCCAGTCTTTCGAGGGGACCATCAGTTCAAACCCCGGGGCAGAGACCAATGAGTTTCCTTATTAAAACTTATAAGTAATTCATAATTTCAATTAATCACATGCTTTTCTGTAAAGGAAAACATCGTGAGGAAACCTGCGTATCTCTAGAGAGTTCTTGGGATATGTGTAACCTACCAATCCGCATTGGAGCAGCGTGGTAGGACTTAGCTCGAACCCTTCTCTCCAGAAACGGTTAGAGGCCTAAGCCCAGCAGTGGGATTGCTACATACTGTTACTTTGCTTTACTAGACTTACAGAAGACATTTCCATGTAATGTATGCCATTCAGAAGGGAAACAAGTAAATTTCATTAAACAATTTTTTTTATCCTATGTACTTATGAAATATTGTATCTTCCTCTTTTCTAATGATAGAGATTTATAGTTTATTTTATGTTTCTTGAAAGATGGGATGTTGACAACAAATACTTTTTTTCCAATGATTTATACAAGCAGGTGTTACTTTATTGGAATTCCATAGTACAAACGAAATGATATAATAATTTTGCAATAATACACATTTGTTAAAAAAATCTATATAATGCTAACTATAGAAAGTATTGCCTGTTTACATTTAAATACCTTAACCCACATGCCTAGTCATCACATGTATCACAAAACGCCACCACCAACAAAATACACCACAAGCACTACACACACTCCCTACTACAATCTTTATGGTCGTTTCCTGAGACTGAAGCATTATCAGGATTGACTCGATCAATAAATCATAATGTAATGTAAATCAATACGATTTTGTCATGGAGCATATCCTCCTGATAATGCTTCGGTTTCAGGACAAAACGATTATAGAGGTTGTAGTAGTGAGTGTGTGTAGAGCTTGTATGGCATGTTGCTGAAGGCTGTGTTTTGTGATATGTGTGGTGACATGGTCTGCACGTATAAGGTATGTGAACGTTGTTTGCTTCATGTATTTAGCATTACATAGATTCTCTTAATAAACACAGATTATAGCAAAATAATTCTATTGTAACTTCTGTACTTTTGTTTCAGTCTCCTTAATGACTTTAGAGCAAAAAATATTTCTTACCTAGCATGGTCAAGCGACTTAAACCATCCATCATGGCTCCAGGGCTGATGATATGGGTGTGCTTCAGATCCTGAAGCTTGTACTGATTGTTCCAGAGCAAAAAGTAGTGCCCCTACACCTCCACCAACTACTCCTAATGTGGATAACCACTGCAATAATATAATAAAATATATTTACATTCACTTTTTGTATCTTTAGTAAAGAAATATAAGACTACAATCGACAGTTCATAACACAATTTGTGAGATATGAGAAACAAAATTATCTCTTCATTGATTAAAGCATCATACTTAAAAATTACAATTTCATTTATTTACAATAATTAAGTTTTCAAACTTTGTATTTAATTCTTATCATTAATACAAAGGTTTCTTTACTTGATTAGAAACATGTCACAAATTTTTCTTATAAAAATGTACATAATGTATTAAATTATTACGAATACTATTCAACTGATAATAAACCTTGTAACATATCTGTAGTATACATTATGCATATGTTTTCCCATAAACTGTGTATGTGTTTATTAAAAACATAAAGAAAAAACTTGAAAATGACATTGTGATAAGTGATGCTTGAGATTAAAAAAGACTACTTAATACACTCACCAATTTTCTATTTCTTGTCCATCCCTTAGCAGTGGTAGACAGCTGACAAACCTGTAAGGGATGGATTTATATAAATTTTCTATACACTTGTTACATAATGTTGCGAAGGTTATGCTTCGTCCTACAATTTTTTATACACTGAAAGACAATTTCTCTTTCTTTGTCTTAAGCACACACTTTTATAATGTCTAAATGATTTACAATGTGATAAACTTTATTATTTAACAAATTACACCAATATATCGCAAAAACGCATCTTCTTAAAGCAGCTTTTTATTAATTAAACAAGCACTTTGGTAACGGCTATTGAGGTAGAATGGTACTGTAATTGGGTTATAAACTTCAAGGCAATACCTGGGGTGCAACTATCCCATAATTTTTCAAAAGTCGTGCCCCACAAATCCTGCCTACGGCGGCCGCCATGATAGTAAAACGTCGTAATGAAAGACGAATCAACTGACAACTAACATGCGGAGCTATTGCTAGTATAAAAATCATTTTTTTTTTGCAGAATATAAATATATATTTTACTTGAATATATTTAGAGTAAAAAAATTATATAATGTTTTTTTACACTATAGAGCTATAGCTCTACTACTACTCTACTATTTATAATTTATACTACTAACGATATTGTTCCCATAGAGTACGGTTTAAAAATTTGTCAATCATTGCATACAAGCAATATGTGGAAATTGGTCACGTAGATATACTATATAGGATGTCTTTTTAGGTCCAAAAAGACTCGATTCCAGGCCGTTAAAGAAACTAATAAAAAAAAAATAGGAAAAAATAGTTACATTTTTTTGCCATTCGTCTGCAATATTTGTCGTTTGCCGGCTGTCGTCCTATGCTGTTTTATTGTCGTAGAATACTATATAATAGAATAAAAATGTCCATAATTCCAGTTTAAACATATAACGTGCAAATGAAAGTAATTTTACCACAAGAGATCCGTAGTATCTACTATTTATTATTTAAAATATCAAAAAGGTACACATGGCTAATTCATGCTAGTGTATATTGTAACATTCATATAAAACCCACAATTAATACAAAAATGCAAGTATTTACGCAAAAAAGGAATCCTATTACTGGTTGCATAGAATGGGATGTACAGCATGAAGATTATGATTATCACCAAGAAATAGCTCGATCAGCATTTGCAGACATGCTTCACGATACGGAGAGAAATAAAAAATATCATAGAGCTCTACAACTTGCGATAGAAAGAATGCATAGTGCTGGAAAGAAAGCTAATGTGTTGGATATAGGTAAAACTTCAAATATTTTTTTGTTTAAGGTTATGAGGATTTAAGTAATACACACTGTAGGAACAATTTGTGAAGACCAGTATTAGTACTGAAATCAGTTTACTTGAATTTAGAAAATACTAGAATAGATGAGGATATGCATTATGTACCTTTTACACCTGTTTTGAGTGATAACATTTTATATGTATTAAGTGAGATTTATAAAACAAATAAAATTTCTTCTTCATTGTCTCTTACTTTTGAATCTTTTGTTTATTTACCCCATAAGCTATTTGTGTGTCTAATATCACACCTATTTTTTTTGGATTTAGTAAGTAGTTTCAAAATTATGAAATCATGATACTAATGAAGGACAGAAATTTTTTATATAAAGAATATATTTATAAATGACAGTTCAATTGGTTGTCCATCCATTTACAAGTAACTTATATTTTGTAAGAGATTCATGTCATATTACTAATTATATATTCCAATGTATTTCTTAAACCCAGTTGTTAGCACACTTAATAGTATGTGTAGTTGCTGCAACATAAAATTTAATATTTCACCAACATGAGAAATTTGTTGTTCAAAATGTTCTTTAATTATTACATCACATTCAATGTTTAGTTACGATGTTATACTGATGACCTCAAAAACGTGCAAGGGACTGCTGGATTCAATGGCACAAGATCATATGTTGTGGAGATCCCACTAAGACACCTATGTACAGCAGTGGACATCCATCAGTTGACAAGGAGGAGGATGATGTTTTGTACTGTCACTTAAATTAATATAAAATTAATTAAAAGTTTAAAGGTATGCTTTATTTTTACTTTAAGGTACTGGGACAGGATTGCTATCAATTATGGCAGCTCAATGTGGTGCAGATAGTATTGTAGCCTGTGAATCATTTGGACCAATGGCTGAATGCTGTTTGAAAATCTTAGAGAGAAATGGTGTGGCTGATAAAATTACTCTCATACCAAAACGATCTACTGATATAAAAGTGGGGGAAGATGGAGATATGAAAGAGAAAGCTAACATTTTAGTTACTGAAGTGTTCGATACTGAATTGATTGGTGAAGGTATGTATTTTCCACTGAGTTTCTTGTTGGTTCTTGGTAGGAGCAATCTTCAGAATCAGTGATAGCTCTTTTAAAACACTCGGTGATTCAAAAGTACTGAAAACAGTACACTTGAATAAAGAATAATTTGAATTGGAATTGACTTTTTTTTATTTTAGTTCAAAATTTATATATATGTATGTAATAAATATATACTGGGCAGGGAAAGTACAGACAAGCAAGTTGCACTCCATGGAGGCAGAACTATGGGCAACATCTTTTATTCACCAAGGATGTAATAAGAAGCCTTGAAGAACCTGAGCAAGGTTGCCTTTTGGAAAGAGTTTGACTGGCTGGAATAGCTAGCCCCTTTAACTCCGTGCACGTCGCCTGACTGTGATTAAGTGCAGAATAGCCCACAAGCAGAAGACAGAGAAGCATGAACATTTATCAGAATTTGTAAAGATTAGTGCTTAGGTTATAATTTATATTAAATAGAAATACCAGAACACAAAACACTAAATGCAAGTTGGTATGGATCTAAATAATTCTAAGTTGTGAAATCATTACAATATATATAATTACTGGCTATTAAACGCAATCTAGTTCACGTTGACTGCAGTCTTATTATTTGAGTGATACGTAACACTTATATTGATTACGGTTAAAGTGGGTTAACCTTAAAAGCTAGACATATGCTGTTGCAGACTTTTATTTAGAACTTTAAGAGGGCAACAATTTTGCAGTACATGCTTTTTGAATAACATTCACCGTTTTCTTCGCGGCACACAATGAAAGCTTTAAATATTGCTGTTTTAGCAATATTTTTTGTTGCTGCTTCTCTCCTATTTATTTAAGCGTGATAATATATAGTTTATAGCCTTCGTCGATAAATGGACTCTATGAATTTTTCAAAATTGTCCCAGTAGTTCCTGAGATTAGTGTGTTCAAACAATCAAACAAATAAAGAAACTTCAGCTTTATATATTAAGTATATCTATAAATACATAAGTTAATATAGATATTGTTGATTTGTAAGTTACCCAATGAGACCATACCTAATTGCCATAGCAAGACACTTAATTCTACACTGCCCAACTGCACTCAATAATTGCATTGGGTCAATGTTCAATCCTTGACTTTTGGAAAACTGAATTTTTAGTATTACATTTTACCAATATCACCAAATTTTTTTTGTAGGTGCCCTTTCCACTTTTTCTCATGCCCATAAGTACCTCCTAGAAGAAGACTGTATAGTTGTTCCTGACTCGGCTGTGATATATGCACAAGTTGTTGAATGTCCCACATTGCAGAAGTGGAATAAAATGAATGATCTTGCAAATGATGACTTAGAGATTATTTTGAGAACTCCACAAAAGGTAATTGCTCATTTTGAATTATATTTCTTTACTAACAAAAATTAAACCTGCAACTAGGGTAGTATTATGTAAATTTTTACAGTAATGTCCAAAAGGTGTAAATTAAAGTAACAGCCCGTTACAATCCCACTGCTGTGCATAAGTATGCATTCTGCTAATTCAGAGAAAGGAATAGGAAATGAATGTAATATGTACAACTCCTGACATATCCGGGTACAAATAGCTAAGCATAAAAGCTCTCGTCACAAAGGGACTCCCGCCCCCTGTATGCGAAGGTATTTTATGAACCTAAATAGGTTCTTATATGTAGAGATAAAAAAATATATTTAGCATAAGAATATTATTCAATTTGAATTTGTGATACCGGCTTTCTATTTTTACAATGCAAATAATTACGTTTTCAGATTAAAAATTGTGCCGGTTCAGCAGCAGTCCATGATATCCAGTTATCTCAGTTACCGAGGCAAGCATTTAGAGAGCTCTCCGACCAGATACCTGTATTCTATTACGACTGGTCCGGACGTTCTCCTGTTGACATGAAGAGAACTGTGAAGCAGCAGTTCACAGTGACTAATACTGGCCAAGCGCAGATAGTGTTCATGTGGTGGGAGCTGAATATGGACACAGAAGGTTTGGATTTCCATCTATACTTCTATAAGTATGTTACCGCCGTGTGGTATCCGGCAGAATAGAATAGACCACCCTCATTTCTTACCGAGGTGTCGTAAGAGGCGACTAAGGTCAGTGCCGTGTGGTATCCGGCCGTCGTAGAATAGACCACCCTCATTTCTTACCGAGGTGTCGTAAGAGGCGACTAAGGTCAGTGCCGTGTGGTATCTGGCTGCGTAGAATAGATCACCCTCATTTCTTACCGAGGTGTCGTAAGGGGTGACTAAGATCAGTGCCGTGTGGTATCCGGCTGCGTAGAATAGACCACCCTCATTTCTTACCGAGGTGTCGTAAGGGGTGACTAAGATCAGTGCCGTGTGGTATCTGGCTGCGTAGAATAGACCACCCTCATTTCTTACCGAGGTGTCGTAAGAGGCGACTAAGGTCAGTGCCGTGTGGTATCCGGGCGTCGTAGAATAGACCACCCTCATTTCTTACCGAGGTGTCGTAAGAGGCGACTAAGGTAAGTGCCGTGTGGTATCCGGCTGCGTAGAATAGACCACCATCATTTCTTACCGAGGTGTCGTAAAAGGCGACTAAGGTAAGTGCCGTATGGTATCCGGCTGCGTAGAATAGACCACCCTCATTTCTTACCGAGGTGTCGTAAGAGGCGACTAAGGTAAGTGCCGTGTGGTATTCGGCTGCGTAGAATAGACCACCCTATACAAGTTTTAAGAGAAAAACTCATTGGTCCTTGCACGGATTTGAACTCATGATCGTCTCTAGAGAGTCGCACAGTTTCACCGCTAGGCTATCTCAGCTTATTATCACCAGAAAGCGTGTGATAAGTTAAAAATACCACTTAGATACATAAGTTTTAACAGAAAAAAATAATTGGTTTGAACCTGTGACTCCTTGAAAGAGTGTAACAGTCTCACCGTTACGCTATCACAAGCTTGAATTCGTTTTTAGGTAAAATATGTTTAAGTTGCGCACCTTGGTGGACGCATCCTGACGCGGATTTATCTTCCGATCGTCCCCAAGATCTAATACCTTGGCGGGATCATTGGATGCAAGCCGTTTATTATCTCCCTAAAGAACTAACAGTTCAAAAAGACACAGAAGTGTCGTTAATCTCTTGTCAGGACGAATATTCTCTATGGTTCTACTTAGAGAACGAGAAAACTAAGTACAGACATTACAGCAGACCTATTTGCGATTGCGGTGTTCATATGTCGCTATCAAGAACACATGTATCTTATTTGAATGATGGGAAACGTAGCAAAAGGTTTCTAGCACAGTTAAAAGATATGGTCAATGACGCTGTTATTTTGGATCTAAATGGAAGCAGTTTGCTAGGTTTAGCTGCAGCTAAAATGGGAGCTAAATCAGTTTATATTGTAGAGAATACGAATCTTAATATAGGAATTTTAAATGATTACATTAAAGAGAATGATATACAAAATGTAAATATCATCCCTGAAGCGACAGATGATATATTGGAAACTGTAACGAATGTGGTTTGTGATCCAAATTTCAGCTCTGCTATATTGCCATGGGAGAATTTGAAATTTGCATACCTATTGTATAAATATAGGTGCAAGTTGAAATGTGTATCAATTTTTCCTAATAGTTGTGAGTTTTGGGCGATGCCGGTTGAGTTTCAGGATTTGCATAAGATAAGAATACCTCTTGGGTTATGCGAAGGCATAGATATGTCTATATTTGACAGCCTTGTTGAGGTAATTATGTTTAAATTTTGTTTTATTATTATTATATATTTTATAATACATATAATTATATTATTCTAAATATATATAATTATATATAAATATATATAAATATATATAATATTGAAAAATATATATTTATTTAGTTACTCGTACATCTAAAATTTCAGATGTATAAATTCATACTTATGGATTCCATACTATATTTGCTCCATTCAAGTCAATTATATCGTGATAATTTTTAAACTATTGGCTAAATTACTTAGTGTGAAAGACATCAAATACTGAAAGCGACAAATGTATTGATTTGTATAAGAGCTTGATAAATAGACTAAAATGTGCATTGTAAAATAGTATCTAATTAAATTAAATTTATGATTCACAATTTTCGTCATAGTGGTTTGCACATAAAAGGTAGATATATGCTATCGCAGACTTTTATTTAGAACTGTTTAAGACTAACAATACTACCAAACATCATCTTTGTGTAATTCCAATTTAGACAGTGTACGCAAAGATAACTCTCAGAGGCCAGATTTTTCCCGACTTTATTGAAATGTATCCTTATATTACATCAAATAATTACAAAATGTAGCCTATATGTTATTCCGATGTAACCTATTAAACTGTAAAGTTTCATCCAAATCTGCCTAATAGTTTTTTCGTGAAAGAGTAACAAACATCCATCCATACTCAAAAACTTTCGCATTTATAATATTACTAGCAATGCCCCGCGGTTTCACCCACGTCCATACCGATCACGTGGTAGTGGAAAGTCTACGAAGTTGGACTATAGATTTATTTTATAGATTATTTCATTATAAAAATGGGTATCATTCTTGGAATAAGAGCTAACTCAACAAATGCAGACCCTGCTATAACGGTCGCTACAATGAATTTGTTATGGCATTATTTGCTTTCGATTTACATTCTTAAATTCGTAATATCTTTTGATTGGGATGTCAGATTTTAATAATTTAAAAAGTATTTTACAGGTATTGAAATAGTTATTAATAAAATATCATTTAATAGGATAAGGATTAATACAGAGATATGAATAAAATAATGGTTTGATTATTGTCGTCACTTTTACCAACTTTTACAATGTAAAAAAGTAGTTATATTGGCATAACTATAATAGTTAGACATATGGTTTTGTGGACTTTTTTGTGGATATTGATACGTTCTATAATACTGTAGAACATTTTTTTGTTCTATCATCAATAGTTTCCGCAGCGCACGCGATGAAAGATTTTTAGAACTTAATTTTTCACACCTTATTACAATTTTGTTACGGATCCCTATTTTTTTTCAAAATGTAATATAGCCTATGTTGCTCAGTGAATAAGCAGCTTTCTAGTGGTAAAAGAATTTTTGAAATCAGTCCAGTAGTTTTGCGTGAAAACGTAACAAACATACATACATACAAACAAACAAACAAACATACATACAAATCTTTCCTCTTTATAATATTAGTATAGATTAGGATATTATTCTTTCCAGGGTTCTCGTATGATAAGCGACGAGGATTTAGAAGCTCATCCTCTATGGGAGTATCCGTGTAGATGTCGTGGACTGCCTCGGAAGCTGTTTGAGATACATCTCGAAGCTTTAAAAGTTACCTACGCTTCTGATGGAGCGTGTACGATTGAGTAAGGTTAAAATTGTAATAAGTTTTTTAATGAATTCGCTGGAAGGATATTGTGCGTTTGAGAAAGTTTGTGGTAGTGAATGTGTGCAGTGCTAGTGTAATCTCTGTAACAGAGGTACGAAAACGGATAGCACTCTCTATAAAAATATCTATACTTATTATAAATCATCATCATTCTGCCCGTATACCACTCTAAGTGGGGTCGGCACAACATGTTACAAACATGTTGTCACATGATTTGGCTACGTATATTACGACCGGCCGCCTGCCTGACGTCAACTTACCTTAGTCGCCTTTTACGACACCTCCGTAAGATATGAGGGTGGTCTATTCTATGCAGCCGGATACCACACTTCTTCTTCTTCGTCAGCCGATGGACGTCCACTGCTGGACATAGGCCTCTTCATGGGATCGCCACACCACACGATCTTGCGCCGCCTGGATCCAGTGGCTCCCTGCGACCTTTTTGAGGTCGTCTGTCCACCTCGTAGGGGGTCTACCGACGCTGCGCTTTCCGGTGCGGGGTCGCCATTCCAGCACCTTAAGACCCCAGCGCCCATCGGTTCTCCGCACTATGTGCCCCGCCCATCGCCACTTCAGCTTCGCGACACGCTGAGCTATGTCGGTGACTTTAGTTCTTCTACGGATCTCCTCATTCCTGATTTGATCTCGTAGAGACACTCCGAGCATAGCTCGCTCCATCGCTCGCTGAGCGACTCTGAGCTTTCTTATAAGGCCCATAGTGAGCGACCACGTTTCGGATCCGTAGGTCATCACTGGCAACACGCACTGTTCGAAGACCCTGGTCTTCAGACACTGAGGTATTTCGGACGAAAAGATCTCGCGTAGCTTCCCGAACGCTGCCCATCCGAGTTGGATTCGGCGGCTAACCTCTTTCTCGAAATTGGACCTACCCAGCTGGACCGTATGTCCCAGGTATATGTACTCGTCTACAATTTCGAGTGCAGAGTTCTCAACGATGACCGGGTGGAGCGGAACATGTGAGTTTGACATGATTTTCGTCTTACTCATGTTCATTTTAAGGCCCACCTGCTGAGACACTCTGCTGAGGTCGTCGAGCATTGTGTTAAGGTCCTCCAGACAACCTGCCATAACGACTATGTCGTCGGCAAATCTAAGGTGAGTGATGTACTCGCCGTTGACGTTGATGCCGTATCCGTTCCAATCCAAAAGCTTAAAGACATCCTCCAATGCAGCGGTAAACAGCTTCGGAGAGATGACATCTCCCTGTCGCACACCTCGCCGCATTTGGATTGGTCTCGTAGTTTTGTCTTGGATACGGACAGACATTGTGGCGTTTTCATACAAACACTTCAACACTTGGACGTACCGATAGTCGATTCGGCATCTCTGGAGCGATCTTAACACAGCCCATGTTTCCACCGAATCAAAGGCCTTCTCATAGTCCACAAACGCCAAGCAAAGTGGCTGGTTATACTCCTCGGTTTTCTGTATAACCTGCCGCAGCGTGAATATGTGGTCTATGGTACTATACCCTTTTCGGAAACCGGCTTGTTCGGGAGGCTGGAAGTCGTCAAACCTACGAGCGAGACGATTCGTTATGACTCTCGAGAACAGCTTATAAACATGATTCAGCAGCGTGATGGGTCTATAATTCTTCAATAAGGTGTTATCACCTTTCTTGAAGAAGAGAACCACCACGCCCCTGTACCATGCTACCGGCATAGTGCCTTCGTGAATGACGGAATTGAACAATCGCTGAAGGACTTTAAGTACCGGTTTACCACCCGCCTTCAGGAGTTCGGTAGTGATTCCGTCATCACCTGGAGCCTTCTTGTTCTTAAGTTGTTTGAGAGCCATACTAATCTCGTATAGGCTGACGTCCGGGATATCTTCGGTGTAGTGTCGGGTCAACTTGGCTCTTGGGTCTTTTGCCAAATTGACAACAGGCTGTTGTGTTGACGTGTATAACTGCCCATAGAACCTCTCAACCTCTCTCAAAATCTCAGGACGAGATGAAATAATACTACTGTTATCGGTTTTCAATCGCGTCAGCTGCCGCTGCCCAATAGATAGATCTCTTGCGAACACTTTTGAGCCCCTGTTACGCTCAATAGTCTCTCGAATGAACTCTGTGTTGAAGTGTCGCAGGTCGCATTTCTGCGCCTTAGAAATCTGTCTATTGATCAGACGGTAGCGCGTCGCATCTACTGAAGACTGTAGCCTCATTTCGTTCCTCTCATCCATGAGCTTGAGAGTCTGGGTCGAGAATTTATTGGGTCTTTTACGGTGTGTCTTATAAAATTTAGACCCCACCGTATGGACAGTTTCCACCAGCCTGCTGTTTACATCGTCCACAGAAGCGCAGTCAGCTAGGCAATCGAAACGGTTCATTAGCTCGAGTTGGAACTTCTCGGGGTTTTGGATATGAGCTCGAGTTGGTCGGAGCGTAGACTTCACCAATCTGGATCTTTCCAGCTGTACGCATATATTCAATGTGCCTCTAACCATGCGGTGATCACTCCCGGTCTTAACGGTGTTGATCACAGAGACATCATTGAATATATGACGCCTGGTCGACATGATGAAGTCGATCTCGTTTCTCGTGGAACCGTCGGGACTGATCCAGGTCCATTTTCGATGCGGCCGTTTCTTGAAGAAAGAATTCATCATGTAGAGGTCTTCTCTCTCCAAGAAATCGGCCAGCATCTGGCCCCTGTGGTTCCGTTGCCCGTATCCAAATTGCCCTACTCTCACCTCTGTGCCGCTTCGCGTGCCCAGCTTTGCGTTGAAATCCCCCATCACAACAGTGTAGGAGGTTTTCGAGGCATGCATGGCTCTAGATAAATCCTCATACATAGCCTCTACCTCCTCGTCCGGATGTGCCGATGTCGGTGCGTAAACCTGTATGACCTTCAGCGAATACCGTTCGGTAATTCTGAGTATAAGGAACGCGACCCTGCTCGACACACTCTCGACTTGAACAATGTTATTGACAAGGGACTTGTGGACGAGAAACCCGATACCACCCTGGGACTGTTGCTCTCCCTCCCGGTAGTAAAGCAAGTTGCCGGATTTTAGGATCATCGTATCCTCTCCCTCTCTTCGGACTTCGGATAATCCTATCACATCCCACCGCAACTTGCTTACTGTTTCTTCCAGCTCGAGTATCTTTTCGTCTTCCCTCAAAGTGCGTGCGTTGTACGTTGCCAGGTCCAGTCGTCGGGGTTGGCAGCGGAATCTCTTCCGGAGATTCTTGACACCCCCTGCCCCGCCGTTACCCAAACCGCTGCCAGAGCTGGGAATAGCGGAGCTGCCGGGAACTAGGGGCTGTGGTTTCTTTTGTGATGCCATGAAGGTTTTGCCGATAATCACCACGCTTGGCATGCGGGTTGGTGATCGCAGTGCTGACCATTTTGCACCGACAGTGCTGCTGCCCACTGTCAGTCTGGTATTTAAGGTCAGCAAAATGAAATGGTTATACCGCCATTTATCGGTCGCCAGAGCCTCGTCGGTTGATCTGCAGGGTGCACCGCGTGCAGGTGAGGTTGACAATTGAGGAGACTGACTGGGACGAGCCTCCCCCTTACACCCTACCACCACACGCTACCACGGATACCACACGCTGTAGATATATTACCATACGCTTTGCATGCATTCACTTAACCCGTGCGGATTATTGCAAAGTAGTTAGTTCTGTTATATTGCTTGTAAAATAAAAATCATTAACCTTTTTTAGGGATATAGAATCTGAAGGAAGCAATTCCGTAAATGGATTCGCAGTGTGGGCTGTCTGGCTTGTGGGTGGTAAACCAGTGAGTTCGGGGCCGGTAGAGTGGCCAACCGTTGGAGAGAGGGTCGATTGGGACATGCACACGAGGCAGGCTGTGAAAATTCTTGTGAGTATATATACTATATAAAAGTAGCGGCCTGTTACAATCCCACTGCTGGGAATAAGCCTCCTCTGCGTTTCTAGAGAGAACGGTTGGAGCTAAGACCTACCACGCTGCTCCAATGCGGATTGGTAGGTTACACATATCTCCAGAGTTCTCTAGAGATATGCAGGTTTCCTCACGATGTTTTACTTCACCGAAAAGCGTGCGATAAATTGCAATTATCAATTAGACACATGAGTTTTAATAGAAAAATTCATTGGTGCCTGCCCAGGTTTGAACTCGTGTTCCGCTCGAAAGAGTCGCACGGTCTCGCCGCTGGGCTATCACAGCTCAATACTATATCTTTAAATATATCATTTAAAATTGTTATTTAAATATAAAGTATATAAATGAGAAAGTCCTCTTATATAAATACCGGCGTATATTGAGTTGAAGACATCGTGCAGTTGTAAAAAAAACTCGCTTCCTGAGAGCTTTACCAGTGTGTCTCTACACACTAAAGTAATATACTAGTTGTATATCTACAAAAAAAAACAACGAAAAAGCGCGCGACAGCATGTCTCTATCACTTAAGGGCTAATTCACAATCTATACTTATTATTAAACAAAGTCCCATAAGCTGTCTGTCTGTATGTAATCGATTTTCTCATAATCTACTGAACGGATTTTTGTACGGTTTTCACCAAAAGATAGTGAAATACTTCCGTATGGTTTAGGTAAATACATATCGGTATTACGTAAATTGTGTTGAAGAGATCGAGCAGTTGTTAAAAAGTTGCTTGCTGAGGGCTTTAGGCGCGTGCGATGTGTAAACCAGCAGAGTTACGCTAAAGTTATGTACTAAAGAAATGTAGATCTATAAAAATACTACAAAAAAGTCCGCGATAGCATGTCTCTATCTCTTATGGTTAACTCACAATAACTAATTTATGTTTAAAATTTGAATTCTTCAAAAAATGTAACTGATTTCCACGGGGGCGAAGCCGCTGGCACAGCTAGTAGTATATAAATGAGAAAGTCCTCTTATATAAACCTTCGTATATTGCGTTGAAGAGGTCGTGCAATTGTAAAAAAACTCGCTTTCTGAGAGCTTTAGTCGCGTGCGCGGCGTTAACCAACAGAGAGGTAAACTAAAGTACCCGGCAATAAATAATGCACATCGAGAACTTAGAACGAAACAGCAGGCAGATTCGGTTTCGTAGAGCGCTGTCACTGTCACACACGGGTTCGTCAGTCTGTGCGACAGAGACAATGCTCTATGAAGCAGAATCTAGCCGATTTCTCTCTCTGTGCCTCGATGTGTATTATTTATTGCCGCGTACTATAATATACTAGAGACTTGTATATCTACAAAAAAAAACACGAAAAAGCGCGCGACAGCATGTCTCTATCACTTAAGGGTTAATTCACAATCTCGTATAATTACGAGAATCTCGTATTAATCACGCGGCACCATATTATATAACAACGTACCCAAAACCTATCTGTCTGTATGTCGATTTTTCTCAAAATCTACTGAACGAAGTTTTGTGCGGTTTTTACTAAAGGGTAGAACAATTCTTCGTGAAGGTTTAGATAATTTACTACAGATTTGTATATCTACACAAAAAAACTCTTATGTAATTTATAGAATTAGGCGTTACTTTGCGGAGATCCATAATACAAAAGTAATAATAACATTATTTTGCTATAATCCGCTATACAGTAAATATAAAATATATGTAGACAAAATCGCAAAACATTTGCGATTTTGTCGTGGATATCTCATGATGATGCTTCGGTTGCGGGGCGAAACGATTGTTGAGTTTGTGATAGTGAACGTGTGTAGTGCTTGTGTATTGTTGTGGCAGTGGTGGAGGTTTGTGCATGTTTTTTACGAATCCTGCATGTAACGGGTATGAAAAAACGGACAGTCCACTATACATTTAGAACTATATATATTTTCTATTTACTGTATAGCGGATTATAGCAAAATAATTTTGTTATTAGTTTTGTAAAACTCTTATGGTTAACTCACTATAACTCTTATGGTTTATGGTTAAAACTCACAATACCAACTTTTATGTTCGAAGTTTCAATTAGAAAATAATTTTGTGACACTGATACCAGAGATTTCGTTAACACAGCTAGTTATTATATTTGTTTTATAATTTTTTGATTATAAAACAAATATAATATATATTGTTGATTGTTCTAGAAAACATCGAAACTCGTGAGCAGTTCAGACAAATGGAGTTACCAAGTGGTTTGCGATTTAGAAAAGGGACAATTTAACTTAAGTATCGACTGGGTACATGAAGAGTAGTTTTGTTTTAATTGAAATATATTTTAATAAATATAATTTTATCCTTTTGATCTGTGTTTGTATTTCTATCTATATTTTTATCTTTAATAATTGCTATTGGATATTTTATATCCATGAGAGTTTATTATTTGACCTTTCTGTCTTTAATAGCTTATTTTGTATGAGCTAAATGGTTTAACTCAATGTGTCATATATAATCGCAATCGATTCTAACTTTTTCATTACAGTAGTTTAAAAACAATATAAAAAAGGCTAACACAGAAAGCCTACTATACTCGAAGATTACTTATACGATAAGAATGCGTCCACGGAGATACTTTTCGATCCTGTACAAGACAGTAATGACTAAATGTAACTTGTAATAAGAAATGTACTTTGAAAAGAGCAACCGCCAAATTTCTAGCTTAGTCGTCTCGGTAGGAACAGCTTTCCGAACCAGCAGTAGAGTTGACGATACAAAAGCACTTGTTTATTTGAATAAATAATAAAAAATTAAATATTCAAATTAAAAAATATTTTGAATTTGAATTCATATCTTGTAAAGGCTTACCAGGATTTGTACCTCAACACTTATTAGGTAAAAATCTGTATGTGTGACAGTGTGGTTTTGGACTTGGTTGGATACTAGCCCTAGAGCTTATCTCTTATAAGAAAATAATATAATTTCTGAAGTGGAAAATAAACCTTAAACTTAGTGATAGATGTGAGGTAGTTTGAAGTAAGCGAAGTTTGCGAGATAATTGCGATAATTTCCATATTTTACGCGTATATGAGTAAAATATATGTATGTAGTCAATATAGTATTTTCATCAACACCATAGATCTCATATAAAAATTTGAAAGTTCGTATACCAATCACCATGACTATGTAAACGTACGGTCTATTTTCAAGTAGTAAAAACGTTTTACTTATTAAGAAATTAAATAAATAATATCTATAGTTATAAATATATATTATCCTCCTGCCTTTATCCCACTCTAAGTGAGACCGGCACAATATGTTATAAACATGTTGTTTCATGATTTGGCTACGTATTTCACGACCGGTCGCCTGCCTGACGTCAACTTATCTTAGTCGCCTTTTACGATACCTCGGTAAGAAATGAGGATGGTCTATTCTACTAAGCCGGATACCACACGGCGGCTATAATTATATATATAATACTAAATAAAACGTATATATATAAATAGAAATCCGTGCCATTCGTGAACATGTTGATAAGTCGACTTATATCCTTTTTACATGTTTAATCATAATACGCATTGGAATTGTCTTATTTATATGATCGATAAGTCTTATTCGCACATACAAGCTTGAATGTTTTAATAGCTCTCTTAAATGTATATCTAAACGTAAACCTATTTATTGCTGCCTTGAAAAGTGTGTGTTTTAGACTTGTTAAGTTATTCTCCCTTGGTACTTAAATTTGTCTATTATAATGTAGTTTTAGTAACTAAAGACTCCTGATCTTTTAATCGCTGCTTAAGTAACGGTCTGTTACTATCCCACTGTTGGGGATATGCCGCCTCTCTCCGTTTTTTGTAGAGAAGGATTGGAGCTAAGACCTACCACGCTGCTCCAATTCGGATTGGTAGGTTACACATATCCCCAGAATGCTCTATAGATATGCAGGTTTCCTTACGATGTTTTTTCTTCACCGAAAAGCGTGTGATAAATTGCAATTAGACACATAAGTTTTAATAGAAAAACTCATTGGTGCCTGCCTGCTCGAGGTTTGAACTCATGATCGTGTCTAGAGAATCGCACGGTCTCACCGCTGGGCTATCATAGCTTAATCGCTACTTAAAGAGTTGTTATTTGAATAGAATAAAAACGTGCCGTGAATTTTCAAAGTTCGATAAAGCTACTACTCAGAATCGGAATGTCCCGCATACGGGTAAGTGGCACTAAGAACCTCTCAAGTTGCAAAACAGACATTTTATTTGTAAACACGCACTCATTACAGTGGTTCGAATCCGGGCAGAAGAAACAGCCGTTATCAAAGATCCGCCACGTCTTCCCGCGAACTCGCTCCGTAAAAAGATCGGATGTTAAAGTATGGTAACTAGAAACGAGCACCTACCGCAGGAGCAGCACGAAAAACTTAATAGCAACTTAGTAATTCTATACTCGTGGTCCAACCACGCTTTTTGTGCCACCTTCACGCAATCTCATTATACTGTGGGGAACTCACACGATTAATTAATTATTTATGGCTTATTAGAAAATCAGTTTAGCGCCCGGACCGAGGCTCGGATGTGGAATCGATGTATGGATAACGGTACCGTTTTTGTTCTTGGCATTATCGCGTGGAACATCGAGTTTACCGCCATTTTGAGTCTGTCGCTTGTAAAAGTTTCGCTTTTCAATTTCACAAGTATCCATACTAATTTAATAAATGCGTAAGTTGTCTGTTACGTTTTCACGGCTTATTAGCGACTAGTAGATCGATTTTAATTACTACAAATGTACAAAATTTCAGTTTAAATTTAATATTAATTGTTCTGCTTCTATAACAGGCTAATATCATTCTCCTACTCGATGTGAGATTGGCACAATTCTGCTATTCTTTTCCATTCTTCAATTCTGAGACTACGTCTACATGCTTATCGTTCTTCACACAATCCACCTAGGACATTTAGGATACTTTCTATTCTAGAATTCCCCCAGGGTCGTTATAGTAGCGGCCTGTTACAATCTCACTGCTGGGAATAGGCCTCGTCTCTCCGTTTCTGGAGAGAAGGGTTGGAGCTAAGACCTACCACGCTGCTCCAATGCGGATTGGTAGGTTACACATATGTATCTCTAGAATTCTCTAGAGATATGCAGGTTTCCTTACGATATTTTTCCTTCACCGAAAAGCGTGTAATAAATTGCAATTATCAATTAGACACATGAGTTTTAATAGAAAAAAACTCATTGGTGCCTGCCCGGGTTTGAACTCGTGTTCCCCTCGAAAGAGCCGCACGGTCTCACCGCTAGGCTATCACAGGGTCGGTATAGACGCGGGAATTTTTTTCGTGACACTAATCTCTAATCTACGCGGGCGAAGTCGCGGGTAAAGAAAGCTAGTATTAAATATAAATATAATACATAAAACAATAGTTTCAGGACAGTTGTGATTCATGAAACGTAGTTTGTTAAATCAGCGTTAATTTGAATGCATACGTATTTTATGTTGTGTCTAGGTTGGTAAATAATTTTCCAAGACTATTGAATATTTATTAATTTTATACAAATCGTGTACTCCTTGCAGACGACAGGGCTCTGAGTATGCTTAAATTAATCTTCTTATTCATTAGACTCATGTTTACATCTGCATTATTTAATATGTAGTTTAACAAGAAATAGTTTAATATTTAAATTGAGATTATAAATAATCTTGACTGCATGCTTGTTTGCCATCCTATTCCATAAAAAAAGATAAATGCGAAAGTATATGTTTGGCGCTTTCAGAGATACTGTACTCTAGCAGTCAATTTTAGCCTTGCCATTACAGCAGTTTAAAAACACTGTTAAAAACAAGCTGATACAGAAAGCGTACTATACTGTTGAGGATTACTTAGATGATAAGAATGTGTGGATATAGCTACTCTACCTTGTACAAGACAGTAATGACTACATGTAACTAGTATAAGAATTATATTTTAAAAAGAGCAACCGCCCAGTTTCTTGGTGGCTCTTCTCGGTAGAAACAGCTTTTCGAACCAGCAGTAGATTTTGACGATTCAAAAGCACTTGTTTATAAGTTTAGTTGAATAAAGAATATTTTGAATTTGAATAACAATTTTCATAAAATGTGGTAGAATTAATATCTCGAAAACTAAAACAGGAAAAACCAAATACTACATAATTGAGCGTATTCTGACGCTTTTGAGAAGGGGAATAGCGAAGTTACGTGTGTCTATTCAGAAATAGAGACTTAGATAAATGAGCATGCCAAGAATTGCCTTAGACAAACAACAATGTATGACAACGAAGCAAAGACCCATTTGTTTTCTCAATGTTGGTATACTTTAAAAAAAAAGTAAAAGTAAGTAAGTTTTGTTCTTCCCTAAAGTCAAATCAAATCATCAAAACTATGAAATAAGATTTTACATTACATAAAGATTGAGGTCAATATTTGGAATATTGACCTCAATCATATGCTTACGAAACTGAAATGAAGCTAGATTGCTATCAACCCTTTTTGATCTGATACATCATCATCATAACATTTTATTTTTATTTCAGTTACTTGTGTATAAAATAATTAAATTAAATACAGTACTTAAATGATAATAAATTTGTTGAATGTATGAACTTAAAGTAACTATAAAGACAACTTTTTACTCTCAATACTTCCACCGTTAAAAAAACAAATTTTATCGTACTAAAAGGAATACACAGTTTGGGAATCCCTGACGATTCCTAGACGATTGGATAGCTTTAGGCAGATCTGCAGCGATTCTAACTACTAGCTTACTTAGCCAACGTTGCTAGAGTTTTCACTAAAATATAAATTCAAGCCATCCGAGTTTCATTTACGGCGAAATAAATATTTAGATTCAAGGTGAACAAATTGAAAAGCGTTCGTTTATCTATTGTAAAAAAAAACCTGCTCATTGTATAGTTTATTTAGAACAATACCAGCGACTCAAACTATGGAACAAGCCAGACGGAAACAGCTAAATAGAGCAACGTAGTTTTATAGGAATACTAATTTTTACCTGCAACTTTGCCTTGGTATGAACCAGTAACTTCTATCACTGTCGAAGCCTGTAAATATCTCAAATATTCCACCTCTATCTTTCTAGAGAGAGAAAAACTAAAGTAACGACCTGTTACTATCCCACTGTTGGGCATAGGCCTCTTCTCGTGTATTGCATGTTCTGGTACCCTAAAATTAAGACTACATTTAGTTAAATAGTTTATAGTCTATTTTATAGTATAAACTATGTAAGTTTCGTGGGTCAAAAATTAAAAGCAAAATTAAATAATTAGCATGTAAAGTTATTTTCAACACTATTATACTATGTATTGAATTTTGCTAAATCGCTCTAGTTCTTAATTTTAACAAGGGAATTATATAGTAGTATATGTACATCTCAAACTTATAAAAATCTAATGTATGTCTGTTACAAAGTAAGATAACGATTAAAAAACATAAAACAGGTCTCTATCAATAAAGGTATGTCGTGCAATAAATCTAATTTGCCGGACAAATGGGCTCATATATGACTATAATATTTTTTTTATCTGTGTCATTAATGTTTTATTAATACACTAGTTCTGCGGCCACGTGTTGCTGTGGCTCTGTCTGGTTTCGAATATTCCTCGAAACAGGACTCAACAGTTAAAAAAATGCTCCGATCGCCACCAAACTTTACGAGATCATCCGCTAGGTCATTTTAAGACAAACATTCGTTTTTATATATATAGATTAATTTATAGAATTTATATCACGGGTACTGTTTTTAACAGTTTTTGTGAATAAATCGGAGTTGTAGTGAAGCCACGAGTAAAATCTTAATCTGTATTATTCGAAGGACTCTATCAAACGAAAGTATTAAAAACCTAAATTAAAAGAATATGTCGAACAATATTTTTATGATCGGCATCCTTATTTTTATTGAGTACTTTGTATTTTTGTATATAAAATCTTTATTATGTGACTGCGACTTTGGGAGCGTAAACCTTTGGAATTTTGATGACAAAAATACATAAAGATACTTAAGATCCGTCAAAGATCTAGAAGAAATTATAGTGTTTCTCACGCTTGACAGAGCTCTATACAGCTGAATATGTGTACAAAAACATCGTCTTCAACAAATGGTTGTATATTACTTTATATGAACAGAGCCTATGTCATATACCATATAAAATCAAAGTAAAGTAACGGCCTGTTACAATCTCACTGCTGGGCATAGGTCTCCAACGCGGATTGATATTTTACACATATCCCCCGAATTCGAAAGAAGAAGAATCGGCTTCCTATCCAATCCAGAAGAAATTTACATATTCTATCACTTCTTTATAAAATACTCTTTAATCCTTTAATTCCGATATATCTTAAAGAGCGTTTCAACTTCTTGTCGAATGTGGATATAACCAGTTAAGATCTATAAATGCGTTAGATCTTGCGTTTCCTAAATGCTCCTCACTGACTTACTCAAGATCATTTTAATTTCAAGGTGTAGCTGTGGAATGATCTACCTGTATCAATCCGCAAATCTCCTCCCCTACCAGCATTTAAGTCTATATAACAGACTATAAAATATTTGTCTCAAGTTATTTAAATTAAATTTAATAGCATCTACATCACCTACTCATTTTACCAAAAATTAATTTATAAATCAAATAGTAAAATTTTAATAATTTCAAATATTCACTATTATTTATATTGCATCATTTTTCGACATTAATCTATGTATATAGTGTTTCGTTATTCTTCTTTTTCTTCCTTCCTTTTTTCACTATCCATATTTCACTTCTTGACCTTTTCTTTCTGTTACTGACGGGTGACTAGAAGAGATCCCTTTTAGGGATAAGTCCGCCTTTGTACATATGATATGTTTTTTAAATAAATAAATTCTCTAGAGATATTCAGCTTTCCTCACGACGTTTTCCTTTACCGAAAAGCATGTGATTAATTGCAATTATCAATTAGACACATAAGTTTTTAACAGAAAAACTATATTGGTACTTGCCCTAGGTTTGAAATCGTGAACTTCGACCCCCCTCAAAAGAGACACACGGTCTCAGCGTTGGGCTATCACAGCTTATACCATTTAGCTGTGGCCATTTGGATAGACGGATTTAGCTTCTGCCCGCGATGCACGGACTTCAGTTAAAACGAAATCAAGAATCTTTTTTTCTCTTCGTCCTTTCGAGAATTTTCAAACGAGAAATCATATTAATGAAACCAAAGATGTAAAAATGAACACAACTTTGCATGTATTGATTATTAGCTATGTTCGATGACTTTGGTTCTTCTACATATCTCTTCATTTCTGATTTGATCACATAGTGATACTCCAAGCATAGCTCGCTCCATCGCCCGCTGATCTGAGCTTTCTTATCAGATCCATCCATAATGCATTGAAAAGGGCATTATAATTTTATTATTGGACACACAAATAAACATATTTACGAATTTATATGTATTTATCGATGTAAAATAACAATTTCAATAAAACCAGTACGCCATAAAAACTGAATGTGCTTCAAAAGGAGGTTATTAGTCCCAAGGTACTGCAGCGGTTTATTTTATGCAATTGATATCTAAATATGGGGTCTGGCGATGTGTATTGTACAGAAAAATACTGTAGATCAAGGTTTAGTATAAGGTCCCCATTAGACCCCCTGACGCGTCCACTACCTAACGAGACAATATTTTAAAATGAATGAATGCCATAAAAATAAGTTTTTCCGACTTAAATGGATGTCTATATCTTGAGGACGGAAAAAGTAGACAGCGGAGCTGACGGACGACGAGATCGTTATGAGTCAGCTGTTTATAAACTAGCAATGGACCGCGAACTTCTCTTACAATTCCAGCTGATTTAATTTGATTAAACTGCGAATAAAATATTGTAAATTTGGAAACGTAATATCAAGTCTGGTGGCGATCGAAGCAATTAAAATAATAATAAATAAACAAATATATGGGACACTTACACACACGGTCGGCCGTCCTTAAAGTCATCATTTTCCTGCCCTTATCCCACTCTAAGTGGCGTCGGCACGACATGTTACAAACATGTTGTCATATGATTTGGCTTCGTATTTTACGACCGGCCGCCTGCCTGACGTCAACTTACCTTAATCGCCTTTTACGACACCTCGGTAAGAAATGAGGGTGGTTTATTCTATGCAGCCGGATACCACACGGCACGTCAACGGTGACGGACAACTGGTAGATATACTACACCTATAATTTTGAATACATACTTAAATACAAATATACATCCAGACTCGAAGAACCAACTAACTGTTTATAGAAAATCTTGGCCCTCGGCGGGAAACGAACACGCGACCCGCGAAGCCGAAGACAGGGTCATCCATTGCACCAACGGTCCAGTCAGAAAAATGTAAATGACAGTTTTGTTTCAAGTGGAACTCAAAACCAGACTGAATCTATTAAATTATATATAGCACGAGTGCAGAATGCTAATAAATAAAAAAATAAATAAATAAGCATTACATACAAACTAACCATGCATTAGTGGTGGTGGGCTTATTTTTTGACACTAACTTAGAGGATTCTAGAGGAGGACCAGAATTATAAAAAAATGCTTGTGTCAAAACGTTATTATAGCGTAATTACATGTTGATGGACCCTCGGCGGGCCGGATTAAATGATTTTGCGGGCATTAGACTATATACTATTTGCTTTCTAAGTGAATGTCAAATATACTCCTTTAAAGGACTTGTTTCCAGGCCGTTAATAAACTGATTAAAAAAACAAAATCAAACACAATCTTAGTATGATTAATATCTGATCATTTTATAACCACTGAGCCCTGTCTATTTATTATAAAACGTATTAATAAACTCAGTTTTCCATTGTCTTCTTATTATATTCGATTATCGTAATTACGATATGTGCAGAAAATAGAGAATGCCTGCATATTTTATTGACAGACTGAATTATGTGTTGTCTATGTCTAGTACAAGAAATTAATTTTTTTAACTGATTTATAGAAGCAGGCGTTACTTTGCGGAATTCCATATTACAAGCAGTACGATCGTACTGTGCAGTACGATTTTTGTCGTGAAGCCTATCCTCCTGACGATGCTTCGGTTTCGGGGCGAAACGATCGTCGAGATTGTAGTGGTGGGTGTGTGTGCTGCTTTTGTGTTCGTTGTTGCTGGTGAATTGCGCCTTGGGGTGCATGTGGTGGCTGGTCCTGCATGTGTAAGGTGCGTAGATTTTGCCTGCTTCATACACATTGGCTTTGCATGCATTCACTTAACCCGTGCGGATTATAGCAAAGTAGTTAGTTCTGTTATATTGCTTGTAATTTTTTTAAGATTGATTTAAATATAGCGAAATGATTAAATTTCTTTAATTAAAACACTATATATAATAGATGGAAATTTCTGATCTATTGCTTAGAAAGCAATTTATAATATATTTCTAATTCATCATCATCATCATCCTCCTGCCTTTACCCCACTCTACGTGGGGTAGGCACATGTTACAAACATGTTGTAATATGATTCTGCTACGTATTTTACGACCGAACGCCTGCCTGATGTCAACTTACCTCAGTCGTATTTTACGACCACTCGTTAACAAAGAGGGTGGTCTATTCTACTCAACCGGATACCACACGGTGGGTCAACTTACCTTAGTCGCCTTTTATGACACCTCGGTAAGAAATGAGGGTGGTCTATTCTACTCAGTCGGATACCACACGGCATATATTATATTTCTGATTGTATAAATAATAAATTGGTCTAAAGTGGATAGATCCCATTAACGAGCATTTAATCAAGATATTATTATGAACATTCTAGAATCTGTTAAAACAGTTGTTCGACTTTACACAATGCTCACTGTATTTCTACAGATGTTCGACTTAATGACAGAATTTCTGTGACGGCTTTCCAACCGAACTTCGCTTAACCTTTGACGTGGCCCCGAGCGTTTCAACCTTATTATATCTATGAGATTATAAATTGAATATCTACCTAACAGCCCACGGATATGTTTAGTAATGCCAAGACATAACTCTAATGCGATATCGAAATGTACAAATTCACGATTTTACAATCATAACTTGTGTATGCCACTATAATGGTGATATGGGAAGTGTTCTTTAATTATACCATTTGTTATTTTATGGGTTTATTTAGAAATATACTAATTTAGAAATAATAAATCTAAAAACACTACATATACTTTGTCATAACGTAATAATTTCATTTATAATCGTTATTTGATACACTCAATCTATAATCATTAGATTCTATAAATGAATTGCAGGTAATCAAAAAGTTATATACATATAGAGAGCTGTGATAGCCCAGCGGTGAGACCGTGCGACTCTTTCGAGGGGAACACGAGTTTAAACCCGGGCAGGCACCAATGAGTTTTTCTATTAAAACTCATGTGTCTAATTGATAATTGCAATTTATCACACGCTTTTCGGTGAAGGAAAACATCGTGAGGAAACCTGCATATTTCTAGAGAATTCTGGAGATATGTGAAACCTACCAATCCGCATTGGAGCAGCGTGGTAGGTCTTAGCTCCAACCCTTCTCTCCAGAAACGGAGAGAGGAGGCCTATGCCCAGCAGTGGGATTGTAATAGGCTGCTACTTTACTACTTTACTATACATACAGACTATTAACTAAAGAAGGACTATTATATTACTTTTAATAACAAGAAGAACAAACAACAACAATTTTAACACGTCTACAGTGTGATTTTATGCATCTATTAATGAAAGATATATTAAATAAATATCATCATCATTCTCCTGCCCTTATCCCACTCTAAGTGGCGTCGGCACGACATGTTACAAACATGTTGTCATATGACTTGGCTTCGTATTTTACGACCGGCCGCCTGCCTGACGTCAACTTACCTTAAGCGCCTTTTACGACACTTCGGTAAGAAATAAGTCTATTCTATGCAGCCGGATACCACACGGCACATACCTTACTCGCCTCTTACGACACCTCGGTAAGAACGGAGGGTGGTCTATTCTATTCTGCCAGATACCATACGGCGTATATAAAAAATATATTGACTGAAAATCTTGAATAGTAAAATTGTTAATATTAAAATAAAATGACATCTCGTACACATGTAAAATATAAAATGTTTTATACAATCAAATGTCGTTTTGTGTTATTGGTTTTTTTATATTGATTTAATAGAAACCATAATTGCAGAATAAGTCTTAAAATAATATATTTCAAACCTGGCAGCAGGTTTCCTCTTCAAAAATGACCACTTTTAAGTTTCTTATCTGTTAATGATTTTATCAAAGAAAAAAGTAAATGGGTTTATTTCTACAATATTGGATACGAATATCTACTGAATACTGTATTGAAAACGGTTTTTTAATAGAAAAAAATCGATGATCCAAAAAAAAGTTATTGAAAAATTCATGCTTATTTTTCCTTAAACATAGCTTTATTATTAACTTGTATAACATAGATTTTAACTCTCAAGCGATGACTTAACAGAATAAGTATATACAGGGTATTATTACTATTACGGGAAATTTATAACAGCTATAATGGTCTATTGGCTTATTAAGTATGAATTGCTAAGCAATGCATTTATTGCAAAACGAAAGGTCAATGGATACAATAAATAATGGTATTTAACCGTAATGGAGGCAACACGATAAAATCAAAGATTTTAAACTGCTTGTTAAATTCTGAGCATTATAGATTTACACAAAAACGATTAATATTTGTTCAATCAAATGCTTTCAATTTATTATGTCAAAATCTGTTACACTATTTCAAAATGTCCTTGCCGTGTGGTATCCGGCTGAGTAGAATAGATCACTCTCATTTCTTACCGAGGTGTCGTAAGAGGCGACTAATGTATGTGCCGTGTGGTATCCGGCTCCATAGAATAGACCAATTTCTTACCGAGGTGTCGTCAAAGGCGAAAAAGGTAAGTTGACGTCAGGGAGGCGGCCGGCCGTAAAATACGTAGCCAGATCATGTGACAATATGCTTGTGACATGTTGTGCCGACCTCACTTAGAGTAGGATAAAGGCAGGAGGATGATGATATTTCAAAATGTCCGTTTACAAAAATGGTGGAATACACGCTTTTTGAAGGTACTTATGTCGTAACGATCTTGAAACGCTGCCATAGGGAGATCGTTCCATAAAATGGTAGTGCGCGGAATGAAATTATTTGAAAACCGCACTGTAGTGGATCGCCACGCGTCCAGATGGTGAGGATGATATTTTAACCTGTGACGTACAGTGCGGTTATGGAATTTGGCAGCAGGAATCAGGTCATATTGTTCAATGGAACACTCACCGTGGAAAATGCGGTAGAACACGCGCATAATACGTTTCTACGCATTATCAAAGAGTCCAGCCGTTTGCTAATCACCCGGTCTCCAATAATACGAGCTGCTCTGCGCTGTATGCGAGCAAATGGCTTAAGTTGGTACTGGGGTGCACCAGCCCAGAGATGAGAACAGTACTTCATGTGAGGCCGGACTTGTGCTTTATATAGCGCTAGTCTGTGAGCCGGCTTGAAGTAATGCCTCGCTCTATTGATAACACCCAGTTTTTTAGAGGCCAAAAGGCCAGTTCTATATGTAAGTCAGTTAAACTGTAGTTGTTACTAAAGGCATAGACTAAAAGCATCCAAAAAAAATTGTTTCAATATTATTTGCAGAATTCCGAAATTCTTACATAAGATTTAGAATGCTGTCTATATTTGAGTCGTCAATCCTTACGCAACTCTGTTGGATCGGAATAACTAATATTCCATGTTTAAGTAGACAGCACCGATTGCATTGCAATGGCACATATAATTAACATTCCGAGTATTCGAATCGAGAGGTTTACAAGATATGCTTACGGCTGAGGGCCCTTTCAACTGTTGAAATGGGTAACATACTATCGAAAACTACGAACGTAAATGTTCCCTTACCGTGATCGGTAAGATAAGGTCGGTAAGAAGTATCGGTCTTTTACAAGCTTTGAAACGCTTACGATATATATATATTTATATTGATGGTTGTATATAAAAGATTATAATCGAATTTGAATTTATATTTAAAGTTTATTTTTAAATTTAAACTATCGTGAGTAGTATTCATACTTACGCCGTGTGGTATCCGGCAGAATAGAATAGACCACCCTCGTTTCTTACCGAGGTGTCATAAGAGGCGACTAAGGTATGTGCCGTGTGGTATCCGGCTGCATAGAATAGACCACCGTCATTTTTTACCGAGGTGTCGTAAAAGGCGACTAAGGTAAGTTGACGTCAGGCAGCCGGTCGTAAAATACGTAGCCAAATCATGTGACAACATGCTTATAACATGTTATGCCGACGCCACTTAGAGTGGGATAAGTGCAGGAGAAAGAAGTGAGTAGTATTCATAGTTATTATATAGATACCGTCTTTACTCACGTCCAATTTTATCGGGTTAGCCGGATTAGTTTCGAGCCCATCCGGGGCACTTATTCATGAGCTAAACAGCTCATGAATAAGTCATTTAATCGCATAACGCATTTAATCGGCGATAACGTCTTGTAAACACAAGACGTTATCGCCGATTAAATTAGACGTGAGTATAGCCGGTATCTATATATTAACTGTATTAGTTTGTGCTTGCTAATTAAAATTAATGAAATATCCACACCGAAAATGTTAAATGCGTAAGTGTGTTTGTAATTTTTTACGACAGAACGGAGCGATTTTTGGTGTAGAGATAAACGAGAGGGCTGGACATAAAAATAAAGTACAGTAGTTAATATATGTATGTCCAAATAGTATGGAAGTCGAAGGCAGAAGTTGTAAATGAAACTTGGTTTAGGAAGATCGCTTATTGCTTGCTTATGACCAGTATATATCTTCATGTTTCCTTAACTTTTTTAGAAAATAAAACCACTGATTTAAATTAAAAGCATAATATTTTACTAAACATTCAAGGTAATTTATCATCTGCTTTTTAAGCATAAATATATATGCTTAAAAATGCTTAATATGTATATACATACCTTTAAGCTGCGAAAGCTCAACGATGAGACTGTGTGACTCTCTAGAGACGATCATGGGTTCAAATCCCGGGCAGGCACTAACGAGTTTTTTCTATTACAACTATGTTTCTAATTGATAATTGCAATTTACCACACGGTTTTCAGTGAAGGTAAACATCGTGATGAAACTGATATATCTCTAGATAATTTTAGGTATATGTGTAAACTACTAATCCGCATTGGAGCAGCGTGGTAGGTCTTAGCTCCAACCATTCCTTCGAAAAACGGAGAGAGGAGGCCTATGCCCAGCAGTGGGATAGTAAAAGGCCGTTACTTTATACATACATATAAATATCATATTCAAATTCAAATTCAAAATATTCTTTATTCAAGTAAATTTGTAAACAAGTGTTTTTGAATCGCCAACATCTACTGCTGGTTCGGAAAGCTGATTCCTACCGAGAAGAACCAGCAAGAAACTCGGCGGTTGCTCTTTTCAAAGAATAATTCTTATTACTAGTTACATATAGTTATTGATGTCTTGTACATGGTCGAAGAGTAGCTATATCCACGCATTCTTATCGTCTAAGTAATCCTCAAAAGTATAGTAGGCTTTCTGTATTAGCCTTTTTTAACAGTGTTTTTAAACTGCTGTAATGGTAAAGTTAAAGTACATTCCGGAATTTTATTATAGAATCTTATGCCCAAACCAAAAAACGACTTATGTACTTATATGTACAAGGCGCAAAACAGGAACCGCAACCTGATGTCGGTTCCTACTTTGTCTATTATATACATCGCCAATCGTTTTATAATTATATATATTCTTTTGTACAAAAATTATCGTATTGTTATTTATATACATTGTTGTGAAGAAAACTATCTTATATTTACAGATGTAGCGCGTGATATGATACGGAGAGCATCACGGACAGGTCCTTCACAGGGTTCCAAGTATTGATGCACTGGAAGATACTCCTTTCACAATATCGCTAAGGATTAGTGTACCAGCAGCCTTCTGGCAGCAGGATGCACTATAAAGTGAAGGAATTGTCAGGCGATACCGATCCACCAACAAAGTGTATGGGGACTTCTTATGTAATTACAAAAGCACCTCTATAGCGCGGAGTAAAGTTCTGGTGGCTTCATCTGTTATTTCAGTGACGACAATACGTAAACCGCAAAGTATTATTATAATATATATTATAATATGTGTTTAAAGGATGAAATGGTCTATTTATTTTTAACGACTGACGACAGAGACCGTCCTCTCACCACGTTGCCAATATCATTAGCATAAAATTTAATGCTTCATATCAAAGTTCTGTTAAAACTTGCTCTATAAATATCCAGTGAAAGGTCAGACGGGAATTTATAACGCACTGCAGATACGTGTGAAGTGATAACATTCAATTAGTTTGACAGAATGCAACCGGCGAAACTGAAACGTTAACTGGATGTTGTAAAATGTTTATAGATTACACGTATATTAAAATTTTCTCTTATGAACTATTTAGTAGCGGTGTAAATTGAAGTATGATATAACTAAATATTGTTATATAACCGATTCATCATCATTCTCCTGCCCTTATCCCACTCTAAGTGGGGTCGCCACAACATGTTACAAACATGTTGTCCCATGATTTGGCTACGTATTTTACGACCGGCCGCCTGCCTGACGTCAACTTACCTTAGTCGCCTTTTACGACACCTCGGTAAGCAATGAGGTGGGTCTATTCTATGCAGCCGGATACCACAAGGCACATATACCTTAGTCGCCTCTTACGACAGCTCGGTAAGAAAGGAGGGTGGTCTATTCTATTCTGCCGGATACCACACGGCGGTGTTATATAACCGATTATTAGTAGATTTTAAACTTTCGCGATTCATACTAATTATTATATAAACATAGGGTTCACCTCATCATAAAATCGAGTTACCTTTATATAAGGGTCGACGCTGCGGTAGAATTGCGTCCACCGTGGTCACGAACTTACTGGAGCGCTGCGGCGTCTTCGTTCCCGAGTACTAGTCTACTATTTTGTTCAACTACCCTCATTTGATCCGAACAATCCACGTAAGGTTTCATGCACACCACACTGATATTATCTGCACGCGATATAGCTTGCAACGTTTTCTTTCGCATTCCACGAGGCGGAAAATTACTAAGTCTATATTACTAAATAAAAATTAGTCTATTGGATAAGACAGATGGCGCTGTTTGCGAAATTGGATTTAAATGGAAAATTTGGCTATATTCCATTTCACGGTTTTGATAAAGATCAGCAAATTATTTATCTCTGTTATAACTTACAGTGTTAAGACGGATATAAAAACCATATAAAGACCGTGCGAATCTCTAGAGACGATCACGAGGTCAAACCCCGGGCAGGCTCCAATGAGTTTTTCTATTATAACTTATGTGTCTAATTAATAAATGTAATTTATCATACGCTTTTCAGTGAAGGAAAACATCGTGAGGAAACCTGTATATCTCTAGAGAATTTTTAGGATATGTGTAACCTACTTATCCGCATCGGAGCAGCGTGGTAGGTCTTCGCTCCAATCCTTCTCTCCAAAAACGGAGAGAGGAGGCCTATGCCCTGAAGTGGGATGGTAACAGGCCGATACTAAAGTAAATTTAGTTTTAGTTTTAACACATATATCCAGTCTGTAAATTACTATATAAGAACAATATAAGAGTGCAGTCGAAATAAAACCGTACCTTTATTGTGCCCTATAAGCATCTTTCTTCATACGAATTATTCACTTGTTATTCCCCTTTATCTTTCCGGCGTGAAATAATGAGAGATCATTAATTTTGAGAGCGAAATACTATGGTAACCTGTTATTATGATTTATTATTATTGATGCCTTAATGCCTTCGCCAGCGCGGTCAGATATTGGGAAACAATTTTCGAAATTATAACCTCTATTTTTGTTGAGTTAAGGACTGTATTGTCGCTAGTTATTGCCTTAGCATATACACTGAAGATGCCATCATCAAATTTTAAAAAGTAGGACACTAAAAATAAGATAAAAGTAAAAGTAGCATGTTCTACCACAATTCTTTTACAGTTCAGGCCATTAAGATTTGGAACTCTTTGCCATTGCCCATAAGGCAATCGCAAACCTTATCTTTATTTAAAAAGCGTGTTAAACAGCATTTTTTGTCTCTTGCTGTATTACAGTGACATTTGAAGTGTGACGATTTTTATATATGTTAATTGAAATATATTTATATATCTATTTGTATATTGTATGTATTTATTTATATATTTATGTATGTATTTGTTTATATATTTATGTATATGTATGTATATATTCGCATGTATATTTTAGTTAATATTCTTTGCTGTATGTACACACACCACCTACTATATATCTGTATCTCTGTCCTTTCATCAAACTGGTTGGCTGGAAGAGATCGCTATTTAGCGATAAGTCCGCCAGATTGTATCACTACTTTTGTCTTATTCATTATTGTTGTATTTAGTTTTATTGTAATTAATGTGGTGTTCAATAAAAGTGTTCATTCATTCATTCATTCATAAAAGTATGATAGAAAAATTGTATGCAATATGAAAATTATCTGAGCATGAAAGATTACTAAAGATAAAGATAAGTAAAGGTAACTTTTTTAGTAGCTTTCGTCATAAATTAAGTCAGCTGTTCTTATGAGAATGAATATTAAAAAACATATTTACTGTACCAATATTGTGCAAATTCCTTTAAATTTCTGCGTTTAAACAATTATAAATTTAATGCTTACAATAAAATTAAAAGAATTTGGTATTCTATAACAAGTACATTTTACATTAGAATTAATATTTTTCTTCAATGACTGGTTTGAATTTATTTGCTATTTTATTATTTTTATATTGCTATCTGGCTGTGTGTAATAATAATATCAGAAACAATTTAAAGTGAATTTTTATAATTTTATTAAACTTGTATTTTATATAGCCGTAGATACAGCATGCTAATGATACCACATTTACCAAAATGCCCAAGAGAGTGTCCATCAATTGAATTAAAGGAAAGCCTTACACCCAAATGAAAGCGATCATGTGTATTTAATCATTTTATGCTGATTATCTCTAACACGAGATATGACTATATGTAATGCCAAAATAAAAAATGAATTATTTTGTTATACCAAAATTGTATTATTTGTAATATGTAACTCCGCCTTATTCTATAAATTATTTCGTATAACATATGTTGTAGCAAATATATAACGTTAACCACTAAAGCCGTATATAGAAAAAGTAGGAAATATCCTAAGCTTATTATAATCATGGCGGCAATAGTATATACAAACCCCGATTGATTTTATCAAAGCCGTGTAAGGAAATGGCTGTAATTATATATTTAATCATATTGATTACGCTAAACCTTGGGTATATAATTATGAATAACTAGATATCGAAATAACTTTACTAATATAAAGTGGCGGTATTGATGCCTTTTCTGTGACCTGATTTTTTAATATTTTTTGAGATACACCATTTCGGTTTAATGCGCGTGATATACGTATTCTATTAATGTTATAGAACTTTATAAGTTGTTTTTTTTGTGATAGAAAAATTATAGAAATTAAACTACAACATTAAACATCACTATTCAGAAACTATGAATTAAAACAAAATTAATGAAAGTATCCTCCGCAAAGTAAAGAAAGTAAGAATTAAAATATTTTTGGTTTAATCCATACTTGTAAAAAGTAAAGTAACAGCCTGTTACTATGCCCACTGCTGGGCTGAGGCCTCCTCTCTCCGTTTTTGGAGAGAAGGATTGGTGCTAAGACCTACCACGCTGCTCCAATGCGGATTGGTAGGTTACACATATCCCCAGAATTCTCTAGAGATATGTAGGTTTCCTCACGATGTTTTCCTTCACCGAAAAGCGTGTGATAAATTGCAATTATCAATTAGACACATAAGTTTTTTAATAGAAAAACTCATTGGTGCCTGCCCGGGGTTTGAACCTATGTCGCCTCTAGAGAGTCACACGGTCTCACCGCTAGGCTATCACAGGTTCCATACAAGTACATTTTTTTTATTTATTTTATTAGTACAGTTTTACAATAAATGTAATATTACACAAAAATTAAAGTGAAGCGATATTGGCTGCATTTGTTGAAAACTGTCGCAGCCAATAACGCCCGCCTCCAGTATAATACATAAATTAGGCACTAAATTATATATTTTTTTATACGTGAGTGTTGGTGTATGTAGGTGTGTGTGTGTGTGTGTGTGTGTGTGTGTGTGTGTGTGTGTGTGTGTGTGTGTAGTGTGTTGTGTGTGTGGGTTTGTGTGTGAAATGAAATAGAATTGTTGAATGTGATTGTAGTGCATGCCATACCTTTACAAATTTATAATTTTACAAAAAAAATCGTATCAAAGAAGATATTCAACACTTTTAAGAGAATCACTAATTTTTGATTTAAACTTAAATGTAATTAATGTTGGTTTTTTTAATACAATCTTAGCATTAGCATTACATAGCATTTCCTTTGAGCAATTCGGCCGTAAAAGTTTATAAGTTTATTAGTGCTTCTCTCAAAAATGACCATAAAGTTAAGATTTAATTATAAAATTAGATTTAAGTGTTATTAGGTTACGATGGGGCCGACATGTATCTGTAGATATTTAAGTCCCTTAAAAATAATAATATAAAAAAAATCCGATTCATCGTATGAAAGTAATTTAAGCCACTCAGTTACAAAATTTTTACATTTCTTAGTTGTAACCGAATATATGTTTATTGGTAATTTATTTTGTTATATAATATTCCACTAACATAATGATATTGGTACCTTGTAAGTTATAACATCATCATCACAATCATTCTCTTGCCCGACCATTATATTCAATCTCTTGCCCTTATCACACGGCGAAACATGTTTTCAGCTATGAATTATTAAGTAAAATTCTCATTTTTTAGAGTAATAATTTTTTTTTTCGTGTGCTCAGTGCCCGTTTTAATTATGTTTTCATCTTGATACGCTTACCATTGTGTATAGTACCTAATAATATTTAAGGCATTTAGGCCGCCTAATGTATCCACGACAAAATTCGAGAAAGGCTGTTTTGATCTTTGTTTGTACTTTAGAGTCTCTATCATGGAATAAGATGTGGTGTCTGTATATTTATGATCATCGGTTATTTTAGGCTTTGCGAATTGGCGTAATTTTTCCACAGTTGCACAGTACAAGAGATGAAAGATATGGGCGAAAACATATTTAAATGTTTTCGCCCATCCATATCTTTCATCTCTTTTTTTAATATAAAGTAGCGGCCCGTTACAATTACACTGCTGGGAATAGGCCTCCTCTCTCCGTTTCTGGAGAGAAGGGTTGGAGCTAAGACCTACCACGTTGCTCCAATGCGGATTGGTAGGTTACACATATCTCCAGAATTCTCTAGAGATATGCAGGTTTCCTCACGATGTTTTTCTCCACCAAAAAGCGTGTGATTAATTGCAATTATCAATTAGACAGTTTTAATAGAAAAACTCATTGGTACCTGCCCGGGTTTGAACTCGTGCTCCCCTCGAAAGAATCGCACGGTGTCACCGCTGGGCTATCACAGCTTAGCTTTTTTTAATATATTTAACCTATACTATAACCACCACTTACCCTTATACTCAGAACTGATTCAATCAATACATATAATAAAATCGTTGAGATGTCAAATCTGTACATTTAATATTAAAAGAAAAAAAATAGTGTAGTCGTCTCAAAATACGCTCCTAAACATGAAACAATAGTTTTTAAAATTTTTGTCGGTTTATCTGTTTGTCTGTTTGTCGGTTTGTCTGTATGTCTGTGCGTTTGTTCCCGCTAATCTCAGAAACCGCTGATCCGATTCGGACGCGGTTTTCACTAATATATAGTCGGAAGTCTCACTTAACATATAGGGTATGTTTTATTCCAATCGGTCAGCAAATAAAAAAGATATGTCAATTTTAAGGTGAAAGGTCGTATACTTTAATACTGGTACAGTAGGCCCAATGGAGTCTCACATTGACTGATAAACTGAAAGACGCTGCTGTCCACTAAGAGAGGTTTTACAAATTTCTTATGGTTTTGATCGAATCTTTCCAGTGCAAATTAATATCTTTGTTAAATAACAGTAATGGCATGAAGGAAATTAAATTTAAAATGGAGTAGTAGATAGTAGTAGTATTCGAGTAACGTAACAATTGTCATAGGAACTGCTATTTAACCCCCCGGATCGATTTGATTTTTGTGATGGAGATATTTGCAAGGTTGGATACCGATAGAAGCTATTGAGTATTACAGAACTACGGTCCACGCGGACGAAGTCGCGGGTAAAAGCTAGTGTATAATATATTGTTCCAAACATGCGAAAAAAGTTCGTAATACATATAATATAGAGTTCAAATTGGCAGAGGACGTAAACAATAGGTCATAGAGTTCAAATTAGCTTGACGCTAATTCTCTGGAACATTCACGTTGTTTGTGAATCGTATTCCGTATCCCGCTACGACTCGCGAACGGCCGCGAACATTCTCGAAATCGGTTCGTTCGATATTTAAGTGGTTGTATCGCGCCACTCTACATTCAGTTTGCGAAAAGCGATCAAGAAGCGAAAATAAAACTGAAATAATAGTGACCTCAGCTTTGTTATCGGACAACGGACTGCATAGAGACTGTAAGTACTAATTTTATATTGCAAAGCTGAATAAAGTAATTTTAACGAGTCACCAGGTATTTTCTTCCAAGCCCATGAACCCCTATACCTAACATTATTATCTAGTCACATGAATGCATTGCGCGAGTCACAATTTTATATTTTTACATATTAATTGTCAGCTGCTCGGTGCATGCGAGCCGGCGGCGATTGCGAGCGATCGAGATGCGTAATTGATACAAATTATACGCTCGCAGCATAGATATTAACCGATATAATCCGTAATTTGTTTATGCTGAGATCCATGGGTGTGACGCATCGTTTATGTACTGTTGAGGAATACTATCGTAAAGCTACGCAGAAATATAGACCTCTTAATATTCATAAATTGCATATAATGCCTTCAGGTGCGCTGTCAAAGAATAGAACGAGTCATCCTTTTCATTTTACAGCTCAAGCAATATTTAGTGTTTATTAGCCTTGTCTATAACATCAAAATGCAGTTAAGCGCTTGCCAGGTTTCAATCAGGCTGTATGAAGTAATTAGCATCCGATATACAATCAGTTGGTAGATTTGAACATTAAATATCAAAGCTTGCGTTGTTTGATTTGCTTATATCCTTTAAATCTGTAAAAGTTAACATTGAGTGATATTAACGTGAATGTGCTTGTTTTTATTAAAATAATTTTATTCCATCTCTAAATACCATTTTTCAATATGTTCCTTCTTTTGAATAGAGTGACTTGTATGTTGTAACTTTGGTATAGGTGAAGTTCTCGAGACTTTTGTTACGTTTGTTTGTATCTTTTGTGGACGACTAAATCCATTGTATTTTGAGGGAATTTGCATTTTCCCGAAACATCTTATGCTTTACGCATAAGGCGACATTTACTGACGACATACGACGATACTTTAGTTTTGTTTTGCTTTGTCATTTGTTAGGGAGCCTAAACGAATATTTTGAATAGCGTATCGTACCTCTGGAATTTTAGAAATCGTCAAATATTAAATCACTTAAAGAAATCCATGAGTTCATTTCATAACACAGCAAAATGGGTTACATTATATAATGTTCTTTTTCTCGCTTCTTCCAACTTGCATACTTTAAGATGACATAAGATATTTTTGCATTATCTTTTAACTTAACACCACTCAGCACCATGTGGATTGATTTCTCTCGACAACTAAGATTTATTCCAACAATATATCTATCTCACCTTGTTCATTTATCTCCTTACAGCTCATGTGTCTCACGTTGCACCTAGTTACATTACATATATTGACCTTTATATAGAATATACTTAAACAGGACATGTAAATATCTTTACATCGTCGTTTCACGATCTCAACTTGTCTTGTCTTGTATTGATTTTTCATGTTTTGTGTAGTTTTATTTCATGTTGCGTTACTTGAGACATCTTACAAATGATTATTTGACCGGAATTAACTTTTGTTAAAACTATAATTACACAATAAGCTTTGATTTTCTTTTGCGGGATTAATCTTACTTCATTAGCAAAATACTACTTGCAAAATATTACTTAAAATATTAATTATTGGAAGATATCTAAAACTAACTTGATGGCAAATAATAGCTGAGGCAGTCCTTTGTGATGCGAGCAATCAGGCGCAGACTGATGACCAGTCGCAGGAGCAGCGAGATCTAAGAAGCACAAGCGGCAGTGTGGAGATTCCTTGAAAGATCTATGTCCAGCATAGACGTCCATCGGGTAAAGGAGAAGATATCTAATCTAATTCAGGAATCGAACCAAAGCCATGAGACTATCTTTTGAGAAACAAATTATCTCATAAAAAAGCACGGCTCAGTTCAATTATTTTTATTTCTTTATTGTCTTTTATCAGACAAAGCCACGCTCGTAAGTGAGTTTATTAAATGCAGATAAAGTGCATAGAGCTTTCAAGATAGAAAGGCATGCCGAGATTTTATCAAAAGTGTCAGATATATATTAAGTAGTGTAATTAAATGTTGAAGACAACTTCCTGACTCCATTCGCAATAAGCGACTGGTTATTCTAGGCTATAGGGTTGTCTGTAGACTTTAATGCTTAATCTATTTTTAGATATTCTCCAATAATACTGATATAATCTTAAATGACCTATGTAAGGAAGTCGTGAGATAACTCGATGTAAACGTCAGAAGTAAGTTCGTGAGGTTACAATAATATATATTTTATTGGCTTGGCTCATTCATTGATATTGGTTTAGATGTGATTCAGGTTTGGTCAAGATCGTCATTTGACATCTTTTTTTCTTCTTAGGGTTTTTAACCCGATGTCGTGAAAGTCGTTAGGGCTAACAGCATAAATAATAGTTGTAGCTTCACTAATCATATTGATCCTTGACGATTCAAAAGTTCTTGAAGGAGCTAATTTGAATAAAGACTATTTTGATTTGATTTGATTTAATACTTAGAGCAGAGAGCAAGAAAAAATTATATTTCCGATACATCAGGGTCGAAAGAGTTATTGGTGCACTGCATGCATGTGCATTGATGCACAATTATAGTAAGCAAAGTTTTATGCTTGTCCCAGGGAAAATGCAAAAGCATGCATAGAAACTGCAGATGCGGTATGTGATGTAGATTTGTGCAGACCTGTTGATCACTAAGGCTTAATTTAGGCAGTTACCGTTCTATAATAAATGCTATACTGCGAAGCGTTTCAGGGTTTCTAAATGTTATCGAAATAGGTAAGCCATTTTACATTTAATTGTTGGAAGAAATTACGAATAAATTATAATAATTAAGGAAAACATTATATGTTGTGTGTCTACGTTTGTTATTTCAACTACGATTGATCTTCTTACGTTGTTAGAAGCTCAGGAAATATCTTCAAATAATAGTGCTCCTGGCAGGAGTCGAAAACTAATATGGTTTCCAACACGGTAAATACAGTAAAAAAAAGCAAAGTTATGCCTTAAATCTTCTTAGTGACAAGTACCGATAACAAATCGGTAAACTGACAAAGTAAGTCGCGTGCTAAATTATTAAATTATATCAATTAAGAACATAAGTTTTTTGTACAAACATGCGACCTTTTTTTATGATCATGCTCTATAACTGTGAATATACTAAACATAAAGGTGAGGAGAGAATAATAAAAGTTAATAGAGTTAGTTATGGGTTTATGAATGTTATTTTTATGTTTATTTGAATATTGAATTTGAATTGAATACATAATATATATTATGTATTCAATTAAAATTCGAATTAAAAATATTCTTTATTCAAGTAAACTTGTAAACAAATGCTTTTGAATCGTCATCATCTACTGCTGGTTTGGAAAGCTGTTCCTACCGAAAAGAACCAGCAAGAAACTCGGCGGTTGCTCTTTTCAAACAATAATTCTTATCACTAGTTACATATAGTCATTAATGTCTTTGAAAGGGTTGAAGAGAAGCTATATCCACGTATTCTTATCGTCTAGGTAAACTTCAATAGTATAATAGGCTTTCTGAATTAGCCTTTTTTTAATAGTATTTTTAAACTGCTGTAATGGTAAAGTTAAAGTAAATTGTAGAATTTTATTATAGAATCTTAAACCCAAACCCACAAACGAATTACGAACTTTTGCAAGGCGCAAAGCAGGTACCGCAAGCTTATGTCGGTTCCTACTTTGTCTATTATATACATCGCCAATCCTTTTATACTTATTTATATTCATATGTACAAAAATTAAATTACTGAAAGTATACTGTGAAGCCAATGTAAGAATACCTGTTCTAAACTTCTCTCGCAGGGAATCGCGCGAATTCAAATTGTAAATGCCACACATAAACCCATGTATATTTATTTATTATTTGTTATTATATTTGGTACACCCTGCAAATAAACCGACGAGGCTCTGGCGACCGACTAATGGCGGTATAACCATTCTTTAGCTGACTTAAATATATCAGACCGACAGCGGGCAGCAGCGTTGTCGGTGCGACATGGTCAGCACTGCGATCACCAACCCGCATGCCAAGCGTGGTGATTATTGGCAATACCCTTAATGGATACACGTAAAAAGCCACAGCCCCTAGTTCCCGGCAGCCCCGCTATTCCTGGCTCTGGCAGCGGTTTAGGTAACGGCGGGGCAGGGGGTGTTAAGAATCTCCGGCAGAGATTCCGCTGCCAACCCCGACGACTTGACCTGGCAACATACAACGCACGCACTTTGAGGGAAGACGGAAAGATCATCGAGCTGGAAGAAACGTTAAGCAAGTTGCGGTGGGATGTGATAGGATTATCTGAAGTCCGAAGAGAGGGGGAGGACACGATCATTCTTAAATCCGGCAACTTGCTTTACTACCGGGAAGGTGACCAACAGTCTCAGGGTGGTGTCGGGTTTTTCGTCCACAAGTCCCTTGTCAACAGCATTGTCCAAGTCGAGAGTGTGTCGAGCAGGGTCGCGTTCCTTATACTCAGAATTACCAAACGGTATTCGCTGAAGGTCATACAGGTTTACGCACCGACATTGGCACATCCAGACGAGGAGGTAGAGGCCATGTATGAGGATTTGTCTAGAGCCATACATGCCTCTAAAACCTTCTACACTGTTGTGATGGGGGATTTCAACGCAAAACTAGGCAATCGAAGTGGTACAGAGGTAAGAGTAGGGCCATTTGGATATGGGCAACGGAATCACAGGGGCCAGATGTTAGCCGATTTCTTGGAGAGGGAGGACCTCTACATGATGAATTCTTTCTTCAAGAAACGGCCACATCGTAAATGGACCTGGATAAGTCCCGACGGTTCCACGAGAAATGAGATCGACTTCATCATGTCGACCAGGCGTCATATATTCAATGATGTCTCTGTCATTAACACCGTAAAGACGGGTAGTGATCATCGTATGGTAAGAGGCACATTGAATATATGCGTACAACTGGAAAGATCTAGACTGGTGAAGTCCACACTCCGACCAACTCGAACTCATATCCAAAACCCCGAAAACTTCCAACTCGAGCTGATGAATCGCTTCGATTGCCTAGCGGACTGCGCTTCTGTGGACGATTTAAACAACAGGCTGGTGGAAACTGTCCATACGGTGGGGTCCAAATTTTATAAGACACACCGTAAAAGAACCAATAAATTCTCGACCCAGACTCTCAAGCTCATGGATGAGAGGAACGAAATGAGACTACAGTCTTCAGTAGACGCGTCACGCTACCGTCTGATCAATAGACAGATTTCAAAAGCGCAGAAATGCGACTTGCGACACTTTAATACCGAATATATTCGAGATACTATTGAGCGTAACAGGGGCTCAAAAGTGTTCGCAAAAGATCTGTCTATCGGGCAGAGGCAGCTGACGCGATTGAAGACCGATACTGGTAGTATCATTTCATCTCGACCTGAGATTTTGAGAGAGGTTGAGAGATTCTATGGGCAGTTATACACCTCAACACAACAGCCTGCTGTCACCTTGGCAAAAGACCCAAGAGCCAAGCTAACCCGACACTATACTGAAGACATCCCGGACGTCAGCCTATACGAGATTAGTATGGCTTTGAAACAACTTAAGAACAACAAGGCACCAGGTGATGACGGAATCACAACCGAACTCCTGAAGGCGGGTGGAAAACCAGTACTCAAAGTCCTTCAGCGATTGTTCAATTCCGTTATTCACGAAGGTACTACGCCAAAAGCGTGGCACAGGAGCGTGGTGGTTCTTTTCTTCAAGAAGGGTGATAACACCTCATTGAAGAATTACAGACCCATCGCGCTGCTGAATCAGGTTTATAAGTTGTTTTCAAGAGTCATTACGAATCGTCTCGCTCGTAGGTTTGACGACTTCCAGCCTCCCGAACAAGCCGGATTCCGGAAAGGCTACAGCACCATAGACCACATATTTACGCTGCGGCAGGTTATACAGAAGACCGAGGAGTATAACCGGCCACTTTGCTTGGCGTTTGTGGACTATGAGAAAGCCTTTGATTCGGTGGAAACATGGGCTGTGTTAAGATCACTCCAGAGATGCCGTATCGACTATCGGTACGTCCAAGTGTTGAAGTGTTTGTACGAAAACGCCACAATGTCTGTCCGTGTCCAAGACGGAACTACGAGACCAATCCAAACGCGGCGAGGTGTGCGACAGGGAGATGTCATCTCCCCGAAGCTATTTACCGCTGCATTGGAGGACGTCTTTAAGCTTTTGGATTGGAACGGATACGGCATCAACATTAACGGCGAGTACATCACTCACCTTAGATTTGCCGACGACATAGTCGTTATGGCAGAGTCTCTGGAGGACCTTAACACAATGCTCGACGACCTCAGCAGAGTGTCTCAACAGGTGGGCCTTAAAATGAACATGAGCAAGACGAAAATTATGTCAAACTCACTTGTTCCGCTCCACCCGGTCATCGTTGAGAACTCTGTACTTAAAATTGTAGACGAGTATATATACCTGGGACACACGGTCCGGTTAGGTAGGTCCAATTTTGAGAAAGAGGTCAGTCGCCGAATCCAACTCGGATGGGCAGCGTTTGGGAAGCTGCGCGAGATCTTTTCGTCCGAAATACCTCAGTGCCTGAAGACCAAGGTCTTCGAACAGTGCGTGTTGCCAGTTATGACATACGGAGCAGAAACGTGGTCGCTGACTATGGGCCTCATAAGAAAGCTCAGAGTCACTCAGCGAGCTATGGAGCGAGCTATGCTTGGTGTATCTCTACGTGATCAAATCAGGAATGAGGAGATCCGTAGAAGAACCAGAGTTACCGACATAGCTCATCGTGTCGCGAAGCTGAAGTGGCAATGGGCGGGGCACATAGTACGTAGAACCGATGGGCGTTGGGGTCCTAAGGTGCTGGAATGGCGACCCCGCACCGGTAAACGCAGCATTGGAAGACCCCCCACGAGGTGGACAGACGACCTCAAAAAGGTCGCGGGGAGCCGCTGGATCCAAGCGGCACAGGACCGTGTGGTGTGGAGATCCCTTAAAGAGACCTATGTCCAGCAGTGGACGTCGATCGGTTGAACAAGAAGAAGAAGAAGTTATTATATATTTATTATTATATGTTTATTATATATTTATTTATATATATATATATATATATATATATATATATATATATATATATATATATATATATATATTTGTTGGCCTTGGTAATAATTCACACCTATAATGCTAAGGCAAATTTGCATTGAATTAACCTTCGTTGTTTTCTACCCACGCCTCGAGTATTATGTTTCGAACAATATATAAAAACAATCGTATGTAACTAAGGGACATTTTAGGAAAGAGGGCTGTTTAATTTGGAATCTAGGCATAATGAGTGATTTAGAAATAAAAAAATACGTGTGGCACTCGGAGACAGTCTCTATATAATGCTATGCAATAGCTTTAGCTATTTTAATTTTATGTTGTTTTGTTTGTTTTCTATTATGTTTATGTGTGCAATAAAGAGTATTTCTATTCTATTCTTCTTCTACACCTGAAGAAGATCTCGCAGGCCAAAGCTGGATTTAAGAGTCCGAAAACGTATACAGTGAAATGAATTGAACAATTCAGAAATTTATATGTATAGGCTGCAGGAATAGAATATCCTGCACAAAAATACTTCAAGATGAGTCAGCCCTATAATTACCATCCGTTTGTCTTCATGGCAGTCCACCTGCGAGGCTAAGATTTGTTAACACTGTTTATATCTTTGAAGATAATTCAGGTGAGCTGTGGCTTTGATAGAAAAGCGAAGGGGCCCGTTTATATAAAAGCTTATAGAGAATAAACCCGTGTACGGAAATATGGCGCATATGTCAACCTGAATGTTAGTAGGAACGTTTATTAATATTGTTGTAGAAAGACTAGCTTACTCTTTAAGATATGATTGGCCAGAGATAAGATCGTGCAGCTAGTTTGAAAAGGTCACGAGTTCAAACTCCGGGCAGCCACCAATGAGTTTTTCTGTTAAAACTTATGTGTCTAATTGCAATTTACCACACGCATTCGGTGAAGAAAAACGTCGTGAGGAAATATATATAGTGTTAAATGTATAGTGGACTATTCGTTTTTTCATACCCCATACATGCAGGATTCGTAAAAACACATGCACAAACCTCCACCACTGCCACTACAATACATAAGCACTATACACGTTCACTATCACAAACTCAACAATCGTTTCGCCCCGCAACCGAAGCATCATCAGGAGATAGACTCCACGATAAAATGGCAAAACTTTTATTTACTGTATCGCGGATTATACCAAAATAATTTTATTTTTACTTTTGCATTATGGAGCTCCGCAAAGTAACGCCTAATTCTTTTTTTTTTTTTTTTTTTTTTTTTTTTTTTTTTTTTTTTTTTTTTTTAATCTTTATTTATTAGGACTTTAATACTAACAGTACATGTCAGTCCTATAATACCCTTTTACTTACGTCTAAACAATTTTGACGTAAGTAAAAGGGTACTATAGGACTGACATGTACTGTTAGTATTAAAGATTAAAAAAAAAAAAAAGACGCCTAATTCTATAAATTATTTAAAGATCATTAATATGGATGAGAGATTGAAGAACTTACTCGTATCTATTGATCATCATCAAGCTGTTCTTGTCCACTATTGGATATAGATCTCTCCGATAGCATGCTACTATATTTTGTGTTTTGTAATTAAATAAAATTTAACTTTATATATGCTATGTAAAGGTTATACACCCAACCACAGCGCAAGGTGTGATTACCTTTAAGTGGGTCTACATCCTAATCGATGTAACCTGTTGGTAATTCAATAATAAATAAATAAATAAATAAATAAATACTGAAATCCGTCTTCATGTCTTTGTTTCCAAGAGATGCCAGCCACTTTCCAGATATCATCACTTCACCTAGTCTTCATGGGTATTGCAATAATGGTAATTGCATGGCTTAAAACTCACGGTGTACCACCTTACTGTCTGGACACGGTGGGCATAGGAATATTGAACGCATTACGTCTGCACCCTCGTCAGAAGTAGCCGCTCTATGCAGCTGCACTATGTGGGGCCTATTAAACAAGACCTGTTACAATTACAACCGGCGCATTGTTGACCTAATGCATAGGCCGTCTCGAGGGACCTTTCTTCAGCTAGGGCACCGAATTCTCTAATTGCGCACTCTAAGATTCCATTTAGGGTGGTCTATGATTACGGGCGAACCTTCTCCTACCCTCTCGCTTACGAAGGATTGGGTTGCTACACGTGGTCTCAGGTTTCCTCCATGACGTGGCCTCCCTTTGCGAAATTACCTGTTTACAGAAGTCGACCATCCCACTCCATGTCTTTTCACTGTCTACCATATAAACCGACTGCGTTTACGGTTGTCGGTTAAGTCAATTCAATACTTAGCGGGATCATTAAGATCTTTCAAACTCTTAACATCAATAAAGATCAATTAAAATGAAACAATGTTTTTCGTCTTTCCATTGATAACGGTATGAAATTTTATTTACTCATAAACTCATTTGAGTCACTAACGGTGAGACAGGTACTCTAGTATTTTATTTACTTAAAAAAACCGTGTCTAAACAAGTATTCACACATCAAGTCATGACTTTACTGAGCTCTCACAGGCGCAGTGTACCATTAAGTCACAACTTTTCTCGCTAATGAGCGTCCATCACAAAATGACTCCTAGTTTATAGGGTTTTTTAAATGCGAACGGAAATTCCCGGCACACCGATAGATTCTACACACTTCCTTTTTGCAGTGGGATAATTATGAGCTCGGAGTTACTGTGTCTAATAAGCGCGGAATAATGTCACTTGGAATCAGTTGGAAGATCTGTGATTATCAGTTAGGTCGACGAATGCGAAAGCAATGTAATATGCGGTTGTTTGTAGAATATTGAGTCTACAATTATTGTACGGATAATATTCTAATAGTGAATTAGCCTTAGCCATAAGCCTTATTTAGCAGTAACCATTTTGTTCTTGTGTATGATAAAGAAAGTAGTACCTGAGACTGCATATAAAAACTTTTTTTACAGCATTTATTTAGTTAGGTTAGTAAGAGTTTCGCGATCTGGATCTCTAAATACCGGCAGTATCAATCCCTGGTCATAAGACCTGTTGTAATGTATGGATAAGAATCTCGGACATTGAAAAAGATGGATAAAAGAAGAGTGCATGCAAATATAAGACTTATTAGCATGGTATGGACATATAATAAAAAAAGTGAAGTTACGGCCTGTTACTATCACTCGTCTGGGCATAGGCCTCCTTTTTCCATTTTTTTTTTCAGAGAAGGGTAGGAGCTAAGACCTACCACGCTGCTCCAATGCGGATTGGTAGGTTACACATATACCTAGAATTCTCTAGAGATATGCAGGTTTCCTCACGATGTTTTCCTTCAAGCGTGTGATAAATTGCAATTATCAATTAGACACATAAGTTTTAATAGAAAAATTCATTCGTGCCTGCCCGGGGTTTGAACTCATGATCGTCTCTAGAGTGTCACACGGTCTCACCGCTGGGCTATCACAGCTTATAGACATATAATTGGGGTGTAAATAATGTGACCAAACGAGAGTTAAATATGAATGTAGATAGATATAAAGCAAAAGGGACGCCTAATACGGGATGGTTGCATTGTGTGAAGTATGACATGCATATAAAAGGAGTAGCACCAGAGTTGACGAATGATAGGAGAGAATGGAAGAGAAAAACATGTTGTGCCGACCCCACTTAGAGTGGGATAAGGGTAGGAGAAGATAATGGTAAATTATTTGTAAACTAAAACAATAGTAAAACACTCTCATCAAAAATATACTGCTGTGTTAAAATTCAAAATCAAATTACACAATTTGTTTTATATTTCCATTCTATAGAGAGTAAAGCAAATCTGCTATTATCCTACTATAGGACAAAAATATAATTTCTCGTTATAGAAAATAATTGCAGCGTAGACTTGCCACGCTGCTCTATTCTGAATTGAACATTTATATTTAACTAATGCGCTTAAAACCAGTTAAGCTCAATTTTTTTGTAGAAATTTAGAAAACAGGCTGTAACACGTCGAACCGGATGGACGTACAGGCGGGAATGAATACGAACAAGGAACAGGATAGTACTTTAATCACTTATACAAATAGTATCGCGGACGGGTCCTTCACAGCATTCTAAGAATGCATGTATTGGTAGGCGATGTATATCCCAACGAACATTTTTTTTTTCGAAAAATGACAATATGCTGTTAGCCAAAGTGGCTTTTACAGCGACGTGGGGTGGTGGGGCGAGCCTCAGGAGAGACTCGTAATATCATTGGAACGTCGCCTTAAGGGTGCCTCCTGTGAGGCCGAACCTCGACTTAAAGCAACGTGTCGTGGGGGGGATCAAAATCGGACTGTTAGAAAGTCCTAATGTCATAATGGTTGGGGTTGTACGCCACGGCCACTAGACGTCAGAAAACGGAAATTTGTTTAGTATGCTGACATTAGCGATCGTGAAATGATCGTCAGGGTCTGTCCCAACGAACTTATATTATTACGAAAGCACTTCGATAGCGCGGAGCAAAGTACTAGTAGCGCCATTTGTTATTCCAGTGAGGAAAATCTGTTACTAGTACGTTATGTTACAAGGCTTATTTTTATTCCATATTTCACCTGCGAATCTTTCGCCATTGTTGCATTCTTCATTTGGCTGTCAGAGCTTCTTTCGAAGGCGCCTTTACAATATTCATTTCACATAACTTTTTATAACAGCCATTCGTTGCGTGGGCGTAACATAGGCGTCACAAGATTCCCATGTCTAAACGAATGCAGCGAAAGTTTTATCTTATGAAATCACATTTGTTAATCCGGTACGTGGGCGATGTTATTGAAAGATTGTATCAATGTTGCGATGTATTCTGTTGCGACTTGAACGTTATAGAACGGGTTGCATTGTGCGTGACAAAACGTTTACGGTCAATAGGTTATCATTGCTTATCGATGATTGCTTACTGTGTTCATCTAATTTTAAATGTGTAGGGATCATTAAGGGCAATTGTAACGATATTAGGCCGTTTATTTATGTTTTTAAGATATTAAAGGGTCTGTACATAGCATGATGATTGTCATTGAAGGCTAAAACGTAAACGCATCATCGCATGTTCGCTGCAACACGTAACCTCTTCTTTTACACATTTTATATTAATTTGAACGGTAGGTACATATGTAACCGATTTCTTTGTACTAAATTTTGACCCGCTTTGAACGGACATATAATATTTGAACTTATCAAATATTGCACACACAAATATGATAGTTTGAAAAAAAATTTTTTTTTCTAATTTTGTTTGAATTAACAATAGCACTTAAATGTGGAAAATACATTTACTTTATAAATACAATATAGAACTTTATTTACAAAATACTAGTAAATTTGTAAGCAAATTTGTAAGCAGTATATCATATTCAATTCAATTCCAAATATTCTTTATTCAAGTAAACTTGTAAACAAGTGCTTTTCAATCGTCAAAATCTACTGCTGTTTCGAAAAGCCGTTTCTACCGAGAAGAGCCAGCAAGAAACTCGGTGGTTGCTCTTTTCAAATAAAATTCTTATAACTAGCCGAAAAACCGAACCTTGTATAAAGGTAATTCGATTTTTGACGCGATGTGACCCGTTTATTTATATAATAATTAGTATGAATCGCGAATGTTTAAAATCTAACATATACCATCCTCCTGCCCTTATGCCCTGAAGTCGCCACAACATGTTACAAACATGCTGTCACATGATTCGGCTACGTATTTTACCGGCCGCCTGCCTGACGTCAACTTACCTAAGCCGTATTTTACGACCCCTCGGTAAGAAAGAGGGTGGTCCATTCTACTCAACCGGATACCACACGGCGGAAAAGTCAAAACATAAATGAACTAATTCGATTAGCGTTAATTACATTCAAATATATTATAGTAATCGTATCTCTGTCGATTACGACGAAATTACAGCAAGATAAACAGGTTTTGTAATAAACTATGTATAAGAAGGTTTTCAAACTAATTTATGTTTATTTCACATGCGAGATAGTTTATGAATCAGAAAAATAATGTTGGGACATTTTAATAAATCTAATCGTGGTAAATATTAAGATCAATAATTCTAAGGTTAAATTCATACGATGAATTTAATTTTATTCTTGAAGCATCAATAAGACACAATAAAAATTAGACTGCGTCAAAATCCGTTGAAAATACCTCCAGTAATCTAACTTAAATTGTTAATAAAATTTCTTTGTGTGTTATTTGTATTTCAAAATGGTATGGAACTACATTCAATCGCACTTATTCGTATAAAAAATAGTGATTTAAATAGATTTTGTTAAATATTCATGACTAAAAAATTATAATATAATAAATTATTTGAAACGTTTTATAAAAGTTATATATGCCATTATAAAATAACAATAATAGAAGTGAGGAGTATATATGAATATAGTCCGTATATTTTAGTATTAATTCACATTTTCATTCGACATTAACATCCCAATTAATTGCTTATGTGAAACTATATCACGCTTCTAAAATGTCATAGGTAGGTGATTTTAATTCTAAAATTCATCTATTTATTTATTAAACCAACTAACAGTATTTTACAATACACAATTTCCAAACACATTATTAATATATAATATAATCTTTAGTACGCGGCAGTAAATAATGCACATCGAAGCTTAAAGAGAGAGAGATCGGCTAGATTCTGCTTGATAGAGCATTGTCTCTGTCGCACAAACTGACGAACCCGTGTGAAACGTCACATACTAATACTATACTATGAGAAACCGAACTAGACGGCTATTTCATTCTAAACATCGATGTGCATTTAATGCCGGGTACTATAAGTCTGTGTAAAACACCTTTAAAAGTTAGTACAACATTTGTATGATACAATTACCACTATCGTTGCCTAATACCTAATTGTATATAAATAAATAAAAAATATGTAAATAAAACGTTAACCTAAAAACAAAAGAAAGAGACATAAATATAAACATAACAAGCAATATAACAGAACTAACTACTTTGCTATAATCCGCACGGGTTAAGTGAATGCATGCAAAGCTAATGTGTATGAAGCAGGCAAAATTTACGCACCTTATACATGCAGGACCAGCCACCACATGCACCCCAAGGCGCAATTCACCAGCAACAACGAACACAAAAGCAGCACACACACCCACCACCACAATCTCGACGATCTGATTCTCGACTGATGTAGTACTGATCGTACTGATGTACTGATGGCAGTACGATTTTTGTCGTGGAGCCTATCCTCCTGATGATGCTTCGGTTTCGGGGCGAAACGATCGTCGAGATTGTGTTGGTGGGTGTGTGTGCTGCTTTTGTGTGCGTTGTTGCTGGTGAATTGTGCCTTGGGGTGCATGTGGTGGCTGGTCCTGCATGTATAAGGTGCGTAAATTTTGCCTGCTTCATACACATTGGCTTTGCATGCATTCACTTAACCCGTGCGGATTATAGCAAAGTAGTTAGTTCTGTTATATTGCTTGTAATATGGAATTCCGCAAAGTAACGCCTGCTTCTATAAATCATAAACATAACAGTATTTTCTCCAGAAACGGCACATCTAAATGACTTTATTGAGCGTCCGCCATTATAAAATGCAAATCAATTATTGACAAGTTTATATAGTGTAAACCGGGTTTTACAAGAAAGGAGAAACGACTAACATAGAATTAACACTCATAAGAGCCTCAATTCAGTAATTGTGATATGAGAAAATAATAAGCGGTATTAGAGGTTTAATTTGGCCTGCGGAGGTGCAATAATGGCCGTACACTCTAAATGATCAAACGCCATATTATCAATTAAGGTAATTATATTGTGCCCGTATATAGACCCGGCTAACCTGCTGCTTTACAAGATATATTGAAGTAACTGCTTTACTTTATTTAAAAAAATTAATATCTTATAATAATATAAAGATTTATTTATTTATTACCGAAAAAGTTGGTTACATATAAATAAATATCTTAACTAAACTTAACTGAAATACTAATCAAACAAGACTATACTAAATATATAAAAGAGGAGAAAAAAATTGAATGAATTATAATTAATCCACACTAAGGTAAAACCATAACGACTATGGTGTATAGTCGTTATGGCAGAGTCTCTGGAGGACCTTAACGCAATGTTCGATGACCTCAGCAGAGCATCTCAACAGGTGGGCCTTAAAATGAACATGAGTAAGACGAAAATCATGTCAAACTCGCATGTTCCGCTCCACCCGGTCATCGTTGAGAACTCTGCACTCGAAATTGTAGACGAGTACATATACCTGGGACATACGGTCCAGCTGGGTAGGTCCAATTTCGAGAAAGAGGTTAGTCGCCGAATCCAACTCGGATGGGCAGCGTTCGGGAAGCTACGCGAGATTTTTTCGTCCAAGATACCTCAGTGCCTGAAGACCAAAGTCTTCGAACAGTGCGTGTTGCCAGTGATGACCTACGGATCTGAGACGTGGTCGCTGACTATGGGCCTCATAAGAAGGCTCAGAGTCACTCAGCGTGCGATGGAGCGGGCTATGCTTGGAGTGTCTCTACGTGATCAAATCAGAAATGAGGAGATCCGTAGAAGAACCAGAGTCACCGATATAGCTCAGAGCGTCGCGAAGCTGAAGTGGCGATGGGCGGGGCACATAGTGCGGAGAACCGATGGGCGTTGGGGTCTCAAGATGTTGGAATGGCGACCCCGCACCGGTAAACGCAGTGTTGGCAGACCCCCTACGCGATGGACAGACGACCTCAAAAAGGTCGCGGGGAGCCGCTGGATACAAGCGGCACAAGATCGTGTGTTTTGGAAAGCCCATGAAGAGACCTATGTCCAGCAGTGGACGCCTATCGGTTGAGAAAGAAGAGAAGAAGAAGAGGAAGGTAAAACCTGTGCCGTGGGTATAGACACTTATATAAACAACTTATATATACAACACAAACGAGTATATAAACAAGTGTAAAAAAGCTTTTTACTAAATACGTGTATAATAACGTACATGGAAGTAAGGACGAGATGTGTGTGCATAGATGCACACACATGCATATGCATAAGCATAGGCTTATGCACGCGCAAGTGTGTATATGTATTGGGTGTGTGTGTGTGTGGGTATAGTGTGTATGTTGTGTGAAGGCGTTGTGTATAGGTATTTGGGAGTGCATTGAGATATACTTATAAATTTACGTACGGATTTCCAAACTCGTTGTGCGTCGCCAGACATTGTGAAAATATTAGAAAATTTTATTAGCATTTCCCTGTATAGCAATTAACTAAGCTGATACTTCTTAGGGAATGGTGAAGACTTTGTTCTTTAGGACAATAGAATAGTGGTTCAGATCTTTAGAATAAATTTAAGATACCTAATATTCCCCCCATCTTAGTTCCGGATTTTTAACTTCTAAAACCAAAACTAAAATCACACCTAACTTTTAATGGAAGTTTCAAGATTTTTAACAAAACAAATTGATGCCTTACATACTATATTTTCTTCATTGTGACATTTAAAAATATAAGCATACAAAGCACGCAATTCATAAGATTCAATCACGTAAAAATAAAAAAAATACTTTTCGTACAGAAATAAAAAAATCGTCATTCTTTCAGCTTAGTATTAACTCATACAAATTCAAAAATTCAAATTCAAAATATTCTTTTGTTCAAGTAAACTTGTAAACAAGTGCTTTTGAATCGTCAACATCTACTGCTAGTTCGGAAAGCTGTTCCTACCCAGAAGAACCAGAAAGAAACTCGGTGGTTGCTCTTTTCAAAGAATAATTCTTATTACTAGTTACATATAGTTATTGATGTTTTGTACAGGGTCGAAGAGTTGAAATATCTTCTGTATTAGCCAAAACTAAAGTATTAACAAAAGAGGTTTTTTACTGATACAAGCAACTCCACCAACTGCCGTCTTAAAATCGATTGTTGGGCAATACTCCATGTTTATTTTTTGTTGATCTGAGGTTTTTAAGTATAATGCTGGATCGAAGAAATATTTATAGCGACCTTATTTCTACCACCATACTATCTATTACATCGGACACTACTTGTTAGCGTATAGTTAATAGGTTCCTGTATTTATTAGGTGTATTAATTTTCCTATGAACAATATGAATTACAGACGCCATTACTAGTAAGTATTGGTTGCATTTGTAAGCCACATGAACTGTAAATTATAAGACTTCCCATAAAGAACTAATTGCTTATCGGCAAAGATGGTGTGCAGATAGCATAAGCAGGGTTGCCAACTATAAATATTTATTATTTTATTGTACCTAATTAATTGTAAGTATGGTACTTGTAATTATATCATTGTAAGTTATAATGATGAGATCCGTGCCGTGGGGTATCCGGCTGAGTAGAATAGACCACCCTCATTTCTTACCGAGGTGTCGTAAAAGGCGACTAAGGTAATCAAAGGAAATTGAATAATTAAGAATAACTAGAGGATCACTACTCAGCCAGATACCACACGGCACAAAGTAATAGTAAAATAAAAAAAGTAAAATTTAAAAATAATAATGAAATTATTTGCTATAAAATAATTTAATCAAGTAAATAGAGTGGACTGTCTGTTCATTTCATACCTTATACACGCAGGATTCGTAAAAACGCATATGTTTTTACGAATCTACTGTAACAGGTAAATTTTTATTTGCAGCTGGTTATTTCATCGATCCAAAATCAATAAATTAAACCCCATTAAAATCGTGCGTGTTTATAACAAATGGCCAGAGCTTCAGGAGTTTACGAGTGGCGCAATCGATCACGAAGTCATGACAAACGATAGTGTTGCCAGACACCTAGGGCTGAAATATTATATTAATTCGATGTTGCAAGCCTTGTCAACTTGTTTAAGCGGACAGCCATAAGTCGTGATTCATAGTCAAGGAGACCATCGACTTTAAAAGTCGTTTTAATAAAGAGATTAGGAAAAAAACATAAACTACATTGTCTTTAGACTTTTTTCTAAAAAAGTGACGATCATTGCACAGATCTAAAAAGTGCTTAAAAGTAACGACTTTTTACTTGTCTATGCCCAGGCATAGGCCGCCTCTCTCTATGATCGCTCTCTCGTGTGATAGGTATTAAGAACTATCACGCTGTTCCAATGCGGTTTGGTAGGTTATACATATCCCCAGAATTCTCTACAGATATGCAGGTTTCCTTTCGATGTTTTTACCCAATGGCGTGTGATAAATAGCAATTATCAATAAGACGCAATTTTTTAACAGAAAAACCTATAAACCTACCCGAGATTTGAATTCGTGACCGTTATGTGAAGGAGTAGTACGGTCTCATCGCTGGGCTATCACAGCTTGGATGATTAGATGATTTAGACGTAAAATAGGGTACAAAATTTGAAGTGCTGATAGTTATTAGATTCATTGGGTTTTTATAATGGTAGACGCGATCAACGTTTGTTGTATTAAAGGGTTAAAATTTACAATCGTCTCTGAAACTACACCCTTATTGTTCCTTATTGTTGATAGCTCGCTGTTTCTTAAAGGGTACCGCTGTGGCTGTAATCAATTAGATTAATAATAATAATTCATTATGGGAACAAATAATATCTCACGGTTACTATTGTTGCTGGTGAAAGGTTTTGATATCCCGTAAATGCCATAATAGTCTATCCGCATAAGTAAATCTCGTAGAAGATAAATATTTGTATGTTTACGGTTAAATAACTATTTTACTGCAGTATCTACACTATTAAGTTGGATTCAGAGTAATTTTAATACTATGATTTTACGCTAAAAAACCTAAGCTCTCAGAAAAAACAAAATACTTTCAGTGGCAGTGACCCTGCCTTCAGCTCTACAGGTACCAGGTTCGATTACCGCCTATGATCAAAATTTTCTAAAATATAATTTGTTGGTCTTCGAGTCTGTGAGGATAATTTTTGTATATAAGTATTAACTTAAATTATATAGGTATATATTTACCACTTGTCTGTCACCAATAACACTTATTACTTACTTTGGGGATAGACGTCTGTGAGTGTAAATGTCCCAAACATTTACTTACTTAATTGGCACTGTAGTATGCAGTAAGGTTTCTATTCCAAAAAACTAATGACCGTGGGGAGGTGTCGATAGACTGATTCAAATTTATAAAGTCAAATAACGTCGACTTAATTAAGTTGGTAACAACTCGACGAGTCAGCATATTTTTATCTTTGCGACATCGAAGTAGACCACAACCTAGAAGACAGGGCATCTAATAGTCGTATCGAGTCTACAGGAAACGGGACTATCTTCCTTTTGCTATTTATACAACCGATCTGCTCACTAATGACGAGCGTAACATTTCTACTACTAAACAACCAAAGTACCAATAAAATATTTGACTTTTGACCTCATTAGAGGTTTTCAGTTTTTTTCATATGTAATTTTCTGCTAGTGTCTAGTAGTCAATTGAATTATGAAATAGTAAATATTCATATTTCTAAAAGCTTGCATTGTGTTGCCATACTTTAAAATGAATGATTCAATATCAGAGACAAGGAATCGTAGAACCCCTCATATGTACCAATAGGTTACAAACCATAAAGGTAGATTTGCCCTTTAATTGGTCAGTTGACGGAGGTTTGACGTATCTTTTTCAAATTGCGCTTTGAAGGTACAAGAAAAGCATTTTATCCAATTAAAAAATTCAATGGGTATTTATATACGTCAATAGTATATATATATCAGATATTATATGAAAAAATATGATATGCATGCTATTTGGTAAAGTAATGTAGGTAAGTAAGGTAAGGTACGATTGTGAAGGATATGCAGTTTTTGAAAATCACAGAAACTTCACTCTAAATTAACATGTGGATAATTTATTTGACATATAGTGATTAAATTTAATTTTATTTATATAATCTCGGTTATCCAAATATAATTTTTGTTTGAAAGAAACTCTTGAATAATTTACAAAGTTATGTATGATATACCATCACTGCTTACGTTAATAATTTTATATAGAGACATTTTGTTGCCAGCGTGAAAAATATACTTGAGTGTAAATTAAATAATTGGTATCATCAAACATCAGGCTCATAATATGTAAAGATGAGTATTTATCAAAGTTGAGTGACTTATATTCAAAATGGCACCTTAAGCCATTATTTTGCACTTTAAAAATAACGTTTTGTCATTAAAATACAATTTGCCCTCGTATAAGGCTGCGGAGTAATTCTTAATAGCAATTTTAGTTTGCCAGTATCCATTATATTCGGTTGCTAATATAAAATAAATTAAAGTACATTGTCGACGGACGAATTTAAATAACGAGGTCTTTGGCGACTATTTTTCTCGACCGAATTATTTATGGTGTTAACTCTATCAACTTTTAGGAATGTTATTAGTCAGTGGTTCCAGTTAACGTGGTCTACGTTAACCGGAACCACCATATATATCCACCATATTATCTATATTTCCATATAGATAATATGGTGGACTCTCGGCAAAGTGTTCACTCAGCGGACATCGCGGTTCTACACTTAACAAAGTAATGGTCATCATTCACCCGCCCTTATCCCACTCTAAGTGGGGTCGGCACAACATGTTTCAAACGTTGTTAGATGATTGGGCTAATTATTTTACGACCGGCCGCCTGCCTGACGTCAACTTACCTCAGTCGCCTTTTAATACACCTCGGCAAGAAATGAGGATGGTCTATTCTACTCAGCCAGATACCAGATGGCGTGTCAACTTACAAAAGTCGTCTTTTAGGACACTTTGATGTCAAATGAGGATGGCCTATTTTACTCGGCCGGATAGGTATCCGGCGGGTCAACTTACCTTAGTCGCCTTTTACGACACCTCGGTAAGAAATGACACCCTCATTTCTTACCGGGATCAATTTTACTCAGCCGCATACCACACGGCGGCTCAATAAAGTAACGGTAAATAGAATTTTAAAATCGCAAATTTATAGAGACCCACCTATAGAGAGGTTAAACAAACTGTAAATTTGTCGTGATTAAGTTTACGCACAAGATACGAAATATCAAAATAAATGCTGTTACTTGTAAAATCATAAATTTTTGTTCTTATCTAAATGCAAGGTAGCGTTAATACTCGTTTACTTAGTAAAGTTACGCTATAAACTTTATTACAAGTGCAACCAAGTAAGTGCTTAAGTAATCTGTTCATAAGTATACTTAATACGCATAAAATTAATAAAATTTATAAACCAAAATATATTTTATATTGACACTAGATATACCAGTGATTTGAGTATACCTATTTCTACCAAACCAGTCAAAATAACTGGTGCATAAAAAACAGGCTTCTTGTGGTTTCTAGTCTATATTTACTCTTAAAAATGACAATAATAAAGTTGAACAATATGAATTAAGTTTATAAAACGTACTCTCTAATTATATCTACCAAAGTCATAACATCATTTCTGAAAAAAAAGTGTAATATAGTAGGAATTTTGAATTGAAATTGCACAACCAGTCTAAATGACTGGTCTGGTAAATCTAGTGTTAATGTGTTTTAATAGGTACGTTGTGAAGTAAAAAGTTAACAGAAAAATGTGGGGATAAAATCAATGCGATTCAATTGGTATTATACGATACAACGGTCATCAGATCTGTCGTATTGTAGCGATCAGAATGCCGGCCTATGGAAAAGACGGATGAAAGAAGAGTGCATGCAACTGAGATGAGAATGTTAAGGTGGATATATATATTTCTCTTTATTTTATCGGGTCTTTAAACTTCTAAAAGGTTATGTCAGACCCATCGTAACCTATTAAAGTTATATTACATAGTTAAGGTGGATGTATGGTGTGATGAGACTAGATAAAATACGAAATGAGTATAAAGGGGAAGTCTGAAAGTTGCGCCCATTATAGAAAAGATGAGAGGTGCAAGACTGGGATTGTATGGCCTTATTATGTGGAAAAATGAAAATCATGTGACCTAGCAAGTGTTCAAAAATGAATGTAGATGGTTATGTAACTGGAAAGAAAATGAAAAGGAGAAGATTGGATTTTGTGAAGTATGACGTGCATTTTATATGCACGTCATACTTCACAAAATCCAATAAGCGCGATAATAGCGCGATAAGAGTAGCGCTAGAGTCGACGAATGATAAGAAAGAATGGAAGCGAAAAACAAACTACAACACACTTAGAGTCGGATAAGGACAGGAGGATGATGACGGGAAACTATTTATTTGTATAGCCTCGTTGCTAAATTGTTATCGAACTAACATTTGTCGTGTCTCGGAATAATAAGAAAACTACCTTAAGTGACTCGAGTAGTATCGAAATACTGGGTCTCGATATCATCAATAGCTACAAGTATCGCGATCACTTGGAAAGGGACGCTAAGTTGGCATCCAAAAAATTGGCATCAATAGAGCGAGGCAGTTCTTCAAGCTAGCACATAAACCAGCGCTATATAAAGCAAAAAAAAAAAATTCTATTAAAAAAAGGAAATTAGAATCTTTCGGCCATATTATGAGAAATCCCAAATATGAATTGCTGCATCTGATCGTTCAAGGAAAAATTCAGGGAAGGCGAAGTGTAGGACGAAGGAGAAAATCCTGGTTAAAAAACCTTCGCCAGTGGTTTAGCAAAAGCACCCGTTCTTTATTTCGAGTCGCGGCATCAAAAGTTCAGATTGCCTTAATGATCGCCGAACTTCGCAAGAAGATGGCATCCTAAGAAAAATAATATAAAGCACAAGTCGGGCCATATCTCCATATGTATATATACTGTTCTCATCTCCGAGCTGATAAATCCCAATATCAACTTAAGCCATTCAAAAGTATACAGCGCAGAGCAGATCAAATTGTTGGGCGTAGAAACGTATTAGTGTGCGTTTTGTACCGTATTTTTCACGTAGTGTGTTCCATAGAAATTTTAGAAATTATTTATTTTGTTTAATTTTAGAAATTATTTATTTTGTTCAAAACAGTTGAGAACTGCATGACCTGATTTTTTCTGCTAAATTCCACAACCACACTGTATGTACGTCATAGTTTAAAATATCATCTTCACAATCTGGATGCGTGGCGATTCACTACAGTGCTGTTTTCAAATTATTTTATTCCGCGCACCATTTTATGGAACAATCTCCCTTTGGTAGCGTATTTTCCACCTTTTTAGAGGACGTCAACAAACTCGCTCAGGTCGTGTGTGGTAGTGATTACGTGAAGTGAACCGCATGCTCTTTTGCCATCCTATTCCATGAAAAAAGCAAAACATCCTACTTCTTTTATGGAATATCTTGCATGCTTATGTTTGATGGATAAGCTTTATGAATTATGAATGAATGATATATTATAAGACAAACCTGATGTAAAACACATCTCGATGCTTGACACTAGATATCATTATTACTTCTGGTATGCGGCGGCACTCGAAGAATCTGAAACGTAGTTAAGTAGGCAATAAATAATGAAGTTATTAACATGCTTTAACCTTACAGCATGTCATGTTTGATGGCTACTCAGAAACATTTGATTGAGTTATTTCATTTGTTTGCTATCTTCGTAAATAATACCAAAATACTAACAAATTTAATTTGCTATTATCCGATAAAGCAAATGGAAAATATATATAATACTATATAAGACTGGACTATTCGTGTGCATACTTGATATATCACGACAAAACTGCAAAGTCATTTATCCACTAGGACTGTCCATGTGGGATAGTCCACTCTTTATTTAGCGTATTATATTACTATATGCTTTATCGTGGATTATTGCAAAATAATTTAATTATTATGGATCTCCTCAAAGGAACATTAATTACCTCCTCCTGCCCTTATCCCATTCTCAGTGGGGTCGGCACAACATGATACAAATATGTTGTCACATGATTTAGCTACGTATTTTACGACCGGCCGCCTGCCTGACATCAACTTACCTTAGTCGCCTTTTACGACACCTCGGTAAGAAATGAAAAAAGAGATGGTCTATTCTATGCAGCCGGATAACACACGGCACTTATCTTAGTCGCCTCTCACGACACCTCGGTAAGTAAGGAGGGTGGTCTATTCTATTCCGCCGGATACCACACGGCTAAAAGGAACATTAATAATAATAATAATAATTAAACACAGCCATAAACTGCCATAAGTGGCGTGCAAATGTCAGACAATAAAAATCTACTTTGTTATATAATATTAAAGTCATATAATTTAAAAATAATAATAAAAAATACAAAAATGTCAATCAAATTTACTAAACATGTCAATTTACTAAGAATTCGCTAATATCATAATAGCATTGTTCCAAAAGATAATTAAATAGTTGAATTTTAAATCGGCTTAAAGGTAATTTTTTAATATCGTCAGATAGTTTATTATATATTGTTATTGTCATGCAGTAAACATTTTTTTGGACCAATGTCAGTCTTTGCGGGGGTAACAGAAGTATTAGTTTGTTACGGCGAATTTTTTGTTTGAATATGTTAATATTTTTTTTCACAAATATACAAATTTCAAAAATATATAAACTAGGTAGAGGCAATATCTTTTTTTTTTTAAACAAAGGTCGGCAAGGATCAATGACGCCACTACCACACAGTGATCTGATACATTTTTTTTGGACTTTAAATGCTTTATCCATGTCAACAGAGTTACCCCATAGAATAAGTCCATATCGAAGTATGGAGGCTACATATCCATGATATGCACTTGTAGCAACTTCCTCCGATATTGTATTACGGAGTCGATACAGTACATAGACAAACCTATTAATTTTACTACAGATTGCCGCTATATGTTCTTTCCAGTTACAATATTTGTCTACAATGATCCCTAAAAATTTAGCTGTGGATTTTTCCTGTATTCTATGATTATTATATTGTATATGGAGATTTCTGGATTTGCTTTTGTGGGTTTGAAATTCTATTAGTTTAGTTTTTTTTAAGTTGATGGAAAGATTATTTTCATGTAGCCAATTTATAATTCGTTTTAAGTCATCGTTTATTTCTTGTTCCAATAAATTATTATTACCTTTGACAACTAGTGTAGTGTCATCTGCAAATAATATTGTTTCATGTTTTGTGACTTGTGCTAGGTCATTTATATAAAGTAGAAAGAGTAACGGACCTAATATACTACCCTGTGGCACACCAATTGTAGTAGGTTTATATGCTGATCTATGTATTACTCTTCGTTTATTGTGTAGTGAAGTTATTTCTACGCATTGTTGCCGATTATGCAGATAGCTTTTAAACCAGTCATACGCTGGTCCCCGTATTCCATATTTATATAATTTATCTAAAAGAATACCATGATTGACACAGTCAAAGGCTTTAGACATATCTAGAAAAACGGCAATTACTGAATATTTATTGTTTAAAGCTTGTGTTACTTTCCAAATTAAATTGAAACACGCTAGTGTAGTTGAACAGTTTTTTTGGAATCCAAATTGATTCTTTTTTAAAATTTCATGTTTAACTACGTAGTCATATACTTTTATGAACATTGCTCTTTCGAAGATTTTTGAAATAATTGGTGTGAGCGTGATTGGTCTATAATTAGCAATTTCATTTAGAGCGTCCTTTTTGAGCAGGGGTTTAACGATCAAGTACTTTAGTTTATCCGGAAATGTGCCATCTTGAAAAGAGAGATTTATTATATAAGATAGTGGCTGACTCAGAGCAGCTGCACATTGTTTTACAACTTTAGTTATGACATTGTCATAACCGGTAGAATTAGTATTTTTAAGATTCTTAATTATTTTATATATGTCATCTTCATTTATGGGAGTCAAGAAAATAGAGTTTTGATTAAGTGGAATATTTTTTAATGAATTAGTTTTAGTATTGTTTGTTTTAGTTTTAGCAATGTTAATAAAGTATTCATTAAATTTCTCTACTATAGTATTTAGATCATTATATGTAATGGAGTCTATTTTAATTTCGTGTATGTCATTTAATTTTTGATTATCATTAAAACTATTTTTAATTAACGTCCATGATGCTTTGCAAGTATTTCTTGATCGTTTTATATAATTTAGACCTATTAATTTTTGTGATGCAAATATACAGCGTTTTAGGATTTTTGCATATAAATTATATTTTTTATAATTATTTTTCTTGTCAGATTTTGAATGAATATAGTTTATGTACAGACGTCTTTTATTAACGCAGCTTCTTTTAATGCCCTTTGTTAGCCAGCTTGTTTTAATACTTTTCTTTACATTTTTAATTAAAATATTTGGGAAACACAAATCATAAAAAAGGGTAAACAACTCATAGAACTTATTAAAAGCTGCATTTGTTTCTTTCTCTTCATATACTTCATTGAATGAAAGAGACGATATATATTTAGAAAATATTTCTAAATTTTCATGGCTGTAGTCCCTTTTTTGTTCGAACCAAAATAGATTTGGTTCAAATACTTTACTTAAAACAAGTTCGCAGCGAATACTTTGACATGTATTATGATCGGACAGTGCCATCTGGTGTACACCGGGAGAAACTTTACTAGTCGCTATATTACTCATAATTAGATCTATGCAGGTGTTCTGTCTAGTTGGTTTATTTATGTGATTACTAAAATTATAATTTGAGAGTATTGAAGTAAATTCTAAAGAATATTTATTTTGTTTTAGTACATTGATATTTATGTCTCCACATATTATTGTCATTTTGTAATTTTGTTTCGTAACTTTTTTTAGTAATATGTTTAGTCTGTTAAAAAAACTATTTATATCTGACGAGGGCGTCCTATAAACGCATATTACATTTAAATTATACATAGGGATAAAAATACCACAGCATTCAAATTCATATTTTTTTTGTATATCGATAAGATTCAGAGGATCACTTTTTATATAGTTTTTCGTAAGAATACACATTAATTCGTTAATACGTGTTATTTCGTGGTTCGTTTCACGCCGAGAGCCAATAATTTTAAAAAATGATGGTTTTTCGATTTTAAGTGTATTTAAGTATTTATTTAAAATTAAATATATATTTACCAGTCGATGTCACCAATAACAAAAGTATTAAGGTACTTTAGGGACATGCCAGTGTATTTAGTTGTTCCATATTAATATTTATTTATTATCATTCATAATAAGGATCACATGTTTTAACAGTCAATGCAGCATGGTTCTAGTCGCCTGCCAAAAGTAAACGACCACGAAAAAGTTAAGCTAAATTCTTAGTATAATCCCATATTGAAATTTCGTTTAAATAAAGATTATTAATTATTTGATTTACATGTACGATAATTTAACTTTATTCCCCATTGAATCATGCATGAAATTATAATCGATGATTCTTAAAGGATTATTAATAAAACAATCGTTATAAATCAGACGGTACATAATGCCAATAGCTTTGTATTCAAATCGCGATGCGTCGAACTTGTAGCGTTGACTAATAATGTAGGCGTAATATTTAAAGCATGCTTTAAACCTCGGTAATAAGGAACGACTAATATAACTATTTTTAGGTCTATTAGAATACTAGACGCACCCCGTGATTATATCCGCGGTATAATGTATAGTACCCGGCAATAAATAATGCACATCGATGTTTAGAACGAAGCAGCCGGCCAGTTCGGTTTCGTAGTGCGCTGTCACTGTCCAGAATCTAGCCGATTTTCTCTCTCTATTCCTTAATGTGCGTTATTTATTGCCGGGTACTATAGATCAGTTAAATACATGTATAGTACCCGGCAATAAATAATGCACATCGAGAACTTAGAACGATACAGCCGGCCAATTTGGTTTCGTAGAGCGCTGTCACTGTCACACAGGGGTTCGTCAGTCTGTGCGACAGAGACAGTGCTCTATGAAGCAGAATAGCCGATTTCTCTCTCTGAACCTCGATGTGCATTATTTATTGCCGCGTACTTTAGTTAGTTGTAAATCAGTATCTAACAACGTTTTTTTGCTATGCCCCACCATCCTGGTATTCTTGGAGGATACCTGCATTGGTAGCGAACTGTAAGCAGCGGCTGTCCCAATAGATCAGTAAGTTAAATTGTTGTCGATTAAAATTCGTTAAATTTAACACCTAAATCTATTATTATCGTATTTTAATGGCGAAAGGGTTGAATTCGTGTTGAGTCTTGTAAATGAGTGCTTTCTAATCGTCAACTTTACTGCTTGTTCGGAAAGCTGTTCCTACCGAGAAGAGGCAGCAGTAACTCGGCGGTTGCTCTTTTTAAAATATAAATCTTATAACCAGTTACATAAGTCATTACTGTCTTGTACAGGGTAGAAGTGCAGCTATATCCACACATTCTTATCATCTCAGTAATCCTCAACAGTATAGTATGCTTTCTGTATCAGCTTCTTATTAACAGTGTTTTTAAACTGCTGTAATCAAAGTAGCTGCCTGTTACTATCCCACTGTTTGGCATAGGCCTCCTCTCACCGTTTCTAGAGAGAAAGGTTGGAGCTAAGACCTACCACGCAGCTCCAATGCGGATTGGTAGATTACACATACGAGTATCTCCAGAATTCTCTAGAGATTTGCAGGTTTCCTCACGATGTTTGTCTTCACCGAAAAGCGTCTGATAAATTCTAATTATCAATTAGACACATAAGTTTTAATAGAAAAATTCATTGGTGTCTGCCCGGGGTTTGAACTCGTGACCCTGCTGCTGACTAAACTGCTGTAATTATTATTATAATATTAATAACCAAATTCCCATTTAGGGTTGCATGGGATGGACTTGGGCAAGTTGTCTCCCCGCTCGCCTGCGGCGGATCAGGTCTAAGGACTTGACTACCAAGATCCACTCCGCCGGCTCTTTCCGCGACATAACGTCCTCCCAGAGGAGAGGCTATCGCTGCACACGTTCTTCCCTATCCACCATGGCCTACGTAGATCTCGGCTAAGTCTCTTTATCTTTAATAATAGTTTAGCGACAGATTACGTAAGAGCCATAAATAAAATACAGTTATAAACGAACACGTCCATAAATCGTGTCGAACAATGAATTATTTAAAAAATGCAACACGAAAAACTGCCCACAATAAAAAAAAAATAAGGCAGCCTGAAAGTTGTGCTCATTATTCAAATTTAAAATATTATTTATTATAGTAAACTTGTAAACAAGTGCTTTTGAATCGTCAACTCTACTGCTGGTTCGGAAAGATGTTCCTACCGAGAAGAGCCAGCAAGAAACTCGGTGGTTGCTCTTTTCAAAGAATAATTCTTATTACTAGTTACATTTAATTATTACTTCCTTGTACAGGGTAAAGGAGTAGCTATATCCACGTATTTTTATCATCTATATAATCTTCAATAGTATAGTAGGCTTTTAGTATCAGTCTCCCTTTAACAGCGCTTTTAACCTGCTGTAGTAGCAAAAATAAAATTGTTAATAATACTTTACCGATTACGTAAGAGCCATAAATAAAATACAGTTATAGATGAAAACGTCCATAAATCGTGTCTATTGGAAGGACCATGCCATCTGTTGGCTAGGATAATTTAATTTATATTATTACCACCTTTTGCCACCTCTGACCGTTAGATGCAGTTTCTGCCATGAAAAACATTACTAGCCATTAAGGCTTTAAACGTCGTGTAATCCTTTCGAAGATTTCAACATAATAGAATCAATGATTTATTTCATATTACACACGGCTACACGATATACAGCTGCAGAAATTATTACAGAGAATCAATAAACTTAGATGATATGTTTAATATCCATTAGTGTTTAATTGATATTGGTTTATAGTCAGTGGTATTTCCCAATACATATAGTTGTTAGGGCTGGGTGCTAAACAAAGTTTGATTTATGGTCACCGCAAACTGAGAATTTGCTAGTGCAGTACGCAATGAAGCATACTAAACTAATTGAAGCGTAGAAAAAAGAATCATAACAAAATCAAAAGGAATCAAGTAACACAAACGAATTATAAAAAAAAACTCAAAACGAAAAAACTGCCCACAATAAAAAAAATAAAAAATAAGGGGAAGTCTGAAGTTGTACCCATTATTCAAAATCAAATTCAAAATATTCTTTATTTCAGTAAACTTGTAAAGTTACTGCTGCTGGTTCGGAAAGATGTTCCTACTGAGAAGAGCCAGCAAGAAACTCGGTGGTTGCTCTGTTCAAATATCATTCTTATAACTAGTTACATTTGATCATTACTATCTTGTACAGGGTAGAGGAGTAGATATATCCACGCATTTTTATCATCTATATAATCCTCAGTAGTATAGAAGCTATTTGTATTAGCCTCCCTTTAACAGTGTTTTTAAACTGCTTTAGTGTCAAAGATAAAATCGATTGTGGAATTTTATTATAGAATTATACCCAAACCCACAAACGACTAACTTACTTTTGCAAGGCGCAAAGCAGGAACCGCAAGGTTATGACGGTTCCTACTTTGTCTATTATATACATCGTCAATCTTTTTATAATTAAAACTGACTTAAACTGTAATTGTATTGAAAAGACGTTTGAAGATTGACCATTATTAAAGAGTGTTTAATATGAATGAATATATGACTAGAGGGAGGCCTAAAAAGAGATGGTTGGATTGTGTGAAGTATGATATGCATATAAAAGGAGTAGCGCCAGAGTTGACAAATGATAGGAGAGAATAACATGTTGTGCCGACCCCACTTAAGAGTGGGAAAAGAACAGGAGAATGATGACTACAAACAAATTTGATATAGCTTCAGTCTACTTGGTTCAAGTCTAATAAAGTCACATTTAGAAGAAAGTGGTAATCTTTGACATTCTATAATTTATAGAATTAGGCGTTACTTTGCGGAGATCCATAATACAAAAGTAATAATAAAATTATTTTGCTATAATCCGCGATATAGTAAATAGAAAAAATATATAGTGCTAAATGTATAGTGGACTATACGTTTTTTCATACCCGTTACATGCAGGATTCGTAAAAACATATGCACAAACCTCCACCACTTCCACCACAATACACAAGCACTACACAGGTTCACTATCACAAACTCAACAATCGTTTCGCCCCGCAACCGAAGCATCATCAGGAGATAGACTCCACGACAAAATCGCAAAGCTATTATACACAAACAAAACAATAAAAATGAATGATTGAAGTGACATCATGCTAAGTAATTTTACATAGATATATATGACTTGTATAGTTTCGTTGTAAAAAATAATAAACGTCATTTATGAATATATTTTTTTAACTATTAAGTACTCGAAAGGATTTGCGCAATTCTTTAATATTTTTCATTGACTGTAGACACAGATAACCCGTAACTTCGTTGGCGTCAACTTAAGGGGTTAAGTCCATTCAGTATGTATTTTTCCCTGTTTCCGAACTAAAATGTTACTCCGATGCATGAGCTTTCATTGTATAGTAACTTATTTCATTAATATTGGTCCGATGAGAGCGGAACGTACTAGACAGACAGACTTATCTTATTTATGATATTAGAATGGATTATCTAAAAAATGATATTCAATTTTAATTTCTGTTAGGATATGATCTGTAAGCTGTGATAGCCCAGCGGTGAGAACGTGCATATCTCTAGAGATGATCATGGGTTCACATCCCGGGCATGTCCGTGACTAATCGTAAAAACTTTGTGGTACCGTGTGCCTGTTCACCGAACCTTATCCGACCAGTGTCGTGATATTATTGTGCGTGATATCTCTGCCAATTTTGGGAGCTGGACGTTCCAAAGGGACGGTGAGTAGTTTTACTTGTCGATCGCGGATACTGTGTAATTTGGGGTACACTGGAAACATCCATTCAGAACCAGCGAAATCCAGAAAGGTCCTTCGACAGCCGAACACCATTTTCTCCACAGGCCTCAATGAGTTCTTCTATTAAAACTTATGTGTCTAAATGCTAAATGCAATTTATCACACGCTTTTCGGTGAAGGAAAACATCGTGAGGAAACCTGCATAACTCTGGACAATTCTTGAGATATATTTATCCAATGCGATGGGTGTAAGCTCCAACCCTTCTCTCGAAAAACGGACAGGAGAGGCCTATACCCATCAGTAGTATAGTTACAGGCCGTTACTTTTTTGTAAAGTATTAATTTTTTTAAATTAAATTTTTATCCTAGTCTCATTTATCAAAAATGTAGTGTTCCGAATTACGAGTATATGCCATCCGGTTTTATATTCCTTACGCATCTAGCGGTAGCAGAGGCAATTGCGGTGCGTATGCCTCGATAAAACTGGACATTGAAACTAAATAAAAAAAAACAACACTAAATAAGTGTTCGTTGGAAAAAATTTTTTTTGAATAGGTAATAGAAATCATTTTTGAATGGCCTCCCTTGAACTTAAACTGTTTGTTTATTGGTTAAAGCTCGATGTGACTTGCGCTAGCGCACCTGCCCTGGATGAGTAATCGAGGACTCGTTTAGCATTGTATTTAACAGTACTGTTTTATAATATGCTCGTAGAGATTTTCATATAAAATATTTTTAGGAGGTACAAGGGAATTTAGACTATCGTGAGTTGTAATCATTGTTTCAAATTCAAATCAAATTCAAAATATTGTTTATTCATGTAAACTTAAAACAAGTGCTTTTGAATCGTCAACTCTACTGCTGGTTCGGAAAGCTGTTCCTATCGAAACGAGCCAGCAAGAAACTCGGCGGTAGCTCTTTTTAAAATATAATTCTTTTAACTAAGAAGTACAGCTATATCCACACATTCTTATTATCTAAGTAAAGCGTATTTTTAACAGTGTCCTTAAACCGTTGTAATGGCAAAGCTAAAATTGGTTGCGGTGTTTTAATAAAGAAACTTATACCCAACAATTCAATAATACATTGTCGCCAACAATTCTTAGTAATGGTCCAAAGTATTACAAATTAGCCTTTATTTGTATTTAAAAAACACGAAAATAAATAGTAAGACATAAATTTTAAAATAATCGATCTAATGTTGAGAAAGTGTACAATTTTCCGTTACACACTTCTTTGTGGTTGTATTTTTTGTCATTAGTAACTATAGCTTCTAGAAACAGCTATTTTTGTCTACTTAAAAAATAATAAGCAACATCTTTAACATGCCTCCCTAAGTAATTGAATAAAGATCAGTTGTAAATTTTGTAAGAATACCATTAAAACAGGACTCACCTTTACGTAAGGTGCACACGACAAAGAAAGTTTCCTGCGGCATGTCTCCATCTTTATGCATGAGCCTTATCAATATGTTGGCAACCCGCGCTTACAATTTAATACGAGGCTACCACATAATTACAGGTTTGCATTTACATATTGGTCCTATTTACAGCGGACGACAAATATTATTATCGATCCAACGAGAAATATAAATAGAGTAGAACAGTAATTTCTATAGCCAAATTTTTTCAACCATAAACAAGAATATTGACCGGCTGAGGAGAATAGACCACCCTGATTTCTTATCGAGGTGTCGTAAAAGGCGTCTAAGTTGACGTCAGGTAGGCGGCCGGTCGTAAAATACGTAGCCAAATCATGTGACAACATTGTAACATGTTGTGCCGACCTCACTTAGAGTGGGATAAGGGCACGAGGATGACGATGAACAAGAATATTGACGTTATTTTTCTATTAAAGGTGTACTTTTAATAGAAAATAAATAAAAGTATGTAAATTTGAAAAAAAATTCAACAAGAGATTATCGTCATCGAAATATCTGAACAGCTTGAAATAGTTGAAGTAAAGAACCGGCTATACTCACGTCTTATTTTATCGGGTGAGCCCCACTTCTTTCAAGCTATACGGAACTCTTATTTATGTTTTTTTTACACGGCGTTATCATGGCGTTAACTGCGTGTAATAGTTTAAAATAGGTGCAAAAGTTACAGCTTTTAATGGCACAATTCAAAAGCTTTTAGTTGTGCTCTTGAAAGCTGTAAAAAGCTGGCGGATCTTCTTCGAAGAAAATTAATGGTATAATTATTTATTATACATTAGGATAAGTCGACCCGCCGTGAGGTATCTGGCTGAGTAGAATAGACCGTCCTCATTTCTTACCGAGGTGTCGTAAAAGGCGACTAAGGTAAGTTGACCCACCGTGGGGTATCCGGTTGAGTATAATAGACCACCGTCTTTCTTACCGAGGGTTCATAAAATATGACTAAGGTAAGTTGGCGTCAGGCAGGCGGCAAGTCGTAAAATAAATGTAAAAACAACATGATTAAAACATGTTGTGCCCCCACTTTGATTGGGACAGGGGCAGGAGAATGATTATTAATGATGAATATAGGCGGATATATTTCGCAATTATTGTGAGTTCTTCTGAAAAAATATTTTATAATATAAGGGTCTCATTCACTTTACAGTAATGTGGTGAAATTACATGATAAGTCCGAGACGCTGCTTTTGATTTCCAGATGTCAAATAATTAAAAATATTTTATGAGGCCTGGTTACAGAAACCAGTACCAGTAACAGTTGTTAAGGTTACTAATTTTTCATTATAGACGACATAATCATCTATTATCAGACGGGTAACTAAAATGTTATTATTAATGTCGCTATCGTGAAGGTGTCGAAGAATTCAAACGTATCCCAATTGACTGACGTATTTTAGTCCTCAATGCAAAATTATAAGCTTTTCGATCCCAGACGCAGATACAGCTATTCCTAGATAGGATATCAACTAAATAGCTTTATTAATTAAGTGAGGCTTAAAGTAATTATAATTAATTCCAAGCACATCGGATCTATAAATCGATTTGTTTGAAAAAACAGTACTTTAACGGTTGATATAAAATACCTTGTGCTTGTGTATTGTGGTGGAAGTGGTGGAGGTTTGTGCATGTGTTTTTACGAATCCTGCACGTATCGAGTATGAAAATACGGATAGTCCACTATACATTTAACACTATATATATTGTCTATTTGCTGTATCGCGGATTATAGCAAAATAATTTTATTATTACTTTTGTATTATGGATCTCCGCAGAGCAACGCCTAGTTCTATAAATTATTAAGTCTTTATTATAGGCTAATATTTTTTTTTTCGAACTGACTGTATGCTATTAGCCCTAACGGCTTTTACAGCGTCACCGGGCGGGACGGGCGAGCGCAGCAGTATCGACGAGGTTGCGAAATGTAGAAAGTAGAGCGCAGAAGCTCTACTAGCGTCGGAGAACGTCGTCCTAAGGGTGCCTCCTATGAGGCCAATACAGGCTAAAAAGTGTAATACTTATATTTTGTACGTTTTCGTTGAACAATAAAGTGTAGTCTAGTATTATTATCCCAATTAGTGCGTCAGCAATAACATCTTTTGAAGTCGTGCCGTTGTGACTTAGGACCGCTTAAAATAGCAACGCGTTCAGATGTATCACTACAATAAATTATTATTTCCATTCCCAGAGCAGATACGTGCATCAATGCCAATGGTACTCAATTACCAGATGTAATTGCAGCTGCCAGAGTGTCTGGAGTATTCCTCGTAAGTTATTTGGTGTGAAATGAAAACAATTTGACTTGCGAAAGATTTATGGGCGAGGATAATGATGTTCTAGGTAGTCCGATGTAATTGTTTAAGGGTAGTCGCCCACATTCTTATATAGAATCGGATACGTAGAAACAAGTCATGATGACTGAATTGTGAACGGCAGTACTAAGAGTTCCACGGTTTATATACCGGGCAGGGTACGAGTAAGCTTTCTATGAAATACTTATGTGGTAGTCAAACGAACAGGATATTTGTTTTGGTTGACATAGGATATCTTATGTAGTTTTTATAATTAAAAGTAAGAATAAAATGATCTTTAAATATAAAATTAAAATAAATTAATAATTTTATACCAATTACAAATCATAAATATAAAGTTAATACCAAATAACTATAATTATCACTGACAATTCGCTCAGCGTTGTTCTCAAATAGACCTCGGATTACATTTGTGGCAATTATATTTATTTTAAACATATTTTACAATCAGATGGTGGTGAAATTTCAAGAGTTCGTTACCGTCGTTTATCGTTTACCATACATCAGTATATTGTGAAAAAAAATTTGCTCAATAAATATTTACAAATTTATCATGTGCTTTAAATCTTAGGTTAACAACCTGATGTAAGCTGTATATCTTTATCCCTTCGAGAATCTATATAACCTATCAGTCCACGCTGGAGATTGGAGGAAAGAGTGTTTTTAAGGAGATTTTTTTTGAACTGACTGTATGCTGTTAGCCCTAATGGCTTTTACAGCGTCACCGGGCGGGATGGGTGAGCGCAGAAGCATCGTCGAGGTTGCAGAGAGTAGAGCGCAGAAGCTCTACTAGCGTCGGGGAACGTCGTCCTAAGGGTGCCTCCTGTGAGGCCGGACCACGGCTTCGGGCGACGCGTTGTGGGGGGTTGATGGTATTAGTCATTGCGACGTTGGAAGGGTGGCGAGAAGCAAGGACCGACCGACGTCAGAAAACTGGGAACTCGTCTTCGCCGGCGAAGACGCTGTGTGTGTGTATTACGTGTATCTGTGTTGGCGATCGTTATTTGATCGTCGGGGTCATACAGGACGCTTTTTGACCCGCCTATATTTTCGATGGTCGGACCTAACTAGGATGTAGGTATTAAGGAGAAAGGAGGCATTTACGTTAGTAAGATGTGCCACGTTGCTGCTTTATTCTATTTTCGTATGTGGTACAAATTGGGACCGAATTACGATCCTGTGTAGTGGGCGAATTCCTTACTTTACCGCAAAGTTGATAACCCTTATTGAGGCGAACGTGTGTTTCTGTCAAAACAAAAGTTATAACGTCCATTTTGCGTTGCATCATATCATTTACCGGTAAGCACGTGCGAGTCGAAATCAAAAATTATTTAAAAATACATTAAGAAAAATTTATGTTCGCAAAAAAGTAATTTCATGGTTAGGTTTTATCGGGTGTGGTATTAGTTTTTTTGTTTACTTTTTCATTATTATATTAAGATTATGTTGGGATATTTATGTATTAAATCTTTCGTGGCGTAGTGGGTGATTCTACCTAAATTCTTATCCCAGTTCTGTTTTAACGTGCGTGCTTCTGGAGAAGTGATTATTGGTGTGAGATACAATTTAATCTTATTCCTAATACTTATTATTACTGTTTAAGAGCTATCAACGATTTAATACTTCGGTATGGTGCTGTTGATATCATAAACTTGTATTCCAGGTTTACATTTTACGTGCTAACATTTCAGACTCTATCTTCACATAAAAAAGTAAAGTAACGGTCTGCTACTATTCTACTTCTAGGTATAAGTCCTCTTTCCGTTTTTGGAGAGAAGGATTGGAGCTAAGACCTACCACGCTGCGGATTGGTAGGTTACACATATCCCTAGAATTCTCTAGAGATTTGCAGGTTTCGTCACGATGTTTTCCTTCACTGAAAAGCGTGTGATAAATTGCAATTATTAATAAGACACATAAATTTTAATGGAAAAACGCATTGGTGCCCGCCCGGAGTTTGATCGGCCACTATCTATTATTCCCACCCCTAAGTGATAAGGGTTGTCAATCCCTAACATTTTTGTTGTTATTTATAATGTACACTAGAAATCCCATAGAAATAATTTATATGACAAAACCACATTTGCCCGGGCAGGTGGTATATATATTATATATATACCAATAAGTAGCCCAGTTTTTTTTTGTGAACTCTAATTTCCCTTTTACTTTAATAAACGTTCCTTTAAACCCTCGAGCGTTATCAACGCTAATCATTGGAGGTACATATCAAAGTCAGCCTACTAGTCATCTAAGAGACATCAGAAAACTTAGCACAAAAATTTACAGTGCACTTTGCACATAATCGTTTGAGGTATTAACGTTTTAGCAGATGCAAACATATCCTTAAGGCACTTGTCTTTTAGAGGTGTATATTTAGTCGTGAAAAATGTTTTTAATTGCTATCGCTTGAGGTGTACACGCTTTTCGAAAATATAGTGAATTCCTAGCTCAAGGCCTAAGCGGTCTAAAATAGAAATATTAAGTTAGAAGTTAAGTAATTTATAGAATTACGCGTTACTTTGCAAAGATCCATAATACAAAAGTAATATTAAAATTATTTTGCTACAATCCGCGATACAGTAAATAGAAAATATATATAGTGCTAAATGTATAGTGGACTTTCCGTTTTTCATACACGTTACATGCAGCAGGATTCGTAAAACACATGCAAAAACCTCCACCACTGCCACCACGATACACAAGCACTACACACGTTCATTATCACAAACTCAACAATCGTTTCGCCCCGCAACCGAAGCATCATCAGGAGATAGACTCCACGACAAAATCGCAAATCGCTTTGTGATAGTAAACGTGTGTAGTGCTTGTGTATTGTGGTAGATCAAGTTAATATTATCAATCTGTATTTTAAAGGTAGATTGATGGATTATCCATAAGAAGTTACGTCTTTAATTTAATCTCCTAAATATAGATAGATAGATAGAATATTCTTTATTGTACACATAACAAAAATTACAGCCATAATAGGCTGGAACAAATATATGTACCATAAGGCGGCCTTATCGCTGACCAGCGATTTCTTCTTGAAAACCTAAGGCGTTATGTAGCTGTTTAATAAAATAACTGGTAGGATGTGTACTACAGAGTATATGAATATAATAATACAATTTTATATAATACATATTTATATTATAGAAAAACTTATATCAAATGTAATGTGCTTTTCGATATGGAGAAATTGACCCAGGGTAAATTTTATTATGACACGCAAAGAAAGTCGGCAAAAGCTAGTTAAATATGTTTTTAAACGGTTTTGGCATTAACTCTCTTCTGACATAGTTCATTCAAACATGGGTTCTCTCGCCGAATCCTAATAATACAGTGATTGTATATATATCAAATAATTCCTGAAATTTATGTAACCCATCAAATGTGTACGTTTTAAGTTCCTATCTTTTAATTTAAGAGGTTAGAGGAAGAGTCAATTAATTAACGACTATTGTGCAGTTGTTCAAATAAAGGCTGTGACAGTTCTTTGGTGAAACAGTGCAACTCTTTCGATGGATCACGTGTTCCAATACCGGGCAGGCACCAATGTGTTCTGTTCAAACTTATGTTTAAAATTTATAATTGACTGAAAATTTATATTATTTAGACGCTATTCGGTAAAGGTATATAGGTTTCCTCTTGAGATATATTCTCAAAAGAATTTGAAGATATATGTAACCTAACAACACTCACAAACTCAACAGTCGTTTCGCCCCGCAACCTAAGCATCATCAGGAGATAGACTCCACGACAAAATCGCAAAGCTTTGTGATAGTGAACGTGTGTAGTGCTTGTGTATTGTGGTGGCAGTGGTGGAGGTTTGTGCATGTGTTTTTACGAATCCTGCATGTAACGGGTATGAAAAAACGGATAGTCCACTATACATTTAGCAATATATATATTTTCGATTTACTGTATCGCGGATTATAGCATAATTATTTTAATTATTACTTACTTTTAATTGTTAAAAAATGTGCAGTTGCACTTGATAATAAATTCATTTTTTTTTCAAATTCAAAATATTCTTAATTCAATTAAACTTGTAACCAAGTGCTTTTAACTCTTCAACTCGACTGCTGGTGCGGAAAGCTGCTCCTACCGAGACGAGCCAGCAAGAAACTCGGTGGTTGCTCTTTTTAAAATATAATTCTTATTACTAATTACATTTATTCATTACTGTCTTGTACAGAGCCGACGCGTAGCTATATCCACACATTCTTATCATCTAAGTTATCCTCAAGAGTATAGTAGGCTTTCTGTATCATCTTCTTTTTAATAGTGTTTATAAACTGCTGGCTAAGCTAAAATTGATTGCAGAATTTTACTATAGAATTTAAAAAAATAGTTATATTACTATCACAGCTAAGGATTCTGGTCTTATTTATTGCAGCTTATTATCATAAAGGGTGCCCTTCAAGTGTATATCTCACGATTAAAGTTCTGACATATTGAAAGCGCGGTTTATCGTTTTACGCGTCTGTCGGGATGATTGGCAAATAGAGATACATTACGGATAGACAATTTTCTATTCAACGATAATTTTGAAATTTATTATATTACAATACAGTTAGTAAGTGGTTTTATATCTTTTTTATTAAAAATTTTTTTAGCGGCGTTGGGCATTTTATCGATGGGTTAAATATGTGAACTCCATGAACTCGTATTGCGACTCATTTGAAGACGTAAACTAAATTGTTTTGACCATGACGTCTTAAAGACGCACACTTTAAGTCGTTGCGGAACGAGCGTTCGGAATTCGTCCTAAGAACAAAGAGACAGACAGAGTTATCTATAGTTCACATAACGTTATTCTTTTCTAACATTACAACCCCAATGTAATTCACACTTCATGGTACGAAAAGAAAGCGGTTCGTCGTTTACGTCTTCAATTAAGTCGCAATAAGAGGTCATGGTAGGCTGATCGAAAACTCGTTAAACGGAGGGAGAGTTAAATTTTTAATGTAATATGAATTATCATGTTTGTGTACGATAGCGCAATAAATGAATAATGTATTTTACCACATGATAGTACTTATTAATTTCATTTCATTTCAAAACATCAAAAATGCACAACTTTGATTTTTTACACATTTTTTGATTTGATTGATTACACAGACAAAAGTGGTAGCTTCATAATTATTTAACGATTCAAAAATGCCTCTTTTAATGCTAATTTGCAATTTGAAATATATTATATTCAAAATTTGAATCAATTTTCAAATCATGTTTAATTTTTTAACTCTCAAATCAAATCAATACTCAATCAAGGGTTTGAGTAGTCATGTTGTGATTTTTTTTTGTACAGACTAGTTTTTTCCCGCGGCTTCGCTCGCTAGGAATTTTGTCTGCCACAGTATCTAATTTAATTAAATTTATGAGTCACAATTTTGGTCATAGTGGCTTCCACATAAAAGATAGATATATATGCTGTCGCGGACTTTTCTTTAGAACTATTAAAGACAAACAATACTACGGTACATCATCTTTGTGTAACTTTAACGGCCTTACAAATAAACCCAGTATAAAATTTTATACTGAGAATAAAAGGAGAATAAGCAAGATTTCAACAAATAAATTCGGAATAAGTTATACCTAGCATAACGTCGGAATATGTTTTCATACTAGCACTATTCCAACCTTATACCTACCCTTGCCCTAGTTTAACTAAGGAATAACCTCAAAAATCATTGACGTGTGTTTATTTTTTGGAAGCACAATAAGTTATATTTTTATTAACGATGTCGTTAAGAGCAATATATGAAGTAGAACAAGTTAATAATATGATTAATCAAATTCAGACAAACAGGAAAGTTAAAACATTCAAAAACAGACAAAATCCCTTTGATTTGTATGGTGATGAAGAATTTCGACTTAAATATAGATTTTCTAAAAGCGGTGTTATGTTTTTGGACCAATTATTTGGTAGGTCTTTAACTATGGACAAACGTGGTGCAGGTTTGCCGTCTACTCTCCAGATATTAATAGCACTAAGATACTGGGGTCGCAACCAGGTAAGCAGCTTTTTAATATGTATCTACTACAATCGTTAATATCTATTGTTTACTGTTACCTTTTTTAGGTAGGTAAATAGATGCAGATATATATTTTTTTGCTTTCTTTACAGATACAAGATGATGCAGCAGATATTCATGGGCTAACTCAACAGTGTATTACCACAGTATGCCGTCGAGTAGCTAGAGCAATATTAGAAAAGAGATTTGACTATATTAAGATGCCAACATCTTTAAATGACCAGTTAAATGTTATACAGCAATTTGAAAGTTTAGCTGGTTTCAAGAAGGTGGTTGGTGCTATAGACTGCACCCACATTAGAGTGCCTAAAGTACAAGGACCTAGCGGTCAATATTACATTAATCGTAAAGGATATCCTTCTTTGAATGTTCAGGTACCTGCCTACCAAGTAGATAACTAAGTAATAGATTTTATTTTTATTTTTAAAAATAAACTACTCTTATATAAGCGCCAGGCACATATTTGCAAGCTAAATATTTTATACTAACTTATCCAATATATTTCAGGTGGTTTGTGATGCAAAATTGAAAATTACAAATATCGTTGCTCATTGGCGTGGCAGTACTCACGACTCACGGATTTTTAATGAGAGTCGACTTAAACAATGTTTTGAAAGAGGACAGTTCCATGGTAGATTGCTAGGAGATTCAGGCTATGCATGTACTCCATACTTGTTTACCCCAGTACTAAATCCAAGAACACGGAAACAAGAGTTGTTTAACTATTCCCATATAAAAACTCGTAACACTGTAGAAAGATGTTTTGGTGTTTGGAAAAATAGATTTATGTGTTTACTAACGGGATTCAGAACATCCCTAGAGAACACCAAAATGTACATAGTAGCATTGGCAGTGCTACATAATATAGCCATTGAGTTAAATGAAGAGCCCTTCAATGAAACTGACAATGTGCATCCCCTGCCTCAACCAATCATGGCACCTTTAGAACAAAATACATTGCGTGGAGCAGCCGTGAGGGCCACATTTATAGAAGAAAATTTCTAAAATTAATAAAACTTCTGTTTATTCAATAAAAACATTTTATTATATCTTTTTATTTTTTTAATGACTCCAAAGTCTTAAGAAGAATTTCTTTTTGAAGGTTTAAATTTTCCATGACTTGATTATGTAGCTCAGTGGCATTCTTAATCCTGAGTTCGTGTTCCTTTTGCAGTCTCTCATTTTCTATGACTCTGAAGTGATGCATATCTGTATATGAAGAGACTGCAAAATTAAAACTTTCTTTTTCCTTTTTTACCTGTAACAAAGCAAAAACTTGTTAATTTTTTACATAATAAATTGTTACAATATGTTTAAATACAACCTCCTTGAAGTAGGTCAATAATATAAAAAAAAACATTATTACCATCAATATGACAAGTTGTTGAAAAGAATAAATGGATTGACTTTTGAGAAATTAGCTTTTTATTAATTGAATAAGTGTAAGGGAAAAATATCCTTGTTATAAAATATTATAAATGCTTACTGGTGTTTTATTTACAGATCGCTTCGGTGTAGTTAATGGCTTGCTCATACATTTTTCTTCAATTAAATTTTTTTCTTCGTCATCGTTTAATTTCATATCCTATAAAAATATGCAATTTATTATTTATGCTAACAATATTATTAACAGCACATGTAATAATTAAAGAGTTATGGAAATGAAATCTATAAACAGTGTTATCTTATTATTGTATATTGGTACATTTCCAATAAATGCAATCTATGCATGAAAGTATGCAGCAGATTATCTCAAACAAATATAAACTTTTCTTCTTTCACAAAAATTTTATCACATTATGTAAATGATTTTATCACATTATGGTTATGTAAATGATAGAATGATACCACACTATCTAACCTACTAAGTTATAAGTTGTGGTTATAAAACAAAAGCAGTGTTACCTTATCATTTCTTATCTCAGCATCACTCTCAAAATTGTGGATTATTGATGAAGTTGCAATATCCTGAAATTAGTAACTATATCAAATGTAGATTCACTTAATAGCAGTCTAGAGTATATAAAAATGCACAGGCAGCAAAAACCCATATAAGTACAAAATCATACTAGTAACTTTATAGGAGACTGAAATAATTGCAGAAGAGCCTGGGTTATTAATTTTTTTTTTCAAAATACAACCATATACATGATAAATCATTTTTGAAAGTACATATACAAATTAGTAAATGGTATTGAAACAGTATCCAAATAGAAAAATAGTTTTTCCTGTCTAAGAGCAATTGTGATGTTTGAACTTCAACAATGATTAAGTTTAGACAGTACTTAAACTGGTAAAATATGGTTCATCTATCTCACTTTTGTACTGTAACATAACTAGTTCATATACTCTGTTAGTTATATAAAAGGTGAGAATAGGCCCATGCCGAGCAGTGGGATAATAATAGGCCATTATTTTATTTTTTTTACTATATTTATTTAAGAAGATTAGCCGTGTGGTATCCTGCAGAATAAAATAGACCACCCTCCTTTCTTACCGAGGTGTCGTAACAAGCAACTAAGGTAAATGCCGTGTGGTATCCGGCTGCATAGAATAGACCACTCGCATTTCTTACCGAGGTGTCGTAAAAGGTGACTAAGGTAAGTTGACGTCAGGCAGGCGGCCGGTCGTAAAATACGTAGCCAAATCATATGGCATCATGTTTGTAACATGTTGTGCCGACCCCATGATTTATTTAAGAAGATAAAGTACAAATAGTAAAATTGTAACTGTGACTATAAATTATTGTCATGTAATATTAAAGTTAATATAGAACCGAATAGAATTATACTAACGTCTAATTTCATCGGATGAGCTCGATTAGTTCCAACTCCATACTGAGTTACCGCAATGATAACGCCATATAAAGAGCTCATAAATAAGGGCTTCGTATGTGCTTGAAACTAATCGGGCTCACCTGATAAAACAAGACTTGAGTATAACCGGTTTCGATACAATGACTATGAATACCACTCATCATAGTCTAAATTCAAAAAAGTTTTATGTAGTTATCATAATATAAAGTGTGATAGCCTAACGGTAACGCCGTGCGATTCTCTAGAGACGACCATGGATTCAAACCCCAGGCAGGCACCAATGAGTTTTTCAATTAAAACTTATGTGTCTAATTGATAATTGTAATTTATCACACGCTTTTCGGTGAAGGAAAACATCGTGAGGAAACCTACATATCTCTAGAGAATTCTGGGGATATGTGTAACCTACCAATCCGCATTGGAGCAGCGTGGTAGGTCTTCGCTCCAATCCTCTCCAAAAACAGAGAGAGGAGGCCTTAGCCCAGCAGTGGGCATAGTAACAGGCCGTTACTTTTATAGTTATCAACTATTTGGAGGCGCGGCTTGTGAAGATTTGCAATCAAGGAAAACAGTGCAAAATTATTGGTTGTTCCTAACGTTCGATATTCTAGAATGCATGATTGGCTTCCTGAACGTTCCGTTATATGCAGTTCGGACCATTATTTTGCATTCGTTTCGCTTCTAAATTATTGTTCATTGACCAAAGTACTTATTTCTGAAGATAAAAACTTTACTGGCAGTGTTGTTATCATAAAATAAATATATGGGACACTTACACACACGGTCGTCCATCCCCAAAGTAAGCAACTCCATTAAGTTGCTTACTTTGGGGACAACTGGTAGATATACTACACATATAATTTTATATACATAATTAAATACAACAATTAAATAAAAAAGAGTTGAAGAACTAACAAATTTTTTATAGAAAATATAAAAATGTGGGCCCTCTCTGAAGGCAGGGTCACTACCCATTGCGCCACCGGGCCTGTTAGAATCATAGTAATTGCATTGTTGATAAAATGTATTTTAAAACTTGATTTGTCTAAAACCTGGAAAAAAGACTTTAATTTACTAACTTTTTATAGTTTTAGGGAACGTCAAAACTAATATTTCAACCTGTAATATCGACAAAAGTAATAATAAAATTGTATTGCTACAATCCGCGATAAAGTAAATAGAAAATATATATAATGTGTGGTTGAGAGAAATAATAAATAATATTTTGGTATAGAAAGACTATATTCACTGTTTTTCCACTAATGGTCAACCGAAAACTTCGTTTTATCACGCCCGGAACGTCATCTGTTAAAATGTTTGCCGCCTTTTTTGTTGTTCGGAAACTCAAACTAACACTAATAAAGCATTAATTAGCAGCATTGTCAAATTTCCTTTCAAATGCTAAATGTACAGAGGACTATGCCCGTTTTTATACCCGATAAATGCCGGATTCGTTAAAATACATGCACCTTCAACACAATACACAAGCACTACACACGCCCCACAACCGAAGCATTATCAGGAGATAGACTCCACGCCAAATCGTAAATACTTTGCGATTTTGTCGTCGAGTCTATCTCTATAGAAAAATAATTTTATTATTACTGTGTATTGTGGATTTCCGCAAAGTAACGCCTAATTCTATAAATAATTTTAAAAAATCTACTGTTCAAAAGGCGATATTACTGCGATTCGGATTTCTGGTACTGGAGAGAATCTGCTTACAGTCGGATACTAAAAACGTAGGTAGTAAAAATGCTCACCGAATCCGGAGATAAAAATAAATTCTAATCCAATCATAATACCTTAAATCTGTATCCGGTATGTATTTTATTTTCCCATTACTTTTACGTTTTGGTAACGCAATACGCTTACAAAAGATCAGAATATTGTATAAAAGTTTATAGCTTTATCGAACTGAAAGTCAAAATATTTTTATTGAAAGGTATGTTAAATCCCACTCCCATTGTTAGGGTTGGCAGTCACAATATATCTTTATGGGTGAATATTATGACATTACACTTTATTATATTTTGACATTACTCTGGCCTTCAATGCACTCAGCATTGAAGGCCAAAGTAATGTCAAAATATTCTTAAATTTACTTTTAAAATAATTAATTAGCATATAAAAAACACGGGTTAGACGTTTCCGCAGAGTTGCATCCACCGTGGTCGCGAACTGACTGAATTAAAATCTACCAAAACAATTAATATTGTTAATTCAATATTTTCAAAGTACTATTTAAAATATTTCTTAATACCTAATACGTTCCAAGATATTCGCCATATTTCCGTAATAGTATTTCATTTAAAAATACCCAATTATTATTAAACAAATAATTATTTATTTTAAAGTATTTAATTTTTTTTATGTACCATAAAAAAAACGTGAGAAAAACATTATTAAATAAAAAAACATATAAAGGTCAACTTATCCCTTAGACAGAAATCTCTGCTAGCTAACCTACGAATGGTTAGGTTAATGGTTTAGGCAGCATACGCCGAGATAGCTCTCAGAGGCCAGATTTTTTCCGACTTTATTGACACGTATCGTTATGTTTTATAAAATCATTACAAATTGTAGTCTATATGTTATTCCGATGTATAAATTATATAACTGTAAAGTTTCATCCGTCCAATAGTTTTTTCGTGAAAGAGTAACAAACATCCATCCATACTCACAAACTTTCGCATTTGTAATGTTATAGTAGGAGTAGGATAATGGTAATTTATCTTTGTAATTTTTTATGTACGACAATTAATGATGACTAGAATATTCATGAGCGAGAAGTAAATAAATCAGAAATTAGTTGAAATGGAATTGCCAGAAAGAATAACTTCATATGGAAACCTTAAAATATGCAATCCACTCACTTACGACGGATATGACTCTACTGTAATGTCGAACATATTATGCAGTTAACTTGGCTATATCGCAATATCAGCATATGATTTTATAGGACAAGAAATAGTATGGTATTTTCGCCACTTAATTTCGGTGCAGACTGTACACGTTACTGACATTTAATGATCTGTTAACCTCTATTCAGAGCTGCCAACTTCAAACAAATGATATCTCCTGATCAGAATAGAAAGTTACGATAAAACTGTGCGAACCTCTGAACTCTGACACCTAGCTAATACAAAGCACTAGTAAATGTTCCTGGGTCTATCTAGCCCTATCATTGACCAAGGGGTCAGGTGTAATGGTATATTAATGAATACCTGTACACAAATCTTGAGCTAGATGGGAGTAATTTATTTTCAGATAAGTACTTGTGGGCTTAGCGGAATTTCTCTAGAAATTGTTCGATTCCGCATTGTATATTTCACTTGTCATTGAATGGACAGTAAATTTATCGTTTATTCATTCGCCATTTGAATAAACTCGTATGGAATGTTAAACCGGTAATTAATGCATTATGAATTAAATAAATTTGTGGTGCAACATCCAAGTGGAAGAAGAATTAAGAAACTATCAAATAAACGTTTTTCAGACATATATTAAGAGCTTAAAGTAGCGGCCTCTTACAATCCCACTGCTGGGAATAGGCCTCCTCTCTCCGTTTCTGAAGAGAAGGGTTGGACAAATTAAGAGCTTAATTAATTCAATTTATTGATCGTCAACTTAACTGATTAAATACCCTGAATTACGTAATTTTTTATTGGATATTTACACACTCGGTCGTCCGTCCCCAAAGTAAGTAACTTAATACTTGTGTTATGAGTGACGGACAACTAGTAGATTTACTACATAGTAAAGTAGTAAAGTAGTGACCTGTTACAATCCCACTGCTGGGAATAGGCCTCCTCTCTCCGTTTCTGGAGAGAAGGGTTGGAGCTAAGACCTACCACGCTGCTCCAATGTGGATTGGTAGATTACACATATCTCCAGAATTCTCTAGAGATAAGCAGGTTTCCTCACGATGTTTTCCTTCATCGAAAAGCGTGTGATAAAATGCAATTATCAATTAGACACATGAGTTTTAATAGGAAAACTCATTGGTGCCTGCCCGGGTTTGAACTCGTGTTCCCCTCGAAAGAGTCGCACGGTCTCACCGCTGGGCTATCTCAGCTCTTATTATATATGTAGTAAATCGACAAAAAATCTTTCGATTTACTACATATATAATTTTAAATACAAATATACGCCCAGGCTCGAAGAACCAACTTGACATAATCTTACAAACTTGTATACTGTCATTACAAGGTTGTTAAATATTTACGACTGGTGGTAAAAATTTGCAATTCGTGATAAGATTCAGAATATTGACACTTATATTGTAAAAATAATGAAATACGAAATACGACTGTTTAAAAATTTTTCTTAAAAGCTGTCATAGCTCAGTGGTGAGACCGTGCGTCTCTTTCGAGGGGGTCACGAGTTCAGATTCAGGGCAGGCAACAATGAGTTTTTCTATTAAACTTATATATCTAATTGATAATTGTAATTTATCACACGCTTTAGGTGAAGTAAAACATCGTGAGGAAATCTACATATCTCTAGAGAATTCTGGGGATATGTGTAACCTACCGCATTGGAGCAGCATGGTAGGTCTTGGCTCCAAACCTTCTCTTCAGAAAAGGTGAGAAGAGGCCCATGCCGAGCAGTGGGATAATAATAGGCCATTATTTTATTTTTTTACTATATTTATTTAAGAAGATTAGCCGTGTGGTATCCTGCAGAATAAAATAGACCACCCTCCTTTCTTACCGAGGTGTCGTAACAAGCAACTAAGGTAAATGCCGTGTGGTATCCGGTTGCATAGAATAGACCACTCGCATTTCTTACCGAGGTGTCGTAAAAGGTGACTAAGGTAAGTTGACGTCAGGCAGGCGGCCGGTCGTAAAATACGTAGCCAAATCATATGGCATCATGTTTGTAACATGTTGAGCCGACCCCATGATTTATTTAAGAAGATAAAGTACAAATAGTAAAATTGTAACTGTGACTATAAATTATTGTCATGTAATATTAAAGTTAATATAGAACCGAATAGAAAGAAAGAATAGAATTATACTAACGTCTAATTTCATCGGATGAGCTCGATTAATTCCAACTCCATACTGAGTTACCGCAGTGATAACGCCATATAAAGAGCTCATAAATAAGGGCTTCGTATGTGCTTGAAACTAATCGGGCTCACCTGATAAAACAAGACTTGAGTATAACCGGTTTCGATACAATGACTATGAATACCACTCATCATAGTCTAAATTCAAAAAAGTTTTATGTAGTTATCATAATATAAAGTGTGATAGCCTAACGGTAACGCCGTGCGACTCTCTAGAGACGACCATGGATTCAAACCCCAGGCAGGCACCAATGAGTTTTTCAATTAAAACTTATGTGTCTAATTGATAATTGTAATTTATCACACGCTTTTCGGTGAAGGAAATAATCGTAAGGAAACCTACATATCTCTAGAGAATTCGGGGGATATGTGTAACCTACCAATCCGCATTGGAGCAGCGTGGTAGGTCTTCGCTCCAATCCTCTCCAAAAACGGAGAGAGGAGGCCTTAGCCCAGCAGTGGGCATAGTAACAGGCCGTTACTTTTATAGTTATCAACTATTTGGAGGCGCGGCTTGTGAAGATTTGCAATCAAGGAAAACAGTGCAAAATTATTGGTTGTTCCTAACGTTCGATATTCTAGAATGCATGATTGGCTTCCTGAACGTTCCGTTATATGCAGTTCGGACCATTATTTTGCATTCGTTTCGCTTCTAAATTATTGTTCATTGACCAAAGAACTTATTTCTGAAGACAAAAACTTTACTGGCAGTGTTGTTATCATAAAATAAATATATGGGACACTTACACACACGGTCGTCCAGTAAAGTAAAGTACAGTAAAAGGTGGTCCAAAGTAAGCAACTTCATTAAGTTGCTTACTTTGGGGACAACTGGTAGATATATTACACATATAATTTTATATACATAATTAAATACAAATATACACTCAGAGTTGAAGAACTAACAATTTTTTTATAGAAAATATGAAAATGTGGGCCCTCTCTGAAGGCAGGGTCACTACCCATTGCGCCACCGGGCCAGTCAGAATCATAGTAATTGCATTGTTGATAAAATGTATTTTAAAACTTGATTTGTCTAAAACCTGGAAAAAAGACTTTAATTTACTAACTTTTTATAGTTGTAGACGACGATTTCTCCGTTTTGTATTTAATACTAACTATTTCTCCATTTTGTACTTAATAATAAAGATTAATTGATAAGATAGGTTGTAGAATAGAGTATTTTAGAATAAACATTTAGAGTAATCGTCTTTTATTCGTAAATGGTTAAGTTAGTTAATACGTAATAGTTATAAGGCGTATACGTAAGTTGCTAGACTAAGAACCTTTGTAAATAGTTATTGTTGAATAAAGATAGTGCGAGTGCAAGCGCTACGCGTGTATAAAAGCGCCCCACCCGAGCCGTAACGGTCTATCAAAAACGTAACTCTCCAGTTACGTTCTATCGAAGTCTTGCATGAATTAGACTCGGATCACCGCCCGGTTCTAATTCATCTAGGTCGGATAGACTCCGAGGCCCCGGCCACCAAAACGATCATAGACTGGAGTAAGCTAGGCGGGAAACTCCAGTCCTTAGAGTCAGACCACTTAAGTCAAATTCCTGACAGCATAGACTCCGTGGATAGTGCCAAATCCGCAGTCACCCACCTTACTAAACACATAACAGACTCACTCAAGGGTTGCTCCAAGGTAGTCCCCGAAGACCACGGCCGACGGAGACTACCCGACGACCTGCGTGACTTACTTAGACGAAAACGTGCCGCCACTAGGGCCCACGACGCCTACCCGACTGACGAAAACCGGAGGACACTCCGGCGACTCCAAAGAGAGGTTAGGGAAAAACTCCGCCTCAATCACCAGTCTGACTGGGATAATAAACTCTCAGCGATCTCGCCGAGCCACCAGGCCTTCTGGAAACTCTCGAGATCCCTGAGAGGAGACCAGTGTGCAGCTACACCCCCATTATTACGTCCTAACCGTCCGGTCGCATTCGACGACATCGATAAGGCCGAGTGCTTGGCCGACAGCCTTGAGGGACAATGCACAGACAACCCTAGCCACCCCGAACACGCCAAGTTCCACTTTGAGGTGGAATTGGCGGCGGCTACGATATCCACGAAGGCTCCCGAAAGTGAGCCACTAGCCCCCACCACCGGAGAGGAAGTCCGTTCCATTATTAAAAACTTGAAGACTAGAAAGTCTCCAGGTCCCGATTCCATCTCCAACAAGGCACTCAAGTGCCTCCCCGACCAACTGATACACCTAATAGCTTTGATTTTCAATGCCCTCCTGTTAGGTTGCTCCTTCCCCGACGAATGGAAGGAAGCAATAGTGATAGGTATTCGTAAACCGGGTAAACCCAGCAATCTCCCGAGCAGCTATCGACCCATTAGCTTGCTCAACAGCCTAGGAAAAGTCTACGAGAGAGTAATCCTCGCGAGACTTATAACATTCATAGAGTCGAAGAAGCTCATACCGGATGAGCAATTCGGCTTTCGCGCCAAACACACCGCGGTACAACAAGTACATAGACTTACCGAAACCATCCTCAATGGCTTCGCCAAAAAACGGTACACCGGTACTGTTTTCTTCGATGTCGCCAAAGCCTTCGACAAGGTTTGGCATGCGGGTTTAATATACAAACTCGCAAACCTAGGCATTCCCGATAGGCTCGTCCTCATCATACGCGATTATCTCACAAATCGCTCCTTTAGATATCGTATCGACGGTACGCTCTCCTCAAGACGCACCTTACGCGCCGGAGTCCCCCAAGGTTCGGTACTTTCACCGTTCCTTTATTCACTCTACACGAGTGACATCCCACGATTCTCCACTAAATCTAGTGTAGCCACCCATCTCGCCATGTTCGCGGACGACACCGCAATCTTCACCACTTGTAGGAATCCTACAACTATTAGCGATAGGCTCCAAACAGCGACCGATAGTCTCGGAAGCTGGTTCCGCCGGTGGAGAATCGAAATCAACGCAGACAAAAGTGCAGCAATGTTCTTTGCCAGGTCTAGGAGAGCCATGGACTTCATCCAGACGCCCCCTAGAGTCTCAATTTACAACAAACGTTTAGATTGGCAAAAGGAAGTCAAATACTTAGGTGTTATCTTTCAACCCACCCTATCCTTCATCCGACACATCCGCGTTGTCCGCAACCGGGCGGCATACGCCATGGGACGCCTCTATCCGATATTGTGCAAAACTAGTAAACTGTCACTTCGCAACAAAGTGACGCTTTACAAGACTTGCATTAGACCCATAATGACCTATGCGAGCGTCGCGTTCGCGCACGTTCCTAAGTCACGACTGTGTCCGTTGCAGACACTTCAAAATCGATTCATGCGTACAGCCACTGGCTGTCCGTGGTTCGTGCGCAACGTGAATCTCCATAGAGATCTCGACCTTCCCACGATAGCCGATCTTTTCAAACGATTCTCGAAGACTTACTTCGAGAAAGCGTCCACACATCCAAACCCCCTTATAGCGGCCGCGTCCAACTATAAGGTGTTTAACTTCCCCAACCGATTTCACAGGCGCCCAAAGAGCGTCCTCAACGACCCCGACGATGCTATTACAGCATCCAACAAGACATACACACAATACACACACAAACAGCGTCTTCGCCGGCGAAGACGAGGTCCCCGCTTGCTTGTGTCAAGCGGCCGCAGCCCTCTGCCGCGGCCGCCGTGATGCAGACTTCTTCAAAGTCAATGTGTTAGATACAGTCCTCCAAAACGCGCCGCTTTAAGCCGAGGTTCGGTCTCGCAGGAGACACCCTTAAGGCGACGCTCCCAATAAGTTACGAGTGCCTAAAAAACACTCGCTTCTTATCAATTTTACCCGGCGAAGCTTCTGCGCTCGCCCATCCCACCGGTGACGCTGTAAAAGCCATTAGGGCTAACAGCATTAGACACATTCGAAAAAAAAAAAAAAAAAACCGTAACGGTCACTTCGCTCGCCGGCACGATAGCGCGCGCACGCCGCCACACTCAAGAATCCACACGTGTTTTATTACTCGCTGTACAAATTATATCCGCTACAGTGTTTGGTCCTTCGATTCCGGATTACAAGAATTTGGCGTTCAAGATTAAGGAAGCTATCGAAGAAATAAAGAAGAGGAATCTCACAAGTGCAACGGGAAGCCCTGAGAAGCATTGTTCGACGAATCGTTCACGCGGCAGGCCACCGACGAATCGGACCGTGAAAGCACTACCGAAGATCGCTTCAAGAACTCGTCGGCAAGTACGAAGTCATTCCGTGCCCGAAGGCACCCAAAGCGGTTCGCCGCGGCTCACTTGCCCACCACCTAACGGTGTCAAACGGTGGACAGTGAGTGAACGCCCTCTTGAGGCGGAAGTGGTGTAACGGACGACACCGCCAGCTAGCCTTTTTCGAGGCTGTTAGTCTGTACCAGTCCGGTCGCGCCGATAAGGCTCGTGTGATTTAGTGGCCTCCTGGTGGGCACGCCGAAGGTGTTGAGCGTTCCTCTCGATACCCGAGCACTCTAATTTCACACGGTGCCCTCTGGCGGGCGACTCCTACCTTTCTTATCCCAAATCTCCATCCTCGGGAGAGCGTGTCCCTCAGGGCCCTCGAACGAGATTGTTAGGGCCGCTAGGGAAAGATAGGGAAATAAGAAGGAAAAGAACTCAAGATGAGTACCATAAGAACGCGAAGCAAGAAGTCGCTGAATGAAGAGAGCGTCGGTACAAGCACCGAAAATAACACATGCCCGGACAACACCACGCTCCCAGAAAACACCACGTGCTCAGAAAACACAACATGCCCGGAAAGCATCACGGGTCCAGGAAACACCACGTGCACCGAACCGACTGCACCGGCGGCGACAAGAAAGAGGACAACGGGGTCACGCAGTTCAATTAGCCGGCGCGCAGAATTACAGGCGCGTTTGGAGCTAGAACGAGCCGAGGCCGCAGCAGCTCTAGCGCGAACAAAACTGGAATTATTACGCCTAGACGCCGATCATTCGGACCTGAGTGACGAAGATAACGAACCGGTATCCGAATGGATCGAAACATCGCCGCCGCCACAGCAAAGTACAAAAGGCACCGGGCCGGGTGAGAACAATGGGCTATGCGAACTTACGTCCGCCCTAATAGCCGCCATAAATGGCTCCAAAGAAAACACAATGAAAGCTCCGCCGAGGTACATTAGTGAATTACCGTATTTTGACGGCAACCCGAGAGATTGGATTGCGTTTACCGCAACGTACAAAGACACGAAGTCGTATTTTAGTGAAATCGAGAATATAGCTCGCCTGAGAAGATCCCTACAGGGACAGGCGAGAGAAGCCGTAAGATCTCTATTATACACAAATACAAATACTGTAGAGATACTAGAAACATTGGCAAGAAGATTTGGAAGACCCACTCACTTAGTTAAAAGCGAGGTGGCTTTACTAGAAAGAATACCACCTATGTCACACGATATAAAGGGCATAGGTGTATTCGCTACGAGTGTAAGCAACAGCGTAAACGCAATACGGCAAATGAATAGAGTAGATTACTTGTACTCGAACGACATAGCCGAAAAGATCATCGATAAAATGAACATGCTAGTTAAATTTAGATGGTATGAATACCGATCCACTAGAGAAGAGGAACCGGTGTTGATCGCACTGTCAAAGTTCTTGAACACGACCGCGGACCAGTTTGGGACATACGACACTCAACCCTCACCACGCGTAAAATCTGACCGTTCAGAAGATCATTTCGAAACGCAAAAGTACACGCTGCTAAACACGATAAATGTAGCAGCGCGGAATCGGGATCAGATGATAGTGATAACGACGAATTTGAAACTGAAAAGAATATCGTATTAAGTGTCATACGAAAAGAAAAGAAAAAGTGTTTGTTGTGCAAAAGTGAACATGAACTGGATGGTTGCGCACAGTTCACCAAGGAATCCGTGGAGCAGAGGTGGATGATAGTGAAAAAGTTAAAAGTGTGTTTCAAGTGCCTTAAAACAAATCACCGCAACCAAGCATGCAGATCTAAACGTTGTGGCAAAGACGGCTGCTCTAGAAACCATCATGCTATGCTCCATGCAACCACCGAAGAAAATATTGAGCAGAACAAAATTGTTTCCGTGAACCATGTGGGCACGTCGAGAACCTACCTAAAGATCGTGCCGGTCGAATTAAGCGGACCGAACGGCACAGCAACCGTCTCGGCCTTGTTAGACGAGGGCTCGACCGTCACGCTACTACTAGAAGAAGTGGCCGATCAATTAGGCGCCACGGGATCACGACACGATCTCTCGATAGAGGGCGTTAGCGGTCACAAGATAGAGACGGAACAATCGAGATTTTTGAAGCTGCAAATTAGAGGTATGTTTGGAAGAGAGTACGCACACATGAAAGCGTACACCATACAACAATTAAATTTGGCATCACAATCGATCAAGATGGAAGACATCGAGAACTGCCCTCATCTAGTCGACATCGAAGATCAGTTATTATACAAAGAAACACGACCTTCTCTCCTAATAGGCCAAGACAATTGGCATCTGATTGTTTCGAGAGAATTGAAAACCGGTGAACCGAACCGACCAGTGGCTTCATTCACACAGCTTGGCTGGATATTGCACGGTTGCAAGACTGACACGACGAAACCCGTGTTGTTTATAAACCACATACGACAAAGCAATGAAAGTGAAATAGAAAACCTGATCAAATCACACTTCGAATTAGACTCATTGGGAATAGCACCCAAAAAGCCGATAAATGACCCCGAACAAAGAGCACTGATGTTATTGGAAAATACCACGAGACGACTTCCCGAAGGGAAATTCGAATGCGGCCTATTATGGCGAAGCGACAATGAAACTTTACCATCAAACAGAAACAGCGCAGTTCGCCGCCTAGCTGGTATTATGACTAAATTAACCAAGGACGAAAGATTTAAAGCGAAATACACTGAGCAAATAGAAAATTTATTAAAGAGCGGCTACGCTGAATTGGCGAACAGTCATCCCACCTCTACTAGAACATGGTACCTGCCACATTTTGCCGTCGTACACCCTCAAAAACAAAAAATGAGATTAGTGTTCGACGCAGCCGAGCGCACGAATGGTGAAAGCTTGAACGACGCCTTGCTGCCTGGGCCCGATCTGCTGCAATCGCTTTTCGGCGTATTGATAAAATTCCGGCAAGGTCCCATAGCTATAGCGGCAGATATTAAGGAAATGTTCCTACGCGTTCAGATACGTGATGAAGATAGAGACAGTCTTCGTTTTTTATGGAAAAATGACTCCGACACAGAACCGCGGGAATATAGGATGAAGACCTTAATATTTGGGGCAACTTCATCTCCATGTTCAGCGATTTACATAAAAAACAGAGCCGTACACCTCGAAATGGCCACGTCGCTATCAGCCGATAGCATGTTGCTCACGTTAAAACGCATGATAGCCCGCAGAGGCACTCCCAAAACCATATACAGCGATAACGGCACCAACTTCGTAGGCACCAATAAAGAACTTAGAAAAGAATTGGAAAAAATGACCGAGAAAGCAACGCAACGAGGCATAAAATGGAAATTCATCCCTCCTGGAGCACCACACATGGGAGGAGCATGGGAACGGTTGGTGCGGTCTGTCAAAATCGCGCTCTCCGCCACCCTCGCGACGAGACACCCTCGCGAAGAAATACTTCTCACCTTGTTGTTAGAAGCGGAACATCCAATTAATTCTCGTCCACTCACCGACGTTTCAATGGAACTAGAAGAGGAAGAAAGCCCCACGCCGAACCATTTCTTAATCGGACGATCGAGCGGTACGCAACGATTTGGCGAATTCAACGATCATGAATTGATCGGATCTACCACCTGGAAGCGCCGTACAGCACCTGACCGATCATTTTTGGAAAAGATGGCTAAGAGAGTACCTTTCTACCATCGCCCCAAGATACGGCACCGGACAACACCACTATGCAAATCATCCGCTGCCGGAATCCTCAAGAGGTCTACTCCGAAGCTGGTAGTGATATCCAAATCGCCGTCAGCAGCATCGAGTTAGTGCTCGAAGCACTCTCGCACGGAGGGGGGAATGTAGACGACGATTTCTCCGTTTTGTATTTAATACTAACTATTTCTCCATTTTGTACTTAATAATAAAGATTAATTAATAAGATAGGTTGTAGAATAGAGTATTTTAGAATAAACATTTAGAGTAATCGTCTTTTATTCGTAAATGGTTAAGTTAGTTAATACGTAATAGTTATAAGGCGTATACGTAAGTTGCTAGACTAAGAACCTTTGTAAATAGTTATTGTTGAATAAAGATAGTGCGAGTGCAAGCGCTACGCGTGTATAAAAGCGCCCCACCCGAGCCGTAACGGTCACTTCGCTCGCCGGCACGATAGCGCGCGCACGCCGCCACACTCAAGAATCCACACGTGTTTTATTACTCGCTGTACAAATTATATCCGCTACAATAGTTTTAGGGAACGTCAAAACTAATATTTCAACCTGTAATATCGACAAAAGTAATAATAAAATTGTATTGCTACAATCCGCGATAAAGTAAATAGAAAATATATATAATGTGTGGTTGAGAGAAATAATACTGCGATTCGGATTTCTGGTACTCGAGAGAATCTGCTTACAGTCGGATACTAAAAACGTAGGTAGTAAAAATGCTCACCGAATCCGGAGATAAAAATAAATTCTAATCCAATCATAATACCTTAAATCTGTATCCGGTATGTATTTTATTTTCCCATTACTTTTACGTTTTGGTAACGCAATACGCTTACAAAAGATCAGAATATTGTATAAAAGTTTATAGCTTTATCGAACTGAAAGTCAAAATATTTTTATTGAAAGGTATGTTAAATCCCACTCCCATGGTTAGGGTTGGCAGTCACAATATATCTTTATGGGTGAATATTATGACATTACACTTTATTATATTTTGACATTACTCTGGCCTTCAATGCACTCAGCATTGAAGGCCAAAGTAATTTCAAAATATTCTTAAATTTACTTTTAAAATAATTAATTAGCATATAAAAAACACGCGTTAGACGTTTCCGCAGAGTTGCATCCACCGTGGTCGCGAACTGACTGAATTAAAATCTACCAAAACAATTAATATTGTTAATTCAATATTTTCAAAGTACTATTTAAAATATTTCTTAATACCTAATACGTTCCAAGATATTCGCCATATTTCCGTAATAGTATTTCATTTAAAAATACCCTATAAAATTATTATTAAACAAATATTATTTTAAGTATTTAATTTTTTTTATGTACCATAAAAAAACGTGAGAAAAACATTATTAAATAAAAAAACATACAAAGGTCAACTTATCCCTTAGACAGAAATCTCTGCTAGCTAACCTACGAAGTGAGTCAATTCATAGTAAAGCAGTTTTGGTACGCAAATATCAAAAAATTGTACTAGATATCGTTTACATCTAGAGGTTTTTTTTGTTCTTCTATTAATCTTCACTCCAATCAAACTCAAACTCAATTATTTTTAATATTGAAGAATTGGTGATGCATTATATTTTATTTGTATATCTTATATTATTCGCGTTAAAATAAAATAATGAACGCAGCGAGCTTGCTCTCTGATTGATTCCATCGATCGCCGCCGTAGCGTGCGGATGTCCCGGTCGAGCGCAATCCCGTTTGTGCTCCCCCCGCCAGACTCACGCGTGTGCCGCGAAAGATAGAAGAAATAGTGCTCAAAGGACTTTGGACTGTTTGTTCGTGCAGTGCAAGTGGATTGTGTTAGTGCATCGTTGTTGGATTAGGTAGTGTGGTGCTTCACGCATAACACTAGCCGTAGGTGGTTCCGTCCGTGCGTAAGTACACTAATTTATTATATTAGGTACTCACCTCTTTCCCCCGAAGGGAGAGAGACTCGGGCTAGGGTTTTCACCTAGGTACTCACCTCCCTGCCATCCGGCAGGGAGGCAAACCTACACCAGCGGGCCATCATGGCCCCAATACGCTCCACGGGGCTTCCGCTCCTGGACGCCATCTATGAATACCTCCGGGCGCACCATCCCGCCGTGTTAAAGGAGTTAACCAACGCCCTCCCGCCTTCCCAGGCAGCGAGTGGCAGCCCGGCAGCACCTTCTCCTCCCGCCCCGGAGAAGCGCTTATCGCGCTCCCGCTCCGTGTCCCCCGACATGGAAGTAGAGGAGCAGTCCGACGCCGAGTCTGAGTCTCTTTCAGAGACGTCTGAAGCTTCTGAAGCTTCAAAGTCATCGTCCCCCTCGACCTCAGCTGCATCAGACGAGGACGACGGCTTCACCGCCGTCCTCTCAAAGAGCCAGAAGCGAAAGCTGAAGGCTCCCAAGACCGTCCCGCCCAAAAGGGCCACCAGCGACGCGGGTTTACCAACCCAGCGTCCCGCCCCCAAACCCCAGCCTGCCTCACAGGCTCCCCGCCCCACCGACGTCGACCAACTCGACTCGCCAATGACGGAAAGGAAGGAGAAGGTGCCGCCCCTATTTGTCAGGGAAAAAGACAAGTGGCACCGCCTAATCCCGCGCATGGATGGCTTGTCCATCCCTTTTACATCTGCCCGGTCCACTAGCCAGGGCATAATGGTGCAATGTCCGTCTTCTGCGGACCACCGTCGCCTCACGACGCTCCTAGACGCCGAAAAGATCGGCTATCATACTTACGCCCTAGAGGACGAGCGCGAACTCCGCGTCGTCATCCGGGGCCTTCCCGTAGAGCTCGACGTCGAGCTAATCAAGCAGGACCTCCTCAGTCAGGGCCTCCCCATTAAGCAGGTACACCGCATGTACCATCATAGGACCAAAGTTCCTTATGAACTTTGTCTCGCGGTTCTCGACCTCAGTCCTGAAGGCAAACGTGTCTTCAGCGTAAAAACTATATGCAGACTGTCGGGTCTGCGTATTGAAACGCCGCGTACGCGTGGGGTCATGGGGCAGTGCCATCGCTGCCAACTATATGGCCACTCGCAGCGAAACTGCACCGCACGACCAAGGTGCGTAAAGTGCCTGGGCGACCATGGCACTGTTGACTGCCCCAGAACGGTTCCGTCCGAGGAACCTCCCAGCTGTGTCCTGTGCGGGACTCAAGGGCACCCCGCGAGCTATCGCGGCTGCCCGAAAGTCCCGCTCAGGGCAAAACGGGGGGGCCGAAGGGCCGCCCGTAAAAAGGCGGCTCGCGCCGCCCCCAAACCAGCTGAGAGGTTCGTCCCCGCACCTCTGCCCGCGACAAATGCCTGGCACAGGAAACAGGCACCCGAGCCAACTGTGCCAGCGAAGCCCGCTCACGTGGGGGCAGCGAAACCCGCTGCCGTCACCGCGAGCCAGCCCGCGCCCCAAAAGACTGCCGCTCCTAAAGCGACAGCCTTCCCTCCAGCAACGAGCTTCATGGACGACATGAAACTCGTTTGCGAAATAGTGACCAAAATTGACACTTCGGAGCTGTCAATTTTGGCAAACAAGCTGAGGAGTAATCCTCAAAACAGATTAATGGCCTTGCTCGAACACTCCAGTTTGGTGCAGGCCATCGCTAGGCTTTAAGCTTTTCCCCTTAACGAGTAGGAAAAGACCCCACTCCCTCAAGCTAGTTACGTACAACGCGAACGGGCTTATCGATCACATGGACGAAGTTCGCGACTTCGTAGTTGCACACAACATCGACATTCTTTTAATACAAGAGTCCTTCTTAAAACCCCAAATTCGCAATCCTAACATTGCGAATTTCAATTTGATTAGAAATGACCGTCTGTCATCCCCAAAAGGCGGCACGCTAATTTACTACAAAAGAACCCTCCACTGTTCTCCCCTTGACTCCCCTAAACTCACCAACATGGAGGCTACAATCTGTCAGGTGGGTATGACCGGCCATCAGTCGATCATACTAGCTTCAGTCTACCTAAGTCCCACTAAACGCGTCCTCGAAAGAGACGTCCGCGCTCTTCTCGCACTAGGCGACTCCGTAATATTGGCCGGAGATTTCAACTCCAAACATGACCAATGGAACTCACGCCGTACCAATAGGAACGGCAGAATCTTACAAGGTCTCAATGGCCTTCCAAACCTCAGCTTTGAGGTCATAGCCCCAAACGAACCGACTAGGTACCCGCATAACGGGGACCCAGACAAAGCCGACGTGTTAGATATATACATTATCAAAAACGTAACTCTCCAGTTACGTTCTATCGAAGTCTTGCATGAATTAGACTCGGATCACCGCCCGGTTCTAATTCATCTAGGTCGGATAGACTCCGAGGCCCCTGCCACCAAAACGATCATAGACTGGAGTAAGCTAGGCGGGAAACTCCAGTCCTTAGAGTCAGACCATTTAAGCCAAATTCCTGACAGCATAGACTCCGTGGATAGTGCCAAATCCGCAGTCTCCCACCTTACTAAACACATAACAGACTCACTCAAAGGTTGCTCCAAGGTAGTCCCCGAAGACCACGGCCGACGGAGACTACCCGACGACCTGCGTGACTTACTTAGACGTAAACGTGCCGCCACTAGGGCCCACGACGCCTACCCGACTGACGAAAACCGGAGAACACTCCGGCGACTCCAAAGAGAGGTCAGGGAAAAACTCCGCCTCAATCACCAGTCAGACTGGGATAATAAACTCTCAGCGATCTCGCCGAGCCACCAGGCCTTCTGGAAACTCTCGAGATCCCTGAGAGGAGACCAGTGTGCAGCTACACCCCCATTATTACGTCCTAACCGTCCGGTCGCATTCGACGACATCGATAAGGCCGAGTGCTTGGCCGACAGCCTTGAGGGACAATGCACAGACAACCCTAGCCACCCCGAACACGCCAAGTTCCACTTTGAGGTGGAATTGGCGGCGGCTACGATATCCTCGAAGGCTCCCGAAAGTGAGCCACTAGCCCCCACCACCGGAGAGGAAGTCCGCTCCATTATTAAAAACTTGAAGACTAGAAAGTCTCCAGGCCCCGATACCATCTCCAACAAGGCACTCAAGTGCCTCCCCGACCAACTGATACACCTAATAGCTTTGATTTTCAATGCCCTCCTGTTAGGTTGCTCCTTCCCCGACGAATGGAAGGAAGCAATAGTGATAGGTATTCGTAAACCGGGTAAACCCAGCAATCTCCCGAGCAGCTATCGACCCATTAGCTTGCTCAACAGCTTAGGTAAAGTCTACGAGAGAATAATCCTCGCGAGACTTATAACGTTCATAGAGTCGAAGAAGCTCATACCGGATGAGCAATTCGGCTTTCGCGCCAAACACACCGCGGTACAACAAGTACATAGACTTACCGAAACCATCCTCAATGGCTTCGCCAAAAAACGGTACACCGGTACTGTTTTCTTCGATGTCGCCAAAGCCTTCGACAAGGTATGGCATGCGGGTTTAATATACAAACTCGCAAACCTAGGCATTCCCGATAGGCTCGTCCTCATCATACGCGATTATCTCACAAATCGCTCCTTTAGATATCGTATCGACGGTACGCTCTCCTCAAGACGTACCTTACGCGCCGGAGTCCCCCAAGGTTCGGTACTTTCACCGTTCCTTTATTCACTCTACACGAGTGACATCCCACGATTCTCCACTAAATCTAGTGTAGCCACCCATCTCGCCATGTTCGCGGACGACACCGCAATCTTCACCACTTGTAGGAATCCTACAACCATAAGCGATAGGCTCCAAACAGCGACCGATAGTCTCGGAAGCTGGTTCCGCCGGTGGAGAATCGAAATCAACGCAGACAAAAGTGCAGCAATGTTCTTTGCCAGGTCTAGGAGAGCCATGGACTTCATCCAGACGCCCCCTAGAGTCTCAATTTACAACAAACGTCTAGATTGGCAAAAGGAAGTCAAATACTTAGGTGTTATCTTTCAACCCACCCTATCCTTCATCCGACACATCCGCGTTGTCCGCAACCGGGCGGCATACGCCATGGGACGCCTCTATCCGATATTGTGCAAAACTAGTAAACTGTCACTTCGCAACAAAGTGACGCTTTACAAGACTTGCATTAGACCAATAATGACCTATGCGAGCGTCGCGTTCGCGCACGTTCCTAAGTCACGACTGTGTCCGTTGCAGACACTCCAAAATCGATTCATGCGTACAGCCACTGGCTGTCCGTGGTTCGTGCGCAACGTGAATCTCCATAGAGATCTCGACCTTCCCACGATAGCCGATCTTTTCAAACGATTCTCGAAGACCTACTTCGAGAAAGCGTCCACACATCCTAACCCCCTTATAGCGGCCGCGTCCAACTATAAGGTGTTTAACTTCCCCAACCGATTTCACAGGCGCCCTAAGAGCGTCCTCAACGACCCCGACGATGCTATCACAGCATCCAACAAGACATACACACAATACACACACAAACAGCGTCTTCGCCGGCGAAGACGAGGTCCCCGCTTGCTTGTGTCAAGCGGCCGCAGCCCTCTGCCGCGGCCGCCGTGATGCAGACTTCTTCAAAGTCAATGTGTTAGATACAGTCCTCCAAAACGCGCCGCTTTAAGCCGAGGTTCGGTCTCGCAGGAGACACCCTTAAGGCGACGCTCCCAATAAGTTACGAGTGCCTAAAAAACACTCGCTTCTTATCAATTTTACCCGGCGAAGCTTCTGCGCTCGCCCATCCCACCGGTGACGCTGTAAAAGCCATTAGGGCTAACAGCATTAGACACATTCGAAAAAAAAAAAGCTTGCTCTCACCCTAAATTTATAATTTTCTTTTCTTTATAAGTCTCTTTATAACAAGTAATAATTTCAATTTGAAATCTCATGTTCTATCTCTTTCATTTTAGGTTATTTATTTTTTACAAGAAATCGTCTTTAATGTTAGGAGTTTTGATAACATTTGTCTGTGAACTACAAAAGTTTATTACAATACAAGCAATATAACAGAACTAACTACTTTTCTATAATCCGCACGGGTTAGGTGAATGCATGCAAAGCCAATGTGTATGAAGCAGACAAAATCTACGTACCTTATACATGCAGGACAAGCCACCACATGCACCCCAAGGCACAATTCACCAGCAACAACGCACACAAAAGCAGCACACACACCCACCACCACAATCTCGACGATCGTTTCGCCCCGAAACCGAAGCATCATCAGGAGGATAGGCTCCACGACAAAAATCGTACTGATCGTACAAAAATCGTTGTCGTGGAGCCTATCCTGGTGAATTGTGCCTTGGGGTGCATGTGGTGGCTTGTCCTGCATGTATAAGGTACGTAGATTTTGTCTGCTTCATACACATTGGCTTTGCATGCATTCACCTAACCCGTGCGGATTATAGCAAAGTAGTTAGTTCTGTTATATTGCTTGTAATATGGAATTCCGCAAAGTAACGCCTGCTTCTATAAATCATTTATTACAATACTTATGACATTCCGCTTAGTCTATGGTTTATACTTTGTATAAAAGTAATGATCATGTTATTTTACAGTCACGGCGCCAACCGCTTTAGCTCAATCGGTTCCGGAACGCTAGACCGCAAGATGTCGCTGTAACGACTGTCATCTCATTTGACATTTACTTTTCGCGCCGCCCTCTCCTATAACCTAAAACTATATTCCGTTACTTTCAAACCCTGGGTTACTTGCCGCACTATATATAAGGTCGAAATCACAGCTGATTGTGCTTCGTAATCACGGTCAACACCTAACAAGGGTACAGCACACGAAAGTTCGTGCTGTAAAATACCAATTTACTTTAACAATATAGCGATTTACTTCCAACATTTCGTTGCCTTTTAAGGGGCGTACATTCAGGGCAGGCGGATAATGCTCGGAGGTAAATAAAATATAAATAAATGGGTCTCGATCGGGCTTGTTAAGTGCTTATTTGCCCACTTATAATTTTAGTATCGCATGATCCCAAATATCGTTTTTGCAGAGCGAAAGTATTTTGTCGTGATACATTTTTTTTATAACTAATATTTTTTATTTTACAACGTATATCTTTGGAATCGTTTTATTGTATAGTTATATTTTGAATAAATTTTTTTTTACGCACTAAAGTTATGTTGGAAAAATGTGTTTAACTGAGAAGGCAGCTGAAGTTGGTAGCGTTTTCGACCGCGAAAGCTTGGCACTGGAAGCTCTGATAAAATGAGAATAAGTGAAATTCTCGATAATAATTATTCTCCTCCGAACTGGAGAAGAGATCGAAAGAACGTTTGAAAGAAAAAGTTATCTATCATATCATACCCGTTTGAAGTTTATAATATACATTTTTTTCATTCGGTAGCCATTTTTTTCTTTTTTAATCTGTGCCACTGTACAATTGGTAACTTATAAACTGTGTTCTTGTAATATCTATGGTTTTTCTATGATAAATAATATATTTCTCTCTTTAAAATGAGACTCAGAATAAACTATAGTAGATACAATATAACGCGTTAGATTTTACGACAAAAGATCTTCGTGCCACCCACGAAAATCCTAAACGAGGTCTTAATATGAGTCACTTCAACAACTTTATACAATATTCATAGTTTATAAAACAATATCGATAGTACAGGACTGTGAACATGATAAAATTAGAATAACTAACTAAAAAAATTTACCCTGCGTATATACGCATTGCAGTAGAATGGTTGGTCAATTTGCATTTTTTCCAACATTCTAAAGACAGGAGTCCAATTCCTAGATATGGGATAGTAATAGAGTTATAATACTATTCAAATTCAAATTCAAAATATTCTATATTCAAGTAACTCGTAAACAAGTGCTTTTGATTCGTCAAAATCTACTGCTGGTTTGGAAAGCTGTTCCTACGGAGAAGAGCCCACAAGAAACTCGGTGGTTGCTCTTTTCAGATTCAATTCTCATAACTAGTTATATTTGGTTATTACTATCTTGTACATGGTAGAGGAGTAGCTATGCTTATCTTTATCTAATCACACATAAAAAAACAGAGACAGACAGGTAGTCTCACGTGCTTTACTCGTTTTTTAGATGAAAGCGTTTTAGGCTAGTTACTCTATTCTAGTATAATAACTCTACTATAGTAACAGCAGGTCTACCATGAACTCTTATTGCGACTCAATTGAAGACGTAAACTAAATTGTTTTGCTTTTTCATACCACGACGTCTTAAAGACACACACTTTAAGTCGTTGCCGAATGAGCGTTCGGAATGCGTCCCAAAAACATACGAGTAAAAGAGACAGAGTTATCTATAGTTCATATAACGTTATGCTTCTCAAACATTACGACCCCAATGCAATCCACATTTTGTGGTACGAAAAGAAAGCGGTTCGGTTTAGGTACTGACTTTGAATTGAATCATTATAAGTTCATGGTAGGCCTACAGGTAGTTACTTTAACCCAATAGTACACGTATATAAAGATCATAACACGATGTAAGTCTCTCAAATCCGGCTAACCTCATCAATTCCCAACACGTTAACTATACCAACGGTATTCCACGTGTTTACGGAAACTAAAGATGTTTATTTACAAATTTGTACGGCTGACACTTGTTGAATCATAAAGTAGCGGTTCGTAAACAAGGAACAGGGATGCGTCATCGCATTGTTCAGTAATACACGCGGTATGCTTGACTCATTTAGGTGTTGGGACGGCGCCAAACGACAGAATCTGTTATCTCGCAATATCATGTCCAGCAGCTTCGGTCAATTTGCTCGTAACATTTGAAATCTAAATTGAGCGTGATGATGAGTAAAGTTATACCTATCACACGCATAAGGAGGAAGCTCGTTCGACAGATTAATGCCCCTCGGCGATTTTTTGTAGCGATACAGTTGCGAAGCCGAGTAGAATAGACCTCCCTCATTTCTTACCGGTGTCGTAAAAGTCGACTAAGGTAAGTTGACCCACCGTGTGGTATCCGGTTGAGTAGAATAGACCACCCTCTTTCTTACTGAGATGTCTTAAAAGACGACTAAGGTAAGTTGACCCACCGTGTGGTATCCGGTTGAGTAGATAGACAACCCTCTTTCTTACCGAGGGGTACGTAAAATACGACTAAGTTAAGTTGACATCAGGCAGGCGGCCGGTCGTGAAATACGCAGCCAAATCATGTGACAACACGTTTGTAATATGTTCTGCCGATGAGTGGAATAAGCGTGATGATGATATCTGATGCAGACAGCTGCCACCGAAGCCGTCTTACAAAACCTACAACTCATTGATGAACGATAAAAACATGTGCTTTTATCACTCGATTCAATGAAAAGGTTGAATACATTGATTTATGACTAGACAATTCCGCAATACTAGCTGTATATGGCTAAACAGATACTAGATGCAAATATACAGTCAAGACTTGCTGAGATCGCTTCAATGATATGAAACGTCAACAATTCTACTGATCATTTCTTCACCTCACCTTTCTGCAGTAAATTTCGCGCAAGCCTTCGAAATTAAACCTTATACTATAAGATTTAAATGCCTGCGAATGTATAATTGCATTTGTATACTGATATTAGTTAAGTTGTTTGCAAATACAGGATTGATGCGAGAAAAGCGTATCTGATAAGTGGACGGGATCAGCGGACCAACATATTTCCCGTTAAGCTGTCTTCGAAGATTCTGTTTACAAGTGTCTGACTATTAAGACGACGTGATAAGAAAATACAATATTTAACTTCACTTCGTTCATGTAAATACATTCTAGTAGACATAGACGTGTATTTGTTTGTACGCTGCACATACTGATACCTGTCTTGCTAGAAAATGGACATATCGCTTCTATTAAAGTGACCGAAATCAAGAAAGTTGTTTTTCGGAAAATTGCAATTAAATTTAGCGTAGCGCCTACAAAACTCGTGAATGTTAAAAAGACCCATAACTGGTAAGATCAATAAAACACTAAGTTTTTTAATTAAGCATAGCGTGATGTAGTAGATGGCATTGAAATGATTAAAATGTATGTAACTCGATGATGCCTAATTTTGAGTTCGGTCAATTTAATATTAACGTACGATAGGTATGTTTATAAAATAGGCGGACAGACGGCTTTTGTCTTATAATATGTATAGATATAGATGATTTTTATACAATACGATTTTTATTTTAATCTTATTTTGTTTTGAGACAAATAGAATACTTTTTTGAATTTAAAATATCGTGAGTGGTATTCATATTTAATGCTGAGAGCCCGGCTATACTCACGTCTTATTTAATCGGATTTATGAGACCGACTAGTTTCAAGCCCATACGGGGCTATTATTCATGAGCTCTTTACGCGGCGTTATCGCAGCGGGAACCAGTCGGGCTCATCCGATAAAACAAGACGTGAGTATAGCCGGTCTTTCAACATTAATAAATAGAACACTATTTAAGCAATACTATTGTGTATATGTAATTATTATAAAAGTAGTCTTTAATTTGTACTTAAATATACAAGGCTATGTATATTTTCACTTTTGCTATATAGTCATTTGGAATGTCACATATTTATTGAAATAAAAGTTATTATAAACTTTATTTTTATTTTGCAACTGTTTATTTTAATAATTTTCTCTCTTAAATCATTATCGTTCGACATTATCCAGTTTCTATCAGCTAAACATTAATCTCCAGAAACGTTCACGACAATAGCCTAGGAGGTCAAAGTCGAACCTACGACCCTTCGAAACCTTATTAGGTATTCGATTCTACAGCCGTTAGATATTTATGGGTTCTATTTATAACTGTCTCATTATAAATACATTTATTCTCATAATCCGTGTTATATATGAAATCTATCTTCATTTGTATAAAATGATTTCACTTTAACTATGCTTCATGTAGTTTAAAACTAAAATTTCAAATAATTTAACGATATTCTGAAGCGTCACTCAGGGATTCCATATTAAAAAAAAGCGACATATATATGGGGCTGTGATAGCCCAGCGGTGAGATTGTGTGACTCTTTCGAGGGGTACACGAGTTCAAACCCGGGCAGGCACCAATGAGTTTTTCTATTAAAACTCATGTGTGTTATTGATAATTGCAATTAACACACGGTTTTCGGTGAAGGAAAACATCGTGAGGAAATCTGCATATCTCTAGAGAATTCTGGATGTATGTGTAATCTACCAATCCGCATTGGGGCAGCGTGGTAGGTCTTAGCTCCAACCCTTCTCTCCACAACCGTAGAGAGGAGGCCTATTCCCAGAAGTGGGATTGTAACAGGCCGCTGCTTTGCTTTTTTATGTATATGTAGCTATTAAAGACTAAAATAAGATTAATTTAGAATATGAGATAAAATATCTGCTTTAATGCTAAAATCTAGATCATCATCTTGATCATGACGTGATGCAAAATTTTGTAACAGCAAATTGAATAGAAGAAAGAAAATAAAATTTCATTGTCCGGCTGACTTCATTTCATGTAATTCAAAAGATTTTAATTGTTTTTTGTAATCTTAAATCACTTTGCCATTTCTTTAATATTGTTCTCCGTCTCTGCGTTCTAATTTTAGTAGTTCACTGCTGAATATTGGTCTTTTCAAGAATCTTTGATACCAAAACATCAAAATATTCTTTATTCAATTGCTGTAGATAGCTTGTCGTTTCCTTAGACTTGTTAAAATTCTACGCTCCACTCTGCTCCGCTCCACATTTGGTAACCTCAACGGCGTTTCATTGTTCGCCATTAGAGCCAGCAGCATAGTACGATTGAAAAAAAAACTTACGTAATTTCTTAGCATCATTTGAACAACGCATTCAGTTGATGCTCCTGCAAGAATCTGTCTAGCAATTTACAAATTCAATAGCGATATACAGCGAGTAGCAATGGTAAAACGATTTCACTAGGCATTCAGCTATGATATCTCAAAACCATCAGAAATTGTCAATTGCTGGCATTAATAAAGATAATGCACAATTATAGAAGAAACTAGAATCATATGAGAAGGTTGTCATAGGTGTTTATATTTAACGAGGTAATTTTTTACGAGTTAATATTATTACTTGGAAGTAATTATTATACTCTGCTACTATAGGAAGCAAATCTCTTTGATCTGCAACACTGTTGAGTTTTCGTTTAGGATAATTTAACAAGACCACAGCCGCGGACAGTGTTAAATTTCCTCGTTTCCATCCCAATATTTCTAGTAGTTTGTCTTCGCCTTTGATCTTTCACATAAATATATTTTATATGCCTTACTTACTTACTACTTTACATCTTTATCCTAATGATGACATATAGAGTACTGAAAGCGATGAGTTATTTTAGTTAATTGTTAGATTTTAATTCGTAGAAGTTGTTAACGCGTTATTATCATTTGTATCAACTAATAAAGGTGAATCTTTAGATATTTTTGTATAAGGACTTTGAATTTGTATTTTGAAAGATCAGTAACTAAAATATTTAACAAAGTACTAGCTTACTAGTAAGAGTGGAAAATCTTCTTCTCTAAAGACATAACGACGGTGAAGGAAATTTATAAGTATAGGCAAAGATAAAAATATATATAAAATGAAACTAAAAGTTAAGAGGAAAATTTGTAAAACATTCAAATGACTTTTGGTATTGTATGGGTCTTAATGAATTAAAAATTACGAATGAAAGAAAAGTGCATACAAATGAGATGAAAATGTTAAATTGGATGTATGGTGTGACAAGACCAAAGACGTAAAATACGAAACGATAAGGTATGGTAACGGCGACGTAAGGTTGCGCCAATTACAAAAAATACTAGAAGTGTAAGATTAAGGTGGTACAGACATGTAATAAGGAGGAATGAAAATCATGTGAGCAAACAAAACAAACCAGTGTTGAATAGGAATGTGATTAGAGGGAGGCCTAAAAAGAGATGGTTGGATTCTGTAAAGTATGACATGCATATGAAAGGAGTAGCGCCAAAGTTGACGAATAATAGAGAGAATGGAAGAGAAAAACATGTTGTGCCCATTTAGAGTGGTATAAAGACAGGAGAATGATGATGAGTCAAAGATTAAAACATCATTTAGGCATTGGAATAATCGATTAGGCAACCATTCAATGAGGGTTGTCTAGGTGCTTATTCAGTTTTAACAGCCTGTTACACCTATTATCATATAATATAAATAAATACAAATGATTCCTCATTATTCTTACCGTCTGACATCATAATATTGATATTCAATATGTGAATAAACAATGCATTCGATTTTGCATAGGACATGACCCTCTTGCCATTCAGCCCGCGATTAAGTTGAATCAAACGTATAATCGGATAATAGATACAAACCGAGATAATGATCGCAATCGCTCCATTCTGACGCATCGATACGCATCGTCTTGGACGTAGACAAATTACGTCTTTACTAACTTTATTGTGGACAAATTGAGGCTAAGGGTATAAATGGTGAGCGATGAAGAAATATCGAAATGCTCGTGCCGATGTTTTATCACCTTGTATGTGCCTTTCGGCGAATTGTTATCGATTTCGAATATAACAGATATTAATCGGATCCTGTAATTTATTGGAGTTAGGGTTTTAACGGGTTGTCAAATTTTTTCAGTGATAAGCTGGATCGGTTATATATAAATAAGAATGATTAATATACCTCATACATATATGTCAACGGCTTTCATTTATTTAGCGCTATTCCTTACCTGGCTTTTGTTCACTGCTTTGCTTGCGTGTTTTATTTGATACCAGCTGTATCACATAACTAAATCTGTGTACTAACGGAGTGTCACAAAGGTGTAAATCGTGTTAATCTCGACCCCGCGGGAATTCTAAAATAAAAAGGATATATGTTGCTCCATAGCCTTCTCTATCTTCCTAGGCAGTTCTATCAAAATCGACTTTTACATAAACTTGTAGCGAAACTCAAAGATGTTTGCCCGAGGTTCTAAACCGTGATTCCTTGGTATGGGTACACGATTTACTGTTCGACTTTCTTGGGTCTTAATAATTAATAGTCTTATATATATTTTTTAAACAGCTCTATACAAAGTTCAATGACCTACCGTTAGATCTGAAACGATCTTTTTGGCACTTGACTGTACACACTGTTAGTACCCAGTACAGTATACACTCATTAACATTACCGCTGAGTAAATAGACTGCTATAATCACGTTAACGCGTTCACATTGTACTTAACAATATCAACGTAAATTTTTTCGTTAGTTTTTTAAAATCTTATTTATACTGGACTGATAACACGGGTGGCAGTGACATTCAACTCCGCGGGTCCCGAGTTCGATTTCAGCTTAGGGCCAAAAATTATGATAATTTAAAATTAACTAGAAATTTTTGCTTCTTTGATTGGTGTTTTTATGTATTTAAGTATGTATTTTAAATTATTTATATATATTTCACCTGTAAGTTACTATGTCACACACAATCAGTTTTTATGGAAAAATAAAATTGTATTGTTTTTTTAGCTTTATATTCATTATTTTTAAGCTTTATTATTTTTCTTACAAATTTTTCATGTTGTTTCGCTTTTTAAACCTTACATGGACTTCTAAAAATATTTCAAAATCAAAATCAGACAAATCGGCTAAGCCGTTATCGAGTTTTATAGGGATAAACAAACGGCCTTTCATGTACAAATCATGCAAACGTAGCATAATACATGGGTACAATAAATGAATACATATAGAGAATCTCAAAATATAATATCTTTAAAATCTCGTGGTATAATTAGTTACCATACACCTCCGATACGGCTTGACCGATTTTTATGAAATTTTATTTGCATATTCAGTAGGTCTGACAATCGGAACTACGTTTTTTTTTCATACCCCTAAGTGATAAGGATTGTCTCCTAATATTGGACAATTTATTTTTTTACTATTATTTTTTTGTTATAATGTATACTAGAAATGGCCTAAAACAAAGCCCAGGGTCAGTGAGGAATCTATTTTATCAAGATGCTAGAATGGTTGCCACTTCGCGTCGATTTCTGTAGTAACAGTGGTTTGACGGCTTTTATGGAAGTAATCGGTTATAGACAACGGAAACAAGTTCCTCAGAGCATGCACCACGTACTTCATAGAAACCGCTATCTGCGATCAAAGAGGCCGCGGTTTTCAACTAAACCGCTAAGTCAAGCGCACACTACCTACTCGTTAAATGGTAACGCTTGTCACACATTATGCTAGAATATAAACAGCAGCCTTTGAACTATATTAAATTATATTAGGTATGAATGAATAAGCCATTTCTGCTTTGTATTTTCGTGGTATCGCAAGGAGTATCAAAAGCAATCCGTTTTTTAGATCTGACTGTATGCTATTAGCCCTAACGGCTTTAACAGCGTAACTGGGTGGGACCAGCAAGCGCATAAGCATCGTCGAGTTCGCAAATTGAAGAAACCAGTTTTAGTTCACCGGAGAACACCCTGGAATGGACGGGAATTAAGAACGCTCTTGAATCATAATTCTGGCCAGGAATAGGAAGGTATATACAGTGCTTGCTGCCAACCTTCACTAGTTGGAGAGGCGGTCTTGCGAGATAATGATTGCAATAACCCTTTATTCCTACAATTTACGACGAGGTTTTCGGAATGAAAATATGTGAGCCAACATGTATACTCCTGGTGAATTCATGGGATATAAACTCAAACTCAAAATATTCTTTATCCGAGTGAACTTGTAAACAAGTGCTTTTGAATCCTCAACATCTACTGCATCTACTGCTGGTTCCGAAAGCTGTTCCTACCGAGAAGAACCAGCAAGAAACTCGGTGGTTGCTCTTTTCTAAGAATAATTCTTATTACTAGTTACATATAGTTATTGATGTCTTGTACAGGGTCGAAGAGTAGATATATCAACGCATTCTTATCGTCTAAGTAATCCTCAACAGTATAGTAGGCTTTCTGTATTAGCCTTTTTTAATAGTGTTTTGAAACTGCTGTAATGGTAAAGTTAAAGTGGATTGCGGAATTTTATTATAGAATATTATACCCAATACCTACAAACGACATATGTACTTTTGCAAGACGCAAAGCAGGAACCGCAAGGTTATGTCGGTATTCTTACTTTGCCTATTATATACATGTATATTCTTATGTATAAAAATATATATGCATATATATATATATATATATATATATACATCCCGTAACCCATTTGGCGTCATGCACGTTGTGCATCATTATGGCGTCTCCCAGTTGTACTAACTTATTTTATAATGTTTTTGCATATATTGCTTAGTTTTTAAATGTTAACCTTCGTGAGATATTTTGTTTTCTTATAATTTTATTTATCGCAATATTCTTCTTGTAATCCTGCCCAAGAATATCTGAACCCCATTTCAAAGTAATGAACTTTTAGGTTCCTGAATATACTTCTCACAATTATCTACTACGCCGATATTTGTGCGTCCTGTGGGTCTGTGTGTGTGAATGCGACGTTGCCGGCCTAAAATTTAGTTTCTATCTCTTTCTTTTCCTGAGAATCTCAGTACAATAAAATAAAGTAGTTGTGATGTTGCAATCAGTACTAAACTTTATTAGGTTAATATCAACAAAAAAAACTTATATAGCAATATTACACGTAAAGTTGAAAAAAAGAAGCCCAATATGAATATATGGACGACTGAAATCAAAAAATGCTCTTTTTAAACTGAAATATTAATAGTGGGTTGGTGATCGCAGGGCTGAATCTTTCATATTTACTATGCTGTCATGATAGGATTTATTCATCAGCCTTATGTAACTTCACGCCCATAGTTATACCACTATGACAAAAGTCAGTGCCTTGTAAATAAACAAAAAAAAAATATTTCAGTTCTGTCTTGGACATGGACGGATAGCATTTTTATACAAACACTTCAACAATTGGACGTACCTAGAATCGAATGAGTATCTCTGGAGTGACCTAAACACAATCAAGGTCCCGAGCGAAACAATGGCCTCCTCGTAATCTACAAGCGTCCGAGTGATCCGTGGTGTTATATGATGTTACGATGCCTTTCCGCAATACGGGCTTGTTCGAGAACGTGATAGTCGTAGAACTTACGATAACTTCAGTACTTTTTGAGTTGATCGTGAACAGAAAGTCATACACACAGACGTGGCGAGGGATAAATGTTCAGACAGACAGATACTTTCGATTTTACTATAATTATATTCAGAGATAACAATAAAGCTAGACATGTTACATGAACAATATATTTCGATAACTATATGATAAATTTATAAATTCTAGTAGTACTCTCGACTTCATTCGCGCCAACCTAAGCGTTCATTTACCCCCGATGATATATAATATAATATAATTTGTTAAATGATTTAGAGAAGCAATCGTTACTTTGCGGAATTCCATATTACAAGCACCATAACAGAACTAACTACCTTGCTATAATCCGCACGGGTTAAGCGAATGCATGCAAAGCTATAGGCTCCACGACAAAATCGTAATGCATTACGATTTTTGTCGTGGAGCCTATCCTCCCGATGATGCTTCGGTTTCGGAGCGAAACGATCGTCGAGATTGTAGTGGTGGTTGTGTGTGCTGCTTATGTGCATTGTTGCTGGGGGATGCGCCTTAGGGTACGTGTGGTGGCTTGTCCTGCATGTATAAGGTGCGTAAATTTTGCCTGCTTCATATACATTAGCTTTGCATGCATTCGCTTAACCCGTGCGGATTATAGCAAGGTAGTTAGTTCTGTTATAATGCTTGTAATATGTGTGTTTTTCACGTTCCCGTAAGAAAAACGGGTTTTTATGCCATTTGTTTGGCATAACATTTTTATTTTATTCGCAGTGTATATAAGCCTCTATTTTATCATTAGAGACAAGCGCATTAGCCATGAAGTTGTAACAGACAGACTAACGGACAGACTATCGAATTTATACTTTTAATATGGATGTATAAAATATATTTAATTATAGTAAAATAGCATCAATTAAAGTATTTAAATTTATTTTATCTACCTACTGCCAAATGCATGTTTCAGATTTTTTTATGCTGAAGTGTAAGTATAAACTTGTATTTTACATCTAATTTCCGTCTTCTAATTCAAAAATTACTTAAAATAATAAGAAAAAAACAAATCGGACGAGCTGGCATCGTCGCAATTCGCGGACGCGACATACGCGGTTTCTTAGTCAAAACATGACAGTGGTATACGACAGTAAATATACACGCTACAACAGCGCCGCACCTCTGCTACGAATTCACCCGGAATTATTAATTATACAATTTCAACCACTAAGCCAACTTTTTGGCTTCTACCGATATTTGTTCTATAGCTTAGTAGAACTTATAGGGTGCTAGTGCACACGTTGAAAAAAGTGGCGTCCGATATTCGGACGTCAAAAGTGCGGGGACGCCAGATTAAATGCAATTACGTGTTAATAAGACGCCAAATTGTTTGCAGGATAAATATATATATATATATATATATATATATATATATATATGTACTCCCTGAATGGGGAAAATCCGAGATTTTGTAATTAGAATCACAGTCTCAACTTTATTAACGGCTTAATATTAAACAACGACTCTTATATAAATCCAAAGGTAAATTAAAGTTATAAAATTATATTCCCAAAATATAAAAAATCCAAAAAACCTTAAAACAAAACTCCCATCAGAGATCACGAAGCCGTGTCAATTCAAGTCCTTCCGAGAACTATAATCATTCAACATGAGCACGATTACTTGTCTACTGTTTTCTAGAAACACTTACGCGGCCCAGTATAATTTCATGTAGTAGACATTTACTCAAAGTTATCTTATCTTAATCGGACTTTACAGTTTCCTTTGCGGTGTTTGTTAAGAAACCCTATTTCGAACTTAATAATTCCAATTCAAAATATTCTATATTCAAATAAACTTAGTAAATATGTGATTTTGAAATCAACTCAACTACAGGTTCGGAAAACTGCTTCTACTTTACAGATCCAGCAAATAACTCAACAGATGCTACAAAAGTAATAATAAAAATTATATATTTGTATTATGGATCTCCGCAAAGTAACGCCTAATTGTATAAATTATTCAACAGATGCTCTTTTCAAAACATAGTTCTTATAACTACTTACATTTTTCAACATAATTTTTTTTAATCCACACATTCTCATCATTTATATAATCCTCAATAGTATAGTCATTTTTATTAGCCTCCTTTTAAAAGTATTTTAAACTGCGAAAGCTCAAAAATATTGAATATTGTATAATAGCCGTCTATTACAATCCCATACCTGAGCATAGGATTTCGCTCTACTTTTGAAACGGGGTTGAAGATTGACTAATCATACTATACGTAAAACGGATTTGTGCTTAGTTGATTTAGCAATTTGCATGCTTAATTAACAATGAACGAAACATATTTTACAACATATAGGAGATTTTTGAGGGGTATGTGTTTCTGCAAATAAACGTGGTGGATATAAAGGAATAAAAAAATAAATAAACATATGGGACACTTACACACACAGTCGTCCGACCCCAAAGTAACTTAATACTTGTGTTATGGGTGACGGAGAACTGGTAGATATACTACATATATAATTTAAAATACATACTTCAATACAAATACACCCAGGCTCGAGGAACCAAAAATTTTTTTATAGAAAATGTTGGACTTCGGCGGGAATCGAACCCGAGACCCGCGGAGCTGAAGGTCAACTGCGCCAACTCAAGGGCCACTGCGCTAACGAGCCAGTCATATATAGATATAAGTTTTATATCTTTTTCTATGAAGGAATGAGCTTTCTAATAGGCCATTGAATTCCTTCAATTTTTATTGAAAGCTTTCTATAAACCAAACGTCAAAATTCATAAGTTATCACTGCTGCACGACATGTTCATGGACTTTCTTCTTCTTCAACCGATGGATGTGTCTTCTTTGTTTATCTTTTATAAAGTCCTCTTTATCCAGAAGCCTTTAACTTTTTCTTTATCCAGTTGTTATCCAGAAAGAAGTCTGCGTCTAACATTGGGTTCTCTGGTTTCACCAAACGCCATCCAAAACCGTGAGAAAGGTGAATTCAGTTTAGAGATTTCTCCTAATTGAAGTATAATAAAAATACTCGTTAGTAAATAAGATCAAACCTAAACGACAAAGTGCATCTCTAATGGTTAATACTATCGCCTCGCCGACACATTAAAGCTGTCGCCAATTAACGAATTTATCGCTCACTTTACGTGTTTAGATATTTGCCGGGGGGTTAATCGGTGTCTAAAGTCGGTATTTGTAATGTGCGATAGGTTTAGCGATTAGCCTTACGCTTTTAGCACTTGGAACTTATCACTAGCAATTCGCATGCCTAACTATGAAGGAAACATATTTTACAACATGTAGGAGATTTTTGAGAGGTATGTGTTTCTGCCAATGAACGTGGTGGATATCAAATAATAAATAAATATATGGGACACTTACACACACAATCGTCCATCCCCAAAGTAACTTAATACTTGTGTTATGGGTGACGGACAACTGGTAAATATACTACGTATATTATTTTAAATAAATACTTAAATACAAACATACACCCAGTCTCGAAGAACCAACAATTTTTTTATAGAAAATGTTGGCCCTCGCCGGGAATTGAACCCACGACCCGCGGAGCTGAAGGCAGGGTCACTAGCTAACGAGCCAGTCTAAAAGTCAGTCAGTTACATAAATTCATTCTAGTATTATAAATGCGATGTCTTTCTTTGTTCTTCATTGTACTATGTTCGTAGGATCAATGAGATTTTGTGTATGGAGAAACAAAGGAGAGTGAAATGGACATTTTTTCTTAGTACTGAAGTAGTAGAAATCGCGAGTAGAAGCCCGTAGATTATATAAATTAGATCAGTGCAATTTAATTCAGTTTACGAGTAATTAAAAAAATATCTATATTAATTTTGCTGCAATCGAATCCAGAGACTTAACTTTCCGGATCCGCTTTGCTCCTTTTTATTGCCTGAGTTACTTTTTCCATTCAAGTTACTGAATTTTAAGAGTCGAAATTACTTCTGCGTGAATCTTTATTCTAAGTGTACAACTTTAGAGCAGAGGTTCGCCTTAAAGCATATAGAGCAGTTTGGAACAAGCATATATTTCCTACCAAAGATTCAACTTAGTAATGCTAAAACGCTGCCAGCATTCTTGGAACCATTCCACGTGGGTAGGATTTGTATAGAACTAGCATGTAAGTAATTTAAGTTAGACATAAGTTCTATATTTTCGTTATTAATAAGATTAAAGAACGCTGTTTCCAAATTACTTGTACGGTTCTATTTACTGAAATTGAATTATTTGCACTCAATAAATTTTCTATTAAATGATTACTGTATTAATTTTTCATTTATATACAGGAATTATAAATATTTATTAATAACTAGCGCGCTGGCAATGCGGTCGTGACATGATTGTAAAAAAAAGGTTAAATAAACTACAGTATCTTAAAACGTATTAATTAGTGATTTATGAGTCATTAAGCGCCATTATTCTAAGCCCGAGGTTGCACTTTTGTTGTTTATTTTCTTATACACACGGTCATCCGTCTCCAAAGTATAGTATGCGGCAATAAATAATGCACATCGAGGCTCAGAGATTATCGGCTAGGTTCTGCTTCATAGAGCATTGTCTCTGTCGCACAGACTGACGAACCCGTGTGTGAACCGAAACCCCGCTCTACGAAACCGAATTGGCCGGCTGTTTCGTTCTAAGTTATGTATTATTTATTGCCGGGTACTATAAGTAACTTAATACTTGTGTAATGGGTGACGGACAATCGGTAAATATAATATATATATAATTTTAAATACATACCTTAATACAAATATACACCCAGGCTCGAAGAACCAATAGAAAATATTGGCCCTCGGCGGGAATCGAACCCACGACCCGCGGAGCTGAAGGCAGATTCACTACCCACTGCGCCAGCGGGCCAGTCAAACCTTTTAAACCCTTATGAAGTTTAAAGTAAATAACCTATAGGTTCCTATTCGATATGTACTTATAAAAATGCGTGTTTGTCTGTATGTAGCTTATATACGTAAACATATAAAACATATAACATAAACGTTTACTTGGCATTACATACGTTCGCATTAACGCATTAACAAACGCGGATTATAGCAAAATAATTATGTTATACCTTCTCTGCTATGGAGTACAGCAAAGTAACACCTGTTTCTATAAATCATTTTTTTTAATATCAAGATTACTATAAATTTTATAGGAATAGAAAAAGTTGTGTGCTCGCACACACGCACCCATACTCATAGACATACATAGACGTACTCAAATACTGTATAAATTTGACCCACACACACACACATGTTAAGAAATAATGTTTATAAAATCATTTAGGTGTAGATTAAAATGACAAATATAGGTTGTATTAAATAATCTATTTTATACGAAGAAAAATTTGATGCATAATATAATTCATACAACGTGTATTTCATGCATGTAATTAACCGCTTTCTCACCAGTTAAATTAATGCATTGTCATTTGTCAGTATGATAAAAAGACGTTAATATGAATTAATAGGTTCGGTATAATTTTACACTTAAGTTATTTTAACTATTCCGTAAATGAGTTTCGTAGATAAATTAAGACGGCGGATTATTATGTCGGCAGACTGACTCAATTAAAATGTATATTTTTTGGACTCAGAACGTGTTATGAATTGTGAAATAAACTAGTGCTTTGCTGCGATTACGCTCGATAGAATGCGAAGAATGTAAACTTTTATTACATCTTGCCGGGTGTATGCGAAGGCAGAATATTGCGAGTTAAATTTAACCTACTTCCTGGTGTCCGATTGAGCTGTAATTTTACATACTGGTCTATTCCCGATGACAATGCATGTTTATGATAAGCATGACCTGATGCTGCTTCTACTACAAGGGAACTTCTTAACGGTTAGCAGGGACATGAAGTTTTGTCAGAAGCTTTTTTAAAAAGCTTTTTAACTCGATTTTTTATGCTACGATTAAAGTTATGTAAATGCTTATGCCTGCTATTGATATCCTTTGTTACTTTAACAATTAGAAAACGACAAATTTATGTTAAAAAATTGCAAGTTTTGCAAACTATATCCGGCAGAATAGAATAGACCACCGTCCTTTCTTACCGAGGTGTCGTAAGAGGCGACTAAGGTAAGTGCCGTGTGGTATCCGGCTGCATAGAATAGACCACCCTCATTGCTTACCGAGGTGTTGTAAAATGCGACTAAGGTAAGTTGACGTTAGGCAGGCGGCCGGTCGTAAAAACGTAGCCAAAGCATATGACAACATGTTTGAGTTAGAGACCCCAGTTAGAGTGGGATAAGGGCAAGAGAATGATGAAATATTGAGATCATATGGCCCTTACAGGACACAGAAGGATCGGCACAACATGTTTTACACATTTTTTGGCTTGTTTTTCTACGGCCAACTGCTTTACGACAACTTACCCTAGTCGCCTTTTACGACACCTCGGTAAGGAATAAGGGTGGTCTATTCTATTATACTTAGCCGGATACTTCACGACAGTATAATATTTGCCTATAGGTATTACTTGCTTCTATGTAAACCTATACTGCAAGACAAATAGACTGTTGTCGAACATAAATGTGAAATTATTAAGTAGCTATAATGGTTATAAAATTTAATATATCCTGAGTTATAAGTCATTAGTTAATAGCTAATAAGAAGTTTGAAATTAAATGAGCTTTATGAATATATTTTATTAATTTGGCCGTGAGAATGGATTTGTACACGTGGAGACAGTTAATATGTGACTTTTTTTCAACGAGTTGACGCTGATCTATGTCGTCACTAGACAATAAGTTAAAAATAATTTAGAAGTTAAAACTATGTCTAGTTAGATGGTACCTATTGAATTACAGAAAAATCATAAGTCACTTTTAAATCTGAATCATGTATGCCTTTTAGGAATTGAAGGTATGATGGCTTTTAGGGAGGCTTATAGTACTCGAAATAATGCATGTAGTTATAAATATGACCTCTCAGTGAATATTTAATTTGGATGAGATTTTAAATAAAAATTCGATTCGTAGTTGTTTATTTTGTATACAAGTACAATATTATTAATTTAACAAGTGGTATTTCAAATATTCATTTTTATTTTTATTTTTATTCTAAAACGAAGTCCCTAAAAGCGATCGATTTTCTCAAAATCCGCTGAACGGATTTTTATATTCAAATTCGAATACAAAATATTATTTATTTAAGTAAACTTGTAAACTAGTGCTTTTAAATCGTCAACATCTACTGCACATATTGCTGGTTCGGAAAGCTGTTCCTACCGAGAAGAACCAGCAAGAAGCTCGGCGGTTGCTCTTTTCAAACATAAATTCTTATCACTAGTTACATATATTTATTAATGTCTTGTACAGGGTTGAACAGAAGCTATATCCACGCATTCTGATCGTCTAGGTAATCTTCAATAGTATAATAGGCTTTCTGTATTAGCCTTTTTTAAATAGTACTGCTGTAATGGTAAAGTCAAAGTAGATTGTGGAATTTTATTATAGAATCTCATACCCAAACCCACAAACGAATTACCGCAAGGTTATGTTGGTTCCTACTTTGTCTAATATACGGTTTTCACTAAAAGGTAGTGCAATTCTTTCGAAAGGTTTGAATTATTAGCACATTATGGTATTATATAAATTGTGTTAAAGCGGTCGCGCAGTTGTAAAAAAAAATCACCTGCAGGGTGTTTTAGTCGCGTGAGCCGCGTAAATCATCAGAGATACACTAAAGTAATGTACTAGAGAATTGTGGATCTAAACAATACCACAAATAATTTCGCGACGGCATATCTCTATCTCTTATGGTTAACTCACAATAACTAAGAATACGGGCCAAGCCGCAGGCACAGATAGTTAACTATTTACTATTAACGAAAGCAAAACTATAATAAAATTCCACAATCCACAATCTACTTTAACTTTACGATTGCAGCAGTTTAAAAATACTATTAAAAAAAGGCTTATTCAGAAAGTCTAATATACTATTGAAGATTACCTAGACGATAAGAATGCGTGGATATAGCTTCTCATCAACCCTGTACAACACATTAATAACTATATATAACTATATGTAACTAGTGATAAGAATTATTGTTTGAAAATAGCAACCGCCGAGTTTCTTGCTGGTTCTTCTTAGTAGGAACAGCTTTCCGAACCAGCAGTAGATGTTGACGATTCAAAAGCACTTGTTTACAAGTTTACTTGAATTAAGAATTTCAAAAAAAAACAAGAAAGAGTAAGTTATATTTATTTTGGAAAAGTTTAAAAGACGGCCTTACATATAACACATCCATTACTGGAAATAATAAAATCTCTTTAAACTTCAGACGACGGCGTTTACTCAATTTATTACTTAATACCGTTAAGGGAAAGGGATCGCTTCTAAATTATTATAAAGCAAGTTAATAAGACACTAATGGGCAACAGTTCGTTCGGAAAGGAAGCGATACAATAAACATGGGGTATGAGAACCGAAAATAACCAAAAATGAATATAGAACTATATAGAATATACAACACGTCACATATTTCTCTTGGGAAATAACTCGAGTGTAGCCACTCCTTGGGTGGCGCGTCTGTAATTTATTAGCAGGTTAAATTTCTAATTAAGACACGCCTAGGTTTTTAATATTAGGGTTATGAGAAATAGTCTTATTCGAGTATTAAGACTGAAAGTAATATAAATTAAGAAACTTTAGCATTTCATTTTATTATATAACGTTTCTGTATAGTACGTGAAATTTGAAAACAATGAAACTAAGTGAGGTCAAGATGGGATGGGGGCTAATGTACGAGTCTGTAACTATCCCAATGCTGGGAAAAACACTCTTCTTTGATGGGACTTTACTAAGTTTTTTTATTACATATTACATAATAAAAAATTGTTTACTGTTTATTTGTTTTATTTTTAATGTTAATTAGTACTATTTGTTAACCGTTCTAATTAATTAAAATGAATGAATAAACTCTACTATAACTGCGTTTTGTATTACGGGGTCCTCATTCTAGCACAAAATTCTTGCTACACCGGGCCCATTGTTCTATAAGGACGTGAAACCTGGACCATCTCAAGATGATATCAGGAAACGAATAGAAGCATTCGAGATGTACAGATGCATGTTGGCCATAGACTGGACCCATAAAGTCTAGGATGTGGAAGTCTATGCCGCGTCCATCACCACCGGGACCTTATACAGATTGCATATCTACCTTATACCGTTGCATATCTAGGACATGTTTATGCAAGACATATATAAAGTAAGTAAGTAACAGCCTTTTAATAATAATAGTAATTTCCATTACTAGAAATGTTGATTGTTATTATATATTACATACACTTTTTTATTATACATACAATTATATATATCTATAAAATTTGCCTAAGTCATCGCTGTCGATGCGTTTGCAACCATCTGGTGACTGCTGAAAATCAGCGCTGAGACAATCACCTTAGCTGAAAGCTGGGCAGTTGTCCATTTACACACTATTGGCAAATAATTATGTCACTAAAAATCATATATATATGATTTTTAGTTAATATATTCTCGTATTCTTTTGTTTTTTTTATTTTCGTTTTTTATTTTTATTATAAGTGTAATGCTTTTTTGTTTTATATACATATTCCTTATTTGTTGATAGTGATGTTGTAAATATCCCACTGCTGGGCTAAGGCCTCCTCTCTCCGCTTTTTTTTGGAGAGAAGAATTGGATCTAAGACCTACCACGCTGCTCCAATGCGGATTGGTAGGTTACATATAGCCCTAGAATTCTTTAGGGATATGCAGGTTTTCTCACGATGTCTTCCTTCACTTCGTGTTCCCCTCGAAAGAGTCTCGGTCTCACCGCTGGGCTATCGTAGCTGTGGAACCAGTGACCCCCGTGAAAGAATTGCACGGTCTTACCGCTGGGCTACCACAGCTTAATTATATACTTTATTTTTTATATCTTATTCCTGTGAGTTGGCAGTGACTTGCCTTCGGCACTGTCACGGATCGCGGGTCGATTTCCGCAAACACCCGATCATCATTCATCATCATTCTCCTGCACTTATCTCCCTCTAAGTGGGGTCGACACAACATATTACAAATATGTTGTCACATGATTTGGCTACGTATTTTACGACCGGCCGCCTGCCTGACGTCAACTTACCTTAGTCATATTTTACTACCCTTCGGTAAGAAATGCGGGTGGTCCATTCTACTCAGCTGGATACCACACGGCGGGTCAATTTACCTTAGCTGCCTTTTACGACACCTCGGTAAGAAAATGAAGGTGGTCTATTCTACTCAGCAAGATACCACACGGCACAGCACGTACTCTGCACATGTATTACTTAAAGAATTAAATTGATACAAAAGTAATAATAAAATTATTTTGCTATAATCCGCGATACAGTAAATAGAAAATATATATAGTGTTTAATGTATAGTGGATTATCAGTATTTTCATACCCTGGCATTTTCACCCCTGGCAACACAAACTTGCTGCCTTTCATAGTCATATACACAGACTCTTATCAGTCCCTCTTTCTGAAAAGAATTTTAACAATGAGCTGCAAATAATCAACCAGATGGCGCATTCCAATGGCTACGATGAGCAATTAGTACAAAATATATTAAAAAATAAACAGAAGTTGCAATTGACAAAACACTTCTATGCGGTGCCACATTACAAAGATAATAAATACAAAGCCAGTTTGACCTATTTTGGAACATTGTCAGAACGAATTTCAACTATATTTAAAACAAAGTCAAATATAAAATTAGGTTTTAAAAGTAATAACTGCTTAAAAAAGATATTATGCAATAATAAAGACAAATTAGAAAGCCCGAAAAAGAGTGGTATTTACAAAATAAAATGTCCTGAATGCAATGATACATATGTGGGTCAGACTGGTCGTAATTTTGAAACCCGTTTTAAAGAACATATGGTCGCTTTCAGGAATAATAAGCCACAAAATTCACATTTCGCGAAACATTTGTTAGAAAGCGGTCATAAAGTTCCTAATGACCATTGTTTCGAAATACTGCACACCTGCGAAAAAAGCTTAAAATTGAATATTTTGGAACAATTAGAAATCATTAAGCATAACAATGGCACCCTCATTAACGAGCAGATAAATGTTTCAAGTTCAAGCTTGTTGCACGTGTTCAGAGGTAAAGGTGGGGATGAACCGATTACTATATAACAATGCTTGTTTGCATAACGCTTTGCTTTGCGATTTTGTCGTGGAGTCTATCTCCTGATGATGCCTCGGTTGCGGGGCGAAACGATTGTTGAGTTTGTGATAGTGAAACTGTGTAGTGCTTGTGTATTTTGGTGGAAGTGGTGGAGGTTTGTGCATGTGCTTTTACGAATCCTGCACGTATCGGGTATGAAAATACTGATAATCCACTATACATTAAACACTATATATATTTTCTATTTACTGTATCGCGGATTATAGCAAAATAATTTTATTATTACTTTTGTATCTGCTTTAATGCTAAAATCTAGATCATCATCTTGATCACGACGTGATGCAAAATTTGGTAACAGCAAATTGAACAGAAGAAAGAAAATAAAATTTCATTGTCCGGCTGACTTCATTTCATGTAATTCAAAAGATTTTAATTGTTTTTTGTAATCTTAAATCACTTTGCCATTTGTTTAACTTGATATTGTTCTCCCGTCTCTGCGTTCTAATTATAGTAGTTCACTGCTAAATATTGGTCTTTTCAAGAATCTTTGATGCCAAAACATCAAAATATTCTTTATTCAATTGCTGTAGATAGCTTGTCGTTTCCTTAGACTTGTTAAAATTCTACGCTCCACTCCGCTCTGCTCCACATTTGGTAACCTCAACGGCGTTGACGGCGTCATTGCTCGCCATTAGAGCCAGCAGCATAGTACGATTGAAAAAAAACTTACGTAATTTCTTAGCATCATTTGAACAACGCATTCAGTTGATGCTCCTGCAAGAATCTGGCTAGCAATTTACAAATTCAATTGCGATATACAGCGAGTAGCAATGGTAAAACGATTTCACTAGGCATTCAGCTATGATATCTCAAAACCATCAGAAATTGTCAATTGCTGGCATTAATAAAGATAATGCACAATTATAGAAGAAACTAGAATCATATGAGAAGGTTGTCATAGGTGTTTATATTTAACGAGGTAATTTTTTACGAGTTAATATTATTACTTGGAAGTAATTATTATACTCTGCTACTATAGGAAGCAAATCTCTTTGATCTGCAACACTGTTGAGTTTTCGTTTAGGATAATTTAACAAGACCACAGCCGCGGACAGTGTTAAATTTCCTCGTTTCCATCCCAATATTTCTAGTAATTTGTCTTCGCCTTTGATCTTTCACATAAATATATTTTATATGCCACTACGTTTCGTTTGTTTACTTTATCCTAATGATGACATATTGAGTACTGAAAGCGATGAGTTATTTTAGTTAATTGTTAGATTTTAATTCGTAGAAGTTGTTAACGCGTTATTATCATTTGTATTAACTAATAAAAGTGAATCTTTAGATATTTTTGTATAAGGACTTTGAATTTGTATTTTGAAAGATCAGTAACTAAAATATTTAACAAAGTACTAGCTTACTAGTAAGAGTGGAAAATCTTCTTCTCTAAAGACATAACGACGGTGAAGGAAATTTCTAAGTATAGGCAAAGATTACGAATGAAAGAAAAGTGCATACAAATGAGATGAAAATGTTAAATTGGATGTATGGTGTGACAAGACCAAAGACGTAAAATACGAAACGATAAGGTATGGTAATGGCGACGTAAGGTTGCGTCAATTACAGAAAATACTAGAAGTGTAAGATTAAGGTGGTACAGACATGTAATAAGGAGGAATGAAAATCATGTGAGCAAACAAAACAAACCAGTCTTGAATAGGAATGTGATTAGAGGGAGGCCTAAAAAGAGATGGTTGGATTCTGTGAAGTATGACATGCATATAAAAGGAGTAGCGCCAAAGTTAACGAATAATAGAGAGAATGGAAGAGAAAAACATGTGCCCATTTAGAGTTGTATAAAGACAGGAGAATGATGATGAGTCAAAGATTAAAACATCATTTAGGCATTGGAATAATCGATTAGGCAACCATTCAATGAGGGTTGTCTAGGTGCTTATTCAGTTTTAACAGCCTGTTACACCTATTATCATATAATATAAATAAATACAAATGATTCCTCATTATTCTTACCGTCTGACATCATAATATTGATATTCAATATGTGAATAAACAATGCATTCGATTTTGCATAGGACATGACCCTCTTGCCATTCAGCCCGCGATTAAGTTGAATCAAACGTATAATCGGATAATCAATACAAACCGAGATAATGATCGCAATCGCTCCATTCTGACGCATCGATACGCATCGTTTTGGACGTAGACAAATTACGTCTTTACTAACTTTATTGTGGACAAATTGAGGCTAAGGGTATAAATGGTGAGTATAAATGCTCGTGCCGATGTTTTATCACCTTGTATGTTCCTTTCGGCGAATTGTTATCGATTTCGAATATAACAGATATTAATCGGATCCTGTAATTTATTGGAGTTAGGGTTTTAACGGGTTGTCAAATTTTTTCGGTGATAAGCTGGATCGGTTATATATAAATAAGAATGATTAATATACCTCATACATATATGTCAACGGCTTTCATTTATTTAGCGCTATTCCTTACCTGGCTTTTGTTCACTGCTTTGCGTGTTTTATTTGATACCAGCTGTATCACATAACTAAATCTGTGTACTAACGGAGTGTCACAAAGGTGTAAATCGTGTTAATCTCGACCCCGCGGGAATTCTAAAATAAAAAGGATATATGTTGCTCTATAGCCTTCTCTATCTTCCTGGGCAGTTCTATCAAAATCGACTTTTACATAAACTTGTAGCGAAACTCAAAGATGTTTGCCCGAGGTTCTAAACCGTGATTCCTTGGTATGGGTACACGATTTACTGTTCGACTTTCTTGGGTCTTAATAATTAATAGTCTTTTGAAATATATATTTTTTAAACAGCTCTATACAAAGTTCAATGACCTACCGTTAGATCTGAAACGATCTTTTTGGCACTTGACTGTACACACTGTTAGTACCCAGTACAGTATACACTCATTAACATTACCGCTGAGTAAATAGACTGCTATAATCACGTTAACGCGTTCACATTGTACTTAACAATATCAACGTAAATTTTTTCGTTAGTTTTTTAAAATCTTATTTATACTGGACTGATAACACGGGTGGCAGTGACATTCAACTCCGCGGGTCCCGAGTTCGATTTCAGCTTAGGGCCATAAATTATGATAATTTAAAATTACCTAGAAATTTTTACTTCTTTGATTGGTGTTTTTATGTATTTAAGTATGTATTTTAAATTATTTATATATATTTCACCTGTAAGTCACTATGTCACACACAATCAGTTTTTATGGAAAAATAAAATTGTATTGTTTTTTTTAGCTTTATATTCATTATTTTTAAGCTTTATTATTTTTCTTACAAATTTTTCATGTTGTTTCGCTTTTTAAACCTTACATGGACTTCTAAAAATATTTCAAAATCAAAATCAGACAAATCGGCTAAGCCGTTATCGAGTTTTATAGGGATAAACAAACGGCCTTTCATGTACAAATCATGCAAACGTAGCATAATACATGGGTACAATAAATGAATACATATAGAGAATCTCAAAATATAATATCTTTAAAATCTCGTGGTATAATTAGTTACCATACACCTCCGATACGGCTTGACCGATTTTTATGAAATTTTATTTGCATATTCAGTAGGTCTGACAATCGGAACTACGTTTTTTTTTCATACCCCTAAGTGATAAGGATTGTCTCCTAATATTGGACAATTTATTTTTTTACTATTATTTTTTTGTTATAATGTATACTAGAAATGGCCTAAAACAAAGCCCAGGGTCAGTGAGGAATCTATTTTATCAAGATGCTAGAATGGTTGCCACTTCGCGTCGATTTCTGTAGTAACAGTGGTTTGACGGCTTTTATGGAAGTAATCGGTTATAGACAACGGAAACAAGTTCCTCAGAGCATGCACCACGTACTTCATAGAAACCGCTATCTGCGATCAAAGAGGCCGCGGTTTTCAACTAAACCGCTAAGTCAAGCGCACACTACCTACTCGTTAAATGGTAACGCTTGTCACACATTATGCTAGAATATAAACAGCAGCCTTTGAACTATTTAAATTATATTAGGTATGAATGAATGAGCCATTTCTGCTTTGTATTTTCGTGGTATCGCAAGGAGGTATCAAAAGCAATCCGTTTTTTAGATCTGACTGTATGCTGTTAGCCCTAACGGCTTTAACAGCGTAACTGGGTGGGACCAGCAAGCGCATAAGCATCGTCGAGTTCGCAAATTGAAGAAACCAGTTTTAGTTCACTGGAGAACACCCTGGAATGGACGGGAATTAAGAACGCTCTTGAATCATCCTTCTGGCCAGGAATAGGAAGGTATATACAGTGCTTACTGCCAACCTTCACTAGTTGGAGAGGCGGTCTTGCGAGATAATGATTGCATTAACCCTTTATTCCTACAATTTACGACGTAGTTTTCGGAATGAAAATATGTAAGTCAACATGTATACTCCTGGTGAGTTCATGGGATATAAACTCAAACTCAAAATATTCTTTATCCGAGTGAACTTGTAAACAAGTGCTTTTGAATCCTCAACATCTACTGCATCTACTGCTGGTTCCGAAAGCTGTTCCTACCGAGAAGAACCAGCAAGAAACTCGGTGGTTGCTCTTTTCTAAGAATAATTCTTATTACTAGTTACATATAGTTATTGATGTCTTGTACAGGGTCGAAGAGTAGATATATCCACGCATTCTTATCGTCTAAGTAATCCTCAACAGTATAGTAGGCTTTCTGTATTAGCCTTTTTTAATAGTGTTTTGAAACTGCTGTAATGGTAAAGTTAAAGTGGATTGCGGAATTTTATTATAGAATATTATACCCAAACCTACAAACGACATGTACTTTTGCAAGACGCATGTATATTCTTATGTATAAAATTTTATATATATATATATATGTACTCCCTGAATGGGGAAAATCCGAGATTTTGTAATTAGAATCACAGTCTCAACTTTATTAACGGCTTAATATTAAACAACGACTCTCATATAAATCCACAGGTAAATTAAAGTTATAAAATTATATTCCCAAAATATAAAAAATCCAAAAAACCTTAAAACAAACTCCCATCAGAGATCACGAAGACGTGTCAATTCAAGTCCTTCCGAGAACTATAATCATTCAACATGAGCACGATTACTTGTCTACTGTTTTCTAGAAACACTTACGCGGCCAAGTATAATTTCATGTAGTAGACATTTACTCAAAGTTATCTTATCTTAATCGGACTTTACAGTTTCCTTTGCGGTGTTTGTAAAGAAACCCTATTTCGAACTTAATAATTCCAATTCAAAATATTCTATATTCAAATAAACTTAGTAAATATGTGATTTTGAAATCAACTCAATTACAGGTTCGGATAACTGCTTCTACTTACTTACAGATCCAGCAAATAACTCAACAGATGCTACAAAAGTAATAATAAAAATTACTTTTTATTATTACTTTTGTATTATGGATCTCCGCAAAGTAACGCCTAATTCTATAAATTATTCAACAGATGCTCTTTTCAAAACATAGTTCTTATAACTACTTACATTTTTCAACATAATTTTTTTTAATCCATCACATTCTCATCATTTACATCCTCAATAGTATAGTCATTTTTATTAGCATCCTTTTAAAAGTATTTTAAACTGCTGTAATGAGAAAGCTAAAAAAATATTGAATATTGTATAATAGCCGTCTATTACAATCCCATACCTGAGCATAGGATTTCGCTCTACTTTTGAAACGGGGTTGAAGATTGACTAATCATACTATACGTAAAACGGATTTGTGCTTAGTTGATTTAGCAATTCGCATGCTTAATTAACAATGAACGAAACATATTTTACAACATAAAGGAGGTTTTTGAGGGGTATGTGTTTCTGCAAATAAACGTGGTGGATATAAAATAATAAAAAAATAAATAAATATATGGGACACTTACACACACAGTCGTCCGACCCCAAAGTAACTTAATACTTGTGTTATGGGTGACGGAGAACTGGTAGATATACTACATATATAATTTAAAATACATACTTAAATACAAATACACCCAGGCTCGAGGAACCAAAAATTTTTTTATAGAAAATGATGGACTTCGGCGGGAATCGAACCCTAGACCCGCGGAGCTGAAGGCAGGGTCAACTGCGGCAACTCAAGGGCCACTGCGCTAACGAGCCAGTCATATATAGATATAAGTTTTATATCTTTCTCTATGAAGGAATGAGCTTTCTAATAGGCCAGTGAATTCCTTCAATTTTTATTGAAAGCTTTCTATTAACCAAACGTCAAAATTCATAAGTTATCACTGCTGCACGCCGTGTTCATGGACTTTCTTCTTCTTTTTCAACCGATGGATGTGACTTCTTTGTTTATCTTTTATAAAGTTCTCTATCCAGAGACCTTTTATCTTTTTCTTTATCCAGTTGTTATCCAGAAAGAAGTTTGCGACTAACATTGGGTTCTCTGGTTTCACCAAACGCCATTCCAAAACCGTGAGAAAAATTAAATCAATTTATAGATTTCTCCTTATTGAAGTATAATAAAATACTCGTTAGTAAATAAGATCAAACCTAAACGACAAAGTGCATCTCTAATGATTGATACTATCGCCTCGCCGACACATTAAAGCTATCGCCAATTAACGAATTTATCGCTCACTTTACGTGTTTAGATATTTGCCGAGGGGTTAATCGGTGTCTAAAGTCGGTATTTGTAATGTGCGATAGGTTTAGCGATTAGCCTTACGCTTTTAGCACTTGGAACTTATCATTAGCAATTCGCATGCTTAACTATGACGGAAACATATTTTACAAGATGTAGAAGATTTTTGAGAGGTATGTGTTTCTGCCAATGAACGTGGTGGATATAAAATAATAAATAAATATATGGGACACTTACACACACAATCGTCCATCCCCAAAGTAACTTAATACTTGTGTTATGGGTGACGGACAACTGGTAAATATACTACATATATTATTTTAAATAAATACTTAAATACAAACATACACCCAGTCTCGAAGAACCAACAAATTTTTTATAGAAAATGTTGGCCCTCGGCGGGAATTTAACCTACGACCCGCGGAGCTGAAGGCAGGGTCACTAGCTAACGAGCCAGTCTAAAAGTCAGTCAGTTATATAAATTCATTCTAGTATTATAAATGCGATGTCTTTCTTTGTTCTTCATTGTACTATGTTCGTAGGATCAATGAGATTTTGTGTATGGAGAAACAAAGGAGAGTGAAATGGACATTTTTTCTTAGTACTGAAGTAGTAGAAGTCGCGAGTAGAAGCCCGTAGATTATATCAATTAGATCAGTGCAATTTAATTCAGTTTACGAGTAATTAAAAAAATATCTATATTAATTTTGCTGCAATCGAATCCAGGGACTTAACTTTCCGGATCCGCTTTGCTGCTTTTTATTGCCTGAGTTACTTTTTCCATTCAAGTTACTGAACTTTAAGAGTCGAAATTACTTCTGCGTGAATCTTTATTCTAAGTGTACAACTTTAGAGCAGAGGTTCGCCTTAAAGCATATAGAGCAGTTTGGAACAAGCATATATTTCCTACCAAAGAATCAACTTAGTAATGCTAAAACGCTGCCAGCATTCTTGGAACCATTCCACGTGGGTAGGATTTGTATAGAACTAGCATGTAAGTAATTTAAGTTAGAAATAAGTTCTATATTTTCGTTATTAATAAGATTAAAGAACGCTGTTTCCAAATTACTTGTACGGTTCTATTTACTGAAATTGAATTATTTGCACTCAATAAATTTTCTATTAAATGATTACTGTATTAATTTTTCATTTATATACAGGAATTATAAATATTTATTAATAACTGGCGCGCTGGCAATGCGGTCGTGACATGATTGTAAAAAAAAGATTAAATAAACTACAGTATCTTAAAACGTATTAATTAGTGATTTATGAGTCATTAAGCGCCATTATTCTAAGCCCGAGGTTGCACTTTTGTTGTTTATTTTCTTATACACACGGTCATCCGTCTCCAAAGTATAGTATGCGGCAATAAATGCGGCTCAGAGATTATCGGCTAGGTTCTGCTTCATAGAGCATTGTCTCTGTCGCACAGACTGACGAACCCGTGTGTGACAGTGACAGCGCTCTACGAAACCGAATTGGCCGGCTGTTTCGTTCTAAGCTATGTATTATTTATTGCCGGGTACTATAAGTAACTTAATACTTGTGTAATGGGTGACGGACAATCGGTAAATATAATATATATATAATTTTAAATATATACCTTAATACAAATATACACCCAGGCTCGAAGAACCAATAGAAAATATCGGCTGGAATCGAACCCACGACCCGCGGAGCTGAAGGCAGATTCACTACCCACTGCGCCAGCGGGCCAGTCAAACCTTTTAAACCCTTATGAAGTTTAAATTAAATAACCTATAGGTTCCTATTCGATATGTACTTATAAAAATGCGTGTTTGCTGTATGTAGCTTATATACGTAAACATATAAAACATATAACATAAACGTTTACTTGGCATTACATACATTCGCATTAACGCATTAACAAACGCGGATTATAGCAAAATAATTATGTTATACCTTCTCTACTATGGAGTACAGCAAAGTAACGCCTGTTTCTATAAATCATTTTTTTAAATATCAAGATTATTATAAATTTTATAGGAATAGAAACGAGTTTTGTGCTCGCACCCACGCACCCATACTCATAGACATACATAGATGTACTCAAATACTGTATAAATTTGATCCCCACACACACACATGTTAAGAAATAATGTTTATAAAATCATTTAGGTGTAGATTAAAATGACAAATATAGGTTGTATTAAATAATCTATTTTATACGAAGAAAAATTTGATGCATAATATAATTCATACAACGTGTATTTTCATGCATGTAATTAACCGCTTTCTCACCAGTTAAATTAATGCATTGTCATTTGTCAGTATGATAAAAAGACGTTAATATGAATTAATAGGTTCGGTATAATTTTACACTTAAGTTATTTTAACTATTCCGTAAATGAGTTTCGTAGATAAATTAAGACGGCGGATTATTATGTCGGCAGACTGACTCAATTAAAATGTATATTTTTTGGACTCAGAACGTGTTATGAATTGTGAAATAAACTAGTGCTTTGCTGCGATTACGCTCGATAGAAAGCGAAGAATGTAAACTTTTATTACATCTTGCCGGGTGTATGTGAAGGCAGAATCTTGCGAGTTAAATTTAACCTACTTCCTGGTGTCCGATTGAGCTGCAATTTTACATACTGGTCTATTCCCGATGACAATGCATGTTTATGATAAGCATGACCTGATGCTGCTTCTACTACAAGGGAACTTCTCAACGGTTAGCAGTAGGGACATGAAGTTTTGTCAGAAGCTTTTTTAAAAAGCTTTTTAACTCGATTTTTTATGCTACGATTAAAGTTATGTAAATGTTAATGCCTGCTATTGATATCCTTTGTTGCTTTAACAATTAGAAAACGACAAATTTATGTTAAAAAATTGCAAGTTTTGCAAACTATATCCGGCAGAATAGAATAGACCACCGTCCTTTCTTACCGAGGTGTCGTAGGAGGCGACTAAGGTAAGTGCCGTGTGGTATCCGGCTGCATAGAATAGACCACCCTCATTGCTTACCGAGGTGTTGTAAAATGCGACTAAGGTAAGTTGACGTTAGGCAGGCGGCCGGTCCTAAAAACGTAGCCAAAGCATATGACAACATGTTTGAGTTAGAGACCCCAGTTAGAGTGGGATAAGGGCAAGAGAATGGTGAAATATTGAGATCATATGGCCCTTACAGGACACAGAAGGATCGGCACAACATGTTTTACACATTTTTTGGCTTGTTTTTCTACGGCCAACTGCTTTACGACAACTTATCTTAGTCGCCTTTTACGACACCTCGGTAAGGAATAAGGGTGGTCTATTCTATTATACTTAGCCGGATACTTCACGACAGTATAATATTTGCCTATAGGTATTACTTGCTTCTATGTAAACCTATACTGCAAGACAAATAGACTGTTGTCGAACATAAATGTGAAATTATTAAGTAGCTAATGGTTATAAAATTTAATATATCCTGAGTTATAAGTCATTAGTTAAAGCTAATAAGAAATTTGAAATTAAATGAGCTTTATGAATATATTTTATTAATTTGGCCGTGAGAATGGATTTGTACACGTGGAGACAGTTAATATGTGACTTTTTTTCAACGAGTTGACGCTGATCTATGTCGTCACTAGACAATAAGTTAAAAATAATTTAGAAGTTAAAACTATGTCTAGTTAGATGGTATCTATTGAATTACAGAAAAATCATAAGTCACTTTTAAATCTGAATCATGTATGCCTTTTAGGAATTGAAGGTATCATGGCTTTTAGGGAGGCTTATAGTACTCGAAATAATGCATGTAGTTATAAATATGACCTCTCAGTGAATATTTAATTTGGATGAGATTTTAAATAAAAATTCGATTCGTAGTTGTTTATTTTGTATACAAGTACAATATTATTAATTTTAACAAGTGGTATTTCAAATATTCATTTTTATTTTTATTATACTTATTCTAAAACGAAGTCCCTAAAAGCGATCGATTTTCTCAAAATCCGCTGAACGGATTTTTATATTCAAATTCGAATTCAAAATATTATTTATTCAAGTAAACTTGTAAACTAGTGCTTTTAAATCGTCAACATCTACTGCACATATTGCTGGTTCGGAAAGCTGTTCCTACCGAGAAGAACCAGCAAGAAGCTCGGCGGTTGCTCTTTTCAAACAATAATTCTTATCACTAGTTACATATATTTATTAATGTCTTGTACAGGGTTGAAGAGAAGCTATATCCACGCATTCTTATCGTCTAGGTAATCTTCAATAGTATAATAGGCCTTTTTTAAATAGTACTGCTGTAATGGTAAAGTTAAAGTAGATTGTGGAATTTTATTATAGAATCTTATACCCAAACCCACAAACGAATTACGAACTTTTGCAAGGCGCAAAACAGGAACCGCAAGGTTATGTTGGTTCCTACTTTGTCTAATATACGGTTTTCACTAAAAGGTAGTGCAATTCTTTCGAAAGGTTTGAATTATTAGCACATTACGGTATTATATAAATTGTGTTAAAGCGGTCGCGCAGTTGTAAAAAAAATTCACCTGCAGGGAGTTTTAGTCGCGTGAGCCGCGTAAATCATCAGAGATACACTAAAGTAATGTACTAGAGAATTGTGGATCTAAAAAATACCACAAATAATTTCGCGACGGCATATCTCTATCTCTTATGGTTAACTCACAATAACTAAGAATACGGGCCAAGCCGCAGGCACAGCTAGTTAACTATTAACTATTAACGAAAGCAAAACTATAATAAAATTCCACAATCCACAATCTACTTTAACTTTACGATTGCAGCAGTTTAAAAATACTATTAAAAAAGGCTTATTCAGAAAGTCTAATATACTATTGAAGATTACCTAGACGATAAGAATGCGTTGATATAGCTTCTCTTCAACCCTGTACAACACATTAATAACTATATATAACTATATGTAACTAGTGATAAGAATTATTGTTTGAAAAGAGCAACCGCCGAGTTTCTTGCTGGTTCTTCTCAGTAGGAACAGCTTTCCGAACCAGCAGTAGATGTTGACGATTCAAAAGCACTTGTTTACAAGTTTACTTGAATAAAGAATTTCAAAAAAAACAAAAAAGAGTAAGTTATATTTATTTTGGAAAAGTTTAAAAGACGGCCTTACATATAACACATCCATTACTGGAAATAATAAAATCTCTTTAAACTTCAGACGACGGCGTTTACTCAATTTATTACTTAATACCGTTAAGGGAAAGGGATCGCTTCTAAATTATTATAAAGCAAGTTAATAAGACACTAATGGGCAACAGTTCGTTCGGAAAGGAAGCGATACAATAAACATGGGGTATGAGAACCGAAAATAACCAAAAATGAATATAGTTCTACACGTCACATATTTCTCTTGGGAAATAACTCGAGTGTTGCCACTCCTTGGGTGGCGCGTCTGTAATTTATTAGCAGGTTAAATTTCTAATTAAGACACGCCTAGGTTTTTAATATTAGGGTTATGAGAAATAGTCTTATTCGAGTATTTAGACTGAAAGTAATATAAATTACGAAACTTTAGCATTTCATTTTATTATATAACGTTTCTGTATAGTACGTGAAATTTGAAAACAATGAAACTAAGTGAGGTCAAGATGGGATGGGGGCTAATGTACGAGTCTGTAACTATCCCAGTGCTGGGAAAAACACTCTTCTTTGATGGGACTTTACTAAGTTTTTTTATTACATATTACATAATAAACAATTGATTTATTTATTTGCAAAATAAATTGTTTACTGTTTATTTGTTTTATTTTTAATGTTAACTAGTATTATTTGTTAACCGTTCTAATTAATTTAAATGAATGAATAACTCTAACTCTACTATAACTGCGTTTTGTATTACGGGGTCCTCATTCTAGCACAAAATTCTTGCTACACCGGGCCCATTGTTCTATAAGGATGTGAAACCTGGACCATCTCAAGATGATATCAGGAAACGAATAGAAGCATTCGAGATGTGAGCGTACAGATGCATGTTGGCCATAGACTGGACCCATAAAGTCTAGGATGTGGAAGTCTATGCCGCGTCCATCACCACCGGGCCTCTTAATAATAATAGTAATTTCCATGACTAGAAATGTTGATTGTTATTATATATTACATACACTTTTTTATTATACATACAAGTATATATATCTATAAAATTTGCCTAAGTCATCGCTGTCGATGCGTTTGCAACCATCTGGTGACTGCTGAAAATCAGCGCTGAGACAATCATCTTAGCTGAAAGCTGGGCAGTTGTCCATTTACACACTATTGGCAAATAATTATGTCACTATATGTTAATATATTCTCGTATTCTTTTGTTTTTTTTATTTTCGTTTTTTATTTTTATTATAAGTGTAATGCTTTTTTGTTTTATATACATATTCCTTATTTGTTGATAGTGATGTTGTAAATATACCACTGCTAGGCTAAGGCCTCCTCTCTCCGTTTTTTTTTTGGAGAGAAGGATTGGAGCTAAGACCTACCACGCTGCTCCAATGCGAATTGGTAGGTTACATATAGCCTTAGAATTCTTTAGGGATATGCAGGTTTTCTCACGATGTTTTCCTTCACTTCGTGTTCCCCTCGAAAGAGTCGCACGGTCTCACCGCTGGGCTATCATAGCTGTGGAACCAGTGACCCCCGTGAAAGAATTGCACGGTCTTACCGCTGGGCTACCACAGCTTAATTATATACTTTATTTTTTATATCTTATTCCTGTGAGTTGGAGTCCGGTGACTTGCCTTCGGCACTGTCACGGATCGCGGGTCGATTTCCGCAAACACCCGATCATCATTCATCATCATTCTCCTGCACTTATCTCTCTCTAAGTGGGGTCGACACAACATGTTACAAACATGTTGTCACATGATTTGGCTACGTATTTTACGACCGGCCGCCTGCCTGACGTCAACTTACCTTAGTCATATTTTACTACCCTTCGGTAAGAAATGAGGGTGGTCCATTCTACTCAGCTGGATACCAAACGGCGGGTCAATTTACCTTAGTCGCCTTTTACGACACCTCGGTAAGAAAATGAGGGTGGTCTATTCTACTCAGCAAGATACCACACGGCACAGCACGTACTCTGCACATGTATTACTTAAAGAATTAAATTGATATGTCCTTACAATATAATCTAATTGAATAAGTCATAAAACTTGCATTATTAATCTCAATTTCAAACGTAATATATGATTCAAATGTGACTGAATATTGCAAATCCCATAAAACTTGAGTGTAGTTTACTTTATAATTAGGGCTAACCGTATACCGAGGTAGGTACGGCCAGTAATTATCTTTTGAATGCCAATGAGAGCAAATTTGTCCTGCTCACAATACCTATTTATCAATCCGTAATTTGCGACCTAGTGCAACCTTTATTCATTTTGCAAAACAAAATATCCGTTTGCGTGTGGCCGTGCTTATTTTGTGCAATAACACTCGGAATCTGCAATGCGATATACTCACTACAAATAGGCCAAGAGTTCGTAGACAAAATATATTGGTCATATATCAACGTTAGCGGTTGGATAAAATAAATAGTTTTTTGCGTATATCTATTTCATGGATGTTTCTGTAAGCTGTTATATTGAATATAGGTAACGCCGTATGCTATCCAGCTGAGTAGAATAGAACACCTTCATTTCTAACTGAGGTGTCGTAAATGGCGACTAAATCAAGTCGATGTCAGTCAGGCGGCTGGTAGTAAAATAACTAGATAAATGATGTAACAACATGTTTAAAGCATATTGAGCCGACACCACTTGGAGTAGGATAAGGGCGGCTGAATGATGATTGATAAATATAGGTAAAAGTAAAAATTATAATAATGCCTCCGTTGACAGCGGTGTTTTAAAAAACATTATTGATGTCTTTTTTTAATTGTGTATTTTCTGTTTTTAGTTTAAGTATATAATTTGTATATTTTTTTATTGCGAAATTACATTTTTTTTACATATTACGTAGTGTGACAGTAAAGGGCGCAAGACTATTAATTTTAAGTTAAGTTATTATGTTTCAGTTTAAGATATGCTTCAACATACACCGTGTAATAGTGAGTATCACATATAAAACACTAACAATTTTGATATTTCAGCAGTATTTTAATTAATTCTAAAACGCCGTGTGGTATCCGACAGAATAGAATAGACCACCCTCCTTTCTTACCAAGGTGTCGTAAGAAGCGACTATGGTATGTGCGATGTGGTATCCAGCTGCATAGAATAGACCATCCTCATTTCTTACCAAGGTGTCGTAAAAGGCGACTAAGGTAAGTTGACGTCAGGCAGGCGGCTGGTCGGAAAATTCGTAGCCAAATCATGTGACAACATGTTGTGCCGATCCCACTTAGAGTGGGATAAGGGCAGGAGAATGATAAAAATGATGATTTAATTTAACTCCAAAAGTGATAAGAGAAGATATGCAATATCGAAATGTTGACAGGATACCTTTATTAAGCATAAACGGCTGTGACTGTTTATGTCTATAATCTCATGGACTATAGTTGATCTTAGCGCTTAGCTACCGTTGCATAAGTTGTCGATACAACCTACACATGCAATCATCTGAAGGTCATCGTTAATTCTTAAGCACCAAGCTTGATCTATTATACCAGATAGCTTAGTACTTCGTCCACCTTATTAACGGTAATCTAACTTGTACAGGAAATTGTTACCTGTGTTATTGAAATATTCATGATCTAGAAAAATATTAGTTATTAAAATTGTAGCTGTAATGGTCAATCAATATTTGTTTTTAACTATATATTTATATATAAAGTACGTATTTTAGCAATACTTACTTGGATTTGGCTTAATTCAAAAAGTACAGAGACAGTAATGTTTATACAGCGGTGTATAGAAATGATATACTTTTCAGTGGAATGGAATAATAAATGGCAGACATTGCTAGTTATGTAGAGAAAGAGAGGGAGGAAGGTTGAGGTTAATTTCAGGATTATTAAATATAATGATACGAATAACTCTGCAATCTCCTTAGATTCTATAGGTATAAGCGCCACATAATAAATTATAACTAAATATAGTCATTTTGTTCGATGACGACCGTGTTCTAGTAAGCTCTTGCGTTCGATCATGTCGGAAATATGTAACTTTTTTTTATGAGATAATTTGCGGGATCTATCAAGGCTAATTTATCGATAACATAGATAGATAGATAGATTAGCCGTGTGGTATCCGGCAGAATAGAAGACCATCCTCTTTTCTTACCGAGGTGTCGTAAGAGGCGACTAAGTAAGTTGACGTCAGGCAGGCGGCCGGTCGTAAAATACGTAGCCAAATCATGTGACAACATGTTAGTAACATGTTGTGCCGACTTCACTTAGAGTGTAATAGTAATTTATATCTTCTAAAAAACGAATGGTGAAGATGAATTTGTTGTAATCAATAAATAAAGTCATTGCATCTTAGACTATAACCTGCAGATGCTTGAGATACCGTTGTATGTTGACAGTGTCCATGCAATCAGCTACGAAGAGTAAGCAGTAGGCACTAGAAGGTCATTAATTCTCAAGCCCCAGGCCCACGCGAGGTCCACATGATATCTTGTTGTTAAACTAACGGAAAATACTACATTGTTTTGAATACGGTACTTTTACTGTCTCTACGTGTACTCGTAATTGTACTCCGAGATACATTTTTTTTAGTTTATTTACTAGATGCTTCAAGCGGCGTCGTTTGCGTGGACTTGAGTATCAGGATAAATAGTTTTCTATATATGCCATATGGGATAAAGTGCAATATTTATACATTATGACTGGCCCGTTGGCGCTGTGGGTAGTGACCCTGCTTTCAGCTCCGCGAGTCTCGGTTTCGATTCCCGCCGAGGGCCAACATTTTCTATAAACAAATTGTTGGTTCTTCGAGCCTGGGTGTGTATTTGTATTTAAGTATGTATTTAAACTTATATATGTAGTATATCTGCCAGTTGTCCGTCACCCATAACACAAGTATTAAGTTACTTACTTTGGGGACGGACGACCGTGTGTGTAAATGTCCCATATATATTTATATATATTAATTAATTATTGATAAGCTGTGATAGCCCAACGGTAAGACCGTGCGACTCTTTCGAGGGGAACACGAGTTCAAACCCGGGCAGGTACCAATGAGTTTTTCTATAAAAACTCATGTGTCTAATTGATAATTGCAATTAATCACACGCTTTTCGGTGAAGGAAAACATCGTGAGGAAACCTGCATATCTCTAAAGAATTCTGGAGATATGTGTAACCTACCAATCCGCATTGGAGCAGCGTGGTAGGTCTTAGCTCCAACCCTTCTCTCCAAACGGAGGCCTATTCCAAGCAGTGGGATTGTAACAGGCCACTACTTTACTACTTTATGGTCTATAGCTGTGATAGCCCAGTGGTGAGATCGTGCGATTCTTTCAAGGGGGTCACGGGTTTGAACCTCGGGCAGGCACCAATGAGTTTTTATGTTGAAACTTTATTGATATTCGCAATTTATCACATGCATTTAATACAAGTTTTTTTTAATTAAATAGCTGTAGTGCATTAAAGTGCAAGTGCGAAAAACTATTCTCTTAGTCACTTGCATCTTTAAGACATTAAAATGTTAGTTAATTTGTTACATAAATCGTTTTCCGCTCTAACGAGGACCTCCTAGAGTTCCGAATGGGGAATCGGACGCCTAATTGAAGTAGGTTTCCGAGGCGGTAGATGTATCGATGCTCCCGATACATCGATTAGCGAAGGGAGGGGTCATTTTTAGAGGCCCCGACCCAAAGGTGGCGCTCTCTGGGGTTCAGAGTTGCTGCTGGCGGGGCTGGGGGTAGTGTGCAAAACGTTACCCCTTTCTTAACCACCAGTAGCGTGTCATTTTTTTAGTTGGTGAGAGTCCGACATACCTGCTGTTCTTCGCCGTCGGGCGGCGACTACACATAAATGGCTTTTCCTGAAAAAAAAAATAGAAATCCCTTGGAAATCCCTCCGAAGCTGTGGACGTCTTATTGACTGTAAACAAGACCTTTTAATAAATAAAATTCGTATAAAATAAAGCACAGCAGGTATGTCGTAATATATTATGTTGTATTATGTAATATGCATTTTTTTTTATTTCCCAATGTCTTGATCAACTCGCCGCATTAGCGAATCCCACTCGGCTGTAAACGCCCACGAACACTTCGACACCTCGACCTAATACAAGAAGATATAACACCCACAAAGTGGCACTTATATTAAAATTTATATTACGCAAATATAGTTCATAATTCATTTCATTATATACAAAATTTGAATGAATACATTTTGATGATGAGAATAGTCAAATAGTTGAAGACAATACTGTACGTTTGATTTATAGTAATCCTTGGAGATGTTAATCATTGTTTCGATGTGTTAATAGAGTGACAACAATGAGAATATTCTACAGGGATTTTTAGTAATTAATTATAGTTTTGATCTTGGCCGATATCATACTAACTGTAAGTGGGAAGACCGAAGACTAATAAATCAGAAATGGAATGATCCGAAGAAGTACCAAAATTACAGACAACGTCTCTGTAATATATTAACCATAATTATTCTCAGATTATAAATAAAATAAATAAATATATGGGGCCTTTACACACACGGTCGTCCGTCCCCAAAGTAACGGACAACTGGTAGATATACTACATATATAAATTTAAATACATTCTTAAATACAAATACACACCCAGGCTCGAAGAACCAACAAATTTTTAATAGAAAATGTTGGCCCTCGGTGGGAATCGAACCCGCGACCCGCGGAGCTAAAGGCAGGGTCACTACCCACAGCGCCAACGGACCAGTCATTAGATTATTCAATTACTTAAGTTTATTTTAGTACATGGTTTTTGTTGTGCGAAATAAACATTTAATTTATTATTAATATGGCAAATAATTTCCATATACTGTTTAAACGTGTTTAAAAATAAATTATAAAAAACAAAACCTAGTCACAAACACTCAAATAGATAATAAAAGTATTTTAGAATTATCTTTAGCCGAATAAGCAAAAGATTTGCTTCATTAGTTTAAATCGGTACCGAGAGCAAATGAGTTAAGTTAATATACTATGAGCTAATCAGCTCATAGTATATTAACTTAACTCAACAATCAAACTCAAACTATACAATCGTATAAATATAAAAAAAATCTAAATATATGTGAACGGAGTGGCGTATTAACGCTTAAAAATTGAGAAAAAAAATTGCCTTTACGCATATTCTAGAACTTTACCGCAGATATGCAAGTTTTCTCACAATCTTGAAATGTAAATCAGGACCCTAGGTATTTATGAAAGACTTACCGAAGTGTCGTAAGAGGCGACTAAGGTAAGTGCCGTGTGGTATCAGGTTGCATAGAATAGACCACCCTCATTTCTTACCGAGGTGTCGTAAGAGGCGACTAAAGTAAGTTGACGTCAGGCAGGCGGCCGGTCGTAAAATACGTAGCCAAATTATGTGTCAACATGTTTGTAACATGTTGTGCCGACCCCACTTAAAGTGGGATAAGGGCAGGAGAATGATGAGGTATGAAAGACTTTTAGGTGTTTACTAATAGTACAACTTTTGCAACACAGCTGTGATAACTCAGCGGCGAGACCGTGCGACTCTTTAGAGGGGAGCACGAGTTCAAACCCAGGCAGGTACCAATGAGTTTTTTCTATTAACTCATGTGTCTAATTGGTAATTGCAATTAATCACACGCTTTTCGGTGAAGGAAAACATCGTGAGGCAACCTGCATATCTCTAGACAATTCTGGAGATATGTGTAACCTACCAGTCCGCATTGGAGCAGCGTGGTAGGTCTTAGCTCCAACCCTTCTCTCCAGAAACGGAGAGAGGAGGCCTATTCCCAGCTGTGGGATTGTAACAGGCCGCTACTTTAATAGTACAACTTTTATATGAAATACTAATTCTAAGCACGTGTGTTTTATTGTATTACAATACACTTCCAAACATTCCCTTCGAAAGCTTAGACGAGGTTTCGACTTTCAGTTTTTTCATTGCATTTCTCTGGAGGCCGAGGTAAATACATCTGTAAGATACTTTATGCCTTAATAATCACTTAAATGACATAAATTAACGTTGAACGATTTCTTCCTTCACAAATTTACCTAATAAACCTTAAAGTCACTTATTTACCGCTAAATATTCACACCGCAAAAAATAATGAGGTATCCATAATTCATTCCAGGAAATTAGTGGTGGTTTTAAAACATATATTATTGTCCTCGATATATAATAACCAGCTAGTAACCAGTTAATAAGTTAAAGTATTTAAGTTTAAAAGAAAAACATTCTTTTGAATAAGGGCTTTTAGAGATAACCGACTAAACATTTAAAATCACGAAAGTGGGTAGGAATATCTCTATTTATTTGTACTTATTATAAAAGACCCCAAAAGTTGTCTGTCTGTGGTCGGAATTTAAAAATCTTCCTGATTTTTGTATGGTTTTTACTAAAAGGTAATGCAACTATTTCGGAAGGTTTAGGTTAATACTACATATCGGTAATATATAAATTGTGTTGAAGAGATCGCTCAGTTCTTAAAAAACTTGCTTGCTGGGAGCTTTAGTCGCGTGCGCTGCGTAAACCAGAGATACGCTAAAGTAATATACTAGAGTATTGTAGATCTTTAAAACTACTACAAAAAGTCAGCGATAGTTTTTGTTTAATAAATACAATTGTTTTTTATAATTGTTTTGTTATTGTATCACCCAGCAGATAACTTGTGCTTTTAAATTTTGCAGCAGAGATTTCTGGTTAATAACTTTTCTAACAATTTTAACTTATTATGTATCTATATATACATACAACTGGCCCGTTGGCGCAGTTGCTAGTAACCGTGCCTTCTGCTCCGCGGGTCACGGGTTGTATTCTCGCTGAAGGCCAACATTTTCTACCAACAATTTGTTGCATCTTCGATTCTAGGAGTGTATATGGATTTAAATATGTATTTAAAATTACATATGTGTATAATACCAATAGTCTGTCACTCATAAAACAAGTGTTAAATTAGTTACATTGGGGCCTGACTACCGTGCGTGTAAGTGTCCCATATATTAATTCATTTATAGTTATTTTATATAGGAATTTAAAAAATATTTCCCTAAACCAGTAGTTCCAATAGTTTTCATAATTCAATTATCAAGCCTTCATAGATTTTATACTAAATACCGTTGAATATTTTTTCGGATTTATTATCAACAAATTTTCGTTGCATCGAATATGGAAGTAATTATTTATCTCCGCAAACATGAACACCGCACACTGCCAACCGGTATTTGACAGGATTTAGCTTTCTCACTGTAAATTATTGCTAACATATGTCCATTTAGCTATCTAATATTATAATTAGATACATTTGAGATATTGCTCAGGTATAATGGTTGTTATACACGAATCAAGCATAAATTTATCTTGCACATTCACTTTTTTTTTGGAATGGTTTATCAATTTCGTCTACTTATGGAGCGAGCTCATACCGACTGCAAGCAACAGATATACTATAAATCTTATATATGTATATTAATATAATAAATGCGAAAGTCTGTCTGTCTGTACGTCTGTGTCGCTTGCGCTTTCTGTTGGAGCAATATTTAATATATGTACTACCTCCTCCGTACGAAATGTGAAAGAGTATAAACACACAAAACGACTTTCGCATTCATAATAAAATTTCGCAATCGGTTTCAGCTTAGCCTAATGGCAAGCAGTTGGTATATTTAAAAAAAGCATATATAGAAAGTCTACTATACTATTGCGTAAACAATAAGAATAAGTGAATATAGTCACTCTTCGATCTTGTATTATAGCAATGATATAATGTAACTATTTATAAGAATTATATTTTTAAAAGAGTTGTTGGTTCTTCTCGGTGGAAGCAGTTTTCCGAACCAGCAGTAGAGTTAATGATTCACGAGCACTTACTTGTTTACAAGTTTCATTAAATAAAGAATATTTTGAAATTGTATGACTCCCGTGGCAATCGAATGGTTTCATATACAAGGCGTTCCGGTCTTACGTTTGTGATGTAATATCAAAGTGCAATCAGGCTGTACTCTCACTATCTGTACTGATGTCAAAGGTCACCGCGCACCCACCCTAACACTGCAATCGCGTGTGCGTGATACACAGTTGACTAAACTATCCATCATAACGATTCGTTAGCTGCCCATAGTACGATCAACGCGCTCTATCACATATTTATTTATTTATTTATTCTATATGTCCGCCAACAGAGTATACAGTAATTGTCAAACTTATTTATTATTACATACATACATATGCAAGGTCTAATGCTACCCTAATTAAAGGTGGACACAACATGCTTAAGAAAATACAGTACAATTGGAATATTAAATTATGTCAAACATATGAAAGCATCAAAAAACAAATAAATACTAAGTTCTCATTACAAAAAATCAAAAAAAATGTCAAGATAGCAAATAAAATAAAAAATAGCAAATAACAATAATAACTAGACTAATAATAGTAATAAATATATATATAATAGTAATAAGTATTTAAAAAAAAATTACTTTAAAGGTTGTCAACCATTTACAAGAATTTTCTTATAGAGTTTTTAAAGCGGCCAATTGAGTCATGTGCAATATCAATTACACCAGATATCTTTGTAAGATTATTGTATTCTTCTAGAAGTCGCGGTATTGGCGCATTTCTACCTAGATTGGTTCTGTGCTTACCTACTTTAAACAGAGGACGCGGATTACGTGGTACTCTACAAAGAACATATCGTCTACATATATAAACGTTTTAACTGGAAATTGAATTCTTTTAAACAGTATAGCTATATCCATGTATATCATTGGTATCCTTGGAATAAGAGCTAAATCACCATTTTTCATTTTCTTTAGATAGTCATTTCGTTACACCTCATGATTGGAATTTCCGATTTTAATAATTTAAAAGCATTTTACAGGTATTGAAACAGTTTTTAATAAAATATCACTTAATGAGATAAAGATTAATACAGAGATATGAATAAAATGGTTTGATTATTGTCGGCACTTTTATAATGTAAAAAAGTAATTATATTGACATAACTATAATAGCAAGACATATGGTATCGCGGACTTTTTTGTGGGTTTTATACGTTCTATAATACTGTAGAAATATTTTTTGTTCTATCATCAATAGTTTCCGCAGCGAACGCGATGGATGATTTTTGAACTAAAATTTTCACACTTTATTATAATTTTATTAGGGATCCCTATTTTTTTGGAAAATGAAATATAGCCTATTTTGCTCAGTGAAGAAGCAGCTTTACAATGATGAAAGAATTTTTGAAATCGGTCAAGTAGTTTTTGCGTCAAAATATTATAAACATACATACATACACACAAACATACAAATCTTTCCTCTTTATAATATTACTATAGAAGTATAGATTAGTCTTAATAGAGGTAAAAATATTTTTATTTATTGCATTGTTCTAAACATGGTTGATTAAACGGTTCCCATTTACGGTAAATATGAGTCAGTATTACTCATGAATCTTTTATATAATGATCATGACTAACACATGACAATTCTTAATGTTCAATGACAATGTTCGGAATAAAAATTGTAAAATTAATATAACAAAAGAAGTACGATTTTATGTAAGTATTAAATCAACTCACATCTCATCATTCTTAGTCAAGTAAACTTGTAATCAAGAGCTTCTGAATCGTCAATTCTACTTTATATAATTTTAGTAAAAAAAAGTAAAGTAGCGGCCTGTTACAATCCCACTGCTGGGAATAGGCCTCCTCTCTCCGTTTCTGGAGAGAAGGGTTGGAGCTAAGACCTACCACGCTGCTCCAATGCGGATTGGTAGGTTACACATAACTCCAGAATTCTCTAGAGATTCCTCACGATGTTTTCCTTCACCGAAAAGCGTGTGATAAATTGCAATTATCAATTAGACACATGAGTTTTAATAGAAAACCTCATTGGTGCCTGCCCGGGTTTGAAATCGTTTTCCCCTCGAAAGAGTCGTAAGGTCTCACCGTTAGGCTATCACAGGTCATAATAATTAATAATAATAATAGTGGTGATAATTTTAGTGCTGAGAAATAAAGAGAAACGTATGAACATAAAAAATGACTGACAGTGTGGCTACAGTGTGACTAAAATTGCAAGATAAGCTTCTTCATTAACTACTTCCAGTACTAATTATTATATAGTTACCTTTTACGAGTTACCTTTATATAAGGTTCGATGTGACGGCAGAGTGGCACCGTTTTCGCGAACTGTTCTACTAGTACATCACCAAGTGGTAGTGAAGGTTGGTTGTTGGCTTGGCATATTTCTTGCCATTGTTGGAAAAATGTAAGAGTTCGGAGCCGCTTATTCCTGATTCTGTAACCAACATTTCCTTTTATGTCCAGCAGCCTTACCATTAACTCTTATTGTGACTCAATTGAAGACGTAAACGACGACCGCGAGCCGCTTTTTTTTCGTACCATGAAGTGTGAATTGCATTGGGGTCGTAATGTTTGAAAAGGATAACGTTATATGAACTATAGGTAACTCTGTCTCTTTCACTCACATGTTCTTAGGACGAATTCCGAACGCTGATTCGGCAACGACTTAAAATGTGCATCTTTAAAACGTCATGCTATGAAAAAGCAAAACAATTTCGTTTACGTCTGCAATTGAGTCGCAATAAGAGTTCATGGTAGTAAAATCGATCATATACAGACAGACAGCTTTCGGTATTTGGTAATAAGTATAGTTAAAGAATATATTCATTGGATAAGATTATTTAATCTAATGCTGTGATTATGAAAAAGAAACAAGTCTCGCTAAATTAACACTAATGTGACTGACTGAGGTATGGCGATACTGTAATGATCTGAGAGTATGAGATAAGTAAATTACTGTAAATATATGTAACCGTAATGTCATTATAGTTAATGATTGTTCACGCGATCTCATCTTACCTCCAAAGTGCCTATTGTAAGTGTATTATTAGATACACTTTACTTAATAAGGCTATTTAAAACACCGTGAAATTGCTTCGCCTACCACATTTAGTTGATTGTCGTTTCTATTATATAGTTGTAGTCGATTACAAAGATTCTATGCTGTGTAGTGTCGTCTATTAAGTCGATAACAGGTTTTGCACTCGTTTTCTTAATCTGTTGGTTAATAAAATAAAATAAAATGATGTTAAATGCATTTGATTGTGGCGTCAATAAATTTGTTCTCACATTTATTTAATTGGAGGTGAACGAATGTGTAGGGCAATTACGTAGAGAGACAAGGCTGGCGCCGTAACGTAGTCACGTCTATCTAAATATTGCTATATGTTTTGTAATGTGAAAAGGCACTTATTTTAATTAAGCTTTCTTCCGTGAAATGACATATGACTCTTTATGAGTTTTTCTATCAAAACTTATGTGTCTAATTGATAATTGCAATTTAAACCACGCTTTTCTGTGAAGGAAAACATCGTGAGGAAACCTGCATATCTCTAGAGAATTCTAGGGATATATGTAACCTACCAATCCGCATTGGAGCAGCGTGGTAGGTCTTAGCTCCAACCCTTCTCTGCAGAAACGGAGAGAGGAGGTCTATTCCCAGCAGTGGGATAGTAACAGGCAGTTACTACTACTACATGACTCTTTAAGGGCTTTTACGATATGCGTTTTGTGCCGTTTTCACCCGGAGATAATTTTTCGAAGTCTTCTTCTTCTTCTTTCCTTATGTTTTCTGCCACGGGATCATAACTCCAGCAATTCCAGACCACAACTTTCGTAGGTATCTTTGAACTATGTGTTCGTCCCAATATCAACTTCGCGATCTAACTGGTTGGTTATTGAGGTTCTTCTACGGACATTCTATTTCCGTCCAAGTCTATATGTCGTCAATGATAAAATGTTGGTCCTAGGCGGGAGTCGAACCCGCAAACCCCTCCTGCCCTTATCCCACTCTAACTAGGGTCGGTCCAACATTTAACAAAGGTGTTGTCACATGATTTGGCTTGAAGTATTTTACGACTGGCCACCTGCCTGACGGCAACTTACCTTAGCCGTATTTTATGACCCTTATGTAAGAAAGATATAGATAGACTGCCCGTCTATTCTACTAAGCCGGATACCACACGGTGGGTCGACTTGCCGTAGTCGCCTTTTACGATACCTCGGTCGATAATGGGGGTGGTCTATTCTGCTCAGGCGGATACCACACGGCATAATGGGCAGATATAATATTAATATTATTGTTAATAACATTTAAAATTAGCAAGATTATTAATAAATTTATGTTGCAAAAGAGTAGTATATTCATTCATTTTTCAATAATATTAAATTGGTTCTTGTGTTCTAAATTATTCAGTTATAATAATATACGGCTTAACTGGAATATTACTTTGTGAAATGCCTATACGATCAAATCACCGATTTATTGGATTAAATTGATTTAAATCCGTCATAAAATGAATACCGCTCGTATATAATTTATTAGGATATAAAAGATAAGCGGCTTAACAAAGATTCTTTAGATTTTAGAAATCTCAAACATCAATAAAAGTTGAGTTTATGTATCTTAATAATATTTACTGTATCTATTTCCAATGATATTTTTTATATTTATCTTAAAAAACATTACTTACAATCATTCCTTTTATATCGTTGTTAATTTTTAGTTAAGCAATGCTTTTTGGAATTTCCTGTTAACTGTATTTTGCTTCGTTATTGACATAAAATTATTTTGTTATAATCCGATAAAATAAATAGAAAATATATATAATGCTTAATATTAAGTAGACTATCCATTTTCATACTTAATACATACAGTATTCGTAAAAACACATGCACAAACCTCCACCACCGCCACCACAATACACAAGCACTACACACGTTCACTATCACAAACTCGGCAATCGTTTAACCAAGCAACCGAAGTATCATCAGGAGATTCGCTTCGTGATGTTCGCTTTTACAATAAAATTCCGCAATCCATACTAGAGCAATCTACACAAAGGTATAAGAAATATGCTTATACCTAAAGCATATTACACAATTAGAAGATTATTTGCATGATAAAAGTGCCTGGATTTGAAAATCCTTTCAGCTTCATACAAGACTGCGGATTAATTATGTGAAATAGAAAATGTTTAAAAGATTGACCATTACGAACCAGTTGTAGTTTCATTAATCATATTGATCCTTGACGATTCAAAAGTGCTCGAAAGATCTTACTTGAGTATCTGGTATGAAAACGGATAGTCTAATCTATATTTAGTATTATATACGTTAGATATTGTCAGATATGATTGGAATGATCATGAGGGAGTGTTTTGTCTGCAATAATATGTTATCTGTCATTTGGTGGGTAGAAGAATAACACCGAATGAATGAGGTAAAAAAAAGATTGTGACTCGAGTCTTGTTCGCGAGCAACATTTAACAGTTTAGTCAAATACCACCTCTCAAGGTGTCCATACGTTTTAAAGTGCTGTGACGTCTTAATGTTGATTTGGCTACCTACATTGAGTATTTCCTGTTGTTAGAATCTAACGTCAAATAATTAATATTCGTGATAAGAGCAACCATTGAGTTTCTTGCCAGTTCTTCAGTGGATGACAACGTTCCGAACTGGTGGTAGAATCGTCCTGGCTTAATGATTCCAAATTATTAGTAACTTAGCCTGTGAATACTTATTTAGCGTGTTCCATATGTTATAGTTGAACGGTTATCTCTTGTTGGCGTATTATTTGGTAACATTTTCTAGAAAACGTTAGAATTATGAGTCGAATTTCCGGCCGTAGCTAACATATATTTTCTATTTAATGTGTCACGGATTATAGCATAATAATTTAATTATTTCTTTTGTTTCAGTTAAGTAACACACTTTGGAATTTAGTGTCTGCTAAGTGCATGTTGAATTTTTATTTTACATTAAGTTTTTGCATAAAACCCATAGATAGATACTTGAACGGCGTTTGAACTTACGATCGCCTATAGATAACGCGTTTTAATTGCTAGACCATCACGGTTTATTTATTACTATGAGCAGGTCATATTTCTTATGTCAAAGAAGCAAAGGAAAAAGTTATAAGTATACAAAAACGGCAGCGGCATTGTGCCTTGTTAAGGTTTAAACATGGTGAGGTAATTAAAATTCTAGACATTTCTAGAGGAGGTATTTTAAAGACATCCCACGACTGCACAAAGGAGCTGGCTACTGATTTTTATAGCCTTTAATTACGCTATAAAACTCAACAGCATCGTGTCTTACAGAAGAAGGCATTAGACCAACTAATTGCTTATAGTGAATTGACGTAATGAGATTGATTTGTTATAATAAAATTTTATTGTCTCATTACTACGGTAGAATATGGAATATCGAGGCTTACAGATACATGAATCGGCTAATTGGCCATGATTTACTGTTATGACAATTTTAATATATTGTAATAAAACTAACTGTTATATGTAAAATATCGAATAAGTCGAAGTCTTTTCTTTCCTTGGAGAGTTGAAATGGAAGAAAAACCATCATACTGAGCTAATATCAAAAGTATCAGATATACCAGATATTTTTCTAAAGTATGCTAGTTCCAAGATTTTTTTCAGATGTGGATGATGAATTTGATGTATTTTGGAATTTGGCATAAAACTGCTCAACCTTATATATTCAATCTATTGTAGCTATACTTATTATAAAACAAAGTCCCAAAAAGCTGTCTGTCTGTATGCAATCGATTTTCTCAAAATCTACTGAACGGATTTTTGTACGATTTTCACTAAAAGATAGTGCAATACTTCCTCCGGATGGTTTAGGTAAATAGTGCATATCGGTATTATGTAAATTATGTTTAGGAGATCGCGCAGTTGTTAAAAAACTTGCTTGCTCTAAGCTTGAGTCGCGTGCGCTGCGTAAACCAGCAGAGATACGTTAAAGAAATGAACTAAAGAATTGTAGATCTATAAAAAAACTACAAAAAAGTCAGTAATAGCATGTCTCTATCTCTTATGGTTAACGCACAATAACACTATTAGGTTTAAAATTGGAAATTGAAATGAAATTGGATTGAATTCTAGAAAAAAATTGTGACACGCTGACTTCCACGCGGTCGAAGCCGCTGGCACAGCTAGTAAATAATAGATTCAAGATACTTAGGTTAATAGGCATGATATAGTCTCAGTATTGAGGCTTTGATCTGGGCAAATTCCACGTCATAGTTTTGCTTATTGACTAAAAAGAAATCATCATCGATTTGCGCGGAAGGCGGTGTCATCAAAAACTCGTTTCTTATTTTGATGAAGTATATGATAACGTGGACCTTAGGATATGATTTTGAATATCACATTTTGGCTTCCTTATGGTCATAGATTGAGAAGAGTATGGCTTTATTATGTGAATAATGTAGTAGTCTCAGAAAGTAAGGTTCGCCGGTAGTTATTATGCGAATGATATTTTCCGTATAGAGAACTCTGTAAAAAGAATTTATCAAAGTTATATAAAGCGAAATATATAAACATTTTTTAAACTTGTAAAAAAGTAAACTAGATAGAAGGGAAATGGTTTGAAAAATTGGATACATTTTTTTGATACATTTTTTTGACAACTTTAGAGCTGTGATAGCCCAGCAGTGAGACCGTGCGACTATTTCGAGGAGAATACGAGTTCAAACCCGGGCAGGCACCAATAAGTTTTTCTATTAAAAGTTTTGTGCCTATTGATAATTGCAATTTATCACACGCTTTTCGGTGAAGGAAAACATCGTAAGGAAACCTGCATATCTCTAGAGAAATCTGGAGATATGTGTAACCTACCTATCCGCGTGGAGCAGCGTGGTAGGTCTTAGCTCCAACCCTTCTCTCCAGAAACGGAGAGAAGAGACCTATTCCCAGCAGTGGGATTGTAACAGGCCGCTACTTTACTTTACTTTTTTTGACAACGACGCGTTTCATCAACCAAACAAGCGCAGTTAAAATGCACTTACTAGTAATAAACAAAATTAAAGATAATAAAAAGCAAGCAAACATTTAAGTACCCTTTCATGTGCTTTTTGTCTTAACACAAACGCGTAAGTTTTAATAACTAGCCATTAACATTGATAAGTCGCTTCATTCGCCATCTTGAAGCGAACAATTAACATAAAATGGCGTACAAGGTATTATATACTTTTGTTTTATTCCACACGATGGACGTTTTCAAGTTTTTTAACAATGCGAAATTGGTCACGGATGATTCGACGCCGATGAAAATGATAGCGACAGTGTTCCTGGCACACTCTCACTGGCTTTTTGTGGTACTAAAATAGGAGTCGGTATCGTATCGTTGTCGTGATATAAGAAAGCAACTATATATCAAGGGTTGTCACTTATGCTCTTAATAACTTGAGTGTGAAAGTTTGTCTGTTACGCTTTTAATTAAGGTTTAACCGCTGAGACAATCTTGTCAAATTTTGATACGATTGAACTTTATATACTATGATTACATGTAATATTATGTAATAATGATAATATTTTTATTGAAATGCATTAAAACCTTATATACAAGCAAATAAAATTACATATACAAGGAAATAAAATATCTTTTGTTGCTATTTTCTGATGAGCTCTAATAATTGCAGAAAAATCAGGCACCCCCGATTTGGCAAACATGTCGGATACGCAATATCTCGGTAGCCACACTAATATCCGAAAAGCTTTATTATACTGTACGCGTATTGCAGTATATTATTTTTAAAGAAAATTGGACCAGAGTTGACTAGTATATAAGCTCTGGCAATACACGTTGAACAGTATTATCTTAACAGATTGGCTGCATCTACCGAATCTACGCGGCAGCAATACAGAACAACTTTTCAGTTTCTGAAGTCTTTATTCAGAAACTGGAAAGTACACAACTCAAAAACTATACGGATTTTCATAAGCTGCAATATATGTAGTAGTTTTTAAAAGTATAAGCCAACTTCACCAACAAGAGTTTTAATGTATACTTTTGATAAAGTTCTGTTTAAATTAGTCGAAATATGATGATACAAAACTGCACATAAAAAAAGTAGAAAGTAAATTAAGCCGGACCGATGTATGGGTACGTATTTCGACCCACTGAATTCGACCTCAACATCCTCAAAAACTTTAAAAAACAGCTTTAGATACTTAAATACGAAAATCGGCAGCTTTCAGAAATAGTCGAGCCGCCTTCATCGACGACGTTTACTAGCCCGTTTGATACGAGTATATAACAAAATATTTTAAGGTCGGTTTTATTCTACATTTATAATCCGCTGTTATAGTGCTACGAACTTGACTAGAATAGCAGAAACGGATCGTGCTTTCTTTTCTTAACATTACATAGATTTTATTAAGAGACGCGAATTCATAAGAACCCATGCACTACCCGCCACCGATTAAACAGTACACAAGATCTCAATAGTTCAAATCTCAACAATAGTTACGCCCCGTAACCGAAACATGGTTAGGAAATAGACTCCACGGCAAGCACAGGAAAGAGCACAGCTATTTAAACATATAAACGTTCTTGATAAAATGTTTGATGACGGTCCAACGAATCTCTCAACCCTAAATATCCAACATTTGCACGTACATCCTTAGGGCCTTTGTGTTTTTACGGACACGGCTAGAAATTCTATTGTAATCGCTCTTGGAAGAAATTAAAGGCATTGGATTTTATAAGGCCATAAAATACTTCTATAGCAAACTGTATACATAGGAATACTATCAAAATGAGTTTTGTTTTGCTAAATGATTTTATTAACAACTTCTTAAACACGAGACTGCGTTCTCGTAAGCTTAAGGTAAAAATACGTTTTATTCTTCACTTCGAACAGTGATTTTCTAGCGGTAAGACCGTGTATAGTACCCGGCAATAAATATTGCACATCAAGGCTTAGAGAGAAAAAATCAGCTAGATTCTGCTTCGTATAGCATTGTCTCTGTCGCTCAGACTTACGAACCCGTGTGAAACGTCACATACTAACTGAGTGACAGCGACAGCGCTAGAAATCGAATTGGCCGGCTGTGTCGATCTAACCATCGATGTGCATTATTTAATGCCGGGTACTATAATTATTAGAGAGGGTCACGCATTTAAACCCCAGCCAGGCATTAATGAGGTTCTTTGTAAAAAAAAGTAATGTGCCTTATTGATACTTGCAATTTTTCACATGCTTTTCGATGAAGGAATATATTGTTAGGAAACCCGGATATTTCTAGAGATGTTTGGGAATATGTGTAACCTACCAAACCGAAAAAAAATTGACGTATGCACCGATCGCTTCTGCACCCCGATTGAATATAAAACTAAACAAATGCTCGCACTAAGTTAATAAAGCATAATATGCATCGCGAATGAGAAATCGATGCAATAAATCTTTTTTGCGACCGCTCGAGGCGCGGCGTAACCGATTAGTAGGTGCGCCGGTACACCACAAGAAACAATTTCCAATATGACCACGGTTCTCATAGTTATACGTTTATTTGACGGATCCGTTATATATATCAATAGAATTGTAAACTCTATTGCTGTCTTAGAAAGCTTCTGGCGAGAAGAGCCAGTAAGAAACTGACTTGTACAAAGGATCGTCATATATAAGTATCGTATAATTTAATTCAAATTCAAAATATTATTTATTCAACAAAACTCGTAAACAAGTGATTATGAATCGTCAACTATATTGCTATGTTAAAATTTCTACCGAGAAGAACTAGCAAGAAACTCGCTTGTACAAAGGATCATCATATGTTATATCGTATACTTCTATTTAAAATATTATATATTCCAGTAAAGTAAGTGTAAAATAGGTGCTTTTAAATCGACAACTCTATTGCTGGTTCAGTAAACTACAACCAAGAAGAACCAGCAAGAAACTCGGCGGTACAAAAGTGTTATTACATTTTGCACAAAATAAACGGGCCAGTCACCTGTTGGCGCAGTGGATTGTGACCCTGCCTTCAGCTCCGTGAGTCACGGGTTCGATTCCCGCAGAGGGCCAACATTTTCTATAAACAATTTGTTGGTTCTTCGAGCCTAGGTTTGTATTTGCATTAGTATATATACCAGTTGTCCGTCAACCGTAACATAAGCATCAATTTTTATGAAAGCTTGACAGACAGAAAGATGGACAGAGAGACAGATTTTCATATATATAATATCAGTACGGATGGGTACATTCTCTTTTAAACGGACGCACTTTGCCAATGGACATGTGCACACATATAATTTATGACTTCATCGCCAATCGAGGGGTCACGAGCGACTTGAACGTGGACCCCGAGTCTCTGCTCGTTGTTTTGTGGCTTTCGGAAATCGAATGTCTGTTTCAAATCAAATCATGATTTATACCTTTGAGACAAGCGATATGCGCATCGAATCCCTGATAGACCGTTTCATTAATATAATTGTTGATAAAAAAATGTGTGACGAAATCTGTTGAATGCGGTATTTTCTTAGTATCAACTTCACGACTTCTTTTGCACCAACATAGCCTTTAAATATCCTCAAAACAAACTCTATTTTTCCATTTGCCGAAAGAAAAACGGGCATTATTTTGTATAAGCTATCTAACTCAAAAAAATCATTGGTGTATGCCCGGGGTTTGATCCCGCGACCCTCTCGAAAGAGTCGCTCTGTTTCAACCTTTGGCTATTACAGCTTAACTATAGTATCCGGCAATAAATAATGCACATCGAGAACTTAGAACGAAACAGCCGGCCAATTCGGTTTCGTAGAGTGCTGTCACTATTACACACGGTTGGTTAGTCTGTGCGACAGAGACAATGCTCTATGAAGCAGAATCTAGCCGATTTCTCTCTCTGATCCTCGATGTGCATTATTTGTTGCCGCGTACAATATATACTATGTATTTTTTTCGGAATGAAACGTTAGGTGAATGCATGAAAGGGAATGCAGTGCAGGTGAGTGAGTGAGACAATATGATAGAAGCTCTCTTCTATCATATTATCATAGAGAGGATGGTAAAGTGTAGAGTTAATAATGTTTATTAAAGCTACTAATTTTACATTGTCTTGGATAACCCTAATACTACATTAATATACATTAAATATTGCATATATTGCATGTTTAGTATTATAAATATATCTAGTATGAAATAGAATAGAAAACAACTTTAGTAACTGTAGAAATAACTGTTGCATTTAATATTCGCTTTCCTAACTAGGTCATACCGTCCTTAAAAGGGGTGAATTCTCATTATATTAAATTTATTTCTTCATTCATATAATTAATGGGGAATTTAGTAAGTAAGTTATAATACAACAATGTAGTAATTTATTTAGTTGGAATGTACGCCTTTAAGAAAGAAAGGGCGTTGTCTATGATGCTTATACATTTCTTTATGAATAGATTATTCAAAATGGTCGACAAAAATTTTACTAATGCGTTAAGTATTATAACTTCATTAGTTTTTATTTCATCTTAATGAAGCGTCTACGAGCTGCGCAGTGTTACGACAATATTGTCTTACGACAATCTTTTTGTGATATTTTTATTAATGCTAAAGTCGGTCTATTAGTCTGTTACGCTTTCAAGGTTAATTCGCTGGAGCAATTTTAATGAAACTTGGTACAAGTGACATTTATATCATCATCCTCTTGCCCTTATCCCACTCTAAGTGGGGTTGGCACAACATGTTACAAACCTGTTGTCATTCATATGACATGCCGGTCATGAAATACGTAGCCAAATCATTTTGGCTACGTATTTTATGACCGGCCGCCTGTTTGACGTCAACTTACTTTAGTTGCCTCTTACGACACCTCGGTAAGAAAGGAGGATGGTCTATTCTATGCAGCCGGATACCACACAGCATTTACGTTAGTCGCGTCTTACGACACCTCGGTGAGAAAGGAGGGTGGTCTATTCTATTATGCCGGATACTACACGGCTAACAAGTGACATTTATATACTGAGTCAAAATACAAGATTCAATAATTTCTGTTTTTTCTTCAGAATAGGATAAAAACAAGATACTGCATAATTAAAGGTATTTAATTAAAATCGAAGCGAATGGAGACGTGGGTATCAGTTTTCTCATCGTGACATGGGTATCAGGTTCTAGTTTTATTTATATATAAATTAAATATACTAGTATAAATATAAGGAACAAATGACACACGCGGTCGTGTTCAAAGTAACTAGCTATGGATGGATTTGTTATGGATGACAGACAGCTGGGACGGACGGGAATCAAACTCACGGAGCTAAAGGCAGAATTATGCTATCCGCGGCAACTGGTCAGTCAATATTAACGTAAATAAATGTTTGTGCTTCTCTTAACGGGTTAAAGAGGCAAAGAAAATAATTAAATATATGGGACAATTACACACACGATCATCCGTCACCAAAGTAAGTAACTTAATACCTACTCGTGTTTTGGGTGACAAATACAGCAAATAAATATATAATTTTAAATGCATACCTAAACATATATACACCCACACTCGAAGAATTGTTTATGGAAAATGTGGCCCCGTGTGGAACCTGCAGCCCGCCGAGCTGAAACCAAGATCACTGCCACCTGCGCCAACGGGCCAGCTAACCAAAGGTCTGTCTTTCAATCCATCTACTTACTAAACGTAGTGATAGTTTACAAATATTTTAACAATACAAACGACTGTCTAGTCTTACGTATGCGACGATATATCTAATGTTTCAGATATTTTCGGAATGTATTTTTTATGATTCTTATTACTGATCACTTATCCTAGTGAGGATTAATTATAAAGTATCTTATGACAGGAAACGTCTTGATTAAGGGCGGGTTTGTGTTAATTAAATCTTAGAGCTCCGAAACACAACTTTTATACAGCAGGTTCTGAGGAACAGCAGGCCTACCGTGAACTCTTATTGCGACTCAAATGAAGAAGTAAACTAAATTGTAAACTTTTTTATACCATGACGTCTTAAAGACGCACACTTTAAGTCGTAGCCGAATGAGCGTTCGGAATCCGTCCTACAATCATTTGAGTGGTACGAAAAGAAAACGGTTGGGTTTAGGTTCTAAAAGTTCATGGTAAGCCTACAGGGATTTCCAAAACACTTTGATCGTCTGCACATTGACGTAAAATCGTACTGTTCACCTACATGTTGCGGAAGAATTGTAATATCTTTACAGATAAAAGCTTTTGGGGATTTTATTTTACAATAAATAAAGATTTAACAATGAACAGTATACATATTTGAGAATATTGATAAAGGGCGGTTAAATAGCTTTTCGGTTGGACTCAGTTTGCCTTTATTATGATTCTATATTGAAGATTTGCGACTTGCATAGGCATGTTTCGTGTGGAATCCGGGTCCAAAACATCCTACTAGTCCTACTAATATTATAGTTTGTGAGTATGGGTGGATGTTTGTTACTCTTTCACGAAAAAACTGCTGGACAGATTTGGATGAAACTTTACAGTTATATAGGTCATATTTCAGAATAACATATAGGCTATAATTTGTAATGATTTTATGTAATACTAGGTTTTGCCCGCGGTTTCGCTCGCGTGGAATTTGGTCTGTCACATTAAGATCATTTTAGATTTAAATATTTTTTTTACTTAATATTAAAAAATATATATTTATTTAGTTACTCGTACATCCAAAATTTTAGATGTCTAACTTCAAAACAAAAGGATTGCATACAAATTTCACGCGCCGCGCATATTAGACACTATTTAGCGCTCTATTTAATTCAATCATATCGTGATAACTTTTTAACTATTCGGCTAAATTACTTAACTTTTACATTAAGTAATTTAGCCGGAAGTTAAAAAATCGTTTCGCACCGCAACCGAAAAAATGGTAAAGCTTTTTATTGCTTTGCGATTTTGTCGTGGAGTCCATCTCCTGATGATGCTTTGCTTGCAGGGCGAAACGATTATTGAGTTTGTGATAGTGAACGTGTGTAGTGCTTGTGTATCGTGGTTGTGTGCATGTGTTTTTACAATTCCTGCATGTATCGGGTATAAAAACGGATATTCCACTCTACATTTAGCACTATATATATATTCTATTCTATATATTTACTTTGTCGCAGATTATAGAAAAGTAATTTTATTATTACTTTTGTATTTTGGATCTACGCAAAATAACGCCTCATTCTATAAATTATAAAATAAATAAGTTAAATTAGAAATTGATTATATGCCCACTTCTGAAAAAAAACGTATGGAAAGAGTATCATAAATAAAACCTATATGGCAATATAAATGCCCGCTGCAATTTCTTGAGATCACAATAAGGTTTTTCTTCGTCTTATTCTGTAATTTTACGGCCGATGTTGATATAAGTGGGGTAATTTACTGGGGTCTCTCAATTATTTTGTCGTAAATTAACTCTTAAGAATCGCTAAGGTACGTGAGATCATAATGTGGTGATTTTAATATGAAATTTTAATATTTACGGATGTGTCGGTGCGAATAATCGATTCCGATGAAGCTATAAATTATTATAATGCGTTTGCAAATTATTTTTGCGGGAACTCTTTTTTGGTTTTGCCCGAGATCAAAATCGCACAGGGCCGTTGTTGGATTAAAAAATATAATGTATATTCATTATTCTATGGAACTCGAAAGGGGGCCTGTTAATACTCTCAGTGCTGGAAAAAGGCCTCCTAAAACTAAACACGTTTCTATTAACGGACTAATATGTTATGTATTTTTCAGCAGAAACTCATCAGAGATATGCTGGTTTTCTTACGATATAACCCTTTTTTTCAAACTCATAATTCTAATAACGCTTTATTGCACACCATAATAATACATACAAAAAGTAAAAAAAAATATCGGTACAAAAGACAGCCTTATAGCTAAAAGCGATCTCTTCCAGGCAGGAAACCTTAGGGTAGAGGAAGTTTATAAAAAATCAGCTGTGGGGGTGTGCAAAATAAGTAATTACTAAATATTTATTATAACTAATATAAAACAATAATGAAACAAATAAATAAGTAAAAACTATATGACGAAAAATATGAAAGATTTAATGAGAAAATATACTATGAAGATAATAGAAAGAGAAAATAGATTATAAAGTTAGAAGGAAACGTCAATCAGGAAGAATTTGAATAGAATAGAATTGTAGCAATTTTTATTATTGGTTTGGATGTTGCTCCTTCCAAGAAAAGCTAGAAACTCGGCGGTTTCTCTTTTATGAATATAATGCTTTTTTTTTACTGGCCCGTTGGCGCAGTAGGTAGTGACCCTGCCTTCAGTTCCGCGGGTCGAGGGTTCGATTCCCGCCGAGGACCAACATTTTCTATATACAATTTGCTGGTTCTTCGAGCCTGGGTGTGTATTTGTATTTAAGTATGTATTTAAAACTATATATGAAGTATATCTACCAGTTGTCCGTCACCCATAACACAAGTATTAAGTTACTTACTTTGGGGACGGACTACCGTGTGTGTAAGTGTCCCATATATTTATTTATTTATTTATCATTGTTAACTTGTGAAAATCTGACTAAATCCCCGCATTCGTATCATATATGTAATCCTTAACAGTATAGTAAGTTTTCTGTATCAGTCTCTTTTTAGTAGTTATTTTAAATTGCTGTAATATTAGGGCTAAACTTGAATAAAATAACTATTTAATAAAATAGTAGTGAATCCGTCTCTGAGATGTTCCATCGCGCTTCGTGGAGGTCTTCCCGCGAACATCGCACCATCGCTCCACTCCCCTATAATAAATTGATAGCTATAAAAATTTTAATACAAGCCTTACCGGCAAATATAGTGAAATTTGATGTATTTTAGAAAACAATGGCTTGAAGAATGTTGTGGCAGTTTCGGTAATTTTTTATTATATTTGGAATACTAACTGTGCCCTTCGCCCGAGTGGAAATCGGTGTCTCACAAAGTTTTTGCCGGGGAAATTTAAGGATGAATGCGTATATGTTGCTCCAAAACCTTGTCTACTTTTCAGTCATAGTCTGTCTAGCTGTTCCGGGTCTCTATTTTTCAGGGACACTCCCATCAATATAGGTTATGTCCTCCAGAATTGCACTTTTAGTAAAAACGGTACAAAATCCATTTAGATGGTTTTGAGAAAATCTATCGTATAGAGTATAAACTTTAGCTTTTGGGGGGCTTCGTTTTAATAACAAGTATAGATTTATTATTATATAAAGTATACATTTATTCATTTGTGTACTAATAAGGACAAAAAGGTTTAGTTGAAGGCTTTTTATAGATGCTAATTATGAAACGAGTAAATAGATTTGTTCAACCTATTTAACATAGACTGCAACAGCACTTACGACGTAAGATCATAATCAGAGCCAGACCTGTCATCGATAAAAAAGTCAAAGTCAAGCTGAGATAACACCTATAGTATGCTTTAAAGAGATTTAGTACGTGTCGCTCATAAAATTGCACGGCGAATAAATCCATATATGATAGTTCAACGACCTGTACCGTATAATTATTGCAAAAAGTGTCCACGCCTAGGGATATTCGATTGCATATCTGCCGCAGATTACAATATATCGTATAATTACGATACTAACTACTATATTAATCTCTGGTACACACATTTTAATGGTAACGTTATCATTCAATTATCGGCTATAGCAAAATAAGAAATAATTAAAATATAACGGACCGCGCTCTGGACCTAGTGTGGGAGCTTGTGATCGCAGATCAACATCCACAGTGCGTTCACATTAGGTATTTTTTGTTTTATTTATCGTCAGAAAACAACTTGTATGGAGAATTACGAAAAAATTAAGCACCGTACAGGAGGCGTATAGATTTATGTAAACTGTAATAAATAGATTGTTTATGAAAAAACTGGGAAAATATTCAATTTTCTTTTACTAAGTTTTCTTGTAGTTTGGAGTATAGTTGGTCTTTGTTGTTGCTGCCTTGGCTAGTTCGTCTGCTCTCTCATTACCCGGTGTGCCTACGTGTGCTTTAACCCAGAAAAGTCTCACCTCTCTCTACCTTGGATTCTTATTTCTCTGAGCATTTCTTTAAATTCATTTGCCAAAGGGTGTTTCGATGATGGCTGTCCCAGTAATTCAAGCACGGACCTTGAATCGCTGAGTATGTTTACTACAGAATCACGGCTATATTTTGCAGCGTTCACAGCTCTGTTCAATGCAGGATCTAGTCTGAAAGTAGAGTATCCGGTTTCTCTACCATCTTTCCATTGTGTTAGAGCTGCACCGACTTTCCCATCGATTTTACTACCGTCAGTGTATATTTGAAGTCCTTTGATGTGATACAGAGACTTATTGTCAGTTTCAGAGTCTTGTATAAGTTCAAAGTCTATTGCTACATTTGTGGATGGGTGTGGCTGGTCCAAGTAGTGCACCCAGGTTTCTAATTGTCCTCCTGGTGGTAGATAGTCGTTAATGAGTGTTTTTTTTGTCAAATACGTTGATACGTTGATACGTCATCGACGTATCAACGATCAGCTCGGCTTGCATCCGAAGACTACAGCAGATTGTGATCAACACACTCAACTGCGAACACAAGAGATATTCAGTTAATATAAAAAGCAATAAAATGAATATCACCATTGTCATTCGAAGTTTAAAGCTTCAAAAACAGTATAAAACCGTAAAGCAAGACTCATAGCAGTCCGTGATCATGACACCGATATGCGGGCTTCGGAAACGTTCGCGCAAAATGACTTAACTAAGTGCGAATCGCATTCGCCATACGCCTTAACCAACTTAAACCCAACAGTAGTTTCTTCTTAAAAGAACTAAGTCTGTGGAATACTTTTTAAAGAAAAATTAAATTAATTAATTAATTTTCATTTACTAAATTTAAATTAATTTTAGAATTTGTCCTAAATCAATATAATATATGTACTTACTGTTTTATCATATCTGTTTCTAAGTTTATACACGATGCGACACGTTGAAAATAAAATGAAAGCGTGACTTGTAACGCAATGTTCGACAATTTGCTCACGTAAAATATATTAATGTGCGTTGCATATTAAAATTATGCAACCGACGCATCTAAATATTTAATTCTATAGCCTAAATATAATTTAAATATTACATTCTAGTTTGATAGCCGTTGTACAGCTGTTCAGTTATGAATGCTATATTTTACACAATTGTACTTTTTACTGCATTTGGTGGATTGTAGACTTGTTCAATAGTTGTATATTCTATTGATGTATATTCTACGAATGAATAGGTCTACTGCTGTCTAGCAGATTCCGTTATCAAATGATATTTACGGCTGTTTAGGATTTTTGGATGCCTGCACTTTTGGCAGCGCGTCACATAGCGATGGTAGATTTCAATGTAAGTAAATTAAGTTTCAAAAACAATATTCTTCAGATGGATTGATGTTTTACCGAAATAACTAACTTTACTTTAATTTAGCTGTAATTCTAGGCTTTAGTAAATTTAAAAGTTTCTTATAAATCTATTTGCGTACTATGATAGTGATTTTGATGTCAGTGCTTTACGGATATTTAAATTCACGACAATACTATATTGAAGTCGATATATAGGCGAAGCTGTAAATTCTGGCTAGTTTTATTGAGTTCAGATTGCCAGTCAACATCTCTTAGACTCGCCGATGAAACGTTTCAATTATACAGCCGATGTTAATTATTAATAAAACTGTAATAGAGATACGAGTTTTATAAGTCAGCTATCCTCGTAAAGGCGCGTCCATAAATAAGGGTTACAGTGTACATATAAAAATAGTGTATTATTAAATTTATATAATTACTCAGACGGGGCACGCAAGCACGCTAGTCTCTTCGGGCAATTTATTGTCTTGCAATTAGTTATTAATTAAAGTAAAGAAATTTAATAGCATTTGATATAAAACATTACGTAAGAGCTGTAAATTATAAAGGCAGCTTTCTTGAGTGATGTACTTTGGGTTTACGTTTAGTAATCATTTATCGAACTCCAACGGCCTTACAAATAAACCCAGTATAAATAAAATGTTATACTGAGAATAAAAGGAGAATAAGCAAGATTTCAACAAATAAATTCGGAAAATAAATAAAATATCTTTTCATACTAGCACTATTCCCACCTTATACTTACCCTTGCCCTAGTTTAACTAAGGAATAACCTCTAAAATCATTGACTTGTGTTTATTTTTAGCAAGCACAATAAGTTAATTTTTTAGTTATTTTATTATTAACGATGTCATTAAGAGCAATATCCGAAGTAGAGCAAGTTAATAATATTGTTAATCAAATACAGACAGAAAGGAAAGTTAAACATTCAAAAACAAAGAAAATCCCTTTGATTTGTATGGTGAAGAATGTTTTCGGTTTTAAAAGTGTTTTTTTTTAAATTTAATAGTTGTATTTCTATGAGTAGCAGGTAGTTGGGGTATTAGACCCTGTTTAACCTCCTTTTTTACCTTTGAGAGGGAAAAAAATATTGGACTAGTCCAATGTGGATTGATAGATTACAGATGTCTTAGAATTGTAAAGATCCACTGGGTTCTATAATATATACTTGAAATAAGTCCTTCGTTTTTACTATTGTTAGAATAAATTACTTATCGTAGTATATTTACAATTATTACATTATTAAGAACAGTATTTGACTACTAGTACCATTGGCACTACTTCCGGCAGCGATAAATAAATTGTATTATAAATTAATTAAATATTAATATTTGAGTGTTTTGTTAATTGTTATAATAATATAATTTGTTATAATGGTATAATAGATTATTGTAATAATGTTATTGCAATACAAAAGGTGTTAGAATATGATTCGTTATAATTACTGTGAATCTATCGTTGGATGCGTTTCCGTTTACGTGACATTGCCTAGAATGGCGGTTAAAAAATGACTCGGCAGTTAGACGAAAGCGTGCAATCACGACGGACTCTAAGTGAGCGAATAAAGTGAATTTATAAGGAACAAGTGTTTGGTTTCAATACTATTAAGCAGGCTCACAAGTTTTTCTAAAAAACATATCGGTAATACAATTGTCCGAGGTTTGAACGCTGATCGTGTTATGTGGATGACGCAGTCTCACGGTTCAACACACGTCTTTTAGAATGAATTAAAAGAAATATTATTTCATCAACAGAGTTACAAACTTCGAAATAAGGTTGGAGCCTTCTTTAAGCATGGATATACTTGTGCCAGAAGACTCTGCTCTTCCATCAAATGTATAGTATAGATAATAATCTATACTATACATTTATCTTATGAGAGGATGTATGTGCTTGATTTTGTATATGCGTGCGTGTTTTTTTGAGCGTGTATATGTGTGTGTTAGTGAGTGTGTGTTTGTGTTTGTGTGTGAGAATGAGAGTGTTGTGTGTGTGTATGAGTTTTACTCTTTTTTTAATTATTATTTTATTTATTTGTTTTTTTTTATACGCCGTGTGGTATCCGGCAGAATAGAATAGATCACCCTCCTTTCTTACCGAGGTGTCGTAAGAGGCGACTAAGGTATGTGCCGTCTGGTATCCGGCTGCATAGAATAGACCACCCTCATTTCTTACCCAGGTGTCGTAAAAGGCGACTAAGGTAAGTTGACGTCAGGCAGGCAGCCGGTCGTAAAATACGTAGCCATATCATGTGACAACATGTTTGTAACATGTTGTGCTGACCCTACTTAGAGTGGGATAAGGGTAGAAGAATGATGATGATTAATGATGTATTGAAATAACAGACATTACATCAATTGTGTAAAAAATAAATAGAGTAACAACCTGTTACTATCCCACTGCTGGGCATAGGCCTCCTCTCTCCATTTCTTCATTATATAAATAAATAAAATAAAATAAAAGAACTTAAGGAGTATGTTATTGTATTAAAATTGTATTTAATTAGCAGTGATCAGTAACGGCTGATATTTATACTTGCAGTTGAAGACTGTTCGTACTTTCACTGTAATATTAATTACACTACACATTCTAGCAATGATTCAACTTCCTCATAATTTAAAGTTTTAAGCCATTCAATTGTCATTATTTTACATGAATATAAGTTTTTAGGGTATAAATTGGTAGTTCGCTGCTTTGCTAACGGCGCATACAATCCTTTTCCAACTAATAAATAATTTCCTTGTTTATTTCTTGAACTGCATGTTACATGTCAACTGAAATAACGAATCTCGGCGTTTAACATTTACCGTAACAATCTCTATTTCGTCATGTAACCCGCCCGGATCATTAGTTCACGTGGAACACACGTCACGGAGTGTCTCATCCGGCCCCAGAGGGCTTGATTGATGTACCCTAATAACGGAATATGTACAGTGAAATACGAAACTCTTTGTTTGTTTGTTTTTAACTAGTACTAACGTGAATTATTGTATCCGGCAATAAATAATGCACATCGAGGCTTAGAGAGAGAGAAATGGGCTAGATTCTGCTTCATAGAGCGTTGTCTCTGTCGCACAGACTAACGAACCGGTGTGAAACGTCACATAACTGAGTGACAGTGACAGCGCTCTACGAAACCGAACTGGCCGGCTGTTTCGTTCTAAATATTGATATGCATTATTTAATGCCGGGTAGTACACTAATTCGTCTTTCGGAAGTTGATGATGTCGCAGTCTACAATTCTTAATGAAAGTAGGCTAAAACTGAAGCCATAACGGCCGCCTGGCCTCTGGTGCTACCGATGCATCGGTTAGCGGAGGGGAACTTTTCTTTTGAGAGGTCTCTAACCGGAAAAGACGTTTTTGGGATCTGAGCTGTCGGCAGGGATGGGGGAAACGTGTACAGCAATACAATTTAATTCAATTAAATATTTGTGCACATGAATATACATAATTATAAAAAGATTGGCAATGTATATAATCGACAAAGTAGGAACCAACATAAGGCTTGGTTCCTGCTTTGCGCCTTACAAAAGTACGTAAGTCGTTTGTGGGTTTGGGTATAAGATTCTATTTCATCAGATCAGTTTAAAAACAGTATCAAAAAAGGATAATTGAAAACGCCTTCTATACTGTTGAGGATTACTTAGATGATAAGAATGCATGGACTTAACTTCTCTTTGACTCTGTACAAGACAGTAATAACTAAATGTAACTAGTGATAAGAATTTATACATTGAAAAGAGCAACCGCCGTGTTTCTTGCTGGGTCTCCTCGGTAGGAACAGCTTTCCGAACCAGCGGTAGAGATGACGATTCAAAAGCACTTGTTTACAAGTTTACTTAGGGGGTCTTTCCTGTATAAAATAAAGGGTCAAACTGACGCTACATTGCATCAGCCGAGCAAATTTTATTGATTAGATTTAGCTTCGACTGAGAAAATAGTTTAAGTAGGGTTAGTTTAGTTGTAATTTTAATTTTAAATAAATTACTCCAGTAAATGATTTTTCTTCACACCTCTCATTGCTGCTAAAGTTACTCGAGTGATGTGACCTACAGAAGTAATAATAATTTATAGTAGCAGGATTTACTTTACGAAATTCCATAGTACGAGTACATCGTAATCGCATTACGATTTTGTTGTGGAGCCTATCTTCCTGACTTTTGACATTTGGCTTTGAAGGTAATCAACTGTTTTTTAACATTTTATAAAAGTTATTTTTATGGGAGTGCAATCTTTGCAAGAATAAGGTATGATAGCAAATATTCAAAGCAGAAAAGGACGACGTCGCCCCTCAAGTGGATATAGGTAGGTGAAAAAGAGACGGCGATAGAGTGCAATGTTCATTAAAGAGGGTCAGTGGGGGGATAATTTCTCCCCATCCCCGGGGCTATCCTGTGGTCGTCTTTTTAATTTGTACTTGGCTTTCAGGGATGTGAAAAATTGTTCGAGAAAACTGGGATGGATATAAGTAAAATTGCATGCGTATAGTATTTGCTAATGTAAGTTAAGTTAAAATTTAACTTACCGCGTACTAAAGGGGCAAAAGCATACAAATTCTGAGCCGTAGATATATAAAAATAATCTAACATCATTAAAAATCCACTTGAGGTAGACTCTTTTAGTCTACCTCTATTGCACGTCTAACTCATACGTGTTTTTGTTTCTACGAAGAAAAAGTAGTGACTTGTTATTATTACGTTTGTGCATAAGAATATACATAATTATAAAAGGATTGGCGATGTATATAATAGAGAATCGACATAAGCTTGCGGTTGCTTATTTGCGCCTTGCAAAAGTAAATAAGTCATCTGTGGGTTTTGGGTATAAGATTCTATAATACATTTCCGCAATCTATTTTATCTTTGCCACTATGGCAGTTTAAAAGCACTGTTAGAGGGAGGCTGATACAAAAAGCCTATTTCTATACTATTGAGGATATATAGATGATAAAAATGCGTGGATATAGCTACTCTTCTACCCTGTACAAGATAGTAATAACCAAATGTAACTAGTTATAAGAATTTTAATTTGAAATGAGCAACCGCCGAGTTTCTTGCTGGCTCTTCTCGGTAGGAACAGTTTTCCGAACCAGCTGTAGATTTTGACGATTCAAAAGCACTTGTTTACAAGATTACTTGAATAAAGAATATTTTGAATTTGAATTTGAATATGTGGGTTACCAAATTTACCTCAAAATTGTAAATATCAATACTACTATACATTGGTTTTCCGTAAAGTAACACATTTGGTGCTTAAGTGTCACGGTCATTATCTCTTCTTCTGTTATTATTATATGCAAGATAGCATTTTGCAACTTTGACAGAAATTGTCGTATATTTAGCGACATAATTGGAGGTCGTAAGCTATTAATTCTCTCCTTATTTTTCTATTGCCAGCCCTGTCTTCCTGAGACAGCGATGCCGGGAGGCGCGGCGTCTTATCAACGAATTAATTCTAGACTAACGAAGACTGGGGGCGGCCGCGATTAACAAAACCACCCTGTGCTAAAGACTTAAGCAACATCTAGAATCACGCTGTTAAGGTACATTTTAAATATATCAAGTTGGATGATCCGTTAGAATGATCAAATCAAATCAAATCAAAATAATCTTTATTCAAATAAACTATTTCAGGCACTTTTGAATCGTCAAACATCAATATGATTAATGAAGCTACAACTGGTACGGAATGGTGCTCTTACCGAGAAGAACCAGCAAGAAACTCGGCGGTCAATCTTTTAAATTTTTTCAATTATACATTATTCAACCGCTGTCTTTTATGAAGATGACAGGATTTTTAAATCCAAATAATCTTCAATTTTGTAATATGCTTTACATATTTTTTACACTTAATTGGAATCTTTCTTTACACTGGTCTGAAATGGATTGAGGAATTTTATTATAGAAGCGAATAGCGAGACCAACAAATGAGTTGCTAACTCTGCTGAGTCGCGACGCAGGTATCACAAGCTGTTTGTGACCTCTCGTATGTTTATGATATACATCAAATTTTGTTTTTATACGTACTTCTATTTTTCCGTACAAATAAGATTAAATCATCATCCTCCTGCCCTTTTCCCAACATGCTATAAAGATATTGTCACACGATTCGGTTACGAATTTCAAGATCAGCCGCGTGCCTGACGACAAATTACCATAACAGTCTTTTACGACACCTCGGTAAGAAAGAGGTTGGTCCATTCTACTTAACCGGAAACCACACGGTGGGTCGACTTACCTTAGTCGCCTCTTACGACACCTCGGTAAGAAAATGAGGGTGGTCTATTCTACTCAGCCGGATAACTCACGGCAGTAGAATTAGATTAAATGATCGCCTTAAATGTAAAGAAGATGTAAGAAAAACAGTTAATAAATGTTACCTTTTATATGGATAGAGTATTTTTTTGCATCTGTTAATATGTGGTTATAGTCTTTTACAGCGACATGTTAACTTCTAAAAAGTATATACTTCACCTGCCGCAACTTAACGAACTTTTTGCAATTCCTTTAATATAGTGAGTGGAGAAAGCTAACAATGGGTAATATAAAAACTTAAGGTGAAGTAATAGCCATTAACTGTTTAGCTTTCGCAAGCTTTGCTCAGATTATGCTCATGTTATTATAGTAACCGGCATTAAATAATGCAAATCGATGTTTATATCAACACAGCCGGCCAGATCGGTTTCGTAGAGCGCTGTCACTGTCACTCAGTTAGTATGTGACGTTTCACACGGGTTCGTCAGTCTGTGCGACAGAGACGATACTCTATGAAGTAAAATCTAGCCGATTTCTCTCTCTAAGCCTATGCATTATTTATTGCTATACTTTTAACCTAAACCTCTCAAGGATTCAAGGAAAAAATTTTCAAGGATTACACTATGTTTTAGTGAAAATCATACAAAATTACGCAATAAATAATAACCGTAACTAATGTATACTAATCATTATGGTCTGATATAATTATAATTATGTAAGTTTCCAAATTTTTTACCGATAGCTTATTGATATATGAAATAGTTTAGCAGGAAAACAATATCTAGGACTTTTTAAACATCTCATACATCAAAAGAGGTATAAAATAGCTTCAACATAATATTTAATATACAAAGTCTTTATATCTATAAAATAAAAGTTAAAGTAAAGTAACGGTCTGGGCATTGGCCTCCCTTGTCCGTTTCTGGAGAGAAGGTAGGGAGCTAAGACCTACCACGCTGCTTCAATGCGGTGATAGGTTATTCATATCCCTAGAATTATCTAGATATACGATGTTTTCCCTCACCAAAAACCTTATGACGAAGTAGAGTAGACCACCGTCTTTCTTACCGAGGGGACGAAAAAATCGACTAAGGCAAGTTGACGTCAGGCAGGTAGCCGGTCGTAAAATACGTAGCCTAATCATGTGACAGCATATTTGTAACATGTTGTGATCCCACTTAAGAGTGCTATAAGGGTAGGAGGATGATAATGATTGATCATAAAAAGTCTTTATGTCTATAACAAACAACAGTAACATTACTCGAATTTTGGAGGAGAAGGTAGTATAAAATTTAATTTGATTAATTTTTACATGCGCGCCATTTTATGTGACCACTTCTGATTATTTCGTAACTCTTCACCCCAAGGTCCGAGCGGGTGGCATATTAAGACGAAGTTGGAAGTAAAAAAAGGCGAAAAAGAGTTTTATATTCTCTCTCGAATGGGAAGAAATAGGAGAAATCTTTCTCATTTAGCCCACCAGTGCTGACTGGGGTGCTGTTGCGAACAGACTGTCGGCTTAAGCTCTGAGCTTTAATTAAAAATACTGAGTAACTAAAGATCTCGGTAATTAAAAGAAGAAGTGTTTTCTTTAGAAATAGCGTGCCTATTGAGGATTGAAGTGTTTTTGAAAACCGTGTTTGTGAACGAGCTCTCTGACGTCATGTGACTCTTGGAACTGAATGTATCTCAGTGAAAGTGTGAAAGTTTTTTTATCGTTTTTCTTAGAAGAGCGAAGAGAAGATTGGAATACACATAATATATATATTATATGTTTACATGGTATGTATTTTGAACTGTATATATATTACATAATATGTTTTATGTATTTATTATGATATATTTTTTCTTTATAGGTGCATTCCACTATAAATCATAAGTACGGTAGAGTTCAAATAAGCAGATCATTAAGACGAATACAGGATTTCATCTATGATTTTAGTTTACTTATAATAGTAAAAAATAGTAGTTCACAATAGAATTTCTTTACTTAAGTATCTTAGTAATAATCTTTAAGCTAATAAACAAGATAATTTTTATTTTAAGTTAAACATTTTTTTAATTTTTTTTTTATTTGGCGTGTATTTATGTAAAGGTGGAATATTACAAGTTGAATTTGACCCATTTCCCGGTGTCCGATTGAGCTGAAATATTACATACTGGTCCAGTCTCGATGACAATATATGTTTATTACTAGCATGACCTGACGCCGTTTGGTATCCGGCTGCATAGAATAGACGACCCTCATTTCTTACCGAGGTGTCGTAAAAGGCGACTAAGGTAACAAGCACTATAACAGAACTAACTACCTTGAAAGGGTAAAGATTTTAAGAAGAAGAGAAGAAGAAGAAAGATCATCATTCTCCTACCTAAAAGGGTAGGAGAATGATGATATGGGCATGACCTGATGCTGCTGCCAGGATTGGATTCAAATGAGGGCACTTCTAAACAGTCGGGACAAAAGTTTTGCTAAAAGTTTATTTTTTATTATTTTGTTAATATATAAGACTCCATTCACCCCATCCATGTTTCTAACAATATAAGACATCTTTCTGATTATAATATTAAAATTTTTAAAATGTTTTTTTTTCACGAAATATGTTTAATGTTAAAGTAACAATTCTAATACAATATAGACACAATATAGGGGCAATTCGCAAGTAGTCTATAGTGTGTTTACTCAAGATTTACCCAATATATTATATTTTTTTAGACGAACACATAGGTAGGATCGTGATCAATCACCGACCATTTATATAAAACAGGTTTTTCAAGAAGACTTTTCTAAGTTTAAGTTTAACAGTAAGCTTTTTTTCATTCGAATTAATTCGAAAGTTAGGTAAAATTTTGGAAATTCCAGTAGCAATTTTAAATATTTTTTAATTTCATTCAAACCTTAAACGGAACGGAACGTTATGCATAAGCTTATCATTTAAATTGTTTATCAGTGATGCTTTTTGAAAAAAATAACTATTTTTAATTTTTTTTTGAATTTATACATTTAAAAGGTTCACTATGGTTTATATTGCAGTAGTGAGACCATGCGACTCTTTCGAGTGGGTTACGAGTTCAACTCCCGGGCAGATACCGATGAGTTTTTCTATTAAAACTTATGTGTCTAATTGATAATTGCAATTTATCACACCTTCATATTTCTAGAGAATTCTGGGGATATGTGTAAACTACCAAGCATTGAAGCAGCGTGGTAGGTCTTATCTCCAACCCATCTTCCCAAAAATGGAGAGAGGAGGCCTATGCCCAGCTGTGGGATTGTAACAGGCAATTACTTTATTATGGTTTGTAAATTGTCTTTGACGTACGGAACCATAAAATTGGAATTATAGTCATTATAAAAAGTACTTGAAACAATAATCCGCAAACTTGGCAAGGGTCAAATTCTTACCTACAAAAGTGTAGGACCTTCGTTATCCCTAAAATCCACAGGCGGAAAATTTCATTTCAATACCGATACGTACCATAGCAAATAGCTCTGGACCCGGCTTAATATGCATTAAGGGTATTCCCGAAATTTCTCCAGTAAAAATGTATGAGAACAACCCGACCGTGATGTATAAGTGGATTATGTTCTGCTGTCTCGCTTGCGCGTAGAGCTCCCTCTCTTTCTTTCGAGGGAGTATAAATATAGGCTAACATAATGTGGAATGCGATTCTTATAATCTGTCATCATCCTCCTGCCCTTATCCCACTCTACGTGGGGTCGGCACAACATGTTACAAACATGTTGTCACGTGATTTGGCTATGTATTTTACGACCGGCCGCCTGCCTGACGTCAACTTACCTTAGTCGTATTTTACGACCCCTCGGTAAGAAATAAGGATGGTCTATTCTTCTCAGCCGGATACTGCACGGCGGTAGTCCATAATAACGGAATGTGGGATGCCATTCTTATAATCTCCGTCTGATCTGTTAATTGGTTTGTGAGCTACACACACATTATATAGACACACATATATAAACGTACTCATATATATGTATATTTTTTTAATCATGTAACTATTTCCTGGAACTATTTTTGTTTCAAAACTTATGTATGTCCTTAATTGATATTTATAATTTATCACACGGTTTCCGATGAAGAGAAATATTTATATGAAACCTGCATATTTATGGAGAATTCCTAGGACATCGGTTACCTACTTATTCGTATTGGAGTAGCGTGGTGGGTCTAGACCCTAATCTTTTACTCCAAAAAAATGTGTGGGGGGAGGCCTACGCCCAACAGTGGACTAGTTTCAAGCGATTACATTATTTTCTTTATGTATGTGTACACCTTAACTACGTAAATTACGATGTGTATTGTGGGGCTAGTTAATGAGTGAGACGGTTGTTTTAAGAAGCGGTTATCTTTCCCAGTTCGTTTTTCGTTGCACTGGCGGCGAATTCTAACGGATTTGACCACTGTCAAATCCGTTAGAATTTATTAATCATTATGTAAGTATGAGTGGTCAAGTGACCAAAATGCAAATCGCGCAGTGTGATGCAAAGCGAATAGAACAAGGAATTTCAACTTTCTACTTACTGTTTTATGATAATGGTTTATAATTCTACAAAAACTACTTGCTTTCCAAGAGCTGTCTGGGAGTGATCTCAATTCCGCGATTTTACTGCGTGCATAGTCAGTTTTGTGGTTTTTATGGATGCTGTATGAGATAACCAGCGTTTCTTAACTGTATGCCGAGGAACCCTGGGGTTCCGTGCTTTTTAAAGTGTCATAAACAAAATTAAAAAAAATTTAAAGGCACAACACAACTAAATAGGAACTATTGTGCTAATTTTGAATTAATTTTTAAAATAAATCAATATTTCTTGTTGCCAATAATTTATTTATAGAGTGCTAGATTAAAAGGATAACACATTAGGACAAACCAGGGGTTCAAAAATAAAAGTGACAACTAAAAAGGATTTTTCAAAAACACTAAAAAACGCTGCCTAAATAGAGGATCGTTTGTACAACTTTTACTATAGTCAGAACCTTTGAATGTCTAAATATTAAAGCTAAATATAAGTTTAAAATCCATCTCCATATAATAAAACTTTTATATTCTTCATAATAGGAGACAAAGACTGTAGAGTAAGCATATTTTTTTGCTGTGAGAGTTCATTCTGAAATCAATACATCCGCCGGATTTTTTGCGTTTTGCTCATATTTTTGTCTCCACTTCATTTTATTTTTATAGTCAAGCAAAATATTTTTCATGTTTTCTTCCTTTTTGAACACTCATTAAGTTATGTTTTGATCTTATATTGTGATAACATTAGTATCGATATAAAACGAGACCACCTTTTTTATACTCTGGAATAAAAATAAATAGAATTAAAATTTGTTTATTGCTTTCACTTAAACTAAATGTTACATAATTGCTGCCGGGGACCTCCTTTTAAGCTATAGATATTACTTGTGCTAGGGATCCCCGCTCTTCCACATACATGACAAGAAGTTCTAAGACTACTGTATGACTAATATTGTATGAATACACTTATCTTAATTATCAGACTCCTGATAGCACTTCGTAATGTTTCATAATGATGTTCCAATAACGTAAATTTTTCAAATTGTGAATGAGAATGTAAAGCTAATAATTCCAACCTCTCAAGCTTTTTATAAAAGCAGAGAACTTTTTTTTTTATTAGAAATTATTTATTTTGTTCAAAACAGTTGTGATCTACAATGTTTACAAAAGTTTATTGATGACATAAATAAATTTTAAATGTCACCACTAACAACCAAACTAAGCCTAGCTTGTATTCTTGGTTACTAGTGCCTTCCATTGTCATATATACTGCTAAATTTTTTAAACAAAATATATAATAATATTAAGCTTAATTAATTGTGTGTGAGCATGTGTTTGTAAGAATGTTAAGTGTGAATTTGTGTGACTTTGTGAGAACTTTACTAAACGCTTAGCAAGGCGAGCGATATAAGCTTGTGATGTTAACATAGAGAATATTGCATGATTTGATTTTTTATTGTCTTAGTTCAAGGAGTTGTTGGCAACATTGATATTTTTCTAACTAGCTGTGCCTGCGGCTTTGTCCGCGTCAAAATCAGCATCTCATAATATAACGTGATATTTTGTAATTGAAATTTTGAGCATAAAACTAGTTATTGTGAGTTAACCATAAGATATAGCGAAATGGTATCACTGACTTTTGTAGAATTTTTGTGGATCTACAATTCTCTAGTAGGTGACTTTATCTGTGTTGGATTACGCGGCGCACGGGATTAAAGCTCCCACCAGGCGAAACCGTAATGTACTATTAACCAAAACCTTCCGGAAGAAATGCACTATCTTTTAATGAAAACCGTGCCAAAATCCGTTTAGTAGAGTTTGAGAAAATCGATCACATACAGACAGAGATATATTATAAATATATATATACAATAAATACTCCAAATATATAGCTGTGATAGCCCAGCGGTGCGACTCTTTCGAGGGGAACACGAGTTCAAACCCGGGCAGGCACCAATGAGTTTTTCTATTAAAACTCATGTGTCTAATTGATAAATGCAACTTATCACACGCTTTTCGGTGAAGGAAAACATCGTGAGGCAACCTGCATATCTCTAGACAATTCTGGAGATATGTGTAACCTACCAATCCGCATTGGAGCAGCGTGGTAGGTCTTAGCTCCAACCCTTCTCTCCAGAAACGGAGAGAGGAGGTCTATTCCCAGCAGTGGGATTGTAACAGGCTGTTACTTTACTAAATACTCCAAAAATTAGCACAAAACGGTGCATCTCATCTTTCTCATGCGTACGGTCATGGTGTGGAATTCCCTTCCTGCATTTATATTCCCAGACTCAGCCAGATTTAGCTAAATTAAAAAAAAGAGTGAATAGCCACATACATTGGCAAGCGCTGTCCATCTTGGGCTGTGTCTTTCGCTTTCCATCAGGCGAGATCGTAGTCAGGCGTTTGCCTTATCGTATTTAAAGAAAAAACAGCTTTCGGGGACGTTGTTTTATAATATGTATAGATATAAAGTCCAAGTATGCTTGGACTTTAAATAGTTTACAGTTTTCATTTACTTTAAACCGCGTCAAACCAATAAATAAATCCGCAGAACGTCCGCGCAAATACAATTTGAACGAAGCGAAAGAAAATAAATTTCGACATCTACGTTAGAGGGAATTGCTTGGAATAGCCTCCGTTCACCCAATAACGTCGAGAAATATTATTTGCTACAGACATCCGTGATAATAAAATAGAAGAAATGGAAAATATATTTATTCCCATTAATGTGTTTGCGGTACCGAAGACATTGGGTACATTAAATTTACTTTTAGAGAAAGAGAGGCTTAGATATAATCATAAAAAGATCAGACTGTGTCATTTTATTTATGAGGAAGCCAATTGATATAAAATTGAATTAATTAATAGCAATATCTCAGAAACTATAACAGAACTATTAAGAGAATGTATGTCTGCTATCGCAGTACGTCGAGTCTATTCTCTCAATGATGCTTCTTCGGTTTCAGAGCGAAACGTTCGTAGACATTTTGGTGATGGTTGTGTGTATTGCTTGTGTGTTTTGTTGCTGGTGGAGGCATATCGGGATACGTGTGGTGACTTGTCTTGCATGTGTAAGGTATGTGAATTTGCCTGCGTCATACACTTAGCATGTTATAGTCTGCAATATAAAATTCCGCAAAGTAACGCCTGCTTCTATAACTCATTTAATAGTACTATCTGTTCGTACAAAATCAAAACTATATCAAACACTATCCCCAAAAAGCTTTTGGCTGTCAGATTTTTGCACGGTTTTCATTAAAAGATTCTGAATAGATTCTTGAGAAAGCATTAGGTGAACAGTAAATACTACGAAACGGATAAATTGATTTAGCCCATCTAAATAAATAACAAAACTTTCACTGGAAGATAGAGGAGCTTGAAGAACTTTTGATCCTACAATTCCCGCAGCTTCGGGATTTACTTTGTGACACCTATTTCCAGGCAGGCGAAGCCGCGGGCATAGGTAGTTTTCTCAATAAACAAAAATAAAATAAATATAAATGAGAATTTTGATGACACGCCTATACCTAATTTAGAATTTATTTAGAAAAAATGGCACGTTAATGATATAGGTTTGTCTACCCTGCTCTATGAAATTGCATCTAATAAATGACCAACTCGTACAAATGATTGCTATCAAATGATTTGCATGTTGTTTTAATATGGCACATCAACGTCGGCTATAGTTGGCTTTATTCAATTAATGTTCACGTCAGTTATATTCACATTAATCGACGTATTGCGGTCGTGTTTATCCAATTTTGTTAATACGATCATGCATTTCTATATGTGTCAAAACAAGGTGCAGGTTTTTGTCGAAACGTTTTTATTCTATTGTATTTCTGTATTAAATCTTTTTAGAATTCTACCAATAGTGGCGTAGCTAAGTAACCAAAAGCCTTAGAGCAAAAATTAACTAGAACCCCGAATAAACTATTTAAATCAATTTGTTTCATATTCTTTGTGTGCTGAATTCGGTAGAGGGGGGAGGGGCGGAGGCAAGTTTGGGAGTACCCCCTGAATTTAGGGGATATCGCCCCCATATAGCCCTCCAGTAGCCACACCATTGCCTGTGTCCATGCTATAATATACATGGCTAACCCGCTGTACCAATATTGATGAAATTTGGTGTATTGTATGTGCTCACTTGTATTGTTTCTATATGGACTGGTGTTGTATGAATACAGCACTTGCTCAAACACGCACTAAAAGTATACTACACGTCCACTGACGGGCTCTAGTGTTACTACGTATGCGCTTTGAGGTAGTGTGAGGTTTCCTGTATAGTATATTAGTATGTATGGTATATTCATGTGTGTATGTTCTGTGTCCTGTATATGAATATACAAGTTAAAAATCACACATCTCAATCTACATACTCTTCATTTGGTACAACTGAAGCTCATAGCAGCGGGCTAAATTATCATCATCATCCTCCTGCCCTTATCCCACTCGAAGTGGGGTCGGTCCAATATGTTAACAACATGTTGTCACATGATTTGGCTACATATTTTACGACCGACCGCCTGCCTGACGTCAATTTACCTTGGTCGTATTTTACGACCCCTCGGTAAGAAAGAGGGTGGTCTGTTCTACTCAACCGGATACTACACGGTGGGTCGACTTACCTTATTCGCCTTTTACGACACCTCTATATGAAATGAGGGTGGTCTATTCTAGTCAGCCGGATACCACACGGCGGGTCGACTTACCTTATTCGCCTTTTACGACACCTCGGTAAGAAATAAGGGTGGTCTATTCTACTCAGCCGGATACCACACGGCGGGTCGACTTACCTAAGTCGCCTTTTACGACACCTCGGTAAGAAATGAGGGTGGTCTATTCTACTCAGCCGGATACCACACGGCGGGTCGACTTACCTTATTCGCCTTTTACGACACCTCGGTAAGAAATGAGGGTGGTCTATTCTACTCAGCCGGATACCACACGGCGGGTCGACTTACCTTATTCGCCTTTTACGACACCTCGGTAAGAAATGAGGGTGGTCTATTCTACTCAGCCGGATACCACACGGCGGGTCGACTTACCTAAGTCGCCTTTTACGACACCTCGGTAAGAAATGAGGGTGGTCTATTCTACTCAGCCGGATACCACACGGCGGGTCGACTTACCTTAGTCGCCTTTTACGACACCTCGGTAAGAAATGAGGGTGGTCTATTCTACTCAGCCGGATACCACAGGCATAACCGGGCTAAATTATACAATAAAAATCCTGTTTTTTATTCTGATACCAAAAAAAAACATCATCTATACTTATTATAAAACTAAGCCACCAAAAGCTGTCTGTTTGTATGTGATTGATTTTTTCAAAATCTACTAATCGGATATTTGTACGTTCTTTACTAAAAGATAATGAAATTCTTCTAGATGGTATAGGTTATTAGTACATTACGGTCGTATGCAATTCCGTTAAATAAGTAGCGCGGTTGTAGAAGATGGCTTTAGTCACATGCGCCGCGTTAAACAGAACAAATACATTAAAGTAATGTACTGGAGAATTATAGATCTACAAAAGTACTACGAAAAAGTTCGTGATAATATGTCTCTGTCTCTCATGTTTAACTCAGAATAATTACTTTTGCTCGAAATTTCAGTTAGGTAAAAAATTTTGTGACAATAATTTCCACGCGGACGGAGCCGGTAGCATAGCCAGTATAGTACTCGGCAATAAATAATGCACATCGAGGCTTACAGTGAGAAAATCGGCTAGTTCTGCTTCATAGAGTATTGTCTCTGTCGCACAGACTGACGAACCCGTGTGAAACTTAATGTAGTAACTGAGTGACAGTGACAGCGCTCTACGTAACCGAACTGGCTGTTTCGTTCTAAACATCGATGTGCATTATTTAATGCTCGATACTATAACATGATTTATATACCATCTTAACAATTAAGTTGCTGGTTACCAACCAGAATAACCGGAAAAAGATATGTTTCATTAATCACAGAATCAGACATAAATTTCTCTGTGTACAAACTGGTAGTGTTTTACATATGTCAGATAAGGAAAATAATACATATTAATTTATAGCTCTGCAACTCTATAATAGAATGCTAATCGTAGATATTATAATACAAAAAATAATATATCCATATAAAATAGTCAACTTAGTGAAAACGTGAAAGTATGAGTAAGATGTGAACGGTATAAAAGTCGCAGTCTCACAGAGGACAACTCTGTAACATGACGCCTTAGACGGGCATAAATATGAGATATTACCATACTGAGTTGAAATGCTATTCTGCAAACTTTTGTTACCAGTAGCCTACCATGAATTTTTAGAAAACGATTCAATTCTGAGTCAGTGCCTAAACTCAACCGCTTTCTTTTCGTACCATGAAGTGTGGGATTGCATTGAGGTCGTAATGTTTGAAAAGGAAAACGTTATATGGACTATAGATAACTCTGTCTCTTTTACTCACATGTTTTTAGGACGCATTCCGAACGTTCATTCGGCAACGACTTAAAGTGTGCGTCTTTAAGACGTCATGATATGAAAAAGCAAAAAAGTTTAGTTACGTCTTCAATTGAGTCGCAATAAGAGTTCATGGTAGGCCTGCTGATCACTAATCGTTGACATATTGTCCATAATTCTAAGATCTCTGCATACACTCTTCAACTTAGATACGTAGACCACCAGGTTTTGTCGGTTTTAAAAACGGTTTTTTGGAGAAAATTATGAAATTCGAAAAACGGGTTTTTAGTAGAAAATATCAGTTTTCAGTGTATGAATAAAAATAACGCTTATAAAAAAAATTGAAAATAACAAATGGTCTGTCTGTTCTACTCAGCCCGATACCACATGGCGGGTCGACTTACTTCAATCGCCTTTTAAAACACCTCGGTAAGAAATTGAGGGTGGTCTATTCTACGCGGCCGGATACCACAAGGCCGGGTCGACTGACCTTATTCGCCTTTTATCACACTTCGGTAAGAAATGAGTGTGGTCTATTCTACTCAGCCAGATACCACACGGCAAAAGTATTATAAAATACTAAGGTATCCAAAGATCAAATTCAGATCGCGTTGTTCCGTAGTCCAACGTGAACTTGTAATTGTTAAAAAAAAGTGCTAGCGGATCCATTAGACATTAACATTCACCCCGAGTACCACATGCAATATTACCGCGAAGTGTCAGATAAACTATTAAACGTGAGTTTAACGCCGTCTCTAGCCAACCGATTTAGTATGACATTCACAGTTATTTTTATACAATGTGTACCTGTGACTGTCAGCATCATCATCATCCTCCTGTCCTTATCCCAGATGTTGTCACATGATTTGGCTACGTATTTTACGACCGGTCACCTGATGACGTCAACTTACCTAGTCAGTTGTATTTTACGACCCCTCGGTAAGAAATGAGGGTGGTCTATTCTAGTCAGCCGGGTACCACACGGCGGGTCGACTAACCTTAGTCTCCTTTTGACACCTTGGTTAGAAAATGTGGGCGGTCTATTCTACTCAACTGGATACGCCACAGCACTACCCGTGACTATGTCAGCGTTAACTTATACATTTATCTTTCTTAACTCATCGCAAGTCCACGACGCGTTAGCGCCGTATAAAGAGCTCATGAATAAGGACTCTGTATGGCCTTGAAGCTAGTCGAGCTCACAAAATACTAAGACGTGAGTACAGTCGTGTTCTATACATTAACTATGATAAAAGAACGTGGTTACAATTCCTTTTTTTGAGCACGACTATTTTAAACTGTTTCAAGTACAAACGAAGCCGCGGTATTGAGCGCAGCGAACCTACTAGCTCGTGCTTATTTCCCCAGGGTGGTTGTGTCGTGGAATATAAAGAAATATCTCACAAAGTGCGTTTTCTAGAATTTCTTTTGTATATGCTTTGGCAGGTCTTGATACTTTACAGTTGTTTTACTACGATAATGATTATTATAACACAAACCATTAACGTGATAAAGATTATTAATTACTTAAACAAACCTTCCGGAAGATTTGTACTACCGTTTGGTAAAAACCTTACAAAAAGTCATTCAGAATTTTTTGAGAAAATCGCTTTTGACAAGGTCGAAGAGCTTTTGGGGATTTTGTTTTATAATCAGTATAGATTACTATAAGGACAACATAGCTACAAGATCTTAATGCCTAAGTACTTTTGGGAGGATGGAGAGACAAGTATTTCTCTAAAGCGTTCTGCACTCAGATGGTTAAATAATCGCAAACACAGACACATATATTACACACACACTCACACACACACACAAACAAACGCGCACACACACGCAAATACATCGTACGTACACACATCGTCAAACCCGGTGGAGACGAGGCTTTTTTAGGCTTTGGTTTCGCTCCATACTACCGCCGGCGTAATGACTAGAACGATCATGCCACCAGCCCTCCACTACACGTCACCCTAAGTCATGATCCGGTATCAAAGGAGTTCTTAGAATGAAGATCTCTGACGCTAGTAAAGCTTTTGAGCTCTATTTTCCGACTCTCTGACCGCGCAACTGAACCCGACAATGCTACTGCGCTCGTCCGTCTCGCCCGATGACGCTGTTAAAGTTGTTTCTTAGGGCTAACAGGATATAGTCAGTTAGAAAAAAAAGTATTATTTTTGGAATATATGTATGACGTAAAATCAGCAATTAAAAAGCTAATTGAAGTTAGTTAAAAAAGATTAACGTTATTTGATTTTTTGTATAAAGATATCTAGAAATCAAAATTCATGCCATGTGGTATCCGGCTGAGTAGAATAGACCACTCTCATTTCTTACCGAGGTGTCGTAAGAGGCGACTAAGGTAAGTTGACGTCAGGCAGGCGGCCGGTCGTAAAATACGTAGCCAAATCTTATGACAACATGTTTGTAACATCTTGTGCCGACCCCACATGGAGTGGGATAAGGGCAGGAGGATGATGATGATCTAGAAATCAAAATTCACTGCTAATTATAATCCTTTTTAAAAAGTTTGATACATCTAATGCATTTATACAAATATTTCATATAGATCATTCAGGTTCAGAAATCAAGTCAATTATATATTGTTAGCTCTAAATCTGATTTGTATAATAATGCATACATTACACAAATAAGGTAGTAATTGGCTTCAAGCCAACACGTGTGCAAAAGCAATCTTAGATTCATATTACAGAATGTACCTATATTGTTTTTTATTTACAATATTACTGTACTAAAATACACATTGTTCGAAATTGCTTTAATAATATATTAATTTACATTTTAAACACTATTTACAAAGTTATATTAGCTATGCCCGCGGCTTTGCCCGCGCGCCAATCGATGTGTCAAAGTTTTCTCACCGGAATTCTGAGATAAAAAGTGGCGTTTAATTGTAAATCTGTAATATCTTCTAAAGTATTTATTTGATTTATATAGTGTAAAGGACAATTTTGTTCTATATTAAATGGCAAAGCTATTGAATGCATTTGTTTTCATAAGGACTTATACCAAACAGAAGAAAACGGTCTCGAAAATAACGTAATATTTTAAATTAAAATTATGACCATAAAAGTAGTTATTGTGAGTTAATCGTAAGAGATAGAAACATGCTATCGCGGATTTTTTGCAGTATTTTTATAGATCTACAATTCTCTACTACGTTTGTTTAGCGTAATTCTGCTGGTTTACGCAGCGCACGCGACTAAAGCTCCTAGCAAGCAAGTTTTTCAACAAATGCTCGATCTCTTCAACACAATTTACATAATACCGTTATGTACTATTTACTTAAACTATCCGGAAGTAGTGCACTATCATTTGGTGAAAAGTGTACAAAAATCTGTTTAGTATATTTTGAGAAAATACATACAGAGAGACAGCCTTTTGGGACTTTGTTTTATAATAAGTATAGATTTTATTCTAATGATGTTACACTATATTGAGAATACAGTTATGGGACCTTAACTAGTTGGTTAGACAAAAAAATGAGGTTAAAGCAAAAAATTACACTAATTTGAACACACATACAGAAACACACACTCACGCTCGATATAATAATTGGGAATACATACATGCGAATTGCTATAATTTAGAATCAGATTCAGAATTAAAATGATCTAACGACCTTAACTAAATAATTTGGCATCACATTATATTATGGGAGTACCCTTTTGTCATTCGCTTCTTATTTTGTGGTTATATGTGTATTCAAAATACATTTATATATACTACTAGCAATGGCTCGCGGTTTCACGTGCATACCGATCTCGTGGTAGTGGAAAGTTTGGTCCTGGGATTTATCAATAGTTAAGGAAAAAGGAAATTTTTAACGGAAAGTATTCATAGGTACATAAATACAATACGCTACAATTGTTATGGCATTATTTTCTTTATATTGACATTTTTAAATTCGTTACATCTTTTGATTCGAATGTCCGATTTTAATAATTTAAAAAGTATTTTACAGGTATTAAAATAGTTTTTTTTATAAAATATCATTTACTAGGATAAGGAAATGTAAATATTCGATTATTGTCGCCTTTTTTTATCAACTTTTACAGTGTAGAAAAGTAGTTATATTGGAAAAACTATAATAGTTAGACATATGGTATCGCGGACTGTTTTGTAGATATTGATCCGTTCTATAATATTGTAGAACATTTTTTTGTTCTATCATCAATAGTTTCCGTAGTGCACGCGATGAAAGATTTTTATGACTAAACTTTAACTTAAATTACAATTTTAATAGGGAGCCCTATTTTAAAAAAAATGTAATATATAGCCTATGTTGCTCAGTAAAGGAGCAGCTTTCCAATGATGAAATAATTTTTAATGAAATCGGTCCAGAAGTTATTGCGTGAAAACATTACAAACATACAAACACACATATATACAAACATAAAAATCTTTCCTCTTTATAATTATAGTATAGATAATGTGCTTGCCATACATACTATACATTTTTTCGATTTTGAAATTCCTCATGAGCTACATCATTGCACTCAAATAGTACCTAAATTGTTTTTATTTACGTCATTTCTGATAAATAATGATGCCAGAAGTAAATGAAACAAATGATTAATTTATAATTAGGTATATAACACTCTTTTAGAAAAACTTACTTTAAGAGCTTTTATTTAAAAAAGATCTTTAGTCGGACAGCTTTGTTATACAAATTTAATGTTAATAGTTTAATGTAAATGTAAAAATAACTTTTAATATGAAAAGTGAAAAAAAGATTTTCCCAACATTCAAGAATGTTTAAGCCGTGTGCACGAAAAAAAAAGCATTTGAGCTGAGCCAAGAGACGCTATAAGTAGGATTTGCCGCTTGGAAATGCTCGGAAAGGGAAAATAGATGGGCCAGAAAGAAATAGCAGATATAGAATAAATGAAATGTAGTATATGCTTATATAAAGAGCTACGTATATAAATTGAACATTAAATAAAAAGGCCGAAAGATTCGCGCGACTATTCGAGTAAGAGAGATGAAAACGGAAAGGCGTAGCGAAAATAAGCGAGAATGAATACAAACGCGGTTTTTTGCGGCTACTGGATTTACTTTGTTTATGTTTGCTTAGATTAGTTTAAGTGGATCCAAAGAAGGTGGCTTTGGAACGCAGACGTCTGCAGTATACAATTACAAGGTTATATTAGTTTAGTCCACAGATCTTTGCACTTACTAGATATACAACTTCTGGTACTCTAATTATTTTAAAGTATACTAGTTTTGCCCAACGCTGTGTGGTATCCGGCTGAGTAGAATAGACCACCCTCCTTTCTTACTGAGGTGTGGTGAGAGGCGACTAAGGTAAATTGACCTGCCGTGTGGTATCCGCCCGAATAGAATAGACCACCCTCATTTCTTACCGCGGTTTCGTAAAAGGCGACTAAGGTAAGTCGACGTCAGGCAGGCGGCCGGTCGTAAAATACGCAACCAAATCATGTGACAACATGTTTGAACATGTTGTACTACTTAGAGTGAGAGAGAGTGGATAAGGGCAGGAGTTCATATAGTATTTTAGTATACTTATCTTATAGCAGCAATGGTCCTTTGAACTTATTGATAAAGAAAATTTAAAAATATTTTTTTTCTTTAAAAAAAAATATTTATTCAAGTAAACTATTTCCTGCACTTATGAATCGAAATTAATGAAATTGATATGAGCGGTATGATCTCAAATTCTTACAAGACACGTATAATGAAATGTCAGTGAAGGTAAGCCTTATTACGATTAGCAACAGGTCTCCTGATGATGCTTCGGCTACGGGGCGAAGCCGAACCGATCGTAGAGATTGTCGTAGTGAATGTGTTTAGTGCTTGTGTAGTGTGTTGTTGGTGGTTGTGTTTTAAGAACGGTTTGTGCTTCTACACTTACATACTATATTGCATATAATTTCTTAAGAAATGAGGACTATGATTTTATATTTCTATCATAACTTTGTATTATGGAATACCTAAGTAACTAACTATAAATTAATATAAAACTCATCAAGTAAAATGGAACTGAGGAACTAAGGTTCAGTGGACTAAGAAAAGCTTAATTAGATCTGCGATAGAAAATGCATGCAATGCAGATCTAGATTATATAGCAAAGAGGAAGTTGGATCTCTTGAAACAAAGTCACGGTCTATTGAAGTCTATGGTTTCTCTGATATCACAGCGATATTGAAATAACTTGTATTCTTCAGTCTTAATAAGGTAGACGACAAAAGGAACGGGCGTGTACAAAATATCGAAGTGGGTCGAAGTGCATCCGCTTGTGGCTCAACCGTAAGATAAGATAAGATAGATATGACGGCCGGAATCGGTATTATCGGCAGGTTCCATCGACACGAACTACTGAATGTGGGTGGTCATATCGGGTGAGAAGAATAATGTGATAACGAGGATTTTAAAAAGAATAAGCGTTACTTTATTGATTCTAACAAAAAAAATTTGGTTACTAAATGAATGAATGATTTATAGAAACACGCGTTACTTTGCAGAATACACATAGTAGGTACTGAAGCTATATTCACAGAACAGAATTATTTTGTTATAATCCGCGTACGTTAAGAGAATTTATGTAATGCTAAGTGTATTATAAGTGTAGTGTAGAGAGAAGTTTAAGGACATAGTATTCTTACTTTGGCTTCACAGTATATTTTTACCAATCTAATGTTTGTGCATAAGAATATACATAATTATAAAAGGATTGGCGATGTATATAATAGACAAAGTAGGAACCGACATAAGCTGGCAGTTCCTGCTTTGCGCCTTGGCAAAGTAAATAAGTCATTTGTGGGTTTGGGTAAAAGATTCTATAATAAATTCCCGCAATCGATTTTATCTTTGCCACTACAGCAGCTTAAAAGCGCTGTTAAAGGGAGGCTGATACAAAAAGCCTACTATACTATTGAGGATTATATAGATGATAAAAATGCGTGGATATAGCTACTCCTCTACCCTGGACAAGATAGTAATACCCATATGTATAAGAATTTTATTTGAAGAGCAACCACCGTGTTTCTTGCCGGCGCTTCTCGGTAGGAACATCTTCCGAACAAGCAGTAGAGTTTCTGAATCGTCAGATTCAAACACACTTGTTTACAAGTTTACTTGAATAAAGAATATTTTGAATTTGAAATTGAATAATGGGCACAACAATCAGGCTTCCCCTTATTTTTTCGTTATTGTGGGCAGTTTTTTCGTTTTGAGTTTTTTTTATAATTCGTTCGTGTTACTTGATTTCTTTTGATTTTGTTATGATTTCTTTTTCTACGCTTCAATTACGTTAGTATGGTTCATTGCGTACTGCACTAGCAAATTCTCAGTTTGCGGTGACCATAAATCAAACTATGTTTATTACCCAGCTCTAACATCTATATGTATTGGGAAACACCACTGACTATAAACAAATATCAATTAAACTCCAACCTAACCAGCGGTAGATTTTGACAATTTAAAAGCATTTGTTAACAAGTTTATTTTAATAAAGAATATTTTGAATTTGAATTTATGAAGCAGGCAACATTTACATATCTTACACACGCAGGACAAGTCACCACACGCCACCAGCAACAATTCACACAAGCAATACACAAAATCACTACTTGCTGTAGTGATGTTATCTACGATAGTTTCCCGAAACCGAAGCATCATCAGGAGGATAGGCTCCACGACAAAATCGTAATGCAATACGATGTGAGATAGTTTATAAAATTTCTATATAGTTCGTTAAAGAAATTTATATTATTGTTAATAATTTACCTCACCGTGACCTGTCGCTGTCAATATCAAAGCTTGTAAAATTGGATATCTTATTCTTCAGAAGCACGCTACCGTACAAATGAACTTGGGCTACTGGGCAATAAATATAAGATTATATGAAACAACTTAGTGATACCATGGCCAAAGATACTTCGTTTTAGTGGTATTTTAATTTTACTTATTTTAGACATAGCGCATCTGAAAGTTGTGCCTTGGAAATTCGGAAAGTTGAGCCCATTATAGGAAATACGAGAAGTATAAGATTGAGATGGTATGGACATATAATGAGGAGGGATGAAAGCCATGTGGATGGATATGTAACTAGAGAGAGGCCTAAATAGAGATGGTTGGATTGCTATGACATGCATATAAAAGGAGTAGAACCAGAGTTGACGAATGATAGCAGAGAATGGAAGAGATATACATGTTGTGCCGACCCCATTTAGAGTCCGGTAAGGGCAGGAGAATGATGAATGAACGCAGGGTCCTCAATATCCGCAATAGTGGATCATATATCGTTTAAAATCTAGGATGAAGGAACAAGGAATTACTTTAAATTAATCTTGCGATATTTTGAAATATATCAACATTATGTAAAATTTTATGTTTTATATCAATCTAATGTTGCATAATTAAACTGGGCAAAAGTCAGTATCAGTAAGAAAATTAGCATAAAAATAGCAACTGAAGTCAATATTATCAAATTTTGAGGAAAAAAATTTGTTACTGCAAATAGAGTTTCGAAAATATGATTTCTAATATGAGGATAGCTTTATGATTTTGTGGTATCCGGTTAAGTAGAATAGGCCACCCTCATTTCTTACCGAGGTGTCGTAAAAGGCGACTAAGGTAAGTTGACCCACCGAGTGGTATCCGGTTGAATAGAATGGACAACCCTCTTTCTTTCTTCTACTTATGACCCCTCGGGTCATAAAATATGATTTAGGTAAGTTGAGGTCAGACAGGCGTCCGGTCGTAAAATACGGAGCAAATCATGTGACATATTTGTAACATGTTGTGCCGATCGCACTTAGAGTGGGATAAGGACAGGAGGATGATGAATGGTGATGATAGATTTATGATTTGAGAATGGCATAAGCTTATTTTTTGCGATATCAAGATAAATATAAAGTTTCTTTATAGCTTTTTCAGAACATTTTTAATTTGTAGGGACATAATGCTACGCTTGCATATTGGCGGCTGCGCCCGCCAACTTAGTAAGTAAACCAGTCGCAAATAAACACAGTTTCAAGAAACACGTATTCTGACAATATCAAAGACCGGACTTAAGCAAAGGTAATAATGAAATAGGATTTATAAATCACCTCTACTCTATAGTGGAAAGAATCAACCACCATTTCATATAACACCTAAAAATTGATAATGCAAACCACATCAAAATATAGTCCAGTCTAATTGTAATTATAAAAATCTAGTATTATCATAACACAGCTAAAATAAATGAGTCAAATGAAATACAACCAGAACGAGTTTCGTATATTCTTTTACACTCATTTTTTGCAGTAGCTTAATAAATTGTTGAACTTACAACTACCATGTAAATAAAGAGTGGCGGCGCAGAACAAAAGACGTCGGCGACCATTAATATAAAGTTCTTGAGAACTTTTGCAATATTGCGATAGAGCCATTTGCGTTTACGACGGTGAAGTCAAGATTTTTGACGTATTCCGTTTATTTTTCTGCGCAAACAAAGTCTTAAACGGTCATTCGCGTTTACTTTATAAAACAGTTTACTTTATTAGTTTCTTTAAATTAAAAAAACGTGGTTAAGTTTTATGTAAAGACGATGAAGCGTCTATATTAATCTATAGGTAAATACCAAAGGTGAGTCATTTATCACCATTTATTATATGAATTGATATGTATTTTCATAACAATTGTTTTTGATTGTGAATATATAGTTGATTATAGAGCCACTATGGTCGATGGTGAAACCTTGTGATCCCTACTTGTGATTCGCAGGCCCATATGAATTTTCTATAACAATTTTTTTTTTATTTGATAAGAATTATTTACGATCGATTGTGCAATTTATGATTAATAAATAAATATATGGGACATTTACACACACGGTCGTCCGTCCCCAAAGTAAGTAACTTAATACTTGTGTTATGAGTGACGGACAACTGGTAGATATACTACATATATGAGTTTAAAAACCTACTTAAATACAAATACACACCCAGGATCGAAGAACCAACAATTTGTTAATAGAAAATGTTGGCCCTCGGCGGGAATCGAACTCGCGACCCGCGGAGCTGAAGGCAGGGCACTACCCACAGCGCCAACCGGCCAGTCAAAAATGAACGGAACCCACTTATCTCACGACTACTTTTGGGAGACATCGCATGCTAATTATTAAAGTGACCTAATACAAAATTAGGCTTTATTGAGTTCGATACATTACAAACGTTATTTCAATGCCATAAGATATCACACTACGAAATATTAAAAAAACTAGTGATTTCTTGATCTTCTAAATTATGGATCTCTTTAAAAGTCACGAGTTTTGTAGGCGTTGCATTACTTTTTATTGCAATTTTTCACGAAACAACTTTTTTAAATTGGGACACTTTGAGGCTAGACTTTGAGATTAGCGTGCGATATGTCATCTAATAATCCACCTTGGAGCAATGTGATCGGTCTAAACCTCAATTCTTCAAAATGGAGAGAGTAGACCTTAATTCAGCAAAAGCATAGTTTACAGCGTTTAATACGTAATAGCTTGATATTTTTACTGTGTCTATTTTAATCAAACGTGAACAAAACTTGTGAATGTATGGGATATTTGTGTTTAGTCCGTTTCTTTAATAAACAAATATAAAAGATAAAAGTATATTCAAGTATTAATAAAATATTTTTTTCCAGCTCTTACAACGTTGACCCCCTCGTACTCACGGGCGTAAAAAATACGTCGCGTTGAAATTCCGCAATAGGCGTTATAAGAAGTTTCGTATGATATTTTCGGCTTAACGCCCTACGCCCTAAATGGAACTCTGCACGTTAAAAAAACATCGCGTTTTTAAATGCGCTGTCGTGTGAACAGATACCAGTAGGCCTACCATGAACTCTTATTGCGATTCAATTGAAGACGTAAACGACGACCGCGAACCGCTTTCTTTTCGTACTTTGAAGTGTGAATTGCATTGGGGTCGTAATGTTTGAAAAGGATAACGTTTTATTAACTATAGATAATTCAGTCTCTTTTACTCACATGTTCTTAGAACGAATTCCGAACGCTCATTCGTCAACGACTTAGTGTGCTTTTTTAAGACGTCATGGTATGAAAAAGCAAAACAATTTCGTTTACGTCTTCAATTGAGTCGCAATAAGAGTTCATAGTAGGTCTGCTGGATACCCATTTGTTACATTGCGACGTAATTTCAATGCACGGTAAAAAAAACCTCTCGTGCGTACCAGGGGTTACGTGCACGTAAGCAAAAAATACATTGTAGCCAGCCATCCATATTCTTAAAGGCATATTGCCAATAGGCGAATCTTTCGCTCACATATCTTATTCACATACCCCTAACTCTTTCCCCCTTTTCCCCCATTTTGCCCATTTTTCCGAACGTACTCGCCAATAGTATCGTGTGTGGGGCGTGGTCTAGTTTATTGCAAATTCTTTCTGCGAGATATCGGATTCTTTGCATTTTATTCTTGGTTGAGTGCACTCGATAGTGTGTATTGAGCTAATCGACATAGTTGCTTTTGACTGGAATTATTGATGAAAGTACTTCAACCGATTTTTGTGGAATGAAAATAATCTAATGAGAGTATAAAAGTCTGAGTTGTGTATTTTAAAACGTACAGTATTTCATATATATTGTAAGTTCCCTTCATTTACCTTATGATATTTTAGTAACATTGAGATCAAATAATTTTATAGAATTAGGTGTTACTTTGCGGAGATCCAAAATACATAATTCAAACAAGCACTACACACACTCACCATCAAAATCTTAATGATCGAATGAATCGTAATGATTGTTAGAGTTGTTGCTGGTAGCGGCATTTTGGGATACGTTTGGTGACTTGTCCTGCACGTGTAAGGTATGTGAATGTTGCCTGCTTCATAAATTTAGCATTACACAGATTCTGTTGAAAACGCGGATTAAAACAAAATAATTCTCTTACAGCTTCTGTACTATGGAGTTCAGCAATGTAACGCCTGTATAAATCATTTAACATTAGTATAACCTACGAAGTTATTATGTGTCAAAAGTTTTTTGAGTACTTGTTTTAAACGTGTTAAAAATAGCTATTTCCGATGACTGATAAAGTGATAAATTTGATATATCATTTTAATAAAAACTAGGTTTCATCTCGGGTACTAGTTCCCGAAATGAGTCACCGTAGTATGTTTCAAAACAAATTTCCTCCAGTCGATTATGATGACATCCGATCATATCTCCCTTGTCCCGTTATTTATCTACAACGAGCGAGATGAGGCAACCTCGCTTATGAGAAATTCTTTCTTTGACGCCAAACAAATTCAAGACACGTGAACTTTACCTAAGAGAATATTGCTTTTCAAACTTGTATAGGTAAAGTAATATCATACGTTTCTAGTTTTTATGTCTCATACATTAAGGTTCAATATCCTATTTACTTTACTACAGCTTCACTGCGTCAATAATATTTATCGTTTAATTTTCGTTATTAACAAGTTCAGTTGTTAAATGTTTTGTATGGTACGGGATTTCTCGCTAGTAACGATTTTGTATATCTTTATTTTACAAATTATAGCTTTTTGTGTGTATTTTTGTGTATGGCGAATACATGTGATTAAGTAATGTGTATACATTACGATAAAATGTCGGATTTATCTTAACCAATTGAAACTGCTATTAGCAATAAGTTCGTGGATATAATATATCCATCTATGGAATTCTTTATAGAGAAAAAATGCTAATTACGATGTATTATTCAAATTTACACAATGATTTCTCGGGAATCTCTAGTGTACATTACAAAAAAAATAATTAAAAATTATCCAAAATGAACTAAATATGCGTATATATTTTAATAAAAATCGGTCAAGCAGTTTCGGAGGTGTACGGTAACTAACATACATACGAGAATTGTATGTTGTAACGTTTCACGGTAAAACAAGAGATAGTAAGTAATGTAGCATTCCTAAAATGAAGACTGTAGTGTACTCGTCATATAATACGTCAAAGATGTGATAGCCCAGCGGTGAGACCGTGCGAATCTCTAGGGACGATCATGAGTTCAAACCCCGGGCAAGCACTAATGAGTTTTTCTATTAAAACTTGTGTCTATTTGATAATTGCAAATTATCACACGCTTTCCGGTGAAAGAAAACATCGTGAGGAAACCTGCATATCTCTAGAGAATTCTAGGGATATGTGTTACCTACCAATCCGCATTGGAGCAATGTGGTAGGTCTTAGCTCCAATCCTTCTCCCCAAATACGGAGAGAAGAGGCCTAAGCCCAGCAGTGGCATAGAACAGGCCGTTACTAGACGTAGTAATGACGATATGATACATAAACATACTAATACAAATAAAGGAAACCTCACACTACCTTGAAACGCACACGTCAGTAACACCAGAGCCCGTGGGTGATAGTGGACGTGTAGTGATACTGTTAGGGCGTTTGTGAGCCTGTGCTATTATATTCATACAACAACAAAAACTCAAAACAAAACAAGTGAACATATACACTACAAAGATCATAGCTTATATTAAATACATGTGGGCGCGCGGAAATAAGGAAATAACACAAACACATTAGTTAAACTGTTTTATCAATTTATTACTTATTTATCTCACATGAACCTGTGAGTTTTTAAAACAACAAATGAAAGGTACAAAATATGTACACAATCCGGCATAATAACATTCTACAAACACATTATAATAACTTAACATACTCTTTACCTGACAACGCAGAGACACTACTTACCGTGTCCAATTCCGGACAACGACTGATCTGTCGACAATTGGCACAAAGCAGATTCTCACGAGCGGATATGAACCTTTAGTCAAACAGTACTTACGGAAACGGAAATAATCAAAACAGCAGCTATTGACACAAAATGAGTCACATAACTTATCACCTCCGACATACATTAGCAATATTCTTATTACCAATTCGATAAGAGTTTCTACGTAGTTCAAGTAGGTTCTAGTAAACTTGAAGTGCTATTGAATACTAAACTCAACCGTTGGTTTGGGAAGCTGTTCCTACCAAGAATAGCTGGAGTTATCATAAAACTCGGCGGTTGCTCTTTTCAAAATATATTTCTTATAACTAGTTATATTTCGTTAATACTATTTTGTACAAGCATAAAGAGCAGCTATATCCACGCATTTTTATCATCTATCCTCAACAGTACAAGGCTTAATGTATCAGCCTCATTTTAATAGTTATTTTAATCTGCTGTAATGAATGACAAAGCCAAAATTGATTGAGGAATGTTGTTATAGAATTTTATACTCAAACCCATAAACCACTTTTGACGTACTTTTGTAAGGCGCAAATCGGGAGCCGCAAGCTTATATGTCTGTATGTCTGTAATTAAATACAGTTGGAACATCTGGGGGTTATTTCACTTCTTTGGTACATTCGTTCCCTATGGACCTATTAGAACTTTATTTATTTATTTTTATTTATTTATTTATTATTGAATTACCAACAGGTTACATCGATTAGGATGTAGACCCACTTAAAGGTAATCACACCTTGCGCTGTGGTTGGGTCTATAACCTTTACGTAGCATATATAAAGTTAAATTTAATTTAATTACAAAACACAAATGAGAGTAAAATTAACCTTCGTATTGAATGAATATTTTAGCAATTTTTCAATGCCTAAAAACGGAGATAACAAGATATTTTTTTGAAATAAAACCTAACTACATCGATTTATCACCCCCGAAACCCCTACGTACTAAGTTTCATGAAAATCGTTGTAGTCGTTTCCGAAATTTAGATTCTATAGATAGAATAAGTATATTAGATTGCTAATTTTATAATAATTTTGTATATTTCTATACAAAAAAATTATATTGTATTGCTTGAGTTAATGATCTTTATTTAGTATACAAATTATAGTAGATGCTTTAAATATGTCAACAAAGTTATTCATGATTGCACTTAATGTCTGCAGTATATCTAATGACAGGTAGCGTAATTTAAAAAAATTCGTGCAATCATTCGTAATAGCTTTGATATCGGTTCATTAAGAAATTCTAAAAAACTACGCTATTTACATATAACTTTAGGATTCCTCGAAAGTTATTAGATATTTGAGGCTTTGAGTATTTGTTATGGACAACAGTTCTAAGTTCTAAGTGGGCTTTTAGTAATTCCATGGTATAAATAAAATGTAGATAATGATAAATATAGAGGGTGTTATTGTCTGCTGCTTAGCACAAATTCACTAAAACAATATGAACAATTGTTTCGACGCCTAACCGAAGCATCACCAGGAAATAGTCTTAACGGAAAATCGCAATGTATTAACGCTTAACTATCTTTGAGATTGTCATAATGAACGTTTGCAATGCTAGCGTAGTTAGGTTTGAAGGTGGCGATTACGAAGTACTGCAAGATATATTCAAAGCAGCTTATATCAGTGACTTACTTACATTCCACTGAGATGATCAAATCACGATTTCGAACGGAAATATCACATTCACTATACACGCACAGGAAGATATATGAAGGAAAATTTCTTAGATTTCTGACGTCGGTCATTCTTCAAACGTGATGATACACCTCCGCTATACGTCGTATTAAGCGATGGCCCACCATCAGGTCGACAGTAGGTAAGAGTTCAAATAACCCTTAAGACGTCATTACTTGATTTAAGAACAAAATTTGATGTATATCAAAGACATACGAGAGGTCACAAAAAGCTTGTGATACCTGCGTCGCGACTCAGCAGAGTTAGCAACTCATTTGTTGGTCTCGCTATTCGCTTCTATAATAAAATTCCTCAATCCATTCTAGACCAGTCTACAGAAAGATTCGAACTAAGTGTAAAAATATGCTTATACGTAAAGCATATTACAAAATTGAAGATTATTTGGATGATAAGAATGCCTGGATTTGAAAATGCTTCCAGTTTCATACAAGATAGCGGTTTAATAATGTTATAATTGAAAATATTTAAAAGATTGACCGCTGAGTTTCCTGCTGGTTCTTCTCGGTAAGAGCAACATTCTTAACCAGTTGTAGCTTTATTAATCATTGATGCTCGACGTGCCTGAAATGGTTTATTTGAATAAAGATTATTTTGATTTGATTTGTTTTGATAGAAGTTTGAACTCTTCGAACTGTTGTCAGTTCGAAAATATATGTTGCTTTTCATATGTGTATACAATATTATATCTAAATAATTCAAATATACGGAACAGTCTAGCCAAGTGTAGTGATCTCGCTTGTGTATAGTAGAAAAAACCCGTAGTCATCAGGAGTTGCATACTAATGAGTTTAATGAGATCTACTCATTAACGGTACGCGGGTCGGTGTTTGCGTCGCGTTCACAAAATGCCGCTTTTTTAATACCCTATCTCAGAGATCGGCAACCTGGGCAGGCAGCACGCGGTTCTCTTGATGTAAAAAGTTGGTGCATAAAAATATATGCTAATACTAGTTGCAACGGGAATTGATACACGCTGACTTAATTAGTTAAGTAACATAGATTACGAACGATGTGTCTTTTCTATTCACGAAGCCAAAATTGCATATTTTATACCACATGTTAGTCCGGAAAAAAGGTTTGTACTGTACCAAATTTCAAATTCAAATTATTCTACATTCAAGTCCCTTTTTACAAGCACTTTTGAATCGTCAAATTACAATGAAGCTATGACTGCTCCGGTGGTTTAGTTGTGAATATTTACGGACAGATTTTCGAATTTATAATATAAGTCAAAAGTAATAATAAAATTATTTTGCTATAATCCGCGATACAGTAAATAGAAAATATATATAGTGTTTAATATATAGTGGACTATCAGTATTTTCCTACCCGATACGTGCCGGATTCGTAAAAACACATGCACAAACCTCCACCACTTCCACCACAATACAAAGCACTACACAGGTTCACTATCACAAACTCAACAATCGTTTCGCCCCGCAACCGAAGCATCATCAGGAGATAGACTCCACGACAAAATCGCAAAGCGAAGCGTTATTCAAACAAGCGTTGTTAAATAGTACTTGGTTCATCCCTACCCTTTATTTTACCTCGGAACACGTGCAACAAGCTTGAACTAGAGACATTTATCTGCTCGTTAATGAGGGTGCCATTGTTATGCTTAATGATTTCTAATTGTTCCAAAATATTTAATTTCAAGCTTTTTTCGCAGGTGTGCAGTATTTCGAAACAATGGTCATTAGGAACTTTATGACCGCTTTCTAACAAATGTTTAGCGAAATGTGAATTTTGTGGCTTATTATTCCTGAAAGCGACCATATGTTCTTTAAAACGGGTTTCAAAATTACGACCAGTCTGACCCACATATGTATCATTGCATTCAGGACATTTTATAGGCATGTGTTTTTACGAATCCTGCACGTATCGGGTATGAAAATACTGATAGTCCACTATACATTAAACACTATATATATTTTCTATTTACTGTATCGCGGATTATAGCAAAATAATTTTATTATTACTTTTGTATTATGGATCTCCGCAAAGTAACGCCTAATTCTATAAATTATAATATAAGTATTAAATACTCTATTAGGATTTAGTGCCCTTTTTCTTTTCCAAAAACATACATAAAGGTCTAAATAATTATAGAATATATCTTTTAATATAAATATTTGAAAATTTTTACACAAATAGAAATTATTTGTTAAATTAGTTTACTATAAATTAATCATTTAATATTTATAAGCCATATCATTTTTGTATTATTCCTTATTTGTTGTCACTAAAATAAATTTTAGTAGAGGCTCTAGAAAATTCTAGAAAATTTTGCAGATTATCAGTTTTAGTTTTCTAGTCTTAAGGGGTTGCCGACCCCTGTCCTGACTGATTTCTAGCGGTATTAACTTGTTTACAGAAGAACCTACTTGCGGCTTGGACACTTCGCTCTAAAAGTCCACTCTCTAAAAATTCGCCGATATGCGATTTCTACGTAGATATCTCAAACAATTATTTCAGGGATAGACTAAGTTTAGTTTATTGTTAATGATTTCAACTTTTGGGAAATCTGATAGTTGCGTTCATTGTAAAAAAGACGTGTTGTGCAATATTGTCATGGTATAGACATTTTATTAGAATAGATGAATATCCACATCATCATCCATCATTCTCCTGCCCTTATGCCACTCTAAGTGGGGTCGGCACAAAATGCTACAAACATGTTGTCGCATGATTTGGCTACGTATTTTACGACCGGCTGCCTGTCTGACGTCAACTTACCTTAGTCGTCTCTTACGACACCTCTGTAAGAATGGAGGGTGGTCTATTCTATTCTGCCGGATACCACATGGCGTAAATGCATATATATTCATCACATTGAACTTTAATTATGATTTTCCTTCATTATTACGTGTAATTTGACTATCTTCTTTATATAATAAACTATAAAATATATGACTCATGGGCTGCAGTTGTGGCACAACTCAAAAAAATATGTTTTGATATAAATGGGTTCCAAAATTATCCGTTTTAACACCGCATGATTGTCTCTTCGGATGACAAGAAGGCTGCTTCCTTTTTCGCACAAAGAATCAGCTCAGCGATTCAACGCGGAAACGCTGTCAGCATTCTCGGGACCATTCCACGTGGGAATGATTGGTACAGAACTAGCGTGTTATTATGTGTTATTATTTAAGATAGACATAACTTGTACATTAAAAAAAAGTTTAAAGTTTTCATTGCTAAGAAAAATTCATTTATTTATTTAAATAACACATAAATAAAAATGCATAAAAAATTCTTTAATTTGGTTGAACATTCTTCTGTCCTTATCCCAATCTAAATGGGGTCGGCACAACATGTTCTAACCATGTTGTGATATGATTTGGCTAGGTGTTTAACGACCGGCCGCTTGCTCGGCGTCAACTTACCTTATTCGCCTTTTATGACACCTTGGTAAGAAATGAGGGTTGTCTATTCTACTCAGCCGGATACCACACGGCGCGTCGACTTATCTTAGTCGCCTTTTACGACACCTCGGTAAGAAATGAGGGTGGTCTATTCTACTCAGCCGGATACCACACGGCGCGTCAACTTACCTTAGTCGCCTTTTACGACACCTCGACAAGTAATGAAGGTGGTCTATTCTACTCAGCCAGATAACCCACAGCACTTACCTTAGTCTCCTTTTACGACACCTCGGTAAGAAATGAGGGTGGTCTACTCAGCCGGATACCACACATATGGCCTAATATTGAATTTTGAGTTATGCCGGTTTTGCTGTTAAAAATAATATGTATTTTAACATTTATATGTATTATTAGTCCAAAACAAGTATTATTTGAGTTGTGCCACTATTGCAGCCAATCAGCAATATATAAATAACATGTCCAAACTTGTCGCGATTATATCAATTCTATTAACCACATTAACGAGAGCATGACTAAAATAATTGTAATAAATATTTATCCAACAGGCGATACACAACTGAATTGTATTCATGACCACATCAATTGATGTGACATGCCTTCACGAATTTGTAGCTTCGTACGGCAGACTCGTTACAACCATATCTAAATAATTGTGTGCAAATATAATTCGTTTATTCTATGTGGAATTTAGAATGATTGTATGTGACAAAGTTCCAAACTCCCCGTTACTTAGACGTACAAAGTTTTATGAATTCGCAATGGTAGAAGGCTTTATGGTGTGACACCATGGCCATGCAGATTAGCGTCCGTTTCTGAACGCATACGTGATGCAGACACCATAATGGTATCCATTTTAATTCGAGCGTGTTCATAATTCTAGACCAGGTCTGAATTTGAATGTGATAAAAGGTAAGTTTTTCTTTGCTAATACTATATTTAAAAAAAAACAGTGGTTTTGGTAAAGAGAAATCGTATTAGCGTGTATTTACCATAAATTTATTCTATATTAGGGGAACCATAGACAGGTAGGTCTGTTATGAGAGGGTCGCAACAAATTATAAGAGAGGGAACTCATATACTTATGTTTGTTTAATATATATTTATTATAAAACAAAGTCATCAAAGGCTGTCTGTCCATACGCGATCCATTTTCTCAAAATCTACTAAAAGGATTTCCTATGGTTTTTACTAAAAGGTAGTGCAAGTTTTCCGGACGGTTCTGGTTAATATTACTTAACGGTTTTGTGTAAATCGTGTCGAAAAGATCACGCAGTTGTTAAATAAACTCTCGTGCTGGGATCTCTAGCCGCGTGCGCTCGCATATTTACACTGTTATATACTAGAACATTATAGATGTACAGAAAAGTCCGCGACAGCATCTCTCTATCTTTAATGTTTAACTCACAATAACTACTTTTATGTTCAAAGTTTCAATTAAATACACTTTTTACTTTTTTTTTACACGCGGGCGAAGCGGCGGGCATAATAAATACCATATAAAAATGAGAGTCAAATTATAAGTCCCATTTGCTTACTCTTCATTTTCGGTGGACACATTTTAGGCTTGCTCCGCCACTCTAGTACGGTATCTTTAATACCTTTATGGTATTTATTCGTTGACACGATTACATCCCGGAAACATGATATAAAGAAAACAATATCTTAAATATTACCTCAGCTTTTTAACTATAGGCCAAACGTTTAACTTAGTCCTCGCGTGTGGGGTATAAGGGCGCGACGGGGATTAAAGGTGTGGGCGGTATATCAAGCTACGAGCGCTCACCGCCCGCGCATACCTCAGGAACCATTCGCGTTCTACCTCCGCTCCGTAGTTCTTCGCACGCGAGGACTGAGTTAAACGGTTGGCCTATAGTTGAATTACATCATAGATTATCATAATCTTTTATAAGTTTCCTCATATTTGGTTTGATTATTTTGTTACTGAAAGCGGTACTACTATACTTTGTTTATATTAAAAAAATAACTCGGTAACGGAGACAGAAATATACTTTTCGATTTAAATATTAAGGGGCCCCCTAAAAAGAGGTAGTGTCTTTGAGATATGGGTATTTTTTATATGTTATTATCATGAAATTGGTGATGATGATGAATAATCATATGCCAAGCCGACACATTGCATTCGAGCACGTATTATATTGATAATTTGCCCATCTAACTGTTTGCTTAACGATCTAAGAGAAATTAAGTTGACGGGTTGTAGAGATAGCAAAAAAGCACAACATAAAATGAATATAACGGATTGGCAATGAATGTATTGCAGTTTTTTGCAATGAATAGGCAAAAACTATTTGTGGAATCATACAATAAAGATAGATTCAATTATTTACTTTAGCATTTGATATGTTGACAATAGTAAATTGTTAGATGATTTATCTCGAAATTAAATGTAAACATGAAACAGCAATCATATGCTATAATAGCTGAGCCTGCGTGTTTATATTATAATTCTACGATAAAAAGTTGCCTATATGTTACACCATAACCTCTATCTTTCAGTGAAAGTCCTATAAAAATCGCTTTAACCGTTCCAAAGAATGAACTATTAACCTCTACACATTTCTCAGGAATTGCAGTATTTTTTATTAAAAACTCATCATCCTCCCTTATCCCACTCGAAGTGACGTCGGCACAACATGTTACACACATGTTGTCACATGATTTGTTTACGTATTTTGCGACCGGCCGCCTGCTTGACGTCAACTTACCTTAGTCGTATTTTACGACCCCTCGCTAAGAAAGAGGGTGGTCTATTCTACTTAAAAATATTCTTAAAAAGAAGGTGTTACAGAAAGCCTACTATACTCTTGAGGATTACTTAGGTGATAAGAATGCATGGGTACAGCTACTCTTCGACCCTATCATAGCAATGTCATATCGATAACAATGAATAAATATTAGAATAACTAATATTAGAGCAATAAGAATTATAATTTAAAAAAGCAACCGCCGAGTTTCTTGCTGGCTCTTCTCTGTATGAGCTTTCCGAACCAGCAGTAGAGTTGACGGTTCAAAAGCACTTGCTTAGAAGTTTACTTGAATAAAGAATATTTTGAAGTTTAATTTGAATTATGTCTTATTCCATTATTATTTTTATAAGTTAACACTATTTTTAGTTGGCTAAAAGAGCTTCTGATTCAGGAATAAGCCAGCCGTTGATGAACGATTATGTTTGGTTTTCTTTTTAAAATTTATGTTTTAGTTTAAACTATCTGTGCCAGCGGCTTCGCCCACGTGGAAATCAGCGTGTCATAACATAAAAGTAGTTATTGTGAGTTAACCATAAGAGATAGAGACATGCTATCGCGGACTTTTTTGTAGTATTTTAGAGATCTACGATTCTTTAGTACATTACTTTAGCGTATCTCTGCCGGCTTACGCAGCGCAAGCGACTGAAGTTCCCAGCAGCAAGTTTTTAAAAACTGCACGATCTTTTCAACACAATTTATATAATACCTATATGTACCATTTACTTAAACCATCCGGAAGTATTGCACTGTCTTTTGGTGAAAACCGTACAAAAATCCGTTCAGTAGATTTTGAGAAAACCGATTACATACAGACAGACAGCTTTTTAGGGACTTTGTTTTATAATAATATTGCTGTGTTCGCATTAAAGAGAATACAAACAAACTATTTTTTGCAAACGGTACACTTCGAAAGTTAGCTCAACGTAAGTGTTGACCATTCCTACAATATATTTGCGTACTCCTTAGCTACCGCATTCCGCCCGAAGCAAATATTGTAAGAGCCTTTGCCTTTCCACACAACCGGTTTTTTGCTGTCCGTACACGCTTGAGGGATAAACGAAATTATCATGGAGTGGAGTCAATAATAGTCTTGTGTGTTTTAAGTTAAGTATTATTTTAGGACTCGCCGCTAGCTGTAGTTTCGTTTGCGTAAAATATACACGGCAACATTGTTTCAACTCTATTTGCCTCGGCTATTATTATATCGGTATTTGTTACGTGAAACGCTGTAAACCGTATTAATATTAAAATGCGACAATCTGTCTGTCTGTGAAACTGTCACGGCTAATTTGCTCGATTTTCATTTGATGAAATTTGACTATTGAGATATTACTATTATAAACATGTAGTACATAGATAAGTTATTTTAAAACTAAAGTAAGCTATGGAAGTCATAAGCTATAAAAGTAAAGTAAAGTAACGGCCTGTTACTATCCCACTGCTGGGCATAGGCCTCTCTGTTTTCGAGAGAATGGTTGAAGACCTATCACGCTGCTCCAATGCGGATTGGTAGGATACACATATCCCCAGTATTTTCCAAAGATATGCATGCGGGTTTCCTCGCGATGTTTTCTTTCATCGTAGACCGTGTGATAAATTGCAATTATCAGAAGTTATAACAGAATTATTTTGCTATAATCCGCGTTAACGAAACGCGAAAAACTAAATCCGCGTTAACACGGATAATAGCAAAGTAATTCTATTATAACTTCTGTACTATGGAGTTCCGCAAAGTGCTTCAATAAATCATTCTGCAATTATCAATTAGACACATAAATTTTAACAGAAAATTCATTGGTGCCTGCCCGCGGCTTAAACCCGTGGCTCCGCGAAAGAGTCACACGGTCACACCTTTTTTTTGTGCTGCGGTGATAAAATGCTGTATTCCCTACAAATATTATATCAGTGAAAGTCTATCTGTTCAGGAAAACTTTAATATTTGCTTAAAACTTAACGACATTATGTCACGTCAAAACACATGTAACATCTCTCCATCAAATTATATATATATATATAGTAAACTATTTAAATATAAATAAAATTATATTAAATATAGTAAACTATATATAGTTATAAGAGTTTGATAAGTTTATAACTATATATAGTCACGCTTTAATGATGATAAGAATTTATAAATTCTTATCATCATTAAAGCGTGACAATTAATAAAACGTGCGAAAGTCATCTTTGTTAACAATTATTGTCTAAAATTCTTGTTAAGATGACGCGTGTATCTCTTTAGTACCATTCAGATTCATTAACCTTTTCGACTTCAAATGCCTTCTATTGATTCACACCGTGACCTACCCCAAAATCGATACCCCGAATATCTAATTACTACAGGCGTAAATTTGGAGCACCCCTCTATTGATTATAAGCGACCTTGGTGTAAAAAAATTAAGTCAAAGACCGACCCAATTTCGCCGAGTTTCCCCCATTGCCAAGTTTACATTAAAGAAACCGAGCCCATTAAAGATGGGAATGAAACGCGCGTCGTAGTTGAGAAAAAGGCCCGTAATGAGATAGAGGATGGGCCTTTAAGAAATGTGCCGCGATTGGAGTGTTTTGATGTTAGACTTTTTTTTTTAATGAAATCAAATCAAAAACTTTTTGAAGATCTAACGTTTAACTTATTTGCAAAAAAACCAAACAACAGTTAAACAACATACTATCGTCACTAAACTTTGCATGATCAACCGCTAGGTCATTCTAAGGATTATCTGAAAATGTCATTAAAATCGGTTCGGATGGATCAGTAGATAGATTCAACGGCAAAATCGCGAAGCAAAGCTTGATGATTCTTCGGTTGCAGGGCGATTGTTGAGTTTGTGTTAGTGAACGTGTGTATTGCTTGTGTATTGTGGTTGCGGTGGTAGACGTTTGTGCATGTGTTTTCCAGAATTCTGCATGTATCGGGTATGAAAAAACGGATAGTGCACTATAAATTCAGCACTTTATATATTTTCTATTTATTTTATCGCGAATTATAGCAAAATAATTTTATAATAACTGGTCTAATAATTAACCAAGATACCATTTAGGTGTTTATAGTAACATTGATAATACATCTCTTCTCAAAAAACTCTTTAAGGTAAAGAAAATATTGTTGAAACCTATATTTCAAGATAATACTATTCTATGTTTGATTTATTTAATATGTGCCGTCAGAGATTATGAAAAATCAGAATCATATGTGAAGCTTATTCATAGTATATTTTCAGTGCCTAACTTTCAAACTTGCAATATATATTTACTTTCTGGCGAACTTATCAAATATTAATTCAAATTGGCCTATTACAAGCACTTTTGAATCGTCAAATTAAAATTAAATTGAAGCTACAACTGGTTCGGAAAGGTGCTCTAACCGAGAAGAACCAGCAAGAAACTCGGCGGTCACTCTTTTAAAAAATAAATAGTACAGTTTTGTATTAACTATTGTTAACAAACTTAGATTATAATATCGTCTAGTACATAGCTGGTCGCAATTTAGTTCCAAGCTTTCTTATCATTGACATAGTCTTCAACATTATAGTAAGCTTTATTAATGAGAGTCTCTTTAATTGCTTTTTTGAACTTGTGTAAAGGCAAGTCCAAAATTGATTGAGGAATTTTATTATAAAAAAGTATACCGAAGCCCACAAACGATCTACGTACTTTCTAAAGCCTTAGCCTTGGTATCATTAATTTATTTCGGTTCCTAGTTTGCCTATTACTAATTAAAAAAAATATATATATAGTTAAAAAAAATATTGGTCAATTCAACCGACCGTGTAAGTATAGTACTAGGAAACAATGAAAATCTGAGGTGTGTTTTATTTAACAATAGATATAAACAAGATAAAAATGTAAAAAAAAAAGTAAAGTAACAGCCTGTTACTATGCCCACTGCTAAGCTAAGGCCTCCTCGCTCCATTTTTTTGGAGAGAAGGATTGGAGCTAAGACCTACCACGCTGCTCCAATGCGGATTGGTAGGATACACATATCCCTAGAGAATTCTCTAGAGATATGCAGGTTTCCTCACGATGTTTTCCTTCACCGAAAAGCATGTGATAAATTGCAATTATCAATTAGACACATAAGTTTTAATAGAAAAACTCATTGGTGCCTGCCCGGGGTTTGAACCTATGTCGTCTCTAGAGAGTCACACGGTCTCACCGCTAGGCTATCACAGCTTAAGAGCTTTTTAGATAAAAATGTATATTACTATAAAAGTGGAAAAAACTCTCATAAATATACATTTTATATTCATAGAGGTTACTTATCCCGAAGGATCTTGACGACACGGTTGAAGTATAATTAATAAAAAAGAATTAAAAAGGAGTTCGAATCAACGGTCGCGTGCCCTAGAGGCCAATGTCCTTTAGACAAGATCGCCCCCTCGAGTTCTGTCTCACTCTAATTAAGCATTTAATCCGAGTGCTTGTCTCTTTCCGCCCGAGGGATGCTAATATCATGTTACTTAATACCCTGCTGGGTACTTCGTATTATAATTTTCGGAATACTTTAGCTCCTTTGTAATTCGGGAATATTTCTTGTCTACGCGTATATGGTAATAACTGTAAAAAAACCTACTTTTTCATTATATTTATGTGCAGTTTGCAAACAGTAATATATTTTTAATGCGTACTCAATGATATACGACAAACGGGTATCCGATATCGTGAGTTAGCAATAAAAGTAAAGCATGTCGAAAAATATCGTTAAATAGCACACTGGCCCTTAATATTTTCCACGCCGGCGCTCCCGACGCGCCATATCGGAAGATTTCCATCTGAATATTTTCCTTTCTCATTGTCGTTATCTGAAAAATATGTTTTTCGTACAGACCGTGTCGCGGGGGAGAGGGAGTGTGGACGTTTCTGAAACGTCGTAACAACCTTAAACAGATATTAAGGCGTGCAACTGTATTTTAAAGTTTAGATTCTTTCTCGTAGCGACGGCATCTAAAGAAATATTATCCTAACAACCCCAATCGAATTTGAATTTTATGTGCACGCGTTATGGTTTCATTTTGCATGATACGCTGCAAGGGTGGCGGGTGGGACATGGGAACCGGAAGCGTGAGGATGGGAGGCAAAATGGACGGAAGAGAAGCGAAGGCAAATAACTTCGCCCTTTTATACACATGTACATATACAGGATTGGTGAGGGTGTACAAAAATTCAGCGCTTCTCGCAACTTTAACAATGAAACGTTGAGTATTTTTGTCATTTGTCCTCATAAAATCAGCCAACTAAAGTGCTTGGGACTGGATGAGATGTTTTTGGCAACAACTATATGTGATATGGTGACGCCTTCTCGTTGACGATAAATTTATCTTACTTTAATTATAGACTTGAACCTAGAATAAAATATAGAATAGACCATCCTCATTTCTTACCGAGGTGTTGTAAAAGGTGACTAAGATAAGTCGACCCGCGGTGTGGTATCCGGCTGAGCAGAATAGACCACCCTCATTTCTTACCGAGCTGTCGTAAAAGGCGATTAAGATAAGTTTACCCACCGTGTGGTATCCGGCTGAGTAGAATAGACCACCTTCATTTTCTTACCGATATGTCGTAAAAGGCGACTAAGGTAAGATGACGTCAGGCAGGCGGCCGGTCGTCAAATCGGTCAAATCACAACGTGGGTAAAATATGTTGAGCTGACCCCACTTAGAGTGGGATAGAGGCAGGAGAATGATGATAATGATGATGAATTATAGACTCGATCCTTTTAATATTCCAGTAGCTAAAAGTACGGAATTCAATTTAAATATTTCAGATATTTACACTATCTTAATGTTTATGCGAACTTCTTGAATTATTGCATTAAAGTGACCATTTATTTTAGCTATTGATTACAGTAATTTTAAAAAGTGCAGCATTTAAATTCTACGTTGCATAATTTTAACGATTTCCAAATCAAAACTTAATCTAATAGATCTGGGTAAATTGCTGTTACATTAAAAGAAAATTTCATCCACGTGGAAACCAGTGAATTTAATTGAAATTTCTAGCATAAAGTAGTTTTGTGTGGTAACCATAAGAAATAGAGACATGCTATCTGGGACAATTTTATAGTATTTTTATAGATCTACTATTTACTAGTACACTACTTCAGTGTATCTCTGCCGGCTTTCTTGGCGCACGCGAGTGAAGTTCCCAACAGGCGAGTTTTTTTTATAATCGTGCGATCTAGTCAACATAATTTACATAAAACCGTAATGTTATATTAACCTAAACCATTCGGAAGTTTTGCAAAGTCTCCATAAGCTCTTTCTATATATCGATTTTACTCATAATCTACTGAACGTATTTTTGTACGCCTTTTACTAAAATATAGTGCAATTCTTCCAAAAGGCTTAGGTTAGTAGTATATTACGGATTTATGTAAATTGTTTTGAACAGGTCGCGCAGTTCTAATTAAAAATAAAAATTGTAGACCTACAAAAATGCAATAAAAAAAGTTCGCAACAGTACGTCTCTATCTCTTATAGTTAATTCTCAATAACTACTTTTATGATCAAAAGTTTCGATAAAAATGAGACGGGATTATATTACTTATAAGAACTAAATAAACTGAACACTCTTTAGAAGCTACAATGATATATTATTTTCCTATAATCCGCGGTTGAATCTATGTAATGCTAAGTGTACATTTATATAATTATCTTGGTGCCTATCCTCATGACGATGCTTAGGTTACGGGGTTTAGACACTGGAAGTTATATATTAGCTTTATCTTTTAAAAACTTTAAGTTTTTGTAATGATGACTCGATAATAAATTCCAAGTATCGATATGGTAAAGGCTAAAAGTAATAAACTTTCTCAGATTGTGTTTTGTACTCAGTTATAAAGATAACGGTACGGTATCCATCTACATGAATGACATTCATTCTTAATAATTCCTCAAAAGGTTATAGAGGCAATAGTACGAAACGTTATGTGGCCGTGTGGTATCCGGCAGAATAGAATAGACCACCCTCCTTTCTTACCGAGGTGTCGTAAAAATCGACTAAGGTAAATGCCGTGTGGTATCCGGCTGCATAGAATAGTCCACCCTCATTTCTCACCGAGATGTCGTAAAAGGCGACTAAGGTAAGGTACGTCAGGCAGGTCGTAAAATACGTAGCCAAATCATAAGACAACATGTTATAACATGTTGTGCCGACCCCACTTAGAGTGGGAGAAGGGCAGGAGGATGATGAGTACGAAAGGTTATGAAAGGCTGATAAATTCAATTTAGAAAATATCCTAGTTCGGAACGAGCATTTTAAAGTTAAATAAAAAAAAACATAATGTGCCGATTTAACTATATGTACTTCCAACAATTCTTCCAACAGCTCTTCCCACTATCGACATTCCTGCTCCTCTCGAGCCTTCGAGAATAAGTAGGGACGATGGGAACAGATCAGACGGTTTGACGCTGGTTCCTTGGAAACTGGGACGGGCCCTAATGTGGAACGCAACATGCGTTGATACGTTAGCCTCGTCCCATTTCAGGGAAACGGCGTCAAGATCTGGAGCTGCGGCAGAAATGACCGAATCCGGCAAGCGGTGAAAGTATGCATCTCTCATCGAGAGTTATTTATATATTTAAGTCGTTTGCAGTTGAGACCCTAGGGCCAAGGAGTCAAAGTGCCAAAAAAATATCCTTTTTAACACCTTGGTTAATTGCATCTTCAGGTTACAGGGGGCTGGCTCCTTTTACACAAAAATAATCAGCTTAGCGATTCAACGCGGAAACGCTGCCAGTATTCATGAACCAATCATTCATGAAGGAATCATGCCCACGTGGAATGCCACGTAGACATGATTTGTATAGAACTAGCGTGTAAGTAATTTAAGATTGTATATAAAAAAATTGTTGTAAAACATTACTATATAAGAATGACCTGATGCTGCTGCCGGGATTGACCCCAGACCTTCTCTCTCAAGTATTAACAGTAATGACCTAAAATTATTGTTAAAATCTTTTTTTTCATCCTATCAGTTAATCCTATTGTCTATGAATCTATATATTATAAAGGCGAAGGTATTTGTATATACTCCTCATAGAATTACATAACGACCAATTATAATGACATTTTCAGACTATCTCTAGATTGACCCACCGAATAATCATGTAAGTTTGGTGGCGATAAGAGCACTTTATTCGAACAGACAACGACAGTTTTGTTCGAGAGAAAGTCGAAACCAGACTGAGCCATGGCAACGCGTTGCTGGACCACTAAGTAACGGCCTGGTACTATACAACTGCTGGGCACAGGCGATAGAAAGGGTTGGAGCTAAGACCTACCACGCTGCTCCAATGCGGATTGGTAGGTTACACATGTTTTTACAAATATTGTTGGTGAAACATAAAAAAGAACATTGTTCTCAAGTAACAAGTTCCTCGCGATGAAACGGCTATAAAACAAAGAGGTTCGCATGTATCCGAGTAATTTGTTGAGTTTCAACTCCAGCCAATTTGGCTTTAAAAGCCCGCAAAACCGCTCTCGAAAAAAACCCGATTTAATCGTTCATAAATCTTTTACAAGCAAACAATTATCGAGTCCAGGTAGCAACGTATTAAATTGGAAATTAAATCCTTGCTTAATCAGAAATCCCTTTGTGGTCTCGCAAATTCTTTCCGAACTCGGAAATCAAAGAGCGAAATAGCGAAAGTTGGTGCCCTTTGAGAAGTCCTGTTATTATTTTCTCGAGAACCTCTTTTATATAAAAGAACGCTTCAGATGGCGAGGGTGGTAAAGGGAAAAATATGACGGAGCCGCGTTATCGGCGTCCCTTACTTCTTTGTGTTTTAGAGCGGGAGGGAAGAGGGTTGGTCGAGTGGCTTTCGAGTCGAGAGCCTCTATACGCTGGTTCTCGTTACGTCATGCCTCCGGGCCTCGTGTGGGTGGAATTTCTATGAGTATTTTATGAAAAATGTAACCGTCTTTACGACAATGCTCGAAGCTTTTTATGTAATGCAACTGTTTCCAGCAATAATGAGATGAAAGTTGCCACCGCTTATTATGGCCGAAGCCACGATCCGCGTGTTCCGAGAATTAGCTGTGTAGGTTGTATATACGTACGTACACGTCTAATATGATTGCTCTGTAATCTATATCTAAACTTATTATGAAAAAAGTCCCAAATAGTTGTCTGTTTGTATATAATCGATTTTCTCAAAATCTACTAAACGGAGCTTACTAAAAGATAGTGATAGTTTTTACTAAAAGATAGTGCAACACTTCCGGATAGTTTAGGTAAAGTAACAGCCTGTTACTATGCCCACTGCTGGGCTAAGGCCTCCTCTCTCCGTTTTTGGAGAGAAGGATTGGAGCTAAGACCTACCACGCTGCTCCAATGCGGATTGGTAGGTTACACATATCCCTAGAATTCTCTAGAGATATGCAGGTTTCCTCACGATGTTTTCCTTCACCGAAAAGCGTGTGATAAATTGCAATTATCAATTAGACACATAAGTTTTAATAGAAAAACCCATTGGTGTCTGCCCGGGTTTGAACCTATGTCGTCTCTAGAGAGTCGCACGGTCTCACCGCTAGGCTATCACAGCTTCAGATAGTTTAGGTAAATAGAGTATATCGGTATGATGTTAATTGTGTTGAAGAGATCGCGCAGTTCTTAAAGAACTTGTTCGCTGGGAGCTTTAGTCGCGTGCGCTGCGTAAACCAGCAGAGACACGCTAAAGTAATGTAGTAGAGAACTGTAGATATATAAAAATACTACAAAAAATTCCGCGATAGCATATTTCTATCTCTCACGGTTAACTCACAATAACCACCTTTGTGTTTAAAATTTCGAAAATGCAATAAGGTTAAGTTTCGTAAATCATTGAATTCCAGGCGGCCGAAGCCGTTATTGGCACAGCTAGTGTACTATAAATTGCAGAAAAATAATATCGTATAAACTGTAAAATTAGAAAATATGAAGGATATAAAATACTTTTAAGAAAAAGATAGACTATTATCGATAATAGAGTTTTACAATGATGAGTTTGCCAATCATGACATATGGATCTGAAATTTTGTTACTAACAGGCCCCATTTTAGACTTAGTGGTATTAACAAGAACTGTTCTTGAAGGACCTGTAGGTGATCGAATAAGATAGGGTATCAACGGAACTCAATCATTAAATCTGTGGTTATATAAGTGCACACAAGTTTATTTTTTTTACCTTAAAAACGATTTTCCTCAATCTAATCTGATTTATTGTTTTCACTAATTCCGCAAAGTACTTAAGGTACAACTCTATTAAATACGATGAAATTCAGTCGTAATATATATACAATAAAACATTAATCTCGCTCTGATTGGGCAACTTCCATTACTTACAAAATATAACCCATAATCATAACATTGTTATTTCGAATTAGAAAAAAATACAACTTTTAGAATTAGACACAGATTCTACTCAAATACTGGCCTTATTTGACTGGCCCGTTGGCGTAGTGGGTAGTGACCCTACCTTCAGCTTCGCGGGTCGCGGATTCGATCCCCGCCGAGGACCGCGAAAGGGACATTTTCTATGAATAATTTGTGAGCTTGGGTGTATATTTGTATTTAAGTATGTTTTTAAAATTAAATATGTAGTATATTTACCAGTTGTCTATCACCCATACCACAAGTAAGTTATTTACCTTGGGGACGGTGGACCGTGTGTGTAAGTGTCCCATATAGTTAACTAATTATTATTTATTTCTTAAAGACGACATAATCCATTAGACAGGCGGAGGCAGTAACTATTATATTAAATACACATAGTGTGCAAGAATAAACATAATTATAAAAGGATTGGTGATGTACATATAAAATAGACAAAGTAGGAACCGACATAAGCTTGCGGTTCCTGCTTTGCGCCTTGCACAAGTAAATAAGTCGTTTGTGGGTTTGGGTATAAGATTCTATAATAAAATCCTGCAATCGATTTTATTTTTGTCACTACAGCAGTTTAAAAGCGCTGTTAAAGGGAGGCTGATACAAAAAGCCTACTACACTATTGAGGATTATATAGATGATAAAAATGCGCGGATTTAACTACTCCTCTACCCTGTACAGGATAATAATAACCAAATGTAACTAGTTATAAGAATTATATTTGAAAAGAGCAACCATCGAGTTTCTTGCTGGCTCTTCTCGGTAGGAATAGCTTTCCGATCCAGCGATAGATTTTGACGATTCAAAAGCACTTGTTAATAAGTTTACTTGAATATCTTTTGTATAAACGCGAAAGAGATATACTTCGTTTATATTTTGTATTATATACTCCATTATAATCATATTGTAATTATTATTTGCTACGAATTCCTCAAGATTCGAATGAATCCGTTTGACATGTGGAAGCGATAGCTGTCATAATAAACGAAGGAAGAAAGATTTTCGTCCGCGGATTAAGAATATTCTAGATGAGAAATTATTTTCATTTTGTTAATAACTTAATTATAATATTAATAACAAGATAAAACAAAAATTACATCGCAGTTTTTTTTCTATGGTTATTATTTTAATATCTTTTATATATTTAAATATTTGATAACCATCTTTTGTTAATTGTTTGTAGACTTTTCAGTTTCATTTGTTCTCAAAGATTTTATATGAAATTTTTTATTGAGTGTTTTACAATTTATTTGTTATAATCTGTAACGTTAATAAACTAAATCGCATTTTAAGGCAAAGCGAATAGTAGGATGATCTAGAAATTAGATTAAAAATAAAAATATCTTTTTTTTTAATTTAAAAACTTAAAATAATTTTATTTAGATGCTATAATCTGGAACTATGGGTCTGTTCCAAATATTTATTCTTTTGTCTATGATAGATTACTCTTTGTGTCTATTAACTGGCCCGACTGGCCCGTTGGTGTTGTGGGTAGTGACCCTGCCTTCAGCTCTGCGGGTCACGGGTCCGATTCCCGCCGAGGGCCAACATTTTCTATAAACAAATTGTTGGTTCTTCGAGCCTGGGTGTGTATTTGTATTTAAGTATGTATTTAAACTTATATATGTAGTATATCTACCAGTTTTCCGTCACCCATAACACAAGTATTAATTTACTTACTTTGGGGACGGATGACCGTGTGTGTAAATGTCCCATTTATTTATTTATTTATTAAACCTATTTACAGGTATATAACAAAGGGCTCTGACTCTTCAAGCTTTCCAAGCTAAGTTCTTAAAACCGTAATTCGTAATAAACTCCCAAGTTTTCGTATAAAAACTTCTATTTTTTTCCTTCAAAGGATTTCTTGAACTTGAGGAACTTTCCTTCAAAGGATTTCTATACCATATGATGTTGTGCTGATAATCCAGTTCATTGGCTATATAACATATTATTATAAACCTAAAGAATAAAAAAATTTCACGTTCCATTCTAGAATTTTCTGTCATCAATGCTTTTCCTCTTTGAATATTATTCGCGCGCCTCCCTCATTACGAAGCAAATCATTACTTGGTTAAATCGTATGGAATCGTCGAGGGATTGTTATCGTTGACAATCAAAAACTAACCTTGACACATTATACATAAAGCTCTATTTAAATATAGAGCGATTTCGTTGTACTTCTTCGTGATATATCATCCGTGGACCTATGAAAAATATGGGAATATTTGGAAAATGAAATAACATCGAGGGCTTTATTATTTATCTTTGAAATTATTTTCTTTATAAAAATATTGTTATTATTTTTGTAATGATAAATGTAAAGGCAAAGTCTTCGCTTGCCAATATAAAGTGTTATTTACATTTCATTATAAAATAGGTTTTCGACTTCGTTTACTTGCACCGTTGGGTCTTGGAATAAACAGTAGCTTCTGTTACTCACCAACCCTTGCAAATATCTCTATCACAAAAACCAGATCTATCTGGGAGGTTAAATTGCAATTACTATTAAATTTATTAATAACTAGCTGTGCCAGCGGCTTCGCCCGCGTGGAAATCTGCGTGTCAAAATTTTTTTCTAGAAATCAAACTTTAAACATAAAAGTAGTTATTGTGAGTTAACCATAAGAGTTAGGGACATGCTATCACGGACTTTTTTGTAGTATTTTTATAGATCTGCAATTCTCTAGTACATTACAATAGAGTAACTCTGCTGGTTTACGCAGCGCACGCGACTAAAGCTCCCAGCAAGCAAGGTTGTTAACAACTGCTCGATCTCTTCAACATAATTTACATAATACCGATATGTATTATTTACCTTAACCATCCGGAAGTATTACACTAACTTTTGACGAAAACCGTACAAAAATCCGTTCAGTAGATTTTGAGAAAATCGATTACATACAAACAGACAGCTTGTTGAGACTTTGTTTTATAATAAGTATAGATTTACTAACATTAAATTCGATATATATCATTTGTTTTTGAAAAAATTGTAAAAAAAACCATAAATTTTTTTTACAAAACTTTCTAATACTATATCTATTAATGTGAGAGGTCATCAGATATCCTAAATACAACCTATTTCTTTAACTTAAAACTTGACTTTGTCGTTGACACATCTTGAATAAAAAAAACTTTGATATAATGATAATAGATGGCGTTTTTAATGTCATCCTATTCCTGTTTAAGTGACAGGGTTTCTATAGCATATATGTCACCTCGGTGTATAAGCATTCATTGGGCATAATATCATCGATGTTGGTTCAGCAAATTCGCCGTGAAAACGGAACAGACAGATAGATTGACTTTCGCATTTTTATATTTGTTATGTATAGTATGTATATGTAGAGAAGGGTTGGTGCTAAGACCCACCACGCTGCTCCAATGCGGATTGGTAGGTTACACATAACCCCAGAATTTTCTAGATATATACAGGTGTCCTTTGGGTGTTTTCCTTCACCGAAGAGCGTGTGATAAATTGCAATTATCAAAGAGACACATAAGTTTCAATAAACACATTAGGGATTGCCCGGGGTTTGAACTCGTAAACCTTTCGAAAGAGTCGCACGGTGTCACCGATGGAATATCACAGCTTATTAGCTTTAATTATTGGAATATTATTATACCAAGTAGGCAGAAAGGCACGTGGGTTTTGAACAGTATTTTCACACATACATCGTCTTCGCCAATAGCGAAATTGGCAGAAAAATCGCCATATTTCTTAGCCCGCCTACACATAAACTGATCCCCTTTTCACACATGCCTATAACACACATGTAATCCATTCCAAAAAGACGTAAGCTTATAAAGCTACAAATGATTATTAACTTTATAACAATAGTGTTCTGGTTGAAATATATATAGTAATGTTCTCAGAAAAGCGAAGGAAATTATTTCAAATGATACAATTCTTGAGATTGGTCGACACGAGCGTACCTAAAGATTTTTACGATTCGCATAATCATGTGTAAGCTAAGTACTAGGCGATTGTAAATGCCGCTACAAAAGTCATTGCAATATCGACAAAATTAATTTATTATAAGCCATACATATACAAGAGAAAGTATGAATGTATGTTCCTTATAAACTTCCAAACCAATTGTAGCTCCATTAATCATATTGATGCTTGACGATTCAAAAGTGCCTGAAATGGTTTATTTAGATAAAGATTATTTTGATTTGATTTGATTTGAAACTCCGAAACGGTTGGACCGATTTTAATGAAATTTTCAGACAATCCTTATATTGATAACCCTGTGAAGTTTGGTGGCGATTGGAAAAATTTCCTTACTGTCAATTTACAGTTGTTTGAGAGAAACTCGAAATCAGATTGAGCCACAGCAACTTGTGGCTGGACCGCTAGTCTATTCTAAAGAAATAGTTTTTGAGAAATCAATCCCCAACATTCTTTGATTACGTTGCTATATTGATTTATTAAGGGCACAAAAGATATGACGGTTATAAGTAATTATTATCAGTTATTAGTAAGTGGTGCAGGTACTCACACAGCAGTTTTCTGTAGTCTCTTTCTGAACATGGACTCGATGCGACTTTTAGGTGACGTTTCGTCAATGTCGTGAGTGCTGTTGATATTAATTATTATCGATTGAGTTATCCTCATTAAATGTCCATACCGACCCAAACTTGCACCTCTCGTCTTTACTATAATGGGCGCAACTTTTTTTTTTTCGGACACTAACTAATGCTGTTAGCCCAAATGGCTCTTACAGCGTCACCGAGAGAGTGGGCGAGCGCGGAAGCATCGTCGGGGGTGTGAACTGGGAGAGCGAGTCTCGAACGAGGCTCGCAGCATCCTGCGAGCGTCGCCTTAAGGGTGCCTATCATCTCATAAAATACTTTGATTAGACCTTATTTGGGAGCATACGTGATCTTTTACATGACAGGTTCCCAAACATACTCCTCAATCCAAATTAAATCATTGAATTTTAGAATTAGGCGTTACTTTGCGGAGATCCATAATACAAAAGTACTCCACGACAAAATTGCAAAGATTTTGTCTATCTCCTGATGATGATGCTTCGGTTGCGAGTCGAAACGATTGTTGAGTTTGTGATAGTGAACGTGTGTAGTGCTTGTTTATTGTGGTGGCGGTGGTGGAGGTTTGTGCATGTGTTTCTTCGAATCCTGCATGTACGGATAATCCACTATACATTTAGCACTTTATATTTTTTTATTGACTGTATAGCGGATTATAGCAAAATAATTTGATTATTACTTTTGCCAAATTATAATATAATATGACTATAACTTTGTTTTATTTTGCAAACATCTGTACTTTCTTAATCGACCTAGGGCTTCGCAAAGATTGTGATTATTCTGCCGATATATGTCTGTCGGATGTGGTATATTGGATTTGTTCACTTTTTTGTTTTTATATTTGCGTTTCATTTAACTAAATCTTCGTTTTTTATATAGTATATTTTATGTATAAATTGTGAGATTAAAAAGGTTATTTTTTTTACAAGCAATTAATTTTTTAGTCACGAGTAATATTTTTTTGATTTTTAAATTATTTATCACATTAACATTCTAATATCTTCTATAATTTATTGACGACTTTGCCATTACTAATCTGAATACATACAATACAACATAAATAAAGTAACAACATAAATCTTAAAAATAAGTCATCATCCTTGTGCGCTTATCCCGCTCTAAGTGGGGTCGGCACACCATGTTACAAAACATGGTGTCACATGATATAGCTACGTATTTTACGACCGGCCGCCTGCCTGACGTCAACTTACCTTAGTCGTATTTTACGACCTCTCGAGAGGAAAGAGGGTTGTCTATTCTACTCAATCGGATACCATGCGGTGGGTCAACTTACCTTAGTCGCATTTTACGACACCTCGGTAAAAAATGAGGATGGTCTATTCTACTTAGCCGGATACAAAATGGCATTTTTACTATACATAATATTACCTTTTTTATAATGATTCTTAAAAATAACTAGTTAAAAATAAATTACTGCGGGTAGATTTATCTCAACCTAAGTTACATCTATTCGGTTTCGTATCTCCAAGTTATTTTCATTAACGATCTCGCCTTGATGAACTTGACCTGCCATGACCCCATTACAGTTATTACGAAGGGGCGGGGGTAGCAAATATTATCGCAGTTGGTATAGAAATGGATTCAGCGTTATTACATTGAATTGCCAATGTGTTTGTTACTAAATCAATTGCGGCGTTTGCGTAGGAATATAATAACTTGTAGAAGAGTTGTTGTTCTCCTTTTACAGAGAGCATCAAATGATTTATAGAAGCAGGCTTTACTTTGCGGAATTCCATATTACAGGCACTATAACAGAACTACCTTGCTATAATCCGCACGGGTTAAGCGAATGCATGCAAAGCTAATGTGTATGACGTAGGCAAAATTCACGTACCTTAGACATGCAGGACAAGTCACCACACCCACCCCAAGGCGCCTCTACCAGCAACAAAGCACACACAACCACCACCACAATCTCGACGATCGTTTCGCTCCGAAACCGAAGCATCATCAGGAGGATAGGCTCCACGACAAAATTGCAATGCGCCGCGCCACCCATACAAGCAGTCTTAAATAGTTGAACCCCCGCCACTACCCTCCCTCCAAACATATGTCTCCAATTCCGTTTTGCTTCATATGCAATGTATGATATGTGTCCTGCTTGTGTGCTTTGTTGCTGGTGGAGGCGCCTCAAGCTCAGAGGTGATTCACCTCTGGGCCATACGAGTCTTTGTGACTCTTTCGTGTAAGTCACTAATTCAAACCCCGGATAGTTTCGGAATCTATAAAAGACATACAGACTAACATTCATTTTTATATATAAGATTAACCATTGTAGTGTGAGAAATTATCACCACGGCAAACTTGCTCTTCCAATATTGGGTGTTTAAGCACACAAAAAACAACCATGTTTCTTACCTTTATAACTACATATATTTTATGTGATATGTGATAAAATAACCTAAGCCCATCCTCAAGGGGTAGATGTAAGACGAGGGGCCCCGCCTTTGAATTGACATATGGAACACCCTTTTTCCCATTCGCGGATTTTTCCCAATTTTTCCTTATCTTTACTTCAGCGTATAAGTATCGCGTGTGGGTGGAATTTAGTAAGTTCAAATTCGAAAAAACCTGATCACAATATCTTAAAAGGTATATTCTTTGCATAATATCAAATAATATCAAAATAATCTTTATTTAAGTAGGCTTTTTACAAGCACTTTTGAATCGTCAAGGATCAATTAGATTTAATAAGCTACACTGGTTCGGAATGTTGCTCTTACCGAGAAGAACCAGCTAGAAACTCGGCGGTCAATCTTTTAAACGTTTAAATTTACATTATTTATTTGCAGTCTTGTTTGGAGCTGAAAGGATTTTCAAATCCAAGCATTTTTATCATTCAAATAATCTTCAATTGTGTAATATGCCTTACGTGTAAGCATAGTTCGTACACTTAATTTAAATTTTTCTATAGATAAGCCTAATATATATAATATATTGTCACAGTTACGTCCCCATAACCCAACCCCACCAAAAATTTACGGATTACCGAAGATCCATAAACCAGACTGGCCAAGACCAATCGTCAGTCAAATAGACTCCCCCACTTACAGGGCTTCCAGACATTTGGCCACTTTGTTAAAGCCGTTCACAGGCAACACAAATAGTTATATACGAGACTCGAAACACTTTGTGCAGCAACTACAAAACATAACAATATCTGACACAGAGGTCATGGTCAGCTTTGATGTTGAGTCACTGTTTACTAATGTTTCTGTGAATGTGGTGAGCCAACAGATCACTAAGTTTTTAGAACAATCCGGTCTGCATCGGGAATATATTAAATTAAGTGAGTTCTGTCTAAAAAGTGGCTATTTGCTCTGGCGAGGTGATTATTACCTACAAGTGGATGGCGTGGCTATGGGTTCTTCAATCGCGCCAGTGGCAGCAAATATCTTCATGGAGTGGTTTGAAGGTGAATTTTTGGAAAATATACCTCTACGGCCGCGATGTTAGTTACGATATGTGGATGATGTTTTCGCAATAGTGAACAGAAATAATGTGCTCGACTTGTTACTGTGCCTAAATCAATTACACGATAAAGTAAAGTTTACACTAGAGGAGGAAGAGGATGGAAGGCTGCCATTTCTCGATGTCATGGTGTAACGTTTTCCCCCTCACCCCATGTACATATTTATGTATTTCACCATATTTATAAATTAATATTATTTAAATGAGGGTAGAGTGCTCGCGCTCTACCATCGAAATACATAAAACAAGCGCATAAGCGCTAGCGCTTTTAAATTTATATTTTTGGCACGTGATTCGTCTAGTTGGTTAAGACCCATTTAACGTTGTGATTGTAATAACTCAAATCCTTTTAGAGCGTCAGAGACTACAGATTCATCAGATTAGAGGAGTAAAACAAAAATAAATTATTATTAGTTATGACACAATAATCGCACGACCCATAAACAGGTTATATATGTTCAATACATGAACAGATCCCATATATTTATTACATAAACGCATCCTATATATTCATTACACGAACGCATCCCATATATTTAATACACGAACAGATCCCATATATTTATTACATGAACAGATTCTATATACTTATTGCACGAACCGATTCCATATCTTCTAATACATGAATAGATTCTTTATGTTCGATACATATATGTTTATTAAACGAATCGAACCCTTGACATATAATAAAAAAATGCTGAACATTCAGAAGGTTGAATGTTCTTTATTGTAATATTTCATAAATAGCCATCAGAGAGGATATATAAATTTTGTTTTTTTTATATTTAATTATATATTTGTTTGCCATCAGTATGGGTCATAAAGTTAAGTCAATAATAACTGAAATAATGTATTTTAAAGCCAACAGAAGGATCACTCGAGTAACATATTGTAACACTTCTTAAACCATCCCAGAGGGAAGTTCAAGATAATGGGAAGATGAAGATAATTTTTGAAGCCATCAGAAAGATCATTCACTCGATCTAACACCTAACTCTTAAACGACTCCGTAGAGTAGTTTAAGCAATGTGGTATCCTTCTCTCGTGTTTTATATTCTTCCAATATGGAAAAATATAAAGAGAGAAGAGATAGTCAGTAGCTCCTCACCCGCTACCAACGGTGAGCTCCGTCCATAGTATATGAGGCCCCCCCCCCGTAGGGTTATGGTATAGCAATTTATAGTGCGCCTGTGCCCTTGAGCACAGGTTATTTATAATATGTTTTATAAACACCCGTCATTGCTCTTAAAGAGAATGGGGCAAGTAGTAAATGAGGACCGTAGTCCAAGATAAGGCACGTGTGCCCGGGTTTTATACTAGGATCTAAGTCCAAACTTCATTTCAGCCGTAGCTGTTGAGTTGGCGTTAGCCATAATTGTTTTGATGAGGCTTAAAGCCCGTAATTGTTGATATAAATCAACCAATTCTTATAATAAGACAGTGCATCTTGCCAATAGCAAACATTTCAAGCGGTACGTTCCGCGTTCGTTGTCACCACGTGTAGTGGAAAAAACAATAGCACGAAGCTAAAACTGTACATGACTCCTCGGATATCACATAACAGTAAATTGTTGTAATCGTTGGCACCACGCGTAGTGGTACATATATTGTAGGTTTGCATATGACTCCGTAGAGATCACATAATAGCAGGTTTTGTATTCGTTGATACCACACGTAGTGGCATAAATTGTAGGTTTGCACATGACTCCTCAGAGATCACATAACAGCTGGTTCTATGTTTCATACCACACGTGGTGGCAAATATTATATATTATAATTCATTACTCCGTAGAGCGTTAGCGTATATTTTTATATTTCAATTATTTGCATTTATAGTGCTAGCACTATTGTGTTAAATAGTTATATTTATAATAAAATGTGTCGACGCACGCTTGCGTTGAATTCTTTTGGCTTATAGCACATTCAGCATACAAGAATTAGTTATTTATTTGTTACGCGTAGCAAGCACAGGCAACACTTTCTAAAGCTAGTCCGCAATCTTGTTAGTTAAGATCCGGTCAGCGGCCCTATGACATGCTATAATGTCGTAAACATTCGTGGTATCACTGACACTAAGCTATATATGACACTAAGCCCTCAGAAGGACTATCATACGTCACATGTAGGTTTTACCCCGCACGCTCCATGCAAAACTATGAACGAAGTCCACAGTTTGGTTCCATCACTGCTATGACATCGCTTCGGCTAGTAAACTAGACTCCACAACATCTAGCAACATTCGGTCGTGATTTCGGCAATACTGAGACAACAGACATCGTTTCCAACGCCAAATCATCAATCAGTAACATTTAAGAAACCACATTGTACCAGCATTACTTCTGGAGTCCTAGGCGTCCAAAGATCAAACAAGGCTTCACAGTAGAGATCGAAGATCAATACCGCCCTAAAATTTAATCCGTATGGTGGTACGGACTCACCAAAGTAACTCTAGCTGCTCTGTATCAAGAGCTGCTACACGCAGTTCCCGCCGCGATAACACCACGTAAAGAGCTCATGAATAAGAGCCCCGTATGGACTTGAAACTAGTCGGGCTCATCCGATAAAATAAGACGTGAGTATAGCCGGTCTCTCAACATTAATAAAGCCTAATATAGATTGCGGAATTTTATTGTAAAAGCGAGTACCGAGACCAACGAATGAGTTGCTAACTCTGCTGAGTCGTGACGTTACTTTGGTCTCGAATTCAAAAGTAATGATAACTATTGTTATAATTATTGGTAAAGGAGAATATATACAATGATAGATGTAGCGTGTTCTATCTATCCGTTTTCATACCTGATACATACAGGATCCGTAAAAACGTATGCACTACAAATCACCACCAACGACACACTACACTAGTTGCAGTACTTGTGCACATTCACTACAACAATCTCAACAAACGCTTCGGTTCTTTGTGTACTGTTGCTACTGTGCTTCTTTTACATTTAATTCTGACAATTTTGTATTATGAAATAATAAATATTCGATTTAACTTTATCTTTCATTGAGTTAATCTTGTATATGTATATATAGAATCTGAATTTCGGAAACGGCTCTAACGATTTTTATGAAACTTATTATTTAGGGGGTTTAGGGATCGATAAATCGATCTAGCTAGGTTTAATTTAAAAAAAAACACTTTAACCCTGTTGTCACGCATTGAAAACTGCTAAAATATAAATTGAATGCAAAAGTTAATTTTTTTACCTTTTTTCAAACAGGCTAAGAAGAAGTGAAAATACTCGAAATCGGGTTGCAGATTTCACCTGCCCTTTCTTTCTTTTTTTTTATTGTAACTTTTAGTATCTTTAAAAAAATAACCGAGCAAGGGTCAGTCACCCAGCTGCTCTGTTTAGTAGTGGTGGACTGCTGAAAAAGATTAACTGTATCATAAAGTAATAATTAGGGAAATTAAGTGAATTGAGCAAATTCGCGAAAATATATTCCAAAATTTTATATGTTCTTTCATTCTATTCAAATCGAAAATCATATTCCAAACTCAATTCAATACTATTAGCACTCATTGCGCCAGTTTTCTTTAGAAAGTTTGGAGTCCAGAGTTTGGAGAGTTGAATTCGTAATGCGACTGTAATCTGGCGGTTACTATAAATCAAGATAAAGTAATAAATTCGGAGTGGTATCTAAGCTGTTTCTTTTAATTATACATAAACAGTTTGGAATTTTTATGAGGTTGCTGGAGTATAGTGATGTGGGCAATATTTTTATTTTCCTTCCTTCCTTATATTAAACAACTAACTGTGCCAACAACGATTCTGATTCTGATTTCTGAAATGTTCACTGATTTACGAAACTTTACCGAATTTTGGAAATTTTGAACATTAAAGTAGTTATTTGAGTTAACCATGAGAGATAAGAGACATGCTAACGCGGATTTTTTGTAGTATTTTTGTAAATCTACAATTCTTTACCACATTACTTTAGCGTACCTCTGCTGGTTTACGCAGCGCACGCGATTAAAGCTCCCAGCAAGCAAGTTTTTTAACAACTGCTCGATCTCTTCAAAACAATTTACATAATACCGATTTTACTATTAACCTAAACCATCCGGAAGTATTGCACTATCTTTTGGTGAAAACCGTACAAAAATCCGTTCAGTACATTTTGAGAAAATCGATTACATACAGACAGACAGCTTTTTGTAACTTTGTTTTATAATAAGTATAGATATTTGTAAGATGCAGCGTTGTGATTATTCACTCCCACAGCTAAAACCTTCAGTAACATCATATGAAAGTGTCTTCTAAAAATCTGCATTCAATTTCAGTGAAGAGAACCCTTCCTTGATGCTGTTTGTAGTTAAGGGATAGTTAACCAATGGCACTTATAGTAAAAACTTTCGGTATTAAATAAAAAGTTTTGGGTTGATTGATACTACTATTTTACCATTAATAACAAAGTCAATATCAGAAGTTTTAATGGCACGCCTATTTACATTATTATTACATTAAACATTTGTCTTAAAAAAATGGTGAGCCTTTGATATTATAGTTGCATCAATATCTAATATAACAATTTTATCACAGGTAAACTTTATTAAAATTCTGCAATCCTACTTCCTACTAATATTATAAATGCGAAAGTTTGTGAGTATGGATGAATGTTTGTTTCTCTTTGACGAAGAAACTATTGGACGGATTAGGATAAAACTTCACAGTTATATAGGTTTGACACCAGAATAACATATAGGCTACAATTTGTAATGATTTTATGTAATATAACGATACATGTCAATAAAGTTGGAAAAAACTGGCCTCTGAGAATTATCTTGGCTTACGCTGCCTAAACCATTGGAGTTACACAAAGATGATGTAGCGTATTGTTGTTTGTCTTGAATAGGTCTAAATAAAAGTCCGCGACAGCATATATCTACCTTTAATGTGGAAGCCACTATGAGCAAAATTGTGAGTCATAAAGTTAATTAAATTAGATACTATTTTACAGTGCATTTTAGTATATTTATCAATTCCATATAAAAATCAATACGTTTTAATATTAAATTAAAAAAATCTAAAATGATCTGTCAAGAAACTTATCGCGGCAGACCAAATTCCACGCGAGCAAAGCCGCGGGCAAAACCTAGTTTTTCATATTTGGCAGTGATTGAGTAGTTTATTAGACCTCACGTAAAAATAAGTATAGTACCCGGCAATAAATAATGCACATCGAGACTTAGAGTGAGAAAATCGGCTAGTTCTGTTTCATAGAGCATTGTCTCTGTCGCACAGACTGACGAACCCGTGTGAAATGTAACATACTAACTGAGTGACAGTGACAGCGCTCTACGAAACCGAACTCGCCGGCTGTTTCGTTCTATACATCGATGTGCATTATTTAATGCAGGTTACTATAACATGCTTTATACAGTTTAATTAAGAATTTGTACTATACCGGAGACGCTCAAACTTTAAGAAACTAAATTAAGCAGAGAAGGCAATTAAATTGTTTTCTAAAGTAAATAAATTAGTAAAGAAATTTTTGTGATGACATAATTATAGGTGTCAAGCAACAATCTATTCACTTATCACTTAACATTTCATTTATTACGTAATTTCCAATACCTACCCACTTGTCAATCATTAATCGGAACCTTGTCATGCAATAATTCAGTTGGGTCGATAAATGCCACCGATTGACAAAACATACGCAATAAATAATCTTAAACAAACCTCTAAAATGTACATAATTACCACTTATCGACATCGGCATTCCGATTGCGGTAACGACTCTTCGGTGTCGACGCCCACGTCAAAACACTATCCGATAAATCACATACCGTGAGAATCACGTGAAAAGCACTAGAACACCGAAAGGTACGGGGTTATTGTTTGATTGCGCACCAAGCTATACCGAGACAGATAATTTATAGAATTAGGCGTTACTTTGCGGAGATCCATAATATTAGGTCCTTACAATATGAAATTGGCGTTTTGTCGTACTGGCCACTTTGATCTCAAATATTACCTTTATGGTTAGGAATTCCAAATTCAAATTCATACAGCTATTTACTCATGCATTTGTGTTTCAAACCCCCTAATTCATTTGTTTTTTTCTTTGTGTCACTCTGTTTACAAAATGGAAAACATGAAATATCGCGTTATTTACGAGTATGAGTTCCACCGTGGCACCAGTGTTGCAGAAACGGCTCGAAGGATTAATGATGTGTATGGTGACGGTGTCGCAAAAGAAAACACAGTGCGTTTTTGGTTCCAATGTTTTCGTTCTGTGATAGCCTAGCGGTGAGACCGTGCGAGTCTCTAGAGACGACATAGGTTCAAACCCCGGGCAGGCACCAATGAGTTTTTCTATTAAAACTTATGTGTCTAATTGATAATTGCAATTTATCACACGCTTTTCGGTGAAGGAAAACATATAAAACATATAAAAAGGTGAACATATATTTCACGCAATCAGTGACAGTGTAGTTGTGTTTTGTTTAGTCGTGCGTTATAAATTAATAACATCAACTCAACTCAAGTATAGTGATTGCATCACATTAGTCTATATTTAATCCATCGTAAATAACATTTTAAGACTTCTCTTTTAATTGAATAGTGGCAAATATCGTGTGGACCGGATTGTTGTTTATTATAAAGTGCAAGTGCAAGGTAGTTGCAAGTAAACATCAACAATAATAAATGAACGATAGCTGTCACTTGTACTTGGTTGACGCATACAATTTACTAAATTCGACAGCATTTGTATGTTTTACCGTAGCTGAATGTATTGGAGTGTCGGCTTACATTCATAAATGAACGTTCGAGCCTAGGCAAATAAATAAAGCTTCGTATTTTTTTTTTTTTTTTTTTTAGTGTTTTGGATATATATTTTGATTTTAATTTATTTGTAAAATTATAAATTATTTTTATAATTCAAACAATGTCGTCCAAAAATAAAAATTTGACATGTGCAGGATGCCCTAATGTGATTACTGACAGTCTTTACCTGAGGTGCTCTATATGTCGCCGGAGCTATGATCTCCATTGTGCTAACATTTCTCCGACAAAGTTTATCTCTATGTCAAAAGTCGTTAAAGGGAGCTGGAAGTGTGGTGAATGCCAGAATAAACAGCCGTCATCTGACAACTCCAATCTTCCTATACGGGATTGGCAAACAAGTCTTAAAGATTCCTCGGAGTTATCTAACCAGGATAATGTGACTATTAGACGAAGAGATCAACATCCTGTTGAAACGCCTAAGACTATGGAAAAATCCTTAATGAATGAACCTTTATTATCGAAGGAAAGGCAAGATGTAACTTTACTTGATAGTTTACCTGGCAATGAAATTTTTTTGGATAAGATAAAATCTATCATTGGTTTTGAAATATCTGGTCTGAAGGCTGAATTTATATCGTTCATTACTCCGTTGCAGACTGAAATAAAGGCCTTAAAGGATGAATTCTGCAGTATTAGAGATTCTTTAGATTTTGTTAGCAATAAATTTGAAGAATTTGGAAAAAGAGTTACTAAATGCGAATCAGAAATTAAAACCCTATGTACTCAGGGGATAGAAACTGCTAATATTAAGGCTAATTTAGAGCATATTAAAGCTGAGAACAATATTCGCGAACAATGGGCTCGCAGGTCTAATGTTGAGATATACGGTATTCCTGAAAGAAAAAGTGAAAACTTACTAACGATTTTGCAGAGCATCTCCGACAAGGCCGAAACTAAACTAAATATAAGCACTGATATTGATTTTATCACACGAGTAGCTTCGAAGGATAAAGATAATAAGAAAATAAAACCTATTGTAGCCCGATTCCTTTGTCGTTGGAAGAAAGACGATTTTCTCGCACAGACCAGGAAACTTAAACTAAAATGTTTTGATATTGGTTTTGCTGCTAATAATAACCCTATTTACTTCAACGACCATCTTACTAGTGAAAATAAATCTTTGTTGCAATCTGCTAAGAAAATAGCAAAGGAAAAAGGTTATAAATATGTTTGGATAAGAAACTGTAGTATAATGGTTCGACGTGATGACTCTAGCCCTGTTATTCATATATCTTACGAAAGCGACTTAAAAAAAATTGTTTAGGTGCTATACTATATTTTGTTAGACTGATACCATTTACTAATAAATGTCTGATATTTTATCCACACTACTGTTTCAAATTTAACATGAAAACATTGAAGAGCTTCTTTATGCACTGTTTACTATGTAATTCTTTCTTTTTAATTAATATTTGTGTTTTTAAATTTATAAAATTGATTCTTAAAATAGGACATCTAATTGAATTTTTAATAATATTTTTATATTGCAATTGTACTCTGACAATATTGATTTTCATATCCGACGATTTTGACTACAACCGATTCATGAATTTTAGTATTATGCCCAATAATAGTTCGTCAGACTGGATACAAAATTAAGTCTTATTTACCAAAACGTACGGGGGTTGCGTACAAAGACCAACATGTTTTTTAGGAACTTAATAAATACTGATTGTGATGTAGTATGTCTAAGTGAAACGTGGTTGCATGAAGCTATATATGATGGTGAATTATTTGACTCCATGTATAGAGTGTACAGAAGTGATCGTAACTATTCTGCACGTGGTGACAAAAAAGGGGGAGGTGTGTTGATTGCGGTTAAATCCCACTTTTTAGTTCAATCCTCTGAATCTATTTCTGTAAAAAACTTTGCTGCTGAAATAATCAAAGTCACGATTACTGTTAATACTAATTCCGGTGTGAAGCTGTTACATCTTTATTGTTGTTATTTTCCCCATAGCATATATCAATACGAGTCTTTGTGCGATTTTTTTGAGTTAGTTTCTACTGAATTTGTTTCGTATCCTAATGATAATTTTTTAATAGTTGGTGACTTTAATATATCAGATGCTTCTTGGAGTAGTACCGGTACATATATGGAGTTAAATAATTTTTACACTGATGATAGTTTAATTCATTTATTGCATAACTTTTTAAATTTTAATGATTTCCGACAATATAATACAGTAGCCAATTTAAATGAACGTTATTTGGACTTGGTTATTAGTAACTGTATGTGCTCTGTAATTAGGTGTTCAACTCCTCTGGTTACAGAGGACTCACATCATCCCGCCATTCTTATCTTTCCTAAAGTTGATGCATCTGGTTTCTTAGTTAACGCTGAACGTAACATACGTCTTTATCGTGAAGCTGATTATGATGCTATCAATGAGGCTCTGGCAAATGTTGAGTGGTTTGATTTATTGAACGACTGTAACATTTCTACCGCTGTGGATACTTTTTATAAAACGATTAATTCAATAATTAATGACCTAATTCCTATTAAAAAAGTTAGATACGATGATGGCTATCCCTTCTGGTACTCCAAATCTTTAATTAAAACTATTTTAGAAAAAATAAAATATCATAAAAAATGGAAGATATATAGAAGGATTAAGGATTATGATACCTTTACATTTTTACGTAAACGGCAAAAATTTAAACAATTGGAATGCTATGATAAGTATATTATTAATTCAGAACTAAAAATTAAAAGCAATAGCAAATTTTTTTGGACTTTTGTAAAGTCGAAAAAATCTGTAAATTGTATACCAGACTCTATGTTTTTTCAAGATCAAACCGCAATAGGCGGTAAAGCAATATGTAACTCCTTTAGTGATTATTTTAAATCAGTTTATGAACCGTCATCTAGCTTAAATAGTCATAAGGTTTTTGAATCTCATAGCCACGTTAACATTAGCACAGTGGACTTATCACCTTCTACTGTTGAGGGTTATTTAAAAAAGCTTGACATATATAAAGGCAGCGGCCCTGATGAAATCCCTCCTATATTTTTAAAACGGTGTGGCAGAACTTTAGCTTATCCTTTGTATATGTTATTTGCAAAATCATTGAGAGCAGGCGAAATGCCATTGTTGTGGAAACAGTCATATGTAGTGCCTGTGTTTAAATCTGGAAACAAGCACAATGTGGAAAACTACAGGCCCATTACTAAATTATGTACCATTGCAAAATTATTTGAAAAAATCATATATGATAAAATATTTCCTTTTCTTAGGCAAGTTATTATTAGTCAGCAGCATGGTTTCATTGACAAAAGGTCAACTGAATCCAATGTCTGTGAATTTGTTCATTATGTAGCAATGGCGATGGATAACGAACATCAGGTAGATGTGGTGTACACCGATTATTCGAAAGCCTTCGACAAAATTTCTCATGAATTACTACTTAAGAAGCTTGAAGATGTCGGTGTACATGGCGATCTACTTCGGTGGTTTTCTTCATATCTGCGTAACCGGAGCCAAGCTATAACTATTAAGGGATTTTGCTCAACATTTGTACCAGTCCCCTCAGGTGTTCCTCAGGGTTCCCATCTCGGCCCGTTGCTTTTCAATATTTTTGTTAATGATCTCGTTCATGTTTTTAATTATTCATCCATTCTACTATTTGCGGATGATATGAAAATATATAGAAAAATTAATGATGTTATGGATTGTGCACTCTTACAAGAGGACCTTTATAACTTAGGTAGGTATTGTAATAGTAATCAACTATTTTTAAATATAAAAAAATGTCATGTAATGACATTTTCTAGGAAACTTAAGCCAATTTCGTATAATTATAACTTGAATGGTGATTTAATAAGCCGCGTTAGTGTAACCAGGGATCTGGGGATTTATCTTGACAGTAAGCTTTCTTTTTCTGTTCATGTGAAAACTATTGCTGCCAAAGCGTATAAAATGCTAGGTTTTATATTCAGAGTTGGTAAAGATTTTAAAAATGTAAGCACTTTGATTATGTTATATAACTCCTTTGTTCGGTCAGTACTAGAATATGGATGTGTAGTCTGGAATCCTCAATATAATGTCTATATAAACCTCTTAAATAGAATTCAACGTAAATTTATTAAATATATAAGCTATAAATTTCCTAATCATAATATAATTGAATTATCTTCGTTAGAAAGTCGTCGGATGATTAGAGATCAAGTATTTTTATTCAAAATTATCAGAAACCTTATCGATTCTCCTTATTTATTAAGTAATGTACAGTTTAGATGTCCTAGGTTAAGTGCTCGTAATGTGTATACTTTTAGCGTGCCTTTCGCTAGAACTAAATGTACTAGTAGTACCTTTTTGTTTCGTGCTTGCAATAATTTTAATAAGATATTTAATAATTTAGATTTGTTTTTGGGCTCTGTTGATAATTATAAAAATCAATTACTGGACTGCTTAAATGAGTCCAGTAAATCCTAAAATTTGTTGTAAAATTTGTTGTATTGTACAACGTAGTAGAAATTTTGTTCTCACACTTCTTCACTGTCTTATAAAATGTAATAGTTATAAGTGGAAACTAATTTTGGTCTATGAATTTGTTATAACTTACTATATTTATGTGCAATTTGTACTGTTTGTTTCCCAAATACAAATAAATAAATAAAAAAATAAAATAAATCGTGAGGAAACCTGCATATCTCTAGAGAATTCTAGGGATATGTGTAACCTACCAATCCGCATTGGAGCAGCGTGGTAGGTCTTAGCTCCAATCCTTCTCTCCAAAAACGGAGAGAAGAGGCCTTAGCCCAGCAGTGGGCATAGTAACAGGCTGTTACTTTACTTTTTTTTTTTTTCGTTCTAGAAATTTTGGACCTGCAGAACGAGCCTCGTGGACGGTCGGAGACCAAAGTTGATAATGAAGAATTGAAGGCTATTGTGGAATCGGATCCATCGCAAACCACGTCCGAGTTAGCTGCAGGCTCCGGTGTTAGTGATAAAACTATTCTTATCCACTTGAAGCAAATTGGGAAGGTGAAAAAGCTTGAAAGGTGGGTACCTCATGAATTGAGTGAAGCAAACCGACAAACGCGCGTCGACTGCTGCGTTACGTTACTCAACCGGCACAATAATGAAGGAATTTTAAATCGAATCATTACCTGTGATGAAAAGTGGATCTTCTAGTTGCGGGGCGAAACGATTGTTGAGTTTGTGATAGTGAACGTGTGTAGTGCTTGTGTATTGTGGTGGAAGTGGTGGAGGTTTGTGCATGTGTTTTTACGAATCCTGCACGTATCGGGTATGAAAATACGGATAGTCCACTATACATTTAACACTACATATATTTTCTATTTACTGTATCGCGGATTATAGCAAAATAATCTTATTATTACTTTTGTAAACACAGATACTTTCTTGTCATAAAATAAGTTCATCTTGACATGTCTATTTATCTATTTATTTATTGTACATACGTAAGGTTAGAAAAGAGAAAGAAAAAAATAGCACATGTACAAAACAATGTAGGCGGAGTTATCTCTTCCAATCAACCTTTAAGTGACAAGGAAAAAGAAAAGAAGTGAAATACGGATAATAAAAATACAAAGGAAGAAAAAGAAAAATAACGAATAACTATATTTATAGATTAATATTGAACATTATACACGAGATTATACAAGATTATACAACAGATTAAATAAAATGCAATATAGATAATAGTCATTACCCCCTCTAAGTGGGGTCGGCACAACATGTTACAAACATGTTGTCACATGATTTGGCTACGTATTTTACGACCGACCGCCTGCCTGACGTCAACTTACCTTAGTCGCCTTTTACAACACCTCGGTAAAGAAATGAGGGTGGTTTATTCTATGCAGTCGGATACCACACGGATCACAAACCACGGATTTAAATTTACTAAAATTTAACTATTTAATTTATAAATTATTTTTTGTAAAATAAGTAGATGAATAGAGATGCTAATTTATAATTACTTGAGACCAATATTTTCTAGTCTGTGACTTAAATGCCGATAGGGAAGATTTGCGGCTTGATATCGATAAATCAATCCACAGCTTCACACCTTGAAAGCTCAAAGATCTCGAGTAAGTCAGTGAGGAGAATGTCTAACAGTATATTAAAAATTATAATGTACAGCGTTATCCAATTCAAAATGAGCTACTAAATAGCGTAATGCATTTATAATTAAAAAAATGATTTTAAGGAATGTGCATCTCGGAAATTTCTCGTAAAAAGTTTTGAAGTGTGTCGTATCGAAAAACATCGTTCTGTTTAATAATGTAACTTCAAAGTAAAATCGGAGTTTAAATGATTTATAGAAGCATGCGTTACTTTGCGGAATTCCATATTACAAGCAATATAACAGAACTAACTACTTTGCTATAATCCGCACGGGTTAGGTGAATGCATGCAAAGCCAATGTGTATGAAGCAGGCAAAATCTACGCACCTTATACATGCAGGACCAGCCACCACATGCACCCCAAGGCGCAATTCACCAGCAACAACGAACACAAAAGCAGCACACACACACCACCACAATCTCGACGATCGTTTCGCCCCGAAACCGAAGCATCATCAGGAGGATAGGCTTCACGACAAAAATCGTACTGCGCCGCGCTACCCATACAAGCAGTCTTAAATAGTTCAACTCCCACCAATACCCTCCCCTCCGAACACACGTGGCAAAACGGAATTAGATACATTTACTTGCTCGTTAATTAAGTGACCATTGTTATTTTTTATTGTCTCAATTATATTGCTTGTAAAATCGGAGTTAATTAAGATGATTTTATGTTTTAACTGAATCATAGAATGCCATAGCAGATCATTCAAATGTCTTAGCTATTCGTAAGACCGGCACTTAACCGTACGGAGGGCACGAAGTTAACATAAATTAGCTAAATTTATTTAACCGATTTTAGGTCTTTGACACGGCTTGTACGTGTTATTTCGGTGTGGTATTTGAATGATAATATTTATAGTTCTCAATTGGAATTGTAAGCTTTGTTGTAATGGTTTAACTTTAACGTTTTGTTTACTAAGTGTGGGCTATGAGAATGTTATTGTTTCTCGATTAATTTTAGAGACGTGAATATTATTAAGGTGGGTGTATATTGTATTATCGGGAGTATATATTTAGCGGTTACTTTGCTGTGCCTTTTCTTAAGCTAAAAATACTAGAGAATAATCTTTTATTTACTATTTAGCAATCGTTTTGACGTATTTTTATTTTACATATCAAAATTTTGTACTCTGTGTAAATAATTAAATTTTTATTTAAAAAATTATATAATTTTTTATATAATTATATTGTTTTTGTATTAAATTGAAAACACAAATTTTGTTACAAGGCCCAAGGCAGTTAAGACTTTTTCCTAGATTATCATTAATTTTTGTAATATTCAACCAATTTAGATAAAATCTCAACAAATTTGTCTATTCTAATATTTTGTCTATTAATTAAAAGGGCCTACATGAAAATCCAAGCTTTGATAGCCCTCGAGAGGGTGGTGGGTTCAAACCTCGGGCAGGCACCAATGGGTTTTACTGTTAAAACTTTTGTGTTTGATTGATAATTTCAATTTATCACACGCCTTTCTGAAGGAAAATATCGTGAGGAAATCTATTCTGGAAATATTATTGGGGAGTGTGTTACCTACCAATCAACATTGGAGCAGCGTGGTAGGTCTTAACTCCAACCCTTCTCTCCAAAAACGGAGAGAAGAGGCCTTAGCCCAGCAGTGGGCATAGTAACAGGCTGTTACTTTAAGAGCTTTAGTCGGTCTTTAGTCCTCCAAAAACGGAGAGAGGAGGTCCAGCAATAAAATAATACGTGGTCGTTACAGCATGAAAAGTAACTAAGAATTTTTTGAGTTTATTGTGAACAGACAGACTTAGCGAATGGTTTATTTTATATTATGTAGTAGTAGTATCTGTTATTTAAATTCCAACCGCATTGTACAACCGGTCTTAAGTCGTCATAAATCGTTTCATTTGCGCCCTTGTTTGTGGTTCAATTTGCATATTACAATGGCCTACGAGTGGCTTCCTACATTCTAAACTACATGTTGCTTCTAAGTGGATATTTCTTATTTGTTATATCGAGTGGGAAGTGAGGAGCTACTATGAAATTTTTGTTACTAAAAAATGTACATACAGTATCTGGCAATAAATAATGCACATCGAGGCTTAGAGAGAGAAATTGGCTAGATTCAACTTCATAGAGCATTGTCTCTGTCGCACAGACTGACGAACCCGTGTGTAACGTGACATACTGAGTGACAGTAGTGGTGGAGGTTTGTACATGTGTTTTTACGAATCCTGCACGTATCGGGTATGAAAATACGGATAATCTACTATACATTTAACACTATATATATTTTCTATTTACTGTATCGTGGATTATAGCAAAATTATTTTATTACTTTTGTGTTATATGTAACCGACTCCGTTGAAATCAATTTTGGTCTTAGCTCTAACGCTTCTCTCCAAATAAGGAGAGAGGAGGCCTATGTCATGCAGTGGGATAGTAAAAAGCCGTTACTTTAAGTAGAGTTTAAAAATATATACTCTTATAATTCGAGTAAAATAAAATTAAGTAAATAAATATATGGGACAGTTATACACATAGCCGTCAGCCTCCGAAATAAGTAACTTAATACTTGTGTTATGGATGCCAGACGTCTGGTAAATACATACATATATAATTTTAAACAAATGTATACACCCAAACTCGAAGAACCAACAAATTGTTATAAAAAAATGTTGGGTCTCGGCGGGAATCGAACCTGCGACCCGTAGAGCTGAAGGCAGAGTTACTACCAACGGGACCGCTAGAACGGGCCAGTAAAATATTAGTATTTTGGTAAAAACACATGTACGATGCTTCAATATGCAGTAATTTAATAACGAATTTAAGAAAAAAAATATATCAGAAAATACTCAAAGAAATTTGTTAATGCTTAGTTCTAAGAAATAATTTAATTATAACCCAATAATCAAATTACGGCGTAAACAAAAATATATCCAAATTTGTCTATAACAAATAACTCGATATCCCAGGCAGATCATAATGACACAATGACAAATCGTATTGTGAAGCCGTGAATAAAATTCAAATTGCGTGTCGGGGAGATTATGGAATATTCTTTCATCCGAAATACACCCTGGGAAGAAAATCCCGTAATGGTAGCGTGTATTACAAAAGGTTTGGGGATGTAACCCCTTGACGCCCCCACCTGTAGGGGTTTGGGTGTAAAGTCTCGTCACACTGGCGGCATACACGTTAAGGACAGAAGACCTACCATGAACTTTTACTAAACTGAACCGCTTTCTTTTCGCACCATGAAGTGTGGATTGCATTGGGATCATAATGTTTGAAAAGGATAACGTTATATGAACTATAGATAACTCTGTCTCCTTTACTCACTTGTTTTAAGGACGAATTCCGAACGCTCATTCGGCAATGACTTAAAGTGTGCGTCTTTAAGACGTCACGGTATGAAAAAGAAAAAAAATTTAGTATACGTCTTTTATTGAGTCGAAATAAGAGTTCATGATAGGCCTGCAGTAAACGTTTGACATTTTAGAAACGCACTCATATTCAATATAATATTCAATAAGTGCTTTTGTGTATAGATAATTAGCTAATATTGAAAATAATTTTCTATGTTTTGATTGCGATTAAAATTCGAAAGATAGAATTAATTACAGTATTATAGACTTCATCGAAACTGCTTGTAATGAACATATGAATATTTCTTTAAAAAAATATTATAATAGCCGTTAGTAAATTAAAAAAAAACTTGTACATACCGCGTGTTGAAGGCCTTCTTTTATTCCATTGTCTCGACTTCAAGAAGGATAGGAGATTTGGTTCACCACGCTGCTGCAATAGAGATTGATAAAAGATTATTTTCAAAGTATTATTAAAACATTAAACTTACAAGAGTTAAGAATTTCAAAAATGCTAAAAATGTGAAATTAACTTCGTCGTTGAAATGTGTATGTGCCTTATTTAGATTTACAATTAATCACGTGGATTTCGGCCAAAGAATAAAGCAAACTTGCCTATTTCGAATTCCTAGTAAATTATGAATCTACATTGGAGTAGCTAGAATCAATCTATCAGGTTACAAAGAAGGCAGCAGTGGAAACCACTTTATGTTGATAATCGAATATAAGTTTTAAAATACACCAAATTATAATTTTAAAGGTTTCGCTGCAACTAATTTATAAATTCAAATATTATTTTAAACGCGTGTAGTGTGACGATACTTTATACTGTCAAGACTACAATGGTTATGGATGGATAAGGTGCGAAGTATAAAAAGAAGATTGCATGTTCTATGTAAATCACAGTATTTTAAGAGGTAAATTATGTAAGATATATAAGCATTGTTTACGAGTTATTTTTAAGATGAATATTGGTTTATCGGGGAATATTATAGAGATTATTAGCTCCTCTTCGACGTTTTTGGAGTAGAGGTCCAGAGTTGTGATGAGTACTAAAGTCGGAATGCTCATTAGAGATGGCGACGGAAGAACCTATCGTAGAGGTCAAAAGCGGCGCTCAAATTTTCAAGGAAGATTGCGTCAGATAGCAACCGACCGTACAGCACTAGTCAATACAATATCTTTTTTTTAAATATTGTTTAGTAGTAGGCGAGCACTTGTCTGTAATCATGGCTATATAAGCGATGATACAGTATAAGATGGAGTGCGCTTACCTAGAAGATGTCGATTCACTCTTGCCTTGAACGTCCAAAAAGCGTCCTATATGACCCTGACGATCGAATGACGATGGCAAACACAGAAACACGTAATACACACACACAGCGTCTTCGCCGGCGAAAACGAGGTCCCAGTTTTCTGACGTCGGTCGGTCGTGGCTTCTCGCCAACGGGACAAGGCGAAGACAAGGAAGATTCTGTCTGCACCACCTTATTTTGTAAACAACTATAGCTGCACAACTAAATACTCATTTCCTTCAATTATGTGTATTCTCCTGTTTGCTGAAAGGGAAACGGGAACTTTTTTACTTTATACCGATTTATAAGCTCCAATTTTATAAAATTTCATTAAAAAATCTCATCAATGCTCCAGAAGACCAATATTGAGAGCATAACAGACCGACAGACTTTCATATTTATACTATCAATAAGTAACAGTTAAATATTTCGATTATAAACTATTGGAATATGTAACTGTAGCTTTGTGAGATGGGTAGAAAACATGGGTAGAAACATGATTAAAAATTTACTTACGCAAGTAACAGCATATATCATATTACATTTAAACTGACTGATAGAATAAATAAAATCAGAAGTGGGATACTTTGTACTGGATTGTACGACGTAATTATAATTAGCTAATAATAGGTTAATGGTAATTGAAAAATATATCTATAATACTAGCTGTGCCAACAACGGCTTCGCACGCGTGGGATTCAGTGATTTATAAAACTATTCCCGAAATTTCGAAATTTTGAACATAGAAGTAGTTATTGTGAGTTAACCGTGAGAGATAGAGACATGCTGTTGTAGACTTTTTGTAGTATTTTTATAGATGTACAATTCTCTAGTTAGTACATTACTTTAGCCTATCTCTGCTGGTTTACGCAACGCACGCGACTAACGTTCCCAGCAAGCAAGTTTTTTAACGACGGCGCGATCTCTTCAACACATTTTACATAGTACCGATATGTACTATTTACCTAAACCATCTGGCACTATCTTTTGGTGAAAACCGTACAAAAATCCGTGCTGTAGATATTGAGAAAATCGACTACATACAGACAGACAGCTTTTTGGGACTTTGTTTTATAATAAGTATAGATTACAAAAATCAGTGCGAAAAAATTTGTGTGTTTGATTAACATTAAGATGTTGTTATCATTATATTTCAACTTTAGTAATACATCGTAACATTTAATTATAATATCGTGGATAAAACATTTTTGGAATTACAAATTTAATCCACAAAATGCGGAGTTAGCACGCCATCACTATTCTTCCATCATTATTCCAAGTGGGAGTAGGCCTCAAGACGGGTAGGGGGGGTTGAGTGTCCCCCCATTTTTCGCGATGAGTGCGAAGTCAGGCGCGCTTGTGACCTCGCATCGGGAAATGACCAATCTCGAGCGACAATGTTTGCTTGAGAGCTGGCACTGACGAAAACAAGAATAAAATATTCATACGCAAGGCAAAGTAGGTTTAGTTTGAAATTGGTGAAATATTTTATTTAAGTCTGTATTTATTTATCCGTTTTAACACCTCGGTTGATCGCCTCTTCGGGTGACAAGAGCGCTGGCTCCTTTTTCGCACAAAGAATCGGCTTAGCGATTAAACGCAGAAACACTGCCAACATTCTTGGGACCTTTCCACGTGGGCATGATTTGTATAGTAGTAGCGTGTAAGTAATTTAAGATATAACTTGTACATATATATATTCTAAGTAAAATAATTACAGTCTGTATAAAATGATATAGGTTGGTGGGCGTACAACACGAAAACTAAAGGGTTATTGCGCAAGTCGATATCTATTTCGATAAATTACAATGTTTTAAAGAGTGCGTTTTGGAAAACCTTTAAATTTTACTTCATTTTCTTAGGATCGCTTTATTCTAATAGTTTACATTTTAGTTTTATAGTTTTCAAGTATATATTTTTGTTTTCATTTTATTTATATATATATATATACAAATTTTTTGCATCAATTATTGTTTAGAGTGTTAAGTAAATTGTGCATACCTGTAATTTAGAAACATATAAGAAAGATGGTATCATCATCCTCCTGCCCTTATCCCACTCTAGGTGGGGTCGGTACAACATATTACGAACATGTTGTCACATGATTCGTCTACTTATTTAACAACCGGCCGCCTGCCAGACGTCAACTTACCTTAGTCGTATTTTACGATCCGTCGGAAAGGAAGAGGGTGTGTGGTCTATTCTACTCAACCGGATACTACACGGCATAATTTACGAAAATATTATACGAAATAAATAATAGCTACGCGTTTATAAAACAATTTGGTACTTGACATTTGGTTACTTTACAATTGCGTATATATTTATTTTCTCTTTATAAATATACAACGTGACATTTTCATAATGAGGAGAAACGTTTTTAACTCCTATTATCAAAAGGTCAAATAGGCCGGGGTAAATATTAAAATCGTCGGGTTCGCAGTCATCCTACTTGCATTTTTAAAGAGGCGCAAATGAGGGGTTCAGTTGCACCGGCAAGAGCCATGCCATACGTCCACCTTCTTTGTTTTACCCGTTTTCAAAACCGTCCAACCGTTCTGACCCTTCATACCCTCTCATATCTACTCAGTCCTTTTAGAAAGTGCCCGCGCCTATTATATCGTAGTTCATGATACGTTGGTTGTGAATAAAGCGGAATAACATAAAAAGAAAAATTAATGCGGCGAGAAATAAAATGTTGAAGGAGAAAAAGTTGAACGCTAAAATGTAGGCTTTCATTTGAGGTCCCTTCTGTTTGTTGCTATGAATTTTATATTGCGTTTCTTGCATGTAGTATGAAAGAACGAAAGAGAGTAAAGATATAAAGAAGACTATTAAAAAAATAGAAAAGTTAGCTTACATCAGATCTTAGTCGGCAACTCAAAGGGCATTAACGAATTTGCTTGGAATTTTGAACCACCAACAACATCGCAAAATGTATGTATTACCCTGATTTTGCATAATTTTTGTTTCACTAACTTCAACCTGCGAATTTGTTTGCATATATGTGATAATAGTTCACATTTATGCAAACAAATTCGAAGCTCTTCCTCCTGACAGGCCTGTACGGTCTTGTGTGCCTCAGAAATCACTTATCATCCCGCTTTATAATACTGTAAAAAAAAGTAAAAGTAGCGGCCTGTTACAATCCCACTGCTAGGAAGAGCCCTCCTCTCTCCGTTTCTGGAGAGAAGGGTTGGAGCTGACACCTACCACGCTGCTCCAATGCGGATTGTTAGGTTACACATATCTCCAGAATTCTCTAGAGATATGGAGGTTTCCTCACGATGTTTTCCTTCATCGAAAAGCGTGTGATAAATTGCGATTATCAATTAGACACATAAGTTTTAATAGAAAACTCCATTGGTGCCTGCCCGGGTATGAAATCGTATTCCCCTCGAAAGAGTCGCACGGTCTCACCGCTGGGCTATCACAGCTCGACAATACTGTATTTTTTGTTAAATCATTTACAGTTACATACAGCATTATCTATGATAGCCTTAACCGTTCTCCCAGTGCTTTTAAACTTAGATTAAAGAAACATTATATTTCTTTACTCCCATAATATATGTGTTCACATTTATGTATGTATTATTGTTATTTTATTTATCGTATATATAATATATTTATTATTTATATTTACAATATATTATTTATATAAATATATATATTTATTAGTGTATAAGTTAGGATATTAGTACCATAACTGTTTTACTATAAATTGTCTCACTTCGTAGGTTAGCTGGTAAAGATCTCTGTCAAAGGGATAAGTTGACCGTTGTACTCTGTTTTTTATTGATAATGTTTTTCTTACGTATTTTTGTTTCTTTATAAACAAATAAATAAATAAAAGTTGTCAATCGCACTCTCCACACTTATATCGCTGACGTCATAAGCTGTAAAGTCTTACGATGTATAAAAAAATAATACGATGTCAGCTGACTTTCTATTTTACGTCATACATGTCGAATAGACAAAGAGGTTCTAGTCGAAACAGTAAAAACAAAAAAAAATCTTTTTCTAAAAATTACAATGCAATCTTCTATGGTCTTGATTTATATATTTACAATTTGAGTTATCTATTTTGGTTTTTGATCCAAATACTAAATACAAGATTTATTATAGCCCAAGAAAAATTTCATCAAAATTGCTCCAGCAGATAAGCCCGCACCGGATTTACTAGGTGAGCTATATTATAACCTTGGTGGCGAAATTTACCTTCGTATTCTAATTATATTATAGCCGTTTTTCATTGCCCGAAAACACAAATAACACAAATGTTCTAAAAGTGAAACTTAGCTAGATCATTTTATACCCTACAAAACACCCTACATTCTAAATGTTCATTAAATTGTCGGAGCTTTTTCCAAAATTCAGATTACATATATATAAAAGATTTATACTTTATAAATACTCTTTGACAAGACTGAGACATTAATAAAAAGTACAAGACATTAATAACTATATGTAACTAGTGATAAGAATTATTCTTTGAAAAGCGCAACTGCCGAGTTTCTTGCTGGTTCTTCTCGGCAGGAACAGCTTTCATAACCAGCAGTAGATGTTGACGATTCAAAAGCACTTGTCTACAAGTTTACTTGAATAAAGAACATTTTGAATTTGAATTTGAATAGGTATTAGACATACTCCATGAAAGCGTTGCTTAAAGTTTAATCATGGAACACGCTTTTCAATTTAAAGCGCTCGTGTGCATTTTTCGATAAGAGTGTTCTAAGGTTGTTTCTATGCACAAATTTTGAAAAGAAAATTTCTTCTAAAACTCGCAGCACGAGTGTCGGGGCGTGCTTGTGGGGATTTTTATATTGAGGCGTCGACACGAGGGCGACTCGAGGGTGGGCCTCTTAAATCTTTTTTTTTTCGCGATGCAACGGCTGAGATTGCGTGCTTACTTTCCGAACAATATAGGTGACGTAATATACCATTAAACTTATGTATAATAATAATATTTACTTGATATCTAAAATAAACCTTTATTACAAGCAATATAACAGAACTAACTACTTTGCTATAATCCGCACGGGTTAAGTGAATGCATGCAAAGCCAATGTGTATGAAGCAGGCAAAATCTACGCACCTTATACATGCAGGACCAGCCACCACATGCACCCCAAAAATCGTACTGCAGTACGATTTTTGTCGTGAAGCCTATCCTCCTGATGATGTTTCGGTTTCGGGGCGAAACGATCGTCGAGATTGTGGTGGTGGGTGTGTGTGCTGCTTTTGTGTTCGTTGTTGCTGGTGAATTGCGCCTTGGGGTGCATGTGGTGGCTGGTCCTGCATATATAAGGTGCGTAGATTTTGCCTGCTTCATACACATTGGCTTTGCATGCATTCACTTAACCCGTGCGGATTATAGCAAAGTAGTTAGTTCTGTTATATTGCTTGTAATATGGAATTCCGCAAAGTAACGCCTGCTTCTATAAACCTTTATTACATACAAAAAAACAAATAGAATAGATATAAAGTAAAATATTTCGGGTAGAACCTTATCCGCAAAATCTCTATTAGAAATACAATTAAGAATCAGAACTTGACAGAATTTTTATACTGTATAACCGTTAGGTGTTTCCCATTCACCTCAGAATTCCTGCACTTTTGACGTCTCAGCGGTTTCTTCGGCCGCTGCTAAACGTAATTTAAACTAAATAGTAGGCCTACCATGAACTTTTAGAAAACGATTCAGTTCAAAGTCAGTACCTAAACTCAATCACTTTCTTTTCGTACCATGAAGTATGGATTGCATTGGGGTCGTAATGTTTGAAAAGGAAAACGTTATATGAACTATGGATAACTCTGTCTCTTTTACTCAAATGTTTTTAGGACGCATTCCGAACGCTCATTCGGCAACGGCTTAAAGTGTGCGTCTTTAAGACGTCATGGTATGTAAAAGCAAAACAATTTAGTTTACGTCTTCAATTGAGTCGCAATAAGAGTTCATGCTAGGCCTGCTGAACAAGTTTCAACATTTAACGTAGCACATAAAGGACACTAGGCCAAGTTTATTGACAGATATGAAGTTTTGCAAGCTATAAATTCGATATACTATCCGTGTTTTTATATAGTCGTTGAATATTTTAGATAATCCAATATACATTTCTCTTATCAGATTTGAATAAATAGCTACAGTATTACAGGCACTAAAACTAAACTGCTACGCTATAATCCGCACGGGTTAAGCGAATGCATGCAAAGCTAATGTGTATGAAGCAGGCAAAATCTACGAAACTTATACATGCAGGACAAGCCACCACACGCCCCCAAGGCTCCTCCACCAGCAACAAAGCACACAAGCAGTCTCTAATTCCGTTGAACTATTTACTGCTTGTTTGTTTGGGTGGCGCGGCGCATTACGATTTTGTCATGGAGCCTATCCTACTGATGATGCTTCGGTTTCGGAGCGAAACGATCGTCGAGATTGTTGTGGTGGTGGGTGTGTGTGCTGCTTGTGTGCTTTGTTGCTGGTGGAGGAGCCTTGGGGTGCGTGTGGTGGCTTGTCCTACATGTATAAGGTTCGTAGATTTTGCCTGCTTCATACACATTAGCTTTGCATGCATTCGCTTAACCCGTGCGGATTATAGCGAAGTAGTTTTGTTATAGTGCCTGTAATATGGAATTCCGCAAAGTAACGCCTGCTTCTATACATCAGCTACAGTATTCTTTGCCAACTAGGTACACTATATAATTGTAAATTATGCGTCTGCTTAGTTGGAGAAAACTCCGACTAAAAATAAAATGTGTAAGGACGGCCTTATCACTTTAACTCTGATATCTTATAACCAACCATATGCCAAAGGACATCATTATACTGAAGTATACTTATTACTTAAAATAAGTAATGCAATGAATGTAGGTTCATATTTATTATAATACCTAAGATTTTAATATTGAAATGCCAGTTTATTTGGATAAAACGATAAAACGGATATATCAATATGCTTTGCGATTTTGTCGTGGAGTCTATCTCTTGATGATGCTTCGGATACGGGGCGAAACGATTGTTGAGTTTGTGATAAGGAACGTGTGTAGTGCTTGTGTATTGTGGTGGCAGTGGTGGAGGTTTGTGCATGTGTTTTTACGAATCCTGCATGTATCAGGTATGAAAAAACGGATAATCCACTATTCATTTAGCACTGTATATATTTTTTATTTACTGTATCGTGGATTAAACTAATTTTATTATTACTTTTGTAATATCAATATGATAAATCTATTAAAACTTCTATGTAATAAAAATCGTATGTTTTTAGAAATCAAGTCAGGCATGCAATATGGATATCACTACTTTAGCGGTCAAAAATTAAATAAGCGCTTGGAAAATTTTTAATCTGCCAATCTGTATTTTCGGTAAACGTTACGAAATGGGTAGGAACCTAGCAGTAAGATAGTAAAAGATTGCTTTTTAACTTTCTGTAGTAAAGAAGAAAAATATTAGTTAAAATTAACAACGGATGCGATATCATCGTAAACAAGTATACGTAAGAAGAAAGAGTAACGTAGAAATACCACAACTAAACCTAAAAGCTTCTGCAATCATGTAACTCCGGTTTAGCAGTAAAAGCAAACTGTTGTCACAGTTAAAAACAATTACCGTACAGAAATAGCATTTAAATAGCGAACTGTTGAAGTTGAACGGACATCTTACAATAGAGCATAAATCGTCCGCGTCAATTTATACATCATATAAAAGTCCCAAAGCTATGTGTCTCTATATAATCGATTTTCTCAAAATCTATGAAACTTTTTTTTAAAGATTATTACTAAAAGATAGTGCAATTCTTGGGGAAGGTTTACGTTAATAGTATATTCTCCGGCTAAACTGATTTTGATGGGATTTACACGGGTAAAATGCGCATCGAAATCGGTGTGTTACAACCCACTTATTTCGTTTCTACGCTTTTTTCGATCGCAGAGTTTTTAACTCCGAGTATTTTTTCTCCCCTTTTTGTGTTTTCTTTAATTGTTTTAAAACATTTGACGATTTACAATTACTGGAAACAGTCTAGTTGTATAAATAATAAGTTGAATTTGAATATGATTGGTGGGTGAGGTTTAATCAGGCCGAAATCTTCAGCAATGAAGGACCAGTAGAGTATTGGTAATCCATTCGACGAAAGTTGCAGTCATTGTTGACAAAGCCGGTGGCAAGACAGCTTTAGAAATCGCAAAATTTGCAATTTACACCAATGACTACTGAGTATTAATTGGCGAGGATGGTTAGAAAGTAGCCATTTGTGTAACCACAATATTGCTTGTTAGATTTGCGGTCAGCTGTTTTTAAATTGTCTAATTAATAATCATAGGGAACCTAGTTATTTAGAGGTTTCGATCCGGAGGTTGCCTACTCCGGAGTACAGAGTTGTTGCTACCGCCATCAGCAGCGTGGTGAAGTATTGTCAGATTTTTAGTCGGTGGGAGTAAGGCATAACCACCATAAAAAAGTCTAGTAGTATCACGACTTGATTACTTACTTATTACTCATCACTGTAAGTGGAGTTGGCACAACATGTTTTAAACACGTTGTCACATGATTCGCCTACGTATTATACGACCGACCGCCTACCTGACTTCAATTTACCATAGTTTACGACACCTCGGTAAGAAAGAGGGTGGTCTATTCTCCCAACCGGATACCACACCGCGGGTCAACTTACCTTAGACGCCTTTTACCGACACCTCGGTAAGACATGAGGGTGGTCTATTCTGCTCAGCCGGATACCACGACTTGATTACTCATGGTTTCGAAATTCAAGGCTTAACTTCTGAGATTTTAAAGAATACACAACGTTATTTAAAGTAGCAATCTATTACTATTCCTAGGCCTAGAATATATGCGAGGCGAAGGCCCCCTCTTTGTTTTATCAAGGCTATTTTATTGCTACCAAACCGTTAAAACAGAGACATCACTCTTCAAACGATCGGGATTTTAATAAATCCTGAACAACAAGACACGAAATTCCTTTGTGCCCTGCAAATGGGCACTACATAAGCCGAGTCGAGTGTCTATGCCACTGTACCTCTTTAAAACCCCTTTATAATGTTTCCAGGTGGTATGAGTGGAACGCGAATAATGTACCAGAAAAAAAAATTATAACCACCCCACTCCGGGAGTCAAAGGCTGCATGTCGCGTTGCCGTCTTGCATTTCATCTTTTTTTAGCAACATGTCTGAAGTTGCTTTCCATTTTTATACACTTATTTGTCTACTCTCTGGATAAAGGGAATGTTGCATTACGCAATCGCAAGATAAGTCTACATAATTCTACTGCGTAATTTAAACATACGTTCTACTAGCTTCTACCTATATCTTCGCCTGTGCGAATCTTAAGACTGAAATAAAAGTAGTCTAAATTATTGCTTAAATATATTCATCTCCAAAATCAAATCTTAGAGCTGCGACGGAAATGGCCGAATCCGGCAAGCGGCGAAAGTATGCATCTCTCGTTGAGAGTTATATATTTGTGCCGTTTGCAGTTGAGACCCTAGGGCCATGGAGCCAAAGTGCAAAAAAGTATTTATCCGTTTTAACACCTCGGTTTCTTCGGCCTCTTCGGATGACAAGAGGGCCGGCTCCTTTTTCGCACAAAAAATCAGCTTAGCGATTCAACGCGGAAACGCTGCCAGCATTCTTGGGACCATTCCACTTGGCAATGATTTGTATAGTAGTAGCGTGTAAGTAATTTAAGATAGATATACATATTTGTTATAAATAAATACAACGTATTTAAAAATAAAATAACACTTTTAATCCTAAGCATTGGTTAATAAATAGAAATTGGCTATACTCACGTCTTATTCTCTCGGGTTAATTTCTAATTACTCATCGCTCTGATTCTGCTAATACAACGACCTTGATTCGTTTTACTTGAGTAAATACTTCAATTACTTAACATATCATTTTCACTACAAAAAATACATAAGTCGTAACAAATTACTAACATCCTTCATTGAATCTCTTGATAGACAATCAGATTATCATGAACTTTTGAATGTATTTTTAACATCTTTTAACTGCTCCTACATAACGGTATGAATAAACCTTAAACTTCAACCTTGTCTACAGTTTTGATATAAGTTTAGAGAAGCCGTATATGAAAAAAGATTTTTATCGAAATTAATTGTACTTTCAATTAATATAGGTGATAAAACATTTCGATCTTCGTCTATAACTACATACTTATCTAATCATCTAAATCTCAAATAAACTTAGAGCAACAGATGGGTGGGGCGCGACTACTTGATGATTCATCATAATCTTACCTTGCTTTGCGATTTTGTCGTGGAGTCTATCTCCTGATGATGTTTCGGTTGCGGGGCGAAACGATTGTTGAGTTTGTGATAGTGAACGTGTGTATTGTAGTGGCAGTGGTGGAGGTTTGTGCATGTGTTTTTACGAATCCTGCATGTAACGGGTATGAAAAACGGATAGGCCACTATACATTTAGCACTATAGATATTTTCTATTTACTGTATCACGGATTATAGCAAAATAATTTTATTATTACTTTTGTATTAATAAGTAGGCTTCGCGATTCTGTCTCAATAAAGTATAAAATAAAACATATATTCAATCAAGACTTTGATTCCGTTTAGAAATTTCATATGTCCAGGATGTAAACTTAAATACGCTTTGCAATGACCACTGGCTCTCACATGGTCATATTATTAAATCAGACCTATTCTAATTACTTACTTTTGTATTATGGATTTCCGCAAAGTAACGCCTAATTCTATAAGTTACATAATCTAACCCTTATCCCACTCTAACATATTGTGTCTACCCCATGTAGGCACAATATGTATGTCGTCAACTCTGGTGCTACTCGTTTTATATACACATCATTCTTCACATAACCCGTCCATCTTTTCTTCGGCCTGCCTCGATAGGTATTCAGTTTTAAAACTCCTTTGGTCACATGATTTACGCGAATACTAGATGGTTAAAGATTAATTTCTTGTGCTAATCAAGTAATAAAAGCTAATACTCAGACCATATCCCAAACCGGTTTAAATTAATTATTCATTTCCTTTTTATAGCCACACATCTCACCTAGCACTAGATCGCGGTGTCCATCGTTTAAAGCGTCTACGTCGTCGACCAGAGTTATTGCATTGTATTAGCATAACGATTAGCAGCGACACACGACGTACAGCTTCCTTTGGGATGAGCTAAGATGTACGACGATAACGTATCTCGCGACGGGACATACCTAGAGAACAATTTATAGAATTAGGCGTTACTTTGCGGAGGTCCATAATACAAAAGTGAAAATATTATTTTGAATATAGTTCCACGAAAAAATTGCAAAGCCATTACGTCGTGGAGTCTATTTCCTGACGATGCTTTGGTTACGCAATTTCCAACGAAATAATATCATCTTATAGTGTTTTCTTCAAATTTCATTACTTTACTTTAGTCGCAATACCATCGCGATATAGCTAGCGAAATGCATGTATTTTTGCTTGCCATTTATATCAGATCAAATCAAATAATCTTAATTCAAGTAAGCTTTTGCAAACACTTTTGAGTCATAAAGGATCATTTGGATTTAAAGAAGCTACAACTGATTCCGAATGTAGCTCTTACCGTGAAGAACCAGCCAGAAACTCGGTGGTCATCCTTTCAAACATTTTCAAGTGACATTATTAAACCACAGTCATGTATGAAGCTGAAAGGATTTTCAAATCCAAATATTTTTATCAATCAAATAATCTTCAAGAAATATGGTTTACGTACAAGCATATATCTTACTTAATTTTAAGAATAATAAATTTTGTGACGCATATATTTGTTAGATTTAAGGATATCAGAAGCTATTTAAAGATTTCACGTTTTTTTTATATCCAGTTTAGTTGAATCTTACCAAAACAAAGACATTTTAGTTCCAATTATCTTATATTATTATGAAGCCTGTAATTAAGTACTATAGAAGAGAATTTTCGTTTCCGCATCACAATTTACACCGATCATTATGTTTGTAAAATTGCGTGACGAAATGTTATAATTGAAACGTGAAATAACCGTAAAGGTGCTCGCAAACTGTATACTTTCTGCCAGTCAATAAAAAGATGGTTTGATTTATCATTAATGAAAGATGTTTACGACTAAATTTTTCTCAACTTATTACAATTTTATCAGGGATCTCTATTGACAATTGAAAATGACATATAGCCTATGTTGCTCAGTGAAAAAGCACGTTTCCAATGGTGATAGAATTTTTGAAATCGGTCCAGTAGTTTTTGCGTGAAAACGTAACAAATATACAAACAAACATACAAATCTTTCCTCTTTATAATATTAGTATAGATGATTAATTTCTGATTAACGCATACACAGTAATACTATAAGTCGTACTATAAAGTCTGTTTATATTAACACTGGAGCAAAATTATCTATGCTGTGATAGCCTAGCGGTGAGATCGTGCGACTCTCTAGAGACGACATAGGTCCAAACCCCGGGCAGGCACCAATGAGTTTTTCTATTAAAACTTGTGTCTTATTGATAATTGCAATTTATCATACGTTTATCGGTGAAGGAAAACATCGTGAGGAAACCTGCATATCTCTAGAGAATTCTAGTGATATGTGTAACCTACCAATCCGCATTGGAGCAGCGTGGTAGGTCTTAGCTCCAATCCTTCTCTCCAAAAACGGAGAGAGGAGGCCTTAGCCCAGCAGTGGGCATAGTAACAGGCTGTTACTTCACTTTTTTTATAATATTATCTAATGAAATTACACACAAAAGTAACAATAAAATCATTTTCGTATAATCGGCAATAAAGTAAATAGAGACAAAAATACATGCACTACAAGCTTCCACCACCGCCACCGAAATACACATTCATTAAACAATCGTTTCGCTAAGCAATCGAAATATCATTAGGAGACAGACTTATTGAAAAAGCGACGCATCACCGATGCATACAGTTATATAGTATAGTAATTGGTTCGACCCTCATTATTTATTTTCCTCCGAACACGTGTAACTAACTTGAACTAGAACTACTTCTAGTTGATTTGAATTTGTCTACAAAAGTGGCCACTACCACTACTAGCATGGATTGCATATCTGTTTAAAACAAGATAAACTTTATATTCCAAACTTTTATTAATTTGGTTATGTGTACGCAATGCGCGTCCGTGCTTAGGTAGTACAGAAAGCGAATTCATTACTAAAATTGTGTTCCCAAATTTCGTTCTTACTCCATAGAAAATAGGGTATGGAGACATTGCAAATCAACAAATGAAGTAAACAAATTACATTGCTATGTTTATGGTGCGTATAAAAAGTGTGTTTGGGGTAAAATTAAGAGGTTTCCGGTGTTAATAACTAGTTAGGTTACGAAATAAGGTTTCACAGTGTTATTAGAGATTCGAGTATTTTGATTACTTTGTCAGTCTTTTGTTTTTGTGAACCGTTACCTATTATTAAGTAAAGCTTTTTTTTATTAACTATAGTTTTCTGATATATTATTATGTTATTAAATATATTTATAATATTATAAAGAGGAAAGATTTGTATTGGTATCCGGCTGCATAGAATAGACCACCCTCATTTCTAACCGAGGTGTCGTCAAAGGCGACTAAGGTAAGTTGACGTCAGACAAGCGGCCGGTCGTAAAATACGTAGCCAAATCATGTGACAACATGTGCTTAACATGTTGTGCCGACCCCACTTAGAGTGGGATAAGGGCAGGAGAATGAAAGAGGAAAGATTTGTATGTTTGTATGTGTATGTTTGTAATGTTTTCACGCAAAACTACTAGACCGATTTCCAAAATTCTTTCACCATTGGAAAGCTGCTTCTTCACTTCAAGCAACATAAGCAATATTATATATTCAAGAAAAATAAATAAAAATGTACTAAGGTGTAAAAAAATCTAGTCGTAAAAATCTTTTATCGGGTGCGCTGCGGAAATTGTTGATGATATAACAAAAAAATGTGCTCCAGTATTATAGAACGTATAAATATTCACAAAAAAGTTACATTATTGATGCTCTTTGTTTTTAAATCTGTCCGAAGCAAATGTTATTCTGTCCAACCACCATCCAACCATCTATCTTTTCCTGAAAATCTCATTCCTTTACTTGTCCTAACTTTCAAATATACCCCATTTTTACGATATCATCACAATCTTTTTCGTGTTTTTTTATTTGATTATTTTATATCAAACCTTAAATACTTTTACGTAGCAACTGTATGAGGCATTCGTCATTAGCTGAAGCTATAAATGTTATAACTCCTAGGCTTATTACCAACATTAACATAACGTTTTGGCTCTAGGTTTTTTATATTTTTAATCGGTTTTATCAGTAAGTAGAACATAAGTTCGGGTTGATATCTGCCTTCAGCGTGGGCATAAGTAGTTGGACATTAACTAACTTTTACCATTTATCAATGATACTTATCACTTTAGGAGAATTTGTTGAAGTGTTTATGTGTGTTTTAAATGTGGGCGTGTGTCATATACATGTATATCTATACTTATTCGGAACCGGCATAAGCTTGCGGTTTCTGTTTTGCGCCTAGCAAAAGTACGTAAATAGTTTATGGGTTTGGGTATAAGATTCTATAATAAAATTCCGAAACCAATTTTGTCTAATACAGAAAGCCTACTTACTATAGTGTTGAATATTACTTAGATGATAAGGATGTGTGGATATAGCAGCACTTCTACCCTGTACAAGACAGTAATAACTAAATGTAACTATGTTATGAGATTTCAGCATCATTCTCCTGCCCTTATCCCACTCTAAGTGGGGTCGGCACATCATTTTGCAAACATGTTGTCACATGATTTGGCTACGTTTTTTACGACCGGCCGTCTACCTGACGTCAACTTACCTTAGTCGCCTCTTACGACTCCTCGGTAAGAAATGAGGGTGGTCTATTCTATGCAGCCGGATACCACACGCAACTTACCTTAGTCGCCTCTTACGACACCTCGGTAAGAAATGAGGGTGGTCTATTCTATGCAGCCGGATACCACACGGCACTTACCTTAGTCGCCTTTTACGACTTCCCTGTAAGAAATGAGGGTGGTTTATTCTATGCAGCCGGATACCACACGGCACTTACCTTAGTCGCCTCTTACGACACCTCGGTAAGATAGGATGGTGGTCTATTCTATTCCGCTGGATACCACACGGCGTGTTACTATGTTATGAGATTTATATTTTAAAAAGAGCAACCGCCGAGTTTTGTGCTGGCTCTTCTCGATAGGAACAGCTTTTCGAACCAGCAGTAAAGTTAAAAAACACTTGTTTACATGTTTACAAGTATATTTGGAATTTGAATAGAATATTATAAAACAAAGTCCCAAAAAACCGACTGCCTATATAAAACAATGTACTAGAGAATTGTGGACCACCAAAAATACTACGAAAAGTCACAGATTTTTTTTATACAGGAAAAAAACCCCTTATGTCGGACTCACACCGACTAAAACGACCTGTGTGCTCCACCACGCTGCCGATGGCAAGGACAGGGTATCGTTATACACATTGCCCCCATCCCCGCCGACGGCTCTGATCCCAGAGAACACCTCCTCTGGGTGAGGGACCCCTCAAAAGAGAAGTCCCCCTCCGCTAAACGGTGCATCGGGAGTACCAGATGTCTCAAATATGTACTATATTAGAGTATTCCAAAGGCATGCCCAGGGAGCGCCACGAGGAAGCCGACCGACTTTGGCACCCCAACTGATAGCATGTCCGTATCTGATATGGTTAACTCATATTAACTACTTCAAAATTTAACCAGGCTTCACTCAACATTTTTTTTCATTATATATATAATATAGCGGGATACAGCAATATAATATTTTCATTGTACAGAAGCTATCGTAATAACGTTACGATTTTGCCGTGGTGATGCTTCGGTTACGGGACGAATCGATCGTAGAGGTTGTCGTGAACGTTGTATGTGAACGTTGCCTGCTTCATACACTTAGCATTACATAGATTCTCTCAACAAACGTTGCTATAAATATAGGTATATTGACATCATTTTAAATGATTTATAGAAGCAGGCGGTGCTTTGCGGAATTCCATATTACAGGCACTATAACAGAACTACCTCGCTCTAATCCGGACGGGTTAAGCGAATGCATGCAAAGCTAATGTGTATGAAGCAGGCAAAATTTACGAACCTTACACATGCAGGACAAGCCACCACACGCACCCCAAGGCTCCTCCACCAGCAATTTGCATGCCTATAATAGAAGGTGAAAAATTTGTGCTAAAGATAATATAATACACCTTATTGTAAAGAATGTTTCTGCAAATAAAGAAATTTGAATTTGGGCGACTAAGATAAGTTGACGCCAGGCAGGCAGCCGGTCGTAAAATACGTAGCCAAATCATGTGACAACATGTTTGTAACATGTTGTGCCGACCCCACTTAGAGTGGGATAAGGGCAAGAGAATGATGAAAGAAATTTGAATTTGCATCTATAAATGATTTAAAACCTTTTAATTACTTTTGGATCACGGGTATAAATCGCATTCTTAAACAATCGTTTCAACAGGAAAGTTGAAACTTTCCTATTACTCGTGCAGTAGCCCATTAAGTATACTCTTCCCGAGCCTCAAAATGGGCCTTCATAGAAGCAGATGGAAATCGTAATGTATATTTGTCTTGATTGCTTCTCGGAAACAGTGGTCGTGTTATTATTTCGGCCCGCGGCGATGTACACGATCTCGGATTTCTAGGATTCGTCTGTCATCATCGCATTCATAGAAACAATGTTGCACGTCTATCTGTTTACCCGGGGCTCCATGGAAAGATTGTAGATGGTTTTTTTTGTTATTGTACCTATCTGATTGAGAATTTTTATCGAGTCAACAAGTTTCTTTATTTTTTTAGGTGTCAAGTGTGCGCTTGGCCAGAATCTCAATCTGATGACAAAGGATGTATAGTACCCGGCATTAAATAATGCACATCGATGTTTAGAACGAAACAGCCGGCCAGTTCGGTTTTGTAGAGGGCTGTCACTGTCACTCAGTTAGTATGTGACGTTTCACACGGGTTCGTCAGTCTGTGCGAGAGAGACAATGAAGTAGAATCTAGCCGATTTCTTTCTCTAAGCCTCGATGTGCATTATTTATTGCCGCGTACTATACATTAGGATCGCCAACTTTATCTCCTTAATATAAACTAACTTATTCATCATTTTCCTGCCCTTATCCCACTCTAAGTGAGGTCGGCACAACCTTACCTTAGTCGCCTTTTACGACACTTCGGTAAGAAAGAGGGTAGTCTATTCTACTCAGCCGGATATCACACGGCGGAAGGTAAATTAACTTAATATCTACAGAATTTCTTATAATTATGTGGTCCAGTTAAATTATTAAAAGATAACATTATATTAATAAAAAAAACATTTTTCTTATGGGGACAAAGAAAAAAATTAGAAATTACATTATTGAGGGTGTATTAAACGCTTTAGTTGGCGCGAACGAAGTTACCAATATCAACAGTGCTTGAACGAATTTGATATCATAAAGATATGTTTTACGCATAACGAAAAAATCCTATATATGTTCCTTATAGACTCCGAAACGGCTGGACGATTTTAAGGAAATTTTTATATTCACAAAATCTTTAGATTGGCCCAGCGGATAATTCCGTAAAGCACTGCGATGAACGAAGCATTTTCTTGTACTGTCAATGAAGTTTATTGAGGGGAAATTGAAACCAGAATGAGCCACAGTAACTGGTTTCTGGACAGTAAGTAGTATAAAAGTGGTATTATAACAATGTAGTTGATTTATGCTTTGCCACTTTTACTTTATACTGTTCTCACGCTTTACACTTCCGCATCATAACCCAGAAACGCGATTCATTCAAAAATGACCAATAAGCATAGAGCTATTATACTAGAGTAAGGGACCTATAGAAAGGCCTGTATAGAAGATGAAACTGGTATATTTATCCTTGTCTAATTACACATAAAAAAAAGAGATAGATATATACAGACCCCTTTTTTTCAATTTCAAACACCGTTAACACCACTTATTCTTAATACCAAAAAAGTAAGAAAAAACATTAAAATTACAAATATATTGTTACAACGTTTGAAACACGTTGAAACACCAACTATATGAAGGAGTCACATAGTTGGTCAATAATAAAAAAAAAATTCGGCGAAAATGTCATTGAGTTGTTGAAAAAGATTAAATGGTTTGACCATAGATATAATATAATACACTATAATAAATATGATAGTAATGCCAATATAAATACTTTTTTACATTGTAAAAGTTGATAAAAGTGCCAACAACAATCAAGCCATTTTATTCATATCTCTGTATTATTCATATGTCCTTATCGTGTTAAACTATATTTTACTAAAAACTGTTTCAATACCTGTAAAATACTTTTTATATTTAAAAAATCGGATATTCTAATCAAAAGACGTAACGAATTCAAAAATGGCAGTCTAAAGATAATAATGCCATAACTAGTTTTGGGCTCTGTTGATAATTATATAAAATAATTACTGGACTACTTAAATGAGTCCAGTAAACCTTAAAATTTGTTATATTGTATGACGTAGTAGATAATTTTGTTCTCACACTTCTTCGTCTTATGAAATGTATTAGTTATAAGTGGAAACTAATTTTGGTCTATGAATTTGTTATAACTTATGTTCAATTTGTACTGTTCGTTTCCCAAATACACATAAAATAAAATAAAATAAAAATAGTTCATTGTAGCGACCATTAAACATAGCCTGCAACTGGTGGTGGTTAGCTCTTATTCCAAGGATACCAATTATATACACGGATATAGCTATACCTTTTAAAAGAATTCAATTTCCAGTTAAAACTTTCTTTACCTTACCCATTAACAAGTCCCAGGGCGAAACTTTTATATTACAAAAAGAATCTTAAGTCTGACTTAGTAGCCTTTCCACGAGACCGGTATGTACGCGAGTGAAACAGCGGGGCATTGCTAGTTATTAAATAAGTGAGTCATCATTTTTCTGCCCTTATCCCACTCTAAGTGGGGTCGGCACAAAATGTTGCAAACATGCTGTCATATGATTTGACTACGTATTTTACGACCGGCCGCCTGTCTGAAGTCAACTTACCTTAGTCGCCTTTTACGACACCTCAGTAAGAAATGAGGGTGGTCTATTCTATTCTGCCGGAAACCACACGGCTTTATTAAATAAGTGAGTAATAATTAATAACGTATGAGTGGTGTTAAAAAAATCCTTTCACTTTATTTTGATAGAGCACATTTTAGGCTGGTTACCCAACTCTAGTAAAATAACTGTATGCCAATAGCACAATAAAAATCTCTACGCAATTAGAATTTGTTGCAACGTCAAGATATTTTAGGGCGCGGCTGCGATTTCAAAGTTATAAGTTGCGACCAAACATCACTTTCCCTTTGATTGTCCAAAGAATAAACCAACTTTCAAATGAAATTAAACCTTAACTTCATAACATAAAATATAAAATGGCTTGTTACGTTCTAGCAAAGATAGCCGGCGTGTCACACGTCTTTTCCCACGGCGGTCATCCGTGTATACCGCTCATATAAGAAACCTGTTCAATCAAATTTGTAACTTCCTCATATTATAATAAAGTTGAAAATAAATTGTCAGTTATTATTTGCGGTTTTCATAGTGGTCATTTCTTGAAGTAGAGAAGCTCTAGGTCCCGTATAAGGGCATAGGTAATTAATGGCTTGCAGTGTTGCGCACTGACATTTTATGCATCGCTACATGAGAAATCTTCCATGGAAACTGTCACTGCTCATTATGAAAAAGTTGCTAAGTGTTTTGTTTAGATATACTCGGTACGTATATGTAAACTTGTTGATTCGAAATATTGCAGCTCCATCCATCGGTGACCAAAACGAGGAGTACTAGTATATACCACCTTTTTTATTATTTATATCAGGTCATTGGAATTGTGAGAGTTTATTTGCTTACTCAGTATTTAATACACACAAAAAGTTGCGTCTGTGTCGGCCTTTAATAAGACCAATTAAGAGCGATGGTAAATGTAAACAAATAATAGAGGTCAGTCACCCGTACAGGGGCAGAAAACATTTTCTTACAATGTTTATGTTTATGCTGTGCTAGCCAAACGGTGAGACTGTGTAACTCTTTCCAGGGGGGAGGGGGGTGCAAAACCCTCTGGGCACCAATAGCTTTCTGTTAAAACTTATGTGCCTAATTGATATTTGAAATTTATTACACGCTTTTCAGTGAAGGCAAACATCGTGACCTTCTATCTCTGGAGTATTTCTGGGATATTTATAACTCTCTTTATTGTCAAAATATGACTCATGACTTATGCATGGTACTAGGTTCCTTTTTCGTTATTTTATTTTTCTAATTTTTTACGCGCAGGGCTCTAAAGTATAGTATATGTACAATAAACGTATTTCATATCCGCCTATTGTCATTTCGTGATTCGTTTAGCTTATATTCTTAGTTCTAGTTCTAGTTGCAAAGGTCTTAACAATCGCTAAATATTAATTGTTACATTATATATACCAATCACCAGAGCAAACGGTTATAAATTCAAATTCAAAATATTCTTTATTCAAGTAAACTTGTAAACAAGTGCTTTTGAATCATCAACTGCTTTCAATAAATTACCCCTTGTCATACGAATTGGACATAAATATGATTTAGTAAATGTATTAAATCTGTTGTTTATTGTCAAATAAAATCTTTCACAAATTCGAAAAAAACATACTATAAATACTATTCACACTTTTATAAAACGTTAATGACAAGAAACCGTTGTTAATATATGCCATAAATAACACTAAACGCGTACTAAACCCCTAATGCAGTGTAAACGATTTTTTAAAGGGCCAATTAAACAATCGAGTACAAGAAAAATCCAAAGTAAACCATTTCACGTGGAACCATCAATCAACGTTTATTACCCGCTCATAAAATCACAATTCATTAAGGGCAGTTTAAAATCAATGAGCGGTATTAAATAGCAATTAGGCCTAAAGTACATTGGGCCGGCGTTGAACGCAAAATTTGCGGTTATTGATCGTTTTTATACAAAGTTGTATGTTTTTACTAAACCATTGAACGGGATGGGTGAATGGAAGCATCAGCCATCTCTCTACAAACACACACACACACACACAAAACTAACATCTGTTAAACTCGTAGTGTGGGGAAGATTGCCTTTATAGTCGAGTTTTCTGTAGTTTACTTGGCATAAAGCGTTTAACAGTTCCAATCTAGATTTCTTAGACGTGTCTGTGCAGAATAATCTAAGCGCTCGCAGCCCTTCACAGGTGTGCTTAGGGCCAAACTTCGCCTAAAATCTATGAATATATGTCGAAAAATATTATAGTGAAACTAAATGATCTAAGCGAATTCGTAAAACATTGCAATTCGCTTTGGAGCGACGTCGGCTTGCGATATAATTCTTATTAGCTATGGGATAGTATTTCTTACCGAGGTGTCGTAAGAAGCGACTAAGGTATGTGCCGTGTGGTATCCGGCTGCATAGATTAGACCACCCTCATTTCTTACCGAGGTGTCGTAAAAGGCGACTAAGGTAAGTTGACGTGAGGCAGGCGGCCGGTCGTAAAATATGTAGCCAAATCATCTGATAACGTGTTTGTAGCATGTGCCGACCCCACTTAGAGTGGGATAAGGGCAGGAGAATGTTTGTCGCTATGGGGTAGTAAAAGAAACCATTGCATTACAGGGATATAATTTTTTTTTATGACTGATCCATTAGTGTTTAGTTATTAATCTATCCAAACTAAATCTTAAAATACGATTATCACAGACCTCTTAAGGCTGATCAGGCCATGAAATTTCGTTGTGTTTTGCTATTTTTCAAGATTTTTCTTTTTTCTTAGACCCCTTTTCTTATATATCTATAGTCCTCTAGTGTTCGAGGGTAAGTTGGGATCCCTGTAGATTGTCCAAAACGCAAGACAAATTCTAATAAAAATTGTGATTTTTTTTCTGAATCACAAAGAGATTATGACGTCCCATTGAATCTTTACATGAGAAAAATCAAAACAAACCTTTTCATGTGGTACCATCAATCATGGTTTATACTTGCTCATAAAAGCGCAATCCATTAAGGGCAGTTTAAAACCAATGAGTGGTATTAAATACCACTTTGGACGTTGACGCAATAATCCGCGGTTATTGAGTGTGCACCCCGCCGATACAAAGTGATTGATAAACTTGAGCCGGGTTTACTATTTGCCAATAGCTTTAGAGCGCTTTGAAATATCTATTGATCGGGAAATCTATTAAATTTATGCTTTGATGGTGGCTTGATTAAAAAACATATATTGCAATCGAATGGTGCATAGGCACCATTACCGGTTCCTAAGTTCGCATAAATAGTTATGCGAACTTAGGAACCGGTTTAGAATAGGTCTGATTTAATAATATGACCATGTGAGAGCCAGTGGTCACTGCAAAGCGTATTTAAGTTTACATCCTGGACATATGAAATTTCTAAACGGAATCAAAGTCTTGATTGAATGTTATTTTATACTTTATTGAGACAGAATCGCGAAGCCTACTTATTAATACAAAAGTAATAATAAAATTATTTTGCTATAATCTGCGATACAATAAATAGAATATATATATAGTGGACTAACCGTTTTTTCATACCCGATACGTGCAGGATTCGTAAAAACACATCCACAAACCATCACCACTTCCACCACAATACACAAGCTCTACACACGTTCACTATCACAAACTCAACAATCGTTTCGCCCCGCAACCGAAGCATCATCAGGAGAAAGACTCCACGACAAAATCGCAAGATTTTTGAAAATGTATGTATGCATAATAAAAATGCATGTTGCATTAAATATTTATAAATAATTTATAGAATTAGGCCTTACTTTGCCGAGGTCCATGATACAAAAGTAATTTCAGTATTACTTTGCTATAATCAGCGATAAAAAGAAAATATATGAAATGCTAAATCTAGTATATAATAACAATAGTAATAACATGAGATTGTGGTAGTGAATGTGTGCAGCGCTTGTGTATTGTTGTGTTATTGATGGGTAGTGTTGAGTTTTTTCAAATTCTGTATGTACCAGGTGTGACAACGGATATTACACTCTACATTTAGCATTACATATGTTTTTATCGCGGATTATAGCAAAATAATATTTTCGTTACTTTTGAAATATTTATGAATTCTTTATATTCCATAAATGAATTTGCGCACGCACTTTAGAAGGTTCATGACAAAAGTTGCACTTGTACTGAGATAAACGCGTTGTAAAATAATTTTAAAGTGTAAAACGTTGTCATTCTGAATTAACGCTTTTGTTAAATATATTAAGGTTGATATTGCTAATTTCGTGAATGCAATAAATTCGTGTTGGTTGGCAAAAAAATCAGGTCATCGCCCGCCAGTTGTCCGATATAATAATGATGAATGACCTCACACGTCCTTTTTGTGCAGATAAGTGTGTGGCGCGATAAGTCGCAGAATGTACTAAAAGTTTTTAATTATATTATTCCAAAACAAATAGAATTTAATAAAATATACATAAATCAAAATTAACAGCGTTTATTTACACATTCACATTCGCATTCACACATTCTACATAATAACTATGTAAGATCAACCGTAGAAAAGAAAGAAAGCTTGCGACGTTTAATCGGAATACTACTCCTATTTTGCCATAACCTTGGCATTGATTTTTAGTCACATCTTACCTACTAACAGACAGAAGTAAAAGTGTTTATTAAAATTAATATAATATTAATATAACATTAACAGTCATTATGTTAATAAACAAATAAAATAAATGAAATTTAGTGATATAGAACGATGATGCAATTATTATAGTAGTGGGCTATTATCCAAAAATGCTCTCCTCTACCATAGTAGATTTTTGGATGAACTATGCTCGAGATAGGAATTACATTATGTTGAATGTTTAGTAACTTATACAAATCACGTTTAACGATAAATAACGCGGATTTTCCTGGTACGCGATTATTTCTTGGTCAGTGCTGTATACACGTTGCTTGCTCAGTGTTACACCAGTGCGTATTGTGTATAATTCATTTTTGTATAAATTAAATTACCATTACTTTAATTTTCATAGTACAATAGTACGCGTCCCAGACGGCGTTGACCCGAGCCGTCAGATAAAAAAAATCTAGTGCGAGCCACTGTCAATAATAATGAGAATATGATAATAAAATTTATATTTTTAATCATGTATATGTGATGGCAAGTCACATCATGTGACAATATGTTTGTAACATGTTCTGCTGACCCCACTAAGAGTGGGAAAAGGGCAGGAGAATGATGATGAGTCATTTATTCAGGCAAAACTAAAATTTTTACGTCCGCCAACACACAGGCCACACATCCGCCATCAAAATAAACTTGACTTCAAATGCACTCATATTAGCGACTTGATATCCTTATCGCCCACAGTAGCGCTATTGACAAATGATAGCAGCAAATCTACCGTCGCATCACGCCACCACGCTGTAGGGGGCGTTTAATTACCGGATGTCGTTAGGAAACCGCGTATAGGCTCAGAGACGGCTGAAAATATAAAAAAAAACTACACATACATCACGAACACTACCAACTTCCTTCTCAAAACATTGTGGTGTTCCACATTCCCTTTTAGAATCATTGGAATGGTGCACACATCCTCCTGCACTTATCCCACACTAAATGGAGTCGGCACAACACATTATAAACATGTTGTCACAGGATTATGCAAAGTATTTTACGACCGGCCTACCTGACGTCAACTTACCTTAGTCGCCTTTTACGACACCTCGGTAAGAAAGAGGGTGGTCTATATTACTCAGCCGGATACCACACGGCGGGTAGACTTACCTTAGTCGCATTTTACGACACCTCGCTAAGAAATGAGGGTGGTCTAATATGCTCAGCCGGATACCACAAATAAATAAATGAATAAATTGTATAAAATTTATGTGTAAATTAATTCCATTCATACAGATGTACAAGCCCTTATGCGGGCTACCTTCATATCGCCTCAAGGAGTATCTACAGGTCAACCGTTGAATAATTGCCCAGTGTTCTTAGCCTTTCCTGTCTAATTATCATCTTTCAGAATTTATACTGGTATTAGTTGTAAGTTAATGGCATTAATACCATGCGGGCCGCAAGGATTATTTTCAAGTAGGTGCGTCTGTAATTAAATACTATTAGCCAATATAAAGTATAGAATAATTTATAGAAATAGGCGTTACTTTGTGGAGTTCCATAATACAAAAGTAATGATTATTTGTGTTGCCATAATTTGCGATAAAGTACATAGAAAAATTTTATTTATAATGCTAAATGTAGAGTGGACTATCTGTTTTACATACCTGATGCATGCAGGATTTGTAAATACACATGCTACACCACACCCGCCCGGGGGTTACGAATCTTTGATAATCCACTATACATTTAGCGTTATTTATATTTTCTATTTACTATAACGCGGATTATAGGAAAAAAAAAATTATTACTTTTAATTTTTAAGTATTAAGGATCTCCGCAAAGTAACGCCTAATTCTATAAATTGTTTGGTTTACCTACCCTAAGAATGCAATATGTGCTTTTCCATATTGTTATATATTGTGTTAAATATGCTTATAAATACTCTTAAATACATTTACCATTATGTGATTATGTAATAACAAACATAATTAATAAGAATAATTAAATAATTTGTGGGAGACTGAAGTAGTCAAATGTCATTTGTTTCATAAAACGGACACGGGAATGCAAACAACAAAGGTTATAAATAAGCCAGTTGGGACTTGTTCAGTAGATTTTGAAAAAATCGATTACATACAGACAGACAGCTTTGGGGACTTTATTTTGTCATAAGTATAGATGAATGAGCGCTAGAACAAATAAAAAACATCGTTCCAATAATAATGGATTGAGAAATACAATACCGAGCCAGAATCTCTTGTTTCTTTGCCTGAGGGCTAAGTTTAATGGGTTATGGTGTCCCTGGATAAATACAATATTGAGTTATAGATACGTTATATAGTTCGTTGTATATACGAACGCGCGAACAGCGCTATATATATATTTTCGATTTACTTTATCACGGATTATAGCAAAATAATTTTATTATTACTTTTGGGTAGTTAAACCATTAACCTGGCGCAAATGAAATCGCATGTAATACTAGTCTTTTTATATACTCGTACATAGAACGTACGTTCTATTACTATCCTGTGGCTGGGCAAAGTATTTAGGATGGTCATTTCAAATAGATGATATCTACTGACATCTAGAAGACTGGACTCAGCAGCACTAGACTGTGTAACGTGATAGCTTTTTAAGAGATCAACTATTTACTTAAATGCTAAAGCGCTCTTCAAATTAGAATGCGTCTGATCGTCCCTTATCATGTAACCACCCATTTCGTCTTATTTTCATCATTTACAGACCACCGATCAATTCCAAACTTCTCAATCTTATCTTGAAGCCAAACCATTTCGTCTTAATTTCATCATTATTTAATCAGTAACAAATCGCAAACTTGTCAGTATCATAAAAACCTTCTAGCCTGTTAAACTATACAGTAAAAATGTGCGATTAAAAATCCGATTTCGTCATGTATCTCCTGATGCTTCGGGGCTTGCGGGGCGAAACGATTGTTGAGTTTGTGATAGTGAACGCGTGTAATGCTCGTGTATTGTGATGACGGTGGTGGAGGTTTGTGCATGTATTTTTACGAATCCTGCATGTATCGGGTATGAAAAAGCGGATAGTCCACTCTACATTTAGCATTATATATTTTCTATTTACTTATTCGCGGGTTATAGCAAAATAATTTCATTATTACTTTTGTTTTATGGATCTGCGCAAAGTAACGCCTATAAATTATTTTAAAATGTGCCATTACATTTGATCTCTTTAAATCGTTATTGATTTGTGTGATTGATTGAAATCGATTTGTCGGCGAGCGCAAATGTGTTCCAATTACACCGATCGTCCTGGGAAAATAGAAAATGGAATCAAGTTAGTTTACTTCAAACGGTTTTTAACAAATCCGTGAGAGACATTCGATAAGTCGATGCGCAACCGAATTACCGACGATTTTGATTGAAAACTGAAAGGTGAAACGCGCTGCTCTTCGGGATCCGATTACGTTTGTGTATAGTACATGTGAGAACGGAAGATGAAACACGCTAACATTTTGATTTTAAAAAAATATGCAATTTGTAGCGTATTTATATAAAAGAGCGTACATATTGTCATATAAAAGGAAAATTAAATGTCATTCTCCTGCCTTAATGCCATTCTAAGTGAGGTCGGCTCAAGATGTTTGAAACATGTTAGTTATTTTACGACCGGCGGCCTGCATGATGTTAGCTTATCTTAGTCGCTTTTTACTACATCTCGGCAAGAAATAAGATCAAAATCAAAATCAAAATAATCTTTATTTAAGTAGGCTTTTTACAAGCACTTTTGAATCGTCAAGGATCAATAATTAGATTTAATAAGCTACACTGGTTCGGAATGTTGCTCTTACCGAGAAGAATCAGCAAGAAACTCAGTGGTCAATCTTTTAAACATTTAAATTTACATTATTTATTTGCAGTCTTGTTTGGAGCTGAAAGGATTTTCAAATCCAAGCATTTTAATCATTCAAATAATCTTCAATTGTGTAATATGCCTTACGTATAAGCATAGTTTTTACACTTAATTTAAACTTTTCTGTAGTGTTTTATCCTACTCCTAAATATGGAGGATGTTGAACACTTATTTTCGCATATCTCGATAAATTAATTACGCACAAATCGCTGCAGATTTTATTTTGCCTTAGACGAATTAAAATCGCAAAGCTTCGTAATTTCTACATCACATTATAATAAAAACGGATTCATTTTTAAAAAGCTGTATTTATTTTTATAACTGAAAAATACTATATGTACAAACAACGTATTCGATTTAAGTATATATAAAAAAAATAAGAATAAGTAGAATAAAACGAATAAGTAAAATTCAAAAAAATCAAAAAATATATGTATAATTTATAGAATTAGGTGTTACTTTATTGAGATCCATAGTACAAAAGAAATAATTAAAATACTTTACTATAATACTAAGCTGTGATAGGTCAGCGGTGAGACCGTGCGACTCTTACGAGGGGAACACGAGTTCAAACCCGGGGCAGGCACCAATGAGTTTTTCTATTAAAACTCATATGTCTAATTGATAATTGCAATTTATCACACGTTTTTCGGTGAAGGAAAACATCGTGAGGAAACCTGCATATCTCTAGAGAATTCTGGAGATATATGTAACCTAACAATCCGCATTGGAGCAGCGTGGTAGGTCTTAGCTCCAACCCTTCTCTCCAGAAACGGAAAGAGGAGGCCTATTCCCAGCGGTGGGATTGTAACAGGCCGCTACTTTATTTTTTTACTTTTACTATAATCCACGACACGATAAAATCCTCCTGTTGATACTTTGGTTGCCGGGCGAAACGATTGTCGAGTTTGTGATAGCGAACGTGTGTGTTGCTTGTGTATTGTGGTGATGATGGTGGAGATGTATTTTTACGAATTCTGCAAGTATCAGGTATGAAAATGGATAGTCTACACTTGACATTATATGTAATTTTTATACTTAATCGTGGATAGCAAACAATTTCATTATTGCTTTTGCAAAGATATACGTATTTTATCTACTATTGATGCCAGGGACTTTCATGGTGCTATATGCAATAATAAATTGGAGTAATTTAAAATATTTTTGTACATTCTAACTAATCTTAATCATGCCTCATTAAACTACGCGTGACGTCATTTTATACTAATTAGTACAGTTTGTGTAACACATTTTAAAATATAATTATATTATAAATTTATTTAAAATAATAATTATTTTAACGCTTTTGTATTTAATGAGCAAGATTTCTTTGGCGTTATCTTTGCCTTCATGAGAGTAATTATCAAGATGAGACGTATTCAGCGTGGTAATGGATAGGCTAAATTAAAACTAAGAAACTAAGAAATTAAATTATTCTAAATATACATATATAAGAAAAGATTTTAATATACGACTAATTAATTATTTTAACAAGCTTCAGAATATCATTTATAAATAAATCTTGCTTTGTCTTGTTTTGATGTTTTAAAAATCCATAATTTGTAAGAAAGTAATATATTTTGCCGACATATGTAAACGTTGTGTCAATCAGCGTTTATCAAATTTGACGTGTAATGACGTTGCTCTGCCCAAAGTGTTACTAAATAAATCTTTTGTTCCCATCATCTGTTTTCATCCCATGGTAATAACCAAAGAGTAAAAGTAGCGATCTCATGCAAAAGTTTCTAAAAACTATATTCAAGTAGGTATGGCCCAGGCCAGGTTGTCAATTCTGTTGACCGCCTATAAAAGATTGACCGCCGAGTTTCTTGCTGGTTCTTCTCGGTAAGAGCAACATTCCGAACCAGTTGTAGCTTCATTAATCATATTGATGCTTGACGATTCAAAAGTGCCTGAAATGGTTTATTTGAATAAAGATTATTTTGATTTGATTTGATTTGATTTGTTTAGTTACCGATTTTAAGAAATAAGTACTTAACAAACGCGGATTATAGCAAAATAATTCTGTTATAGCTTCTGTACTACAGATTGCCGTAAAGTAACGCATGCTTCTATATACATAAATCATTTAAAAAATAGTATATTTCATTTGGTTTCTTTAGTTGTAAAATGTATGGCTAAGATCTATATAAATCATTGCACAGACCATCTCATATGCATATAGATTATCACATTCAAGGTTTAACTGTAAGATATTGCTCTTAGCGATATAAACTTAGTCTTGCCATATAAATTATTTCTAGGGAATTTCTATAAAAAAATAATTTGGCAAAAAAATGTTAGGAGTCGACAACCCTTACCACTTAGGGATATGTTAAATAGATAGTAGCCGATTCTCTAACTTACTGAATATGTGAATATAATTTCATGAAAATCAGACACGAGAATTTTATATATAAGATTATATTTTGTTCTGCATGGGTGTTATATATCGTATTTATTTTGTGAACTGTAAAAATTAAAAAATAAATGATTTTATCTAAAAATTTACTTAATACTAGGTAATCCAAGATAATTCGACGTACACGGCGCGCTTGCATGGAACGAGCCCCGTTCGCCGCAACTAATCGATTTCACATCTATTTCACTGGTCTATAATATTCGATGACCTCACTCAAACATCGATAATATCCTATTCTTTCCCTTATCGATCGATTTATCGAGAAATTTTAAGATTTATTCTTCATCGTTAAAAAACGAACTCTAATATAAGAATACTTTCTTGAAATTTAAAACTGTGTCTTACCTTCACTAAAAACTATATTTTTTATCTGTGTAAGGTAAAAACCATGTTTTTAAACCGTATTCTTTACTTCATTAATACAAAATTTATCAAGATCTTATTAAGAACCGGTGACAATACAACAAAATAAGTAAATAAATATACTTAATAAAATTAATTATAAAATTTAATATTTTTTTAGTAATCCATGACACTAAAAAGTGTAAAATAAATACAGTTTTAAAGCATTTCAGCTTTTATAGCATTTCATTATTTTTCAAGTTACAAGCAATATAACAGAACTAACTACTTTGCTATAATCCGCACGGGTTAAGTGAATGCATGCAAAGCCAATGTGTATGAAGCAGGCAAAATCTACGCACCTTATACATGCATCGTTTCGCCCCGAAACCGAAGCATCATCAGGATGATGCTTCCTGATGATGCTTCGGTTTCGGGGCGAAACGATCGTCGAGATTGTGGTGGTGGGTGTGTGTGCTGCTTTTGTGTTCGTTGTTGCTGGTGAATTGCGCCTTGGGGTGCATGTGGTGGCTGGTCCTGCATGTATAAGGTGCGTAGATTTTGCCTGCTTCATACACATTGGCTTTGCATGCATTCACTTAACCCGTGCGGATTATAGCAAAGTAGTTAGTTCTGTTATATTGCTTGTAATATGGAATTCCGCAAAGTAACGCCTGCTTCTATAAATTATTTTTCAAGTTTTAAAAATAATATTTATTATCATTAATACTTTATTTTCTCGTTGAATATAATCGCTGAATCGCGTGATTATGTGCAACATTAAAAAAAGTAGTGTAACACCATAGCTTGGATTAACTCGCAGGCGCAGCGAAGGAACCTAACACCGTGGAAGCAATTTGGCTAATAAAATTTTATAGCCCACAGTGTATGTGTGTTAATCACAACAAACGTGTGTCACACACACACGAAAGAAATCGTCATCTTTTTCAATGGTACATTAAATGATACACCGACGTCTCTGTATTACTTAAATCTTATATATGTGGGATGGAAATTATACATACCGCCTTGTTGGACTCCTTAATTTTATTACTATTAATTTATTTACTCGCACACACCATAAACAACTCTAAGCTACCATTGTAATCTGTCAAAAGCTCTATCCTCTCGCTCACAACTCACTTCTCTCGCAGTTCGTTCGGAAACGTTCCTATTTTATTGATGTGTAAACATGAATTAACCACTTTCTCTGTATAATTTAACAAAAAAAAATTAAACATAACTAAATTAAATTAATATATTATATATCTGTTTATTATATCGTTTATTTTTCTTTTTCTTCCTTCCTTTTTTCATTATACATATTTCACTTCTTGTCATTTTCTTTCTGTTCTTAAAGGTTGGCTGGTAGAGATCCCTTTTAGTGATAAGTCCGCCTTTGTACATGTGGTATGTTTTTTTCCTTTCTTATTTTTCTATTTTTATGTTTGTACAATAAAGAAATAACTATAATAATAATAATTAAATCATCATCATTCTACTGCCCCTATCCCACTCTAAGTTGGGTCGGCATAACATGTTACAAACATGTTGTCATATGATTTGGCTACGTATTTTACGACCGGCCGTCTGCCTGACGTTAACTTACCTTAGTCGCCTTTTACGACACCTCGGTAAGAAATGATGGTGGTCTATTCTAAGCAGCCGGATACCACACAGCATTTACCTTAGTCGCCTCTTACGAAACCTCGGTAAGGAAGGAGGGTGGTCTATTCTATGCAGCCGGATACCACACGGCACATACCTTAGTCGCCTCTTCCGACACCTCGGTAAGGAAGGAGGGTGGTCTATTCTATGCAGCCGGATACCACACGGCACATACCTTAGTCGCCTTTTACGACACCTCGGTAAGGATGGAGGGTGGTCTATTCTATTCTGCCGGATACCACACGGCTTAATAATAATAATGAAATAAATAGTAAAATTTTAAAATAGTAAAAATCGTACTGCCAATCAGTACGATTTTTGTCGTGAAGCCTATCCTCCTAATGATGCTTCGGTTTCGGGGCGAAACGATCGTCGAGATTGTGGTGGTGAGTGTGTGTGCTGCTTTTGTGTTCGTTGTTGTTAGTGAATTGCGCCTTGGGGTGCATGTGGTGGCTGGTCCTGCATGTATAAGGTGCGTAGATTTTGCCTGCTTCATACACTTTGGCTTTGCATGCATTCGCTTAACCCGTGCGGATTATAGCAAAGTAGTTAGTTCTGTTATATTGCTTTTAAGTTAATAGTTATATCATCGTTAACTGTGAAAGAAATTATATGTAAAAAGTAGTAAATTTTGCATTGTAATAAAATTAATTCGGCAAGAAAAATCGAGCATAATAACAAAAAAAGTAGCAAGCCGCCTTGCAGCCTGGATGCGACCAATTAGAGTGTAAAGTTACATCTCGCCAAAGGATGAAGCTTACACGCATCGTCGACTCCTTACACTTGCGGCTTTTGTGCCGACAGTGAAGCGAACGCTGTTTTGTAGCATATGTAAACTAGTCTGGCCGTACATGTTATAGTTTTAAAGTTGTTTGTGTTATAATAAAATGTAGACATTAGAAACTATGATTAAAATGCATAATTTTAGGTGTTACAAAGCTATAAATAAAGCTATAGACATTAACGTTTATACTTTAATTAAAAATCTACCTCTTGGAAATAATGTTATCGTTGGAAATAAGCTAAATTTACATTTTTACATAAGTTAATCAAATAAGATAAAGTAACATTTATTAATCCTCTTCGTCTATTCAGGTTCCATCAGTGATGTTTTAGTCCTCATTCTCCTGCTCTTATCCCACTCTAAGTGGAGTTGGCACAACATGTTTTAATCATGTTACATACTTTGGCTAGTTATTTTACGGCCGCCTGCTTGACATCAGCTTAACTTAGTCGCCTTTAACGTACGCCTCGGTAAGAAATAAGGGTGGTTAAATCTACGTAGCCGGATACCACACGGTGGCCATCAATTATGTTTTAGTATTTTTTCTTATATACAGAACATCTTCAATTATATTTGTTAACTTAGTAGGGATTACACTCACAGCTACAGTCTTCCTAGTATCCCATTTCTTCAGTAGAAAGTTCCTGGCGACGGAGCCCACAGTCAGGGTAGTAAAGCAGCCCATACTTGTTATGAGCCTAGATCAAACAATGAAGGGTCCTGGTCAACTCGTCATGAGTAACTGGTTACATAAATTTGTCAATTTTTAGGAATTTAGTGATCTTTCGGTTATTATAAGTTTTAAAAAGAATGTAAAGCATGCTCTGTAATTAGAGAATACTAAGTGTAAATAACGTGTTCTATTCGCACTAGCACCGCGTTATTTTTATATTTATACACAGTAAGTCTAAATAGTCTAATTTAGAACGTCTATATTTATACACAGTAAGTCTAAATAATGGTTATACACATACATTTTGTAATATAGGTTGACTAGGTAAATAATCTGATCATATACGATGTGATAAATTTTTGTTAAATTATTTTAAATTTGGCATGTATAATTTACATTTAAAGAGTAAAAGGATTTATTATTCAAAGAATTTGCATATATGTAACGAGTTTGGCCATAAATAATTTTTTTTTTTATAATGATTTCAAATTTGGAATGTATAGTTTTGACAGTATTATATATAATTATTGTTCTTAATAACGATTTTAAATATATAATGTATATTTTTGCAATAAATCTAAAGTATATAAATTTATCAATTTTTATAAAGGGTTTCTTAACAATTTTTACAATCAATATAACAGAACTAACTACTTTGCTACAATCCGCACGGGTTAAGTGAATGCATGCAAAGCCAATGTGTATGAAGCAGGCAAAATCTACGCACCTTATACATGCAGGACTAGCCACCACATGCACCCCAAGGCGCAATTCACCAGCAACAACGAACACAAAAGCAGCACACACACCCACTACCACAATCTCGACGATTGCTTCGCCCCGAAACCGAAGCATCATCAGGAGGATAGGCTTCACGACAAAAATCGTACTGCGCCGCGCTACCCCTACAAGCAGTCTTAAATAGTTCAACTCCCACCAATACCCTCCCCTCCGAACACATGCAGTAAAACGGAATTAGATACATTTACTTGCTCGTTAATTAAGTAACCATTGTTATTTTTTATTATCTCAAGTTGCTCTAACGTATTGAGTCGGAGTCCCTTATCACAAGTGTGGAGAATATGAAATGAATGGTCATTAGGCACTTTATGACCGCTTTCTAGCAAATGTTTTGCAAAATTAGAATTTTGTGGTTTATTATTCCTAAACGGAGCCATATGTTCCCGGAAGTTGAACTATTTAAGACTGCTTGTATGGGTAGCGCGGCACAGTACGATTTTTGTCGTGAAGCCTATCCTCCTGATGATGCTTCGGTTTCGGGGCGAAACGATCGTCGAGATTGTGGTGGTGTGTGTGTGCTGCTTTTGTGTTCGTTGTTGCTGGTGAATTGCGCCTTGGGGTGCATGTGGTGGCTGGTCCTGCATGTATAAGGTGCGTAGATTTTGCCTGCTTCATACACATTGGCTTTGCATGCATTCACTTAACCCGTGCGGATTGTAGCAAAGTAGTTAGTTCTGTTATATTGCTTGTAATATGGAATTCCGCAAAGTAACGCCTGCTTCTATAAATCATTTAAATAATTTTTACAATGTTACTAAATTTAATTAGTCTAGGCGTACACAATGTCGTAATTTAAAAAGGTTTTATTCTGATTTTAAATTTGTAATGTGAAATGTAGCTTTCCAGTTGAGTTAATAATATGTCTTAAGTACAGCGTATCAGCGGTAAATTAGTAAGGAATACGCTGACTTATCAAGTGCTGAGTCATAAGTACTAAGCACTACTTCTGTTGTGGTGCTGTACCTACTGATGACACGTTCAATCACTTTAAATTGACCTCGAATAAAAAAATTACAGTTATATTCATTAACTCTTGCTCATTAACAACGTCAATTTTGTGACATCATAATCATAAAGTTTCCGACGAGCTCGCTATATAAAAAGTGAATACATCTGACCTTTACACGTCCATAACGCATTTTATCGTCACCAACGGCAATTATAACCCATTAGCAGCCAGTAAAGGAAATTTCGTTGGTTAAATGTTCTCAAATATAACTGTATATTATGAGATGTATGAATTTCTGTGTAAAAATTTGTGAGATGCGATGAAAGGAACGCGGAATATAGAAATAACCAGCTACTTAGCGATCTCATCTTTTTTTTTCTTTTCAGCTAACTCTGCTGAGTTAGTTACTCGTTCGTTGGTCTCGGTATTCGCTTTTACAGTAAAATTCCCCAATCCATACTAGACCAGTCTACCTAAACGTTTAAATCAAGGAAAAGAGATATGCTTATACGTAAAGCATTTTACAAAATTGAAGATTATTTGGATAATAAAAAAGGTCTAGGTCAGGTCATGAGGGTAATCATAGTTCGCACATATCGATATCACCTAATTGATTTTTTTTTCTTTGAGTGATCCGGCCTCAAAGGAGAAGTCTTTGGGATAACGTTCGCCTAAACTAGTCGAACTGTTCCGCACTACGCAATCTGAACCTTCAACGATGTTTCTGCGCCCGCCTATCTCGCCCGGTGACGTGACATGCCGTTAGAATTAAAATAATATATATACAGTTTGACTATTTTTTCTTATCCTATCCCTAAATTTAAGGAATATAAGCGACTGAACTTTTAAATTTACAATTCATAGTTTTATTATAAATGTGAAAGTCTGTCCGCCTATCCGTTACGCCTGACCGGCTAATCCGCTAGATAAATATTGCTGACTTTGGTACAGTTAAATTACATTTTATTTTTTAATTCAATATACGCCGTGTGGTTCTAGAATAGGCAGAATAGAATAGACCACCCTCCTTTCTTACCGAAGTGTCGTAAAAGGCGACTTAAGTTGACGTCAGGCAGACGGCAGGTCGTAATATAGCCAAATCACGTGACAACATGTTTGTAACACGTTGTGCCGACCCCACTTAGAGTGGGATAAGAGCAGGAGAATGTATTCATACATTGTATGTTTTTAATTCAATATACAAAATTAAATTCTCATCATCACAATCATTCTTCTGCCCTTATCCCACTATAAGTTGGGTCCGCAAAACATGTTTTAAACATATCACATGATTTGGCTAGGTATTTTACGACCGGCGGTCTGCCTGACGTCAACGACACCTCGGTAAGAAAAAGGGTGGTCTAATCTACAAAGTCGGATACTACACGGCGGATAAACTTATATTCTATACCGGCCAAAAAAATCCAGATAAAAAATTGAGGGTCTTTCAACACTTAAGTTGCCGTGAATGAAGGGTAATGCCAATAATAAATACTAAATCATCGCTGTAATATCACACTAAGTTTGCACTGTCTGATTGTTTTTGTATTCTGTGTCCGGAACTGTGGTATTTTGAAAGGCAATTTAAATCATAAAGCGACATACCTCTTACGAGATAAAAATATGATGACGAGGAGAATTATTACAATGGCCGTAACACTTATAAAACTTGAGAGGTTTAAATTTACCTTACTTCATCAATATAGCATATTTTTCAGTGTTTGTCCACGCTTTGCTTATATATTAGGTCCTTACATATGAAATTGGCGTTTTCTATGGGAGGAACATAAAGTCGTTTTTTTTTAATGAAATATATTCAATTAATCAAAGTATGTACCATTGCTATGTATGCACTTTTGCCATCTCATAGGTAGTTCATTGATCCCCTTACTAAAAAAACCATTCGGGCGGGAATCAATAAAATCTTTGAAGGCGGTTTGGACTGCCCCATCGGAGTTGAATTTTTTTCCTTGCAAGTTATCCAAATTGCGAAAAAAATGGTAATCTGTTGGAGCAAGGTCCGGAGAGTACGGTGGATGTCTAAGACATTCTAATTGAAGCTCCTCTGATTTGGTAGCCGTCTGTTGTGCAGTGTGTGGTCTAGCGTTGTCCTGAAGCAGCAGTGGCCTAGAGCGATTGACCAGCCTCGGTTGTTTAGCAGCTAGCTTTTCCATCATGGTTTGCAGTTGCTGACAATAGATATCTGCCGTAATCGTCTGGCCAGATTTAAGAAAGCTGTAGTATACGACACCGGCACTAGTCCACCAAACACTTACAAGCAACTTTTTATAGTCAATTTTCGCTTAGGGCAGGATTTGGCTGGTTCGCCAGGGTTCAGCCATTGCGATGAGCACTTCCGATTATCGTAGAGGATCCACTTTTCATCACAGGTAATGATTCGATTTAAAATTCCTTCATTATTGTGCCGGTTGAGTAACGTAACGCAGCAGTCGACGCGCGTTTGTCGGTTTGCTTAACTCAATTCATGAGGTACCCACCTTTCAAGCTTTTTCACCTTCCCAATTTGCTTCAAGTGGATTAGAATAGTTTTATCACTAACACCGGAGCCTGCAGCTAACTCGGACGTGGTTTGCGATGGATCCGCTTCCACAATAGCCTTCAATTCTTCATTATCAACTTTGGTCTCCGGCCGTCCACGAAGCTTTTTCTGCAGGTCGAAATTTCTAGAACGAAAACGTTGGAACCAAAAACGCACTGTGTTTTCTTTTGCGACACCGTCACCATACACATCATTAATCCTTCGAGCCGTTTCTGCAGCACTGGTGCCACGGTGGAACTCGTACTCCTAAATAACGCGATATTTCATGTTTTCCATTTTGTAAACAGAGTGACACAAAGAAAAAAACAAAAGAAGAAAAAACAAATGAATTAGGGGGTTTGAAACACAAATGCATGAGTAAATAGCTGTATGAATTTGAATTTGGAATTCCTAACCATAAAGGTAATATTTGAGATCAAAGTGGCCAGTACGACAAAACGCCAATTTCATATGTAAGGACCTAATATTTAAAATAATGTGACCAGTTTTATACGAATTCAAATTTAAATTCAAAATACTCTTTATTCAAGTAACATTTTACACAAGTGCTTTTGAATCTTCAACTCTACCGCTGGTTCGGAAAGCTGTTCCTACCGAGAAGAGTAAGCAAGAAACTCGGCAGTATTAAATCAACTGGTATTTCGCCTCCTTTACTTCAAAAATAATCTAGTCTATGGTGTATGACACTAATAATAATAATAAATAATATGAAAAATTAATAAATATGAATTATAATAGCATAGAGCGTCAAGCGCCTTTATTTTTTTGAAAGAGAGAGGCCTTCCTGCAGCAATATACAACAGCAATAAATCTCAACAAATTTACTTATTACTTATTATTAATACACTTTTTAATAGCGTCATAGGGCGGGACGGGCAAGCGTAGAAGCATCGTCGAGGTTGTGGAATGCAGAGAGTACTCTACTAGTGTCGTCGTCCTGTGCCGCAGCACGTAAGAAATATATGGGACAAATAGTCATCTGTCCCTGAAGTAAACAACCGATTACTTTTATATATATATATATATATATATATATATATATATATATAAATATTGAAATACATATTTAAATATATAAATACGACCACACTCAAAGATCGAGTTTTTATTTTTTTTTAATATTTGCCTTCGGCGAAAATAGAATCTATCGAATATCGAAACTAATAAATTAAATAATTATAATTATAAATACTTAATGTTTTATTATAACAATGAGCAAATTTATTTATTTATTTAAATATGAATAAGAACATAGGTGACACATATGTGTCATACCTTGTATTATTCTGTCGAGATCACTCTGGATTCGAATCCGCGACCCACGGAGCTCGACTGCCACCTGCCAACAACGACAATGAGTCATTAATTCTGCCTTACATTATAAAGTCTAGATAAAATCATATATTCAAAAGTGATAACACACGTCTTTAAAATATAGTTAACAAAAAATTGTGAAAAAGAAACATTTGATTGTATTAGCATAAAAATTTGTATCTGATGAATCTTAAGTACATTTAAATGGGTTTCACGTTAAAAATGAAGACAAAGCGCTTTAGCTTTTTAAATTGTTACTCAGAAACAATCAATATGAAGCTAGATACAAAAAGGTATACCGGTGTCTTAAGGGTCGTTTTCACGAGTGACGTGATAAAAATTCGTAGTATGTACAATCTGCTAGCTGATGAAAGAACCTACTGCATTTATTATCGATAAATTAACCTATATTTGTCATTAATAAATGAACGATTGGCATATTCAATTTTAAAAAGTCACACAGTTGCATTACGCTTTAATATTTTACCGAAGGGTCCTAATAAAATGAATTTGCAATTAAGTAATCAATTTCGTCTAGACGGTGACTTTTGGCGTCTAAAGCTCATGTCAGTATTAGATAAAAAGTCAATAAAGTAATTAGTATACAGTACACCTTAGAAGCTGTGATAGCCCAGCGGTGAGCCCGTGTAACTCTCTAGAGACGATCATGGGTTCAAACCCTGGGTAAGCATCGATGAGTTTTTCTTTTAAAACCTGTGTCTCATTGAAAATTGCAATTTATCTCGTTGTCGGTGAAGGAAAACATCGTGAGGAAACCTGCATATCTATAGAGAATTCTAGGGCTATGTGTAACCTACCAATCACCACTGTAAAATTATTTCAAGCAAAACAGCTGTAAATATTTTACTTCACTGAAAGCTGTAACGTAAATTTTGTTAGCGTCACTTAAATCTTCAAGCACAAAGTATTGAGCCCAGTATATAACCTTAAGTTTTACCAACTTGCTATATATAATTATATATTATATATAGTGGACTATTATAAATAGTGGAGCAATATTATTAATATTGCTCCAATGTTACATACAGTAAACTGTTCTTTTTTTCCTTTTTTCATCGCACTTTTGAAACATACTTTAAAATAACTTCACAGCCGTAAGATTCATCAAAAATCGATTACTCACAACAAATTGCAGTTTAACAACCGGCTACGAAGGCTTTTGCGACTCACAGGTCGTACGCTGCATTTCATTTTATAAGCTTTACTTTAACAGCTTTTCGAAAGAATTAAGCAGATTTGTTTTGTGATAAAAAGCAGGTTAAATTGCATTTTAGAAATAAATTTGAATTCGCCGTGTGGCAGAATAGAATAGACCACCCTCCTTTCTTACCGAGGTGTCGTAAGAGGCGACTCAGGTAAATGCTGTGTGGTATCCGGCTGCATAGAATAGACCACCCTCATTTCTAACCGAGGTGTCATAAGAGGCGACTAAGGTACATGCTGTGTGGTATCCGGCTGCATAGAATAGACTACCCTCATTTCTTACCGAGGTGTCGTAAAAGGCGACTAAGGTAAGTTGACGTCAGGTAGGCGGCTGGTCGTAAAGTACGTAGCCAAATCACATGACAACATGTTTGTAACGTGTTGTGCCGACCCCACTTAGAGTGGGATAAGGGCAGGGAATGATGAAATAAATTTGAATGATATTACACAATTTTAATTTCATCTCTGCACGAAGTTAAAGTGGCAGTACGGTGAAACCATGTGAGCATCACCAAGTCACAGGTTCACATCTCGGGCAGCTTACCCAGAAATCGTCTATAATCGATATATTAATTAAGTGAATAAAAATACGAAATGTTACCAACACAAAAACTATCTTTTAATTAAAAATAAAGTAAAGTTTAGTAATTAAAATGAATTCCATTAATAAATGAATTTTATTGGTCGATTATTGATAAAAATATAAATTTTAAAATGTTATTCAATCGAAATGTCACGAGCATCGTATCGGTAATGACGCGCAATTATCGTTACAATTAACAGGTGGATTCGTTAATTCGATTCATTAAATCGATTTGGATTGATGGATTGCTTAGCAGGTGATCGCCAGTTAACCGCGTGTCCTTTGGGTTTATTATGAGTCATGTAACGATTGGTAAAATACGTATGAATAAAGAGGATCCTCTTCATAATTGGCGATTACAGACGAGCATGTAGAGCGGCCATACTCGCCATGATCGCTTGCGATCGCCTACAACCCGTTAATTGTCGGTTTTCGGGCATGCATCAAACGGATTCGCTGAATGATGCGTACAAGCAATCGCGTGGATACTTGTACGATGATCGTGCCGATTATACGATCAACGATCATCACAATGAAGTGCAGGCATAGGATTTACCACCCTTGTTAGGTGTCGTAAGAGGCGACTAAGGTACATGCTGTGTGGTATCCGGCTGCATAGAATAGACCACCCTCATTTCTTACCGAGGTGTCGTAAGAGGCGACTAAGGTACATGCTGTGTGGTATCCGGCTGCATAGAATAGACCACCCTCATTTCTTACCGAGGTGTCGTAAAAGGCGACTAAGGTAAGTTGACGTCAGGCAGGCGGCCGGTCGTAAAGTACGTAGCCAAATCACATGACAACATGTTTGTAACGTGTTGTGCCGACCCCACTTAGAGTGGGATAAGGGCAGGAGAATGATGAAATAAATTTGAATGATATTACACAATTTTAATTTCATCTCTGCACGAAGTTAAAGTGGCAGTACGGTGAAACCATTATAGACAATCATACGATCAACGATCATCACAATGAAGTACAGGCATAGGATTTACAACCCTTGTTATCATACTTTACACAATCTTTAATTTGAATTAGTTTAATCTTGTAAGCTTCATTAGCTATATAGTAGCGGCCTGTTACAATCCCACTCCTGGGAAAAGGTCTCCTCGCGCTGCTCCAATGCGGATTGGTAGAATTGTCTAGAGATATGCGGGTTTCCTCACGATGTTTTCCTTCACCGAAAACCGTGTGATAAATTGCAATTATCAATTAGACACATGAGTTTTAATAGAAAAACCATTGGTGCCTGCCCGGGTTTGAACTCGTATTCTCCTCGAAAGAGTCGCACAGTCTCACCGCTGGGCTATCACTCTATAGCTCATTATATATAAAAATCATTCAATAGCTTTGTCGTAGTAAGATTTGGTAATGGATTTAAATCCATCCTTATGCTGTGCCTTCTCTGAATCTGGCTTTGAAAGATCGTGTTTTAGAACCACAAAGGTTAGTCGATTAGTTTTACCGCAATTTGAATAAATCCTGTGTCAAGTATTTTTCATCAATGACAGTTTTATACTTCGCTTGAAGTAAATGATGATGCAATTTAATAAAGAAACTCACTAACATACAATATGCATGTTATATACGGCCTTCCTTTATTTGGCTTTCTGTCCGTTTTCAAGTATGAGTAATACCTAAGACCCCCGTCTCTTTATAAGGATTCCGTATCAAATGTTTTCCCAAAATTCTTAAAAATGAGTCACGTATAAAATACGATTATTCAATTTCAATTCGTATTTTTAGGGTTCCTGTGTGTAAAAAATTAAATATGTATAGGTAAATGGTAGATGTGTTATTAGTGATATAGCACGCTTGTAGTCATAACTAGGCAAAAGCCTTCTCCTAGCCTTTGGTGAGATGGTTTGAAGCTTAAGCCCATCAGTGCTTTAAACTTTAACTTACTTCTTACGTCGAAATTCTACAGATTTCTTTAGAAAGACTATCTCTATTGTAAAGCGCATTGTGAATTAAACACTATAGTAAACATAAAAGTTAAAAATAACGTCAAAGTCCTAACCGAAATTTAAATTCACAAAGCCCTAGTAAATGACAAGCGGTCTGTCCGTATAGCCGTGATGCAAGTCGTAATGAGTTGCATCTGAAACTAATTCGATTTACATTCATTTCTAATACAAAATCTAAAGTGCATAATTTAAATTAGTCAAAACGCTTTTCAAATTCTACGAAGTTCCGAAATCCTATTTAATACATAGTTTCAGTTTCTACACAGTTTGACCATTTTAATAAGTCGATTTAACTTATTTACTCGTAAAACTAGCATATACACCTCGCTTCATTGGCCTTTATATAAAGATATCTTAACTACGGTTCAAAAACATTCTCGGATCACCGATTGTGTGAATATTTCATTTAAATCGATCCACTCGTTTCGGAGTCTATAACATAAACTCATAAAGATACGGGACTCTCAATGCGGACAGTCGTTCGTGAATCACTTTTTTGATTAAGACTGCAACAAAATATCCTTTCAGTGTATGCCGGCCTGGATTCTTTGAACCAATCTATTGCTGTGTTGATGACCTCCATAAATTGCAAGGGCCAAATTAATGTTCACCCAAATTGAGCTTTACCAAAGAGAAGTTCAGGCGAAAATAGACTTTAACAAAAGGTAACAAAAGCGTAAGGAAGTTTGTGTATTGGTAGAAAATTTTGTCATGATGGTGTCGGGAATATACAGGGCAGTGCTGGTGTGTAGTTTTGTTGTGTAATATGAGATAAAATGGGGATATTACAGTGAGTGCTTACTCACTGTGCGGCTGTTAGATAGATTTTATTACTAGGCGTACAAGGCTAGCAAATAAAATAATGTTTCAACTGATGTAAACGATTTCAAGATTACACACTATAACAGAATTACCTTGCTATATCGCAATGCGATTTTGTCGTCGAGCCGTCGGCGAAACGATCGTCGAGATTTTGGTGGTGGTTGTGTTTATTGTTTGTGTGCATTGTTGTTGATGGAGGCGCCTTGGGATGCATGTGGTGACTTGTCCTGCATCTGTAAGGTACGTGAATTTTGGCTGCTTCATACACATTAGCTTTGCATGCATTCGCTTAACCCGTGTGGATTATAGCAAGATAATTCTGTTACAGTGTCTTTAATATGGAATTCCGCAAAGTAACGCCTGCTTCTATAAATCATTTAAAATGATTTCAAGATTTTTATAGATTTAAGATAATTATTTTTTTAGATATTTTAATAAAATAATAAGGGCGAAACGATTGTTGAGTTTGTGATATTGTTTATGTGTAGTTCTTGTGTATTATAGTGACGGAGGTGGTTTGTGCATGTTTTACGAATCCTGCATGTATCAAGTATGAAAATTGATAGCACACTCAACATTTAACATTATATATTATTTCTATTTGCTTCATGGCAGATTATGATAAAATTATTTATAATTTTTGCGGACGACTGTGACAGACAGCTGAGCTCGAGCGAACAAGTTATTTTGCTATAATTTGCAATTAAAGGATATTAAAATAATGATAAATGTAATGTGCACTACTTTCCCTTATAAATTAGAAGAAGTTTATAATTTTTAATTAGTGAGTAAAATAATATTAAGGACCTTATACATTTATTCTGCTAACGTAATTATAGAGTAGGAATGCGTGAACTTTTCGCATTCATTTTAGGTAAAAAGATCGGTATTCATATAGTTTTTAGTACTTTTATGGCCACTTAACTATTTTATGGTTCATTAATTAACTAAATTAACTTCGTGTATATATTATGTCATATAATAATATTAATATATACGCCGTGTAGTATCCGGCTGAGTAGAAAAGACCACCCACATTTGTTACCGAGGTGTTGTAAAAGGCGACTGAGGTAAGTTTACGACAGGTAGGCGACCGGTCGTAAAACACTTAGCCCAATCATGTTACAGCATGTTTGAAACATGCTGTGCCGACCCCACTTAGAATGGGAGGACAGAAGAATGATGATGATATTACCAATACATAAAGCTGAAGAGTTTGTTTGTTTAAACGCGCTAATCTCAGGAACTGCTGGACCGACCTGAAAAATTCTTCAAGTTCAAAATAGTCCATTTATCGAGGAAGGCTATACACTATATAACATTACGCTAAGATGAATAGGAGAGGAGCAGCAATAAAAAACATTTCGAAATCGGCAAGCATTTCGAAAGCTTTCCTTGCGTGCGCTAAGTAAACTGTGTAAGCTATTCAAAAATTATGTATAGTACCCGGTATTAAATAATGCACAGCGATGTTTAGAACGAAACAGCCAGCCAGTTCGGTTTCGTAGAGCGCTGTCACTGTTACACGCGGGTTCGTCAGTCTGTGCGACAGAGACAATACTAGAATCTAGCCGATAACTCTCTCTAAGCCTCGATGTGCATCATTATTTATTATTTATTGCATTACTATATTACAAAATTGTTCTCCTCTAAAAGTTCTATATAAAAGTACGCGACAGCATATATCTAGCTTTTAAGGTTAACCCACTTTAACCATAATTAATATAAGTCAAAAGTAATAATAAAATTATTTTGCTATAATCCGCGATACAGTAAATAGAAAATATATATAGTGTTAAATGTATAGTGCAGGATTCGTAAAAACATATGCACAAACCTCCACCACTTCCACCACAATACACTACACACGTTCACTATCACAAACTCAACAATCGTTTCGTCCCGCAACCGAAGCATCATCATGAGATAGACTCCACGACAAAATCGCAAATAGATATTTTCTATTTACTGTATCGCGGATTATAGCAACATAATTTTATTATTTATTTTTGTATTATGGATCTCCGCAAAGTAACGTATAATTCTATAAATTATTAATATAAATATTACGGTTTACTCAAAAAATAAGACTGCAGTCCACGCGAACGAAGTTGCGTTTAAAAGCTAGTCTGATATAAAGGTGTAAAAGCTTTGCGATTTTGTCGTGGAGTCTATCTCCTGATGATGCTTCGGTTGCGCGGCGAAACGATTGTTGAGTTTGTGATAGTGAACCTGTGTAGTGCTTGTGTATTGTGGTGGAAGTGGTGGAGGTTTGTGCATATGTTTTTTACAAATCCTGCATGTAACGGGTATGAAAAAACGTATAGTCCACTATACATTTAGCACTATATATATTTTCTATTTACTGTATTGCGTATTATAGCAAAATAATTTTATTATTACTTTTGTAAGGTGTAAAATGTCAAACGTTATAAGAAGTTGCATGAAAACTATTCTGGAATAGTCCCGAATACAACTCTCGAAAAAATTGTGCTCAACCTAAAGAAGACATATCGTCTTGAAGATTTTAAAATGATAGGGGCCATCAGTTTAGGCCAATTTGGGCCCGTATAATAAAAGTTGACCTGGCTTACAGGGCTAATGAGTGTAATGGAGGTCCCCACTTGACCCCCGCTTGTTAGGAGCTTGATAACTTATGACCTGTCGCGAACCAACGGTAGGTGATAAGTTTAAATGATTAGTGGGTCTTGTGAAGTTGGTATTTGTGAGGTGATTTCCGGTGATAGTTAAAAATATTTATCAGCTAATTAACTTGTGTTTAGGATAGTACTTTCAAAAAATTCCAATTAAGTGTGAAAAATATGCTTATACATAAAGCATTTTACAAAATTGAAGATTATTTGGATGGTAAGAAAGCCTGGATTTGAAAATCCTTTCAGCTTCATACAAGACAGCGGTTTAATAATGTATAATTGTAAATATTTAAAGGTTGACCGCCGAGTTTCTTGCTGGTTCTTCTCGGTAAGAGCAACATTCCGAACCAGTTGTAGCTTCTTTAAATCCAAATGATCCTTTATGACTCAAAAGTGTTTGCAAAACCTTACTTGAATTAAGATTATTTGATTTGATCTGATATAAATGGCAAGCAAAAATACATGCATTTCGCTAGCTATATCGCGATGGTACTGCGACTAAAGTAAAGTAATGAAATTTGAAGAAAACACTATAAGATGATATTATTGCGTTGGAAATTGCGTAACCAAAGCATCGTCAGGAAATAGACTCTTCACTAATCATATCGATGCTTGACGATTCAAAAGTGCCTGATATGGTTTATTTGAATAAAGATTATTTAAGACGCACACTTAAGTCGATGCAGAATGAGCGTTCGGAATGCGTCCTAAAATTATATATCTATAAATTATATATTATTATATATCCTACTATCCCATTGCTGGGCATAGATTTCCTCTCTCCGTTTCTGGAGAGAAGAGTTGGAGCTAAGACCTACCACGCTGCTCCAATGCAGATTGGCAGGTTACACATATCCCCAGAATTCTTTAGAGATATGCAGATTTCCTTACGATATTTTACTATATCCATTATCAATTAGACACATAAGTTTTAATAGACAAATTCACATGTGCCTTCCCGGGGTTTGAACCCATGATCGTCTCCAGAGAGTCGCACGGTGTAACCGCTGGGCTATTACAGATCGAATCTATAAATAAACAACAATGTGTCCAAGATCTACGCAATATAATTGCAATAATGAACAAAAAAGTCATTCGGAATATAAAGTCATAAATTGGCAAACAATTTGTTCGAGACCTCAGCTCGAAAAATGCCAACTATGCAGGACGATTCATTCGTAAGCTGAATTCGAAAATAAACCACAATTTCTTCGAAACTTATGCGTAACAATTTATACTATGAACGAAGACTTCGTAAACAACAACGCAATAAACAACGATTTGCTTAAGATATGTGCACTATTTTAAGTATGCAAGCCGATTCATCTAGAATACATAAATATACAACAATTTATATAATTAGGCCCTACTTTGTGGATATCAATAATACAAAAGGAATAATGAAATGAATTTGCTATAATCCGTGATTAAGTAAATTAAAAATATATATAGTGCTAAATGTAGAGTGGACTATCCGTTTTCATTCCTGATACATGCAGAATTCGTAAAAATACATGCACAAACCACCACCACCGCCACCACAATACACAAGAACTACACACTTTCACTATCACAAACTCAACATCCGTTTCGTTTCCCAACCAAAGCATCATAAGGAGATAAAAAGTAAAGTAGCGGCCTGTTACAATGAATAGGTTTCCTCTCTCCGTTTCTGGAGAGAAGGGTTGGAGCTAAGACCTACCACGCTGCTCCAATGCGGATTGGTAGGTTACACATATCTCCAGAAGTCTCTAGAGATATACAGGTTTCCTCACGATGCTTTCCTTCACCGAAAAGCGTGTGATAATTTGCAATTATCAATTAGGCACATGAGTTTAAATAGGAAAACTCATTGGTGCCTGCCCGGGTTTGAACTCGTGTTCCCCTCGAAAGAGTCGCACGGTCTCACCGCTGGGCTATCACAGCTTAAGAAGATAAACCTCACGCGAAAATCACAAAGCTTTGCGATTTTGTGAAAAAGACTTTTTCAATATGTACGATGATAACACTATCTACTATTTCCTAATTTGAATAGCTACATCATATATTAGAACCGGAAAACGAGAATTTTTACACTTGCCCTAGAGTCTCTGCGTTTTTCTTTTATGAAAGTCATGCTGTAGTGTATGTGAATAAGAATAGAAGTTTTGATGGAAGGTAGATTTATAATAAAGGAGGTTCTGTCGTCTCATGCCTGCACACCGCGCGTTATAGTAGTGGGGCGAGGGAAGAGAATTACTCACTTTCACTACGACCACGGGTGAGGACGGACGCGCGTGCGGTGTGTGAAGCAGAGAGCCGATATAACGCTGTCGGGTGGAAGTACGAACAGTACATTGGCGACGAGTCTGTGAGTACTGTTGTAAATTTATTTCAATTGTGATACTATGGAAAAACTGTCACGTATAGTAGTAGCTAAACGCGAAAAAAAAAAGAAGATGACGGTAACAGTAAAATGGAAATATTATACTTGGAAATTAAATAATAAGTAACTTACATAATGGTGTAGAAAAATTTGAAATATTTTATATATATTCAGAGCAGGTTGAACGTGTTGAATTTGTTATGTTAATGTCGTAGGGGTCAATTTTGTTATTGTTATTTGAACGCGGTAACGACAATCGCTGGGACATTTTTTATTGTAGTGTTTGTGTGCGGAGTGCTCTATAAGATATGCTCATGAAAATAATAAAATTGTTAAATTAGTTTCATAAACTATAAATAAGTGCATATACTTTTTATAATATTACTAGCTGACTAGGCAAGCGTTGTTTTGCCGTGTGAATTGTTTCTGGGAGATTTCTAGTGTACATTATATATATACTAAGAGTGAGATTTGATTACTGAGAGTGCAAATTAAGTTTCATGAAAATCGGTTTTTATATATACGAAAATGTCACTTTAATTATATTCAGTGATATATCAGTCGTGTATAAATAAATATGCACGTATATACATATATAAATACATAATTAATGTGTCGATACGATAATTATATATGATTAATAAATAATTGTAGAAATAGTGGATGATAGATTTATAGAAAATCTTGAGATGAATGATGCTTATCTCTAGATGAATTGTTTGATAAGTTCGGGGAAGTTGGTCAGGAACGGATGATGCCGTTACTTGATGTAAAGTTAAATGATTGAAAAAGTTGTTCAAGAACGGATGATGCCGTTACTTGATGTAAAGTTTGATGATTGAGGAAGTAAGTCAAGAACGGGTGATGCCGTTACTTGATATTAAGTTTGATGATTGAACAAGTTGTTCAAGAACGAATGATGCCGTTACTTGATGTAAAGTTTGATGATTGAGGAAGTAAGTCAAGAACGGGTGATGCCGTTACTTGATATTAAGTTTGATGACTGAAGAAGTTGTTCAAGAACGGATGATGCCGTTACTTGACGTAAGGTCGTAATGCTTTTAATTTATGTGAAGTTTGATGATTAAATAAGCTGTTTAATAACGGATAATAAACGGATAATTATTAATAATGTTAATTTATGTGACGGTAGATTTAGATTTAGCTAGATTTATGTGAAGAAGTTGTTAAAGGACGGTTCACGAACGTTTCTTGATGGGAAGTTGGATGGAAGTTTGATGATGTAGGAAGCATGTCAAGGACGAATGACGACCGTCTCTTGATGGAAGTTGAATGGTGATTGAGGAAGCATGTCAAGAAAAATAACGATCGTTTCTTGAAATAACATAGTTTGCTGTCCCTGGTAAATTTGGCAAATCTTACAGTGGAAAAAGTCGGATGCGAAGGAAATTTTAATTTGTTATGTATGACATTGAATATGGAAAAGGAGTGGGGATATTTACTTAGAAGCTGCCACCACACCTGCTCAAAAGAGAGTGCATATTTTGCATTGGGGTAGGTCGGAATAACAAGTATTTTACAATATTCCCGATACGCACTAAACTAACAATTCCGAAGCTGAAACTCTCATCTTCATGATTAGAATGATGTGTTGATGACTAAGAAATAAGATGAATACTTAATGAACCAGTATATTTGAATGAAATAGTAAAATATTTGAAAGACACGCATTTCGACAAGAGAAACAGGAAGAAAAGCAGAAATTTCAGAAATTCATTGTTCGGTCATGACAATAAGTTGTTAAATATTTAACTTCTAGACCAAATTGCTGAAAATGTAGCTCAGACAGTAGAAAAAATAATAAATTAAAATCAAATGTGATACCGACGATTGAAGACCTCATTAATGGCCGAAGCTTATTCATTGGAGGTTATAAACAAATAATTTTGGTTTTAAAGATAAAAAACCAGGATATGAGCCTCTGCTCAGAAGAAGAAGAGACAACCGGAAATGTAAATCAGAAAATAATAAAAAGACATTTCAATTGTGCAAAAAACTTAACATATTGCAAAAAAACTTAACATTTGATGAGAAATGACCATGATAAAATCTATGCGAAATGAAGAAAATCAGACACTTTAAACTGCAGTATAATCGTCTATAGAAAAAGATAGATGACACGGTGCAAGCACAGAAGACTCATTCCAATTCCCTTATAGGAAAAGATGAATACTATAATCAATTAAGTCCTTCAGAAAGATAACAGTGTAAAAGTAGATGGCCTTTTAGACTGGATCTCACTTACAGTGCCTATCTTAAAAGAGAACTGTGGTATCCGATTTTGTGTTAATATGAGATGGGCAAATTCAACAATTCGAAACGAAAATCACTCTGCCTACGATAGAAGAATTAGACTAAGATTAGAAAGGTTGCTAAAATTCGAGATCCGTAACGACCTTTAAATCCACCACAGGACTTTATCAATAAAAACGAATGGTGTCTGTTAGAATCCTCTGAATCTGAGAAAGTGAAGACGACAATTTATTGAAGACATTCTTATGTTCAGAAAAGACCAAATAGAACATGACGCTAAACTGAAAAAGGTCATTGAAGTTTTACAGGTAATTAAGGTTGTGTTGAGAAAAGGAAAATGTATCTGAAGGTTCCTAGACCACAAACTTGCAAAACAGAAAATAAAATCATTAGAAAATATCTGAATACTGAATTCAAAAGCTGAAAGCCTCGATAAGCATCACAGATTTATTAACCTTCCTGGGATTAATAAATTAAGTGGGTAAATGAATTCCTGATTTAGCCATGAAAACAGATCCCTTAAAAGAAGTGATCTGTCAGAAAATTGGAATAGAAAATTGGACTTAGAAATCAAAGTTTTTAGCGGTAGAGCGATAGTAGATTTTACAATACAATTCCGCAATCTATATTAGACTTATCTACAGAAAAGTTTAAATTAATTGTATATGTTTACACGTAAGGCATATTACACAATTGAAGATTATTTGAATGATAAAAATCCTTTCAGCTTCAAAAAAGACTGAAAATAATTAAAGTAAATTTAAATGTTCAAAAGATTGACTGCCGTGTTTCGTGCTGGTTTTTCTCGGTAAGAGCAACATTTCGAACAAGTGTAGCTTAATAAATCTAATTGATCCTTGACGATTCAAAAGTGCTTGTAAAAAAGCCTACTTGAATAAAGATTATTTAGACTTAATTTTATAAATTACAAATGAACTTGCTGTTATGAAGGAAACTTTTTAAGAGAGACTAAAATAGTTATATCTAAGGGATTGTGAGACAGAGAATTATTGACAGCACATGAGGGCCATCCCGGTATTGTGGCCATGAATGAAAAGTTTGGCGGCTCGAGGATGTTACCCATAAAACTGATGACATGGGTATTCGTGATAACAGGGAACTAAAAGAAAAAGGAAACAGTACGCAAACGGGAAAAAAAAGCGAATAATAGAAATTTAGGATCAAGAGATAAGTGTTTATTTGGGATAGAAATAAGGAAAATAAACTAGGTGCAATCTATGAATACATCGAATAGACAGCGATTGGGAGGTGACATAGAGATTGAAAGTGACGAAACTGGACAATAGTTGAGACGAAATATTTTACACGAAAAAAGGAAGAGGAAGAATGGAAGGTAATAAATGGCCAAGAGATGCTGTCAACGACAACAAGGAACAATAAGGAGGAATGAAGGACGAATGGAATGCAGGAGTGCCGGAAGATGTATGAGGCAACCGAAGTGTGGGAAAAAGGAGAATACAGATGAGTGAGGCATTTAGTGATATCTAATATTAAAATAGATGTGAAAGAAGCAATTAGAAAATGAGGTCCAGATAAATATAATACTTAGCTAAAAGAAGTATAAGTGAAAGGAATATATTTAGTTAGTGAGAAGCGAAGGAAGAATGGAGTTAGGAAAATGAGTGAACTACATAGTTGTAGGATTCGTGGTTTTTAGACTTCAGAAACGAAGATGTGTTATGGTGATTGATCAATGATGTAATAAAATGTTTTAAATGATAACCACTGATCTACTGAAAATAAACTTATTTTAATTAAAATAAAGGAGAGATGTAGTGTATGTGAATAAGAATAGAAGTTTTGATGGAAGGTAGATTTATAATAAAGGAGGTTCTGTCGTCTCATGCCTGCACACCGCGCGTTATAGTAGTGGGGCGAGGGAAGAGAATTACTCACTTTCACTACGACCACGGGTGAGGACGGACGCGCGTGCGGTGTGTGAAGCAGAGAGCCGATATAACGCTGTCGGGTGGAAGTACGAACAGTACACATGCTATTTTCGAAATTAACAAAAACATTTAAAATTCAAATTTGTCATCGCAAAACAAACACTTCACGCGAATTTGTGTGGTATTTTAAACACTGTCCCGGCAATCGCGTGACCGTGTTCCAATATTATAATCCACTTCATAATATCAATCAATCGTAATATCATCCTTATTTTAATCAGCGTAAAGTTTAAATCATTATAGCATTGATATTCAGTCCATCAGGAGTGTTGGTTAGTAGATTAAAACAATTACAGGAAGCGCACGGGTGTTGATATCGGGCTCTCAATTGAGATTGATTAAAACCACTATTTTTGATGCGAACAAATTAATCTTTCTATTTTCAGAGCAATTGGCTGAATTGTTGAAACAGTTTGAAAACGTTGCAGTTTTATTCGACATTTGTAACGTAAAATAAAGTCTTTTAACACATTGTGTGCGGGTACATTTTGCAGCGGAGCTCTTAGCGCGCGTTTTGTTCGTAAATTTAGTTACCTATATTATTAAATATTTCTACACTTACAAACGAACCATGTGGTTACACTAGCCCGTACTAGTACGTGGCCCGCGTTCAAGTATCAAATGTTAGAAAACGTTCTTGTACGTGTACCGCGCTCAAGTATCAATCGTCAGAAGACGTACCAGTACGTGTCGCGCGCTGAAGTATCAATCGTCAGAAAACGTACCACTACGTGTCCCGCGCTCAAGTATCAATCGGCAGAAAACGTACTACATAGTAAGAGTCTCGCATATAATGTTTTAACCGCGACTTCGTATCAACTTAAGGGTTAAAATATTTTCAATTATGTGCTATATTTTTTCGTTTTTCCAAAGCAAAATACTATACAACCGGTATTTAAGCTTTAATCGTTCACAATTTTGCATTAATACACACATACTAAGAGAACCAACATGCTGTTTTTTCTTATAAAATGTTGACCCTTGGAAATCGAACCCCGGAGCTAAAGGCAGGGCCATCAATGGGTTAGTCAATAAAACGTATGCCTTGCGAATAAGCGGATTTAAATTCCTTGGCGTTTAGAAATAACTGTTATTTAATATTTAACCTTAAAGTGAAAGAGTACGTAAAAAATAAAATTTTTAAGATGATTGAACAGCCTGGTATATCTAATGCGATCACGATTGAGAAAGGCATTATGACATTATCAAAATCGATAACCAAGAAATGTCATAAAAAGTGATATTGTAGTTTTTGTATGAACCTCACCATCGGTCACGTAACTTTATAAAAAATATATAAAAAAAACGAGAACCATGTAATAGCTGTGATGGTCTATAATTCGAGATCAATATAAGCAATTATTTGGTAAAAAGTGCGCGCTTGAACCATTTGGTTAGATAAAAAACTTTTGGGCCGAAAGTTGTATTTTTTCTCATTTGTAAGTTTGACTGTAATTTTAAACATTTCGTAATTCAAGTATTGTTAATTCGATTGCCATCCATACCAGCAATCCGTCCAGTATATCCTTTCAGCAATATTAAAGAAGTTTGGTACAATTGAAGCTTTTATAAGCTATTGTATAAAATAGAAGTTTAAAAACATCGAGTGCATTATAACACTTAAGATGACGCGAAGGAAGTCGCGAGAACAATTTGTTAATTAATTATACTGAGAGATATATATATTTAAATTTCATAATTGTTTTTCCCCGGCTAAATTTGTGCCATGGACATATTACATCTGATCGGTAAGATGGCATAAGTTTTATCAGGTTTGTTAGCGGGTTCAAAACCTGGCAGATATCTATGATTTTTCAAAAAAAATTCTATAAAGTAACATTGACTGTCAACTTTCTGTGGAGGATAACTTTCTTAGGAAACCTATATATCTTAAGAGTACTCTTAAGATATAATTTGCTTTTAATTTGCTCTTAAGAGCAAATTAAACATATTCCGTACGTACGTACGGAATATGTTTAATTTGCTCCAAGGCGCCAAATCCTCAGCTTTTCCCCAGAAATGGATAAGTATTTGAAAGCTTTTATACCTTTAAATTTCCCGATTGCATCACCTTCTTATTATAAGCTAGTGTATCACGACGGAGTTCGGAGAAACGATGGGCGTTGAGTTTTAAGAGCAAGAGTGAATAGGCATCTTCTAGGCAAGCGCACTCCATCTTAGACTGTATCATTGCTTACCATCAGGCATTATTACAGTCAAGCCGCTCACCTATTACGCAATTTAAAAAAAAAGTGGACACAAGACCTAAAAAATGTCGCGGAGAGCCGCTTGATCCAAGATACTGCGAAGATCCCGTGATAAGATCTCAAGCAGTGAGCGTCTATTGGTGAAGAAAGTATAAGAAGAGTAGCATGACGTGTAACAAGATTTTTAACAACTCATACATCTAACGATAAATTAAGTACAATCAAAATATGCACTATAACAAAACTACTTCGCTATAATCCGCACGGGTTAAGCGAATGCATGCAAAGCTAATATGTATGAAGCAGGCAAAATCTACGAACCTTATACACGCAGGACAAGCCACCACACGTACCCCAAGGCTCCTCCACCAGCAACAAAGCACACAAGCAGCACACACACCCACCACCACAACAATCTCGACGATCGTTTCGCTCCGAAACCGAAGCATCATCAGGAAGATAGGCTCCACGACAAAATCGTAATGCATTACGGTGGTGGTTATATGGAATTCCGCATGCACGCCTGTTTCTATAAATCAACAATCAAAATACTCAAAATTATCTAGACTTGCCTTTACGGAAGTTTAGAAATTATTTTAAAACGATGCTGCTACATAAAGCTTACAACATCACATCATCCTCCTGCCTCCCACTCAAAGTGGGTAGGCACAACATGTTACAAACATGTTGTCACATAATTTGGCTACGTATTTGACGACTGGCCGCCTGCCTGACGTCAACTTACCTTAGCCGTATTTTACGACCTCGGTAAGAAAGAGGGTGGTCTATTTTGCTCAGCCGGGTACCACACGGTGTGTCAACTTACCTTGGTCGCCTTTTAAGACACCTCGGTAAGAAATAAGGGTGGTCTCTTCTACTCAGCCGGATACCACACGGCATATAAAGCGTACTATACAACTGAAGATTATTTTGGTGAAAGTAGAATGTCTTAACTGCAGTCAGTTACGCACCAAGCTGCAACGATTAATTTGTAACCATTAATCAAATTGTGAAAAAAATAATTTAAAAAATTTAGCCGCCGAGTTTCGTGCTGGTTCTTCTCGGTAGGAGCAAACTTCCGAATCAGTTATAACTTCTCGAAAGTACTGAAAACAGTCTACTTGAATATTGAATATTTTGAGTTGAGTTTGAATCATATCAATAAAATTACACACAAAAGCTATAAATCTTCTCACAGTTTATCAAACGGCTATTATGTTTTTATGTACCTGACAGATAAATTGAGTCACGAAGCTAACATAACTATCGGTCGCCTTATTAAATCAAATACAGGAAAAGAACAAAACGCCAATCAATCATCAGTTATATAAGTCACAGTAACTCATGGCAAAAAGTCGATAATTTATTTGATAGCCGATACAGTGGGCCACAGATTAAGGTCAATTGTGATAATCACAAAATTTACGAAATCATTCTTGTTAACATTTTAGCGTATTTTGAACTCGAAATTCGAAAAAGTTGAGTTGAGTCGATGTTATTTATATTTACTATGATTTTTAAGCTTGTCTAGCTCTACTTTAGAATCTTCCTCTATTTTATCTTCTTTTTTAGTTTCTTGCTGGCTTTTCTCGGTTGGAACAGCTTACCGAACTAGCAGTAGAGTTGACAATTCACTAGACTTGTTTACAAGTTTAATTGAATAAAGAATATTTTGTATTTGAATTGGTAATACCTGTAGAAACGTAATTTTTTTTTAACTTTGGTAGCTTTACAATAAGTAAAGATATAACAATTTAAAAAAAAGGATTGCCTAAGGATTAAAACCTAATTAGTCTAATCTATCCATTAGTGACGCACAGCGGCAGACCTCTATAGTTTTATTTATATATAAAATTGCTAATATCGTAAGTGGCAACACCCATTAAAAGCCACTGCTTCAAAAATAATTAAGTGAAGTCGATATTTCCATATAATGAAAATTTTATTAGATTTATCTATCATAGATTTAATTAAATTACATTTCCATTAGGAATAAAAATTCACCGTAAATTATCTATACTTATTATAAAACAAAGTCCCAAAAACCTGTCTATATGTAATCGATTTTCTCAAAATCTACTGCACGGTTTTCACTCAAAGATAGTGCAATACATCCGGATGGTTTAGGTAAATAATACATATCGGTTTTGTGTAAGTTGTATTCAAGAGATAGCGCAGTTGGCAAAAAATTTGCTTGCTAAGTAAGAACTTTAGACGCCTGCGCTGCGTAAACCAGCAGAGGAACGCTAAAGCAATATAGTAAAGAATTGTAGATCTATAAAAATACCAAAAAGTCTGCGATAGCATGTTTCTATCTCTCACGGTTAACTCACAATAACTACTTTTATGTTCAAAATATCGAAAAATTCCTGAATTTTTCCTAAATCACCGAATTCCACGCGAGTGAAGCCGTTGTTGGCACAGCTAGTAGGGAATATAATTTTTACTAACTAAATGAAATAAGCAGGATTAGTTATAAAACGCCACCACCACCAAAACTATACAAGCTATGTACACATTCACTAAGACAATTTCAACGATAGTTCCGCCTCGTAAGCATTATCAGATGGTAAACAAAATTTCGTAAACGACGTAAAAAACGACGTATGAAAGTGGGTTTTTAATTTTCGGTTTGATAGATTTTCTTAATGTTATTTTGGGATTCACGATTATTACGAAAATATAATAAAAACACGATTTTAAATTTGGATTTGAATACCAAGTAAATAAATGTCTTTTTTGGAAATTTCTTTAATAATTTCAAATCAAATTGTAAATATTTAATTTAACCTGATAGGTATTTTTACTTGTTTGGAAAAACATATAATTGAGGGTACTTGAGGCTAAAGTAGACAGGAAGTACGCGGTTAAAACTAGTTAATATATTTTAGTATTAAATACACCAGGGCTATATATTTAAATGGCGGTTACGATTTACCACATGGTTAAGTTTGTTAATAAACTTTAACCCAAGAAAGTGGGACAAGTAATCGGACATCGATGCAATGTAATATTTATTTCACCATTAACTATGCACTCTGTTGGGAGAATAAGATTATCCTTCCCAACAAGAATCTGATGATAATCTTTTATAATGGGAAACATCTTAAGCCTACAACAGTAGGTCATCCATATATTCTTATGGGTACTTAATAAATCTTCGAAAACAAAAGTAATAAAAATATTCATCATCATCATCATCCTGCCCTTATCCCACACTAAGTGGGGTCGGCACAACATGTTACAAACATGTGGGCACATGATTTAGCCACGAATATTAGAAGTAATAAAAATATTTTTTGTTTTTTATATATGGGACACTTACACACACGGTCGTCTGTCCCCAAAGTAAGTAACTTAATACTTGTGCTATGGGTAACAGACAACTGGTAATATACTACATATATAATTATAAACACATATTTCAATACAAATACACATCCAGGCTCGAAGAACCAACAAATTGTTTACGGAAAATGTTGGCCCTCGGCGGGAATCGAACCCGCGACCCGCGGAACTGAAGGCAGGCTACTGCCCCAACGGGCCAGTCAATATGTATGTAGTGTGTACTCTCCGTTCTCATATCTGATACATGCATTCGGTTTCGTAAAAGCTCATCCATTATCAGTCACCAATAACACAACAACACACAAGCACTGCACACAACAATTAACAACAAACACGACAAAGCATTGCGATTTTGCTGTGGACTCTATCTCCTGACGATACTTCGGTTTTTTTTTCGAACTGACTGTATGCTGTTAGCCCTAAGGGCTTTTACAGCGTCACCGGGCGGGACGGGCGAGCGCAGAAGCATCGTCGAGGTTGCGAAATGCAGTGAGTAGAGCGCAGAAGGTCTACTAGCGTCGGGGAACGTGGTCCTAAGGGTGCCTCCTGTGAGGCCGGACCACGGCTTAGGGCGACGGTAGTGGAGGGGCTTGAAAAAATCATGTACGATTATCATTATTTTAAAAAAGCACAGTAAAGTAATGGCCTATTACTATTCCGCTGAGTAAAGGCATCCTGTCTTTATTTTGGAGAGAAGGCTTGCAGCTAAAACCTACCACGCTGCTCCAACGCGGATTGGTAGGTTACACATGCCTCCAGAATTCTCTAGAGATATGCAAGTTTCCTTCACATTGTTTTACTTCACCGAAAAGCGTGTAATGAATCGCAAATATCAATTAGACATATAAGTTTTTACAAGAAAAACTCTTTGGTGGAAATAGTTAAATATAACAATGGCTACCAAATTAAAGAACAAGCAAACGAACTCCAGTTTACTAAACGTGTTAGGAGACAAAACCAATGTTGTTGGTTAAACTATAACTTTTGGCAAACTTTATCGAGTCTTCACGTCCGAGATTCCGCAATGCCTGAAGACCAAAGTCTTCGACCAATGCGTCCTGCCTGTGTTGACATATGGCGCCGAGACGTGGACACTGACGGCAGGACTAGTCCGGAAGTTTAAAGTCGCTCAGCGTGCTATGGAGCGAGCTATGCTCGGAGTATCTCTGAAGGATAAAATCAGAAATGAGATTATCCGCGAGAGAACCAAGGTAACCGACGTAGCTAGCAGAATAAGTAAGCTGAAGTGGCAGTGGGCTGGTCACGTTTGTCGCAGGACTGATGACCGTTGGAGAAAAGAGTCCTGGAGTGGAGACCGCGTCTTGGCAAACGCAGTATAGGGCATCCTCCGTCTCGCTGGATCGACAACATCAAAATGGTTGTTGGGGCCAGCTGGATGCGCATTGCGGAAAAGCGGGATGTCTGGCGCAGATATGGGGAGGGCTATGTCCAGCAGTGGACTGCGATAAGCTGATGGATGGATGGATGATGTTTATTACACTATTAGTATTAAACCTGCTTACTTGGGTCGCTTTGCGATCTTGTCGTGGAGTCTATCTCCTGATGATGCTCGGCTACTCGTCAGAACGATCATTGATATTTTTGTAGTGAATATGAATAGTGTGTTGTAGGTGATGTTTTGCAACGCGTGCGGTAACTAATCCTACGTATATAAAGTATGAGAACGGATTTCGCACTATACTTAGCATTACATAGATTTTCTTAAAAAATAATCAATCATAACTTTTGTGGTGTGTAATTCTGCAAAGCAACGTCTATTTATATAACCATTGGTGACTCCGAAAATTATAAAATACCTTTATGGTAAGATTTACGGTCGCCTGTACAATAATTACTCGATACAATAGCTCAGTTGACGGTCTGTCGATGCATCGAGTTGACAGTTAAATTACAGCTCGGCGTGGTTAGGAAAGGCTGGCCCCAGTGAGACCTACGATCTCTATTAAGATTTTATGGGATATAAAATTGATGGGCTCATAAAGGCCGTATTCAAAGTTATATCCCTTATGATAAATTGATTTTTAATAGAATCTATAAATGCTGACGCATGGATGGAGATCTGTGTTTGCGCCTCATATTTCAATTAGGTTTACTTTGACTTTAGGGCTGAAAATTAATATTTTTATGGACATTGATCATCTATCAGTCTGTCAGTTACGTTTTCACGACAATTCACAGGATCCAGATGAAGTTGGATACAGTTTTAAATTACATTTCAGGTTAACATATAGATTTGAAAATTATCGTTTTTCTTGGCCCTTTTCCTAAAGTACATAGTTCATATATGGATATTTGTGTGGAGTTATATTAACTTTTAAATTAGCGCAAAATAATATTGTAACAAGTCAATTTAAAGCAGCTATTAACAAAATTTCATGTCCCTACTTTTAACCGGTGATGAGTTCCCTCTTCTGGAGACAATCCTGGCAGCAGCCTCAGGTCATGCTTATCATAAACATGCATTGTAATCGGGACTTAACCAGTATGTAAAATTTTAGCTCAATCGGACACCGAGAAGTGAGTCAAATTTAACTTCCAAGATTCCACCTTCACATATATGGCAAGCTAAAAAATAATAATGTTTTATTTAAAAAGAATCTTTATAGAATTAGGCGTTACTTTGCGGAGATCCATAATGACAATATCGCAAAGCGATTTTGCGATTTTGTCGTGGAGTCTATCTTCTGATGATGCTTCGGTTGCGGGGCGAAACGATTGTTGAGTTCGTGATAGTGAACGTGTGTAGTGCTTGTGTATTGTGGTGGAAGTGGTGGAGGTTTGTGCATGTGTTTTTACGAATCCTGCACGTATCGGGTATGAAAAAACGGATAGTCCACTATACATATATATTTTCTATTTACTGTATCGCGGATTATAGCAAAATAATTTTATTATTACTTTTGTAAAAAAGATGCCTTGATCAGCTTAAATGTTACAATACCCCTAATTATTTAGTATTGATTTTTTCTGTTCCTAAATTAAAAAATATAAATTTTAATATTTTAGGCCGATATATAATATGAGTATAACTTGCAATTGTACTAACCTGCATTCATAATGCTCTAATTAGAAGTAAAAGTTTAAAAGACAGAAAGGCTTTCGCAGCGGTACAGACGTCTAGATTTGTATGATCTTATTAATAACTAATAACGGATCCGAATCACAATATGCAATCTGGAACTGTTATGATTTCGCAAAAAATAGCGCTATATGTTTACTCAGATGTGAAAATACGGGCAATACAAAAAGTCACCTGTCAAACTGTCAGCAAATGACAGCTCCTGTCAAAGTGACATTTGACGCAAGAAATCAACTGTTTAATAGAATCTGATGATTATGGAAGAGAATTTTCAAAGAAATAAAAGTTTCTGCGTTCTGTATACATATATTTATAAAGAGACGTCTAAGATATAATTGCTATATTACATTATAAATAATTATTCTAATACGAAATGTATATTATATATTTTTGATAGCAGAAACGTAGTTCACATGATTCTTATTTATAAAATAAAAACGTATTTTTTTGTTTATTTAAAACAAAAGTTACCCTAAAGTTTTTCCTCCTCCTATATCCTATATGTTGCCCCGGTGTATAACCTTTAGTTATGCTAAAGTTCGTCAATATTGGTCCAGCGGATTAGTCGCGTAACAATGTTACAAATATGTAGTCACATGATTTGGCTACGTATTTTACGACCGGCCATAGTCACCTTTTACGACCCCTCGGTAAGCAATGAAGGTGGTCTATTCTACTCAGCCGGACACCACACGGCATCCCAGTTTAAAGTCAATATTTAAACTTTTTAATTCACTATACCGAATACAATATTTATCATCTTATTATAAAAATGTTAAAATTGGTAACAATTGTTTGCCAGTATTATAAAATTAAAGTGCAGTAGCATTAACTTCAACAAGTATAAATATATTTCAATTTAAAATACGTTACATGTATTATTAGTTGGTCAGAGACAAAGTTTGGTAAAAAAATAATAACGATAAATTCGCGCCATTATTCACTGCAACATTGTATCTTAATTCTATAATGATCATTGCGACCTCCAGACCATACCTTTTTAAGAAGCAACAAAGGACATACCGGTTACATAGAAATTAATTGCAGATAAAAAAGGTAGCTCTAATATTACTTGTATCGGTAAATCATAATGAAACTGGTTTGGCTGAAGTGCAGCGTTGATTTATGGAGGCGTTTGTTTCATACAGTTTATATTGATGAATGCGATTATCTTTCTATTATTTGTATAATAACTATCAGAACCGGTCATGCGTTGTTGTGGCTCAGTCTGGTCTCGACCCACGTTAGTTTTAATTGTGCAAGAATTGCTACTATATTAATCAACAATATATCGCTCATGGCCGTTCGGCTGAGTAGAATGGACCATACTCATTTGTTACCAAGGTGTCCTAAAAGGCGACTAAGATAAGTCGACCCGCCGTGTGGTATCCGGCTGAGTAGAATAGGCCATCCTCATTTCTTACCGAGGTGTCGTAAAAGGCGACCAAGGTAGGTTGAACCGCCTTGTGGTATCCAGCGGAGTAGAATAGACCATCCTCATTTTTTACCGAGGTGTCGTAAAAGGCGACCAAGGTAAATTGAACCGCCTTGTGGTATTCAGGGATCAGCGGCGACTAAGATAAGTTGACGTCAGTTAGGCGACCGGCCGTAAAATACGAAGCCAAATCATGTGACGTGTTTCTAACATGTTGTGCCGATCACACTTACTTTGGGATAAGGTCAGGAGAATGATGAATATATTGCTCATGGGTTGCAATGGCGGCACAACTAAAAAAAAACGTGTTTTGAGATGAATGGGTTTATGTTTTTATTCCTGAAGAAAATGCATAAAAAAGGCTTTAGTTTGCTTTACTGCCTAATATTGGATTATGAGTTCTGCTTGTATTGCTGCAAAAAAATGTATACATTTACACCTATTCTTCGCCCAAACACCCAACGTCCATCAGCATGCCTACCATAAACTCCTATTACGACTCAATTGAAGACGTAAACGAAATTGTTTTGCTTTTTTATACCATGACGTTTTAAAGACGCACACTTTAAGTCGTTGCCGAATGAGTGTTCGGAATTCGTCTTAAGAACATGTGAGTAAACGAGACAGAGTTATCTATAGTTCATATAACGTTATCCTTTTCAAACATTACTACCACAATGCAATTCACACTTCATAGTACAGTGAACTATATCAGTGACTCTGGTTCTTCTACGGATCTCTCATTACTGATTTGATCATGTAGATATACTCTTAGCATAGCCCGCTCCATTGCCCTCTGAGAGTCTAAGCCTTCTTATGACGCCGATAGTCAGCGACCATACTATGCTGCACATACATGATATATTTACTTTCTTACTAGACGGAGGTGTTCTTACACACACAGTTTACCCTCATATCTATTTCAGTTATGTTTTAATTCTTAATAGTCAATCAACTTTGTATTACGCTCCTTTGTTACATAAGAAAAACAAAATTACTAGAGCTACCTTATAAGTATTGGTATTTTGCTGATTAAAGGTACATAATCTGAACGTATTGAAGTATTGAGATGATTTATAGAATTAGGCGTTACTTTGCGGAGATCTATAATACAAAAGTAATATTAAAATTATTTTGCTATAATCCGCGATACATTAAATAGAAAATATATATAGTCTTTAATGTATAGTGGACTATCCGTATTTTCATACCCGATACGTGCAGGATTCGTAAAAACACATGCACAAACCTCCACCACTTCCACCACAATAGACAAGCACTACACACGTTCACTATCACAATCGTTTCGCCCCGCAAGCCAAGCATTATCAGGAGATAGACTCCACGTTAAAATCGCATGTGTTTTTACGAATCCTGCACGTATCGGGTATGAAAATACGGATAGTCCACTATTCATTAAAAACTATATATATTTTATATTTACTGTATCGCGGATTATAGCAAAATAAATTTATTATTACTTTTGTATTGAGATGAGCCGAGGGAGGTAGGTAATAAATTATATTTTTTTGTCCCATACAAAATGGGAACCGATAAAAACATTAAGTGGGCACATTAACACTTACTAACCACCATTAAAGGGTCGATAACTTTTTCGAAAAGTGTCAGGTATTTTAAATGTGGCTATCAACATTGTGATCAACCTTTATTCTTAACCGTCATGTAGGGTTACCAACCGTTTTAATATCCTGAGATATTTTGTTACGCAAATCTCACGACTAAGTCTATATAAATATATGGGACACTTTTACACTCACGGTCGTCCGTCCCCAAAATAAGTAACTTAATACTTGTGTTATAGGTGACGGACAACTGGTAAATATAATACATGTATAATTTTAAGCTGTGATAGCCCAGCGGTGAGACCGTGCGAATCTTTCGAGGTGGTCACGGGTTCAAACCCCGGGCAGGCACCAATGAGTTTTCTATTAAAACTTATGTGTCTAATTGATAATTGCAATTTATCAATTAGACACATAAGTTTTAAACTTTTCGCTGAAAGAAAACATCGTGAGGAAACCTGCATATCTTTAATTCTGGGGTTATGTGTAGCCTACCCATCCGCATTGGAGCAGCGTGGTAGGTCTTAGCTCAAACCCTTCTCTTCAGAAACGGAGAGGCCCTATGCCAGTTAGATTGTAACGGTCCGTTACTTTTTTTATAATTTTAAAAACATACTTAAATACAAATATACACCCAGGCCCGAAGAAACAACAATTTTTGTATAGAAAATGTTGGAACTCGGCGGAAATCGAACCCGCGACCCGCGGAGCTGAAGGCAGGTCGCTATCCGCTGCGCCAATTGCATTACGTTGCAATATATATTACTTATGGCTCATCTTCATTATCAGCGATTACAAACGACTAAGCGCGAGCATTATCGTGTAGATATACCCATATTTAGGTGTACTCGCCAAAAATCGTCTATGATCGCCTACGATCGCCTAACACCTGGAAATTTACAATTTATCGGACACGCTTCAAAGGGAATCGCTATGTGTTACATACGTATGTATCATATGATAATGATGACGATCGTTTGGAGATTTGAACGATGATTATAGACGACCACAACACCAACGGTCATCGCCGATAGTAGATAGATAGCATTAACGTCTTACATTTACTAATGAACATTAAATGACTCAAGCATGCTTATACATTCTATATATTTTAAAGAAATAAAAAAATATTTTATTTTATTTATTATCAAGAATTTCAAATAAACTTGATGTGTCTTTGTAGGAAAATTCCTAAACGTACTAAGGACAGTTAAAAAATGTCATTAATTTACTTTAGGACTCCATAAAGGTACTGTCCATTTGATTAAAAAATTATAAAAAATATATAAATAGATAAAATTATGATTTAAAGCGTCCATAATTACCCGTGTTTTAGCCTTTTTCAATAATCATCACACATCATCATCAGGTCATCGTTTACGTGTATTTACGTGAGTAAATATACAATTTACAGGCACTATAACAAAACTGCCTCGCTACAATCCGCACGGGTTAAGCGAATGCATGCAAAGCTAATGTGTATAAAGCAGACAAAATTTACGAACCTTACACATGCAGGACAAGCCACCACACGCACCCCAAGGCTCCTCCACCAGCAACAAAGCACACAAGCAGCACACACACCCACCACCACAACAATCTCGACGATCGTTTCGCTCCGAAGCCGAAGCATCATCAGGACAAAATCGCAATGCCAATTTATATTTATATTATAAATATACAAATTTGACTGGCCCGTTGGCGCAGTGGGTTGTGACCCTGCCTTCAGCTCCGCGGGTCGCGGGTTCGATTCCCGCCGAGTGCCAACATTTTCTACGAACAATTTGTTGGTTCTTCAAGCCTGGGTGTATATTTGTATATATTAAAAAAAGACTGTTATTTTTAATTACTAAATTTTCGACACATTATTTAATTTAAAAGCGTTAAGATGTTCGCCCGGTCAGGTAATATTATACATATAAATTGTAAAAAAAGAAAATTTTTGGGCATATGTACTCTAGCACGATATAATTATCTTCTTTTTGCATACACTATGTTTATTTACCGTTTTGCACTAAAATAAATTAAAAAGATCTTAAGCTAGAAAGAATTACACCATAACATAATAGTAAGTTTTATATTTGATCTTAAATTAACATAAGGTTGGTGGAAATATTGAATTTTCGATTTAAATTGAAGAACGTTAAGGTTACTTTTCGATTGTAGTATTATAGTAGGCTGAGCTAGCAACAAAGTTGCTAATTGTTTATCGCTACATCTGACTTGTAGTTAGCGAATAGAAAATTATTTAATGCTCACCTTCTATATTAATATGTCTTGAACTAAAAGCATCAATTTTAATGTTAATCATACCTCTGAACGCATTGGACTACGTAATTAGGGAAACAAGAAATCTAAAGTACATGATGACATGATTTGCGAATACGGAACTCAGTGAAATTGTATAAATTCAAATTCAAAATATTCTTTATTCAAGTAAACTTGTAATAAGTGCTTTTGAATCGTCAACATCTACTGCTGGTTCAGAAAGCTGTTCCTACCGAGAAGAGCCAGCAAGAAACTCGGCGGTTGCTCTTTTCAAAGAATAATTCTTATACTAGTTGCATGTAAATATTAATGTCTTGTACAGGGTCGAAGAGTAGCTATATCCACGCATTCTTATCGTCTGAGTAATCCTCAATAGTATTTGTAGGCTTTCTGTATCAACCTTTTTTTAATAGTATTTTTGAACTGCTGTAATGGTAAAGTTGAAGTTGATTGCGGAATTTGCGGAATTTGCGGAATTTGCGGAAATTGAAATTTTATTATAGAATCTTATACCCAAACCCACAAACGACTTACGTATTTGTGCAAGGCGTAAAGCAGGAACAGCAAGATTATGTCGGTTCCTACTTTGTCTATTATATACATCGCCAATCTTTTTATAATCATGCATATTTTTATGTACAAAAATTAAATTGCATCATTACAAATGTACAAGACATCATGAACCGTATTATGAAAATTTTGCTGATCATAACTACGAATAGCATGTATCTGTAAATTAAAATTAAAATCAAATGTTTGAGAACTTATCACTGATCCGGAAGTTTGCTCCCACCGAGAGAAACCACCAAGAAACTCGGCGGATACTTTCTAATAAAAATATACAACAAAAATTATGCAAAAAGTAAAGACATAAAACTGCAACCATAACGGCTTTTTCAGTGTCATCAGGCGAGTGCAGAAGCAACGTCGAGACTTGAAAAGAGAGTGCAGAAATTCTGTTAGGCTCGAGAACCATAATCCTGAGGTTGCTTTCTGTGAGGTCGAACCCAGGTTTTATCAACTTAAAAAAATATCTTTGATCGGGCAATGGCAATATGCTCGACACGTTTTTTTATATGTGCATATATTAAGATTCGATGACATATATAAGAAATTTGTGTAGTTGCCCTTAAAAGCTTGTGGTTATAGGCAATTAATCATAAGGCTCCGCCCTGACCTGACGACAGCGTCGCGTGCCTTGTAATCAGTTAACTCTTCGGTTAAATAAGTATTAAACCCACTTAGTGGTTTTCAAGTTCAATTCTCGTTTTAGTCATGAAAAGGTTACTTACTTTTCTCAATTTATATAAGATTAAGCTGAAACTGCAAATTCGTTCGCCTTACTAAATATTAGAATACCCTCATCTATACACTGTTTCTGAAATCTTTCCCAAAAAATGGGATTTTCCCATATTGAAAACGAAACAGAGGCTCTTTGTGCACTTCTATCTATTTCTATCATATAATATAATTATATCAGTCTTTATTACATTAGGGCAAATACAGAAAGCTTACTATATTATTGAGGATGACTTAGACGATAAGAATGGGTGGATATAGCTACTCTTCGACCCTGTACAAGACATTAATAACTATATGTAACTAGTAATAAAAATTATTTCCGAGTTCCGCCGAGTTTCCTTCTGGTTCTTCACGGTAGGAATAGCTTTCCGAACCAGCAGTAGATGTTGACGATTCAAAAGCACTTGTTTACAAGTTTACTAATCATCATTCTCCTGCCCTTATCCCACTCAAAGTGGGGTCGGGACAAACAAACGGGACTACAAACATGTTGTCATATGATTTGGCTACGTATTTTACGACCGGCCGCCTGCCTGACGTCAACATACCTTAGTCGCCTTTTACGACACCTCGGTAAGAAATGAGGGTGGTCTATTCTATGCAGCCAGATACCACACGGCATTTACCTTAGTCGCCTCTTACGACACCTCGTTAAGAAAAGAGGGTGGTCTACTCTATGCAGCCAGATACCACACGGCTATGTTTACAAGTTTACTATTAAAAATAATATTTTGAATTTGAATTATTCTTGCACATGGAAGAATCCTGAATATTACTTTATAAACACACATAGAAACAACTTTGTGTTTTAATTCTGTGTGTTAATGAGTGGGTGTTATAAAAACCTTGTCCTTAATCGGTTGCATGCTATTATAATCACGATTGATAAGAATTACTGACTTATTTTTATTTATGAGCATTTCGTTTTGATAGTTGGTTGAAATCGAATAAATAAACTATATTTAAGATAATAAATGCTAATCTAAGTGTTTTATAGCTCAAACAATAAACAATACGTATTTTCTGTAATAAAGAAGATTAAAATCATTTCACGCCTACTTTTATGTAAATGGCGAAGGTTGAAGTCGAAACACGCAATTGTTTGTAACTCTTGTGTGTGACTTTGGTGTACTGTGTATAGAATTTTTTTCTATACTGTCAGAAAGAATATGTGAACTTACAGAATATCTAAAATGTCCTTCAGTCAATCTGGTTGTCTGAAAGAGATCGTTACGTAGCGATTAGAACGCCCGATTTAGATACTACCTCTTATCTTGTACTAGCTTTTAAACGCCACTTCGTTCCTGCAGACTTTTGCGTGCGTCTTATTATTTGTGTAAACCATAATATTTATATTAATTATGGTTAAAACGGGTTAACCGTAAAAGCTAGACACGTGTTGTCGCGGACTTTTATTAAGAACTTTTACAGGGGAACAATTTTGTAGTACATTGAACAACTTTCACCGCTTACTCAACGCACGCAAGGAAAGCTTTAAATTTTTGCCGTTTTCGAAATATTTTTTATTGCTGCTCCCCTCCTATTCATCTTGGGATATGGCCTTGGCCTATAGCCTTCCTCGGTAAATCGACTATCTTACACTCAATTTTTTTTTAATCGGTCCAGTAGTTGCTTAGATAAGCGCTTTCAAACTATCAATCAATCAAACAAACAAACAAACTCAGCTTTATATATTAGAATAGATGTTTCTTTTTTAACTTTTACATTTGAATTTTTTTATAAATTTATAAAGATTAGTAAATCGAATAATTTCAGGATACTTCTAATTTATCATACAATTTCGATCACATTTTACGGTGACAATTTTGGTATTTCTTTCTATTATAGAAGCTAGGCATTACACATTTTGGTTTTTCCCACCACCTTACTAGGCAATATTTATAGACAAAAAAATATATTGTTTAGAGTGAGCAGAATAGACCACCCCCATTTCTTACCGAAATTTAAAAGGCAACTAATAAGATAAGTTGACCCACCGTGTGGTATCCGGCTGAGTAGAATAGATCACCCTCATTTTTTACGTACGTATGAAGTGTCGTAAAAAGCGAGTAAGGTAAATTGACGTCATGCAGGCGGTCAGTCGTAAAATACCAAGCGAAATCATGTAACAACATGTTTAAAATATGTTGTGTAACCCCCACTTAGAGTGGGATACGGGCAGGAGAATGATATAGTTTCGACAATATATGCAAATTCTTACAAGGGCTACTGTGTGCAGCGAAACAATAAAGTGTCACTCTTGATTTATTACGGTAGCAAAACAAACAAGTTATTAATAAAGTTATTGCTTAGATATCTTTATTTGACTACAAAATTTAGATATTCAATAAGTAATTCAGATATTCATAGAAGTTACAGCGAAAAATCAAGTATAACTTGATACAAGTACAAGTTATGTTATAAGTTCACATAATGTATTTCATTTAAGTTTTATTTTATCGACAATAATGCGATAAATAACATACTTTGGTGCGAAGTATTTTTTGCACGAAGGCAGATGCCCGTCAAAATTTCACTCCATTAAAAGATATGAGTTCTTGTTAATCGAAAAGAATCTTGAACCATTTATTCGTGAATTGAATAACTATTGCGCAAATCAAGTTTTCTTACCAACGTTCAAGTGTTGTGATTAAACCTCATGGATTCTTATCGAGTGGACAAATGGGGTGTTACATTAACTTAAAATACCCTCACAAACAAAAACCAATTCAATTTTAGATTCAGGCATTATTGAAATCTATGATAGAACAGATTCGATAGATTATTCGACGTTAAATGAAAATAGGAAATATACAATGCTAAATGAAGAGTCCGAAGAAATGAAGAATCCGTTTTCTTCTCTTTCTGCTTCCTTAACTGATGGACTGCAGGATATAAGACTCTCCACGGGATTTCCTGACTATACGATTTGTACCACATGGATTTGTGAGGTTTTCAGACCTCGTAGGGGGTCTACCGACACTGAGTTTTCCGGTGCGGAGTCGCCATTCTAACACCTTAAGAACCTAATGCCTATCGATTCCCCGCACTATATGCCCCGTCCATCGCCACTATAGCTTTGTAACACGCCGAGCTACGTCGGTGACTTTGGTTCGTCTACGGATCTCCTCATTTCTGATTTGATCACGTAGAGATACTTCCGGAATAGCTCGATCCGTCACTGAGTGATTCTGTGCTTTCTTACGAGGATAAAATATTATAATAAAATTAAAACAGAAATATAAACAGGATTTAATAGCAGAGTGAATGCTTAAAACACATAACACCTGCTAGAGGATCGAGGGTTCAATCCCCGAGCAGTAATTTACAAGTTTTATACAAAACTTAAGGTAAATATTTGACATTAAAAAACAGCATATGCTTTTCAGTGAAAACCTTCTGTGATATTTGTGAACCAACAATCGAGATCGGTGCAACGACGTGGGCTCAAACCCTTCTTAGAGAGAGGAAGCTTTTTCCCAGCTTTGGAATAGGTCGCTAAAATCAAAATCAAAATCAAAATATACTTTATTCAAGTAAACTTGTAAACAAGTGCTTTTGAATCGTCAACTTTACTGCTGGTTCGGAAAGCTGTTCCTGCCGAGAAGAGCCAGCAAGAAACTCGGCGGTTGCTCTTTTTAAAATATAAATCTTAGAACTAGTTACATTTATTTATTACTGTCTTGTACAGGGTAAAAGTGCACCTATATCCATACATCCTTATCATCTAAGTAATCTTCAACAGTATAGTAGGCTTTCTGTATCAGCCTCTTTTTAACAGTGTTTTTAAACTGCTGTAATGGCATGGCCAAAATTGATTTCGGAATTTTATTATAGAATCTTATACCCAAACCCACAAACGATTTACGTACTTTTGCTAGGCGCAAAGCAGGAGTCGCAAGCTTATGTCGGTTCCTACTTTGTCTATTATATACATCACTTATCGTTTTATAATTCTTTATATTTTTATATACAAAAATTACGTTATTTAAAATATACTGTGAAGCAAATGTTAGAATACCTGTTTCCTTAAACTTCTCTCGCAGGGAATCACGCGGATTTAAATTGTAGATGCCACGTATAGCTCTTTTTTGTAATACGAAATTTTTTTCACTATCCGTATTTTTCACTAACATTACCCCACAGCAATATTCCATTAGACATAATGCTAGTAAAGTAATGCTGCTAAATACAAATATGAATATTAAATTTCCCTTTATTTTCACGTTCACAATAATAATTTAATATACGCTATCGCAATCAGGATATGCTCAGCAGAATAACTCAAAGCGTACCATAACAATAAAAAAGCAAGTTCAAACAAAGGCCGGCAATGTTTTATAATATATTATCCGATTGTCACGCAAAACCGCGTAATATTTTGACTTGTATTAATATATTTCCTTTTGCGGTGAGTCACCAACATGGCCGACAGACTTTTCCAATTAATTTAAGTGTGTTATAAATAATTACGCGATATATTACAACAATTTCTTTATTTTTATTTCACGCGTTGTGAACAGTTTCATGTTTATAATCTGTGGTTTTCAATATGGCGTTCGAAGTTTAAAATCATTTATTCGTAATTAGAATAAGGAGGAAATTATTTTAAAATTAATATTTTGACTTGTATGAATATAATATTTTCTTTTACTTTTACACCAACATGGCCGACATTATTTTCACAACTAATTTTATTGTGTTATTAACAATTACGCGATATAATTAATATATCGTTTTTTTTTGTTTGAATTTGAGGCAAACGTTTTGGAGTTTGATGTTTATAGTCTGTGGTATTCAATATCGCGTTCGAAATTTAAAATTTATTTAATTGGAATAAGTAGTTGAAAAATGTTTTGACTAACAGATTTATACTACTTCAAATAATGTTACTATAAATTTCTGAAGACCCTGATTATTAATGAGTTGACAGATGAAAAACAGTTCCGACTAAACCGATAAATAAACGCGTGTCAAATATTTTTTTCTTTAATCAATCTTTAGTTTTCACTGTAACATGAACCGCTCCAGAATGTGAACCAAATTATTAACGTCACTTCATTTAGCTTAATTATAAAGACAGCTGACGTTTCTATTTCTGAATATCTATGCATTCCATCTCTACGAATTCTTTATAATTTTACCGCCCTATGATTTGACAGTCCAATGCAACGGCGTGTAGGGACCAATTATACGCTGGCACAAATATTCATGGCTTGGTGAAAGATATATTCGACAAGCTTTACCGCGCAACTTGTTTTGTGTCAATTTAATGCCTGTTCTTCACAATCAGCGATGATCGTGTGATAGTGTATAAAAGGCCCGATTATCGTGCGAGTGTCCACTTAATCGTCACCACTATCATAAGATTTTAGAGATACATACTAGAGATACATACTACAAAAAAACCGCGATAGCATGTCTCTATCTGTTATGTTTTAATCACGATAACTCAAAATTTCAGTTTGGAAACAATTTGTGATTGCCATTCGAGCGAAGCCAATTGCAAAGCTAGTAAATAGAAGAATATAACCAATTCTTTTGTTCGAAAACACACAGCGATTCCTCTAAACTAATTAATATGACACGGTCTAATGTTTTTTTAATAACCACGTCGCGGCAGTCCCATTGCAATTATTCTAATGCATACGCGTATTATCCGACCAACTTAATGACTACAAATTCACATAAAATCAACCTTGCTAGTATGTAATAAAGGGTTTTAATACGCAAACGTTAATTTTGTATGTGTTTAGGTTACCAATTAGAAATTCGCGTGTTTATAACAATTTCGACTTTATGACACAGCAGTAAGAGAGTTACAAATGCAAATATAGGTTTGTACAGTCAACGTGTTTCCAGTTAATGTATTTCGGTTTCTAATTTGTGGAGTAACTTCATGTTTTCTGCCTTTTTTGATGAGTTCAGGCGGATTAACCGGGGGTGTGACCATCGCTCTATTGTAAACGTCAATCCATTACCGAGATAACCTCATCAAGCTGAGTTTTTGACAAATGATAACTCGTATATACCTATGAATATTACACTATATGATGTTCAGTTGTATGTAGTAAAGGTCTATTACTATCCCACAGCTGTGCATCGGCCTCTTCTTTCCGTTTTTGGAGAGAAGGGTCGGAGGAAAGACCTACCACGCTGCTTCAATGCGGATTGGTAAGACATATCCCCAAAATTTTTGAAGATATACACTTCCTCACGACAAATTGCAATTATCAATTAGACAGATAAATTTTAACGGAAAAACTTATTGGTGCCTGCCCTGGGTTCAAATCCGTGACTCCATCTCAAGACAGAGAGAGATTGGCCTAAAAAAGAGATGGTTGGATTGTGTTAGTATGACATGCATATAAAAGAAGTACCGCAAGAGTTGACAGAATTGTAGAGAAAAACATGTACTGATGGATGGATGGGACAATTAAACACACGGTCTTCCATCTCCAAAGTAACTTCATACACGTGTTATGAGTGACAGACGACTGGTAAATATACTTATCTATACTTATTATAAAACAAAGTCCCAAAAACCTGTCTGTCTGTATGTAATCGATTTCCTCAAAATCTACTGAAAGGATCTTTGTACGGTTTTCACCAAAAGATTGTGCAATACATCCGGATGGTTTAGGTAGATAGTTACATATCGGTATTATGTAAATTGTGTTGAGATCGTGCAGTTGTTAAAAAATTTGCTTGCTGGGAGGTTTAGTCGCATGCGCTGCGTAAACTAGCAGAGATACGCTAGAGCAGTGTACTAGAGAATTGTAGATCTACAAAACTACTACAAAAAAGTCTGCGATAGCACGTCTCTACCTCTTATGGTTAACTCACAATAACTACTTTTATGTTTAAAATTTTAACTCTAGAAAAAAATTGTGACACGCAGATTTCCACGCGGGCGAAGCTGCTGGAACAGCTAGTTATGTATAATTTTATATACATATTTACACCCAGACTCGAAGTACCAATAAATCGCTTATAGAAAATGTTGGCCCACAGTAGGCTGAACCCGCGACCCGCGGAGCCGTCACTGCCGCCTACCAGCAGGGGCCTGCCTTCAGACCTTTTAATTTTTATTGTGAAAAAAGTATGGGAGTACTTTGTACAATTGAGTATTCAACACGTATTTCCACTAATTTTTTTCAAATTTAGTCCAATAAAAAATAGTATAAAAAATCCTTTAAGAGTAAAGCGATCGAGACTAATTGTGGACAATGTGTAAATCACGTGAAACAATGCTGGGTCTTTAAGCGGAACGAATGATCGAATTAAATCGATTAGCGACTTAACTAATCCACGTCCATTCGAATAATCACTCAATTAATTGCATATCATTTGTTAGATTCAAGAATCATATACAAAAAGAAGGCTAGAAATGTATTTTAATTTTAATTTTTTATGCTATTTTATTTATTAATTGAAGATAATCATTAAGACTTATTTTAACCCTTTTAGTTTAAAAACACTATTAAATAAAGGCTAATACAGAAAGCCTACTATACTATTGAGGATTACTTAGACGATAAGAATGCGAGGATATAGCTACTCTCCGACCCTGTACAAGACATTAATAACTATATGTAACTAGCGATAAGAATTATTATTTGAAAAAAAAACCACCGAGTTTCTTGCTAGTTCTTCTTGGTAGAAAAGGTTTCCGAACCAGCAGTAGATGATGACGATTCAAAAGCACTAGACATATGCAGATTTCCTCACCATGTTTTCCTTCACCGAAAAGCGTGTGATAAATTGCAATTATTAATTAGACACAAGTTTTAATAGAAAAACTTATTGGTGCCTGCCCGGGGTTTGAACTCGTGACCGTCTCTAGAGAGTCGCACGATCTTAACGCTGGACTATCACAGCTTCTCAAATTATAGCAGTAGAAACTATTTGCTATATGTTGTTATATAATCCTACTTCCTACTAATATTATAAATGCGAAAGTTTGTGAGTATGGGGAACACGAGTTCAAACCCGGGCAGGCACCAATGAGTTTTTCTATTTAAACTTATGTGTCTAATTGATAATTGCAATTTATCACACGCTTTTCGGTGAAGGAAAACATCATGAGGAAACCTGCATATCTCTAGAGAATGCTGGAGATATGTGTAAATGCATTGGAGCAGCGTCGTAGGTCTTAGCTCCAACCCTCTCTCCAGAAACGGAGAGAGGACGCCAATTCCCAGCAGTGGGATTGTAACAGGCCACTACTTTACTTTTTTAATAATAGATGACATCACGCTTAGAAAATAAAAAACATTAATATTTGTTCAATCAAATGCTTTCAATTTATTATTTCAATTTCTGTTACACTATTTAATTATGCCGTGTGGTATCCGGCTGATTACAATAGACCCCACTTAGAGTGGGATAAGGGCAGGACGATGATGATCACGCTAAGAACTACGTATTAAAAAAAGCTAGTGTTCTTGCTCTTCCAAATTATGAGGAACTCTAACACTCACGAACGAGTTTTGTAGCGATACGTTTTACTATTTATTGCAATTTTCCACAAAACAACTTTTTTGAATTATCACTTTAACTCTAAAAGCGTGTGAAATATTTCCTTAACACGTTCTAAGGTTTGAAAATATAAACTAAACTAGCTCTGCCTGCGGCTTCGCCCGCGTATAATTTTAAATATAAAATAGTTGTTGCAAATTAACCGTGAGAGAAAGAGACATGCTGTTGCGGACTTTTTTGTAGTATTTTTATAGATCTACAATTCTTACTACATTACTTTAGCGTATCTCTGCTAGTTTACGCAGCGCACGCGATTCAAGCTCCCAGCAAGCAAGTTTTTTAACAACTGCTCGAACTCTTCAACACAATTTACATAATACCGATATACATACACTATTTAGTTTAACCATCCGGAAATACCTAATAACTTCCATCCGGAAGTATTGCACTATCTTTTGGTAAAAACCGTACATAAATCCGTTCAGTAGATTTTAAGAAAATCGATTACATACAGATAGCTTTTTGGGACTTTGTTTTATAATAAGTATAGAAAGGTACTCGTGGATGTGCTTAATTTCTAACATTCTAACTCATAAAGTGAAACAGCACAAAAATTATTAGCAGTAGAATTTAAATGATACGTTAATTTCATATTAAAATATGTTTATAATATGATGAGACGAGATTTTATTCATGTTTCTATAATTGATAAGGCCTGATGAGCGGTCAACGTACCGTGATTGTCATAAAACTAGAAATACAAGAAAAATACTATAAAATAAACATATTCTCTACGACTTGACCGAGCTCTACGTCGTTTATAATACGGTGTAAATTTTAAAGAAACCATATTTTGTGAATGGACATAACTCGTCCCGAATTGGCTAGATTTTTTTATTACCACGTAGGTATGTTTTATGCTTTTATTACTTGTAAAAAAACTCTGAATGGTTACAGAAAGCTATAAAATCGCTTAACTATAATATTATGTTGAAATTATGGATTTGAATATATTAAAGTATAAAAAAATCAATATGGTGATATCTCCTGTAATTCATTCTGATATCATAAACGTGCCAATCTGTCTCTCTGTTTATCTATAGTCTTTCATCTGTCTATTACACTTTTACGACCAATTATTAGCTTAAATACAGGGCTACGAAATAGATAAAATATATCCGTTTTTCCTTTGGGAAATAGAATAGCAATAAACATTAAAGAATAGACGGTATTTTCACATTCACATTGATGCGCAAGTTGCGGGTACTTGTATTTTATAAAGAATGTTTGCGGTTTTAATGTTATATTATTTTTTATATTTTAAATTTAACAACTGGCTGTCCAAATAAATGTATAAATGAAACATGTGTTGATACGTTAGTCTTGTCCCATATCAAGGGAACGTCGTTAAGACCTGGTGCTGCGGTGGAAAGGCCGAATCTGGCAAACGGCGAATGTAGTCATCTCTCATCGAGAGTTATATATTTGTGCAGTTAAGACCCTAGGACCATGGAGTTAAAGTGCAAATATTTTTTATCCGTTTTAACACCTCGCTTAATTACCTCTTTAGGCGACAAGAAGGCTGGCTTTTTTTATTTATTTATTTATTTATATATTTATTACCCGCCCATTGCCACTCCAGCTTTGCGACCCGGGGAGGCACATAGTTCGAAGAACCGATGGACATTGAGGTCTTATGGTGCTTGAGTTGCGACGGCGCACCGGAAGGCGTAGTGAAGGCAGACCCCCTACTAGGTGGATAGACGACCTTAAAAAGGTTGCGGGGGGCCGCTGGATTCAGGCGACAGAAGCTCGTGTAGCCTGATAGTCCTTGAAAGTGCTTATGTGTTACTTTACGTCCAGTGAACGTTGATTGGTTGGTGAGAAAGAGAGAGAAAAAAAATATACATATTTCTTCTACGATTATGGTGGTTGGAAAAGAATAGGTGTGGTTACCATAGTAAAGCCTGTAACACATCGGATGGACGGTACGCAATCAGCATGCAAATGACACTCTCACCGGCCGGCGCAAACGTCGAATATTGATCGGCGCATTATGATAATGTGCATTTTAAATGTTACCGACTGCACACGCGACTGTTTGACCTGCCAATAGCACGGTAGTCTGGTTATAGCTTAATGATAATTTATAAAAGTAGGCATTAGTCTTTCAGAAGTCTGTAGTACAACAAGTTATGATAGAATTCAGATTATGCCCAAAAAAAGAGAGACAGATACCTATCTGTCTACCTAGCCTCATTTGTTTCTTTTTTTTACAAACACATTTTAGACTGGCTCCCCTATTCTAATGTTAAATTTTAGTCTTAAGGTAGAATTTCACCAGAGTGCAGAACTGTGCAGCATTGTGAATGCACAGTGTGCGGCACAAATGTTTACTTTGGTCGACTCACTTAAACATTAACAAATTGTGCTCGAATATTCTAAAAATGTTCGCGCACATCTATACACATTTGTGCGCGTACACTTGAAACAGTGGACTCGCGTTCACGCGTACGCACTCGTTGTTCACGAACTCAGTTTAGCTTCCGCTACTGGATCGAAAGCATTTGTTTGTACGCGCACATCTTTAATGAAGTGTGGAGGAATGAAAAAATTATTAAGAATAATTTTATAGAAAATGTCTAAAGATATATTGTAAAATTGTATATAATTAATATGTGAAATAGTAATAATAAAGATTATAAAATATTCCTAAATGAACATGTTCGCGCACGTACACATGTTTCTTCTTTGCTTCACTGTGCGCTTACACAAGTTCCACACAATATTGCCAGTGGAGACAAACGCTAAACGCGATATTAGCTTGGTACGTGCAGTACGAGAACTTTGTACACAATCTTTGTAAACAAATGTGCTGCACACTATTTTGGTGGAATCCTACCTTTAGATTAAAAAGGATGGCGCAAACTTAACTACGACCAGAAGCAATTTTTTTTAAATACTCTTTAGTTTAAAAAATAAAGCTTATATAATCATGAGGGTAGACGCTGAGAACATCGTTGCTTTGAGAATTCAATTCGAAGCACAGCGTTAGATTATTTAAGACACCTCTTTCTTCGTCTTTGAATAGAGTGTTAAGTCTTTCGTCTTAAAATAATTCTTCAATAGCAGTGATTCCGGTCCACTCTCGTATGTTTCGCTATAACGACTTTTTCCGACAACCAGCGTTCCTCTTCCCTTTAATTTTGCTCATTTTTATAAGTTGCAACAACCTGTACCTCTCGTGTCTCAGAATATGATCAAGGTACTCCTACTTTCGTTTCTCCATGATTGCTGAAACTTTCATCTTGACGTGCTATACTGCGATTTCAGTTTTCATCCAACCAACCCGAATATCCAACCTATTTCTGATATTCGAAAACATCATTGGCAGGATTTTCAAGACCTGCGTCTAAGAGCTTCGAACTACTTATTTACATACAAGTGTTTGATACAGTAGCTTCACTGTCCTGTTTTAGCGTTTAACACATTTTTTGCAGTTATGCTACTAAATTTTTCATCCTACCATTATTAGTTCCGTGATAGCCCGCTAAAATTTATTTATTTATTTAATAAGTACACTAACATATTATTACATTAAACACTATATACACATTCATACTTTAAACATATATGCATATGAGATGCATATCTTTAATACGCGCACATAACATTTACCAATTAACACCATGTAAGCCAAAACTATCGAAAATACCATTACAGAGAAACAGTTATAATTTAATTTAATTAAAAAAATATTAAAAAAGAAGTTAATTTTTAAATTTCATAAAACAAAGTTGATTTAGATATACAATATTTTCTATACTTATTATAAAACAAAGTCCCAAAAAGCTATCTGTATGTAATCGATTTTCTCAGAATCTGCTGAACGGATTTTTTTACGGTTTAGCCAAAAGTTAGTGCAATACTTCCGGATGGTTTAAATACTACCGTTTACATAATACCGATATGTACTATTTGTACATATCGGTATTATGTAAATTGTGTTGAAGAGTTCGAGCAGTTGTTAAAAAACTTGCTTGCTGGGAGCTTGAATCGCGTGCGCTGCGTAAACTAGCAGAGATACGCTAAAGTAATGTACTAGAGAATTATAGATCTATAAAAATACTACAAAAAAGTCCGGTATAGCATGTCTCTATCTCTTATGGGTAACTCACAATAACTACTTTTATGTTTAAATTTCTCGAAAAATTTTGTGACATGCTGTTTTTCCCGGCGGTTGAAGCCCATTTCACAGCTAGTTTTATATAATAACAATCTCATCAATATGGCGCTAAAATTATCCAAAAATAGTAAGTTTATGTTTAAAAGCAACAATGGATCAAAATCGTAAATAACATACCATATCCCGTCCAGCAACACATCAGTAAAACGACTGTGTATAAAACAAAAACTACAAGTCATAAATATTTGAAATGGGTACCATAATGTTATTCTAAACGCGCCATTTGATTCCACTTTTGGTAGATAATGTATAGTGAAAAAATTGCATCTCAAATCGCGACAAACTGCACGACCAAAAGTGCAAACGATCGAGATTGACAGGTTCCTATTGACCATGTGGAGCTTAAAGAGCTTGCGCACACTTAAGGCTGTTTGCGATAAAATCACAATGAAAGAAATGCCTTTTTAATATGGTGGAAAGGTGATTTGTTGGGCAAGCCGTTTTACCAGTATGAAGAAAAAGTAATAACAAAATTATTTTGCTATAACCCGCGATACAGTAAATAGAAAATATATATAGTGTTAAATGTATAGTGGACTATCCGTATTTTTATACCCGATACGTGCAGGATTCGTAAAAACACATGCACAAACCTCCACCACTTCCACCACAATACGTGTGTAGTGCTTTTGCACTACACACGTTCACTATCACAAACTCAACAATCGTTTCGCCCCGCAACCGAAGTATCATCAGGAGATAGACTCCACGACAAAATACGACGTATCGGGTATAAAAATAAAAGTAACACCTAATTCTATAAATTATTACCAGTATGATATAATAGATGTATTTGGCTGGATATTTGCTGGGTAAAGACCCGATGATTCACAATTCATGGAATGCTACATAGATGTCATTATTCTACAATTGTTCCAAGATTAATAAACTCGCGCAATTGTTTTATGCATAAAAACAACCGACCATCTGTTTTAATACTAAGCATGAGATGTGTGCTCGTACTTATAAGTACGAGTCGTGGGATAAGTTACATTTCAGTAATAGCTCTGCTTATGTTATAGTGAAATTTACTACATTATATTTATATAAAATAAGTCGTAAAAATATTACCTCATCGTCATCCTCCTGCCCTTATATAACTTTAAGTGGGGTCGGCACAACATTTTACAGCCATGTTGTCACATGATTTGGCTACGTATTATACGGCCGGCCGCCTGCCCGACGTTAACTAACCCGCCGTGTGGTATCCGGCTGACTAGAATAGACCACCCTCATCCTTACCGAAGGGTCGTAAAATACAACTAAGGTAAGTTATAACTTATATGGATTGATTATAATCAATCCATATAATACCACAGATGAAACATATCCATGATACGTTTAAAGCCGCATTTATTGAAACGCTACCGCCTACACTACTGTACTGCTACTGTACTACTGTACTGTCTACACTGGACGTCATAAAATATATATAAATTTATTAAGTTTCATACATATATGGTCAACATGCCTTCTAATTCCATTTTTTGTCATACAGTTATCCTAAAATTTTATATTTATCCGATTCATAGCAAAGATAATCGCAATTGCACGGTGTCTTAACCGCGCGATTACTCTAAACTCTAGCTTTCCTAGACACCCGCCGCATGCGTATCAATGCATTACCATACAATGGGAGGCCGTGACAGCCAGCAACTGTCCGAGGCTGTCAATCTCCGCTACTGGGTTTGAATACTGTCATTATGTCTCCATCGCGATTGCCGTGGCGTACCGGCAAATCGATTTGAATAGATTTCCCGTGGTCTAGAATCTAGATTGGCTTAATTTGCTACGACGTTTAGAATGTAACGGATGTCGCGCTCGCGTTTTAAATTAGAAAAAATACGCGTCGACAAAAAAAGAAAGAAGAAGAAAGAGAAAGAAGAAGTGTGAGGAAAACTTTTATTTACGAAAAGACACTATTAAATTTTAATTTTAGATAATTTAATTAACAATTAGGCATTAGAATAAAAACCGCGGAGAGCAGGGTCGTAAGGTTTATATACTACACAGTATCCGAAAAGAATTCCGAAAAGTTCGTTAGTCCCACTGCCCTGTTTTGTTTGTTGCCGTAACGCCTTCCGCAGTGCCGCTCGGGATCGTTGCCGTGGGAAGAGAAGCCGGGGCAAACGCTCCTGGTAGACGTCGCAGGTAGCCGGTACAGGTAGCAAGTACTGCAGACAGTGGTGCGAAGGAAAGATCGAACGCACGAACGAAGGAGTGAAGGAAAGAACCCTGAAACCGAGTTATTGCGGAGTTTTAGAGGATTCCGTTTTTCAAACTTAGACTGCAACATTGATCATCTTTCTAGAAGGTATGGCTCAGCAGAATGGCAGGGGCGTTATAAAAGAATTGAGTAGTGATCAATGATGCAGTGAGTTATACAAAGAAAAAGTTACATTGTACAGTTACTTATAACGGTCAATTTAAACTAATACCGTTACTACAGAAAATTTAGCAAAATACATAAATAATTATCCTTAATTACACTAGAAATAAAAGATACTACAAGATTATCATTTTAGAACTACAAAATACACAGTTATTTAGCTAATACATTTTTTTGAATAAAAACACTCACCCAAAGTCGGGGTAAATTCGTTGCACTTTTTTTGCACACACAGTTTAATTTTATAATATAAATAAGATGGTGATTAGATCTAGATAAGCAGATCTCATGATTTATTTTACTATTAAACCCTAGAAAAAACAATTTGAATAAAATTTTAACAGGATTAAAACTGTACGTTTTTGAAAGTAGGTAGTTAGTCAGAGTGCCGATGATTCTACCGAACGTTAGGTGGCTCGCGAATGTATTCCGTTCAACGAAGTTATTAAAAATATTTTATGATTTGAATTTAGATAATTACTTTAATTTTATATTTATGATTTTTATGAGTTTTATATTTAATTATAATAGTTTAGTGTAGTATTAGGATAAATTTGTTTAATGTAAAAATAATATAATGTAAGTAGGTAATCAACGTTAGGTATGTAGTTTTTATTTTGTAATTAGTTTTTTTTAAATATGTTTTTAGTTTTTGTTTAGATTTTAGATAATTATTTTTTTAATAAACAAATGTAATGAATAAGTTTATTTTTATTTAGATACTTTAAGATATTTTTTTTTTCGTATAGCAACTTGACAGTTAAGTTGCAACTTTTTTTAAAATTTGAAGCCACTATGAAACATCAGTGTTACATATCCCCCTTTTTAGATTAGGATTTTATCTAGGTAAAATCCGTTCTCAATATCTGCAATCTTCACTAAGTTATATGCTATACCTCTCATACTTCCTCTCATATTAAACTTTCACACTTTACTCTTATTCCTCACACATTTAGAATATAGCAACGACAATTTTTAGAAAAGTCGCTGCATCCTAGCATACTGAGTATTCAAAGATTATAGTTTTAAATACTCTCACATATCACATAGTAGTTGTTAAATTTTTTTATAAAAATTTAAGTATGAAATTAATGAATTTGTGAATATTTGATGTTAAATAATTATTTGCATCATAAAATTGGCTAACTGTGATATTTGGTTAGTTTAGTAGTAACCAACTATCTGGTAGATAAAATGTATCTTAACTTTTAGGTCATTAAGATACTAGTTTTTAGTTAGTAAGTAGCTTTGTAGTTTATAGTCGTAGAATTGATGCAAATCTTTAGTTAATTTAGAGGTATCATAAATTCATATTTAATTTCAAGTACATAAATTTAGATTAATTTAGTATTTAATGCAGATAAATAAATTTTTAGGGCTATGTAACAGGTATAACGCTAATTATATTTGATAATTTGTGAGCTTCAAGTCTTTAATGTGCCAAGAGCCTAAATTGTTTCCGTTAAAATCCTCAAGATCATAAACTAGTGGTGATTTTTTATTAATAATTCGACATTTTATGAACTTAGGTGCTAATTTTTTGCAAATTTATTATCTTTATCACTTTGGTAGTAAGTGCGTTTCCAGACTATGTCTCCGAGATTTAACTCTGCGTGTCTACGTCGCAAGTTGTAATAAGTACTGTTGCGTGAGTGAGCTTGTATAAGTGATGATTGAACTTTATCAAATATTTTACGTAATGATCCTAAATTTTCAGCATACTCATCGCGGGGAGTAAATATTAAATCTTCAGCAGTAGCTTTATCAGATTCAACGTAGTGAGAACCGCAGCTTACTAGTTCTCGACCAAATACTAGAAATGAGGGAGTGAAACTAGTAACAACGTTAACAGAACTGTTAAGTGCGAATTGAATTTTGGGTATGTTAGTATCCCACGATCTGTGATCGCCTTCAATGAAGGTTGAAACTGCAGTCATTATAGTTTTGTTGTAGCGTTCAACAGAGTTAACTTGAGGAGTATATTTAGGTGTGTACAAAACATTAGGTATTTTGTATGTAGTATATAGCTGTTGTAAGATGTTGCTGGTAAATTGTTTACCATTATCCATAAGAACTGTGCTAGGTATACCGTGCACAAGAAAAACACGTTCTTCTAGAATACGTGCAATTATATTAGATGTAGCACGTCGTATGGGAAATAATAAACAATATTTAGTGAAACAACAGACTACAACAAATAAAAATGTATTCTGGTTTCTAGTAGTTGGTAAAGGTCCTACAAGATCCATGCTAATCATTTGGAAAGGTCTTGAGCAGTCTTTAGGACGACCCATTACTCCAAGTGTTGTATGATTAGGATGTTTGTGGGCGTTGCAAGTATCACAACTCGAGACAAAATTAGTAACATCTCGATGCATACCAGGCCAGAAGTATTTTAAACTAAGACGTTTAAATGTTTTGAAGACTCCAAAGTGACCAGAAGTAGGTTCAGAATGGTTTTTAGAAATTATATCGTTTCTGAACTCTGCAGGTATAACTTCCTTCCACTCAAATTCTCTAGTGAGAGGATTTAAGCTTTTTACGAAGCGATACAGCTTATTATCAGATACTCGGTAATTTAAAAATGAAGTTGGGGAATTTTTAGAACCATTTTAGATGTTTAGGTACCAAGAGTCTGATGTTTTGGGTACTGAAAAATTTTCAGAATTAGAAATATTAGCATCATGTATAGCAGCAATAGGTACAGAACGTGAAAGACTGTCAGGTACAACGTTTTCAGAACCTTTGCGGTGTTTAATCTCAAAGTTGTAAGCAGAAAGTCTGACACCCCAGCGCGCTAATCGACCGGTAGGGTTGTTGAGATTTAAAAACCACTTTAGAGCAGAATGGTCGGTGTATACGGTAAATCTGCGACCGTTTTCTAAATAACATCGCCAATGTTCTATAGCGGTGAGAACTGCTAGCGCTTCACGCTCAGTAGCACTAAAGTTGCGTTCACGATCAGAAAGTGATTTGCTCATATAGGCTATAACTTTTTCTTCGCCATTTAGTGTCTGAGTTAGAACAGCACCAATGCCATAATCACTTGCATCAGTGTGAACATCAAAAGGTTCTGAATAGTCAGGACAAGCTAGAACAGGTGCGGAGATCAGGCATTCTTGTAGCTTCTTGAAGGCTTGATCAGCTTTACTACACCAAGAAAATGGAGGAGCTTTTTTTGCTTGGGAAGTAAGTTTGTTTAGGGGAGAAGCCAAAGAACTAAAATTAGGTATGAACCTTCGGTACCATGAAGCCGTACCTAAGAATCGTCGGAGTTCCTTCCGGTTAGTCGGAGTTGGATAATTTAAGATAGCTTGCACCTTTTCAGGATCTGCGTGTAGACCGTTAGCATCAACTACATAACCAAGATACTTCAGTTGTTGTCTGAAAAATTGACTTTTAGTGAAGTTTATAGTTAAGTTTGCAGTTTTTAGTTTATCTAGAACTCTTAGTAAAAGTGATATATGCTTTTCAAATGTTGGTGATACTATTATAATATCGTCGACAAACGCAAATACCATATTTTCAAATTCTGGACCATAAAATAAGGTGTCTACTAACCTCTGCTGCGTAGCAGGTGCATTGGTTAGCCCAAAAGGCATGCATTTAAATTGAAAGGATCCGCGAGATGGAATATAGAAGCTAGTTTTGCATCTATCTTCTTCTTTAATTAAGATCTGCCAAAAACTCTTAGATAAATCTATACTAGTTAGATATTTAGCGTCGCGTAAGTTATCCAGGATTTCAGAGATGTAAGGCAGACTGTACGCATCCTTTTTAGTAAGCGCGTTCAACTTACGACTGTCTAGGCAGAATCGAAGTTCACCATTCTTTTTAGGAGTTAGGAGCACGGGTGAGGACCATGGACTATCACAAGGTTCAACAATGTCTTCCTTCACCATTTCGTCGAGTTGTTCAACTAAAAGTCGTTGTTTTTCAGGAGACATTCTATAATATCTCTGACGAACCGGGGCAGCATCACCAGTGTCAATAGTATGAGTGATCATAGATGTACGACCTAAACCTCTCTTTTCGTATGAATTTTCAAAAAATTGAGAAATAATGTTATCAGCTGTTACTTTTTGTACTGGACTAAGATGATCATACGAGCAAAGATGTTCAGACTCAGCGCTAGACAGTTCAGCTAACGAAGTTTCGTGCTTTTTAAACACAATGGAGTTTAAATTTTTAGGAAATAGGCCAAAAGTATTCCAGAAATCCATTCCTAGAATTAAGTCGTTTAAAATTTCAGGAACAACATGAGCTTTAATTATATGTAGCTGGTTTGCAAAGGAAATGGGTAAGTAGATATAACCGATAGATTTTAGTTTTTGTCCGTTTGCAGCAACGAACTGTAGATTTTCGATGCTATTAAGTTCAAATCCAGCGTTAGTTAGGCATTTATGAGAATTATTCCCTAGTATTGTAGCGGATGAACCAGAATCTAATAAACCCGATTTTAGCAAACCGTTGATTCCAATCATAGCATAAGGACGTGTAGTATTATTAAAGTTTTGGATTGAAGAGACAGAGTAGCAAGAAAAATATTTAGAAATAGTTTGTAACCATTCTTCCCATTCAGACTTATTAAAGTTCTTATTACTATTTAATGTATTTCTCTCTCCACAATCCAAACTCTCTAGTTTTTTGGAACAGTTCCCAGAGATTGACAATTAGGGCAGTCCGGATAGCGAACTTCCTTCTTTCCACATTTAAAACAAATCGGAAAGTGAGGTAACTTACACTCTTTTAGAGAATGTGTATTGTTTCTACATCTAGGGCAGTATAATTTCACAGGTGCGGAAGTGACAGCAGAAACCGGTAAGTTCCTATTTTGGTTAGATAGTTCCGCTTTATTTGTAGGATTAACGTTGTATTTATAATTGTTTATATTGTGATTATTATATTTATTGTATCTATTGGGGTTAAAATTATAGTGTTGTTTTTTATTGTAGGTACTATTAGAATAGCTACTGTGAGGAGTGCTATGTTTGTAGGCAAATTCAGGTGCGAGTGTATCTGAGTTAACTTTAGGAGGCTCATGAAACTGCATTAGTCGTGACTGTATAATTTCATAATTTCGGCAGACATTTTTAAGTGTATCTAGATCTTTTAATTCTGAAGATGCCGCTAGTGTACTTGCATAACAAGGACGGATGTTGTGTAGAATGATTTCTAGTTGTTCACTCTCAGATAGAGGATTATTCAAGCGAGAAAACATACCATGCATAATTGATAAATAAATAGTTATATTTTCATCCTCACCCTGAGTACGAGTGCGAATTTCAGACATCAGTCTATAGTCGTAGTCGCTATGGCTAAAGTCTTGTTTCAATAAAACAACTAGGTCATTCCAATCGTTAACCTTACATTTAGTGTAACGATACCAGTGTAGCGCATCTTCAGTAAAAAATTCAAAAGCATATGACATTATTTTCGTAGGTGAGATGTTTCGTGATAGCATGAACTCATCCATCTGCTGAATAAATGATCGGACACAGGTCTTACCAGAAAACTTTATTTTATTTAGATCAGAAGTTAGGTTCCGATCACAGATCAGGACACGTTCAGGTTCCAAATTATTGGGAGGTAGTGTCTCTGTTGCTTCTGAAGGAGCATCAGGTTGTTGAGGACAACTTGCGGATTTTAAATTTAATATATCGTTATATTGAGATTTGTAGTTAGTGCGACATATTTTATAAAGTTCTTTACAGTCATCGGAAGGTGTTATTCTGTTAAGTCTATGATGAATGTGATGTAATACCGTTTCAGATCTAGCAAATAAATTTTTATCAAATTTGTGTTTAAGATTTGCCATATTGTTTTGAGTTTTAATTAAGGTATCCTTTACTGCTTTTAAATCTACATCCGGTTCTAAATGTGACTCTAATATATCCTCGGGAGGTAAAGTTGAAGCAATTTTAATAATTTGTTTACGAAGTTCTGCTACTGAGTCAGCAGGTGTACTACCGCGAACAGCTACTTCATACTCGAGCTCAGCTTTTTGCAGCGAAAGATATTTTATACGGTATGCCATATTTATAAAAAAAATTAAAAGAATTAATTAGGTGAGTGTTTTTAAAACAAAAATAAAATAATTAGAACAAAAGAACTAAAATACTAGATTGAAGTTATACAATAATCAGCTTAAAATTAATAAATACTAATTCCAGCGTGTATGTTAATCAAAATTTTATAGAAAAAATATTTAGGTTTTCTGTAATAGAAATATGAAAATTTATTTTTATTAGTAGATTAATTTAAACAATAGAAAAACAAAAAAATCAACATACACGGTGTAATTGTTAGTAAATAACTAAATGTTAAATTTAAAATTAACCGTCACCAATGATTACTACAAAATACTCAGAATCTAGTCAAAACCTACTCAGAACTGTGCAGTATATATGAAGGTGGGCGCCATTGTCGCGCTCGCGTTTTAAATTAGAAAAAATACGCGTCGACAAAAAAAGAAAGAAGAAGAAAGAGAAAGAAGAAGTGTGAGGAAAACTTTTATTTACGAAAAGACACTATTAAATTTTAATTTTAGATAATTTAATTAACAATTAGGCATTAGAATAAAAACCGCGGAGAGCAGGGTCGTAAGGTTTATATACTACACAGTATCCGAAAAGAATTCCGAAAAGTTCGTTAGTCCCACTGCCCTGTTTTGTTTGTTGCCGTAACGCCTTCCGCAGTGCCGCTCGGGATCGTTGCCGTGGGAAGAGAAGCCGGGGCAAACGCTCCTGGTAGACGTCGCAGGTAGCCGGTACAGGTAGCAAGTACTGCAGACAGTGGTGCGAAGGAAAGATCGAACGCACGAACGAAGGAGTGAAGGAAAGAACCCTGAAACCGAGTTATTGCGGAGTTTTAGAGGATTCCGTTTTTCAAACTTAGACTGCAACATTGATCATCTTTCTAGAAGGTATGGCTCAGCAGAATGGCAGGGGCGTTATAAAAGAATTGAGTAGTGATCAATGATGCAGTGAGTTATACAAAGAAAAAGTTACATTGTACAGTTACTTATAACGGTCAATTTAAACTAATACCGTTACTACAGAAAATTTAGCAAAATACATAAATAATTATCCTTAATTACACTAGAAATAAAAGATACTACAAGATTATCATTTTAGAACTACAAAATACACAGTTATTTAGCTAATACATTTTTTTGAATAAAAACACTCACCCAAAGTCGGGGTAAATTCGTTGCACTTTTTTTGCACACACAGTTTAATTTTATAATATAAATAAGATGGTGATTAGATCTAGATAAGCAGATCTCATGATTTATTTTACTATTAAACCCTAGAAAAAACAATTTGAATAAAATTTTAACAGGATTAAAACTGTACGTTTTTGAAAGTAGGTAGTTAGTCAGAGTGCCGATGATTCTACCGAACGTTAGGTGGCTCGCGAATGTATTCCGTTCAACGAAGTTATTAAAAATATTTTATGATTTGAATTTAGATAATTACTTTAATTTTATATTTATGATTTTTATGAGTTTTATATTTAATTATAATAGTTTAGTGTAGTATTAGGATAAATTTGTTTAATGTAAAAATAATATAATGTAAGTAGGTAATCAACGTTAGGTATGTAGTTTTTATTTTGTAATTAGTTTTTTTTAAATATGTTTTTAGTTTTTGTTTAGATTTTAGATAATTATTTTTTTAATAAACAAATGTAATGAATAAGTTTATTTTTATTTAGATACTTTAAGATATTTTTTTTTTCGTATAGCAACTTGACAGTTAAGTTGCAACTTTTTTTAAAATTTGAAGCCACTATGAAACATCAGTGTTACACGGATTTATAAAGAAACAATGGTTATTTTTTTATTAATAGTAGTTTATGATACTGTTGCATAATAAGTTCTTATAACACGAGTGTGGTTTAAAAAAACGAGCCGCAGGCGAGTTTTTTTATAGTGTCACACGAGTGTTATAAGACCAAGTTATGTACAGTATCATACACTACTTTATCTACTCTCATACTATAATACGTAAAACGTACGTTTCCATTCCATGAACTCGTGGTAACATTTAATATAGTTGCTCCTAGATCTCATAGGCAACAGGTTCACGGTCATGTTTGACGCAGCTTTCAGAATATCTGGTGGTGTACAATTACCACTATCCCCGCTCTCAAACATGTTTTTACACAAAAACTTATTTTTTTACAAACAAAACTTCTTTTGCTTCGTTTAAATATTGAAAAGATTTTTTAAATGTCATATATTGGCGCCAAGACGCAAACATCGATTGCGCATGCGTGTTGCGTCGCTGCGGACTCATTCATTGAAACCTTTTTTTTAAGGTAGAGGTTCAACCTCCTTGGTCCAGCTGGAAGTTGTATAGGTGTATCGTTATGATTAAAAAGTTACATTATGATACATGTGTCCATACAAGACCTGTATCGTAATGAAACTTTTTAATTTTTTATTTTTGTTCTGTACGTAATGTTTGTCATAAGAATTTTGTTTTCAAATTTTATAATCTTTGTATTATAGTATCAGAGTAGGTAAAAGCTTTTATTCAACTTGCAATGTATAAACGTGAAGGCGAAATCTTGCAAGTTAAATTTGATACACTTCAAGCTGTCCGATTGTGCTTAAAATTGTATATAATGTAGGGATGTTACGGAGCTCCGACTTCGGTTCCGAAAGGTCGGAACCTCCGATTTCATTCACACCTCCGACTCCCGCTCCGATAAATTTTAGTCGGAGGTATAGCGAAGGTGAAATTGTCATGCGAATTCGGACAGAACGCGCCGCTACAAGTTGTACCTTGTTGCCCGGGGGTATCTCCCCTCGCACGCGCATCTCTCGTTCATTTATTTATTTTCAGTATCAATCGTTAGACGCGCTTAAGTATTCAATTATTTAAATCGTGGTGGTCATATTGTCTAAGTACTGTTTACGGGTCAATTTTAAATTAATAGGTGGAAGTAGAAACCTGTCCGATGAAATCTTCGGTTCCGACTCCGGTTCCGGTAAACCCAACTCCGTAACATCCCTAATATAATGGTCCAGTCCCGATGACAATGCATGTTTATGATAAGCATAACCTTCTGCTGCTGTCAGGATTGGCTCAAGACGAGGGAAATACTCAAGGGTTAATAGTAGGGACAAGAAACTTTCTTTTAAAAGCTTTTTTAACTTGACTTGTTTATTCAAATTCAAATTCAAAATATTCTTTATCAAGTAAACTTGTAAACAAGTGCTTTTGGATCCTTAGCTTTAGTGGTTCAGAAAAATGCTTCTACCGAGAAGACCCAACAAGAAACTCGACCATTAATCTTTTCAACATATACATTTTTAACTTATAATTGGTTACATTCCGTCATTGCTATCCTTTAAAGTAGGTAAATACACGAATTTTTATCATTTAAGTAATAGTATAGTAGGCTTTCTCAATCCTTTTAATAGTTGTTTTAAATTGGTAATGGCAAATTAGTTTAATAATTTATAGTTTGGCGTTACTTTGGGAGATTCATAATACCAAATTAATCATAATATTGTTTTGCTATAATCCACGATAAAATTTACCGCAATCTATAGCAAGATAAATACTTTTGGCAAGGCTAAAATTGATTGTTAAATTTCACTATACAATCGTATATCAAAAAACAACAAACAATTTATGTTCTTTTCTAAGGCGCAAAGCATTAACCGCCAGCTTTTGTTGGTAAGTAATGGTTGGTAAAAACATGTAGGAAAATAATTTTTTTATTGAAAACAGTGAAAAAATATATATTAAGGGTATTTTAAAACTAAAATTGTCGTGAACGAAGTCGCGGGTATAACTTCAGGTATACAGGTATATTGGTAGGATTGTGGTAGTGAATGTGTGCATTGCTTGTGTATGCGTGGCAGGTACTGCATGAGTTTTTACGAAGTCTGTATGTTTCGTATATAAGAACGCTATCCGTTCTTATATATTCCACATTTAGAAAATATATGTAATGATAACATTTTCTTGCCGTGTGGTATCCGGCTGAGTATAATAGACCACCCTCATTTCTTACCGAGGTGTCGTAAAAAGTGACTAAGGTAAGTTGACTCACCGTGTGGTATCCGGTTGAGTAGAATAGACCACCCTATTCCTTACTGACGGGTCGTAAAATACGACTAAGATAAGTTGACGTCGGGCAGGCGACCGGTTATAAAATACGTAGCCAAATCATGTGACAACATGTTTGTAACGTGTTGTGCCTACCCCACTTAAAATGGGATAAGGGCAGGAGCAGATGATTATGAACCTTCGCAACGTAACGCTAAATTATATAAATTATTTAATTTCTATTAAAATAAAGTATTGACAGACCAAAACTGAGCGTTCTTAAAAAATCTATTGTATAAAATAGGACAGTCGTAAACTCTTTACAGGTACGAAATGACCTGTTTCATAATATTTGCCGTGGATATTTGCGAACGGAGCCGGAAAACAGGACATTGACCTTGTCGAGCCTTCAACGTGACGAACTAACAAACTGTAAAAGCGGTTCATGTGATGAGATGTAGCGGGTTTTTTAAATGAATAACCATAATGTGTCTCGGAAAAATGCTGGGCCCGTGAGATCTACAATGAAATACTACGACATATGTCAGTTTGTGACTGGATTAAAAACACATTGTACATAGAACTTCTAGTTACGTTTTACACTACCTTTTACTACCTAGGCCTAGGGTTTATGGTAGCGTTGAGGTACAGAGGGGAAGCAAGTAAGAAAATGGACCAATCACAACTCTGTTAGGGTACACTTGTAGTTAAAGAAATAAATTAGGATTGAATAGATTTCGCCGTGTGGTATCTGGCAGAATAGAATAGACGACCCTCCTTTCTCACCGAGGTGTCGTAAGAGGCAACTAAGGTATGTGCCGTGTGGTATCCGGCTGCATAGAATAGACCACCCTCAGTTCTTACCGAGGTGTCGTAAAAGGCGACTAACGTAAGTTGATGTCAGGCAGGCGGCCGGTCGTAAAATACGTAGCCAAATCATGTGACACCATGTTTGTAACATATGGTGCCGACCCCACTTAGAGTGGGATAAGGATGGTGATTAGGATTAAATAGATTTAATTTGCTAAACATAATGTATTCATTCTCCTGATCTTACCCCACTCAGAGAGAGATGAAAGATGAAATTCTGTAAACAGCCCGCCAAAACAAAATAGAGAAAATGATGTAAGACTAAACTTGTATGGGCAAAGGTCTTCTCTCTCCATTTTTGGAGAGAAGGATTGGAGCTAAGACCTACCACGCTACTCCAATGCAGATTGGTAGGCTACACATACCCCTAGAATTCCCCATAGATATGCCGGTTTCCTCATGATGTTTCCTTCACCGAAAAGCATGTGATAAATTGCAATTATCATTTAAAGACTTAAGTTATATTAGAAAAACTCACTGGGGTGTCTGCCCGGGGTTTGAACCCATGATCGTCTCTAGAGATTCGCACGTCAAATTTGTATACCGCGTGTTATAGATTGTCGCCTCCGCTGGTGTTTCGGGTCGTTCCTATACCGCTGTGGACAGAGCCAACAATATGAGTACACGAAAGCTCTGTTCTCACGCGGCCACAGTTCCGGCCGGATCCTATAGGTTTACCCTTGGCTTTCTATACAATAAATGACTTAATGGACGTACTATAAACTTGCGTATTTATAAGGTACATTAAAGAAAGGAAAACAGTATTATTTATAGGCGCATTAATAAAGAACAACAAACACAGGAGCTTTGGATAACTTAGAAGTAAAAAATCCGTATTAATTTAAATACGAAAGTCTCTTAAGCTTTCACGACTAAACCACCGAAGCAGTAATCATCATCATTCTCCTACCCACTCAAGTGGGGTCGGCACAACATGTTACAAACATGTTGTCACATGATTTGGCTGCGTATTTTACGAGCAGCCGCCTGCCTGACGTCAACTTACCTTAGTCGCCTTTTACGACACCTCGGACACCGCCGAAGCAGTAATATCTATTTATATCTATACTTATTATAAAATAAAGTCCCCAAAAGATCTCTGTATGTGATCGATTTTCTCAAAATCTACTTAACGGATTTTTGTTTTTACTAAAAGGTAGTGCAATTCACAGTCGCGTGCGTTGCGTAAACCAACAAAAATGTACCAAAGTGATGTACTAGGGAATTGTAGATCTACAAACATTCTACAAAAAAGACCGCGACAGCACGTCTCTATCTCCTATGGTGAACTCACAATAACTACTTTTATATTTAAAATTTCAATTAAAGCCATTGATTTCTACACGGGTTAAAAAGGTTCATTGAGGTAATTATTCATCAAAGGTTAGTTTCATTGTTTTTTCAGCGGGAACTGTAGAAAACTAAAAAATAATTGAGTGTAGTTAACGAAGACGCTTCTATGACGCAATTTTTTTAAACGTATGTTTTCACCTATGTTAATGGTGGATCAAAAGTTGCGTTTCTTGTTCAATAATAGTTTTAAAAACACGTAAGCGAAGGTATTTTAACATTAAAGTTGATGCATCGTTAAACTCATTTAAGTGACGGGATTTTAGTTGCATGAAACATCGGGCAAACATTAATGTATATTTGACCTACACATTTCTTTTAAAGAAAAGCATAATTAATGTAAAACAAAAAGTATTTTAAAAAGTCGAGTTTATATATGCGGTAAACGTGAATTTAATTGCTTGTTCTTAACTGCTGCAAAATTCAATTAAAGGCTGAGACCTTTTTGTCCTTGCCGTTGTATTTATGAATGAAAAAATGCACATGTCCGTGTAAAAAATGATACAAGCCAAAGGTCATCGGAATCATCGATGATATTATAAGGCATCACTTTCAACAGTGAGTTTAACGCAACGAATGTTATAAATAACGTCGTTTAAACTCCACGAGACTATGATAATGCCGTTATTGTATCGTTGCGATCTTGTGATAGACAGCGTGACCGCGACGATCCGCAGCGACTCGTAGTGGATTTCGGGAAGCGCATAGTAAGCATAAAGTGCTTTAAGCTGCACATAATTCGTTTAAGTTAAATATATATATATAAGTTTAACTGTAAGACGAAAATATACACGAGCACCTCTGTACCTGCCCTGTGGTTTATTCTAGAAATAAACCGAACCCAAGATTGTATCGTAGGGCTGGGCAGGTGCCAGGGGTGCTAGGTGTTTATTTAGAGTTAACATAGTTTGCCGAATGGGGGTACACTGCCGACAAACTGCTTAGCAGTTTGGCAGAACAAACATATAAGTAAAAATGTGTAATTATAAGAAAGATATGTAAAATAAATAAATAAAAAAAAGAATTGCATAAGACGCGCGGTATCAAAAAGCTTGTTGCGTGTTATTGCGAATTCAATGCGAAGAGCGACTAATTCACAGTGTTTTATCTTTTTGATTGATTGTCACTGACAACCTTTACACACGCTATCCCGTATCTTCATATAACAAAGTAAAGACCTTTTATCCCACAATTGGGCATAGGCCTCTTCCATCCTTTTAGAGAGAAAAATTGATATTTATATTCACCACGCTACTCCAATACGGATTGGTAGGTCTCTTATATCTCAAAAATATGTCTTCCTTCTCTTGTGATCTTTTTGTGATAAATTGAAAATATCCTATATTAGACTAGCTTTTAAACGCAACTTCGTTCGCGTGGACTGCAGTCTTGAGTAAATCGAAACACATATTAATTATGGTTAAAGTGTGTTAACCTTAAAAGCCAGACATATGCTGTCGCGGACTTTTATTATGAACTCTTAGAGGAGAACAATTTTGTAATACGTGATTTTTGAATAACTTTCACCGTTTACTTAGCTGCGTGCGCTAAGTAAAGGAAAGCTTTAACTTTTGCAATATTCTTTGTTGCTGCTCCTTCCTATTCACTTTAGTGTGATGTTATAATTTATAGCCTTCCTCGATAAATGGACTATCTAAAAATTAATTAATTTTTCAGATCGGTCCAGTAGTTCCTGAGATTAGCGCGTTCAAACAAACAAACAATCAATCAATCAAACAAACAAACTCTACAGCTTTAAATATTGGTATAGATACAGATATGTCATTTAATTTGACCTTACTATGTCAAAGACACATGGTCCTACCCTCATTTATCGCAGCTCATTCTCATAGTTTGAGTATATACTCAGCACGACGATAATGTCGTTGCGATTGATTCGGTCGTGGAAGTGGCGCCTAACACTTTCAAATATCAACTTACCTTCGTATAAAAAACGGGCTTGCCTTATTAGGACCTTCAATTATACAATGCATTTACTGTTGGTACTTTTACGTAAACAACATATTTTATTGAACCCAATGATTACTAAATGGTAACGACTTCGGGTGTCACTAATGGGAAAAAGGCATTATTTTGCTATAATCAATGTGCTAAAAATAACCTTTAAATACTTATATATCTATAATTATTATAAAACAAAGTCCCAAAAAGCTATCTGTCTGTATGTAATCGATTTTCTCAAAATCTACTGAACGGATTTTTGTACGGTTTTTACCAAAAGATAGTGCAATACTTCCGGAGTTTAGGTAAATAGTACATATCGGTATTATGTAAATTGTGTTGAAGAGATCGCGCAGTTGTTAAAAATTTGCTTGCTAGGAGCTTTAGTCGCGTGCGCTGCGTAAACAAGCAGAGATACGCTAAAGTAATGTAGTAGAGAATAGTAGATCTATAAAAATGCCATAAAAAAGTTCGCGATAGCTTGTCCGTATCTCTCACGGTTAAATCACAATAACTACTTTTATGTTAAAAATTTCGGCAAAATTCGGGAAAAGTTTCGTAAATCACTGAATTCCACGAGGGCGAAGCTGTTGTTGGCACAGTTAGTATACATATAAAAAGCTATTACTTGTCTGATATCTACTACACCAGTCTAAGCCAGTGTTTCCCAACGTTGGGCCTCAGCCCTACAGGGACGCAATTTGATTGATAAGGGGGGCATTTCGAAAATAGCAACGCGACAAGAGTTTAACCCTTTCGACCGGGGCTAGTTAAATGAAATGCTAGATTGCAGAACCAAGGTGTGTACTGATTTCTGCATAAAAGCTTTAATTTTTTCTTAAGTGAATTTTAATTTAAAAGTTATGTACAGGGGGGAAGATTTTACAGGTTGTGCGACATTGGTCTAATCTGTAGCCCGGCCTCACTAGATGCCTCGACGTTAGTAAAGCTCTATGATCCGCTTTTCACACCCCTGATGATGCTTTGCACTTGCCATATGATGAAAATACTTTAGACTATTCTGTGGATATATGTTATATACAATACTTCTTACTAGTCCAAAGTATTTTCATCATGTAGCAAGTGCAAAAGCATCATCAAGGGTGTGAAAAGTGGATCATAGAGCTCTACTAACTACTCTATTAGCTCTACTAACTCTATTCTACTCTATTATTACTACTATATATATATATAGTACATATTATTCAACATCATTTTCATGCCCTTATACCACTCTAAGTGAGGTCGGCACAACATGCTTTAAGCATGTTGTACAATGATTTGGCTAGATATTTTACGACCGGCCGCCTGTCTGGCGTCAACTTACCTTAGTCGCCTTTTACGAGAACCTCGGTAAGAAATGAAGGTGGTCTATTTTACTCAACCGGATACTACACGGTGGGTCAACTAACCTTGGTCGCCTTTTACGACACTTGGGTAAGAAATGAGGGTGGTATATTCTATTCAACCGGATACCACACGGCGGATAGTACATATTATTATAGTATATAAATATTGCAAAATTTAGAAAGGAAGCGAAATTGGAATTTTAAAATACAGTAGAAACAAAAACTTTTCTTGATGGGGCCATCTTTAAAAAAAACTAAACTACCCGTTTTCGTATATATTTGTATAATAATCTATAGCATGACAAAAGTTAGGATAATAAGTAGATCCTAGTAAAGTAACGGAAATATGCTAGGATAAAAATGAATTTTTAACTCCTTTTGCATTATTGATTTCCGCTAAGTAACGGGTATTTAAACTATTTTACAATTATAATGTAAGGTTTTTATTTATATTACATTAAGATTAATTACCTTGAATGTCTATAGAATTGACGTGAAGTTTATAATTTATAGCCCTTTAACTTGGCTTACATTATAATAATCAAATGGAAAACTTGTCCCACTTTTTACTTCAGAGTTGTTTATGGAATAATTTTACAACTGTTTTCGTACAGTAAATATTGCATTGGATGATTATAAATGCGAGTTTTGGTGGCGTATTTTTTAAATAAAATGAATCATCATCATTTCTGTCTCCTGCCCTTATTCCATTCTAAGTGGGGTGGGCACAACATGTTTTAGGCATGTTGTAAAATGATTTGGCTAGATATTTTAGGACCGATCGCCTGCCTGACGTCAACTTACCTTTGTCGCTTTTTACGACATCTCGGTAAGAAATGAGGGTGGTCTATTCTACTCAGCTGAATATCACACGGCGGATTACCCCGAAACCCCAAAACAGATTTTTAATGGTTATCAATATGGTTACGGATCTTGAGAGCCGCGACTTTAGATCAAAAAAGCCTTAGGTTACCGATCTCTGGTCTAGTGGCTTAAACGACGTGAGTGAGATAGATTAAACAACAATACAGCGTTTGAATATTCATAGGAAATAGATCTAAGAAGTCATTCTAAAAATATAGTAAAAACTACTTACTAAGTGTTTACTACTATAAAAGAAAACCAATATACTCCTTAAAAGTGAACATTAATTGATACTAAAGTTACTTTGTATCGATGGTGTGGTTAATATAAAACAACGGAATGCGTGTAAGTTGTAGTTGTCTAATGAACCATTTAGATCGTAATTAACCTTATCTAGGAAATATTAGCATTAAATGATGTTTTCCTAGACATAAATATTCATGTATCTAGTTATACCAGGAAACTATTCAGTTTCCTGGTATAACTTTGGTATCTTTAACGAAGTTGCCTGGAATAACTTGAGTATCTGAATGTATTCTGAAAGCCTACGATTTTTGCAATAGGTAACCCATACAAATAATTATATTTCACACAAGGTCGTCTGTCGCCAAACTAATTTAATACTTATGTTTTATTTTATATCAGTTCTCCGTTAACCGCAAGGTAACGGAGAACTAATTTATATGATATATAAAATTTTATATATACTTTAATACATACATGCATACATTCAGACTCGAAGAACCCAATTTTTATTAAATGTTGACTTTCGCGAATCGAACTTGCGACGCAATGAGCTGAAAGCAGGGTCACTGGCACTAAGCCAGCGGCATCAACGGGTCAGCAAATTTATTACATTTTTAACTTAATCTTTTTTATTTCTCCTAACAGAAATAACCTATTTATTCCTTACGTAAATTTGTCTAAGATAGATGTAAATATTGACTAGCCCGTTGGCGCATTGGGTAATGACCCCGCCTTCAGCTCCGCGGGTCGCGGGTTCGATTCCCGCCGAGAACCAACATTTTCTATAAACAATTTTTTGGTTGTTCGTTCTTGGGTGTATGTATTTAAAATTATATATGTAATAGTACCATTGTTCGACACATGTATTAAGTTACTTACTTTGACTGGCCCGTTGGCGCAATTGGCAGTGACCCTGTCTTCGGCTCCGTGGGTCGCGGGTTCGATTCCCGCCGAGAACCAACATTTTATTAACAACAACATTCATATATATATTTAAAACTATATATGTATATATTTACCAGTTGTCTCTCACCCATAACACAAGTCTTAAGACTTACTTTGGGGATGGACGACCGTGTGTTAAAAAAAAAATTAAATTATATATCCTTGCTATCATCTATTTTATATGACGCAAAATTTTATTATTTTGTGCTAAAATGTTGGCATCTGGAAATCTGATTAGCAAATCATTGACCTGTGCAAAAACTATGAGTCGGAGCGACCGCCGCGCGCATAAGGAAAAGTATGACATATCTTTGTCAAGAAGGTTACATACCAGCTTGAGGTCCGTCACCACAGTTTATTACGACTGTGAAAGGGGATTTTAAGGCCTCGTAAAATCTTGCTCACGTGTTCATTCGAGGTAAACTCAGCGGGATCCAAGAGATGCCGGCATAAATATGCGTGTAACATTTAATTTGATATGATATTTCGACATCGTCGTGAGAAAGCGTGTTTGCCGGGTGAAATTTTAATAGGTTCATATTTGCATAACTATTAGTTTAACTGTGATAAAGTAGTAAAGTTGCAACCTGCTACTAAACAGTTTCTTGCCTTTGAAGAGAAAGATTGGGGCATAGATGCACTACGTTATTCCGATGCAGTTCGTGTATTGATATAAAGGTTTGATAGCGATATTTTTCTTCAACTATAAGCTATAATTGTAAATATCAGTAAAGCGCATAGAGACGTACTAAGTTTTTATAACGATCGCATGTGATTAAACAGTTTGGCCAACATGCCTGTATAAAAATATATATTTCTAAATATCAAATGTCGTCTCAGTACTAGACTTTGTATGGCTGTAGACATAATTGTCTGTAGTATATAAAAATATACTATAGACAATTATTTTAACAAAAATAATTTGTAAATTAAAAAGTTAAATTTTGCGTCATTTTTCAACATTAAACTATGTATATAGTGTTTCGTTATTTTTCTTTTTTCATTTTCCATATTTCACTTCTTGCCCTTTTCTTTCTGTTACTCAAACATTGACTGGAAGAAATCCCTTTTATGGATAAGTCCGCTTTGTACATATGCTTTTTTTTCTTTTTATATATTATTATTTAGATATGTACAGTAAATAAATAAATAAAAATTTGTATTAAATACATTGACTTTAGATGTTGAAGAAGAAACCAATAAAGAGGAAATAAATAAGCAATTAACAAAAAATATTAACATTTCCCTTCCTATACTTATTTTACCGGACACAGACGAACGAAAAAGTTATTTTTACGCAGTTTACTTAAAATTACATTGTTCGCTTTACCTCAAAGATATCGCAGTCGATTTCTACCATAATACTAACATGAAAAAGGGAACTTTAACCAATATCGAATAGAATTAACAAAGAAATTGTAAATATTCGACAAATACGTCTAAAAGATTTCACACAATTTATCTCTCACTGCCTACCCTACTTGGAGTGGGATAAGGGCAGGAAAATGATGATATCCCTCATTTTCTACAATCCTAAGTTAACAGAGGTTTTTCCATGGTGTGTAGATACTTCTTTAGATAGATTGAAGTATTCCGCATAGGTGTCTAAACGATATCATATATACTTATTATAAAACAAAGTCCCAAAAAGCTTTTTGGGACTTTGTTTACATACAGACAGACAGCTGTCTGTCTGTATGTAATCGATATTCTCAAAATCTACTGAACGGATCTTTGTACGGTTTTCACCAAAAGATAGTGCAATACTTCCGGATAGTTTAGGTATATAGAACACATCTGTATTATGTAGATTGTGTTGAAGAGATCGACCAGTTGTTAAAAAACTTGCTTGCTGGGAGCTTTAGTCGCGTGCGCTGCGAAAACCAGCAGAGATACGCTAAAGTAATGTAGTTGGGAATTGTAGATCTATGAAAATACTACAAAAAGTCCGATAGCATGTCTCTATCTCTTATGGTTAACTCACAATAACTACTTTTATGTTTAAAATTTGAATTCTAGAAATAAATTGTGATTCGCTGGTTTCCACGCGGGCGAAGCCGCTGGCACAGCTAGTATAATATATATATCTGTAATCTCTATTCTTAAGTTAACAAGGGCTCTTCCATGGTATGTGTAGATACACCTTTAGATATAGTAACCTTTTATCATTGTTACTATATTTTACGACGGCAAACTGTAACGATATATCGCGGATGTCAATAATGAAAAATAATGGCGTCTCCCAGCAATCGACTGTATCGATCGTCAGTGATTGCGCTGTCGCCATATTTCATCCTTGGACCATTAATGTCGCCACTGTCATAAAACGTTCAGTGTAAAGCGTTCGACTATGATGTTAATAGTTTATATGTTTGCTCCTTTCTAAATCAGAGACGGTATCCGGTATTAATGGGGCGTTCAAAATATATATTTATATTTTTAGCAATTAAATTTTTGTGCATACGAATATACATATTTATAAAAAAGATTGGCGATGTATAAAGTAAAAGTAAAGTAACAGCCTGTTAATATCCCCACTGCTGGGCTAAGGCCTCCTCTCTCTGTTTTTGGAGAGAAGGATAGCTAAGACCTACCACGCTGCTCCAATACGTATTGGTAGGTTACACATATCCCTAGAATACTCTAGAGATATGCAGGTTTCCTCACGATGTTTTCCTTCACCGAAAAGCGTGTGATAAATTGCAATTATCAATTAGACACATGAGTTTTAATAGAAAAACTCATTGGTGCCTGCCCGGATTTGAACTCGTGTTCCCCTTGAACATGTTCCCCGTGTTCTCGTGTGAAACGTCACATTCTAACTGAGTGACAGTGACAGCGCTCTACCAAACCGAACTTGCCGGTTTCGTAGTAAACATCGACGTGCATTATTTAATGCCGGGTACTATAAGTCGTTTGTGGGTTTGTATATAAGATAGAATTCCGCAATTGATTTTAGCTTTGCCATTACAGCAGTTTAAAAACACTATAACAAAAGGGCTAATATAGAAAGCAAGTATACTGTTGAGGATTACTTAGAGGATATGAATGCGTGGACAAAGCTACTCTTTGACCCTTTACAAGACAGTAATTACTAAATGTAACTAATAAAAAGAATTAATACTTTGAAAAGAGCAACCGCCGAGTTACTTGCTGGCCCTTCTCGGTAGGAAAAGCGGTAGAGTTGGCGATTCAAAAGTACTTGTTTACAATTTACTTGAATAAAGAATATTTTCAATTTGGAATTTTGAATATGCTTGAATCGAATAAAAATTTGTAAAAATTTCATGTTATTAATAAACATTAAAATGCGTTCGTTACCTTCGCCATTTAATATAGAACAAATTTGTCCCGTATACCATATGAATCAAATACTTTAGAAGAAGAAAGAGCTCTTTCCATGACAGGCCACGAGATTTACGCGGCAAAAACATTGTGTCACTGATTTCCACGCGGATGAATTCAATGAATAAGGGCCCCGGTGACCTCGAAACGAGGCGGGCTAACAGAATAAGATGTTTTATAGAAGCAGGCGTTACTTTGCGGAATTCCATATTACAGGCACTATAACAGAACTACCTTGCTATAATCCGCGGGTTGAGCGAAAACATGCAAAGCAAACATGCAAAGTGTATGATGCAGACAAAATTTACGCACCTTACACATGCAGGACAAGTTACCACACGCACCCCAAGGCGCCTCCACCAGCATCAAAGCACACAAGCAGCACACACAACCACCACCACAATCTCAACGATCGCTCCGCCCCGAAACCGAAGCATCATCAGGAGGATAGGCTCCACGAAATCGCAATGCGACCCGTGCGGATAATAGCAAGGGAGTTGTTATAGTGCCCAGAATAAGATGTGAATATAGCCGGTTTTTATACATAAACTATAAATGATACTCACGATAGTTTAAAATCAAAATAGTTGTTTAATAATAGTGTGGTAATTAATGGGCAAATATATCTGACATACATGTTTTGAACTTTCGCCAAACATCAGTGACTTCGCAGTCACTGTATGCAACTGCTTCACTAATAAATAGAATTAGGCGTTACTTTTCGGAGATCCATAATACAAAAGTAATAATAAAATTATTTTGGTATAATCCACGATACAGTAAATAGAAAATACATTTAGTGTTAAATGTATAGTGGGGTGTAAGGGGGAGGCTCGTCCCAGTCAGTCTCCTCAATTGTCAACCTCACCTGCACGCGGTGCACCCTGCAGATCAACCGACGAGGCTCTGGCGACCGATAAATGGCGGTATAACCATTTCATTTTGCTGACCTTAAATACCAGACTGACAGTGGGCAGCAGCACTGTCGGTGCAAAATGGTCAGCACTGCGATCACCAACCCGCATGCCAAGCGTGGTGATTATCGGCAAACCCTTCATGGCATCACAAAAGAAACCACAGCCCCTAGTTCCCGGCAGCTCCGCTATTCCCAGCTCTGGCAGCGGTTTGGGTAACGGCGGGGCAGGGGGTGTCTAGAATCTCCGGAAGAGATTCCGCTGCCAACCCCGACGACTGGACCTGGCAACGTACAACGCACGCACTTTGAGGGAAGACGAAAAGATACTCGAGCTGGAAGAAACAGTAAGCAAGTTGCGGTGGGATGTGATAGGATTATCCGAAGTCCGAAGAGAGGGGGAGGATACGATGATCCTAAAAACCGGCAACTTGCTTTACTACCGGGAGGGAGAGCAACAGTCCCAGGGTGGTATCGGGTTTCTCGTCCACAAGTCCCTTGTCAACAACATTGTTCAAGTCGAGAGTGTGTCGAGCAGGGTCGCGTTCCTTATACTCAGAATTACCGAACGGTATTCGCTGAAGGTCATACAGGTTTACGCACCGACATCGGCACATCCGGACGAGGAGGTAGAGGCTATGTATGAGGATTTATCTAGAGCCATGCATGCCTCGAAAACCTCCTACACTGTTGTGATGGGGGATTTCAACGCAAAGCTGGGCACGCGAAGCGGCACAGAGGTGAGAGTAGGGCAATTTGGATACGGGCAACGGAACCACAGGGGCCAGATGCTGGCCGATTTCTTGGAGAGAGAGGACCTCTACATGATGAATTCTTTCTTCAAGAAACGGCCGCATCGAAAATGGACCTGGATCAGTCCCGACGGTTCCACGAGAAACGAGATCGACTTCATCATGTCGACCAGGCGTCATATATTCAATGATGTCTCTGTGATCAACACCGTTAAGACCGGGAGTGATCACCGCATGGTTAGAGGCACATTGAATATATGCGTACAGCTGGAAAGATCCAGATTGGTGAAGTCTACGCTCCGACCAACTCGAGCTCATATCCAAAACCCCGAGAAGTTCCAACTCGAGCTAATGAACCGTTTCGATTGCCTAGCTGACTGCGCTTCTGTGGACGATGTAAACAGCAGGCTGGTGGAAACTGTCCATACGGTGGGGTCTAAATTTTATAAGACACACCGTAAAAGACCCAATAAATTCTCGACCCAGACTCTCAAGCTCATGGATGAGAGGAACGAAATGAGGCTACAGTCTTCAGTAGATGCGACGCGCTACCGTCTGATCAATAGACAGATTTCTAAGGCGCAGAAATGCGACCTGCGACACTTCAACACCGAGTTCATTCGAGAGACTATTGAGCGTAACAGGGGCTCAAAAGTGTTCGCAAGAGATCTATTTATTGGGCAGCGGCAGCTGACGCGATTGAAAACCGATAACTGTAGTATCATTTCATCTCGTCCTGAGATTTTGAGAGAGGTTGAGAGGTTCTATGGGCAGTTATACACGTCAACACAACAGCCTGTTGTCAATTTGGCAAAAGACCCAAGAGCCAAGTTGACCCGACACTACACCGAAGATATCCCGGACGTCAGCCTATACGAGATTAGTATGGCTCTCAAACAACTTAAGAACAACAAGGCTCCAGGTGATGACGGAATCACTACCGAACTCCTGAAGGCGGGTGGTAAACCGGTACTTAAAGTCCTTCAGCGATTGTTCAATTCCGTCATTCACGAAGGCACTATGCCGGAAGCATGGTACAGGGGCGTGGTGGTTCTCTTCTTCAAGAAAGGTGATAACACCTTATTGAAGAATTATAGACCCATCACGCTGCTGAATCATGTTTATAAGCTGTTCTCGAGAGTCATAACGAATCGTCTCGCTCGTAGGTTTGACGACTTCCAGCCTCCCGAACAAGCCGGTTTCCGAAAAGGGTATAGTACCATAGACCACATATTCACGCTGCGGCAGGTTATACAGAAAACCGAGGAGTATAACCAGCCACTTTGCTTAGCGTTTGTGGATTATGAGAAGGCCTTTGATTCGGTGGAAACATGGGCTGTGTTAAGATCGCTCCAGAGATGCCGAATCGACTATCGGTACGTCCAAGTGTTGAAGTGTTTGTATGAAAACGCCACAATGTCTGTCCGTATCCAAGACAAAACTACGAGACCAATCCAAATGCGGCGAGGTGTGCGACAGGGAGATGTCATCTCCCCGAAGCTGTTTACCGCTGCATTGGAAGATGTCTTTAAGCTTTTGGATTGGAACGGATACGGCATCAACATCAACGGCGAGTACATCACTCACCTTAGATTTGCTGACGACATAGTCGTTATGGCAGGTTGTCTGGAGGACCTTAACACAATGCTCGACGACCTCAGCAGAGTGTCTCAGCAGGTGGGCCTTAAAATGAACATGAGTAAGACGAAAATCATGTCAAACTCACATGTTCCGCTCCACCCAGTCATCGTTGAGAACTCTGCACTCGAAATTGTAGACGAGTACATATACCTGGGACATACGGTCCAGCTGGGTAGGTCCAATTTCGAGAAAGAGGTTAGTCGCCGAATCCAACTCGGATGGGCAGCGTTCGGGAAGCTACGCGAGATCTTTTCGTCCAAAATACCTCAGTGTCTGAAGACCAGGGTCTTCGAACAGTGCGTGTTGCCAGTGATGACCTACGGATCCGAAACGTGGTCGCTCACTATGGGCCTTATAAGAAAGCTCAGAGTCACTCAGCGGGCGATGGAGCGAGCTATGCTCGGAGTGTCTCTACGAGATCAAATCAGAAATGAGGAGATCCGTAGAAGAACTAAAGTCACCGACATAGCTCAGCGTGTCGCGAAGCTGAAGTGGCGCTGGGCGGGGCACATAGTGCGGAGGACCGATGGGCGCTGGGGTCTTAAGGTGCTGGAATGGCGACCCCGCACCGGAAAGCGCAGCGTCGGTAGACCCCCTACGAGGTGGACAGACGACCTCAAAAAGGTCGCAGGGAGCCACTGGATCCGGGCGGCGCAGGATCGTGTGGTGTGGCGATCCCATGAAGAGGCCTATGTCCAGCAGTGGACGTTCATCGGCTGACGAAGAAGAAGAAGAAGAAGTATAGTGGACTATCCGTATTTTCATACCCGATACGTGCAGGATTCGTAAAAACACATGCATAAACCTCCACCACTTCCACCACAATACACAAGCACTACACACGTTCACTATCACAAACTCAACAATCGTTTCGCCCCGCAACCGAAGCATCATCAGAAGATAATAGACTCCACGACAAAATCGCAAAGCGAATTTTTCTGTATCGCGGATTATAGCAAAATAATTTTATTATTACTTTCGCTTTACTAATGTCAGCACCGTCATTAAATAACACACTTAAATTCACTACAGCAAAGTTCCTTTACAACCTAACTGTTTTGTTATTACTATATTGATTTCCAATTAAAGTAACATTCTTTTATTACCTACACATGTGCTATAGCAAATCGATATGAGATTTTTATTACTTGTGCGTAATATCTTTAAGAGTTTAAAGCTCATCAATAAATGAATTCCTAAGTTATGAACCTTAGTGTAAGGATAAAAACATAACAAAACATTACAAACTCTGTATTGCACCTCAAATACAATGGAAATACAAAACAAAAGAAAGAAAGAATAGAAACACATACAGAAGTGCAGTGGGATTTTTTTTTTCGAATGTGTCTTATGCTGTTAGCCCTAATGGCTTTTACAGCGTCACCGGTGGGATGGGCGAGCGCAGAAGCTTCGCCGGGTAAAGAGTGGGATAAGGGCAGGAATGATGATGAGAATAATGATTTTCATAGCGTTCACGATGTTTCCGTAACTAATTACTGGCCGTTATAAAGAAACGAATCGAAATTAATGCAATAAATCTCATGAAACCTCAGATATAGGACTAGATGCTCATAAAAATTGTTATGTGACATGAAAACTTGTCTATGTAATAAAAAATATTAATTGATTTTGATACTACCGGTTCATATAAAGATGGATTTGAAGCCGACACCATAAGCGTCGCATGCACAAATTTCATTGGTGCATCCGACGATAAAGCTATTAAAACTCATGTGTCCAGTTGATAATTGCAATTTATCACACGCTTTTCGGTGAAGGAAAACCATTCAATTCTGGAGATATGTGTATCCTACCAATCCGCATTATAGCAGCGTGGTAGGTCTTAGCTCCAAACCTTCTCTCCAGAAACAGAGAGAGGAATAGTCCCAGTAGTGGAATTGTAACAGGCCGATACTTTACTTTTTACTTTACTACTCACGATAGTTTACACTTAAAAATATATTATATCTAATAATATAGCAATAATTAATGTAATGTAATTAACAAAGTCAGGTTTTCAAAATACTCTTAAATATGCACCATTTTTTGTTTTAAAGGAAATCAGGAATTGTTATATATAATATGTTGGTGCAGTGTATAAGCTATAATGCAGAGGCGTAATAAACAGACAGACAAATCAAATTTAGTATGTTAGTATGTTTAAAAATGGATTATTGGTGACTCTTGTGGTCTGTTAAATCCAATGTTTCATAGCTGTCTCACTGCTGTCGCCGCTATCATAAAATGGCCATAAAGTTTATAACAACGATAAAAAGTCTTACTTTTGTAGCTGGTTTTTTTATCACCGATTAGAGTATGACAATAATCTTACCCAAGATTGGCCATAATCTCACTTCATCAATCCCAAGATCTTTCATGTCATAATTTATAGAATTAGACGTTACTTTGCGGAGATCCATAATACAAAAGTAATAATAACACTATTTTGCTATAATCCGCGATACAGTAAATAGAAAATATATTTAGTGCTAAATGTATAGTGGACTATCCGTTTTTTCATACCCGTTACTTGCAGGATTCGTAAAAACACATGCACAAACCTCCACTGCCACCTCTATACACAAACAAGCACTACACACGCTTAAATCGGAAAGCAATTTGCGATTTTGTCGTGGAGTTTATCTCCTGATGATGCTTCGGTTGCGGGACGAAACGATTGTTGAGTTTGCGATAGTGAACGTGTGTAGTGCTTGTGTATTGTGGTGGCAGTAATGTAAAGTTGTGTAATTATAATTTAAAAATATACATATATACAAACAAACAAATTTAACAACCGTACAATGCAAATAAATATTAAATTATTATGGAGTTTTGTACCTATCAGCTGCCTTGTGAACGTCCTGATTTAGCCGGGCCTGAAACTTCTTGGCACTTCACAATCACTTCACTTGTTTAATGTGGTGTGTGTAGGTGTAGGTGTATAATAAACCCAAATATGTGCCCAATAACTAATGAAATATATCAAATTTCCCGATAAAAGGATGCGCGTACGCCGCCAATACTTGACCGCGCTGTTAACTGACATTTAGGGTTGGCCATTATAAATACCGAACGTCTATTGAGGTCAATTATTAAGTGTCGATCCGCAATATTGGCCTATAAAATCGATACATTTTTTCAAAAATCGATCCTTCGTATCAAAGTACCAGTAAAAGTAGCGGCCTGTTACAATCCACGCTGCTCCAATGCGGATTGGTAGGTTACACATATCCCCAGCATTCTCTAGAGATATGCAGGTTTCCTCACGATGTTTTCCTTCACCGAAAAGCGTGTGATAAATTGCAATTATCAATTAGACACATGAGTTTTAATAGAAAAATTCATTGGTGGTGGTACAAAGTACCAGTAGATCAAGTTATTATAACCGATGTTTTAATTTTAATAACTATATAAATACAAGTTATTAAGTTCAGTTTGCTTTTTTTTAAATAAACCAAATTGGACAAACTAAAAGACCGTTTAAGTTTCAAGTGTGGAATAATTAAGCCAAGTTACATTATTACATAGTATAAGTGTAAAAATATGAATCAAATAAGTTTAAGTTATAACCCAACAACGATAGTAATCTCGGCGTTGTCGACTAGTTCTGCTATCGATCGGATTTCAGCGATTTTCTGGACAATAGGCCAGATTGTTAAACCGCACAACAGCGTATTGTTGTTTAGTTTGAAGCTAGTTACTTATATCCAACAACGATATAAATCCAGTAGTAAATACTAAAACATCGTATAATTTTGTCGAATTTGAGTAAAGGATGGACGATAAAGTTGACTCTTCAATAGCAGATTCAATTTTTCAATCGTATAGCATTTATGCTAGAAGACTATAAACGTTAATAATTAATAAGAAATATCAAATATACATACATATATATATAGGACAATCGAACAATCTCCAAATGGATCTTAGTACAAATGTATGGGACAACGCTGCAGTATATGTTCCATAGTGTCTCCTCAGCGGAGGGTTTTTAACCCTATTTGTAAAGCATTTAGTTGCAGGGCCAATGCCCTGTTCGAAAGCGATATGAGCATCACCACAATTTTCGTGGTAAGTGCAGGAAACTCTTCGGCTTTATTGTGGGGTCGGAAATTCGCAATGCGCGCTGTCCAGATACGGTCCATTCAGTTTTCCAGACTTCCTGCAGATTAAACTCCTTAATCTCGTGGGCATCATAGTATGCAGCATGGCGATATTTTAGCCGTTTTGGTAGAGAATAATACGAGATGTTGTTTATATGGAGGGGCTATCATCAACTTTGTCATTTTCCCTTTTAAGGGCTTACGAGACGCACTAAAGTGGTTAAAGACTTAAGGACAATTACATATATCCGCATTGTACAAGGTAGCACAAAATTGCTCTTGTCAAACGTAATTTTTTTTCAAATCTCATTAGCTACTAAATCAAATAAGACTAGTGCATATGGGGGGGCAATTGGAAAATGGACTCGACACTAGTTTAACCCTTTCGCTCTGGGCCGTTTAAATGCAATTATAGATGTCGGTTCCATTCCATTTAAGTTTCTTAAATTTTTTAATATAAAATTTATGTTATGTAGTTGGGGGTAACAAAAGTTTTAAGGTTGGGAAACATTAGTATATACAAATATTTTATAGAATTAGGCGTTACTTTGTGGAGATCCATAATACAAAAGTGATAATAAAATTTTTATAATTTTATTATTACTTTTGTATATATATACGATATAAAATCAATTATAATAAAATGGTAGTAAAAATTAAACTGAAATCTTTTTTATTTGTTTATATTTATTTATTAATTTATATACCATAAAAAACGTAAGAAACATAATATCAATAAAACACAATAAAAAGGTCAACTTATCCCTTTGACAGAGATTTCTGCTAGCTAACCTGAGGTGAGACAATTTATATAAAACAGTTTTGGTACGTAGTATCAAAAATGAAGAATTCAATTTATATTTTATAATAATATCCTAACTTAAACACTAATAAATATATACGTTATTATTTTTTGTTTATTATAAATAAAGTTTTTTAAATTATTAACAAGTGTTAAGTGCTTCCTGCAATAAAAAAAAATTAATAAATAAATAAATATATGGGACATTTACACACACGGTCGTCCGTCCCCAAAGTAAGTAACTTAATACTTGTGTTATGGGTGAGAGACAACTGGTAAATATATACATATATAGTTTTAAATACATACTTAAATACATATATACACCCAGACTCGAAGAACCAACAAATTCTAATTAGAAAATGTTGGTTCTCGGCGGGTATCGAACCCGCGACCCACAGAGTCGAAGACAGGGTCACTGCCAACTGCGCCAACGGGCCAGTAAGGCCAGTGCGTCCCGCAATAAAATAAAAAAAAATAATGAATCCGTTGATTAAAAAGGTTGCTCACCACTGTCCTAGACGATCCCATGTCTAAACCAATAAATTTTGTGGTCCTCCTTATACAAATCAATGACAATACTAACAGGCTACAGTACGATCAGATTGTTGAATTTATTTCGTCACCACAATACTCCCATAAAACTTTAACGTGGGTGTTTATTGCTATTTACGTGATAATCCCTAATATAATTCACGCGTGATATTTAAGTGCTGTTATAAAAAATGGGATCGGCATCGTAAATCTATGAATAGGCTGAAATTGTTGCAACAACTTTATAATACTGATTTACATAATATTTTATTCGACATAATCAAATAACGATCGCAAACACAGAAACACGTAATACACACACAGCTTCTTCGCTGGTGAAGACGAGGTCCCAGTTTTCTGATGTCGGTCGGTCGTGGCTTCTCGCCACACTTCCGACGCCGCAATGACTAATCTAAGTCATACCATCAACCCTCCACTACGCGTCGCCCTATGCCGTGGTCCGGCCTCACAGGAGGCACCCTTAGGACGACGTTCCCCGACTCTAGTAGAGCTTCTACGCTCTACTCTCTGCATTTCGCAAACTCGACGATGCTTCTGCGCTCGCCCGTCCCGCCCGGTGACGCTGTTAAAGCCGTTAGGGCTAACAGCATACAGTCAGTTCGACAATAAAAAAAAAAAATAATGATAAAATAAAAAATATTTGACATTCAATGTATTAGGCATATTTTACAATATATACATACCTGTATTACAAAACAAGCTCGCAAAAGCTGTCTTTCTGTATCTGATCGATTTTCTAAAAATCTAATGAATGGATTCTTCTACGGTTTTACCTATATTAAAAGATATTTAATTTTTTGAGGAAGGTTTAAGTTAATTATTTATAATGAGGCGTTACTTTGCGGAGATCCATAATACAAAAGTAACAATAAAATTATTTAATAATTATATTATTACTTTAGTATAAGTTAATATTAGATTCCCTGGCACGGCTAAATCGATTTTGATAGGAATTGCACTGGAAGGTAGAGATTGTAGAGCAATTATATATTACTTTTTATCCTACTTTTACGAGGCTACGTTTTATCCTTGAATTTCCTTGGGTCGTGGATTACTTGGAAAGCTTAAAAAAAATTTCAACAAATTACATGCTTCCTCCGAAAGATAAGTCAAATGTCAAAATTATAACGATATTACGAAACCTCCTTTATGTTGGTCGCCATTTTCCCAAATAACTATTTAGAATAGAATAGAATAGCTTTATTCATTCACACAACACAAAATAAACAGGTTACATACAGAGAGAAATAACAACAGACATTATGTAGAAAGTAAATTTAGAATGTGTCGTGTCAATGAAAAGGTTCTGGTTCAGCTTAATGCTGGAGGTAAAAGAATACCAACAGCGCTGATAATCTGCCGGATCCCTGGCGAGGGAAGTCCGAGTATGAAATAATTATCTAGCTAATATATGTACTACAATATATTTACGTCTCTTATGTTTATATATTATTTTCCCTTCTATATCTATCAAATCTAACACTATACATCAACACTACACAAATCCAAGAAAGTGTTTCTACACGAAAATAAAGACTTGTGTTATTCAAGTTAAACTGAGATGCCGGTCGAGATTTGCATAAATAAAATACAAGTATAACATAATTCAACAGATCACAATCGAGTGCTAGGCATAACTGTTTAAAACTGCACTGCCACGCGCCGCACCACTCGAAGCTCTAACTGCATGTTACCAAGTTTAACATTTATATAAACAAAGTCCTTATCCTGAGCTCAGCAAGTGATATTGTCAACGAGCTTTACTGTTGAAGGGTGCGTTTTCATTCAACACTTACGTCAACGAAAATTGTATAATACTTTTATTTCCATAACGATATTATGTGAAAACATGGTATTACCGCTGTGTGGTATCCGGCTGAGTAGCATAGAACACACTCATTTCTTACCGAGGTGTCGCAATGGGGGCTAAGAAAAATTGACGTTAAGGCGTTGATATACAATCCCTAGATGCACAATCACGAAGAAGCTTTGGCCAAAAAACGTCCGAGCCTTACTATACGTATCGTTATATTGTTAACTTAAAACTAGTCACACAAATGTAGACGTAATTATTTAGACGTAAAAATTTAAAGTCATTTGTATATGCACACTACCATTAGTACAAACAATTCTAGTATACCTTTTTGTGTATCAAGAGATTGTATATCAATGCGTTAAGGCGATCGGTCGTAAAATACCTAGCCAAATCACATGTGCCGACCCCATTCGAAATGGGATAATGATAATAATACAAGTTGTATAAAAGAAAAAGAATAAATGAGCTGAAGGCAGGGTGGGTACTGTCATCTGTTGGTCTCTAAGGCGGTTGATGGAAATGGTGCTCCCGATGCATCGATTAGGAGGGAGAAGAAACTAAGGCGCGACCCAAAGGTGGCGCTACTTTGCGGAGATCCATAATACAAAATCCACGACAAAATCGTAAAGCTTTGCGATTTTGTCGTAGAGTCTATCTCCTGATGATGCTTCGGTTGCGGGGCGAAACAATTGTTGAGTTTTTGGTAGTGAACGTGTGTAGTGCTTGTGTATTGTGGTGGAGGTTTGTGCAAGTGTTTTTACGAATCCTGCACGTATCGGGTATGAAAATACGGATAGTCCACTATACATTTAGTACTATATATATATTTTCTATTTACTGTATCGCGGATTACAGCAAAATAATTTTATTATTACTTTTGTAAGCCAACGATGTTTTCCTGACACACAAAAACGGTTACTATCATCTAAGCCAGCGATGTGCGCGCCGTATCGTGTCGCGCAATGGTGAAACGCACTGCAACTGACATTATTGTCATCGTTCTTTAAATCTCTCGGAATGCCACCGAACAATAAATTGTTCTATATCTAAATGGTTGAATGGGTCAGACTGACGCACTCGTCCGCAGAACACGCAACGCAACTGTTTTATTTACAGCCAAAACAAACCTTTGGATATAATTTCATCAAGTGAAGTTTACCTTAGTTTATTTCTGAAATAAATCAATCGTAATCAAGATTGACCCCCCCTTTGGTCGGTAGACCCCCTACGAGGTGGACAGACGACCTCAAAAAGGTCGCAGGGAGCCACTGGATCCAGGCGGCGCAAGATCGTGTGGTGTGGCGATCCCATGAAGAGGCCTATGTCCAGCAGTGGACGTCCATCGGCTGACGAAGAAGAAGAAGAAGAAGAATCAAGATTGTAGTGCACAGCTAAGTTATAAAATATGTAAGCTGTATGAGAGTTAACTGATTCTACGATATATCTACAGGGTGTCCCGAAACTTAACGTCAAGCGAACTATCTATCTCGCTCACTCTTAACTCGCGTCACTTTATTTCTCACTTCTTACACGTTTATAATGCCGGAACACAAGTAGTATTTATTTACATTATCAAAATAACGACCGTTCGTCAAAAAAATAAAAATAAATAATTATAGTGACATGCTAGTGGCAAGTGTTGTACTATTTTGAAATCTGGAATAAATAGGCCAACTTTTAAAACTACTTGCCTTGGGTAGGGTGGTACACTTTTTTTTTAAAGGAAGTCTTAAAGTTGGTCAACCTATTTTTTTAAAACTTTGCTCTATTAAATTGTTTGTTTTTTAAAACGAAACTAAGATATTTGTAGTGATACAAGTAATTGCTATAATAGCGTGGTTATGAAGCATTGCGTAAATAAAAAAATACCGTCAAAATACTGAAAATTGTGATAGTACCGAAAGATTTTCGTCAATTTCAGAAAAATGACTCTTGTCCCTTAACCAAGAATTGTAGATTTTTTTTCTTATTTTTATTGAAGCTGGTATAGCCAGGTACTTCACCCAGTTCCTGCTTGACGTTGAGTTTCGGGACACCTGTATAGTAATTGATGATAAGGGTTCTTCCTCTGCGGCTGAACTACAGCCTTGGGGAGACGAGCATATGTGTTTTATATTATACTATTATTTTTTAATAAGCTTGTGTCAGTGAACATCGTGTAACATCCGGCTGAGTAGAATGGGACCATCCTCATTTCTTACCGAGCTGTCGCAAAGGGTGACTAAGATAAGTTAAGTTGACTCACCGTGTGTTATCCGGCTGAGTAGAATAGGCCACCCTCATTTCTTATCGAGGTGTCGTAAAATAAGTAGCCAATTCATCTAACGACATTTTAAATTATATAAACAACTTGTGCCGACCATACTTAAGGACAATGGGATAAGGGTGTATTGTACCGAAAGGTAGTTATAGTGCTACTTATACATATGCCAAAAAAAGTATCAAACCTAGGAAAAGTCGTATTTCTAATATTCATACAAAATATTACTACTACTCATTCAATAATTCCTCAATTACGACAAATTTATCGGGAACATTTTCATAGACTTTAAGTTGAAATAAAATCGAAACTAAGGTTTAGGGATACGCACAGGGATACGCAAGGAATACAAGAGATCAGCAAAACATCTAGCAAATAAAATGGTAACATATGGTAATTATATTAATCTCGTAGACATGCACGACTATTTAGTTTACTTCGCGAGTTGTAACAAAAATAATACCCACAGATTTAAATAGAATGAATATGATGAATAACTACATACCATTTCTCCGGATTCTCGTGCACCATCACTTCACCGTACACATAACGCCATTTACATTAGAGGAAGATTCGATATGTAAATTATTTGAATTTCAATAATAATATTGTCCAATATTTGTTTAGTGTTATTTACTATGGTAGTGGTTTTTTAACAGTGCAACTAACAATTGAATTGATCAACTAAATTACTAATAAAGTCAAACATTCATACACAAAATAAAAATTAAAAAAAACAAGATGGTAAATTAATATTGTCCCTACAGTATCGTACAAATACGCCGATGTTCAATGTTACAAGGGATGAGCGGCTAATTAAAGAATTCGATTCGATTCGATCGATACCGATTCGATACTTGTTAATTTTTGCCAAAATACCACAGTTGTCATTTTTTTAATCTTTTTTTTGAAGGACTTATATCCTACAAAGATATGCCAATCTCATCAGCGCCTAAATTAATAAACCATAAATATTAAAATTATATATATATATATAATATAGATTAAAATATGTCATTATCTTAAATATATCAGCAGATGGGTAAGAGAGAACACTAGTTACAGCTCCTAAGTTGTATTATTTAAATTATATTTCCGCATAAAGTTCTCTCCCCATAATACTTCCTACATTCTAACTGAATATGCTGGACATCATCCGTCGTTACTTCACTTTTGTTAGGCGGCATTCATCTAATAACTTAAATATTTAAAAAAAAAAGGAGACACACAAATAATAATTTAATAATGAGAGCACAGAATAACAGTTAGTACTCTTAGATTATAGTAAATCAAATTATAATGAAACAAAAAAAAATCAAAAACATCTAAATATTCTGCACAAAACGATCAAGAACGAAGGAGTGATTGATTGAACGAGTAAAATTATAAATATTTGAACGGAATGAACGATTTCGAACTCAATACAGTGACGCAGCTAGGTGAGAGTGAAACCTCTCAACCACGGCCGCATACATAAAGGGCTAAGCGAGGCCTCTTAAAGTGCTTTGCAAGCAGACTTAAAATCTCCGGATCGCTTTAGAGTTATTGAAAGTTTTAGGTACGTTCTTTGAATCTTTCTGTATTTGTTTAACTGGCTGAACCAACAAACAAATAAATAAACAATAGTATAAGCAATAAATTTAGGAAGATTTGCTTCGAGGGGCCCTTCTGAAGAGACTTTGCCCACGTTTACATTAGTTCACGCTATGCCACTGACTCAAGGTATAATATTTAAAGCAAATTCAGCATGAAAGCGAAGTTAGGTGAGTAATTTATTTGATACGATACCTGACAAACATTACTTGTACCTAACAAGTAATGTTTGGTCGAGTTTGGTTCGGTCGAGCCAAAAGAAAATGCGCGCAGCGGTCAGTGACCTGTTCTTTCGTAAATGACAAAACCAATTTAGATATTTAGTATGTATTTGTAATATGAATTGTAAGCCTTTTTTATCGAGACGTTGTGTGCAGTGCCTAGCTGCTAGCGGCTGTTGTCTTGTAGTATTATAACGTAAAATTGACAATAAACAATGCGTATTAGTAGTTTTATAGGACTGTCACAATTGATATTTTGTAACAGTGTGAATGCTACGTTTAACACCTAACTCCACAGTGCAATAACTTTTTGCGTTTTTTCCAGCGGATATCGTTTTATTATAGGTATCACTATTATAGACGGATAGCTATTGTTGTATTAGAAAGAAATGTAAACAACGGATTTTCTGCACGACAATCTTTGAGATGTGACAAGCTAAATAAGGCGAAGATATAAATGATATATTTTTAGTCTTAACTGCCTTATTCTCTCTCTGAACCGTACTGAGCTAAGATATAAAAGAGATCGAATCCCAATCCCCATATATCACACGATCGAAAAGATATATATATTACTATTTTCGTGTCAGGGACACATTTTGCTCATCTCTGTCCTACACCAAAAGTGTGTGATAAATTGGAATAAGTAACGTAAGATTTCACAGAAAAATTCATTAGTGCCTGCCCGCGGTTTTCATCTGTGACCCCCTTGAAAAAATCGCACAGTGTCACCGCTGGGCTATCACAGCTTTATTGTTTAGCCTATATAAATTAAAAAGACTTGGTCAAGCCATTCTCGGTCTTTACGCTTAGCAATTCCATTTAGCGGTTCATTTTATTTCATTTTGTTTATCTTGCCTCGTCAAACTATTAATTTTGGACAAATTGATTTATGATCTTTTCTTTTGGGCCTATGATCGATCGTTTAGATACCGTTTCGGGTTGACACATTATACTCTCTTTTAAAGTCTATTTAGTAGTTAATAATTAATCATCTAATGACAAATCGCTTTCTCTGTTGACGCTTTTTCCAAATGACGCCATAATTGGACCATAGATAACGTAGTTAATTATTTTTTGATTTAGCTATTTAGAGGCTGTGATAGCCAAGCGATGAGAACGTGCAACGCTCTAGAGACGATCATAGATTCAAACACCGGGCAGGCATCAATAAGTTTTTCTATAACTTATGTGCCTTTTTAATTATTCGGTGAAAACATCGCTAGGAAACCTGTACATTTATAAGCAAGTGAGACTGGATCTATCTGCCTCTCTTTTTTTTATGTATTATTAGGTAAGGATAAGTATATGACTTTCATCTTACCTCTCTCACTTATAGGCCTGCCTATGTCTCCCCTATTTTAGTAAAATTACTCTATGAATTATATATTATTATTTATTATTATAATTATTTATTATATATTACTGTATTTTATCGTTCTGAATTTGTCAAAAGTGAAAAACTTATTAATAATAAATATATATATATATATTTATTAAACTCATAAATTTCACAAAATATGACTTAAACTATGAATTCCACACTAATCATGTGGAATCGTGGAATTCGTTATTATTATGTTACTACTTAATTATTTTGTATCCGACGTTACGGGTATGCCGCGTTCACTTTATCATAGAATAAAATAGACAAGAAATAGTAACTTATACATATGTATCTAAATATAAATTAATTAAATAAAAACTTATTTACTTAAAGAATACTTAACTAATACCAAAAGATTTCCGTATCTTGGTAATTTAGATTAAGTAGGAATAAGTAAGAATAAGTAATAAAGTTTTTTTGGTTTGGTTAGAGTGCTAAGTAGTTTTATTTAGGTTTAGTTAATTTGTAAGCTTATTGTATTTGCTACTCCCAACTGAACTTTAACGTTCATTAAACACAAAGTTGTCCAATCTCTAATCTCCAATCATATATAACATAACGAATGTTATTAGAGGCATTGTATAAAAGTTTTGATTGATTTTCGTAATAAAAGCTGACCTATGGTGTCGGGATTGCCAATTAGAAGTGATACTAAAAATAATTATGCAGCTGTCATAAGTGAAAGCATATGTAAGAGATTGTGTAGTGATCGGTGTGTGTGTGAATTGCAAATAATTATTTACTACCCGACTTACACCGGCTGCCCACTATTAGTAGAAAATGCCTTCAGTAAAAATTATAAAAATGGGATACATATATTTTACAAAAAAGAGCTTTTCGTGGCATTTATAATATGAAACCTCCCACTTTTCTGAAGTCGGTTGGTCGTGGCTTTTCGCCACTTTTCCGACGTCATAATGACTAATCAACGTCATACCATCAGCCCTTCACTATGCGTGGCCCTAAGCAGTGGTCCGGCCTTACAGGAGGCACCCTTTGGACGACGTTCCCGACGTTAGCAGAGCTTCTATGCACTACTCTCTGCATTTCGCAACCACGACGATGCTTCTGCGCTAGTCCGTCCCGGTTACGCTCTAAAAGCCGTTAGGGCTAACAGCATACAGTCAGTTAGAAAAAAATTAAATAAAAATATATAATATATATATAAACCTCGGGATTCTCTTAGGGAGAAATTTAAATAAATGGATGTCATGACTAGCTTTGCAATATATCTACAGTATTATACAATTTGTGACGAAAAACGTTCACTTATATAAGTGATAGATATGGCAGACATATTAGGAACCGATATAAACTAATGACGCCTAGATTGCGCCTCCAAAAGGTCCGATACACGTTTTTAGAACAAAGTATCCGGCTGCATAGAATAGACCACCCTCATTTCTTACCGAGGTGTCGTAAAAGGCGACTAAGGTAAGTTGACGTCAGGCAGGCGGCCGGTCGTAAAATACGTAGCCAAATCATTTGACAACATGTTTGTAACATGTTGTGCCGACCCCACTTAGAGTAAGTCTTTAATAAGGGCAGGAGAATGATGATGACACGTTTTTAGAACAAAATTTCGCAACACTATCCAGTTTTGCCTTTTCACAAGTTTAGAAGTTATCTTAAAAAGATCCTGCTACTTGACTGCTACGTAAAGCTTACTTACTATACAACAGAATATTATTAAGAGTGATAGTAGCATATCTTAACTGCAGCCAGCTACGCACCAAGCTGCAATGATTAACTTGTAACCATCAATTAAATTCTATATTTTTTCGAAAAGATTATCCGCCGAGTTTCTTGTCGGTTCTTCTCGGTAGGAGCAAACTTCCTAATCAGTGATAGCTTCTTAAAACATTTCGGCCTATCCGACGAATTAGGTCACATTTTATATGCTTATTTATTACACATGACCATATTCTTCGGATAGGGTAATTTGACGATTCAAACGTATTGTACCCGGCATTAAATTATGCACATCGATGTTTAGAACGAAACAGCCGGCCAGTTCGGTTTCGTAGAGCGCTGCCACTGTCACTCAGTTATTATGTGACGTTTTACACAGGTCCGTCAGTCTGTGCGACAAAGACAATGCTCTATGAAACAGAATCTAGCCGATTTTCTCTCTTTAAGCCTCGATGTCCATTATTTATTGCCGCGTACTATACTAAAAACAGTCGACTTGAATAAAGAAAAATTTTAATTTCGAATTTTTAATTATAAAACCGATAATAAATACATAATTAATAATAATAGTTCTGTGATTGAATATTAAGCTATATTTTTATTGTGATCTAAAACGGTAAGCTGTGATAGGCTAGCGGTGAGACCGTGCGACTCTCTGGAGACGACATAGGTTCAAACCCCGGGCAGGCACCAATGAGTTTTTCTATTAAAACTTATGTGTCTAATTGATAATTGCAATTTATCACACACTTTTCGGTGAAGGAAAACATCGTGAGGAAACCTGCATATCTCTAGAGAATTCTAGGGATATGTGTAACCTACCAATCCGCATTGGAGCAGCGTGGTAGGTCTTAGCTCCAATCCTTCTCTCCAAAAACGGAGAGAGGAGGCCTTAGCCCAGCAGTGGGCATAGTAACAGGCTGTTACTTTACTACTTTACTTTACTAAAATGGTGAACAGTCGGGCTATTATGAACCTGTGGAGGCAAATTAATTAAAAATAAATAAATAACAAATATATTTATTGAAACTTACATTAAAATTATTCCAACACTTGGTCGCTGAGTATCTTAAGCAACCACGGAAACATATTCTCTTGTGTTTATTACATTTAACATAAACGCCGGTGACTTGGTATAACTTGTGTTTCCCCCTCATTTTTTTATTTTATTCTCTATTCTTTACAAGTACATAAAATTCAAAATTCAAAATTCAAAATATTCTTTATTCAAGTAAACTTGTAAACAAGTGCTTTTGAATCGTCAACTTTACTGCTGGTTCGGAAAGCTGTTCCTACCGAGAAGAGCCATCAAGAAACTCGGCGGTTGCTCTTTTTAAAATATAAATCTTAGAACTAATTACATTTATTTTTTACTGTCTTGTACAGGGTAGAGGTGCACCTATATCCACCCATCCTTATCATCTAAGTAATCTTCAACAGTATAGTAGGCTTTCTGTATCAGCCTCTTTTTAACAGTGGTTTTAAACTGCTGTAATGGCATGGCCAAAATTGATTTCGGAATTTTATTATAGAATCTTATACCCATACCCACAAACGATTTACGTACTTTTGCTAGGCGCAAAGCAGGAGTCGCAAGCTTAAAATAAAAAAAAAAGCATATTTGACTATATGTGTAAACAGCTTAATATCTGTGTAAATTCACCTTTACGAGATGTTTATGATCAATGCGGTTAGAACCAACCACCAGTTTTCAATTAACGTTCGCTTTTTGAAGATTGCTTATCTGATTGTTTGCTCTTACTCTGTGATTGTCGATCGTGCATTCATGATTTATGTGCGAGTATAATTTCTTTAAAAAACAATAACTCAATCTTGGACCCTATTGTGAGTAACATAAGGTACGTTTTGTAATACTTTCAAAATGTCTTATTATATTTTGTATGTCATTATGTCTGCATTTATTAAACCATGACGTGTTGTTTTATGCGTGTGCGCAGAAAGATCATCTTGACGTTATTAAAATTGAAAAAATACGATGCAATGCTTTGGCACGATTTCAGTTATAATTGGCCGTTGATTATCATTGGAATTCATAAATTTATCGAATTTGTTTCAACTCGCCGTGTGGTATCCGGCTTAGTACTATAGACTCATTTCTTACCGAGGTGTCTTACGATCCCATTGCTAGAAATGGGCCTTTTGTCTGCTTTTAGTGCAAGACCCATTACACTGCGCCAATGTTCAACAATCGTTTCGCCCCGTAACGTAACGGCTTCTTCTATAAATTATTTAGTAGTTTAGATGGAATCAAGGATACCGGCAAAAGCTAAGCGCAATTTTGCCCACGGCTGCAGGCCTACCATGAACACTTATTGCGACTCAATTGAACGCGTAAACGACATTGCTTTGCTTTTTCATACCATGACGTTTTAAAGACGCACACTTTAAGATGTTGCCGAATGAGCGTTGGGAATTTGTCCTAAGAATATGTGAGTAAAAGAGACAAAGTTATCTATAGTTCATATAACGTTATCCTTTTCAAACATTACGACCCCCAATGCAATTCACACTTCATGGTACGAAAAGACAGCGGTTCGCGGTCGTCGTTTAGGTCTTCAATAGGTAGGTTAGTTAGAAACAATTATCCTGTAAATATGATAAATTGTAAATATCAATAAGGTACAAAAGCAGTATATAAATAAGTACTTATTGGTGCTTGCCCGGTGTTTGATGCCGTGAACGCCGCTTTGAAACATAACATCTGAAATTTAATTGTAACTTGCCTATCTACATTGGATGACTTACTGGATATGAGGTTTATGTCCTTATTGTCTATGAACAGATGAGAGAGAGCCTACCAGAGACATAATACAATTTTACTTTACATAATTTATAGAATTAGGCGTTACTTTGCGGAGATCCATAATACAAAAGTAATAATAAAATTATTTTGCTATAATCCGCGATACAGTAAATAGAAAATATATATAGTGTTTAATGTATAGTGGACTAACAGTATTTTCATACCCGATACGTGCAGGATTCGTAAAAACACATGCACAAACCTCCACCACTTCCACCACAATACACAAGCACTACACAGTTTCACTATCACAAACTCAACAATCGTTTCTCCCCGACAAAATCGCAAAGTTTTGCGATTTTGTCGTGGAGTCTATCTCCTGATGATGCTTCGGTTGCGGGGCGAAACGATTGTTGAGTTTGTGATAGTGAAACTGTGTAGTGCTTGTGTATTGTGGTGGAAGTGGTGGAGGTTTGTGCATGTGTTTTTACGAATCCTGCACGTATCGGGTATGAAAATACTGTTAGTCCACTATACATTAAACACTATATATATTTTCTATTTACTGTATCGCGGATTATAGCAAAATAATTTTATTATTACTTTTGTTTTACTTACATCTTAACAAACTATTGATGAAGGTATCCCTAACAATATTCCTGTGATATAAGGACTGAATAAAGAACATTAGCGATGCGTTTTGGTTAGAAAAGATTAAGAACAGTCATTTCGCTTATTGAGTATTTTAAATTTCTTCATAATTAACAGATTAGTTCAGATTATTCATTCACCTTACAGTGAAGGTTGCAGAACTAAGAATCTATAAGAAAAGCTATTAAAGTTGATAATGGCGTAGATAATTCAAGCTTTCATTTACTAATAGCGTGGACATAATTCAGGCTTTAAAATAATATATGAACCGCTATACACAAATAACGCATTCACCATACTATAAAGATGTCAAACATTTAAAAGTCGTAAAAATGTGCGTTGTACTAGAGATGTAACGGTATCTCAGTCGGAGTCGAGTATTTTTACGACTTTTCCAATCAGCCTCTGGTTATTAACTTTTTTTTCCAATTTACCGTATCTAGTTGAATATTTCTGTTACCCATAACAATTTAAATTAAGTAAGCCTTTACTTTGTTAATAAATTGTCCGTTACAATAATTTAAGAGATGTCCGTTGCTTTTTGTTAATTGATATTACCGTATTTGTGGAATGTTTGTAATATTGTAATTATTCTTTTACTAGAATTTAGGTAGTAACTTGAAACACTGAAGCAAAATCATAAGATAAAAGACAAATTGTAGATATTTCCTATTTTTATAAAATTTTTGGTTAATTTCTTAGTGATCAATTATTTTTTTTATTTTAAAATATAAATTATATTTGTATAATTTAATAATGATTCAGTTGGTTCAATCGGAATTCTGTAGTCTTCCCTCCCTACTGTAAACGATTCTCTACGCCTTATGACGATTAAACAACGGAGGACAGTGAACACATTCAAAGTGTAAATCATTATTAAATGCGTTCTTAGACCTTTATAGTAGTTTAACTATGTTTTTTAAGAATAACGACGGTACAGTAATTGCCTCTCCCTTCAGCGACAGTTATTGGATTGTTTCCTCCTATAAGATATAATCAACTTGTAATCGTCCACATAATCTTTAACGAGAGTTGTTATAAATCACTATAACAGGCATCGTTATTGTTATTATTTTAGTTTAATGACTTGTGAACTATTTTTAAGGCTACGACAATTGTATTATACGAGTAAGAGTTGCTATATTACATTTCATCGTGGATCTTTTTAATGGATGTCCGTTGTCAATTAGAGTTATTACCAGTAAGCACATGTTTGTTATTGCAGAACAGTTTCTATCTATCTATCTATATATGTAATAAAGGACGGTTTGTCTGTGTGTCCTTTAGACTCTGAAACGGCTGGACTGTTTTTAATAAAATTTTCAGACAATCTTTTGAGACAAAAATTAATCCTTACTTTACATTTTTAAACTAACTTACTTACTTTTTTAAACTGTTCGTCACATTTTTTTAGAAAGGTGATCGAAAACATGGACACAGCAATGCTTGGCTGGACAGCTAGTCATAAGAATAAAAGATAAGACTTGTTTCATTATCGGAAAGTGATTAAGACAGTTGGTATAAAAAAAGAGAGTGACTCGTTTGCGGGGATGATAGTGAACATCTCTTCAACTCCAGGATTCGAGGATCTGTCATGATTCGTTGTCATCATCTGTCTGATTCATGTCGGGGGCCGACGTTTTCGCAAAACAATTTCTTTATTCGAATCTAGAGGCACACATTCCTTGCCTCCTCCGAAGTTGGAATCAACAACCTAATGTTACACGTGTACTCCTAGCGACTGATATATTTTAAAGGGTATGGAATTAATCTAACAGAAGTTTGGTAACCTATTAAATCTCTTTTCAAATCCATTGCCATAAGTAGAGTTATAGTGCTAAGAGATTTATTCCATCGCGATTCTATATAGAGTTACTGAACTAATAATTCTAAATTTAATTAAACTTTTAGGTCAGTGTGATTCGATCTTCACAGTGATTCGATTAAAAATACAGTGTCCACAAAAAAAAAGAATTTAAATATGAAACCGCTGTTAAACTACGATTTAAACATACATCTAACAACAGTTGTAACCCATTTGTGGAAAGCTTGCAAGATCTCGTTTCTTTTATAATATTCATTACTGGAAGTAAAAAATCAACTATCAAATTTCAACCTGTCATTCGGATTATGCACAATATATATAATCGCTACTGATACATTGAAATTGAGTCATTTTTCAAACTCAATCATAACGAGATGAGCAAATCAATCGTGACACCGTGTGAAAAATATTGTAATCGAGAAATAATCGAATATAATCGACTGCAATATTACTGTTTTGAAGTTGCTTTGTTAGATAACGAGATTGATATCGATACTAATATTATAAATGCGAAAGTCTGTCTCTGTCTTCCGATTTTAAGGCTTATGAAAGGCTTGTTAGAATCCCACTGCTGGGAATAGGCCTCCTCTTTCCGTTTCTGGAGAGAAGGGTTGGAGCTAAGACCTACCACGCTGCTCCAATGCGGATTGGTAGGTTACACATATCTCCAGAATTCTCTAGAGGTATGCAGGTTTCCTCACGATGTTTTCATTCACCGAAAAGCGTGTGATAAATTGCAATTATCAATTAGACACATGAGTTTTAATGGAAAACTCATTGGTGCCTGCCCGGGTTTGAACCCGTGTTCCCCTCGTAAGAGTCGCACGGTCTTACCGCTGGGCTATCACAGCTATGAAAGTAAAATTATGAAATTTGATATAAGTAAGGCTGATATATCGCTCAACGTATAGGAAATAAACATTCAAGATTCTTTCGGGAATAGAGAGAAAATATTCGTTGTTATTGATGGTACTTAAACGCTTGTGTTGATGAAAATAAAGTTGGGAGTATTCATATCAAAAAAAAATATTCAAGTAAACTTACAAACAAGTGCTTTTGAATCTTCAACTCCGTAGTTCGGAAAAATGTTTCTAACGGGAAGAGCCAGCAAGAAATTTGCGGGGTTGCAAAAAACGCGGTTGCTCTTTTCCAAATATAATTTTTATAACTTATTACATCTTTTCATGACTATCTTGCATAATGTCGTTGAGTAGCCGTATCCACGCATTCTTATCATATACGTAATCCTCAAGAGTATACTAGGCTCTCTGTATCAGCTTCTTTTTAATTATTACTGGCCCGTTGGCGCAGTGGGTAGTGATCCTGCCTTCAGCTCCATGGGTCGAGGGTTCGATTCTCCCCGAGAGCCAACATTTTCTATAAACAATTTGTTGGTTCTTCGAGCCTGGGTGTATATTTGTATTTAAGTATGTATTTAAAATTATAATATTTAGTATATCTACGAGTTGTCCACACACATATACACAAGTATTAAGATACTTACTTTGGGGACGGAACAACTGTGTGTGTAAGTGTATATATATATATATATATATATCAATATATTTATATATATTTATCCTGCAAGCAATTTGGCGTCTTATTAACACGTAATTGCATTTAATCTGGCGTCCCCGCTCTTTTGACGTCCGAATATCGGACGCCACTTTTTTCAACGTGTGCACTAGCATCCTATAAGTTCTATTAAGCTATAGAACAAATATCGGTAGAAGCCAAAAAGTTGGCTTAGTGGCTGAAATTGTATAATTAATAATTCCGGGTGAATTCGTAGCAGAGGTGCGGCGCTGTTGTAGCGTGTATATTTGCTGTCGTATACCACAGTCATTTTTTGAGTAAGAAACCGCGTATTTCGCGTCCGCGAATCGCGACGATGCCAGCTCGTCCGATTTGATTTTTTCTTATTATTTTAAGTAATTTTTGAATTAGAAGACGGAAATTAGATGTAAAATATAAGTTTATACACACACTTCTGCGTAAAAAAATCTAAAACATGTATTTGGAAGTAGGCAAATAAAATAAATTTAAGTACTTTAATTGATGCTATTTTACTATAATTAAATATATTTTATACATCCATATTAAAATTTTAAATACGATATTCTGTCCGTTTGTCTGTCTGTTACAACTTCACGGCTAATGCGCTGGCCTCTATACAAAATAAAGGCTTATACACTGCGGATAAAATAAAAATGTTAGGCAAAAAAATGGCATAAAAACCCGTTTTTCTTACGGGAATAGGAAAAAACACATATTATATTATATGATCGAGGGTAAATGAACGCTTAGGTTAGCGCGAACAAATTCGAGAGTACTAGAATTTATATGGCTATCATATAGTTATCTATTGTTTGTAACAGCTTTATTGTTATCTGTGAATATAATTATAGTAAAATCGAAAGTATGCTGAGTCTGTCTGAACATTTGTCCCTCGCCACGTCTGTGTGTATGACTTTCTGTTCGCGATCAACTCAAAAAGTACTGAAGTTATCGTAAGTTCTACGACTATCACGCTCTCGAACAAGACCGTATTGCGGAAAGGCATCGTAATATCATATAGCACCACGGATCACTCGGACACTTGTAGATTATGAGGAGGCCATTGATTCGCTCGAGAGCTTGATTGTATTTAGGTCACTCCAGAGATTGACCAAAATACAAAGATAGATCCACGTCCAATTGTTGAAGTGTTTGTATAAAAACGCTATCCGTCCATGTCCAAGACAGAACTGAAAAACTAATAAAACTGTGTCGAGACGTGCGCTAGAGAGATGTCACCTTCCAGAAGCTGTTTGTATAGTAGAAATCTTAAAGCTTCTGGAATAAAACGGATACGGCATCAACATCAACAGCGAGTATTTGTTGTCTTGAGATTTGATAACGATATAGCTGTGACAGATTCTCTGGAGGACATTAACATAATATGAGTATGATATCCGTAGTAAAAAAACTTTGCTTATCGCAAAGCTGAAGTGGCGGTGAGCGAGGCCCATAGTACGAAGAAGGTGCTAGAATAGGGACTCTGTAATGGAAAACCCACGATGCAAGCGGCACAGGATCACGTAATGTGAAAAATGCATAACCTATTTCCAGCAGTGGACGTCAAGCGGTTGAAAACGAAGAAGAAGAATTGTGTCGACGGTGAATAAATGTATTTTTTTTATTTACAAGGCACTACCTTTTTGTTATAGTGGTATAACTATGGGCATGAAGTTACTTAAGGCTGATGAATAAATCCTATCATGTAAGCATAGTAAATATGAAAGATTCAGCCTTGCGATCACCAACCCACTTTTAATATTACAGTTTAAAAAGAGCATTTTTTGATTTCAGTCGTCCATATATTCATATTGGGTTTCTTTTTTCAAATTTACGTGTAATATTGCTATATGAGTTTTTTTGTTGATATTAACTTAATAAAGTTCAGTACTGATTGCAACATCACAACTACTTTATTTTATTGTATCGAGATTCTCAGAAAAAGAAAGAGATAGAAACTAACTATAAGGCGGCAACGTCGCATACACAGACTCACAGGACGCACAAATATCGGCGTAGTAGACAATTGTGAGAAGTATATTCAGGAAGCTAAATGTTCATTACTTTGAAATGGGGTTCAGATATTCTTGGGCAGGATTACAAGAAGAATATTGCGATAAATAAAATTATAAGAAAACAAAATATCTCACAAAGGTTAACATTAAAAAACTAAGCAATATATGCAAAAACATTATAAAATATGTTAGTACAACTGGAAGACGCCATAATGATGCACAACGTGCATGACGCCAAAAGTGTTACAGGATGTATATATATATTTATATATATTTGTTAAAATATACGTACACAATAGAACATTATATAGATGATCAAAATGTTTGAATTTGAAAAATACTTTCCACTTCAAACAAGACTGCGGTTTAATAATGTAAATTGACAATGTTTAAAAATTGACCGCCGAGTTTCTTGCTGGTTCCTCTCGGTAAGAGCAACATTCAGAACCAGAGGTAACTTCATTAAATCAAATTGCTAATTGACTATTGAAATTAATGGCAAAACTAAAATGAATAGTAGGTACATTATAATCTAATTTAAATTAAATAGTTACCACTTTATATTTATAGGCAGTAATTTGAAATTTGCATTCCGTGATCTATAAACCTACATACATTTCTCGTTAACCTCAAGACTTGATCGGCAATTAAACAAGAGTAGATGTGAAAGATGAATTAGGCCAATTAACTGTTTGACCCTGTTAACTGGAAGACAGTGAAGGGCACTGTGATACACTTACAAAGTTGCAGATAGAAGCGTAATGTTTTATTAGATAAGCTTGGTTTATTAGGATGATTAGTTCTATTTTATGGTGTGGTTAGCACTCGAGCACTATCTTGCGTGATGGTAATTTATGATATAGCTTAAGTTACGAACGCACTTTTCTAGAAAATATATGATTCTAGAAAATAGACAGATCGTTTAAAGGTTTTATATTTCATTCCAGTCGATTCCATTAAGTACGATGATTTTTGATATTTTAAGCAATTTAATTTTTATAAATAAAAATATACATTATTAAAAAACGATAGGTGATGTATATAATAAACAAAGTAGGAACCGACATAAGCTTACAACTCCTGCTTTGCGCCTAGCAAAAGTAGATAAATCGTTTATGGGTTTGGGTATAAATTCCGCAATCAATTTTGGTCTTGCCATTACAGGCGTTTAAAAACACTGTTAAAAAGAAGCTGATACAGAAAGCCTGTATACTGTTGAGGATTACTGAGATGATACGAATGTGTGGATATAGCTGCAGTTCTACGCTGCCCAAGATTGTAATGACTTTGTAACTAGTTATAAGATTTATATTTTTAAAAAGAGCAACCGGCAAGTTTCTGGCTGGCTCTTTTCGGTAGGAACAGCTTTCCGAACCAGCAGTAAAGTTGACGATTCAAAAGCACTTGTTTACAAGTTTACTTGAATAAAGAATACTTTGATTTTCAATTTGAATCTGAATTCGCCTGTAAGATGTCTAAAGCAACGTTTCTTAAACTATGTAGAAGCGGAACCCCAGCGTTCCGTGGAGATGCTCAATTAGTTCAAGGAAGTAACATAAAAAAAGTAATGAAAATTTTACAGCACAAGCGAATAAGATCTTTAACTAAATACTTTATGATAGTAATTGATTTTTAAGAAAACAAATATTTTTTGAAATAATTGTCTATCTATTTGCAGAATGTTACATTAATGTACATTAATGTAACATTCTGCAAATCTTGGATTGCTCGCTTTTGCAGAAGCTTATTTTACAATAATAATTAACTTTTTTCACTTTTTACTTAGAAATTATAATTTATTTATTTTTAACGTTTTTATTTTGTTTATTGTTAATGGTTCATAATAGGAACAAAGTTTAAATTAAATATTAGGTCCTTACATATGAAATTGGCGTTTTGTCGTACTGGCCACTTTGATCTCAAATATTACCTTTATGGTTAGGAATTCCAAATTCACATTCATACAGCTATTTACTCATGCATTTGTGTTTCAAACCCCCTAATTCATTTGTTTTTTCTTCTTTTGTTTTTTTCTTTGTGTCACTCTGTTTACATAATGGAAAACATGAAATATCGCGTTATTTTCGAGTATGAGTTCCACCGCGGCACCAGTGCTGCAGAAACGGCTCGAAGGATTAATGATGTGTATGGTGACGGTGTCGCAAAAGAAAACACAGTGCGTTTTTGGTTCCAACGTTTTCGTTCTGGAAATTTCGACCTACAGAACAAGCCTCGTGGACGGCCGGAGACCAAAGTTGATAATGAAGAATTGAAGGCTATTGTGGAAGCGGATCCTTCGCAAACCACGTCCGAGTTAGCTGCAGGCTCCGGTGTTAGTGATAAAACTATTCTAATCCACTTGAAACAAATTGGGAAGGTCAAAAAGCTTGAAAGGTGGGTACCTCATGAATTGAGTAAAGCAAACCAACAAACGCGCGTCGACTGCTGCGTTACGTTACTCAACCGGCACAATAATGAAGGAATTTTAAATTGAATCATTACCTGTGATGAAAAGTGGATCCTCTACGATAATCGGAAGTGCTCATCGCAATGGCTGAACCCTGGCGAACCAGCCAAATCCTGCCCTAAGCGAAAATTGACTAAAGAAAAGTTGCTTGTAAGTGTTTGGTGGACTAGTGCCGGTGTCGTTCACTATAGCTTTCTTAAATCTGGCCAGACGATTACGGCAGATATCTATTGTCAGCAACTGCAAACCATGATGGAAAAGCTAGCTGCTAAACAACCGAGGCTGGTCAATCGCTCTAGGCCACTGCTGCTTTAGGACAACGCTAGACCACACACTGCACAACAGACGGCTACCAAATCAGAGGAGCTTCAATTAGAATGTCTTAGACATCCACCGTACTCTCCGGACCTTGCTCCAACAGATTACCATTTTTTTCGCAATTTGGATAACTACTTGCAAGGAAAAAAATTCAACTCCGATGGGGCAGTCCAAACCGCCTTCAAAGATTTTATTGATTCCCGCCCGAATGGTTTTTTTAGGAAGGGGATCATTGAACTACCTATGAGATGGAAAAAGTGCATACATAGCAATGGTACATACTTTGATTAATTAAATATATTTCATTAAAAAAAAACGACTCTATGTTCCTCCCATAGAAAACGCGAATTTCATATGTAAGGACCTAATATGTCCGCGAAAAATATGTCAAAAGTGAGTTCAAAGCAGTTGGTTACTTACCCACTGTTTAGAGAGGACCCGACCCGGAAGTGACGCTCTCCGGGATACAGAGCTGCTGGTGGGGATGCGGGGAGAATAAGTACAACAGTACCCTGTCCCCGCCACTAAGACGAGGTCCCAGTTATCTGACGTCGGTCGGTCGTGGCTTCTCGCCACCCTTCCGACGTCGCAATGACTAATCAAAGTCATACCATCAACCCTCCACTACGCGTCGCCCTAAGCCGTGGTCGTTCCCCGACGCTAGTAGAGCTTCTGCGCTCTACTGTCTGACTGTCCCGTTGGCGCAGTAGGTAGTGATCCTACCTTCAGCTCCGCGGGTCGTGGGTTCGATTCCCTCTGAGGGCCAACATTTTCTATAAACAATTTGTTGGTTTTTCAAGCCTGGGTGTGTATTTATTTTATTATTACTACATATATATTTATATATGTAGTATATTCACCAGTTGTTCGTCACCCATAACATAAGTATAAGTTACTTGCAATATAACAGAACTAACTACTTTGCTATAATCCGCACGGGTTAAGTGAATGCATGCAAAGCCAATGTGTATGAAGCAGGCAAAATCTACGCACCTTATACATGCAGGACCAGCCACCACATGCACCGCAAGGCGCAATTCACCAGCAACAACGAACACAAAAGCAGCACACATACCCACCACCACAATCTCGACGATCGTTTCGCCCCGAAACCGAAGCATCATCAGGAGGATAGGCTTCACGACAAAAATCGTACTGCGCAGTACGATTTTTGTAGATTTTGCCTGCTTCATACACATTGGCTTTGCATGCATTCACTTAACCCGTGCGGATTATAGCAAAGTAGTTAGTTCTGTTATATTGCTTGAAACAATTAATTGGTTTTTCAAGCCTGGGTGTGTATTTATTTTATTATTACTACATATATATTTATATGTAGTATATTCACCAGTTGTTCGTCACCCATAACATAAGTATAAGTTACTTACTTTGGGGACGGACGACCGTGACGATGCTTTTGCGCTCGCCCGTCCCGCCCGGTGACGCTGTAAAAGCCGTCGTTAGGGCGATCAGCATACGCAGTCAGTTCGAAAACAATGTCCTCCCCACCAGCAGCGTGGTGGAGACCTGTCAGGTGTTTAGTTGGTGTGAGTCCGACATACCCGCCGCTCGTCCCCGTCGAGTGATGACGACCCATAATGAGTTTTCCTGACAACAAAAAAAAAAGACAATTTATAGAATTAGGCGTTACTTTGCGGAGATCCATAATACAAAAGTAATAATAAAATTATTTTGCTATAATCCGCGATACAGTAAATAGAAAATATATATAGTGTTTAATGTATAGTGGATTATCAGTATTTTCATACCCGATACGTGCAGGATTCGTAAAAACACATGCACAAACCTCCACCACTTCCACCACAATACACAAGCACTACACAGTTTCACTATCACTAACTCAACAATCGTTTCGCCCCGCAACCGAAGCATCATCAGGAGATAGACTTCACGACAAAATCGCAAAGCGAAGCGTTATTCAAACAAGCGTTGTTAAATATTTAAATGTTATTAAATGTTGTTGTTTATTATTATATTATATTATTAAATGTTGTTGTATTAAATGTTTAAATGTTATAATATGTTGTTAAATGTTTGGATAACGCTTCACTTTGTGATTTTGTCGTGGAGTCTATCTCCTGATGATGCTTCGGTTGCGGGGCGAAACGATTGTTGAGTTTGTGATAGTGAAACTGTGTAGTGCTTGTGTATTGTGGTGGAAGTGGTGGAGGTTTGCGCATGTGTTTTTACGAATTCTGCACGTATCGGGTATTAAAATACTGATAGTCCACTATAAATTAAACACTATATATATTTTCTATTTACTGTATCGCGGATTATAGCAAAATTATTTTATTATTACTTTTGAAAAAAAAAGACGTTTACGATATTACAAGCGTACGAAAATGGAACAGGAATTAAACCTTAAACAAATTTTACATGTTCGGTGAGTACTATCTGTTTTAACGATGAGACGCACCGCACTAATCCGACATGTGAGTAATTAATTTAGAACAATAATAATTCGTAGCACATTCCGTAGTGTTGGAGCAAAAACAACGGGGGTCGACGACCTCGGCAACGCCATCTTTATTTTCAACAGTTGCCAAGTTGTTTTTTCAACCTTGGAGCAACGCTTTAGTCACACTTGTGTGACCAAAATAGCTACATTTTTTTTGTAGATCTAAGTTTTTTACGTGTTATTGAGATAATTTTAAGCTGTGGCTGTTACGCTATAATTTTTTTTATTGTTCAGTTTTAAAACTTGCTACAATGAAGACGTATCAATCAAAAATTGAAATAAATTGTAATAAGAAAAAGGAACGATCTATTATCACTGCTGGGCAAAGGCTCTCTACGTTTTTGGAGAGAAGGGTTGGAGTTGAGATCCGCCACGCTGCTACAATGCCAATACATTACAGTGGATTGGTGCATTACACATATCACCAGAATATGCAGATTTCCTTACGATGTTTTCCAAAATGGCAAATTGATTGATAGGGGTTGAACTAGTTCCTATATGCTTGCTTCTGTGTAAAGAGAGACAGAGGATTTCAACGGAAAGAGAACATTCTTAGTGAATCCCTTAAAAATCTACATATATAATGGTATCCATTGCTAGAATATGTATCAGGATACTCAATTAGAAATATAACTGTCAAAGCAAATTGTCTATTCAATCCGTAAACATCTGCTCTATCGTTATAAATCTTTAGTTAATAGCCGAAATCATCGCATCGATCTTACAATCAGCGCTTAGAGAAAGTACGTATCATAATCGTTATTATTTAAACCACTAAGCAGTTGAACGTTTCAAAATTGTGATAAATTAAAATCGTAAATGGCTCGATTAATTTAGTCGAATCGAGACGATTAAGTTGAACTTCCTCCTTTAAATTATGACCACTTTCTTCTTACAAAGATGCCGTGCGGTATCCGGCTGAGTAGAATAGACGTCCCTCTTTTCTTACCGACGTGTCGTAAGAGGCGACTAAGGTAAGTCGACCCGCCGTGTGGTATCCGGCTGAGTAGAATAGACCATCCTCATTTCTTACCGAGGTGTCGTAAAAGGCGACTAAGGTAAGTTGACCCACCGTGTGGTATCCGGTTGAGTAGAATAGACCACCCTCTTTCTTACCGAGGGGTCGTAAAATACGACTAAGGTAAGTTGACGTCAAGCAGGCGGCCGGTCGTAAAATACGAAGCCACTTAGAGTGGGATAAGGGCAGGAGGATGATGATGATGATTTCTTCTTACAAAGATTGAGTCTTTGAAGCTACTCGTACATTGGGTACATGATTCTATAATAAAATTTCGCAATCAATTTTATCTTTGCCATTAAAGCAGTTTAAAACAACTAATACAAGGAGGCTAATACAAAAAATGTACTATACTGTTGAGGATTAGATAGATTTAGCTACTCTTCGACCCTACACAAGACAGTAATGTTAAATGTAACTAGTTGTAGGAATTATATGTTGAAAAGAGCTTATTGCTAGATGTTCTCGGTAGGAGCAGTTTTCCGTACCAGCAGCAGAGTTGACGATTCAAAAGCACTTATTAACAAGTTTACTTGAATAAGCATTAATTTGTAATTTTGAATTTGAATATATTATAACCCGTAAAAGGCTTGCGAGTCGCTTTCTCAAACGGACAGTCTCAGTAAAAATTAATCAACCATTCAACTCGAAAATACGAAATCATTCAATGAATTTCGTGTAAGTCTACACGTAATTGGCGATTGTTGGCAAAAAGCGGTTCTCGCTTAAATGGTAAGCGCACCCGTTGTACAAGGGCATAGATACGCGACAAAAAAGTCGTGTGCAAAAACTTAAACGGGTAAGACACCGAGGCCACCTCAAGCTTTGCGGAACTGTGGCCTTTAATAGCCTGAGTGGAACTAGGAGTCAATAGTCAGCGCATTTCTATTTTAATTTAATTAATATTTCTTTGTAAACGGTGCAAGAATGATAAACGTAGGGAAAAAATGTCGCGTGTCGCGCTTAGCAACATTAATGAGCTAAAAATGTTGCGGCTTTAGACATGATTACCTTAATTGGTCCAAGTATTTTTCTTGATGTTGGTCCGCCAGTTTATCAAAGAATTGCAAAAGGAATATATTGTGGTATTTTCGTATATTCTATATTTGTGTGTTAAATTAAGACGAGTTCTTTATTGGAGTAACTTGACTGTAAGTAATATTTAATTTCAGTGTATTAAAATTCCGCATCCGTATATTGGGGTTTGCTAAGTTCAAAAAGTAATTTATTAATTGTCTTGGTAAGTTGATTCCCACGTGATATCCGGGTGAGTTATTCTACTCAGAAATAAGGGTGGTCTATTCTGACCGCCGTCATTTCTTACCGAAGTGTTGTAAAAGGCGACTAAGATGAGCGGACCCACCGTGCGGTATCCGTTTGAGTAGAATAGACCACCCTTTTTCTTACCGAGGGGTCGTAAAATACGACTAAGGTAAGTTAACGTCAGGCAGGCGGCCGGTCGTAAAATACGTAGCCAAATCATGTGACAACATGTTTGTAACATGTTATACCCACCCCACTGGGGCGAATAGTATTTTAGATCATAAATTATATTTAAGTACCTGCAACCCCAACTCTGCCATAACAGCTGTTTCAAAAAAACTATTAAAAGGAGGCTGATACAAATTTAAATTAAAAATATTCTTTATTCAAGTAAACTTGTAAACAAGTGTTTTTGAATCGTTAACTCTACAGCAATTCGGAAAGCTGTTCCTACCGAGAAGAGATATAGATACAGCCTACTATAAAAGTAAAGTAAAGTAGCGGCCTGTTACAATCCCACTGCTGGGAAAAGGCCTTCTCTCTCCGTTTCTGGATAGAAGAGTTCGAGCTAAGACCTACCACACTGCTCCAATGCGGATTGGTAGGTTACACATATCTCCAGAATTCTCTAAAGATATGCAGGTTTCCTCACGATGTTTTTCTTCACCGAAAGCGAGTGATAAATTGCAATTATCAATTAGACACATGAGTTTTAATAGAAAAACTCATTGGTGCCTGCCCGGGTTTGAGCTCGTGTTCCCCTCGAAAGAGTCGCACGGTCTCACCGCTCGGCTATCACAGCTCTACGGCCTACTATACCGTCGAGGAATACATATAAGATAAGAATGTGTAAATATATACTCTTTGACCCTTTACAAGGTAGTAATAACTAAATGTAACTAGTTCTTACTTATATTTTGAAAAGAGCAACCTCCGAGTTTCATGCTGGCTCGTCTCGGTAGGTACAGCTTTCCGAACCAGCTTGTCGATGAACAACCTGACGATTCATAAACTTCTTCATTATATGATCGATAATAGTTATTTGTTGGGAAAAATTAATATAAATGTACCTAACAGAATGTCTCGACATCCATATCAGGTGTCCAGAATAAGTAATTTCAAAACAAATCTAGCAAAGAATTGACCTTTAGCTCGTATGTTTAGATTTTTCAATTCAATACCAACTGAAGATATAAATTTCGAAACGCCTAAACATATTCAAAAAGAAATCCTTCATTTACTACTCTATACATCTAGTACTACTAGTAATTGTTAATATTTTATTTACTTTATAGAAATAAACAAAAAAACATGTTTTTTCATTTAATATATATAATAATTTTTACACTTTAAAATTTCTTATATTATTTTTTTTGTTAATCTGAATTTTTAATATTAGTTTAAGTTTTATTATTTTAGTTATAAGTCAAGTTTGTATGTTTTTTTTCAATATCTTTTTTTACTGTTGTAGCGCTATAAATTAAACATGTTGTGTTCTCCTGTAATTGAGGGTACATTTAAGCTAATTTCTTAAACTAGTTATACGGAACTTTTGCGTGTACCTTTGTTGGAGTCCCATTAATAAATAAATAACACTTGTTTAAAAGTTTACTTAAATAAAGAATATTTAAAATTTATTTTAAAATTTTAATTTAAAGCTTTTTATTAAGCTGTGATAGCCTAGCGTTGAGTCCAACTCTCTAGAGACGACGTGGTTTAAACCCCGGGAAGGCACCTATGAGTTTTTCTATTAAAACTTATGTTATTACTTATGAATTGATGAATTGCAATTAATCACACGCTTTTCGCTGAAGGAGAACATCGTAAGAAAACGTGAATATCTCCAGAGAATTCTAGGGATATGTGTAACTTACCAATCCGCATTGGAGCAGCGTGGTAGGTCTTACCTCCAATCCATCTGTGAAAAAACGGAGAGAGGAGGCCTTAGCCCAGCAGTGGGCATAGTAACAGGCCGTTACTTCACTTTACTTAAATATAAAAAAACTCATCGGTATTTGGACCCACGTTTGAACCTTATTGTATGAAATATGAAAATTTATGCGATTGTGTTACCACACTGTCTAGTACTTAGTATTTATTGCATTCATATATTACTCGGCGCAGAGTCCGGAAGGGTACTCAGCACTTCATAACCGCGGGTCCCAGGGTCGTAATATTTATGACCGGCACAGCACAAGCTAACAAATGTTGCCATTGATCACTTCGTGACTTAGCTTAATATTTTATTGTTTAATCTTGGTAATTATTATCGAAGCGGCGACATACATTTTGTTTTATACGTACTAAGACGTGAGAGTCATTACTTCATAGTACTTAAAATATTAAGCCTTTGTAACCTAAGCCTAAGCCGGGGTCCGGCCTCACAGGAGGCACCCTTAGGGCGACGATCCCCGACGCTAGTAGAGCTTCTGCGCTCCTGCTCCTGCGCTCGCCCAAAATTTTGATCAATATTAAATGGAGTAGATAACGAACGCATTTTGTTAAATATTCAAATTCAAATTCAAAATATTCTTTATTCAAGTAAAGTTGTAAACAAGTGCTTTTGAATCGTCAAAATCTACCGCTGGTTCGGAAAGCTGTTTCCATCGAGCAACTCGCAGCAGGCGATTTTTAAAACTGCGCGACCTCTTCACAATTTGTATAAAACCCTAATGTAACCCAAAAGTATGGAAGCTTTAACAGAATTATTTTGCTATAATCCTCGTTTGAGAGTGTACGTAATACGTAGTACGTAAGTGTATGAAACAGGCAAAATTCACATACCTTATACATGCAAGATAAGTCACCACACGCATCTCAAAATGTCGGCACCAGCAACAATGCATACAAGCAATAACACAATCACCACAATCTCTACGATCATTTCGCCACGAAACCGAGGATAATCAGGAGGATAGGCTCTACGACAAAATCGTAATGAAGACAAAAATTTATTATAATTCCGCTTCTTTCGCACATATGCAGTTAATATTTTATCGGACAATAAATTGTCCGATGAACTTAATCAACATTCTACTTATAATTTTAAAAATGCTCTTAAAAATTTCTTAATATACAAATGTTATTCCTCGATTAATGATTTTATAAATCACTTTAAATTATTATTGTATTATATTATTAATGATTTATAGAAGCAGGCGTTACTTTGCGGAATTCCATATTACAAGCAATATAACAGAACTAACTACTTTGCTATAATCCGCACGGGTTAAGTGAATGCATGCAAAGCCAATGTGTATGAAGCAGGCAAAATCTACGCACCTTATACATGCAGGACCAGCCACCACATGCACCCCAAGGCGCAATTCACCAGCAACAACGCACACAAAAGCAGCACACACACCCACCACCACAATCTCGACGATCGTTTCGCCCCGAAACCGAAGCATCATCAGGAGGATAGGCTCCACGACAAAAATCGTACTGTATTCACTTAACCCGTGCGGATTATAGCAAAGTAGTTAGTTCTGTTATATTGCTTATATTATTAATAATATTATATTACTTCTGACATCTTACTCATCATATAATTTTAATTGTTGTTAATAATAATTATTACAGATTATTTGACACCATTTTAATGGTAGAATACATTGGACTATAATTATTCTTGTAATATCGATTTTATTGTATTTACAATAAATTTGACTTGATTTGTCTTTAGTTAAGCAAACGATTTATTAATATAAATATTGTTTCTTGTTTCAGATCGCCGAAGGAAACAGAAATCCTTTAAGAAAGTGTCTCACTCTCTCATGAACAAATAAACATCGACTGCTGGACATAGGTATTTTCCAAAGACTTTCACGCTACACGATCTTGTGGCCGTCTGTCAAAATAGTGGGAGTATACGCAGAACACTTAAGAAGAAAATCGGCCTTTTGTTACGAATAAATTTGGTAAACAATTGTAACCCCTTGTTTTATTTTATATTAATACAATTACGTGTGATGCTATGGTTCTAAAAGTATGTGAATCTTACTGAAAAATCGCTAATTCTGTATGTATAATATAACTAGCGCTCCGGCCAAGCGTTGCTGTCGCTCAATTTGATATCGACATTACGAAACAAAATTGTTATTGACAGTTAAAAAAAGCCTTAGATAGCCACAAAATTTTACAGGATTATTTCCTGTCTCAATTTATTCAATATGGCCTGAAATTTTTATTAAAATCGATCTAGATATTTCGGAGTATATAAAGAACACACATACTTTCTCTTTAATGTATATAAATTTATATTAGGCATTATTCTCCAGCCCTTTTCCTACTCTAAGTGAGGTCGGCAAAACATATTTCTACATGTTTTGACTAGTAATTTTACGACCGGACGTCTGTCTGATGTCAATTTACCATAGTCTCCTTTTACGACAGCACTTTAAGAAATGAGAGTGGTATATTCTACTCAGCCGGATGCCTCACAGCGGGTCAGTTGACCTGCTACCTACTACCACTCAAGATAAGTTACCTTAATCGCCTTTTGCGACACCTCGATAAGAAATGAGGGTGGTCCAATCTACTCAGTCGGATACCTCACGGCGAGTCAGTTGACCTGCTACCTACTACCACTCAAGGTAAGTTACCTTAATCGCCTTTTGCGACACCTCGATGAGAAATGAGGGTGGTCCATTCTACTCAGTCGGATACCTCACGGCGAGTCACTTGACCTGCTACCTACTACCACTCAACGTAAGTTACCTTAATCGCCTTTTGCGACACCTCGATAAGAAATGAGGGTGGTCTATTCTACTCAGTCGATACCTCACGGCGGGTCAGTCGACCCGCTACCTACCTACTACCACTCAAGGTAAGTTACCTTAATCGCCTTTTGCGACACCTCGATAGGAAATGAGGGTGGTCTATTCTACTCAGCCGTATAACACACGGCGGTTATAAATTTATCTGATTATCTACTTATAATACATGAACACATCTCATGGTATTCACGCTTTCAAGCCACAAGGCCATCACATGTTACTAGTACGCAATAAAGCCCAATAAAATAGCTTGAATGTAACCGTTAACGCGATATATCTTATTAAAGCTTCATAATGCCGGTCTGAGATACTGGTAATTGTGTGGATCAGTTAAGCAACACCGTAATTATAGATTAGACAGTGCAGGGCCTTGCGTTGGTTGAATCAGAATGGGAACTTTGATTAATATGGGCTACATAAAAATATATGAAGATGTTATTATTATTTTCTGTTACGTTCTCGTTATTTATGGCCGTGTGGTATCCGGCAGAATAGAATAGACACCCCTCATTTCTTATCGAGGTGTCGTGAAAGGCATCTAAGGTAAGTGACGTCAGGCAGGCGGCTGGTCGTAAAATACGTAGCCAAATCATATTTCAATCTTTTAAACATTTTCAATTTTACTTCCAAATTTTCAAATCCAGGCAGTTTACCATCCATATAATCTCCAATTTTGTAATATGCCTTACGTGAAAGTATATTTCTTACACTTAATGTAGAGCGAATCTTTCTGTATAACCTGTGTAATACCGACCAACGAATGAGTTTCTAACTGCTGAGTCGAAACACAAGAATAACAACATGTTGTGACCTATCGTAGTAGCGACCTGTTACAATCCCACTGCTGGGAATAGGCCTCCTCTCTCCGTTTCTGGAGAGAAAGGTTGGAGCTAAGACCTACCACGCTGCTCCGATGCGGATTGGTAGGTTACACATATCCCTAGAATTCTCTAGAGATATGCAGGTTTCCTCACGATGTTTTCCTTCACCGAAAAGCGTGTGATAAATTGCAATTATCAATTAGGCACATGAGTTTTAATAGAAAAACTCATTGGTGCCTGCCCGGGTTTGAACTCGTATTCCCCTCGTAAGAGTCGCACGGTCTCACTGCTGGGCTATCACAGCTTGGCCTATCGTATATCTTTGATATACATCAAATTTCGTCTTATACATATGGATATTTTACCTTACGCATAGAATATTACTATATATAAATTGTAATGCTGCGAGATCACTATAATGTTGTATCGCCACTCAGATGTATTAGTACTATTTAAATTAGTATTTAAAAAAATATTCCTATTATGCCGTTCGGTATCCGGCTGATTTTCTTAGACTACCCTCTGTCGTAAAGGCGACTAAGGTTAGTCGAACCACCGTGTGGCATCCGGCTGAGTAGAATAGCCCACCCTCTTTTTTACCGAGGTGTCGTAAAATACGACTAAGGCAAGTAGACGTCAGGCAGGCGGCCGCTCGTAAAACACGTAGCCAAATCATGTGACAACATGTTTATAACTTGTTGAGCCGATCCCACTTATAGTGGGATAAGGGCAGGAGGATGATTTAAAAATATTCCTATTACATCCCTATGTGAGGGGCATTTTTATTCGCAATTTACTTTAATAAGAAACGTTCGAAAACAAAATGTCATCTTTATTTATTTTACTGATCTTAATTAATTAAAAGATTATTATAAGCCGCATTAACTTCTCAATGACAAAATATAATTGTGTGGATGAAATTGTACAACTTGAGTATTTAAAAACCAATATCAACAAGTGCATCGAATTAAAATTTAATTATGCCCTTGTTAAGACGTATAACGTGAGATATTTCGCAGTAATGTATCTATATATCAACTATGAATACTACTCACGATAGTTTAAATTTAAAAATAGCGTGTTTAAATTGCAAATTAGACACATCAAATTTAACATTAAAACTTATTATTGCCTATCCGGGGTTTCCACTCGTAACTCTCTAAAGCACGGTCACTAAAGCTACTCAAATTATTAAAAAAAATGGTAGTTGACCAAGTTCTTTCTCTGTTAGAACTATAAGACCACCTGTTTCAATAAATTTGAGAATAACCATACAATAGTGTTGAAAACCGCAGGTGCTTCCAACGCACTTAAACGAGCACCTTGTGTTTTTTTTAAAACGTCCGTTAAAAGTTAATACCAAAAAATATTGATTCGGACCGTGAAAGTACAGGGGCTATCGATTAATTCGTATGGACATGTGAATTGAATAACATGTATCGATTATAAATACATTGATTATTCATAATCGATACATTTGTTTTGTTTTCAGCTTGTTAATTCTGTGGATGATCAGATATAATGCAAATTTATGAATTGTTTTATCGTTATAGGGGTCGGGAAGGTTTTTTTTACTCATAGGGGTGTTCTTATGTCCACGATGTAGTTTACTGTTAAACCACGTTGGCCAGTATCTAATAATTAATCACGTCAAATTAAAAACAGCTTTTAACAAAATGAGAAATGAGCTGTGATAGCTATGGAACACGAGTTCAAACCTGGGCAGGCCCCAATGAGTTTTTCTATTAAAACTCATGTGTCTTATTGATAATTGCAATTTATCACACGCTTTTCGGTGAAGGAAAACATCGTGAGGAAACCTGCATATCTCTAGAAAATTCTGGCGATATGTGTAACCTACCAATCCGCATTGGAGCAGCGTGGTAGATCTTAGCTCCAACCCTTCTCTCCAGTGGGATTGTAACAGGCCGCTACTTTCCTTTTTTAACAAAATTCTATGCTAACCGTTAGCTGTTAACCTACTATTAACCGTTGAAGAGGTCCCTCGTTTGGCCCCAATCCTGGCAGCAGCATCAGGTCATGCTTATCATAAACATGCATTGTTATTGCCTGGACCAGAATGTAAAATTTCAGCTCAATCGGACACTGGGTAGTGAGTCAAATTAAAAGATTCCACCTTCACATACACACAACGCAAGTTAAATAAAGGCTTTAAAAAAATTATATCAAATGAGGAAACATTATCTAGGAATACATAAATGTCAAACAATATTTATTTGTTAGAAATTTTACGTTACAAAATAATAATGAGTAATGAAACCATAAGTAACTATGATCATGTTGTCGTAATCAAATAATATTATATAAATGTTATATCTTGTAACGTACAAAATAACTTTAAACGATATTATAATACTCTACAATTTTAGTTGTTATGAACTATAGTATAGAAAGTATAGTAACTAATATAAATGCGGAAGTCTAACAGTAACGCTTTCAGGGCTAACACGATAGATTCGTAGAAGATTCGAGATTAAAACAATCTTTTCTTGAAGTAGCTCAGCGCATCTTCTATATGCAGTTATATATATACAAGTATTATTAATATTTATTCATAAAAAGTAGAAACCATTAACTTATTTTTTTGAAACAAAAACATCAATTCAATCTATCCGAAACTCGATGAAATGAAAGAAAGCAGAAAAAAAAACTCGACTTTCATTTATCAAACATCATTTCAAATGGTTATGCGTAAGACAAATTTTACTTTATTATTTAAATTGCCAAGTTAAAATTTTATACATATTCATATAAGATGGCAAACTACGACCCAGCAAACAATATGGCTTTGGAAGAATGCCGAAAGAGTTCTTATTTATGATTAGGACGTCAAAAATGAAACCATATTCTTGTATTATTGTATGCAACTATCATTGTTAGGAATCTCATGGTAATCATAAATATTCGCCTATTTCGCTTTAGTCGTATGCGCCGCATAAAACAACAAAAATAAACTAAAATAATGTACTTAAAATAATAATGTACTAAAAATTTTAGATCTATAAAAATAGTTTTAAAAAAGTACGGGGACAGTATGTCTCTATATCTTATGATTAACTTACACTAACTACTTTTATGTTTAAAATTCCAATTGAATACCATTAAATCCAAATACAGAATAAAATCCACTCGGATAAAGCAGCAAGCACACCCAGTTATGTATATAACCGGAATTGATTAAATCTAATTAAAAATTGAATGCAAAATCTCTTATATATGAGGCTAGGTAACCTGCGTCATATATAAGTTCTAAGAATACAAATGAAACTCACTACACAAAGACCATCTCGTTAATAACTTATTTTCCATTTATTATTCAGATCCAAATGATTAAAACAATGTCCCATACATATTGTCAAAACAAAGAGTCGATTTTGCAAACGAGTTGCATTATTTATAAATGCAATGATAAATTATGCATCGGGAATCGAAAAAAAAACTTACTCATTCGAAGGATGGCATCATGTTTTCTTAATTCAATTTAGGGGCCTTAAGGTACGGTTCCTTCAGTAAGTATAAAAAGTAGTTTTTTTTTGTGAATTGTCAATATGCTAACCAACGCCGTGTGGTATCCGGCAGAATAGAATAGACCACCCTCCTTTCTTACCGAGGTGTCGTAAGAGGCGACTAAGGTATGTGCCGTGTGGTATCCGGCTGCATAGAATAGACCACCCTCCTTTCTTACCGAGGTGTCGTAAGAGGCGACTAAGATATGTGCCGTGGGATAAGGGGGGGGATACAGAGTGGGATAAGGGCAGGAGAATGATGATGATCAATATGCTAACCACTAACGGCTTTTATGACGTCACTAGACTAATACGAGTCACATCGCGACTAAATCGAGTTTCATTTCTGTAAAGTTCGATATTTCGGCTTTCATTATGTACACTGCAGTCTTTGGTTTCGGCAGAATTGCATCTGCCGTGGTCACGAACTAACTGCAGCGCCGCGGCGTCTTCGTTTCTGAGTACTAGTCATTATTTGCACCAACTACCCTCACTTGAAACGCACAATCCACATTAGGTCTCTTACACACCACACTGATATTATGCGCACGCGATATAGCTTGCAACGACTTCTTCCGCGAGTGTATTTATTGATCACTGGATCACAAGTCGTTGACAATCTGAAGCGCTTTTCTCTATTGAACGTATTATGCTTAATAATTTCAATGGCTTCACACGTCAAACTTTGGGATTATAAAGCTCAATCCACATAATCCAAACCAATGAAAGCTCCCTGAGTTAAGCAGATGGTCTGCGATCGCTGATTTCGTTGACTGGTTATTTTTATCTGCAGCTATGTGCTCTTTGACCCGCTCAGCAATGGTACGTTTCGTTTGGCTAATGTATGTGCACCACAATTGCAACAACGTATTAGTTAGTAGCTACTTTATATAAAGGTGTAAAAATGAAGACCTAACTCCTTTAACATATGGTAAAAACGCCGACTGTTCACCTCAAGATGTCTTTCCTGTCGCGTTCTTTTTTTAATCAGTTTTCTATTAGTGTAGCCCACTATTATGTCAGTGCTCAAACCTCCATCACTGCCACCGCAATACCAAGCACTACACACGTTCACTATCACAAACTCAACAATCGTTTCGCCCCGCGACCGAAGCATCATCAGGAGACAAAATCCACGACAAAATCGCAAAGACGAATAGTCTACTATATATTTTTCATATTTACTGTGACGCGGATTATAGCAAAATAATTTAATTATTACTTTTGTATTATGGATTTCCGCAAAGTAACGCCTAATTCTATATTTATTTATCTCAATTAACATATTTATCTCTGCCAATATTTTTCCGGCAAAAATAAAGGTTTAAATGCCTTTAGCGTTAGCCTACAGACGCAACGAAAACGTTCTCTTATATGTATTGTTTATTATAATTGTCAATTGTATTCAAGATTGATATATTGTACGCCTTTGTCGCATATCTAAATTGCTTAATACTAAATGAATAAAGATATAACATGAAACCAGTTTTTACGAAATTAAGGAATATATTTAGCTGTGATAGCCCAGCGGTGAGACCGTGCGACTCTTTCGAGGGGAACACGAGTTCAAGCCCGGGCAGGCACCAATGAGTTTTTCCATTAAAACTCATGTCATGTCTAATTGATAATAGCAATTTATCACACGCTTTTCGGTGAAGGATAACATCGTGAGAAAACCTGCATATCCCTAGAGAATTCTGTTGATATGTGTAACCTACCAATCCGCATTGGAGCAGCGTGGTAGGTCTTACCTCCAACCCTTCTCTCCAGAAAGGGAGAGAGGAGGCCTATTCCCAGCAGTGGGATTGTAACAGGCTGCTACTATAAGGAATGTATTTAATTTCAAATATAATGACTGGCCCGTTGGCGCAGTGGGTAGTGATCCTGGCTTCAGCTCCGCGGGTCGCGGGTTCGATTCCCGTCGAGGGCCAACATTTTCTATAAAAACAAATTGTTGGTTTTTCGTGCTTGGGTGTATATTTGTATTTAAGTATGTATTTAAAATTATATATGTAGTATATCTACCAGTTGTCCGTCATCCATAACACAAGTATTAAGTTACTTACTATGGGAACGGAACAACTGTGTCTGTAAGTGTCCCGTATACTTATTTTTAATTATTATTTATTATACCGGATGTATTTGAAATAATGTTAAATTTAACAGCATTAACATATCTACGGCATCGCAATGGTTGATTCTGGTAAACTGTGAAAATATGTTGCTGTCATATGGATTTAGATATTCCTACTATTTAGAGTCGAAATCATCTAAATATAGAGTTTAAGGCTACTCTAATAATAGACAGCAGATTACGATGGTTCTGTGAGAGTAAAAAGTAAAAAAGTAGCGGCCTGTTACAATCCAACTACTGGGAATAGGCCTCCTCTCTCCCTTTCTGGAGAGAAGAGTTGGAGGTAAGACGTACCACGCGTCTCCAATGCGGATTGGTAGGTTACACATATCCCCAGAGTTCTCTAGAGATATGAAGGTTTCTTCACGATCTTTTCCTTCACCGAAAAGCGTGTGATTAATTGCAATTATCAACTAAACACATACATGAGGCAATGAGTTTTAATAGAAAAACTCATTGCCCGGGTTTGAACTCGTGTTCCCCTCATAAGAGTCGCACGGTCTCACCGCTGGGCTATCACAGCTTTTGAGAGAGTATCAAATTGAAATGACTACTTTATAACCGGAAATTTAGTAAAAAAACATATGACATATGAGAAATATAGCATTTCACATATGCTTCACAAAGTTTAATATTAAATGTGAAGTATTTTTCCATGGAAATGTCATAATACAAGCTATACCCGCCACTTCATAGCTTTAACTGTCAAGTATGAGTTCCTGAGAGTAATACGGGTATTTCTTATCCTATACTATATTATAGCCCGGTACATTATATTTAATTGCTACAAATTTCATCAATATTGCTCCAGCGAATAAGCCGTGGACAGACCGACAGAAATATTTGCGTATTTTTGATTGTAGTATGGACAAAAGTAATAATAAAATTATTTTGCTATAATCCGCGATACAGTAAATAGAAAATGTATATAGTGCTAAATGTATAGTGGACTATCCGTTTTTCATACCCGATACATGCAGGATTCGTGAAAATACATGCACAAACCTCCATCACTGCCACCGCAATACCAAGCACTACACACGTTCACTATCACAAACTCAACAATCGTTTCGCCACGCCACCGAAGCATCATCAGGAGATAGACTCCTCGACAAAATCGCAAAGCTCGTTTTGTCGTGCAGTCTATTATGGATCTCTGCAAAGTAACGCCTAATTCTATAAATTATGTAGTATGGCTATAACCGTATGTCATCGCAAAAGTACGTGCATTTACAAAGCTGATATAAATTGTGACATATTCCCTCATTTTAATCTTTTAATTCCAATTAAATATTAACGGACAGCGTAATAAAGCTTTTCTACTATAAAAAAGTTAAAAAGCGTGGTTTCAGTTAAGCCAGTGATTCCCAAAGTGGTATATATCGGCCCCTAGGGGTCTATGTCAGCAAAAAAAAGATTGGGGGTCCATAAAATGAAAATGAGGGTCCATGAAATAAAAATAGGGGTCCACGATAGTGGATCTCAACACATACACTGATAGTACCTATTTACTTACATCATACTATCTTATAATATCAAAACATTCATAATTTATAAAAGTAGTAGTAAAATTATTATATATGTTTATAAAATTGTGTAAGTTGTAGGATGTTGGTATTCGCTTTGTGGTCGCAATACATTTTGAACTTGTAAAAACCTGAGAGTAGCAGTCTCAGAGCTTCCCTACATTGCACAAAATTTTGAGTAGTTTTAATTTAAATTCAATTATTAAATGTATAAATTAACACGTGTTTTACTTTAAGTTTTTAACACTAAACTTCACTACAGTTAGAAATTTACAGGAAATCAATATCAGGTAAGCAGGGGGTCCACCCAACACGGAAAAACATGGCAAGGGGTCTACGACACAAAAAAGTTTGGGAAACTCTTAGTTAAGCGATCGATTACAAAGTATAAAACGGTCTTTATAACCCGAATTTACATACCGAAGTCGGTAATATTTAAAAGTATAATATATGAAAAATAATTACCATTCGGATTGTAGCAAGTGTTCAAATGTGTTCGCGTCCTGGCTACACCCACTTTTTAACATCTACCTTGATTGATAACTTAGCTTTTTCATTTATTACGGACTACTGACTAATGAGTTGAAAGGAAAGTTATTAAGTTTTTTATTAATACCACAAAGAACTAGTAGAAAAAGTCATCAACATCCTCCTGCCCTTATCCCACTCAAAGTAGGGTCGGCACAACATGTTGAAAATATAATTTATAGAATTAGGCGTTACTTTGCGGAGATCCATAATACAAAAGTAATAAAATTATTTTGCTATTATCCGCGATACAGTAAATAGAAAATATATATAATGTTAAATGTATAGTGGATTATCCTTATTTTCATACCCTTGCTTTGCGATTTTGTCGTGGAGGCTATCTCCTGATGATGCTTCGGTTGCGGGGCGAAACGATTGTTGAGTTTGTGATAGTAGACGTGTGTAGTGCTTGTGTATTGTGGTGGAAGTGGTGGAGGTTTGTGCATGTGTTTTACGAATCCTGCACGTATCGGGTATGAAAATAAGGATAATGCACTATACATTTAACACTATATATATTTTCTATGTACTGTATCGCGGATTATAGCAAAATAATTTTATTATTACTTTTGTGTTGAAAATATATTGTCACATGATTCGAGTACGTATTTTACGACCGGCCTGCCTGACGTCAACTTACCTTAGTCGTTTTACGACTCTTCGGTAAGAAAGAGGGTGGTCTATTCTACTCAACCGGATACCATACGGTGGTTCAACTTACCTTAGTCGCCTTTTACGACTCCTCGGTAAGACATGAGGGTGGTATATTCTACTCAGCCGGATACCACACAGTGGGTCGACTTACCTTAGTCGCCTTTTACGACACCTTGGTAAGAATTGAGGGTGGTCTATTCTACTCAGCCGGATACCACACAGCGAACTAGTAGAAAAAGTAAAGTAAAAAAAATCCGGCATAATAAAAATAGAAAATTATAAAAAATAAAATTAATCAAATTAAAGGATCGCTAGAATCTTTTTTCTAAGGCTAACGCTCAATCATTGCTAGTCCATTATTGTTTTTATGGTTTATATGTACAAGAACAACAACATTAATAACAATAATAATATGATTTTTATTTAAGACTTTATAGATAGTCCAGTTGTTAGTAAAGTACCTTAAGCCTAAGTGTTAGTAAATACAATTAATTTATAATTACTTTATACTACTGCTGCCTTATAATGCTTCGAAAGGAATTAAAGGAAGAAATTTATACGTGATTTTACGTTTGTTTTTACGTTCGTTGAATAAATATAACGCTAAAGTCGAAAGAATGATTTGATGTTTAGTACCTACTTCAATGAATAGACTTTTTGTTCCGTACTAATCAAATGATGTATTCAAACTTCTTCCAATATTACTACTTTATCTAAAGTAACATAACAATTTCTAAATTATAGCCTAAGAAGTTATGTATTTTTATTTTTAAATTTAATTAAATTAAATTAATTCCGCCGTGTTGTATCCGGTAGAATAGAATAGACCACCCTACTTTTACCTAGGTGTCGTAAAAGGCGACTAAGGTAAGTGCCGTTTGGTATCCGGCTGCGTAGAATAGACCACCCTCATTTATTACCGAGGTGGCGTAAAAGGCGACTAAGGTAAGTTGACGTCAGGCAGGCGGCCGGTCGTAAAATACGTAGCCAAATCATGTGACAACATGTTTGTAACAGTAACATGTTGTGCCGACCCCACTTAGAGTGGGATAAGGGCAAGAGAATGATGATAAAATTTAATTAATTTAGTTTCGAAATATTGTTGTATAAGTGACGCTATATGTTAGTGTTATGTTGCGTAAATTTAAGTAAATAAAAACATAATATATCTGTTGAGTGTATGACAAATAGTAAACGAACCAATAAAATTAGTAAAAAAAAACTTTTTCGATTATTTGTAATGAAATGAATTCAATCACTGAATTGGTTCCCACTTTAAAGTCTATTTATAGGATTAGTAACTTAGATGCTTAATATGTCCGCTTTGCACCTAAGCGTATGATTTATTTCAACAGGTGCGGCTAAATTTTGCCTAAAGCACTTTTGACACCGTAACGGCAGACCGCTCTTTATCTTCTTATGTACTTCATTATATATTAGTAAATTGATTGGTATAAATATGTATTTACAACTGAATTAAGAATATTTAAAACTAGCTGTGCGAACAACGGCTTCGCCCGCGTGGAATTCAGTGATTTACAAAACTTTCCCGAACTTTCGAAATTTTTAACATAAAAGTCGTTATTGTGAGTTAACTATAACAGATAGAGACATGTTATCGCTGGCTTTTTGTGTAGAATTTTATAGATTTATAATTCTCTACTACATTATGTTTACTTTGCTGGTTTGCACAGCGCACGTGATTAAAGCTCCCAGCAAGCAAATTTTTTAATAACTGCTCGATCTCTTTAACACAATTTACATAATACCCATATATATTATTTACTTAAACCATCCGGAAATATTGCACTATCTATTGGTGAAAACCGTACAAAAATCCGTTAAGTAGATTTTGGGAAAATAAATTACATACAGACAGACAGCTTTTTGGGGCTTTGTTTTATATAAGTATAGATTTAGTGAAAGCGGCTTAAGCAGGGGTCATCCGCTTAATAACTTTTCAAGTGATTTCTACATCATATTCAATGTATATGCGTTATCTCTGCGAAAATATTAATTTATACAGAATAAAAAAATACAATATTTTATTAGTCCCAAGCTGTTAACCTATATTACTGACAGATTATAGGTTGTAGGTAAAAACATGTTATAGGTTGTATTTTACAATAAAAGAGATCTTTTGTGAATGAGTGAGAATAGTTTATAGAATTAGGCATTACTTAATAAAACTTTGCGATTTTCTCTTGTAGTCTATTTCCTGATGATGCTTCGGTTGAAGAGCGAGACGATTGTTAAATTTGTGATAGTGAACATGTGTAGTGCTTGTGTATTTTGGTAGCGGTGGTGGTGTGTGCATGATGTTTTACGAATCTGCATGTGTCCGGTATGAGAACAGATAGTCGACTCTACATTTAACATTATATATATTTTCTAGTTACTTAAGGGCGGATTATGGCAAAATAATTTAATTACTTTTTGGATTATGGATCTCCACAAAGTAACAACTATTTCTGTAAATTAAATTATGAAATATCTATTATGTCCGCTGTGTGGTATCCGGTTGAGTAGAATAGACCACCCTCTTTCTTACCGAGGTGTGGTAAAAGGCGGCTAAGGTACGTTGACGTCAGGCAGGCGGCCGGTCGTAAAATACGAAGCCAAATTATGTGACAACATGCATGTTGTGCCTACCCCATTTAGAGTGGGATAAGGGCAGGAGAATGATGACATATTATGTCTCGCGAAGTCAATGATTTATAAACATCAAACGCTAGTCTTCCACGGGACTTCAGTTCTGAATATAGCTTTTCAAACAGATTGCTTAATGGTTAATTCAAACATGCCAACCTGTCGACGTACACAATCACTTCATAAATAAGCTAACGGGCAATATATGGCTTCGCTCCTTTACTGCGAAGGCATTGATTTAAAACAATGAACCATAAGCTTATACTGCCGTTTTGTTACATCAAATTGTACTTCAATTCAATGATTTCATATGAAATCTGCTTGTAAAAGCTTTACTGTAAACATTTATTTTTAGATTTCTTTCGAACTGTCTTTATGCTGTTTTAGCACTTACGGAATTTACACCGTTAATTATATATGACGTTGTTAGCAGAGCTATATCTTCACTCTATTATGCGTATTTTGCTCAACCGGATACCACACCGGTGGGTCAACTTACCTTAATCGCCTTTTACAACACCTCGGTAAGAAATGAGGGTGATCTATTCTACTCGGCCGGATACCATACGGTGGGTCAACTTACCTTAGTCGCCTTTTACAACACCTCGGTAAGAAATGAGGGTGATCTATTCTACTCGGCCGGATACCATACGGTGGGTCAACTTACCTTAGTCGCCTTTTACAACACCTCGGTAAGAAATGAGGGTGATCTATTCTACTCCGCCCGATACCACACGGTGGGTCAATTTACCTTAGTCGCCTTTTAAAACACCTCGGTAAGAAATGAGGGTGATCTATTCTACTCAGCCGGATACCACACAGTGGGATATTTTATTATAATATATATTTTTATATATTTGCCGTTTGGTATCCGGCTGAATAGAATAGACCAACCTCGTTTCTTACCGAGGTGTCGTAAAAGGCGACTAAGGTAAGTTGGCCAGCCTTGTGGTATCCGGCTGAGTAGAATAGACCGCCCTTTTTCTTACCGAAGTGTCGTAAAATACGACTAAGGTAAATTGACAGGCAGGCGGCCGGTCGTAAAATACGTAGCCAAATTATGCGACAACTTATTCATAACACGGTGTGCCGACCTCATTTAGAGTGGGATAAGGGCAGGTGTGATAGCCCAGCGGTGAGACTGTGCGACTCTTTCGAGGGGAACATGAGTTCAAACCCGGGCAGGCACCAATGAGTTATTCTATTAAAACTCGTGTGTCTAATTGATAATTGCAATTTATCACACGCTTTTCGGTGAAGGAAAACATCGTGAGGAAACCTGCATATCTCTAGAGAATTCTGGGGGTATGTGTAACCTACCATCCGCATTGGAGCAGCGTGGTAGGTCTTAGCTCCAACCCTTCTCTTCAGAAATGGAGAGAGGAGGCCTGTTCCAAGCGGTGGGATTGTAACAGGCCGCTACTTTAAGGGCAGGTGGATAAATTATGATATATTTTTATGTATATAAAAATAGATAAATAAATAAAATAAATGCATAGCATATTCTTTTCCTTTTTATATAAAACCTTTCACCTTTTATATTTGGTTGATAATTTGTGTTCTTTAAACACGTAGCCTATTGATAGAAAAAATTAGTGAATATTGGTTATATAGACATAACGGAGATTTACTTACAGTGTATTAGGGACGCGAGAGTAATGAAGAATTTGCCTCGGGTGGGCGTGTTGACTGACTATAGTGTGTTACTGTGAAATGACCATAGAAACTGTAGGGTTTTATTATCTTTCCTAAAAGTTGAAAAGTCGATATTATTACTGTGAAAAGGTCTGCTCTCATTTTGGGGTTTCTTTTTTTTAATGGTTCGTGTAATGTCATAGATATAAATATGAATATATGGGACATTTACACAGACAGTCGTCCGTCCCCAAGGTAAGTAACTTAATACTTGTGTTATAGGTGACGGACAACTAGTAGATATAAAGTAAAGTAACGGCCTGTTAAGATGCCCACTGCTGGGCTAAGGCCTCCTCTCTCCGTTTTTGGAGATAAGGATTGGAGCTAAGACCTACCACGCTGCTCCAATGTGAATCGGTAGGTTACACATATCCCTAGAATTCTCTAGAGATATGCAGGTTTCCTCACGATGTTTTCCTTAACCGAAAAGCGTGTGATAAATTTCAATTATCAATTAGACTAGTAGATATACTACATATATAATTTCAAATATATATACATAAATATGCACCCAGGCTCGAAGAACCAACAAATTGTTTATAGAAAATGTTGGCTCTCGGCGGGAATCGAACCCGCGACCCGGAGAGTTGTGGGCAGGGTCACTACCAACTGCGCCAACGGGCCATTCTAACTTCTACCTTGCTTATTAGAGTATACTGGCAAAACTGGTATGAAAAGCAGGTTAGTTTTTTTAGAGCCAGTCTCCTGGTAAGACTCGAGCGATTTTAAAATATGTAATGTGCTATCTATAGCCATGTTATGTAAAAAGCTACACTATTTAAATTCCAATTCAAAATATTGTTTACTCAAGCAAACTTGTAAACAAGTGCTTTTGAATCGTCAAGTCTACTGCTAGATCGGAAAGCTGTTGTTACCGAGAAGAACCAGCAAGAAACCTGGTGGTTGCTCTTTTCAAATATAAATCGTATAGCTAGTCTTTATTTTTATATACAGGAAAAAACCGAAAAACCCGTTCGGAACACCCGAAGGTCCCCGTCAGGGCGGCAAACCATGGACTTGGACAAGTCGCTACCACCTGGACTCGCCAGCAGCAGATTGGATCCAGAACAAAAGTTCCCGGAACCACTCTGCTGCTTCCCTCCGCAGGGTAGAAGGAGGCCATCGTGCCCACGATCGCTCCCTACCCACCAATGGACTTATAACTAGTTATAGTTACATTTAGTCATTTTTGCCTCGTGCAGGGTCAAGTCAGGAGTAACTATAACCGCGCATTCTTATCATCTATGTAATCCTTAACAGTATAGTAGGCTCTCTGTATGAGCCTCCTTTTAACAATGTTTTTAACAACTTACATATCCTACTAATTCTATTCTACTAATATTATAAATGCGAAAGTTTGTGAGTATGGATGGATGTTCGTTACTCTTTCACGAAACAACTATCAGACGGATTTGGATGAATTTTTCAGTTATATAGGTTATACATCGGAATCACATATAGGCTACAATTTGTAATAATTTTATGTAATATAACGATACATGTCAATAAAGTCGGAAAAAATCTGGCCTCTGAGAGCTATCTTGGCATACGCTGCCTAAACTATTGGAGTTACACAAAGATGATGTTTGGTAGTATTGTTCATCTTTAATAGTTCTAAATAAAAGTCCGCGACAGCATATATCTATCTTTTATGTGGAAGCCACTATGACCAAAATTATGAATCATAAATTTAATTAATATAGATACTGTGGCAGACAAAATTCCTAGCGAGCGAAGCCGCGGGAAAAAACTAGTTACATATATATTAAACTTACATATTAGACTTTCAAAAGAATTGGCATATGCAATGCTAATTCGTTTCAGTACTGAAGTTCGCGCAAACAGAATCTCAACTAAAGGCTATTATAAGGACAATAGAATTATCATAATCATAATTGAGGATCGTTATTAGTCGCATATTAAAAGCTCTCTCCCCTTATTAATGAAGCATCAAAAAGATGCAAGCCTGCATCCACTAAGCAATTTAGAAGTGCCGGTTCAAAAGTTCTTTTCATCTTTTGAAACTCTTCTGAGTGACTAATCTAGTGTTGAATAATTGAATCAAAAAGGTTTTCGTCGCCGTTTTTGCTATTCCATATACTATAGTATATACTAGATGGCGCTTTACCAAATTGTGCCGCGCTCCATATCTCCCGGTAACGCTGTAAAAGCCACTTCGGCTTACAGCATATTGTTATTTAAGAAATCAAAGAAGACATATTTGTCAAAATATCCACTTCATAAAAAAAGCATAATATTCTTCGAATTAAAATACTCTAATATACAGAGAATACTAAATTAAAAGGGCTCCGTTTTTGTCATTTCGCTTCGGTACCCTAAAAATCATCAATGATACGAAATACTAATAAGCTATCAATGTAACGTTTAGGCGTCATGTATAAAAGGTACATAGTATAAATTTAACAGTATGTACCTATGTACATACGTATGTATGTGGGTGTGTCATGACTGCTCTTGAAATGACTTTGACAAATGAGGTGTCAGTCGATTCGTTTTAATCGTCTGGTAGAGATCAGAAATTGTAATTAAACGTTGGTTCTAAGCTTTCTTGTTTCTTAGTAATATAAAAAAACAGTACTTGACAGTTAATAACGCCTCATGGTAGGCTACATATAATTTCGTTTTTAAACTGTAATTATCTAAGTTAATAAACACTCCTAATAGTATTTTTACCTACCACAACCACAATTTCAACCACCGCAAGTAATAAAAAACCCAAAATTGTTTATTGCTCCAGCTATGTATGTTCTCTTATATCTTTAAATGAGCTAATCTTGTACATATTATTATTGTAAATTTTATATTTTTAACAATGTAATTTTGGTACATAAAAATATAAAGAATTATAAAACGATAGGTGATGTATATAATAGACAAAGTAGGAACCGACATAAGCTTGCGACTCCTGCTTTGCGCCTAGCAAAAGTACGTAAATCGTTTGTGGGTTTGGATATAAGATTCTGTAATAAAATTCCGAATTCAATTTTGGCCATGCCATTACAGCAGTTTAAAAACACTGTTAAAAAGAGGCTGATACAGAAAGCCTACTATACTGTTGAAGATTACTTAGATGATACCGATTTGTGGATATAGGTGCACTTCTACCGTGTACAAGACAGTAATAAATAAGTGTAACTAGTTTTAAGATTTATATTTTAAAAAGAGTAACCGCCGAGTTTCTTGCTGGTTCTTCTCGGTAGGAACAGCTTTCCGAACCAGCAGTAAAGTTGACGATTCAAAAGCACTTGTTTACAAGTTTACTTGAATATTTTGAATTTGAATTGAATTTGAATTTATATAAAACTGTAAAAATATAAAAGGAATACAAAGGTTAATTACGCTGTCAATTGTAAAGACATGGCAGCTCAATCCAGGAACTGGGGGTGTGAATAACTGAAAACAACCCCTATCTAGCCCTATATGCTCAATCAATTTTTTCAGTTTCATCTTTTTTTATATCGTAAAAAAATACCGAGCAAAGTTTGTCACCCAGGTGCACAATAAAAAAATATATAATAATTGTTGTTAGTTAGCCGTGTGGTATCCGGCAGAATAGAATAGACCACCCTCCTTTCTTACCGAGGTGTCGTAAAAGGCGACTAAGGTAAATGCCGTGTGGTATCTGGCTGCATAGAATAGACCACCCTCATTTCTTACCGAGGTGTCGTAAAACGCGACTAAGGTAAGTTGACGTCAGGCAGGCGGCCGGTCGTAAAAGACGTAGCCAAATCATATGACAACATGTTTGTAACATGTTGTGCCGACCCACTTAGAGTGGGATAAGGGCAGGATAATACTGATGAGTCATAGCACGTCCATCGTCTATTGTCGTTTCATTGTTGAATTTTAGGGCACGCTATATATGATTTAACGTAACTAAACTATATAACTAATTTAAATAAGTCGTTAACGCATAGGACAGGCCCGTTGTCACAGATGGCAGTGACCCTGGCTTCAGCTGCGCGGGTCGCGGGGTCGATCCCCGGCTAGGGCCACATTTTCTGAATACAATTTGTTCATTTTTCCAGTCTGGGTGTATATATATTTAGGTATATATTTAAAATTATATATGAATATATTAACCAGTTTTTTGTCACCCATAACAAAAGCATTAAGCTACTTATTTTACGCTATTCAAACCTACATTTAGCCGAACTAAACTAGTTTTTTCAGTCCTATTAATAGAATGAAGCGGCAGTACAACTATCTACTGGTGAATTTAAGGGTGATATCTATAGGAACAATTTGGCCTCATGTCCGGTCTGAAGCCGGAGTAACTGACAATTTCGATGTGTCTGTAGGCCTACACCAGGGATCGGCTTTAAGTCCCTTTTTATTTCTCTTATTGATGGATGCACTTACTGCTGATATTCAAGAGGAGGCTCCTTGGTGTATGCTATTTGCCGACGATATCGTGATTGTCGGTGAAAATGCAGCTGAGGTCCAGAGCAGATTTGTAGAATGGCAAGAGAAATTGGAGAGTTTTGGTTTAAAGATCAACCTGACCAAAACTGAACACATGCAGTGTGATTTCAGTGGTCTCTCCAATTTTTCTCCAATAACCTTAAATGGTGTTGTTTTGCCAGTCTGCTCCGACTTCCGGTACTTTGGTTCGCTTTTCCAAAAGAACGGTGAAATTGATCGCGATGTGAGGAATAGAATGAATGCAGGATGGATGAAGTGGCGACAGGTCTCAGGCACAATATGTGACCCCCGAATGCCCCCTAAACTAAAGGGAAAAATTTACACATCGGTCATAAGACCTGTCGTAATGTATGGATCAGAATGTTGGGCAATGAAAAAGATGGATGAAAGAAGAGTACATGCAAATGAGATGAGGATGTTAAGGTGGATGTGTGGTGTGACAAGACTTGATAAAATAAGAAATGAGTATATAAGGGGAAGTCTGAAAGTTGCGCCCATTATAGAAAAGATGAGAGGTGCAAGATTGGGATGGTATGGACATGTAATGAGGAGGGATGAAAGTCATGTGATCAAACGAGTGTTGAGTATGAATGTGGATGGATATGTGACTAGAGGAAGGCCTAAAAAGAGATGGTTGGACTGTGTGAAGTATGACATGCATATAAAAGGAGTAGCGCCAGAGTTGACGAATGATAGAAGAGAATGGAAGAGAAAAACATGTTGTACCGACCCCACTTAGAGTGGGATAAGGGTAGGAGAAAGAGAGATCTATAGGAACAATTTGGCATCCTTTAGATATTTACTCCGAGAAACGTTAATTTGTTGATTTATGTTTTTAGCTTAAGTATTGCCTTTTTCCGACTTTGTTCTTTGTATTTCATTTATATTTAATTATATTTAAAAAAAATAAAATAAAAAATATGTAAAAATTGTAAAGCACGTACAGCACTATAAGTATGCAAGTTGTGTACACCTGTAAGTAAGGATGTACTTGTAGCAGGATACAATATTGTTTATATTTAAGTTTACTCTAAGTGCATTGTTGTTGGTGTTCCAATAAATAAATAAATTTCGGGACTGACGACCGCGTAAGTGTCCTATATATTTAATTGATTTATTTAAATAAACCAGACACATTCGCATTTATAATTTCGATGTAGTAAACAATCGTCGCCTATTGCAATTAATTAAAATGAATAGTCCCTTAAATTTATCTCCCTAATGAGGCACTAAACCATTACGCGATATGGTAGGCTGTTGGTCGTATACTCATTTGTTTTGATTATATCTAGTTGAAGTATGCCGTATATAGAATCAGGACCTTTATATGTCAAGCAGTTATAGAAATAATTGCATGTAGTAAAGGATATTATGCAGTAACGTTTACTATATTTTTAAATGCAAAAATATTCTCGATGTCACCGTGCCACATGACGATAATCTCATAAAAGCGGAAAAAGAAAAATTGACTACATATTTAGACCTTTATTATGAGATAACTGCCATGTGAAATATTGATTCAGCAATATTTTTTTCTGTTGTTGTTTTGTTTAACGGTCTCATTGCCAAAAACCTCGTCTCGTTAATTTTTTGTAATCAAAAATAATTTAAATGTAAAAAAGTTAGTTAAAAAAAAGGAATAATAATAAATAAATCATTATTTACAAGCAATACAACAGAACTAACTACTTTGCTATAATCCGCACGGGTTAAGTGAATGCATGCAAAGCCAATGTGTATGAAGCAGGCAAAATCTACGCACCTTATACATGCAGGACAAGCCACCACATGCACCCCAAGGCGCAATTCACCAGCAACAACGCACACAAAAGCAGCACACACACCCACCACCACAATCTCGACGATCGTTTCGCCCCGAAACCGAAGCATCATCAGGAGGATAGGCTCCACGACAAAAATCTTACTGCAAAAATCATTATTTAATCATCTTAATTATTCCAAATATCACATAATATGCACGACAAAAAGGATTCAAGTTTTAGTTTTACTTATTAAAATTAACACTAGTCTAAGACTAATAAATGTGATGTAAAATTGAAAATGTTTAAAGGATTGACCGGCGAGTTTCTTGCTGGTTCTTCTCGTTAAGAGCAATATTCGAAACCAGTTATAGCCTCATTAATCATATTGATTCTCGATTCGACAGTGCTCTAAGGAGCTTACTTGAATAAATGACATTTTGATTTGATTTGATTTAAATGAAGCCACCGTTATTTAAAAAGAGTATGGCCGCCGAGTTTCTTGCTGGTTCTTTTCTGTAGGAGCAAACTTCCGAATCAGTGGTAACTTTTTGAAAACATTTGACGATTCAAAAGTACTGTAAACAGTCTACTTGATTAAAGAATATTTTGAGTTTGAGTTATAACTAAGTAAACCTATAAAGTCTTTAAGTAACATGTTATAAATGAGCTTAGATTTATAAAGTCGTGCATTACCATGCATCATGCGACTTCCTGCATTGTGGGCCTAACAAGGAAACTGCGCGTGCTACGGTAAAAACTGACAAGACTGCCGAGCCAGTGTGTCCGATCCGATTTGTCGATAACATCGTGAAATGATACACTGCCCGACGACTTTTTGCGTTTACCGTATCCGTGTCGTATCTGAATGATCTTTTTGCGTGGTAAATATCGTTTTCTTTGTTTCGTTATTAAGTTTTTTGCTAGTCGATAGAGTGCAATGTATTACAGAGCTTAACGTTTTTGAATAATTTATAGAAATAAACGTTACTTTGCGAAGGTCCATAATTCTTTGGTCGATAGATTTTACCGCGGGTTATAACAAACTAATATTTTCAATAATTTAGCTTTACGTTTTTGAATGAGTTGCAATGTTGTCGTGGTAAATTTTCAATGTCGCGAATTGAAATTGTATTATCACTGTTTCATAACATATTTTAGGACAAAGTTTCCAGCCGCGTCCGCAGTCCGCCATAAAATCTTTCATTTTAAGATCTTCCATGCTTTTATGTTCATTATAATTGAAGGCTTTTCTGTAGTACTCACAATTACCAGTAATAAACTGTTTAAGCAACTATATTGTGAAATTATTCATAAAAATTAGATAATTCGTCCTTATTAAAATAATGTTTGCTTGATTTTAAATCTAAATTGGTTTGTTTCATTTACTCGAAATATTATTGGTTTTTATCTATTTACTTTTTTTTTTGCTCAAATTTTTTATGTAATATTTTTTAAGTATATTGTCTAATAATTTTTTGGTGCATACTGTGACACCTGCATAAATTGTACATGTTAATTTATAGAATTAGGCGTTACTTTGCGGAGCTCCATAATACAAAAGTAATAATAAAACTATTTTGCTATAATCCGCGATACAGTAAATAGAAAATATATATAGTGTTAAATGTATAGTGAACTATCCGTATTTTCATACCTGATACGTGCAGGATTCGTAAAAACACATGCACAAACCTCCACCACTTCCACCACAATACACAAGCACTACACACGTTCAGTATCACACTTTCAACAATCTTTTCGCCCTGTAGTATAGACTGCACGACAAAATCGCAAAGCTTTGCGATGTGGAGGTTTGTGCATGTGTTCTTACGAATCCTGCACGTATCGGGTATGAAAATACGGATAGTCCACTATACATTTAACACTATATATATTTTCTATTTACTGTATCGCGGATTATAGCAAAATAGTTTTATTATTACTTTTGTACATGTTAAATTATTTTTTTGTTCTATCTTATTATGTGTAAGTTTTAAATGTAACAACAACTGACTGTCCAATTAATAAATAAATATAAAGATACTTTGACAGACTTATAAATATTTTATCCTTTATAACTTGCTGGCGTGCCAGTGACTTCGCCCGCGTGGAATCAATATCACAAAAAAAAATCCGAATTGAAATTTAGGACATAAAAGTAGTTATTGTGAGTTAACCAATCGAAAATCAAAGCGAAAATCAATCAAAACTTTCTGTGTGTAAGCACCTTTTATCGACTTTGTTTCGTATAAGCATAGATAGATATTTAAAGTAATATTCAACATAATATTCATAAAAGGAAATACATTTTGCGTCCAAAATGAATAGTGCATTATTACACTACGAGACTTGAACATTTCATCTGATTATGGTGGTCGATGGTGTTTTTTACTTATCAGTAAATCATCTAATTGTTATTAATTTATACTCTTTAAGGAAATATTGTTGAGAATTAATGTACTTACTAGATAGTTACTTGAATAAATTATTATTTACGCCATAAAATTGTTAGTTTCTTGCTACTTTTTTTATTCATATGTTTAGGTCTTGGTGCGTGATGATGTTCTCATTAGAAAGAATGTAAGCTGATGTAATGAAGCTGTCAGTATCATAAAATATTTTTTCCAATATTTATTTATTTATTTATGTACCATAAAGAAAAAAAAATACGAAAAAAAACATTATCAATAAAAAAACAGAGTACAACGGTCAACTTATCCCTTTGACAGAGATCTCTACCAGCTAACCTACGAAGTGAGACAATCTATAGTTAAACAGCTAATATATATATATATATATTACATATATATTTATATTTTATATATATATATATATATTGAAATATTTTTCAAAAAATAGTAGTTATTGTAACAAAAGAACCAACCGAATTTATTTTCCAGCACTTTATTGTATATGAAAACTTATGCTTCTTTTTCTATTTCAATTTAATTAAAACTTACATCATCATCCTACTGCCCTTATCCCACTCTAAGTCGGATCGGCACAACATGTTTATAACATGTTGTGCCGATCCGACTTATTATTAGATATAATATTAGATTATATTAGATATTGCGTGTTAAACCCTTTTTGATTCGTAAGTAATAAATACTTGGGACATTAATTATTAAATACATTTTTAATTATATAATAATGTGTTCACTGAATTCATCTAAGCACCACTGGTAATTGTTCAAATTATAATATACTAGCTGTGCCAGCAGCTTCGCCCGCGTGGAAATCAGCGTGTCACAATTTTTTTTAAGATTTCAAATTTTAAACACAAAAATAGTTATTGTGAGTTAACCATAAGAGATAGAGACATGCTATGGCTAACTTTTTTGTAGTATTTTTATAGATCTACAATTCTCTACTACATAACTTTAGCGTATCTCTGCTGGTTTACACAGCGTACGCGACTAAAGCTCCCAGCAAGCAAGTTTTTTAACGACTGCGCGATCTCTTCAACACAATTCACATAATACCGATATGCACTATTTACCTAAACCATCGGGAAGTATTGCACTACATTTTGGTGAAAATCGCACTGAAATCTGTTCAATAGATTTTGAGAAAATCGATTACATACAGACAGACAGCTTTTTGGGACTTTGTTTTATAAGTATAACGTTTACAAAGCTGCTCTTCTATCTGTTCTTAATGCTGGATCATTTCCTGATCGTAAAAACGTCAGTGAAAGATAATTAGACCCAATAAATAATGTACTTAAAACAGATTTACATTTTGTTAACTAGTTCGGACGATAAACTTGCAGTATTTATTAGTATAAGATTTTAGCCTAACCATATACAATTTTACAGGCCATACTACAATTTAATCTATTAGTTGTAAAGTAGAAAGTCTTAAGATAGTTCAGTACAGAAATCAATCAATTATTAGCGTTTATCTACTCTGATACTATAATACAAAGATTATAAAACTGAAAACAAAATTCTTATGACAAACATTACGTACAGAACAAAAATAAAAAATTAAAAAGTTTCATTACGATACAGGTCTTTATGGACACCTGTATCATAATGTAACTTTTTAATCATAACGATGCACCTATACAATTTCCAGCCGGACCAAGGAGGTTGAACCTCTACCTTAAAAAAAAGGTTTCAATGAATGGGTCCGCCTTGGCGCCAATATATGACATTTAAAAAAGCCCGTCAATATTTAAACGAAGTTTAGTTTTGTTTGTAAAAAAATAAGTTTTTGTGTAAAAACATGTCTGAGAGCGGGGATAGTGTAATTGTACACCACCAGATATTCTGAAAGCTGCGTCAAACATGACCGTGAACCTGTTGCCGACGAAATCTAGGAGCAACTACATCAAATGTTACCACGAGTTCATGGAATGGAAATGTACGTTTTACGTATTATAGTATGAGAGTAGATAAAGTAGTGATACTGTATATAACTTGGTCTTATAACATTCGTGTGACACTATAAAAAAACTCGCCTGCGGCTCGTTTTTTTAAACCACACTCGTGGTTTAAGAACCCTTATTATGCAACAGTATCATAAACTACTGATATGATGGTAGGGATGTTATAAATTAATGATCGATTAAAAAACCCATTTTATTAATCACCCTCGTTTTTCTTCTTTTTTAATTCTTTTTTCTGGCCTCTTTTTTTCGTTACCTTTTAGTAAAAACAGCAAAAATCGTTTCAGTAGATTTGTAGAAAATCAATCACATAAAGGCTTTGGGAACTTTGTTTTATAATATCAACATCATCATCCTCCTGCCCTTATGCCACTCTTAAGTGGGGTCGGCACTACATTTTACAAACATATTGTCACATGATTTGGCTACGTATTTTACCACCGGCCACATGCCTAACGTCAACTTATAATAGTCGTATTTTACGACCCCTCGGTGAGAAATGAGGGTGGTCTACTCAATGGTCTGCTCAGCCGGATACCACACAGCAAATTTATAATGTATAGATGTCATATTTTTTTCCGGCTTACTCTACGACTAAATATCGTATCGGACACAGTACTTAAGGCCCTAAGCACCTGATGTCACTTGACAACAAATTGTGCGCCAAATGAATGCCGATTGAAACGTACGACGTGAGCAATTGCCCAGCGTAGATTATTCACACACTGGATAAATACAATTTTATAGATTCGCCCAGGCTCATGACTGTTTTTATTAGCTGGTTTGCACTTAATATCTTCTTCTTCTCAGTTGATAAGGTCTTGTCAGACCAGCCGTGGCCGTCACGTCGTTGAGGAGCATATCGCTTACCTAAGGACGTTTCGCCATTTGTCCCTGTTTGCCGTCTTCCTGGTGCATTCGTAAAGAGGGTCATCAACAAATTTAATTTGATCGCTCCATCACATAGGCGACTTGGATATTTTCCATGATAGCTTAAGCCTACAAAAGTAATAATAAAATTATTTTTTATGCTATAATCCGCGATATATGGCGGATTATAGCAAAATAATTTTATTATTATTTTTGTATTATGGATCTCCGCAAAGTAACGCCTAATTCTATAAATTAGCTTAAGCCTATTTAAAAAAGCTACTTTAGTTCGGGTTATATAAGTGCTGATCTCGAACTCTTTGTTGTACTTTATAGGCAGTAGCTGTCATGTTAATATTTTTCTTTTACTTTCATCTTCTTTTTAATAATCTTCTTTTTTCTTTTTAATTAATCTTCTTTTACTTTTTTGTGTATATACCATCTTTCTTCCGAATTTAACGATAAGATTAGTTTTACAGTATCTTTCAGCTGTTTAAACTTAATTTGAAAGTTGTTATCATCTATAATTAAAATACTACTTATTTAAAGTTGTTCAATGTTCAATTTTAATGTTAAGAGTGTATTTTATTGGCGATCTAAATAAATAAATAAACATATCGGACAATCAGACACTCCGTTGTCAGTCGCCAAAGTAACTTAACACAAATATATATACATTCAGACTTGGAGAACCAACAAATTGTTGATTTCACTGCCAATTGCGCCACCGGCCAGTAAGATATTTGATGTTTTTAAGTAAAAAAAAGTAAAGTAGCGGCCTGCTACTTTCCCATAGCTGGGCATAGGCTTTCTGTCTCCGTTTTTGGAGGGAATATTTGAAGAAGCTTTGAATCTACCATGCCGTTTAGAAGTGGATTTACCAATCCACTGTTACACATATACCCAGAATTCTCTTAAAATTTCCAGGTTTCAGGTTTCCTCATGACTGTTTTCTTCACCGAAAATATATATACCGATAATATTCACCGTACACATAGTCTTCTAAAAATCTTTCTTTAAGAACTAAACTTTCGCGATTACTATATCAAATGTAATGTAATACAATGTATTAAATGTACCTTTCAATTAAAACGAGGTTTTTATGTCATTCTGTTCTTTTATATACAATATACGAGTATATAATATAAATAAAATTGACAAACGCGTTGTTAAGACATTCCCGTAAACTTTCAGGTAATCAGGAATCAGCGCACAATTAAAATTTCCTTATAAGGAGAACCCATGCTTACAATATTACTTGCCATTTATTTATTTTCTACTAAAGATCAAATAAGCTGTGATAGCCAAGCGATGAGTCGTTCGAGGAGTCATCAATGAGTTTTTCTATTAAAACGTATGTGTATAATTGATAATTGCAATTTATCAAACGCTTTTCGGTGAAGGAAAATATCGAGAGGAAACCTGAATATCTTTAGCGAATTCTGAGAATATGTCTGAACTACAAATCCGCAAAAACGGAGACAGGAGAACTAAACCCAGCAGTAGCATAGTGCAGGCCATTACTTTTAGTGAACAGATCTAATAATATTGGATTTGAGCATTTGTCAACATGCCGCTCAATCTCTCACTTACCTAGGCATTGCTAGTACTTATATAATAAGTACTAGCAATGCCTCGCGGTTTCACCCGCGTCCATACCGATCTCGTGGTAGTGGAAGTCGGTTTATACATTTATTTGTAGATTATTTAATTATTAATAAAATGGGTATCATTACTATTCTTGGAATAACAGCTAACTCACCAAATGCAGGCTCTGCTATAACGGTCACTACAATGAATTTGTAATGGCATTATTTTCTTTCGATTTATATTCTTAAATCCGTAATATCTTTTGATCTGGACGTCGGATTTTAATAATTTTAAAAGTATTTTACAGCTATTGAAATAACTTTAAATAAAATATCATTAAACGTTGCTCAGTGAAGAAGCAGCTTTCCAATGGTGAGAGTGGCAAGAATTTTTGCAATCGGTTTCCAATCCAATTTTTGCGAACATTACAAACATACACACATACAAACAAACATACAAGTCTTTCCTCTTTATAATATTAGTATAGATAAAAGGCAAACAATGAATTTTTCAAATAAACATGTCAGATATAATACAAAGAGGTAATTTTATTTACACGATGGTAAATTTTATACGCGCTTAGACGTATCAAATTGTCCATGAAATAGGATACTATAATACACATAAAAGTGTTAATAAGCCCGTATGGTTGTCCGTTGCGTTTTTAAGGTCAATAAACCTTCATAACAACGATTCGGAATTCTTGCCGCGTGGGCAGCGGCCGAAATAATGGGCCGTGAACATCCCTAGGATAGGACCGCCATTGATTTGGGATCTAAGTACGGACAAGGAATTTAGATATTTTAATATAGAATACTATGCCCACTACTGGGCTAAGGCCTCCTCTCTCCGTTTTTGAAGAGAAACATTGGAGGCTAAGAACTACCACGCTGCTCCAATGCGGATTGCTAGGTTATACATATCCCTAGAATTCTCCAGTTATATGCATGTGAGGACACACGATGTTTTCCTTCACCGAAAAGCGTGAGATAAATTGCAATGATCAATGAGACACCTAATTTTTAATAGAGAAACTCATTGGTGCCTGCCCGGGGTTTGAATCCATGTCGTTTCCAGTCGCACGGGCTCACCGCTAGGCTATCACAACTTTAATATAGAATAGTGAAATATAGAATAGATGTCCATTTACAAAATATCATTTAAAAATAATAAATGGCAGATGGTGGTCATTTTATCTTGATGATCAAATAATATATTCAATGATACACCAGGATATTTTATTCGGCATTTATAAGTATAAGTTTATTATCAAAATATACAAAAAAGTATGATAATCGTTTCGGAAATGAAAAAAAATCGGAGTTTTCCATTTATGTTTTTTTTCACTCTCAATGGGAATTCCCTCAAATGTATACAACTTCTACGTAGTTTTAAAAAACTGATACAATTTAAATACTCTTTGATTTGCGCAAATAAAACCTTAAAATATTTTTATATTACGTATCCATTTTCTAAAAATAGAAATCGTACAAAACCGTACACTATGGTATGTTTTTAAATACCTATACTACAATGTTTATCACAAAAAAATTGAATTAAATTAAATTTAAAAATAAATATAAATTTTGATATTCCATTTTATTTTTTTCCCTTTCAATTTTACCAGGAAACCATATCTTGTGCAGAGGAATTTTAGTTTTCAACTGACTAAAAGTAAAAAAATAAATAAAAAAGCACTAAATTTTCCAAAATCTATTTATTATCACTTTCGAGTAAGTCCATTTAATTGTACTCAGCACTAGAACAGAGGTTGATTTGCTTTTCTATGCTTCTTTTTACAAGACTTTTTTTAATTAAATGATTTTCTTCTATTTTGAACAATTTAAACTTTTTAGTATCAAAATGCCTCACCAATTGTTGTCCTGGGACAACAGACTTCCCAGGTGTTTTGCGGTCTTGACACTTTTACTTCTGCACAACTTATACACTCCAATTTTTTATTTTTGATTTATTACTAGAAATTCAAACTTTTCTTTATTTTTCAAATTGAGATATTAATATAAAAGCATGTACTGACGTTTACACACCGTAGTGGTCCGGTGGGAAGAGGAATGCACTTATACTAAAAACCTGATGAAAAAAATATACTTAAAGCAGCCTGTCGTATGGTAACTCTATCTATTCCCGACTACAATAGTCTATAAATATCGAAAAAAAAAACTATAATCTATTGGCATCGTTTGATATTCTGACTATGTAATCACTTTGTATGCTTTCGCTGATCCAGACCGAGCTATGGCGTGGTGACGTAAAACTCTGTTTATGAAATCCTTAATACCTTTCCTATATTGAGATGCATAATGTTTCTAGCTACGAAACGTTGCAAGCTACGCTTGTGTTCGTAACAACTCAACAAACAAGCATTGTGTCCAATAACCTACCACTATTTCATATTTTCTTTGAAAATAAGTAATAATGACATTATTTTGTAAAGTAAATAGGATATATATATATTATGCTAAATGTAGAGTGGACTATCCGTTTCCATACCCTATGATAGATTATGATAGGATATGGTATAATAGGTTATGTAAACGTGTGCTTCGAGTGTGGATGTATTTAAGAATTTATTTAAAACTCTACATATATTTATACTAGCTGTGCCAGCGGCTTCGCCCGCGTGAAAACCTGCGTGTCATAATTTTTTTCTACTTACTTCTTACTTTACTTCTTTATACTTTAGTGTATCTCTGCTGGTTTACGCAGCGCACGCAACTAAAGCTCCCAGCAAGCAATTTTTTTTAACAACTGCGCGATCTCTTCAACACAATTTACATAATACCGATATTTATTATTTACCTAAACCATCCGGAAGTATTGCACAATCTTTTGGTGACACCGTACAAAGATCCGTTCAGTAATTTTGAGAAAATCGATTACATAAGGTGTCAAAGCTTACAAGCTGTCTAAGACAGCTTTTAGGGACTTTGTTTTATAGGGACTATGTTGATAATTCTAATACAGATTGCGGAATTTTATTGTAAAAGCGAGTACCGAGACCAACGAATGAGTTGCTAACTCTGCTGAGACGCGACGCAGGAATTACAAGCTTTTTGTGACCTCTTTTCTTACGAAAATACGTCTAATTGATAATCGCAATTTAACACACGCTTTTCGGTGAAGGAAAACATCGCGAGGCAACCTGCATATCTCTAGAGAATTCTGGGGACTGTAACCTACCAATCCGCATTGGAGCAGCGTGGTAGGTCTTAGCTTCTCCTTATCTCCAGGAACGGAGAGAGGAGGCCTATGCCCTGCTGTGAGATTGTAAGAGGCCGTTACTATTTTTTACCTTACTTGTGGGTTATCCTCCATAAATAAAATAAAGAAATAATTGACACGTTATTACCGCGAGACTATCACGGTAACAGCAGGCCTACCATAAACTGTTAATGCGACTCAATTGAAGACGTAAACTAAATTGTTTTGCTTTTTCATACCATGACGTCTTAAAGACGCACACTTTAAGTCGTTGCCGAATAATTGGTCGGCATACGTCATAAAAACATTTGAGTAAAAGAGACTGAGTTATTTATAGTTTATATAACGTTGTCCTTTTCAAACACACTTCACAGTATGAAAAGAAAGCGGTTGAGTTTAGGTACTGACTTTGAATTGAATCGTTTTCTAAAAGTTCATGGTAGGCATACTGGAGTTCAATGAAGGTATCAAACGGTGATAAATTAAAAAAGCCGCTGTGCTCACTTAATTCAGCTTATTTTCAATAGTTTACAAGTTAAGGTTGCCCACAATACACAATTACGTTTTAATGTTCGAATTCTTTTTGTGTTTTAGGATTCATGAGGCGTGGCGGTTGTGTAACGTCAATTTGACGTTACGTAAATTTGGTGATTGTTATAGTACATTGTTAGGTTTTTATGGGCACTTTGATTAGTCTAGGAGACAGTTCCATTAATTCCTTAATGGCCACTATTCACTTGGGCTTCAAACTCTTGGATTTCACAGTTGTGGAATTTTTAATTTACAAAATTTACTCTTACCCATATGTAACATAATGTAAATTTACTTCCATCATCATTATCTTCCTGCCCTTATCCCACTCTAAATGGTGTCGGCACAACATGTTAAAAACATGTTGTCATATGATACGACTACGTATTTTACGACCGGCCGCCTGCCGTCAACTTACCTAAGTCGTATTTTACGACACCTCGGTAAGAAAGAGGGTGGTCTATTCTACTCAGCCGGATACCACACGGCGTATAATGTTAATTTACTCTATAGTACACATCTTATTGTATCGTATGGGTTGCGGGTGTAAGCCCCGGGCAAGCACCAACGTGGTTTTCTTTTGAAACTTATATGCCTCATTGATATTTGAAATTTATCACACTCTCTTCGGTGAAGGAAAAACTTGTGAAGAAACCTACATTTCTCTAGAGAATCCTGGGGATATGTTTAGCCTACCAATCATTTGAGCATTGGCTGGTCTAAGCTCCAACCCTCTTCTCCAGTAAAGGAGAAAAGAAGTCTTTGCCCAGCAATGTGATAGTAATAGATTTTTACTGTACTACTTTTTATTCTATATCATAATTTACTGCATAATTATTTAAATTTCACAGGTTTGAGTGACAGACAGACAATGACAGACGAGTTCATTTTGCCAACACTCAAACCTTACATATCAGTATGTATTTCCGAAATCGATAATGTTATCGACGTATTTCTTTCTGAAGACATCTATTTGTAATCTCTTCGAGTATGTGTTTATCCCGATACCATCTACGTCGTTTCTAATAGATTTTATTACAAAAATTGACTGCTAACAAATGACAATGTGATGTTGACCGCGTTTTTATGACAATGGAGGTGCGACGTGTTTTAAAATTTTTAGCGTAACCGTGTCATCATCATCCTCCTCCCTCATCCCACTCTAAGTGGGATCGGCACAACTTGTTACAAACATGTTGTCACATGATTTGGCTTCGTATTTTATGATCGCCTACCTGACGTCAACTTACCTTAGTCGCCTTTTACGACATCTCGGTAACAAATGAGAGTGGTCTATTCTACTCAGCCGGATACCACACGGCGGAGGTGACTAATAAATAGAAATAAATAAATATATAGAACACACACGGTCATCCGTCCCCAAAGTAGCTTTATATTTGAGTTATGGTATATAGTTTTAAATACATACACTGCTGACGTTAACTTATCTTAGTCGCGCTTTACAACCACTCGGTAAGAAAGAGGGTGGTCTATTCTACTCAGCCGGATACCACATGGCGGGTCGACTTACCTTAGTCGCGTGTTATGACACCTCGGTAAGAAATGAGTTTGGTCTATTCTACTAAGCCAGATAAGTCTCAAATAATGCAGATTTGAAAGCAGTTTTAGGCATAATGACGTTTGGAATTTAAAACTCAATCAGCGGGTTATATAACAGTATAAGTATATCTAATATGAGGATTTTATTTAGGACTAGTTGACCCGGTGAAATTCCCCCCTTGAATTATCATTCTATCACCTTTACTTAATATTTAATCTACGCGTTTAACCGGTACGAGCAGTTTGTGTGGGTAAGTAAAATTGTGGCTATCTTTCTAACAATTCCATCATATTTTCTGGCCTTTTAAGTCTTCCATGAATATCTAAAATATTTTTAAACAAATAGTAGCACAGTCGGTTCAGCCCTTCTTTTTTAGCTCTTCGAGTTTTAGACAAACAAATGCCATTTCACTTTTGAAGTTATCCGTCATTCCAGTGAAACAGCAGTAATTTATTAAAGGTTTAATTTTTTTGGGAAATTTGTCTCCGAATATTGTCTATATGGGAATATATTTACTGGTAAATCCTTTAAGTGTGAAGCGTAAATAAACCGCTCATACTTGCTTAACCAACAAAGAGCGGACAGTGCATTTTGCACGTGATGACATATGAACTTAAAAATTGTTTATCTAAAATAGGCTTAGATAAATATTCATATTTTTTTCTTTCCACATATATTACACTAGTTTTTTACCGCGGCTTCGCTAACTAGGAATTTTGTCTGCGACAGTATATAATTTAATTAAGTTTATGATTCACAATTTTGGTCATAGTGGCTTCCACATAAAAGGTAGATATATGCTGTCGCGGACTTTTCTTTAGAACTATTAAAGACAAACAATACTACGGTACATCATCTTTGTGTAACTCTGATGGTTTAGGCAGCGTACGCCGAGACATCTCTCAGAGGTCAGATTTTTTCCGACTTTATTGACATGTATCGTCATATTACATAAAATCATTACTACTTAATAAATAAACTACTTTTCACATTTTGTTTATAATGTTAATGTTGTTACTTTTTTACTTTTGTCCTTACATTGTTGTATTGTAACTAAGGGAAGTTGTGAGGAATTTTTTTTTTTATACTTGAGGGCTTCAGAAATCAGAAATAAATAATACTGTAGACAAAACAAAGTTAGTGAATAAAAAAAGTACTCAACAAAAAAAATTTATCATAAACTTTTAAAATCACGTATGAAAATTTAAGATCTTGGTAATTCATAGTTCATATAGAGCTGTGCTTCTTACAATTGTATTGATATATTTTAATTTATTAGGCCATTAACAGTCGATAAAATCGAGTATTACCAGGAAACAATTGTTAGCATGAAGCTATAAAACTGTTTTAGAGACCGCTACGCATCAGTATGGGAATACGAATCACATTTTAAGTATACCTCCTACATTATTACGCTTTTGGAATTTATTTATACATATAGTTCGATCTTTGCTCAATAGATCGGTGTGTAATTGACACGGTTATGTTTTGATCTGGTGCTATCATGTAAAAGGAACTAGTACAATAGAACTTAGTAACTAGTTACTAAGTCCCTAGCAATAGCTCTGGACGAATTGCTGCGAATTGCGGCGATTCCGCCGAAACATTGACAGCTCACATCACTGACTTAACAATACGGACTACACGACTTAGATTAGATTACACGGATTGCGCGACACGTACTGCGTGACACGAACTCCGCGGCACAAACTTCGCTACTCGGTCTGCGTGACACGAACTCTGCGACACAAACTTCGCTACTCGGTCTGCGTGACACGAACTCTGCGACACAAACTTCGCTACTCGGACTGCGTGACACGAACTCTGCGACACAAACTTCGCTACTCGGACTGCGTGACACGAACTCTGCGACACAAACTTCGCTACTCGGACTGCGTGACACGAACTCTGCGACACAAACTTCGCTACTCGGACTGCGTGACACGAACTCTGCGACACAAACTTCGCTACTCGGACTGCGTGACACGAACTCTGCGACACAAACTTCGCTACTCGGTCTGCGTGACACGAACTCTGCGACACAAACTTCGCTACTCGGACTGCGTGACACGAACTCCGCGAAACAAACTTCGCTACTCGGACTGCGCGTAACTATTAATTTCAACTCTTTCTTCCTTAAATCCGGGGCAATATAATGAAATAAAAATTCACGGAACTTTCGGGTCAGAGAAAAACCACATTATACACGTAATCAATGTAAAAAAATGCTCTAGTTACAATCCATTTACAATTGACTTATGATTAACCGGTTACAATATAATTGAGCTGATAATAATTAAGTTGCGACGCCTACTAGTGGGTTCGACTCCCGGTGAATAAAATGATTCGAACGCGCCGGATGTGCGGTGGGCGGTCCGGCGCGCTTTGTCATTTCAAAGCTTTGGGCTTCGATAGAGGGGCCATGATTTTGATACAGCTGTAACTGTTGCAAAACTTCAACGCGAAACGTTATTTTAAACGCTCCTACCATCCTAGTGATGGTGCCGTTATCGACAGGCTATGGTATTGCGATTGTTATAGAATTTTATCACATAAGGCTTTGGGATCAATGTAGATAATACACATTTCAAATATTCTGATGTGATGTATGTGGATTTCAATATTGGTAGAAGTCTCCTTCAGGCGAACTTAGTTACCACTAAGTTTACCATTAAGTCTGTATCCACAAAAAATGTTATGAACATGTTGACTCAGATGATGATGAACTCAGACTAAAAATTAAATTATCCTAAGTGAAAGTGAAGAGGAAGATGAGTCTGTCTACACTTTCAATTCTCAAATTAATTTATAAAAAAATGTTTTTAGACTCACGATATTTTACAAATTCCGTTTTTCTAACACAGAATAAATTACGGATCCCAATTCTAAACATTTCGATCATCACCATTCTCCTGCCCTTATCCCAATTTAAGTGGGGTCGGCACAACATGTTACAAACATGTTGTCACATGATTTGGCTGCGTATTTTACGACCGGCCGCCTGCCTGACGTCAACTTACCTTAGTCGCCTCTTACGACACCTCGGTAAGAAATGAGGGTGGTCTATTCTATGCAGCCGAATACCACACGGCACTCTAAACACACACACACTCTAAACGGCACAATTCTAAACATTTCGATGTGTAACTACATTCTTTATTAAAAGCTTTATTCAACTTTCAATTTATATTTGTGAAGGTAGAATGTTGTAAGTTAAATTTGACCCTTTTCCCCGGGTGCGATTGAGCTGAAATTTAACATACTGGTGTAATCCCGATGACAATGCATGAATATGATAAGCATGGGCTGATGCTGTCAGGATTGGCTCCAAACGAGAAAATTCTTAAACGGCTCCATGAAATTACGTTAAAAGCTTAATTTAATCAAATTCTTCTTTATATTAATATATTAAAATCATAAGAAATCTCTTCTTTATCTCATAACGTTAGCATGAGAGTTTTTTTACCGCGCGTTAAAAATACGTCGAAATGAAATGGGTATCCAGATAGATAGATAGATAAAAACTTTATTGTACACAAAATTAAACATTAAAAATACAAAACATTCATAGAGTAATTGGTGATACAAAATAATTAAATGAGAGTGTACAAAGAGCGGCCTTATTACTGGATAGTAATCTCATCCAGGCAATCCCTTCGGAGAGATGCTGTGAAAAAGATATGGGCAGAAGCAACTACATAATTAGATATCTGTTCACACGACAGCGCTTTTCAAACGCGACGTATTTTCATCGAGTAGTGTTCCATTTTAGGCGTTAGGTGTGGGGCGTTAAGAATATACCCTACGAAACTTCTTATTACGACTATTGCGGTTTTATCCGATGTTATGCAAGAAAAGTAAGATGTCGCTCCGCAACAAAGTGACACTCTACAAAACTTGCATAAGACCAATAATGTCCATGCGAGCGTTGCGTTCGCGCACGTTTCAAAGGTCAGATTGCTCAGGCTCCAAAGACTTCAGAACCGATTTATGCGGACAGCCACAGGGTGTCCGTGGTTCATGCGGAACGTTGACCTCCATAGAGACCTCGATCTCCCTACCATTACTCACTTCTTTAAACGTTTTTCGAAATCTTACTTCGAGAAATCTGAGGTACACTCGAACCCCCTTATTTCAGTTGCTTCTACCTACATCCCAGTTAGGTCCGACCATCGAAAATATAGGCGTCCAAAAAGCGTCTTGTATGACCCCGACGATCAAATAACGATCGCCAACACAGATACAGGTAATACACACACACAGCGTCTTCGCCGGCGAAGACGAGGTCCCAGTTTTCTGACGTCGGTCGGTCGTGGCTTCTCGCCACCCTTCCGACGCCGCAATGACTAATATAAGTCATACCATGAACCCTCCACTACGCGTCGCCCTAAGCCGTGGTCCGGCCTCACAGGAGGCACCCTTAGGACGACGTTCCCCGACTTAAGTAGAGCTTCTGCGCTCTACTCCCTGCATTTCGCAACCTCGGCGATGCTTCTGCGCTCGCCCGTCCCGCCCGGTGACGCTGTAAAAGCCATTAGGGCTAACAGCATACAGTCAGTTCGAAAAAAAAAAAAAAAGACTATTGCGGAGTTGTAACGCGACGCATTTTTTACGCCCGTGCGTACGAGGCGTTATAAGTCAAAGCGTAGTTAATATGGCTAATAAACAATATAAATCTCCAGATATTAAACATGGAAAAAATGGTCACCCTAAGCTCGAACAAAACGTATTGTCTTCTGTGATGCCATTAACAAAATTATTATTTACCAGCTTCTATTACAGTGCCCGCTTATTACCCGAGGCTCGGCTCTGCCTTTTCCGTTCTAATTTGTTTCGCAACTTAGTTTTATTAACATCCCTTTATTTGTCCCACCGTTGTATCTTTCACTATTACGTTCCATTGTTTCAGAATAAATTGAATTAAAATTGGAGCTATTTCCCAGAACAGAAAGTATGTTCTTTATAATCTATTGCCTGGTCTTGGTCCTGGATTCCCGCCGAGGGCCAACATTTTCTATAAACAAATTGTTGGTTCTTCGAGCCTGGGTATGTATTTTTGTATTTAAGTATGTATTTAAACTTATATATGTAGTATATTTACCAGTTGTCCGTCACCCATAACACAAGTATTAAGTTACTTACTTTGGGGACGGACGACCGTGTGTGTAAATGTCCCATATATTTATTTATTTATTTATTGCGCTATAGAGACCATACTGTATATTTTTCATCTTCTTATATACAAAAATGATTGTGTGTGCGCATGTCCTTTATAGAATCCGAAAATTGTAACCAACTGTTTTTGAGTCGTCAACCCTGCTCGGAAAGCCGCTCCTACCGAGAAAACCCAACAAGAAACACGGCGGTTGCTCTTTTCAAAGCATAAATCCTATTACGAGTTGCATTTAATAATTAGTTGTCTTGAACAGGATCGGAGAGTAGCTATAATCACGCATTTTTATAACCTAAGTAATCCACAACTGTGTAGTAGGCTTTCTGTATCAGCCTCTTTTTAACAGTGTTTTTAAACAGCTGTAACGACGAAGCTATAACTGATTGCGGAATAGTGCTAACGCTGTACCTCTTGAAATATTTTAAGACATACCATTACTGTTACCTCATCGATGTAGAAATGTCCTAACCCGTACTTGAGCCTAACAAGCGTCCGAAGCTTAGATAAGCCCAGCCAATAAAATACCAATCAGTAAGAAAATGTTTACGACATCTAACCTGCGACACTACTAAATTGAAAATCCATTCAAATCACATCTCCAAACTTGTATTTACTGTTGTGGCATCAATTCACCAACTCTATTTCTAGGATGTGAAGATTTATTTTAATTAAATCTTCTATTTAGTGACTGCAAGTCTAATGTAGTCGATAATGTGTCAATGGGAGAGGCGTAAGCACCATCAAATGTTGACCTTTCCGTCAGCTATTTCTATCTTCATTTTATCGTTAAATCCTTGGAGATTTAACGATAAGTCTTCGAAATGATTCGGATTGTGATTTGTTATGAAATTGTCTGATGTCCCTTCAATAAGAGTTGATAATGAAGTAACTAATAGAAAGGCTTCTTACTTATTGCATAAAACCTCATATTTGTCAGACTTTATAAATAAATTGAGTTCGTTTCACCTTTGCAATTCATTAAAGTAGCCTGTTATAATCCCACTGTTGGGACTAGGTCTCCTCTCTCCGTTTCTGGAGAGAAGGGTTGGAGCTAAGACCTACCACGCTGTTCCAATGCGGACTGGTAGGTTACACATATCTCCAGAATTTTCTAGAGATGCAGGTTTCCTCACGATGGTTTTCTTCACCGAAAAGTGTGTGATAAATTACAATTATCAACTAGACACATGAGTTTTAATAGAAAAACTCATTGGTGCCTGCCCGGGTTCGAACTCGTGTTCCCCTCGAAAGAGTTGCACGGTCTACGCACCGCTAGGCTATAATAAATTATGAAGATAAAGATTAGCAACTTTAGTCGTTTCCAGTATTGATGGCATAAAATATGTAAGATAGGCCTAATAATTGTGAAATACAATGTCGAAACAAAGAAATTATATGCTATTATATTCAAATATCGGTCGACCTTTCCGACTCGGTTCTCAGCTGAAACAAGCAAACATCTGATAACGGATATCACATGCCGTACTACCCTGGATCTGAGAATAAAGGTTAGTAGGATGTTCTAAAGATGATATCAGAATAGTTCTTAGTTCATTTTGGAAACACAAAAATTTAATTCATCTCATTCAGAAATTAAATAGTGCATTAATTAGCAAACGGCGAACCCGCCGAGTTGTATCCGTCTGAGTAGAATAAACCACCCTCATTTCATACCGAGATGTCGTAGAAAGCGGCTAAAGTAAGTTGACCCACCATGTGGTATCCTGTTGAGTAGAATAGACCACCCTCTTTCTTACCGAGGGGTCGTAAAATACGACTAACGTAAGTTGACGTCAGGCAGGCGGCCGGTCGGAAAATACGTAGCCGCATTATGTGACAATATGTCTATAGCATGTTGTGCTCACCCCACTTACAGTGGGATAAGGGCAGGAGGATGGTGATTAATTAGCGGACAGTTACAAATATTTGATTTGGGCATTTTCCAAAAAGCACTTACTCTCAAAATGAAGGCAAAATTATGCGTGTACATTCACTTTTTTACTTAGGAAGAATTGGATTTTCTAGAATTTTATAATTTGACGCCTCTAGTTTCATACGAAAAATCTAGTAGAAAAAGTTGATTTTAATATTGTCACGTGAATTTCAATGAATTCATTCATACCATTTGAAATAAAATAAGAGTAACTGAATCATCGAATAAACTATAATAATTAAATATTTAACTTTTACCAAAGTAAAAGTTTGTCCAAGTGAAGTATTACCAAATTATGGATTACATTTTGCATACACAACGAATAATTCACACGATCGACAAGGTAGTCGCGATTTTTTTTATTCTATGTCTTATTATTTTACTAACTTTTGTGGTGACGTTTAAGTGAATATAATTTTGAATAAGATTCCAAATATGGTAGTCTCATTCGCAAATAAGAAAGCTCTTTGCACTCGCTTAATGTCACTTATATAGAGAAATTACAATAAGTGTGATAGTAGAGTGCCTTGGGGTACTCTTAACCGGATATGCGGTAATGTAGATAATGTTAAATCCTTAGTAACCTTTAAACTTAAATATAAAGCTCACCTTTTTAATTTGCAGCTTCAATCTTAGTTATACTTTTCATTACAAACCACTTCAATTCTTTTCAAAAGCCAGCCAGAAAACTTAATTTTATTTTTTATTTTTTTTTATTATTGTTATCCTTTTTACTGTCTTACTTTTAATACTTTGTGTGTGTTTCTTTATAATTTGTGTAATTATCTTATTATTTTAAATTTTTGTTGTAAGTGTTGTCTGCTCTATTGTCCGTGAGGTCACCTAGGCTGCAGCTGAAAATCGGTGCCGAGTGTTGTCATTGCTAATGACATTCGGTTCATGCCGAGCTGTGAAGCCTTTTCTAAGACAGTATAAAATTTAGACTAAGTATTTGTGTTCGTGTATTTGAATTATATTATAGGTCTACGTGTATATATTTTTCTGTTTTATACAGTGTCTGAATAAATGTTTTTCATTCTTCTTCTTTCTTTCTTCTAGATGCAGTTAGTCAGTTAGTGTTGAAATAAGAGGAGTTTTATTCGATGACCAATCTATAATAAGAGTAATTTAAGTGCCAGTAAGACGGTATAGGAAGTTCAAATAAAATACATGGTTAAAAACGTTCTAAAATGCTTTGAACAAAATTTCATGTTCCTACTGTTAACCCCTTCCCTTCCCTTGAAGGAGTTGACTTCAAGGAGTTCCCTTGAAGTCAATCCTGGAAGCAGCAACAGGGCGTGGTTATCATAAACATGCATTGTCATCGGGACTGGACAAGTACGTATAATTTCAACTCAATCGGTCATCGGGAAGTGAGTCAAATTTAACTTGCAAGATTCCACGTTCACATTAAAAAAAGTCAATAAAAGCTTTTAAAAAGTAAGGAGTTATACTAAGTAACACCATTGATCAAAATAATAATACGTATAGATAACAAAAATGTAGAAATTATTAACAATGACTAAATGTTGGTGCTCGTGCTGTTTCCCGCGGTGTATACGATAAAATTAGTCGAAATTAGCCATCGCTCTACCACATCCTTGTTTACTGACGCTCTGTTGCTATGGTGCAGTGTATGTGAAAAATTGCGATAAAATTAAAAATCAACAATTTACATAAACTTCTTAATGAACTTACTGGTATTACAAAAGTAATAATAAAATTATTTTGCTATAATCCGCGATACAGTAAATAGAAAATATATATAGTGTTAAATGTAGAGTGGACTATCCGTATATCCGAGTGGACTATCCGTTCATACCCGATACGTGCAGGATTCGTAAAAACACATGCACAAACCTCTACCACTTACTGGTATTCTTTTAAATACTTGACTGATGTAAAATATTTGAAAAAAAAGTATAATTATGGGCCACGTGAATCTAAACTAAGGCTGGATCTAATAAGCAGAATAATTGGCGAAAATCAGATAATTTTCTATGGCAGAATTTATGTAAAAAAATTAAAGTAAAGCCTACCACGCTGTTTCATTGGATAGTTTATACATATCGTAAGAATTCCTTAGAGATATGCAGGTCTACTCACGATGTTTTCCTACACTGAAAAGCGTGTGATAAATTTCAGTAATCAATTAGAGAAATAAGTTTCAACAAAAAAACTCCTGCCTGAGGTTTGGACCTGTGACCTCTCAAAAGAGTCGCACGATCACATCACTGGACATTCAGCTTGAATTTATATTAACAGATTTACAAAAATTATTATTATTTCGTTATTAGCTGCTGTCTCGTTAAAAATATCAAATAATTATTCCAACTCAACACAAAAATCGAGCTAAATAGACCTCTAGGTAGACCTCTAGGGTATCGGTCACTGTTGCTATCCGTGAGCGTAATAAAAGCGGTCGTATCAACTAAATTCTACTACTACTCATCAGTAGTATTTTTTTTCCCGAACCAAAAGATAGTACTGGCATACTTCGACTCAGGCGGTAAATAAAAAATTTAATCTAATAATTTTATATATACACGACATCGCTCCATTGCGACATCAAAATCAGGAAATGACTCTATCGCGGGTCGCTGCTTCTACCCTAAACATGGATATAGAATAAAAATTGTTTATAAGCAATACAACAGAACTAACTACTTTGCTATAATCCGCACGGGTTAAGTGAATGCATGCAAAGCCAATGCCGTAGTACTGCAGTACGATTTTTGTCGTGGAGCCTATCCTCCTGATGATGCTTCGATTTCGGGGCGAAACGATCGTCGAGATTGTGGTGGTGGGTGTGTGTGCTGCTTTTGTGTGCGTTGTTGCTGGTGAATTGCGCCTTGGGATGCATGTGGTGACTGGTCCTGCATGTATAAGGTGCGTAGATTTTGCCTGCTTCATACACATTGGCTTTGCATGCATTCACTTAACCCGTGCGGATTATAGCAAAGTAGTTAGTTCTGTTGTATTGCTTGTAATATGGAATTCCGCAAAGTAACGCCTGCTTCTATAAATCATTTAAAAATTGTTTATGTTCCAATACAAAATATCTTTGCTTTCTTTAAATCTTTCTACTTGTGCCAATCTCGAGTCCTCATTCTTTCAAAAGTAAAAATAAAATTATTTTTCTATAATCCGCTATAAATATGTGTATAGCGGATTATAGCAAAATAATTTTATTATTACATTTGTATTATAGATCTCCGCAAAGTAACGCCTAATTCTATAAATTCCTCGTTCTTTATTGGCTTCGATATCTTTCATGATGTCAAGCCATCGCTCTATCGAGCAACGACCTGTTTACAAGTTGTATTGCTGTTAATAAGCCCCCAGGGCCAATCGAATCATTGTTCACTAGTTTATAAATCAAGAACTGGTTAAACTAACTAATGAAAATAAATTATCTGAAATTTAACCACTATAATTATATGACGAAATTCAATATCTCTAACACTATATTTATTATATAACAAAGCTCCCAAAAGCTATTTTTTCTGTATGTGATTTATTTTCCAATTTTTGGTGCAGTTTTTACTAAACTATCGTTTAGTATCGTGCAATTTTTCCGAAAAGGTTTCATTAATAGTATTTGACCGTTTTATGTAAATTGCATTAGGGTTCGGGCGGTTGTGAAAAAACTCGCGTGCTGGGAGCGTAAACCAGCAGCTATACAATAAAGTAATGTACTAGATAATTGTGCAAAAATATTACAACAAAGTCCGCGATAGCATGTCTCTATCTCATATGGTTAACTTACAGTGACTATTATTATATATGTATCTATGTATGAATAAATATTGATGTATGTATTAGTGTATAATTATTTAAATATGTATTAGTGTGTAATTATCAGAATGTATGTACGGTTATTAATTAATACTTTGTGCACCGTCCTTTATACTTCTTGTCTCAGTTTATCTCTTAAGAGATAGAAGGTTGCCTCTAAGAGATTACTATTAGTAATAAAGCCGCCTGTGCACTACTTAAAATTATCATTAAGATTTTCTGTATCTTATATTGTATTTTGTGCAATAAAGCATTATTATTATTATTATTATTACTTTATGTTCAAAATTTTATATTTGGGAAAATTTTTGTAACATACTGAATTCCACGCAGGCGAAGCTGGTACAGCTAGTATAATAATATAAAATCCCAAAGTTTAAGAACCAACTACATAGAACCCACAAATCTGCTAAGCACGGCCGCAAACTACGCTCTAGTCACTTCCATTATTTTTATATCGAGAACGTGTACAGCAAGTAGCGATGGGCCTACTAGCACATCAAAAATATTTACAAATTAGCGTCTCCCATCAATGTTGAGTTAGATTTTTCATTCGATTACGATAAACGTTAATCAAATATGAACTGTACATATTGACGATTCAATCATTTTCATGATTTGATTGTTAAATTTTTATATGAAGGTATATATGGCCGAACGGATTGACCGTTAGACCTATACTAAGGCCACATGATGAGAGAAACATTGTCAAAATGGAATAGAGATATAGTAGAGTGGTACCCACGGGGAATTACGAGAAAAAGGGGAAGGCCTTACCTAAGATGGGAGGATGATCTAAGAGTGATCGCAGGTCATATGTGGAAACAGAAGGCTTGTGACAGAAGAATTTGGAAGTTTCTGGAGGAGGCCTATGTCAAAGGGCAAACTGAAGCAAAATGTTAAAAAAGTAAAAAAATAAAAAATATTGTAAATAAAACAAAAAACACTTCAGATAATAAAGGCTAATAATATAAATAAATAAAAATATATGGCCGAACGGATTGACCGTTACACCCATACTAAGTAGGTATGTGACTTGGAGTGGAAAAATTGGACTAATTTATAAGTCGATTTCACCCCCTTAAAAATCAATTATTTATAATCGATTTTTTTAGACTATTTGAAAAGTTGCCTTTTTGATATTTATAATCATTTAAAATAAAGTCGACTTAAAGTTAACAAGCAAGAATAAAAGAAAAAGAAGCATTGTATGCGAAATTGGATTTAAATGTAGTTTTGTAACATCGGTTCAATCCAACAACGCATATCTTTTCTTTAAATTAAAAAAAAGAGCGTAATTAATATAATCTTTTTTTTTTAATCGATTATTTTTATCGGTAATTTTTTCGAATCCCTGCTAAGATATTGCGATTTTTAACCCCATTAGGCACTATTAAGATTTCTATAAAATGTTTTTGTTCAATCAAACGCGATAAATTTTGATATTAATTAGGCATATAAGGTTTTTTTTTTTTTAAGCTGTGATAGCCTAGCGGTGAGACCGTGCGACTCTTTAGAGACGACATAGGTTCAAACCCCGGGCAGGCACCAATGAGTTTTTCTATTAAAACTTATGTGTCTAATTGATAATTGCAATTTATCACACGCTTTTCGGTGAAGGAAAACATCGTGAGGAAACCTGCATATCTCTAGAGAATTCTAGGGATATGTGTAACCTGCCAATCCGCATTGGAGCAGCGTGGTAGGTCTTAGCTCCAATCCTTCTCTCCTAAAACGGAGAGAAGAGGCCTTAGCCCAGCAGTGGGCATAGTAACAGGCTGTTACTTTACTTTACTTTACTTTTATAAGGTTTTTTTACAGAAATCGTAGAGTGACACAATTTCACCATGCGGTTATCACAGCTTGTATGAATTAAGAATAAATTTAAATTATAAAATTTTGCAATTTTAACACATAATAAAATTAGTCTTTTTCATCGGACAAAATTACAAACACCTACAGATACGCCTGTGGATTTAAGTGTCGATAGTTTTGTCGCATTATGCCTACGTTCTTAATTAAACAAGCAAACACGCATAACTCCTTAAAAGCAACATGTTATGTTAACAAGACACGTAAATACTTGTAAGTGTTCAATATTAATTCTTTTTATCATGTACTGTGTAACGTTTTGCAATGATTTGTTATTAAAATTAGTTACGCCATGTCTATGTTTAATAATGCCTATACTTATTTAAATTGTTAGGTACGTGTGTCTAAGGTCTTGTTGACGATTCAAGATCACATCTCACGCTTAATATTAAAGTGACCTAATTCAAAAATGTTGCTTGCAAATTGTAGTAAAGCGTAGCGTAGCGTCTATAAAACTTGTAAGTGTTAAGAGTGTGAAAGAGAGAGATAAGAGAGAAGAGTTTTTTTAATAGTTTGTCGCATGATATGATAGAAAATATATAAATATAAATATAAATATAAATATAGGGGACACTTACACACTCGGTTGTCTATCCCTAAAGTAAGTAACTTAATACTTGTGTTATGGGTGACAGACAACTGGTAGATATATACATATATAATTTTAAATACATGCTTAATACACACCCAGGCTCGAAGAAACAACAAATTGTTTATAAAAAATGTTGGCCCTCGGTGGGAATCGAACCCACGACCCGCGGAGCTGAAGGTAGGGTCACTACCCACTGCGCCAACGGTCCAGTCAATGCTAATATACAATTCTAAATGTAGAGTGGACTATCCGTTTTCATATCTAACACATGCAAGACTCACCAAAATACATGCACAACACACTCCCAATACCACCACACGAGCGATACACACATTCACTATCACAAACTCAATCAGCGTTTCGCCTCGCAACCAGAGCAGCATCATTGATATGGTAAGATATTTTCTATTTACTTTATCGCCGATTATAGTAAAATAATTTTATTATAACTTTTGTATTACATTTATTTAAATCCAAAGTAACCTTATGCCTTTACCTACGTTGTTAGGAAAATAAGATAAGTAGCTGATGTTGAAACACCAAAACTTGTTTATTTTTCCTATTTTCATAGCATTATGACACATGGAATCATGTTATGGGGTACAGCGGCTGATATAAATAGGGTCTTTGTTTTACAAAAAAGAGCTATTCGTGGTATTTATAATATGAAACCTTGGTTCTCTAAGGGAGAAATTAAATAAAAATATGCGTCATGACTGTAGTTTCACAATTTATCTACTGTAAAATAGTATTTGTGCGAAAAAATATTCACTTATATTGGTTGTAAGTATTGGTTGGAAGTATTGGTCATATTACGGTCACTTCCTAGTTTTTATATATGTATTTATGCATGCTATTTGAATATCATAATGCAAATGACACTAATAGATAAATCTATCGGTCTGTCAATTGTATGCGGTTTGTACGACTAGTTGTATGTATAATCACGTGCACCAACCTGTTTAATACATGTTCCTTGTAACATAACTTGTTACTTTGATCTGTGCTTTTATGGTAAATGTTTTTAACTTGTTCACATAATATTTAACTCTAATGCTTGTGGAACTAAAACTAAGTTTTTCTTACTTATACAAAAAGTCCTTTGATATTAGTAGTATTGTTTTTACCGTTTTTTCATCCAAAATAGGCACAGTGGGTAGTGACCCTGTTTTCAGCTCCGCAGGTCGCGGGTTTGTTCAAACAAATTTGCTGGTTTTTCGAGCCTGGGTGTATATTTGTATTTAATTATGTGTTTATAATTATATACGCAGTATATTTACCAGTTGTCCGTCATCCATAACAAAAGTATTAGTTTACTTACTTTAAGGATTGACGACGGTGTGTGTAAGTGTCCCATATATTTATTTAATTGAACTATCTAATTAGTTCAAAAATAGAAATAGCAAAATTCAAAGCTTCACGACTATATTTATTACTTTATTTCTTGCTAAGTCACAATGTAGCAAGCAATGTAGCCCACGCCAAAAACGGAGTATTTTAATTCCTAGAACATTTATCTATAACTTAAACTTCTTCTGTTTTTACCTGATTATCATTAATCAGGTAAAAACATCATAATTTACGCTGTTCTCATGAACTCATTCAAACTTTATGACTTTATTTGTAAGTACTGGTTGGCGTTCTAGTTTTTACAAATTTACTAATATAGACAATGTTTAATTAATGTAATGTTTTAAGTTTATAACCGATATGTATTGAATTTGATATAGTGAAACATTTTAAGCATAACATTTAAAGAACGATAAATCTATTATAATTAAGCTTAGGTATGATTGCGGTTTGAGAATCATATTCGCACCATGATATGATCAAAGGTGACCACGGTGATCGTGTTGCTATTGCGATTGCTATTGTGTATACAAACAAATATAGGCCTTATATGCGTATATAATGTATAGGATATAAGAACTACATTTATATAAGCGATTGTATGCGTTTCATACAATGTATTAGCGATTCAGCGATTACTGGACTAAATGATTATTTAGTTCAATAATCGCTGAATCGCTAAAGGCGTAAATAGCAAATAGCAAAAAATGCTATCGGCTATTAAATTATTCAGCTATCACTGGACAAAGTTATTGTTATTACAAACAAACGTAATTCTTAAATTATATTCAATACCGTCTTTTTTTCTAGGTTATACTTTTAGTTAGAATAGCGTAAACGTGTCACATCATCCCAAAATATCGACCATATTGAATCAGATATTTTGGCCAATTCTAGGTAAACCTCGACACATATGATATAATGACAACATTTCTTTGTAATATTTTTAACTTTTTTATATCCATAATTTTGTATAGCAATAGCAGTTATCTCAAATTCAATAGCAGATGATGCTATATGATGAGTGTATCATATGATGATAACTAAGTGATTGGTGATTCTGTCCATCCCTAGTTATGATATGTGAAATTTTGATTATTTTAAGATAGATAAAAACTTTGCCGCTAAACAGCTCTGTAATTTTGTCGTGGAGATTATCTCCTGACGATGCTTCAGCGGTACGTCTATTGTTACCATATTGATAGTGTAAAGTGCTTATCAATAAACAATTCAATAAAAAAAAGGCTTATAACAAATTTCTTGTCCCTACTGTTTACCGTTGAGGAGTTCCCTCGTCTGGAGCCAACAGTGGCACCAAATCAGATCATGTTAATTATAAAGATGCATTGTCATCGGGGCTGGACCAGCATGTAAAATTTTAGCTCAATCGGATACCGCGACATTGGTCAAATTTAACTTTTTTTTATACAGGAAAAAACACCTTATGGGTACCGCCGCCTGGCCCCGTCGTGCGGCGGTACCCATAAGAGGTTTTTTTTATATTGGACTCGCACCGACTAAAACGACTTGTGTGGTCCACCAAGCTGGCGATGGCAAGGACAGGGTATCGTTATACACATTGCCCCCATCCCCACCGACAGCTCTGATCCCAGAGAACACCTCCTCTGGGTAGGGACCCCTCGAAAGGGAAGTCCCCCTCAGCTAACCGGTGCATCGGGAGCACCAGATGTACCGACCGCCTCGGGGACCTGTAAGCCAGGCGTCCGATATACCACGTTCGGAAGGACCGAAGGTCCCCGTCAGGGTGGCAGGCCATGGGCTTAGCCAAGTCGTTACCACCTGGACTCGCTAGCAGCAGATTGGATCCAGAACAAAAGTTCCCGGAACCGCTCCGCCGCCTCCATCCGCAAAGGGTCAAATTTAAATTGTAAGGTTCCACCTTCACATACATACATAAGATGTTAAATAAAAACTTTTAATAATAAAAAAGTGTATAAAGGTCAACTTACTCCTTTGACAGAGATCATAACTTTACGGAGGTCAATAATAAAAAAATAATGAAAATATTATTTTTCAATGTGCGTACAATTTGTTCTCATACCTGATACATGCAGAATTCGTATAAACTCATCCACTAATAACACATCAATACATAAGCACTGCACACAATCACTGCCACAGCCTCCACAATCGTTTCGCTGCTTAACTGAAGCATAAAATAAAACGGTGGTAAAATCAAAAACGTTTTCAAAATCTAATTTCTGAAAGTAAATTATGGTAAAAATGTTGGAAAAACAATTGGAAAATATAAAATACACATTTATGTTTCCGCCCGGGATCGAACCGGGGACCTTGTGCGTGTGAAGCACACGTGATAACCGCTACACTACGGAAACTTGACATTGTTTGATGAAATATCAAATATATATAAAAGTCATATTTTGTAACACAAAATTATTACTGAAACTTCTACATTTTCAATTTTCATACTAATATAAGTAAACTAATATTATCTCTAATCTTTCGACTATTTACATAAAAGTCATTTAAATTGATGGCTCCGTATACGTTTGGGAAATGCTAACGCATAAACTATCGCACTTATTATATTAGATACCAACATCGCGACTCAGCAAAGATAGCAACTCATTTGTTGGTCTCGGTATTCACTTGTATAGGTAATAAAACTCCGCAATCCATCCTAGACCAGTCTACAGAAAGGTTTAAATTAAGTGTAAGAGACATGCTTGAAAAAAATATGCTGATACGTAAAGCATATTACAAAATTGAAGATTATTTGGATGATAAGAATACCTAGATTTGAAAATCCTTTCAGCTTCATGCAAGACAGCGGGTTAATCCTACTAATCCTACTAATATTATAAATGCGAAAGTTTGTGAGTATGGATGGATGTTTGTTACGAAAAAACTATTGGACGGATTTGGATGAAACTTTACAGTTATATAGGTTATACATCGGAATAACATATAGGCTACAATGATTTTATATAATATAACGATACATGTCAATAAAGCCGGAAAAAATCTGGCCTCTGAGAGCTATCTCGGCGTACGCTCAAAGATAATGATCACCGTAGTATTGTTTGTCTTTAATAGTTCTAAATAAAATTCCGCGACAGCATATACATAACTTTTATGTCGAACTATGACCAAAATTGTGAATAATAAATTTAATTAAATTAGACACTATGGCAGACCAAAATCCCAAAATCCCCCGCGGGCAAAAACTAGTAATGTATAATTGAAATATTTAAAAGATTGACCGCCGAGTTTCTTGCTGGTTCTTCTCGGTAAGAGCAACATTCTGAACCAGTTCCAGCATTACGATTCACTAGTGCCTGAAATGGCTTATTTGAATTTTGAATGATTAGATTTCGATTTTTGTGCACATATTCTACAAATTCAGACGAATACAGCTTTCGTTACGATGTTTTCCTGCAATGATAAGAGTTTGATAAATTACAATTATCAATTAACCTCATACTTATTTATTAAGGAACAGCATATAGTAAGTTCGAAAAAAAATACAGAACAATTATATTAGTAGTTAGTTAGTCGTTTTAGTTTAAATTATAAAATTAGAATCTATCTATATATGGTTTGATATTGCGTTTCCCGTTACGTTCAATAGATGACGCGTATCGTTCCTCGCTAATAATTAATTGGCTTTCCAATTTTTTCCCTACAACTAGGTTTAATAGACAAACGAAAAAACATAATTTAACAGTAGTACAAAATTAAATGTAAATTGCTAATTAATTTAGCTTCTATAGTTTAGTTGAGTAGTTTAAAGAAAATTATAATTATATGAAAAGCCTTAAAGGACTTGATTCCGGATTAGAGTTAAGGTGGATATGTGTGGTGTGACAAAATTTGATAGAATACGTTAACTTTAAAAGTTGCGTCCAAAAGATGAAAGTGCGATATTAAGTTGGCACAGTATTTTTTAGTAAAGGAAAATAAAGTATCAAGGATGTCTGTAAGTCATCTTTTGAATATAAGAAAAAAAACAACAAAATAGATGAAATGTGGAAATAATTAAAAAAAAGGCACGAACATACATAAAATTTTGGACGATAAGATGGTATGGTCATGTTATGAGAAGTGACGGAAATCTTGTGATCAAAAGTTTTTTAAATATAAATTCGGAAGGACCTAACACCAGAGAGAGATAAAAGAAAGAAGGATTGTCTGCAGAATGATATGCATATAAAAGGAGTCGCATCAGAGTTGACAATGATAGAGGGGAATAGAAGATGAAGGCATATTGTGCTGACCACGCTAAGAACGGGATTATGGTAAGAGAATGATGAGTTTCTTACCGAGGGGTCTTAAAATACGACTAAGGTAAGTTGGCGTCAGGCAGGCGGCCGGTCGTAAAATACATATAGCCGAATCACGTGACAACATGTTTATAACATGTTGCGCCGACCCCACTTAGAGTGCGATAAGGGCAGGAAGGATGTAGGATGAATGATGAGTTACTCAAAAACGTCAAGCATTTTGCTGAAAACAATATTTTGCGTACTTTATATTTGTTTAAGAGTAAAAATTAAAATTTAACGAAGAACAGCAGGCCTACCATGAACTCTTATTGCGACTCAATTGAAGACGTAAACTAAATTGTTTTGCTTCCTACAATGACGTCTTAAAGACGCACACTTTAAGTCGTTGCCGAATGAGCGTTCGGCATGCGTCCTAAAAACATGTGAGTAAAAAAAAACAGAGTTATCTATAGTTCATATAACGTTATCCTTGTCAAACATTACGACCCCGATGCAGTTCACACTTCATTGTACCAAAAGAAAGCGGTTTGGTTAAAGTAAAGTAGCGGCCTGTTATAATCCAACTGCTGGGAATAGGCCTTCCTCTCCATTTCTGAAGAGAAGTGTTGGAGCAAATACCTACCACGCTTCTCCAATGCGGATTGGTATATAACACATATCTCCAGAAGTCTCTAAAGATATGCAGGTTGCCTCACGATGTGTTTCTTCAAAAGCGTGTGATTAATTGCAATTATCAATTAGACACATGAGTTTTAATAGAAAAACTCATTAGTGCCTGCCCGGGATGATCGTTTCTAGAGTTTCGCACGGTGTTACCGCTAGGCTATCACAGCACGGTTTAGGTACTGACTTTGAATTGAATCGTTATCTAAAAGTTCATGGTAGGCCTGCAGTACTGTTAACAGTATAGTTGGCAACTGCCCACGCGTGACAAATGTCACTCGTGTGAAACACAATACCAGCACGAGTGTTGACTTAAGTGTCGTGGGCGTAAAAATGTACTTAGCACTTGGATGACATATCGTATCCCACCTTTGAGATGGACACAAACAAATCACATGCAACAAGGTGTGGAACACCCATAGCCACAATCCAAAGTAGATTTTTTTTTAGTACGATATTTATTTATTCTGGCCCATCCCCGTTGGCGCAAGCGGCAGTAACCCTGCGTTTAGCTCCGCTGGTCACGGTTTCGATTGTCGCCAAGGGACATCTTTGTGTAAAAGGTTTTTTATAAAATTTGTTAATTTATGGAATTAGGCGTTACTTTACTTTGTGGAGTGCCGTTTTGTTATCCGGCCGCGTAGAATAGATCACTCTCATTTCTTAACGAGGTGTCGTAAAAGGCGACCGAAGACGGCGAAAAGGTGGCAAAATCACATTAAAACATGGGTAAAACATGTTGAGCCGACCCCACTTAAACTGGGATTAGGTCAAAAGAATGATGATGAGGCGTTACTTTCTGGACGAAATACAGAAGCAATGAAAATATTACTTTGCTATAATCCGCGATAAAAGAAAATATATTTAGTGTTATGAAGTCTATCTCATAACGTTGCTTCGGTTACAGGGCGAAACGAATGTTGAGGTTGTCGTAGTGAAGTTTGCAGTGCTCGTGTATTGTTGTGTTATTGGTGGCGGCTACTGCATGAGTTTTTCGGAATTCGGTATGTATCAGGTATGAGAACGGATAGTACACTCTACATTTAGCATTTATTTATATTTTCTTTATAGTGGATTATAGCAAAATAATATTTTCATTACTTTTGTAACCAATTTGTTCTTCGAGTCTGGGTTTGTAATTTTATAGTAAAAATCATGTATGTATATATTCATCAGTTGTCTGTCACACATAACACAAATATACTTATAGTATCCGGCAAAAAATAATGCACATCGAGGCTTAGAGAGAGAAAATCGGCTAGTTCTGCTTCATCGAGCGTTATCTCTGTCGCACAGACTGACGAACCCGTGCGAAACGTCACATACTAACTGAGTGACAGGGACAGCGCTCTACGAAACCAAACTGGCCGGCTGTTTCGTTCTAAACATCGATGTGCATTATTTAATGTCGGGTACTATACATATTTACTTTGGGGATGGATGGCCGTGTGTATAATTGTCCCATATATTAAAAAAAACATACCAAATCTTTTCGAAGAGACTGAGATTTAAACTAAGTATATAAAATTGAAACGATAGAAATGCTTTAACTAAAGCAATAACTTCGAGTGTTCTAATTGGGTGCTTATTCGGACAAATCGCTGAGAGTTCAAAAGGCATGTATAGTAATAACCATATTGTAATGCAAAATGGACACTCTGCAGATCATTAAAATAAATTAGAAACAGTGCTTTACGAGTACCCCTCTTATCATAACGTTCGTTTTGAATGAAACAAGCAATGCACTGTATAAGAACTAGTGCACACTCGCGACGGGAATGTAAATGTTTTTTTTATTTTTTTATTTTATTTTTATGGAAAATGAACAGCTTAAGCTATTTATACATTTCAACATATAAAATACTTAATTAAAAGTACGTTCGGATACAATTTGTGAGCATAGAAGAAGCAGAAAATAGAACAAAAAATTTAACGGGGCATGGGAATCGATTTTCGTATTGTCTGAAATACGAAAATACTTTGTTTTTATTTAAATTCGAATTCAAATTCAAAATATTATTTATTCAATTAAACTTATAAAGAAGTGCTTTTGAATCGTCTTACTACTACTTAACATCTACTACTGGTTCGGCGGTTGCTCTTTTCAAAGAATAATTCTTATTACTAGTTACATATAGGTACTAATGTCTTTTACAGGGTCGAAGAGTAGCTATATCGACGCATTCTTATCGTCTAAATAATCCTCAATAGTGTAGTAGGCTTTCTGAACTAGCCTTTTTTAACAGTGTTTTTTAACTGCTGTAATAGTAAAGTTAAAGTATATTGCGGAATTTTATTAAAGAATTTTATACCCAAACCCACAAACGACTTATAGTTTTGCAAGGCGTAAAGCAGGAATCGCAAGCTTATGTCGGTTCCTACTTTGTCTATTATATACATATCCATCGCCAATCTTTTTATCATTATGTATATTTTTATATACAAAAATTAAATTGCTAAAAATATACTGCTAAGCCAATGTAAGTATTGCATTAGATGTAGACGTAAACAAGTCTATTTCATGACAATTTACTAACGCTGCTAATGCACGGCAGAAAAATGAATTTCAGCGATTGTTAGAAGAGCCTAGCGTTACAAATAGGTTATCAGAGAGCCGTCTTGAAATAAGCTTTATAGGCACGTTAAGTTTAACAGAAGATAATAACTGTCACGAGTTTATTTTATTTTTAGCAATATTAACTAAGTAAATAACGTCAGCAATGTGTCGTCTCACGTCAAAAGGTAAATGATGTCTTTTGTATCTCATTTCATAATTAGGGTTGCAAGATTTCAAAGGACGAAAAGTACTTTCTATATTCAATGACTGCCCGGGAGTGATCCGCACTAAGGTAATATGTTCTATGTTTTTACAGTCAATAGTAACTATACTAACGCTTTCATTATATATTTTCGTTAATACTTTATAGCCTAAAATAATTAGACTATAATCTATTCATAACACGTTAGGGTGTTAAGAATAGACTATATACTGCTTTCGAGGAATTCTCCCGAAAAAGAGTTAGAGTTCTTATGTTGCTAATTCAAACTAACAAGAGACAAGCATTTGCGATTTTGTGATAGTGAACGTGTGTAGTGCTTGTGTATCGTGGTGGCAGTGGTGGAGGTTTGTGCAAGTATTTTTACGAATCCTGCATGTATCGGGAATGAAATAACGGATAGTCAGTCCACTATACATTTAGCACAATATATATTGTCAATATATATTATGTCTAAAAAAGCTGTGATAGCCTAGTGGTGAACCGTGCAAGTCTCTAGAGACGACATAGGTTCAAACCCCGGGCAGGCACCAATGAGTTTTTCTATTAAAACTTATGCGTCTAATTGATAATTGCAATTTATCACACGCTTTTCGGTGAAGGAAAACATCGTGAGGAAACCTGCATATATCTAAAGAATTCTCTAGGGATATGTGTAACCTACCAATCCGCATTGGAGCAGCGTGGTAGGTCTTAGCTCCAATCCTTCTTTCCAAAAACGGAGAGAGGAGGCCTTAGGCCAGCAGTGGGCATAGTAACAGGCTGTTACTTTACTTTTACTTATATTGTCTATTTACTGTATCGTGGATTATAGCAAAATAATTTTCATTATTACTTTTGTATAATGGATCTCCGCAAAGTAACGCCTAATTCTATAAATTAGACAAGCATTATCTATATGCTGGTGATGTAAAAATTCTTCTACATGATAAGCATAAGCCGCTCTACAATAGTGATCTTGAACCTTGGTCGAGAATGCATCCCTCCCAACTAAATATCGTCCGGTTCGAAAGACTTCCACACTGAACATTTTAACACCACCTGGACCAAGGTCACTTTGCTGGAGCGGTTTATTCTTACCGTGTAGCAGGTCTTTTATCTAATTTCCGACCTCCATGCTGAACATAATAGACTAATAACCTTTACGTATATTTAACTTAAAAATTGGGATCTCTTTAAAAAGTCAGTTCGACAGTCCATGGCCCTTAGATCAAAAAATATAATATACTCCTAACTTGAGTGTGTGCAAGCTTTTACATCATGAAATAAAACAGAAGCTATTTGTCGTAATTTTAAAATAAATTGATTTTACACATTAGCTGTTCTATGATAAGCATTAAAATAAATTGAACTAGTGAACATAACCATCAAACCGATGCAAATGTTGTCAACCGATGAACTTACTTGGATTTAGGTATCTAATGGCTCCTATTTATAATGGGCGATTACAAATGATTATGTGCGAACACGAATTGTAGAGGGAATACCCAGCTGTAGTCACCAATCCTGTATATGATCGCCCACGGTCGCCAACAACCCGGGAATTGTTGCGTATCGGACACGCATCAAAGGAAATCGCAAAGGGTGATACGTATGATCTCTGAGATGGTATGTATCGTATAATACGGATGATCTTGTGGACATTTGTATGATGGTGGTGGATGACGATCACACCATCAACGACCTTCGCTACCTTACTGAAGTGCAGTCAATTAATCTGGGTCTTCTCGGTACTCTGTGAGGGTGCCGGGGTACGGGCGTTGAGGCGAACCTCTTTCCCCGGGCTGCTTCTCGCAAGCCTGTGGCCCTGGTCAGTGTTCGGGCCAGTTGGCCCAGGCCGCCTAGGTGACCTGAGGGATGTCGTTTTCGGTGGGGGGGTCTGGGAATAATAACTCCCAGACCGTTGCGTCAAATTCCGATGGTGTCGTATCCGTGTGGTTTGTCATGTCAGGTGGTGTTGTCAAGTCCGGTGTTGCCCTCTTGCCCGTCGTCGTCCTAATCGTCGCCGTCGTCTTAGCAGGAGCCCGAGAGGCAGGGGAAATCCATCCGGAGGTCGTGCATGGAGTGGCGCGATGTCGTGAAGGTGTTCGTGCGCGCTGTTGTCCGCTCGCGCCAACATTCGGGAAGTGCAGTCATAACGAATAATATTAAGTATGGATAATTTATAGAATAGGCGTTACTTTGCGGAGATCAATAATACAGAAGTAATAATTAAAATAAATTGCTATATTTTCGCGATAAAGTAAATGGAAAATATATATAATGCTACATGAAGGATTCGTAAAACACATGCACAAACTTCCACCACAATACACAAGCACTACACACGTTCACTATCACAAACTCGACAATGGTTTCGCCCCGCAACATCAGGAGATAGACTTCAAGACAAAAACGCAAAGTGTTTTGCGTTTTGCGATAGTCCCCTATACATTTAGCACTATATATATTTTCTATTTACTTTATCGCGAATTATAGCAAAATAATTTTTATTATTAATTTTGGATTTTAATGAGATACAATTTAACAATCTTCCTACAAGCTTTTTAGTTGATCTGACCTTACAAGTGTGTTTGTGTTTGTGTGTATGTGTTTGATTGTATTTAGCAGCAATAAGTATTAGTCACAGATTTTTTTTTCATCAATTATAAAACATGTGCAAGGATTGTATTTTATTTTATTTAATTTATAGAATTAGGCGTTACTTTACGGAGATCCATAATACAAAAGTAATAATATAATTATTTTGCTATAATCCGCGATACAGAATTTTTTTATTTTATTTATTTAAGTATTTTAAACTACATACATTTGTATAAAAACAAGCTCTTTCTAATATCTAGGCGTTAGTTTGCAAAATACCATAGTAAGAAGTAATGATTGAATTATTTTGCTATCATTCGACTTTGTTAAGAAAATCTATGTAATGCTAAGTGTGGGAAGCACAATTTATTCTCATGCCTTATATATGTAGAATCTGGCTGAATCTTATCTGAATTTGAATAGCACGTTTGTGCCGTTGGCAGTAAATCTGCCTAAACTCCAAAGATCGCGGTTTCGATTCATGGCGAGCGCCGACATTTTCTAAAAAAGTATTGACATTTCAATACTTTAGGGTAATTTTCCTTTAACTTTTGGGCTTATATATAAATGTCCCATCCTATGCCGTGTGGTATCCGGCAAAGTAAAATAAACCATCCTCATTTCTTACCGAGGTGTCGTAAAAGGCGACTAAGGTAAGTCGACCCACCGTGTGGTATCCGGTTGAGTAGAATAGACCACCCTCTTTCTTACCGAGAGGTCGTAAAATCCGACTAAGGTAAGTTGACGTCAGGCGGCCGGTAAAATACGTAGCCAAATCATCTGACAACATGTTTGTAACATGTGCCGACCCCACTTAGATTATGATAAGGACAGGATGATGATGATGATATAAATGTCTCATCCTCCCAACTTATAAGTTTTTAGTATGGCAAAAAATATGTTTTTCATTAAGGAATTTGAATGATCAATGACCAATCATCACGTTACTAGATGTCAGCCTAACCCCTTTACAATGAGAGAGGTCATGAAATGATCCTCATTTACTTACTCTTAATTCTATAATGGGCAGCCTTATCGAAACTCACTGAATTAAAAAACAACTGTCGGCATAATAATTAATTTGAAATGAACGTAAATAAAGCCTATCTCGAATGTTTGACAAACTAATAAAAATTCCTTCTGGTGTTCACCGTTATTTATACGACCAATATAATTGGTTCAGTGTTGGGTGGCCGCCTTTACAAAAATTAAAATATCGCCTCGTTGTTTAGACATAAATGGACCGTCTTAGTCCAAACATGTTTTCTAAATCGCTTTCCACTTGACCACTATCTCGCTTGATGGTTGGTAAATGATAGTACTATCTAACGCCGAACGCGTAAATTTAGAAAAGTCTAAAGATAATGGTATTAGAATCCATGAATATTTAGCATATAGTTTGGTTATCAGGTCAAAATAATGTGATCTTTATTGCTCTTAAATATTAACATTAGACGTCCATTGCAGGAGATTAATTTTTCTCAACGCTTCGATAAACCAATCTTTTACATATAAAAATTAATATCTGCCTTTATCCATACTAGCTGTGATAGCCCAGCGGTGAGACCTTGCGACTCTTTCGAGAGGTACACGAATTCAAACCCAAGCAGGCACCAATGAGTTTTTCTATTAAAACTCATGTGTCTAATTGATAATTACTATTCATCACACGCTTTTCGGTGAAGGAAAACATCGTGAGGAAACCTCCACATCTCTAGAGAATTCTAGGGATATGTGTAACCTACCAATCCGCGTTGGAGCAATGTGGTAGGTCTTAGCTCCAACCCTTCTCTCCAGAAACGGAGGCCTATTCCCAGCAGTGGGATTGTAACAGGCCGCTACTTTTTTATCCATACTAGCCTACAGAGAGATTTGAATTAAGTGTAAGAGATATGCTTATACGTAAAGCACATTACAAAATTGAAGATTATTTGGATGATAAAAATGCCTAGATTTGAAAATCCCTTCAGCTTCATACAGGAGTGTGGTTTAATTATGTATAATTGAAAATATTTCAAAGATTGACCGCTGGCGGCTGGTGGTAAGAGCAACATTCCGAATCAGTTGTAGCTTCATTAATCATATTGATCCTCGACGATTCCAAAGTGCTTGAAAGAGCTTATTTGTATAAAGATTATTTCGATTTGATTTGTTTGTGTTTTCTTCCGAAACGACTAGACCGATATAATAAAATTTGTAGACAATTTTAAGAATGACTCGGTAGATGATCCTGTAAAGATTGGTGACTGTAGCATCACAATATATATATAGTAATATTCTATTTGTACGGAAAAATATAAGTACGTATAAAACAAAATTTGATGTATATCATAGACATACGAGAGGTCACAAACAGCTTGTGATACATGCGTCGCGACTCAGCTGAGTTAGCAACTTATTTGTTGGTCTCGCTATTCGCTTCTATAATAAAATTCCTCAATCCATTCTAAGACCAGTGTACAGAAAAATTCCAATTAAGCGTAAAAAATATGCTAATACATTAAGCATATTATAAAATTGAAGATTATTTGAATGATAAGAAAGCCTGGATTTGAAAATCCTCTCAGCTTCATACAAGACAGCGGCTTAATAATGTATAATTGAAAATATTTAAAAGATTGACCGCCGAGTTTCTTGCTGCTGGTTCTTCTCGATAAGAGCAACATTCCGAACCAGAACTTCATTAATCATATTGGTGTTTCACGATTCAAAAGTGCATCTTTACATTATTAAACCGCAGTCTTGTATAAAGCTGAAAAAAATTACAAATCCGGGCTTTGTTACCATCCGAATACCTTTCAATTTTATAATATGCTTTACGTATAAGCATATTTCTTACACTAAGTTTAAACCTTTCTGTAGACTGGTCTAGTATGGATTGCGACATTATTAAGAAGCGAATACCGAGACCAACAAATGACTTGCTAACTCTACTGAGTCACGGCGCTGGTATCACAACTTTTTGTGACCTCTCGTGTGTCTATGATATACATCAAATTTTGTTTTATACATATGGATATTTTTCCGTATATCTATGTAATGCGTTAGCCTAAAATATTAACTCTAATGACTATTTTATCACTGCGTCCATTAAATTGGACACTGTCCTACAACCAATCTGGCCACGATGGCTGGCTATGAAGTGTTTAAAATCCCGCCGGCCGTAAAACTTTTATAATGTACACCGAAATAGAAATAGAGCTAACGGCTTTTTTATTGCACTCTTACATTGAGTATTTAATATATTTTCAAGTTTTATTGCCCCAAATAATGAGGTCCGCGACACTTTTAACGTGCAGGTAGTAAATTTTAGTTCAACGCTTTTGTAAATTCAAGGATGGTGAGAGCTGAAAATTAATAATTTATAGAATTAGGCGTTACTTTGCGGAGATCCATTATACAAAAGTAATAATAAAATTATTTTTTTTTCCGCGATACAGTAAATAGAAAATATATATAGTGTTAAATGTATACTGGACTATCCGTATTTTCATACCCGATACGTGCAGGATTCGTAAAAACACATGCACAAACCTCCACCACTTCCACCACAATACACAAGCACTACACAGGTTCACTATCACAAACTCAACAACCGTTTCGCCCCGCAACCGAAGCATCATCAGGAGATAGACTCCACGACTTTGCGATCTTGTTGTGGAGTCTCCTGCAACTCCTGCAACTCCTGACTATAGCAAATTAATTTTATTATTACTTCTGACAATTAATGTTTAAATTATATTTTTCACTTTTAGGATTATAGTGACCTAATTCAAAAAAGATGTTTGTGGCAAATTGCAATAAAGAGTAGCGTAGCGCCCAAAAAACTCGTGAATGTTAAAGAGAGCTAAACTTTGAAAAGCAAGAAGTACTAAGCGCGTCCTAGATGACATTGAAATAAGAATTAAAATGCATCTAACTCAAATTCTAATTTTGAATACACAGTTGTGATAGCCCAGCGGTGAGACCGTGCGACTCTTTCGAGGGGAATACGAGTTTAAACCCGAGCAGGCACCAGTGAGTATTTCTATTAAAACTCATGTGTTTAATTGATAATTGCAATTTATCACACGCTTTTCGTCGAAGGAAAATCTCGTGAGGAAACTTGAATATCTCTATAGATTTATGGAGATATGTGTAACCTACCAATCCGCATTGGAGCAGCGTGGTAGGTCTTAGCTCCAACCCTTCTCTCCAGAAACGGAGAGAGGAGGCCTATTCCCAGCAGTGGGATTGTAACAGGCCGCTACTTTACTATTAGGTCCTTACATATGAAATTGGCGTTTTGTCGTACTGGCCACTTTGATCTCAAATATTACCTTTATGGTTAGGAATTCCAAATTCAAATTCATACAGCTATTTACTCATGCATTTGTGTTTCAAACCCCCTAATTCATTTGATTTTTCTTCTTTTGTTTTTTTCTTTCTGTCACTCTGTTTACAAAATGGAAAACATGAAATATCGCGTTATTTACGAGTATGAGTTCCACCGTGGCACCAGTGCTGCAGAAACGGCTCGAAGGATTAATGATGTGTATGGTGACCGTGTCGCAAAAGAAAACACAGTGCGTTTTTGGTTCCAACGTTTTCGTTCTGGAAATTTTCTGGAATTTTGGTCTTCGGCCGTGGACGGCCGGAGACCAAAGTTGATAATGAAGAATTGAAGGCTATTGTGGAAGCGGATCCATCGCAAACCACGTCCGAGTTAGGTGCAGGCTCCGGTGTTAGTGATAAAACTATTCTAATCCACTTGAAGCAAATTGGGAAGGTGAAAAAGCTTGAAAGGTGGGTACCTCATGAATTGAGCGAAGCAAACCGATAAACGCGCGTCGACTGCTGCGTTACGTTACTCAACCGGCACAATAATGAAGGAATTTTAAATGGAATCATTACCTGTGATGAAAAGTGGATACTCTACGATAATCGGAAGCGCTCATCGCAATGGCTGAGCCCTGGCGAACCAGCCAAATCCTGCCCTAAGCGAAAATTGACTAAAAAAAAGTTGCTTGTAAGTGTTTGGTGGACTAGTGCTGGTGTCGTTCACTACAGCTTTCTTAAATCTGGCCAGACGATTACGGCAGATATCTATTGTCAGCAACTGCAAACCATGATGGAAAAGCTAGCTGCTAAACAACCGAGGCTGGTCAATCGCTCTAGGCCACTGCTGCTTCAGGACAACGCTAGACCACACACTGCACAACAGACGGCTACCAAATCAGAGGAGCTTCAATTAGAATGTCTTAGACATCCACCGTACTCTCCGGACCTTGCTCCAACAGATTACCATTATTTTCGCAATTTGGATAACTACTTGCAAGGAAAAAAATTCAACTCCGATGGGGCAGTCCAAACCGCCTTCAAAGATTTTATTGATTCCCGCCCGAATGGTTTTTTTAGTAAGGGGATCAATGAACTACCTATGAGATGGCAAAAGTGCATACATAGCAATGGTACATACTTTGATTAATTAAATATATTTCATTAAAAAAAACGACTTTATGTTCCTCCCATAGAAAACGCCAATTTCATATGTAAGGACCTAATACTTTTATATTACTCACGATTTGGTACTCGATTCTTTTACTATAACTTTTATCTCTCTCAAAACGTAATAAAATACAAATCTTATGTTTTTAAAATTGACACTCGATAACGCCATACAATTCAGTACAGCGCCAACTAGATTAAAGAGGCTTTAAAAATGTAAATTTTTATTTATAAAACTAATTTAGGTTTTTAGTTTTACACAACCCGGGTGCTAAGTAACTGAGAGTTAACCGTAATTTTTGTTAGCATACGCGAACAAGAGCCCTAAGTGCTTTATTTCCTGTCAGTCTAATTAGTCGACCTAAAAATCTGCCCTAGTGTGACAACAATAAAGCCAGAGCAGAGCACACGTGCACTTCGCCCGCATCATTTAAATAGAATCGGTTTGGAAATTTACATAAAAGAATGGATGCAGGGAACACTACGCGGGGCGCCGAAAACAATTAGGCTATTGTTTTTGGGTAAGCTTTAAAACAATAAAACAAAGGCCGCCAGTGTACGCCGGTAACTGCAGCCATGCGGGCGGTATTATTAAACCAAATTTTCATGGTTAAGAACATCAACATCCGCGCATTCATACTCGTTGGTGGTAAAAATCACTACATATTAAATTCAAACAATGCCATTACAACAGTTTAAAACCACTTAAAAAGAGGCTGATACAGAAAGCCTACTATACTGTTGAAGATTACTTAGATGATAAGGATGTGGATATAGGTGCACTTCTACCCTGTACAAGACAGTAATAAATAAATGTAACTAGTTCTAAGATTTATATGTTAAAAAGAGCAACCGCCGAGTTTCTTGCTGGCTCTTCTCGGTAGGAACAGTTTTCCGAACCAGCAGTAAAGTTGACGATTCAAAAGCACTTGTTTACAAGTTTACTTGAATAAAGTATATTTTGAATAATTTGTGCCGTGTGGTATCCGGCTGCATAGAATAGACCACCCTAATTTCTTACCGAGGTGACGTAAAAGGCGACTAAGGTAAGTTGATAGGTAGGCAGCCGGTCGTAAAATACGCAGCCAAATCATGTGACACCATGTTTGTAACATGTTGTGCCGACCCCACTTAGAGTGGGATAAGGGCAGGAGAATGATGATTAAATTCAAATTATTTATAGAATTAGGCGTTACTTTGCGGAGATCCATAATACAAAAGTAATAATAAAATTATTTTGCTATAATCCGCGTTAAAGTAAATAGAAAATGTATGTAGTGCTAAATGTATAGTGGACTTTTCGTTAATACACCCGATACATGCAGCATTAAAACACATGCTCAAACCTCCACCACCGCCACCACAATACACAAACACTACACACGTTCACTATCACAAAATCAACAATCGTTTCGCCCCGTAACCGAAGCATCATATAAAAATATATAATTATTTTAAACATCATCAAACATATATTTTACGAAAAGATTATTGTCATTATTAAGTTTTAGAGTCTAAATGCATACATGCTAAATGTAGAGTGGACTAAATGTGACATTTTCATAAAATGGGTAATGCGATTTTGCAATTTTGTCTGGCAGTCTATTTCCTTATGATGCTTCGGTTGCGGAGCGAAACGATTGTTGAGTTTGTGATAGTGAAAGTGTGTAGTGCTTGTGTGTTTTGTTGTGTTGTATGCGTTAGTTTACGGAATTCTATAGTACAAAATTATGATCATAAAAAAGCTATGATTGAATTATTTTGCTACAACCCGCGCTTGTTAAGAAAATCTATGTAATGCTTAGTGTAGGAAGCATACAACCTTATACATGCAGCCACCATACGTATCACAAAAAGTAATGCATTACAATTTTAACGTGGAGCCTATCCTCCTGATGATGCTTCGGTTACGTGCCGACGCGATCGTGGAGATTGTCGTAGTGATTGTTGGTTGCTGTGTTGTCTGCTTCCTAGATTTAGTGTCACATAGATTTTCTGAACAAGCGTGGATTGTAGCAAAATAATCTTATCATAACTTCTGCAATATTAATATGAATTTATTTTGCGTAAGTCGTAACTAATAAGAATTATTGTTTCAAAAGAGCAACCGCCGAGTCTTGCTGGTTCTTCTCGGTAGGAACAGCTTTCCGAACCAGCAGTAGATGTTGACGATTCAAAAGCACTTGTTTACAAGTTTACTTGAATAAAGAATATTTTGAATTTGAATTAAAGATTTTCCGCTTTTTTCAATCTTTAGTTAGTATCTACATATTTGATTCTTCAGTTTATTGTTATATATTTACACCCGTTATAATATATTCTTATTTTTCGAACTGACTGTATGCCCTAACGGCTTTTACAGCGTCACCGAGACGGGTGAGCATCGTCGAGGTTGCGAAATGCAGAGAGTAGAGTGCAGAAGCTCTACTAGCGTCGGGGAACGTCGTCCTAAGGGTGCCTCCTGTGAGGCCGGACCACGGCTTAGGGCGACGCGTTGTGGAGGGTTGATGGTATGACTTCGATTAGTCATTACAACATCGGAAGGGTGGTAAGAAGCCACGATCTATCGACTTAAAAACTGGGAACTCGTCTTCGCCGGATAAGATATTCAGATAACAAATCTTTCGTTTGTACATTGACTCGTGTAATTCCCAAGCGCATATTGTTTGTTTATTAATATTACCAACATTATGGCAATTCATTAAGGTTATCTTAACTACTGGTATTGGAACAATACAATAGTAATAAATTTAAGCAACGTATTTTGCATCAATCGCGGACGAGGAATGTTACTAGAAGAAAATTAGTACAGCCGAAAGCGGCAAACTATTATGGAAAGAGAACGAGGACATACCTCGTCCCGAAAATACATAACTGTCTTCCATCGGAGATAAACGAAGCCAGTAGTAAGATATCCTTGAAAAGAATATTAACTAGAGTACTCAATGATCATAAAGACTTTTATTGTTATTTGTTATAAAGTGCTTTAAGCTGCACATAATTCGTTTAAGTTAAATATATATATATAAGTTTAACTGTAAGACGAAAACATACACGAGCACCTCTGTACCTGCCCTGTGGTTTATTCTAGAAATAAACCGAACCCAAGATCGTATCGTAGGGCTGGGCAGGTGCCAGGGGTGCTAGGTGTTTATTTAGAGTTAACATAGTTTGCTGAATGGGGGTGCACTGCCGACAAACTGCTTAGCAGTTTGGCAGAACAAACATATAAGTAAAAATGTGTAATTATAAGAAAGATATGTAAAATAAATAAATAAAAATTATAAAACAACCACAGCGAGCTACGACTCACAGTTACTAGAAGCAGTGACTGACAAAGACAAGACGCAATTAACACAATGAGGTAATGATTCATGGCAATTTTACCGCGAATGTGGATTCCAACTTCTGCACTCGGTGCTTGGTTCCACTTGGTGCTTTTTATCTATTTACCGTAAATATTAATCGATATTTATAAAAATAAAACAACGCCCTCTTACTATCCCAATGCTGAGCAAAAGTCTCTTCTTTCCTTTCTTTTGGGTTGAAGATACTCATAAGTCTCACCTTGCTGCTCCCATACGAATTGATTGGTTACACATATGCCCTGATTTATTTAGTGATATGCAGGTTTTCTCACCGTGTTTTCGTTTACCAAAGAACGTGTCATAAATTTAAAAATGCGATAAAAAATAATCTAACAGAAAGTCAATAACTTCTTATTTTTGTTTGTTATAGTATCTCAGATTAGATTTTTTTTAGGAAAAATTCAAATTCAAATTCAAATTCAAAATATTCTTTATTCAAGTAAACTTGTAAACAAGTGCTTTTGAATCGTCAACTTTACTGCTGGTTCGGAAAGCTGTTCCTGCCGAGAAGAGCCAGCAAGAAACTCGGCGGTTGCTCTTTTTAAAATATAAATCTTAGAACTAGTTACATTTATTTATTACTGTCTTGTACAGGGTAGAAGTGCACCTATATCCACACATCCTTATCATCAATGTAAGCCTCCACGGTATAATAGGCTTTCTGTATCAGCCTCTTTTTAACAGTATTTTTAAATTGCTGTAATGGCAAAGTTAAAATTGATTGTGGAATTTTGTTATAGAATCTTATACCCAAACCCACAAACGACTAACGTACTCTTACAAGGCGCAAAGCAGGAGCCGCAAGCTTATGTCGGTTCCTACTTTGTCTATTATATACATCGCCAATCTTTTTATAATTATGTATATTTTTATGCACAAAAATCAAATTGCTAAAAATATACTGTGAAGCTAACGTAAGAATACCTGTTTTCTTAAACTTCTTTCGCAGGGACTCACTTTGTAGTTCATATTTATATTTTTGTTTTTGTTTTTATTAGTACCGCTACTTAGAGCCGTTATTTTATATTATAAATTATAGCATGTCATTATTACCTATAATTAGTGGTGCAATTGTAATAATGAAATGGAAATGTATTTAAGAAAGTATTATTGTAACCATTGTCGGTAGTATAATAAATAAATAAATGGCAATTATCAATTGGACAGATAGGTTTTAACAGGAAAACTCATTGGTGCCTGCTCAGGTCTTCAACCCGTGACGCTCTCGAAAGATTAGAATGCAGTCTTATATAAATCATGTTTAAATATATTTTATGCTTCTCTAAGCCGAACAAAACGTAGATTCTAAAAATAAATAAATATCACACACGGACAATTGGTAAATATACTACGTATATAATTTTAAATACGAATATACACCGACCGATAGAACCGACAAATTGTTTATGGAAAATGTTGGCCATCGGCGGTAATCGAACCCGCGACCACTGTGCCAACGGGCCAGTCGTTTATCTGCCAACGTTATATGTTCGCTGGCCATTTTTTTGTAGTATAACTGATAGTACGCTTAGGTAACATAGCAGACAGTTGCAATTCATATAAGAAAATATTCCGATAGAAAATATAACCTATTAGAACAAAATATATTTCTTAACTAATAAGTCAATTTTTATAACAATGGCTACTGACTGTAATTACATAACTATGTAAAACAGCAGTGTTTAAAAATACTAAAATGACTGTATTACCTCATAGCCTACAAAAATCATCATTCTCCTGCCCTTATCCCACTCTAAGTGGGGTCGGCACAACATGTTATAAACATGTTGTCATATGATTTGGCTACGTATTTTACGACTAGCCGCCTGCCTGACGTGAACTTTCGTTAGTCGCCTTTTACGACACCTCGGTAAGAAATGAGGGTGGTCTATTCTATGCAGCCGAATACCACACGGCATTTACCTTAGTCGCCTCTTACGACACCTCGGTAAGAAAGGAGGGTGGTCTATTCTAATCTGCCGGATACCACACGGCCTACAAAAAAATGTTTTTTAAGTAAAACTAACATTAGAGAGAATTTCATTAAAAGGATAAAATTGTCGATTTTTTAAACCAGCAACAAAGTAGATATCAAAAGTAATAATAAAATTATTTTGCTATAATCCGCGATACAGTTAATAGAAAATATATATAGTGTTTAATGTATAGTGGACTATCAGTATTTTCATACCCGATACGTGCAGGATTCGTAAAAACACATGCACAAACCTCCACCACAATACACAAGCACTACACAGTTTCACTATCACAAACTCAACAATCGTTTCGCCCCGCAACCGAAGCATCATCAGGAGATAGACTCCACGACAAAATCGCAAAGCGAAGCGTTATCCGAACAAGCGTTGTTAAATAGTACTTGGTTCATCCCCACCCTTTATTTTACCTCTGTAAACTAAAGTAGATATCAGTGAAATCAATGTCAATTCTTAATATAACTGCTTTTGTTCTTTGGCATCGACGATCTTTAGTCTATGTTTTATTTGCACAGATTATATATAAAAAAAGCGTGTTTCCTTTTTTTTAAATTATTTAAGTGTCATATTAGATTTGCAAAAAAAGGATCATATTGAAATAATTGAATAATTGAGTATACCAATTGGAACATACCCGCGGCACTGTTTAATCCAATTAAATAGCCCAAGAAATTCTAGATGAGTCAGTGACGGTATTTTAAACATTTTCCTTGTGCCGTTAGTTTTTGCGGAATCTCAAATGTTTGACCAAGGCGTTTCAAATGACATTACGTACCATAACGGCTTTCGTAACGCTACGTTCTCTATTCCGTTTGTACATCGTATTTACTGAGTTTATACTGATGGCGGTAACATAAAACGGGATATTTTAAAAATAATACTGGTCATTCTTTAACGGGCGCTTTAATCGCTTCATACTTAAAAAGGCGCCATTTTGAATCGCTCCATTCTTTACTCTAGAAATATCCGTAATTTTAGTTTACTTGAACTTTTAAATAAATCATCATCATTCTCCTTATTCCACTCTAAGTGGGGTCGGCACAACATATTACAAACATGTTGTCACATGATTAGACTACTTATTATACTCGACAGGCCGCCTGCCTGACTTCGAATTACCTTAGTCGCTTTTTACGACACCTCGGTAAGAAATGAGGGTGGTCTATTCTATGCAGCCGGATATCACACGGCACATACCTTAGTCGCCTCTTACGACACCTCGGTAAGAAAGGAGGGTGGTCTATTCTATGCCGGATACCACACGGCAAACTTTTAAATAAATATATTTGTTTTAATTAAAAAATGTTTTAAAATACCCTCAAGTATGCATCATGAGTTTCCGTTTAATCCGGATGGAAGAGCTGTTTTTTTGTCATTTATGTTCGTATACAAGCTTCAATTTTACCAATTTTCATTAATATTGTCCTAAAGCATTAGTCCGTAACAACTTAAGAGACAAACAGACTTGAATATGCAATTCTACCAATATTCCTTAAGTTCCAAGGAATTAGCCGTAATAGTACACCCGTAACGGAAAGACAGACTTTCAAATTATTACTATATATTTATATTAGATACAAGTATTGAGATAGTCCTTTTAATAAAGAACATCTGAATCGAACGTAAAACCGTTATTAATGTAAATAATAAAATTATTTTGCTATAATCCGCGATACAGTAAATAGAAAATATATATAGTGTTAAATATATAGTGGACTATCCGTTTTTTCATACCCGATACATGCATACATGCAGGATTCGTAAAAAAACACATGCACAAACCTCCACCACTGCCACCACAATACACAAGCACTACACACGTTCACTATCACAAACTCAAATCGTTTCGCCCCGCAACCGAAGCATCATCAGGAAATAGACTCCACGATAAAATCGTAACTAAAACTTAATAATGACCATAGTCTTTTCGTATAATATATGTTGGATTATGTTTAGAATAATTGTATATTAAAATAATTATAATAATACCGTGTGGTATCCGGCAGAATAGAATAGACCACCCTCATTTTTACCGAGGTGTCGTAAAAGGCGACTAAGGTAAGTGCCGTTTGGTATTCGGCTACTTAGAATAGACCACCCTCATTTCTTACCGAGCTGTCGTAAGAGGCGACTAAGGTAAGTTGAAGTCAGGCAGGCGGTCGGTCGTAAAATACGTAGACTAATGATGTGACAACGTTTGTAACATGTTGTGCCGACCCCACTTAGAGTGGGTCAAGGGCAGGAGAATGATGATTAAAATAATTATAATAGGTGGAAAAAAGATATACTTATGAAAATCACGATATCTAGCGAACCCTAAGTTATTTATAAAAAATCGTGTCTATTTGTGAAGATGCAAAAAACTACTATTTGATATTCCAAATTCAACCCTTAGTTATTATGGCTTCGGTACAATTGTAATTCGCTATTCGCAATCGAATTCCAACAAATTTGTATAGTGCATTAAATTTAATTATTATACTAAGGAAATAATATTTTTTTTGACTAGCCCGATGACCGTGGCGCTGCCTTTAATTCCGCGTGTCGCGGTTTCTATTCCGGCCGAGAGCCAGCGTTTTCCAAAACAATTTTTTTCGTTTTTAGAAGTATATTAAAAATTATATATTTAGCAGTTGTCTGTCACCCATAAAGTATTGAGTCACTTACTTTGGGATGGACGGCCGTGTGTATAATTATCCCATATATTTATTTTATATACTTTTGTATAAAATATAAATACTATCTGTCCGGCAACGCGTTGCTGTAGCTAAGTATAATACCTCGAATACAGAACTCAACAGCTTTAAAAAAAATGTTCCTATAGCCACCAAACTTCCGCTGGGTCAATCTAAGGATTCAAAAGTAATTATAAAATTATTTTGCTATAATCCGCGATACAGTAAATAGAAAATATATATAGTGTTAAATGTATAGTGGACTATTCGTTTTTTCATACTCGATACATGCAGGATTCGTAAAAACACATGCTCAAATCTCCACCACTGCCACCACAATACACAAGCACTACTCACGTTCACTATTACAAACTCAACAATCGTTTCGCCGCGCAACCGAAGCATCATCAGGAGATAGACTCCACGACAAAATCGCAAAGCTTTGCGTACAAAGTCCACTATACATTTAACACTATATATTTTTTCTATTTACTGTATCGCGGATTATAGCAAAATAATTTTATTATTACTTTTGTTTTATGGATCTCCGCAAAGTAACGCCTAATTCTATAAATTAATCTAAGGATTATCTGAAAATTTCATTAAAATCGGTCTATGAAGTACATACAGACAAGCATTCATTTTTATATATAAGATAAGCAGAACAGTATAGTGTCTTTTTATTGCTAAATTTTAAAGCCGATTCCGACTGATACGCCGTTGCCCCCATAAATCGGTTTGCCATATTTCGTGCACGACTTCTCTTGAGCCTTATTTGCATATTACAATGTTAATTCGATCCCGTACATTTTTTCTAGACGCACTAAGCTTATTAGGAAAAAACTGCGTAGGGTCCGATTTTTTGTGATCTTAAAAATAATTGTCATTATAATGGTAGGGCAAAAAATTTCTATTCACTTTTGTTTCAACATCTGCTCTACGGAAGTTTGATATCGCATTGTTATTATTTTATTAATATTATTAGTTTTTTTATATATACAATAAAAAGTCTTTAAACTGTATATAAATCACTAAACACAAATTGCGGCAACTTTTATAAAAAATAAACGTCCACGAAATATTCTTCTAAACACGTAAATCTTTAAGGAAATACGTGAAAATTTCAAAAATTTCCCCAAAAAATTGGGAAAACTGCAGCAAAGCACACACTATAACTCAAATTTATTAAACTTGCCATCTTTTATTTAACTTGCCGTGTATGTATCTGAGGGTGGAATCTTACAAGTTTAATAACTGCCCGGGGTCCGATTGAGATGAAATCCTTACATACTGGTCCAGTCTCGATGCATGTTTATGTTACCTGATGCTGCTGCCAGGATTGGCTCCAGAAGAAGAAACTCGTCGACGATTAACAATAGGGACATGAAATTAAATAATTTGATTGATAATTAGCTGTTTTAAAAATCTTTTTTAACTTAAATTGTTATGGATTAAAAATCTATACTTATTATAAAACATCAATCAACCTCCTGTCCTTATCCCACTCTAAGTGGGGTCGGCACAACATATTACAAATAAGTTGTAAAATGATTTGGCTACGTATTTTACGACCGGCCGCCTGCCTGACGTCAACTTACCTTAGTCGCCTTTTACGATACCTCGGTAAGAAATGCGGGTGGTCTATTCTATGCAGCCGGATACCACAGGGCACATACCTCAATCGCCTCTTACGACACCTCGGTAAGAAAGGAGGGTGGTCTATCCTATTTTGCCGGATACCACACGGCGTTATACTTATTATAAAACAAAGTCCCAAAAAGCTGTCTGTCTGTATGTAATCGATTTTCTCAAAATCTACTGAACGGATTTTTGTACGGTTTCTACTAAAAGATAGAACAATACTTCCAGATAGTTTATGTAAATAGAACATATCGGTATGGTGTAAATTGTGTTGAAGAGACCGCGCAGTTGTTAAGAAACTTGCTTGCTGGTAGCTTTAGTCGCGTGCGCTGCGTAAACCAGCAAAGATACGCTAAAGTAATGTACTAGAGAATTGTAGATCTATGAAAACACTACAAAAAAGTCCAGGATAGCATGACTCTATCTCTCACGGTTAACTCACAATAACTACTTTTATGTTCAAAATTTCGAAAATTCGGGAATTGTTTCGTAAATCACTGAATTCCACGCGGGCGAAGCCGTTGTTGGCACAGCTAGTATACTATATATATAAATTAAAAAAATAGAGCTATATATTAAATTAATTTTGCACTTACAACAAAAAATATGGCAATTCACATTACGGCCTGGCTGTTTTTAAATTATTTATAGTATAATTATACCGTACATATACAGTTAAAAACGCGGGTTACCTAAGGAATGCTTATTAAATGAAATTTCATTCCTTAAAGAGCATAGATGTGTATCTACAATAATTACCTTGCCTTGTGGCTACTTAAATTATTTTGCGTAACTTTAAAAAAAATGGCAATCTTTGCAATTACACGTAGAAAAGAAAACCTTTTTTTAATCTTTAAATTAATATCTTGTTTGATAATTAATAAAAACTTTCAACTAATCTTTTATGAGCTTATTGCATTGATTATTAAACTTATATTATCGATATTTCTCCCTTCAAAATAAATTGATTCATAAAAAATCGATTCAATGGAATCCAATAAATTGATTATTAATAATCTATTTTTTCTGAACATTTGAATAGTTTCTTTTTCATTATTTATAATTAATTAGAATGAATAATAAAAATAGCATAGATGCGCTGTTCGCGAAATTCGATATGAATGTGTAGTTTGGTTACATTGGTTTCATACAAACAATATTTATTTTAAAAACCAATAAACGGAAGTAAGAAAAAGAGGGTAATTAATATAATCGATTTTTCAAAAAACGGTTTATAAAAACGATTACCAAATATCGATTACACTAATAAAATAGTCGATTTTTTATAAAAAAAACGTTTTTTTTCTTATCTGTATTGGGAAAGTAGTTAGTAGTTTAAATAACTGTTAACAAATTTAGTAGTTAAAATATCTAATTGCTTGTTTTGAGGCCCGTAAGCTATTTCTTTGTTTTTTCTTCTCTTTCTTTTAGAAGAAAAGAATGCGAAGTTGAAATAACTTAGGGTTATTTTGTATCCTACATGTTACATATATGGGGCGAAACGAATGTCAAGACTGTGGTGGTGAATGTGTGCAGTGCTTATGTGTATTGTTGTGTCGTTGGTGATAAGTATTGAATTATATGTATAATGAATATTGATAAAATTTGATACAATTAAGCATAATTTATAAAATTAAGCGTTACTTTGTAGAGATCCATAATACAAAAGAATTGAAAATATTATTTTGGTATAGTCCGCGGTAAAAAAAAAAATATACAAATGTACAGTGGACATGTGATACATGCAGGATTCGAAAAAACACATGCACAAACCTCTATCACCGTCACCACTACACAAGAACTACACACGTTCAATAGCACAAATTTAACAATTGTTTCATCCTGCAACCGAAGCATCAATATATTGTATATTTTTACGAATCCTGCATGTATCAGCTATGAAAACGGATAGTCCACTCTACATTTAACATTAAATATGTTTTATATGTACTTAAGCAAATAATTTAACTAACAATATAACTTTTGTAACGCTTATTCTATAAATTAGTTTTAAACTGTTCAAATCTGTCATTTCTAATTGTTGTCAGTATTTAAACACGTTTTGATCACGTGAAGCTAAGAAATACAAAAAAGTCATCTTACAGTTATATATCACCCAAGAGGAATGTATAAATAGTTTTTTTTTTTCAAATTTCACACAACTCAAATATCTAAGGGCTTAATACCCTTAGATTTGTTATTTGCATACCACTACGTGAGAAAGCGTACAGTAATATATTCTATTTTTATATTATGCTAATATCTACACCAAAGTGTTGTGGGGTTCAGTCTGTGCGCAGATCGAAGCCGTTAACAATCTTAAAGTTACGCACTTAGGAATGAACTTATGAATATTATAAAATTATTTATAATTCAGTAAAAAGTAAGCTCTGATAGCCAACTGGACAGATAGTGCATCACTTTCTAGGGCTCACGTTTTTAAAATCCTAAAGTTTTTCTGTAAATAACTAAGTGCCTAATCACTATTTGTAATTTTGTCGCAAGCTTTTCGGTCACGGAAAACACCCGCGTATGTGTTGAGAATTCTACGGATATGTGTAACCTACCAATCGGCAGCCTGGTAGGTCTTTAATAAACAGCCATTTTTCCTTCGCGAAACGGAATAAATGCAGCGTTTAAAATTGAGGGTATTTTAACACTGAACTTGAAGATGTGAGTAGCTGGTAATATCTATACTTATTATAAAACAAAGTCCCAAAAAGCTGGCTCTCTGTATGGAAACGATTTTCTCAAAATCTACTGAACGGATTTTTATACGGTTTTCACCAAAAGATAGTGCAATACTTTCAGATGGTTTACAGTAATGGTTTCAGATGGAATACATATCGATATTATGTAAATTGTGTTGAAGAGATCGCGCAGTTGTTAAAAAACTTGTTTTCTGGGATCTTTAGTCGCGTGCGCTGCGTAAACCAGCAGAGATAAGCTAAGTTAATGTACTAGAGAATTGTAGATCTATAAAAAAGTCCGGGATAGCATGTCTCTATCTCTTATAGTTAACTCACACAATAACTACTTTTATGTTTAAAAAAAATTGTGACACGCTGATTTCCACGCGGGTGAAGCCGCTGGCACAGCTAGTAGAATCTTTAAAAGCCAATAAAGATTTTACGTTTTATACATTACAGTTCGATGCATCCATTGAATTAAAACGGACATTTAATCTAAGTTATAATGATTATATTACCTATTTGGGGCAAAAAAAAACCGCTTATTCGAATCAACGGTTACCTACATTCCTGACCCACCCACATCCCATAACGAAAAAATGCAAAAGCACCCTCATACAAAGCGCAGTGCCAAATCGCCCCATGCCAATCAATGCGACATCGACTCATGATTGGTTACCATACGTCCCCTATAGCACACCGGATAAACGAGAACCGCAGCATCCCTTGAACTACCCTCGTTCTCGCCTGTAATGCTTATCATTCGGCGCGGTGAGGTAGACCAAGTTGTACTGGGCCGTAACCACGTGTGTTGCGATAAAAGTTTTATTTTCCCTGATTTCCCCTATTTCGGGCGTTCTCGGCTCATCCCGGGGGAGCTTGTCCAATCAAATTAAATCCACGATTGACGTCCTGGTATTTGAATTTTTGAATTGTTTTTACGTTAATGCATTTACTCAATTACGAAAATCCACAATAGAATTGTGCGAGGAATTTAAAATTTCAAGCCCGAAATGGAAATGTAACTCATACTTTACATTATTATATCAAAGTCAAATTCAAAATATTTTTATTCAATTTAACTTGTAAACAAGTGCTATTGAATCGTCACCTCTTCTACTGGTTCGGAAAGTTCCTACCGAGAAGAGCCAGCACGAACCTTGTCGGTTGCTCTTTACAAAATCTAATTGTTAGAACTAGTTACATAGTAATTTCTTACCGAGGGGTCTTAGAGGTCTTATCGTAAAAGGCGACTAAGGTAAGTCGACCCGCCGTGTGGTATCCGGCTGAGTAGAATAGACCACCCTTTTTCTTACCGATGTGTCGTAAAAGGAGGCTAAGGTAAGTTGAACCGCTGCTTGGTATCCGGCTGAGTAGAATACACCACCCTAATTTGTAACCGAGGTGTCGTAAAAGGTGACTAAGGTAAGTTGACCCGCTGCTGGTATCCGGCTGAGTAGAATAGACCACCCTGTTTCTTACCGAGGGGTCGCAAAATACGACTAAGGCAAGTAGACGTCAGGCAGGCGGCCGTTCGTAAAACACGTAGGCAAATCATGTGACAACGTGTTCGTAATGAGCAGAAAGATGATGAAAATTTAAAAAAGTGTTTTTGTCTATAGAAAGTGACAATTAACTTTTAATAAACTGTAAATTGTCCATTTAGCATAACATATCGCAGGATTAGTATTAAAGAAATCGAATTCAAAAAAATTATGGCATATTGCAAAGGATACAGTAGCGCCTTCAAAACTCGTGATTGTTAAAGAGGCCCATAACTTGAATGATACACTAGCTTTTTTTCAATAAACCGTGGCGATGTCGTAGATGACATTGAAACAAATATTACAATGTAGCTAACTCAATTAAGCCTAATTTTGAATTAGGTCAGTTACTAAATGTGAGATATATTTTCTCTTAATCCAGTTTCTAGCAAAATAATATTAACATTACTTTAATACTATGGATTTGCGCAATTAATATATTATATAAAAACATAAATTATTCAATTTATATCTGAACGTTTACCTTTTAATGCTAAAGGGCTAGGTACCAAATGTCCGAAAGGTGGTTCATATCAGGTGTACCGACGTATATTAAGTAGCTGTTCAAGGATATACATATAAAAATTAATATTAATTTGTTTTTTTTTTAATTTCTACCAATAACTAATAATTAAATTTCCATTCGTTAATACACCTGCTTGTAATTACATATTAATATTAATTATTTAAGGATTTAAATAGCACTCGAAATTGTAGATGACGATCAGTTTTCGTTGGAAAACGCAGCGTAGGTAGATCCTTTGCGTTATTCGCTTTGTGATTTTGTATTAAATACTCCACCATTAGATATGGGAATGGATAGTCCACTCTACATTAAGATATTGTTACATATATTTCCTTTTATAATGGACAATCAATGCCCCGCGGTTTCACCCGCGTATAGTACCCGGCAATAAATGCACATCGAGAACTTAGAACGAAACTGCCGGCCGATTCGGTTTCGTCATTGTCACACACGGGTTCGTCAGTCTGTGCGACAAGACAATGCTCTATGAAGCAGAATCAAGCCGATTTCTCTCTCTCTGATCCTCGATGTACATACTGATCTCGTGATAGTTGAAATAGTCGGACTATAGATCTATTTTTGTAAATGAAAAGTTTTAATTGGAAATTGAAACATTGGTATCTTTCTAATAAGACCTTTCACCACTTTCAGACCCTGTTACAATTGGTCATTACAATGCATTTGTCATGGCATTATTTGCTTTTAAATTCGTTACGTCTTTTGATTGGAACGTCCAATTTTAATAATTTAAAAAGGATTTTACAGATATTGAAACAGTTTATAATAATAGAATATACCACCCTCCTTTCTTACCGAGGTGTCGTAAGAGGCGACTAAGGTATGTGCCGTGTGGTATCCGGCTGCATAGAATAGACCACCCTCATTTCTTACCGAGGTGTCGTAAAAGGCAACTAAGGTATGTGCCGTGTGGTATCAGGCTGCATAGAACAGACCACCCTCATTTCTTACCGAGGTGTGGTAAAAGACGACTTAGGTAAGTTGACATCAGGCGGCCGGTCGTAAAATACGTAGCCAAATCATGTGACAACATGTTTGTAACATGTTGTGGCGACCCCACTTAAAATGGGATAAGGGCAGGAGAATGATGATGAAACAGTTTATAATAAAATATCATTTAATAGAATATTGATTAATATGGAGATATGAATAATATGGTTTGATTATTATCAGCACTTTTATCAACTTTTACAATGTAGAAAACTTTAAGTTTAAGTTTATATTGGCATAACTATAATAGTTAGATATATGGCATCGCGGACTTTTTTGTAGATATTGATACCTTCTATAATACTGTATCACATTTTTCATCTTCTATTTTCTATATATTTTCTTTATTCTATTTATATTTTTCACAGCGCATGCGATGAAAGATTTTTATGACAAATTTTTTCATACCTTATTTATTACATTTTAATTAGGGATCCCTATTTTTTTTTGTTGAAATTTACACCTACATAGGCCTTTATGTCTCCCCAACTCTATAATAACACTATGGAATAAAGTCTAAGTCACAGCTTGTCTAACATAAATATTTTCCATTTAGGACATAAATATTAATTTGTTTTATATAATTTACGATTATTACCATGATTTATGGAGAATTGGCTACACCATAGTGGAACAGCCGAAGACCATCGGAATACAACCGCGATATTTTATCAACAAAATATGGCATCGTTAAATGAAATGTTTGCATTTTTATTAATTTATTCATAGTCGAGTTTCATATTCAATTTTTTTTTTCTTCACAACAGGTTCGTTTGACACTTATATACATCATCGTCTTCTATACAGATTGACAACAACATCTGGTCTTAAATTTATATTCTGAAATGTATATATCAAAATGTAAATGTATATATAAAAAAAGATGTGTGTGTCAAATTGCAACAAAGCGTAGCGTAGCGTCTTTAAAAACATTAGTTCTAAAGAGACCTATAACTCGACAGAGCAAGAACAGTCTCAAGTCAAGTCTCAGTCAAGAAGAACTCTGCATTTCGCAACCTCAACGATGCTTCTGCGCTTGCCCGTACCACCCGGTGACGCTGTACAAGCCATTGGGCTAACAGCATACAGTCAGTTCGAAAAAAAAAATCTTTTTTAATATTTCGCAGTGTTGTTACAGATGCCATTGAAATAACTATTACAATGTATCTAACTTAATTAAGCCATATTTTGAATTCGATCGGTTGAATACTAAACGGGCGATAAACACACTATATATGTAAATGACTATTATGGATATAATAATTTAACAATTTATAATAATAAATAAATATATGGGACGCTTACACACTCACGGTCGTCCGTCCCCAAAGTAAGTAACTTAATACTTGTGTTATGGGTGACAGACAACTGGTAAATATACTACATATATAATTTTAAACAGATACTTAAATACTAATACACACCCAGGCTCGAAGAACCAACAAATTGTTAATAGAAAATGTTGGCCTTCGGCGGGAATCGTGCACGCGACCCGCGGAGCTGAAGGCAGGGTCACTACCCATTGCGCCAACGGGCCAGTCAATATTATTGACATAGCCGTGTGGTATCCGGCAGAATAGAATAGATCACCCTCCTTTCTTACCGAGGTGTCGTCAGAGGCGACTAAGATAAATGTCGTGTGGTATCCGGCTGCATAAAATAGAACACCCTCATTTTTTACCGAGGTGTTGTAAAAGGCGACTAAAGTAAGTTGACGTCAGGCAGGCGGCCGGTCGTAAAATACGTAGCTAAATCATATGACAACATGTTTGTAACATGTTGTGCCGACTCCACTTAGAGTGGGATAAGGGCAGGAGGATGATGATGATGAATTTAATATTATTTACAAATGAATATTTATGACTTACCCCTTGGCGGAAGTGGCTCCGTGGGTCGCGTGTATTATTCCCGCTGAAAGCCAAAATTTTCTCAATACAAAAGTTCTAATGTACACCCAGTCTTGAATAAAAACCGTAAAAAACATTGATCCTCGGCAGGAATCGAACATGTTAACAGTTAATGACGTATTGACTATGTGACTAAAGCAATTAGTTTTAAGTTAGGACTCAGACCATAAAAAAAATCTCTAAAAAGTCTCTCCCTTATTATCTGCATGTTATATAATAATTATATTGACGTATAACAAACATTTAAGTTCATAAATTGTATATATATCTTACCTCTAAGGCGCAGTTCCAACGTAAAGATATAGCGATGCTATCTCATATGTACTAGTTATCATTAATATTAACAAAATAACTATATATTCTAATTTCACGTTTAAATTTTCTTACACCTTTATACCAATTCTTATATTTTTATATAAGTAAGCTTTTTTATTTCCATTTCTTCTTGGAATATAACAAACATCCCGTATTTCATTTCAAAATAGTAAGGAATGGTTAGTACATTTTTATATATCAAAAATATACCAAATAAACTTACGTTAAAGAATCACTTGCCAAGTTATGAATTATTTTGCTTTAATCCGCGTTTTTTTAGAAATTCATGTTATGCTAAATTTAGTAAAACAAAATCTGATGTCATACCTTCTACGTAAAAGATTATTAATCGCACGTACAATATACCACCACTATAAATGTAGCTAATACATATCTATATAAATAAATTATAATTGTGAAAGCTACGCTACGCAATATTTTTGTATAATTTAATAAAATTTGTACAATTGAAGTTAATATGCCAAACTAAAATATAGGATATAAACATAATCCTTAGGGAATAGGAAACAGATAGAGAAAAACACAGTACATAATCGAGGGTGTTTGAACATTAAAGTTGAATCAAAAGAAATTGCGAGTACATCTTGGGATCATGAATCTGGATAAAAATGTGACTCAATCACAATATCAGTTTAACAACGTATAAAATTAATTAATAAAATTATGTTTTAAAAACCTATTTAAAAAACAGTATTTATAAAATAAATAATATAATAAATGATTTTTTTTATTATTTAAAAAAAAAATAACTACGAAAATCTATTGGAAAAGAGGTAGACAGTTTTGGCATACATGGGCTTTCATGCCATAGGAGCTCTGGTAGGCTTTTCCGCCATGGTTCTCTTAATGACACCATCAAAAGAGCTCTTGCCACCATCGACATTCCTGCTCTTCTCGAGCCTTCCGGGATATGTCGGGATGATGGCAAGAGACCAGACGGTCTGACGCTGGTTCCTTGGGAACGGGGACGGGCCCTAATGTGGGACGCAACATGCGTTGATACGTTAGCCTCGTCCCATATCAGGGAAACGGCGTCCAGACCTGGAGCTGCGGCGGAAATCCGGCAAGCGGCGAAAGTATGCATCTCTCGTTGAGAGTTATATATTTGTGCCGTTTGCAGTTGAGACCCTAGGGCCATGGAGCCAAAGTGCAAAATTTTTTTTATCCGTTTTAACACCTCGGTTGATCGCCTCTTCGGGTGACAAGAGGGCTGGCTCCTTTTTCGCACAAAGAATCAGCTTAGCGATTCAACGCGGAAACGCTGCCAGCATTCTTGGGACCATTCCACGTGGGCATGATTTGTATAGTAGTAGCGTGTAAGTAATTTAAGATAGATATAACTTGTATATATTGGAAATAAAACCAGTATTTTTTTCATTTTGAATTAAGTTTTATAAGTAAACTAGCCTAAATCATGGAGGATAAATAAGTGGATATAATATAAGTATAGCTTCGTTTTCACACCGGAACACAAGCGTAAAGGGTTGTTTTCGAAAACAACGCAGATCGTTGCGGGGTATCCACACAAAAACTTCAATTGTGTAAAATCTGGTTCGATTTTAATAACAAGTTTGGGCACATGTGTACTGTAACCCATATGTCGCTTAATTCTTCCTGGATGTTCGTGAAAAACATTTTTACAAAGGATTTTCTACTCAATTCAAATAAACTTAAAGTTGAGAATTAAATTTCAAAGGAAATTTTGTCATTTTTTAACCAAGTTCTTATCACAAGCAATATAACAGAACTAACTACTTTGCTATAATCCGCACGGGTTAAGTGAATGCATGCAAAGCCAATGTGTATGAAGCAGGCAAAATCTACGCACCTTATACATGCAGGACCAGCCACCACATGCACCCCAAGGCGCAATTCACCAGCAACAACGAACACAAAAGCAGCACACACACCCACCACCACAATCTCGACGTCGTACGACGTCGACGACAAAAATCGTACTATCGCAGTACGATTTTTGTCGTGAAGCCTATCCTCCTGATGATGCTTCGGTTTCGGGGCGAAACGATCGTCGAGATTGTGGTGGTGGGTGTGTGTGCTGCTTTTGTGTTCGTTGTTGCTGGTGAATTGCGCCTTGGGGTGCATGTGGTGGCTGGTCCTGCATGTATAAGGTGCGTAGATTTTGCCTGCTTCATACACATTGGCTTTGCATGCATTCACTTAACCCGTACGGATTATAGCAAAGTAGTTAGTTCTGTTATATTGCTTGTAATATGGAATTCCGCAAAGTAACGCCTGCTTCTATAAATCAAGTTCTTATCACTACGTTTGCCAAATAGTGACCACAATTCGGCGACTATGGAACCGATAAGATACACTCCGTTATTAGTTTTTTTGGTATATTTTAGTTTGGTATGCGGTTCGAAAATTATTATATCGCTATTTCATCGGTAGAAAATCTCGTCGATTCGTCTATGAAGAAAATGCATGAAACGAAATTAAAATGGACTGCATAAATCATGTGGTTGTTTTTGAATTTATTTCACTGGTCTTCTGGTTGTTATTTAGTGCATCAGCAGTTAATAAGTTTATTTAATTATATTTTTTAGAAGATATTTTTACATCGACTAGAAGCGCTAAAATTATGTGGAGTTTTCTTTAATCTACGCAATTGTTTACTTCTAGCATACGTTTTTGAATTACCCAAATAAAGGTTCTTACCTAACAAAATGCTTTGATATATCCCTTCTCATAAAAGAGAGTTTCATGCGTTCTTTTGGTATTATTTTTAACTTGAGATATATATCTAACTGGTGCTTTATTGGTTCAACTGCAATCCACAAGTATAAAGAAATTTATAGGACGCTGAAGGTATCATCACCTTCCTATCATTTATTTACATCTTCTACCCATGACTTTATTGCCATTAACTATATATTTTGATCTAAATTTTAAAACTCCACACTCTTTGTAATAGTCATGATATTGAAGTTTGGGTGCAATTTTTTTAAATATTAAGTACTAACATAGTCATTAAATAATAATAATAATAATAACACTATGGACGAAGATGACTTTTTTAAATTAAAATAGAATAAAAAGTAGTAGCTGTTACTATACCACTACTGGGCATTAGATTATTCAATTATTGCTGGGAATATCCTCTTAGAGAAAAGGTTAGGAGTTTTGGTTAACCACGTTTCATTGTGTATTGGGATATGTATCCAAAAAAATCTCTAGAGATGTCTATGTTTGATATTTTCCTCGATATAATCCTTCACCAAAAAAACGTGATAAATTGTTAACATAAATTAGGCATATATAATAGAAAAACTGAATAGGACCTGCCCAAGGTTTAAACCCGTGGTCCATTTATAAGAGTCACACACACCGTCCCACGGTACCTTCCAGTTATTTCGACTAGTTGAAGTTGTTTTAACGAGAAGATAAAAATATACAATCCTTCTATGAGCTTTCAATAGTTAAAACATTACGTTATTAATTTCGAACATCCGTGTACCCAAAAAAACTAGCTCTATGGTCCGTAATAGCCATCCCACGTTTAATTTATGGGATAAAAAAGGACATACCGACCGTCAGATCACCTATGATTACGGAGGGTTGCACCCCTATTACATTAATATGAACCCTTTCGGCCGATTCATTATTTCTAAAACGTAGACGTGCTTCGGCATTCACCTTGGGTTATTTTTTACTTTCCTATTATTTTAGTGTGACGTTGCTTAGTTTTATAGCGTGACCGACTAATCTTGGTCTACTTATCATTATCAATCCAGTGACGGTCCCGTAGTCGCCACATCCATACTAAAGTAAGGAAGCCAGCCTAAAATGTGCTCTGTTACAATACTATATTAAAATACAAAAAGAGAAAAAAAGAACAAGAAAATTAGGGTTATCTATCTGTCGCTCTTTTTTATGTGTGATTATACAAAGATGAAGTATATTAATTTCTCCTCTATTGTGTCACTATTACTAACAGGCCTGCCTATGACTCTCCTAAAAACTCTATGGATCGCCCTGATGTTTTGAAATGATCAGATATAATTCTTTTCTAGCAAAATGACAATAAATTTCAACAGATAATAAATTTCAACAGATAATAAAAACTTCATAGATTATTTATTTATTTAATCGGGTAACATTACATTACATATTGAATAATCCAATAAAATATATATGTATATTATACATCGATTGACATAATATACATAAAAAAACCAGCAAGTATAATTGTAATAGAATCAATTTCACATATCGTTTATTCTATGATAAGTTTCTAAATATTTGATTGATTTTTCCGTTTTAGTCAGTGATTAGTGTATTTTTTTAAAATTTTATTAAGCGAACAAAAGTAGCATAAGTAAAAAGGTGGACATGCATTTACCCGCTACCTACCTATTTTGGTCATCTTTTGAGTTAAAGAAAACAACAACAAAAAAATAGATAACATGCGGACAAATATTGAAAAAAAGGAACGAACAAAACATGGATAAAATTTTGGTACAAATAAAATAGAATATAAGTGCACTAATAAGACTACTAATATTTTGTATTTATGTTTTTTTTTGTTTGTGACGTAAAAGCCGATAGCAAAGGAGGTTTGTGAGTATTGACATCATCATTCATCTCGAAATGAATTGTCAAGAGTTATCAATGTTTATCAGCAAATTTATCGATTAAAATCTTATATATAAAGTTCTCAAGTCACAATATTAGTTATAACACTCCCCCGAAACAGCTTGACCGATTTTCAAGAAATTTTATATGCATATTCAGTAGGTCTGAGAATCGACTACTATCTATTTTTCATACCCCGAAGTGATAAAGTTTGTTTACCCCTAACATGTTGTTTTTTAATTTACACTAGTAATTCCCTAGTAATTTTGTGGCAAAACAACGTTTACCGAGGCTGCTAGTTTTAATTATAAGAGATAGAGACATGATACCGCAGACTTTATTGTAGTATTTTTATACATCTACAATTCTCTAGTACATTACTTTAGCGTATCTCTGCTAGTTTACGCAGCGCACTCGACTAAAGCTCCCAGCAAGCAAGTTTTTTAACAACTGCGCGATCTCTTCAACACAATTTACATAATACCGATATGTACTATTTACCTAAACCATCCGGAAGTATTGCACTATCTTTTGGTGAAAACCGTATAAAAATCCCTTCAGTAAATTTGGAGAAAATCGTTTACATACAGACAGCCAGCCTTTTGGGACTTAGTTTTATAATAAGTATAGATAATATAAACGCTCAAGTGACTTACATTTGACTACAGTCCCCCTCCATTTCAAAGCGCAACGTTTCCAGCATGACGTATCACCTCTGCATATTAATTCAGCGTTTAATTTCTATAATAATACACACGTACCCTCATGCTTTGTTTTAATACCACCCCGTGAAGTCGGTAGCGGTTCAAAGCATAGCATTCTTGTTAAAAACAATACATATAGAATTCAATGCAAAAACAATTTTTAATACTTCATTCCAAGTAAGTCACATTACATCTTAACCAGAAATATTTCAATAAAAGTAAATACTTAATGATAAAGAATTTAATCTATCAACAGTAAAGAATGTTAAAGATATTAAAAGAAATATAGACAACTAATTGACAGTAAACGTAAAGTAATATTTTCAAAATCAAGATGTGACGAATTATACTACATTAAATACATAAGAAACAAAAAAACATGAAGCAAAACTCCAAATTCCAATCTTGGCGTAAAATTTTAAGTAGCTAACATCAAAAATGTGTGAAATGTGTATGGACAACTTTTTGATGAATTACGATCCGAGTAATGTTGAAAGGCATTCTGACAGTTCAGATTTCGAGAATTCGCACAAAATTCCTGTTATAGGCTCTAAAGATGGGAACCACAGGCTTTTAAACAAAAATACTCGGAAGTCTAAACCATATAAAGAAGTGATGAATCGGCGTGTATGTGATAGTTTTCGCTTGCATAGTGTTGATACTAAATTTGATAGAAATACGGCAGAAGTAAAGTATCAAAACAACCTAGACTTTAATAGAGATAAACATGTTAATTGTCAAGTAAATCATGGTAAAATGAATGAACTGAAAAGAAGTAATAACAAAAATAGAGGCGATCCGTCCTACCAATTTAAAGACATGAGCTCTACATCTCCTTTAGCTAATGACATTTTTCCTTATCCATCAAATACCTTAAGTCGTAAAAATAATTGTATAGGTATTATTAGAGAAAATGACTTAGATGTATATAATAATAATTGTTGTTACAAAGCTTTTTGTGCAAATTGCGAACGTCGACGTATCAAAAAGCTGAGCAGACAACGTGAGAACTACCCAGTTCATCCCGTATATGCTGTTGAACAAGATGTTACAGGACTTTCATTTCAAAAAACAGACGACTGTATAGAGTTGTCTCAGATTAACAATTCCTCAAATTTAAGTCGCGATTACAGTTTATTCTCAGGCTCGGACGTTGAAAACGTTAAACCTTATAAACATAAAAAACTGATGAAACAAATTATGGATAAATTAGAAAAAAGAATGCGTAAAGAGTATACTAGTACAGGAACAATTAGGCATCAGCAGCAACAATATCCGTCAAAGTTACAAATGAAATCACCATATCAAATTTATGCTTCATCTTCCTGTCAAGCGAAATGTGCCTCAATTGATTCTGATGGTCTAAATAAGATACCTTCAAGCTCATCTGCCTTCTGGGATTTTTTATTTCAAAAAATGAAACACCAAGTTCAAAAAGTTGAAGTATCCAAAGATAAAGGATATGACTGCTCTACGTCACCTGAACCATGTACTCCAGACAGTTGTGAATTTTACAAATTCGCCCAAGATACGGCCAAAACGATCACGAAACAATACAATCAATCTCCACATCAGAACTCGCAACAAAGTGTGGAAAAACAGGACCAATGTCCAAAAATCGATCGATGTTGTCAAAATGCCGATTTAACCTCATCTGAATCTGATACATCGAACCAAACTAAAAATGAAATAACTCAAGTTATTTGCAAGTGTTATCCTAAAAAGAAAACTAAACGAAATAAAACCAAGCCAAAAGACGGACAACTTTTATCATCCCTGGACGAGGTAAAGCCGTGTCAAGAAAAGCACAGCACTATAACGAAAGCTCTGTCTGATAAATATAACGGAAAAATCATTTGCATTCACAACCCACCATGCGTATTAATAAACGGCTGCCTTAATTTACCTCCACCCAAATCGACTTCGGGACAAGGCAATTTTTGGCCCGTAACCCAGTCAAAGAAGTCTAGCTTCGCTCAAATGTGTCGGAAAATAAAACGGTCTAAACAAAAAACTTACGAACAAGCCGTTCAGTACCATCCACCTTGTGTTGATTTACGAGAATATCTACCAGAATTTAGAACCGAAAAAATAGTTCAGAGTGTCTGTGATCATAATCCTCCCTGTCAAGTGGTGCACGGATGTCACAAAATAGAGTACAATCCGAATCTACATAACTCTTGCGTTCACGTGCCTATGTGTCCCAAATATCCTGAATGTATATTGGAACAAAATGATATGGACAGTAAGATATGTAACCATAATCCTAGATGTATTAAATTACCGTTATGTTCAAGGAAGTATATAGTCTTAACTGCTAAAGAAAACGCTTCGACGCAAGTCAAGCCTAAAATGAAGATTGCATGTCGACATCGTCCGCCATGTCTAATGATACCAAAATGTCTAGCTCAAGCAATCAGTGGTAATTATATCCCGGGGCAAGCTATACCGGGATGCATACACGAGCCGAGTTGTGAAATGATACCTGCGTGCTGCAGAAAGCAGGCTAGAGATTTGATTTCTGTGCCGTCACAATATCCAAACGCTTCTTGCCGAATAGTTTAAATCCACTATGTTCTTATAATTTTAACTTTAAATTAACTCTGTAATAATAATACATAATAAATAAACACCGACATATGCTTGCGGCTCCTGCTTTGCGCCTTGCAAAAGTACGTAAGTCGTCTATGGATTTAGGTGTTAGTTTCTATAATAAAATTCCACAACCAAATTTAATTTTGTCATTATAGAGCAGTTTAAAAACCCTAGGAACTCTCCAGATATATGTTTTCCTTGCGATGTTTTCCTCCACCAATTATATTATGGGTGGCGACTGTTGGGTACACAAACTCACTTTGTTTAGTTAAGTTAAATATATTTATTTACAGTAAATTAATTATAAACTTTCTTATACTATGTACTATGCTAAAATCTTAATACAAATGGGGTCCGATCCCACCGAAGTTAGGTAAGGAAAGGCGAGGTAGCGCGAAGTTTCTTTCCCAGACGTGGAACACTATACCTCAGGTGTCGTATGGAGCCTGGGAAAGCGGCAAACGCTGAATGGACGTAACACACCGAAAAGCGTGTGATAAATTAAAATTATCAATTAGGCACATAAGTATTAATATAAAAACTTATAGGTAGGACTGCCAGGAGTTTGATCTCTTAGATACGGGCACATGGTCTTACCGTTGGGCTATCACAGCTATGAACACGTTACTACATATATTAAAAAAACAAAATCCCCCTAAAACTCTCTGTCAGTATGTTATAATTTTTTTTCAAAATTTACTGATCGGATTTATGTACGGTTTTTAGTTAAAGATATTGCAATACTTACGGTTCGCTTAGGATAATAATATATAACGGGTTTTTTGTAAATTATGTTGATCAGCAGGCCTACCATGAACTCTTATTGTGACTCAATTGAAGACGTAAACTAAATTGTTTTGCTTTTTTATACCATGACGTCTTAAAGACGCGCACTTTAAGTCGTTGCCGAATGACCGTTCGGAATTCGTCCTAAGAACGTGTGAGTAAAAGAGACAGCGTTATCTATAGTTCATATAACGTTATCCATTTCAAACATTACGACCCCAATACAATTCACACTTCATGGTAAGAAAAGAAAGCGGTTCGGTCGTCGTTTACGTCTTCAATTGAGCCTCAATAAGAGTCCATGGTAGGCCTGCAGGTCGCGCAGTCGTTAAAAACTCTCCTCCTGGGAGCCATAGTCGCGTGCGCCGCGTCAACAAATAGTAGATATACAAAAAATACTACACGAAAGTCCGCGATAACATGTCTATATCTCCTATTGTTAACTCATAATAATTAATTTTATGTACAACATTTCAATTAAATATACTGACTTCCAATGAAATCACTTACTTGAAATCGCAAGCTAGTTACTGTCTATCTTTAGCCGTCAACTGTAAAACGCTGTCTGTGAGCTGCAATCGTAAATGATGTGAACATATCCATTGGCCGTGAACCGTTGCTTACAATCTGAAGTGCGAATTTGAACAATTTGCAAGCTCCAACTAATTGGTAACAGACAATAAATTCTTATACGTACAATTACTAGTTTTATTCGTGCACTTAACATATGGAAATGAGTCTATTTTTATTTATAAAACAGTTTTGTTTGGATTTTGTGTCGAATTTTATACTGAAAATTCGTTAATTTATTTTAATTAGAATGATGGTACTGTTATTCGCATATCCATTATGTAACAAGACAAGTTAATTTCATGTCCCTCTTAAACGTTCAACTTCAAATTCAAAATATTCTTTATTCAAGTAAACTGGTAAACACCTTCTTCGAGAAGAACTAGCAAGAAACTCGGCTGTTGCTCTTTTGAAATAATAATTCTTATTACTAGTTACATATAGGTATTAATGTCTTGGACAGGGTAGAAAAGTATCCACGTAGAGCTATATCCACGCATTCTTATCCTCTAAGTAATCCTCAATAGTACAGTAGGCTTTCTGTATTAGCCTTTATTAACAGTGTTTTAAACTGCAATGGTAAAGTTAAAGCAGATCGCGGAATTTTATTATAGAATCTCATACCCAAACTCACAAACGAAAACTTATGAACTTTAGCAAGTCGCAAAGCAGGAACCGCAAACTTATGTCGGTTCCTACTTTGTCTATAATATATATATCGCCAATCGATTTATAATTATGTATATAAATTGAGGAGTTCGGTCGTCTGAAGCCAATCCTAGCAGCAGCATCAAGTCATGCGTATCATAAACATGTATATATTGGTTATAAAGTAGTTATATATACACATACGAAAATACGCACACTCACTCACACGCACACTCACTCACACACTATCAAATATTATGTGCTACTACAAATCACACAGACACCAATTTACCATTTATTTTTGTTATCCTTATTTTATTTTTTATTAATTCCTAACTCTCTGTCTGTCTGTTTACCTGCATCTAATTTATTGTAAAATCTGGGAGAGGGCGGGGACTTCGAGATACAGGTTTATATAAACTTAATTCGGAGTTCTCGGCAGAAAATTGGTTTGTTACAATATTTGCACAATAAAATATTTATTTATTTATTTATGTATATTCTTCGGGACTGGACCAGTATATAAAATTTCAGCTAAACCGGGCACCGGGAAGTGTGTCAAATGTAACTTGCAAGATTCCTTCACATACATCGCAAGTAAAATAAAGGCTTTTAAAAATGACTTCCATTACAAGATGGCGGAAAACCTTTTTTTTACAAATATACAGAAATATGTTCTGTTTTAATCGATAAAAAGAAAAAAACAACTTAAGGATACTACGGAAAAAAGCTGTGATAGCCTAGCGGTGAGACCGTGTGACTCTAGAGACGATCATGGGTACAAACCACGGGCAGGCACCAATGAGTTTTTCTATTAAAACTTATGTGTCTAATTGATAATTGCATTTTATTATATATACACACGCTTTTCGGTGAAGGAAAACATCGTGAGGAAACCTGCATATCATTAGAGAATGGACGTGTGTACCAATCCGCATTGTAGGTAAGTCTTAGCTCCAATCCCTTCTCTCCAAAAAAGGGAGAGAGGAAGCCTATGCCCAGCAGTGGGATAGTAATGGGCCGTTACTTTACATACGGAGAATATTCGAAAGAATCGGTTACATGTTACATACAGATGAAAATATAAAACGTAAAAAGGAACATTTCGTCACGTAAAACCCATTAAAAGGTATAACACATCTTTTTGCTGCCGCATTTCATTACCGAAGTAATCTAACACACCGATTAACAAACAGAGAATTCGAAATGACCAAACTCGTTTGTTTCGCGTCCCCGGAATATTTTATTTTCAAATCTATTCAATGCAAATCGAAAATCAACCGGTGGCATTCTCTCACGGAAAAATTCGATACTTGCATCGTCCATACTAATGCAGCGATATGATCGGTTAGATTGATACAATCAGCGATATGTGGCTCAGTTTTTGGGTAGCGAGATGGTTCTTTTTGTATCTGAAGCGATTTCCGGCGAATGGAGCTTAATATAGGTGTATACATATAATGACAGAAAAATAATATTATTGACCGGCCTGTTGACGTACATGACAGTCATCATCCTCCTGCCCTTATCCCACTCTAAGTGGGGTCGGCACAACATGTTGCAAACATGCTGTCATATGATTTGGCTACGTATTTTACGACCGGCCGTCTGCCTGACGTGAACTTACCTTAGTCGCCTTTTACGACATCTCGGTAAGAAATGAGGGTGGTCTATTCTACTCAGCCGGATACCACACGGCGGTTTCAGGCGTATATAAATTATATACAATAAATGTATGAGCCGTCCGTCCCCAAAGTAAATAACTTAAAACTCATGTTATGGGTGACAGACAACTGTACACTGTACACTGTACTGACAACAACCTTATATAATTTTATATAAATACTTAAACCTTACCCAGACTCGAAGAAACAACAAATTGTTTTTAGAAAATGTTGATCCTCGGCGGGAATAGAACCCGTGATCCGTGGAGCTGAAGGCAGAGCTATTACCGACTGTCAACTGCGCCAGTCAAGATATGTATATAATGAGAAGTTGTACCTACAACTTCTCATTATTTATTAAGAAAGCCGTTAATTATTAAAAAAATATATCATTCAATTTTAAGTTCCTAATGACACAGTCATATTTTCAAAATTATAATTTACAATATGTAAAACAAAAACAAAATTAAAATATTACTCAAAAGTTTTCACTTAAAATTCGATTACCTATAAACGGCGAAAAACAAATTATTACTCCAATAGATCTTTTCGTAAAAAAAAGTCTTAAAAAAACAAAACGACGAGAAAGAGACAATTTCCAAGAGATTAAGCATATTTAAATATGTTTCTATATATAAAATTATTTATAGAAGTAGAGAAAAAAAAAATCCTTTCATGAACAAAATAACCATTTAATTAACTTCACGACCCAAGCGCATTGGAAAATGCGTAACTAAAAATTACCGTTGAGTATCACGGACATTTTGCAATGTCGAGAAACCCCCGGTCCAATTTCTGTTTTTTTATAAAATAACTAGTGTATCAGTTTCTGTGGCAAGTACTTCAATTTGTTCTCGTTTATTAAACAATGTTAAATTCAATTAAACACTTAACATCTTAAAACATAACACTAAAGAAAACACTGCTAAAACCATTATTACAATATATTTCCTCAAACTCAAATTACGACTTCGCTAATACCGATATATTATCGTAAGTCAATTCGAAACACAACCTTCCTTAGCTATCCAATCGACCTATCTTCAGACTAATATTTTAAAACACCACAAGATAAAACGTCGAATGCCTCCATACATTCCTTTACAACGCCCAACCGAAAATTTATCGGTACTTAATAGCCAGAGAACCGGCCGCGGGCGATGCCTATAAACATCTCGAACTTATAGCTTAGAAAAATTTCAAATTTCCTAATCTATGGCTACCCAACTGAGGAATTTTATCATTTCGACCGTCTTAAAGTAGAGAACCAGTTGTGACCGTAAAATGAAAAAATCTCTACTTTAACTTAGCTTTACTAACTGGCGTATTTCAAATCGTATTTCAGTTACGTTAGAGTTTATATTCCTTTCATAAACGGTTAGAAGTAACGTCATTGTGTTGTTGTGGTGCCGTGATCAAAAACTAATGAGTAAAGATCGTTGAACCCGACCAGTTTTGGTCTCTCGGGATTTAGTATTCCGTAGGTATATCATTAAAACTACAACTATTAAATGAATTATGCTCACTTAGAACGTTTGATTTTATGATCCCAACTTCGTTAGCGATGCAAGGTACAACAATTTAACTAATTTTCATTAAAATATCCGCTAAAACTCCGTCATACTCATCACTTTTTCTACTAATGGAATTAGTATAGTGCAATGTTAACGAGTTGAAAAAGACAATTTAGCAAAGACCATGAAAAATTACAATATTTGCTTCCAGCTGAATGAGGTTTGATTAATTTGTTCTAGAGAATTGGCGTGAGTCCTAAGTAAATCTGAAAATTACTAAACGATTCATATTTTTTTTAAATAAACAGATGTTTGTGATATTGACGTCATGCTTGTAAGATAATTTACTCCTGTTTCTTTCATACATTTTTATACAAAACAAAATTCTTCTTTGTTGAGCAACCGACCATTTTGCATATAAAACAGTAAATGAGTTAAAGCAATTAAGTACATTGTGTAAATATTTTACGTCGAATCATCGATTACTTTGTGATTTTTGGTCGTAAACATGTCAAAGCGAAACTTTTTTCGTATAAAGATCATCATCCTCCTGCCCTTATTCCACTCGAAGTGGGGTCGGCACGACATGTTACAAATATATTGTCACATGAATACGTATTTTACGGCCGCCTGCCTGACGTCAACTTACCTGAGTCGTATTTTACGACACCTCGGTAAGAAAGAGGGTGGTCTATTGTACTCAACCGGATACCACACTGTGGGTCAACTTACCTTAGTCGCCTTTACGACACCTCAGTAAGAATGACCACACGGTTTTTTCGTATACAGATAATAAAAATAATTAATTCAATGGTAGAAGTAGACTTTCGTAATACAAAAGACGATAGAATAATTTCTGTCGTCTTTGGACAAAAAAAGCTTATAAAAAATACCATCCTCCTACTGTTAACCGTAGAGGAGTTTTTCGTTTTCTTTGGAGAGAAGGATTGGAGCTACCACGCTGCTCCAGTGCGGATTGGTAGGTTACACATATCTCCAGAATTCTCTAGATATATGCAGGTTTCCTCACGATGTTTTCCTCCACCGAAAAGCGTGATAAATTGCAATTACCAATTAAACACATGAGTTTTAATAGAAAAACTCATTGGTGCCTGCCCGGGTTTGAACTCGTGTTCCCCTCGAAAGAGTCGCACGGTCTCACCGCTAGGCTATCACAGCTCATAAATATTATAATACTTTGCTTAAAATACCGACCATATTACACAGTCGCTTAACCGACAATATTTCAGTTCAATTCAATTATCTGTTTGTAACGATGAAAGTTTAAAATGGTCACAAACCACTTTACAAAACCTTATGGCTCTTGAATCATCACGGTTCTTTGGGAATCATTCACGCAGTTCACCTAGTGGGTGGTCTACCGAATTTTCAAGTCGAAGTTTATTCAAATTAGCTATTACACGAGCTCTTGAATCTGAAGAACAGTATTTGAAACCTTTTATTCAAATACAAAAGTAATAATAGAATTATTTTGCTATAATCCGCGATACAGTAAATAGAAAATATGTATAGTGGTCTATCCTTTTTTCATACCCGATACATGCAGGATTCGTAAAAACACATGCACAAACCTCCACCACTGCCACCACAATACACAAGCACTACACACGTTCATCATCAGGAGACAAAAGGTATTACTGCTGGGAATAAAAAGTATCGGCCTGTTACAATCCCACAGCTGGGAATAGGCCTCCTGTATTCCTTCGCCGAAAAGCGTGTGATAAATTGCAATTATCAATTAGACACATGAGTCTTAATAGAAAAACTCATTGGTGCCTGCCCGGGTTTGAACCCGTGTTCCAATCAATAGAGTCGCACAGTCTCACCGCTGGCCTATCACAGCTCAAAGGTTTTACTATAAACAAATAATGCTTAAATAGTTCCAAGAATACATGAAGAATGTCGCCTACATTTGCTAAATTGACTTGTAAGTTTCGCCTTCATTTTCGCACTAAATTTTTGTTTCAAGTACCTAATTCGTATTAACAAATAAGCGGACAAAAAAGCGTTCTTGTTGCTTCCAGTAGGCCTACCATGAACTTTTAGATAGCGATTCAATTCAAAGTCAGTACCTAAACCGAACCGTTTTGTTTTCGTACCATGAAGTGTCTATTGCATTGGGGTCGTAATGTTTGAAAAGGATAACGTTATATGAACTATAGATAACTCTGTCTCTTTTACTCACATGTTCTTAGGACGAATTCCGAACGCTCATTCGGCAGCGACTTAAGGTGTGCGTCTTTAAGGCGTCATTGTATGAAAAAGCAAAACAATTTAGTTTACGTCTTCAATTGAGTCGCAATAAAAGTCCTTGGTAGGCCTGCAGCCGTGGGCAAAATTGTGATTAGCTTTTGCCGGTATCCTTGATTCATTCTAAACTATGTCACCTTTATTTATAGAAGAAGCCGTTACGTACGGGGCGAAACTATGGTTGAGATTGTCGCTGTGAATGTGTGTAGTGCTTGTGTGGTGTGTTGTTGGTGGCGGTATGTGTTACGTCTTTTGATACGTGCGGTAAATTATCCTGCATGTATGAGGTATGACAACGGTTTTGCTTCCTACACTTAGCATTACATAGATTTTATAACAAACGCGGATTATAGTAAAATAGTTTTATAGCAACTTTAGCCCATGGCACCTTATTAGTTCTTTTACATAAATATCAAAAACGTAGGTCTCTAATTAAGTTAAACTCAGTACGGGATCATCGGGATAATTTTAAATTGGATCATTAGACCCTTTGTTGGAAGGCTTAATGTTTTGTAATGACATTTCACTAGATTCTCAGAACCTTTTGTTTTTAAGTCTCGTATTCGTATTTAGCTCGTAAGTCTATTTTCTAAACACCATTTAGTTCACCATACTTGTTTGTGGTTTTTTTTATGAAATAGGATGGCAAACGAGCATGCAGTTCAACGTTATCACCGCCGCCCTCTCGCAAAGCGAGTGTGCTGCCGACCTTTAAAAAGATGGAAAATACGCTTTGTGAAGGTATTTATGTAATAAAAAACGGAATAAAATTATTAGAAAACCGCTCTGTAGTGGATCGCCACGCATCCAGATGGTAAGGATGATATTGTAACCTGTGACGTACAGTGTGGTTATGGAATTTGGCGGCAGGAATCAGGTCGTGTAGCTCACTTGAACACTCCCCATGAAAGATACGGTAGAAACGCACAGTGAAGATACGTCTCTACGCATCGCCAAAGAGTCCAGCTGTTTGCTGATCAACAGATAAACAATTACCATAAGTAGTTCCTGTCATCCGTAGTGGTAGGTTTTAGGGGTTTTACTAGTTTTTAGGGGTTTTAGGGGTTGAGGAACAACTTAGATAACACTTAGTTAATAAATGTAAACAAACAAAATCATGTGACCACATGTTTTCCAAACATTTTATTACAATAATATGATTACCGATATAGAGATAGACATAAAATGTATTTGAAAAAAGCCTTTAATTAAAGATTTATTTTATGGAATTTAATATTTATGCTTTTAGTATCAAAAGCACAAACATTTATTTAATTTTTTAAAATAATTCTACGGATTTAGAGATTTTTTATTTTATTAGACACAAAACAGTTCACAACACGTTTAAAAACTAAAATGTTTAGATATCTATCAAATTTATAATGAAGTGGCTTACCAAAACTTGCATGCATGAAAACGAATAGTCCACTCTAATATTTAGCATATATATCGACTGTGAACCAGAAATATGTCTAATGTCAATTTTAAGCCAAATCATTTGTTAACGGATACATCATTTACCGTATCAACATGTATTACCTACTAGAAAATTTGTAAACAAATAAACATATTTAAACACATAAAAATTTTACATAAAATTATTGCGAATGTATTAATAATGACGTTATTTATTCTTCCTGAAAAGTTGTCAAAAATAATATAGGACAATTTTCCAGTTCACAGTCAATATATTTCCTCTTTACTTTCTCGCGGATTATAGCATAATAACTTTACTATTACTTTTGTATTAAGTATGGATCTTCATTAATACTGTAGGAGTATAAAAGACATCTTGGATGTGCTTTTTCTCATGATATTTCATTACCCACTGTTACTATTTTGTTACTCAGTAATAGCGTGCTGAGATAACTAACAGGATGTCATAAAAAAAAATACCTTCATGGGCATTCTGAGAAGCTATATAAATGTTTACGCTGCATTTCTGTTATAACAGTCTCAGTTAAGGTAGCACAAAATAAGCTCTAAATAGAAGTTATTGAAACGATATTTTCAATAACATTTCTAAAACTAGCCGCACTTAGCTCCACTAAGGAATAAAGCATTGTACCACTTACCGTGTCTAACTATTAAACTCCCAAGGTTTCAGAACTAATATCACTTCCCTTTCGTTCCTCAGCGTCATTAACTAAGCTAGACAGAGACAGAGCGAACTTGTTATAGCCCGTACAAGGAGCCATTTAAATAAATCATAGACCAGTCGGCATTACGACTGTCATAATAAATATTATTAACTTTCTAAAAAGCTAGAATTGAGCCCACACTGCCATCTGTATGCTAATCGTGGAACGTAACGCCTACGTGCTGCTATTTCGGAAACAAATGTATGCAAACTGCTTCTCAGTGCATATAAATCTATTAGTGAGTGAGATGTCAAATTAAATTCAATAGATGGAATTTTTTTAATGAATATAACATTGGTACTATTGACTAAGCTGCGATAGCCCAACGAAGAGACAGTGCGACGCTTTCAAGGGGGTCACGAGTTCTGGTAAACTTATGTGCTTAATTCTTCAGTCCACTGCATAGTCAGTCACCATATAACATATTCAGTCCACCGACCTCAAGACCTAGCACCCTCAACCCTGCCTTCACCTACAAGGTGTTCTATCGACTCATCGTTTCCGCGCGAGACGTGGCCAAAGTATTTTAAAATACGTATTCGGACTTCAGTCTGTAGTAAACGCTGTTTTATATCGTTTTTTTGGAGGATCGGTATAAAGTTGTAAATAACAAATAAATATGCGGGACACTTACACACACGGTCGTCGGTCCCCAAAGTAAGTAACTTAATCCTTGTGTTATGGGTGACAGAGAACTGGTAAATATATTACATATATTAATTTTAAATACATACTTAAATAGAAATATACACCCAGGCTCGAAGATCTAATAAATTGTTTATAGAAAATGTTGGCCCTCGGCGGGAATCGAGCTCGCGACCCGCGGAGCTGAAGGCAGGATCACTACCCACTGCGCCAACGGACCAGTCACGAAAGTAAGTCAAATTGGAACTAAGACAATGCGAATTGGTAGGTTACACATATCCCCAGAATTCTCTACAGATGTACAGATGTGTTCCCGATGTTTTCCTTCACCGAAAGGGTGTAATAAATTTCAATTATCAATTAGACACAGTTTTATAGAAAAGCTCATTATTGCCTGCCCTGCTTTTGAACTCGTGGCCTCCTCGAAAAAGTATCACGGTCTTCACCCTGAGGTATCACAGCTTTGTTATAACCCAGTATGCTATTATTGTGATATTTTCTGAATCTCGCATATGTTTTCCATTATTGTTTTAAGAATCCGAATTTGGATCTTTGAAATTTTGTTCTATTCTTAACGTAGGGTCTTAGAGAGTGGCTGAAATATATTTAGAGATTGTGTGAAGTATGAATGCATATAAAAGAAGTAGCGCCATAGTGAGATAAGGGCCAGGAGAACTTATATATCAAGAAGTAGGCTCTTATGTGTTTAGTATAAAACTTGCATACCTCTGAAGAATTCTTCGGATATGTGTATCGATTCGCATTGGAGCAGCGTGCTTGGTCTACGCTCGAACCTTCTTCTTCTTTGTTTCTTATTCTTAAAAGGTTTCGCTTTGAAAAAAATATCGTGGCTCTTTAAAAAGTGAAATATTGAAAATCGTGATTTTCGACTTTTCCTACTCAAAAGGTTGCCGACCTCTGACCTGGACTCAACTCAGTTTCAAAGTGTTTCCTCCACCACAACAATGGATGCGCAAACAAAACGAATATATGACCATAAAACCACAAGAAGTCTTGTTTGTGCAAAACACATAATACTTATAGTTTAGGTATTTAGGTGGCCTGATAACTAGCTAGCTGCAATTTGGTCTAATGACGATACGGTAGAGTAACCATGATTATCTTGTTATGAATATAAGTTCAAATTATTCTTTATTCTTTATAACCTCGTGGCTCTTACTTTGCGAATTGCAAAAGTACGTAAGTCGTTTGTGGGTTTGGATACAAGATTCTATAATTAAATTCTGCAATCAATTTTAGCTTTGGTCCACCGTGTGGTATCCGGCTGCGTAGAATAGACACCCTCATATCTTACCGAGGTGTCGTAAAAGGCGACTAAAGTAAGCCGACCCGCCGTGTGGTATCCGCCTGAGTAGAATAGACTACCCTCATTTCTTGCCGAGGTATTGTAAAAGGCGACTAAGGTAAGTTGACCCGCCGTGTGGTATCCGGTTGAGTAGAATATACCACCTTCTTTCTTACCAAGGGGTCGTAATATACGACTAAGGTAAGTCGACGTCAGGCAGGCGGCCGGTCGTAAAATACGTAGCCAAATCATGTTGTGCTGACCCCAACTAGAGTGGGATAAGGGTAGGAGGATGATGAATCAATTTTAGCTTTGGTAAAAGAAGACTGACACAAATTCAAATTCAAATTATTCATTATTCAAGTAAACTTGTAAACAAGTGCTTTTGAATCGTCAAATCTGCTGATTCTGGGGATCTGATCTGGGGATGCAAGGGAGTAAAATTCCATCTTAATACTCCCAGCCAACCTCACCTGCCCGTGGTGCATCCTGCCGATCAGCGAACGAGGCTCTGGCGACCGACTAATGGCGGTATAACCATTCTATTTAAGCGTAGTCAAATACCACAGACCGGTAACGGGCAGCAGCGTTACTGGTGCGATAAACTACGCCCTGCGATCACCAACCCGCCTGCCCAGCGTGGTGATTATGGGCAAAACCTATAACCTATAAATAACCTAAGACATTTCAAATGCCTTACATACCACCCAAAAGGCCCACTTCAACGTTGTCATGGGAGACTTTAACGCAAAAGTGGGAGTACACATTAGCGGCGAAACGGTAGTAGGACCACACGGTTTTGGAACCAGAAATCATAGGGGACAAATGCTCGTCAACTTTCTGGAGAAAGAGGGGCTGTACTGTATGAACACTTTCTTCAAGAAACAGCCCCAACGCAAGTGGACATGGAAAAGCCCCGATACTGTGACAAAAAATGAGATAGACTTCATAATGACAGACAAAAAGCGTATATTTAGAGACGTCTCCGTGATCGCTAGGTTTAACACTGGAAGTGATCACCGACTTGTACGAGGCACTCTAAATATCGAATGCAAGCTAGAACGCGCCCGTCTTATGAGGTCTACGCTCCGGCCAAACTTGCTCCAAACCGTGACTGGATCTGAAACGTTCCAGATAAAACTGGAGAACCGGTTCGCTGGCTTGGAAACCACAATTGACGTTGACATCGACCAAGAACTCGACCAAGTGGTGGAAATCCTTCGGGACGAGGGGACAAGGTTCTGTCAGACGCGAAGTACCGGTAAGAAGTCTAAACTTTCGCAAGAGACTTTGCAATTAATACAGAAGCGACGAGATAATCCTTCAGGCACTTCGTCAGATATAAATAAAAAAATCTCTAGGCTTGTAAGACGCGACCTCCGAAGCTACAATGCAAATACAATAAAAAAAGCCATTGAGCAAAATCGGGGGTCGAAAGTCTTTTTCCAACATCTTGGCCGCAGCCATCTGACGAAGCTGACCACATCAAATGGAAAAGTCGTCACTTCCAAAGCAGAGATTCTTGCGGAAGTTCAGGACTTCTACGGGAAATTATATACATCAGAAGCGTCTCGTCCCTCACCCGACCCAGAGGATCGTAGAGCCACCTTAACCCGCCATTTCACAGAGGAGCTGCCAGAAATTAGCCAAGACGAAATTGTGCTGGCTCTGGAGCAGCTTAAGAACGGAAAAGCCCCCGGAGAAGACGGAATTACAACAGAGCTGATAAAAGCAAGCGGAAAGCCTTTGCTAGAGAGGCTCCGACGCATATTCAATTCTGTCCTCTTTTCGGGGAGAACTCCTAAGGCGTGGAGCAGAGGTTCTGTCATGTTGTTCTTTAAGAAAGGAGACAAAACTCTCTTAAAGAACTACCGACCTATTTCCCTCTTAAGCCATGTCTATAAGCTGTTTTCCAGAGTCATCACAAATCGCCTCGCGCAGAGACTCGATGACTTTCAGCCTCCGGAACAGGCCGGATTTCGAGGAGGATACGGCACCATAGACCACATTTTCACAGTGAGGCAGATTATACAAAAGACCCACGAGTATAATCAGCCCCTGTGCTTAGCTTTCGTGGACTATGAGAAAGCCTTCGACTCCATTGAAACCTGGTCTGTTCTAGAGTCCTTGCAACGGTGCCAAATTGATTGGCGATACATCCAAGTGTTGAGGGGTTTGTATGATGCTGCAACTATGACGGTCCAAGTACAGAATCAGCAGTCTGGACCTATCCACCTGCATCGAGGAGTGAGACAAGGGGACGTTATTTCCCCCAAATTGTTCTCTAATGCTTTGGAGGATACGTTCAAGACGCTGCACTGGAAAGGTCGAGGTATAAACATAAATGGCGAGTACCTCTCACACTTGAGATTTGCAGATGACATAGTCGTCATGGCTGAGACCGTGCAGGACTTACAATATATGCTGACCACCCTGGCTGAGTCTTCTTCTCGCATCGGTCTCCGGATGAACTTGGATAAAACTAAAATAATGTTCAATGAGCATGTCATTCCGGAACCGATCACCCTTCATGGAGTTTCTCTCGAAGTTGTTCAGGAGTATGTCTACCTGGGACAAGTCTTGCAGCTCGGTAGAAACAACTTCGAGAAAGAGGCTCGTAGAAGAATACAGCTTGGCTGGTCTGCATATAGGAAGTTACACCGAGTCTTTTCGTCGTCAATACCACAAAGCCTGAAAACAAAGGTATTTAACGAGTGTGTACTACCTGTGTTGACATACGGGGCTGAGACGTGGACACTGACAATGCGACTGGTCCACCAATTTAAAGTCGCTCAGCGAGCTATGGAGAGGGCTATGCTCCGAGTTTCTCTGAAGGATCGTATTCGAAACGAAGTGATCCGACAGAGAACTAAAGTAATCGACATAGCCCAAAGGCTTAGCAAGCTTAAGTGGCAGTGGGCTGGTCACATCTGTCGCAGAACCGACGACCGCTGGGGTAGACGTGTTCTGGAGTGGAGACCGCGCCTTGGCAAACGCAGTGTAGGACGCCCTCCGGCTAGGTGGAGTGACGACATCCGCAAAGTGGCTGGCATCGGTTGGCAACGACGAGCTGAAGACCGAGCTCAGTGGCGTGCAATAGGAGAGACCTATGTCCAGCAGTGGACGGATACAGGTTGACATGATGAAATCTGCTGATTCGGAAAGTTGTTCCTACCGAGAAGAATCAGCAAGAACTCGGCGGTTGCTCTTTTCAAACAATAATTCTTATCACTAGTTACATATAGTTATTAATGTCTTGTACAGGGTTGAAGAGAAGCTATATCCACGTATTCTTATCGTCTAGGTAATCCTCAATAGTATAATAGGCTTTATGAAAAGCCTTTTTAATAGTATTTTTAAACTGCTGTAAAGGTAAAGTTAATGTAGATTGTGGAATTTTATTATAGAATCTTATACCCAAACCCACAAACGAATTACGAACTTTTGCAAGGCGTAAAGCAGCAACCGCAAGCTTATGTCGGTTCCTACTTTGTCTATTATAAATTGTAACTTGTAAATTTTAAAAATTGAATTTTATCAAAAAGCCTGTTACTGCACTGTTGAGAACATAAGCGGTAAGAATTCGTGGATTCTGCTACCCTTCGAACGTGCAAAACATAGTATGGTAGTATGGACTAAATGGTAATAAGAATAATATTTTGAAAAGAGCAACCGCCGAGTTTCTTGCTGGCTTTCACAGTAGGAACAGCTTTTCGAACCAGAAGTAGAGTTGACGATTTAAAACCACTTGTTTACAAGTTTACTTGAATAAAGAATCAAGTAGACTTTTAGAGGCATTTTGGAATCGTCAAATTATAATGAAACTACAACCGATTCGGAAAGGTACTCTTGTCTAGAAGAACCAGCAAATCTCGGAAGATCTTTTCCAGAAAAATAATTTAAATAATAAATAACTATTATTTAAAAATAAAAAAATGTTACAATCTAATATACATTATTTTTACCTTATATATAGAGTTAGTAAATAGTTTTCGCGACTTCGCTTATTCGCTATTATATTTTTATTTATGAAAGTATAACAGAAAGAAAGACTTTCGCTTTTATAACATTACTAGCGAACCACGCTGTCTTCGCTCGCGTGTAAACGCGTTTCACACAATTTTTCTCACGTAAATCCTGATTTTCCGGGAATTTCACTACAATGTTCTATTAACCTATACCTTCCTCAAGAATTGAGTCACTCACTATCTTTTATTAAAAACCGTAAAAAATACATTCAGTAGATTTTGAAAAAATCTATCACATACGGACACAGATTTTGGGTACATGGTCTACCATGATATTTAAAGATCAATGATACTGTAGAACCTATATATTATATACCTATGAATAGAAGCGATTCATAATCATTCATATTCTATTGTTATTCTACTTTCTTATTCGTATGTCAGGGTTACCAAGTCTAATATATTCTGACAAGATTACTTTGATGGTAGTGATCTTATCAGAAAACCGAGTAGGTTTGAACTAATTAGATATAACCATATTCTAAGACTATTTAGGTCCTTAGTTTTTCTATTATGTTTCCAAAGTAACAATAATATTATTTTACTATAATACGCGATTAGTTAAATGGCATACATTTTGTGGAGTCTCTCTTTTAATAATGCGTCGGTTACGTTAAATAATAAATAATATTTCGGTTACAGTTAAATAATCTTCTCAGTAAGAGCAAAATTCCGAACCAGTTTTTGCTTACAAAAGTAATAATAAAAATTATTTTGCTATAATCCTCGATACAGTAAATAGAAAATATATATATAGTGCTGAATGTATAGTTTATACTGTTTATAGTTTATACCCGATACATGCAGGATTCGTAAAAACACATGCACAAACCTCCACCACTGCCACCACAATACACAAGCACTACACACGTTCACTATCACAAAATCAACAATCGTTTCGCCCCGCAACCGAAGCATCATCAGCAGGCCATCACCATGAACTCTTATTGCGACTCAATTGAAGACGTAAACTAAATTGTTTTGCTTTTTCATACAATGACGCCTTAAAGACGCACACTTTAAGTCGCTGCCGAATGAGCGTTCGGAATGCTTCCTAAAAACATATGAGTAAAAGAGACAGAGTTATGTATAGTTCATATAACGTTTTCCTTTTCAAACATTACGATCCCAATTCAATCCACACTTCATGGTACGAAAACAAAGCGGTTAACTTTAGGTACTGACTTTGAATTGAATCGTTTTCTAAAAGTTTATGTTAGGCCTACTGGAGATAGACTTCAAGACAAAATCGCAAAGATTCTTCAGTTCTTGTTTCATGAATCATATTGATCCTTGACGATTCAAAAGTGCTTGATAGAGCTTATTTCAATTTTGAAGATTATTTTGATATTTTGATTGCTTTTTATTATGAACCTCCACAAAGTAAAGCCTAATTCTGTAAATTAGGACTCTTTTAATTGGGATTAACAAGACATGAAATGTATACTCGACACGAGTGTAAGTATAAAGTATTGTCAAATAAACAAGTAACGTAACAAACTCGTATCCAATTATTACTTACAAAGCCGGCAATAAAGTACAAAATAAATTATCCATAATAAATTTCGAGTGGAAAATTCTGGGTAATTTTGGTAGGTACAAAAACTTCACCGGCACAGCGCAGTCGGCCATTCTGACACGTGTCTGCGAAATGAAATTTCTTACTAACGTGTAGGGCGGCCAAATAAACATATTGTTTTTAATGACTGTCACCTAATTTTTGTAATATCTTTTTAACCCTTTGACTTACAAGTAGGGATGGGGGGGTACGAATTTTTGACCTTTATTTTTAGATCATGTTATTTACTATATAATAATTATACCATATTTATACGGCGTGGAATCTGGCTCAGTAGAATAGACCACCCTCATTTCTTACCGAGGTGTCGTAAAAGGCGACTAAGGTAAGTTGACCGACAGTGTGGTATCCGGTCGAGTAGAACAGACCACCCTCTTTCTTAACGAGGGGTCGTAAAATACGTTGACGACAGGCAGGCGGCTGGTCGTAAAATACGTAGCCAAATCATGTGACAACATGTTAAAAATTGCATTACTCGCATTAATAGCATTACGATGTTGTCGTGGAGCCTATCCTCCTGATGATGCTTCGGTTTCGGGGCGAAACGATCTTAGAGATTTTAATGGCGGTTTTGTATTGCTTCTGTGCATTGTTGCTGGTGGCGGCATTTTGGGATACGTGTGGTGACTTATCCTGCATGTGTAATGTATGTGAATTTGTGTGACGACGTATTTTATCGTGCAGTATTCCATTTTAGTCGTTAGGGCGAGGGCGTTGAGCTGAATATACCATACAAAACTTCTTATAACGCCTATTGCGGGATTTTACCGCGACGTATTTTTTACGCTCGTCCGAACGGGTCGTAAGAGCCGCATGTGGTTTGCGAACCGCAGGTCACCAGCCCCTGCTACAAACAATCAGTCCATTTGAAATATATTTTTACTAAGTCCCGATTTTACTAGACTATAGTCTGGCTACACTCGCAAAATTACACATAATACTGATCAACTAAGTTATTACATATTGTTAATCATATAAAGTATAATTGATTAGTAAGCTACCCTCTTTTTTCATGTAAAATGCTTTCTATGCCTTATGACGTTCGGAAATTCATGTAAAAAAAAGTAAAGTAGCGCCCTGCTACAATCCCACAGCTGGGAATAGGCCTCCTCTCTCCGTTTCTGTAGAGAAGGATTGGAGCTAAGACCTACCAAGCTGCTCCAATGCGGATTGGTAGGTTACACATATCTCCAGAATTCTCTAGAGATATGCAGGTTTCCTCACGATGTTTTCCTTCACCGAAAAGCGTGTGATAAATTGAAATTATCAATTAGACACATGAGTTTTGACAGAAAAACTCATTGGTGCCTGCCCTGGTTTGAACTCGTGTTCCCCTCGAAAGAGCCGCACAGTCCCACCGCTGGGCTATCACAGCTCTAAATTCATGTTTTATTTAGATAAAAATGCTTTGGTACTCAGGTGTGTCCAGCCATAGCCCAGCGGTGAGGCCGTGCAACTCTTTCAAGGGCGTCACGAGTTCAAGCCGCGGGCAATGAGTTTTTTTTTAAACCTACGTGTCTAATTAATATTTGAATTTTATCGCTAGCTTTCGGTGAAAAATAGTTATTATAATATAAAAAAACATTGTTTTTAAAAACTAAGTGTTTCTTCTTACGTCGATTAGTATTGGCTCCTCGTGATGCCGCCTAGACTGTGTTGACTAATAAATATTAGGTCCTTACATATGAAATTGGCGTTTTGTCGTACTGGCCACTTTGATCTCAAATATTACCTTTATGGTTAGGAATTACAAATTCAAATTCATACAGCTATTTACTCATGCATTTGTGTTTCAAACCCCCTAATTCATTTGTTTTTTCTTCTTTTGTTTTTTTCTTTGTGTCACTCTGTTTACAAAATGGAAAACATGAAATATCGCGTTATTTACGAGTATGAGTTCCACCGTGGCACCAGTGCTGCAGAAACGGCTCGAAGGATTAATGATGTGTATGGTGACGGTGTCGCAAAAGAAAACACAGTGCGTTTTTGGTTCCAACGTTTTCGTTCTGGAAATTTCGACCTGCAGAACAAGCCTCGTGGACGGCCGGAGACCAAAGTTGATAATGAAGAATTGAAGGCTATTGTGGAAGCGGATCCATCGCAAACCACGTCCGAGTTAGCTGCAGGCTCCGGTGTTAGTGATTAAACTATTCTAATCCACTTGAAGCAAATTGGGAAGGTGAAAAAGCTTGAAAGGTGGGTACCTCATGAATTGAGTGAAGCAAACCGACAAACGCGCGTCGACTGCTGCGTTATGTTACTCAACCGGCACAATAATGAAGGAATTTTAAATCGAATCATTACCTGTGATGAAAAGTGGATCCTCTACGATAATCGGAAGCGCTCATCGCAATGGCTGAACCCTGGCGAACCAGCCAAATCCTGCCCTAAGCGAAAATTGACTAAAAAAAAGTTGCTTGTAAGTGTTTGGTGGACTAGTGCCGGTGTCGTTCACTACAGTTTTCTTAAATCTGGCCAGACGATTACGGCAGATATCTATTGTCAGCAACTGCAAACCATGATGGAAAAGCTAGCTGCTAAACAACCGAGGCTGGTCAATCGCTCTAGGCCACTGCTGCTTCAGGACAACGCTAGACCACACACTGCACAACAGACGGCTAGCAAATCAGAGGAGCTTCAATTAGAATGTCTTAGACATCCACCGTACTCTCCGGACCTTGCTCCAACAGATTACCATTTTTTTCGCAATTTGGATAACTACTTGCAAGGAAAAAAATTCAACTCCGATGGAGCAGTCCAAACCGCCTTCAAAGATTTTATTGATTCCCGCCCGAATGGTTTTTTTAGTAAGGGGATCAATGAACTACCTATGAGATGGCAAAAGTGCATACATAGCAATGGTACATACTTTGATTAATTAAATATATTTCATTAAAAAAAAAACGACTTTATGTTCCTCCCATAGAAAACGCCAATTTCATATGTAAGGACCTAATATATAAAAAATTAACTAACTTAACTGGTTTAATTTTTTAATTCGCAACTAGCGTAAGTACTACTTATTATTATTATAAATCCTAAATACAATACAATACAACAATACAACATATAAATATATTGTTATTGAGTGCTATAACAATATATTTAAGAAGTTTGTTACTTTTTTTTAATACAACAAAGTAACGGCTAATCCATTAATTATTAATTATTTTTTATAAGTGCTAATCGCGTATAAAAAAATAATTCAATATATTTTTATATGATGGCACTACACAAAGTAATGCTAAAATTCTATAAATTACTAATCAATTTTGTATTAATAATTTAAATAAAATTAATGAATATAACATAAAAATCACGAAATTAGTCTGCCATGCAAATAATAAAGTGCAACGTGCAGAAAACCACGTTATTACGTGTTTCTGTGTTAGCGAACACACAGCATCTCCGCCGGCGAAGACGAGTTCCCAGTTTTCTAACGTCGTGGCTGCGTACATTTCGCAACCTCGACGATGCTTCTGCGCTCGCCCGTCCCGCCCGGTGACTATAGGGCCAACAGCATACAGACAGTTCGAAAAACAAAGGAGTTCTGACCTTTTTTGGAAAAGTGTAGCTGTATACTGAAATATAAACATTCTATAATAAATAACATAAATCTGTAGAGCTTTTTTTTTATCTACAATGTACAATACAAATACAATAGCACTTTAATAATACATAATTTAACCAACAGTGTCAACAAGATATAAACAATGAACAAACTTAGTGATACATTATTTGTGGTTTATAATAACTAGGTGTGCCGCAGCAGGCTCGTCCGCGTGAAAATCACTCTGTCACAAAAATGTTTCCGAATTGAAATTTTGAATATATAAAAGTATATATCGTGAGTTAACTATAACAGATAGAGACATGCTATCGCGGACTTTTTTAAATGTTTTTGTAGATCTACAATTCTCTCTTACATTGCTCTAGTGTATCTCTTTTGGTCGCGGCGCACGCGACTAAAGCTACCAGCAGGCGAGATTTATTAAAACCGCGCGACCTCTTCAACACAATTTACTTAAAACCATAATGTACTGTTAACTTAAACCTTCCTTAAGAATCAAACCACCTTTTATTTAAAACCGTACAAAAATCCTTTCAGTAGATTTTGGAAAAATCAGCCAGCTGTTTGGGACTTTGTTTTATAAGTATTTTTAAATATAAAATAAGTCATTGTGAATTAACCGTAAGAGATAGAGACATGTTGTTCCGGACTCTTTTGTAGTATTTTTGTAGATCTACAATCCTCTCTAAGATTGCTATACTGAATCTCTTTTGGTTTACGCGGCGCACGCGACTAAAGCTACCAGCAGGCGAGATTTTTAAAACCGCGCGACGTCTTCAACACGATTTACTTAAAACCATAATGTACTGTTAACTTAAACCTGCCTTACGAATCAAACTACCTTTTAGTTAAAACAAAAATTCTTTCAGTAGATTTTGAGAAAATCGATTACATACAGACAGACAGTTTTTGAGGACTTTGTAATATAAGTATAAATAATTTAACCAACGGCGCAATAGACAATATTATAAACAATGAGCAAACTTAGTAGCACATCATTTGTGGTTTATAATATGATGATTGTTCATTAGAACAATGATTGATGATTGAGTGTGATTCGTTATTTGTTTAGTTGGTATTGCCAACAAACCCAACCGCAACTTATCATGTTCTAATAATTTTTGAAATTAGGCGTTACTTTGCGGAGATCCATAATACAAAAGTAATAATAAAAAATATAAATATAATAATATAAGCAAAATTATTATTATTATTATCATGTTCTGAAAATAATATATAACAAAACACATCTACATTATTAACATCTACTACTAATAAGCTGTGATAGCCTAGCGGTGAGACCGTGCGACTCTCTTGAGACGACATAGGTTCAAACCCCGGGCAGGCACCAATGAGTTTTTTCTATTAAAATTTATGTGTCTAATTGATAATTGCAATTTATCACACGCTTTTCAGTGAAGGAAAACATCGTGAGGAAACCTGCATATCTCTACAGAATCTAGGGATATGTGTAACCTACCAATCCGCATTGGAGCAGCGTGGTAGGTCTTAGCTCCAACCCTTCTCTCCAAAAACGGAGAGAGGAGGCCTTAGCCCAGCAGTGGGCATAGTAACAGGCTGTTACTACTGTCTACTGAAAGGTTTAAATTAAGTGTAACAAATATTATTTTTGTAATTTTATTCTCATTTAGAGAGCTATGTCACTTATATGACTATGTTTGCTCTGGTAGGGCTAATTAAAACTACATTTACAATACTTATCCTAATTATTATTTATGCTTATCGAAATTATAGCTACTTACTCTATACAGATATGCCTCAGAAGTTGGGAGTCGCCAAGCCCTTACATCACGCGCTCCTAGTGGCTCCTAGGATAGGCTCCACGACAAAAATCGTACTGCCGTGGAGCCTATCATCCTGATGATGCTTCGGTTTCGGGGCGAAACGATCGTCGAGATTGTGGTGGTGGGTGTGTGTGCTGCTTTTGTGTGCGTTGTTGCTGGTGAATTGCGCCTTGGGGTGCATGTGGTGGCTGGTCCTGCATGTATAAGGTGCGTAGATTTTGCCTGCTTCATACACATTGGCTTTGCATGCATTCACTTAACCCGTGCGGATTATAGCAAAGTAGTTAGTTCTGTTATATTGCTTGTAATATGGAATTCCGCAAAGTAACGCCTGCTTCTATAAATCAAAACAATTTAATTTAGTTTACGTCTTCAATTGAGTCGCAATATAAGTTCATGGTAGGCCTGCTGTTTTGAAGGGTACGTTTCGAAAGTGTAACAAATATTCTTATACGTAAAGCATATTATACAATTGAACATTATTTGGATGATAGAATTCCTTGGATTTGAAATTCCTTTCACCTTCATACAAGACTGCGGTTTAATAATATAAAATTGAAAATGTTTGAGATGAAATGAAATTTATTTATTATGGAACAATTATAATTTTTCTTGAACAGTGGTAGCGATGATCCTGCAAAATTCAAAAATGCGTTGCAGAAATTAACGCCGCCTCCGATTTTAAATAACAAAATTCCTGTTAAAAAAAACTATTACATATTAGGTCCTTACATATCAAATTGGCGTTTTGTCGTACTGGCCACTTTGATCTCAAATATTACCTTTATGGTTAGGAATTCCAAATTCAAATTCATACAGCTATTTACTCATGCATTTGTGTTTCAAACCCCCTAATTCATTTGTTTTTTCTTCTTTTGTTTTTTTCTTTGTGTCACTCTGTTTACAAAATGGAAAACATGAAATATCGCGTTATTTACGAGTATGAGTTCCACCGTGGCACCAGTGCTGCAGAAACGGCTCGAAGGATTAATGATGTGTATGGTGACGGTGTCGCAAAAGAAAACACAGTGCGTTTTTGGTTCCAACGTTTTCGTTCTGGAAATTTCGACCTGCAGAACGAGCCTCGTGGACGGCCGGAGACCAAAGTTGATAATGAAGAATTGAAGGCTATTGTGGAAGCGGATCCACCGCAAACCACGTCTGAGTTAGCTGCAGGCTCCGGTGTTAGTGATAAAACTATTTTAATCCACTTGATGCAAATTGGGAAAATTTGGTGAAAAAGCTTGAAAGGTGGGTACCTCATGAATTGAGTGAAGCAAACCGACAAACGCGCGTCGACTGCTGCGTTACGTTACTCAACCAGCACAATAATGAAGGAATTTTAAATCGAATCATTACCTGTGATGAAAAGTGGATCCTCTACGATAATCGGAAGCGCTCATCGCAATGGCTGAACCCTGGCGAACCAGCCAAATCCTGCCCTAAGCGAAAATTGACTAAAAAAAAGTTGCTTGTAAGTGTTTGGTGGACTAGTGCCGGTGTCGTTCACTACAGCTTTCTTAAATCTGGCCAGACGATTACGGTAGATATCTATTGTCAGCAACTGCAAACCATGATGGAAAAGCTAGCTGCTAAACAACCGAGGCTAGTCAATCGCTCTAGGCCACTGCTGCTTCAGGACAACGCTAGACCACACACTGCACAACAGACGGCTACCAAATCAGAGGAGCTTCAATTAGAATGTCTTAGACATCCACCGTACTCTCCGGACCTTGCTCCAACAGATTACCATTTTTTTCGCAATTTGGATAACTACTTGCAAGGAAAAAAATTCAACTCCGATGGGGCAGTCCAAACCGTCTTCAAAGATTTTATTGATTCCCGCCCGAATGGTTTTTTTAGTAAAGGGATCAATGAACTACCTATGAGATGGCAAAAGTGCATACATAGCAATGGTACATACTTTGATTAATTAAATATATTTCATTAAAAAAAAACGACTATGTTCCTCCCATAGAAAACCATATGTAAGGACCTAATACTACACAAAAATAAAGTAAACTATATTTATAAATAAATGTAAAACCAATAAGTAGATTTGCGTGAGTGTATGAGACTGTATAGGTATCTTAGTGCGGAAAGGTACGTATGATGAGTTTAAGGAGAAAATATGTTAATTAGTAATTTAGCTAACAACTTTCAGAACATTTTCAGTTTCTTCATAAGTCAGCGAATGAAGCCAAGATGAGCATTTTAATTTACAAGAGTAATAATTTAATGAGGAAATATTTGAAAGAGTATTTACTCTGTTGTGATAGGCCAGCGGTGAGACCGTGCGACTCTTTCGAGGGGAATACGAGTTCAAACCCGAGCAGGCACCAACGAGTTTTTCTATTAGAACTCATGTGTCTAATTGATAGTTGCAATTTATCACACGCTTTTCGGTGAAGGAAAACATCGTGAGGAAACCTGCATATCTCTAGTTAATTCTGGATATAACCTACCAATCCGCATTGGAGCAGCGTGGTAGGTCCTCCAACCCTTCTCTTCAGAAACGCAGAGAGGAGGCCTATTCCCAGCAGTGGGATTGTAACAGGCCGCTACTTTTATTTGCTCTGTTGTACAGTGGGAAACTTAATCGCAAATCGTGCGGCAATTGCATTCCGGGTCCTATTTGCAGTGCTTACTGCGTGACAACTACGCTTCGCAAGGATTATATTGCTGTAGTAGGATAACTCGGTACGCAGAATAGTTTGCACGGCAAACAGCTCCCTGACTGTTAAGACATCACTTATAAGTAAAAGTAAGGAAAGTAGATATAGATAAGTTTGCTTCAAGTACGATTTTTGTCGTGGAGCCTATCCTCCTGATGATGCTTCGGTTTCGGGGCGAAACGATCGTCGAGATTGTGGTGGTGGGTGTGTGTGCTGCTTTTGTGTTCGTTGTTGCTGGTGAATTGCGCCTTGGGGTGCAGATTTTGCCCGCTTCATACACATTGGCTTTGCATGCATTCACTTAACCCGTGCAAAGTAGTTAAGTTCTGTTATATTGCTCAAAACAGCTCTTTGTTCTCGCTCGTTCGAGTCCAGCTGGTTTTAGGCATCTTAATATGTTAACAATTTAACTCGACTACGTACCAGGCGAGCATAAGTTTGTAAGGATAAATGTGAAGTAGTGCAAGGGTCTTCAACTTGAACGATCGATCGAGCAAATCGATACAACTCAGCTTACCGTCTAATATAAGATGAGCTCCCTCATAAACGAATGTAACAAAATATTGATATCTCTTTCTCACTCAATGAATTTCGATAAGATATATTGTACAGTACTCACTAATTTGTTAATGAGGGAGCAGGTGAGATAACTTTTGTCTCGTTCTTACATATAACTACAGAAATACGTAAACATGAACCGCTGTACTTCACTTGTATTATGATGGATGAATGCATCTATTTTCATTTATGTATTAATTAGTTTTACTCCTTAATGAAGTTCGTGCAAAAGTATTGAAAATATTATTTTGCGATAATCCGCGATAAAAGAAAATATCTGTAAATTTAGAGTGAAGCAGCCGTTCTCATATCTGAATATATCAGGATTAGTAAAAACTCATGCGCTACTGACCAACAATAACACAACAATACGCATTGCACACATTCACTACCACAATCTTAACAATAGTTTCGCCCCGTAACCGGAGCATTCCCAGGAGACTCCACGACAAAATCGCAAAATCGGAATCGTACAATTTGCGAACAAAGTGCCATTATATCGTATGCTCAGTGAGCTATGTAAATGAACAAATTAGTATGACAAACGCTGCACTGCATTACGTCATATAACTTGGCATCGCTAAGCGGCAAGAAATTTATATTTGATACAACATTGAGACCTAAAAACAAGTTTGGCTGGCAGAAGAACAATTTCTAGATAAAAGAGTGACATTATATTATAAATGTTAATATTAGAATATATCACAAAAAAGGACGTGTTTGACTACAATCACTTGTATCACTTAATCAATATATTGAAAGTGTTAGACTTTTTGTTTGTTGTTTGTTTGCTTATGTCAAAGTCAGAATATTAAGAATATACAACTGTATTTTTGTAACTGTGACTCTTGCAGGGAAACTTAGTTCATCGGCCCACGCTGTTCGAAAGATAAGACAGTTTGCAGACGGCGAAACAGCAAAACTTGTTTATTTTGTTTACTTACATAGATAGCATTATGTCTTATGGAATATTGCTATGGAGTAAATGCATGGATAGGGAAAAAATTTTTGTATTACAAAAAAGAGCCATAAGTGGCATCTACAATTTAAGTCCGCGTGATTCTCTGCAAGAGAAATTAAATGAAATAGGTATTCTTACATATGCTTAACAGTATATTTCAAGCACTTTAATTCTTGTACATAAAAATATAAATAATTATAAAACGATAGTTGATGTATGTTTATAACAGACAAAGTAGGAACCGACATAAGCTTGTGACTCCGGCTTTGCGCCTTGCAAAAATACGTAAACCGTTTATGGGTTTGGGTATAAGATTCTATAATAAATTCCGCAATAAAATTTGGCCTTGCCATTGCAGCAGTTTAAAAACACTGTTCATTTCATTCAAGTAAGTCGATGTTGTTCGCAGTGCAGAATTTGGTTTATTCAATTGAAATGAGTGCTTAATTGACTTGACTAGTTTCCCTCAGGAATCTTAACAACAGTGATATTGATTTAGGCTGTTTACTTGATGAGAGATCGTCATTAGTCGTCCGAGGCAGCTTGATATCTGTCACTAAGTACATCACAGCTTTTATTCTTAAAAATAATAGTGTAGAATTTTGTGCTTAGTGGTATTCGGCTGAGTAGAATAGACCAACCCCATTTATTACCGAGATATCGTAAATGGCGACTAAGGTAAGTCGACCCACCATATGGTATTCGGCTGAGTAGAATAGACCAACCTCATTTCTTACCGAGGTGTTTTAAAAGGCGACTAAGGTAAGTCGACCCACCGTGCGGTATCCAGCTGTATAGAATAGAGCAACCCTCATTTCTTAACGAGGCATTGTAAAAGGCGACTAAGTAAGTCGACCCACCGTTCGGTATCCGTTTGAGTAGAATAAACCAACCTCATTTCTTACCGAAGTGTTGTAAAAGGCGACTAAGGTAAGTCGACCCGCCGTGCGGTATCCGTCTAAGTAAAATAGACTATCCTCTTTCTTGCCGAGGTATTGTAAAATACGACTAAGGTAAGTTGACGTCAGGCAAGCGGCCGGTAGTAAAATACGTAGCCAAATCATGTGACAACATGTTAACATGTTGTGGCGACCCCACTTAGAGTGGGATAACGTCAGGACAATGGTACTTTAGTGTTTAGAACGATCCTGGCTCCAATAGAAGGCAATTTATAACTTTATTTTGTTCAGTTGCGTAATCCATACCTGTCATTAAACAATTGCACAGATATCATTTAATTTTTATATACGTTACAGTGGTGACAGCCCCGTGGGTATGGATATACCTACTTTCAAATTCAAATTCAAAATATTCTGCTGGCGATTCATCTTTTGGTACACAAATACAATGTTATCTTTTTTCTCACGAGGTTTTATTTTTTTACAGCATTATTTAAACTACACAAATTAAGGCAATTTTAGCGAGTGACGGAACTAAAAAACACAAAATAAGCAAAAGAAATCGCAAAACTAATTACATTTTTCTTATTATACAGCTAATCGAAAAAAAAATATAATCCGTAAATCGCTTTGTTTTAATTATGTACAAAAATTATATACGCGATCTGATATGTTGTTATAGTATTAAATTATATTATAAAAAGATAATTATGCACACTGTAAAATTATATTACTCACACTTATAGAGCTGTGATAGCCCAGCGGTGAGACCGTCCGACTCTTTCGAGAGGAATACGAGTTCAAACCCGGGCAGGCACTAATGAGTTTTTCTATTAAAACTCATGTGTCTAATTGATAATTGCAATTTATCACACGCTTTTCGGTGAAGGAAAACATCGTGAGGAAACCTGCATATCTCTATAGAATTCTGGAGATATGTGTAACCTGCCAATCCGCATTGGAGCAGCGTGGTAGGTCTTGGCTCCAACCCTTCTCTCCAGAAACGGAGAGAGGAGGCCTATTCCCAGCGGTGGGATTGTAACAGGCCGATAACGATAGTTTTACTCGTGACTTTGCGTTAAAATACCCTCTTTATATACTATGAGTTTTTTCACTGTTATCGAAGGACATCCTAGAACAGAAGTTCTAGGATTTATTTTAGCCAGTCATCAATTGTAGAAAAATTCATCATTATTGGTCTAGCGGTTCAGCCGTGATAGCGTAACAGACAGAAATACTTGAGTATTTGTAATATTAGTATGGATATACTATATCATGTATGTGTGTTATAATTATTTATCAGAAACTATAACAAAACTTTGCTATAATCCGCATGTGTTAAGCGAATTTCGCCCCGAAACCGAAACGATCGTAGAGATTTTGATGGTGGTTGTGTGTATTGCTCGTGTCCATTGTTGCTGGTGGAGGCATCTTGGGATGCATGTGGTGAGTTGCCCTGCATGAGTAAGGTACGTGAATTTTGCCTGCTTCATACCCTTAGCATTGCATGCATTCGCTTAACCCATGCGGATTATATCAAAGTAGTTCTTTTATTGTTTCTGCAATATGGAATTCCACATAGGAACGCTTGCTTTTATAAATCATTTACAATTATTTCTACTTATTCAGTGTAAAGACCAAAAACGCTACGTTTCCCAAACAATTACATTTAATTAATTCCCCTACCACCGCAATAATAAAAAAAGATAAAAAAGGAAAAAACACAATAAGTACAAGTAATAACTAGTACACAATGTATAGGAAAGGTTGAATAGACATAAAGTAGTATGAAGTGAAATATTCCGTAGAATCATTTTTCTTACTTCTTTCTTCTATTCTGATCGCAGAAGCTTGGCAAAACCAAGAGCACGGTATGAAGTTCCTACAGGCATGTATTACGTAGGAACTCTATACCTCGCTAGTGGAAATCACCAGAGTGAAGATACATCTAATTTTTTCTTCTTCATTTCTTTCTTCTCTATTTCTGAAATTGTCGTTCTTCTGTTTCTTGCATAATCTTCCTTCACCGGGTGAAATAAACAATAATTGGCATATATAGAAAAGTAAAAAAGAGTGATTTATAAAATCAGACGTTACTTTGTGGAGCTCCATAATACAAAAGTAATAATAAAATTATTTTGCCATAATTCGCGATAAAGTAAATAGAAAACACATATAATGCTAAATATAGATCTGCATGTATCAGGAATGAAAACGAATAGTCCACTCAACATTTAGCGTTATATATTTGACTTGTATGTCCCTAAAAACAAATGTATGTAGCAAATAATTAAGAAGCGTTTTAAAACCAAAAGTCTACAGAATATTGTATTACAAATTTACCTTATTTCACTTGTAAATCAGAGATAAAAAAAACAAAAATAAAATAAGAGGCATCGAATTCAAAATCTATTAAAATCCCGTTTCAGAGTGTTCTTTTTCGGACGCACACTAAAATTATGACACATGCTTCCAACGCCATTACCTTGACATTACGTTCGAAAAACAAAATTACCATTTGAATAAAACAGCTGCCGAAACCCCCATAATTAATATCCGTAGGTACATCCACAAAATTTGCATATTTTATCCTAGAAGCGGCGCTCGCGGTACACAGATAGGTTTCAACCCCTTTGGCCATGCAAATTTTTCTAAACGCCTCGTGGGAAGCCACCGCGGCGATTTGCATAAGAAATTTCCAAATAAAGGCCAACACGGTAGCAAACATTAATATTCTATTGAATTCCTTGAGAAAGATTTCGGAAGTAAATTCTCGGAATATTTAAATTTCAACTCCCTTGATTCTATAACCACTGAGGGAGGAAACAAATTGTATAAAGGCGATAATACAATTTATTTCCTATAATTTAAACAGTACCAAACAAATATACATAAAACTAATCTCACGGTTAGGAAACATATCTCATAGTTTGTCACATTAAATTTTAACCTTTTTTTAAATGGTTTCATTTACCCTTAACCCTAAAAGATAAGTTGACGTCAGGCAGGTGGCCGGTCGTAAAATACGTAGCCAAATGAGACAAAATGTTTGTAACATGTTGTGCCGACCCCACTTACAAGGACAGGAGGATAATGATAATTTTAATAAGTTATAAGTTGTAATGTCTACTGAAAAAGTCTGCAAATGAAAAGCTAAACATCCCTATATTAAAGATATATCGTATCGTCTTGTAGATATATCGCCAACTATAATTGGGATTCAAAAACGTGCCAAATGGATTTTGAAAACATTTCAAATTTCTATGTTATATGATACAAAACTTAACTTAATATATATATGTAAATAGTATACGTTACTCAAGCTTTAATATATTGCAAGAATAGCGGTATGATTTCTCAGTTTAAGTAATTATTCGTTGATTCTCATCAGAATCGGATCTGCAAATGTTATTTGACCCATCTGAAACAAATCACACATCTCTTGATCGTGAGCTTCGTACACAGCATCCCAAAGATCGTGACCCTTTGAAACGTAACTGGATCGTGGAAAATTTGTCAGTCGTGTGTCTCAAATTAACACTTGGGCATGAGAACGGCTTTGCGGTAATTGACATCGATTGATAGATCATGTCAAATATATATATTTTTTAACTTCATAACAAGTAAAGTCACGTTCTGTTACTATTGCCATGAGAGGCATAGGTCTCCTCTGTGCTTTTAGAGACTTAGAGGTTAGAGGTTAGTAACTTCAACCGCTTCACTATTAACACCTTTAAAATTGGATTAAAAATCAAAATTTAATCCCACTTAAAAACTGATATTTATTTTTAACATTTTTTAATAATTTCCTTCAATTTAGTTTTGTAGTATACATCTAGTTTTACTAAATATGTCTTTCGTAGTTTTATAGCTTCGTTATACCGTCATCTTCAGGATGACAACAATGTGTGACAAATCTCCGACAAGCCCAATAGGTTATTTCAGCAAACATGTCAGTTACTATTACTGTCGTCGTTAAAATAAAATTTTACGACATAATTGTATGACTAAATAGACTTTGCAGCGGTTGAGTAAGTTACAAATATTGATGACCGTCATTGTCAGTGTTGCTGTTAGCTTAGTTCAATGGGCGGCAAAGTGCGGATCCAGAGCCGCAAGTAGCTCTTTGGCTCCTTAAGTGCGGCTCTGGCACAAATATCTACGGAAGGCGCAATATTATTTTCAAATAAAAAAAATCTTTGTAAGATAAAAACTTGACATCTTATTTTGATAAATTGAAATTCTTCTAGAAATCGAGAACATACTTTTTGCTTAAGTTAAAAGATAGATAGGTAATTAAAATTTTATATCGTTAAAAAAATATATAACGAACGAAACGTTTACTAAACAAGCCGGTTTGCTCCCAATTAAAAAAATAATTGTTGTAATGTTTATATTTGGCTCTCTGGCTAATAAGTTCGCCGACCACTGGCTTAGTGGATCAACGTCTAATACTAAAACTATACGATACCTACTAAGTAGAGAGTTCCTCACCTTCCGTCTGACATAGGACTTCTTGGGACATGGATGTTTCAAGAGGTACCAATAGAATAGAGAGAGAGAGTAGAATAGAGTGGTCGGACATGGATGTTTCAAGAGGTACCAATAGAATAGAGACAAAAGAATAGAGTGGCTCGGCGTGTCTGATAAGTACCAAGTATGAGTGCGGCACCGACTTAGACACGGCGTTAAACACGCTCGCGGACTGTCCAGCTTGGGCTGTCTAGTGGGGTAGCTTGTGATAGAGGTGGAGCATGTTGGATAGAGAGAAACCGTGAGTGATAGCGTTCTTCGGCGAAGATGTAATCTCATAGAACGCGGAGCGGATCCGGAAAGCTGTCTCTTTCTATCCAATCTGCCGCAGGCGAGTGAGGTAACAGCGGCAACTCGCTGAAGAACGTCGTATGCCGGCCTAGCGTAGGACCTCCGGTCTTTCCGAACAGGGAATACGATGACATTTTGAGTAGATCCCTGAGGCAAACGATGCATGCAATGTTGCGGATGCATTGTTTAGCGGTTTCGACTCATAGGTGGCCCTGTCCGAGGTACAGATCTATTGCGGAGAGCAATGTGCACAACGTTGCCCTATCTCAGTAGCGCACTAGGTTTATTTAATACGAGTCCGACATCAGATATCGTTACTCGTAAAGGGTTTTCCTACTACAATAGTAAAAAAAATGCGCGAAGTAGCGGGTGGTCACTATAGGTGTCTGGAGTTCGATTTTAATGAGGCGTAACCATGGCCAACTGACATGTCCGCACCCCGGACTGTAATTAGCTCAACAACGGGTGGCGCGTTATCTAGATCCTTGATATTTAATTATTATCTACGTAAACATGTTACTTTCGCTCAAAACTTAGGGTGGTGTTGGTGACAGTACACATAATATATGCGATTGTATTTATGGACATAATTAAAATGTACTTTTGGATGATTTTATGCGCGTCGCTGTCGTAAAAGTTATAATAAACTAAAATGTTAGTTGTTAATTTCGACTTGGTAAGTGAAGCGTTTGATAGCCCAGCGGTGAGACCGTCTGACTCTCTAGAGACAATTCAAATTCAAATTCAAATATTCTTTATTCAAGTTAACTTGTAAACAAGTGCTTTTGAATCGTCAAAATCTACTGCTGGTTCGGAAAGCTATTCCTACCGAGAAGAGCCAGCAAGAGACACGACGATTGCTCTTTTTAAAACATAATTCTTATAACTAGTTACATGTAGCCATTACTGTTATTATACAAGGTAGGGTACACTTATGGGTTCAAACCACGGGAAGGCACCAATGAGTTTTTATATTAAAACTTATTTGTCTAATTTATAAAAGCAATTTATCACACGCTTTCCGGTAAGGAAAATATCGTGAGGAAACCTGCATATCTCTAGAGAATTCTAGGGATATGTGTAATCTACAATCCGCATTGGAGCAGCGTGGTAGATCTTAGCTCCAACCCTTCTCTTCAAAAAACAGGGAGTGGAGACCTATTTTCAGTAGTGGGAATGGCCGTTACTTTACTTTACTAAGGTATGGGTTACCTGAAGCTGTGATGGTCTTACAGTTAGTATTCGTGATTCTTATAAACCGTAAGTTCAAACCCAAATTAAACCCTAAATTTAATCTTCAATGATCTCTAACAACTGATAGGTTTAATTGACTTTGAAAACTATGGGCCGAACTATGAGCCTCGTATAATAGCCTTTTAGTAGACGTAAAAACCTATAATCGAAGTATTACTGAGTAAGCGAAGTAATGAAACATACGGACATACAAGACTCGCATATCTATACTTATTATAAAACAAAGTCCCAAAAAGCTGTCTGTATGTAATCGATTTTCTCAAAATCTACTGAGCAGATTTTTGTACGGTTTTCACCAAAAGACAGTGCAATACTTTCGGATGGTTAAGGTAAATGGTACATATCGGTATTATGTAAATTGTGTTGAAGACGTCGCGTAGTTGTTAAAAAACTTGCTTGCTGGGAGCTATAGTCGCGTGCGCTGCCAGCAGAGATACGCTAAAGTAATGTACTAGAGAATTGTAGATCTATAAAAATACTACAAAAAAGTTCGCAACAGCATGTCTCTTTCTCTCGCGGTTCATTCACAATAACTATTTTTATGTTCAAGATTTCGTAAATTCGGGAAAAGTTTGGTAAATCATTAAATTCCACGCGGGCGAAGCCGTTGTTGGTACAGCTAGCATAATATAAATATAGATGGAGATATGATGGATAGATACCCTCCGGTCTTTTAACCTTGCAACACTACCACCACCCTTTTCGAACTGACTATATGCTGGTGTGATAGCCTAGCGGTGAGACCGTGCGACTCTTTCGAGGGAAACGCGAGTTCAAACCCGGGCAGGCACCAATGAGTTTTTCTATTAAAAACTTATGTGTCTAATTGATAATTGCAATTTATCACACACTTTTCGGTGAAGGAAAACATCGTGAGGAAACCTGCATATCTCGAGAGAATCTAGGGATATGTGTAACCTACCAATCCGCATTGGAGCAGCGTGGTAGGTCTTAGCTCCAATCCTTTTCTCCAAAAACGGAGAGAGGAGGCCTTAGCCCAGCAGTGGGCGTAGTAACAGGCTGTTACTATACTATATATATATGCTGTTAGTCCTAACGGCTTTTACAATGGGCGGGTTGGGTGTGCGCAAAATCATCGTCGAGATGGCGAAATGCAGAGAGCGCGAAAGCTCTCTATTACCTCGCATTCTATACTCGCATATATAATACAAATATAGATAGGGATATGATGGATAGATATAGATAGATGCCCTCTGGTCTTTTAACTTTGCAACACCATACCACCTCCCTTTTCGAACTGACTATATGCTGTTGGATGGGTGAGCGCAACAGCATCGTCGGGATGGCGAAATGCAGAGAGCGCGAAAGCTCTCCGCTACCTCGCATTCTATACTCGCATATATAATACAAATATAGATAGGGATATGATGGATAGATATAGATGGATGCCCTCTGGTCTTTTAACCTTGCAACACTACCACCTCCCTTTTCGAACTGACTATATGCTGTTGGATGGGTGAGCGCCAAAGCATCGTCGAGATGGCGAAATGAAGAGAGCGCGAAAGCTCTCTACTACCTCGCATTCTATACTCGCATATATAATATAAATATAGATGGGGATATGATGGATAGATTAGATGGATGCCCTCTGGTCTTTTAACCTTGCAACACTACCACCTCCCTTTTCAAACTGACTATATGCTGTTGTATGGATGAGCGCAACAGCATCGTCGGGATGGCGAAATTCAGAGAGCGCGAAAGCTCTTTACTAACTCGCATTGTATACAACATTTGTAATATTCAGTCGACGTAATCACACGTAACATAAGTATCTAAAAACCGGATTGTTCATTTTAAAACTACCGTAAAGATAACAATTACAAAATCACAGTTGTTTACTTGAAATCCGATAATACTTTCGTGGCTGATAACGTTATCTGATATAATTTGCTTCATTGTCGTTACTATCATGCCATAAAACAGCAGACACGTGTAATTGTGACGCGTAAAAATGAATCAGTTCGCTATTTCCTCTTTTATGTCACAGTAATAAACTTTATTATATACCAGGGGTCCTGCCACGCTGTTGTTGCTGTGGCTCAATCGTTTCGATATCCCTCGAAACAAAACTTAACTTTGACAGTGAAAAAAAAATGCTCCTATCGCCACCAAACTTTACAGGATTATCTGCTGGGTCAATTTAAAGATTGTTTGAAAATGTCATTAGAATCATTTCAACCATTTCGGAGTCTATTAGATTCTTACACATTTATCTTTTATATATATAGATTTTTAACATTATCGTAAAATTCAAATTAAAAATATTCTTTATTTAAGTAAACTTGTGAACAAGATCTTTTGAATCGTCAAAATCTACTGCTGGTTCGGAAAGCTGTTCCTACCGAGAAGAGCCAGCAAGAAACTCGACGGTTGCTCTTTTTAAAATATAATTCTTATTACTAGATACAAATAGTCATTACTGTCTTGTACAAGGTCGAAGAGAAGCTAATCCACGCATTCTTATCGTCTAAGTAATCCTCAAAACAAAGTAAAAAAAAAAGAATTTTCACCTCAAGTAAATGAAGCTGTTCAAAAAATAGGGAACAACAGTTCGCTTAACAATTTGCGTTGTACTTAAAAAAAAATACTTATATTTTTTTCACTACTATTCTAGTTTAACTAATATTAACTATTTATTACACGTACATAAAAAAAAATTGCAAAGAAACCTGCATATCTCTTGAAATTTTCCGGTATATGCTTAGCTTAGTCTTAATCAGATCAGCCCAGTATTTCTATAGAACCGACAACACTATTTCTTAGATGTCCTACAAAAGGTTTTTTTTCTGTAAATAGAAAATTGTACTGTAAAATTTTTCATAAAGGTGTACGCAGACTGATGCCTCGTCTCCCCAAATCCCGCTCATTTTAGGGATTTGCAGTTGAAATTAGTTCGCAAATCTTGGGCTTACTTCGACCCCCGTTACAGATGTAGATACGAAAGGGATGTAGATAAATAACCCGAGAACGGCTTCGTTTTACGTTGTTTATTGTTTTTACGACATTTTTCGCCAACATCGGCTTAGAGAAACATAACAAGGTGCCAAAAGTACCTTACCATCAGCGAGAAATAATTTCATTAAAGATTAAATGTCTTTTTTATATAATAGTAACATGTACACAATGTAGTCACCGCATCCCACAACTTTTTGCAAAGATGTAGTTTGTTCCAGCATTTGGTGACGTGTACAAGAAAGCTGCTAGAGAAAGAAACTGTAGGGTGGATTGCCAGGCATTTAGATGACGAGAAAGGAAAATCGTAATATCAAACATGGGTACATTCCCAATCAAAAATTTGTCAGAAACCACACACAACACAGATTTACAGATTTTTACATAGCCCTAAGGAATCTATTTGTTGAATAGCTCCATAAGATTCGACTGCATAAGTCCTACTATGCGAACTTAGTATGTTCCTAGTATTACTTAAATATCAGGAATATACCTGTTTGTTATTCTAGTCCGTATACGGTATGCTATCCGTTTTTAACTCAGCAACGGGTATGAGGTTAACTAATAGCAATAAATTGCACTTCCTCTTTAGGGTTAGTGATTATTATCAGATGTTCATGATATGGAGTCGTAAAAAGCGACTAAGGTAAGTTGACCCACCGTGTGTCATCAGTTGAGTAAAATAGAGCACCCTTTTTTTTACCGAGGTATCGTAAAAGACGTAGCTGAATTACGTGACCACATGTTTATAACATGTTTTGCCCGCCCAACTTAGAGTGGGATAAGGGCAGGAGGATAATGATGTTCGTAGTATTAACCAACACTAACTGATTAACTATCACAAACTCAACAATCGTTTCACCCCGCAACCAAAGCATCATCAGGAGATAGACTCCACGACAAAATCGCAAAGCGAAGCATTATCCAAACAAACATTGTTATATAGTAATCGGTTCAACCCCACCATTTATTTTATTTTATCTCTAAACACGTGCAACAAGCTTGAGCTTGAAACGTTTATCTGATCGTTAACGATCACGATGTGCTTATCTATTGTGGTGGCAGTGGTGGAGGTTTGAGCAGTTGTTTTTACGAATCCTGCATGTAACGGGTATGAAAAAACGGATAGTCCACTATACATTTTGCACATTTAACTAGTTATAGGAATTTACACTTTAAAACCTATATTATTGCTTGTTTATCTCGGTAGATGATTTCCCGAACTTGCATACCTGTGTATTATATTATTTAACACGAATTTGAATTAAAAGACGCCTACGAATTCTGACATTAGTTAACATTGTTTTAGTACCTCTTCTTACTTCCTCATCAAACGTAATAGGCAATAACTCGGTACAATATCTCTATAATTAACTCTAAGTTAAACAGAGGCGTAACGGTTAAAAAAATAAACATGTCAGCAACGTTCTGCGTTCAGTTCAAGAAAGGAATGTTTGTGTGAAAGTTACGTAGCTATAAATCCAATTTCCCAAGCCTAATGCTGGCTAAATATGTATGAACGGCTCAATTGAATGGCCACGCAATGCTCAATAAGTGCGGGTACGCACGGCATAACGTTGTGGTGTATGGTGTTTTTTCGGGACTAAACGGGACATAATGAAAAATCGGGACAAAACTTTTAAAAACCGTCAATAAAAATAGCGAACTTAAACAATCGTAATATATATGACATGGTAAAGTAAAGTAGCGGTCTGTCACAATCCCACTGCTGGGAATAGGCCTCCTCTCTCCGTTTCTGGAGAGAACGGTTGGAGCTAAGACCTATCACGCTGCTCCAATGCGGATTGGTAGGTTACGAATATCTCCAGAATTCTCTAGAGATATGCAGGTTTCCTCACGATGTTTTCTTTCACAGAAAAGCGTGTGATTAATTGCAATAAGACACATAAGTTTTATTAGAAAAACTCATTGGTGCATGCCCGGGTTTGAGCTCTTGTTCCCTTCGTAAGAGTCGCACGGTCTCACCGCTGGGCTATCACAGCTCTATACATATTATATTAAACTAAAATATTATATTACAAAATATTCCTTATAATATAAAAAGTGATACTTGTATATTTAAAAAAAAATTAACTTTTTTAATTTAACTCAAATAAATATATAGATTATTAGCGATAATTGAGACAAAATGGGGCCAAGGTATAATGGCCATCACAGCTGGGCTATCACAGCTCATATATGACTTATCTCATATATATATGTATATGACGTATACATATTATATATTATATACGTAATATATATTATATAAATATAATATGCCTTAGAGTGCACCCTTAAATAATTGTTATTAATAGTGAATTTAACAGGAGTAAGGACGAAATCGCAAAGCTCGTTACTCTGATCTCACGTAAAAAAAACCACTATTATATTAGTGTATGTATATAGTGTATCTATGGAAAAAAATCTGTAAAGTAAGTTGTTTATTTCAATAATCGGGACGTCCGGAAAAAATCGGGACACGTAGCATCACTAAACGTATGCGGCATAACTAAGAAACGAATATGGAAATCGAAGAAAAACTTTGTATTCTTAACACGTGTTCATACTAAGGACGTGGCTCACATGAAAATAAAAAAAAATCATCAGAGCCCGCGACGTATCGACGTCAAAGTAAAATGTTTATGGAAATTGAATTTTTAATGGTAGTAAATGTTTAAATGTAGTAAATTAACCGTAGTAAATGTTTGTATACTTACAATTTTCTATACAATTATTACGAAGTTAATATGATTATATTCACCTAATAATTACAATTAGCCGTGATGGTTGCATGATGTAAGGCGATCTAGATTTTTTAATTCCAAATAAGTATGTTAGGAATTTTCAATAAAAATTAACGTACTCAATTGATATTTTAAAAATATTCCGTGAATAAAAACATTTTTGCCTTCAGCTATAGGTTTGATTTCAGCCGAGAATTTTCCGAAGAGAATCATTTTCTATTGTTTTCTGTCTGTTGGTCTGGTCTTCAGGTTTGGACGTATTTTAAATATATATATGTGTGTATTTATTTAGTAGTTGTCAGTAACCCATAAGTATTAGGTTTTTTACTTTAGAGACGGACTGCCGTGTTGGTAATTGTCATATATTTTTATTATTTATTATTGTTATGAAGAAATCTGAATAGCTATGGGGAATTTTTGGCATGTGTGAAGCAGCGTGATTGATCTGCACAATTCTTTTTCTCCTAGGAGACCTTAACTTAGCAGATAATATTGAGCTGCTCTTTTACCTGTATTATATTTTTATTTTTTATTTATTTTATGGGTTTTCGTAATTCAATTGATGATAGATTCTTTGCAAGAGTAAATTTAAATATAATTCAAATTTAAATTTAATACTGAATCTTACCCTTTATTATTGTAGATTATTCATCGTGTACCTCAATGAAAAAAAAACAAATGTACTACCTGAAATATGAAAAATATAAATTGAATATATCAATTTAAAGACAGCGATATAATACAAATATAAACTATATACTAATATATAGACTGTGAAAAAATAAACTAAACTTACTCCGTTAAATACACTCACTATCGTATTTTATGCAATGTGCACCGCAAATTTCGCGTCCATATCAATTCACTCAATCATTACTCGAATCATTGTATATTAAATGCACAGCTCATTATAATTTAACTTGAGATTGTTTTAACTTTTTGTAATTTTGTTTAAAAAAATTCTTACACAAAAGTCAAGTCGATAACGCTACTCTTTAAAAACGTTAATTACTCGCTATCTTGTTATGACGGAGATCGGAATTTGAGATAACGTGTACGAGCCCTAACCGATCGCGTGCACGCCGGCAGTTCGGCTGACACAGCGCTGCGAATGCCCAATAAATACGCGTTTGATGCTTGCTGTATACATCACCACTGAACTTGGAGCTCTGATAGTGTGTACGCATCACACAAACCGGCTCCCAGACGGGGGGTGAGGTGGATCAACTGGCGATGGTGAAGCGCCCAACACTGTTGCTTTGACGCGCGTAGTGAAACAAACTTGAATTGTCACGACCATTGATATATAAGTGAGAAAGTCAACTGACGCGACACGTTGCCAACGATATGCCGGATAGTGAAAAAATTTTCGTATTGCAAAAAAGAGTCATACGTGGCATCTACAATTTAAGTCCGCGTGATTCCCTGCGAGAGAAGTTTAAGGAAACAGGTATTCTAACATTTGCTTCACAGTATATTTTAAATAACGTAATTTTTGTATATAAAAATATAAAGAATTATAAAACGATAGGTGATGTATATAATAGACAAAGTAGGAACCGACATAAGCTTGCGACTCCTGCTTTGCGCCTAGCAAAAGTACGTAAATCGTTTGTGGGTTTGGGTATAAGATTCTATAATAAAATTCCGAAATCAATTTTGGTCATGCCATTACAGCAGTTTAAAAACACTGTTAAAAAGAGGCTGATACAGAAAGCCTACTATACTGTTGAAGATTACTTAGATGATAAGGATGTGTGGATATAGGTGCACTTCTACCCTGTACAAGACAGTAATAAATAAATGTAACTAGTTCTAAGATTTATATTTTAAAAAGAGCAACCGCCGAGTTTCTAGCTGGCTCTTCTCGGCAGGAACAGCTTTCCGAACCAGCAGTAAAGTTGACTATTCAAAAGCACTTGTTTACAAGTTTACTTGAATAAAGAATATTTTGATTTGATTTGATATGGCAAATCAAATCAAAAATCTTCTTCACAGCTATTTTCGTAACTTATATGACCCGTGGAGCATTCAAGCAATACTGCCGCGTTGTCGATTGGACAAAATATATAACAGCGAGAGAGCGCATGCAGATGATTTTTTTAAGTTTAAGATTCGTTTGAAATGTACCTAATCAGGCTATCTAAACCTATATAGCACTTGATAAACTAAAGTTATTAAAAAAAATTCTCTATGGTGAGACGGCCTAAATCACGAGACGAAATTCTACTTATTTATTTGTCGAAGTTGAAGATTCGTTCGAAATGTAGGTACCTAATTAGGCTATCTAAACCTATATAGCACTTGAAAAACTAAAGTTATTAAAAAAAATCTCTATGGTGAGACGGCCTAAATCACGAGACGAAATTTTACTTATTTATTTGTCGAAGTTGAAGATTCGTCTGAGATATACCTATTCAGGCTATCTAAACCTTAATAGCACTTGATAAACTACAGTAAAAAACACAAATTTATCTATGGTGAGACGACCTAAATCACGAGACGAAATTCTACTTATCTATTCGTCGAAAATTTACCAAAATTAATTACTCTATTTATAGAACTTTAAAGACTATTCTCTTATATGAATATCTCCATATAAAGAAAATGCATCTATACGGAAAAAAATCTATATATGATAAAGAGAAAATACATCAACAAGGTTAAGTTAACCTTGTTGACTTAAGTGATATCGGATTATCTTATCACAATTTGCTGGATTTGTTTTATTTAGTTCACAAAAACTGACATACAATCGAAGATATCAAAAATTCAAAATAAGTTTTCGCTTACAATAATTGATGTCTTCTTGATATGACCCTAGCATGCTTACAGGGTACAATACATATTTTAAAAAAAGTAAAGTAGCGGCCTGTTACAATCCCTCTGCTGGGAATAGGCCTCCTCTCTCCGTTTCTGGAGAGAAGGGTTGGAGCCTACCACGCTGCTCCAATGCGGATTGGTAGGTTACGCATATCTCCAGAATTCTCTAGAGATATACAGGTTTCCTCGCGATGTTTTCCTTCGCCGAAAAGCGTGTGATTAATTGCAATAAGACACAAGTTTTAATAGAAAAACTCATTGGTGCATGCCCGGGTTTGAGCTCGTGTTCCCTTCGTAAGAGTCGCACGGTCTCACCGCTGGGCTATCACAGCTCACATATTATATTAAACTAAAATATTATATTACAAAATATTCCTTATAATAAATATAAAAAGAGAAACTTGTAAACTTTTTTTATAAATTTAACTTTTTTAATTTACTTAAATAAATATATAGATTAATAGCGACAATTGAGAAAATATGGGGCCAAGGTATAATAAGGTTTACTACCTCTAAACTAAATAATTTTTTCGTCTTCCTTATACCTGTCTGTTAGGGTTATCCAGGTTCAAAATTGTGTTAAACATAAGGAAAAGAAATCAATGCTGCATCATCCAAATTAACACTTTTACTTTAAATTTATTATTTATTTATTTATTGCACATACAGAATAATATAAAAAAAGAAAGAAGAAGAAAAAAATAAATAAATTGTCTCACTCTGTTTTTTTATTGATAACGTTTTCCTTACGATTTTTATGTATAATTTAATAATTGAAATAATTATGTGATAATTAGCACATAACCAATTTTGATGGCAGTCTATGGTTGTATCGACACAGCAATATAAATGTACATAAACTTTGCTACATATGCGTGAAAAAGAAACAATGCTGCATATCACAATTAATGATAATTAAATGATGAGATATGTGATAGGTATGTACCCATCACGCAATGTGGGGACTCACAATACGCAATTCCCGCGGTAAATTTTGCTCTTATCAACTGAAACTGATTTAAACTATTAAATTCTATCTATTAAGCTCAATTTTATTGTACCGTGTACTATTCGGCTAAATAAAATAGACCACCCTCATTTCTTACCGAATTGTCGTAAAAGGCGACTAAGGTAAGTCGACCCGCCGTGTGGTATCCAGCTGAGTAAAATAGCCACCCTCATTTCTTACCCAGTTGTCTTAAAAGGCGACTAAGGTAAGTCGACCCGCCGTGTGGTATCCAGCTGAGTAGAATAGACCACCCTCATTTCTTACCGAGGTGTCGTAAAATACGTCTAAGGTTAGGCAGGTGGCCAATCATAAAATACGTAGCTGAATCATTTGACAACACGTTTATAACATGTTGTGCCGACCCCACTTATAAGGGCATGAGGCTGATGATAAGCTAAATTTTCTCAATCAACTGTACACCTTAATTGATAAACTATGTCATGTCTGCTTATTTTATATTAAAATTTCATTGGTCCCAACTGCATTAATGAATGAATGTACTTGCTAAGGAAGCGTTGTCAAAACAAAAACTGATATACGGTACATTTAGTTATTTAAATGTACATACATTCTCATAAATCATATATTATTTTTTTGTAGCAAGAACCATTTAAACCCCGGCTGGAAGCTGCTTCGCCAAAAAGCGAAGCGAATTTTACGGGCACTTTTCCCGCTCGTTCCATATTAAAATTTTATGACGACAATTAAAGTATCGTTAAGTATAACTTGACAATCGTTAAAAATGACAAGAAATTTAGCAAATTTTTTACTTGATAACCTCACGTCGTTAACGGCCTGTTACTATCTCAGAGCTAGGCCTCATCTCTCCGTTTTTAGGGAGAAGAGTAAAGGGTGGAAAGTAGTAGGTCTCGGGCTGCAACGGACTACTTCTGCGAATTTGTAATCTCGCAGAAGGACGTGGCGGAGAGGATTCGGGAGGTAACTTCTTTCAACCCAATACTTTGTAGGCGAGCAGGACGAATACGTGTGATAAATTGCAAATATAAACTAGACACATGTTCTTAACAGAAAATCTCATTGGTGCCTGTGGTGTTAGAAATTCTGACCCTCTTGAAAGGGTCGCACGAACTCCCCGCTGGGCTATCACAGTTTCCTGGATTATCACAGCTTAAGTTTAGTAATGCATCGAAATTCGGCCTTATTGGACACGCTAGACTTTAGGTGCGGGTTTGAATCATGATCGTGAAATAATAAATAAATATATGAGACATTTACACTTATAAACCAATAAATTACTTATAGAAAGTGTTGGCTCTCGGAGGAAATAGAACCCGCGGCCCGTTAACACTGAGGACAGGTTCACTATCAAATGCGCCAACGGGTCAGTCAAAGCGAAAGTTTTAACATGATGTCTATTTATTTTAAATAGCCTTGATAGACAATAAAAGCAAAAAGGCCAAAGAATATACGGGCAGATGGGGGTTCCGTTTCAAAATGCCTACAATTTTTATTGGCTTTAGAACGTTCGCGATATATTTGCACCTGCTTAGAGAAAGTTTGATATAGATTAAAAAGGTGTAAAATTTTATTACGACTAATAATGTACTATGAATGGGGATGTATAGGTGAAAATCAAAAGTCGTTTTACATTAATTAGCTAGCGCATCGCCCGCTTTTTTTTATTCTGACATAATTATTAGGATTATGGCATTCTTATTTATTAACAATTATATATAAGATCTGATTTAAATCGAGCTGTGATAGCCCAGCGGTGTGACCGTGCGACTCTTTCGAGGGGAACACGAGTTCGAACCGGGGCAGACACCAATAAGTTTTTCTATTAAAACTCATGTGTCTAATTGATAATTGCAATTTATCACACGCAAGGAAAACATCGTGAGGAAACCTGCATGTCTCTAGAGAATTCTGGAGATATGTGTAACCTACCAATCCGCATTGGAGCAGCGTGGTAGGTCTTAGCTCCAACCCTTCTCTCCAGAAACGGAGAGAAGAGGCCTATACCCAGCAGTGGGATTGTAACAGGCCGCTACTTTACTTACTTTTATATATAAGATGCTTTTATTTCTCACAACGTCAGTGCCTACGCCCAAATCACTTACATCTGCAATAACAATTGAACCGTAGAGTATTTTTTTAGCACTTCTTAATAATGTGACATATTTTAGGATGTTATACGGTTTTTCTAACTAGGTAGCTAATTATTTTTTCGCCTTTTTTGTCATTAATTAAAAAATAATTTATGCCCAGGTATTCAAAAGTAAGCACCTGTTTGGAAACTGTACCTAATTAAGTCATCGGATATTTTACGTCGATTAATACAATAGCATATCTAAAGTATTATTATATTATTTGAATAAACAATTAAGTAAAATCAAAGGCCTATTAAAATAAATACATTAACGTCAAATTTATGAGCTGCACAATTTATTGAATTTAATTTGTTTGAATTTGAATTTAAAATGTTTTTATTAATTATTGCATCTATTTTTGCGGGATACTTCAATGAAATGTTAATTTACACGTAAAGACTCGCGCATGCATATGCATTTTAATTAATAATGATCAATTTTTATTTCTGTATAATTTATTAACGAATAGATACATAATAAATTACCTATTGATAACTAATAACCTATAAAGCTATGATAGCCTAGCGGTGAGACCGTGCGACTCTCTAGACACGACATAGGTTCAAACCCCGGGCAAACCAATGAGTTTTTCTATTTTAAAAAAAACTTGTGTCTAATTGATAATTGCAATATATCACACGCTTTTCGGTGAAGGAAAACATCGTGAGGAAACCTGCATGTCTCTAGAGAATTCTAGGGATATGTGTAACCTACCAATCCGCATTGGAGCAGCGTGGTAGGTCTCAGCTCCAATCCTTCTCTCCAAAAACGGAGAGAGGAGGCTTTAGCCCAGCAGTGGGCATAGTAACAGGCTGTTACTTTTTTTTTAAATAACGGTTTTCATATTAATGTCATATAAAATGATGTCTTATTTCAATGTACAATAATATAAAAATGATCTATGTTAAGGGATACATCAAAACAAGTATAATTAACACGTATTAACATTCTAATTAACAATGGTTGATTATTGTTTGTGTTCAAATTACTATATCCAAATAGATAATTACTTAACAACATAATTTATACGAATGTAGATATCTTATATAGATATAATACTAACTAATAAAGACATATTTATGATAAAGGACATATCAATACAAGTATAATTAACTAAAGCATGCACACGCATAAACATGCACTTTAATTAATCATGGTTGATTTTAATTCCGTGTAATTTATACCGTAATGGCCATACCTGTAATTAGTCTTGCCACCATCATATTATGTATTTGACTTAATAATGTAATGTTGATAGCATTGGTATAAACCAGTGTTTCTCAACGCGGCAACCCATAGAGGGTCAATTTTATTGTTTTAGAGGGGGGGGGGGGGGGTTGAAAATAAACTCGACGCGAGTCCCTTTCGCTCCGCGCCGTTTATAATTTTGCAATGCTACATTTCAATGCCAAATTTACCGAAATAAGCAAATTCAGTTGAATTTGACATATTTTCTGGAGAAACTGAAAATTTTATATATTGGTCCAGTTCTAATGACAAAGCATTTTTACGGTAAGCATGACCTGATGTTGTTGCCAGGATTGGCTCCAGACGAGGGAACTGTTCACGGTTAACAGTAAGTTAATATTAAAATGTATCTATCTATACTTATTACAAGTCCCAAAAAGCTGTCTATCTGTATGTAAACGATTTTCTCAAAATCTACTTAACGGATTTTTATACAATTTCCATCAAAAGACAGTGAAATACTTCCGGATGGTTTAAGTTAATAGTACATATCGGTATTATCTAAATTGTGTTGAAGAGATCGAGTAGTTGTTAAAAAACTTGCTTGCTGGGAAGTTTAGTCGCGTGCGCTGCGTAAACCAGCATAGTTACTCTATTGTAATATACTAGAGAATTGTAGATCTATAAAAATACTACAAAAAAATTCGTGGTAGCATGTTTCGATCTCTTACGGTTAACTCACAATAACTACTTTTATGTTCAAAATTTCAATTTGTTTTTTTTGTCACTGATTTCGACGCGGACGAAGCCGCTGGCACAACTTGTATTATATAAGCTAGCAAAAAGGTTGGGAAACACTGTTATAAGCAAAATAAATATAGGTATAATTGTAATGACGTGTGACGCCTACACAAAATGCAAAACTGATTCGTGAGAATGGGCACATGATTCTATAATAATTTCCGTCAGAATTTCAAACAACATTAAATATATTGTATCTTTGAATTATTATGTAAATTATAGAAAAGGCGTGGATTTATATCGTACCTATCTGTCATAGTAAGGAGGTAAATTATTTTTTATGAATGTTATGTTCAGTATAACTTAGTTGAGTTAGTTATAACTTAATTGAGTTAAATGGTCTTGTATTTTTTTTACTCTACTATTGTTAGCAGTAACGGCTTTAACAGGGAATGGAAGTAAAACAAACCTGTTTGCGAGAGATTGGAAACTATAGCTTCAGGAAAAATCATCGTAAGAGTACATCTTACATAGATAGATCAGGGCAGACGGTATAGCGTAGATGAGTCATGACGCTGTTGGGTGTAAAACGGAAAATGATTCAGTTTCTTGCTGGTTTTTCTCAATAAGAGCAACATTCACGTGGACATAGCTCTTCGACCCTGTACAAGACAGTAAATTCTATATGTAACTAGTGATAAGAATTATACTTTGAATAGAGCAACCGCCGAGTTTCTTGCTTGCTCTTCTTGGTAGGAACAGCCGAACCAGCAGTAGAGTTGACGATTCAAAAATACTTTTTACAAGTTTATTTTAACAAAGAATATTTTGAATTTGAATTTGAATTCGGACCCTTGTTGTCATTATTTTCAACGACTTGCTTGCTCAAAAAACTCATTGAACAAAGTTATTCGAATACAGATTATTTTGAATTGCTATCTTTTATTTATTAATTAAATTAAAGTAAACCATAAAAAGCATTAAGTGCACTGTCTTTAGGTGTTACAGCATGCACATAATTAAATATAAGGACAACAATGAACTAATCTTAATGTAACACTACGGAAAAGTAATAACAAAATTATTTTGCTATAATCCGCGATAAAGTAAATAGAAAATATATATAATGCTAAATGTAGAGTGGACTATTCGTTTTCATACCCGAAACAGGCAGGATTCGTTGAAACAGATGCACAAACCTCCACCACCGCCACCACAATACACAAGCACTACACACGTTTACTATCACAAACTCAACAATCGTTTCGCCCCGCAACCGAAGCATCATCAGATGATAGACTCCACGACAAAATCGCAAAGCATGCATCGCATTGTCATTTTCGAAAATGTATAGATAGGTAAAGCGTATGCCTAAACACTGTTATTAAGTCCCCAAGGAACCCTAAAATAACATAATAGGGCACTAAATGTCTGTGTAATTGAGTGTAAAGTTTTCTCGTGATGTTTCGCTCGCCATTTTGTTTTGAATTATTGCCGTTTTAAAGTGCACTGGTCGTTTGGCGGGACGTAAGTGCAGAACACCCGTTTTGGTTATTCGGGATGTTTAATAACTACATTGAAATGACCATTTTGTAGGCAATATGTTGTTTATGTGGGCTATAAAATAAGCGGTTTATGCGCACTTAAAACGGTTCTATTTACTTTTTGTCACATTTTACATTATGGTGTTTAACTTTGTTGATGTAAGTTTTAAAAGTTTAATCGATACTACTGAAGTATATATACAAAAATGTTTTTTTTTCTGTATGTGTCTTATAGACTCCGAAAGGGCTCAGCCGATTTAAATGAAATTTTCAGATAATCTTTAGATTGACATTGATAGTAGTACTATAAAGTTCGGTGGCGATCGGAGCATTTTTTTATGTAATTATAATTTTATATATCTTTGAATTAATCCCTGCGAAGCGAATATCAAAAGATAATCGGTATCTCTTATCCTATATGTTTGCCTAGTATATAAACTTTAATTGGCAGAAATTTTATCAATATTGATCTAGCGGATTAGCTGTGATAGTGTAGCAGACAGACCTTGGCATTTATATCAGTATAAATATCTATTGTCAAAATTCATGCTCTGTTTCATTTCGACCTAAATAGTCATAGGTCAACTTTAATCGGATTGAAAAATATAATCCTATTAGAGAGATTAAAGGGGTTTAAGATGTGCATAAGATTTGACTCCAGTATCACCGAGTGGCATTAATTTTAAGCTTAAGTTATAATCGAAGTATTAAATGAAATCAATGATCGAAGTTGTAAATCTAAACACATTTTCATAAAGTTAAACATAAGAAATAACATCGTTTTGCTAACGTACTTTTAAAAGCTTGCTTTCAAAACTGGACTTGGATGTTTAAAGTAGAGAAATAACTAAGTATTTGGGCAAGCATGACGTATTAGTTGGAACGCTCTTGTTAATAAAATAAACAAATAATTAAATATATACAGTATATGACATTCGAAATACGAAATTGCGAATGAAATTTAATAAAAATATATAACAATAATAATATTCATTGATCATATTAATACTGAATTAATTTAATCCGAGTTTCTTGCTGGCTCTTCTCGGTAGGACGGCTTTCCGAACCAGCAGTAAAGTTGACGATTCAAAAGCACTTGTTTACAAGTTTACTTGAATTAAGAATATTTTGAATTTGAATTTGAATATAAAATATCAAACTAATTTAAATAAATATTAAATTATTATTTATTACGCTACCACGTCCAAATCACTGAATTAGTGTCTGTAAATTTTCGTTAAAAGATTAGACTTTTATGAAGAAATTGTGCTAATCAAATTAATCCAGCTGCATTTCTTTAGATTTATGTAACTAGTAATGAAACTGTAACTAGTTATAATAATCATGACGCGGTTGGGTGTATAGTGGGAAATTATTAACACTGACCGCCAAGTTTCTTGCTGGTTTTTCAGTATGAGCAACATTCGCGTGGACATAGCTACTCTTCGACCCTGTACAAGATAGTAATGACTTAATGTAACTAGTACTAAGAATTAAATTTTGAAAAGAACAACCGCCGAGTTTCTTCCTGGCTCTTCTCGATAGGAACAGCTTTCCGAACAAGCAGTAGAGTTGACGATTGAAAACCACTTGTTGATAAGTTTACTTAAATATCGAATACTTTAAATTTGAATTTACGTTTCCGATTTCGGTAGTTTCTTAATGGGCGACTGTTGGCAACACCAACATGTTATTAGTAAGAATCTGTGAATTGTATGTAGCAACACTCTCTTCTCTCTTGGATGGCGGAACGAATACACGCGTTACAAAGTGCTTCGGTCTTTTATTGTACCATTACGCCAGTTTTACAGACCGCTCACGTCCAACATGATCCTTCGAGCCGGATTTGAACCAGCGACCTATCGATTGGAGCGACCCGCTCACGTCTAATAGCGACTTTCGGTAATATTTATGTTTATACATCAACATCATGTTACCCATCAAATTATTAATTTCGAGTCTAGTTCTACGCAACCTTAGTCTGGGAAATTTGAAATATAAAAAAAACGAGTTTCGACATCGCGCATTCGAAATTCAAATCAATGGATTTCCAAACTCAAGTGCCAATGGTACCTACGTAGGGATTCACTCGAAATCGGAAATACACCATTATCATACCCTCGTACATACATAAACACGTACACACATCGGGTCTAACTCAACGCACAGACAAGCCAAACTAACCTTTAAAACTAATGGATAATACATATTATCTTTTACAACGTTGGATGGAATGCGTGGGGCCACGTGAGCCATATAGGGTTGAACCCCACGCGTTACCCTCGGGGGTAATTTTTACCCCATCAGGACACGTCGCCACCCACTCTACCCATCATTGGATATTTGAATTACTTATAAGCAATTTCGTTATTTGAATTTAGTTGATTCACTCGGTTATAATGCAATATAATTGAGGTTTTATTCTCATTATTTTTTGGATAAGAATCTTTAAGTATTTTTAATCCGTTCTAAGCTTAGCGATGACTAAATATTTTTCTATATTTACTAACGGTCAAACCTCTTTTACATTCCATACGTACAAAATTTATATAATATATTCCAAAGATACGAATTCTGTATTGTGATATTATAACAATGGAGAATTCGTTATATTCGTGTAAACTGCAAATCCATATATATATTTTTTAATATATGGGACACTTACACACACGGTCGTCTATCCCCAAAGTAATTAACTTAATACTTGTGTTATGAGTGATAGATAACTGGTAGATATATACATATATAATTTTAAATACATACTTAAATACAAATACACACCCGGGCTCGAAGAACCAACAAATTTTTTATAGAACATGTTGGCCCTCGGTGTGAATCGAACCTACGACCCGCGGAGCTGAAGGTAGGGTCACTACCCACTGCGCCAACGGGCCAGTCAATTAGAGCAGCTTGTTGAGTCCTAAGCTCTAAATCTTTCTCTCTACAGAAAAGCCCCTTGCTCAGCTATTGTAATAGGTCAATACTTCATATAAACTATTGATTCTGAAATTGATTTCTAAATGTTAAAAAAATATTAAGTAGTAAAGTAAAGTAGCAGCCTGTTACAATCCCACTGCTGGGAATAGGCCTCCTCTCTCCGTTTCTGAAGAAAAGGGTTGGAGCTAAGACCTACCATGCTGCTCCAATGCGGATTGGTAGGTTACACATATCTCCAGAATTCTCTAGAGATATGCAGGTTTCCTCACGATGTTTTCCGCCACCGAAAAGCGTGTGATAAATTGCAATTATAAACTAGACACATGAGTTTTAATAGAAAAACTCATTGGTGCCTGCCCGGGTTCGAACTCGTGTTCCCCTCGAAAGAGTCGCACGGTCTCACTACTGGGCTATCACAGCTCAAAAAAATATTAATTACGATACAAAAATTATTTTGAACTTATAATACGTTGTTAATCCTAACATTTTCACAGCGTAACCGGACGGAACAGGCGATCGCAGTAGCATTAAGAGTGCGCAATTTAGTGAGAAGAGTGCAAAGTTTTCTAATAGCATACTAATAATAGGTAACGTAATGGTGTTCCTGTGTATTCCTGTATGGTTTATGGACTTTGTGATATAACTGTGATTAGTAATCGCGCTGTTGAAAGCATTCTGACGTCAAAGAACTGGGACATCTTTGTCAGCAAATACGCTATGTCTGTTTGTTTGTGTAAACGATTGTGATTTGATCGTCAGGGGCAACCCAACAACCGTAGATGTAAATAGTTCGAGAAGGGTGTTCTATCCCTAAGCCGGAGAATCATTTAAAAGATTACTGGTAATTTGTTTAACTGTGCTTTTGGGAAACGTTTGTGTGATTTGTTATAAGATTCTTGTTCTTGTTGTATGAGATTTGTTTATTTGTACTTACAACAAATTTTACTCTTTTCCACCTAATAATGAGTGAATTTATGTATTCAGAATGTTTTTTTATTGAGTAAGGGCATGTAAAATTATACAAAGAAAATAAAAGTAAAGCAAAAGAACGATGGATTAATTATAACAGAACTGAAGACATTAAATTATAAGTAAATATTGCAATAGTAACTAAATAGAAATTGACATTTTTTTTTTTTTATTAAAAGGTTTATTTATAAGGACACGTAAGCGAAATTTAATACGATACTAAAACCCTCTAAACTAGACGAACTAAGTCGAATAATATTTGTATATTGTAATTTTATATGCGATGATGTGAAGATTATTTAAACTTACATGTTTCTGAACGGTGCTTGAAATATTGCATATATTATCTGTAATAATTTTACGTTCAAACTATTCCATTTTTAAATAGTATACCAGTAGAGCTTAACAGTAAAATAAATCCCAATATATAGTCAAATTTTCGTTAAATGTATATTTTTTTATAAATATATACCTACTCATATGACTATCCCTTTCTATTGGTGTTCATCGATGCCTAATAAAATATTCTAAGTAAATATAATACACCAAAATATTATTTTTGTATCAAGCCAATTTAAGTTGTTTATTAATTTGGGTAATTATAGCACATATTTATTAATATTATTTATACACTTTATTGTACACCACAAAGTAATAGTATAAATATAGGTAGGTGTATTATAATAAACATACATACAAATAAGTACACGTTAATACACAGACACGTAACAAACACAAATAATAATGATTAAATACATACAGATTGTATACAAACTAATAAATATTTTAATATATAAATATATACAAATAAAAATTTAAATAAATCATTAATTCCTTTTGTAAATGTCATTATACGTAAATTTTACTCAAAAATATTATAGATTAGATTTATTTAAAACCATTACTTTCATAAAAAAAATTAAAAATGATAATGTAATAATATTAAAAAGTCGAGCTAATTTGTTTTGACATTTCAGAACGTACGATCACTTTTCCCGCCTACAAGTTTGCACAATCGTTCAGAAGGGTCTTCCAAATTCAAATATTACGGTACAAATAAAAAATAATTCGAACGATCTATAACACAGGGGCCAAATTGCGTTGACCGTTCGAGGGGCCGGACTAACTGTATTTTATAGTTAGGAGAGCAATTGAGTTTTCGCATATCTATTATATTCGGGACCCTTTCGGTTTTTTATTTTTCGCCCATTGTACTGTTACCTACTATTTGAGGGTGAACCCCTTATAACGCGTGCTACCCGATATTGAGTTTCATTTTACAAAAAACTGAGCTTTCGCGGTCGATCAATAAAACGTAAAAAAGTTCGTGTGTGTGGTCGGGATGGACTAGTCATCGTAAATACACAAACATTCAGCGTATGAGCGTATTGAATGTGTAAATATTATGCTAGATATGATTATCTGTGTACTTATTTATAGAGAACTTTTGTGCGTGTGTAATATTCACAAATACATATGATTCGTTTGCGAATAACTATGTCATTGCGTAAGTTGCGTCGTAATATTTGATTTTATTAGCACGATTTTGCTGTACTATAATTTGCAACACTGTCGATATTAATCTTAGCTAAAAAACGAAACCTGAAGTTGCTTAATAAATGTATCGAAAAACACGTACGACGAGACGAGTTGTCTAACCTAAAATGACGCGCCCAACTGTTTTATTTACCCTCTCAAGCAAATTTAACCCTTTATAATGTAAAGGCAGAATAGATGCCACCAACTAAAAATATTCATATTAACCTTTTAGTACGGGCAGTGGCATGCTGCCACCAAATGTTCTACTGATATCTCAACGATTTTCATTTTTAGAAAAAATTATAAAAATTTATTTCAACTAACATACTAAAATTTTATTTCCGTAACTTTTCTGGTTTCCTCGGCTTTCTAAAAAGGTTTTATAAGTACAAAAAACACATAAAAATTCAATTGTATTAGTCGAATCAGTTGGTAAGGTAGGTAACTTGTCAAGGAATGGTTGTTCTGGATTTGTTGTTCAACTAGTTTAATTTTCTCCGAATGCCCGAGAAGGCGGACGTCTTGTTTCATATAGCCAGCGCTACTTCATATAGAGAGCGTTGCCAGATTTATTACGCGACTAGTCAACCACAACGTTCGCAAACAGATCGTAAATCACGCAAACGTTGATAGCTCTACGGAGACAAAAATCATTATAAACATTAGCACTCACACATTTATTGATATAAATGTGTGAGTGCTAATGTTGCATGCGCCATTTCAAATTAAACAAGGTCTATTAGTCTTCAACTGCACGTACAGTAGGCTCCTTTCTGATGTTACCCCTAAGATATTTGTGTCCCTTTCTAGTTACTACATTAAAAATAGTATACGATGTGTATACGCTTGGCTATCCCGCCCGATAACAATGTAAAATAGTTTAAACTTAACAATGTATTACGAATAGTAAAAAGTTGGATGTGCTGCCATAGACACTTACACAGGCTACGACCCTGTGCATTGTCTACGCGTGTCACGGTGACTCAGTGTATTTTGTATCCTACAATGCCTTTTGTGCATTGTGCAGATCTTGAGCTGTGGGAGACAATACAATAAGAGTTTAGAGTACATTTAGGAAAGTTCGGAAAGAATCGTTCGGAAACATTATTTATTATGTTAGAGCGCATTTGTTCGTAGATTCAAAGCCGGGGCAGATATAATATAGATTGTATGTGTCTAATTAATATTTAATATTTATCACGTGCCGAAGAAAGGCTGGTTATAATTTTTCACGCGCTTTTTCTATGAAGGTAAATATCGTGAGGAAACTTGCATATCTTTGGATCACTTTATCCGATGTTATGTTTTATCCGATGTTATGCAAGAAAAGTAAGATGTCGCTCCGCAACAAAGTGACACTCTACAAAACTTGCATAAGACCAATAATGTCCTATGCGAGCGTTGCGTTTGCGCACGTTGCAAAGGTCAGATTGCTCAGGCTCCAAAGACTACAGAACCGATTTATGCGGACAGCCACTGCTTGTTCATGCAGAACGTTGACCTCCATAGAGACCTCGATCTCCCTACCATTACTCACCTCTTTAAACGTTTTTCGAAATCTTACTTCGAGAAATCTGAGGTACACCCGAACCCCCTGATTTCAGTTGCTTCTACCTACATCCCAGTTAGGTCCGACCATCGAAAATACAGGCGTCCAAAAAGCGTCCTGTATGACCCCGACGATCAAATAACGATCGCCAACACAGAAACACGTAATACACTCACACAGCGTCTTCGCCGGCGAAGACGAGGTCCCAGTTTTCTGACGACGGTCGGTCGTGGCTTCTCGCCACACTTCCGACGCCGCAATAACTAATCTAAGTCATACCATGAACCCTCCACTACGCGTCGCTCTAAGCCGTGGTCCGGCCTCACAGTAGGCACCCTTAGGACGACGTAGAGCTTAAGTAGAGCTTCTGCGCTCTACTCCCTGCATTTCGCAACTTCGACGATGCTTCTGCGCTCGCCCGTCCCGCCCGGTGACGCTGTAAAAGCCATTAGGGCTAACAGCATAGTCAGTTCGAAAAAAAAAAAATTGGATCATTGCTGGGGATTGTGTAACTGTCCAATCTGCATTGGAGAAGAGTGATGCGTCTAGGCAACGGTCAAAGAAGGAGCCTGAAAAGAGTTCTAATATGCCACCAATGGGATAATAAAGGCCTCTACTACTAACTGATCTCGACGGGGTTACGTGAAGAATACACTTTAAAATACTTTGACAAAGACAATAGCCTTGTAGGCTTACCATGAACTTTTAGATAACGATTCAAGTCAAAGTCATGAAGTGTGGATTGCATTGAGGCCGTAATGTTTGAAAAGGTAAACGTTATATCAACTGTAGATAACTCCGTCTCTTTTACTCTGCGTCTTTAAAACGTCATTGTATGAAAAAGCAAAACAATTTAGTTTACTTGTCTTCGATTGAGTCGCAATAAGAGTTCATGGTAGGCCTGCTGCAAAATGTTTAACATATATATACGAAACGTAACTATGAGAGAAAGAGAGAAAAAGTCTGTGCTCACATCTCTCTTTTGAACCTACTCTCTCTCTTTCTATCTTTACTAACATATATATCCCTCTAAACAGTTCGCCTCGCCCGCTCACACTTTTTAAAACTCTCTTGTCTCTCGTCACGCATTCATCAGTTTACTCCCAGAGTCAAAATTGGGTAAATGAGTTTAAAACGTGACTCTACGGAAAGCGGTGGTATTTTATCTATGTGTCACTAATTATCCGTTTTCTAACACTTAAAACCTAGGTCTCCACAATGCACAAAGGGCATTGTATGGGACACAATAGCCGTGAGTCAGTGACGTACGGAGACAATGCGAGGGCCGTAACCTGCGCCGGTTTGGCAGACTGCTCGCTTGACCTGAGTTTAATCTGTTGCAATTTTTTTACAAATGAAGCTGGTACTACTGGGACTAACTATACTAAGGGGGGAATAACCTTACGAAGGTTATAAATAAGAAACTAAATAATTAAATAAATAAATAAAAACTTTATTCAACATTCATATCATTTTTATATATATATGAACGTTTGCTGAGGAAAAGGTCGTAGACTCAGCTCAGAAGCTGTTATAAATTTATATAATAAACAATTTATATAATGCGTCAAATGAGGTGCATTCGATAACCAGTTTTAACTATTTAGCTTTACGAACAAGGATGGGTGGGGGAAATTATTTATTTCCCTGTCTGTCTTTCATAGATAAAAACGACGAATTTTGTTACAATTGACTTGAATTCTAGCTACTCGTCGACCCTGTACAAGCAAGTAATGAATAAATGTAACTAGTTAAGAGATATGGCTTCAAAAGAGCAACTGCCGAGTTTCTTGCTGGGCTCTTCTCGGTGGGAACAACTTTCCGAACCAACAGTAAAGTTTACAAATTTGAATAAAGAATATTTTGAATTCGTATTTGAATTGGAATTCAAAAAAATATTTTTCATTCAGGAACAGCAAGGAATTTTCTTGTATACTCTGTTTATATTTATTTATATACAAATCAGTACAATCAAACATTTAACGCATACGAATTCGTAGATTATTACAGGTTTATATTAAAAAATGAAGTATGATTTATCTTCAAGTCTATAGTAATAGACATGTATGTAAGGAAAACCCATCATGGGCGGATGAAACTTTCAATGATGTAATTAATAAGATAATTTACAGCCCATCTATATAAATCTCATTTTAAGTAACGCGAATTGCTTAACTTTGCTTAAAAATGTTATATCTTCTTTCTTCATAAAGTACATCTCATGATTTACTTTTTAAGAGTATGACGAAACTTAGTTAAGCCATATTTTTGTGAGGATAATAACTTCACATAAATAATATATGTATTCATTTACAACTCACCGATTCCAGTCAATGACCTCTGTGCTGTAATCCTGAAACAAAAGAATTCGTAATGAGTACTTACTCATATACACAAATATTTCGCTCATAAATATCTCAAACAATACATCACCCAATGTAAAATGGCTTATGATACAAACATGTTTTACTGTACATCGTTTCTTTTATAATATCTAAAAGTTACAATACCGATTTTATAATCTATGTGGGATATTGGGTATTCATATTTTTTTATAACTCATTTGATGAGTATTTATTTGCAGAATTAAAAATGTACTACATAATACACCTAAAAATAATAATAAAATATTTCAGTTGCTACGGCAGTACGATTTTTGTCGTGAAGCCTATCCTCCTGATGATGCTTCGGTTTCGGGGCGAAACGATCGTCGAGATTGTGGTGGTGGGTGTGTGTGCTGCTTTTGTGTTCGTTGTTGCTGGTGAATTGCGCCTTGGGGTGCATGTGGTGGCTGGCCCTGCATGTATAAGGTGCGTAGATTTTGCCTGCTTCATACACATTGGCTTTGCATGCATTCACTTAACCTGTTCGGATTATAGCAAAGTAGTTAGTTCTGTTATATTGCTTGTAATATGGAATATCGCAAAGTAACGCCTGCTTCTATAAATCATTTGAAAATAAATCGTAATTAAATTATTTATAATTTTACATATTTTTAATATAATTTAAAGTAAATAAATAGTTACTTAAGATTTTATACAATTTGGTTTGTAGGATGGATCTAATATATATTTTTTTTATTTGTAAACAGGATTTAAATTCCAGTTTAGGACTCGAGGCTATTCAATCAAATCAAATAAGACAATTCGACTATTTTACTTTTTCTTTTTTACAATTCTGTTTGATGATGATTTTATGTTGCCGATTATGATATGCAGTCATCATGAACGCATATCACAATCGGCTAGCCTTCGTCACGATAAATTATTGACGTTCGACTTTTATATATATCAATTCGAGATTCATTAGGTATAGGAAAAAACATCAGCAAGAATGAATACAAAAAACAGACAAAGGATCAAATCTTAGGTGGTAACAAAAAAGAGACATTACAATACAGAGTTTTTGTAATAGGTTCAAACCACGACCTTGCCTCGGACAACATTGACAGCCTTAGCCGAGTCCAAAAGTGTTTGTTTGTGTTGCGGTACTTTTGTTACTCAGATTAAAAAAAAACAAATACTTTGCCGAATATTAGAGTGCAGTACTTTTTTGTATGCGTATGTTTTCAATTACTTTTCTATGTGTTTAGAGTGTTTAATCAGGAATTTAATTTTAGCGTGATAGTTTTTTACGAATAGACTGGCTTTTCCAAATATATTGTGATATCGCTTTCATGTCAGCAAAGAATTTATAATAACCTAAATAAAACTTAAAGGATCATTATTAAATTACTCATAACGTTTTAAATTCGACCCGAATATGAAACTATGAAGTACACGAGTGTGCCAAAGATAAATCCTACTAATATCCTACTCTCCTACTAATATTATAAATGCGAAAGTTTGTGAGTATGGATGGATGTTTGTTACTCTTTCACGAAAAAACTTTTGAACGGATTTGGATGAAACTTTACAATTGTATAGGTTATACATCGGAATTGCATATAGGCTACAATTTGTAATGATTTTATATAAAATAACAATACATGTCAATAAAGTTAGATAATTCTAGCCTCTGAGAGCTATCTCGGCGTACGCTGCCTAAACTATTAGAGTAACACAAAGATTATGTACCGTAGTATTGTTTGTCTTTAATAGTTCTAATTAAAAATTCCTCGACAGCATATATCTTTTATGTGGAAGCCACTATGACCAAAATTGTGAATCATAAATTTAAGTAAGTTAGATTCTGTGGCAGACAAAATTCCTAGCGAGCGAAGCCGCGGGCAAAAACTAGTACACTATAAGTAAGTATTCATTTTTGATATTTACGTACCAAGATTGCGCTTTAATATACCTAAACTCTGGCAGAGATCTGTCAAAGGGATAACGGATAAATTGACCTTCGTACACTTTTTTTTATTAACAATGTGTTTCTAACGTTTTTCATGGTACATAAATAATAGTAAATAAATAAATTAATTTAATAAAAAAATATTAAAATATTTCTTAAAATTTAGATCAGAATTCAAATATTTTTGAATTCGGATTACCAGCGAATAAAATAATCTAATCAATTAAATACTCACAATGTAATTAAGAATATTCTAGTGATTTTTTTTCTAATGTCGAGTAAAATCTTAATAATATCAAAATTAGCCACAAACGCTAAAGTAATTTAATAAAATATTTTATTTATTTATAATAAAATAAAATAAAAATAAAAATAAATTTTTATCTGACTTATATTCAAATATGAATATATTTATAATAAGAATTGAACGAATTAAACAATTTATTCTATTAACTAAGTAAAGTAACGTAAAGTAAAGTAACAGCCTGTTAATATCCCACTGCTGGGAATAGGCCTCCTCTCTCCGTTTCTGGAGAGAAGGGTTGGAGCTAAGACCTACCACGCTGCTCCAATGCGGATTGGTAGGTTACACATATCTCCAGAATTCTCTAGTGATATGCAGGTTTCCTCACGATGTTTTCCTTCACCGAAAAGCGTGTGATAAATTGCAATTATGAATTAGACACATGAGTTTTAATAGAAAAACTCATTGGTGCCTGCCCGGGTTTGAACCTATGTTCGTCTCTAGAGAGTCGCACGGTCTCACCACTGGGCTATCACAGCTATTAACTAATGCTCACAATTTTAATTCGAATTAAAAATTAATTTTATCTAATAAAAATTAATCACAATTTTACTTGAATCAAATACATAAACACATGAGTAAAATCTACACAAACAGAAAGAAACGACAGAGTAATACGCGAATGGCATATTTAAAAAAAGTCACCGTGTTCTTATTAAGGTTTTTGTCATTCAAGTTAATGACCGCACTCACATTGACAAATAACAGCTAATCACTGTACGAAATGACCGACTGCAACGAGCTGTGGAACTTCCTTTATAAAGGCTCGGAGTATAAAAGAATGTCGTGACTCATACGACTGTTTTTATAATGCAATGATTTTGCATTATTTTTTACCGACGTGCAACGCCCGCAGCGACCTGCATGACCTAACTCTTTGTTAGGCCTGTCCTCTAAAATTATTTATTATCATCACCCGATGTTAATAATACCTACCTTCGTCTCGATCGATTGTTTTACGACGTACATAATCTTTCATGCGTCACATTTTTATCATCGCCGATCGCTAAGGTTCTTGCCCTCACATATTGGCATGTAGTAGGAAGAACCGAAGTTCGTTAAAAGCTACCTGATCCAGGCGGCACAAAGTCGTATATCTTATAAATAAAATAAATAAATATATGGGACATTTACACAAAGTAAGTCCGTCCCCAAAGTAAGTAACTTAATACTTGTGTTATAGGTGACGGACAACTGGTAGATATACTACATATATAAGTTTAAATACATACTTAAATACAAATACACACCCAGGCTCGAAGAACCAACAATTTGTTTATAGAAAATTGTTGGCCCTCAGCGGGAATCGAATCCGCGACCCGCGGAGCTGAAGGCATGGTCACTACCCACAGCGCCAACGGGCCAGTCAAATATATCTTGAAAGTCTTTACATCATCATCCTCCTGCCCTTATCCCACTCTAGGTGGGGTCGGCACAACATGTTACAAACTTGTTGAGACATGATTTGGCTACGTATTTTACGACCGGCCGCCTGCCTGACGTCAACTAACATTAGTCGTATTTTACGACCCCTCGGTAAGAAAGAGCATGGTCTATTCTACTCAACCGTATACCACACGATGGGTCAACTTACCTTAGTTGCCTTTTACGACAAGTCGGTAAGAAAAGAGGGTGGTCTATTCTACTCCGCCGGACACAGTCTTGAAAGTCTTTACAAACGACTTAAATTCAGCAGTTAAATAGCAATAACCTATCGGCATCTGGGGGTGACTGAGTTCTGTCTTAGTTATCCGGTGAAAATGATTTTGATCCGGAAAAATCTTTCTCTAATCTTAAAGCACTCGTATTCCTAAGTTAAGTTCTGGTCTCACGGAAAACACTATTAAGACGCCATTCTACATGCTACAATCTTCAACACCCTGCAGGCCATGAACTCTTATTGCGACTCAATTGAAGACTGCTTGCTCTGCTCTCGCCCAGATGCTGTGAACTTATTGGATATTATCGATTCTAAAAAATGCACTAATATGCGATCTTCATTTATACTTGCAGGCATACCTTTAAATTTACATAGTATTCGTAATTCATGACCCCTATTTTAATAGCAAAAATTTTAACAAAAGAAGTGTAGTTTTTTCTAACAAGAGTTAGAAAAAATTAAGTCCAGCGAGACGGGCTGGGTTTGCGAGTCGTATATAATATTTTCACTCCAAGGTCACTTTCAGTGAACCGAGTGCAATTTAAATATATTTTTTTTCATTTAATTCGTATGTAGCCATTTTATAGTCAGTAGTAATATATAATTAGAAACGTGTTCGTCATAGTTTAAACCAGCCATGATTGGTCGGTTTTCTTATATTTATTCAAATCAACGTTAAAATATTCAAGTTCAATATCGTTTAAACAAGTTTATAGTGTCTTTTGCGTTTTATTATCGACATGTTTCGTCTGACTCATAAAAATCAATCGATTGAAGGTATATTAAATTAACATCGGGCGTTAATAAAAAATGGAGAACAAGCCTCATAAAAATAATACTTTTTTAAAATCCCGCCAACTTTGGAGTGTTTTGGGGATTTATTATAAACTTATTAAAGTGCCGTGTGGTATCCGGCTGGGTAGAATAGACCACCCTCATTTTTTACCAAGGTGTCGTAAAAGGCGACTAAGGTAAGTTGAACCGTCGTGGGGTATCCGGCTAAGTAGAATAGACCACACTAATTTCTTATCGTGGCGTCGTAAAAGGCGACTAAGGTATGATTTATTATAAACTTATTAAAGTGCCGAGTGGTATCCCGTTGAGTAGAAAAGACCACCCTCACTTCTTACCAAGTTGTCGTAAAAGGCGACTAAGGTAAGTTGACGTCAGGCAGGCAGCCGGTCGTAAAATACGTAGCCAATTCATGTGACAGCATGTTTGTAACATGTTGTGCCGACCCCATTTAGAATGATGATTAATCTAACTTCAAAGATCATGTAAACAAAAATCTATCCACTTTCACTTTACATCGGTGGAAGAATGCAAAATCGTTGCCACAGTATGTCTAATACTATGACAAGTAATTTTAATTTAGTAATGTAATATAATTCAATATACGTTTTTTTTATTTATTTTTAAATATCATAAATGATTTTGCATTCTTCACCTCTTTAGGTAATTAATTATATACCTCTCTGTATAACTTTAAAATTATCCCAAATACGCTTGTTTGTTTAAAAAAGGGCACAAAGTTTACACTTCATGTATTAGTATACAGAACTTCAAACAACAGAACGCCTACAGTTGCCGATGGAAAATTTAGGCGTTTTAGTAATTACTGGTGTTATCTAAAATATGCAGTTAGTGGCGTGGTATGGCGTCTACAAGATAAACTAATTGCGGGACCACTTATGACACAATTGAAATTGTAATTACTGGGGGCTATCAAAGGCTCGGTGGACTATCTGTTGTTGCCAGACATTGCCTTAAGTATTTTCTAGAAAAACTAGTATTTTATAGAGAAAATTTAATTAATTGTGAGAAAATGAAAACAGGTATAATAATGGTATAATAACTGATACACGTAATCCAAAAGTGACAAACTTTTGGATTACGTGTATCGCCAACCAATCACCAACCAATCACTAACCAATTAATCGTATTAAATATGAATGTGGATGAATATGTGACTAGAGGGAAGCCTGAAAGAGATGGTTGGATTGTGTGGAGTATGACAGCCATAGAAAGGAGTAGCGCCAGAGTTGACGAATGATAGGAGAGAATGCAAGAGAAAAACATGTTGTGCCGACCCCACTTAGAGTGGGACAAAGGAAGTAGAATGATGACGAACTTTTTAACCGAACAAAATCCTTCAGGGTTTATTAGTTTCTAGCTTTTCAATTTTTTAAGTATATTAATGAAAGTCCACAGCCGTTGATGCAATTTGCTACCAAACTATATTATGGAGCTCGATTAACAAAGTATGACCATGCATACCAACATGAAAGAGGTAATAGCGAAATCGAGTTAATTAAAAGAATCGAAGTTATTTTTTGTATAAGAAGACATTACAATGCGTAATTCTATAGTACAAAAGTTATTATAGAATTATTTTGCTATAATCCGAGTTTGTTAAGATAAACTATGTAATGTTAAGTGTAGGTACAGAAAACCGTTCGCATACCGTACATGCGTAATTATACCATATACACGGTAGCAAATCCTGAATGCAAAATAATACTGTACCGCATTAGGATTAACGCGGATAAAGCAACATTAAACTGGCCTATGATTATAAAAGGAAATCAATATAGAAAAGAACATCGAAAAAGTACGAGTATGTAAGATAGGTGTTCTATAATTGTTTTTATTTCTTTATATGACCAACTTCTGCTCGCGATTTTTTGGCGTCGACTTCATTTACCAAAAAAAAAAATACTAAAAATTTCATCACATTATACTTAAGTAACGGCCTGTTACTATCCCACAGCTGGGCATAGGCCTCTTCTCTCCGTTATCTGGAGAGAAGGATTGGGGTTAAGACCTACTACGCTGTTCCAATGCGGATTGGTAGGTTACACATATCCATAAAATTCTCTGGAAATATGCAGGTTTCCTCACGATATTTTCCGTCACCGAAAAGCGTGTGATAAATTGCAATTATCAATTACACACCAAAGTTTTAATAGAAAATCTCATTGGTGCCTGCCCGGGGTTTGAACCCATGATCGTCTCTAGACTCGCACGTTCTCACCGCTGGGCTATCACAGCATTCTACAGTCCTTTTACAAAACACTATATCGTAAATCACAGTTCGAAGTCTCCTCTCTTCTAAGAATATAAATTAGAAACTTATCATTTGGTTTAAAAAAATGTCGTAAAACTATTTGTTTAAACACGCGATTTCAAAAAACAATTTTAACTATTAATGTCATAGGAATAATATCAATAAACTATTAATATAAGGTTCGAAACCACAAAAACATTGTTGCCTATATAAAATATTAATTATATTGATAGAAAATTTATTTTATTGAGACCAATCACGAATGGCGTAGCTTAATAAGGCATCAATTATTAAACTTGAAACAGAATTAAAAGATAAAAATACCTACGCCGTCGCTAACGTTTTTGAGTCGAAGTAAAAAAAAATCGGTAACTCGATACCAGTTCCTAATTACTACCATAATAGCGATTCGAGTTCTCGAAACATACCTATTATTAAGTAAAAAAAAAGTAGTCTTATAATGCCTACGAGAGACTCATAGAATGGGATATTATATGTCATAAATGAAATATTTACAAAATAAATATTTGCAAATTCTCATTGTATACCTACAGCCATCTTAGAGTTATTATATCAGAGTATAAGTTTTTAAAAGAAAACTACTAAATCACGGAAAAATCTTCGGTACTTCATATAGTTTAAAATCGATCCATTAATTTTATGCGTGCACTTTAACTACCTTTCTATAATCCGCACGGGTTAAGCAATGCATTGCGATTTTGTCGTGGAGCCTATCCTCCTGATGATGCTTCGGTATCGAAGCGAAACGATCGTCGAGATTGTGGTGGTGGTTGTGTGTGCTGCTTGTGTGCATTGTTGCTGGTGGAGGCACCTTGGGGTGCGTGTGGTGACTTGTCCTGCATGTGTAGGGTGCGTAAATTTTTCCTGCTTCATACACATTAGCTTTGCATGCTGCATGCATTGACTTAACCCGTGCGGATTATAGCAAGCTAGTTCTGTTATAGTGCCTGTAATATGGAATTCCGCAAAGTAACTCCTGCTTCTATAAATCATATAAATTTTATGCGTCTTTACTAATAATTATTGTGAATGTATGTAAAGTTCTTGGTTGAAATTGTTTGTAAACATAAACCTAATTGAAGTCATTCGTTTATACGTTTTATCAAAATCCGTGCACGCGTTTTTGCGTTACTGAGTAACTAACATACAAACTTTCGCACTTAGAATAGTTGAATAACCAACTGGCTTAACTAACTAGTATAAACTAACCAATCTCACAGTATTTTAGTTGTTGCTTTTTTAATATAAAAAAAGGTTACCTTTTTTGCACTAAATGTCCCTACACTAACAGGTGAGCCCGGATGATGATATGCATTGATGAAACAAGAAATTTTTATAAGATTCTGAAATTTCAATTTTATCATATGTTTCGTACTTTTAAATGTAAATTAAAATTCTACCAATTTGATCAGGGGTTGTAGTGGGCAACACAAGCCTCATCCTCTTTGACAGTTGCGATCGACGCAATACAGACGTCATACGTGCCGGTACTTCTCAAAACGGTAACGGTCGAATTTATTCGCACGACTCCGAGCTCCTTTTATACAGACATTTAATAACCGCAAGTTTAGTGAAAACTACATATAGTAGATGCACCTAACGACATCAGCAGACGGGGCCCCGCAACGTGTGACTGTTCTGAATGCTGGTAAGTGTTCGCTTTATTACCCCCCTGAGAGATCGAAGGAACTAAAGATTCACAACATCATACTTCTAATTATACATACACTCATACACAGTTTACAAAGTATTAGAGGGTAATCAATTTAAGATTTAACCTAATCTTAGTAACATAAGACTACTTACATGTAATGTTTGTAGGTATAATTAGTATTGTTACTTTATTTTTCATTAAATTTATTTAAAAAAATGAATCACTAAACTCCAAAATTCATAGTAAGACATTCATTATTAAAATTTCAAGTTCAATGTAATGATCTCACGTGTCTTCAAAACTTTAACATAACAATTAATATGCACACAAATACAACATTGAATAAATACTTCAAACCGTCAGAAATTCAACACATAAGGGAATAAAGTAAATTTGTCAACAAAACTGGCACACTATAAAATATGATTATTAGACAATTCAGAAGTTGAACAAATGAAAAATGACACATAAATTACAAATCCTACTCATTAAAATCGCTAGTGACAAAACATTATAAACAAAGTGGAAGTTGCTATCAGTGCGAAATAATAAATTCCCACTGACCTTTGGGTCATATGATAAATAAAGACATGCAATAAAGTGCAATAATTCAGATAATAAAGAAGCCGCCGAGCCGTTAGACGCCATATTTCCTAAGATATCTTCGTCAAGTAATAGGACAACGTGTAGAAGAGGGGCAGTCATACCTCCAGCTCTCCACTACACGTTGCCCTAAGCCCTAGTCCGGCCTCACAGGAGGCACCCTTAGGACGACGTTTACCGACGCTAGCGAAGCTATAGCGCTCTATTATCCGCATTTCGCAACCTCGATGATGCTTTTGCATTCGCCCGTCCCACCCGGTGACGCTGTAAACATTTTATTTCTCTTTCGCCAATTAACTATAACAATTTTAACACCAAGCCAAGTAAACAACAAACCAAGCAAATGCAAAGAGGAAAGTGTAGGTACTTAATACTTGATGGGAGGAATAAAGAAAGAATTCTACTTTGCGCTATCATTCAGCCGCCATTAAAAATTCCACAGGCAAAAAATCATTTTTTTGTTTTTTAAGGTTGAATAAAATTTGATATTTATAAACAGATCTTACTTCTGTATTCCTTAATAAGTAAATACTGTTAATTAAATCCGATGGTAGCGTAGTCTGTTACGACAAGCTCGTTAAATTGATCTCATATTTGCAGTAAAAAACCCCACATAATGTCTATTGCATACCTGTTGCATAAAGCCATCCACATATCATGTCGTAGCAGGTAGTGCCATTCACATGAATTTCTTTGAAACATCGCTCAATCGGGGATGCATTCACAGAAAAAGAACATCAAATGATTACGGCACAAGAAAGCGATTTCTATGAATCGTCCGATAGCAAATAGCTGGCTATAAAAATGGTGTATAATTTAAAAGAGATCAGCGCGGACCTGTGTGAAGAGTTCAGCGGGTAGGGTGACAAAAACTAATTAAATTGGGTATCATTGTATACACGGTACTTATAAGGTAAATGGGGTTTTTATTAACGTTATTGATTCATGATGCAAGATTATACCATGTGGTATCTGGCTGAGTAGAATAGACAACCCACATTTCTTACCGAGATGTCGTAATAAGCGACTAAGGTAAGTTGACCCACCGTGTGGTATCCGGTCGAGTAGAATAGACCACCCTAATTTCTTACCGAGGTCGTAAAATGCGACTGAGGTAAGTCGACCCACAGTGTGGTATTCGGTTGAATAGAATAGACTACCCTCTTTCTTACCGAGGGGTCGTAAAATCCGACTAAGATAAGTTGACGTCAGGCAGACGGCCGGTCGCAAAATACCTACGTAGCCAAATCATGTCACAACATGTTTGTAACATGTTGCGCCGACTCCACTTAGAGTGGGATAAGGACAGGAAGATGATGATGATTCATGATGCAAGATTGGGATGGTATAGACATGTAATGAGGAGGGATGAAAATCATGTGAGTAAACTAGTGTTGAATACGTTTGTGGATGAATATATGTATATAATATTATGTCTTACGAAATATTGTTATGGGGTAAATGCGCGGACATTGAAAAAAATTTTGTGTTACAAAAAAGAGCCATACGTGGCATTTACAATTGAAATTCGCGCGATTCCCTGCGAGAAAAGTTCAAGGAAACAGGTATTCTTACATTACCTTCACAGTATATTTTTAGTAATTTAATTTTTGTACATATGAATATAAATAATTATAAAAGGATTGGCGACGTATATAATAGACAAAGTAGGAACCGACATAAGCTTGCGGTTCCTGCTTTGCGCCTTGCAAAAGTTCGTAATTCGTTTGTGGGATTGGGTATAAGATTCTATAATAAAATTCCACAATCTAAATTAACTTTACCTTTACAGCAGTTTAAAAATACTATTAAAAAAGGCTAATTCAGAAAGCCTATTATACTATTGAGGATTACCTGGAAGATAAGAATGCGTGGATATAGCTTCTGTTCAACCCTGTACAAGACATTTATAACTATATGTAACTAGTGATAAGAATTATTGTTGAAAAAGAGCAACCGCCGAGTTTCTTGCTGGTTCTTCTCGGTAGGAACAGCTTTCCGAACCTGCAGTAGATGTTGACGATTCAAAAGCACTTGTTTACAAGTTTACTTGAATAATGAATATTTTGAATTTGAATTTGAATATGTGACTAGAGGGACGCCTAAAAAGAGATGGTTGGATTGTGTGAAGTATGACATGCATATAAAAGGAGTAGCGCCGGAGCTGACGAATGATAGGAGAGAATGGAACAGAAAAACAAGTTGTACCGACCCCACTTAGAGTGGGATAAGGTCGGGAGATAGAAAGATTTATTTATGATACAACTTTTATTTCCCCACCAAATTAATGATTTTCTTATTATAATCCTCGATTAGAAAAACTCAATGTAGTTCTAAAGTAGATTGCAGCAACTGTGTTCATACAGAATATGTATGTATACATATTACAATTCAGAAGCCGCTTGCATTATTGTGTCGACTGGCCCGTTAGCGCAGTGGATAGGGATCCTGCCTTCAGCTCCACGGGTCGTGGGTTTTCTAAAAAAGAATTTGTTGGTTCTTCGACCCTGGATGTATATTTGTATTTAAGTATGCATTTAAAATTTTATATGTAGTATGTTTACCAGTTGTCCATCATAGCACAAGTATTAAGTTACTTACTTTGAGGACGGACGACGGTGTGTGTACGTGTCCCATATATTTATTTTAATTATTATTTATTATAGTCCAGCATCGTCAAAACCGCACTATACACACTGGCACTGCCGACATCCACTACAACAATGTCAACAATCGTTTCGCCGCGCAACCGGAGCTTCATCGTAAGATAAACTCCATGTCATAATCAAAAAGGTTTGCAAAAGAAGCAGCGCCAGAGATGACGAAAAACAGCAAAGAATTGAAGAGTAAAACATGTTCCGACACTTTTGACCCGACAAAATGGCCGTCCATTTTTTGTTATTCAATATAAAAGATTCTTACACTACATTAGGGAATCATGTGGCTATCAAGTTGATTATATCGCTTAATCATTTTAATTGTTCGACATATACACTCCGTCGCAGTTATACGATCCATCGCTTTCAACAAATCAATCGATTGAAAAGGAAATCAATTCATTTATCTACATCGTATGGCCAGAGTTAAGATGAAAGCTTTGAATTTTGCAGTTTACGCAATATTTATTATTGCTGTAAAAGAAAAAGTAAAGTAGCGGCCTGTTACAATCCCACTGCTGGGAATAGGCCTCCTCTCTCCGTTTCTGGACAGAAGGGTTGGAGCTAAGACCTACCACGCTGCTCCAATGCGGATTGGTAGGTTACACATATCTCCAGAATTCTCTAGAGATATGCAGGTTTCCTCACGATGTTTTCTTTCACAGAAAAGCGTGTGATAAATTGTAATTATCAATTAGACACATGAGTTTTAATAGAAAAACTCATTGGTGCCTGCCCGGATTTGAACTCGTGTACCCCTCGAAAGAGTCGCACGGTCTCACCGCTGGGCTATCACAGATTATATTATTGCTGATCCTCTCCTATTTATCTTAGCGTGTAGCATATAGTCTTATAGCCTTCCTCGAGAAATGGGCCATCTTACAGTTAAAGAATTGTTGAAATCGGTCTAGTAGTGCCAGAGATTAGCGCGTTCAGACAATCAATCAAAAAAACAAACAAACAAACTCTTCAGCTATATATATTAGTATAGATAGTATAGTGCTAAATGAAGGAAACCGTTCACATACCTTATACAAGCAGGATTAGTTACCGCACGTATCACAAAACACTGGCACAAACAACACACTACACGAGTACTACACACAAAAGTAATAATAAAATTATTTTGCTATAATCCGCGATACAGTATATAGAAAATATAAGTGTTAAATGTATAGTGGACTATCCGGATTTTCATACCCGCACGTGCAGGATTCGTAAAAACACATGCACAAACCTCCACCACTTCCACCACAATAGACAAACACCACACATGTTCACTATCACAAACTCTATAATCGTTTCGCCCCGCAACCGCATCATGAGGAGATAGATTCCACGACAAAATCGCAAAGCTTTGCTTTGAGTTTGTGATAGTGAACGTGTGTAATGCTTGTGTATTGTGGTCGAAGTGACGGAGGTTTGTGCATGTGTCTTTACGAATCCTGTACGTATCGGGTATGAAAATACTGATAGTCCTATATACATTTAACATTATATATATTTTCTATTTACTGTAGCGCGGATTATAGCAAAATAATTTTATTATTACTTTTGTATTATGGATCTCCGCAAAGTAACGCCTAATTCTATAAATTATTTAGTACTACACACATTAACTACGATAAATCTCTACGATCGTTTCGCTCCGTAACTGAAGCATCGATAGGAGGTAGACTCCATGCCAAAAATTCGCAAAGGTATGAGAACGGTTTTGCATCCTACGCTTAGTATTACATAGATTTTCTTAACAAAAGCGGATTATATCAAAATGATTTATCACTACTTTGTGTAAAAAGTACCATAACGCAAATACTATTTCATAACATAAAATTAAATGTACCATGATAAGCTATGCGACTTTGATTTTGTCCTGGAGCCTATCTTGCGATTTTGTAGTATATTTTTGTGATAGATGCGATTACTAATCCTGCTTGTATAATATGTATATGTGAACGGTTTCTGCTTACTACAGTTATCATTAGATAGATTTTTTAGAAACGCAAATTATAGCAAAATAACAATATCATAAACTTTTGTACAATGGCATTGCGCAAGGTAACACCCATTTCTATAAATTATTTACAATAAATATAAATTGAATTTCGATTTCTTTTGTTCGCGACATTCTACGGCGCTCGCTTTCTTAAAAGAATTGAAATAGAAAATACTATTCATTTACCCTTCTTCTTTGATCCACCGTGTGGTATCCGGTTGAGTAGAATAAACCTTACCGAGGGGTCATAAAATGCGAATAAGGTAAGTTAACGTCACGCAGGCGGCCGGTCGTAAAACACGTAGCCGAATCATGTTACAACATGTTTGTAACATGTTGTGCTGACCCCACTTAGAGTGGGATAAGGACAGGAGGATGATGCTTCTTCTTCATCTTTCTTTGCCTTTTCTAATTATTTGGGGTCGGCCCTAATTTAATAGTATCGCTAATCAACGTAATTCTGCTACGTATGTATACGCTGTTCGACATATTGCTAAAAAAATTGATCAATTGAAAATAATCGAATCACCTGTTCACAAGACACAAAAAGAGAAAGTGACGAAACGCCATATGACTTTTAATCTAGTTTTTTTTCTCAGAATATTAATATCCGATTCTGTTAAAAGAATAAAAAAACGCTTTCATCTCTTAACCCTTCTTAGCCGCATGCGATCGAATTAACGTTCATCCACTCCCCAATTTGAAAGGAAAAGAAAATAGGCTATAACCTATTTTTGAGAGTGGTAAAAAAAGATACCTGCACTTAACATCAAGCGGAGTGGTCCCGTCAGACCAGATACGAGCAAAGCTGAGTATACACGAAGCTCTATATTTTATTAATTTTATAAAAATATAAATCATATTTTCAACGCTGTGTGGTATCCGGCAGACCAGTATTGACTACCCTCCGTTCTTACAGAGGTGTCGTAAGAGGCGACTAAGGTATGTGCCGTGTGGTATCCGGCTGCATAGAATAGACCACCCTCATTTCTTACCGAGGTGTCGTAAAAGGCGACTAACGTAAGTTGACGTCAGGCAGGCGGCCGGTCGTAAAATACGTAGCCAAATCATGTGACAACATGTTTGTAACATGTTGTGCCGACCCCACTTAGAGTGGGATAAGGGCTGGAGAATGATGATATATCATATTTTCAATACAAATACATAGAAATATATATCATACGTTCAATACATGTTCATAGAAATCAGCGACAATCAAGTCGTCTCGGTTAATCCCACCAATTACCATACCAATCATGATTATATTAAAAAAGTAATAATAAAAATTATTTTGCTATATGGATCTCGGCAAAGTAACGCCTAATTCTATAAATTATGATTATATTAAGTTTAATGGATTTTTAGAGTATATATGTGAGTAATGTGAGTAAACTCTGTATTCTATAAAAGGCGATTAAAACTTTTATAATAAAATTTAATTGAAATTTTAAATGATATTTTACTTCTTCAAACTTTGAATGAAATTTGAAGAATTACTTCTTCCGATCGCCGTATTTTCTTAAATAAAAAGGTAACAAGTTAACAATAAAGGCTCAATAAGGTATAAATTTATAACATGAAGCATATTATTTCAACTTTGAAAGTGCCATAAAAGTAAAAGTAATGTGTATGCATAATTAAAATTGATTTTTTTACTGTTGATGTCAAAAATAACTGTGTATTTAAAAAAAGAAACTTCTTCTTTCTTTCTTTCTCCTACCCTTATCCTACTCTAAGTGGGGTCGGTACAACATGTTTTTCTCTTCCATTCTCTTCTATCATTCGTCAACTCTGGCGCTACTCCTTTTATATGCATGTCATACTTCACACAGTCCAACCATCTCTTTTTAGGCCTTCCTCTAGTCACATATCCATCCACATTCATACTCAACACTCGTTTGGTCACATGATTTTCATCCCTCCTCATTACATGTCCATACCATGCCAATCTTGCACCTCTCATCTTTTCTATAATGGGCGCAACTTTCAGACTTCCCCTTATATACTCATTTCTTATTTTATCAAGTCTTGTCACACCACACATCCACCTTAACATCCTCATGTCATTTGCATGTACTCTTCTTTCATCCATCTTTTTCATTGCCCAACATTCTGATCCATACATTACGACAGGTCTTATGACCGATGTGTAAATTTTTCCCTTTAGTTTAGGGGGCATTCGGGGGTCACATATTGTGCCTGAGACCTGTCGCCACTTCATCCATCCTGCATTCATTCTATTCCTCACATCGCGATCAAAAGAAAATTTTATTTAAAAAAAGAAACATACATGCAAAAATAATTCGAAAACGTCGCCGATAAACAATCATTGCATTTTATTGAGCCCTGTATACCCCAAACCTCATTTCATTCGTATCTTCCACGATTCAAAAGGATCGTATTATTTACATTTTTTTTACTTTAAAATGTGGAACAAAAAAGGGTAAGGAATAAATTTGAACGCTCACCAAATGTCCCCGCGGTTGCGACAGGTTGGGTCGGACATTTCGAATTTATGAAGCAAAGTTTTATTTCCGACATGCGGAGATCTGATACTTATGAAAACGATTTCAATCGATTTTGGAACAAGAAAATGCGATATGCAATCGTTACTTTGCAAAAATTTAAATCCGTACGTCATTTATAATCTACATCTATACTTATTATAAAACAAAGTCCCTAAAAGCTGCCTGTCTGTATCAGATCGATTTTCTCAAAATCTACTAAACAGATTTTGGTACGGTTTTTACTAAACGCTAGTGCAATTCTTACGTACAGTTTAGGTTAAAAGTACATTACCGTTTTGTGTAAATTGTGTTCAACAGGTAGCGCGGTTGTAAAAATAGCTCGCCTGCCGGGAGATTTACTCGCGTGCGCCGCGTAAAACAGTAATGATACACTAAAGTAATGTATAGAGAATTGTAGATCTACAAAAAAAACTACAACAAAAGTCTACGAGAGCATGTCTCTATCTCTTATGGTTAACTTACAATAATAGTTTTTGTGTTCTAAGTTTTAATTCGAGCAAAATTTTGCTGCTGACAAATTGCATGTATATACATATATATAAATACATGGGACACTTACACACACAGTCGTCCTAGATTATCTATAGAGAATAAATGTGCTTGGTTGCGTATGCGCGTTCGTGTTTTTGTGTATGTATGTGTGTGTTAGTGAGTGAAAAAGACAGTGTGTATTAGTTTTTATTCTTATTTTTAGTTATTATTTAGTTAAATAAATAAATGTTTTTTATATATCTTTATTTAAATTACACTACATATTCTAGCATTGATTCAACTTCCTCATAATTTTTATTCCTCATAATATATTAAAAAGGGGAGGAGAGAAAGGCTGTGTTAAATAAATTTGAGACCTTTATAAAAATTATAATAGAGAGTTTCAGGTCTCATAAATTTCAAAATAACATAACAACAAGTCTATGAGATATAAAAACTTATTCTTCAACGATATAAATGCACTAACTGTATGCACTAACTGTCCTTGAATAGCATCACTGCTTTTTTTTCGAATTGATTGTATGCTGTTAGCCCTAACGGCTCTTACAGCGTCACCGGGCGCGAGGGGCGAGCGCAGAAGCATCGTCGAGGTTGCAAAAGTATCACTACATGGTAGTAAACGCACTAGGGAATAAGATCGATCGGATTCACTCTGACTTCCTTCTGATTAGGCAGTAGCCTTATTCTTATTAAAACTCTCTTATTTAGGGACTATGTACCCTAATTAAGTGCAATGTAATATGCCTTTTTTTGCCTAATAGGCGAGCGCTTGAACGTAATCATGCCTGATGATAAGCAATGATACAGTCTAAGATGGAGCGCGCTTGCCTAGAAGATGCCTATTTGCTCTTGCTTTGAAGATACCCATATTGTATGACTCGGGGAAAAATAGATGCCGGGAGAGAATTCAATTCCCTTGCCTTCGTGGGATGTCGATAACGTAAGGGTGGAACTTCTCCCGGTGCCTGGCGGTGCGTTAATAAAATGGTGATGGAGGGACAAGGTTATGGAGTACTTCAGCACACTCTCCGAAATATATTCTGTAGAATACCGATAGACAGGCAACCCTGCCTGAAGACTGTGCAATTTGGTATCGGTCAGGGTTTTATCAGAAATGAGCCTTCTGGCACGTCGATCCACTGAGTTGTTGACCTTTGCACTCTATTTATTTATTTATTTATTTATTTATTTATTAAGGAACAACCAGTGGCAGTTACATTAAAACATTAAATTAAAGTAGCACAACACAAAGAGGCATTAAATGCACTGCCTTTAGGTGTCACAGCATGCACATCATTATAATTATAAGGACAACAATGAACTACTTAATCTAAATTTAAATGTAAATGTAAATCTACAGCTCCAAGAACTGGAGATTAAGAATTATTTTTTTAAATGAAAAAAAATAATTCTTAATTCTTTCTTCTCTGATTCTATTGATAATGTTTTTCTTACGTTTTTATAGTACATAAACAAATAAATAAATAAATACAGTATGCAATGAGAAATTTATATAACGCAAAATTAATTTTTACTTTATTGTATATTAAAAATTAAATTAAATGCCACAGTAAGTGAGGTGCTAAATATTCAAACTTTAATGAGGTTAATATGGTAATAAAATTTATTAATACGCTTGTTTTTGCTGAAAGTCAAAAGGAAGTCAGTGCTTTTGGCGCGGCGTGCATTTCGTGAAATCGTTTCGATTTAGCAAAAAGTATGCAAATTTCCTTTATGATTTAAAAATTTGTATACGTAAAGGTCATCGCTGATTTGTTATTTCAACTATATGTATACAGGTTATTTGCGTGTTGTTGCGAAACGGTTTTCCTTGTAGCGAATGTTATATCGAGGATTAACCATTATTACCATTAGCGAGGAGTGTTGCATTGTGAATTAATTTCCGATCTACAAGACACGTACTGATATTGCACGACAGGAGTTTTGTTTTTATGACTTCCGTTGTATATTACCAAATTCTATTATTACAAGTGTATATAATATCAGGTTCGTGTGGTAATGAGTCGGCTACATTGGCGCTTAGGTGACGCAATTCTCGATTTTTACACGATTAAACATTATTTAATATTTTTTATACATTCAATAATACATACATTCTACTGCCCTTATCCCACTCTAAGTGGGGTTGGCACAACATGTTACAAACATGTTGTCATATGATTTGGCTACGTATTTTATGACCGGCCGCCTGCCTGACGTTAACTTACCTTAGTCGCCTTTTACGACACCTGGGTAAGAAATGAGGTTGGTCTATTCTATGCAGCCGGATACCACACGGCATTTACCTTAGTCGCCTCTTACGACACCTCGGTAAGAAAGGAGGGTGATCTATTCTATTCTGTCGGATACCACACGGCCATTATACATTCAATAATAATAATGATAAATATATGGGAAAATAATACGCACCGTCGTTCGTCTCAAAAATAATTTAATACTTGTGTTATGGGTGACAGACAACAAGTAAATAAATACATATGTAATTTGAAATACATACATAAATACACACAGACTCAAACAACGAACAAATTGTTTTTTTTTTTCAAAATACATATATATGTTTAGTATTAAATTTGAGTTTTCTTAAATACACCCAAACTCTTAAAACCAACAAATCGATTTTAAGAAAATGTTGGGCCTCGTCGCGTATCAAACGCGACCCTATAGTTGAAAGCAGCCACATGCGCTATTGGGCCATTCAAGCCAAATATATATTATTCGTAAAACCTCAAAGTCATCCTCAGATCTCTAGAGTGCACGTGTAAAATTTGAGCATTATTTTCAATGCTGTTATAAGCATCATAAGCAAATAATCATTCCGGGACTCAAATCATAGACCAGCATAAAAGATCTTATTTTACCTTGATTTCGAATGTTGCATTTCAATATTGAATACGTCAACACTTGTCCAAAGATTAGGTCACTTTTAATGTCTGACTTGCATATTAATTGCACGTTCACACCAGATTATTAGCCTTGACTTTGACCGTCACATTGCAATATCATAATATAACCTTTAAATAGTCCTGTGATGACGTCATTTAATATAAGATTGTGTAACGTGAAACTATAGTTTTATGACTAATGCAAAAGGTAAAAAAGTACCGTAAAGTAAATACCATTTCATAACATAAATTAAAATGTACCATAAGATACTTTTTGATATTACAATCAAGTTAAACTGGATGATTTTATTTGAAATAAAGTATAAGTTTACATAAGTTTTGACGCTTAAAATAACGATCTGTTTCTATCCCACAACTGGGCAGCGGCCTCCTCTTTCTGGAGAAAAAGGTTGGAGCTAAGACATACCACGCTGCTCCAATGCGCATGGGTAGGGTGCATATATCCGCAGATTTGTATAGAGATATGCAGGTTTCCTCATGGTGTTTTCCTTCACCGTAAAGCGTGTGATACATTGCAATTATCAATTAGACACATGAGTTTTAATAGAAAAACTCATTGGTGCCTGCCCGGGTTTGAACTCGTGTTCCACTCGAAAGAGTCGCACGGTCTCGCCGCTGGGCTACCACAGCTTTGTTGCAAAAGTTGTACTATTAGTAAACACCTCACGATGTTTTCCTTCACCGAAAAGCGTGTGATAAATTGCAATTATCTATAAGACACATAAGTTTTCATAGAAAAACTCATTGGTGGCCGCCTGGGGTTTAAATTCGTGACCCCTCAAAAGAGTTGTACGCTGGTCTATCACAATTTTAAAGAATTACTAACAATGTTAATGAGGTGGTTTAACAAACCGCACCTCACGCCCAGCTAGTTGCATTACGTATAAACACTATCCTAGTAAAACTGCGAAAGTTTGTGAGTATGGATGGATGTTTGTTACTCTTTCACAAAAAATCTATTGGACGGATTCGGATGAAACTTTACAGTTATATAGGCTATACATCGGAATAACATAAAGGCTACAATTTGTAATGATTTTATGTAATATAACGATACATGTCAATAAAGTCGGAAAAAATCAGGCCTCTGAGAGCTGTCTCGGCGTACGCTGCCTAAACAGTTAGAGTTACACAAAGATGATATACCTTAGTATTATTTGTCTTTAATAGTTCTAAATAAAAGTCCGCGACATCCTATATCTATCTTTTATGTGGAAGTCACTATGACCAAAATTGTGAATCATAAATTTAATTAAATTAGATACTGTGACAGACAAAATTCCTCGCAAGCGAAGCCGCGGGCAAAAACTAGTTTATTATAAGTATAGGTAAGATTTTCATTAATTTAAGTTCAGCTGTATAAATTTTATAATAAGATTTTACCTTCCTTCCTTCCTCTACCAGATAACCGCCAACAAACAGCTTGTTTACTCTTATCTTAATCTTAGCATTAATTATAAATAATTATTAATTAATATTAAATTTTATTAATTAAATTAATTAATAAGCAAATATTAATGTAATCTAGTCTATTTATAATTTGCCTTTTTGCCTGCAAATTCATGTTCGTGTATAATTCCGATATAGTGATTATTTGTGGATATTTTTTTTAACTTTAAAGCTGACGTGAATGATGTCGCTGTTACCACTAATACGATTAATCGTATCATCATCATCCTTCTGCTCTTATCCCACTCTCAGTGGGGTCGGCACAACAGGTTATAAAACATGTTATCACATGATTTGGCTACGTATTTTACGACAGGCCGCTTGCCTGACGTCAACTTACTTTAGTCGTATTTTACGACACCTCGGTAAGAAAGAGGATAGTCTTTTCTACTCAATCGGATACCACACGGTGGGTTGACTTACCTTAGTCGCATTTAACGACATCTCGGTAAGAAAGAGGGTGGTCTATTCTACTCAGCCGGATACTACACGGCGGGTCGACTTACCTTAGTCGCCTTTTACGACACCTCGTTAAGAAAAAGCGTGGTCTATTCTACTCAACCAGAAACCACACGGCGGGTCGACTTACCTTAGTCGCCTTTTACACCTCGGTAAGAAATCAGGGTGGTCTATACTACTCAGCCGTATAGCACGGCAAAAACTGAATTCCAGTTGCATAGGCATAAAATTACCATTCACTGTGCATACTTTACTATACGTGATTTGTAGCAATGAACGGAATTAATTAGTAATTTGCTTTTTGAAAGTATAAAAGTGCGCACGTAAACGAAACAAAGTGATGCCGCTACTTGATACATGAACGGTCTTGCACGCGTCCCATTTGTATACAGGTTTTATCGTTGTATCGTGAAAAATACTCGCTAAACTTGCTTTTGGAAAGCCGACAGAACTACTCGCTTGATAATTTGAAACGAAGATTGGGATCTTGGAATTTGTTGTAGCGGTACTATTTGGTGCTAGACAACCTAAAACTAAAATAATATTCATTGATTTGTGAAGACGGGAATAGAAAAATAGACTGTAATAGTGTATATTAAACAAAAATATTATATCCTCATAACCCTATTTCTCAATATACCGATCCAGGTATATATGTAGACTGTAATTCATGACATAAATGAGTGTTAGGTAAGAACTCAAAACTAATGAAATGATTTCAAACTCGTAAAAAACAACTGTCTTTTAAATAACTTATAGTTTATAGATTTTTTTCCATTTTTGTCGTGCAGCCTATCTCCTGATGATGCTTCCGTTGCATTGAAATGATTGTTGAGTTCGTGATAGTGAACGTATGTAATGCATGTGTTTTCACGAATCCTACATGTGTGTATGAAAATATGTGTGATAGTCCACTCTACTCTTTAACGTTATATAGATTTCCGATTTACTTTATCGCGGATTATAGCAAAATAATTTTGTTATTACTTTTGAACTATCTTTTATTAACGTAAAAATAAAACAAACGTATAAAGAAAGCAGCGATAAAAGAATTTCACTGGCATCGAACGAATTTTTACAATACACGTGTCCGCAATTCATTTAAGTGGACAAGATAAGGATGTACCCATAAAAAGAATTTATAGAAAACAATACAATTGTGATAAGGGACTCCGACTCAATACGTTAGAGCAGCTTGAGATAATAAAAAATAACAATGGTCACTTAATTAACGAGCAAGTAAATGTATCTAATTCCGTTTTGCTACATGTGTTTGGAGGGGAGGGTATTGGTGGGAGTTGAACTATTTAAGATTGCTTGTATGGGTAGCGCGGCGCAGTACGATTTTTGTCGTGGAGCCTATCCTCCTGATGATGCTTCGGTTTCGGGGCGAAACGATCGTCGAGATTGTGGTGGTGGGTGTGTGTGCTGCTTTTGTGTGCGTTGTTGCTGGTTAATTGCGCCTTGGGGTGCATGTGGTGGCTGGTCCTGCATGTATAAGGTGCGTAGATTTTGCCTGCTTCATACACATTGGCTTTGCATGCATTCACTTAACCCGTGCGGATTATAGCAAGGTAGTTAGTTCTGTTATATTGCTTGTTATAGAAAACAATCGATGCAATCGCATCAAATATTACTCGAAGTATGCAAATAAATAAATACGTTCTAGATAGCTCCTGCATGCGATCATTCAAACCAAACAAGGCAACTTAATTAGCACAGGCGGGTTGCGTTTGCGCAGCGTATGAAAAAAAAGAGGAAATTCAAGATGGCGTCGCATTTATCAGCGAGGGAGCGATTAGTTCACGTCGACGTCACTCGCCGACACGCCCGCGCTGTGATGGATCGAACGGGGTGGCGTGACTACCGCCGTTTATTTATTTATTTTCACACAATTGCAAATGGCATTGCAACTTCATTCACATACAAATCGTCGGCGGGATACGGGCTTTATATTCCTTGCTTATTGTTTTACGAAGAGTCTTTTAGCTAAAGTGAAATAAATCATCATCATTATAAATAAATAAATAAATATATGGGACACTTACACACACGTCCATCCCCAAAGTAACTTATTACTACTTGTGTTATGGGTGATAATTTTAAATACATACTTAAATACAAATACACACCCAAGCTCGAAGAACCAACAAATTGGTTTTTTTTTTGAAAATGTTATTGGAAAATGTTTTTAGAAAATGCCCTCAGCGGGAATCGAACCCGCGACCCGCGGAGCTGAAGATAGGGTCACCACCCACTGCGCCAACAGGCCATTCTCCTGCCCTTATCCCACTCTAACTGGGGTCGGCACAATATGTTTTAAACGTGACTTTATATGTTTTAGCTAGTTATTTAACGACCGGCCGCCTGCCTGACGTCAACTCACCTTAGTCCCCTTTTACGAAACCTCGGTAAGAAATGAGGGTAGTCTATTCTACTCAGCCGGATACCACAATGCGGGTCGATTTTGGGTTGTACCGACCCCCCTTAGAGGTGGATAAGGGCAGGTGGATGATGATGAATTAATAATTATCAATTGATAATTCAAGCGTATATAAAATTGAGGGTATTTAAAAAAAGTTGCCCTTAATGAAGTCTCGGATAGGTACAGTGTGTGATACAATATTTAGAAAAACTTAAGCTCTAGAAACTCTCTAAAAAAAGTCTTTCAACGTTTTTATCATTAAATACCATTAATTACTTTTTTAAATGGAAAATGACATTATAGGGTAACTTACTTGGCACAATTTAAAACAAGCTTAAAAATCGACATACTCTTTTTTCCTATTACAGCCTAAATAAATAAAACTTTACTTTATAATATTAACAGACGGATTTGACATGACACTAAACTCATGACAAAAACATTAAAAAAAATCATCCCACTGTTTTAAAAGTATACATTTTTCATTGTACACATTAGTCATAGACAATATCCAGCTAATATTCTCAAAGGTCACTTCAATACAATCCCATAGAGTTCCAGGTTTAGATTAACTAGTTCCATTAAATTCTTCTATTGTCAATTATTAAAGAAACTCTATGCTTATAAATGCATTTTGTCATTAAATTTTCTATTACATCAAAAAAAATCTTCAAATCAAAATAATATTAGCTGCATAGAAAGAAATACTAAATCATATTTATTTAAAATAAAAACAACAACCATAAATCGTTAATTCAAAGCGAAGGAAGCGTTTAAGGTAATTAAAATATAGAAAATCAATTAGAATTTTATAACTGTGTACGCTGTAAAAAAAAGCTTATAAATCAATAATAGATTAAAAAATTCCGCATCAAATTCATTTGGCTCTGTATTGATACTAAATCAATTAAATTGCTAGATTCGAATCTTTATAAATCGAGTAGAATAAAAAAAAATAGACTTTTTTATTACGTCCGCAAATGCAAACACACAAATAACCATAACCCAGAAGAGAATGTGGTCTTTTGAGAGGGTCGCGAGTTCAAACCCCGAGCGGTCAACAATGAGTTTTTCTATTACAATTTATGCGTCTAATTGATAACTGCAATTTATTACGCGCTTTTCGGTGAACGAAAACATTATGAGGAAAATTGCATTTTCTAGAGAATTCTGGGGATATGTGTAATCTGCCAACCCGCACTGGAGCAGCGCGGTGGGTCTTAGCTCCAAACCCTTCCTTCCAGAAACAGAGGCAGGAGGCCTATGCCCAGCAGTGGGATTTTATGTCAAGTTTCTTTAACGATGTTCTTTCCTCGTAACCATGTAACACTATAATAACAAAATACTTTATAAAATGTTGCGCGTCATATAAGGGCCGTGCGGTGATTAGATAAATTCTTTAACTGTAATTATCTGTAAATAATTGCACGCACTAGATAGAAACCGTGGCGAAACATGTCTAAGAAAAAAATATCGATAACTACAATAATCCCCGTATCTTTTCTATGACAGATTCCAATTAAGCCTATCTTGGGTCATATTACTAATTTTAATCCGTCTGAGTAGGAATGTCAAAAAATAATCGATTTTATATTTATCGATTAATTTATTATTATAATCGATTTTTTAAATATTATAAATCGATTTTTTTTTAATTTTGTTGTTGTTTTAAGAAAAGATTTGCGTTATGCGAATACAACCAATATTGCAAAACTACACATTTTAATCGAATTACGCAAACAGCGCATCATCTACGTAATTTTTATTCGTACTAGGCTACTTCAATTAGTCTTTATTGTTACCAATTATTAATATCAAAAAAGCATCTTTTCAAATAAACAGCAAAAACTTTTATAGAATTAGACGTTACTTTGCGGAGATCCATAATACAAAAGTAATAATAAAATTATTTTGCTATAATCCGCGATACATCGCGGGTTATAGCAAAATAATTTTATTATTACTTTTGAATCAGCAAAAACGTTTATTAATAATCGATTTTCTACTAATTTATCTATATAATCGGATATTTATAGATCGGTTTTTTCCATCGAAGTTACATCCCTACGTCAGAGACCTTAGTGAATGATGATAATACAATGTACCTTGTTTGAAACTGAATATAAATAAACGATAATAAAAGAAAGCCTGACTCAGTAAATCTGGAATAATCAAAAACAAAATAACGTCACATCGCAATAGTGTCGGTATACACAAAGAGTTTTAATATAACAGAATATTTTCAAAACTATTATGCTCGACTAATTAAATTGGATTCATTATCATTATAACCTGATTTCATTGCAACAGTGCTCCATCAACCGCTTAATAAAGTGGAAATATGGATAAGTCGAAACAAGTCCTATATCGTATTAACCATTAATGTAATGACGTCTACCAAATGACGGCTGTTATCCCTATATAGAAAACAGCCTTTGCGTACGTCCATTTAAATTGTTCTTCGTATATCTTTGAATTCCTCAAAGTGAGTTAAACTCCTCTCTTCTAAAAATGAAGATACAGCCAATAGTATAATTATAATTTGAGTTCCACCATTTATAATGGGCGATGTCACCGCGTGTGGCCCCCACATTGCTTTTAATAATCACCTATAAACTTTTATTGAGGAAGGAAATAAATTACAGTACGACATATCGATACATGTGTGCCTAATTACAGAAACAGACGCTTTGCAGTTTAACAAAATCATTCTACATATACTTGAAGTCCACTAAAGAATAATGATTAAAAAAAAAACAATCATTTCAAGATTTATGTTTTTAAAATTCATTTTTTACTATTCATTTTTTATTAACAGAATATTAAAATCATAGAATGTTAAAATCAATTTATTTATGAACTTTACTATAAAGTTACTCAGATATATTTGTTTATGGTTTTAATTTGATTGGATTAAAAAATAAATTGAATTCACTTGTGTAGCTTGAAGAGTTTCAATGAAAAATAATTTTTGTTTTATATTATTCTGAAATGATGATTAAAAGTAAAGTAAAGTAGTAAAGTAACAGCCTGTTACTATGCCCACTGCTGGGCTAAGGCCTCCTCTCTCCGTTATTGGAGAGAAGGATTGGAGCTAAGACCTACCACGCTGCTCCAATGCGGATTGGTAGGTTACACATATCCCTAGAATTCTCTAGAGATATGCAGGTTTCCTCACGATGTTTTCCTTCACCGAAAAGCATGTGATAAATTGCAATTATCAATTAGACACATAAGTTTTTAGTAGAAAACTCATTGGTTGAACCTATGTCGTCTCTAGAGAGTCGCACGGTCTCACCGCTAGGCTATCACAGCTTAAATGATGATTATTCTAAATTAAATACCCTTGTAAAAACAATAAAGCGTAAGATGTTTTTGAATTTTATTTCAAATCTCGAACAACCATAAACAATTTATGGGATCATAAACTGGTTCGCTCAAGTGCTGTTAAGTGTTTAACGACTCGCTGTTACGTAATTTAAATAACTCCAATCTTTGAATCACTGAGAATGTATTTTTACATATAAATTTAATCTTTATTTCAAACAAAACAGAGAAAACAACTTATTTACGAGATTTAAAAAGGCTAAGGTCACAAGCGCTCAAGCCAAAAATACAAAGCTAAATAATAGATGTAAACAAATACTGGGTATATTCAAATATTTTAAAATCCAACAACCCTATTCGTGTCGATGGGTACAAATAACGCTAGGCAACTACGCTTATTACTACACAGGTTTAGTAACACAATGACGGTTACTTTGCATAAGAATAGTGAAGAAACAGCTGTGGCCGGCGGCCATCTGTGTACGTCTTACTTGTTATTACCGCGTACGCTGTCTGTACGTGAAAGTGTACTAAAATTTAAATTATAGCCCTCTAATTGCTGTAGACGTTTCCAATTCAAATGCTATCAATTTGAAATAGAAAGTCTTTATTCGAAATGTACGCGTCTTACATTTATATAATAAAAAATACTGTTTACGTTTTATTTTAAATAAAGAATTTGTTTTTATAACTATATAATACTATAATAACTTTTTATCACGTTTATGACCCAGTAAGACCTTTTGGAACCATTTAAAATTTAAGTAATATAAATTGAGGAAGTTAACAATGGATATATACTAGCTACATATTCACAGTACTGGAATGCTGTTTCGATTTATGAAACGATAAGTGCACGTAGCAAGTCTCCTAATAGTGTCGAATCTGAGAATTTATATTACAAAACAATAATTTGCTATTGTTGAGAATTTAATCTAAACGTAAAATTTACTTAATGAAACTAGTAGTCACCGCTGAGACAAAGGAGTTGACAAATTAGTTGACACAAATACGATAGCGCATGTGTTAAAAATGAACTCATCCGGTCGTCTATTACTTAGTTCATGTGTACTCGAAGTTTAAATAAAGAATAGTTTACTGAATAAATTGAAGCGCCTATTGAAATATTTTGAAAAAGTTACACACTAAATCAGATATTGCATTTTTTATACGTACCTTTTCAGATCAACCCATAGAAAATATAGCCCAAAGGCGTTCCGCACATTTCTAATGAAATAACGAGTGCCTACACAAATAATATCTTTGTCACGATGTCATGCCATAAATCTAGGATTTTTCTATAAAAGTTATGTATTAGATTTGTAAAAAAAGATATAATTCAAAATGAACGTATATGTAACCTGACATTCCGCATAAGACTAGCGTGGTGGGCTAAGCTGTAATTCTTCTTTCAAAGGAGAGATTTTTTTTTAACTGACTGTATGTTGTTAGCCCTAACGGCTTTTACAGCGTCACCGGGCAGGACGGGCGAGCGCAGAAGCATCGTCGAGGTTGCTAAATGCAGAGAGTAGAGCGCAGAAGCTCTACTAGCGTCGGGGAACTTCGTCCTAAGGGTGCCTCCTGTGAGGCCGGACCACGGCTTAGGGCGACGCGTAGTGGAGGGCTGATGTATGACTTTGATTAGTCATTGCGACGTCGGAAGGAAACAGAGAAGCCAGGACCGACCGGCGTCAGAAAACTGGGACCTCGTCTTCGCCGGCGAAGACGCTGTGTGTGTGTATTACGTGTTTCTGTGTTAGCGATCGTTATTTGATCGTCAGGGTCATACAGGACGCTTTTTGGACGCCTATATTTTCGGTGGTCCGACCTAACTGAGATGTACGTGGATGCAACTGAAATTAGGGGGTTCGGGTGTACCTCCAATTTCTCGAAGTAAGATTTTAAACAAGGAGAGTTGGCCATTGCCCAGCGGTGGGATGGTAACAGGGCGTTATGTCTTGATTATTCACTCTGTGCATTTTGCACACTAAACGGTAACACTTCACCCGTGTGCTCAGGTGTCATAAAATTGCCAATACCTTTATATCTAGCACCATTTTCATAAAATCTAAATAAATATATTATTTGTGACTTCGCCTTTTGAGCTTGACCGACTGACAAATAAAAACTTTCCCATTTATGAACGTTTGGTTTTATTTTACGTACTCTTATGTGTTAGATACGACTATCTCACGAAACCAGTTGTTAACAACGATATGACATGACTTCTAAGCTCTAATCAGAATATGACAATTAGCGGGATTTTTATAAAGGTTGTTTATCTTTGAGTATGAACGCCGCGCTTTGTACAGTTAATAATTCCAAAAAGATAGATAGATATTTTATTTTTTGTAGCGTTCTGTCTCTAACAAATGCTTTTGTAATCTCAGACTACATTTCTGGATTAATTTAAGATACATACATTATAATTAAAATTTTATTTCTTAAAATTATAATATTTCTACATAAAACTATTTTTCAAATTATAATATAACAGCGAGCATTTAAGTACAATAACAACTTTTTATAAACAACTAATAAAGAAATAAAGAAAATAAATGAAAACATCTCATCATTTTAGGCTATTTTTTAACGTGTACAGCAATGACGTAGAGTATAGTGTATAATAATCAATCTAAAATCGAATACTTTGATATTTTGTTCCGGGCGGCATATTGTAAATCAACGACGAATAAACTAACGAAACGCGTCGCGTAGGCGTCACGAACATGTTTCTAGAAGATATATAATTAAGTACAGGAAAATTGTTGACAAGGTTGTCACAAGTAGGCACTTCTTACATGTCTCAAATTTCTTTAATCAATTAAAATAAGAGACTTTCGCCGCATTCGATATTATCTATGAGATTTGTCAACGCAATTTGTTCGGTTAATTTTACTGATACTATGTATTCACCTATTTAAAATTTATGCTAAGAAAACCGCGTTAACAACCCACTTCTGATACATGTCTCGAATCTTTTTTAATTAGTGTATAACAAATTAACGCAGGCATTTTAATGATATCGTTTTAATTATCTACTAGTTATTTCTTTAAGTCATTAATTCCGAGGATTAAAGATATTTCACAGATTGCTTATCTATAGATAATATAACATTCATAGTTAAAATTCTGGTAATTTTATGGTACCTAGTCAAGAGAACTTAATAGAATATAAGTCTTTGTTATATTAGGTATAAAATAGGTATTTAAAAGGAAGCCTGTTTTTCCAATTGTCAATTTCATTTGCGTTGTACTCTATTATTGAACCGACAAGCCTTTGGCGACTGAGAAATTAATTATACACACGGTTGTCCGTTCCCAAAGTAAGTAACTTAAAACTCGTGTTATGTGCGACAGATTTATATGCATACTTAAATATATAATTATACCTAGACATGAAGAGCCAGTAAAGTTTTTTTTAGAAAATTTTGTCCTTCGACGGGAATCAATTCACGACTCCAGGAGGTAAAGGCTGGGTCACTGCCACCGGCTGTTGGTTCGTATGGTAATTAAATTCAACTCGTTGAAAAGATACGAAATATTTGAAGAATAATATGTATATTGTATCCATTTAATGTCACAATTAGAACACAATTTATCTTACCCTTATCCCACTCTAAGTAGGATCGGTACAATAATAATAATAGAAAACCTAACTAAATATGAAGACCTTTCTTATGAGATAACCGTCATGTGAAATGTTGACTCAACAATAATTGTTCGTATTGTTGTCTCAGTTAACGGTCTAATTGCGAAAAGCCTCGACCAACATCTTCAGAGGCTTTCACTTATGGCGAAGTTAGATCAAGCGTCGTATGCAGAAGGCGATCGCAGAAGCATCGTCGAGGTTGCTAAATGCAGAGAGTAGAGCGCAGAGGCTCTACTAGCGTCGAGGAACGTTCCTCATTATTCGTTCGAACGTTCAACATTACTGACCGACGTCAGAAAACTGAGACCGACATAAGCTTGCGGCTCCTGCTTTGCGCCTTGTAAGAGTACGTAAGTCGTTTGTGGGTTTGGGTATAAGATTCTATAATAAAATTCCACAATCAATTTTAACTTTGCCATTACAGCAATTTAAAAATACTGTTAAAAAGAGGCTGATACAGAAAGCCTATTATACCGTGGAGGCTTACATTGATGATAAGAATGCGTGGATATAGCTGCTCTTCGACCTTGTGCAGGATAGCTATGACAAAATGTAATTAGTATTAAGAATCTTCTTTTTTAAAAGAGCTCCACCGAGTTTCTTGCTGGCTCTTCTCGGTAGGACGGCTTTCCGAACCAGCAGTAAAGTTGACGATTCAAAAGCACTTGTTTACAAGTTTACTTGAATAAAGAATATTTTGAATTTGAATTTGAATTTGAGACCTCGTCTTCGCCGGCGAAGACGCTGTGTGTGTATTACGCAAACACAGAAACTGTGTTTGCGATCGTTATTTGATCGTCAGGGTCTAACAGGACGCTTTTTTGAAGCCTATATTTTAGATGGTCAGACCTAACTGGGATGTAGGTGGGAGTAACTGAAATAAGGGGGTTCAGGTGTACCTCAGATTTGTCGAAGTAAGATTTCGAAAAACGTTTAAAGAGGTGAGTAATGGTAGGGCGATCGAGGTCTCTATAGAGGTCAACGTTCCGCATGAACCACGGACAACAAGTGGCTGTCCGCATAAATCGGTAAAAAAACGACACGGAAGTTACTCACTATAGAGCCCTAGCCACCGGTAGCTTAGGATATCCCCGCTTCCGGCGGACGACGATTTTCTTATGTTTTTAAATGTTTTTTTAATTATTTTGTTTGTTTTAATTAGAAATATTTAGAAATGTAAAAATAATATATTAATATTAGTCTTCATCTTCCGTACTCTTCTATCATTCGTCAACTCTGGTGCTACTCCTTTTATCTCAATCTTCATACAATCTATTCTATATAGTGTATTATATATGATAAAATCCATCCATCTTTTTTCGGCCTCTAGTTAAATATCCAATGTAAGAATTGGAGAAAGAAGTCACTTTTAAATAAGTCATTAATAATTGCGGACATCTGTCATTACATATATTTTTTAAAACACTAACAGAAACGTTCGGCCTACCGATTTGGTAATTGGCGTTATTTGCCGTACACCGTATTGCCTGGGCTTAATTGCGTAATTATTGTTGAAAAAAAAAGTTCGAACAGCGGTAATGGTAATATTCCATCGTAGTTTCGCTTCGAACTGCAACTTGAGTATAGGCTGTTTGAGATGTTATTAAATAAAACATTTTATGTGCTCTCAAGTACTGTATAGTAAGTGCATGTGAGATTTCGCAAAGCACCGTTCGCACAGTATCATTTAGTAAAACTACTAAAATCTTTTCGTTTATTTTCCAAAATTGAAATTCAAAATATTCTTTATTCAAGTAAACTTGTAAACAAGTGCTTTTGAATCGTCAACTTTACTGCTGGTTCGGAGAGCTGTTCCTACCGAGAAGAACCAGCAAGAAACTCGGCGGTTTTTTTTTTTTTAATATAACTCTTAGAACTAGTTACAGTTATTTATTACTGTCTTGTACAGGGTAGAAGTGCACCTATATCCACATATCCTTATCATCTAAGTAATCTTCAACAGTATAGTAGGCTTTCTGTATCAGCCTACAGACTACAGAGTCAATCCATGCTAATCATTTATCGCTCTGAGAACGACTTTAACTTTTCCAAATTCAAATTCGAATTCAAAATATTCTTTATTCAAGTACTGTTTCATCATCGTCAATTCATTTCAATTTGCTACTGCTGATTAATGATTCATAGAAGCAGGCGTTACTTTGCGGAGTTTCATAGTACTGAAGCTATCATAGAATTATTTTGCTATAATCCGCGCTTGTTAAACGACACACACAACAAGACAAAATCGTAAAGAATCGTCGTGGAGGATGATGCTTCGGTTACGGGGCGAAACGATCGTAGAGATTGTGGTGGTGGTTATTGCTGCTGGTGGCAGCATTTTGGGATACGTGTGGTGACGTTACCTGCATGTGTAAGGTATGTGAATTTTACCTGCTTCATACACTTAGCATTACATACCTTCTTGTAACAACCGCGGATTATACCAAAATAATTCTATTTAAAGCTTCTGTTTCACTGATTAATAAAAAAACTGCAATAGCCCAGCGTCATTTTGGGATGGCAAGTCTAGATATTCTTGAGGAATTTTGTTATAAATACGTGTACCAAGGACAACTAAACTTCCAACTAAACTTCTGTTTAATTTTCTTAAAATCTACTGTACCGATTTTTGTACTGTTTTTACATAAAGATTTAGGTTAATTTTAGTCTATCTCCTGATGATGCTTCGGTTTCGGGGCGAAACGATTGTTGAGTTTGTGATAGTGAACGTGACGGATAACCGTGTGTGTAAGAGTCCGATATATTTATTTATTAGTATAACCTGCAAATATTAAAATGCAGAATTTATCATGGTAGAGTAGCGGTTTCAAAGATCCACTCTCTACTTTGAGAGAGAATGCGAATGGTTGCTGTAAATTACTTATCACAAATAAAAGAGTTTTGACTTCGAAATTCTTGGCAGAGCCCGGCATGTTTCTAACGTGTGTGGTGATTATTTTTTGTTCTCGCTCGCAGTAAGACGAGTTTGAATGTATATTGTAAACAAAACATATTTAGTGACTTGCTTTTTGTAAACTGTTCCGCGGCCACACGCCGTCCGTGTGTGAGGAAATAATGAAGCTCATAATACTCATATCTTAAATTAATTTCCAATAAAACCATTCATCACCGAGCATAACACGGGATTCACGGTTTGAAACTGAAACCAAAATGATTTATAGAATTAGGCGTTACTTTTCGGAGATCCATAATACAAAAGTAATAATAAAATTATTTTGCTATAATCCGCGTATAATATAGTGGACAGTAGTATAATAGTGGACTATCCATATTTTCATACCCGATACGTGCAGGATTCGTAAAAACACATGCACAAACCTCCACCACTTCCACCACATTACACAAGCACTACACACGTTCACTATCACAAACTCAACAATCGTTTCGCCCCGCAACCGAAGCATCATCAGGAGATAGACTCCACGACAAAATCGTAAAGCGATTTTCAGAAAATCTTTTGATTGACCCAGCGGATAAGTTTGGTGGCGATCGGAGTATGTTTTAAACTATAATATAATACAATAAATCTCGGCGAAGCGTGCTGGATTGATAATGATAAGAATTATATTTTCAATTGAGCAATTGCCGAGTTTCTTGCTCTCTTTCTTCGTAGGACCAATTTTCCGAACCAGCATTAGCGTCGATAACTCAAAAGCTCTTACAAATTTACTACAGTAAAGAACATTTTGATTTTCAATTAAAGTAGATTGATCATTGTAGACACGTTACACAGCGGTATTTTATCAATATTGTAATAATAAATACGATAAATACGATGTGACTTTTCAGAAGTAGCATGCTGCCTTTGAGAAGTATAAAAGATTTCATCTCAGAGACATTAGGCCGTGACTCATGTCAGATATGCTTGAAAATCTACTAACAAATACATATTTACGACCTACCCAGATTCCATTCTAAACCATAACGCGTAAACGCATTAGAATATTTAAAAAATATATCACTCGCTTTGTTCCCACATAAATTATTAACTGTGCGCGCACAACTATGGGAATAAGAAACTAAACAATGCACCAAAATCTTAATAAATGATCGCATTCAAATAGGGTCGAAAGACATTTGAATCTCGCGTCACCCTTTCAACGCAACACCTGGCCATTAGATCCGGAGTCAAAAATTTCCTTTTATCGTATTAGCATAATATTTATAATATTGACAATGGGATGCTTTATTCGGCGTATCTCTGATTCTTACACGGTAGCTCGTTATTGTGTTGAGAGATAAGGGACTGCGTAACAATGGTGCACTGTGATGGTGGTTTGTAAGAAGTTTCTTTGAAAGTGAATGTAGCTTGAGTAACGAGCGTGGTTAAGCAATCTTGCGGTTTCGTAGTTATTCAAAATCCGCTTATCTATCCCTTGTACGGCTAATGACTCTTCGTGGCTGTTTTACCGCTGAATAACACCTACATTGTTGTTTAATACGGGGCCTTTAAATGAAGCATACTAATAACACTGTTTATATTTACTTACACTTTGTTTCTGTATTTTGTGTTTGCATTACTAAAATTCACTATATTAACGATGAAGAATTCTATGTTTGCTGTAGAGCAAAAGTAACTACATAAATATCGCACTATTCTTTATTCATCATTCTCCTGCCCTTATCCCACTCTAAGTGGAGTCGGCACAACATGTTGCAAACATGTTGACACATGATTTGGCTACGTATTTTACGACCAGCCGCCTGCCTGACGTCAACTTACCTTAGTCGCCTTTTACGACACCTCGGTAAGAAAGAGGGTGGTGTATTCTATGCAGCCGGATACCACACGGCACATCGCACTATTCTTTATTATGGTTTAAATATAAAATTTCAATATTTTTATGTTAATCAACGTTGACGTTCATTTTATAAACCGTAGATCATAATCCGAAAACCCAGTTGAACCCAGTTTAAAGATTACCGCAATACTTACCCAATAACTGGAATATGTTCACAATCTTAAATTTTCGATGGACTCGTTTGTCTTTAATTAATTATATATTCTTGCAATGAAAACATCAATACTTTTTATTAAACCTCACATGATTTAATTCAGAGATTTATATCAAGTTGCGCTTATGAAATTGAAGACATCGCAATAATGCTTTCATACCATTCATCATTTCTGATGACAATCTTTCAATCAACTCTGAATCATGATATGACAGGCTCATGATGACATCTTACATGCCGTTTATTCTTAAGCCTAGAATCTATAAGGTTTACAAATTTAATATGAGAAAAGTTTCATTTAACGAACCTATGAAACGGTTTGTAAATTTTTAAACAAGCAATATTGTTTCACGAGTACGTAGAAAATCTTACTAAACGAAACGCTTGCGATAATAGTTTAAAAACAAATATGACGGTATAGCGACCCCAGCGTTTTGCAGCTATTTTAAATCATACAGTAAAATGGTACTGAAATTGACTATGACTAGAGTTTCCATCTGAATAAGGATTTTTGGGCATCAGCTTTGGAAAAATACGTCCCAAAGACAGTTCAAGGATCCTAAATGCCCTCAATCAAGTATTTGTTGCATGGTGTTTGCTGATTGTAAAAAAAACGCCTAATATTGTATTTTTATTTTAAAATATCCTAATTTGTATAATTTGTTACTTATAAAAAAGAGAAAGTAAATTAAATGCTTGAAAGTTCAACTAAAGTATCGGTTGCATCCTCCGACCCAATTTCAGGTATAAAAAAAATCCTTTTAACTCGTCAATAGATACCGACCTTTTGTCTAAAAACCGTCAAATGATACGCATTAGGTTTTTTGTCGCGTTATGAATACATTTCAAACAGGAAGGATGTGAAAGTCGGTATTGAAGACACCGTATGGCGGTGAAGGGTTAGGGGTGTATTTAGACCGGCTGCGACGGACAAAGAAATGAAGTATAATGGATAAAACATTGGGTTCAGAAATTATTTATTGCGGTATTTAAAATCTGTAATGATAAATGTATGAGATTAAAAAAAAACTCTGTAACAGTCTAATACAGAGCAGGCTGTTTCTTTCACAGGAAATCTATACTTATTATAAAACAAAGTCCCAAAGAGCTGTCTGTATGTAATCGATTTTCTCAAAATCCACTGAACGGATTTTTGTACGGTTATCACCAAAAGATAATGCAATACTTCCAGATGGTTTAGGTAAATAGTACATATCGGTGTTATGTAAATTGTGTTAAAGAGATCGCGCAATTGTTAAAAAACTTGCTTGCTGGGAGCTTTGGTCGCTGCGTAAACCAGCAGATGTACGCTAAAGTAATGTAGTAGACAATTGTAGATCTATAATAATACTATAAAAAAGTCCGCGATAGCATGTCTCTATCTCTCACGGTTAACTCACAATAACTACTTTTATGTTCAAAATTTCGAAAATTCGAGAAAAGTTTCGTATATTACTGAATTCCACGCGGGCGAAGCCGTTGTTGGCACAGCTAGTTAGATAAAAGATTCAGTCAGAGATTTTTCTTTAAACAACGATCACCTTAGTTATAAAGCATATACTAACTTTTTACTTGGGAATCATAATGTCTAAGGCATTTTCTTATATTTACTATCACACATCACCTGCTGCGGAATTCATTAAACGTTCAATTGTCTTTAGTGATAAAGAATTTACTAAATCTCTATAGCAAGTAAGTAGGATAGGTAGCATAGAGTTATTATAGACTAAATAAGTCAACTTAGAATGTGTCCTCTATATCAATATTTATTATAAAACAAAGTCCCAAAAGGCTGTCTGTCTGTATGGAATCGATTTTATCAAAATCTGAAAGATAGTGAAATACTTCCGGATGGTTTAGGTATATAGAACTCATCGGTATTATGTAAATTGTGTTGAAGAGATCGCGCAGTTGTTAAAAAATTTACTTGCTGGGAGCTTTTGTCGCGTGCGCTGCGTAAACCAGCAGAGATACGCTAAGGTAATGTACTAGTGAATTGTAGATCTATAAAACTACTATAAAAAAGACCGCGACAGCATGTCTCTATCCCTTATAGTTAACTCAGTTAGTTGGCATGGAACTTTGATTGCGATGATGATCATACATGTAATAAATATATGTTCAAATAAACTTACATTAACAACGTTGCAATAATGAGCACACTATCTGTAACAAAAATAGACAAAAACTAATTAAACGTAACGTAGTTCTATGGTTTTCAATTTCATAATACAAAATTATGGTGGCGAATCTACAGACACAATCATGGGTTCAAACCCCGAGCGGGCACCGATTAGTTGTTCTATTAAAACTTATGTGTCTAATTGATAACTGAATTTATCACACACTTTTCGGTGAAGGAAAACATCTTGAGGGAACCTGCATATCTCTAAAGAATTCTAGTGATATATGTAACCTACTAATCCGCAGCATGCAGCATGGTAGGTCTTAGCTCCAATCCTTCTCTCCAAAAACGGAGATAGGAGGCCTTCACCCAACAGTGGGATAGTAACAGGCCGTTACCATATTCTTGTAGCATATAATATATAGAATAAGAAAGGGTTTTTTATTTAGCTCTGAATTCTGTATATTTTCATACAGAAAATATACAGAATTCTTCGACCCACCGTGTGGTATCCGGCTATGTAGAATAGACCACCCTCATTTTTGACCGAGGTGTCGTAAAAGGCGACTAAGGTAAGTTTACCCACCGTGTGGTATCCGGTTGAGTAGAATAAACCATCCTCTTTCTTACCGAGGGGTCGTAAAATACGACTAAGGTAAGTTGAGGTCAGGCAGGCGGCCGGTCGTAAAATACGTAGCCAAATCATGTGACACTTGTTTTAACATGTTGTGCCGACCCCACTTAGAGTGAGATAAGAGCAGGAGGATGAATATTGTAGATGATTTTAAATTTTGCATGCTAATTATTAGCGAAACATGTTGCTCTGTATTTCTTGACTTGGAGGTGGATAAATGGCATTACTTATTTGGAGAGACTTGAATCAAATCAAAATTATCTCTATTCAAGTAAGCTTTTTACAAGCACTTTTGAATCGTCAGAGATCAATTAGATTTAATGAAATCGCAACCAAGCTCAGTGACGTGCCATGGGAAGGACCCTATGTCCAACAGCGGACAGGAGCAGGTTGTTGATGAAGCTATAACCGGTTCAGAATGTTGATGTTACCGAGAAGAACCAACAAGAAACTGAACGGTCAATCTTTCAAACATTTTTAATTTACAATATTTAATCGCAGTTTTGTTTGAAGTTGAAGGGATTTTCAAATCCGAGCATTCGTCATCGTCGTATAAGCATAGTTCGTACACTTAATTTTTAATTTTTCTGTAAATAAGTTTAATATGGATTCCAGAATTAAAATGCAGAAGCGAGTACTCAGGCCTACCATGCTGCTTCAATGCGGATTGTCGGGTCACATAATCGTATATCCTAGTAATACTTTACATTTAGGCATTCAGCTTTATATAGACTTCTTTTAAAGCGGATACAAAAATAATTTCATACTTAATTTTGAAACTAAAATAATTAAAAGATTATTTTTCATACAATTAGTATAATTAACATAAAATTAAGCTTTAGCTTTATTAAGGTGCATATAAAAATAAAGTTTAATATAAGAATATTCAAGAAAAAGACTTAAATGCAGGCATTTACCTCATCCTTTGTTCTTGGAGGTTAGAGCCATTAAATATATTATTCACACGTATATTTATATATGTGGATTATATTCTTAGAGTTAGAGATATTTAGAGTGGATGACACATGCAGGCCTGCAGGCCTACCATGAACTCTTTTTGCGTCTCAATTGAAGAAGTAAACGAAATTGTTTTGCTTTTTCATACCATGACGTCTTAAAGACGCACACTTTAAGTCGTTGCCGAATGAGCGTTCGTAATTCGTCCTAAGAACATGTGAGTAAAAGGGACAGAGTTATCTAGTTCATATAACGTTATCCTTTTCAAAGCTTACGTACTCAATGCAATTTTCACTTCATGGTACGAAAAGAAAGCGGTTCGCGGTCGTCGTCTACGTCTTCAATTGAGTTGCAATAAGAGTTCATGGTAGGCCTACTGTAAGTGACAATGACACAATGAATAATGAAAAGGAAAATGAAACTCGTATACTTCATCCTTGTCTAATCACACATGAATAAGAGAGACAAATAGATCACCCTCATTTGTTTTCTCTCTATTGCAATATGTCACATTTAACGTTGGGTTTCCTACACTAAGTATAATTACTCTATGATTATACTCTGAATATACGTAAGGTAAGCGGTGAGTCCGTTCAAACCCGGGCTGACACCACTGAGCTGTCTGATCTGTTAAAGCTTATGTGTCTAATTGATAATGGCAATTTATCACACGCTTTTCGGTGAAGAATGTTAAAGAAACCTGTATATTTCTAGAGAATTCTAAGGATATGTGTAACCTACTACTCCGCAGCGTAATAGATCGTAGCTCAAATCCTTCTCTTATACAGAGAAAGGAGTCCTATGCCAAGCAGTGGGATGGAAACAGGTTACTTTTACGGACACCGTATTTTTTGAATTGATTCATTGCGAATTCATCAATTCAACACCTTAGTTTATCAAAACTTTATGGATAAAAACTATATGCCCTGATGATATCGCTTTTGTTATTTCAGATTTGAATAGGCAGAATGTTAAAACTGGCAATACCACTGTTCGAATACTGATTGCTTCATTATCAATTGCATACATATGGATAAGTAGATAATATGTTCGTTCGGTTCTAAAACTAGTAGCTTATCACATAAATGTAATTTTTTAATTAATGAAATACCCGTTCTTAATATCGAGACATTAACAATCTCATAAATTAATTATGTTCGATTACAGTGTAATAGATGTTTTCATTAATAATTTGATATATAACCTGTACAATTAGAATTGACAGTATAATTCATCGCTCGCAGACGTAACAAGGCAAAGGGCCTAATGTATTCAGCCTGAAATAAATATGCCGAAGCGGATTGCTTATTAAAATTTTTATCACGCAAAGGTGTCAACCAATCTCATATCGCCATCCATCTTACTCTAAACGCTTATCGTTCGCAGATATCTAAATGTCGACAGGGCCATACATTATTTATTTATGCAAGAAATTTGCATCAACTTTTGAAGGGTTAAACCGTGTTCGATTACGGGTTTAAGTAGATAAGATTGTTTTTTATCGAAATTTTCGATATCGTTTTTTTTGTTTATTATCAAGCAAATGTTGAATATATAGTAAGTCTTCAATTAATTATAGGTTATTTGAAAGGCGTAGGAGTACGTCTATGATATTACGTCTGTGTGTGGTTTATTTGCCGCCGTGTGGTATCGGGCTGAATAGAATAGACCACCCTCATTTCTTACCGATGTGTCGCAAAAGGCGACTAAGGTAAGTTAGGTAGGTGGCCAATCGTAAAATACCTAGCCAAATCATTTTACAACATGTTTTTAACATGTTGTGTCGACCCCACTTAAAGTGGGATAAGGGCAGGTGAATGATAAATGATGATGATTATTCAAATATACCTATTCAAACTAGTAGTTTGCCGAACTCATGTTGGAAAAACTACACTTCTTGTTATTAAAATAGGGGTCATGAATATATAATTATTACGAATACTATGTAAATTTAAAGGTATGCCTGCAAGTATATTTGAAGAAGAAGATCGCATATTAGTGCATTTTTTGGATTGGTAATATCCAATTAGTTCACAGCATCTGGGTGAGAGCAGAGCAGCTGGCTTACCATGAACTTTTATTGCGACTCAATTGAAGACGTAAACGAAATTGTTTTGCTTTTTCATACCATGACGACTTAAAGACGCACACTTTAAGTCGTTGCCGAATGAGCGTTCGTAATGCGTCCTAAGAACATGTGAATAAGGGAGACGTCAGGTAGGCGGCCGATCGTAAAATACCTAGCCAAATCATTTTACAACATGTTGTGACGACCCCACTTAGAGTGGGATAAGGGCAGAAGAATGATGATGACATGTGTGGTTTAATTGAAAGTCCAATCTGATTTGATCATAGGGTTATTATACTACAGTACGGAGTCATAGGCAGGACTTTAAATGAGAGTGTCACAATAAATAATGCGAGGGAAGATTAGTTTCGTATACTTATCTTTGTCTTACTACGCATGCGCAATCATGGCGCGTTCTTAATGTTAAAAATATTTTTAACATTTTTAGTACGCCTTCAAAATGACTTTTGCTCACTACGCACGCGCAAAAAAGAGATATATTATAAACCTCATGTGCTTCCTTTTAATAATTTATAGCATTATTTTACAGAGATCCATAATACAAAAGTGATAATAAAATTATTTTGCTATAATCCGCGATAAAGTAAATAGGAAATATTTATAGTGCTCAATGTAGAGTGGAATTTACTTATGTCATTTACAGGAAGTAAATGACTTTATTATAATATTTTGGGCTGGTTTCACTACTCTATTATAATTGCTCTATGGATTGGATTACACAAAATTTCTTTTTTCTTCTATGCGTTAGTTTAAAAAAAAACAAACAACGTACAGCTCACGAATTAAAACCCCGGGCGGCCACCAATGAGTTTTTCTAAGCAATATAACAGAACTAACTACTTTGCTATAATCCGCACGGGTTAAGCGAATGCATGCAAAGCCAATGTGTATGAAGCAGGCAAGGTGTGTGCTGCTTTTGTGTGCGTTGTTGCTGGTGAATTGCGCCTTGGGGTGCATGTGGTGGCTTGTCTTGCATGTATAAGGTGCGTAGATTTTGCCTGCTTCATACACATTGGCTTTGCATGCATTCGCTTAACCCGTGCGGATTATAGCAAAGTAGTTAGTTCTGTTATATTGCTTGTAATATGGAATTCCGCAAAGTAACGCCTGCTTCTATAAATCATTTAATGAGTTTTTCTATTAAAACTTATGTGCCTTATAGATAATTGCAATTTATCACACGCTTTTCGGTGAAGGAAAACATCGTGAGGTGTTTTACTAATAGTACCACTTTTGCAACAAAGCTGTGATAGCCCAGCGGCGAGACCGTGCGACACTTTCGAGGGGAATACGATTTCAAACCCGGGCAGGCACCAATGAGTTTTTCTATTAAAACTAATGTGTCTAATTGATAATTGCAATTTATCACACGCTTTTCGGTGAAGGAAAACATCGTGAGGAAACCTGCATATCTCTAGAGAATTCTGGAGATATGTGTAACCTACCAATCCGCATTGAGCAGCGTGGTAGGTCTTAGCTCCAAGAAGTAGGTCTTAGTCCTTCTCTCCAGAAATGGAGAGAGGAGGCCTATTCCCAGCAGTGGGATTGTAACAGACCGCTACTTTACTCTTTTGAAAAGTTATTTTGGAGTCCACTTAAGTTTTGAATAACGTATCATAAAGCGACGTTTAAGCGTAATGTTTCATTTAATATAAAATAGTTGTTAAGTAAGTATAATTATTGTTGTTTATCATCAAACTATATTTACACATTTTTCCTTAAATAGGTCAAATTTGAGTGATTTGACGGTTTACTATAAATACTTATATGCCATTAGGTATATAATATTATTCATTGTTGTTCAAAATTGATGCTTCTTGGAAACTATAATGACGAAACCTACAATACTCGGGAAATATGTGTAATATACCAGTTTGTATTGGAATGTGTGGTGGGCGTTAATTCCAACACTTCCCTCCAAAAAGGAGCCCTTTCACTAGCAGTTGGATAGCAACAGTCCCCTACTTTGCTTAAGGACAGAAATAAATGTGGATGTTTAAACTCGGTTTAGTTTTATTTTATGTATAACAAGCGTGTTGCGCGCCTTAACGAGTGTGTCGGTTGAGCAACTTGATATTTCAATTTTCAATATACAATGTTGCACTGTGGGCCGATGGCGAAATTGAGATTGGATTACAGGCTATTTTAGGGCTTCAGGATGTGCCTTAAAAATGTTTTAGTGCCTGTTAGGTGTCAGTAAATATACGTAAGCTGTGACAGCCGAACGGCGAGACCGTGTGACTGAGGTGCGGTTTGCAAAACCACCTCCTCAACATTGTTAGTAATTCCCCAAAACTAAGCTGTGATAGCCCAGCGGTGAGACCGTGCGACTCTTTCGAGGGGGTCACGAATTCAAACCCGGGCAGGCACCAATGAGGTTTTCTATTAAAACTCATGTGTCTGATTGATAATTGCAATTAATCACACGCTTTTCGGTGAAGGAAAACATCGTGAGGAAATCTGCATATCTCCAGAGAATTCTGGAGATATGTGTAACCTACCCATCCGCATTGGAGCAGCGTGGTAGGCCTTAGCTCCAACCCTTCTCTCCATAAACGGAGAGAGGAGGCCTATTCCCAGCAGTGGGATTGGAACAGGCCGCTACTTTTAAGCTGTGATAGCCCAGCAGTAAGACTGTGCGACTTTTTCGAGGGGGACACGGGTTCAAACCTCGGGCACGGCTATCGAGTTTTGAGTTAAAACTCAAGTGCCTAATTAATATTTACAATTTATCACAACACGCTTTTCAGTGAACAAATCGTGAAGAAACTGGATGTCCATAGGGAATTCTGAGATATATGTAACCTACCGATTTTTTGATTATATAATAAATAGCTTAAATTGTGATGACTTGCTTTGCGCCTTGCAAAAGTAAATAAGTTATTTGTGGGTTTGGGTATGAGATTCTATAATAAAATCCCGCAATCGATTTTATCTTTGCCACCACAGCAGTTTAAAAGCGCTGTTAAAGGGAGGCTGATACAAAAAGCCTTACTATATATACTATTGAGGATTATATAAATGATAAAATGCGTGGATATAGCAACTCCTCTACCCTGTACAAGATAATAACCAAATGTAACTAGTTATAAGAATTTTATTTGAAAAGAGCAACCACCGAGTTACTTGCTGGCTTTTCTCGGTAGGAACAGCTTTCCGAACCAGTGGTAGATTTTGACGATTTAAAAGCATTTGTTGTAAACAGTTTACTTGAATAAAGACCGCCGTGTGGTATCCGGCTGAGTAGAATAGCCCACCCTCATTTCTTACCGAGGTGTCGTAAGAGGCGACTAAGGTAAGTCGACCCGCCGTGTGGTATCCGGCTGAGTAGAATAGACCACCCTCATTTCTTACCGAGTTGTCGTAAAAGGCGACTAAGGTAAGTTGACCCACCGTGTGGTATCCGGTTAAGTAGAATAGTCCACCCTCTTTTTTACCGAGGGGTCGTAAAATACGACTAAGGTAAGTTGACGTCAGGCAGGCAGCCGGTCGTAAACGCAGCCAAATCATGTGACAACATGTTCGTAAAATCATGTTATAAACATGTTATGCCGACCCCACTCAAAGTGGGATAAGGACAGGAGGATGATGAGTTTACTTGAGTAAAGAATATTTTGAATTTGAATTTGATTCGCATCGGAGCAGCGTGGTCGCTTTCAGCTCCAACCTTTGTCTCCTGAAAGTGGTGGTGACGGTGGTCTATTCTATGCAGCCGGATACCACTCGGCACATACCTTAGTCGTCTCTTACGACACCTCGGTAAGAACGGAGGGTGGTCTATTCTATTCTGCCGGATACCACACGGCGTGAATAATAATATAGAATAAGTATAATATTCACGCTACGTATAAAAGTAAATTCCTCTAGCATCATATGTCATGAGTCGTTTGTGGGTTTGAGTATAACATTCTATAATAATAATCCGCAATCTACTTTAACTTTACCATTACAGCAGTTTAAAAATACTACTACTACTACTAAGCTACTCTTCGACCCTGTACAGGACATTAATAACTATATGTAACAATATGTAGTAATAAGAACTATTCTTTAAATAAAAGCTACCGCCGAGTTTCTTGCTGGTTCTGCTTAGTAGGAACAGCTTTCCGAACCAGCAGTAGAGTTGAAGATTCAAAAGCACTTGTTTACAAGTTTACTTGAATAAATAATATTTTAAATTTGAATTTATGATAGTGGAGTTTACTTTTAAGTGAATTGTTATACTTAACTCATGTCATTAGCAACTAAGAATTTATATTATTAGTGTAAAGAATTTGTTAGTAGACCTAAATAAATAAATAAAATAAAAACATATTTAAAAAATACGTAACGCAGTCTATAAAAGTTTTTATTTTGTGGGTATGCAGATTTTATTTACTCTACGTTCGTAGGTTTTGTGTCCGTGAAAACATGTAAAATACTTTCGATATATATATTAGGTCGTTGTTATAGGAGCTGACGGAATAAGACAAGCAAAAGGTTCAGATCAATCATATGAATTGATATGATGTCGTATATGATTATTTATGAAACGTTATATGCCTGTATGATGGTTCGTAAACTTTTTGTTTGTATGTAATATCTGTTATGAAAAAATTTTAAAAGCCAAAGGCTGTGACGGGCTACTTTACTTATCGCAATACTGAAATAAAGTGTAATAATATTACAGTTAACATTCTCATACCTTCTTATAATTATTACGACTGACAGCATCGTAATAAATATAAAATAGTTTCTCTAAAATTAATTGACCCCTTCAAACCTTAAAATAGAACAGTATAAAAAGCCGTTCTAAAGATTCCTTTTTGAACAATTTAAAACATATAAAAACTTTTCAATTAAAAGTTAACTTGAAAAAAAGAAGACAATGAAACTTTTGAATTAAAAATGCCGCGTTTTAAGAATGTACCACTCAATAATAATGGGCGTATACACAATAGTACAACTTTCGTGTCAATAATAAATGTACGGAACACTTAATGTTATACCTTTGTTGTCTGTGGGTTAAGTTTTCTATTATCGTTTATTGTATTCGAGACAGTAATGAATTGCTTGTTACTTTACGACGTGCATGTTGTGACAGCTTACATTGAGCCGTTATACACAAAAGATTTAAGATGTCTTACAATGATTAACACAGATTTTAAAAAATCTCTTCAGCCCTAATACCTGTTGCGTATAAGAGCTCTTATAATTTCATTTAACCAATCATTTATTTTAAATATTTTTTTATAAACGCTTAAATGCGTTTACGAAGATAACCATTACATTGATACAAATGTACAATAGAGTTTAAGCCATATCTTACCCTTGTTTTACCTTGGTCTATATGTACTTTAAAGTATTCAAAATTTATTTCATTGAATAAATAAGTTTTTCTTATTTATTTTACAATTTATTAACAAAGGTTACTTAACACTATAAAATCACTATCAAATGTATCTATTATTTATTTTATTTTAAAGCAAATAGGCAAGTACCGTTATATATTAATAACCAAATGAAAAAAAGTTATCAGATTGTATTCCATCATTCTCCTGCTCTTATCCCACTCTAAGTGGGGTCGGCACAACATGTTACTGTTACAAACATGTTGTCACATGATTTGGCTACGTATTTTACGACCGGCCGCCTGCCTGACGTCAACTTACCTTAGTCGCCTTTTACGACACCTCGGTAAGAAATGAGGGTGGTTTATTCTATGCAGCCGGATACCACACGGCGCATACCTTAGTCGCCTCTTACGACACCTCACGTTTTCAGATTGTATTCTTTTAATTTAAATTTAATATTTTTAGTTGTTATTGTGTTAAGAAGATCGCGCGGTAGTTTATTAAATTACGTTACTTGTTTTTTTGTGAATACATTTCACATCTTCGCCAAAGTGTTATTACAAACGTCAATCGCACCGCAATAGAGGCTAGGTCCGACGTGTATACACGTCGCACGCACCGCAGTAGATGCCAGAAGGCCTACCATGAACTCTTATTGCGACTCAATTGAAGACGTAAACGAAATTGTTTTGCTTTTTCATACCATGACGTCTTAAAGACGCACACTTTAAGTCGTTGCCGAATGAGCGTTCGGCATTCGTCCTAAGAACATACATGTGAGTAAAAGAGATAGAGTTATCTATAGTTATCCTTCTCAAACATTACGAGCCCAATGCAATTCACACTTCATGGTACGAAAAGGAAAGCGGTTCGCGGTCGTTTACGTCTTCAATTGAGTCGCAATAAGAGTACATGTTAGGCACAGGCCTACCATGTACTCTTATTGCGACTCAATCATCGCCGATAGTGAAGAGCACAGGCTCTTCACTATCGGCGATGATCGTTGACAATCGGCATGATCATCGTGCAAGTATTTATACGATCGTCCGTATTAATCATACGATACACCAGCGATTCCGTGTCCGAAAATCCTACAATTCCGGAGTTGTGGGCGATCATTGATGATGATTAGCGAGTTAGGCCTGTGCCTACCATGTACTCTTATTGCGACTCAATCATCGCCGATAGTGAAGAGCACAGGCTCTTCACTATCGGCGATGATCGTTGACAATCGGCATGATCATCGTGCAAGTATTCATACGATCGTCCGTATTAATCATACGATACACCAGCGATTCCGTGTCCGAAAATCCTACAATTCCGGAGCTGTGAGCGATCATTGATGATGATTAGCGAGTACAGCTAAGAATGCCCTGTATATGATCGTGATCGCGGTTACTCGTTTGTTCGCTGATTGTAAAGAGGAGCCAAGGAGTTGCGTTTCACGTGCAAACATGAACGCACTTATTTGTTTATTTATTTTTATTTATACTTTATTGTACACCACACAAAAATTTACAACAAGATGGTAATACACTTTTTTTAATGTACAAACTGGCGGTCTTATCGCTACATAGCGATCTCTTCCAGACAACCAGGTCGGAGAAAGGACATAGCTTTGGGTAATGGGTACGTGGTGTGTAATATGGAAAACATATAAACATATATACCTACCGTACAATACAGTACATACCTACTATATATATATTTATATACTTATATGTACATACAAAAATATATAAAATAAACATACATATAATACATATAACTAACTACAGGTAACTTAACACCTAACTGGTTAACAATAAATTTAACGAGAACGAAGTCCCGATAACAAGTATTTTTTTAAAGTATCTTCAATGTTTGAACTCATAAACATTATCCACAGTTAACAATAATTCGCCTCTTTACAAGAACAACGTGATATCTGTGAAACCACAACTTTACGGGAAAGCAAATTCAAACATTTAAACGTTGATAATATAAAAATATTGATGATTTTACATTGGAAAAACAATTAAATTGTTGCGGCAATAATGCGCTTTCTGAAAATAAGAAAAAAACATTTAAAAAAAGAAATAAAATAACAAGTATAATTGCACTTATATATCATATATATCGACTCTTGTAAAGAGGCGTTATATAGTGCAATTATATTTGTCAGATATGCTATTATTAGATGTATAAAACATCGTTTGTAACATATTGCACTGCGAACATGATAAATATAATTTATTTTATACATGTACTATGCCTTAGATAACATTTAAATGTAAATTCATGATGCAGAACTCTATAATTGCCGCCCAAACTAGCGGGGTTATCGTGGGTTCAATTTTACTTAATCACTGACACTCGTGTTTTGTTATTAATACCCAAGTTGAGATATTGATGTATTGCCGCTGTGATAGCAATACTAATATTATACCTAAACGGGACAGCCTGTCTTATTGTCTGTCTGTTACGATTTCGCGGCTGGACCAATTTTGATGAAATTTGGCACAATTGAACTTTATATACCAGGCTACAAAATTTGCGTTTTTACTTTGTCTGCAAAAAGAAAAAGTATAATCCAAAATTGTGGGTATTTTGCAAAATAGATAATGCTAACGTAATGATGGGTACATCGCATATTAAAATATATCATCCTCCTGCCCTTATTCCACTCTATATGGGGTCGGCACAACATGTTACAAACATGTTGTCACATGCTTTGGCTAGGTATTTAACGACCTGCCGCCTGCCTGACGTCAACTTAGTTGTATTGACGACCCCTCGGTAAGAAAGAGGCTTGTCTATTCTACTCAACCGGATACCACACGGTGGGTCAACTCACCTTAGTCGCCGCTTACGACACCTCAGTAAGAAATGATGGTGGTCTATTCTACGCAGCCAGATACCACACGGCATTTTGAAAAAAAAGAAAAATATGATGATAATAGATAATAATTTAAATATCGATTAAATAAATACGTTGTAGCAGAAACAGTCATTGGTGCCTGCCCGAGGTTCAAACTGGTGACCTTCTTTTGAGTCGCTCGGTTTCACCGTTGGCCTATGCTACGGTATTAACTGCTTATACTCAAAAAATCATCTCTAGATATTTATTATATTAAGACACTATATAAAAATGTAACTCTAACAGGTTTACACTAAGTTCAACGGCTTAACTATTCAATGCTAAAAATAAAAAAGCCAAACTTAATATACAATGAATTTATTTAACCTTTAAAGAATTCCCTATAAGTGAATACAATAGAAAACGGCATCGATGTTCACTGGAAAAAAACACATTACTAGAAAAACAAGAAAAGAGGGTTCATAATACGTCGATACGCCCTTAAAGTTAAAAGTCGATATTATAAAATATAAAAAATTAACAATGCACGCCAAATGTTTGTTATATCACCTGTCAAAAGGTCTTTTAACGCTAAGACGTTGAAGCGAGTAGGATGGCTTTAAATCTAAAAAAAGTTGAAACGCATGACCCTTATTAAGTGTTAACCTTCGAGTTTAGACGCCGTCATTTTTGACATCAGACACGCGCTAGAAGCGAAGACGAGGTACCTATTTTCTGATGCAAAGCGGAAGTGGTTCCTTAGCACAATCTCGGTGACAAAATGACTAGTCAATTTCATGTTAGGCAAGAAACAGTTCCCGTCACATATCTGACGGCATATAAACTAGTCGACTTAACCTTTGAGTTTAGACGCCGTCAGTTTTGACATCAGACACGCGTTAGAAGCGAAGACGAGGTACCTATTTTCTGATGCAAAGCGGAAGTGGTTCCTTAGCACAATCTCGGTGACAAAATGACTAGTCAATTTCATGTTAGGCAAGAAACAGTTCCCGTCACATATCTGAAGGCATATAAACTAGTCGACTTAACCTTTGAGTTTAGACGCCGTCAGTTTTGACATCAGACACGCGTTAGAAGCGAAGACGAGGTACCTATTTTCTGATGCAAAGCGGAAATGGTTCCTTAGCACAATCTCGGTGACAAAATGACTTGTCAACTGCATGTTAGGCAAGAAACAGTCATATATCTGACGGCATATAAACTAGTCATAAATATCACTAGTCCTCCACATTACCTGTTTTATAAAGAAGCAACTTGTCCCTTACTGATAATTAATCTTTCTTGCCGTATTTTTCAACGTCAGACAAGCGTTAGAAGCGAAGATGAGGTCCCTATTTTCCTAATGCAAAGCGAAAGTAGCTCCTTAACAAAATCTCGGCGACACAATAACTTGTCAGGTCTATCAGTCAAGAAACAGTTCTTGTCACATACCTGATATCATATAAACCAGTCATATATTATTACTAGTCCTCTACTATAGCAGTTTTAGAAGAGGCAATTTGTTTTTTTTTTAATAAAAATATACAGAGTAATTAAAAAAAATTGGTTATGTATAATAGACAAAGTAGGAACATCTTGCAGCTCCTGTATAGAAGATAAGAATGTGCCGATATAGCCACTTTTGGATATAGACTAAGTGTACCTAGTTATAAGAATTATTTTGAAAATATAAATCGCCGAATTTCTCGATGGCTGTTCTCGGTAGGAACAGCATTCTGAACCAGCAGTAGAGTTGACCACTAAAATGCAATTGTTTGCAAGTTTACTTGAATACAGAATATTTTGAATTTTGTCTCTTATTAAGAGTTAACCTTTCAGTTTACAAGTCTTTTCAAACATCAGACACGCGTTATAAGCGAAATCAAGGTCTCAATTTATTTTGATTTAAAGCGGTCGGTCCCTACAGCGATCTCATCATATTGCCCTGTCAGTTGCGCGTTAAGCAAGAAACAGTTCCCATCACATAACTGACGGCATATAAACTAGTCATAAATATCACTAATACTTCAATATACCAGTTTTAGGAAACAAAACATTTGTCTGTTTTTTGAAGTCAAAAACGCGTCAGAAGCGAAGATAAGGACCCTATTTTCATATGCAAAACGGTCGTGACTTCCTACAACGATCTCGGCGACATAATGACTTGTCAGTTGAACTAGTCAGGAATTTATTTAGCTGACGACGTCATGGCTACCCATTTCACAGGGTTAAACCTGTTAAAGCTAAACGTCGAAAAAGTTATTTTAAGAAAGTTTTTATATATTTAGTTTTTTTATCGGATAAACTTTAACTGAGCTATTTTAATATATATTTCATGTAAATCATACGGGTTATACACCAAAAAAATTAGTTATTGAGTAAACGATAAATCTCTTAGTCTTCCCGGATCGAACTAATTTTTGTAATGGAGATATTGCAGCGTTGGAAAGTGACAGTTCATTCCTAGAATATAGTCCACGCAAAGTTTCGGGTAACAGCTAGTAATATATATTTTCTATTTATTTAATCACGGATTATAAAAAAATAATTTCATTGTTACTTTTGTATCAAATAAATGGGCAAAACATTTTCTCACACGTTAAAACTTCTTTAAATATACTCGAAGCATCTTGACTTTTTGTACTCGCTATTACTAATTATTTTCATAGCAACTAAAAGCAATTGATGTCAGTCATATTAATATTCATATTGTGGTATAGGTATTTGTTTGTTATCCATTCTATTCCGGGCCGTGAACGCGTGAGTCACCGAACATAGTAACATAACATATTTGTAGTTGGCGAGTGTGGACAAACGTTGGACTATTGGTATGTTGGTGTCAAGTTTTATATGCATGGATTAAAAGAGCATTTTTTTAATAGCTCAGCTCTCATTAGGATAATAAATAAATATTAAAATTATAGTTATTAATTAAATAAATTTTAAATTTATTATAAAAAAAAGTAGTAAAGTAGCAGCCTGTTACAATCCCACTGCTGGGCATAGGCCTCCTCTCTCCGTTTCTGGAGAGAAGGGTTGGAGCTAAGACCTACCACGCTGCTCCAATGCGGATTGGTAGGTTACACATATCTCCAGAATTCTCTAGAAATATGCAGGTTTCCTCACGATGTTTTCCTTCACCGAAAAGCGTGTGATAAATTGCAATTATCAATTAGACACGTGAGTTTTTAATAGAAAAACTCATTGGTGACTGCCCGGGTTTGAACTCGTGCTCCCCTCGAAAGAGTCGCACGGTCTCACCGCTGGGCTATCACAGCTCCTAAATTCAAATTCAAATTTATTATAATTTATATTCTTTTATTTCGCTTTCGGCAACATATATGAGTTTTCTGTTTAAAATATTTTACTAAATTCATAGCTGTGAGACCGTGAGACTCTTTTGAGGGGGTCACGAGTTCAAACTCCGGGCAGACATCAATGAGGTTTTCTATTAAACTCATGTGTCTAATTGATAATTGCAATTTATCACACGCTTTTCGGTGAAGGAAATCTGCATATCTCCAGAGAATTCTGGGGATATGTGTATCCTACCGATACGCATTGGAGCAGCGTGGTAGATCTTAGCTCCAATCATTCTCTCCAAAAACGGAGAGAGGGCGCCTATGCCCAGTAGTGGGATGATAACAGTCCGTTACTTTACAAAATTTATATTTACAGTTCATCATGCGCCTTCAGGATTTATAAGTGAAATTCTATGCTCGAATGTGCTATAATAAAAAGTTCTGATTTTAAATTTTGTTACCCATTTTAGGGTTGTGAAGCGATACAGACTGTATAGGCAGAATTTGAAGTAAGCGAACGTGGATCATTTGATTGTATAGGTAATGTTATTATGAATTATGTATATCTGTAAATGTTATTATAAATATTTATAAACATATCAGCCACATCAGTGGTTTAACTAAAAAACAATCACTGTAATGTTGGTATTAGGTTAATATTCAATATTTTATTTTAGCGACATTTTATTTGCTACTTTATCGTTTTAATATAAATTGTTTTATCATTAGCTATCGAAAAATTTAAAAATTAATGTTATTAATAACCATAAAATAAGACAATGTTTATGTAAACAAAATGAAAATGATTTGCATACTACTAAATTAGTTTATTGTCTGGAAACTAATGATGTTCTCACCGTCTTATGTATCCAGCACATTATAGCAAATTAAAAAAAAAAATACTATAACACAGAGAGCAATCGAAACACGATGTTCTGACCAACGTTGGACTTTTGGAAGTTGGTGCAAGTTTTTTTAGCCTATTTTAATAATGGGTGTCATTAATTTTCGAAGGATCAATATTCATAATGCAGCGTTAGGTATCGTAAGTTTGTTATCCAATTTATTCCGAGCCGTGAACGGGTGACTCATAAGACATAGTAACTAAAACATATGCAGTTATTAAATGTTAACCAACGTTGGACTATTGGTAGTTGGTGTCGGATTACTTAACCTATTTTAATAATTGGTGTACGTATCTTTTTTATGCATTAACATCCTAACAAATAACAAAACATTTATAAACAGTAATATCCATATAATAGCGTTAGGTATTTAATGTTGTTATCTAATAATTTTAGAATAAGGCTTTACTTTGCGGAGATAAAATTATTTTGCTATAATCCGCGATAAAGTAAATAGAACATATACAAATATATATAATGCTAAATGTTCGCCGTGTGGTATTCGGCTGAGAGGGTGGTGTATTCTACTCAACCGGATACCAAACGGTGGGTCAACTTACCTTAGTCGCCTTTTACGATTACTATTCTATTCTACTCAGCCGCATATCAAACGGGATATTGCATTTAAGTTTATTATATAATCTATTCAGGGCCGTGAACGCGTGACTCATCGGCCATAAATAGATAGATGATAGGCCATAGAAAAAAATGCAGTTAGGTAATGTGCACCAACGTTGGATTGGCACATTATTAACATGTGTTAGCTAAAGTAACAACGGTTACAATCCACTGCTGGGCATAGGACATAACTTTCCGTTTTTGGAGAGAAGGGTTGGAGCGAAAACCCACCACGCTGCTCCAAAGCGGATGGGTAGGTTACACATATGTACAGAATTCTCCAGAGATACGCAGGTTCCTTCACGACGTTTCCCTTCACCGAAAAGCGTGTGATAATTTGCAATCTTCAATTGGTAGACATAAATTTTAAAACAAAAACTCATTGGCGCCTCCACTGGGTTTGAACCCGCGACTTTTCTAGAGAGTCACACGGTGTCACCGCTGGACTAACAAAGAGTTTTTGCTTAGATTTATAAAAAAATACGTTTAAATTACAGACTGATTTTCTAAAATGATGATGATGGAGATGGGAACTTTAGGATTCCTAAGTCATCATTGGGAATCCGCAAAGACTTTACCCACTATATGTTTTTAGAAGATGTTTTCTTCAAGCGGTGTGATACCACTTCGTAGACTGAAAAGAAGATTTTCTACTAATCAATAAAACAGAATCTAATCTAAATTACATCGCTACTGTTGAAAGCAATGAAGTAATTATTGTCAGCCGGAAATTTGCACACAATACGTCGCAATGATGTGATAATAATCGAACCGGATACCAACGATATGCAATAAGACCGATACAATCTACGAATTGTTAGTAATCTACGTTTTAATTATGAATTTCTATAAAGTATTAGGTTCATCTGAAGTCCATCTCAGTAGAGCTGGAATGGCACGGGAATGGCAAAAGTCTGGAGATTGGCAAAAAATTTCAAGGCTTAAGGCTGAATCACGCACTAACAAGTAACTCTGTCACTACACGTCCACTCTCAGCAAGAGGCTATGATGTTACTGACGTGATGCGCTTTAGACAGTGTAAAATTTGCTTTATACTAGTATATAAAGGAAACTTTACACTGTCTAAAACTTATTAGTATGTTTATATATTAGTGTATTCGTATATTACATGTATGAACTGTATATATTTATGTATATATATACAAGGCAAGAATAACACAACTCAACCCATATACACTTCAGTATTAAAAAAATAAGATAAAGTTATTTTTAAAATAAAACATGATTAGAGAGTACGTAAAATCTATCAAAAGTATGAGAAACATTTATTCGATTAAACCAACGATCATAAATGTCATCTCAAACTTGGCCAAACTAACTTTTACGTAGCTGTTATTCGTAATGCATCTTACAATTTTCTTAGAATCTGATTATTGTATAAATTAAATCATAAAAAGAAGAAAATATATACTTTTTAATAATTCTCGACAATAGGAAGTGCTATACAGTCCTAATTATAACATGCATATTAGTTAATTAATTAAGCCGGTAAGGGTCAGTAAAATACTTTGTAGTTATCCGCGAAAGAGATTTATAGTTCTCATTAACATATGCATGTTGGTTAATTAATTACATTGGGTCTATAAAGACTACTTTGTAATAATCCTCAAGAAAACGAAGGGTTGTATAGTTTTGAGTAGTATTCACATATTAAAAATAACTATGGTAACGGACCGATATAGGTTCACTAACCTGATAAAATAATATAATTACAAGTCACTCGTTGTATTTATTTTTAATCTATTTAAATAAGGTATTTTTATTTTTAACAAAATAAAAATGCATGTACCTATCATAAGACTTAAATAAAAAAAATCTCGATTTATTATAGCAATCTTATTAACAAGTTGGTTATTTAATTGTCAATCTACTATTAAACGTGCTATTGTAATTTATATATCGCATACAAATGCTCCTACCGAGAAGAGCCTGCAAGGAATTCGCCGGTTCCTCAAAACGAAATTCTCATATTTAGTTACATTTAGTCGTTTCTATCTTGTTCAGCGTGGAAGAGTAACTCTAGATTAGCTCCACGAATTCGTATCATTAATGTAATCCTCAATAGTCAATAGTATAGTAGACATTCCGTATAAGCCTCTTTTAAATAGTTTTTTAAATCTGCTATAATGGCAAAGCTGAAATTTACTGTGGAATTTTATTATGGAATCTCATACCAAAACCCGTCAAAATTTAGTGTTGCATATTGGGCGTTGACAGAACATTCTGCAACAATGTCGGACAGTATGCATTTGAGAATGCTCGTTAGATATTTTAAGCTACAACTAAAATAAATCGAAGGCCAACCATTATTAAAGCGGGTATAAGACTAAAGCAGGGGTGTCAAACTCAAAAGCTTGGACTAAATAAGAAATGCTTCTTAACTTTAGATGGGCTGCATAAAATAAATGTCATAAAAAAAAAAAAATTATCTTGATATGAAAATAAACATGTCTTACTAATCCCCTAAAGTCTCTGAAAGCTGTCTGTTCTCAAATTCTACTTATTTTTGTACAGTTTTTGCTAAAAGAGTGCAGTTCTTGGGGATAGTTTCGAATAGTACATTCTCCGGAAAGGGTAAACTGATTTTGAAGGAACTTCCACTGGAAGATAGAAGTGGTTGTGAAGCAACACAGGCAACGTTTATCGTAGAATTACTATGGGGTCGGGATTTAGGCGCGAAAACCTTTGTTACACATTCATTTCAACGCGGGAAAAGCCGCAGACAGAGTATATACTTAAACTACAAAAATGATTCGTGAGAAATGAGATGAAATTGAAATGAAGTGAAATTTGTTATAAACGTGTTTTATGAAAACCATGAGAAGAAACCTATGTTCAGCAGTTAGCGTCTATAGGTTGAGAGGAAGGAAGGAAGGAAATTTATTATAGCAATATACAAATGCACTTATACGATGGCAACGAAGACACTGCTAAAGTAAAAATTGATGATATCAACGCCCGTCTCCTTAAAATTAAATAACAAACAGTGTTCCAAACAAAATATAACTAAACTTACTTATGTATATGTTTTAATATTTAATAAACTTAATGATAGTTAAGCACATTATAATTCTATATGCTGGTTTCTAATTTACATCTCTATTTTATTTTTACTTTGCATTAATTAAAGCAACTGGGCCGAAAATATACTCATTTCATGATGCGAGTTCGACACTCCTGTACCAAAGTAATGTCATAATTTAAATTTAATATCTGTTTTATATTACTTTGTTTACTGTATGTTATTGTTCGATATTAAAATATTGTGATTTACATTATTTACCTGATGATTAAGCATTGTATTCATAAAATCACACTAAATTAAACTTGAAATAGTATATTTTATCTTGTTTATATGCGCGATATATTTGTAATATATTCATAATTTATTCACCTACGCCACTATATGTGGCGTACCGTGCAAACATTGTATAAAACAGATATTAAACTTGAGTTATTTGTTATGATATTATATATTTGTAGTACAAAAAAGAATAAAAAAATACATCTTAGTTGATTTATAACGTTACTGAGTGTAATAAATAAAAATGTATGTATTCATTATAATTGTGAAACAATGTTTGTCATGTTGTCTATTTATTAGTTTCGCTTTCAATTCTAAAGTGCTGAACTAATAGTGATGAATAGTGATAATGATTCGGTAATTTATGTTAATATATCGAACTAATAGAAGCTGTGATAGCCCAGCGGTGAGAGCGTATGAATCTTTCCAGGGGGTCACGTGGTGAAATCCCGGACTGCCATCTATGAGTTCTTCTATTAAAGCTTATGTGGCTAATTGATGATTATCCGCCGTGTGGTATCCGGTTGAGTAGAATAGATCACCCTCATTCCTTACCGACGTGTCGTAAAAGGCGACTAAGGTTAGTTAACGTCAGGCAGGCGGCCGGTCATAAAATACATAGCCAAATCATGTGAAAACATGTTACTAACATGTTGTGCAGACCCCTCTTAGAGTGGGATAAGGGCAGGAGGATAATGATGTGGCTAATTGATGATTGTCATTTATCACATACTTTTAGGTGAAGGAAAACATCGAGAAGAAACCTGCATATCTCTAGAGAATTCTAGGGATGTGTGTAACCCACCGATTTGCATTGGAGCAGCGTGTTGGGTCATAGTTCTAACTCTCTTCAAAAACGGAGAGAGGAGACCTATTCCCAGCAGTGGGATAATAACAGGCCATTATTTATAAGAAAAAAAAATACAAAACTGAGGGTAGATGAACACTTAATTTATGATAATGATACAACTAATGTGTAAAGAGTAAAGTTTTACTATTACTATCTAAAGAATGTGCAAAGGCCCACAGTGTCTCTTCACGCTTATATTATAAATGAATATGAGAAATACTGTCAAGTATATGTCTTCATTACACTTACACAGCAGATCTGCTGGACCAATTTTGATAAAAATTTGTTACGATTAAAACTAATACACTAGATGAACTCTTATTGCGATTCAATTGAAGACGTAAACGACGACCGCGAACCGCTTTCTTTTCGTACCATGAAGTGTGAATTGCATTGGGGTCGTAATTTTTGAGAAGGATAACGTTATATGAACTATATATCTTTTTTACTCACATGTTCTTAGGACGAATTCCGAACGCTCATTTGGCAACGACTCAAAGTGTGTGTCTTTAAGACGTCATGGCATGAAAAAGCAAAACAATTTCGTTTACGTCTTCAATTGAGTCGCAATAAGAGTTCAAGGTAGGAATGCTGAAAGGGTACATATTACAGTCAAAGCGAGCAAAGTCACAGGTACCCTAGTTAGGTATAATTTTTCATAAAAATCAAGTACCTAACATATTATCCGCTTTTGTAACTGTACAATAATTATTTAAACTTGTTCGTTTACTAACATAATTCTATAACGGTAGATATAATCTTAATATTTAGTTTTTTATTTAATCCTATTAAAGTAACTGCTCTTTCAAGTGATTAAAATAATGTTAATTATCTTTTAGATTAAAGTGTCTTAGGAAACACAGATATTAATGAGTACCTAGTTATTTAAACAGTTTTTGATTAATTTACAGAATTAGGTGTTACTTTGCGGAGATCTATAATACAAAAGTAATAAAAAAACTATTTTGCTATAATCCGCGTAGTAGTAAAGTAAAATAGATTGGAAACCGAATATGTAGATTCTATTAAAAACTTCAGACGTATTAAAGTCTCGAGATTGAAATATTTTATAAATAACCATATATGAATAAATTAAATATTATTTCGTTAGAAAGTTGTATATTCGTTAATACTACGCCAATTTCTAAAATATTGACGACAGGAAATAGTAACAATTTTTATATTATTTTAGTGTCTATTATTTAAATAAAATGATTAAAGAAATCAGCAGAGAAATTTAAGTTAAGTAAAGTTTAGAAAACAAAATATTGTTTTCCTTAGAATATATTCGTTAATATTATGCCGATTTTAATATTATTGGCATTTCTTAAGGATATTATAAGCTGTGATAGCCTAGCGGTGAGACCGTGCGACTCTCTAGAGACGACATAGGTTCAAACCCCGGGCAGGCACCAATGAGTTTTTCTATTAAAACTTATGTGTCTAATTGATAATTGCAATTTATCACACGCTTTTCGGTGAAGGAAAACATCGTGAGGAAACCTACATATCTCTAGAGAATTCTAGGGATATGTGTAACCTACCAATCCGCATTGGAGCAGCGTGGTAGGTCTTAGCTCCAATCCTTCTCTCCAAAAACGGAGAGAGGAGGCCTTAGCCCAGCAGTGGGCATAGTAACAGGCTGTTACGTTAAGGATATTATAATTTAATGTTTATAAATAGCAGGCACGATAGTCTGTCTATATTATTATTGTTTTTCATCTTTTTTACAAATAAATTTATTGCATCTAAATTTATTAATTACAACGGTTCGCTTAGTTACTGGTTGGAACGCTTCCTATAGCCGTGAGCAATCGATAAAAGGGGCCCATAAATAATAATTAGTGCCCTGGATTGAACCTGGCCCGTTCTTTGAGACTAACGATCCATCTTGTCGCCCGAGGCGGACTGAAATTATTAATAATAACCAGCGACTGGCTGATTTATATCTTTATAGTTGGCTACTTGTGACTGTATTTGATGCTAAATAATTATGAGTTATTCTAATGCCAAATTATATTATAGAAAATATAAATAGATATGCCCCTATAGGCGCAGTTCAGTGACCCTGCCTTCAACTTCGAGAGTCGCGGGTTAGATCACCACCGAGGGCTAATATTTTCGTAAAACAATTTGTTGGTTCTTTAAGTTTAGGTTTATTTGTCTTTCAGTATTTATTTGAGATATATTTGATTTTAGATTGATTATAGATCTGTGATACTCTTTCGAGGGGAACACGAGTTCAAACCCGGGCAGGCACCAATGAGTTTTTCTATTTAAACTCATGTGTCAAATTAACACGCCTTTCGGTGAAGGAAAACATCTTGAGGAAACTGCATATCTCTAGAGAATTCTGTTGATATGTGTGACCTACCAATCCGCATTGGAGCAGCGTGGTAGGTCTTAGCTCCAACCCTTCTCTCCAGAAACGGAGAGAGGAGGCCTATTCCCAGCAGTGGTATTGTAACAGGCCGTTACTTTACATTTTTTTTAAGTATATATAATATATATGAATATAATTTTTAAATACACGTCAGCTGTCCCCATAACTTTTTTCGAACTGAATGTATGTTGTTAGCTGCTGTAGGCTTTTACAGCGTAAGCGTGCAGGACGGGCGAGCGCAGAAGCAACGTCGAGGTTGTGAAATGAGGATAGTAGAGCGCAGAAGCTGTACAAGCGTCGTCCCCATAACACAACTGTTAATTTACTTAGATGGGTCCTTAAATGTTCAAAAAATTAACTTTCTCGTAGAGTTAATTTTTTGAACATTTGGTTTACAAAATAACAAAATACAATATGTGAAAAAAAGATGTTACATTTTACATTTTAGACATTTAACATATAAAAACGGTAATATCCTATTACTGTATTATTACATGCGAACGTTTACATAATCTAATTGCAAAGATAATGTTATATTTTTAGTAAATAAATAAATGTATATAACACACCAATTACCTACTATTCCCGAAACTGAGTTGCCAGGAATAAAAAAATTGTACTCAGCATTTTATAATCTATTTAAAGTTTTATGTACAAAAGAAAAAACTTTTATAGATTACAAAAACACTAAATAAAATAAAAAGTTTAAAGACACTAGTAGATTATTTAAATTATGTAGAATAGTGTTATTTAAATTCATTTTATATAAAAACCTAACAAAGTGATTTCTTCCAAATTGCATTTGTGAAGACGAGATTTACATAAACATATTAAGATAACATTTGATAGAAATTAATTCTATTAAAATCATTCGGAATAAATATATTTCCTAACTAAACACAAGTTATAACAGTAACTAAAGAATATTGGAAAGGTAGGTCCTAATAGTGGAAATAAAATGGTGTCATTTTAAAAATTACTCATTAGAAATAATGAATAAAACATTTTTTCAGGTAATTATAAAGGTAGGCATTCTTTTAGGCTACATTCGAATTTTTGAATTAAAATTTTAATCAGTAATACCAGAAATAACGAAAAAGGAAGATCTAATAATAAAAGGTGCATATTTAATCGGTGAAACAAAAAATACAACTGCCCGAGGCGCAAAATTTAAGAGCTGACCATCGAAGTCACGATAAAACCTTAGGGCAAATAAACATAAAAGATAGCCTACGGACCAGGCAAATTAATAATTCCACATTTACAGACTTATGATAGCCGCTATTTATCTTTTGCCCAAATTATTACCGGAAAACACATTTGTGTAGGCGGATGATTGCAAACTCGAAGTTAGTAAATACCTAATGTTTGTTTTAAAGTGTTTAGACTCTCAAATTCATTCGTAGAAACCATTCCACTTACGAATTCAATTCTATATGAACAAATTCGTGATTAGCAGCTTATTTATATAATCGTCATAAAAGTAATAAAGTAACAGCCTGTTACTATGCCCACTGCTGGGCTAAGGCCTCTTCTCTCCGTTTTTGGAGAGAAGGATTGGAGCTAAGACCTACCACGCTGCTCCAACGCGGATTGGTAGGTTAGACATATCCCTAGAATTCTCTAGAGATATGCAGGTTTCCTCACGATGTTTTCCTTCACTGGAAAGCGTGTGATAAATTGCAATTATCAATTAGACACATAAGTTTTTAATAGAAAAACTCATTGGTGCCTGCCCGGGGTTTGAACCTATGTCGTCTCTAGAGAGTCGCATGGTCTCACCGTTAGGCTATCACATCTTATGAATCGTCATACAAATATTAAAATATTATTGAGTGATTTTTAAAATTAAATATCAGTAATATTAAATAAATGTTATGCATTTTATAACTAATCAGTAAATTTCCTGCATTATCAGAATCAACGACTGTGACGAGGCAAATGTAGAATACTTTATTTGACATTTTAAAAATGTTTTTAAGGTAACAATTAGTTATAATGACGTTTATTTGCATTAAAGGTGACCATTTTCGATAGCACGTAATTTTTTAATTGTATGTTGAGAATACATAATTTACTCCGTAATTGTGTAAATTTATATTTCTTACATTTATTAATTATAATGCCAAAATAAATTCTCCTTTTTTAAATCACATTTATGTTCATTATATTGCTTAGTGCTGAGAAAACTTTGAGATGTCAATATTATGTGTAAATGTTTAGGTTTGATTCATATTTAAATATTTCTAATTGTTAAGCTTATATTTCTTTGTATTTATGTAATGTCAATCGTAACGATGGACATGACAATGCAATGTTTAATAGAAATTGAATACACCTATTTCTACGATCGAAGTGAATTTTTAAAGGTCTATTTCATTGCCTTATTTGAGTTTAGATGTCATTATAGCCATTTACAATAATTAATCGATTTATACTGTGACTAGGTATACATTTTAATTTATAAATTAACTGTCATCTATTACGGCAATAGTATTCCATTTTGTTGATTACACACAATCGCAGCTTTAACGAGGCGTTTAATTTCAACACATTTAATATTTTCAATGGTTTTAATTGTATTTTTTATATAGTTTAATTTGGCTCTAACAAATAAGAATAAATGTCACGTTACTTTGGTTTAGTAATAGAATATATTTTATAATATACTATATTCTTAAATTCGCTTTACCTAAATAAGTTGTACTAATATGCTAGAAATAATAAGAGGTATTTTTTTAAATTGGCAACACTTTTCCGAATAAATGCAGTTTAGATTTATGTATGGCGTATTTTTATATAAGTATAAAAAATACATATTATAATGATATGATAACCCTACCAACATCCTTTATAAAAATGTATATATTCTTTACATTGTTATATCAATAGAATTGATAGCACTATCACGTGAAAAAATATCCAACATTATGTATTTGATAAAAGTGACATATCGAAAGACGAAAATAAAACAGTTACAAAATAAATTCCGTGATAAATTATATTGTCACGTTGGTAGAATTGAAAAGATAATATAATTTCACGTATTTTATGGTAATACTCAAACTTAGTTTGAGCGCGTAAATAATTTTAGTTCACTTAAAAGTTGTACACGTGTCATGAAATATGCTGACTGAAAAACTATTTAGTACAAATATACAAAGTGGTAACGTATTCGTATTTGCATCAGATAAGACTTTGAGCCTAAAGCAGCAACAAGATAAAAGTATGTGTCTGTTTTTATCAACAAAATTACTGTTGCTAAGTGGGTTGATAAGAAGTTGCTCAATACGTAACATCTATGTAGTTGTAAATTGTGTTCGAAACTCATTCAACTCAAAAAAGTTTTAGTCTAGTTTGCATATCCACTTTGTTTTATAAAATTAAAAAAAAATATATTAGGTACAATGCTAAAATTTCACTCACCACAATTATGATGAACATTTCATTCTTCGCTTTTCTAACTTCAGTTTAATTTTCAAAATACCTCATTAAAAATTTTCCTTGGCACTAGTGCAGTGCTTTATTTAAAATTATCCGACACTGAGCACTTTCTTCACTTTGTTTATTTTCCATTTTCACCATTTTAAATTTTATTTAATTTTTTCAAGTGTTTTTATTGGAATGATTTGGAATATTTGTAAAGTTTCGATCGCGACGGAATTGGTATAAATTGATATAATTTAAAATCTCGTCGCATCCTATACACATATCCGGCTTCACTATCCAGTATACGCGTTGAAGTCTTATAAGATTTACTTTATTGGAGATATGTATGATTTCCTATTAGTGTCGAAGTGATATAGAAGTAGTTATAACATAAGTTTCCAGCAAAAAATAACAATTGATACGTGTTCGCGCGTCGATTGTCGTCACGAGAAGGCGCACCGCAGCGCGAGCGTCGACCGCGCCAAGCCAACGGATTGTGTAAACGAGCTCCACTCGCTCCGTTGGCGTCGCCGGGCGGGGGCGGCGCGGGGGAGGGTCGCTGCCTCGCACGCACACATACACCTCCCTACACAGCACTTATCCATTACTAACTCTCCTATTTTGAATACGCGACACGCCAATCTAGCTTCTATGCGTTGGGCATAAGAACGCGAGGGACGTGACGAACGGACCGCGACCGGCATAGGAACGTTGGCAGAGCGAGAGCACGAATTACACCACGCGCGAGCAAAGGACGCAGCACCATCGGTAGTTGAGCCGCGTAACGCATGTGTGTAGAACGCTCCGCGATAGTGCGGCAGTGTCGGACTTTGTAACTACGCGTAGATGAGAAGTGCCGTGTCTTGAAATCTTAATAAACGAGGCGCTGGAACTTCTGAATTTTGATCCAGCGATGATTTTGATGAGAGTTATGACTTACAAAAGTAATAATAAAATTATTTTGCTATAATCCGCGATACAGTAAATAGAAAATATATATAGTGCTAAATGTATAGTGGACTATACGTTTTTTCATACCCGTTACATGCAGGATTCGTAAAAAACATATGCACAAACCTCCACCACTTCCACCACAATACACAAGCACTACACACGTTCACTATCACAAACTCAACAATCGTTTCGCCCCGCAACCGAAGCATCATCAGGAGATAGACTCCACGACAAAATCGCAAAGCCGTCGTTTTGTGGTGGAGGTTTGTGCATATGTTTTTTACGAATCCTGCATGTAACGGGTATGAAAAAACGTATAGTCCACTACACATTTAGCACTATATATATTTTCTATTTACTGTATCGCGGATTATAGCAAAATAATTTTATTATTACTTTTGTATTATGGATCTGCGCAAAGTAACGCCTAATTCTATAAATTAGTTACGACTTACTGAAATTATCATTGATACACATTCGCGGGCCACTGAACGTGACGCGGGTTGACTCGACGTAGCTTACATTACCCAATAAGTCAAAGACCGTTTAGTCGACTAAGCTTTGAACCGATCTAGTTTCAGAGCAACAAGATAAGTCTGTTAAATAGAAACGGAAACGGCACACGTTAAAATGAGTAGGAGATTTATAGTCTTTTGATATATTTGAACGTTTCCAACCGCTTACATAGTACATCCATCTGAATATAAAATCGAAATTTAATGTATGTATGTACGTATGTGACAGGCGAATGGCCTCGGCGTTATTGAGGGATCGAGTGTAAAGACCTCTGGTGTAGTGTATGTTTTAAACGCGTATTGTGATGAGTAAAATATGACGGGTCGGAGGCTTAGCCACACGCTCCACCCACGTCTGACGATTAAAAATTTAAATACGCCACAAGAACGCCGCCAGAGGACAGTTTTATGTTCTATTCCACCCAGTTTAGATTTAATACGTCTAGTTTTGTATTTCAAACGATTATAATTTCTTCCACCTCCTATATTTGGAGTCACGATTTTTTATATGAATCGAATGATTTATATTTCATGGCAAATAGTGCGGTGCGTCTACAGGTGCGAGCAGAGCTAATTTGTTGGCTATTGATTTATTTGTACTGGTTCCACGTTTCTCTATCATAAATTTAATTACGTTCCTGCATTGAAATTATTTTTTAGAAAGTTGATCAAGAGACGTTTGGATTTAAACTATCTAGCCGACGAAGCATCATAATGATTATTTATTGTCTATAAGCCAGTATTACTTTTATAGATTGTTTGAGAAGTATTATTTCGTAGTTTGTATTATTTTACGTCATGTGGCTGAGATAATATATGCAGTTTTAAAAAAGTTTGATTTATGTACATGAGTGTTATAAATATTTTTATTTATTTGCGATATAAGCGACTTCATCGAAGGTCAAAATTTTATAAAATATAGGAATAATTACTTGTCCAGTAATTAAATCATATTTGACGTAAGCTTATAGCTATTAGTATAATGTCTTGAATATAAAAAAAAGTTCAAACCGAAATCTTAATACCAATTAATCGTTTTAATTTATCCTTCAAATCCAAAATAAATGTTGTGAAAAATTAATATTAAGGTATATTAGCTGTGCAATTCGGATAGAGATTAAATTGTAGAAATTTACTTCTATCTATAAATACATTGACATTGATATTTCAAATTTTAGTTAAAACGTTAATACGTAACGTATACCCGACGACGAAATATATTTCTAACATTTCTATTTGCAGTCTAGAAAGATGAACCAAGTTATTCCCGATATAATGGAATCATCAAATAATAAAGTGCACCTAAATTGTATTTTAACACACCTAGAACTAGATTGCATAGTGCTTATTCCCACTAATCATGCATTTTATATTTACCATTTGAATGTTTAAACAAAATTCATATATTATTTATGATGATGAAATGAAACTTTTCCATTTATTTGTATTTTTTTTCAATAAATGTAAATTAAATTAATTAAAAATAATAATAAATGAAAGTCACAATTGTAATCTGAATAATAAAATAATTTTATTTAACTTATCAAATACTACAAAAGCAAATATCTGTTGTATTAATATTTTAAGATAGTTTAGATACGTACCAATCTCTTAATATTAGTTTGTATAATTTCTGTATTATCCTTTACAATTTTTAAGTCTCGTACGTAAAAGTATTAAAATATTAATCCAGATAACTAAATTGTGATTTATAAAATAAATACGATAAGATTGTATTATATCATCTCACCTCTCACTCGCTAACGAGTTTATCGCCTCCTGATAACGGCTATTAAAAATACATTCACACCACGAAAAGAAAAATATTATTTAATTTTAAATATTTAAATTTTCTAAATTACCGATCAGATAACATTTATTCAAAACAAAATTATTTATCTTGTATTCATTCATTAATAAAATAACTAGAAAATTTATTCGTATTTCCAACGAACAATTATATAGCACCTCCATTTTAATGAATGGGACTATAAATAAGTTTATGAGAAACTTGAGCACAGAACATTCTTTCAAAAACTCTTGACCGAGAAATATTTTCACAGGTCTTTTTTATACTTAAATTTTGTTTTAGGTTTTTTTATTCATTATCATCTTCAATTTTAGTAAACGGGGCTTATTTATAAATAGTAAACTGATATAAAAGTACTTAAAAAAATGGTTTTTTGAGACGTATTTCTTTACGTTTTCTATAAATCTGAAATCGTGACTTCGGTGATTTACAATATCTGTTAATCTCAAGGTGTGATTTTTGACACTGGTATGCCACTTTTAAACTTCTATTATTATAAGCACTTTAATAAAGATTTTACAACTATACGCGTTGGTATCATTTTATTGTTAAAGTCGAATGTAAATTTCTACCATTAACAGAAAGACATTCACTTAACATTTATTTTGAATGTATTAGAAATCAAATTTTAAAAGATGCTTTGGGGTAATTTGACGCCATAATTTTATCAATTTATTTTTGGCAAAGACAAATTTTCGATAGTAAAATTATTCTTGAAACACTTTCCAATAAGATTATGGGTTATTGGAATAATATAACCAGTTGGAAAATTTCAGCGGGAAAGTTGTATTGAATCTATTTTAGTCGGCGATAACACATTTAGCGTTCTACAAAATAAAGTAAATAAATATTTATTCGATTCGGCTAAGAATAATATTTACCTTGAGTTTATCTTATGTCTTCCCACTGTAAAACGAATACAGTGATAGTACACGTTTTTGAATTTAGAACACAACACAGTTGAATGTGGAACTTTTTTAAATCCGCCGTCACTGGACTCGCGGAATTCGGTTTGCGTACACACATACGGTATTTGCTGATTAGTCGCAATAATTAGCGCTTATGTTGGATCGCGTCAGTGGCGGCCGCTCGCGGCGTGCCATTGCACTGCACCTCGTCACAAAATGCTCACTAACAGCGTCTCTTTCCTCCTTTACTTTCGCACCGGCTTTTTCTGAGGGCGCAAGCGCCCCTGGCATTTTTTAAACCGCGCCCATGTTACTGCATGTTCCGTGAAAATAGCTTTTTTACGTGCATTTTTTCGCGACATCCCTTTCTTTCGTCTACATTTGCTAATTCGCCGTCCCCCTCCATATAACGGTCGCTCGTGAGCACTGCTCTAGCGTAGTACTAGATGCGTAATACTTTCTCTCTCTAGAGACGCCGCGACGCTGGTGACGCCAATTTTGCACTTCTTCAGTGACTAACATAACTAATAAAAAATAAAATTTCAAATTCAACCTTATGCCGTTTTAATAAAAGACATTGGTGTGTATCTCGGATGTAGTTGCGACTTTATGATCTACGGCATAACGTATAAAGTTCCGGCCATTTTTGCGTTAAAAAAAATGGTTTGCATGCACGTAACCACGCCTTTGTATACGCATGTTGCTGTCTATTTTACTCCTTTTTTATTTTTCAACTGCTATCTCCCTCTAATACGCACACTTGTAAATTGGCGTTTGAATGCTTCGGGACGTAATCGTACGAGCCATCTAGCGGCGGATAGCGAAACTTGTTTGAGAAAGGGGTTCGTTTTGAGGTGACTTTCTCTTTTAAGGGTGGCAGCACTGGAAGAAAGGGGTTGATTTGAAATTAGTTCGGGCTCTCGCCACGCGATCTCAGCACCAACTTAGATACGAACCTTGTTTTTTAATGGCTGCGTGTCTCTTATAATTTAAATAATTCAAACGAATCAATTAAGACCCGGCTTGACGGTTGAGGGAAGGTTTCATGTCTGTAGACAATCTAATCGAAGAGATAAAACGGTGTATTAGCATTTTATTTGCTTGCTGCGCTCGCTATAACAGCAGGGGCGCTGTTTGCTGCCAGCATTCGGATATAAAACCCTTGGCAATGTACTAATGAAGAAAAATTGCGATTTAAGTAAAATTCAATACTGCAAAGTTATTTTTATATACAATTGTTCAGAAAGAAGTAGGAAACTTGATTTAATTCCAAACATACGAAGTTGCACAATCCAATATTTTCCATTTTTTTGCACTTATATTAACTTGTCAATAAATAATTTCTTATAACTGTAAAAATGTGTGTCATTCGACGTTGTAATTTTCTACTTAGTGTTAAAAATATCATCATTTAAATATTGTTATTTGTTAAATAAGGAAAAAAGGGAAATTTTTATTTCCGTGTTAGCCTGATATATGTATACGCATCAATTTTACAAAGTTACATCAAAATAGCTGTTAGGGGAAATAGTCGTGAAAATATAACAGACATTTTTTCCAATTTCTTCCACGAAGTTCCACTGCTGGGAAGCAGTGCGATAAGCGTTTTTTTTTCAAACTGAATGTATGCTGTTAGCTCTAACGGTTTTTACAGCGTCACGGGCGGGACGGGCAAGCGCAGAATCATCGTTGAGGAACGATAAGCGTTAGCATATGCAAATTTTCTCGCGATGTTTTCCTTCTTCGAATAACTTGTGATAAATTGCAAATATTATTTAGGTTTACGAGTATTAGTATTAACAGAAAAACTTATGGGTCTGCCCAGGATTTGAACCCGTGGCCCCTCCCTCGAAATAAACACAAAGTATTATCGTTCGTCTATCGCAGGTTTGTAATACGAGGCTTTGAGATTTTCACGTGGAGTGTATTTCCTGACGATTGTTAGCGTTGCTACTATTATGAATTTTGAAATTCTTTTACTTTACAATGACAACACTAACTAGCGTCCTGCATTTATAACACGTCAGAAAGGATTGTGTTTACTACGTTTATCATAACAAAATAAGGTTAAACAATTAATAAAACTAAAAAGATATCAGAGAAGCACCTGGTTCAATTGGCCTCTAGAAATATAGCTAGTTATAATAAGAGCTGTAACATGCGACTTATTCTCTGAGAGACCGAAATAGGCGACAAACTCGTTCTAAGTCTGCTCCGACACGGGACGGACTCGTCGCGCACCCATTTTAATACGCGACGGACTCTGTCAACACAAACTCGCCGCGAAGCCACTGCGACCAACAATATTCTCCGTGGGGCCGAAATCATTGGTGACGGATGCGTTACGAGTTCGCTAAAACACGGGACCAATTTACCACGCACCCATTTTAACACGCGACGGACTCTGTCAACACAGACTCGCCGCGAGGCCGCTGCGACAACCGCTATTCTCCGTGTTGCCGAAATCATTGGTGACGGATGCGTTACGAGTTCGCTAAAACACGGGACCAATTTACCACGCACCCATTTTAACACGCGACGGACTCTGTCAACACAGACTCGCCGCGAGGCCGCTGCGACAACCGCTATTCTCCGTGTTGCCGAAATCATTGGTGACGGATGCGTTACGAGTTCGCTAAAACACGGGACCAATTTACCACGCACCCATTTTAACACGCGACGGACTCTGTCAACACAGACTCGCCGCGAGGCCGCTGCGACAACCGCTATTCTCCGTGTTGCCGAAATCATTGGTGACGGATGCGTTACGAGTTCGCTAAAACACGGGACCAATTTACCACGCACCCATTTTAACACGCGACGGACTCTGTCAACACAGACTCGCCGCGAGGCCGCTGCGACAACCGCTATTCTCCGTGGTGCCGAAATCATTGGTGACGGATGCGTTACGAGTTCGCTAAAACACGGGACCAATTTACCACGCACCCATTTTAACACGCGACGGTCTCTATCAACACAGACTCGCCGCGAGGCCGCTGCGACAACCGCTATTCTCCGTGGTGCCGAAATCATTGGTGACTGATGCGTTACGAGTTCGCTAAAACACGGGATCAATTTACCACGCACCCATTTTAACACGCGACGAACCCTGTTAATAGAGACTCGCCGCGAGGCCGCTGCGATAAACGATTTTTTCCGTGGTGCCGAAATCATAGGTGACAGACGCGTCGCGAGTTCGCTGAGAGACGGGACGGACTCGCCACGCACCTATATTAACACGCGACGGACTCTGTGTGTCTGACACAAGACTCGCTGCGAGTCCGCTGTGACATAATGTATTCTCCGTGGCACCGAAATCATAGATGACAGACTCGTCTTGCTCTGAAACGGAATTGACTTGCAGCGCGCCAAGCCGATAAGCTACGCATTCCGAACGGTTTTGCGAGAAACCGTCGCTCTATGTCGACGATGCTTTTACGAAATAATCGTTGTGTTGTGTTGCTTTGGGTGATGGTTGAAAACAGACTGAGCAACAGTAACGCGGTATTTAAATAAATATTAAAGCAAGTTATGGTAAAATAATAGCTACAAAAAATTTATTACTTTCTAGCCAGTATCTAAACAAACGTTAAAGGCATTGTTAGAAAAAAATACTACATAAAATATATATTTTTAAGTCAATATTTTCATAAATATTACAGAGATATTTAGTAAAATAATATACGATATATTATTTTTAGTAAATACATATATAAATATTTAAGAATATTATATTAGTATATAAAATGTATTGTTTTTAAATACTTAGTAGAATTAGGCGTTATTTTGCGGAGATCCATAATACAAAAGTAATAATAAAATTGTTTTACTATAATCCGCGATACAGTAAATAGAAAATATATATAGTGTTAAATGTATAGTGGACTATCAGTATTTTCATACTCAATACGTGCAGGGTTCATAAAAAAACATGCACGAACCTCCACCACTTCACAAGTTTTTACGAATCCTGCACGTATCGGGTATGAAAATACGGATAGTCCACTATACATTTAACACTATATATATTTTCTATTTACTGTATCGCGGATTATAGATAATTTTATTATTACTTTTGTATTGTTTTTAGCCTCACGGCTGAACAGGACAACGATCTATTTATTTTCTGGCCTTTATATCCAAGAATTTATTGGCAGAATACAAATAACATCGCCTTAATTCGCGCATAAACCATCGCCAGACGTCTTGGCTTAGCAAAAATTTCAACAAACATCAGGCCTACCATGAACTCTTATTGCGACTCAATTCATCGCGATACACTCGCCCGTGGAGTTGATGCCGTAGGTAATTTAATTAGCATAAAGAGCTTTTTTTTTGTACGAGAAACGTGGCTATTGAAATAATTTTAATTGGTAATTCAAATATGTGCCCGCCAATGGGAGCCGCGAGCGAGGCGTCACGGTCTTCTAGTTACCACTTTACTTTCGTAATTGGCCGACTCGTGAGAGAATTATTTTAATAGCTAATGTGTATGCCTATAAAATGGCCGCGTAGTGGTTTTTTTCATACTGAAAATCCTCACCGTAATAAAATACGGACAGTGACTAGTATTTGAAAACTTATCTTATCTTATCTTACTAATATTATGAATGCGAATGTTTGTAAGTATGGATGGATGTTTGTTACTCTTTCACAGCGAATCCGCTGAACCAATATCGATAAAATTTAGTTATACCAGAAATTTATACCAGAATAACATATAGGCTATAGAAATCCTGTTAATTCTACAGGATTTTACAGGACATTTAAAAACGCCATCTATTATCGACCTATCAAAAGTTTTTTAATTCACTATGTATCAAAGACGAGTCAAATCTGTAATAAAAAGGATGTTCTTTATCACGTTGTTCAGCTTACGTCGAAGGAGTTATTTTTAGAAGAAATTTTTATATTTTGATTTCTGTTTATTGCATAAATTTAACTGAGCTATTATGTATATTTATTTATAATGTATAATAATGAAGTACTGTTTATTCCAGGGCTACGGTCCACGCGGACGAAGTCGCGGGTAAAAGCTTGTATTCTATAAAAGCAAAGTAACGCCACTTTGCGGAATTCCATAGTACAGAAATTATGATTATGAATTAATTTGCGATATTCCGCGCTTGTTAAAACAATCTATGTATATAATGCTAAGTGTACGTTGCCTGCTTTATACACTAAGCGTTACATATATTTTCGTAACACGCGTGGATTATAGCAAAATAATTTTAAAGTAGCTTTCATTTCTAAATCTCAATAATTTGTAAGACAATTTGTATTTAGTAATAGAACTAACTAAATCAGTATTCACTTTGAATGTTGAAACCAAGTCGCATTTAATAAATTTAATAGATAAATTTGTATACAAATTTGTTTGTTAGAATCAACCAACCACAATAGCGCAAATATGAGAAAGACAGAGGTTACGTGTTCGAAACTATTTTATACTACTGTTACCCTTGAGTTCTTTACGCCAACTTTAGCGTTTAAGTATAGTACCCGGCAATAAATAATGCACATCGAGGCTCAGAGAGATAAATCGGCTAGATTCTGCTTCATAGAGCATTGTCTCTGTCGCACAGACTGACGAACCCGTGTGAAACGTCATACACTGAGTGACAGAGACAGCGCTCTACAAAACCGAACTGGCCGGCTGTTTCGTTCTAAACATCGATGTGCATTATTCAATGCCGGGTACTATACACATAAGCTGTGATAGCCCAGCGGTGAGACCGTGCCACTCTTTCGAGGGGAACACGAGTTCAAACCCGGGCAGGCACCAATGAGTTTTTCTATTAAAAACTGATATGTCTAATTGATAATTGCAATTTATCACACGTTTTTCGGTGAAGGAAAACATCGTGAGGAAACCTACATATCTCTAGAGAGTTCTGGAGATATGTGTAACCCACCAATCCGCATTGGAGCAGCGTGGTAGGTCTTAGCTCCAACCCTTCTCTCCAGAAACGGAGAGAGGAGGCCTATGCCAGCAGTGGGATTGTAACAGGCCGCTACTTTTTTTTAACTTTTTACTATACACATTTCAGCTACGCTCTAGAGAGATGCAGGTTATCGTACTATGTTTATCCTTTACCGAAAATCGTATGATAAATAGTAAATATCGAAGCAGATTGTTTTAATAGAAAACTAATAAACCGCAAAGGTGAAAGAGATACCTGGGATATGTGTAAACTGCCAATGAATGTGGATGGATGTCTTTAGAGGTAAGTTAAAAAAAGATGAATGGATTATGTGAAGTATTTATATAAAACGGGTAATGTCAAAGTTGCCGAACGACGTTGAGTGTGTGTGTGTATGGAAAATGTATGTGTGTATTTGCCATCGTTATTACATCATCATGGTCGTAAGGTGCTTTTTAGTAACTCCCCTTTTTTGAAGAGAAGTATTGTAGCTAAGAGCTATCACACTGCTTTAATGCGGATTGGTAGGTTGCACATATCCCCAGAATTCTCTAGAGATATGCGGGTTTCCTCACGATGTTTCCCTTCACCAAATAGCGTGTGATATTTGCAATTATGAATTGGACATGTTTTAACAGAAAACTCTTGTTTGGGGTGGCCTACTACCAAAGTTTGAACCCGTGATCCGCCCGAAAGAGTCTGACGGTGTCACCGCTGGGCTATCACAGCTTTTTAGACGCCTATATTTTCAATGAGCCGATAACTTGGAATACACCTTAGCCCAGTATTTATAAATTAGACTACTTTAAACTTATGATCCGCCTCAGTTGATTTCCAAATAGTTAGGTAAGTTAGTTAACGAACAAGTCTAACAAATCTCCGGTTACAAAACAGTACCGCCCACTACGAGAATGCCTTCACGTTCCCTTTGTCTTAACTGTTAGGGATAAATAACGAGAATTGCGAAATAAACACTAAAATTATATTAATAATGTGTTATTCGGACTTTTATTTATAAATATGTATTTTAATTATGTTATAAGATTAATAAATAAATCAAGTTTTATTGATTTTTTAAATAAAAAAGCCCAAAAGTAACTCACAAAAAAATAACGTGGTCAAAGGCAGCAACCTCAGTAATGAGTTGCAGTAATGAGTATGTAATGTAAAATACTGCAACGCTTATTTTCAGGTGGCACCCTTACTATGAATACACTACACATACATTTAATAAAGATTAGGTGTATGTTCATTGCATCATAACTCTTAAATAAATTATTCTATCAGAATTTAATATCTTTCATTTACAAGATAATTAAATTAAGTAAAGTAAAAGTAAAGTAGCGGCCTGTTACAATCCCACTGCTGGGAATAGGCCTCCTCTCTCCGTTTCTGGAGAGAAGGGTTGGAGCTAAGACCTGCCAGGCTGCTCCAATGCGGATTGGTATGTTGCACATATCTCCAGAATTCTCTAGAGATATGTAGGTGTCCTCACGATGTTTTCCTTCACCGAAAAGCGTGTGATAAATTGCAATTATCAATTAGACACATGAGGTTTGATAGAAACACTCATTGGTGCCTGCCCGGGCTCGAACTCGTGTTCCCCTCGTAAGAGTCGCACGGTCTCACCGCTGGGCTTTGATTTGCTAATTAAATTAAAAATGTTTCTAATTATAATTCATAACAATTAGTTAGCCGTTTAAAAATGATAAATAATTAGGAAGTCCAAAAGCGACTGAGTATTTTTAAAATCACACCTAACACCTTTTTGATTTTTTATCTTCTAAAATGGTACAGAAGATCATGACAGAATCGCAAAGCCAAAAGAAACGTAATCTATACTTATTATAAAACAAAGTCCCAAAAAGCTGTCTGTCTGTATGTAAACGATTTTCTCAAAATCTACTGAACGGATCTGTGTACGGTTTTCACCAAAAGATAGTGCAATACTTCCGGATGGTTTAGGTAAATACTACATATCGGTATTATGTAAATTGTGTTGAAGAGATGGCGCAGTTGTTAAAAAACTTGCTTGCTGGGAGCTTTAGTCGCGTGCGCTGCGTAAACCAGCAGAGATACGCTAAAGTAATGTACTAGAGAATTATAGATCTATAAAACTACTACAAAAAAATCCACTACAGTATGTCTCTATCACTTATGATTAACTCACAATAACTACATTTCAAAAAAATTGTGACACGCGGATTTTCTCGCGGGTGAAGCCGCTGGCACAGCTAGTGTACAATAAAATGAACCCCTGGGAAAACTGCGGGAAATAATTGATTGATGTACTGATTGATGATTTCAACGTGCACGAATATCTAGTAAATAATATAAAATATACAACTTTGAAAGATCAAAAGTAACGCAAAAAATAATGGCGTAATAACATATTTCGGCTATTTTCGAACATCCCACCGGATGTCACGATCAATCCAAATGCGCGTGCGCATACGCACGTACTCTTATGTATCGCTACGATCAAAACATCTCATTACTGGATCAACTTTGTACTACAGAGTTATTAACTAAGTAGGGAAGACAGACTTAAATATGCCCTAGGTATTATAATATAGAGAAATAAAGAGAAAGCAAACGAATCAAATCAAATCCAAATAATCTTGCTCTTGCAAGCATCTTTACAAGGTCTTGCAAGCATTTTTGAATTGTCGAAGATCAATATGAATAATGAAGCTGTAGCTTCATTATTCATATTGATCTTCGACAATTAATAATGAAGCTGTAGCTTCATTATTCATATTGATCTTCGACAGTTAATAATGAAGCTGTAGCTTTATTATTCATACAACAGCAGGAACAACCAGCAAGAAACTCGGTGGTCAATCTTTTAGACATTTTCAATTTCAACATGCATCCCAAGACGCCTCCACCAGCAACATGCACACAATCAATACACATAACTACCAAAAAAATCTTGACGATTGTTTCGCCCCGAAACCAAAGCATCATAGGCTCCACGAGAAAATCGTAATGCATTAGTGCATGTATGTGGACTTGTCTTGCATGTGTAAGGTACGTGAATTTTGCCTGCTTCATACACATTAGCTTTGCATGCATTCGCTTAACCCGCGCCCATTAAAAGTAGTTCTGTAATATGGAATTCCGCAAAGCAACGCCTGCTTCTATAAATCATTTTCAATTTTACATTATTACCGCAGTCTGATAGGATTTTCAAATCCAAGCATTTTATTATTCAAATAATCTTTAATTTTGTATAGTACCCGGCAATAAATAATGCAGATCGAGGCTTAGAACGAAAAAGCCGACCAGTTCCATTCTCCATCTGTGCGACAGAGAAAATGCTCTATAAAGCAGAATCTAGACGAATTTCTCTCTCTAAGCCTCTATGTGCATTATTTGGTGCCGCGTACTATAATATGTATAACGTTTAAGCATTACTCTTACACTTAATTTAAACCTTTCTGTAGACTGGTCTAGTATGAACTTTGGTGAATACCGAGACCAACGAATGAGTTGTAAACTCTGCTGAGTCGCAAGACAGGAATCTTGGGGGTGGTGTGTCTTTCTTTTTTATGTCTGATTAGACAAAGATGAAGTATACGACTTTTATCTCTCCTCTCATTATTTATTGTTGATTTTCGCTTACAAGCCTCCCCTACTCTAGTGTTAACAACTCTATAGTTCGAACAGATCGTAATACATATCTCGTTACATTGTCACCCACGTGGAACGCATGTGTGGGTACGAACAGTGAGTCATTCTGTACACTGTGCAAACTACATTTACAAAATCACTCACAATATTCTTTATTCAAGTAAACTTGCAAACAAGAGCTTTTGAGACGTCAACTATTCTGCTGGTTCGGAAAGCTGCTCCTACGAGAAAAGCTAACAAGAAAGTTTCTATCACTCTCAAACCCTACGAATATCTCCATCAAAGAAATCAGTTCTATCTAGGACGAGAGAGATTTATCGATTTCTCGAGAGTTTAATTATTTTAGTAATTTACCCGCATGATTTACATGAAATATATATAACACTAGCTCAGTTAAATTTATCCAATAAACAAAAACCGAAATATATAAAAACTTTCTTAAAATAACTCTTTCGACATAAGCTAAACAACGTGATATAGAAACTTCTTTTAATTACAGATTTGACTTTATTTCGACACATCGTGAATAAAAAAACTTTTTTTTTTTTGGTTGGTTGATAATAGATGGCGTTTCTCAATGCCATCCTATTCCTGTTGAATTAATAGGATTTCAATATAGCCTGTATGTTACTCCGATGTACTCGTATAAGGAATAATTGGGCCAAATTTCATCGATATTGGCTCAGCGGGTTGGCTGTGAAAACGTAACAGATAAACAAACGGACTATCGCATTTATAATATTAGCAAGAATTATAATGCGTTAATTTTAATTGGCATTTTTAACATTTTAATTTTTATTCTGATAGATTTCATATTTTTTAAATATTTTTGTACCGTTTCACGCCACATATGGCAATTTGTGGTTGTGTTCAATTAATTTTAAGATCTTTCCGCAAATAAAGATGATGATTATGATTATATACAGCGATCTTGTGCAAGATCTAAGAGTAGCTTAATCTTAGTAAGCTTTCTGTATCAGCCTCTTTTTGATAGTTATTTTGAACTGCTGTAATGGCAATTAAAATTTTATTGTAGAATTTTATTATGGAACCGTAAAACAAAATCCACAAACTATTTAAGTACTTTCGTAAAGCACAAAGCTGGTTAAATTCTATCACTATTTATCATGAATATAAAAAAATGGAGCTGTGATAGCCCAGCGGTGAGACCGTGCGACTCTTTCGAGGGGAACACGAGTTCAAACCCGGGCAGGCACCAATGAGTTTTTCTGTTAAAACTTATGTTTCTTATTGATAACTGTAATTTATCACACGCTTTCCTTGAAGGAAAACATCTTGAGGAAACTGCATATCTCTAGAGAATTCTGGAGATATGTGTAACCTACCAACCCGCATTGGAGCATCGTGGTAGGTCTTAGCTCCAACCCTTCTCTCCAGAAACGGAGAGAGGAGGCCTATTCCCATCAGTGGGATTGTAACAGACTGCTACTTTACTTTTTTTAAATAAAAAATCTACTTTAAAATATGCTTTAAGCTATAATCTGCTGTATCCACGGTGTAATAATTCCTATGTTTAGATTATATGATTTATTATTCGGAATATAAACTTGCGAGATTCGCTGTACAATTTACTAAACATAGTGAACATGACTATATGAACCACTACTTAGGTTACAAAATCCAAAAGCATATGTTAATTACATACCTAAGTACGTCACAATGACTCGCTTTTATGTAAATAAAATATAAATATAATTGGTCATTATGTACAAGATATGATGTAGGTACATATTCAATAATAATACTCGTGAATTCTTTTGCTGAGTTTCTATTACCGAGGAAAGCCAGCAAGAAACTCCGTGCTCAATCTTACGTCTTTAATTTACACTAGAAATACGTGCGGTTTCGCCCGCGTGAAAATCAGTGTTTTGGCATGTTATAGTCGCTCGAGTCTCGCCATGAGACTGGCTCTATGATACCAGACAACGCATTTTATACCTAATTCGCCCCCTAAACTACAATCGACACCGATTTTTTACTACCCCTATTAAAAATTGTTGTAAAACGACCTCTTCAACTCAATTTACATGAAACAGTTATGTGCTATTAACCTAAACCTTCCGGAGGAGGCACGCTTTTAGTAAAAAGCGTGCTAAAATCCGTTCAGTAGATTTTGAGAAAATCGATTACATGCAGACAGACAGCTTTGGGGACTTTATTTTATTATAAGTAAAGATTATTAAAACGTAGTGTCATTAAAGCTAGAAGGATTTGAGTCCAAGCAATTTTATCATCACCATTTTCATTTAAATAGTCTTCCATTGCCTGTATGCTTTATAGATATGCACAGCCGTACATAATATAGAGAATTCGGCATTACTTAACGGAGATCCATGATACAACAAAAAATTAGAATATTACTTTTCTATAATCCGCGATAAAAGAAAATAAATATGTAAAGCTAATTGTAGAGTATAGTATCGATCTCATATCGATCGATCTGATACATGCAGGATTCGTAAAAAGCGCATACACTGCCCACCATCAATAACACAATATTATACAAGCACTGAACACATTCATTACCACTATCTCAAATCGTTTCAATCAATTAAATCTTCAACAATCGATTACGGGACGAAATGCTCTTACCACCTTTCAATCCTATATTTCATTAACCATTAATAATTTAAATTTCAAATTTAAAGTCAAATTCAAAATAGTTTTTGTTCAAGTAAACTTGTAAGCAAGTGCCTTCGAGTCGTCACCTCTACTGGTTCGTAAAGCTGTTGCTACCGAGAAGAACCAGCAAGACACTCGGCGGCTGCTCTTTTCAAAATAATTTTGTAACTAGTTACATTTAGTCATTATTATCTTGTACAAGGTTGCAGAATAGCTATAACCACGCATTCTTATCATCTATGTAATCCTCAACATTAGGCTTTTTGTATCACCCTCCTTTACCAGTATTTTTAAATTGCTGTAGGTAATGGCGAAGCTTAATGGGTAAGTGTATGTGTCTGTCCCATTATCCTTTCGCAGATAAACTTCTGAAGCAATCATCATTCTCCTGCCCTTATCCTAAGCGGGGTCGGAAAAACATGTTACCAACATGTTGTCACATGATTTGGCTACTTATTTTACGACCGGCCGCTTGCCTGATGTCAACTTACCTTAGTCGTATTTTACGACTCCTCGTTAAGAAAGTGGATGGTCTATTCTACTCAACCGGATACCACACGCGTGTCGACTTACCTTAGTCGTATTTTACGACTCCTCGTTAAGAAAGAGGATGGTCTATTCTACTCAACCGGATACCACACGCGGGTCGACTAATCTTAGTCGCCTTTTACGACACCCTCAGTAAAAAATAAGGGTGATCTATTCTACTCCGTCGGATACCGCATGGCGATAAAACCTCTGGGGTAATATCCCTGAAATTTGGTACAACTCAAGCTTATATATATTGAGCTTAAACGAGTAGTATCTTATTAAAATATGTACTAAAGCTCACCATTAGTTCATATACGTAATGAAGCGTTAATTGTTATTCGCCGGCAGCGGGTCGCGACGCCTGCAGCCGTAATTAACGCGACCAACTCATTGGGGTCAAATTAATTCAGTGTATCTCAAAATAACAGCTGGCAACCTAAATTGTTTTTGTTTACGTTCCTAAACTGGGAAGCTTTTTGGAGTGAAACTACTTCGGTTACAGAGAAATCGTTGTGAAAATATATCGTGAAGAACCAACGAAAAATTCGGAGTTATTAAAAACTCTCATTCACTCTCCTGCCCTTATCCCACTCTAAGTGGGGTCGGCCCAACATGTTACAAACGTGTTGTCACATGATTTGGCTACGTATTTTACGACCGGCCGCCTGCCTGACGTCAACTTACGTTAGTCGCCTTTTACGACACCTGGGTAAGGAAATGAGGGTGGTCTATTCTATGCAGCCGGATACCACACGGCACATACCTTAGTCGCCTCTTACGACACCTCGGTAAGAACGGAGGGTGGTCTATTCTATTCTGCAGGATACCACACGGCGTTTGGAGTTATTAAAAAGTCTGTGTTAAAAAAAAGCGAAAGTAATTAAAGAATTATTACGATTCTGTGTTACTATTGTACTACGAAATTCCCATACAGTTTTCCGACAACCACGCTGTTTCAATACGGATTATAGGTTACACAGCCCCAAAATTCACTAGAGATATGCAGGTTAAGCTGTGATAGCCCAGCGGTGAGACCGTGCGACTCTTTCGAGGGGAGCACGAGTTCAAACCCGGGCAGGCACCACTGAGTTTTTCTATTAAAACTCATGTGTCTAATTGATAATAGCAATTTATCACACGCTTTTCGGTGAAGGAAAACATCGTGAGGAAACCTGGATATCTCTAGAGAATTCTGGAGATATGTGTAACCTACCAATCCGCAGTGGAGCAGCGTGGTAGGTCTTAGCACCAACCCTTCTCTCCAGAAACGGAGAGGAGGCCTATTCCCAGCAGTGGGATTGTAATAAGCCGCTACTTTACTACTTTACTATGCAGGTTTCCTTACGATATTTTCCTTCACTGAAAAGCGCGTGATAAATTGCTATTATCAATCAGACACAAAAGTTTTAACAGGAAACCCATTCGTGTCTCACTGGTATTTGAACCCGTGATCCCTCGAAAAAGGAAACGATCTCACACTTCGGCTATCACAGCTTGGATTCTATATAAATAAAGATTATTACTTAAAAAAAGGCGACCAACCATTTTTCTGACTAAGATTACGTAATTTCTTCTTAAACATAAAAATTAATGTTTGTTTGTATGTCCTTTATAGATACAGAAACGGCTGGACCGATTTTACTGAAATATTCAGACAATATTTAGAATGACCCAGCGGGTGATACTGCAAAGTTTGGTGGCGACCGGAGCCTTTTATTTTTAACTGCTGAGCTCTGTTTCGAGGGGAATTCGAAACCAAATAGAGCCATATCCACGCGATGCGGAACCACTAGTTACATTAAATTTCTTTACTTTTGAGAATATAAATAAATGGATATTTAATGTTTTCAAAATATTTAGGCAGTTGAGTCCCGTAATAAAAAAAATAATTTCTTACGAACGTACTCACTGATACGTGCACATCCTGATGGAATCGACGATGCATAAAATGGACCACACTTTCCTAAATAATGGCTTTTTTAAACTAAAAAATGGACGACACATTAATTATGCAAATCGGGCGAACGATGCAGGTTTTCATTAAAGAAGGTGTAATTCGAGGGTAATGTGCCGAATAATCCGTGATGCACTGATAAGACAAACACGACCGAGGGTAGATAGGTACTGTCCCTAACATCTCAGTTTGTACCGTGTTACCGCTTTCATCGCCGTCGTAGCCAACCGGGCGAAATAACTATTTCACTATCTATTTCATTTATGAATTTACTTATAAATATCTCTCTATAATTATTTGACTGACCCGTTGGCGCTGTGGATAGTGACCTTACCTTCAGTTCCGCGGGTTCGATTCCTGCCGAAGGCCAACATTTTCTATAAAAAATTTGTTGGTTTTTCGAGATTAGGAGTATATTTGTATTTAAGTAAAAAAAGTAAAAAGTAAAGTAGCGGCCTGTTACAATCCCACTCCTGGGAATAGGGCTCCTCTCTCCGTTTCTGGAGAGTAGGGTTGGAGGTAAGACCTACCACGCTGCTCCAATGCGGATTAGTAAGTAGGTTACACATATCTCCAGAATTCTCTAGAGATATGCAGGTTTCCTCACGATGTTTTTCCTTCACCGAAAAGCGTGTGATAAATTGCAATTATCAATTAGACACATGAGTTTTGATAGAAAAACTCATTAGTGCCTGCCTGGGTTTGAACTCGTGTTCCCCTCGAAAGAGTCGCACGGTCTCGCCGCTGGGCTATCACAGCTATATTTAAGTATGTATTTAAAATTATATATGTAGCATATCTACCAGTTGTCCGTCATCCATAACACAAGTATTAAGTTACTTACTTTGGGGACGGACCGTGTGTGTAAGTGTACCGTATATCTATACTAATATTATAAAGAGGAAAGATTTGTATGTTTGTTTGTATGTATGTTTGTTACGTTTTCACGCAAAAACTACTGGACCGATTTCAAAAATTCTTTCACCATTGGAAAGCTGTTTTTTCACTGAGCAACATAGGCTATATGTCATTTTCAAAAAAAATAGGGATCCCTAATAAAATTGTAATAACTTGGTAAAAATTTAGTCGTAAACATCTATCATCGCGTGCGCTGCGGAAACTATTGATGATAGAACAAAAAAATGTTCTACAGTATTATAGAACGTATCAATATCCACAAAAAAGTCCGGGATACCATATGTCTAACTATTATAGTTATGTCAATATAACTACTTTTTTACATTATGAAAGTTGGTAAAAGTGCCGACAATAATCAAACCATTTTATTCATATCTCTGTATTAATCCTTATCCCATTAAATGATATTTTATGAATAACTGTTTCAATACCCGTAAAATACTTTTTAAATTATTAAAATCCGACATCCCAATCAAATAATGCCATAACAAACCTAACCTACCGTTATAGCAGGGCCTGCACTTGGTGAGTTAAGTCTTATTCCAAGAATACTAATGATATCCATTTTTTATAATTAAATAATCTACTTCGATTTCGTAGACTTTCCACTACCACGAGATCTGTATGGACGCGGGTGAAACCGCGGGGCTTTGCTAGTTTATTTATATATTAGTCAAATCCACGTACACAGTTCGTTATATTTCACTTTATAGAAACGGGTCAAGGGTGAAGATCATTAAACTCCGTCTAATTTAACTCGGCTTTATTAATCTCAATCTACTATATGAATGTTAAAATGCGTTCAATTTTCAAGTTCCGTTTAGAGCAATATTAACTACGGCAATAACAATTTCCACAACATGCGTCGGCCGCTTACTCCACTCTAATTATAAACTAAATGTTAATTGTTCCATACAACCTTGAGAAATGACTGAGATCTGTTCTCGTCAACACAATACTGGAATGTCATTAATGCATATAATGTACCTAGTACATGTTCCAACACCAAATTATACTTACAGTTATCAAACACCCTAACCATAAAGTCATATCTCTTAGGACGATACGTATAAAGGCTAATTTTCAATCCAATTTTTTTATTCTAAGGTTTCGTGGCATCACGTTTATATTTGTTATGTTGTAATGGGTCAAATCAGGCGTCGTGATCGAAGTATTACAATCGTGCAGCGAATGCATGTGCATCGGAATTAACAGCAGTTAAGTTTGACATGCGGTTTATTAATATTGAAAAAGAGCGGATTCGACGAAGTGAATCTTCCGACATGATCGGCACATTTCTTTGTGATGCCAATCTTCTTTTTCCGAGTATCATCCGAGACCAAAATAATTGTATATATTATTGTTCAAACTTTATGATAGAATTATTTCATAATCCGTCTGTTAATAAAATCTATGTAATGGTTATTGTAAGAATGAAAAACCGTTCTCATACCTTATACTAGCTGCGCCCGTGGCTTAGCCCGGGGTGGTAATCAGTATGTCGTAATATAAAATAATATTATACAACGTTATACTTTTAATTGTTCTAGCTATTGTGATTAAACCATTAGAGATAGAAAAATGCAGTCGGTGACTTTTTTTGTAGAATATTTGTACACCTACAATCCTCTAGTATATTACTTTAGTTTATCTCTGTTGGTTTACGCGATTCACCCGACATAAGCTCCCAGCAGGCGAGCAGTTCACAATTGCTCGACCTCTTCAACACAATTTAGATTAAACCATAATTAGCCTAAACCATCCGAAATAATATCTTACACTAAAAACCGTACAAAAGTCTGTTCATTAGATTATGAGAAATCGATAACGTACAGACAGCTTTTGAAGACTTTGTTTTATAATATAACTAGCTGTGCCAGGCGCTTCGCCCGCGTGGAAACAATTTTTTTCTAGAATTACAATTTTAAACATAAAAGTAGTTATTGTGAGTTAATCATAACAGATAGAGATATGCCATCGCGGGCTTTTTTGTAGTAGTTTTATAGATCTACAACTCTCTAGTACATTTCTTTAGCGTTACTCTGCTGGTTTACGCAGCGCACGCGACTAAAAATCGCTAAAGCAAGTTTTTTCACAACTGCGCGATCTCTTTCTTCAACACAATTTACATAACACCGATATGTACTATTTACCTAAACAATCCGGAAGTATTGCACAATCTTTTGGTGAGAACCGTACAAAGATCCGTTTAGTAGATTTTCTGAATTTGGAATTCTGAATTTAGATTTTGGGACTTTGTTTTATAATAAGTATAGATATTATACAAATTGCAGGATTAGTTACCACGCGCATAACATAACAGCCAACAAACACTACGACAATCTCAACGATCGTTTCGCCCCGTAAACGAAGCATCAACAGAAGATAGTCTGTGTCGTATCGTTTGTCGTATCGTGTCGTGTCGTGTCGAACGGTATGGAACCTATAACTTGATGATGCTTCGGTTATGGACGGGTAAGCAAAATAATTCTATCACAACTCGTAAAATGGAATTCCGCAAAATAACACCTAGTTGCAAAAAATATAAAAAAAAATACTACTACTAATAGAATGCATTTATTCATACAACTATCTCCTCCTGCCCTTATCCCACTCTAAGTGGGATCGGCACAACATGTAACAAACATGTTGTCACATGATTTGATTACGTAATTTACGACCGGCCGCCTGCGTGACGTCAACTTACCATAATCGTTTTTTACGACCCCTCGGTAAGAAAGGTGGAAAGTCTGTTCTACTCAACCGGTTACCACACGGTGGGTCAAGTACCTTAGTCGGCTTTAACGATACCTCGATAAGAAATGAGGGTGGTCTATTCTACTCAGCCGGATACTACACGGCATATTTATATTCAAAATCGAATTTATTAATATATTAAAAGATCCATAAGATCTGTAAATAATAATACCCATATAATGTTTTTACGCAAGTACAGCCTGTAAAATAAATCATTATTCAAGACTTGAAACGTAGAATTCTCCTAATAAATACATTTGAATTTACCTTAATCAAAAGCCGTTAAAATTAATATTCTATACACAATAGTCTATTCAGAAACATTTAATCAGCTGTCCGACTGTTCCCAGCTAGAAAACCTTACGTGATTAATTATGGATTAAGTTTCAAATATTCAAAGGCCGCGTTTAATGACAACAATAACCTCATTACAGAACAAAACTAAGGCTTAGCTATTATCCTAATTAATACAAAATAGTGTTAGTTTACTCTGAAATCATTTGACGCCATTACTGACTTTATAACCTCAGTATTAAGCTGGAAATTCTTTGCATCAAATTCTTGGACCAACTTATGCGTTCAAACCAAAATTTGTTAGTTATATTATTCAAATATATATCTTGTCTTTGACGAATAAGGTAGGAAATTGTTTAAATGTATCCTATTTCCTAGAACAAACCTACGGCCCACACAAGCGGCATATCAAGCAAATGCAAGTAATCCGTTTTCCAATTAGTTATGGTCGTAAGACCTAGCCACCTACATAATTCAGAGCTTAGGTACCTTTGTCAAGGTCCGATTACCGAGAATTATGGTTCCTTGCCTCGAGCGTATGTTCGAAGGTCCACGAGTTAGGAATTGACGGTACGTTTGCGGGAAATTTATGCTAATATTTTCCTGTGATGACTTTTGTAGCCATATATATTAGATCAACTTCACATTTCACCTTTGGAACAAATTTCATCAATATGTAGACCAGAAGATTGGAGCTAAGACCTACCACGCTGCTCCAATGCCGGTTGATAGGTTACACATACTCTTAGAATTCTCAGAGATATGCAGGTTTCCTAACAATGTTTTCCTTCACCGAGAAGTGTGTGATAAATTAAAATTAACAATTAGACATAAATTTTAATAAAAAAACTCGTTGTTTTCTGTCCGAAGTTTGAACCCATGATCGTCTTGAATCTACATCTATTAGAAACATTATTATTATTAACGTGTTATTAGAAACATAGACGTGGTATAGTATTGAAAAAATAATTAATTTTTACGAACGAGTTTCATCTTTACTTTCATTATTGCGAGTCTCATTTACAAGCCGGCTTATGGATTCCTTACTCTAATATAAACAATAAGTATTATTAGAAGGTTGCTGACACCTGGTATCCCTACTTTTACCGGTACTACATTAAAAGTATAAGAGGATGAGTTGAAATATGTGGTTTTTCTCGAGTGCATCCTTACATAAGACATTCTTATAATTCCCCGATCTACTTTTTGCAAGTACTGCATCTAATTTTTTTTCACGTGATATACAGCGGTTCTGAAACTTTGTTTTGTTGATCCCAGGTTACCCACTAAAAGACCTGATTCATAAATCGTGTTATGTATATACACAAAAAAGTGAGTTTCAGTTGCGATACACGATTGGCGTTACCTTCTTAAATACTACTTTAATATGCAATAGTCAATGATGGTAAATACAAATTATCTCCCCGACGATGCTTCCGCGCTCGCCCACTCTCTCGGTGACGCTGTATAGCCATTAGGGCTAACAGTATTAGTTAGTGTTCGAAAAAATAAACAAATTGTCTTTGACGCACTTGTGAAAATGTAAATTTAGATAAAATAAAACTATACCATCATTGTCAAACTTGACTTCAAAAATCTGTCTTATGTCTTATAAAATAACCAAAGTAAAATGTAAATTTCAAAAATATAGAACATTGGGATCACCAAAGTTTGTCGCCAACGTTTTGTCACCAATCCGACAATTTTGTTCAGCCAACGTGTGTATTCCTTACACAGGCAGTGGATGACTACCGAGTATAACGGGTCCTAAACATATGTCGTAAATCAGTGAACGAGTAAACCCACAAAAAAAGGCAAGTATGTTATTAAAATAATTCATACCCTCGGCACGGGCATCGCTGCGATTAAACGTGATGCCTATATGGTTAATAAGGTATGCAGTATGTAGCCATATGCAGCGGCCGCATATCTATGTGTCCACTCCTTCCGTATGCAATTCGAATAAATATGGGCTAAATAATGTAGAACGACGCGTTCTATGCACGGTACAACGTTATTCAACTGACAGGATCTAAAACGGTGCAGCCAGTGGTCCCAAAACTTCACTATGTAGCCCATAACAACATGATGTAGACGTCAGTGTTTAGGGAGAAGATTCGGAGAGTTTTATGTATAAAGACCTAGTTATACCGACGTTGCTTAATCGCTTGAGACTTCGTGTTTTTTCGTTACCTCTTTTATCAGATTTGTCGCATCGATATCTCGGAATGATCGTCTTATTTTGAACATCAGGCTCTTCCTTTCAAAAAGAGGTAAGAAGAGAGAATAAACTTCATAGTTAAATTCTATCATGTGCTCTAGTGTGGATTGACAAAAATATGAATTCGTCTCACTGATTTCCTATACGGTAACGTAAATGAAGTGTTTCAAATAAGAATCAAGCACAAGATTAGTGTTTTTTTTTACAAATATATGGGACACTTACACACACGTTCGTCCATCCCCAAAGTAAGTAACTTAATACTTGTGTTATGGGTCACGGACAACTGATTAATATACTACATATATAATTTTAAATACATACTTAAATACAAATACACACAAAGGCACGAAGAACCAACAAATTGTTTATAGAAAATATTGGCCCTCGGTGGGAATCGAGCCCGCGACCCGCGGGGCTGAAGGCAGGGTCACTACCTACTGCGCCGACGGGTGAGTCATACCTCATAGATTACGTCAAACAGATCACATAATACTAGAAAATTTTTGAAAACTTACTTATAATGTTATGTCCTGTTGCTAATCTGCTATTTAAAATAGTCCCAGCCAGTGCAATTAATTGCCAAATTAATCTGCCTTTGTTCTAACAAAACGACGAAGTTTTAGCTATTGACTATTTGCGGTATAAAGGTAGCTGATTCTTTTTTATGTCAGGAAAACCGCCCGACGGGAACGAGCGGTGGGTATGTCGGACTCGCACCGACTAAAAACCTGACAGTGCTCCTCCACGCTTCTGGTGGCGGGGACAGGGTACCGTTGTGCACATTGCCCCCACCCCTGCCAGCAGCAGCTCTGTACCCCGGAGAGTGCCACCTCCATCCAAGTCGGAACCTCTCTAAAGAGTGGCTCCTCCCTCCGCTAATCGATGCATCGGGAGCACCAGATGCATCGGCGTGTCGCCTGCGCCCCGCTTGCCTGCGGCGGATCGGATCGGATCCAAGGATTCGACTTCCCGGATACGACCCGCCGCCTCCTTCCGCGAGATAACGTCCTCGCAGAAGGAGGCCATCGCTGCATAAGGGTAGCTGATAACGTGAACATTACAGTCAAAGCAGCATTGGTATTTCCAAAACACTAGGTTACTATTCTACTCAAAATAATGCCCAGCTGTGGACATGCACCTTTCGAAATTACCACTCAATATCCTTGCTAGGTGCTCATTCAATATGCATTGCGTTAATCATTTTTCTTCGTTCGTCACTGACAATATGCCAAAGTATAATCAAATCTTGACAACCCATCACCCATGTCAAGTGGATGAAACGTTAAATGTTGGAACAATAAACATACTCTTTGTTATTCAGCGACCGTCGTAGTTAATAAAGATATTGCATGAATGCAGAGTGCAGCGGTTGAATCACAAGCGCGTACAGTTATGAAGAAAATTATTATTTTTTAATATCGAAATAGATAATACGGTACCTTCAAATACCATTCCCACCTAATCAATCAATTAATCAAAATAATCTTTATTCAAATAAACCATTTCAGGCACTTTTGAATCGTCAAGCATCAAAATGATTAATGAAGCTACAGCTGGTTCGGAATGTTGCTCTTACCGAGAAGAACCAGTAAGAAACTCGGCGGTCAATCTTTTAAATATTTTCAATTATACATTATTAAACCGCTGTCTTGTATGAAGCTGAAAGGATTTTCAAATCCAGGCTTTCTTATCATCCAAATAATCTTCAATTTTGTAATACCTAAATGTTCTTATTCCTGGTTATGGCCATGAAATAACAAGAATATTAAGTTAATGTAGTATATTAACCATAATAAAAAAGTAAAGTAGCGGCCTGTTACAATCCCACTGATGGGAATAGGCCTGCTCTCTCCGTTTCTGGAGAGAAGGGTTGGAGCTAAGACTTACCACGCTGCTCCAATGCGGATTGGTAGGTTATACATATCCCTTGAATTCTCTAGAGATATATAGGTTTCCTCACAATGTTTTCCTTCACCGAAAAGCGTGTGATAAATTGCAATTATCAATTAGACACATGAATTTTAATAGAAAAACTCATTGGCACCTGCCCGGATTTGAACTCATGTTCCCCTCGAAAGAGTCGCACGGTCTCGCCGCTGGGCTATCACAGCTCTGGCCATAATATTCGAAAAATAATAAAAAATTACAATGACACGGAAGGAGGGATACACACTCTATAAGATTCCGTTATGTTAAATGTACTTTAAGTCAGTTATTTTGGGGCGTAGTAGAAATCATCAAATGACAAACTGTAGTGCTTGACATTGACAGGATAAATATTTTATTACAATTAGTGTATCCGGTAATAAATATTATTAATTTGTTTTATTTTATTCTAACTCGACCTGCCCAATAACCCCGTCGGCCCATCGATATTTCTATGCCCCGACCATCGCGCACAGACACTTTGTGATACGCTTCGCTAAAACCGTAACTTTGGTTCGTCTATGGACCTCTTCAATCCTGATTATTTTGATAACAGAGATACTCCAAGCATAGCTCGCACCATTGCTCTATGAGTGACTGAAGTTCTTAGGAGGCCCATAGTTAGTGACCAATTTTCGGATCCATATCTCATAATTTTAGACAATGCCGTGTTGCATCGGGCTGAGTAGAATAGACCAACCAAGATTTCTTACCGAGGTGTCGTAAAAGACGACTTAGGTAAGTTGACCCACCGTGTGGTATCCGGTTGATTAGAATAGACCACCGTCTTTCTTACCGAGGTGTCGTAAAATACGACTAAGGTACGTTGAAGTCAGACAGGCGGCCGGTCGTAAAATACGCTATGTATTTTACGACCAATCATGAGACAACGTGTTTGTAACATGTTGTGCCGACTCCCCATAGAGTGGGATAAGGGCAGGAGGATGATGATGATCTCATAAATTTAAACACTTTTTGTTCAAAAATTTGACTTTTCCTAAAATAGCGTATATCCTCTTTTTTATCGTCATTATGGATCATCGCTGCCTGACGGGGATGAGCGGCGGGTATGTCAGACTTACCGACTACATACTCACAAAACTCCATCACGCTTCTGGTGATGAGGACAGGGTAACAATGTGCACATTGCAACCTAGCCCTCGAGTGGAAGCTTTGCACCCCAAAGAGCAACACTTTGTGGTCGGTAAATCTAAAAAGTTGCCTCTCCCTCCGCTAATCAATTCATCAGAAGCACCATGCATCTCAGAGATCTACTCAAACTGGGTGTCCGATTCTCCGTTGGGAACCCTCAGAGGTTCCTTACATATATTCTTCTAAGGTCATCCAATATAACTATATAAAACTGCGATTCTATCCGCCATATTATCTTAGCTTTGGGGTACAGCATACAACTTTAATGAAGTAATAAAGTCGCAGATATCCACAAACGCTAATAATTACAATGAACCGCATTCTTAGATGAGTTATTGTTTAACTGGTATTTCATAATGCAAAGGCAGGCCAGTTTGCAATCTGTTCGCAATGTTGCATCAGCCTTACGCTATAAAAAGCATTTTGATAGGTTCAAAGTCGCTTTTACCGTTTGTAACGATTAATTAACTCAAATGTGGAACGTACTTAACGACCTAAGGGGTTTTGAGCGATCTATATAATGATTATTAGATAAGCGTTAGTTGCGGTAAGTGACCCATCATCATCCTCCTGCCCTTATTCCACTCTAAGTGGGATCGGCACAACATGCTACAAACATAATTTGGCTACGTATTTTACGACCGGTCGCCTGCCTGACGTCAACTTACCTTAGTCATATTTTACGACCCCTCGGTAAGTAAGGTCTATTCTACTCAACCGGACACCACACGGTGGGTCAACTTACCTAAGTCGTCTTTTATGACACTTTGGTAAGAAATGAGGTTGGTCTATTCTACTCAGCCGGATACCACACGGCGGAGTTGCGGTAAATGATTATTGAGTATAAATAAATCGAAACAGTTTATTTCGTAGAAGATCCTCACGAAATTGATTGATAATGACGTAAACGACGCTTCATTTTAAAACACGCCATCTTTAATATTCAGAAAAAAATATCATATCTACTCTTTTTAAAGGAGATCTCGTATTGCGAAATTCCATAGTACAGTAGTTATGTTAGTTATAATTTCACATTCCATAGTTAGAATTATTTTGTTACTAGAAATACGTGCAGCTTCGCCCGCGTGAAATTCATGTTTAGCATATTATAGTCGCTCGGGTCTCGGCATGAGAGTGGCTCTCTGATACCCTACACCGCTTTTTATACCTATTCCCCCCTCTGAACTACAATCGACACCGGTTTGTTACTACCCCCACTAAAAGTTGTTGTAAAACGACCTCTTTTACTTAATTTACATGAAACCGTTATGTGCTATTAACCTAAACTTTTCGGAGGAATTGCACTATCTTTTAGTAAAAACCGTACTAAAATCCGTTCAGTAGATTTTGAGAAAATCCATTACATATAGACAGACAAGTTAGTTATAGATAGATAATTTTCGGTTTTGAAGAAAATCTACTTAATTCTAAGTGTAGGAAGCAAAACTGACCTCATAGCTTATACATGCAGGATCAGTTATTGCATTTATCACAAAACGACGCCATCAACAACACACCATACAAGCGCTACACACACATTCACCACGACAATCTCTACGATTTTTTCTCCTTAACCGAAGCATTAACAAGAGAACAGAGACTCCATGACAACATTACAAACAACATATGGCATAACAATTTTTTATGTGTTTTCTGCTTCCTAAAATTAGCATTACATATATTCCCTTAACGAACGCGGATTATAGCAAAATATTTCTTTCATTACTTCTGTAAGCAATGAGTGCACATTCTAAAAATGTCAAAAATATCTAATGGTAATAATATCTTGTAGAAATACCAAATAATTTAAGAGAAATATTGAATGTTTATTATGTAATCTCATAGTGGGCCCATAAGAAATAATTTTATATCGTATAGAAACCACATTCCTAAAACGGCTCGTTAAAACAACAATTGACAGAATAAATTTTGGTTACCGTAAAGGCCCTTACACATCGAGTTTTATAAACTCAAAAAGTTTTATTCTTAAAAACTTACTGCGGTGAGATTTCATTTTAATGTTTTTTTATCTATACTAATGTACTTACTGTAAATGCGGGAGTGTTTATCACGTGAATTTTGGTATATAGATAGGTGACAAGCTTTAGAGAAATAAATACCCACCATTCTACATTGGTAAGGCAAAAGTGCCACCAAAAAATGTCTTTTTTCGGCAAGTCTATATTTACCCATTCAGATTTTATACTCGTTTGGTTACACGATTTTCATCCCTTTTATGGCCATAAAAACTTAACCGCGTACTTCTCATCTTTTTAAAGGGCAAAATTTTCAGACTTTCCTAATACACTCATTTCGCATTCTATTATTCAATTCTGTATTTTTTTAATAGTAGTACCGGCCTGTTACCATCTCACTTAGAATAGGCCTCTTCTCTCCGTTTTTGAAGGGATAAAGCTAACACCCACTACGCTGCTCCAATGCGGATTGGTAGGTTACACCCATCCATAGAATTCTCTGGAGATATGCAAGTTTCCTCACGATGTTTTCGTTCACCTAAAAGCGTGTGATAAACTGCAATTATCGATTCGACTCATAATTTAACAAAAAAACTCATTGAGTCTGCGGTTTTAAACCCGTGAAACCACACTCAAAGACGTCTCTCACTCTAGTCGCTCACTAGAGGCGCACGGTATCACAACTGGGCTATCACAGCTATAATTATTAACAGTATTTCTTATATTATATTGTAAAAAGCAACTATTTTCTATCAGTGTGTTGTGTATTGTTGTTAGCACCACTTCATAACTCCCCTCCAGGGGTATAAAAGTGATCAGATCTTTAACACAGATCTCTTTTGCGGTCGGTTCTTACATGCGAAAGCTATGTTAGTTGATTTGTTTACGTGAGTGATTTCACTTTTGTGTTTTTTGTTATAAACGTGCAAGTCAATTCCATTATATTTCATTCTCAATTTTGGTTGTAAATCAATAATTGTGCTCCTTAATTTTTAAAAAATCCTACTTTGGATCCTAAAAACAATAACATTAGTTTCTCATTAAGGTCTTACGTACAATGTGCATAGTTCTTTAGCTTTAACGGTATCGATTCCAGTAGTTGCGTTAAAATCATTTTCGATAACAACTTGTGGTAGATTTAAGTTATTGTTTCCATTTTGTTTTCGACAATGATCGTTATCGGTACGGTAATGGTCAGGAAAGCGGTTTCGTATTAGGTAACATTTAAGTAGGGTATCCAATTTTTAGTAATTGAACGATAGTACAAAAATAATAGTAAATTAGTTTATCATAATCTACGATTAAAGTGCACTATGTAGGTTGTAATATACGTTCTAATATTCAAATTCAAATTCAAATTATAAAATATTCTCTATTCAAGTAAACTTGTAAACAAGTGCTTTGAATCGTCAACTTTACTGCTGGTTCGGAAAGCTGCTCCTACCGAGAAGATCCAGCAAGAAACTCGGCGGTTGCTCTTTTTAAAATATAAATCTTAGAACTAGTTACATTTATTTATTACTGTCTTGTACAGGGTAGAAGAGCACCTATATCCACACATCCTTATCATCTAAGTAATCTTCAACAGTATAGTAGACTGTCTGTATTAGCCTCTTTTTAACAGTGTTTTTAAACTGCTGTAATGGCATGGCCAAAATTGATTTCGGAATTTTATTATAGAATAGAATAGAATAGTTTAGGAACATAATAGTTTTTAGGAAACTTTAAAATTAACCAACACCCCTATCAAAATAGTGATCACTGCAAGCGTGAACTCAGACGATATCAAAAAAGTTTCGTTAAGTAACCGGAACAATATCAGAAGTTTAGAAAAAGGGTAAAAAAACGTTTTTTGAACGATCCTTTAATTTTATTTCTTATTAAGACTTTTCAGCGAGATATCATTTACAAAATTGTATTATAAAAAACGCCTACAAAATGGAATTAAGTTGTAGATACTGAATACAAATATCAAACTTATCTATCAGGAAAATATTATTTTCCCGAGGCAGGTTTCATTTTACATATGAAATCATGTAAATCAATTATGTTAAATTGAGTAACTTAAGTGAGAAATCTCAGAGTAAACTGAGAAAATTCAAAACCTTAAATATAATGTTGTTCATTTACTTTTTGATATGGTGAGAGCAAAGTAGCCTGTATCCCAGAACTGGGACAAGCCTCATTCATTGTTAAAAATAAATTTCGTTGTCATTTCTTTTTCAACTGACTGTATGCTGTTAGCCCTTAAGGCTTTTACAGCGTCATCGGGCGGAACGGGCGAACGCAGAAGCATCGTTGAATTTGCGAAATGCGGAAAGTAGAGTGTACTACTAGCGTCGGGGAACGTTGTCCTAAGGGTGCCTCCTGTGAGGCCGGACCACGGCTTAGGGCGATGCGTAGTGGAGGGCTGATGGTATGACTTTGATTAGTCATTACGTCGTCGGAAAGGTGGCTTTAGAACTGGAAGGATACTATAGGGGTATAGATAAAACCACCGTATGTACCTTAACCTTGAGTACCACCGTAATAGGATGTAGAACTCAAATTCGTTGTTGAAGAGATCCGAAGACTCTAGAGATTTGCAAGTTTCCTCACAATACTTTTCTTAATCGAAAAAGCGTTTGATGAAGTTATTACTATTGTAAAGTCAGACTCTGTTACACTTTTACGACAGGGTAAATATAAAAGATATAAAAATTCCTTTGGAATCGAGAAGACAAAATTTATAAATGAGGATATTTAAATATTTAACAGGCACTATAAATAAAACTACCTCGCTATAATCCGCACGGGTTAAGCGAATGCATGCAAAGCTAATGTGTATGAAGCAGGCAAAATTTACGAACCTTACACATGCAGGACAAGCCACCACACGCACCCTAAGGCTTCTCCACCAGCAACAAAGCACACAAGCAGCACACACACCCACCACCACAACAATCTCGACGATCGTTTCGCTCCGAAACCGAAGCATCATCAGGAGGATAGGCGACGAAATGTCTTGTCCTGCATGTGTAAGGTTCGTGGATTTTGCCTGCTTCATACACATTAGCTTTGCATGCATTCGCTTAACCCGTGCGGATTATAGCGAGGTAGTTTTGTTATAGTGCCTGTAATATGGAATTCCGCAAAGTAACGCCTGCTTCTATAAATCATTTAAATATTTAAATTAACCCGATTTAAGTTGCAGGTACAGCTTAAACTGTTGTAATTCTTAAAAATTATAGTAAATATTAATAAGCTACATAAATTTTTATTGCAAACTCATTCGTCTGTATTCGAACCCAAGACTTTCTGGTAAGAGTTATAAAGTCTTACTGTTCAGCTATTGAAGTGATAAGGCAACATTATAAATAACTATTTCAGCTGTTATAAACAAGGGATTTTCCTTATTATTCACTACATACAAGGAAAATACTCAACGTAGCAATGTTCGATTTAAATAAAAGATCATTAAAATATAGCATTGCTTAGACCATAAATTTTACTATTTTGGCCAAGAAACTCCGTTTCAAAATTAACTATCACCTCATTTCAAATTATTTTCTCCTATGACTACAAAATACTGACAAATTTAAAAATTTTGGTTTGTGTGGTCGGTTGGTGAAGTGAATAAATATTTTCTGACCAAAATTTCAAAATATATATAGAGAGAAAATTCAGTTAAGTGTTATTAATTATTATTTTTGTATAAATTATGTTACATACTTAAGAAGGTAATTATTTTTAATGCAAACAAAAAAATCTGAATTAAATATATATAAAATAATAATTAAAAAATTAATAAAGATCGATTTTTAGATCTCGGCAACTCAATGTTTTCACTTATGTCGATAGCTGGGAAATCAATTTTGGACCTCCAAGGAACCAAAGTAAAGTCGTGATGGCTTAACGGTGCGTTGGTATGCGTCCAAGAGGTGACGGGTTCGATATTTGAGAGTTTTAAAAACTTAAATGTGCTTAAATTTATCACGCACTTCTATATGGAGGAAAACATCGTAAGTAAAACTGCATATCTCTGAATACAATTAATTAATAAGGTTGACGATGTATAAGGATATATGCAATCCGCCAATTCGCAGTAGAGCAGCACGGTGGGTTTAAGCTCTAATCCTATATACATACATTTTTAAAATTGCGACATAAAAGTCACTTGGACCTAAAATAAATTTAAAACGGCTTCGTACCATATCCTTATTTTTAGAGAAAATATGGAGTTTGGAACCACCACAATCTCCTAACGCGGTTCAATGGGTTTATTCTGTTCTATAATTTATCTCAAGACCAGGCTATGCCCGTGAGTTTGCCCGCATGGAAATCGGTATATTTAACTGAGATTTTAAACATAACTGTAGTTATTGCAAACTAACCATAAAAGATGCTGTCGCGGACTCTTTTGTAGTATTTTTGCAGATCTACAATTCGATCTAAAATTACGATAATGAAGAGGTTTCGCGACAATTTGATTTAGGGACTTTTAGATTTGCATGACGGCTTTAAGATAACTCTATAGCAGCTTTTAGTGGTAGACTTGTCAAGCCGTAAAGCTCATTTGACGATAGTTAATATATAGATACCGGCTATACTCACGTCTAAATTTATCGGGTTAGCCCGACTAGTTTCGAGCCCATCTGGGGAACTTATTCATGAGCTCTTTACACGACGTTATCGCAATCAGTTCCCGCTAACTTGATAAAATCAGACGTAAGTATAGCTGGTATATATATATTAACTATACATACTACTCACGATAGTTTAAATTTCAAAATCATTTGACGATATCAGACGACAGGTGCAGACCGGATGCTGGGAAACACGATCACCTGGTATGGAAGGACATGGAGTTGGCAGACATACGTAGAAAAACAGGAATTTTTAAGAAATATATAAAATTAGGCCTTTGTGGAGGTCCATAATACAAAAGTGATGAAAATATTATTTTGCTATAATCCCCCAGACGAGCTGTGATAGCCCAGCGGTGAGACCGTGCGACTCTTTCGAGGGAAACACGAGTTCAAACCCGGGCAGGCACCAATGAGTTTTTCTATTTAAACTCATGTGTCTAATTGATAATTGCAATTTATCACACGCTTTTCGGTGAAGGAAAACATCGTGAGGAAACCTGCACATCTCTAGAGAATCTAGAGATATGTGTAATCTACCAATCCGCATTGGAGCAGCGTGGTAGGTCTTAGCTCCAATCCTTCTCTCCAAAAACGGAGAGAGGAGGCCTTAGCCCAGCAGTGGGCATAGTAACAGGCTGTTACTTTACTTTACTTTTTTTATAATCCCCCATAAAATTTTAAGCCTCCAAAGCGTGACGAACAGACACTAACATAATAATGGATTATACCTGTATATATATTTTTATTTACACTAAAAAAAATGTACAATCAAAAATGTAACATCTATTTTAAATAACTTACACGCTAGTACAATACAAATCATGCCCACGTGGAATGGTCCCAAGAATGCTGGCAGCGTTTCCGCGTTGAATTACTAAACTGATTTTTTGTGCGAAAAGGAGCCAGCGCTCTTGTCACCTGAAGAGGCGATATCGAGGTGTTAAAACAGATAAAAAAAAATTGCACTTTGAGTCCATGGTCCTAGGGTCTCAACTGCTAACGGCACAAATATATCTCGATGCATCCATCCGTGTATTTCGTAATGGAAAGCTTAATCGCATTTAGAAAAAGATGGCTACCATATAATTTGTTTCAACTAAATATAATTCGTAACTAATTCAGAATATAATAAATCACAATTCACTTCGGTCTAGTTTGTATTACATTCGTCACTTAGTATTAGAAACAGTTAACAAGCCAACAATTTTGCGATTTCTAAATTATTCAACAATCACTTTCTGCTATTCCTGAATTAGCTGCACAATTACTATGAAACCCAATCCGATACTAATCTGTGTACAGCAAATTACAAACAATAATCTTACATCGATATTGTTCAAGCTAATATAAACTTTAAAGAAAACTAGATACGCGTGAAAACAGTTTGCGATGATATTAACTTCGAATATGATAATGTCGTCGACCGAACATTGTCAGGCTGAAGTTAATAACCACATCAAGTTGATCTATCACCCCTAATTTTTCTTATAGTTGAATGAGGAAAAGCTATCAACATAACGGTTCCCGACTCACTGGATAAGTTAACAGATTTATTGTCAATTTTAATCAAGTTATTTATGCCGCTTAGTTTGAATCAAAGGCCTTAAAAGATTCGATTCCCGATTTACTGTAAAACGGAATGTTGCTGATGGTATCACTGTACTTATAAAGGTATGAGAAACCCGTAAGGGTAAGCTGATAATATTGTTTTATCTTTATTTACTACTAGAGATCTGTTAGTTAAATAACTAGACTCTGAATTGATTAATAAACTTGATAGACTCTAATGAGCATCGCGATGTATTAAACCTCCATTTCGATTTAATTTATTATTAATCATAATTAAAAATCGTATCGAGTTTCTTTCAATTTTATTGATGATTCGATTAATTATCTTCTGTAGGAGAAACAAAAAGGGTGCGAAAACATTATTCTAAATTCAAGTATTCACGTATTCAAGTGGTAATCGTCAATATTTTCAAAATAACTCTTATTCATCGTAAATTTACTTATTTCAATAATTAAACATTTTTTTGTAAATATGCTTGACCTTAACAGGATATATCGGCTTCGACATCTCCACTTAATTCGAGACATTCATTTCTTCTTACTTTATAAATTTATAAATATATATATAATTTTAGAATATAATAATTTGTAGGTAACATCAGTAATTAGCTATATCATTATTCTCCTGTCCTTATCCCACTATAAGTGGGGTCGGCACAACATGTTTAAACATGCTGTCACATGATTTGGCTACGTATTTTACGACTAGCTGCCTGCCTGACGTCAACTTACCTTAGTCACCTCTTACGACACCTCAGTAAGAACGGAGGGTGGTCTATTCTATTCTGCCGGATATCACACGGCGTATCAGTAATTAGCTATAATGCAACTGATATGCGATAAGGTAACAAAATTAAAAATCCTAGAATCTAATTCAGGTTACCTATCGAGTTGATTATATGTTAAAATAAAAAAAAAATAAACTAAAAAAGAATCGCTGCAACTCCGTAATCCAATTGGGGATCTTAACTATCGAAAGATCGAAAACATTGAGAACTGAATTAATTAGGGAATAATTTATATCGGAATACATTGAGAACCTTCAATATTCTCAATTGCACATAATCACACACACTCATACAATAAAAACAGTTGTGATAGCCCAGCGGTGAGACCGTGCGACTTTTTCGAGTGAAACACGAGTTCAAACCCGGGTAGGCACCAATGAGTGTTTCTGCTACAACGTATTTATTTAATCGATATTTATATTATTATCTATAATCATCATATTTTTTCAAAATGCCGTGTGGTATCTGGCTGCGTAGAATAGACCACCATCATTTCTTACTGAGGTGTCGTAAAATGCGACTAAGGTAAGTTGATCCACCGTGTGGTATCCGGTTGAGTAGAATAGACCACCCTCTTTCTTACCGAGGGGTCGTAAAATACATCTAAGTTAAATTGACGTCAGGCAGGCGGCCGGTCGTAAAATACGTAGCCAAATCATGTGTTTAATTGATAATTGCAATTTATCATAACACGCCTTTCGGTGAAGGAAAACATCGTGAGGAAACCTGCATATCTCTAGAGAATTATGTTGATATGTGTAACCTACTAATCCGCATTGGAGCAGCGTGGTAGGTCTTAGCTCCAACCCTTCTTTCCAGAAACGGAGAGAGGAGGCCTATTCCCAGCAGTGGGATTGTAACAGGCCGCTACTCTACTTTACTTTTATACATTAAAACCAGCACAGTTGTGTTGAAGGCAAATACACACGGACAAAACATACAGACACTGTTGAAGGTATTCGTAAATCCACGCCATATCTTGTATCGCGCTTAGCAATCTATAAAATTCCATATACGTACAAATATTTTAATTGTGTGCAATAAAGTCACTATTAAGCAGTAAAAAAACTTGTCTTGAAGGTAAATTTATAAATAATTAATACATGCTAATTTCTATCTAACGTCTATCTTAAATGAAGGCATAAGTTATTCACTCACGCCTTCACAGTTGCATATCCTGCACACAATGTTTTCATTAGCATTAGATGTACTTATCAATGCAAACCCGTTTGCCAAGTCGGCGCGCTGGGCGATTGGTCAGCAAAAATTTACCGACTGATTTCTTGCCAAGCTTGTAACTGACGATTCACTGGTATTCAGTCAAATTTAGGCTGCCCACACACTTAAGAGGTTTTTCTACGTTACTCTTAAGTTTTATAGAGAACTAGCAATGCCAGCGGCTTCGCCCGCGTGGAAATGAGCGTGTCACTGTGTCATTTTTTCCATAATTCAAATTTTAAACATAAAAGTAGTTATTGTGATTTAACCATAAGAGATAGAGACATGCTATCGCGAAATTTTTTGTAGTATTTTTTGAGATCTACAATTCTTTAGTACATTACTTTAGCGTATCTCTGCTGGTTTACGCAGCGCACGCAACTAAAGCTCGCTACCGCAAGTTTTTTCACAACTGCGCGATCTCTTCATCATAATTTACATAATACCGATATGTGCTATTTACTTAAACCATCCGGAAGTATTGCACGTATTGCAAGTATTGCGTATTGCATATCTTTTGGTGAAAACCGTACAAAAATCCGTTCAGAAGATTTTGAGAAAATCGATTACATCCAGACAGACAGCTTTTTGAGACTTTGTTTTATAAGATACGGGCGATACTTTTCTAACGCGTGCACAAAAACATGAGACCTAAATTATTGGTTTGAAAAAATTGTAATAAATAATGTATATAAAATTTACGACCATTTTTTTTGACTTATATAGTATGTAGTTCTGTAATTATTAAATTAAAACCCACAGTAAAAAAATGCAGTTTTTTATGGGTATAGTATGCGGCAATAGATGATGCACGCCCAGGCTTAGAGAGAGAAATCGGGTAGATTCTGCTTCATAGAGCATTGTCTCTGTAGCACAGACTTACGAACCCGTGTGAAACGTCACAACTGAGTGACACAGGATGTTGTTGTCATGTTTTTTTAAGTAATGCGATAAATGTAAGTACATATTTATTTTAATATCTACAATAAAATAATTACAATATACTAGTATACAATATATAGTAAAACCTGTTTATTTCGATAAAACAATATAAAATTTATAGAATTAGGCGTTACTTTGCGGAGATCCATAATACAAAAGTAATAATAAAATTATTTTGCTATAACCCGTGATACAGTAAATAGAAAATATATATAGTGTTTAATGTATGGTGGACTATCCGTATTTTCATATCCGATACGTGCAAGATTTGTAAAAACACATGCACAAACCTCCACCACTTCCACCACAATCCACAAGCACTACACAGGTTCACTATCACAAACTCAACAATCGTTTCGCCCCGCAACCGAAGCATCATCAAGAGATAGACTCCACGACAAAATCGCAAAAAAATTTCTTTGCTAAAAATTTTATATTACTTTTGCAATATAAAATTTTTAGTAAAAAGGGAATATCAATATGACAAATTGATTAAAACTAGCGAGTAAGTAATTTAAGATAGATATACTTGTACATATTTGTTATAAATAAATTTATATATTAAAACTTCTATGTAAATAAAATCTTTTGTTTTTTAAATTGAGTCAGACATGCAATTTGGATTTGGACTTGGCAAGAAAAATTAAAGAATTTTTGACATGCATATTAAGATCATGCTATTTACTATGATTTGTATACCATTTTCCTTGTTATAAAATTCTCCATTGAATACAATTACCAATGAATACATTTTATAATATTAACTTACATTTACTGTTGGTTACGAAAACGTTTTAATTTTTTTAAATTTAATTTGTGAACATAAAGCTGACTAGACGACTGAGGGGTTCCTACAAGTTTTGTTTTGGAGATTACTTAATCACATTAGAAACGAGGAATTTCATATGAGCACAAATTCTTCACTTCAACGAGAGAAAGGCCCTTTACTTATTATAAGTATAGAATCAGGTCGTTTTATAATTCTATCTGTTTACACGACAGATTATGTCTCACTCAATAAGTTGGCGTCCAGCGACCCCTAGTAGAGCTTCTGCGTTCTGACGATGCTCCTGCACTCATTCGTCCAAACCGATGATGCTTCTAAAGTCTTTAAGGTTAACAGCTTGTAGTCAGTTCGAAAAAGGACTTATTTATAAACATTGTCGCAAATCAAACCTAAAACATTACAATGTGTAACCGGCCTACACGAAATATATCAGATTTGCATGCATTGCAGGCGGGCCGAGATTGACAGTTTGATGGATGAGATAAACGGAGCTTAAGTCAGATAGTGACTGCTCATAATAGTACAAGAGACAGCTGAAATATTGACCGTATTCGAGTGAATAAACAACTTTCTTTCTTTGTATACAATTTTCCTGATATTCTGATATGTGGCCACTCGACTACAGCTTTATCAACATAAATCCATGTTTTAATATTATAAACTCTGTTTGTCTCTTAAGTTAATCTGTTAGGGTAATATTGATTGAAAGTTTTAGAGTGGCTTTGGGTCTCAGATTGGGAACCACATTGTGCCTTAAGCACAGATGTCCATGTGGAAAAGAGGTAGACAGTTTTGGCATACACGGGCTTTCATGCCATAGGAGCTCTGGTAGGCTTTTCCGCCATGGTTCTCTTAATGACACCATCAAAAGAGCTCTTGCCACCATCGACATTCCTGCTCTTCTCGAGCCTTCCGGGATATGTCGGGATGATGGCAAGAGACCAGACGGTCTGACGCTGGTTCCTTGGGAACGGGGACGGGCCCTAATGTGGGACGCAACATGCGTTGATACGTTAGCCTCGTCCCATATCAGGGAAACGGCGTCCAGACCTGGAGCTGCGGCGGAAATGGCCGAATCCGGCAAGCGGCGAAAGTATGTATTATATATTTGTGCCGTTTGCAGTTGAGACCCTAGGGCCATGGAGCCAAAGTGCAAAAAAATTTTTATCCGTTTTAACACCTCGGTTGATCGCCTCTTCGGGTGACAAGAGGGCTGGCTCCTTTTTCGCACAAAGAATCAGCTTAGCGATTCAACGCGGAAACGCTGCCAGCATTCTTGGGACCATTCCACGTGGGCATGATAGTAGCGTGTAAGTAATTTAAGATAGATATAACTTGTATATATTTGTTATAAATAAAAATCCTTATAGTACAAAATTCAAAAAAAAAAAAATTGTGGCATAAATGATAATAAATACACAATTAATGCACTGGTGTGAAATAAATAGGGTACCAAAATTCGGATCACGGTGTTTTCGGATATACTACTATGGTGGTCATGTAGTAACTAGACACTGCTGAAGCAGCCTCCCACTATAGACAAAAATTTGGAATTCTGAGAATCGAACCCGGGATCTCCAGAAATAAAACACAGTAACGAAAAGACTGCAATAATTTCTCAAATACAATTATACTATTTTATTTTCTTTAAATTTAACATCAGAATTGGGATACAATTAATTTACTAAAATGTATCTACACTATCACAATAGTTAAATATTAGAGAAATGAAACCAGTAAAATATCGTATCACTAGTTCTGTATATTCATATCACATTAAATTTTACCGCTGTCTCTTAAACTACGAGGGTAGATATTAAATTTGAATAGTGTATGTAAAGCAGTAAAATCCTGTCTAATGGCAAAACAGATGAGATGCGAACCAACGTTCCCGCGGAATACTATTATACAGCAATTACAGATGTTAATATCAATGATTCAAGATTACTGAACAGATTTCCTTGTACTAGTATTATTATGTAGCTTGTGACACTTAAAACATAATGCTTCTTTTATATAACTACACTTATTGTAAAACAAAGTCCCCAAAAGCTGTCTGTCTGAATGTGGCCGATTTTCTCAAAATCTACTTAACGTATTTTTGTACGGTTTTTACTAAAATATAGTGCAATCCTTCCGGAAGGTTTGCATTAATAGAAGATTACGATTTTATGTAAGTTACTTTACGGAATTCCATATTACAGGCACTATAACAGAACTACCTTGCTATAATCCGCGGGTTGAGCGAATGCATGCAAAGCTAATGTGAATGAAGCAGGCAAAATTTACGCACCTTACACATGCAGGACAAGTCACCACAGGCATCCCAAGGCGCCTCAACCAGCAACAATGCACACAATAAGCACACACAACCTCCACCACAATCTCGACGATCGCCTCGCTCCAAAACCGAAGCATCATCAGGAGGATAGGCTCCGCGACAAAATCATAATACAAAAAATGCAAATTTTGCCTGCTTCATAGACATTAGCTTTGCATGCATTCGCTTAACCCGTGCGGATTATAACAAGGTAGTTCTGTTATAGTGCTATTTATGATTAAGGTCATAACATAATTCGCCTGCTGGGAGTTTTAGTTACGTAGGCTACGTAAACCAACAGATATACACTAAAGTGGTTTATAGAAACAGGTGTTAATATGCGGTATTCCATATAACAGAACTACTTTGCGTACGTAATGGAATTTCGATTTTATCGTGGAGCCTATCCTCCCGATGATGCTTCGGTTTCGGAGCGAAACGATCGTCGAGATTTTGGTGGTGGTTTTGTGTATTGCTTGTGTGCATTGTTGCTGGTGGAGGCGTCTTGGGATACGTGTGGTGACTTATCCTGCATCTGTAAGGTACGTGTAATTTTGCATGCCTCATATACTTAGCACATCATGCATGCGATTAACCCACGTGGATTATAACAAAGTAGTTCTGTAATACATTAAAGTGATGTACTTACTAGAGAATTGTAGATTTACAATAATACTACAAAAAGTCCGCGACAACAAATCTCTATCTTTTACAGGTTACAAAAAATAAGTACTTTTCAATATTCAATTAAAATTTTACGTTATTCGCGCGAGAAAAACCTTGGGACACACTAATTTTCATGCGGGCGATGTCCATGGGCACAACTATATAAAATATATAATGAAACTTCAACTCCTTTTCTCTTTTTGCTTTGAATTGGTTACTTGTATTGATATTTCCTTATGATAACGTAGGATGATGGCGTTTGGTATTCTAGTGCACTTGTTATCAGAAGGCAAGATGGAACACATGAGGTTTTAGCAGATAAGAGTCTGGACTCTTATCTGCAGTAAAGCTGGCTTTACTGCGCTCACCGCCCCCCCCCGCGAATAGCTGTAAAAAAACCTCTTAATTGATTCCTTTTGTAAAAAAATAGTTATAATCGGAGACATGCGAACTGCGCCTCCAGAGCAGACAATATATTACAATTTGGAGAACATAAATTGCATCTGATAACGGAAATTGAACCCAGAATAAGACAGCAATCCTCTGACGCCACTAATGTCATCAATACACATGCGCTAGAGCGTATTTATCATTGTTCGCCGATTTCAATCCGGCTCGTAGGACCAGAATATTAAGCACAAATATTCTCCACCTCCCCTAAAAACAACAATATATTACGCTATAAGACAAAAAAAACATTTTTATCTATTTATCTAACTATTTTTTCTTATCTTTCACGTTTTTTATTATATTTACTAATAAGAATATTACCTAAGATTTGTTGTCTAATAGGTAGCTTAGTACTCGGCAATAAATAATGCACATCGAGGCTTAGAGAGAGAAATCGGCTAGATTCTGCTTCTTTGAGCATCGTCTCTGTCGCACAGACTGACGGACCCGTGTGTGACAGTGACAGCGCTATTGGAAACCGATCTGGCCGGCTGTTTCGTTGTAAACATCGATGTGCATTATTTAATTCCGGGTACTCTACTTCCTCTTTCCTGTGGGGGGGGAGGATAGGAGCTTAACCCTACCAAGCATCTCCATTTAGGATTGGCATGGTATGTATAGGTTTCCTTACGAGATTTTCCTTCACCGAACATCATTAATTCTCAATTAATCATATAAATATTTATATAAAATTTAATAGGTGCCTGTTAGCGGTAAACACCAAACCAGTATTACCGTAAGATATTAAATAATTAAATTATAAATTCAAATTCAAATCCAAAATATTCTTTATTCAAGTAAACTTGTAAAAAAGTGCTTTTGAATCGTCATCTTTACTGCTGGTTCGGAAAGCTGTTCCTACCGAGAAGAACCAGCAAGAAACTCTGCGGTAGTTTTTTTTAAATATAAATCTTAAAACTAGTTACATTTAGTTATTACTGTCTTGCACAGGGTAGAAGTGTAGCTATATCCACACATCCTTATCAACTAAGTAATCTTCAAAAGAATAATAGGCTTTCTTAATAGGCTAATAGGTGTCAGCCTCTTTTTTACAGTGTTTTTAAACTGCTGTAATGGCATGGCCAAAATTGATTTCTTATACCCAAATCCATAAACGATTTACGTACTTTTGCGAGGCGCAAAGCAGGAGTCGCAAGCTTATGTCGGTTCCTAATTTGCCTATTATATACATTTTTTGTAACTCTTTATATTTTTATGTACAAATATTACATTGCTTAAAATTTACTGTGAAGCAAATGTAAGAATACCTATTTCCTTAAAATTCTCACACGGAATCATAGCTCGACTGACTTGTAACATCAAATAATATTTGCAATTCATACACCTCATCATGTCGATATTGCTTAGTAATTCTCTTTAACTACCATTTCATTTGAACCCTTTTTGTCCTGGAGTTACAATCAAGCGTGCTTGTTGTGCGGAATTCGCCAAAGCGATATAAGATTCGTGTTCGTATTTCAACGTACAGTACGTTGTAGATGGAAAGCGTTAAGGGTTCACAATATATTTATAATCTCCCTTAACAATTAAAACAAATTTGATTAACAGTTGGGTAATTTATAGAATTAGGCTTTACTTTGCGGAGATCAATAATATACTTATTTATTTATTTACTTAATATATGAATTTACAAAATACAGTTAAAATTAAGTAAATTTTAACTTACAGCCAATTACGGATTTTGTATGTGTATATGTGTGTGTGTGTGTATATAGATGTATATAAGTAATAATAAAATTAATATTATTAATAAAATTAATATTATTACTTATTTACGCTATAATCCTCGAATAAGTTAATAGAAAACCGCCGAGATAGATTGATTGAGTTTCTTGCTGGTTCTTCTCGGTATAAGCAACATTCCGAACCAGTTGTAGCTTCATTAATCATATTGATCCTTGAAGATGCAAAAGTGCTCGAAAGAGCTTACTTGAATAAATAATATTTTGATTTGAAAATATATATAATGGTAAATGTAGAGTGGACTATCCGTTTTCATACCTAATGCATGCAAAATTCAACTCAGCTCAACGATTGTTGAGTTTGTGACAGCGAACGCATGTATTGCGGTGGTGGAGGTCTCTGCATGTATTTTTACGTATAATTCCTCCGTTGTCCAGTAATCTAACACCCGTATTCATAATTGAGTCATTACTTTCTCTTAAGTAGTGGCTTAACTAAGTCATGTCTTGATGTTAGAATTCTTAAATCTAAAATCCTATTTCATAATCAAGTAATGAACGTTACTTGTCTAAGTAAAGCGGTAAGTATTAGCCTTTACTTGAGCAGCTATTCAGACTGGCAATACCATTTCGTAGCGTTTTGTTTATGAGCAGTAAAACAAAAATTGCGTCTTTTTAAAATATATAAATTTGTTTGTTTTTTACATTTGTGGTAAAAAGTATATAACATTAAAATCAAAATACAATCTAAAGTGAATAAAATTATAACTTATTTTAATAATTTTTATCGTAACAAAACGTTTTTTTGAAAATTAAATATTTTGGAACAATTAGAAATCATTAAGCATAACAATGGCACCCTCATTAACGAGCAGATAAATGTCTCTAGTTCAAGCTTGTTGCACGTGTTCCGAGGTAAATAAAGGGTGGGGATGAACCAAGTACTATTTAACAACGCTTGTTTGGATAACGCTTCACTTTGCGATTTTGTCGTGGAGTCTATCTCCTGATGATGCTTCGGTTGCGGGGCGAAACGATTGTTGAGTTTGTGATAGTGAAACTGTGTAGTGCTTGTGTATTGTGGTGGAAGTGGTGGAGGTTTGTGCATGTGCTTTTACGAATCCTGCACGTATCAGGTATGAAAATACTGATAGTCCACTATACATTAAACACTATATATATTTTCTATTTACTGTATCGCGGATTATAGCAAAATAATTTTATTATTACTTTTTTTTGAAAATATAATCCTTCCGATTTCGAAAGTACGCAATGACGCCTCATTAATTCGGGTATGAGAACATTTAAACTTAACAATATTATGTTGTATTAGTTGTCCTATGGTTCATGGTTGTCATTGTATTTGTTTAGCGGTACTTTCGTGTTCAATGCGTTTCTTTATTCATTTTTTATTGATCTTGCAAGTTTTTTTTATTGATCTTTAATCTTTTATTTATCTTGCAAGCAAACGAATGCGAGCAGTGAAAAATACGTGGGAAATGATTAAAGAAGAATTTGAAATTTTGACAACTGAAACCTTTTTAAAAAAATTCCTCCAAGAAATCACGAAATGGGTCCACATCGCGATAATAAACTCTAGAAACACTCTCGGAAATATTAACACTACTTTTAATTTCCTCTAATATATTACAATAAATATTGTCTATAACTGAAAATAAACTCTCTATATCTTCCATTTTAAAAATACACAACATAAAAGACTTAAAAATATTGGTATAACCTACAAATAGTTGTAAAATCATTTCTTAAGTAGAGGAAACCGTTACTATTACTTAGCAAAGAATTCTAACATTTGACATTTCTTAACTAACTCAAGTTCTCCATTATGAAATAAAAATTGTTACTCAAGTAATTACTTTTACTCAAGTAAGCACTTTTACTTGTCTATGAATACGGGGGTAAGACTTCTAAGGCTATATACTTCTAAGGCTTGTATGTTGTTTTATACTATAAATATATTAAAATCAACAAAGAAACATTTTTTTTTATTATATCGGTATAGTACCCGGCATTAAATAATGCACATCGATGTTTAGAACGAAACAGCCGGCCAGTTCGGTTTCGTAGAGCGCTGTCACTGTCACTCAGTATGTGACGTCTCGCACGGGTTCATCAGTTTGTGCGACAGAGACAATGCTCTATGAAGCAGAATCTAGCCGATTTCTCTCTCTAAGCCTCGATGAGCATTATTTATTGCCGGGTAGTATAATAATGCTGCTTTATAAAAGTGTTCTTACTATGAAGTACCAGCAAAAAACACACAGGTGTCTCTCTCAACTCTTTTCAAGAAAATTAAATGTTTTTGCACGTAAAATAATTCAATCACAAAAACCCATTTGTACATAATTGTTAACATTAAGTTGGCGTAAATGATGTCATGGGTGAGAGCTTGTTCTGTATAGTTTTATAATTTTGGATTGCCTATTCCATTATTGTACTAGTAAGCATTTTTATCTTTTCACATCCCTGAATCTATAGACTGAAGAACTGCTCATGAGTTTCAGATTGTTATTGGAATGGGAAGAAACGAATTCGAACCATTATCTCTGCATGAGTCGGATGAACGACGCATTCTGCGCCATCTCATTGCAGGCACAACTGTATGAGGTACTGTATATTTACGATGACTCAGCTTGGGAGTTTGAATCATATGTTAACATTAATTTATTTTTTTTCATTTTATCAAATTGAGCGTTATTTTGGGAACTGCATAAAATAAAACAAAGGTTTTAATAAATTGTATATTTCATATTCCCCTATTAAAGAAAATCTAATAAAGAATGCACTAAGGTTTGATAGAAAAAGACGAATAGTGCATGTCCAGTATTGGGGTTTTTTGAAAAAAATTGTGAAATTGGGTTAAATACAGAACGATATTGCGAAATAGGGGGATATTGGTATTTGGAAAGAGAAAAGGAATGAGATTTTCAGAAAAAGAAAGTTGGATGGGATAAATTAGGAGCGTCATTGAGATCGGAAAATTTTTAATAAGGAAATGTAAGAAATAGGAAGTAAATACATATAAAAATGAAGTGTCGGTTAAAGGTTCTAATGCTTAAAGCAGGTTCTTACGTAAACATTGGCTTTTTATTAGCATTAAAATTACTCGATAAAACTTTTTTAGTCACCAATGAGTATTTGGTATCCGGCAGAATAGAATAGACCACCTTCCTTTTTTACCGAGGTGTCTTAAGAGGCGACTAAGGTAAGTTGACGTCAGGCAGGCGGCCGGTCGTAAAATACGTAGCCAAATCATATGACAACATGTTTGTAACATGTTGTGCCGACCCCACTTAGAGTGGAATAAAGGCAGGAGAATAATGAATGAGTATTTATATTTAAACTTATGTGCCTAAGTGATATTTCCAATTTATCACACGCTTTTCGTTGAAGGACTCTTCCTTCACCGAAAGTCGTGTGGAAATCGTGAGAAAATCTGCACAGCTCTGGAGAAATCCTGGGAAATGTGTATCCTACCAATCCGCATTGGAGTAGCGTGGTAGACCTTCGCTTCAACTCTTCTCTCAAACTAAATGATATTATGTCTATATTAAGCAATAAAAGTCAATAAATAGAAATCCCTTATTGAGAAAAGCTGTGATAGCCTAGCGGTGAGACCGTGCGACTCTCTAGAGGCGACATAGGTTCAAACCCCGGGCAGGCACCAATGAGTTTTTCTATTAAAAACTTATGTTTCTAATTGATAATTGCAATTTATCACACGCTTTTCGGTGAAGGAAAACATCGAGAGGAAACCTACATATCTCTAGAGAATTCTAGGGATATGTGTAACCTACCAATCCGCATTGGAGCAGCGTGGTAGGTCTTAGCTCCAATCCTTCTCTCCAAAAACGGAGAGAGGAGGCCTTAGCCCAGCAGTGGGCATAGTAACAGGCTGTTACTTTATTGAGAAAAGCGATTGCCGCAGTTAAGTCTTTAATAAAACTAATCACGTATTGATCATTGCATTAATGCCGATACACGTGTCAAGTAAATACTGAGGTTATATTGCAACTCGCGTAACAGCATTGCATACAACAATGTAAGCACTAACAAATGCGTCACGTTGTAACTCACTGTTTTCCAAGTGGTATTAATTTGCAACTAATCGTATTTATGTGCCTGCGACTTCGTCCGCGAGGAAATCAGTGTATAACAAAAGACAAAATTAGTTACTCTGAGTTAACTATAAGAGATATACGAGTATTCTTGTCTATAATCTATACTACTACACACAAATGTAATTATTGTGAGTTAACTATAAGATATAGAAGTATGCTATCGCGGACTTTTCTGTAGTGTTTTTATAGATCTACAACTCTCTAGAACATAACATTAGTGTAACTCTGCTCGTTTACGCGGCGCACTCGGCTAAAGCTCCTAGCAAGGGAGTTTCTTTATATCCGCGCGACCTCTCCCGCTGAATTTACAAAAAACCGTAATGCACTATTAACTTAAACCTTGCGGAAGAATTGCACTATCTTTTGGTAAAAATCGTACAAAAATCCGTTTAGTAGATTTTGAGAAAATCGACATATCACACACAATCGAGACGGCATTTGGGGACGTTGTTTTATAATAAGTTTAGACCATAGATTTAAAAAATATGATATTAAAAGCATGGTTTCGAAGTAATAAAGAAAAGTTGTAAAAAAAGTGGGGGACGTTTTGTTACATCTTTTTCATGTCCCACTGGTAAGACCGTTTGACTTTTTCGAGAGGGTCACGAATTCAAACCCCAGGTAGGCACCTATAATTGTCTCTTAAAAATTAATGTGTCTAATTGATATTAGCAATTTTTTACTTTCTTTCCAATGATGGAAAACATCGTGAGGAAACATGCATATCTCTAGAGAATTCTGGAGATATGTGCAAACTATGAATTCGCATTGGTGCAACATTTAAACCCCAATCGTTTTTCACAAAAACGGAAAATAGAGGTCTATGCCCATCATCATCGAGTGCTATCTTCGAAATGAAATTCGGCCAGGAGTAAACTTTTTAGATTGTGTATCATCCTTTTTTATTTTACAGTGTCTTATTTATCTAAAATAAATAATACGAGGCTATTACTTTTATTAGTATATTATAAAGTAGTCGTATCGCAAATAAAAATTTGAGAAGCTGTGTTATAAGTAATCATAACACTTGCATTAAATATAATATAGTACTGCGAAACAATAGATTGCAGTAATTGTTTTAATTATTCGTTGACTGAACTGGATTGTGTGGAATTCTGTGGCCGATTCTAAAAACTAGATTTACCCGTAACGTATATACCTAAGTTAGAACTAGTTTATGAAAAGATGTAATCAAGGACATAGACTAGAGTAATCTACTAGATCAGGGGTGAGCAACCATTTTCAATTTTACGGGCCAATTTATTATTATACTTCGCGGACACCATATAAAGTATCTTACTAATAGTTTACAAGAGTTTATTGATAATAAAAAGTAGATTTATTTTTATAAAAAATAATAATTTCAATTCAGTATGTACTAAGATTTAATTATAATTAATTTTTTAATATATTGATGGGAGAAAGTGGATCAAATAAATTCAATTTTAGAAATGCAAATGGTTTGCATAACCAAAAATAACGACCCGAAGTTTCTCATATCTGTACTAGATAACTAGATTACGTGATAATATGCTTTTTTACTACTTTGTTCCATGGCCTAAACTTAAAACTAGACTTCCTAGACATCACCTCTAGTACTAACATTTTATACATGTCAATATTATAAATTCAAAACTTTATCTATTTTTTCAAAACAATTTTTTCTAAAAACTACTGAACGGACTTTTGTACGGTTTATATTAAAATATAGTGCGATTCTTGAGGGAAGTTTTACTTAATAGTACATTAAGGTTTCATGTAAATCAAAATAGGAAAAACACATTGATTTCCACGCGGGCATAGCCACTGGCACACCTAGTAAATTATTCAACAAGATTTATTAAGTTACTTTTTGCCTTTTAATTACTAATGATTTCTTAACTGAAATGTCTTTTTTCATCTTTATATTTAGAGACTTTTGTCTGTTCATACATATCAGCCCTATCGTATCCTTACCTAAATAATAATTACTTTTACCAAAGTAATAATAACATTATTTTGCTATAATCCGTGCTAAATGTATAATGGACTATCCGTTTTTTCATATCCGTTACATGCAGGATTCGTAAAAACATGCACATGCACAAACCTCCACCTTGTTAAGTTTGTGATAGTGAACGTGTGTAGTGCTTGTGTATTGTGGTGGCAGAGGTGGAGGTTTGTGCATGTGTTTTTACGAATGCATGTAGCGGATATGAATAAACGGAACGGAACGGTGTCGTAAAAGGGACCTGTGTGAAGAGTTCAGCGGGTAGGGTGACAAAAACTAATTAAATTGGGTATCATTGTATACACGGTACTTATAAAGTAATAGGGTTTTTATTAACGTTATTGATTCATGATGCAATTTTTTTTAAGTAAGTTTATCCACCGTGTGGTATCCGGTTGAGTAGAATGGACAACCCTAATTTCTTACTGAGGGGTCGTAAAAGGCGACTAAGGTAAGTCGACTCACCGTGTGGTGTCCGGCTGAGTAGAATAGACCACCCTTATTTCTTACTGAGGTGTCGTAAAAGGCGACTAAGGTAAGTCGATCCACCGTGTGGTATCCGTTTCAGTAGAATAGACCTCATTTCTTACCGAGGGGTCGTAAAATATCACTAAGGTGAGTTGATTTCGGACATACGGCCGGTCGTAAAATACGTAGCCAAATCATGTTACAACATATTTGTAATATGTTGTGCCGACCCCACTTAGAGTGGGATAAGGGGATGACTTTAATATTAACCGTACTAATGATTATATTCATTACGAAAATAATTGATTATTTTTTTTTAATTTTCTTGCTTAATTTATTGTTAAACGTAATAGAATGACAGATTTACAGCAAAGATTTGATTGTTGATAGCTAAATAAGCGGATTGAATTTCTTGAAATGGATAAATAGGTCTTGTTGGCACATATCATTAAAACCTTAATTAAGTGGGACCATTGAAGCGATGTCATTATAAATCTGTTTCCATTTATGTTTGTTCCGTAATTGCTTTAATAGCACCAACGACACTTTGTCATACGCACATTTCAATAAACAATTCAACGATTGTCCGATGTAGATAAGATATTGAATTGATCAAAGCGTGCCAGCGTTCAAAGTTACCTTATTACCTTTAAATAAACTTGTACCCGATTTGTATTTTACTCGCGAGTAGGAAAAGTTTTTTGCCTGTTTATAAACGTCATTCTCCCGCCCTTATCCCACTTTAAGTGGGGTCGGCACATGTTACAAACATGTTGGCACATGATTTGGCTACGTATTTTACGACCGGCTGCCTGCATGACGTCAACTTACCTTAGTCGCCTTTTACGACACCTAGTTAAGAAATGAGGGTGGTCTATTCTACGCAGCCGGATACCACACGGCACTTACCTTAGTCGCCTCTTACGACACCTCGGTAAAAATGAGGGTGGTCTATTCTATTCTGCCGGATACCACAGGGCTAGTTTATAAACGTATCTGAATTATAATCATAAAAAATATAGGGGAAAATTACACACACGGTAATGAATGCCCAAAGTAACTTAATACTTGTGTTATGAGTGACAGACAACTGGTAAATATAGTTTATACTTATATTATTTAAATACATACATAAATATACCCATAATCGAAGAAGCACTAAATTGTAATTACAAAATGTTGACCCTTAGCGGAATCAAACTTACGACCCACGGAGCTGAAGGCAGGGTCACTGCCAACTACGCCAATGGGCGAGTAAAATTCCTTTTACTTGTGAGTTGGAAAAGTTGCATCATTTGTGGTCTGCTCATGAATTCTGGATTTATAAAGAAATAAACGCTGCATTGATAGACATTAGTTTTTTTTATTTGTTGAATAACTCTATATTATTTAAACTATTGTTTTTGAAAACAGTGACCGCCCAGTTTCATGCTGGTTCTTCTCGTTAAGAGCAGCTTCCAGGATCACTGGTAGCTTCATTAATATTTGACGATTCGAAACAGCTTGTAAAAGACAACTTGAATAAAGAATAATTTGAATTTGAATTCGAGTACTGTTATTCGTTGCGTGTTGAGCTATATTATATATAGATAATTTCCTAAATGAACAATTTTTTTTAATTAAAGCCCCTTTGAACAAGTATTCGACTTAATTAAAGGAAGACCATAAATTCACATTAAAAATGTATAAAAATTATATTAATGTACGGATGTCACGTATTATTTTTATTTTAATGTTTGTAATAAATTTTATACTTTTTTTATATAATGTGTTAGATACTTATCTATTTTAAACTATGCATTTAAATCAAAAACAAAAATAAATATAAATAACATTAATGAAATATAAATAAAACAAATTTGGGATTTGTAGTATATAAACTAATTAAGTCCTAATTCTAAATATTTTTATGTGGACTAAAATATTAACTTTCAAGAATTTTTCATATCCTAGTATCCTATTTTCAAAAAAAATACATATTGCATAAAAAAATATGTTATCATTTGTAAGTCGTACTTACATGTTAAGCAGGCAAATTCAAAAGTCAAGATCATTTTAAATGTCAAATTATACTGGTAATTATTTCCAACTAATATGTAAATATTTCGTTATTAAATAGCCTTTAAATATTTTATACAATTTGCCTATTAAACTTTTTTTACCGCTTAGATAATGTTTTTACCGCATATCATGTTTTTATTTCCCATATTAGTCCAGAAGCAATAGAATGAATGCAGGATGGATGAAGTGGCGACAGGTCTCAGGCACAATATGTGACCCCCGAATGCCCCCTAAACTAAAGGGAAAAATTTACACATCGGTCATAAGACCTGTCGTAATGTATGGATCAGAATGTTGGGCAATGAAAAAGATGGATGAAAGAAGAGTACATGCAAATGAGATGAGGATGTTAAGGTGGATGTGTGGTGTGACAAGACTTGATAAAATAAGAAATGAGTATATAAGGGGAAGTCTGAAAGTTGCGCCCATTATAGAAAAGATGAGAGGTGCAAGATTGGGATGGTATGGACATGTAATGAGGAGGGATGAAAATCATGTGACCAAACGAGTGTTGAGTATGAATGTGGATGGATATGTGACTAGAGGAAGGCCTAAAAAGAGATGGTTGGACTGTGTGAAGTATGACATGCATATAAAAGGAGTAGCGCCAGAGTTGACGAATGATAGAAGAGAATGGAAGAGAAAAACATGTTGCACCGACCCCACTTAGAGTGGGATAAGGATAGGAGAAAGAAAGAAGAAGATTAGTCCAGAAGCAAGCGATCATAATTATAAATTTATTTTGTGTATTTGCCATAAAGTAAATGGAAAGCTACCCGCAAAAAAAGCCCTGAAATGATTGTTGCATTTGCTGCACCCCGATTTTTTTTGACAGATAGCTTACAAAAATCGCCACGAGATGGTGCTGTTTGGTTAAGGTGAAATTTTGTAAGGAGTTAACGTCAAAAAGTAGAATGTACAACTCACTGTGCTGTCAAAAGATGGCGCTGCAAGAACTGTAGTAATCTGAAACAAGAATTCTTATTTGAATTGTCTAGTTAGATTACATTGTAATAGTTTTTTTTTATAATAATTTTTTATTTGGACAAAAAAAAAATGTGGGTATGTTTCAATACACTATGTGTGCAAAATTCAAAGCTTCTTTACAAAAAAAATTAGGAGTTTTGCTGATATAAACATACAAAAGATAACTTTTAATGTATAACAATGGGTTTATTAGTCTTAATAAAATGTTAATAAATATTTTGCTCTACCTTCTGTTTTTAGTAGGAGTGGACTACAAAAGTAAAAAACAGTATAAATCAATTTATATACAAAAATTGTAAATAAAACACCTTCAATGAATTGACGCTACTTTAAGGTTGAAAGAGTGACAAATAATCATACCCTCGAATTTATAATACATCATCATTCTCCTGCCCTTATCCCACTCGAAGTGGGGTCGGTACAACATGTTACAAACATGTTGTCATATGATTTGGCTATGTATTTTACAACCGGCCGCCTGCCTGACGTCAAGTTACCTTAGTCGCCTTTAACGACACCTCGGTAAGACATGAGGGTGGTCAATTCTATGCAGCCGGATACTACACTGCACATACTTTAGTCGCCTCTTACGACACCTCGGTAAGAACGGAAGGTAGTCTATTCTATTCTGCCGGATACCACACGGCGTGCATTTATAATACAAACTTCGTCTATTTTTTGACAATAATGAAACTATTAGTTTTCAAGGACTAAGTAAAATAGTAATAGAAATCGATTTTATTCGATTCAATTTAATCGATACGTATGCTTATAAGAATGGGGCAGCTGTAGTGAAACTATCGGGGGTTGATACTTCCCCTCAAAAAATCGATGGGCGTCACCTTAGGGTGGGGGCCCATGGGGTCATTCCCATGGGGTCATTCCGTGTAGTCATCTGGCACTTTTTTTCGCCTCACGCACGAGGCTCGAAATTATGGGGTGCCGGAGTAAACTATGTGAGTATTTTTTTTCTGTGAGCTGTTCGTTTGAAGTTGATATTATTGGTTTTATAATAGCGGCACACAAAAAAAGTGATTAGTGCATTTGACCAGACCAACCTATGGGTACGTATTTATATACGTACTAGCAATGCCTCGCAGTTTCACTCGCGTACATACCGATATCGTGGTAGTGGAAAGGCTACTAAGTTGGACTGGAGATTTATTTATTAATGGTTAAGAAAAAGGAAGTTTTAACTGGAAATTGAATTCTTTTAAAAGGTTTAAAAGGCTGTAATCCGTGGGTATTCATTGTTATCCTTGGAATAAGAGCTAGCTCACCACTTGCAGGCCCTGTTATAATGGTCGCTACAATGAATTTGTTATGGCATTATTTTCTTTATATTGACATTTTTAAATTCGTTTAATCTTTTGATTGGAATGTCCTATTTTAATAATTTAAAAAGTATTTTACAGGTATTAAAACAGTTTTTAATAAAATACCATTTAAACGGGTAAGGATTAATATGGAGATATGAATAAAATGGTTTGATTATTGTCGGCACTTCCATCAACGTTTACAATGTAAAAAAGTAGTTGTTTTGGCATAACTATAATAGTTAGACATATGGTATCCTTGATTTTATTGTAGATATTAATACGTTCTATAATAGTGTAGAACATTTTTTTGTTCCATCATCAATAGTTTCCGTAGCGCATGCGATGAAAGATTTTATGGATTTTATTTTATTAGGGATCCCTATTGTGTTTTTTTAATCTAATATAGCTTATGTTGCTCAGTGAAGAAGCAGTTATCTAATGGAGAAAGAATTTTTGAAAGCGGTCCAGTAGTTGTTTTTTAGTTGCATGAAGACATTACAAACATATATACATACATACAAACATACAAATATTTCCTCTTTATAATATTAGTATAGACTAGTATAGATAATCCATATTGGAGCAGCGTGGTAGATCTTAGCGTCAACCCTTCTCCTAAAACGAGAGAGGAGACCTGAGTCGAGCTATGGCCGTTACTTTGCAAGGCTGTAATAAAACACCTATTAAATATGTAGATAAAGGCAAGAGTGCTGTGTCGTGGCTAATTTGTGTATTAGACTTGTTGTGTAATAGACTTGTTAAATAAGCACAGATAAGAGATATGTCATTGCAATAAAGAATTATTACTTAATTCCGTGATTGAACTTTTCCTTTTTATCGCCATTAATTTATAGCGCTAGGTTATTTGTTTTAGTCACGATATATTATTTTGTTTTGCGAGACATTCGAAGGTTACGTAATAAACAAGCAAAACCCATGGCTGTGCGGAATATAAGATGATATTGAAACAGCGCGACTTGTTTATTTAGCTTATTTCCATATCAATATGTCATATATGTAATAATGCTGTGAGGTAAAGCGGCTGATATTAGAAAGGTTTTGTTGCTCAAAAAAAAGCTATACGGGCTATGTATAATCAAATCAATAAGCAATGTGAATTCGTTCGCGAAAAGTTCAAGGAAATACGCATACTTACTGTAGCATTACAATATATATTTAGTGATATTCTATTCGTAGAGCTATGAGAGCCCAGCGGTGAGACCGTGCGACTCTTCGAGGGGAACACGGGCTCAAACCCGGGCAGTCACCAATGAGTTTTTCTATTAAAACTCATGTGTCTAATTGATAATTGCAATTTATTACTAGCTTTTCGGTGAAGGAAAACATCGTGAGGAAACCAGCATATCTCTAGAGAATTCTAGGGATATGTGTAACCTACCAATCTGCATTGGAGCAGCGTGGTAGGTCTTCGCTCCAACCCTTCTCTATAGAAACGGAGACAAAAGGCGTATTCCCAGCAGTAGGATTGTAACAGGCCGCTACTTTACTTACTTTTTTTTATTCTATTCGTACGGAAAAATATCCAGAAAAAATTATATGTATATCATAGACATACGAGAGGTCACAATAAACTTGTGATTGTGTCACGACTCAGCAGAGTTAGCAACTCATTTTTTAGTCTCGGTATTCGCTTCCACAATAAAATTCCGCAATCCATACTAGACCTGTCTACCGAAAGGTTTAATTTTTCGTGTAAGGATTATGCTTATACGTAAAGCATATTGCGAAATTGAAAATTATTTGGGTGATAAAATGCCTGGATTTAAAAATCGTTACAGCTTCATATAAGACTGTAGTTTAATAATGTAAATAAAAGTTTGCATATAGGCTCAAATAAGTTATTTTTGAAGTAAGAAATGTAATTTGGACATTTATAGGTGTGTTACTTATTTAGTTCCTGATTCGTTTTAATGGTATTTTGTTTCGAAAAACTGTCAGTATTTTTTATCTATAACATCATTCTCACTCTCCTGCCCTTATCCCACTCTAAGTGGGGTCAGCACAACATGTTACAAACATGTTGTCACATGATTTGGCTTCGTATTCTATGACCGGCCGCCTGCCTGACGTCAACTTACCTTAGTCGCCTTTTACGACACCTCGGTAAGAAATGAGGGTGGTCTATTCTATGCAGCCGGATACCACACGGCATTTACCTTAGTCATTACTTACGACACCTCGGTAAGAAATGAGGGTGGTCTATTCTATGCAGCTGGATACCACACGGCATTTACCTTAGTCACTTCTTACGACACCTCGGTAAGAAATGAGGGTGGTCTATTCTATGCAGCCGGATACCACATGGCACTTACCTTAGTCGCCTCTTACGACACCTCGGTAATAAATGAGGGTGGTATATTCTATGCAGCCGGATACCACACGGCATTTTTTATCTATAACAATACTTTTATTTAATACAGAGACATACACCCACGTATCAATAAATTTTTCTCAAAGCCACTCGACTGTTTATTGAAAGCATTGTAGTATTTAGTCTGTGGGCATAACAGCGAATGGGCGGGAATCATTTCGTTTTATTTAATGGCATGTCAGACCTATATGGGTGCGGTTGCACTAGCTGATATATTCTTGTCTATAGTCACAAATACATATTAAGATGTGAAAAAGAACTAGAAATGTTTATAGCTTATAGAAAATCCTACTAATATTATAAATGCGAAAGTTTGTAAGAAGGGATGTATGTTTGTTACTTTTTCACGGCGAATCCGTTGAACTAATATCGATGATATTTGACATGATTATTCCTTATAAACCGGGATAACATAGAAGCTATAGAAATCATGTTAATTCTACAGGAATAGGATGATATTGAAAAGCGCCATCTATTATCAATCTATCAAAGTATCCATGTGTCAAAGTCAAATCGAATCTAAAGGACGTCCCTTACCTCGTGAGCTTCTGCGGTCGCCCGCATCGGTGGCGGTACTAAGCGACAAACAGGACGATGCGAGCCCGGACTAGACACCCCACGGATATAACAACCACGGAGAGAAAGAAGGCCGAAGATTATATCTCTTCGTTCCCCGATCAACCTACGAGACGCTTTCCCTCAGGCTCAAGCCATTAGGCCAGAGCCTAGGCCAACAGCCCTAATAAACATCCACGCGAAAAGCCTGCGAGGAATTGTCCGGGTAGGGAGGTACGCCTCGAAGCCCGTACCACCCCCCAGAAGACCCCTGTCTACGACAAAGTCAAATCAAATCTGTAGCAATTTATATGCCAAAAAAAAACATTTACTTGATCAGCTAGTATAATAAATTAATCCTTCCTTTGATTAAACTACCGTGGGTTCAAATAAACACAATTACAAATATATGAATAAACGCGTATGCCTGGATTTGAAACTCCTTTCAGCTTTAATTTTCGGTTTAATAATATAAAATTGAAAATGTTAAAAAGATCGACCGCCGAGTTTCCTAATGGTTTTTCTGAGAGTTGTAGCTTCATTAATCATATTGATCCTTGACGATTCAAAAGTGCTTAAGAGAGCTTATTTGAATAAAGATTATTTTGATTTAGATTTGATGTCAAATTAAAGTATTTTTTCCCTGCATGAGTTAAATGACAGACCGACTTTTTAAGTATTCACTTGTTTTCACGTAATATTAGCGTAATGTAATTTATATTATTGTTTTATCTACCTTATGCATTATTATCAACATCTTTATCATCCTCCTGCCCTTATCCCACTCTAAGTGGGGTCGGTACAACATGTTACAAACATGTTGTCACAAGATTTGGCTACGTATTTTACGACCGGCCGCCTGCCTGACGTCAACTTACCTTAGTCGCCTTTTACGACACCTCGGTAAGAAATGAGGGTGGTCTATTCTATGCAGCCGGATACCACACGGCACACCGTGTGGTATCCGGCACACCGTGTGGTATCCGTGTGGTATAAGGTATCACATACCTTAGTCGCCTCTTACGACACCTCGGTAAGAAAGGAGGGTGGTCTATTCAATTCTGCCGGATACCACACGGCGTATGCATTATTATCAACGATCGGATACAATTTTTCATTTATATACATCGCTAATTTTTATGCACAATATTATATCGCTAAAAATATACTTTGATATTTTTATTAAAGTACGCAAGGGAATCACGTTGTCTCAAATTTTAAATAGCACTTATAGTCTTTTTTTACTGTTATAATATATATTATCATAGAATCCAGTCAATTTTCCCAAAGACGGCAATTATTGAATTTTTTTTTGAGTTCTTTATTGAGTTCGAACAAAATCAAGAGTGCAATTCTAATTGAAGATAACCGTTAAATGCCATGAAGTTCATTAAAATTATTGACATTTAAAGATCGGCTACAGTTTATGGTTTTGTTGTTGTAACAACAAACATTAAAATGTTCATAATAGCACTAGTAAATGTCTGTATTAATAAACTAAGTACATCGCAGTTTCTTTATTAACTTTAACACTTAATAGACAACTGCGTTTCGATCTGTCTATATACCTAAATTAGTTATCGCTCATTGTTAGGGCATTGTACTTTATTACTGGTAATTTAACTTTATGAGAACAATAAAGTACAAGTAAATACTTTATTTCGCATGATTTGAACGTCATTGAACAAAATATATCGATTGATGCTGAATCAATGGCGCCACTCGCTAGCTCGCGTGGAAGTCAGCGTATCACAATTTTTTTTTTAATTCAAATTTTAAACACAAAATTAGTTATTGTGCGTTAACCATAAGAGATAAAGACATGCATCGCGGACTTCTTTTTTGTAAGTTTTATAGATCTACAATACTCTAGTACATTACTTTAACGTATCTCTGCTGGCTTACGCAGCGCACGCGACTAAAGCTTCCAGCAAGCAAGTTTTTTAACAACTGCGCGATCTCTTAAACACAATTTACATAATACCGATATGTACTTTTTACCTAAACCATCCGAAAGTATATCACTATCTTTTGATGAAAACCGTACAAAAATCCGTTCAGTAGATTTTGAGAAAATCGATTACATACAGACAGACAGCTTTTTGGGACTTTGTTTTATAACAAGTATAGACTACGTACTTTTTCTTACTTATAACAACTAACTTAAACTCTAACTCAAAACTCGAAAGAAATTCTTAATTCAAGTAAACTTGTAAACAAGTGATTTTGAATCGTCAACATCTACTCCTGGTTCGGAAAGCTGGTCCTACCAAGAAGAACCAGTAAGAAACTCGGTGATTGCTCTTTTCAAAGAATAATTTCTTATTACTTGTTACATATAGTTATTGATGTTTTGTACGGGGTCGAAGAGTAGCTATATCCACGCATTCTTATCGTCTAAGTAATCCTCAATAGTATAAGTAGGCTTTCTGTATTATTAAACAGTGTTTTTAAGCTGCTATGATAAAGTTTAAGAAGATTGCGGAATTTTATTATAGAATCTTATACCCAAAACTAACGTATTTTTAATTGCAAAGATTACCTTAACCCTGACCCATTGTTCATAAAATGACCAGATGTAAACTAATAGTTACCTTGTACCAAAAGGGACTTTAGAATCTAACAAATAATAAAATATTATTGGAATTAAATGGAATGTTATTCTTTAGTATTATTTTGTAATTTTGTCTTTTTCGTTTTTTTGTCTTTTGTTTTTTGTCTTTTTTTCGATGCATTTGTAGTATACACATAAATAATACAAAGAAACAAAGATTATTCGTTATTTCAGTACAATTTTTTAATCACATAATATTTAGACAATCTAGAATAATTTGTTTAATAAAATAATGAGAAACATAACTTTTGCTTTCAATTGAAATATGATAAAATAATCGTTGGAAAAACATGCTTTAGCCAATTGGCCGACGCGTATACATTTACGAGGGGACATAATAAAGGATGTGGGCCGGGACTGCTCGTCCCGGTTTTGGGGTAAAATTTGGTAAATGTAAGTGAGGATAGGGGGCGGTCAACCGGCAAATTACTTTTTTGACGAGTACCGTTGCGTGTGCTTAGTGATGTTATATTATCGATGAAACAAATGAAATGTGAAAAGAAAAATTGACTAAATATTTACACCTTTCTTATTATTATTATTATTCAATTCAAAATATTCTTTGTTCAAGTAAACTTGCAAACGAGTGCTTTTAAATCGTCAAGATCTACCGCTGGTTCGGAAAGCTGTTCCTACCGAGAAGAGCCAGGGAGAAACTCGATGGTTGCTCTTTTCGAATAAAATTCGTATAACAAGTTATATTTGGTTACTACTATCTTGTACAGTGTAGAGAAGTAGCTATATCCACGCATTTTTATCATTTACTAGCTGTGCCAGCGGCTTCGCCCGTGTGGAAATCAGCGTGTCACATTTTTTTTCTAGAATTTTTAATTTTAAACATAAAAGTAGTTATTGTGAGTTAAGCATAAGAGATAGAGACATGCTGTCGTTGACTTTTTTGTAGTATTTTTATAGATCTACGATTCTATAATACATTAATTTAGCGTATCTCTGCTGGTTTACGCAGCGCACGCGACTAAAGCTCCCAGCAAGCAAGTTTTCAACAACTGCGCGATCTCTTCAACACAATCTACATAATACCGATATGTACTACTTACCTAAACTATCGGGAAGTATTGCTATATCTTTTGGTGAAAACCGTACAAAAATCCGTTCAATAGATTTTGAGAAAATCGATTACATACAGACAGACAGCTTTTTGGGACCTTGTTTTATAATAATTATAGATATAATCCTCAATAGTATAGTAGACTTTTTATATCAGCCTCCCTTTAACAGCGCTTTTAAACTGCTGTAGTGGTAAATATAAAATTAATTGCGGGATTTTATTATAGAATCTTATACCCAAACCCACAAATGACTTATTTACTTTTGCAAGGCGCAAAGCGGGAACCGAAAGCTTATGTCGGTACCTACTTTGCCTATTATGCCTCGCCAATCCTTGTATAATTATGTTTTTATAGTTATATTCTTATGCACAAACATTAGATTGCTAAAAATATACTGTGAAGCCAAAGTAAGAATACCTATTTCCTTAAATTTCTCTAGCAGGGAATTATAATTGTTGTTTCGGTAACGGATTGTGAAAAGCCTCGACTAACATCTTCAGAGGCTTTCCCTTAATAGTTGTATCAAGAGTCTATTGCAGAAGGCAGTATTTCTTGAAACAGCACGTACTGTGAGGAAGTTCCTCACTCTGGAGCCCTAATCAGCGGTAGCTTGGGATATTCCGCTTCCGGTGAACGACAATTTTTTATATTTTTAAATGTTTTTTCAATTATTTTTATTTTATTTTTTTTATGCCGTCTGGTATCCGGCTGAGTAGAATAGACCACCCTCAATTCTTACCGAGGTGTCGTAAAAGGCGACTAAGGTAAGACGACCCACCGTGTGGTATACGTTTGAGTAAAATAGACCACCCTCTTTCTTACCGAGGTGTCGTAAAAGGCGACTGAGGCAAGTTGACACACCGTGTGGTATCCGGTTGAGTAAAATAGACCACCCTCTTTCTTACCGAGGGGTCGTAAAATACGACCAAGGTAAGTTGAAATACGTAGCCAAATCATGTGAAAACATGTTTGTAACATTTTGTGTCGACCCCACTTAGAGTTGGATAAGGGCAGGAGAATGAGTATGAGTCAATTATTTTATTTTTTATGATTAGAAATATTTGAAAATGTAAGAAGTTATGTTAAAGAGAAATAAATGAATGATATTGGTATTATCCTTATAAGATTTGATAAGGAATTAATCGTAAAACTTACGCAGTATTTCAATAAACAGATCCGAACAAACATCGCAACACTTAAGCCAATAAATCACTCTAAAAATCAATAACCGTATTGATCGGATTCAAAAAATCTATACCCCAAAACGAAAACCATCAGTGTTGTTAAAGCTTTATTGAAATCAAAAAAAATTTGCATCGCAATACCTCGCGCTTTGCATATTGAGTTACCGGTTTAGTTTTTACATAACAAAGAATGCTATTGAAACGAGCGAGTTAAATCTACCTGGCTTATAAATGGTGTTTCGATTTGTATCTATCGGGTTACAAAAAAGAAGAAATTGTGTCTACAGCGCATTAGATTAAATGCTACAAGAGCTAAACGTACCGTGTTCGATATGCGGGTAGGCTAAGTCAATTTTTTGACGTTTTATATTAGGTCAACCTGTATGTACATATATATATAATCAACTATATTATAGTTATATTATATTATATAGTATGTATTTTGTGATAGTTTAGTAAGATTTAAAAGTATCACATATAATTACTTAGCTTAGCGTTTTAATATATATATATATATATTTTCACTATATACATATATATATATAGTGAACCGTCGAAAAATGCTATGTACATCTATAATTGGTGCATGTGTATGTGCTGCATGCATGTGCTGTTGATGTTCCTTAATAATTTTTTTTAAAAAAACCTCCTTGGACCTCAATTTTTACCCACTATTAGCGGACAGATTTAATTCAAACTTTGTAGACTTATGAAGAACTAAGTAAGGACAATCAAGTAAATAAATTCTAGAATTAGTCGTTACTTTCTTACTTTTCAGAGGTCCATATTACAAAAGTAGTGAAATTGTTATTTTGCGCGCGCGACAAACTTTAATATTTATAATGCTTAATATAGAGAATGGACTCATTCTCCACCACCACTAATACAACACTACACACGCATTGCACACGGTCACTACCACAATTTCACGCTCACGATGCTTCGGTTACGGGCGACAACAGTTCAGTTTGTGGTAGTGAATTTGTGCAGTGCTTGTGGTTTGTTGTGCTATTGGTGGTGGTAGTTTTTAAAAATTCTGCATGTATCGGGCATAGTACACTCTACATTAACATTACATATATTTTCTTATATATTCGCGGACTACATGAAATAATAATTTCATTACTTAAGTGCAATAAAATAAATTTAAAAAACTTTTTTTTGAGATGTATATCGACGCATGCTAAAAATTAAATGGACCGAAAAGGTAACAAATAATCTTGCGGCGTATGTCATGTAAGCGCGAACTATGGACAAACATCAAAAAGAAGAAAGCTGCATACCTGGTGCATGTACACACTTCGCTATCGACCTCCGTCGCGTACGGATGTCTCGACAAGCGATTTTCGATTTGACCACCCAACCACCCACCAACCAACCACCAACCACGATCGTTTCCGATCCGATCTTTAATTTTATAAATAATCCTTTTGTAAAGTTTCGCGCTAAAGTGCCGCCCTTGTTGTGTCGTGTTTTTCATAGCGTGTTACTCGCGGTGCAACGCAGCTAGTGTTATCATCGTCGCTCGATTAGTTTGGTGCAATGCTTTTGTGTATAGTGCCTGTTGATCCGGTCCGTGAGTACACTAGTCTGTAAAATAGGTACACACCTCTGTCTCCCGAAGGGGCAAGGACTCATTAGGGGCACACCATAGGTACACACCTCCCTGTCTTCGCAGGCAGGGAGGACCTACTTTCCTCCGGGTCCACCATGGACCCAACCTACGTAGGTGACCCGCAGATGGGGAGACTCCTAGAGTACCTCCAGACGCGCCACCCGGCCGCCCAAATTAATGTTCTGAAGGGATACCTTCGAATGGCACCCGTCACGAGAGATAGCCCTCCAACCAACAATACTGTTCGTCCTGCGTCGACTGACATGGATCTCGAACAACCCCAGGTCGCGGAATCTTCTTCCGAAACTTTAGACGCCGACAATGGTTTCGAAACCGTCATTAGTAAGAGCCAGAAGCGAAAGCTAAAGGCCCCCAAGACAGTCCCTCCTAAGAGACCTGTTACCTCCGCGGCCAAGCCCGCTGACCTCCCCCAGTCTTCTCAAAGCGAAGTCACCGAAGAGTCACAAGACTCCCCGATGGCTGAACACCGAGAGAAAGTCCCACCTCTGTACATCAGGGAGAAAGACGCCTGGCAGCGACTACTGCCTAAACTTGATGCCCAGTCCATAACGTTTGAGAGCGCACGTTCCACAAACGTGGGCATAAGGGTATCTCCACCCACCTCAAATGACCACCGCCGTCTTACAGCACTGCTGAGAGACGACAAGGTCCAGTATCACACTTACGCGCTAGAAGACGAACGCGAACTTCGCGTCGTCATCCGCGGGCTCCCTGTTGAGATTGACACTGAGTCGATCAAAGAGGACCTTAAGTCCCAAGACCTACTAGTTAGAGAGGTACATCGTATGTACCAATCAAGGACCAAAGCTCCCTATGAGCTTTGCCTCGTCGTCTTAGACTTGTCACCAGAAGGCAAAAAATTCTTTAACGTGACATCTATATGCCGACTTTCCGGGCCTTGTATCGAAGTCCCGCGTCACCGTGGAGCGATCGGCCAATGCCATCGCTGCCAGCTTTATGGACACTCAGCCCGTAATTGCCACGCGCGCCCCCGATGTGTTAAATGCCTAGGAGATCATGGCACGTCCGATTGTTTTCGCACGGTTCCGACCGAGGAACCTCCGAGTTGCGTTCTTTGCAGGACCAAAGGACACCCCGCAAACTTTCGCGGTTGTCCAAAAGCCCCGCGAAAGACGAAACACGTAGGTAAATCTGCAGCCCGAAAGAACAACACACGGGCGGGTCATAAGGTACCCGTTGCAGATAAGTACATACCGGCTCCTTTGCCCGCCACTAATCCGTGGCATAAAAACAAACAAACCGCAGCTGTTGTTACCGCCGTCGTTACACTCCACCCCCGTCAGGTAGTGGCGATTAAACCTAATCCCACACAGGTGGTCGCCAGGTCGGCAAACAATGCGACAAATAACTTCGCAGACGATATGAAGTTAATTAGTTCCATTGTTGCGCTTATCGACGTTAATGAGCTATCTATATTGGCTAATAAACTGAGGAATAATCCTCAAAACCGTCTCTCCGCACTTTTGGAGCATGCTAGCCTAATTGAGGCAGTAAAAAACATTAACGCTTAATATGGATAGTACACTAAAAGGCAGACTCAAACCGACTCAACTTTCTATAGGTCTGTTCAACACAGACGGCCTTTGGGAACAGATTCACGAAGTACGCGAATTTTTGGCTGCGCACCCGATTGACATCCTTTTAGTGCAAGAGACATTCCTGAAGCCTTGCAATCGCGATCCTAAAATAGCAAACTTTGTCTTAATTAGAAACGACCGACTTACAGGCCCTCTTGGAGGCACAGCAATTTACTACAGAAAGTCTCTTCACTGCACCCCTCTAGATCCCCCTCGACTTACTAACATCGAGGCCTCAGTATGTCAGTTAGGTATGACCGGCCATCAACCGATTATAATTGCGTCAATCTATCTCAGTCCATCTAAATCTCTCCTGGAGAGCGACATTAGGACGCTTTTAGGACTTGGAGATGCCGTCTTACTAGGCGGTGATTTCAATTCATAACATAGTCAATGGAACCGATCGTCTCCAAATGCCAATGGCAATCTATTATATAGATTGAACAATTCCCCGTTCCTTAACTTTGAGATTCTAGCTCCAGACGAGCCCACACGGTACTCTCGCCCCACCCACCCCATTCAGACTGCCAGTACAATTGACATGGCACTAATAAAAAACATTACCCTGCAGCTTCATAGCATACAAGTTGTTCACGACCTAGATTCCGACCACCGCCCGGTCTTACTACAGCTAGGACCCCCTCTAACCGCGTCGGTTCAAAGTAAAACTATAATCGATTGGAAAAAACTTAGTGAGCGTCTCCACTTTGTTGATTCAGAGCACCTCAAACAAATTCCTGACCGTATAGATTCAGTGGAAACTGCCAAAGCAGCGACCGCTCATCTCACAGCCCACTTATGTAAAACTCTCTAGGATTGCTCTAGGGAAATTCCCGACAACTTCCATTGTCGAGAACTACCAAATGATCTGCGAGAATTAATAACTAAAAAACGTGCTGCCACTAGGGCACGCGATAGATATCCGACTCGAGAGAATCGTAATACGCTTAATAGATTGCAGAAAGAGGTTAAACAAAAACTAGCTTCATTTCACAATACTTCCTGGGATAGAAAGCTCTCGGAGATTAAGCCGGGACACCAGGCTTACTGGCGTCTGGCGAAATCTCTGAAAGCGGATGGGTACGCAGCCACCCCACCTCTACTTCGTCCGAATCTCCCACCTGCGTTTGACTATTCTGAAAAGGCCGAATGCTTGGCGGACAGCTTGGAAGAACAATGTTCCCCCAACCCCAGTAGACCCGAACTCACCGAATTCCACTCTAGAGTGGTAAAGATAGTAGATGACCTATCTGTGACGACTCCCGAAAGCGAGCCGTTGCTTCCCACTACCGGAGAAGAAGTCCGCACCATTATTAAAAACCTACACTCCAAAAAAGCCCCAGGACCTGATTCCATCTCCAACAGCACTAAGGTGCCTTCCTAACCAAATCATCCACTTACTGGTACTGATTTTCAATGCCCTCCTTGTCGGATGCTCCTTTTCTGATGAGTGGAAAGAAGCTACAGTGATAGGTATCCCTAAACCGGGAAAGCCCCGAAACGTCCCGACTAGCTATCGTCCCATTAGCCTACTAAACAGCTTAGGGAAAATATACGAACGAATCATCCTCGCCCGATTAAAATCCGTAGTTGAGAGCCAAAATCTTATTCCGAACGAACAGTTCGGATTTCGTCCAAAACACACCTGTGTTCAACAAGGGCACCGCCTCACGGAGCACATTTTGCAAGGTTTACAGGTGTCATATTCTTCGATGTCGCCAAAGCCTTCGATAAGGTCTAGCACGCAGGCTTAATTTACAAGCTGCTCCAACTAAATATACCAGACCGACTTGTACTCATCTTATGAAAGTACCTGACTAATCGCACCTTTCGGTATCGCATAGACGGTACTTTATCGTCTCGCCGCACAATTCGTGCTGGTGTCCCTCAAGGATCTGTGCTGGCACCCTTATTGTACTCGCTCTACACGAGTGACATTCCACGGGCGCCTATCAAAGAGCGTACACATCTTGCCCTTTTCGCGGATGACACCGCTGTATTTACCACATCCCGCCAACCTCAAGTAATAACTAGACGTCTCCAGAAAGCGGTAGACAGCCTCGGACGCTGGTTCCGCCAATGGAGAATCGAAATAAACCCGGATAAAAGTGCAGCCATGCACTTTATCGGTAATCGCTTTCGATCTCACATAGACACACCTACGGAAATATCCCTTTACAATACACCGATTCACTGGCAACAGAAAGTCAAGTACCTAGGTGTCACCTTTCAACCTTCCATGACCTTCCACGAGCACATACACATAGTCTGCAATAAGGCTGCGTATGTCATGGGACGACTTTATCCGATGTTATGCAAGAAAAGTAAGATGTCGCTTCGCAACAAAGTGACACTCTACAAAACTTGCATAAGACCAATAATGTCCTATGCGAGCGTTGCGTTCACGCACGTTTCAATGGTCAGATTGCTCAGGCTCCAAAGACTTCAGAACCGATTTATGAGGACAGCCACAGGGTGTCCGTGGTTCATGCGGAACGTTGACCTCCATAGAGACCTCGATCTCCCTACCATTACTCACCTCTTTAAACGTTTTTCGAAATCTTACTTCGAGAAATCTGAGGTACACTCGAACCCCCTTATTTCAGTTGCTCCCACCTACATCCCAGTTAGGTCCGACCATCGAAAATATAGGCGTCCAAAAAGCGTCTTGTATGAATCCCCGACGATCAAATAACGATCGCCAACACAGATACACGTAATACACATACACAGCGTCTTCGCCGGCGAAGACGAGGTCCCAGTTTTCTGACGTCGGTCGGTCGTGGCTTTTCGCCACCCTTCCGACGCCGCAATGACTAATCTAAGTCACACCATCAGTCCTCCACTACACGTCACCCTAAGCCGTGGTCCGGCCTCACAGGAGGCACCCTTAGGACGACGTTCCCCGACTTGTAGAGCTTCTGCGCTCTACTCCCTGCATTTCGCAACCTCGGCGATGCTTCTGCGCTCGCCCGTCCCGCCCGGTGACGCTGTAAAAGCCATTAGGGCTAACAGCATACAGTCAGTTCGAAAAAAAAGGGGCATGTACTTAGACACGAACAGTATGGACTCCGATTATTATGATGGGCAAAGTTGCAGGCAAAAGACGTATCGGCCGCAAGAGAAAATCCTGGTTGCGAAACATACGGGAATGAACTGGAGTGAGCGCTGCCCAGCCTTTTGGCCTCGCGAGAGATAGGAAAGTATTTAAAGCCCTGACGGCTAACCTATCTTGAATTGCTATCTTGTACAAGGTCGGAGTAACCATAACCGCACATTCATCAATATCGCTGTTTTGTGATTCAATTATCTACTACCGAGTGAGATATCTAGAAGACGAGGGTTCGATGCCGATTAAACGAGTTGAATTTCCTACTACCATATTTTTTTACATCATCATTCTCCTGCCCTTATCCCACTCTAAGTGGGATCGGCACATGTTATAAACATGCTGTCACATGATTCGGCTACGTATTTTACGACCGGTCGCCTGCCTGACGTCAACTTCCCTTACTCGCCTTTTACGACACCTGGATAAGAAATTCATCTTTTACATATTTGTCAATATTGTTTTAGTTATATGACAGTTCTATAGTTACTAAATACAATTAATTTTTATGATAGCAATACTTCGAATGGCAAGTATGTATTAAATAAAAATTTACAAGCGCTTTCTGGTGCCATCGTCCTCAAATATCAAAATTATTCAAATTTTGTTTCTATTACGCAATCGCCTGATCAATATTTATAAAATAATTTTCAAATTATAATTAATTCGCCAAATTGTGAGTCATACGGTGATGTAGATTATATTCAATGCTTAATAGGCAGGTGATAAAATTTTGAAAAAAAGCACTATGTTAAAATTAAATTTAAAGTCTTTTTAATTTTTCGTTATCCTCTTGCCCTTATTCACTCAAAGTGGGATCCGCACAACATGTTCAAACATGTTGTCACATAATTTGGCTACGTATTTTACGACCGGCAGCCGGCCTGACGTTAACTTACCTTAGTCGCCTTTTACGAAACCTCGGCAAGAAATGAGGGTGGTATATTCTTCTCAGCCGGATACCACACGGTTTAAATTGTTCTTATTGTTTATTGTAATTTAACCTTAACATCTTTTTTGTGCGATTCGTCCGTTAAAATTGAGTTAATTAGTCCTTCACCATAAAGTAAACCAAAATATTAAGTAATAGTAATATATATATTTTTTATATCAATAAGGTTATGTTATTACGAAGTATGTAATTATTAGTTTTATCAATTAATTCGACATTATCTAGAAGCAAATTCTTAATTTTTATGTATCTTTACATATTATAAAACAAAGGTAACTAATTATACTGTTCATTAATTTTATTATTGTTAAATGTTTCCCTTTTAACCTACTAATTTAACGAGATAATTTATTATAAACGTTGTGTATACTTTTAAAAGACGATTGTTATAGAATAACACATATATAGTTTAAAATCATAATGGTTTGTAAAAATAGTTGTTGGTATATCGAAAAAAAACAAACATATTCCATTTTAGATTTACCAAAAATCTGCTGACCGGATTTGGTACGATTTTTATTAAAAGATAGTGCAATTCTTCACGTAGGTTTAGGTTAATAGTACATTTCTTGGAACGGCTAAGCCGATTTTGGACCGATGGAAGATTGATAAAGTTGCTTGCGCAACATGGGATTTGCGCGGAACGAACTTTATGATTTGACAATTTGAGAAAAAATATTATATTGTCGAGATTGTGGTGGTGGTCGTGTGTGCTGCTTGTGTGCATTGTTGCTGGTGGAGGTGCCCTGGGGTGCGTGTGGTGGCTTGTCCTGCATGTATAAGGTGCGTAAATTTTGCCTGCTTCATACACATTAGCTTTGCATGCATTCGCTTAACCCGTGCGGATTATAGCGAGGTAGTTAGTTCTGTTATAGTGCTTGTAATATTGAAGCAACTAAATAATATTAAAATATATTTAACGAATAAAAACGTTCTTTCTTCCATTTTGAACTTAAATGTTATTTCAGAAAAATAAAATATCAATACTTTCTGATGCGACATTTAACCTCGTTATAATTATGTCTCGCATATATCTGCAGATAATAAATTCTGTAAAAATAAAGGACAACGAAGTAAAAAGCATATTTGTTGTTATAAAAGTTTATACAAAAATTATTTTGCTATATTTCGCGGATTACCGCGATACAGTAAATAGAAAATATATATAGTGTTAAATGTATAGTGGACTATCTGTATTTTCATACCCGATACGTGCAGGATTCGTAAAAACACATGCACAAACCTCCACCACTTCTACCACAATACACAAGCACTACACACGTTCACTATCACAAACTCAACTATCGTTTCGCCCCGCAACCGAAGCGTCATCAGGAGAAACGATTGTTGAGTTTGTGATAGTGAACGTACGTGGAGTCTATCTTCTATCTATACCCGATACGTGCAGGATTCGTAAAATGAATCCTGCACGTATCGGGTATGAAAAAACGGATAGTCCACTATACAATTAACACTATATATATTTTCTATTTACTTTATCGCGGATTGTAGCAAAATAATTTTATTATTACTTTTGTATAATGGATCTCCGCAAAGTAACGCCTAATTCTATAAAATATATAAAAGTTTATCTTTTATGTATTATTTTGTTAAAAATAAATGCATTATTTTTTAATTACATAAATTGAATCAGCATTTCCGTCGTGTTATTAACAAACTGCACAGACGTTACTAGTAAGTACATATTCGAATGACCCCTAATTACTCACAAATGTTCCCAAAGACCGAGTGAAATTATTAACGAACTCCTTTCTCTAAATCTGTTACGATTCAATCGAACCCTTCGAAGCTAACGAATTTATACAAAAAAACGTATGCAAATATAAATCATGTAGTCACGAAATCACAATGAGCTATAGAAATATTCTCAGGTGCTCAGATGAACGTCTGCCACAATGGCAGTAATAAAAAATAGACTCCCATTATTGTTGCTAACTCGGGGGTATGCGACTAGTCTATTTAATATGCGTGTGAATGTTTCTTATTACCATTACATTGATTGTAGCTTTTTGTTAGCGATAATTTTCAGCCTCTGCCCGTTTCTCTTGCCGTGCGGTTTATAAATGCGAAAAACAGGTGACGAGTGTGTGTTCTACACTAAAGTGAAGTAGTAAAGTAAAGTAGCGGCCTGTAACAATCCCACTGCTGGGAATAGGCCTTCTCTCTCCGTTTCTAGAGAGAACGGTTGGAGCTAAGACCTACCACGCTGCTCCAATGTGGATCGGTAGGTTACATATATCTCCAGAATTCTCTAGAGATATGCAGGTTTCCTCACGATGTTTTCCTTCACCGAAAAGCGTGTGCTAAATTGCAATTACCAATTAGACACATTAATTTTAATAGAAAAACTAATTGGTTGCCTGCCCGGGTTTGAACTCGTGTTCCCCTCGAAAGAGTCGCATGGTCTCACCGCTAGGCTATCACAGCTTATCTACATCACTATCACACGTATATCATCATTCTCCTGCCCTTATCCCACTCTAAGTGGGATAACAAATTTCAATCGTGTTGTTACGTGTTATTTTACAATCAACTAGTAATTCTACGATCAACCGACTCCCTGACGTCCGATTAACTAAGAAATGAGGATGGTCTATTCTATTCATCCAGATACCACATGGCGGGTCTACTTACTTTAGTCGCCTTTTGATGATACTTCGGTAAGAAATGAGGGTTTTTTTATAACTTTCACTTTTCTTATAACTAACTATATTAGGAATCGTGAAAAATATCGATATCATTCGAGTTTACATAATACCGCCGTGTGGTATCCGGCTGAGTAGAATAGACCACCCTCATTGTTTACCTAGGTGTCGTAAATGGCGACTAAGGTAAGTTGACGTCATGCAGGCGGCCAGTCGTAAAATATGTAGCCAAATCATTTGGCAACATGTTTGTAACATGTTGAGCCGACCCCGCTTAGAATGGGATAAGGGCAAGAGGATGATGATGGAGTTTACATAATAACTAAAATTAAGCGTCATATTTTCAACGGATATTATTCAACAGGTGTCTACAGAAAATCAAAATTGAGTAATCATTTTACTGAAGTCATATTTCTTTGGCTTGTTTAGGGAAAACGATGAGAGTAAATTTTAACGATGTGCCCTCATACATGATAAAGTTTTGTAGCAAATATAGCGAGTTTGCGACTTGAAATTAGTTTTAATGATATTTCCACTTTATTTTTGTAAGAAACGTACAGTACTAGATTGAGGGAAATTAATAATAAATTTCTGATTGTAGAATAAAAAAAAAGAATTATTTAGAAAATAATTCTTTTATTTAACTTAACTTCAAGCTGTGGTAGCCCAACGGTGAGACTGTGCGACTCTGTAGAGACGACCATGGGTTGAAACCCCGGGCAGGCACCAATGAGTTTCTCTATTAAAACTTATGTGTCTAATTGATAATTGCAATTTATCACACGCTTTTCGGTGATGGAAAACATCGCGAGGAAACCTCTATAACCTATGGGGATATGAGTAACCCACCAATCCGCATTGGATCAGTATGGTAGGTATTAGCTCCAACCCTTCTCTGCAAAAATGGAGTGGGGGGGCCTATGTCCAGCAGTGGGATGGTAACAGACCGTTACTTTACTTTTTTAAATTTAACTCGACTTGAATGTATGTTTGTAAGTGAAGGTGGAATCTATATTTCACCCACTTCCTGGTGTCCGATTGTGCTGAAATTTTAAATAAATTATTTGAATTAAGCAAATTATCATTTACTAGCATGAGAATTAGTATGTCAGAAAAGACTCAAAAGCAGTAATTCTGCCTTCACCATAAGAGTTAGAGACATGCTGTCCCAGAGTTTTCTGTAGTATTTTTGTACATCAGCAATTCTTTACTACATTGCTTTGATGTAACATGCTAAAGCTAAAAGCAGGCGAGTTTCTTTTATATCCGCGCGACTTCTCCCACTTAATTTACATAAAACCGTAATGTATTATTAACTTATAACTTCCAGAAGAATTGCACTATCTTTTAGTACAAATCGTTTCAAAATCCGTTTAGTAGATTTTGAGAAAATCAATTATATACAGACGGACAGCTTTTGGATTTGGACACACTTTGTTTTATAATAAGTATAGATAGATAGATATAGATGCATTATTATTCAAGATAGATCACCATAAAAATCAAGCTTACAAAATAACCTCACAATACCCTGCAATGCTTTCTTGACGTAATCATATGCAATTGAATTGAATAATCACTGCGCTATTTAAATTCTTTTGTGGTAACTCTAAGACATCTTTTAACATTTAAATATATTCACAATTAGTGATCGTACAAGTGATAAATATCAATATGATAATTTTGTATGCGGCATAATGAGGTGATGTAATATTTATTCTTGCTTGTACAATGATGCGTGACCGACTAACACTCCAAGGCTTAAGTTGCTCGAAAATTGTTTAAAATAAAAATTGTGTTTATGATAGAGGAATAGTAAACCTTTTCCCATTGCTAAGGGAAAGGTTAGACCCACAATTCGGCACTAATCTATTCTCTATCTCTCTCTCTCTTCTATATCTCTATCCAATTTTTTCTTTATCACTACAGCAGTTTAAAAACGCTGTTAAAGGGCTGATACAAAAGCCTACTATTGAGAGTTATATAGATGATAAAAATGCGTGGATTTAGCTACTCCTCTACCCTGTACAAAATAGTAATTACCAAATGTAACTAGTTATAAGAATTATATTTGACAAGAGCAACCACCGAGTTTTTTGCTAACTCTTCTCGGTAAGAACAGCTTTCCGAACCAGCAGTAGATTTCGACGGTTCAAAAGCACTTGTTCACAAGTTTACTTGAATAAAGAATATTTTGAATTTGAATTTGAATCTAGTTACACTGTAATATACGCATATAATTCGCTAGGCATATTTATATATAATTCCCATGCCAGATTCTCTCTCTTTCTTAAAGACTTAAAAATCCCAACAGCTTGGAAACTGTTGGCTGAATCCAAAACAAATGTTCAATAGCAGACCGTAGGGAGAGCTATACAATGATACCAAAAAAACAAATAGTTTGTCGCATTAGAATTAGCAGCGCATGCTAATTTCGGATAAAACTGAAACTTTTTAAGGTTAAAACATTGGTTTTACGCCTATTTTTCGACGTGCTGCAAATTTTTCAACAAAATATCGAAGAAGCATAAACAAAGAAATAACGATGAGAGTAACACAAAAATTTCCGAAATCGGAGCAGTTTTTCTGTTTTTACGGATTTTTCGAGCGATAAGCTGCCTCCAAAACGTCTGCGTACGCTACGACGAACGTCACGGCTAAAAAAGTAAAGTAGTTTTCTTATAGCTTCTGTTATATTTAAGTTGAATGAAAGCTTTTAAAAGGAAACAAAATCATGTAATATTAACAACATAAAAGAGGTTTAAAAAAACTCCGTCCTTGCTTTTACAATTATGCTCCTGATACGGATTCACTTTCTACGCAGGTGCTCAAACGACCCCGAAGACTTCCTGCCCTAAATGAAAGGGTTAACTGACAATTGTCGATAACAAAAAAACTCACATCCCTTTGTTAAAATCTCAGGTGGCGTCGATCTGCTGAGAGATTTTTTTAAATTTTTTTCTTGCAAGGGTTGTAGGTTGGGTGAAAGTGATGTTAAGTGTTATCGAGCCGTGATCGAATTACGTTGTTTGTACAAAATATTGACTTTTTAACGTATTTCTTTGTTGAGTAATTCAGTTTTAGTAAAATATTTTTTATAAATATTATTTCGGAATGCCGTATAGTAACCGGCAGAGTAGAATAGACCACCTTCATTTCTTACCGACGTGTCCGAAAAGGCGACTGAGGTAAATCAACCCGCCGTGTCGTATCCGGCTGAGTAGAATAGACCACCCTCTTTTGACGTCAGGCAGGCGGCCAGTCGTAAAATACGTAGCCAAATCATGTGACAACATGTTTGTAACATGTTGCGCCGACCCCACTTAGAGTGGGATAAGGGCAGGAGGATGATAATGATGATGATATTTCGGTCTTACAACTAAAATACCCCAACCTTTTTTTATAAGATATCCTGGAAAGAAACGCCGCAATTAAAAATGTTTAAAAGATTGACCGCCCAATTTCTTGTTGGTTCTTCTCGGTAAGAGCAACATTCCGAACCATTTGTAGCTTCACTAATCATATTGATCCTAGACAAGTCAAATTTGATTCGCAGTGACAGGCGAAAATAAATATTATTTTAATTAGATTAAGGTTATGGATTTTTTAATATCGAAAAGGCTAATGGAGGTTTTAATAATAATAATAATAATAAGCTTTACTTATTGATATGATTCGATTTAAATTAACTAAATTCAGAAGTTAAGGTACACTTATGTTGCTATAATTCGCGTTTGTTAAGAGATTCTATGTTAGATCTTAAAATTAAACGGATAACAGCTATGTATCGACAATTACAGATGGTGACGACATGAGCGTTATAGTTGACAAGTAGAAAAGCAAAATGGTTTTAGAGCTGTGATAACCCAGCGGTGAGACCGTGCGACTCTTTCGAGGGGAACACGAGTTCAAACCCGGGCAGGCACCAATGAGTTTTTCTATTAAAATTCATGTGTCTAATTGATAATTGCAATTTAGCACACGCTTTTCAGTGACGGAAAACATCGTGAGGAAACCTGCATATCTCTAGAGAATTCTGGAGATATGTGTAACCTACCAATCCGCATTGGAGCAGCGTGGTAGGTCTTAGCTCCAACCCTCATCTCCAGAAACGGAGAGAGGAGGCCTATGCCCAGCAGTGGGATTGAAATGGTATTAAAAGCACAAAACAAAATAAAGGGAAAAATTAAAATAATAGGAGGCAAGGAAATTCGATATAAGTAAACATTTTGATATTTCGATAAAAAATCGCTATTTGCTTGCACTGTCTGCAATAATAATATATATATAATATATTCTGCTTTAGTTGTAAATCTATGTAACGCTAAGTGTAGGAAGCAAACAACGTTCACATACCTTATATATACAAGACCAGTCACCACACGTTCACCACACATCGTTTCGCCTGTAGCGGAAGCATCATCAGGAGGATAGGTTAGGAAAAAATCGTAGTGGACTACGATTTTATCGTGGAGTGTAGGATCGTAAAGGTTGTCGTAGTCAATGTGTGTAGTGCTTGTGGTGTATTCTACTACCACATGTGTGTATGATGTACTATCACAAAGATAGACGCCGCAACAAAATCGCAAAGCTTTGTCGTGGAGTCTATCTCCTGATGATGCTTCGGTTGCGGGACGAAGCGATTGTTGAGTTTGTGATTGTGAACGTGTGTAGTGCTTGTGTATTGTAGTGGCGGTGGTGGAGGTTTGTGCATGTGTTTTTATGAAACCTGCATGTATCAGGTATGAAAACGTATATACCTCTCTGCATTTAGCATTATATAAAATATACATGTACGGAAATTTGTGACATAGATCTAATTACTTGTTATATATTATTTTTGTAAGGCAATTTTCATCTTTATTTTTATTATTTCTACACTTTTGACATAGTTTTAATTTTGACTTTTTGTCATTTTTTTATTCAATTTAGACTTGATGCTATTATTTCATGATGTACCTAATTGTAATATATATTTAAGAACTAACATTATAAGACAATGCTGAATACGCCTTTAATGGATAAATATAGTAGTATAAGAATTAATATAAGTATAAATGGGTTAATGCATTTATATTCTAGCGTTGGTGTATCGAATAAAAAAATATTTCTATTTACTTTATCGCGGATTAAAGCAAAATAATCTTATATTACTTTTGTATTTTAATACATCCATCTATCATATCAGAAGTATCAACAAAACTGTGTTAAATTGAACCAAAGTTGCAAAGCCAGCCGCGTCCTAATGTATTTTAATTATACCTCCGTTTCCTACAATTGCAGAGTTAATTTAGCTAGTTAGAAACGTTCACTTAAAGCACTGCGTTTACTACCAAGAAACGTCTAGAAAGTTTTATAAATAGCTAAGCTTATTCAGAGAAATAGCCTATACCGTTACCTTCATATTAAGTTTCCCCTTTTTAATTGGTACTGCTCTGTAATCTAATGCAGTACTTATTTTAATAATTCTGGCATCCGAGTTAATTTTTTTGGAATTCATATCATTTTAAGAATTCATATTTTACTTTGCGTAATATATAATTAGACATACCATAGTACAAAATAATGATATAGAAATATTTTGCTATAATCCGCGTTTGCAAAGAAGATTTATGTAACAAATAAATAAATATATGGGACGTTTACACACACGGTCGTCCGTCCCCAAAGTAAGTAACTTACTTGTGTTATGGGTGACGGACAACTGGTAGATATACTACATATATAATTTTAAATACATACTTAAATACAAATATACACCCTGGCTCGAGGAACCAACAAATTGTTTATAGAAAATGTTGGTCCTCGGCAGGAATCGAACCCACGACCCGCGGAGCTGAAGGCAGGGTCACTACCCAATGCGTCAACGGGCCAGTCAATGTAATACCAAGCGTAGGAGGCAAAATCCGTTCGCATACCTTCCTTTCTCCTGATTATGCTCAGTTGACATTGCCTTAGTGAATTCGCGTAGTGCTTGTGTATTTTGGGGGTTGTGGTGGTGTTTTGTAATATAAATTTAATAAATATGTAGGTTTCCTCATTATATTTTCACCGAAATCGTGTAATTAAAGCGAAATTGTATTCATTTATAGAATTAGGCGTTACTTTGCGTAGATTCATAATACAAAAGTATTAATAAAATTATTTTGCTATAATCTGCGATAAAGTAAATAGGGAATATAAAGAATGCTAAATGTAGAGTGTACTATCCGTTTTTTCATACCCGATACATGCAGGATTCGGAAACGTTCTATACATTCATGAAACCTCCAACACCGCGACCACAATACACAAGCACCACATACGTTCACTATCACAATCTCAACAATAGTTTCGCTCCGCAACCGAAGCATCATTAGGAGATAGACCCCATAACAAAATCGCAAAGCATTTATCTACATTTAGCATTATATATATTTCCCATTTACTTAATCGCGGATTATAGCAAAACGATTATATTTTTACTTTTAAAATCGTATTAGACGCACAGAAAAATCATTGATACCTGCACGGAGTTTGAATCCGTGACCCTCTCAAGAAAGGCTTCGTCATTTCGCTTATATGACATAAATAACATAACGATACCCCGATATGATATGGTAGTTAATTTGAACCGTTAAAACAGATGGTGAAAAAAATAGTTAAACAATCGTTGTAAATGTCAGATCTAAAATACACTTGTTTATTGGCATCCTTGAAGACAGAAGGCCCTTAGGACAAACGCCTACGTGATGTGTAGTATAACCGAGGCCTGTCTAGGGTGACAGGCAGCTGCGGTCTATTTAGCATTTTATTTTGTTGCTGTGTTTAAGGCAGTCCTAATTTGTATCCCCAATTATCGGCAAAACAGGCTAACAAAATACCAATAGCCTATAAAAAAAGTAAAGTAACGGCCTGTTACTATGCCCATTGCTGGGCTACGGCCTCCTCTCTCCGTTTTTGGAAAGAAAGATTAGAGCTAAGACCTACCACGCTGCTCCAATGCGGATTGGTAGGTTACACATATCCCTAGAATGCTCTAGAGATATGCAGGTTTCCTCACGATGTTTTAATCGAAAAGCATGTGATAAATTGCAATTCAATTAGACACATAAGTTTTAATAGAAAAACTCATTGGTGCCTGCCCGGGGTTTGAACCCATGATCGTCTCTAGAGAGTCACACGGTCACACCGCTGGGCTATCACAGCTTACTACTCGCTTCAGCAGTACATATACTAGCCTATGAATAGCTCTTAATACACCAAAACAAGATAAAAATGACCGACTCTCTTTTCAAGTGTAATGCATCATCATCATTCTCCTGCCTTTATCCCACTCTAAATGGGGTCGGCACAACATGTTACAAATATGTTGTCACATGATTTGGCTATGTATTTTACGACCGGCCGCCTGCCTGACGTCAACTTACCTTAGTCGCCTGTTACGACACCTCGGTAAGAAAGGAGGATGGTCTATTCTATGCAGCCGGATACCACATGGCAGATACCTTAGTCGTCTCTTACGACACCTCGGTAAGAAAGGAGGGTGGTCTATTCTATTCTGCCGGATACCACACGGCGTAATGCTTATTGTCGCAATTGCAAATCCAAACACAGTTTATTAATGACTATATGCTGTTAGCGCTAACGGCTTTTACAGCATTACCGGGCGGTACGGGCGAGCGCAGATGCATCATCGAGTTTGCGTAATGAGGGAAGGTAGAGTGCAGGAGCTCTACCAGCGTCGGTGAACGTGGTTTTAGAACCACGTTCACCGACGCTGGTATGAGGCCGAAATATACACAGAAATGAATCTCTATCTCATTTGATATCACAGCATGCGTAAATACAGCCTCAAAATTGCGAAAACATTAAAAAAAAGATACACGTATTTATGGTTATAAATTAACTTTGTATATTATTCAGTATTAGTATTCAGCAAATCGAATAACACGAAAATCATGCTCGGTTTAGCTCAAGAAATTTTTTATATCACTACAATTTTTTCGAAATGATTCTAAAATGCTTCTTTTTCGTTTGTTTCCATAAAGTTTGTACATTTTTTTTACATTAATAATCTTGCCAAACTAAACTAAGTTGTTAGGCTCAACTTTATCTTTATTAACTTATCAAAAAAACAAATACAATAATATGAACTTATGACTATTGTTAAGTTAGTAAGTTAACTAAATGATAATAAGAAGCAGCCTGTTACAATCCCACTGCTGGAAATAGGCCTCCTCTCTCCGTTTCTGGAGAGAAGGGTTGGAGCTAAGACCTACCACGCTGCTCCAATGCGGATTGGTAGGTTACACATATCTCCAGAGTTCTCTAGAGATATGCAGGTTTCCTCACGATGTTTTCCTTCACCGAAAAGCGTGTGATAAATTGCAATTATCAATTAGACACATGAGTTTTAATAGAAAAACTCATTGGTGCCTGCCCGGGTTTGAATTCGTGTTCCCCTCGAAAGAGTCGCACGGTCTCACCGCTGGGCTATCACAGCTTACTGATAATAAGTAACCATTTAATCCCATAATATCTATATTAAGTCTACGACGAATTTTAACATAAAAAATATCTTAAGAGAATTTGGTACGGTAGGTAATATTGCTAAAGCCTAATAAAAAAAACAAAAGACAAATATAATCTCCCAAACATCACAAAACAAGGAATTACACAAGCTCAAAACGGTTTGTCGCATTATGCGATTGGAGCGAAACCTATTTGTTAAAAGCCTCTTAAAGTGTATAGCTTTGAAGTATAACTTACGACTCTTGGCAGTGTACTAGTCATTCGAGTTACGTTTGGAACCGTTTAGTGAAATGCAGACTCATCGGGAGTGCGTTTACAATAGTTTAGTTTTATAAAAGTAAAAATAATATAATTCAGGGTAATAACTTGTGTTCGAGCTTTGATGAGGATTTAATTTTTTTTTATTGTTACATACATTGTATGCCAAGCTTGAACTAGAGACATTTATCTGCTCGTTAATGAGGGTGCCATTGTTATGCTTAATGATTTCTAATTTATGACTGACTTTATGACTTTGATTATTTTTTGACTATGATTATTTGTTAGAAAGCGGTCATAAAGTTCCTAATGACCATTGTTTCGAAATACTGCTCACCTGCGAAAAAAGCTTGAAATTAAATATTTTGGAACAATTAGAAATCATTAAGCATAACAATGGCACCCTCATTAACGAGCAGATAAATGTCTCTAGTTCAAGCTTGTTGCACGTGTTTTGAGGTAAAATAAAGGGTGGGGATGAACCAAGTACTATTTAACAACGCTTGTTTGGATAACGCTTCGGTTTGCGATTTTGTCGTGGAGTCTATCTCCTGATGATGCTTCGGTTGCGGGGCGAAACGATTGTTGAGTTTGTGATAGTGAACCTGTGTAGTGCTTATGTATTGTGGTGGAAGTGGTGGAGGTTTGTGCATGTGTTTTCACAAATCCTGCATGTATCGGGTATGAAAATACTGATAGTCCACTATACATTAAACACTATATATATTTTCTCTTTACTGTATCGCGGATTATAGCAAAATAATCTTATTATTACTTTTGTATTATGGATCTCCGCAAAGTAACGCCTAATTCTATAAATTATTTAAAGACTATTGATATTTATATTAATATTCAAGCTAATGTCTTAATGAAGCAAATAATAAAAGGAAATATATCACATGCTCAGTATTAAAGTAATGTAATTAGAAAAGTGGTTTCGTTGCAATAAAGCGTAGCCTAGCGCACTACAATAGTCGTAAGTTTTAAAGAATTTGATATGACATAAATTGGAAGAGTTTTTCAATAGTTCATGCCATATAATTGTTTGTGGCATTGAAGTAAGGATAACAATGTATCTAAGTCAATAAAGATTAATTGTAATTAGGTCCATTTAATACTAAGCACGCGATATATACTCAGGGGCTTGCACTAGAACTAAGTTACGTTTACCTGCGACTATTTATCCCTTAGTTAAATGCAGACTTTTTAATATAGTGTGTTCAATCAAATCAAATTTTATTACAATTAAATAGACAAAGATGACATTACAATAAGCATATACAATAAGGCTTTAAAACTTTTTAAATTTAAGATTTAAAAATGCAAACGATCATCAAATAGTATCGAGTTTTGAAAGAAAACATGTCAGCGTATTAACGATGTTTCTCCGGCTTAGAGGACTGCTAGATGGCATTAAAAATTATTTATTTATGTACCATTGTATCTCAATTAATAAATTTTCATAACTATGTTAGATAGATAAGCATTTTTCCAATAAACAAAAGATAAGGTGAGTAAAAAATAAACTCGCCCATCTACTAAACATGGGCGAGTCCACTTGATCATTACAAAGACGTATTTTTATCAGTGTTTTAAGCAGGCTTACAACGACTTGGACCTCTTAGTGAAATTGTCACGGGTTTTCTAATTGTAATACCACAACATAAATTGTATACGACGTTCTTTAGTTTCTTTCAACGTGTAAAATGTTCATTCGTGATAAAGGCATTTTATGCCATACTTTCTTAATTCTTAACACTTGAATCATTTAGCAAGAAGAATTTGACTTGTGTCAATAAACATCTAATATCAAAAAAACATACGCTTAGTTTTAAAGTGATCGAATTGATAATTAGGCTTAATTACGTAAAGCTCATATCGCCCTATCCGAAGAATAAAGTCACACGTCCCACGTATAAGCATAGGAAATGTGATTTTATTTTTCGGATAGGGCGTTATATCATAAAAATTGTATAATAATATGTGTTATTTGCTATTTATTATTTTATTTGTATACGCACTGATACCATACCTCATTATTATTCGTTCTCGCGGGAATAGCTCAAAATCTGCGCCTAACTTTAGGGACATACGCCGAGCAGCACACCCATTCAATATGGTGTTACAGATATCTGTTTGTAACACCATGTCTAAAGGTGTTACAATTTGCCAGAAAATACTTTTCGAATTCGATCACACTGTATATACAATAGACTTAGATTATCTTTTACTTGTTTCACATCTCATGCAAATGATTTCTATTGTTTATTTAATCCATTATTTATAGGTACTCGCTGAATCGCACACAACGAAAGACGGTTCAATGAAAACAAAATATATTAGAATGAGTCGTAGAAAAACCGATAAATATCAATCATTTGAAAATTATCTGACCGAATATTTTCTCATACTTAGTTTATTTTCTTAAAAATACTACAATTGCCAATATATGAAATAAAAAAAAGGTTAAAAACCTGTTTAGCAAATCGGATCAGTGGTTACTTTTATTGAGAACAAATGCACAGACAAATTGACAAAGAGAAACAGGTAAAAAAAACAGGATTTACACGCGTGTTTTGAGACAACACTTCTTTTAAATTATATCTCTACGATTTTATTATATTATCGAGTTTTTTTTTGATTTAGTATAAATATTATAACTAAATTTCGAATGTAATTAATAGTGAATAGTCATAAAAAGTTTTTTCTATTTTGACAAACGACGAACTTGAAGCAGGCGAATACACTATTGTCGTGTAAACACATCATAACGGCGAAAGAAATATGAACACTGTCAAAAAGTTACGATACTAGCGCGCCGTGTACTACGGTAGAAATATTTTCGTATTGATTGCCATAATGTTATGTTCGAATGTAAACCTCTTGCAGTGGATACGTTTTATATACGTTTTATCGTCGTGTATTTGATTTCTGCTTAGGTTTACAACGCGGTCATAAAATTGTCCTTTTGATTTAACTACGGCATTTGTTCGCTTTCGATGTATTTTATAGTTTAGGTGAACACGCATCTCTAGCCGTTTAAAACGATATAGAGGAGTGACTCCCAAATTTCTTTGTGTCATGCCCTACTTTGGCGTTTCTAAAATGTAACATATATTTGATATTAAAACAAATATGTGTCACTTAAGAAACTCAAATGATGAGTTTAAAGAAGGAATCACTGAGAAATTGTTAAAGAAACACAGTACTCAAATTTTCAAAGCATTATTAAAAACTATTATTAAGCAATTTGTTTTTTTTCATTAACTTTGGCACCGAAATCTAGCATAACGACATCCGTGTCGAGTCCATTTCCAAATTATAAACCTTTTATATACCTCCGTAGTCACAACCTTTATGTAGTGTTGTTAATCAATTCAAATTATCACTATTATCTATTATTTTATTCATTCATTTTTCAACTTTAATCTACGTATAGTGTTTCGTTATTTTTCTTTTTCTTCCTTCCTTTTTTTCCATCATGAATTTTTTTTTCTTTTCATTTTCTTTCTGTTACTCATAGACTGGTAGAGATCCCTTTTAGGGATAAGCCCGCCTTTTGTTTATACAATAAATAAATAAATAAATAAATCAATGCACATATATCTATCACAGTTTTAACAATCATTACGCCCCGTAGCCAAAGTATCATCAGGAGATAAACTCAACCAAATTACGATTGCTTTGAATTTTATATCTTTCATTAATCATCCCATTAATTTTTGTTTCAACGATAATGTCAAAAATGTTTGTTTATATAGAAATTGTATACAATAATCAAAATCGTACAGAAGGGGATTTTAGGTGCAAACCGGATATCCCGCCCAGACGATGGAAGATAGGACTGAAGTGTCCGTTTACAAAACCCAAACCCGTATTCACTAGATAGAAAACTGGAATCTGGAAGGAAATTTGGAGCAACATTCTACACATATCTAACATTGAAACAGTTATATGGGAATAACAGAATATATGGGAATGTTGTATATAAAGTAATTTAAAAACTACATACACTAAGAGCCCTGATATACGGTGAGAAAGTTTTTATTAATCTGGTATCACAAGTTCTCATTCTAAGCAGGCCCTAAGTTTTATATAAAGATTTATGTGCCTCATTGATGACACCCTTTGCACTCCGTGTCACCGCAGCGGCCACATATTGCCACAATATTGCCACCACTGTAGAGTGGTCTCTACAGTGGTGGCAATATTCTGGCAATATGTTGCCACAAGGTAATATTGTGAACACTTTCGGTTAACTGAGTTCGAACCTTGTAAATACTTTAAGAGCAGTTAGATAGTAAAGTAGCAGCCTGTTACAATCCCACTGCTGGGAATAGGCCACCTCTCTCCGTTTCTGGAGAGAAGGGTTGGAGCTAAGACCTACCACGCTGCTGAGTTTAAATGGAAAAACTCATTGGTGCCTGCCCAGGTTTGAACTCGTGTGCCCCTCGAAAGAGTCGCACGGTCTCACCGCTGGGCTATCACAGCTCAGCAGTTAGACACAACACTCAAAATGCCCCGAAGTTGCTGAAACGTCGTGTTAAAAAGTGCTCGCAAAGGGTTAAAAATGTATCACGTTGTTTTCGGTAAGCACAAGATCGTCAGGATATCTACATTCTTCTGGAAAACTGTAAGTGCTTACAAAGACCAACTTAAATAAAGAATAATTAGAATTTATCATCATTCTCTTGCCCTTATCCCACTCTAAGTGTTGTCGGCACAACATGTATTAAACATGTGCTTACATGATTTATAGAAGCAGGCGTTACTTTGCGGAATTCCATATTACAAGCAATATAACAGAACTAACTACTTTGCTATAATCCGCACGGGTGCCGTACGGGTAACCGGGTACCCGTGCGGATTATAGCAAAGTAGTTAGTTCTGTTATATTGCTTGTAATGTGCTTACATGTTTTAACTAGTTATTCTACGATCCGCCGCCTGCCTGACGTCAACTTACCTTTGTCGGCTTATACGATTCCTCGGTAAAAAATGAGGGTGGTCTATTCTATCCAGCCGAATATTACACAGCGGTAGAATAATTAGAATTAGACTTTAAATGATACAAAAAACATCTAATGAAATTAATTGCCAGTTTATTGATTTCACTAATATTCTGACGTATATAGTCTTGCTTATTTCATACCCTCAGTTGGTTTGGAAACAAATTCCTTTGTCAACTTTATCATACCGTTTCAAGGCTGACGGGGAGGGTTCCATCCTAAAGATGAATAGTCTATTTATGTTGGGGCTATATTGTTTTCTCCATTGAGAATTACTCATAGACTGTCTGGCATAGATGAATGATCGGTTTATTAAATCAGATCGATGCGATAGGTAACTTCGGTTAGTGTTATCGAACAAATAGATACGTCTTTTAATTTTATTTATTTATTTAATATACTTAAGGAATCTCCGTTATTACAATATGTTGAGGTTTAAACATAACGCGAATGGGCACGACTAGTCGCAGACTAAAACTTTTTTTATTGTATATTGTACAAGTTTTACAATGCAACTTATTATTTCCAACCGTCATTTAACTATTTCTTTTTCTTGGAGCTGTGACAGCCCAGCAGCGGTGAGACCGTGCAACTTTGGTGCGGGGGCCACGAGTTCAAACACCGGGCAGGCACCAATGAGTTTTTTTTAATTTATGTGTTTAAATGATAATTGCAATTTGTCACACTTGTGTCGTTTTCGGTGAAGGAAAACATCGCGAGGACACCTGCATATCTAGAGAATTCTGGGGATATGTGTAACCAACCAATCCGCATTAGAGCAGCGTGGTAGGTCTTAGTTCCAACCCTCCTCTCTAAAAGCGGAGAGGGCCCAGCAGTGGGATTGTAACAGGCCATTACTTCTTCTTGACTACATTTAACTTTTGACATATACACGCCTATAAAGTTACGTAATTATTACATTAAAAACCACAATAAACAAATGGAATGCAGAATGGACACTTTTTTAAATAATAGTGGCGTGATAATTAACACCGATATTTTATTGGGCAAAACGATCGTAGAGATTGTTGTAGTGAGTATGTGTGTAGTGCTTGTAGAGTCTTGTCGGTGGCAGCTTTTTATAGCTTTTTGATAGCTAATCATGCGTGTGTAAGGTATGTGAACGTTGTCTGCTTAAGTATTGCATAGATTCCCTTAACAAACGCGGATTATAGCTAAATTATTATATTATGACTTCTGAACAATAATAAAATTCACATACAGAATTACGAGATAGATAAAATCGCTGAGCCCACAATGTTAGAAATCCCAACAGTATAACTTATGTTCATTTAGAATGAAGTATTGATTTGCGTATAACGTGAAGGGGTAGGCATGTATTGAATGTGTCTAAACACGGCATCTAGGTACATTCAGATGGGAAAGTTCGGTGGACACTAGTAAAATATTATTTCATTTATTTTTCAAGTGAAAACTTCTTTAACAGTGTTGCGCACTTTTTTTAATGGGTAAAAAATTTTAAACTCGCGTCAGGACACGTGACCTGATTGAAAATTCGTAAGATGGAAGAAGAGTAGACCGCCGTTGCGGCGTGGGGGAGTAAGTATCCGTCTCCAACGACGACGACTCTTTCAAGGGGAACACGAGTTCAAACCAGGGCAGGCACCAATGAGTTTTTCTATTTAAACTCATGTTTCTAATTGATAATTGCAATTTATCACGCTTTTCGGTGAAGGAAAACATCGTGAGGGAACCTGCATATCTCTAAAGAATTCTGGAGATATGTGTAACCTACCTATCCGCATTGGAGCAGCGTGGTAGGTCTTAGCTCCAACCCTTCTCTCCAGAAACGGAGAGCCTATGCCCAGCAGTGGGATTGTAACAGGCTGCTACTTTACTTTTTACTATACCCATCCATGTCTATTCTTATATAATAAGCACTTTCAATGAAATTTAAATGTAACTTTTAATTATACCGCCGTTTGGTATCAGGCTGAGTAAAATAGACCACCCTCATTTCTTACGGAGGTGTCCTAAAAGGCGACTAAGGTAAGTTAACGTCAGGCAGGCGGCCGATCCTAAAATACCTAGCCGTATCATTGCTTCAAATCAATCATCATTCTCCTGCCCTTATCCCACTCTAAGTGGGGTCGGCACAACATGTTACAAACATGTTATCATATGATTTGGCTACGTATTTTACGACCGGCTGCCTGCCTGACGTCAACTTACCTTAGTCGCCTTTAACGACACCTCAGTAAGAAATGAGGGTGGTCTATTCTATGCAGTCGGATACCACACGGCATTTACCTTAGTCGCCTCTTACGACAAATAAACTCTTTGAAGCACTTTTGAATCTTCAAGGATCAATACGATTTATGAAGCTACAACTGGTTGGGAATGTTGCTCTTATCGAGAAGAACCAGCAAAAAACTCAGCGGTCAATCCATTAAACATTTTCAATTTTAAATTGTTAAGCCAAAGTCTTGTATGAGGCTGAAAGGATTTTCAAATTTTTTATCATACTAATATTCTTCAATTTTGTAATACGGAATTTTGTAAATTTTTTACACTTCATTTAAATCTTTCTGTAGACTGGTCTAGTATAAATTGCGGATTTCTATTGAATATCATGTAAGAACACCTTTTTAACATGTTGTGTCGACCCTACTTAGAGTGAGATAAGGGTAGGAGAACGATAATGTTATTTTTAACTATAATAAAACAATATATGTAGTGGTATAACTTTTTAACATAATACATTGTTTCCTGAAACCATAAGATATAAACATCAATAAATTATCAACGTCAGGTTAAACTAAGATAAAACGTAAAATTTATGTGAATACTTTTGTCTAACTTCTCCAAAGGATATATAAAACATTAAATAAACAGAGTTTAATCTAATTCTTTACATGAAAACACCGTAAACTTTACAAATTACTATTTAGTGTCAAACAGATAAATATGTATCTATCGGTAAATTATTTTGACGATAAGTTAGAATTTACATTTTCTCCGTTTCGATTAAAATTTAAGTAAACTCACATCGTTTACACATTTCAATCACTATTCCAGCAAAGTGTGGGGCGAAGGAAAAGTTATCAAGTAGCTTTTACGTTAACGAGTAACCTAATTAAATTTTGTATTTGATAATACAATACTGCTTTACTATGAATTAACTTTTTAGGTTTTCTGACAGATCTCTGTCCAATGGATAAGTTGACCTTTTACCTTTGTACATTTTTTTTTATAAACAATGTCTTTCTCACGTTTTTTATGATACATAAATAAATAAATAAAATATTTTTCCTTTATAATTTAGGTTCCACATATCCCCAGAATGTAGTCTTAGCGATATGTAGGTTTCCTCACGATGTTTTTCTTTACCGAAAAACGTGTGATAAATTGTTAAAACTAACTCATCATCCTCCTGCCCTTATCCCACTGTACGTGGGGTCGGCACAACTTGTTACAAACATGTTGTCACATGATTTGGCTACGTATTTTACGACCGGCCGCCTGCCTGACGTGAACTTACCTTAGTCGTATTTTACGACCCCTCGGTAAGAAAGAGGGTGGTCTATTCTACTCAGCCGGATACCACACGGTGGAATTTGTGAAAACTAATTAATTATTAAATATAAGCTCATTATGGATGTATATATAATTTAGGTACGGTGATTTCCATCGAGGTTAGGTAAAATACGGAAAAAAAATATAAAAGATTAAAAAAATGAGAGGTTAGCTACATACAGAAAAAAGGTTATGCCTAAAAACCTGTGATACTGTGCATAGGTCATCATCATTCTCCTGCCCTAACCGGTTACCTCACGGTGACTCACCTTACCTTAGCCGCCTTTTACGACACCTCGGTAATAAATGAGCGTGGTCTATTCTACTCAGACAGATAACACACAGCGGGTCAATTTATCTTAATTGCCTTTAAGGACTCCTCGGTAAGAAATGAGGGTGGTCTATTCTACTGAGCCGTATAACACACGGCGGGTTGATTTACTCTTAGTCGCCTTTTACGGCACTTTGTTAAGAAATGAGAGTGGTCTTTTCTACTCAGCCGGTTACGGAGATTGTTAAAGTGTATTTGAAAAAGATATATTTTGTGAATGAACTAAAACAGTGTTTCATTTCATTGAAACTTGAAACTAAAATGTTTACAAAAGTTTAAGTGAATCGGCTTGTAAAAATCTAAGCAGGCTTTTATGCTGAGGTATATTTTATATTTAAAACTACGTACGTACGTACTCGTAACTCGTACGCGTGGCTGCAAGTTGTACAGCAAAACCCACATTATTCGAAGCTGTAAACGTTTAACCGCGGACTTCCGTGCAGAGCCTTCGGTAAAAAGCCATTAGCGGTGGCGAAACATTACATATTTTATGGCGAAACAGTTGTGCGTTCACGGACAATTTATAGCAAAGTTTAAAAGTGGTATACAAGAAACAAGAAACTTGCATAATTTATAGAATTAGGCATTACTGGGATCACTACAAAAGTAATTATATTCCAGGCACTATAACAAAACTACCTCGCTTTAATCCGCACGGGTTAAGCGAATGCATGCAAAGCTAATGTGTATGAAGCAGGCAAAATCCACGAACCTTATACATGCAGGACAAGCTACCACACGCACCCCAAGGCCCATCCACCAGCATCAAAGCACATAAGCACCACACACACCCACCACCACAACAATCTCGACGATCGCTTCGCTCCGAAACCGAAGCATCATCAGGAGGGTAGGCTCAATCGCAAAGCGATTTTGTCGTGGAGACTATCCTGGATCCATATCGTGGATTTTGCCTATATATATATGTATCTTGTTTAAAGAACCTCAATATAAAGAAAGTTGCTTTACCACAGTTTGGCAGAAACTCTTGTCTACTTAGAAAGAATTGACTTTTAATTTACTTTACTTAAAAATGGAGAATTCTATTCGTTGCTGCAATACAAATAAAAAAAAGTTAAGTATATAGGCCTCGTCTCTGCGTTAATGGAGAGAAGGGTTGGATTGAAAGGTTACACATCATCATCATCCTCCTGCCCTTATCCCACTCTAAGTGAGGTCGGCACAACATGTTACAAACATGTTGTCACATGATTTGGTTACGTACCAGCCGCCTGCCTGACGTCAACGTCAACTCACCTTAGTCGTATTTTACGACCCCTCGGTAAGAAAGAGGGTGGTCTATACTACTCAGCCGGATACCACACAGCGGGTCAACTTAACTTAGTTGCCTTTTACGAGAACTCGGTAAGAAAGAGGGTGGTATATTCTACTCAACCGGATACCACACGGTGGATCAACTTACCTTAGTCGTCTTTTACGACACCTCGGTAAGATGTGAGGGTGGCCTATTCCACTCAGCGGAATACCACACGGCATTTGGAAGGTTATATATATCTAGAGAATTCTCTAGAGATATGCAGGTTTCCTCAAGATGTTTTCCTTATCCGAAAAGCATGTGATTCATCACATGGTTTTTGGTTATTTATGGCATTTATGACAATTATCCATTAGACACGTTTTAACAGGAAAACTCATTGGTGGCTGACTCGTGACCTCCTCGAGAGTCGCGCGGTCTTATCGCTGGGCATTACAGATAAGAAAGTCAAAAATTCAGGCTTTTTTATGATTTTTTCCTACATTATGAAGCCCATGATGAATTTAAAATATAAATTAAATTTAAAAAAAATTATTGAAAGCGAATTATTTCGAACGCGGATTAAGTTTTTCATTTGCTTTTGGTGCTATGAAAATCCGCAATACTTTGCGAAAACTTCTGTAAACTCCAAAACCCATTGTTTCATGCCCTTTCTGGCTTGAATACGCGGTTCCTAAACAACTAAATACTCCACCTATGTTAGTATTTGAGTTTTTCTTTTTCTATAGGCATCTCTATCAAATAGCATAGCATTATGTCATATGGAATCATGCTATGGGGTACAGCGGCTGATATTCACAGGGTCTTCGTTTTACAAAAAAGAGCTATTCGTGGTATTTATAATATGAAACCTCGTGATTCTTTAAGGGAGAAATTCAAAGAAATAGGCGTCATGACTGTAGCTTCTCAATATATCTATAGTAATATACTATTTGTAAGAAAAAATATTCACCTTTATAGTAAGAATAGTGATAGATACGACAGACACACTAGAAACCGAAATAAACTAATGACGCCAAGGTTGCGCCTCCAAAAGGTGCGAAAATCATTTGTCTCAATATTATCTAGACTTGCCTTTACACAAGTTTAGAAATTATCTTAAAACGATGCTGCTACATAAAGCTTACTATACAGTTGAAGATTATTTGAGTGATAGTAGCATATCTTAACTGCAGTCAGCTACGCACCAAGCTGCAACGATTAATTTGTAACCATCAATCAAATTGTAAAAAAATATATATTAAAAAAAAAGAATGGCCGCCGAGTTTCTTGCTGGTTCTTCTCGGTAGGAGCAAACTTCCGAATCAGTGGTAACTTCTTGTAAACATTTGACGATTCAAAAGTACTGTAAACAGTCTACTTGAATAAAGAATATTTTGAGTTTGAGTTTGAATACCTCTTCCGTAGCATTTATCAAAATAAATAAGTCCTCCCTATCGAATGCATTATTCAAAAATTCACAAATAACGAATTCATGAACATAATATAGAGAACATGTGTGTGTGACCCAAGGGCACTATATTACAGATGAGAAACAAAATAAGATTTCTTATTCGTTTACAGGGAAAATGTATATGTGTACGCGATCTAAGCCTTTCGTATTGCATGTACGCGTGTGATTTCTTTATGGCTGATCTGAAATTTTGAATGTATTCGTGTACTTACGTACACATGGAAATAATTTAAGGGACAGAACTATTCAACCGCCGACGTCTTTCGCGGAATTATTTTGATAAATTGGTAAAATATCTTACTCGAGTACCCACATTTGTTTTTTTTATTTTTTTTATATTGCACGGTCGTCAGTATCCAAAGTTAGTAACTTTGTATTTGTGTTATGTGTCATAAACAACTGGTAAATATTTATAGTTATAAATAATAATAATAATAATAATAAAACATTTATTCTTTGATAGGTAATATACAAGAAAATAAACTAAAAAGTAACATAGGCAAGCTAATATTACCCCAGAGAAGAGGATGCGTCTCAGTATTTTGCTGCAATATGGTTATTGCAGCACTGATTTTCAGACGCACCCTAAGAGTGGCGTCCCGGACTTGTCCGGTAGTCACTCGAAACTTAAAAAACTTAAAAATCCCGTTGTTTGATATTACCTCATGACATTCACAATAATAATAATAACATTAATACAAACATTTATACTAGTTTCAGCCTATACTAACTAAAACTAAACACCCCCGTGCGCTTATTTTAGTAGGTCCAACTGCGTAGGTACAAATCATACTCATACTCAAAGAATCAGATTGTTGTTAGAAAATGTTGGCCCTCGGCAGGAATCGAACTCGCCACTCGCAGAGTTGAGGTCAGAATCACTGCCAAATGCGCAAACGGGCCAGTTTATTTTTGTTGTAACAAAAAACTTTCTTTCGTCTAAATCCAATTTCTGTTTTAGTATAAATTAAGTACTGTAAGCGTTTACGTATATGATAAGGGTTTTACATTTATGAAATATTATGTTAAATATCAATATATAATCTTTGATCAAACATTTTCTATCCCAATGCTGGGTAATTTCAGCATTTAACAGGGTCAGCTAAGTCTAGGTTATGTTAAGGAAAACTAGAGGTAACAGTAACTTCATCCAAATCGATTTTAGTGATAAGTACCTACAGTTTGTACTACGTTGTTTTTACATTCCTGAAGGAAAAACGGGAATTTTTATATATAAGTTAGTACTGGTGTATAAGCTTCAATATAGTCCAGTTGTTTTAATCAGATCCTATAAAAATCAGGTATAAAATTGCATGAATATTGCTCGACTAGATTAGTCGCAAAAGCGCAACAGAAATACAGACAAACATACAAAAGTAAAAATAAAATTATTTTGCTATAATCCGCGATACAGTAAATAGAAAATATATATAGTGTTTAATGTATAGTGGACTATCAGTATTTTCATACCCGATACGTGCAGACTTCGTAAAAACACATGCACAAACCTCCACCACTTCCACCACAATACACAAGCACTACACAGGTTCACTATCACAAACTCAACAATCGTTTCGCCCCGCAACCGAAGCATCATCAGGAGATAGACTCCGCGACAAAATCGCAAAGCTTGCGATTTGCAAAAGCTTGCGAAAGCTTGCTTTGCGATTTTGTCGCGGAGTCTATCTCCTGAGGATGCTTCGGTTGCGGGACGAAACGATTGTTGAGTTTGTGATAGTGAACCTGTGTAGTGCTCGTGTATTGTGGTGGAAGTGGTGGAGGTTTGTGCATGTGTTTTTACGAATCCTGCACGTATCGGGTATGAAAATACTGATAGTCCACTATACATTAAACACTATATATATTTTCTATTTACTGTATCGCGGATTATAGCAAAATAATTTTATTATTACTTTTGTATTATGGATCTCCGCAAAGTAACGCCTAATTCTATAAATTATTTACAGACAAACATATGAGTATGCATACTACACAATTGTTACTAGAAATATTCAACATTTTCTCCTTAAATCCTATTTGACGTTAGTGTGCGTAAAGGTAACCCGTACAACATTAGTGTGACTTCTATTCAATCTTCTTACGTTCCATTTCGCAGGGACATTTGATTTCGTCTCTGTCTTACACATACGCTCCCATATATGTGTCCTGCTCTATTCCTAACGGGCTTAGAACCGTGTGATATATTGTATTGAATGGATTTTTCGTTTGGAAATGGAATTTCTTTTCTGTGTCCGTACCTGACGTAGGATGTTAGATCAAACCACAATTTCCTTATTTCGTTTGTTAGCGAATGGTAAATTCCCTGGGATTCAATAAGGGAGCACGTATTCTCGGCACTTATATGTCTACTGCATATCATTTTCAGTGACTGTTCTAAATTCAAAAATTTCATGTTTTCTTTCTAGCTTCAACCATCGCCATTGCATCTACAATTTAAGTCCGCGTGATTCCCTGCGAGAGAAGTTTAAGGAAACAGGTATTCTAACATTTGCTTCACAGTATATTTTAAATAACGTAATTTTTGTATATAAAAATATAAAGAATTATAAAACGATAGGTGATGTATATAATAGACAAAGTAGGAACCGACATAAGCTTGCGACTCCTGCTTTGCGCCTAGCAAAAGTACGTAAATCGTTTGTGGGTTTGGGTATAAGATTCTATAATAAAATTCCGAAATCAATTTTGGTCATGCCATTACAGCAGTTTAAAAACACTGTTAAAAAGAGGCTGATACAGAAAGCCTACTATACTGTTGAAGATTACTTAGATGATAAGGATGTGTGGATATAGGTGCACTTCTACCCTGTACAAGACAGTAATAAATAAATGTAACTAGTTCTAAGATTTATATTTTAAAAAGAGCAACCGCCGAGTTTCTTGCTGGCTCTTCTCGGTAGGAACAGCTTTCCGAACCAGCAGTAAAGTTGACGATTCAAAAGCACTTGTTTACAAGTTTACTTGAATAAAGAATATTTTGATTTGATTTGATTTGATTTGAAGTAGAATATAAACAATTTTCATTTTTACATCGCTCAAAGTTATAGAGTTATGAAATTAGAGTAGGGTGGCTAATCTAAAATGTGTCCATCGACTATAGAAGAAAGCAAATGATACTTATTATATGTCTCTCTTTTTATGTGTGAATAAACAAAGATAAGTATTTGAGTTTCATCTCACATTATTTGTTGCGACCTCTCAATTACAGACCTGTATATGACTCTATGCTCGAAGTTCAGTAATAGACATCCTGAGGTTGATTTATGGATGTTTTTTAAATGATAGATATTTTTGGTAAATTTGAATAACAAATTATTTGGTTGCCCCGAGCCTATGGCTCAGCTAGTATTATAATATATCATATATGTTATTAAATTTCCCTAGGTTTTTCCAAATATAGAAACAAAAAACATAATGCATGTTGATATCCTCCATTTGTAAAGTATCAGTTCAGAGTTCGATTTGAAAGCTAACGCTCAGATAATTTTTCGTCCGTTCTTTTCTCGTTTTTTAAGTGTGTATTTGTGTTTTTCACGGGTCTAACTATTTAAATTTTTGTTCCGTGGACCTCTACCTAAGAAATAGTCAAAATTTTATAGTGATATGTTGTGAAGTGCACGAGATATAGCAATAATAAATTTTAAAAATTGTTTTAACCCTGACCTACGACAACCCGCACATCGGCCGCATCGTCGCTGCGCTTCTAGTGTCATTGACTCCAGTAACTCGTTCAATGCCCGGTACAGGATAGTGGTATAGTCGTCTTTATTCCGATAGATACACTTGTTAAAATGCCTTCTTGCGCGTGCTGCCGTGCGGACGTACTTGAGAATGATGTCACGCTTGTATGTATTAACTGCAAAGGAGTTTATCACAAGCAATGTATAGCGTCTTCTAGTGCAGCAAAAAATATTGCATCGATCCACGAAGACAATTGGACTTGCCCAGCTTGTTTTTTCAAGAAATCGAGACCACAAACGACGGATAACTCACCTGTGCGTATCACGGCGCGTAAGCAAGTCTCCCCGGAAAATGATAATGTTTCGGTACGACACAAAAACGTGAAAGCCATTAAGAAGCCAGGAGTTGTATCCACGTCTGGATCCAAGGAGAAACAGATGGATTTAATGACTTTATATCAAGATCTCCGGGAATTCATCAAACAAGAAATGACAGACCTCAAAAAAAGTCTCCACTCAAGTTTTACGAACATGATTAATTCAGAATTTAACATAATAAAAGAGGAAATTAGTGAAATTAGAAAATCTCTTGGATTTCTCGATGAAAAGTACGACGATATTCAGAATCGTATGAAAAACTATGAAGATTGTTTATCCAGTTTTACAACCTTATCTCAGGACTTTTGTACATTGAGGTCAGCGCATGAAAAATTAGAACACGAGAACAACAACCGTGATCAGTGGTCGCGGCGATCGAATATTGAGATATGCGGGATTCCGGAAAAGAATGGTGAAAATCTTTTCAAAATTACAGAAGAGCTATGTCAAAGTATAGACTTTCCCTTTAAATCGTCCGATATTGATTTTATCACTCGTGTAGCACCATTAAACAAAGACATTAAAAAACCTAAACCCATTATCATAAGGTTCTTATCTCGTTACAATAAAGATGTATTTTTAAGTAAAGCTAGAAGTCGCAAAGGCTTAAAGGCGAATGATATTGGTTTTTCAACATCCCAATCATTGATCTATTTCAATGATCATTTAACTAGCTCAAATAAGCGATTGTTGCACGAAACCAAATCAAGAGCCAAAGAGCTTAATTTTAAATTTGTTTGGGTTAAAAACTGTAGCATAATGTTAAGAAAGTCAGAAAATTCCCCAGTTATACATATACATAGTTACCAGGATTTATCCAAATTGAAAAAAGAGTAATTTTGTTCATATTATTTTTACTATTATTTTTATTACAAATTGGTTTGATTTTGTATTGTCAATATTTTTACTTACTTTATTATATATGTTACTCCATTTTTATCTCTGTTTTCTCGCACTCATCCTTGACATATTATTATTATGGTTCATACTGCACTTCTCATGTAAACATCCAAAATATTAGAATATGCAAATTAATTTTGAAGAGTACATTCGTCTTTAATATTATGTGTTATTATTATTCAATTAACAGTCATAGATAAACTATATATATATTATCAAAATGTTCGTGGCTTACGAACAAAAACTAATGATTTTTTTAGAAATGTTTTGCGCTTTGATTATGATATCATTTGCCTTACAGAAACCTGGTTACTTCCTGGTATTTTCGATGCTGAGTTGTTCGATAATCGCTACAGTGTTTATCGGTGCGACCGTAACTATGACGCCAGAGGTGATGAAAGGGGAGGTGGATCTTTGATAGCAATCAGACGCGATTTAACAGTTAGCCAATACACATGTGTCCCTACTTTACATTCTACAGCAGACATTATGTCCATTTCTATAACTTGTCAAACAAATCCCCCCTCGCTTTGCCATTTTTATTGTTGCTATTTCCCTCCATCTTGTTATCACAGAGATGCTCTACTTGAATTCTATGAACGGATCTCCAATGAAGTACTTACACATGCTAATGATAATTTTGTTATAGTTGGTGATTTTAATGTTTCCAAGGCAAATTGGAGTATCACTAATGGCAGTAATGTGATAACTGGCAATTTTTCGATTGATTTAGTAAATGAGCTGGCAAGTTTTCTTTCATTTAACAATTTTCAGCAATACAACCCTATCAATAATTTAAATAACCGGAAGTTAGATCTTTTAATATCCAACATTGAATGTTTTGTTTCCAAAGTTACTGTACCCTTAACACCAGAGGATCAGCATCACCCTGCTTTTTTGTTCGAAATTTATCTACTCTCAAAATCAAATTTAGGTTATAAACCTTATAAATTTTTTTCATATAAACTTGCCGATTATGCAAAAATAAATATTGAGCTTTCTTCGATAGATTGGGATACCTGTCTTAATAAAGAGGATATAGAAGAATCTGTTGAAATTTTTTATAACATCCTAAGTTCTGTTATAGAGAAACATGTTCCTCAAAAAATACATAAACCGAAATCTAGATTTCCTGTTTGGTATAGTAGTTCTCTTATTAAAGTAATTCGCGAAAAACTAAAAGCCCATCGAAAATGGAAAATTTATAGTAGAGAACACGATTATAAAGTATTCGCCATTTTGAGAGAGAGACAAAAATCAATGGAAAAGGTTTGCTACTTTAACTACATCAACTCAATTGAAGAAGGTATAAGATGTAATAGTAAACATTTTTGGAAATATGTAAAATTTAAAAGAAAATTGCCCGAATTACCTGATTCAATGTATGTCAATAACGTTACCTCATCAAATGGTGAAACTATCTGCGATTTATTTAACTCTCATTTTAATTCGGTCTTTGAAAAGCATCATAATACAACTTACCCCCAAATTATTTCAAACCCTCTATTTAATTTAAATACTGTTAGTCTAAATAAAAATCTTATTAAAACTTACTTAAAAAAATTAGATACGCGCAAAAATGCAGGACCTGATGGCATTCCACCACTTTTCTTAAAAAATTGTTGTGATAATTTAGCCGAGGCTTTAAGTATTCTTTTTGAAAAATCAGTTAAATCTGGTAAAATGCCCACAATTTGGAAAAAGTCCTTTATAACACCGATCTTCAAAAGTGGTGATAGGCGTAATATTATAAACTATCGCCCCATTTCAAAGCTTAGTTTGATACCCAAACTTTTTGAGAAAATCATCTATGATTCTATTTATCCTTTACTAAAAAATATTATTGTCAAAGAACAGCATGGATTCATGACTCGTAAATCTGTAGAAACCAATATTTGTGAATATCTTCAATATCTATACATCTCTATGGACAGCGGAACCCAAGTAGATGCTGTGTATACCGATTATTCTAAGGCTTTCGACAAAATTCCTCACTGCCTGTTAATCCAAAAATTAGAACACGTCGGTATACACGGTGATTTACTGCGATGGCTTGAATCGTATCTCAAAAATAGAACGCAAGCTGTGACAGTTAAAGGATACTGCTCTTCATTTTTACCTGTCTCCTCTGGTGTCCCCCAAGGGTCTCACCTTGGCCCGCTCCTCTTTAATATCTACATAAATGATGTTTCCTCATGTTTCCATCATTCTAACATTCTTTTATTCGCCGATGATACAAAAATCTTTAAATCTATCAATAGCATACATGATTGCGAACTTTTACAAGAAGATTTAAATAGATTAGTTCAGTATTGTAAAAAAAATTATATTCATATTAATATAGAAAAGTGTAACATTATAACTTTTACGAGGAAAAAGAAACAAATAACATTTAACTACAAACTTGATAGTATTCTACTTACAAGAGTTACCGAGTTACGAGATTTAGGACTTCAACTAGACAGCAAATTACTATTCAATTCTCATATTAAGATGATAACAAATAAAGCATACAAAACCATGGGTTTCATTTTGCGCATAACAAAAGATTTTAAAAATCCATCTACCATTTTATTGCTTTACTATGCACTTATTCGACCCATATTAGAATTCTGCTCTTCGGCTTGGAATCCTCAATATAAGGTTTACATAAATGAAATCGAAAAAGTCCAGAACAAATTCTTAAAACATTTAAAATATAGATATGGAGCAAACAATATTATTACTCCACTTTCATTAGAAAACCGCCGCAACTTTAGAGACCAATTACTACTCTTTAAAATTTTAAATAACCATTTAGACTCTCCGATGCTCTTAAGCCATATTTATTTCAGATGTCAAAGGTTGAGTGCTAGAAATCGTTCAATTTTGCATACTCCTCGATGCAGGACTAATTTTGGTGCAAATAATTTTATTTCACGTGCCTGTGCTAGATACAATAATGAGTATAATGATATTGATTTATTTTGTATCAACTTAGTTAATTTAAAAAAATATATTCAGAATCAGTTGAATTAAATTCTTTCTTTCTTCTTTATTATTCTTATAATTATGTAAAATCTTTGTAGTATTTTTTTTTTGTGCTGATTCATCATTTGCTTATTGTATTGTTTATTTTCATTTATTATGTTAGCTTTATATGTTTTATCAGTTAGTGGAAACTTTATTGGTCAATGTTTTACAAATTTTTGTCTAGTTAATAAGAAAAATATTATACTGTATGTTTTCCTTAAAAATTAATAAAATAAAAAATAAAATAAAATAAGTGTTAAAAAGCAACGACTTTTACTACGTGTTAAATAATATGTTTTTAAAAAATGATAAGATATTAACCTGTTTTAATTTAAACTTGAAACAGTTTTTCAGAAGTATCACTGAAGCTTCAGAAGTTTTACAGAATTTCAAGTTGAAATGTCTATCTTATAAATAAGTATTCATTATTCCATTTATTTAGTTGTATGTAGATTGTTTATGTAGTTGTAGCTTCATTAATCATATTGATGCTTGACGATTCAAAAGTGCCTGAAATGGTTTATTTGAATAAAGATTATTTTGATTTGCATTACTAAAGTAAATAGACGTTCATTTACTATTAACTTAATGTCAACATTACGTTTGATTCATCACGTTACACAACCATTCGTCTCATGTCCCCAAACGATACGTGATAACTAAAGGTTGAACATCAAAAAAAAATTCAAACGAAACAACCCTTCGGGTATTCAGGGAAATTGGAGCCTCCGAAGAATGGGGTATATTTTGAATTTTTATTATGTACTATTTTCTATTCCGCTCCCAAGGTAACCCTTCCTTCAGAGGGGCCTCGAGACATTCTATAGGTGAGGGCCCACCTACCACCCTGCCCCTTTCCCCTTTTGGGGAATGATGCCTCCCTGTCCCATCTCGTGCCACTGTGAAAGATTTACCAAGTAGCACGTGTAATGTAGATATATGTCGGTTGTTTGTGACATATATATCACGAAGTGACAAATTTCTGCTACTCTGATCGACTTGCGTTATAAGCAATTGTGTAACATACCAATACTAGTAAATATACACAAATAGTTGACTGACGTAGCCGTTTGCGCAGATGGCAGTATCTGGTATCGGCTCCGTGATTCGCGAGTTCGAGTCCCACTGAGGGCCAACATTTTCTAGAAACAATTTATTGGTTCTTCAAGTTTTTTTTAAATTTATTTATATGATTTATAGAAGCAGGCGTTACTTTGCGGAATTCCATATTACAAGCAATAGCAAGCAAGTTAGTTCTGTTGTATTGCTTGTTAATTTATTTATAGCAAAAATGTACGTAATGTAAGTTATATCTATCTTAAATTACTTACACGCAGTAGCGTGTAAGTAATTTAAGATATTAGTAACGTAAGATAGTAGTAACTATACAAATCATGCCCACGTGGAATGTTCCCAAGAATGTTGGCAGTGTTTTCGCGTTGAATCGCTTAGCTGATTCTTTGTGCGAAAAAGGAGCCAGCTCTCTTGTCACCAGAAGTGACCATCAACCGAGGTCTAACTGTATATAATATTTAAGTATTGCGGTATTATATAAGGACGGTCAATATATTAATCAATTGGCCGGCATACATAACATAAGTTTTAAATTACTTACTTTGGGGACGAATGGCAGTATGTGTATAAAAAAAATCAGGATAGCCGAGTCGTGATCTTTGCCAGGATGTAAGAGAGTGACTCTCCTGGCTCTTACTCACTAGTAATTACTGCTACTAATTGATAATTGCAATTTATCACACACCTGTGAGCGAATGAAAATATCATGCGGAAACCTGTATATTTATGAATTCGTGGGATATGCGCGACCTATCAATTCGTATTGAAGCAGCATGGATTTACGCTCGTTCAATCGTTTTCAACTGTGCGACTGTTTTAAATTACATTGATACTTAATCTATTGATAAAATAATTTACTCACATTCCGCGGTAGAAAAAAATTCATTTTATGTTAAATGAAAGGTGGACTATCCGACCTACCTTATAAAGCCATTGTAGTACAAAAGTAATAATAAAAATATTTTGCTATAATCCGCGATACAGTAAATAGAAAATATACATAGTGTTAAATGTATAGTGGACTATCCGTATTTTCATACCCGATACGTGCAGGATTCGTAAAAACACATGCACAAACCTCCACCACTTCCACCACAATACACAACCATTACACACGTTCACTATCACAAACTCAAGAATCGTTTCGCCCCGCAACCGAAGCATCATCAGGAGATAGACTCCACGACAAAATCGCAAAGCCATTTTAGTATTCAGTACACATGCACTCGAATTACAAAAATTCACTACACGATTTTGAAATTGCGAATAAACGCTAGTAATGGATAATGCATAATATGTGTTAACACGCGAAACACCAGAATTTGCGTCTCAATCTTCCTTGTTTGCAATTAAGGTTATAAACCTACAAAAATATGATGCTACAGCTAGAGAAAAAAACTGTAAAAATGACATAATAAATTAAAGGCAGAAGCTAGTATACATAAGTGTGTTAAGACGCTTTCTTCTTCTTCTTTCTTTTTTCTACTCTTATCCCACTCTAAGCCGGCAGAACATTTTTTTCTCTTCCACTCTCTCTTCTCATTCGTCAACTCTGGCGCTACTCCTTTTATATGCAAGTCATACGTCACACAATCCAACCATCTCTTCTTAGGCTTCCCTCTAAGCACATATCCATCTACATTCATACTCAGCACTCTTTTGGTCACATGATCTTCATCCCTCGCCATTACATGTCCATACTATCCCAATCTTGCACCTCTCGGCTTTTCTATAATGGGTGCAACTTTCAGATTTCCCTGTGTGTACTCATTCCTTATGTTAACATTATCATGTCATTTGCATGCACTCTTCTTTCATCCGTCTTTTCATTGCCCAACTTTCTGATCCATACATTACGACAGGTCTAATGTCCGTTTTATAAATTTTACCCTTAAGTTAAAGGGGTATTCAGGGTCACATATTGTTCCTGAGACCTGTCGCCACTTCATCCATCCTGCATTCATTCTATTTCTCACATCGCGATCTATTTCACCGTTCTTCTGGAAAAGCGAACCAAGGTACAGGAAGTCGGAGCAGACTGGAGACCAGAATTTACGTTGTAGATTAAGGTGATGTATCAACAAAAATATCATTTTATAGTGCAAAAAAGCTGAAAGCCAACGTTGTTTAAATACGAAACGGCGAAAAGAACTTGGTGATCAGTGTACACGATGATCCTTTTGTGTCGTGTATAATGACGTCATAAGGACCCCGAGCACATTATTACAGAATAATTCGACATGGGCCGCTCTACCTTAATAAGGTCACGGTGTATGGGACGACACGCTTCAGAAGGATTATCTCATGTCAACTCGCGAATGTTTTCTTTGTAGATACATGCCAATTTATACGTTGTTCGTCCTTGTTCCTAGTTAACGAAATGTTCTTCGCGACATACATTTTTGGTTTTATCCTAACAACATCGATTTTAAGGGTCGCTTTTTTTCATTAATTTGTTGTACCTCAAATCAAATGAAAATAATCTTTATTGAAGTAAGCCCGTTCAAGGACTTTTAAATCGTCAAGGATCAATATGATTGATAAAGTTACAGCTGGTTCGGATTGTTGACCTTACCGAGAAGAACCAGCAAGAAATTCGATGTTCAATCATTTAAACACTTTCAATTTTACATTATTAAACCGCAGTCTTGTCCGCAGCTGAGAGGATTTTTAAATCCAGGCATTTTTATCATCCAAATTAATCTTCAATTTTGTAATATGCTTTACGTATAGGCATATTTGTTACACTTAATTTAAACCTTTCTGTAGACTGGTCTGGTGTGGATTGCGAAATTTTATTGTAGAAGCGAATATCGAGACCAATGAATGACTTGCTAACTCAAACTTGACTCTGTAACTAGAGGGAGGCTTGAAAAGAGATGGTGAGAAAAATACGTTTCAACCCCACAACTTAGTGATGGTGTCCGCAAACTTAGTTCACGTCAACTTAAGCGTTACAATATTCTGATAATGCAATATTTTCATGTTTCCGACCCAAACACGAGATTTTTTTATCTTATATGTTGCCCTGGTGTATATACTCTAGATGTTCAAATTTCATCAATATCCGGCCAGCAAATTAGCCATGATAGCGTAACAAAAAGACAGACATACTTTTATCAGCTTAGCGATTCAACGCGGAAACGCTGCCAGCATTCTTGGGACCATTCCACGTGGGCATGATTTGTATACTATTAGCGTGTAAGTAATTTAAGATAGACATAACTTATACATTTTTATTGACATACTTTAGCTAAATCAAATTAGTCTATACCTATACATAGATTTAACCAGCTTGAAGCGATATCAGTTGAATTTGATAGCTCCAATCATCTCTAAAGGGAGGCGAGGTATTTGTCCAGCACTTGGATGGAATAACAGGCCACTAAACAACCAAAAGTCCCCCCTATAGATTCATTACATCCCTGACCTACATCACCGTTTCGCGTTTAAAATTAAGCCGGTTACCGGAGACAAGGGCTCGGTGAGAATAAATGAGTTTTCAGAGCTCGCGGCGTTCCACATTTAGGGAAGGAGGCGAAAGTGCCCAAAGTAATAGCCGTGATGGTGCTATGCGATATGTTTCACTTTTATTTACATTTCTAACTTCTTGAAGAATATCTTATTCATATACGCTATCTAAGGTATCCTCCAATAACGCAAAATGTATTTTTTTCTGTTGTTCCAAAAGAAAACGGCTTTTTTATACTATACTAGCTGTTGCGGCTACGTCCGCGTGGTAATCAGTATATATAAGAAAAATTTTGAACATAAAAATAGTCATTATTAGTTAATCATATTATATATAGAGACATGCTATAACTAAATTTTTTGTAGTATTTTTGTAGATCTACAATACTCTAGTACATTACTTTGGTGTATCTCTGCAGGTTTACGCGACGCACGCGAGTAAAGCTCCCAGCAGGCGAGTTTTAGCACAACCGCGCGACCTGTTCAACGCAATTTACATAGAAGGGTAATGTACTATTAATCTAAACCTTCCAGAAGAAATGCATTACCGTTTAATAAAAACTGTACAAAAATCCTTTTCCAAAAAGCTTTTGGGGACTTTTTTTTACAATAAGTATAGATTTAGGTGGTCGCCCGGTGTATATATATCCTTGAATTGTATTATACCACTTATAGATAGGTGGTCTAGTATTCGACATAGGTCAGTTCAAGAAATTTGTTTTCATTTACTTTAAAATACATGATGAATTTTTAATATCAAAAAATACATAATTTTTGATTAAAAAAAATACAGGTAAACGCCCAAAAAGGTAAAGAGCTACGCGACCTCCATTGAAATAAATTACAATAGGCCTTACTTTGGTAATTAGTGACATTTATAGACAAATCACTAATTATTAAGTATTTAATCTTTAAAAATACAAATAAAAGTAATAGCATGAATTTAACTTCTGTTAAATGTTAAATTGAGTCAAACTAAAAGGACCTTTCACTTTCGTACACAAACAATTTAACTCGGAAGCGAATGTTCACACCGAACTGTCCTGCCGACTTTGCACTTTCACTGCAAAAGTTCAATCAAACTCTCACTGCATAAAGCCATCCAAACATATAATTAAACGTTTCATGAATGGGAGTGAGCGGGACGGCACGTGCGAGAGAGACGGAATCGTCTACGGTGGACGTAATCAGTATTACGGTAAAGCGCAAATTACGAAGGGATGGGGGGTGAATTAACATGTTAACAAGGTCACAGTTAAAATTGCGAACGACCCAGTTTGGAACAGCTGATTGTCGGAATTTAGGTTAATGGAAGCTCTTTCTTTATCCGAGTTCTGATTGAACTGTCTCAAATTGTCTTTAATTTACTTCTTATCTACAGGCTGATTCTTATGTACCGTTTTATTACCGAACTAAAATACGTCGCTGTATCCATGATAGATATTTGAGAAATCCGCATTAAGCCCTTTACATTTTCATTAATTAATAATAAATTGTTAGGGTTGTTTGTGTTTATATTTTTGCCCTGTATATGTCTTCTTTTAAGCCAATAGTAATCATATTTTAGATGTCCTAAGATAAATACGCGTAACAGAGCTTTGTTTCAAGTGCCTGTTAGCAGAACTAAAAATACGAGGAATACTTTTTTATTTCGAGCTTGTCGTAGTTACAATAAGAATTTTGTTGATATCGATTTTACAACGTGTTCTCTTGAGACATTTAAAAAATTAATTCGTGGCAAAACTGTTAAAACTAAATAGGGATATCTCAAGTGATACATTATGTAATATTTGTATATATATAAACATTTTTTTTATTTTCATTGTCATTCTTCTTTGAATTTTGCAATATGCTTGTAAAGCTAACTTGTTTACTCTTACTTGTGTTAAGTAATTTGTGGAAACTTTGCTGGTTTTTGTATTATTTGTAAACTTAATTTTTTAGATTTATTATACTGTTTGTTTTCCTTAAATAAATAAAATAAAAAATAAAATATCTAATAGTTAATGGTTTGGTTGTTACTTTAAGAAATTCTTCACCGAAAAGTGTGAGATTTGACATAAAGTTTAGTTAAGAAGTGCAGTAATATAAAAGTTATGTATAATATGAGATACAAATATAAAAATCGAAAAAAAATTATGCTGCAAATGTCAAAGACAAAATGTCTTTTTTTACCCACTCACATTGTGTTTTGAACAGTCGACAGTCAACCATCGTTTCATCACTTGATAGAATATTGTCGATTTGAAATATTTTCCGTGAAATTTGAAAAAAATCTCGCTACATTAGCTGAATAAAAAACATCTCGCAACGTATTTAAAAGCAATAAAAAAAACTTGCCGTTAGACATTCACGGTTCATCAGAATCCAACATTTCAAGTAAAAAGCAAACCGACAAATTACAAATGGAAACAAAACGTTGACACGACAAAGAGAAAAATCGAACGCCGTGAAAATTTGAATAAGGAATCATTTCTTTTTTTCATTCCTTTTTTCATTCGCTGTCAATCATTTGTCTATGGCACGAATCGTTATTTTCTTTGTTGATGGATGGTGTTTTTTTCTCTTTGGAACCATTTCGTTGCCTCCCGGGTCGGGTGTCTCGTCTCGTAGTTCATATTTCATTATTTTTATCTGAGTGCGTGATAAAGTATGGATTTGGATCGTCTTTTTATATGGTATATATTTACATACGACGCGTAGGCCTGTATTGTGTTTTTATCTAACTTTTGCTTCGACTTGTCAGATAAATTCAGTTTTTTCTTACCGTCTTTGAAACTTGTCATGTATATCTTTACGGTTTATTATGAACTTGTTGTCAGCTGTGTTAAAATATTAACTTTTAGCTCAATTAGACGTTACAGAGTTCAGTACGAAACGACAAAAATAATAAATTACTCGTTGTTGTCGTCGTAAAACGTTAAATAACCTAATATTAGATATTATTTCATTATAGTCACGAACAGTTCCTTTCTTAGTAAAATAACTTTTCTTTAATCGGCAAAAAAAATTATGGTTCCCACCACCTTTCTCTGAAGGGAAATTTTACCAGCAACTCTAAATCCCAATTCTAGGACGGGACCTCCCTAAAAGTTGCCAACAGTGACAACATATGTCATGGATTGTATCAGTTTTATAATCAAGTCCCTCACACATTTCGGCATTGTACCGTGTTCTATCTTATAGAGTAGAGTATAGCGAAGAAGCCCTAACAGCGTCGGGCAACGTCGCCCTAAGGGTGCCTCCTGTGAGGTCGGACCACGGCTTAGGGCAACGTGTAGTGAAGGGCTGATTGTATGATTAGTCATTTAGCCGTCAGTAGAGTGGCGAGAAGCTACAATTATATTCTAAATTCTCAAAACAGCAGCACTCATACCCTGTAGTCAAGTTACAGTCAAGCGCACGACATATAAAATCACAATATAAAACGCCAATATGATGATATTCATAAAAAATATTCAAATTTGGATTGGCGTGGTACGCACGCAATGTAAATAGAGCCTTAACCAAACAAAGGCTGTACCAGAATAGGTAATGCGGGCTGAGAAAACATCGAATTTCCATGCCGTTCGGGTGCCAATCTACATGACTAGCGGCAGAGGGATATATTGCTCATGTATCTTTGATTATACTTCACTTTTTACTATTCTCAAAGGTTTCTTTTTAAATTAAAAAAACCTAAAAGCTGTGATAACCCAGCGGTGAGACCATATGACTCTTTCCAAAGGGTTCAAACCCCGGGGAGAAACCAATGAGTTTTTCTATTTAAACTTATGTGCCGCATTGATAAAAGCAATTTATCACGCTTTTCGGTGAAGAAAAAATCATGTGAGAACCTGCATATTCTGGAGATATGTGTAACCTACCAATCTGCATTAGAGCAGTGTGGTAGATCTTAACTCCAACCTTTCTCTCCAAAAATGGAGAGAGGAGGACTATGCCCAGCAGTGGGATAATTAGAAGCCTGTAGTGTCTTATTGCTCTTAGGATCTTCTTTATCTCTCTTTTTATGAATCCGAAAATATTTATGAAGAAATCGAATTCTAAATTTTACACGTACTTATAAGAAATAAAAATATCCATCCATTATCCATCTTTCTAAAAAAACAATTAATATCTAGCGCCTGCCCAAATTTACGATAATATCTTGGGTTCGGTAACTCCCATATTGAACCAGTGTACTAAAAACATATACAATTAAGTTAATTATATGTAGTTCAATTAACAGTTTTTAATCCTCTATTACATTTAGTACATTTTAATCACCTATTTAATAAAGCTCTAAGTAGCTTTACTGCTGTGATATTGCTATACGACAAGCAGTTTCCACGAGTGCAAACAACTATTAGGATAGTTTTATGTTAAAAATTTTGAAGTAGTGTAAATGCAAGTCCAAAATTGATTCATCGGATTAGCTATGAAGACGTACCAGACATATAGACTTTTGCATCGGTATGGATTGAACGGATCAACCTACAATCAGGAGTCCTCACGCGTAGCACCATACAGCGTTCCGATCTGAAACCGAACACCGGCATACTTACCGATCACGTTCTCTGCCGTTTCAGAGGCAGACCGCGTTAGTGCCGCCGCCGGCAGATGGCGGTGTCACGTGCCGATCACGTGATATGAATAGCCAATCACGATGCGGAGGGAAATTTTTAAACCTCTTGGTGGATTCGACGAGGTCTTTAGCAAATATAACTGGATTGTGACTTGAATACGAGGCAATTGTGTGCTGAATTTACTTTACACTATTTACAGTTATATTCAGTCGAGTTTAGTCTTTGTAAAAAAAAGTAAAGTAGGAAAAGATTAAGCTGTGATAGCCCAGCAGTGAGACTATGCAAGTCTTTGGAGGGGTCACCCCGGGCCACCAATTAGTTTTTGGTCTTATTATTATCTTAAAGCTTCGAATCTAATCCCATGTACAAATGCTTAACTTCTATGTTAGCTAGCAGTGCAGATTATGTCAAGGCGGAAATATGTAGATATAGATAGTAGCTATATTTTGTTTAGAAAACTTCGTTCCATGGGAACCAGACGAACGTATTCTCTTCAAAAATGTATATGTAAGGCTCGTAGACCAAACTTGGTACCCGAGAGCTGTTTCGCTAAGGTTATTGCAAGATTCATCAGCAGGATCCTACAGCGATACTTCGCCCTTGCCATTGGTGGCGTGGAAGAGCATAGTTAAGTTTTAGTCGGTGGTACCCATAGCGGGTTTCCTGACTATAAAACAAAAGATTCATCAGATATTTTGAAAGAAAGAAAGAAGATATTTATATAAAATTTATATTAAATAAGAATATTTTCTCTCAACGGTAAGCATATAATGGATAGTAAATATGAATTAAGCGCATAATTCTGTACTAAAAACTCTACGAGTTCGAACCCGCGTATTTGCGGGTACCATACAATTACAGTACCATTATATTCACGGCCACTATGGAGTTAAATTAATAAAAATTTTGCCATAACAACTACCTAACATTCGAAAATTGAACACGAAAAATCATAACACGCCCGAATACGCGATACATTTCTTCATATCCTCCGCATTTCGAATGAAAAATGCGCAAAGAGTTGACTGTTCCAAACGACTCCTTCCTTCGCCCCCATCAAAGGGGGGAACTACAAATCCGCCGGAGCGGGACAAAGCTACAGGAAGAAGGGGGACGGCAATCTAAACCCGAAAAGATGGATGGTACACACAATGTCACTGGCGCTATGCTGAAATTGTATATTTTATATTCGGTATAAAAAAAGGCTGCCACAACATACGATATTAAAAAAGCGGGTCCGCATGTGAAATATTTTCTGCCGAGTAGTTATATTGTTGAAGAATTTAATCTTGGGATGACATAGGATGAGTACATACTTAAGTAAAGGATTATTGGAATATCGCTTTAGATTTTCATGACGGGATTTTTTTCTTAATTCGCCAGTCAATATTAGGTTGGGACGTAATGCTTTATACGATGCTTGCTTACACACATATCGACTTTATTGGTTTTTTTATAGACATTGATAATGTAATTCAGTTTGTTATTTAATGACTAAACCTAAAACAATATAGACAAGTGTGTTTAGTAGTTACAAATCTTTGCAACTATGGGTGTGTAAAATATAAAATTAAGTAGATAGGAGTAATTTCCTTATAAAAAGCAGGAATTTATTATCAGAGTATTTATAAAAGTTCATCGTCTGAGTAAGTAAGTAGTAGATCAAAATTGCAGTTTCAGGTTAGAAAATTAAACTAAAATTTACAAACAAATTTATGAAATATGGCTGGCTGGAATCGGCGGAAATTAAGACAGGGTTTAAATTTCTAATGTTCCGCTAATCTTTTAACTTTTAAGTTTTTTTCTTTTGTGAGAATTCCTGACAATTAACATTTCAAAACAAAGAATTCTCAAAATAATTTTATCCGTTCACGTGTGATGTTCAACGATGGAACTAGAGATTCATTTTTATATCCATACTAGCTGGCCAGCAACGCGGTGCTGTGGCTTAGTCTGGTTTTGAATTTCCCTCGAAAAAGAACTCAACAGTTAAAAAAAATGCTTCGATCGCCACCAAACTTTACAGGATCAACGGCTGGGTCAATCTAAAGATTATCTGAAAATTTCATTAAAATCGGTCCAGCTGGGTCAACTAGTATTAAATAAAAATAATTTTATGACCAGAACATAATAAAGTAATGTAAACATATATTCTTCATAAGTACCTATATATAATATTATCCTCTCACAAGTTCGAATGAAATAAAGCAACCCTCCTCAATATCAAATCACCTATAGGCGCACCTACTGCTATAAATCGGAGGTGAGTTTGGGTAATATCGAAGGGATGGGATCATCATTGCAGACACGGAAAAGGAAATAGCCGCGGTGGCTTATCAGCGCACATTTTACGTCCTATACTTAAGTTAAAAGGCTGAGGTGTTTCAGTTAGAGCAAACTCTTAACAAAAGTTTGACGGTTCAAACTCCGGGCAGTGGAAACGAAATACTTTTGTTTTTTACCTTTTCTACCCTTTCAGGTTTTTAATAAGTTATAATTGTCTACTTTGGGCATGTGATCTTCTCAAGGGTAAGTGTCATTCACAGTTTTCATTAAAATTCAAATTCAAATTCAAATAAGTTTACAGGTTTTCCGCTGAGTCAATCTCAAGATTGTCTTATAATGTCATTAAAATCGGTCCAGCGGTCTCGGAGTCTATACATAGATAACTTTAACTTCGTTTTCTTTGGACATCTGAACTAAGGAATTTCCCAACCAACTTCCGCTTAAATCGAATTATTCTTGTCAATATTTTGGAGTTCTTGAACAAAAACAACACACACTGCGTATTCCGCAAGAGAAACACTGCGTATTCCGCGTAGAAACACTGCGTATTCCGCGGAAAAACACTGCTTATTCCGCAGAATCTTCAGACTCTAATTCTCCTATCCTCATTTAACCAACAGTCCCCTTCGCATGAACATGCTCAACTTGCGTAGAACGATAAGTGATTACAGGACATTCAAATTATAGTTGCGACATATAACCAAATATGCAGAGGATGAATGAGAGAACCAGAAATGCTATCTTACATCATGTTTCATTGCTCGAAGTTGAGACAAGGCCAAACCAACACCTTGGCTCGCCATGAACGTTACAAGAAACCTTGAGTAACCCGGATTCTCAGCTTCTGAAGCTTGTCTGGTTGGAATACCCTTCACCTCTCACGCACACTGGTCGCCTAGCTAAGATTAAATATGGAAAATATCCCTCAAGAAGAGAAGAACTGTTTCATCAAATAAGGAAACAAATGACGGTAAAATTCTTATTGAACATGAAACCATCGTTAATACACTTTCTTCTGCGAACATCTCGATGTTAACCGCTAGAAATATTTATAACACGACGATAGCAATGAAAACATTGCTTAACAAGCATGGCCTAAAGAATTGCACCCTTTGAACTATCGAACAAACAGACAAAGGTGTTTGAATATAAAGATCATTGTTAGGCAAATGAGAGCAGATGCGTGATCCGAGCTTGCGCTTGGCAGGCACGAAACTAATTGCTTAGTATTTGCATCACAATGTGGTTATAGAATTATTTAATACTTACATTTACCGTGGATTTGCACAATGTTTGAGAATTTGTGTGAAATAGAAAATTAGTAAACGGAAAAATAAGTTAATAGATTTCTTTTTTACTAGCGCTGTTCCAGAAAGATTAATCGAATGGCTAAAACAATAGCAAATAAATATGTATAGAAAATATAATAGCAACTCATTTGTTGGTCTCGCTATTCGCTTCTATAATAAAATTCCTCAATCCATTCTAGACCAGTGTACAGAAAGATTCCAATTAAGTGTAAAAAATATGCTTATACATAAAGCATATTACAAAATTAAAGATTATTTGGATGATAAGAAAGCCTGGATTTGAAAATCCTTTCAGCTTCATACAAGACAGTGGTTTAATAATGTATAATTGAAAATATTTAAAAGATTGACCGCCGAGTTTCTTGCTGGTTCTTCTCGGTAAGAGCAACATGCCGAACCAGCTGTAGCTTCATTAATCATATTGATACTTGATGATTCAAAAGTGCCTGAAAATGGTTTATTTGAATAAAGATTATTTTGATTTTAATTTTGATTGTGAAACTATTTGTTCTAGCTGGTTCTTCTCGGTACTAGCACATTTCGAAAGACCTTGTATAATACAACTTGAATAAAGAATAATTTGAATTTGAATTACATAATGCCGGTTGAAACCACGAGCAACGTTGAGTGTTGATAAAATAGTAACGTTGTTCACACGACTGTGTTGTTTTTTTTCTTGCCAGGCGTAGAAGGAAACGTTCATAAATCCTGCCGCGCCTGTCAACCGCACGCCTAGCCGTATATTATGGGCTAGCAGCGATATTTACTCCTTTTTTACCGTTTTTCTTATTAAACATACGCTTGAAAATATTTGTACGACCTCTGTAGCGGAAACCGGTCGCTGAATACTCCTCAATTAGGAAATTTGATAGAGTGACAGCTCAAAGATTTGTTGAATGATTTCATCCAGTTACAAATCATCGGGATATTTTTGTCTGTGACATGGATATTATAACCAAAGATTCATTACACTAGAGTAGGGAATCCAGTTTAAAAAAGCGTCATATTAAAACAAAGCAAATAAGACTTATTATCTGTGTTTATTTTTTATACAAAGATAAGAAACGAGTTTAATCTAACCTGTCTTCTAATTTATTGCGACACTCAAAGGCTTCCCTACTTTTGTATAGTAACTTTATGATTATAACGTATAGAAGAAGAAGAAAATCTGTATTCCCCTTTCCCAATCCAACAAATTATTAATATACTTTAAAATATTTTATACTATAAAACAAAATAGTTAAAATGAAAGACACCATGTACAGCTGTGTGAAAGGACGAAATGGATGGCCACTCAGACTGAAAGCCTAAGCTTTACTGTTGATTTTCAGTGGTCTCCAGATAACTTGACTTAAATTAATTAATAACGGAAAAATCGGCTGGAACATAATAATTAAAAAAAACCGCATAATTTATCACAGGCAATTTTAGGAGTTCAAGCTGACGCAGATGCAGATAGGTAAGTGAGAAAAATCAAAGGTTTGACTTTATACGTAATTACAGCCCGAGAGTTAAGTTTCATCATATTATTCGCCACCATAAATGCGGGTATAGTAAAAAAGGAAAAAATGTTACCCAAGTTTTGAGATCAAGGCTTAGAAATTGTATCATAAGAACGTGTGCTGTCTTCCGAGTGGCATTTGACAAAACAACCCTCCCTCTCTACGGCATACGCCAGTTACACATTATCTATCATAGACTACAAAGGAGTAGAGTAGACGCGATTACTTTTTATTTTAGTTTTTTTTAAAGATTGATAATCTATATAAATACCAATGAATCACAGTTTATAAAAACAATGAATAAAAGTTTGTACGCGCATAACTTCCAAACGACTGCACCAAATTGGATAAATCTTTCTTTTATGTGTTCGTCAATATTCATCAGAGTAGGAATGAAAAAATAGTACCAAAAATTTTAAAGGCGATTATTAAATGCAAATAAATATAGCGGTACCAAGTTGGCCGGGTTAACTTGTGTAACATAATTCATTGGACTTTAAATTCCACCTTGTCACGAACATAACTACCGATTTAGAATATAAAAAAAGGTACATCTGAAAGACATTAATTGTATACATAATTTACGTAAGATTACTCAATAAATGTTGTTCACAATTATTTATAGAAGAACTTTGTGAGATTCTATAAAGAATTGTTTCGCTCTGATTCACGTTTTTTTTTTAAATAAAATCGACGTACTGTAAACCAAATTACCTTTACGATTTTGTCGAGGAGAATTTATTTTTTTAAATATCCCCATCTCCTGAGCTTTTATTTATGTACTTCGTATAATATAATGTTTGTGCAATAAAGTATTTCTATCTATCTATCTATCTATCGAACGAACGGAGGAACGACCGTCGAGATTTTGATTTGTCGAGATGTGCTGTGTTTGTATAGTGTACTAATGGTGAAGTTTGAAACTGATCTGCGTCTTATAACAATACAAAAAAAAACTTCACAATGCATTTAATATTTAAGGCATTCTCTTTTTAAGTTACATATTTTCAAAAATCATAACTGCTAAGGTCCCAAATAATAGGCATTAATAAATTTTAGTCTCTAGCGTTGTAAGAGCGAACTTTGAACATTATTTTGCAGATAACAATAAGGTGGCAGTAATTAAAAAAGGACCATAATATATTTTTTCATATAATCACACTAAATATTATCAACATTTGTAAAAAATTGTAAAAAAAGTTGTAAAATCAATAATATTTTTATAAACGATCTACTCCATAACTCCCCTGTTCTGATGCCACCGTATGACACATGTGCGGTATAAAGCGAGAAAGTATTGATCTAGTGCCTCCTTATTTTCTTTCTAAGATAGTGTGTTTTGTTATATTTTACAAAGCCCAACGATATAATGATTCCTTGTTATACGAGTAGCGTCAGTACAAAGTGGAAGGTTGACGAGTCGAACGGGATATGTTTGTGCCATAATTGGAATAAGAAAAAAAAACAATTGTTTATGGCATCGTTCCGATGATATATGAGAACGAACGCGTTTATATTTTGTTTCGTGTGGAGAGTTTGATTTGATACTCCTATATTCATTATAGTATATCGAATATATTAATAATGAAAAATATTTAAGTCTTATTTATATTAATTAAATAAAATTTAATAAAAAAATTCTTGGGACCATTCCACGTGGGCATGATTTGTATAGTAGTAGCGTGTAAGTAATTTAAGATAGATATAACTTGTACATTCATGTTGTCATAATAAAAAAAAATGATTTAATAAAAGACTAAGAACTTTCAATTTTGATATTCTAATATAATATTTTGTATTTTTCATTCACTCACGGTATTCATTCACGGTAAGAGCTTTCCGAACCAGCCGTAGCTTCATTGTAATTTGACTATTCAAAAGTGCTTGTAAAAGGCAATTAATATCAGAAATTTATTATTATTAGGCGTTACTTTGCGGAGATCTATAATACAAAAGTAATAATAAAAATTATTTTGCTATAATCCGCGATATAGTAAATAGAAAATATATATAGTGCTAAATCTATAGTGGACTATCCTTTTTACATACCCGATACACGCAGGTTTCGTAAAAACACGTAGCTGATTCTTTGTGCGAAACAAGAGCAGCCCTCTTGTCACCTGAAGAGGCAATTAACCAAGCCAACTTGAATAAGAATTATTTGAATTTGAATTTGATTTTATAAAATATCAATTTCTATTATTTTAGAATAAATATTCTATAATACATTTATCTCTTTTATTTATTTTAAATTTCCCTCATTATGAGATTCTGGCAATATTCGTTAAGGTCTTGAGTTATCATATATATTTTATTTATAAACACTTTCTGCACACAATAAATATATCTGTCAAACAGTTTTTTTTTAAATTTATATATATAAAATATAGTAGATATTTAAAGACAATTTAAAAAAGTTATGAAGCCAAATTTTAACGTTAAAGCTACTTTATTATTTACAATAATAGTGCTTTGATGATCACATTTATTTGTTTTCTATTAATGTTTCTCATCTATATCCAACCGCTACTGCGGCTAGAGACCCTAAACCGTTACAAAGCAATGAAGTCACTGACACTCGAACAACAAACTCGCTAACAGCTCAATGGTGCAATAATTATTTTTATCTTTCAAAGTCATCATTTTAATATTTATTTTTACTTTTAATGTAATAATTTACAAAAGTAATGATACAACTCTTTAGACAACATCGCAAAGCTTTGCAGCTTTGCTTCTCTTCTGATGATACTTCCGCTATGGAGCGAAACGATCGTTGATATTGTCGTAGTGAATGTGTATATCAAATCAAATCAAATCAAAATATTCTTTATTCAAGTAAACTTGTAAACAAGTGCTTTTGAATCGTCAACTTTAATGCTGGTTCGGAAAGCTGTTCCTGCCGAGAAGAGCCAGCAAGAAACTCGGCGGTTGCTCTTTTTAAAATATAAATCTTAGAACTAGTTACATTTATTTATTACTGTCTTGTACAGGGTAAAAGTGCACCTATATCCACACATCCTTATCATCTAAGTAATCTTCAACACTATAGTAGGCTTTCTGTATCAGCCTCTTTTTAACAGTGTTTTTAAATTGCTGTAATGGCATGACCAAAATTGATTGCGGAATTTTATTATAGAATCTTATACCCAAACCCACAAACGATTTACGTACTTTTGCTAGGCGCAAAGCAGGAGTCGCAAGCTTATGTCGGTTCCTACTTTGTCTATTATATACATCACCTATCGTTTTATAATTCTTTATATTTTTATGTACAAAAATTACCTTATTTAAAATATACTGTGAAGCAAATGTTAGAATACCTGTTTCCTTAAACTTCTCTCGTAGGGAATCACGCGGACTTATAGTGCTTGTGTAATGTGCTGGTGGTCTTTTGTACACGCGGTACCTAATTCTGTATGTATAAAGTATAAGAACGGGTTATGCTTTCTTCACTTAGCACTACTTACATTTTCTTAACAAACGTGGATTACAGCAAATTAAATTCAATCATTATTTTTCAACTATCGAATCCACAGATTAATCATATACTGTAACTTTCTATGTCAAAACCATGTTGATTTCCCGTAAAACGCGGGTTCGCGCCAAGAAATTGCATCAAACTTGGCCCAGAGCGATAGCCACAAACTACGCGAAGGAACCAATAAACGTGTTGTCATCCCACTCTGATTGATCTTTATTTTATGCGCCAAACTATCTATCTATCCCGCTCGCACCCAACGTGGAGCACTGCCAGGGAATAAATTTCCACGATGCGGTGTAGAAAATGTGGCGTTTCCGTTTTTATTTGAATATAGAATGTTGGTGTTAATGATGGCGTCGGGGAGTCAGAAGTCTACAGTTAATCTTACGGCTTTTATAGCTTTAATTTACAAAAGGCAGTTTATTCTTTTAAATTATTTGAAACAATTCTAGCAAATATGTACAATATCTATCTTAAATTACTTACACGCTACTACTATACAAATCATGCCCACGTGGAATGGTCCCAAGAATAAACAATTCTTAAACTTTTGAAAGCCAGAAGTGAGAGTCTGGATAGAAAGAAACTGTTGACTATTTAACATATTTTGTATATTTGATGGTATTTTACCACTACATACAATGCCAACGAAGTAACCGATACTTCTACTCTATATTTACAAAATAATATGCTGTAACCTCGACTACGTCCGCGTTATTTTAAACCAACTTCTATGTTTATATTAATTGGGATAATGTTGTTAATATTTCGAAATTTATGTATATTACCTTAACATATCATCTTTACATAAGATATGATATATTTTTAAATAGGTGTGATATCAGTGTTATTAGACAAACGCATGCTCATTACGCAATTATTTTAATTATTAATTAAAAAAACTTTCAATAAAACGCACTTTATTTATAACCTTCTCGCTATTCATCGTGAAGTCAGTGAAACAAAAGAGAACTATGAAACAATAAATATAATTGGAAAAGTAGATAAAAAACAATTAGGTATTAGTATTTTAATTAAAAAAAACAATTCATGTTATGTACGGGCTGCTATGTATTTCTACAATCTTTGCTTGATTGACTGATAGATTGATTGAATATTGATATTAAAATAATTGATATAAGTTTAATTGATAGTAATTTGATAATGATTTGATAGCGTGAGCACACTTGACCTCTAACGTCGTACTAATTTCTTTTACACACACATCCAAAAAATTTTTCTTCTTTCTTATAATATTTTAGTAATTTTTCGTAGTTTAGTATATTTTAGTTTAGTGTATTTTAGGTCTATTATTTTTTTGTAAAGGGGAAGTCCCTTGAGATCTGAAATACAGGGAATCCTAGTTCAGGCGTCAGTCTTCTTCCATAGTGCACCGAAATTGAACTGTTTTTAAACCTCTTATCATGAATTTTTTATAATTATAAAGATTGTATGTAAAGTTTTTAGGAGAAATGAATAAAGCATTATATATTATATATATTATTATCAAATTTATTATGTCAATACAACTTGATTTCAATTTTATACGAAATAAATTATGTAACATAAAATGCTGATTTAGCAAATACACGTATAAGTCTGTACATATTATTTAAATTTGATAGGGATTGAAAAACATTATTTTTTAATTTAAAAGTTTATGTAAACAAAAAATTAAATATATTTTCCTTACAAAGTTAGTATAATAGGCTCTCCTGTAGCGTACTGGAAACTCTGCGTAAACTTCACGAAATATGCCCCGAGATAAAGTTTTGGAACATCATAATATCGCAACATGTTTATACTCTGAAGTGGAGTGCGAAGTAGGAACGTATGTCTGTGGGTTGGCCTTTATTAGGGTCTCTTACTCGCTCATAGACATAAGCGGAGCGATTTAGCTTAGATTTATACCAGGATCTTATTAAACCTAGATATTGACTCGTAGATTTAACATTAAACATTCCAAAATTATTATTTTATCAGTATTAGTAATGATGTTTGAAAATCAAAACCAAATTCTTTAAAAGATTTTTTTTTACTTATACACACGGTCGTCCATCCCTAAAGTAAGTAATTTAGTACTTGTATTATGGGTGACAGACAACTGGTAAATATATACGAACTAGGTTTTACCTGCGGCTTCGCTCGCATGGAATTTTGTCTGCCACATTGAGTTTCTTTTTTACTTTATTAAAAAAAATATACTTTTATTTATTTAGTTACTTCTACATCCAAAACTTCAGATGTCTAACATAAAAACAAAAGGATTCCATACAGTCTTCGCGCCTCGCATATAAGGCATTCTATGGCGCTCCATTTAAGTCAATCATATCGTGATAAATTTTAAACTATTCGGCCAAATTACTTAGTGTAAAAGATAAAGTTTATAGAAATGAAGTACTGAAAGTGACAAATGCATTGATGTATGATAAATATACTAAAATAATTAACTTTATGATTCACAATTTTGGTCATGGTGGCTTCCACATAAAAGGTCGATTTATGCTGTCGTGGACTTTTATTTAGAACTATTCAAGACAAAGAATACTACGGTACATTATCTTTGTGTAACTCCAATGGTTTAGGGAGCGCACGCCAAGATAGCTCTCAGAGGCCAAATTTGTTTCGACTTTATTGACATGTATCGTTATATTACATAAAATCATTACAAATTGTAGCCTATATGTTATTCTGATGTATACCCTATATAACTGTAAAGTTTCATCCAAATCCGGCCAGGAGATTTTTCGTGAAAGAGTAACAAATATCCATCCATACTCACAAACTTTCGCATTTATAATATTAGTAGGATGTAATTTTAAATACATACTTAAAGACAAATACACAGGCTCGAAGAATCAACAAATTGTTTATAGAAAATGTTGGCCTTCGGCGGGAATCAAACCCACGAACCGGAGCTGAAGGTAGGGTTACTAACCACTGTCCCAACGGGCCAGTCAATTTTACTACTATCCCAACGTTACTATAATAACTACTGTAATAAATATATTTGATGTTATTAGTCCATGTTTATCGTCCATGTAATAGTCAGTGTCTTTGATATTTTTCTAATTATTAAAGGATTGCTATCGAAAATTCATTTCACGAGATACAAAAATAAAATAGGGGGTTTTAAGTTGGTGTATCAATGTGTTTGAATAGTTAAAGAAGATAGATGGATGGTATACCTAATAAAAAAGGCTACATTAATGATCACAAACTGGTCTAATGTGGATATCTCGTACTAAAAGATTAACGATTATAACGATCGACTATGCTCTCCGCTTTCCGCTTTCTCCTTAACGCTATATTTCGGTGTAAAGCCTTGCAAACAAATATATTGTTGGTGAAACTTTTCCAGCTTCTTGGAGTGGTTTCTGAACTTACACACATAAGTTGCGCATCCAACTGTGAATATATTATTTTATTTATACCCTCGCTTAAACGAAACTTGGCCCGCGATAAAGATCATAGTATATTTTTTAAATTTTAGTTTAGGTCACACGATTTTCGAAAGTTTTTGTTCTTTCAATTTCCATTTAGAATATGAATGAATGTTTCTTGATGAATAAATGAAATGAATCTTTCTATAATCCCCTTGTAAGAATGTGTAAAAGTCTATAATGATATCTCGTCTCAATTTTAGGACCTAGACATTTTCGACTCTCGTGAGTTATCATTTAAAAGGATTGTAATATGTTGTGTTGCTTCTCGTAGTGTTGTTTAATAGCTGTTTAACAGTTTAATCCTACTACTAATATTATAAATGCGAAAGTTTGTGAGTATGGATGGATATTTGTTACTCTTTCACGAGAAAACTATTGGACGGATTTGGATGAAACTTTACAGTTATATAGATTATACATCGGAATAACATATAGGCTACAATTTGTAATGATTTTATGTAATATAACGATATATGTCAATAGAGTCGGAAAAAATCTGGCCTCTGAGAGCTATCTCGGCGTACGCTGCCTAAACCATTAGATTTACACAAAGATGATGTACCGTAGTATTGTTTGACTTTAATAGTTCTAAATAAAAGTTCGCGACAGCATGTATCTATCTTTTATGTGGACGCCACTATGACCAAAATTGTGAATCATAAATTTTAATTAAATTAGATACTGTGTCAGAGCAAATTCCGCGCGAGCGAAGCCGGGCAAAACTAGTAGTTTATAATTGTAATTGTGTTACTTAATTATTAATATCAAATATCAGTTTTTTTATTAGATTACTATATTATAACTTAATATTAATTTAGAATTAGTTTTTCATGCAACATGTTTTTATTAGTCTCTTTAGTATATGAACATGCAAGTTTTGGTAAGCAACTTCATTATGAATTCGAATAATATGTATACATTTATTTTATAATCGTGTTGTGAACTGTTTTGTGTGTCAATAAAATAGCATAAATAAATAAATGTTTTTGTGGGTTTGGAAGTTTATGTGCTATAAGAAGCTATACGATATCAAATGAAAAGAAGTCAATAAGTCATTCATCTCTCTCCTGCCCTTATCCTTTAGAACCGATATAGAAAAGTTACCTTGTGAATGTCCTTCACTTAAACATTAGTTCCTCTTATAAACTTCAGAGATACTAAATTGTAAGTGCTAGCTGTTAGATATAAATAACACTTTCCAAGCAGTCGCAACCCTAGTAGCACGAAAATGTAGAACATCGGCAGTGTCAATAAATTATCTGCACACAATACGAACAAACGGTACATCCCTTCAGCCTAGAGTGGCACTCAAAGGATTAAAGGTCGATATATGCCGAATTTACAACTGATTGGTTTATTTAAATAGGGCTTTATTGGCTGCCCTGATGCAACTAATGTTGTGGCAGAAATGGAACGAGCGAGTTTTGAATATCGATCGCCTGTTTATTTGAATTTAGAACGCTTTTTTTTTTAATTTATTAACCATGTAGATATGTAAGCAAGGAGTATAAATATATTTCACAGAAAAAAATTAAGTAATATGGAACCTAAGTTTTTTATTTGAATGTGAACATGGACGATTTCTATTTAATTCAATGTGTCTAGTATTCATACTTTATATATATATATATATATATATATATATATATATATATATATATATATATATATATATATATTTATTAATTTTAAAGAATGTGCATCCATCTGTGATGAATTCAGCAGAACTGTGTAACTTTACCTGTACATATAGTGAAGAGTCTGCCGACATAACATCTTTCTTTTCGCGTCTTCATATCAGTCGGTTTTAACTCTATTGATGCCTTAAACATAATTATTCTGCCTTAGAGAAACGAACTTATTGAGATACACGTTTTACATATTCAAACTTAAAATATTCTCTATTCAAGTTAACTTGTAAACAAGTACTTTTGAATCGTCAACTCTATTGCTGGCTCGGAGAAGAATCAATTTTATCTGAAACATGGATGTTTTTTTTTGTTTTTGATGAAAGGGTGTTTTTTTTTTAATTCGTCTACCTCCATCATGAGTGACGGAGTCTGTATCTGTCTAAGTTTCATTCATTCTAGTTCTCGCATTTATTCATCTTCCATTCCCCATACTAATTCTTTCTTATTAACATCGTCCTTCATTCTAAATGGGTGGGACTTCCATTTTTTAAAACTAACTAACTAACTATCCATTTATTTGTCAACACTAATTCCAGAACGGTGTTGACAAGTCAAAGTGTTGACAAGCAAAAAGTAATCGTCTAGTTTATAAGAAAACGAGCAAGAAGCCTCAAACACCACGGGGTAAAGTGAAAATTGCCGGAAGTTTAAAAATAAAACTTAAAAACACTTGCATTCGTGTCTCAAGTCTTAAAAGAGGTATAAAAGGAATACCGGCGAAAGTGCATTAAAAATGAGTGCGCGGGACAGGGATGCCGCTCTACGGGCTATATACACATATCTCTTTCTGTTGCCGCTAAGAAAATGGTTTTATGAATGAAAATTACTTTTTTCTCACGCCATTTACCAAGTTCAAGAGTTTGACGGCTTTTTCTTTTTAAAGTCGGAGAAAGTTGTATCAGCTAGTTGAAAGATTTGTACCGAGTGCAATATAGATATTAATTGGATTTTTTGAATACAGTTTTATCTTTGAAGGGTTTTATATCCATATTAATATTATATAAGTATTTGAAAGTCTTTCTGTTAGTAACGCTTTCATGGCTAATGGTCTAGACCAATATAGGCTAGGTTAAAGAAAAGGAGGAAAAAATTACAGTTCACTATTTAAGAACTATAAAAAATACATAGTACATTTTGGTTCATTTCTCCAAAGTAAAGATGAAATATAGATTAACTTTTTAAATATTTTAAAAGTTAGTTCTATTTACTCAAGTGAAATGCAAAATACGTGACGCGGTTAAGGAAATCATCATGAAGAAATTTGCATAGGCATAAACTAGAATATGCGTTATCTGCAAATTCGCAATGTAGCAGTAAGATGGATCAACCGACAGTCGTATTAATCTTAGACATATATTATGTAGACATATATTATGTAGACATATATTAAGTATTATTAAATATAATTCCGTTTTTTTATTTATAATGAAACTTCCTTATTCAAACACCCTCCAGGTGAATACTAAAGGAAAGGTTGTAATAGATCGCAATCAGAGCGCTTCTAAAATATCCAAAAAACTTATTACAAAGATTAAAAAGTAAAATTTTGTGTCATTTAAATTGTCACCACAAAAAAGTTTCAAATGGAAGTTGTCATCAACCTTTTACTATCGCATTTAAATCTTTAAAAACTAATAAGGTATAAAATATAATACGGTGTTAATAACTATTATGAAATGAAACTATTTGAGCAGATTTATTCGTTGCACTGAAAATTTAAGAATCTGTTAACATTACAAAAGTAATAATAAAATTATTTTGCTATAATCCGCGATACAGTAGATAGAAAATATATATAGTGTTAAATGAAGTGGTGGAGGTTTGTGCATGTGTTTTTACGAATCCTGCACGTGTCGGGTATGAAAATACCGATAATCCACTATACATTTAACACTATATATATTTTCTGTCTACTGTATCGCGGATTATAGCAAAATAATTTTATTATTACTTTTGTATTATGGATCTCCGCAAAGTAACGCCTAATTCTATAAACTGTTAACATTATTTGATATAATATTCTTTGTATTATAAACTTCTTATCATTTCAATCGTTTCCAATAAAATTAAATGATTACCCATATTTTAGTCCAATAGTGGGAAGAGGTTTAATGTTTGTTTAATTTCCTAATTTAATTGCATGACAAGGCAGAAAGGACTAATTAATCTCATATCACAATTACGTTGCACTATGCAAACGAAATTCCCTGTCTGCATTCCAACTAATGTGCTATTGTTAGCAGATATCGCATAATGATTTCCTTGTATTTCTTATTAGATCTAGCATTAAATAGACTGATTTAAAAAAGAGTAGAACTTTTAAGCGAGAAATATATATCTTTTGCAATTTATTTATAACTTTTAATATTTGTCTCTGCGGATTTTATTTCGGTAATCTATAGTAGGCCATTAAACAATCTGCATACCTAAATAAAACAATTTCTTGCACTAATTCATCATCATCCTCCTGCCCTTATCCCACTCTAAGTAGGGTCGGCACGAATGTTACAAAAATGTTACAAACATGTTGTCACGAGATTCGGCTACGTATTTTACGACCGACCGCCTGTCTGACGTCAACTTACCTTAGTAGTCTTTTACGACACCTCGTTAAGAAATGAGGATGGTCTATTCTACTCAGTCGGATACCACACAGCGGACTTTCTTGCACTAATTAGAAATTAGAAATTATTTATTTTGTTCAATACAGTTGGGATATACAATGTTTAACAAAGCTTATTGATGCCTTAAATAAACTTTAAATGTCACCACTAGCAACCAAAGTAAGCCCAGTGTGTATTTTTGGTTACTAGTGCCTACAATTGTCATATATACTGCTAAAATTTTTAAACAAAATATAAAATAATATTAAGCTTAATTAATTGTGTGTGAAAAATTATATAATACATATAATTTATTTCTATAGAATTTCTAGTATATCATATAAAAAAAATGTGTAGGCGATTTTCAGACCTACTGAATATGCGTATAAAATTTCATAAAATCTATTAAGCCGTTTCAGACTTACCATACTTGGTAACTAATGACGACTAATGTCATGTATTTAAATGTGACTGCAAAATAAAGGCTATTTTTATTTTATTTTTATTTTTATGGTACGAATGACACGAGAATTTTATATAAAAGAAGATATAGTCACAATAAATGTAAGTTATTAAAACAATGTAATGTAATAAGTACCTAGTAGGGATGTTACGGAGGTGGGTTTACCGGAACCAGAGATTTCATATTTGTATTGTCGGAGCCGAAGTCGGAATCGGAGGTAGAGTCGGAATTTAAAAATTGACCCCTAAACTGTACTTAGACAATATGACCACCACGTTTTAAAAAATTGAATACTTAAGCGCGTCTAACGTTTAATACTGAAAATAAACAAATGAACGAGAGTTGCGCGCGCGAGGGAAGATACTTCCGGTCGAGAAGTTAGAACTTGTAGATGTGCATTCTGTTCGAATTAGCATGACAAATTCACCTTCGTTATACCTCCGACTAAAATTGGTCGGAGCCGGAGTCGGAGTCGGAAGTGTGAATTCAATCGGAGGTTCCGACCTTTCGGAACCGAAGTCGGAGCTCCGTACATCCCTAATACCTAGTACTAACATCCCAAAAAATTTTAACGATACGAAACCAACGCGTGCGCACCTCTGTTATTCTCTAGTCTATTATGCGACATAGATAAAATATTACTTACATTTTTTACAACAGAATAATACGCATAATATCCATACATTAATAGAAAGGGTTTAATAGCCTATAAATCAGCATTTTAAACAAAGGTTAGTCAAATTCGACAATGGGATGGGCTTTTGTGTATAAGTTTTTTGTTGCCATAACCCGTGAAATGTTTGTTTTGTTAGCGGTGTAGTGGTTCTCGGGGATTTTTTGTTCGTGCCAATATTTTTGGTCGATACGACTGGTAAATATTTATTTTTTTTAAGTTTGAAGTGTTGTCTTTGCGATTATTTTGTCTAATAATTTAAGCATTGTGTTCGCATGTTCAAGGAGTTATTAAAACGAAACTAAATATTTATATCCGACGCCTCAAGTTTTCGGAATAATGCAAAACATAATATAACAAAAACATATAAAATATTGATTTGAAAAAAAACTGTATTTTGAACTAAAACAGAAAGTCTACTATACTATTGAGGATTACTTAGACGATAAGAATGCGTGGATAGATAGCTAATCTTCGACCCTGTACAAGACATTAATAACTATATGTAACTAGTAATAAGAATTATTCTTTGAAAAGAGCAACCGCCGAGTTTCTTGCTGGTTCTTCTCGGTGGGAACAGTTTCCGAACCAGCAGTAGATGCTGACAGTTCAAAAGCACTATCTTACAAGTTTACTTAAATAAATAATATTTTGAATTTAAATATAAAAAACTGTATACTCAACGATCATTCGATTTTTCCAAAAATGGATGCAAAATTGTTTTTTTTTTAAACTTACATACTAAAATTGTAATTGATATATTTAAAGCAAGTCCACTATGATAGTCGATTTAATATAAAAAAAGCTTAAAATATATTCAAGCTTCATGCGGAACCTTCATAATATTTTATGTATCCAAATGTAAAAACAAAGACAAAACCCTTTCTTAAGTTTCAAAAATTATTACACCCGTAAAAAGTTCTTATCAACAATCAAATTGGACGTGTCTATAAATTTCCTATGAGTTATTATATTTATAAAGAAAGATACCCCGTGAGATACGAGGGTCTGAATGAATGGAACTAACCAAAGGGCCCCATTCAAGAAATCGAATAACCGGAAGGGTTTGAGTTTATTACAAAAGATGAGACTTCCGGTTCATCGGACACATTGTGGCCTCTAATATCAATAAGCATAGATAATAAGCTATCTGATTATATTTTATTATTAAATTTATACGGAATACTTGATTAAAAAAAACATTTAAATATTTGATAGAATCAGGCGTTAATTCGCGGAATTTCATAGTACAGAAGTTATAATTATTTTGCTATAATCCGCGATTGTAAAAAGAATCAAAAGAAGAAGAATCTGTAATGCTAAGTGTATAAAGCAGGCAACGTTCACGTACCTTATACATGCAGGACCAGTCACCTATCACAAAACGCCACCACCAACAGCACAAAAGCATTACACACACTCACTACGTCAATCTCTACGATCGTTTCGCCCCGTGATCGAAGCAACCGGTACCCATAACATAAGTATTAAGTTATTTGCTTTGGGGACAGGCGATCGTGTGTATAATTGTCCCATCAATATATAAGACATAAAATCTTACTTGTTTATAAATATTATACATAAAGTAAAGTAAAGTAACGGATTAGTAAAGCGGATTAGCCGTGAAAAAGTTACAGTCAGGCAGACATTCGCAGAATAATAATAATAATAATTGTAATCGAAAAGTTAACTAAATAATTAGACCTTAATTATCAGATAACCGCGATGCGGAATGTTGATCTAAAAAATAATTGTTTCTATTGTTGTTTCGGTTAATGGTCTCATTGCGAAGAGCCTCGACGAACATCTTCAGAGGCTTTCGCTTAAAAGGTAGATCAAGAGTCTGATGCAGAAGGCAGCACTTAAAACAGCACGTATTGTGAGGAATTTCCTCACTCTGGAGCCCTAACTACCGGTAGCTTGGGGTATTGCCCCGCTTCCGACGGTTTTTTATACATTATTAAATGTTTTTTGTAAATAGTAATATTTGAAAATGTAAAAAGTTGGTTTAAAGAAAAATAAATTCTAATCGAAAACTGTGTGGTATCCGGCTAGGTAGAATAGGTGGTCATTTCTTACCGAGGTGTCGTAAAAGGCGACTAATGTAAGTTGACTCACCGCGTGGTATCCGGTTGAGTGGAATAGACCACCGTCTTTCTCACAGAGGGGTCGTAAAATACGACTAAGGTAAGTTGACGTCAGGCCTGCCAATCGTGAAATACGCAGCCAAATCATATAACAACATGTTACAAACATGTTGTTATATGATTTGCCGACCTCACTTACGGTGGGATAAGGACAGGAGGATGATGAATATAAATAATCGATGTAAGAAAATTTCACACGTAAAATGTCGCTAGTAGAAGCTAGTTAAATTTAACCGTTTATTTGATATCCGCTACTTTAATCACATTAATAGATACGATACTGTCAACCCAACAGACAAACCGATAATAATCATCAACACGACGAACCTCCGTAATCCTTATTAATGCAGCCAATTCATCAGACCTGAAAAACGTTACGGCTCACAATGGGCCCCCTTAGAAAATAAATAATAAACTAGAAATTATATGCAAATTCACGACCCATAAGTTCCTATAGAAATCGTTAACCCTTTAACGGCAAGGGGTAAAAATGGCCATAATTTATTCACATTGTAAGATAGATTCACGGGACGTTTTTAGTGGCATTCAAAATTGTTCAACAACGGTGCTCAGACGTGTTGTTGTGTTTAACGTGAGATTATCTCTAGATGTAGATCAAGTGAGGTGTTGTGATTGTTTTATACACAAGGTGGAGTATTTTTCCCTTATTAAAATTTAAGATAGGAGCAGTTATTGTGATTTACCCATGAGAGATAGAGATATACTGTCGCAGACTTTTTTGTAATATTTCTGTAGATCTGAAATTACTAAGTACGTAAGTAACTACAACATTGCCATTAAAGATTTTTAATAAATTGTATAATAATATAATGAATTAAATTTAGTAAATTTCAAAAAGGCATTATTCAAATACTATTCTAGAAAATTGTTCTTATTCACTTAAAGAATATTTGAAGTTCTGTTCTATTTCTGGACGTCGGAAACGACAGATATGATTGTTATTAACTTTCCCAATAAACCATTGAATTGAAGGGAATTGAACTGAACTAAGTAAGTACATTACGTTAGTTCATCTTTGTTGGATGACGCGGCGCACGCAAGTAAAGCTTTCAGCAGGCAAGTTTTTTTCAAGTGATAATCTTTAACGTCTATGAATATTTTACAAAGTCATCATTCTCCCGACCTCATCCCACTGTAAGTGGGCTCGGCAAAACTTGTTTTTCTATTTCATTCTCTCCTATCATTCGTCAACTCTGGCGCTACTCCTTTTATATGCATGTCATACTTCACACAATCCAACCAACTCTTTTTAGGCCTCCTTTTAGTCACATATCCTCCACTTTCATATTTAACAAAATTATGATGCTACAGCTAGAAAAAAAAACTGTAAAAATGACATAATAAATTAAAGGCAGAAGCTAGTATACATAAGAGTCTTAAGACGCTTTCTTCTTCTTCTTTATTTCTTCTACTCTTATCCCACTCTAAGCTGGCAGAACATTTTTTTCTCTTCCACTCTCTCTTCGCATTCGTCAACTCTGGCGCTACTCCTTTTATATGCATGTCATACTTCACACAATCCAACCATCTCTTCTTAGGCCTCCACAGGCAGCCTCTAGGCACATATCCATCCACATTCATACTCAGCACTCTTTTGGTCACATGATCTTCATCCCTCGCCATTACATGTCCATACCATCCCAATCTTGCACCTCTCGCTTTTTCTATAATTTTTATAGAAACAGATAAATAGATCATTTAGTATTTTATCCAGTCTTGCCACACCACAATATTTTTTAAAGTAATCATTGACTATTCTAGCATGACTTTGATAAATTTGTAGACGAATGTTACCTAACGCAATTCAGTCGTCTCCAAGTCAAATAGCCACTTTATAAATTGGAATAAACAATAACCTAATGGAAACTGTAACTCAATATATTTGTCAATACATTTTCCATCCTGCTATGACTCCTATGTACGAAATATATTCGATTTGCAAACAGCTTAAATATGTTAAACAATTCGACATCGCATTTTGAGACTTACACCAACAAGATAATGCATACTATCGTTTGTACTATTGTTTGTTATAGGATATTATAAAAAATTCGGCTGTCCCTTTAGTGTTTGCACATGTTTGATCGATTGACAACTTGTGGGTGGGGTCTATATAGTTATTACCCCGAAATATAAAAAGGGATGTTACTCAAAAGCTTTCAATTTGAGTTTCTCCTTTAATACAAAGGATTATAATAGCTGACCCGACTAACCCCTCGTACGCACGAGAGGATTTTTATCGCGCGTAAAAATGACGTCGAATTGAAACAAATGGGTATCCAGGTATCTGTTCACATGACAGCGTATTTAAATCGCGACGTATTTTATCGTGCAGTGTTCCATTTTAGTCGTTAGGGCGAGGGCGTTAAGCTGAATATTCATACGAAACTTATTATAACGCCTACGCGGAATTTCAACGCGACGTAATTTTTACGCCCGTGCGTACGGGGCGTTTTGCGTACCGCGATATTATTCTTACGGGCAATTTTTTTAATATTTTATAATATCTATATTTTGTACTATACTTATTAAAAAAACAAAGTCCCCAAAAAGCAGTCTGTCTGTGATTGATTTTCTCAAAATCTACTAAACGGATTTTTGTTTTTACTAAAAGATATACTTAAGTTTTATTTTATCGGATGAGTCCAACTAGTTTCAAATAAGAGTATTTCTAGTTTCAAGCCCATACGGGGCTCTATGTGAGTATAGCCGGTCTCTAAACATTAATTATGAATTATAAATTATTACTTTCGGGTACATACCACGGTATGTACCCGAAAGTAATAATTTATAATTATGTTTTCAAACCACGAATATTCAAGTATAAAATCATTAATTACTAGCCGGTACGGGCCGGATTATGTAAAAAATTACGTCACCTAGAACGATCTCGGAAAAAGTGTATAATTACGCGACCGTGGTATGTACCCGAAAGTAATAATTTATAATTATGTTTTCAAACCACGAATATTCAAGTATAAAATCATTAATTAATTATGAATCCCATTCACGATAGTTTAAATTCAAAAGTGCAATTCTTCCGAAAGGTAGAGGTCAATATTACATTGCCCTTTTATGTAAATTGCGTTGAAGAGGTCACAGGAGCGCAGTTGTTAAAAAAAACTCGCTTGCTGGGAGCTTTAGTCGCGTGCGTCGCGTAAACCAAAACACACACACTGAAAAACACTGAAATAATGTACTAGATAATTTTAGATCTACAAAATGACTACAAAAAGTGTGTGATAGCAGGTCTCTATCTATTATGGTTAATTCAAAATAACTAATTTATGTTCAAAATTTATATTCTTCACAGATACATAAAAAAGGAAACCACGCATTAATTTTTGTATTTTAGATTATAAGTCATGAAAATCGAATGTACGGTGTTAAAGCCCAGTCTATAAACGGCTAATAATTAAAAAAATAATAATCAACGAATACCTATAGATTAAACAATATTTTATTTATAAAAATAATCTACTTAAAGGTTTTAACTTTCGATATAATTGCATATTGATTAAAGACTTTTTGATCTTTTTTAAAAGCCTATTAAGTACCTCATACTTTTTATTTTAAATTTAAGCATCATAATATCATATTTCTAGCATTTACATTTTATAGGTCTAAAGCTTTTAACATACTGAAGAAAATATTAAGTCATTCGTATTTTCAGAAAAGTCAAATATTTTTCATAAATAAATAAATAAATATAAATATATATGGGACATTTACACACACGGTCGTCCGTCCCCAAAGTAAGTAACTTAATACTTGTGTTATGGGTGACGGACAACTGGTAGATTTACTACATATATAATTTTAAATACATACTTAAATACAAATACACACCCCAGGCTCGAAGAACTACCAATTTGTTTATAGAAAATGTTGGCCCTCGGCGGTCACTACCCACAGCGCCAATGGGCAAGTCACAATTAATTTAATCAATTTATGATCCGAAGTTTTCAATGCATATACAACAGGTATCCACAGATCTTAATATAATGGTCGCAGAATATCATTATGCATATAAAACATAAACTTGATTCAATTAGAAAGTTTCCGATTCACCGAACGCCAACGAACTAACTACTGGACAAGCAAATCGAGTTAAAAAAAGTTGTCTACAAATCATTTACGCAACCATAAATCCTTTTTGGAACTGGGATTTGAAGAAAAAAGAAGCATAGGCCAGGTATCGGCAACCTGCGGCTCTTTCGATATAAAGTTGCGATTTTCAGGTTCCATATGAAGAATAAAAGTAAACCACCGGTGTTGGTAGATTTTAAATTTATAAAAATACTAGTTTTTGCCCGCGGCTTCGCTCGCGATGAATTCGGTCTGCCACAGTAACTAATTAAATTAAATTTATGATTCACAATTTTGGTCATAGTTGCTTCCACATATAAGATAGATATATGCTGTCGCGGACTTTTATTAAGAACTATTAAAAACAAACAATAATACGGTACATCATCTTTGTGTAATTATTTAGACAGCGTACGCCAAGATAGCTCTCAGAGGCCCGATTTTTTCCGACTTTATTGACCTTTATTGACATGTATATGACATGTATATTACATAAAATCATTACAAATTGTAGCCTATATGTTATTCCGATGTATAACCTATATAACTGTAAAGTTTCATTCAAATCCGTCCAATAGTTCTTTCGTGAAAGAGTTACAAACATCTATCCATACTCACAAACTTTCGCATTTATAATATTAGTAGGATATATTTTTTAAATTAAATATGTTTGTAAGACCAAAAGAGCGAAGTTTGTAATCATTTAAACCTATACTTGCACATATGTATTTGACATGTGTATTCTAGAATGTTATGTTAAAGGATAGAGTTGGTTGTTTTTATATTTTCGCGATTCATACTTTTTTATACATAAAAACACGGGCCACATCGCGACTAAATCGAGTTACAGTTGCACCCGCCGTGGTCACGAACTGAATTTTTAAACCCATGGTCATTGATGTAATGCTAGAATATATTTTTTATTAACTATTCTTCATATTAATTTGTTCTAAATTAAGGAGTTATCAAAATTATTTTCATTGGCACTTTATTTTTTTTTCGCTCTTTAGTATTGGAGGTTACCGATCCCTGACGAAGACCATTGCTTATGGTATAAGAACATCCGACGTTACAATGTCGATTAAAGACAACCACTCCAAATACTTAATTACTACATGTCGAGTTAATTAATCATACATTTAATGACTTCATAGCATAATATGTATGTAAATAATATGTGATAACATGCACTATAACAGAACTACCTTGCTATAATCCGCTCCCGTGTGGATTATAGGTAGTTCTGTTATGGACCATATAATAAGAAATTCCGCAAAGTAACGCCTGCTTCTATAAATATGTGATAAGAAAAACTATTAATTAGTTAGTAGTTGTAACGGCCTGCTACCAACCCAGCCTCTCCTAGTTTGGGCAGAGAAAGGTTGGTTCCTTGGTTCCAATGCAGATTGGTTGGTTACACATATCTTATTAAATCTAATTGATCCTTGACGATTCAAAAGTGCTTGTAAAAAGCTTACTTGAATAAAGATTATTTTGATTTGGTTTGATGTCCCCAGAATTCTCTAGAGATATACAGGTTTCCTCATGACGTTTTCCTCCACCGAAAAGCATTTGATAAACTGCAATTATCAATTAGACACATAAGTCTTAATAGAAAAAGTCATCGGTGCCTCGGGTTTGAACCTGTGATCGTCTCTAGAGACTCGCACGGTCTCACCGCTGGGCTATTACAGCAAAAAAATAACTTTTTTACCAAAAAACATATGTTCAGTATAGAAAACGTGTTTGAACGAGTTGACAATAAAAGAACTTATTCAAGTTTTTTTGTATTCCGCCGCAAAGTTACGGCATGACCAAACAGGGAAATGAACCCGCAGCTATTTATCCGAGTGAGTGGTTGTGTCGTAAAATTTTATTTTGTTGTTATCAAGCGATGCCTAATAAAGAGCCGAGTTAATCGTCGATGATCGGTGCCTGTGATTATTGAAATGAACGCAGACCGCAGATGTGTTTATCGTTAACTATTATAAACGTGTATAAAGAAACGTGAAATTCTCCCATATTCACATAAGGCTTGGCGTTCTTGACATTGCAGACAAAAATAGTAATGCGAAGAGAGTACATTCTAAAACGCACAATCACCGTGACATTGCATTACAGGTAACCCTCCTATAACACGGTGTTCAGGTACCTTGAAAAACCGTGTTGTATGAGAACCAGAGCTAGTAAACCTAGGGAGGGAAGATTTTGGGACGTCAGCAACTATCCAAAATCTTATTAAAACAAATATTTTGTTTTTATTTCGACACAGTCAACTTTTTCATTAAAAATAAATAAATAAATAAATAAATAAATAAATAAATAAATATATGGGACATTTACACACACGGTCGTCCATCCCCAAAGTAAGTAACTTAATACTTGTGTAATGAGTGACGGACAACTGGTAAATATACTACATATATAGTTTTAAATACATATTTATATACACCCAGACTCGAAGAACCAACAAATTCTAAATAGAAAATATAAGTGTATAGTGTACGTACAACAGAATACATACATATATATTTATCTAAGGCATTTGCTGATTTTTATAGCCAAACCGTGTTGTCGTTGGGTGTGCCGCAGCACGAATCGTGTTATAGCGAAAACGTGTTATGGTAGAGTTACCTAGAATAGGGGAGCCAGCCTTAAATGACAATAAAAACTTATTATTTGTCTCTCTTTTTAATGTGTAATTATTTGATACGCCACTCTTACCAGTCAGTTCCTGAATTGTCAATATTATAAAAAATTATAATACCGCCTTGGAAGCATAGGTACGTTAGGACTTAAGAATTGCAGTCTGTGCCTGTATTGTCACTATTTTAAACGTTTATAAAAAACAAAGAACTTTTCTCGAGCATAAACGCTTTGTATTATAAATAAATATAGCTTCAATAATCAGGTTTTATTCATATAAAAATTCAATTTTTTATGATGAACATATTATTATAATTGTAAAAAAACGTGGGGTCTTTTGTGGCATGTTTTTCGTTTATATATCGAACACCCTATAAGCAACAGTTCCTACTACATTCCGTGGCCATGAATTACGCGGCTGTTAGAAAAATATACTTTGAAGTCGTGGACTCTTGTACTATATTTTACAAAGACTTTTATGACTTAGCAAATTTATTATTCAGTAATACTTATAACTGAAAACAAAGCTATAAAGAACCAGACACATTTTACTAAACAGTTGTCAATTCAGCAGTGATACATGCTTCATAGTTTGAAGCATTTATTGCTGAAGTAATTGGCCTTTTAAGAAAGTTCAGTCATTCAATAGGCAAAGAAAAGAGTGACATCAAAGTATTCTCATGAACAAATAATAAAACACAAGAGCAACAGTGTTCATTAGCTGAATAAGTCGCTAAGCTAAAAAGTCGATGCTCGACCTACAAACTTAGAAAAGTCGATGGACTATATTTATTATCTCTTATAAGGGTTTTTTTAAATTTATAAAGCTAACTGGCAACCTTCGCTAGTCGGAGAGACACCTGAAGAAGAAGTTCAAGGGTTTTTTTTATAAAAATCTGCACCTCGTACTACCCGCAGTGAATAGGTAGTTAATATGTATTAAAATGTAAAATAAAAATGTAGATTATAAACGAAAATCGAGTTTTTAATTTTAAATCCTTTTATTTTATTCTAATATTTTTTATTGAAATTTTGAACATAAAAGTAGTTATTGTGAGTTAACCATAAGAGCTAGAGACATGCTGTCGCGGAGTTTTTGGCAGTATTTTTATAAATCCACAATTCTCTAATACATTGTTTAAGTATATCTCTGTAGGTTTACGCAGCGGGCGAATTTTTTTAAAACAAGCGACTTCCTCAACACAATTTACATAAAACCGTGATGCACTTTCAACCTAAACCTTCCGGATGAATTGCACTTCCTTTTAGTGTAAACGGTACAAAAATCTATTCAGTAGATTTTGAGAAAATCGACATACAGACAGACAGCTTTTGGGGACTTTATTTTATAATAAGTATATATTTACAAAATTATTCAAACCAATTAGAAAAGGTCAATCCAGTTAGAATCTAAACACTCTTGATGAGACATTGAGTTCTTCATATTATTTATACTCTATTTGTCGTTTCTCATAGCTGCCTACATATTTTTCGAAAGCATCCAATTTTCCGTATAAAAGAGTTGCCCTATCGATTCGTCCTCAACCCTACGTACATGTCGTATGCATATAGGAGGGTCGTAGGAGGGTTGTTAAACTATTGCCAATATCAATACATATATAGAAACTAGCTTTTTATCGCAACTTCGTTCGCGTGGACTGCAGTCTTATTATTTGAGTCAACCTTTTTAACTTATATTAGTTATGGTTATAGTAGTTAATCTTAAAAGCTAGACACATGCTGTCGCGGACTTTTATTTAGAACTTTTAGAGGGGAACATTTTAGTAATACATGATTTTTGAATAACTTTCACCGTTTACTTAGCGGACGCAAGGAAAGCTTTAAATAAAAAAAATTAAAAAAAATGGTACATTTACACACACGGTCGTCTGTCCCCAAAGCAAGTAACTTAATACTTGTGTTATGGATGACGGACAACTGGTAGATATACTACATATATAAGTTTAAATACATACTTAAATACAAATACATACCTAGGCTCGAAAAACCAACAATTTGTTTATAGAAAATGTTGGCCCTCGGCGGGAATCAACCCATGACCCGCGGAGCTGTCGGGCCAGTCGGCTTTAAATATTGCCGTTTTCGCAATATTTAATATTGCTGCTACTCCTATTCATCTAAGTGTGATGTTATATTATCTATAGCCTTGCATGAGTTTTTACAAATTCTGATGGATCAGTTATGAAAACATTTAGTACAATCTACATTAAGCATGACATATATTTTTTTTATCGCGAAAAGCACATAGCATGTATATAGCATAATAATATTTTAATTACTTTGTATTATGGAACTTCACAAATTAACACCTAACTCTATAAATTACCTAATGGTGATAATAAGAAAGCTTGAATTTAGGTTGCGACCAGCTGAGCACTAGATTATATAGTAATTTTTGATATATAAACAATTATATATTTATTAGTTTCTTACTGGTTCATCTCGGTTATATCACCTTTCTGAATCAGCCGTAGCTTCTTTGTAATTTGACTATTCAAAAGTGAAAGCCAACATGAATAAAGAATTATTTCGCCCTACCCGAAGAACAAAGTCACATCTCACATATATAAGCATAGGAAATGTTGTTTTATACTTGTTAACAAATCCAAAACATTTAAGCTGTTAAAATAATGTAATTAACAGATAATATCTGATGATAAAATATCGATTTCAGTTGTACGTTAATTAAAATGGGTATATAATCCATAAAAATAGTTATTAGCTTTCAACGTTGAAATAATATGAATGTACTTTTACTGAACAATACTTTTTTTAATTTAATTAAGAAGTTACCTATTTTTAACGTATGTCGTTAAGTTTGAGCCTTATCAGTAATACTTACCTTGGCTGCAGCACGGAGAAAAGTTTCTAAGTTGGATTTACGCGGCGCGAAATATGAATAAAATATTTTTATAACACAATCAGAAAGAAAAAAAAAGAAATCCTATAACGAAATAAAAAGGAACATTCCAATCATATTCATACAGAGCACAGATAAAAAAGAAAATAAAATTCAAATTTGGGAACCGGAGACGCGTCCCGAAGGAAATTCGAGAAAATCGTCGTCTCCAGGCGACGTACGGCGAGCGAATGTCCCGCTCAAACTACGCTACAATTTCCTCCGCGAAAACCGATTCGACTGCGCTGTATAAGTATAGCGAAGGGTGGTTTTTCCTTCGAATTTCATAAGTATCTACCTTTCTTTATATCTAAGCGCAAGAACTACGCTCACCCCTTGAGAATACGTCGTGAGACTTGATCGCGGCCCGACACGGCCCTCGCAACAACCGACTGACATACCGTGATCCAATTTCAAATTCTACGAGACCCACAATAGAATTGAAATTCAAATTGTGTTCCACGTAGTGTTACGATCTTTTATCGAATGTAAATTTCTAGGAAGGCAACGGTAACATAGATAAAATGTATTGGGTGGTGAGTAGAAATATATTTATGTATGTAGATTCTCGTAGGTTCGAGAGTAAGGAATGGTGTGGGCTTCGTTTCACGTGAATATAGAACCTCGTTTTTATGCGTACGTATAAAATGGAAAAGGGTATTGCGTGGTTAAATGTGAATTTTGATATGTAGATTGGATACGCCAAACAATTTGTCATAAAATGATATATTAAAACCAGTATCGAGGCAGCGACGTTATCATTTCCCTTTATGCCTTTGATGTTTATTGGTATCTATTTTCATTTCACCTTTATAGAAACCGAAAAATACGAAGGGACCGCATCTAATTAAGGCTGTAAGTTCAATAGAACTAATGAGTGTAAATTATAAGCCATCGAACGTGTTAATTTTTTACGCCCTAAAAGCAAGCACTCATGTATAATGTTACGGTGAAGTAGGTTTTAAGGGTGAACAGACACAGGACCGGAAAATTCGGTTCAAAGAAAATTTTCAGATGTAATTCCAGCAAACTTTCAGAGGACCCAATTCATATTTAAAATGAACGTGTCTTAAATAAATGCGAAATGATTCCGCAAGCAACAAGTTTCATTCATTCACGGGCAAGGGAGATGGCACTCCAATTAGAAAGGGAAAGAGAGGAATTTAAAAAGTGAACGCCCGGAAAGTTAGGCGGGAAAGCTCCGTGCTAATAACCTGTTGCTTCCGCAGCTAAATTAAATATGAGTGCGGGACGCGCCGCAGCGGAAAATACCCTTATCGATGTTATAATTCGAACCAAAAACAAAAGCAAATTTTTTGAATTGATATATCGCACCAGGATGTTTATGGTCTTTGCTTACCTTCATAAAAATATTCTAAACTATCATCATTATTCATCAACCCGAACGTTATATTTATAATACTGAATCTATACGATCAAGTCTATCCCTTTCAATTGCACACATTTATCATTTCACAATTTATAAGCCTCCTTCATCTTTACCACCCTGGAGCACGAATGTTATCGTGAAATATCGATAAAGCAAAACGCTGACGTTGCAACACCCCTACACTTACTCCCTGACATAGAGTGAGAAAGAAACAGTCATATTCAGGTAACATTAGTAAAAAAGAGACGGAAGATTGGACTGTTACGAGATAAGTGTTCTAATTTATACTCAAATTGCGAACGTCGTCACGAGAACCACGTGCTAAATAACATTTTTACAATTTAGAAGACTTATACGTCACTGCCTTATATTAGAAATTTCATCTTTATATTAATAGCAGTAAGTGTTATATTGAATTATATTTTTGTTGAGTAATACTGTCAAACAATTTTACATTTTCGAAAACGGATCGCGGCGCCGTCTAGGGCTTTTTAATAACTTTGATCCTTATTACCATCACTTTAAAGTTATATTCGTTTGCGGGAAAAGTTTGCAAATTAATACATCAGATTTTAAAAGAAAGCCCGTGCATACTAACTAGGGCTCTGTCAAGGTTAAATATTGTCGTAGGTATTTTATTAGCGACTCGGTTACTGGGTTAACTGATTCTCTTTGGGGTGAGTTTCATTGCGATTCTTCCGCAAATTTAGCTTGATGGTTACGCAATTATGTAAGGACGTCCTTAAATTCAATAAGAATCGACCTAAAATTTTTCTTTTACAAGGTGAATTTTTGATTCTGTCCTGTAGTACATTTTAGGATGGACGTTTTGCGTTGACTGTATTAAAGGTCGGAATACATCTGTACATTCTCATTATAAAAAAACACGTATTATTTTATTGGCCCATTCAATTCTTCTTCTTTTTTACTATCATTTGCTCGTTCCCACGTATTATTCTATAAAGCTCTGGATTAATAAAATCGACCATTTCCTCCCGCCTCGTAGCTAAATATAGAATATTCTCCATTTGCTTCAATTTCTCATTACCGAACCTTTACCCTTCATCCTATCCAGATGATATAAAGGACAAAGAGGAAAATGCTTTTGATTGTGAACCGCATAGCGTGTTGTCGCCGGAAGAGAAGAACCCATTACACGCTTCTCCTAAAGGGTTTCGCGTCCAAGTACGCTATCATTTCTTCTTAGTTAAAAAAGACGTGCAAAATTTCCTACATCGTTATGACCGCAGTCTATAGGTATAGATAAGTCTATACCTTTTCCAGATTCTGGTTTTCAATAAGCTCCATCGAATTTTCAAATTCTAAAATATCTTGAATATAATTCTTTTTTCTCTTCTTAATCTACTACCATTTAATCGTCAGGGATCATTGACTGCAAAATATGACTTTGGTCCTTTACTTTTGCCTATCGTTTTCTTCTTTCTCCCGATGTTTAAGTTATGTAGGTTACTGTTTACTCCATTCTGATAGGTAGATACCGAGTGCAGACCACCTTTGGTTTCTGCAAGATCATCCTCCTACTCGTATCTCACTCTAAGTGAGGTTATCAAAACATGTTTTTCCATTCCATTCTCTCATATCATTCATTAACTTTGGCGCTACCTACTCCTTTAATATGTATATTAAATTTCACACAACCTATCCGCCTTTTTTATCAGCCTCTCTCTAGTCACATATCCATCCTCATTCATATGTACTATTCTTTTGGTGACATGATTTTCATCTCAGGAGTTCTCTAACAGGCGATCTAATAATACTAATGAGACGTTAGTTTAATGAAATTTTTATCAATTGACGAAGTGTCGTAAAGAAACGGCCATTTACTGTACCGCTAATGGGCATATGCCTTTATATCTCCTTTTTGGTAAGAAAAGTTGACCTTATCAATTACAACTGAAGGAAACAAATTAAAAGTATTCAAACTATAATAAAATTTGAAAAGACGGAGCCAATAGACTTCTGGAATGGCTAAATTCGTTAAAATTCTAACAAGAGCCTCGTATAATCCGGTAAGATTTGCCGGTAAATAATAATTCTGCCTACATCCATGCGATCGGTGGCTGCATATTGTCGTCTAACAAGCAACCCTTGAGATGTCGATGGGGGAGCACTACTGCGCGGTGAAATTGTAGAACTGACTATGTGAATTTCTGGACTGATAGTAAAGTTTACAGATTAAAGAAAAGAAAGTTGGTACACGGATGATCTTTTTTTCTATGGCCTTTTAAGTCTTCCTCTCCATTCAAAAGGTAAAATAAAAATGAATTTCCCATTTTTCAGGTCATATTTGATGTGCTTTCAGGCGTATTATTCGTTATTTAATATATTTATAAAGTTAACGGCGTCTTGATCTGATATTTTGTTACCACCCAACAAATTATTAAGAATTTCAATTTTATTTAAAACTAGGTCTCCAGCCACACGTTGCTGTGACTCAGTTTGGTTTCGAATTCCTCTCGAAAAACAGTTTTAAAAATGCCCCGATCGCCACTAATCTTTACAGGATTATTCGCGGAGTCGTTCTAAAGATTGTCTGAAAAATTTAATTTCAGAGACATACAGACCAAAATTAATTTTTATATATTAAGAATTAGTTGTACACTGATTCTTTTTATCTCAGATACCAAAATTTTTAGACGAATTACAGATACAGAGTAAAAATAGTATATAATTCATAAGTCAATGAACGCTGCATTTAAATATTTAGGTGTTAATGAACGTCGCTCTTCTTGCTTTTTTATTTTTTTAGTTAGCGCAATTTCGATTTGCCACCTATATTCTTTACTGGCTGTATCTGCAAATTCACTCGCATTGAAATCTGTATGTCAAAAAAGACATAAAAGTAGTTATTCTGAGTTAACCATAGGAGATAGAGGCATGCTCTCGCGGACTTTTGTGCAGTATTTTGTAGATCTACAGATCTCTTGTACCTTACTTTAGTGTAAATCTACTTGTTTACGCAGCGCACGCTACTGAAGCTCCTAGTAGGCGAGTTAGTTTACATCCGCGCGACCTGTCCCACTAAATTTACATAAAACCGTATGTACTATGCATTTAAAACTTCATCCGTTTAGTGATTGTTAGTTTTGCGAAAATCGATCAAATACAGACAGCTTTTGGCGACTTTTTATAATAAGTATACATTTAAATTGCATTTAAAAGGGAGAAGAATCCCGAATTATAAATTTAAAAAAAAATTCCCGGACCTCTCTACACACAAAAGCCGAAGCGCCTGTCAAAACGAATGGGAAATATGCGAGAAAGAGTGACTGGATAACAAGCACGCACACATGGGGTCGGCGGCCATCTTGAAAACCATTCACTATCGGGAAATTTAGTTTGGCTCCTGCGGAATTGGAAATAAAATAAGCAGGAATAAAGCATTCATACATTATGTAAACTTCTGTCTATTATATAATTGGAAGGCCTGTTTTGTAGTGAATATAAATATAAATTAAATTTTACCATCTGAGTAGAATATTTTTCGAAAATATTATAAAACTAGATGTGCCAACAATGGCTTCGCCCGCGTGGAATTCAGTGATTTACGAAACTATTCCCGAATTTTAGAAATTTCGAACATAAAAGTAGTTACTGTGAGTTAACAGTGAGAGATTGGAGACATGCTATCGCGCTTTTTTGTAGTGTTTTCATAGATCTACAATTCTCTAGTACATTACTTTAGCGTATCTCTGCTGGTTTACGCAGCGCACGCGACTAAAGCTCCCAGCAAGCAAGTTTTTTAACAACTTTTCATCACAATTTACACCATACCGATATGGTGTAAATTCCTAAAAAATCTATTTAAATGAACTATCCGGAAGTATTTCTCTATCTTTTGGTGAAAACCGTACAAAAATCCGTTTAGTAGATTTTGAGAAAATCGATTGCATACAGACAGACAGCTTTTTGGGACTTTGTTTTATGATAAGTATAGATTATAGTCACTTTTATATTCCTACCAGAGAGTTATGAGTTGTGTGCGAATAATTGAATATAACTTTTAATAACATGTAATTATGAGTATAAATCGGACACAGAAAGAAATAAAGAACAAATAGAAATAAAATCTTTAATAAGATTAAACTTTGTTTATTCGCAGATATGCGCAAATAAAGGAATAATCGGCAATAGGTCATATCTCATTTTTTTTTCAAACAAGATATAGTAACAGCCTGTTATTATGCCCACTGCTGGGCTAAGGCTTCCTCTCTCCGTTTTTGGAGAGAAGGATTGGAGCTAAGACCTACCACGCTGCTCCAATGCGGATTGGTAGGTTACACATATCCCTAGAGAATTCTCTAGAGATATGCAGGTTTCCTCACGATGTTTCCTTTACCGAAAAGCGTGTGATTAATTGCAATTATCAATTAGACACATAAGTTTTAATAGAAAAACTCATTGGTGCCTGCCCGGGGTTTGAACCTATGTCGTCTCTAGAGAGTCGCACGGTCTCACCACTAGGCTATCACAGCTTTTTGACTCACAGCTTTTTATCAGACTTTATGAACTCGATCTAAGTAACCTTACTTTTTAGTATTTCTACATATATATAATTCTTTAGGTAAGGTTCATTATAAAAAAATATATAATTACGGACATGTACGTATAATATAGGGGTTAAAGAAAAATCTACGAGTAAATTTCTATTCAGTTATAAAAAAGAAAATCTGTTATTACTCTTTTACTTTTCTAGTTTTCTTTCTGTTACTTTTTTTTCTAATTTAAGACTGATTGGCTAAGAGTACACTACAATTCCGGAATAAGCCCACTATTGCACTTTTTAAAATCATTTTTATATTAATTTCAAACAAACAAACTCTTCCACTGCCAATATGTTGCAGAAATTGATGAAATTTGATACGATTGAAGTTTCATATATATCATAGGACAAAAAAATGTATTCCCTTTGAGAAAACGACACTTTGTAATTGAGAAAACGCAGTATATAATTGAGGGTATTTGAACATTTAACTTAACCCGAAGAAAGATGACCCGTTGGCGCAGTGGGTAGTGACTCTGCCTTCAGCTCCGCGGGTCGCGGGTTCGATTCCCGCCGAGGGCCAACATTTTCTATAAACAATTTTTTGGTTCTACGAGCCTGAGTGTATATTTGTATTTAAGTATGTATTACAAATTATGTATGTAGTATATCTACCAGTTGTCCATCACCCATAACACAAGTACTAGTTACTTAATTTGAGGTGGGACGACCGTGTGTGTAAGTGTCCCATATATTTATTTATTTATTTATAAAGATGAGGATATAGTTCGTAGAACATAACACAAGAAATATAATGAAACTTTATAGAAACACTTTTCGTACTAAGTACGCAAATTTCGAGTTAACTCATTTCACCGGAATACATAACTATCAGAAGTAAATCCACGAAGAATTGGAACACCACGGCCGATAAAGCAAGCCCCAAGCATAGTGATGGAGAGTAATTTGCAAGTCGATTTAGCGCGACGCTTATTTTCGTATAGGAACAGTGAAATCGAGTACCCACTGAAACAAATGTGCTGCATTCATACGAGCAATAGTTACGTAAACTTGTCGATAGCATGTGAAAATACTCAGACGACGTAAATTAAACGTAGTTAAACCATAGAGTCATTATAATAGTGTAGGGAAGCCAGTGTAGTTAGTGAGAGTGTCGCAACAAATAATCGGAGGTAGAGATATTTCATTCTAAAACTGCACGCCCCTCCACCAAATTACATTATTTTAATGTGTGAGAGAAAATATTGACTGTACTATTTTATATGTGTGCGCACAGCAATTTCAAAGTTGACTCGACTCATTCGCGCACTTAAAGGTCAACTTATTGCTCGACTGGTATAAGTCAAGGATTTATATGGCGGAGAATGCACGCTTTGTATGAGACAACACGTCTATTCTGTCACGCGTTCCTATCATTTGTGCACTGGTTGACCAACCAATCCGGTTACACGGGTTACAAGTAACGTTTGCATAAAAATAAAATTAATATTATGTAATATTTATAATCAAATTTATGTTGAAAATTCTTTAGAATAAAAAGTAAGTTTTTAACGTTTCCCTTGGGTAATAGTAAGCGCTGTGGATTGTAAACGGGAAGTTCTGCATTCGAATCCTAGAAAAAACATATTAGTATATTTCTAAAATTTATCCCTGGTCTTGACTAGATAGATACTTCCGACGTACCCTTCTAACAAAGACGTACCACCAAGCGGTTTAGCATTCAGGTACGATGTCGTGTAAAAACCCTGAATGGTTACACGTTTAATCTCCAAACCCTTTCAAGAAACTTAAACTACATCGGCATCCATCAGGTGAATTCGCAATCAAGAGCTAGCTTGCCAACTTAATTTAATAAAGATCATATCATATATTCATTATGCAACTATTAGAATGATTAATAAAACGTAATGTACAGAAGTCTGTTCATTCATTTTATTAGTAAAAAAGAAAAAAAATTAAACCGCAATAAATATTTACTATTTTAACGCTATTTACTCACGTCGCTATCTTCAGATTCAGACTCAACATTAATGATAAATTCAAAATTTTGCATATATTCTATCTCAATATCATTCACATTTCGACACATATTTTCCCACATATTTCTATCAATCATGTCAATTCGTTCCTTAATTAAAGCAATGGCTTTAATGATGAAATAATAATAGATGTTAAGTTTTGCCCGTTTTTTTTCGCCACATAGTTTTATAAAATTCTCCATATTTTTCTATTAAAGAAAAAAATTTATGTAATTATTATTTAAAATAAAAAAAAAATATATTTATCCTCTTTTTTTGGACATGCTAACTGTACTTATGGCAATAATCGATGCGTTCTCCCACTTTCGTGTCTGTCCGGCAACTGAGTAACCAATTAGAATAACAAGTTTGCGTGTATTTCGTCTGTACATAAGTTTTTTGTGTGTGAGTAAAGACATTGGAGGGGCGTGCACTTTTAGAATGAAAGATCTCTAATAAGAAACTACTATAATTATCTTTGTCTAATCGCATATAAAAAAGAGAGACAGATAATTTATACAATTAGGCGTTACTTTGCGGAGATCCATAATACAAAAGTAATAATAAAATTATTTTGCTATAATCCGATACAACAAATAGAAAATATATATTAAAATATATATATATATGATTTGCAAGCATTATTTTAACAAATTGTAAGATTATTATTGTTCTATTAGTATTCAAACTATTGGGATTAATAGAAATATTAAAGAAAATCTTTATATTATTATTTGTGATAATAATTTTACCAAACATTGGAAATATATGATCTTTTTTGGACAATATTTTTGAATTCAATACATTTAGTTTATAATTCATGTTGTCTTTGATTCACATATAGGTAAGTTTATAAACTTTTTAATTATTTACTGCGTTACTATAAGTAGAAATATAGGTATGTAATAAATAGGTAGGTACTGTTAGTAAACGTTAATAACCTAAGTTATCAATAACAAAAAGATTAACGCGAAACATTAAATGTACACGCATAAATTGTAAGGGATCATAAATTTATTGAAAAAAAATACAGTTGCTATGTACGTTAGGGGCCATAATACTATTTAATATGGTACTTGTCGGTAAAAACAAGCGCGGTGTGAAACAACGGCTTACGCATTAAATAGCTTATTAATTAATGCTTCTCTAATTATACCTTTGCTGTTGATTCAACTGTTTTTCTCTTGTAGAGATATCAAAAAGTGTTGTGAATGCAACGGTAGTCGATTTCTGTTAAGGAAAATTAGTTCAATAAAAGATTCATTTTTCACTTACCAATTTCATATCACTTAGCACCGTAATTTCTGAAACACATTGTATCATATTATGTTTATCTTTTTTATTACAAACATATCTAATATAAATCTAATTCTAGGCGATAAACTTACCTTTTTGATTTTTACTTCATGTTAACTGCTAATTTGCTTGAAATTCGCATCTATTACGAGTTAATCTCGCAGTACACATAAGTATTTGTAATTCTGCTTTTAATAAAGCAACAGAAGTCACTTTACAACAACCTGCCAAAGGTGTTCTCTCTCTTAGGAAAGGAAATACCTTATAGAGCAGTGTGTCCTTTTCAGATTGATCAGTTACACATATTGTAGAAATTTGCTAAATAAGATTCTATAATAAAATTCCGAAATCAATTTTGGCCCTGCCATTACAGCAGTTTAAAAACACTGTTAAAAAGAGGCTAATACAGAAAGTCCACTATACTTTTGAAGACAGATAACTTAGATGATAAGGATGTGTGGATATAGGTGCACTTCTACCCTGTACAAGACAATAATAAACAAATGTAACTAGTTTTAAGATTTATATTTTAAAAAGAGCAACCGCCGAGTTTCTTGCTGGCTCTTCTCGGTAGGAACAGCTTTCCGAACCAGTAGTAAGTTGACGATTCAAAAGCACTTGTTTACAAGTTTACTTGAATAAAGAATATTTTGAATTTGAATTTGAATTTATGCATTACGTCAAGCGTATTTTTAATATTAATTTAACAAGTAGAAAAGTAATAGATACCTGTTATATATTTAGTGCGTTTAGTGTTATAATACAGAAAATATCAAAAATGATTGATTTATTTTACTTTTTACAATTATCTACTTATATTAATAACACATACGCTTGAACTATATTATTTCAAGGCTAATTAATGATGTTTCAAGACACGAAGTGACGCAATGTGGTACGGGGACCAGCAATGCGACCGTGCAAATTTAATGTTAGCAGCGACTTCTATAGTTTTCTCCTGGATATAACATAAAGTAACATACCTGCTTTGTTTCAACTAACGAACCTTCAAAAGGCACTCAAGGATATTCAAATTCAAAATATTATTTATTCAAGTAAACTTGTAAACAAGTGCTTTTGAATCGTCATCTCCACTGCTGGTTTAGAAAGCTGTTCCTACTGAGAAGAGCCAACAAGAAACTCGGCAATTTCTCTTTTCATTATATAATTCTTATTACTAGTAACATTTAGTTATTACTATATTAAACAGGGTCGAAGAGTAGCTATGTCTGTATGCAGTTGTAGCTTCATTAAATCCAATTGACCCTTAACGATCCAAAAGTGCTTGTAAAAAGCTTACTTGAATAAAGTTTATTTTGATTTAGATTTGATGTTTTTTATCGACTACGCAATGCACATCACTAAAATAAAGAAAGTGTATCGCGTTGAAGCGAGGAATTTCTGTTCTACTATAAATGCGTACAGTTTTGCTTGTGACGTACAACCATCAATTACGTTTTTCGTAAAGTAACAACACTTTAGTAGGGAGACCATTTGTTTTTATTTATAGCTCGCCTTTTGTTAGGGTTACACTATACGAAGAATCTATAGAGTCGTGATTCTAATTGTAAAAAATATATAGTTTAAAATACACACTTTCGAAATGAAAAGGAAAAAAAACAGTGTGGGCACAAAAATATGGACACAACGCTTTTTTCACATTACTATAGTAATAATAAAATTATTTTGCTATAATCCGCGATAAAGTAAATAGAAAATATATGTTTAAATGAATAGTGGACTATACGTTTTTTTTCATACCCGATACATGTAGGATTCGTAAAAACACATGCACAATCCACTACCACCGCCATCGCAATCGCTTTGCGATTTTGTCGTTGAGTCTGTTGTCTCCTGATGATGCTTTCTTTGGTTGCGAAACAATTATTGAGTTTGTGATATTGAACGTGCGTAGTACTTGTGTATTGTGGTAAAAAAAACAAATAGTCCACTATACATTTAAGCATTATATACCTGTATTTTCTATTTACTTTATCGCGGATTATAGAAAAATAATTTTATTGTTACTTTTGTATTACGGATTTTCGCAAAGCAACGCCTGACTCTATAAATTACAACATTACTATTTTTTCTTTTGATTTCGAAAGCGTGTATCTTAGTTTTTTAAACTGAATTTATTTGTGTGTGCTACACATTTAAAAACAATATGTGTATCTAGTTATATGCTTTTATTTCATTGTATTATCACAAGTTCTTGATAAGTGTAAAGTTTTAATTAAACCTATCCGCCCATGTGGGTCAAAATTGAGTTTGAAGGAATCATTTGAAACTAATAAAAATCGTTTACAAAATTGACCTTCCCGGATATCGAATACGGAACATTTAGCTCGTATAGCGATGGATCTACTGCGCTATGGAAAAAATATCTTATTTTGTATAATCCGATAGATTCAAATGCGAAACACAAACTCAACAATCGTTTCGCGCCGCAACCGAAGCATCATCAGGAGATAGACTCCACGACAAAATCGCAAAGCGTTACGAATCCTGCATGTAACGGGTATGAAAAAACGGATAGTCCACTATACATTTAGCACTATATATATTTTCTATTTACTGTATCGCGGATTATAGCAAAATAATTTTATTATTACTTTTGTATTATGGATCTCCGCAAAGTAACGCCTGATTCTATAAATTACTGATCTAATGGAAAAGTTAAAGATACATACAGATGAAATTAATATAAAAACTTAACTAACGTTGAATACGCTCGACTTCTTCCGTTCATTCTTCGTAACACAAATTCTTGTTGAATGTTTAAAGAACTATAAGTTATTATATTACTGCCGCTTAATTGACCGATTAGTTGACCAACAAAAGATGTCAGAAAAAGTTAAAATCGAGTTGACCATATAATAACGAAACGAAAAATTTTATTGTTATCGTTTTCTTTTTGTGGAGGTCTTGTTTATTTTTAACCAACTTTAATAGTGACAAACAAAATTTAGAAAAAAATATTTGATCAGCAGAAGATTTAAGCCAATATTCTTCAGACAAATCGTAACCCCTCGTACGCACGGGCGTTAGAAATACGTCGCGTAAAAATTCCGCAATAGGCGTTATAAGAAGTTTCGTATGGTATATTCGGCTTAACGCCCTACGCCCTAACGCTGTCGTGTGGACAAATACTTGGATACCCATTTGTTTCATTCCGACGTATTTTTAACGGACGGTAAAAAAACCTCTCGTGCGTACGAGGGGTAAGTGTAATATATTTCGTATGGCATATTCGGTTTAACACCCTACGCCTAACACCTAAAATGGAACACTGCTCGATAAAAATACGTCGCGTTTTAAAAGCGCTGTCGTGTGAGTAGATATCTTTGACGTTTTTTAACGTACGGTAAACAACCTCTCGTGCTTATGAGGGGTTAAAAATCATGTAGCGATAAACACCTTCTATGTTCTTTTAATGTGGATTGGCAGATTACATGTGTCCTAGGAATTCTGTTGAGGTAATCTCGCAAAGTTTTCTGATCCTTCAATGTAAAGCATAAAATAATTTTCTGTGATAAATTCATATCTGGTCGGCTAAACCCACAAACCTTAGGACATGTTTAGCCGTTTAGGCTCATTACCCTTAATACGGTTTTATAAATAACAATAACATTCGCGATGTATCGCGATGTGAGAAATAGGATGAATGCAGGATGGATGAAGTGGCGACAGGTCTCAGGCACAATATGTGACCCCCGAATATATATGTGGCCCCCTAAACTAAAGGGAAAAATTTACACATCGGTCATAAGACCTGTCGTAATGTATGGATCAGAATGTTGGGCAATGAAAAAGATGGATGAAAGAAGAGTATATGCAAATGAGATGATGATGTTAAGGTGGATGTGTGGTGTGACAAGACTTGATAAAATAAGAAATGAGTATATAAGGGGAAGTCTGAAAGTTGCGCCCATTATAGAAAAGATGAGAGGTGCAAGATTGGGATGGTATGGACATGTAATGAGGAGGGATGAAAGTCATGTGATCAAACGAGTGTTGAGTATGTGGATGGATATGTGACTAGAGGAAGGCCTAAAAAGAGCTGGTTGGACTGTGTGAAGTATGACATGCATATAAAAGGAGTAGCGCCAGAGTTGACGAATGATAGAAGAGAATGGAAGAGAAAAACATGTTGTACCGACCCCACTTAGAGTGGGTTAAGGGTAGGAGAAAGAAGAAGAATAACATTATATCTATCGTTTATATTACACATTAACTTATTAACAATAAGATACCTTTTATAACTCTGAAAATAGCAGTCCTTAGTAAAAAAAAGCAAGTATAAAACATAATTAAATAGGTACAATATAAAAACCACAAACAAATCAAACCCTACAAGAATATAAAAGATGAGATACAAAAATAACAATAGACCGAATAAATTATGTCGTATTATTAACAGAATAAACGTACTAAAATTTTTCTCAAATACCGAATTCCAGCAACCGGTGACATGGAAAAATGAATAATAATAGAATGGTACACAGAATACGACTGTGTGACACACTCACACATTGTTGAAATGAAAATGTACGCTTATTTGGTCGAATGTCACATCCATAGGTGAAAATTCAACATCGCGATATGACGTTATCCTTTCTTTATCAAATTCTACACACGCATATATAACAAGGTTTTCCCTTCGTACTGACACTACACCCCCACATGCATTAAATATTACTCTTTTTTTTGAAATAGTCTTTAAAACCTCAACTGTAAGTGTTATTTTTGCTTACAACAAGACCATTGTCAATAAAATAAACATCAAGCAGAACTAAACTCTGTAATCTTAATAATAAAACCTAAATTCAATTGCAGAATTTACTAACATATTTTCTTTCGCTTTCATGGTACAAAATGTAAAAATAAATACAATGAATATTAAAGCGTAATGTTAATAATCTTAAGGTTGTTTTTGAATTGTTTAATGTTGAATTTAGGATATTGCGTGGGCGATAAGCGTAGTAACAATAGTGTCTGAAGGGGTTGCTAGTTTCGGTACACTGCGCATCTCTATTGCGCAATCGAAATATGGCGGACGCCTCACGCCATTTTGCGTTGTCGGAAAAAGGGTTTTGCAATACACATTTGCTTGTTATTGTTACTTATAATTAATTAGTTCAGGTACTGTTTTGCATAATTTGATAGTTAATAAGGTCTTGTTGTGTTGGACTGTTAAAATTATGTAAGTAGTAAAAATTATTTATTTTTATTTAACCTTTACGTACCATATCGATTACCAAAAGAAAGTGTGATCTTAAGTGATATAGATATTTTTTTTTACTATTATTAATAGTTTTATAAGACATTCTATTTTGAAAAATGTGTTTGTTGCTGTTTTAGCCACAGAGTTATCAATACTAGAGTATAGGAGCCATAGGCAGGCCTGTAAGCGATAATGACACAAAAAATAATAAGAGGAACGATGAAACTTGTATACTTTATCTTTGTCTAATCACACATAAAAAAGAGAGACAGGTAGATCAACCTCATTTGATCTCTCTACTCTTATATAAAACTCTATGGTTCTAGCACGTGACTATCAAATGTCAAAAAGTTAAAGCATAAATTATGAATGGTTTAGTAAAACCTTTTTCACTTTGAATTTTTTGTACAATCTTAGTCATCCATCTTACTACTACTGAAATTTATCGAGTATTTTTTTATATTTTAACCCGTGAAGTTGTATAATATGTATTAACTCCATAATCTATATATTTTCTTTTTTTAAATTTTACACACCTGTGTTAATAGCTTAAGACTTAACACTTTAGAGCAACAGGAAATAATAAAACGTAACAATAGCACACTAATTAACGAAAAACTTAACGTTACAAGTTCCAGTTTGCTATATGTGTTCGAAGGCATAATAAACGGTGGGGGCTAAACTTTTTTCCATATTACTCTAATTATTTGGGTGATGCGTCGCTTTGCGATTTTGTCGTGGAATCTATAATAATAATAAAACTTATTATTTCGAATCATATCTATCGCCTGACGATGCTTCGATTACGGGGCGAAACGATTGTTGAGATTGTGTTGATGAATATGTGCAGTGCTTGTGTATTGTTCTGTTATTGGTGGCGGGTATTGCATAAGTTTTTTACGAATTCTGCGTCTGTCAGGTATGAGCACGGAATGCACTGTAGAATTACATTTTTTTTTATCGCGGATTATAGCAAAGTATTATAATTACTAAAGACTATTACTATTACAAAAGTAATAGCACAACGGTGAGACCGTGTGACTCTCTAGAGATGAACATGGGTTCAAACCCCTGGCAGGCACCAATGAGTTTTTCTATTAATAACTTATGTGCCTAATTAATAATTGCAATTTATCATATGCTTTTCGGTGTAGGAAGACATCGTGAAGAAACCCACATATCTTTAGAGAATTCTGGGGATATGTGCAACCGACCAATCCCCATTGGAGCAGCGTGGTAGGTCTTAGCTCCAACCCTTCTCTCCAGCAACGGAGAGAGGAGGGCTTAGCCCAGCAGTGGGCATAGTAATAGGCCGTTACTTTACTTACTTTTACTTTACTCACGTTCACTATCACAAACTCAACAATCGTTTCGTCCCACAACCGAAGTATCATCAGGAAATAGACTCCTCTACAAAATCGTAAACAATTTTCTTTCTTAATTATATTTAGAAAGAAAGAAAAAACCTTTATTTGTAACCTAGCACTACTCTACAGGACATATAACACTATTATATATGCAAGTTATATATTTAAGTATCAAATTTTATAATGACCATAACCTTTCCCTTGACTGTGGTGATTTGTAATATCAATTAAAAGCAGGTCTATCACGCTCTCGCAATAATGCCATCATGGTTTCCCTTTAGTATCTTGCTCGTATATTGTACAATATCGTTCTAACTTAACAAAATTTTATTTCTCTAAACTCAAATAATAAAAACTTAGAAAAATATTAACAATCAACTCCCTTAAGGGCTGTATTATTTAACAATAACTCATAGAGAGCGTTAACCGAACAAAATTATTAAATTACAGCCGCCATTGTTGTTGGATTTGAATAAATTATATTTTGAATACATATTCAAATTTGTTCCCAAGGTGTGGCGCGTTCGACCTGCGACATCTTTAGTGATTTTAACCCCTGTTTGAAGCGAACGCGACGAAGCGAAATCATCAAGCAAAATCTTTATAGGTCAAAAGTAATAATAAAATTATTTTGCTATAATGCCTGTAAAAGTAAATAGAAAATATATTTTCAAATTCAACTTATTCTTTAATCAAGTAAACTTGTAAACAAGTACTTTTGAATCAACATCTACTGCTGGTTCGGAAAGCTGTTCCTATCGAGAAGAGCCAGCAAGAAACCCGGCGGCTGCTCTGTTTATAATATAATTCTTATAACTAGACATTTAATCATTTCTGTCTTGTACAGGGTAGAATCCACACATTTTTATCATCTAAGTAATCCCAAATTTTTTCTTTCTGTTAATAAAAGGCTAATCTTTTTTAAAAGTGTTTTTAAACTGCTGTAATGGTAAAGTTAAAGTAGATTGCGGAATTTATAGTCCTCGGCGGTTGCTCTTTTCAAAGAATAATTCTTATTACTAGTTACATATAGCTATTAATGTCTTGTACAGGGTCAAAGAGTAGCTATATCCACGCATTCTTATCGTCTAAGTAATCCTCAATTTTTTCTTTATGTTAAAAAAAGGCTAATCTTTTTTTAACAGTGTTTTTAAACTGCTGTAATGGTAAGGTTAAATTAGATTGCGGAATGTATAATGCTAAATGTAGAGTGGACTATCCGTTTTTTCATACCCCATACGTTCAGGATAAATGCCGTGTGGTATCCGGTTTAGTAGAATAGACCACCCTGTATCTTACCGAGGGGTTGTAAAATACGACTAAGGCAAGTTGACGTCATGCAGGCGGCCGGTCAAAAAGTAAGTAGCCGAATCATATGACAACATGTTTATAACATGTTTTACCGACCCTACTTAGAGTGGGATAAGGGCAGGAGGATGATGATACATGCAAGATTCTTAAAAACATATGCACAAACCTCCACCACCACTAATAATAATTAAATACCCAATAAACAAATAAACCCATAGCTCATGTATTGAGTACTCACTTAGGGGACGGACGACCGTGTGTGTAATATATTTATATACTTTTATTAGTAGTAATTTATTATGCTTAAATTTGATTTTATTATGTTACAGGTAGTACGAGAAAATCTTTGGACATAGTCAAATCGCAGTAATGTGCTATATAACTTGAAGTTGATAAACGTATTATTTGAAAATAAGAAGTAAGCAATATTTAACGTCCCAACCGGGTAAATATGTCATTGATGTGCAAATAAATAAATATTATTATAAGGCAAAATCAAATACCAAATAAATGGAAATTTCTTGAAGAAATATCTAATAGTTTACTTGTCTCTGTTAAAGAAGAATAATATAAGCAATAGAAAGAATATAAGCATTTGCATGATCTTCTTTCACAAATTATACGTAACACCTCAAATGTGAACATGTAGTCTCTCTTGCTTAATATTTAATATCCGAACGCATACTGTTTGACAGATACGATATCTTTTTTACCTTTTCAACCTTCCTTGGACTTCTAGAAATATTTCAACACAAAAATTTCCTAAATCGGTTTAGTTGTTCTAGACTTTTAGCGAGACTAATAAAAGTCACTTTATTTTTATATATATAAGGCAATGGATACATTCAACTTAGCATAAAAATGGCTACCTACTTATTAAAGATTGATATCCTCACATTTCTATATAAAGGAAACATAAACCATATCTAATGTGATAGCAAAATAACATTATAATTGTCTAGACACAATGTTCCTAATACTATTTTATTCACTTTATCTTCTGAATTATAATACAGATAAAATAAACATTTATATGTCAGAAAAAAAAGCTATTCACTAATTCAAAGCATACGTTGGAGTTTATCTAAATGGGAATAAATATTTATACGGAAATATCGAGTGTATATTTTGATTAACATAATTTATAATTTAATTTCTAACTTACTATATTAGTTATTTTCCTGTTAATGATCACTTTTATCAGCGTTGAACAATTTTTAAACATTACTCGTAATTATTCTCACATCTCTCATGAAAACTTATATCTTCAATTGTATCTTCTTTATTAATAAAATAATTCTAATTCCTCACCAATAAAATATAATTTGAATTTAATATTTAAATTAATAATTTAATTGAACAGTTAAATATAACTAAAATATATATACTATTGTAAGGATAACAATTCAGGCTTTGCCAGAAATGAAACTTCGAGTACCTGATACACAATATATTCTTCAACAACTGCCCGTTTACATGAAAACATAATCAGCCCGTTCTAAAAGATGGTGCCTGTTCCCCGTCAAAAATGATGTGTCTTCGTCTTAAAGTTCTCTGACGGATGTCACGTGAGTTGAATAGCCATCAACCCAAGTGACATCCGGCACAGACTAACAAAACTCAATTCGGTACTAATTTATCCAACAACTCGGCCATCCTGTTCAACGCAAGTCCTCTCGCGTTAATTAAAGTATATACACAAAACAAAAACACAACGAAATCAGAATATTCCCAGGCATATTAATAACATAACATTAAATCAAATAATTCCATAACATCAAATAAGCAATAAACTAAAATCTCCGCATAAATTAAAATCAATATTTAAATCAAAATTACTCATTTATAATAAATCGTATTAATAATTAGATAATTAAAATATAAGAAATAACATAAGCACAATTTCCAATTATTTGAAGTTAAATTTGACAATATATTATTATTGAATATTTTGAATCGATATAATTAAATGCTAATTTTGTAAAGGTAAGTAAATAATTATAACATTTTGATCATATTGTAAATAAAGAAATCAATGTAAGGCTATAAAAAAAAATTGAACCTACTGTATTTGTTTATCGTTCTCCGTTACATTATCCTCACTGCTACTTTCAGATTGTCTACAAAAATTTAACCAAGGCTGTATTTTGTCAAGTGCTACTATACTTTCATATTTACGACCTTTCTTTTTAGTTAAGGGGGTATCTTCAATTACAAACCGATCATTAGGAAGCACTTTTACTATGCGGTAAGGGCCCTGATATTTAACAACGAGTTTTTGCGATTTGCCATCATGTGGTACCTGCCTCTTCACTCTGATTAAATCCCCTATTTTATATATTGTTCCAATTTTCCTGTTTTTGTTAAATCTAACCGAATCCTTTGTCTGTTGCACTTTAATGTTGTCATATGCTTCTTGCCGTAATTTTTCTAATTCTTGGGAGTTTCGTAGATTACTAGTATCTGTTATGATTGCACTTAACATACCTTCCGACCTACTTATAATATTAAATCCGAACAGTAATTCAGATGGAGTTTTCCCTGTAGTTTTATGTTTGGTGGTATTAAGACTGATTTGGATATCAAGTAAATTGTCATCCCAGGATTTGTCGTCTTTGCCATGAGACGAAGTAGCCAATGCATTCAATATAGTACGATTGAAACGTTCAACTTGTCCATTGGCTCTAGGAGTTGCAACGGCATTAACAATATGCTTGATACCGAAAGTTGAAACGAAATCCTTAAAAGTCTTGCTAGTAAAACTGCTCCCTTTGTCCGTAATTAGCCGTGAGGGTACACCAAAATATTGAATGTAGTCTTTTAATGCTTTTATCGTTGTAAGCGACTTCGTACTCTTCACAGCTGCTATGTTTACAAATTTTGTAAAACTATCGACCATTACCAGTAAATAACAATTGCCTTTTTTACTCTTTATAAACGGTCCCATGTGATCAGCGTGTATAGTATGAAACGGTATGCTAAACTTTTCTATAGGATGTAATTCTCCTTCGTGTTTACCACTAGGGGCTTTGTGATGAGCACACTCTAAACATGATTGAACATATTTTTTTACAAAACGACGCATTTTTGGGAACCAATAGTGGTCTCGTATACGTTGCAGAGTCTTGTCAAATCCATAATGACCAATATCATCATGATTCTTTTTAACTATTTGCCATCGTACCCCTCGAGGCACCAACCATTTTAGTGCATCGTCCACAATGCGATAAACCCGACCATTTTTGAATTTATAGTTTTTATGTATGTCAGCTGCAGTTTCTGTGGTAGCGTCAGTAAGAATCTCTTTTATACGTCTAATTTCCTCGTCTGCTGATTGCACTGTAGTAATCCAATCCTGCTCACATTGAACAGAAAGGATGTCCAACACGTGGGTATCAGTTTCAAAGTCTTCCAATGGGTTTCGGCTTAGTGCATCGACGTGGACCATTTTTGTACCCGAGCGATATTCGATTGTACAGTCGTACTCTTGGAACTGCACCCACCACCTCGCAATTCGAGGGATCAGATCCCGTTTAATTAAAGTTGTCCTAAGAGCATTGCAATCTGTAAGGATTTTAAACGGGATTCCTATAAGATATACCCTAAAACGTTTCAACGATGCAACAACAGCGAGGGTTTCTAGTTCATATGAATGTAACTTGCTCTCCTCTGCTGTAGTTTTTCGACTAAAGTATGAAATTGGATGAAAAGCGCCATTCTTGTCGCATTGAAGCAAAATGCCTGCTACCCCAACTTTACTTGCGTCCGTATGAAGCTGCGTTTCCGCCATTGGGTCATACAGGGCTAGCAACGGACGGTCGCTTAGTAAATTTTTAACTGTGTTAAAAGCTTCATTTTGTTTATCCGTCCAAAGCCAAATAGCATTTTTTCTTAAGAGGTCTGTCAACGGAGATACTAAAAGGGCATAATTCTTTATAAAACGTCTAAAAAAACCTGACAGACCTAGAAATTGTCGTAATTCATGCAGATTACGGGGATTAGGAAAATTATTTACGGCTTCAGTTTTCCGACTGCCTGGACGGATACCTTTGGAGCTAACTTCGAACCCCAAAAAGTCTATTGTTTCCAGGAAAAAGTGACACTTACTCAATCTCAAAGTAAGTCCACCACCTTTAAGAAGTCGTAACACTTCTTCTAATCTAGATAACCCTTCGACAAAGTCTTTTGAAGGTATTAATATGTCATCCATATAAACAAGCGCATATTTTATTTTTGCGTCATATAGGATTTTATTAATAGTTCTTTGGAACACTGATGGAGCGTTTACTAGACCGAAAGGCATCCTATTGTATTCAAACTGCCCATCAGGTGTAACAAAAGCAGTCTTATGACGTGATTCTTCGGCTATTGGTATCTGGTAATAGCCGGAGGCCAAATCAAGACTAGTAAACAGAGAGTTACCAGCAAGTCGGTCGAGTTGGTCCTCTATGCGTGGAAGGGGATAGTGATCTTTTTTTGTTTTGCGATTTAAGGCTCGATAATCCACGCATAAACGTTTTTCTCCTGTTTTCTTTTGAACCAATACTATCGGGCTTGCGTAAGGAGAAGAGGATTCGCGCGCTATTCCACTGTCTATCATGTCTTGAACCATATCCCTCACTATGTTTCTTTCGGAAAAAAGACATACGATATGGTCGATATACTACCGGTTCTGTATTTTCTAAATCAATAATCATTTCAGTTGTGTTTGTAAAACCAAGATCCTTCATCCCTGTGGAAAAACAAGTCTGATATCTCAATAATAATTTCTGTAACTGGTCACGTTCATGTTTTTCTATGTTATTATTGTAATTAAGATCTTGTATTGTTTCCCCTTCAATATTAATACTACAACAATTAAAATATTGCGGCAGAATTGGGTCATTTCCGATGGCCCGGGTTACTAGCATACCCTTTTTAATAGTGATGTCACAAGCAGAGATATTATAGATAAGTATAGTACCTTCACCTTGCTTGAACATAAATTGTCCTGGAAAAAGGTAGTACTCTTTACCTGAAGGTCCTCTAAGAGATCCGTTTATGTTCAATGATCCTTCAAAAATAGGATTACAATTAACTTTTACAGTGCACAGAGTATTGGGGCATATACGATATTCTTTGTCAGCTAATAAATGTATCTTACCCCCAAGTCTTTTAAAAATTATTTCATTAGGAGTTTTAGTTATAAAGATATTAGGTCGTTCAGTAAATGAATGTCCTAATAAAGTCGGATAAGTTAAAACGTAATCTTCTACAACGTACATGTCTATGGTTTCTAATACACTTTGAACTTTCACTGCTACTTCAACAACACCCAATGGTTTAATTAATTGCCCACCAATACCGCGAAGTAATGGTAAGTTTACAGATTTTTTTACTCCAAGGTTCAGATTTTTGACACTACTGAGATTTATAAGCGAGCATTGACTTCCTAAATCTACGTGACATTTTATTGGATTTTCGTTTATTTCAATCTCTAAAACATATTTATCATTGTGATTATCTACGACACATAGTTCAGAAACTTTTTTTCAGGTCTGTCCTTTGCTTGACTTTCATTTGTCGTCACCTTGTCCACTGAATATCTATTTCTAAAACAATTAGAAGCTTCATGTCCCATCCGGTCGCATTTCGAACATTTAACGAGGGTTCTATCACATTTAAAGCTAGGATGTCCTATTCCATTGCAGTTAAAACAACGTATAGTCTTATTAATTGTTCCTGATTGAGAATTACTTGATTTATAATTATTTACCAGTACTCTACGTTCACCCTTATTCTGTACGTTATTACTAGACCCGGCCCGAACAGTCCTAAAATATTTGAGCAATTGCTCTGGTTCATTAAATTGAGCTGCATGAGCTCCTACTTTAATGGCTCTATCGTCTACTCCGTGCAAGAGACAATCCACCGCTTGTTTACCTATTATCCTACACCTATTAAGTAAGTTAATTTTAGCATAGTAATAGTGTTCCAATGATTCCCCATATTTTACTCTTTTGCTTAACATGTCAGTCAAGAGTTCAGCGTAGTCCTCACGACAAGGAAATGATTCTATTAGTTTCTTCTTCCATTCAGACCATGTATACAATAACGAAGGTAACCCTTGATACCAGGTTTTTGCCACCCCAGCTAATTTTGGAAGAGCATAGTGAACGGTTTCCCTATCATCCCACCCATATATTTCAGCACATTCCTCCACTTTCGTAATCCATGTTAAAACGGTTTGTTCCCTTGTCAGGGGATCAAAGTCAGGAATAACATTGGTATTAAATGACAATTTAGACTTTTCTGAACTCTTAACACTATTTAACATATGCAAAAACTTATTTAAAATATTATTAGTATCAGAATTAACTTTCTTATCATTTACATCATTAGAGGAATGTTGTGGTGATTCACGAGAACTAGAACTGGTGTCGTAATGCCTTCGCCAAGGCGCACGTTTTGCTATTCTGCGCCTACCTCTATTAGAGGTAACATCCGAATCAGAATTTGGAAAATTCTCATCATCATTGTACCTTTCTCTAAGTCTCCTTTTTTTCCCTGGCCGTCCCTGTTGACATCGCGTTTTATTCGTATCAAATCCTGCCTTCTCGCTCTTCCTCGATAATAACCGTGCCTTTGATATAGATGCCTTGTTGCCCTCAAACCTGGGCGCTCCTTTGCCCTCTAACCTGGGCGGCATCCCAGCAATTTGTAATTTGGGTGGACACCTAGATGGTATGACCTCTGGGCTGAACGTCCTTTGACCCTCTAGCCTGGGTGTTCCACGACCCTCCAACCTGGGCGTCCTTTGAACCTCTAACCTGAGCGTCCCTTGACCCTCAAACATGGGCGTCCCTTGACCCTCAAACCTGGGCGCCCCTTGACCCTCAAACCTGGGCGTTCTTTGGCCCTCTGCCCCGAGCACGTCATTCTTTTCCAATCTATTAAACCCTTCATCTCGACTTAATTCGTCATTGGTGGTAAACGTTTGATTATGTTGTCCATTGTCATTAATTTCTATTTCCGACATTTCTGAAACTGACAATCCCAGCTTAGAATTTGAAAACGATTAAGATGGTAAAAAAAAATGATTGATATATTCATAAATGATATATATTTCCACGGCTAGTATTATCTGGTACAACATATGTGTTTTTTTTTTTTTTTTTTTTTAATATAACAATTTAAGCAAACATAGCTATAATGTGCTTGATAGACAAAATAAACTAGACATACATACCATGTAAAATAAATAAGTTCACATTAAGTCAGCAACGCTTAATGCCAAAAGATAATTTTTAAATTTAACACGTTATACTTTATATTACCAATCTACATAAATAAAACTTAATAATTCTCATGGATGAAAACCATACGAGATCCAACGCCTGAAAAGTATGACATTTACTAGAAAAGAAAAACCAATTGAATTTACATACGTTTTTCCTTTTTTTCTTTTTATGTGGGCGTGAAGAGATAACTATGTATAATCTCTGTTCATCCCGCTTCGGAACTGTAAGGATAACAATTCAGGCTTTGCCAGAAATGAAACTTCGAGTACCTGATACACAATATATTCTTCAACAACTGCCCGTTTACATGAAAACATAATCAGCCCGTTCTAAAAGATGGTGCCTGTTCCCCGTCAAAAATGATGTGTCTTCGTCTTAAAGTTCTCTGACGGATGTCACGTGAGTTGAATAGCCATCAACCCAAGTGACATCCGGCACAGACTAACAAAACTCAATTCGGTACTAATTTATCCAACACTATATATTATTTAAATAATTTAACGATTTATTCAAGATTATTTTATAAGTGTAGGTAAACGTTTTTTAACGTTGACATAAATGTCAATTTAATTAAAATAAGTTAAATCAAAACATGACTTGTATAGATCCTAAGTTTCGTTGTTTGTAAAAAAAGTATTTAACAATTGAATGTATAAAATTATAGTGAACTAGAAATTAATGATGACGGCATAATATTTGTAATTCCGTGCCTGTGGTTCATTTATAAAATAAAAAATAAAAACGCTATCTATGAGGTTGTTTTTTGTTTCAACCCTACTTTCGATCTCGGGCCAGTTTTTTTCCTACTTCCTGATCCATAGCATCTGTGCGATAAAAAAATGACAAACTATACATACCTGGGGATATTATTCCATATTCTAATTACACGTGGGTCAATGGACGTTGACATATGAAAAAAAAATGAAAGCAAAGGGTTAGTTAACTTTTTGCTCGTCGTTTGAAAGTACGCTAGTGTTATGCTAATGAAAGGGACATTTGCATACTGTTTTTTTTATAGAATCACGCACATCTGTCCTTAGTTCCGTTTCCTATTTTATATAATGAATGATTGTGATAGTTGTTTGTATGATGAATGGCTTACATCCTTTACTATTCTCATAATTTAAGTTATTTAATCTTTTTTTAACTTTTAGACGAGAGAAGTTTAAAGAAATAGGTATTACATTTGTCTCACAGTAAGCAACAGTTAAGTAATTTTAATTTTGTACATAAAAATATATAGAATTATAAAAGGTGATGTATATAATAGACAAAGTACTCGTAGGAACCGACATACGGCTCCTGCTTTGCGCCTATCAAAAGTACGTAAATCGTTTATGGGTTTGCGTATAAGATTCTAGAATAGAAGTCCCGCAATCAATTTAAGCCTTGCCGTTACAGTTTAAAAACACTTTTAAAAAGAGACTGATACAGAAAGCCTACTATACTGTTGAGAATTACTTAGATGATAAGAATGTGTGGATATACACTTCTACCCTAAACAAGACAGAAATGACTAAATGTTAACTAAACTTTAGTTAAACTAGTTATAAGATTTATCTTTTAAAAAGAGCAACCGCCGAGTTTCTTGCTGGCTCTTCTCGGAAGGAACAGCTTTCCGAACCAGAAGTAGAGTCGACGATTCAAAAGCAATTGTTCACAAGTTTACTTGAATAAAGAATATTTTGAATTTGAATTTGAATTTACTTTCCATTACTGGGCCAATTTTCGAATTATTCTCTCCCGAATCTCTACATTGCAGCTTAAGGTATTGCATACATCCTAGAAACATTCCTACATATAGATACTATGTTGTGCCAAAATAACAGGTTAATCTAATTACTTAATAATTTTAGATACTAAATTTATTAAATAAATATTAATCAAATAGAAATGAGTTTTATCTAGTGCTTGTCTAATCCAATTAATTATAGAAGCCTTAATTACATTAATTTGTAACAATACACTGAATGGAGAGGTAGAGCATGCAACGTTATTAGGCTATAACATTTTAGATGCCTATCTTACGGTATGCAGCAATAAATTTACTATTAGCATAGTGAAGTAACGACCCGTTACTATCCCACTGCTGGGCATAAGCCCTCTCTCCTTTTTGGGAGAAAAGGGTTAAAGCCACGACCTACCATGCTGTTCCATCGCCGATTTTCAGGTTACTAAAATGCCTGGAATTCTCTAGAGATTCCTCACAATGTTTTCCTTCACCGAAAAGCGTGTGGTAAATTGCAAATATTAACCATAAATGTTACTTATAAAGCAATATATTTGTGGGTTTCTGGGTTGGGATATGAGATTTTATAATAAAATTCAGCAATCAATTTGAGCTTTGCTATTACAGGTATGTAAAAACACTGTATAAAAAGAGGTTAACACAGAAAGGCTACTATACTGTCGAGGATTACTTAGATGATAAGAATGAGCGGATAGAGCTTGTTTTTGACCTTGTACAAAATAGTAACAAAAGTAAAGTAGCAGCCTCTTACAATCCCACTGTTGGGAATAGGCCTCCTCTCTCCGTTGCTGTAGAGAAGGGTTGGAGCTAAGACCTACCACGCCGCTCCATGCGGATTGTTAGGTTTAACTTATCTCCAGAATTCTCTAGAGAGATGCAGGTTTCCTCACGATGTTTTCCTTCACCGAAAAGCGTGTGATAAATTGCAATTATGAATTAAACACATGAGTTTTAATAGAAAAACTCATTGGTGCCTTGGTTGGTAACTAGTTATACTTATAACTACTCTTTCACCAACTGTCATTGTGTTCCGGTAAAAGAGAGAGTTATATAGAGGACAACAGAAAACTGTTTTTCTTTGTTGCTTATAGCACGTGTTTCGATACATAATTTCGCATCCGGTGGACAGTTTATAGCAATATTTAATGAATAAATATAAATAACGTTTGCCCGGTGTACGCATTTAAAGCGATGAATAGATAAAAACAATATATCTTTATAGACTATTATTCACCGTACAGAAATTCAGTCACGCTGGTCGCGTTCAAGAGGCTAGAATTCTTTGTCTTCCACCACAATCTATTTTACACCCTAGCACAAATATATAGAGCTTAATTTGAATTGTCATTTCTTAGGTTTATACGCCATTAAAATTATGTTAGTACTAATACGGTAGGCTATCTAACACTTTATTGTAACTATGACAGCTTTTTAAGTTTCTTTGCTCTGTTTCATAGCAAATGGACATTAAACGTTCAACGGAAATGGCCGCAGTAAAATATTATCTGTTTAGGCTTTAGGCGTCAATTGATGGGTTTATTACCCTTGATTATCACTTTTTTTATCTCTTATTTGTTTGAGCATTTTATGTATATCATTATATGCAGTAGCTAAACGGTGGCTTTGGTAAGGTAACAATTATTATTTACAAGATATAAAAGTATTAAAGTAGACTAACGACCTGTTACTAACTCAATGCCTATAGGTATATAATAGGTCTACTCTCACGGTTTTTGGAGAGAAGGATTGGAGCTAAGACCTGTTTTTATTTATGTGTATTTTTAGACAAACATAAGTATAGTACCCGGCAATAAATAATGCACATCGAGAACTTAGAACGAAACAGTTACAATTCGGTTTCGTAGAGCGCTGTCACTGTCACACACGGGTTCGTCAGTTTGTGCGACAGAGACAATGCTCTATTAAACAGAACCGATTTCTCGCTCTAAGCCTCGATGTTTATTTATTTATGATTTTATGATTTTTATGATTAATATTTATGATTATTTATTGCCGGGTACTATTTCTCTTATGTTCCCTCTCTTAATATTTGTAGTACACTTGTACTTAAAAGCCTGTCTATGCAACTCTTTAAAGGGTTACAAGTTCAAACCTCGGGCAATCACCAATGAGTTTTTCTGTTAAAACTTATGTGTTTAATTGATATGTGCAATTTATCGCACGATTTTCGTTGCAAGGCTTAAATTGAGATTAAGATATGGGATTTTTTATAGAATTTTATACCCGAATCCATAAACGATTTACGTACTTTTGCTAGGCGCAAAGCAAGACCCGCAAGCTTATGTCGGTTCCTACTTTATCTATTATATACATCACCTATCGTTTTATAATTCTTTATATTTTTATGTACAAAAATTAAATTGCTCAAAATATACTGTGAAGCAAATGTAATTCTGTCGCAAGGAGTCACGCGGACTTAAAGTGTAGATGCCACGTATGGCTCTTTTTTGTAATACAAAAATTTATTCACTGTCCACGTATTTACCCCATAGCAATACTCCATAAGACATAATGCTATGGAAGTAAGCAAAATAAACAAGTTATGCTGTTTCGACATCTGTAAATTGTCTTATCTTTCGAACAACGTAGGCTGCTGAACTAAGTTCCCTGCAAGAAGTTCTAAGTTCCCTGTTATGTGTAATATTGTGGATATATATACGTATATTAATGCAAAAATGCTGTTCTTGGAAATAGTCAAAAATGGACCATAAATTAGAAAAAATAAAATGTATAATAATTGCTGAATATTTATACTCTATTCTATTAAGACTTTCAAAATAAAATTAAAAGAATGGATGGAAGAAAAAAGTTTTTATAACTTGACGGTTTATTTTAAAACATCGCTCGACACCTTACGATCTAGATATAGCTGCTAGATCCAGGCACAAGAGTGTGTGTTGTGGAGATTCCGTGACCTGTGCCCAGCTGTGGACGTCCATTGATCGAAGAATAAGAAGTCATCATCATTAAATTGACCTTATCCCACTCTAAGTGGGGTCGGCACAGCATGTTACAAACATGTTGTCACTTGATTTGGCTACGTATTTTACGACCGGCTGCTTGCCTGACGTCAACGTACCTTAGTCGCCTTTTACGACACCTCGGTAAGAACTGAGGATGGTCTATTCTATGCAGCCGGATACCATACGGCACATACCTTATCGCCTCTTACGACACCTCGGTAAGAAAGGAGGGTGGTCTATTCTATTCTGCCGGATATCACACGGCACATACTTTAGTCGCCTCTTACGACACCTCGGTAAGAAAGGAGGGTGGTCTATTCTATGCAGCCGGATACCACACGGCACTTACCTTAGTCGCCTCTTACGACACCTCGGTAAGAACTGAGGATGGTCTATTCTATGCAGCCGGATACAACACGGCACGTACCTTAGTCGCCTCTTACGACACCTCAGTAAGAAAGGAGGGTGGTCTATTCTATGCAGCCGGATACCACACGGCACATACCTTAGTCTCCTCTTAGGACACCTCGGTAAGAACTGAGGATGGTCTATTCTATGCAGCCGGATACCACACGGCACGTACCTTAGTCGCCTCTTACGACACCTCGGTAAGAACTGAGGATGGTCTATTCTATGCAGCCGGATACCACACGGCACATACCTTAGTCGCCTCTTACGACACCTCGGTAAGAACTGAGGATGGTCTATTCTACGCAGCCGGATACCACACGGCACGTACCTTAGTCGCCTCTTACGACACCTCGGTAAGAACTGAGGATGGTCTATTCTATGCAGCCGGATACCACACGGCACATACCTTAGTCGCCTCTTACGACACCTCGGTAAGAACTGAGGATGGTCTATTCTACGCAGCCGGATACCACACGGCACGTACCTTAGTCGCCTCTTACGACACCTCGGTAAGAACTGAGGATGGTCTATTCTATGCAGCCGGATACCACACGGCGTATCGAAGAATAAGAAGTATATGTAATAAAGTTAGCTATTATGAGGTTAGACAGTTTCCGCGACGAGCGTACAGTACATCGTAACAAAGTACGATGTACACTCGATACCAGCTGCGCTTATTATTTATAACCGGTCGAGCCACGCCTTGGCTATGTCTAGTTCTAGTTTATGTTTAGTTTCAGTTTAAAAAACACTGTTAAAAAGAGGCTGATACAGAAAGCCTACTATACTGTTGAAGATTACTTAGATGATAAAGATGTGTGGATATATGTAGCTATACTTCTACCCTGTACAAGACTGTAATGACGAAATGTAACTAGTTAGAGTAACAGCCTGTTACTATGCCCACTGCTGGGCTAAGGCCTCCTCTCTCCGTTTTTGGAGAGAAGGATTGGAGCTAAGACCTACCACGCTGCTCCAATGCGGATTGGTAGGTTACACATATCCCTAGAATTCTCTAGAGATATGCAGGTTTCCTCACGATGTTTTCCTTCACCGAAAAGCGTGTGATAAATTGCAATTATCAATTAGACACATAAGTTTTAATAGAAAAACCCATTGGTGCCTGCCCGGGTTTGAACCTATGTCGTCTCTGGAGAGTCGCACGGTCTCACCGCTAGGCTATCACAGCTTCTGTAACTATTGTAACTTATGTAACTAGTTATATGATTTATATTTTAAAAAGAGCATAAAGTAACAATTACAATGGTGCCATTCTGAAGGTTACAAAGTGTAAAGAGAACAGCAAATGATTCTATTATTTCCATTTAATTATCTGAGCTGAATTATAGTTTTTGGGGCGATCGGAGGATTTTTTTAACTGTCAATTGTTTCCATAAGAAATTGAAATTGAAATTCAAAATATTCTTTATTCAAGTAAACATGTAAACAAGTGCTTTTGAATCGTCAACGTTGCTGCTGGTTCGGAAAGCTGTTCCTACCGAGAAGAACCAGCAAGAAACTCGGCGGTTGTTCTTTTTAAAATATAAATCATATAACTAGTTAGTTACATTTCGTCATTATTGTCTTGTACAGGGTAGAAGTGCAGAATCCTCCGAGCGCCACCAAAAAGTGATGCCCGATTTAACTAAAATTCTACATACTGATCCAGTCCCAATGACAATGCATATTTATAATTAAGCGAATATAACATTAAGCGAAGGCGAAGGCGAGGGACAAATGGAGAGCAACCGCCCAAAGGATGATCACTCGGCACTAGGGATCACGACCCTCAGCAATGAGGATAAAGATACGAGGAGGAGGAATTATGATAAGCATGACCTGGTGCTGCTGCCAGGATTGGCTACAGACGAGGAAACTTCTCAACGGTTTTAGAAGGGATATGATATTTTGTTGAAAGCTTTTTTAACTTGACTTGTTCATGACATTGAAATACCCTCGCATTTTGTAATATTAGTATGGATACTGATTCGACTTTTTTATTTGAAATGACTTTTTGTTTCGAGTGTACTTTAAGATGTTATGGAAATGCTGTAGCGGGATACACGGCGTGATTGAATCTGCATAATGGTAAACAGGATTATTATTAGAAAATCAATTGGTAAGTATGACTATTAGAAACAAGTAAAGATGAAGAATAGGTTGTAACAAAATTTAGTGTCCCTACTATTAACCGTTAAGGAGTACCCTGCAGCCAATCCTGGCGACAGCATCAAGTCATACCTATTATAAACAATGCACTGTTATCGAGATTGGATCAGTATGTAAAATTTCAGCTCAATCGGACACCGGCAAGTTGGTTAAATTTAACTTACAAGATTCCACCTTCAGATACATACACGGCAAATAAGAACTTTTAAAAATATCGTCGGGATTGTGACAACCCTTACTAGCAGTTTGTTTAAGAAAGATATATATGAGATTTTCTTAGATTCATATTAAAATATTCTCCATTCAAATAAACTTGTGAACAAAAACGCTTGATACAACTATATTCCTGTCTAAAATTCTTTCCACCGATAAAACCTGCAAGAAACTCAGTCAAATTTAAATAATCTTTGAACCAAAACTGACAAGCCTGCAGTGATAATAATTAATTTTAGCTGTAAAATAAATTATATTTTAAATTAAATTATAAATTATATTTTAAATTATATTTCAATAATATATTGTGCCAACTCAACCAGCGTAAATTGCTTGATATCAAAAATAAGCGCTTAAACAGATTTTTGTGCTGCTTAAATCAAAAGGGCCATCCTGAATATATTCAATCTTTTGTTACTTTATAATAAAATTTTAATCCGATTCAGTATAAAGTAACAGCCTGTTTTATGCCCACTGCTGGGCTAGGGCCTCCTCTCTCCGTTCTTGGAGAGAAGGATTGGAGCTAAGACCTACCACGCTGCTCCAATGCGGATTGGTAGGTTACACATATCCCTAGAGAATTCTCTAGAGATATGCAGGTTTCCTCACGATGTTTTCCTTCACTGAAAAGCGTGTGATAAATTGCAATTATCAATTAGACACATAAGTTTTAATAGAAAAACTCATTGGTGCCTGCCCGGGGTTTGAACCTATGTCGTCTCTAGAGAGTCGCACGGTCTCACCGCTAGGCTATCACAGATCGATTCAGTATTCCAAAACCATATTTTTAAACGGCGAATATATATACTGACGCCATCTATGAGAAAACTTTTGGTGGTATAAGAAAAAAATCTAAATGGTTTTTTAAAATTAAAGCGTAAAGGTTGAGTTTTTAAACGTAACAGTTTTGAAAATATCATATATTTCGTAATGCAGGATTCTGATTTAATTAAATAATGTAACTATCTAGCTTATTTAAATACGTTTTATAAACTTACATAAACTCTTACTTTTACGTTACATAAAACTCGTTTTACTGTATAAAGTATGAGCTCGTAGATTTCTATTAAAAAAGATATATGAATTATTATATTGAACAAAGGTGTTATTGTATTGGTAGCGACATCTGCTGTGACCAAATAATTAATCACAAATATTTTCTTTTCCACTAACAAAATTAAATATACTTGAACGAAAAAATAAACTAAATTTGCTTAAAAATTTTACAGAATAATTACTAAAATACTTAATATAAAAAAAAAAAAGTAAAGTAACAGCCTGTTACTATGCCCACTGCTGGGCTAAGGCCTCCTCTCTCCGTTTTTGGAGAGAAGGATTGGAGCTAAGACCTACCACGCTGCTCCAATGCGGATTGGTAGGTTACACATATCTCTAGATTCTCTAGAGATATGCAGGTTTCCTCACGATGTTTTCCTTCACCGAAAAGCGTGTGATAAATTGCAATTATCAATTAGACACATGAGTTTAAATAGAAAAACTCATTGGTGCCTGCCCGGGTTTGAACTCGTGTTTCCCTCGAAAGAGTCGCACGGTCTCACCGCTGGGCTATCACAGCTCAAATACTTAATATATGTAATTATATTCTTATTAGAATGAAAACTAGTATAAGTACTCATAAGAATGTACTAGCGTTATCTAGCGGCAAGTAGCAAAATAAGAGTACCAAAATTTTTACTGTCGATAAAACAGTTGAAGAAATGCTTCGGGACGTAAGCTTTAAAATATTTTACACGTGAAAGTTTTCACACTAACTTTACAATGAATATTGTACGAGTTTAGTTAAACTTTGAACTTCGTAAAAGCGTTTGCATAATAGTTCAATGACACCATTATTAATTATGAAGAAACAAACCTTTAATAAATTAAAAATAATTATGTTAAAATATTTAAACAAGATATACAGTTATGTAATAATTTTAAATAAAGTTAAATTTAAATTTACCTGTTTAATGTTGATGTTCATATAATATATTTTGTATTATAATTTGTATAATTAAATTAAACAGAAAATCCTTGTCATTAATTTGTTTTTAATAACCGTAAAAATAATTATTTCTTGATTATTTATACATATATAAATATATAATATAAATTATACAGTAATTTATAATTTAATGGAATCTTTTAAGAAAACATGTTGTTGCTATGTAACGGGTAGTATAGTTTTTGAGGTATAGATAGCTAAACTCACCTAGCAACCTGAACCTTGTATAGTGAGTGGTTGATTATGCAAAAGCTGAGTAAACACCGCTTCTTTTAAAACGATTAAAGCTTAGAACCCACCACTTTTTAAGGAATACACAAAAAACAACCTCCATATACCATTTAGCAAAGATCTGCAGATAAGCAGGTTTCCTCAAGATGTTTTCACCGCCATTGTAAACAACATGATGAGTGGATATCAATTAAGTAAATAAATCTTGTTAGGAAGCACATATTCGCTTGCCTCGGTTTTGTACCTGAGGTAACCTGCATATCTCTAGAGATTTATTGGATATGTGTAACCTACCAATCCGCATTGGAGCAGCGTGGTAGGTCTTAGCCCCAACCCTTCTCTCCAGAAACGGAGAGAGGAGGCCTATTCAGCAGTGGGATTGTGACAGGCCGTTACTTTCGATTATCACAATAAAAAAATAGTTTAGTCAAATGTTTTTTTTACAAACATCATTATTAAAATCATTTAATTGTTGTAGATTAATTGTTATATATATATAATTTATTAATGAATAGTTTTTTTTTATTGAGGATATCAAATATAAATCAAATTAAAATAACATTTAATGTTTATTTAATTCAGCTTTACAGGCACTAATTAATTGTTACCTTTTGTTGAGGAATGTTGCTCTTACCGAGAACAAATTCGGCGGTCAATATTTTAAACATTTTCAATTTTACATTATTAAATCGTAGTCTTCTATGTAGCTGAAAGGATTTACGAATCCAGGTATTTTTATCACCATATAATCTTCAATTGTGTGATATACTTTGATTGTGTGGTGTACTTTACGTATAAATATATATTTCTTACAATAATTTATAGAATTAGGCGTTACTTTGCGGTGATCCATAATACAAAAGTGATAATAAAATTATTAAATTATGTAAAAAGTAACAGCCTTTTACTATGCCCACAGCTGGGCTAAGGCCTACTCTCTCCGTTTTTGGAGAGAAGGATTGGAGCTAAAACCTACCACGCTGCTCCAATGCGGATTGGTAGGTTCCTTACATCCCTAGAATTCTCTAGAGATATGCAGGTTTCCTCACGATGTTTTCCTTCACCGAAAAGCGTGTGATAAATCGCAATTATCAATTAGACACATAAGTTTTAATAGAAAAACTCATTGGTGCCTGCCCCGGGTTTGAACCTATGTCGTCTCTAGAGAGTCGCACGGTCTCACCGCTAGGCTAACACAGCTTAAATAATGTAATTAAATGTAATTAAATGCGAGCAATACAACAGAACTAACTACTTTGCTATAATCCGCACGGGTTAAGTGAATGCATGCAAAGCCAATGTGTATGAAGCAGGCAAAATCTACGCACCTTATACATGCAGGACCAGCCACCACATGCACCCCAAGGCGCAATTCACCAGCAACAACGAACACAAAAGCAGCACACACACCCACCACCAAAATCTCGACGATCGCTTCGCCCCGAAACCGAAGCATCATCAGGAGGATAGGCTTCACGACAAAAATCGTACTGCGCAGTACTTTAGATTGTGGTGGTGGGTGTGTGTGCTGCTTTTGTGTTCGTTGTTGCTGGTGACATGCAATATCGACATGTAAAAAAAAAAATTCACTCAAGCAATCCGCGGAGCCGAAGACAGTCACTGCCCACTGCGTCAACGGGGCAGTTAGTCTCTTAAGTGAAATAAATTTTGAACATAAAAGTACTTAGTACTTATAAGAGATAGAGACGTGAGGTTCCAGACTTTTTTGCAGTGTTTTTGTAGATCTACAATTCTGTAATACATTACTTAAGTGTATCTCTACTGGTTTACGCGGCGCACGCGACCTTAGCTCCTAGCAGGCGGGTTTTTTTTTACAACTGTGCTGTTTCAACACAATTTACAATAAACCGAAATTTACAACAAACCTAAACCTTTCGGATGAATTGAACTACCTTTTAGTAAATCATTAACAAAAATCTGTTTAGTAGGTTAAGAGGAAACTGATCACATACGGCTTTTGTGTATTTTGTTTTATAATACGTACTGGCCCGTTGGCGCAGTGGGTGGTAACCCTGCCTTCAGCTCCGTGGGTCGCCGGTTCAATTGCCGCCAAAGGCTAACATTTTCTATAAACAACCCGTTGGCATTTCGAGCCTGGGTGTATTTGTATTTAAGTATGTATTTAAAATTATATATGTAGCATATTTACTAGTTATCCGTCACCCATAACACAAGTATTAAGTAACTTACTTTAGGGACGGACGACAGTGTGTAAGCGTCCCATATATTTATGAATAATAACTCGGGTCAGTAATTTAATTGTAATTTAATAATAATTTTATTCAAACTATATTGTTTGGATGTAATAAATTTATAATTTACGTAATCTGTAATCGTGCAATAAACTTTTTTTTTTAATACTTAAAGCTTGCCCGTTGAAAAATTTAATTTGATTGCGTAATTTTATTAACTACAAAAGCTTTCTTACTCAGTTATTTTGTAAGATTACGGTCAGCAATTTGTTAGATGTCAACAACACAATTAAAATCTTTAATTTGAAAATAATGAAATATTAAAATATTTTAAAGCTAAAGCGGCTTTAAAAATAACGTTAAGTATTTAATACGTCTATTTATACGTCTAGTGATTATTAGCACCTTGATAATCGACCGAAACAACTTTCTTTCTAATATTTTATATTAACGTATCATTCAAAATGTTTTGCTATAATTTGAATTAAAAAAAAAACTTTCAAAAGGAGGCTGATACAGAAAGCGTACCATACTGTTGAAGATTTTGGTTATAGTTGATAACAATGCGTGGATTAGCTACTCCTGTACCCTATACAAGAAAGTAAAGACTAAATGTAATTAGTTATAACAATTATATTTTAAAAAAGAGCAACTGCTCAGTTTCTTGCTCGCGTTTCACGGAAGTTTACTTGAATAAAAAATATTTAGAATTTTAATTTTATTCTAAGATCGTGTAATTTTTTTTTGAGAGAAATTTCTTTTTTATTTAAAAAAGGTCTTCTTACAATATATTATGGCAATATACTCTTTGTACATAAAATATACAGCATTATAAAATTAGCGTTGTACTTATTAGACAAAGTAGAAACCGACGTGAGCTTCCAAGTTATATATTATAATTTTCATTATTATAAATTATATTTGGTTATTAATTACTATTATTTTACGTTTATTTATATACATTTACTATTGTTTATTTCTGTTTTGTTTATCACACGCTTTTCGTTGAAGGAAAACATCGTGAGTAAACCTGCATATCTCTAGAGAATTCTGGGACTATGTGTAATCTACCAATCCGCATTGGAGTAGCAAGGTAGGTCTTAGCTCCAATCCTTTTCTTTAAAAACGAAGAGAGGAGGCCTATGTCCAGAAGTGGGATACTAAAAGGCCGCTACTTTAGCAATCTATTTAACATAATCTATAATTCCCTACACCAAAGGCTTATTAAAGGCTACTGCTTATAGCAATAAGACCGTCCTCGTACAATGCAAATTTACCTTAAACAAGTTACATACCATTTTACATAATGTGTGTACAATATCTTTTAATATCTATCTATAGATATTGATACAACAAAAAGATAATATAATTATGTTAGCTTACATAATATAATAAACTAACAAAAAGATAAATTACATAAATTAGCAAAAAGATAATATAATTATGGGGTTATGGAAGACTGAGGTGTTCTGACGCAAGCTTTATTAAGCTTAATCCTTCGTACGCACGAGAAGTTTTTTACCGTGTGTTAAAAATAAGTCGAAATGAAACAAATGGGTATCCAGCAGGCCTACCTTGAACTCTTATTGCGACTCAATTGAAGACGTAAACGAAATTGTTTTGCTTTTTCATACCATGACGTCTTAAAGACGCACACTTTAAGTCGTTGCCGAATGAGCGTTCGGAATGCGTCCTAAAAATATTTGAGTAAAAGAGACAGAGTTGTCTATAGTTCATATATCTTTATCCTTTTCGAACATTACGACCCCAATGCAATTCACACTTCATGGTACGAAAAGAAAGCGGTTCGGTATCGGTATTTACTTTGAATTAAATCGTTATCTAAAAGTTCATAGTAGGCCTACTGGTATCTGTTCACACGACAGTGCATTTAAAACGCGGCGTATTTTTTATCGCGCAGTGTTCCATTTTAGGCGTTATAAAAGAAGTCCACCACAATATATCATCATCATTCTTCTGCCCTAATCCCACACTAAGTGGGGTCGGCACGGCATGTTATAAACATGATATCACATGATTTGGCTACGTATTTTACGACCGACTGCCTGCCTGACGTCAACTTACCTTAGTCGCCTCTTATGACACCTCGGTAAGAAATGAGGGTGGTCTATTCTATGCAGTCGGATACCACACGGCACATACCTTAGTCGCCTCTTACGACACCTCGGTAAGAAATGAGGGTGGTTTATTCTATGCAGCCGGATACCACACGGCACATACCTTAGTCACCTCTTACGACACCTCGGTAAGAAATGAGGGTGGTCTATTCTATGCAGCCGGATACCACACGGCACATACCTTAGTCGCCTCTTACGACACCTCGGTAAGAAGTGTTTAAATGACTATTACTTATAGCTAAATTACTATAAATAAATGCGTACAAAAATAAAAAGCACAAACAGACGAACGAACCAACTACTTATACAATAAATAAGCACAGTTATTAATGTTTAATATTCTTCCGGATCCACGCAATATTATTAGCAACGGTTAAATAAAAAATATAAAGTCTTTGTCGTGATGAAAAACCACCCACCCTGCCGTCGCCCCCGTCGTATTAAATTCTATGGGGATGTTGTCATGGAGGAAAAAAAAACTTATGTATGCCACCGCGCCCGTTTCATATACGGGCAATTTTGAATAAGTTATCCACGTTGTGTTTACTGCTTTAAGTAGATTTATACATTTTTAAGGAGATTTATTTTAGTTTACTTCCATCAAAAATACGACAGTCGACATCTTTGTTTATCTTAATGAGGCGTGTAAAGAATCTTTATTTATCTATGTTATTTATATTCACTATTGGTATAATTATATATGTAATGAAGAATGTTTTTACGCCGTGTAGTATCCGGCAGAATAGAATAGACCACCCTCCCTTCTTACCGAGGTGTCGTAAGAGGCGACTAAGGTAGGTGCCATGTGGTATCCAGCTGCATAGAATAGACCAGCTTCAGGTCTTACCGAGGTGTCGTAAAAGGCAACTAAGGTTAGATGACGTCAGGCAGTCGGCCGGTCGTAAAATACGTAGCCAAATCAAGTGACAACATGTTTGTAACATATTGTGCCGACCCCACGTAGAGTGGGATAAGAGCAGGAGAATGATGATATTTATTTTGATTTATTGTAATGACAAATTCGATTATTAAATATTGTAATAAATATTTTTCTAACACGCTGACACTATTTTAATGCAAAAGTAATAATAAAAATAATTTTGCTATAATCCGCGATACAGTAAATAGAAAATGTATATAGTGTTAAATGTATAGTAGATTACCCGTATTTTCATACCCGATACGTGCAGGATTCGTAAAAGCACATGCACAAACCTCCACTACTTCCACCACAATACACAAGCACAGCACACGTTCACTATCACAAACTCAACAATCGTTTCGCCCCGCAACCGAAGCATCATCAGGAGATAGACTCCACGACAAAATTGCAAAGCCTTAGCGATACGGTATTTTTAAAGCATGTTGTGGCCACCTATGAATAAGGTAGTATTAGACTTTTAAATAATAATAATTAAGTTGTCAATTAATTTATACTCTGTTGGCGAACCTATTAAATACATAAATAAATATAGATAGATTCACTTCACAGATATACCTACATCATTCAAATGATAGTAATCTTTATACATAGAATTTAGCTTCCGTATGTTAGTGCCTACAAAACTACAAACAAACTTATAAATTAACGTAAATTTTTTTCACAACGGGTTCAAACCCGGGCATGCAACAATAAGTTTTTCTATTAATATGTATATGCCTGATTGATATTTGCAAATTATCAAACGATTTTCGAAGAAGAAAAATCTCGTGAGGTGACCAACATATGTCTGGAGAATTAACTAGATATGTGTAATCTACCAATTCGCATTGGAGCAGCGTGGTAGGTCAAACCTCTAACCGTACTGCCTAAAAGGAGCGAGGAGGCCTATGCCCAGCAGTGAGATGATAACTACTTTACTTACAGCATTTGAAAAAGAAAAAACATGTTGGAAATCATTAAAAATAACATGGAAAACACGGAAATGGAAAAAGGAACTACATAATGGAGAGTATTCATAATATAACTAAACCACCATCATCATCATTCTCTTGCCCTTATCCCACTCTAAGTGGGGTCGGCACAACATGTTTTACCCATGTTGTAATGTGATTTGGCTAGGTATTTTACGATCGGCCGTCTACCTGACGTCATCTAACCTTAGTCGCCTTTTACAACACCTCGGCAAGAATTGATGGTGGTCTAGTCTACGCAGCCGGATATCACACGGCATTTACCTTAATCGCCTCTTACGACACCTCGGTAAGAAAGGAGGGTGGTCAATTCTATTCTGCCGGATACCACTAAACTACTAAACTAAACCACAATATATATATCTAAAATTCAACGCGAACGAAATCGCGGGTACCTTTAGTTTATAACATAATCATGGATTATATTCTATGACCCGTCGATATGCATTAACCATAAAATAAATCTCGCCATTCCCGTATTAAAAACATTGCGAAATGAAATCCCAAATGAAGCCCAATCATTGCCTGGCAACGAATCGCAACGATTCGCAGCGAGCGACGGCGAGACTTGTCTCCTGGGACGCTAATCTTCGCCGCACAAATCGAGGGAGCTAATGCTTGGTAATTATCAATTAGCTTGGCGCACTCTTTTGTCTTCAGCCAAGAAATTGTGAGGGATGTTAATACCGCACTTGATTAAATTCAAATCAAATCAAATCAAATCAAAATAATCTTTATTCAAATAAACCATTTCAGGCACTTTTGAATCGTCAAGCATCAATATGATTAATGAAGCTACAACTGGTTCGGAATGTTGCTCTTACCGAGACGAACCAGCAAGAAACTCGGCGGTCAATCTTTTAAATATTTTCAATTATACATTATTAAACCGCTGTCTTGTATGAAGCTGAAAGGATTTTCAAATCCAGGCTTTCTTATCAACCAAATAATCTTCAATTTTGTAATATGCTTTACGTATAAGCATATTTTTTACACTTGGTTGAAATCTTTCTGTACACTGGTCTAGAATGGATTGAGGAATTTTATTATAGAAGCGAATAGCGAGACCAACAAAAGAGTTGCTTACTCTGCTGAGTCGCGACGCAGGTATCGTAAGCTGTTTGTGACCTCTCGTATGTCTATGATATACATCAAATTTTGTTTTATATGTACTTATATTTTTCCGCACAAATAGAATATTACTATATATATATTGTGATGCTACAGTCAGTATGCCTATTTCTTGGAACTTTTCGCGAAGGGACTCACGTTGCTTCATATTATAGATAGCCCGTATGGCTCTTTTTTGGGCAACAAAAATCTTTTCTATATCGGCCGCTTTACCCCACAGCATTATTCCATATGACATTTTCGGTGTCTTCACCATAAAATAAATAAATACATAAAAATAATTGGTTTTTTAACAATAGTCAAAATAATTACAAAAATAATTAGTTATTTTACTATAATTTGCGATTTTTGTGGAGTCTATATCTTTTTGATATATGGGGATTCTATTTCATTTTATTATAAACCGTTTATTAAAAAAAAACAATATGATATTTATTAAAAAAATGGCATTAACCACAAATCGTATTTAACGTCTCTCGTGCAAATTCACTTAAATGTACATTCAATTTACAAACATACATATCACAAAAATGTATACATTAAATTTTATAATATTTAAATTAAGAATTAAATTTTTAATATTTCTTATTTTCCAGTTAAAAATGTTAAATTATTTAATTTAGCTAACGCTTAGTTTTTCCGAGACATAAATTTATTAGATAAACAGAAGCGTTAAAAATTGTAAAATAGATTTAGTGTAGTTTTAATTTTGTTTAATTTATTTTTTTATATTCTGATATTTATAATTGTTGTAGTCCCACCTATCTTTAATGGCGTTTTGCTGGCATCACGCCATTCCACACCATGCACTATTAGATCCGAAATCCTTGCAGATTTGACGGCTGGCAATTTTTTGTGATGAATGTATAGGGGATTACTTATACGAATAGTAAATATTACGAATACTAAACTTAACACCAAAACTTAAACACTGCTCTTAAGATTGCTAGTAGTTATTACATTTAATTATATTTAAATATTCAATTAATTCGCTAGGGAATCACGTAAAGCGATCGAGCAGCCACAAGTAAACCTTGTTAAAAATAAAACGAACCGCCTTTGCTAGTGTCGTTTCAAGCTACCCACATATCGGCGTATAAAAACAATGAATACTAAGACAGGAATAATTTTTACAATAAAAATTAAATGTTCACGAACAAAATTATCTTATTTCCTAATTAATTCTACCTTTGAATTTATTAGATTAATAATAATTTTAATTAACGAACAACTCAATATAGATCGTTAACCAAACTCGCATCGGTTTGATTAACGCCAATAATTTGTGCGGGAAACGTGATTGAGATGTCTAGCGGATTTTTTATTAACGAGTTTTTTTTTATTTTAATTCTCCTAAAAAATTATCTCTGAAATAAAAGTCGCACCTCGTTTATTTTGAGACGGGACTGTTTTGATCGCGTTATGTACATAAGAAAAAAAAGAGAAAATTATCAATAAAATCCGGAGCGAAATGGTTGGTGGTTAAGTAGACTGTATGAGGGAAGTGAAGGTTATATACTATTTTCTATTCTTCTAGGCAATACACAATCATCACTGATAAGTAGTTATAATTTACATCCACCCACCTTTCGATGCCACTGTACTGCCACCAAGCACTGGAAGGTTCGAAGCCCTTGCCGGAGCAAACGCAAGGAACGGCGCCAGCGCGGCGGCCGGCCGTTTCTTGTGGCGCCGAGGGAAATTGTTACTAGAACGAAAAGTAACACTATTACGAGTCCGAAATTCGACACGACACTGTAAAGTTGGACACAGCACTTGATATTGCAAGTCCGAGATGAATTGTTTAATGTTTTACAAGGAATTTAACACGAATAATGTAAAGCGATCGAGCGGCCGTTAGCGAATAGTCAGCGCGCACATAGACGACACTCGCACGGCGCCAAACACGAACCTATCGGCGAGTGGTATTTACATTGCTACCAACATATCGATTAATAAAAAAAAAAACAATAGCCCACAGAGAAAAGATATTACGAAATAACGAAAAATTATCAAATATTTACGAATGACATCAATAAAAAATACATTCATTCTAACAGTAATGTAAGATTAATTCTTAAACAAATTGTTGTTTAAATTTTGCTTTATAATGTCATGAATAGCGTGCGATTTCGTTATGGAGAAATTTTGTTTCGTATATTATTTTATTTTAATGTTTTAATTTTTATGATTATAATATGTTTTTATAATTAAATTAAAATATTTTTATGTCAGATTGAAATACAAGAAATAATTGTATGATGTGCTAATTTATCCATTTCGTATTGTCTGGGAAATTTGGAATTACTGTAATGACCTTTGCCTTTGTTGTTGAAATTTGAAAGTTTGCGAAAAAACTACACCGCTGACTAGAATTATTTATCGGTTCGGTTATTTTTTAATTTAACTTTGATTATCGTCATATCTAATATACGTCTTACGTTTAAGAGATATACGAAACAATATGTACGAAGGAATTATATGATAATTGGAATCATGGTAGTTATGACTTCGTCGATATTACTATAACAAAATTGCCAGTGTAGTACAATGAAAGAAATATAAACCTCAACAGACTTATTGAGTGATGATGATTTATTTGGTTATTTTAACCGACTGAAGAACTTATGGTAGTGATAGTTATGGTGTATTGAAACAAACAATAACTGTGGACACTAATGGATTCACAAAATAGTCTTCGTAACTTAGTATTATGACCGTGACCGTAAAATATAGGTACGTATCTAAAAGTTCTTATTATTTTTATTATCCTCCGTGTCATCTAATATTTTATCTTAGTTTTAGTTTGAGTTTTGTATTTTTCTTTTACCTTTCTTTAGACTTTTATGTTTAAATTTGTATGTATTTTGATTATCCTTTTCATTTATAACACTGTATATGGAGCATGTTGTGTTCTCCTATAACTGGGGGTACACTTAGCTCATGTGTCAAATAATATTATTACTTTATTTTGTGTACCTCTGTTGGAGTCCCTAAATAAATAAATAAATAAGTAGCAGACTATTTTAGCACTATGAGAAGAAAAGGATATCTCCACTGGAAAGAAGAATTAGAGTTTACATATCGTACGCTCAGTATTAAAGTGACCTTAATAAAAATTAGGCTTAATTAAGTTACAGTTTAATACTTATTTCAATGCCATCTATGCCGTCACGCTATGAACAATGTAAAAAAAACTAGTATTTTTTTGCTCTTTCAAGTTATGGTTTTCTTTAATACTCACGAGTTTCGCAGCCGCTTTATTGTACAAAAGTAATAATAAAATTATTTTGCTATAATCCGCGATACAGTAAATAGAAAATATATATAGTGTTTAATGTATAGTGGATTATCAGTATTTTCATACCCGATACGTGCAGGATTCGTAAAAGCACATGCACAAACCTCCACCACTTCCACCAAAATACACAAGCACTACACAGTTTCACTATCACAAACTCAACAATCGTTTCGCCCCGCAACCGAGGCATCATCAGGAGATAGACTCCACGACAAAATCGCAAAGCGAAGCGTTATGCAAACAAGCATTGTTATATAGTAATCGGTTCATCCCCACCTTTACCTCTGAACACGTGCAACAAGCTTGAACTTGAAACATTTATCTGCTCGTTAATGAGGGTGCCATTGTTATGCTTAATGATTTCTAATTGTTCCAAAATATTCAATTTTAAGCTTTTTTCGCAGGTGTGCAGTATTTCGAAACAATGGTCATTAGGAACTTTATGACCGCTTTCTAACAAATGTTTCGCGAAATGTGAATTTTGTGGCTTATTATTCCTGAAAGCGACCATATGTTCTTTAAAACGGGTTTCAAAATTACGACCAGTCTGACCCACATATGTATCATTGCATTCAGGACATTTTATTTTGTAAATACCACTCTTTTTCGGGCTTTCTAATTTGTCTTTATTATTGCATAATATCTTTTTTAAGCAGTTATTACTTTTAAAACCTAATTTTATATTTGACTTTGTTTTAAATATAGTTGAAATTCGTTCTGACAATGTTCCAAAATAGGTCAAACTGGCTTTGTATTTATTATCTTTGTAATGTATGTAATGCGGTGCCACATTACAAAGATAATAAATACAAAGCCAGTTTGACCTATTTTGGAACATTGTCAGAACGAATTTCAACTATATTTAAAACAAAGTCAAATATAAAATTAGGTTTTAAAAGTAATAACTGCTTAAAAAAGATATTATGCAATAATAAAGACAAATTAGAAAGCCCGAAAAAGAGTGGTATTTACAAAATAAAATGTCCTGAATGCAATGATACATATGTGGGTCAGACTGGTCGTAATTTTGAAACCCGTTTTAAAGAACATATGGTCGCTTTCAGGAATAATAAGCCACAAAATTCACATTTCGCGAAACATTTGTTAGAAAGCGGTCATAAAGTTCCTAATGACCATTGTTTCGAAATACTGCACACCTGCGAAAAAAGCTTAAAATTGAATATTTTGGAACAATTAGAAATCATTAAGCATAACAATGGCACCCTCATTAACGAGCAGATAAATGTTTCAAGTTCAAGCTTGTTGCACGTGTTCAGAGGTAAAGGTGGGGATGAACCGATTACTATATAACAATGCTTGTTTGCATAACGCTTCGCTTTGCGATTTTGTCGTGGAGTCTATCTCCTGATGATGCCTCGGTTGCGGGGCGAAACGATTGTTGAGTTTGTGATAGTGAAACTGTGTAGTGCTTGTGTATTTTGGTGGAAGTGGTGGAGGTTTGTGCATGTGCTTTTACGAATCCTGCACGTATGGGGTATGAAAATACTGATAATCCACTATACATTAAACACTATATATATTTTCTATTTACTGTATCGCGGATTATAGCAAAATAATTTTATTATTACTTTTGTATTATGGATCTCCGCAAAGTAACGCCTAATTCTATAAACGCTTTATTGTAATTTGCTACATAATATATTTATTAATTTGGTCACTAAACATGGTATTTTATCCTTTGAATGCAGATTTTTATTTTCATTTATCCCAGAAATTCTCTAAAGATAAGCAGGGTATCCGAAGTTTTCCTAACTAAAAAGCGTGTGAAGAATCATATATATCAATTACATTAGGAATAACCTTTCTCCATCTTTATAAACGCAAAATTTCACTGCTGTATTATAATAAAAAATTTACTTCTATAATTTTATTTTGAATATACTAACATAGTCTTTAAGTTCCTATATTTTATTTTTTAACAAAATGGATGTCGACCGTGTGGTATCCGGCTGAGTAGAATAGACCACCCTCTTTCTTACCGACGGGTTGTAAAATACGACTAAGGCAAGTTGACGTCAGGCAGGTGGCCGGTCATAAAATTTGTAGCTAAACCATGTGACATTGTCCATCTTTATAAACGCAAAATTGCACTGCTGTATTTATAATAAAAAAATAATTGTATAATTTTATTTTGAATATACATAGTCTTTAAGTTCCTATATTTTATTTTTTACTAAGAAAGTGGATGTCGACCTTGTGGTATCCAGCTGAGTAGAATAGACCACACTCTTTCTAACCGAGGGGTCGTAAAATACAACTAAGGCAATTTGACGTCAGGCAGTCTGCCGATCATAAAATAAGTAGCTAAATTATGTGACAACATGTTTATTACAGGTTGTGCCGATCTCACTCAGAGTGGGATAAGGGCAGGAGAGGGCATTTATTTTCAATATTGATTACATTTTAAAATATTTTTAAAAAAATATATAAAAAAAATAGACGTCCACGGTGAGCGGAATCAAAAACCCTACCATGAACTCTTATTGCGACTCAATTGAAGACGTAAACGAAATTGTTTTGCTTTTTCATACCATGACGTCTTAAAGACGCACACTTTAGGTCGTGCCGAATGAGCGTTCGGAATTCGTCCTATTAACATGTAAGTAAAAGAGACAGAGTTATCTATAGTTCATATAACGTTATCCTTTTCAAACATTACGACCCCAATGCAATTCACACTTCATGGTATGAAAAGAAAGCGGTTCGCGGTCGTCGTTTAAGTCTTCAATTGAGTCGCAATAATAGTTCATGGTAAGCCTGCAGGACTCAAACTCCCGGTGGTTAGGACGACAGAGTGAGGAACCTCCTCACAATACGTGCCGTCTCAAGCAACACTACCTTTTGTATCTTGCCCTTAATCCAACAACTAAGCGAGAGCCTCTTGAGATGTTGGTCGAGCCTCTTCGCTAGAAAACCGTTAACTAATATAGCAATAGGAACAATTATTGTTGAGTCAATATTTCACATTGCGGTAACCTCATGAGCTTGATGCAGATATTATTATTATTACTAGCTGTAGCAACAACGACTTCGCCTGCGTGGAATTCAGTGATTTCACTTTTAGTGGAAACTTTTCCAGATTTTTCGAAATTATGAACATAAAAGTAATTATTGTGAGTTAACCATGAGAGTAAGAGACATGCTATTGCAGACTGTTATGTAGTATTTTTATAGATCTACAATTCTCTAGTGCATTACTTTAGCGTATCTCTGCTGGTCTACGCAGCGCACGCGACTAAAGCTACCAGCAAGAAATTTTTTAACAACTGCTCGATCTCTTCATTACAATTTACATAATACCGTTATGTACTATTTAGCTAAACCATCTGGAAGTATTGCGTTATCTTTTAGTGAAAATCGTACAAAAATCCTTACAGTAGATTTTAAGAAAATCAATTACATACAGACAGACAGCTTTTTGGGACTTTGTTTTATAATAAGTATAGATTATACAAATCTAAACAGGCCTATTTACCGATTTGAAATTAATGATAATCGCATCACAGTCAAACTTATGCTAAGTACACGATAAATCTTTGCCGGGAGCGGTTTCCCCGCAATTTATTCTTCGAACCGCCCCTAATCCCGTTATTAATGGTGCCACCCCCACGTGGTGTGCGCCTCCGGTGCATTTCCAAAGGAAATTGAGATAAGAAGATTCCTGTGTCATCTGAATCGCGAATTTATTTCCTATAAATACTTAAATTAAAATTCAATAGCCTTGTGGTATCCGGCAGAATAGAATAGTCCTCCTTTCTTACAGAGGTGTCGTAGGCGACTAAGGTAAATGCCGTGTGGTATCCGGCTGCATAGAAAAGATCACCCTCATTTCTTACCGAGGCGTCGTAAAAGGCGACTAAGATAAGTTTACGTCAGGCAGGCGGCCGGTTGTAAAATATGTAGCCAAGTCATATGGCAACATGTTTGTAACATGGTGTGCCGACCCCACTTAGAGTGGGATAAGGGCAGGAGAATGATGAATGATGAGTTAAATTCAAATTCTAAATATTTCTTTAATCAAGTAAACTTGTAAACATGACCTTTTGAATCGTCAACCCTACTGCTGTTTCGGAACACCTACCGAGAAGAGTCAGCAAGAAACGGTTGCTTTTTTCAAAGTATAAATTCTTATTACTACATTCACCATTTGCTATAAGCTCGGCAAAAAGTAACTTGGGCCACCATGCCACCTTGAACAGAATACTATTTCGCTACAACTATTTAACAAAAGAATCAGATGTAGACATATTTAGCGATGGCATACATACTTTTAAACATCATTTAATTAAATTTAAAAGAAATAATTAACTTGCCAATATTGTTATAAATAGCATAATATATCTTTTATTTTATAATATACTTAAAAAATGTACGCGTTCCTTATACATGCCGTGGTAACCTATAATTAAGACTAAATTTAATTAAGTATAGCTTGTAATAGTAGTTTATGATACTGTTGCATAATAAGGGTTCTTATAACACGAGTGGATTAAAAAAACGAGCCGCAGGCGAGTTTTTTTATAGTGTCACACGAGTGTTATAAGACCAAGTTATGTACAGTATCATACACTACTTTATCTACTCTCATACTATAATACGTAAAACGTACGTTTCCATTCCATGAACTCGTGGTAACATTTAATATAGTTGCTCCTAGATTTCGTCGGCAACAGGTTCACGGTCATGTTTGACGCAGCTTTCAGAATATCTGGTGGTGTACAATTATCACTTTCCCTGCTCTCAGACATGTTTTTACACAAAAACAATTTTTTTTTACAAACAAAACTAAACTTTGTTTAAATATTGAAAAGATTTTTTAAATGTCATATATTGGCGCCAAGGCGCAAACATCGATTGCGCATGCGTGTTGCGTCGCCGCGGACCCATTAATTGAAACCTTTTTTTTAAGGTGTATCGTTATGATTAAAAAGTTACATTATGATACAGGTGTCCATACAAGACCTGTATCGTAATGAAACTTTTTAATTTTTTATTTTTGTTCTGTACGTAATGTTTGTCATAAGAATTTTGTTTTCAGTTTTATAATCTTTGTATTATAGTATCAGAGTAGATAAAGTATTTTATAGTATAAGTGATGCTTGTGGTTATCCTAATAAAAATAAAATAAAATACATTCATTCATTATTGTCTTCTACAGGGTCAAAAAGAAGTTATGTCCACGCATAAGTCAGCTTACTACGTTACTTTTACAGTTACTTTTTGACTAGTAATCAAGTACGAAAATAATGATACAATTGTTTTGCTTACATGTTCTTTCTTAAGAAAGAAGATTAAAGAAAATTCTTCTTTGTTAAGAAAATCTATCTAATGCTAAGTGTAGAAAGCAAACACCGTTCTCGTACCTTATATATGCAGGATTTGTTACCGGACCTACCGCAAAATACCACATTACCTGTTCGGTATTTATAATAATAATAAAACTAAGGTGCACAAAGTATTTAATGATATAGATTAATACATTCTAATAATTATATACTAATAAATAATACATATACATCACAACCATACATATATACAAATATTAATAAACATATCCTGCATATCGTACATAACAAAACGTAAAGTAGCGGCCTGTTACAATACCACGGCTGGAAATAGGCCTCCTATCTCCGTTTCTGGAGAGGAGGGTTGGAGCTAAGACCTGCCACGCTGCTCCAATGCGATTTGGTAGGTTACACATATCTCCAGAATTCTCTAGAGATATGCAGGTTTCCTCACGATGTTTTCCTTCACCGAAAAGCGTGTGATAAATTGCAACTATCAATTAGACACATGAGTTTTAATAGAAAATCTCATTGGTGCCTGCCCGGGTTTGAAGTTGTGTTCCCCTCGAAAGAGTCGCACGGTCTCACTGCTGGGCTATCACAGCTTATATCGTATATATTCTACTTAAATCAATATTAAATATATTTATAATGAAAAATTATAATTCTTAAGACTATTTTTAAATTGCCACTCTAAACGTAAGCTGGCAACACTGTCTTCGGTTAAAAATAATTATTGTTTCTATTCACGTCAATATGACTATATATAATGTGTTGCCATTAAATTTAATTTATATTAACCTTAAAAAAAATTTTAAACACAGGTCTATATCACCCTTATGGTATTAGTAGAATTATCAGCTTGAAAAAAGAACAAATAAAAACTTGCCAATTAACAAAATTATTATGGACAGGACAATTAAAATAATTACTATAAAATAACATTATAGTTAGCTGACATTTACGCAACATTCGTTGACAGATCATTAATAAAGAAAAAAAAATTGAAAAAGGTTCTTAATCATAGAGCTATTAAAATTAATACGCTCATTATGGAACCGAGCTGTCAAATTAAAAATACCCCTTGGCTTTCTACGTCGTTTTAGGGACTCTCCTGGCCGATTAGACCCAATTAAGACGATCGTAATTTCGCATGTTATTGTTTAATATAAAAATCTTGTAATAAAATCCCTCTCCCTTGTTTTGCCAGTGACATCTTATTAAAATACTGCTCGAGGCGAATTTCTGGTATCTTTTTAATACAGCGTTGCTATTGTCGATTTCCCTTTTTTCCAAAGTAGGTAATAAAAGGAAAAATAACGTAGAGGCGCATGGGGGAGTTATAAAATCGTTGCAACTGTACAGGTTTCTTGGTTGCTTAGTAATATCGTAGCAACCGGAGCATTGTTCTGGAAAATCTATACTTATTATTAAAACAAAGTTCCCAAAAGCTGTCTGTCTGTGATAGATTTTCTCAAAATCTACTGAACGTATTTTTGTATGGCTTTTACTAGTAGATAGTGTAATACTTCTGGAAGGTTTAAGTCATTAGTGCATTACAGTTGTATGTAAATTGTGTCAAAGACATCGCGCGGTTATAAAAAACTCGCCTGTTGGGGGTTTTGCCCGCGTGCGCTGCGTAAACCAGCAAAGATATACTAAAGTAATGTACTAGAGAATTGTAGTTGTACAAAAATACTGCAAATAAGTCCGCGATAGCATGCCTCTATCTCTTATGGATAACTCTCAATAACTACTTTTATGTTAAATAAATTATGTTTAATGTAAACTTTTTGACATACAGAATAATAATTTACAGAAACAGGCGTTCCTTTGCGAAATTCCATAGATTGATTTTGCTAATCCTAGCCGTGTGGTATCCGGCTGACTAGAATAGACCACCCTCATTACTTACCGAGGTGTCGTAAAAGGCGACTAAGGTAAGTCAACCCGCCGTGTGGTATCTGGCTGAGTAGAATAGACCACCCTCATTTCTTACCGAGGTGTCGTAAAAGGCGACTAAGGTAAGTCAACCCGCCGTGTGGTATCTGGCTGAGTAGAATAGACCACCCTCATTTCTTACCGAGGTGTCGTAAAAGGCGACTAAGGTAAGTTGACGTCAGGCAGGCGGCCGGTCGTAAAATACGTAGCCAAATCATGTTACATGTTTAACATGTGGTGCCAACCCCACTTAGTGGGTTAAGGGCAGGAGGATGATGATGATGATTTTGCTATAATCCACGTTTGCTAAGAGAATCAATGTAATGCTAAGTGTATGGAGCAGACAACTTTCACGTACCATATTCATGCAGGACCAGTCACCACACGTATTACAAAACGCCGCCAACAACACACCACACAAGCACTACACACACTCACTACAACAATCTCTACGATCGTTTCACTCCGTAGACAAAACGTCATCAGGAGCATAGGTTCCATGACGAAATCTTAATGCTGCCAGCACGATCTTTTGCCGCTAGAATCTAGCTTGAAACTTAGACTACCAATAAACAAACAGACCAACAGAAATACAAAATTCACATTAATAAATTAAGTACGGATTTGAAAATTCCATTAAACAATACTCTAATAACGCTGCGGGGAGGGTCGGGGAACATTAATTGTTATTTGAAATAAATTTCGTATGAACCGCTTGTCCCCCGTTTCAAATACTTATTTATGTGTTTCATTTCTCTGGGACCTTTGCGATTTAGCGCGGAATTTCAATATTTGGGATAAATGAAATGAGTTTTTATGTATTCAATTCATTTTAATTCAAAATATTCTTTATTTAAATAAACTTGTTTGCTTTTGAACCGTCAACTCTACTGCTGGTTTGGTGTAGGCATATATCCTTCAAAGTATATATGTCTGTCACGACTAATGCGGTAGAGTAATATCGATACAATTTTGTACAATTAAAGATTGTTTATCGGGGTAATATAATATATATAGGATAAAGCTGTGATAGCCCAGCGCTGAGATCGTGCGACTCTTTCGAGGGGAACACGAGTTCAAACCCGGGCAGGCACCAATGAGTTTTTCTGTTAAAAACTCATGCGTCTAATTGATAATAGCAATAAATCACACGCTTTTGTGAAGGAAACCTGCATATTCCTAAAGAATACTGGAGATATGTGTAACCTACCAATCCGCATTGGAGCAGCGTGGTAGGTCTTAGCTCCAACCCTTCTCTCCAGAAACGGAGAGAGGAGACCTATTCCCAGCAGTGGAATATAAACAGGCCGCTACTTTACTTTTACTTTTATATTATAAAAAGGAAAGTCCGTCTGTTTGTTACGCTTTAACGACTGATCACGTACAGCACTATTGATATTTTTTTTTATTAAAAAGTCCCGTTTTTCTTTCGGGAACAGGGTAAATAAGTACACATATTGCACTATTGTTGATATTTAAACGCTAAGTTGTCGTAAATTTAGTCGCGGGTATTATCAGTAATAATATATATACGGTTGCACGGATAACCTGTTAATGAAATTTTGATGAAATTTGGTATAGCTTAACTTATTTACTGGGCTAAATAAAGATATAAAAAATCCCATTTTTAATTTGGAAACAGTAAAAAACATTAGTACATAATTGACGGTACTTCAACGGAAGTTGTCGCGAACGAAGGGGTAGGTTATATATAAAATAAGCAAGTGAAATTCTTATCATAATTGTCCATATAATTGCAGACCTCGCAATAGCGCAGCTTTCAACGAGCAAAAAGGTTATACCGAAGAAGACTTAAATCACATCGTTATGTTTAAGTGTTAAAAGCTCAGAGGCGAATTTAATTTATATTCGTGCTGTTGTGTGGTTGTACTCAAATTTCGTTGAAGATGAGGTTTCATAGAGCTACGAATGACGTTTACTGTCAAAATAGTAGAATCCATGCTTATAAATGCGAAATTCTGTCCTTGGGCTCTTCCAGGCTAATCCTCTAGACCAATGTTGATGAAATTTGGCAGAAATAAAGCTTGTAGATTGGATTAACATAAAGATTTAAAAATCTCGTTTTAGCTATTTTTTTAACACAGTATTCACGTTCTTTTATATCGTGTGAGACCGAATAGTTTCAAGCTTTTGAAGAGCTCATGAATAAAGTCCCCGTATGGACTTGAAACGGTCGTGCCATCCAAATAGAATAAGACATGAGTATAGCCGATTTCTATACATCAAATATGTTCTCTTTACGGAACCTGTGGCCTTGATCACCGGCCGTTTGGTAATCCCCTGCTGGGGGTGCTCCTTTATCATTTTTATTTTCTGTATTTATATTTAAATTATATATAGATATATTTAACACAGGCCTGATTGAGTTTGTGGAAAATATATGGGGTATATGGGACACTTACACACACGGTCGTCGATCCCCAAAGAAAGTAACCTAACTTTTGTTGTTGACAACTAGTAGTAGATATACAACACATATAATTTTAAATACATACTTAAATACAAATATACACCCAGGCTCCAAGAACCAACAAATTGTTTATAGAATATGTTGGCCCTTGGCGGGAATCGAGCCCGCGACCCGCGGCCACTACCTCACTACCCATTGCGCTTACGGGCCAGTCAAATAATAAGACTAGCTTATAACATCGTGAACCCATACCATAGTTCAAAGATGGAAAAATCATTGGGTTTTAATAGGTTTAAGTGGCAACCTTGCACTTATACCAGACAAAGTATTGTTTGATTTCCACGTGGGTATATATGTCTATGGATATTGTCAACTTGTAAACACCATGTTAGGTGAATTGAAGTCCATTTAAATAAATACTACCTGCAGGCCTACCATGAACTCTTATTGCGACTCAATTGAAGACGTAAACGACGACCGCGAAGCGCTTTCTTTTCGTACCATGAAGTGTAAATTGCATCGGGGTCGTAATCTTTGAAAAGGATAACGTTATATGAACTATAGATAACTCTGTCTTTATACTCACATTTTCTTAGGACGTATTCCGAACGCTCATTCGGCAACGACTCAAAGTGTGCGTCTTTAAGACGTGATGGTATGAAAAAGCAAAACAATTTCGTTTACGTCTTCATTTGAGTCGCAATAAGAGTTCATCGTAGGCCTGCTGACCGGATTAACGTTTTTTTGCCAAAATAGATTATTCTTTAGGAAATTTTTAGTGTACATCATACAAAATTTTAAAAAAATATCCAAAAAATTAAAAATAATTGTTAGGGTTAGACAGCTCTTAACACTTAAGAATATGAAAAATAGATAGTAGCCGAATCTCAAACCTACTGAATATGAATATAAAATTTCATAAAAATCGATCAAGCCGTTTCGAACGAGTATGGCAACTAACATCGAGACGCGATAATTGTATATATAAAGATAATACATGAGTAGATATATAAAGTTTCTATATCAACCCAATATACCTGCTAATGTTTGCGTGTCTTTGTGCGGCTGAACTTAACGAACTGTTGAAGATGTATCAGCATAGACCCACGAAAAGACATAAAAAGACGTCGAATTTAAATATTTAACTTATAAGTAATGTTTTTACCAGCGTAGAGAAAATTTTAATAGTCCGCGTTAGAATTACTATGTAAAAATTGTTAGACAGGTTTATAATCTTAATTATTTCCATAAAATGAAAATAAATCCCAAACTATAACCTCCTTTATCCATGACATGTATAAGATTTTTTTTCTTTACATTTTTCGCACGGCAACACAATGAAAAAAATTTAGAACCATAAATAAGGGCTTCTAAATTTAATTGCTGAATTTAATTATGACTTATGTCTGTAATAAAGGTCTTCATTAAATATGATATACAACTTATATATTCGTGTTATTTGAGTAATATTTACCTGGTATGACGAATACGAAATGTTTTTGGTTTTCTTTGTTTTAACATCCAAATGGTAATGAATCGATGTGATTTCTGCATAGAGTTGTAATATTTGAGTAAGGGAGGCAGTTTAAAATGTGCCCTATTAAAATAAAAAGAAAGCATACTCATTAACTTTACCATCACAGCAGTTTAAAAACTATTTAAAAAAGGCTTATACAGAAAGCCTACTATATTATTGAGGATTACTTAGACGATAAGAATGCGTGGATATAGCTACTCGTCGACCCTGTACATGACATTAATAACTATATGTAACCAGGAATAATTATTCTTCGAACATAGCAACCGCCGAGTTTCTTGCTGGTTCTTCTCGGTAGGAACAGCTTTCCGAACCAGTAGTAGAGTTAACGATTCAAAAGCACTTGTTAACAAGTTTACTTGAATAAAGGATATTTAGAATTTTTGAATTTCAAGAGACTTATTATCTATCTCTCTTTTTAATGTGTGATTAGAGAAAGATATAAGTATAAGAACTTCATCTTCCCTAGTATTATTTATTGCGAGACTCTCAATTGCAGACCTGCCTATGATTCCACTACTATAGTATAATAACTCGATGGATTCCTGTTATGAAAATAATTTAATTGAAGAGTAAAAAAAAACAGCATAGACAAAGTTGCAGGTTCTGACTATTTTCTTATGATGCGCCCAATTTTACAATTGCCATGAATATTGTTTTTTGGCAAACACTTTTTAGCACTTTTGTCGTTAATAATCTGTCAGACTTTAATTAAGCTGAATTTTGTTTGTTTTTACCACATGCTACGATTTACAAGAGGACAGACGTTTTTAATACTTTAAAGGATAATTCTAATATTACAGCATTACAAAGCAAACTGGGAAATAATTAATTAAAATTATCAATAAAGTCAATTTTCAAATTAAAATTTAAAAATTGTTATTCATGTAAACTTGAAAAGGCTTTCAACTCATTTGTAGATCCAAAAAATTGGTCCTACTGAGTAGAGCCAGAAATTCAGTCGTTTTTAAACTATATGTTTTATATGACACTATATATATAGAAGTAACGACATATGTAGGAGTCTATAGATATTGGAATGTCGACCTCAAATTGGAAAGGATCACAAAAAGCCCATAGGTAACCGCTGCAAGATCCAAATTGCTAATTTAAACAAATTAAAACTAAGTTATAACAAAACTTTTTAATATAAAAGATAAAACATATAGATTTTAGATTAAATCGAAACCTATTCCTCTGCAATAAAGTAAGGTTTCCAAAACCTATTTGTATTGCAAACTTATATGTTAGCAATACCAGCTCTGGTACGCTCTGACCTTCTAGATAGTTCTTTGAAGAAGTAAAGAAAGCAATATAACAGAACTAACTACTTTGCTATAATCCGCACGGGTTAAGTGAATGCATGCAAAGCCAATGTGTATGAAGCAGACAAAATCTATGCACCTTATACATGCAGGACCAGCCACCACATGCACCCCAAGGCGCAATTCACCAGCAACAACGTACACAAAAGCAGCACACACACCCACCACCACAATCTCCACGATCGTTTCGCCCCGAAACCGAAGCATCATCAGGAGGATAGGCTTCACGACAAAAATCGTACTGCGCCGCGCTACCCATACAAGCAGTCTTAAATAGTTCAACTCCCACCAATACCCTCCCCTCCGAACACATGCAGCAAAACGGAATTAGATACATTTACTTGCTCGTTAATTAAGTGACCATTGTTATTTTTTATTATCTCAAGTTGCTCTAACGTATTGAGTCGGAGTCCCTTATCACAAGTGTGGAGAATATGAAATGAATGGTCATTAGGCACTTTATGACCGCTTTCTAGCAAATGTTTTGCAAAATTAGAATTTTGTGGTTTATTATTCCTAAACGCAGCCATATGTTCCCGGAATCGAACCGCAAAACTTCGGCCAGGCTGCGTTTAGGAATAATAAACCAGAAAATTCTAATTTTGCAAAACATTTGCTAGAAAGCGGTCACACATTGGCTTTGCATGCATTCACTTAACCCGTGCGGATTATAGCAAAGTAGTTAGTACTGTTATATTGCTTGTCATATGGAATTCCGCAAAGTAACGCCTGCTTCTATAAATCATTTGAAGTAAAGAAAGTCCGCTTAGTTATCGAAATTAAAAATTAAATAAAGAATCACCTCTAAAAGTTTTCACGTCTTTCCCGCTAACGCGACTTACCGCTGGGGGGGTCGGAGGGGCAAAATGGATTCTCGCGACATTCGGCAACCATTACAGCGACCCTCCGTGACGCGCCCTCGCTCCCTCGCCGGGCGTGTTTACGAAAAATGCGTTCAATTTTATATGCGGGCCTATGTATCGCTCGTGTGCACACAACTTTACCCCGGCTTCCTTGTGCAAATAGAATAACAAGACTGTCTTTTTAAATAAAGGAAGTCCGCGTTCACTCATTGTGAAGTGTTTACTAAATTAGCCCTCGCAGTTATTAATAAAAAATTTTGAAACAACGGAATCTTAGATCATTCAAGGAACGTTCAAGGCGTTTTATCTATGAAATATTAAAACCTTTTTATAAATATAAAGAAAATACAAATTGACGCGTAAATTTAAGTCGATGCGATCTTAAGCGACTCGGCATTACGCAACGAATTTCCTATTGTTAGACTTTAGTTTACACATTGATAATATTTTAAAAATTAATACTTATCCGTAAAATTGTCGCGTTTTATTTATTGAGTTTACGAGAGTCCATACTTTTTTCATTCGTCGTAGAAATTAAACATTACCTAATTAGATTCTGTTCTAAGCAGCCAAACGCTACGCTAAATTAAAAAAAAAACATTCCAATTTTAAAAACACACATCGTACGCAAATCGGAATCTGTCACTCAATGAACTGCTCTTTACTGGGACTTTTTGGGGATACTTTTTTGCAACCACTCGAAATGAAGTCCTGTTTTTGTATTATTTAAGCTCAGGACAAATTGCAAACGTCTCTTTATAAATATTCTCCTGCTCAAATAAAAGGTCTCCGATACATTAGAAATAAAACTTGTATGAATAATTCGATTTTAAAACTCAAACGAGGGAAGGCTTTTTTGTTGTATATATGGAAAGAGGTCTACGGGCTCACCGCTGGGATATCAGAGCGATGCAAAAATATATAAAAAATTGTCTAAATTAGTTTAAAATTAGTCGATGCTCCGTAATTAACGACTAGCTGGCTAGGCTATAATTTATACTTAGTTGTAAACATCTGCTGTCAAGGATTTGAATGAGCTCACGCAAAACGGAACGCGTAAAAAACTTATTCACATCTCAACGCAACTGTTATAATTCTCCATTGTGCCGCCATAAAATAACGCAGGAAGCTCTTGAACAATGTAAAGAAAAAAATTATTGTTTCGAGCTAAGAAAAAAATTACGTATGCAAATAAGCGACGCGGTGAAAGGGTTAGGATCTTACACGTTTAGGAATGCGGTTTGCAATTGTATTATTAAATTTAATGAAATAAAATGGCCGTTTATCTTGCTAGCTAGTTTAGCTTTACCCGGGACTTCGTTCGCGTCAAGTTAGTTGCTGTAATACCCTCAATTATGTGCTGTATTTTTCCTGTTACCCAAATATAATTTTGTTATCAACTACCTAAATATCGGACGCTTAATAAAGTGAGTTAATTCAAAATTAGGCTTAATATGTGTTAGATACATTGTAATCTTTATTTCAATGCCATCTTTTTTTTTAAATAAGACAAGGCAAGCGCCTGACTACGATCTCGCCTGATGGAAAGCGACAGATGCAGCCTAAGGTGGACCGCGCTTGCCAAAGTAGTGTCTATTCACTCTTCTTTTGAATTTGGCTAAATTGTAGGTATCCGGGAATACATATGCAGGAAGGCAATTCTATGCCTTGGCCTTACGGATGAGGAAAGATGAGCCGAACCGTTTTGTCCGAATTTTTGGTATATTTATTGTGTAACGGTGGAGCCCTTCACGGCGTCTGATCTTCCAGTTGTAGAACGGTGAAGAAGGGACCAGATCAAACAGATCTGTGGCACACTTTCCGAAATATATCCTGTAAAAAACAGAAAGCGATGCGACTACACGTCTATGCTCTAAATTAGTGAGCCCTTGAACTAGGCATGACTATGACATGAGACTAGTGTTTTCTTGCTATTCCAAGTTATGGATCTCTTTAGTTTTGTAGGCGTTACACTACGCTTAATTGCAATTTGCTACAAAACAACTTGAATTGTCACATTGCGAACATTTGCACGCTTAGTATTAAAGTTCGTACGTACTTCATTTGTATTAACTATGATGATGTAGAAAGATTGTTAGTGTCGGTGACATAACCATATGCAAACAGAAATTTATTTTATTTATTTTTAATTTATTTTATATTATGGAAACAAACAGTACCATAACAATAATTAACATCGTGAACAAATAAGCCAAACACAAACCAAACAGTTTCGAACACAATAATTAAACACGTAAAAGGAAAGAATTTAATAAAAAATATTAATAACAATCCATAAAATAATATAAATAAATAATAAATTGGATTAATTTTTTTAATTTATTTTATGATGATGATTTTTATGAGATGATTATCCATACACTCACAAGCACCCATGCACACACACGTATTTTCAGATCTTCACTAACTCTACAGACGTATACATACATATATAACACACAAACTTTTTGGTTGGTAAAAAAAACTTATCATAAAAATTTATATTTTTTATTTTTACTAATTATAAGTAGGCGAAGGAACTGACTTCTGACTCACGGCTAGCGCTAGTTCAGAAGCCAAGACTACGTTGAAATGTATCATTTAAATGTTTGTACAATAAATAATTTATTATTATTATTATTACATTTCATCGAGTTCCAGTGATATGAAAGGGTATCACACAGAAAGGAGATTTTTGTATTTATAAAAAAAAGTAAAGTATCGGCCTGTTACAATCCCACTGCTGGGAATAGGCCTCCTCTCTCCGTTTCTGGAGAGAAGGGTTGGAGCTAAGACCTACCACGCTGCTCCAATGCGGATTGGTAGGTTACACATATCTCCAGAATTCTCTATGCAGGTTTCCTCACGATGTTTTCCTTCACCGAAAAGCGTGTGATAAATTGCAATTATCAATTAGACACATAAGTTTTAATAGAAAACTCATTGGTGCCGGTCCGGGCTTGAACTCGTGTTCGTAGTAAGAGTCGCACGGTCTTACCGCTGGGCTATCACAGCTTGTATTTACAATATAATAATATTAGTAATGTAAATGCATCGAAAGCTATATAGTTGTGCCGTTTGCAATCGATAGGATTTAAAGTGCAAAAAAAATTTTATACGATCTAACACCTCGTTTTTCGTACAAAAAATTAGGTTAGCGATTCAAAGCGGAAACACTGCTATCGTTTTTCTGACCATTCCTCGTGGACTTTGTATAGTGCTAACGTGTAAGTAACGTAAGATAAACATAACTTGAATATTTTCATTTATAAATAAATAAATATATGGGACACTTACACACGGTCGTCCGTCCTCAAAGTAAGTAACTTAATACTTGTGTTATGGTGACGGACAACTGGTAGATATACTACGTATATAATTTTAAATACATACTTAAATACAAATACACACCCAGGCTCGAAGAACCAACAAATTGTTAATAGAAAATGTTGGTCCTCGGCGGGAATCGAACCCGATACCCGCGGTGCTGAAGGCAGGGTCACTACCCACTGCACCAACAGGCCAGTCAAATTCATTCATTGTCTTTTCATTGTCTTATAGCTGCGTTTTTTATTCTAAAATCTGCGGAGAAAGTAATTTTATGTCATTTTTCATTGTAGGCAGCACTAAGGGTTCTCAAAACTCATGTATTGATAACTACACCGCATTTACTTAAAACTATCACAACCATTTTATACTAGCTCTGCACATATAAACTAAGACAATATCAATATATAAAAATAGGGGTCACATCGCGACAAAATCGAGTTACCTTTGTGTGAGGTTCGACGTTACGGCAAAGTTGCATCCACCGTGGTCAGTTCGTAACCATAAAAATTCAAAATTCAAAATTCAAAATATTCTTTATTCAAGTAAACTTGTTAACAAGTGCTTTAGAATTGTCAACTTTACTGCTGGTTCGGAAAGATGTTCCTACCGAGAAGAACCAGCAAAAAACTCGGCGGTTGCTCATTTTAAAATATAAATCTTAAAACTAGTTACATTTATTTATTACTGTCTTGTACAGGGTAGAAGTGCACCTATATCCACATATCCTTATCATCTAAGTAATCTTCAACAGTATAGTAAGTAGGCTTTCTGTGTCAGCCTCTTATTAACACTGTTTTTAAACAGCTGTAATGGCATGGCCAAAATTGATTTCGGAATTTTATTATAGAATCTTATTTATACCCAAATCCACAAACGATTTACGTACTTTTGCTAGGCGCAGAGCAGGAGTCGCAAGCTTATGTCGGTTCCTACTTTGTCTTTTATATACATCACCTATCATTTTATAATTCTTTATAACTCATAACGTACGTATAATTAATAAGTACGAATCGCGAAAGTAACTCAGACATCATCATGACTGTTTCAACGGCTTCACCCGCGTGGAAATCAATGTATGAAAGAAAAAACCCGAATTGAAATTTCGAACATTGTGAATTAGCCAAAGAGATAGAGACATGCTGTCGCAAACTTTTTGTAGTATTTTTGTACATTACATCTAATACATTAGTATTAGAGAAATATAAATCTACAGGTTATATTTACTAGTTTTAGCGGCTCACACGATTGAATCTCCCAGCAAGCGAGTTTTAACAACAGTGAGATCTTTTCAATAAAATACACATAAAATTGTTAATTTAAACCATCCTGAAGTATTGCACTCATCATTCTCCTGTCTTTATCCCACTCTAAGTGGGTCGGCACAACATCAAATCAAATCAAAATAATCTTTATTCAAATAAACCATTTCAGGCACTTTTGAATCGTCAAATATCAATATGATTAATGAAGCTACAACTGGTTCGGAATGTTGCTCTTACCGAGAAGAACCAGCAAGAAACTCGGCGGTCAATCTTTTAAATATTTTCAATTATACATTATTAAACCGCTGTCTTGTATGAAGATGAAAGGATTTCGAAATCCAGGCTTTCTTATCTTAATTTTGTTCTTAAATCTTAAACTTCAATTTTGGAATATGCTTTACGTATAAGCATATTTTTTACACTTAATTGGAATCTTTCTGTACAGTGGTCTAGAATGGATTGAGGAATTTTATTATAGAAGCGAATAGCGAGACCAACAAATGAGTTGCTAACTCTGCAAAGTCGTGACGTAGGTATCACAAGCTTTTTGTGACATGTTGTCATATGATTTGGCTACGTATTTTACGACGTCAGGCAAGCGGCCGCCTGACGTCAACTTACCTTAGTCGCCTCTTACGACACCTCGGTAAGAAAGGGTGGTCTATCCTATTCTGCCGGATACCACACGGCGTATCCGGAAGTATTGCACTATCTTTTAGTAAAAACTGTACAAAGATCCGTTCCGTAGAATTTGAGAAAATCGATCACACAGATCGATACAGACAGACAGATTTTGGGGGACTTTGTTTTATAATAAGTATAGTTTTTTATAAATACACTATAAAAAGATAGAAGATATATGAAACACAGTAATTTTAAGGTAGTACTATCCATTATCTATTATAAAAGAATAACGAAAACTCATTCTTACACAATGAATGCTATACAATCACACCCTTGTTTTGATTTAAATGTATGCAACCTCTGTAACTGATATCCTTGAGAGCGGTTCTAAATTCAAATTTTAGAAACGCACCATTCATAGACTGTTTTGTTTTTTTTGTCTTAAATGCGCCCAGAATGTAGGACATGCATATGATTATCTATGCCCTTTAATTTTTTTAGATCGAAAACCGGCTATGAATAATACTGAACCATTAATCGTAGTTTTGAAATTGGAACGCAGCTGTGTATTTTTTTGCGACATTTTTTATATCTAATTGACGAAAATGTTTAGTTTAGCGATTTGAATATTTCGAATACGTTTTGACTGTAGAGTCAAAAGTGTTTTTTTTATATAGAGAATTTGTTTATTTTTTAAAGGTGCAAAAATATTTTTAATATTGCTTACACCTGCCCGAATAAAAATGTTAATTAATATTGCATAATTTTGTTCATAAAGTTGTGAAAGGGTAAACAGGCATCGCATAAAACAAGCTCTAATTGCACACTGAAAATAAATTATAATAGGTATAGGTATTAAATATCTAATACAAAATACACACTAAATTATAAATAACTTATACACTTTATTATATTATTTCGTAATATATGATTACAAGGGTTAATTTATTATTACTAATTAGCATACTTTTTCTTTAATTATAATATAAGCGTGGCTACCAACTATAAGTAGCGATTGTTCCGTTAAATTACCATAGATAGAAGGCATAGTGCTACTTGAAAATTTATTTTCAATTAATTATTAGCATTTATATGTTTTAAATACAGGACTACAAATTTAGTTTTAATTATATTTACCTGTATCTAGTAATCACTAAGTCCGGGATACGGAATTGTGAGGCAGATAGGTATCTATACATAAATTATTAGACGTGTAACTGCATTAGAGAATTAACTGTTAAATTACAATGACCAACGTAACCCCATTTCCCACACGTCTAGCTAACTAAATTTCCATCAGACATCTGCTCACTAATTGTCTAACGAGCAAGACGCAACGTGCATAAATTGCGCTAAATTATTAGTCTACAGAAAAAAAGCGTCACACGGCGACAACTCTTTATTTTTAAAGCAATCGTCTTGAAAAACCTGTCGCAGCCCTTGCTCAAGGTGTGAAATTTGCAAATTAAAAAAAATAACGATTGACGTTCTACATTTGAATTTTAAACTCATGCCACTTGCATTTGGAACGTGTTTCGAAACGGACGTGTGTATCCATACAACGTATAGGAGTAGAGACTTTGTATGCAAAACAGTTAACCCATTTCTTGACTCGCCCTATAATTATGGTATTTTGCATATTATTTAAAGAATAAATATTTATAAGGAAGTGAAATTTAAGAAGTTTTTTTTTTGTATAAACTATTGCTTAATAAAACGCGTTTGTTACTCGTTAAAATATTTTTGCATTATTTTGCACGATCGTGTGGGTATGCAGATGCATTTTTGCATAAATGTTTCGTGCGACGATACAACTTCTCACGTTTTAATTGATATTCAATTACGTACGTTTTAATGAAATTCATATTAGCTATATAATTTAGTGAATAAACCCTGCATTGATATGAATGTTAACAGTAGTATATTATAGTTTAATCTTAGCTTCTCTTTCACTGGACCATTTTTAATAGAGATTTGTTAAAATACACACAAACTAGAGATTTAGTTTATCTATTACTAAACTTGGTCTAGTGCTGTAGTTCACTTTAAACCAGCCTCAATCGTTATATTTTGATTATCATAGAAAAAATATCGTTTAAGATTTCGGTTTATGGCCTCTAAATTAAATTAATATGAATTGTCCAGAAATTTTATTTCTCATTATCATGATCATTCTTCTGCCCTTCTAAGTGAGTCTTCCCACTCTAAGTGGGGTCGGCACAACATGTTTTAAAAATTATTGTTAGATCATTTGGCTAATTATTTTACGACCAGCACCCCGCTGGACGTCAACTTACCTTAGTCGCTTTTGACGACACCTCGGTAAGAAATGAGGGTGGTCTATTCTACTCAGCTGGAACCACAGTTTTAAAGTCTCAAATTTTATGCATGAAATATATGAAAATGTCGATAGTGGTCATGAGGTCTTTGATGGTAACGTTAACAGAGATTCCAAAGGGTATAAGAAATCCTAAGGCTTGAAAACCCATAAATAATTAACTGGAATACAACCTAGTCCCTTACTATGCAATCCCCCCTATTATCCGGTATATAAAGATGTCAATCGATCTCGACTCAAGTGCACGTCAAAATATTAACAACTGAATCCGTATTCCACAATAGAACCATTGTCCCGAATCGAACTCGATTCTCAATCAATAGTTAGGGGCGTTCCGATAGTCAAGTGGGCTATATCGATCTATTATTTACAGATTAGGAGAGCTTTTGTCAATATAATTGGGGTTATACAGTTTTGTGTTGCAGCCAAATCAAAAATTCATTTTACTGAATCAATTGTACCTAATTTGAGGTAGAATTTATTGTGTAGAAGCTGATTGGGACGTTTCTGAACTCTTTATTGAAGAAGATTTCAACGCCTCCATGGTCGATTATTCTATGAGGATTTCTTTGGATCTCTGTGACTTTTAAATACGGAAATTGTTTTCACGCCAGGACCTCTTGTGCAATTACTGGTAATTTAACAAGTCGCAGCGTTTTCAGGTCTAACTTCCAACGACTTATGGGTACTTTTAGGTATTCAATCCGCCTATTACATCCCAGGCGCTTGATGAATCTGGTGCTCTCGGAGCATCGATTTGTAGACACCACAGATTAGAGCTGCTCCGACTTGGAGCTCTCGGGGGGTCCAAAGCTGTTGGTAGCGGGAATGAGGACAATGTGCGTTACTTTACCTTGCCTCCGCTACGAGGAGCGTGGTGGTGGGAGTTCGACCTAAACGTCCGTCCATATCGGCATACTCAAAAAAACAGCACTTTCTATTTCCCGCTGAGCAACTGAGCTTTCTAATAAATATCGTTGCATTAGGATAAATGATTCCATAATTTTATTCTGAAAATTGACTTAATTCTGAACTCATCATGACTGGCCCGTTGGCGCAGTGGGTAGTGACCCTGCCTTCAGCTCCGCTCAGCCAAAATTTTCTACAAACAATTTGTTGGTTCTTCGAGGCTGGGTGTATATTTGTATTTAAGTATGTATTTAATATATATATATATATGTGTACTTTAATGCATATATATGTTGTATATCAGTTGTCTGTCACCCATAACACAAGTATTTAGTTTACTTACTTTGGGGATGGACGACCGTCTGTGTAAGTGACAAAAAAAATGTACTATTGATAAAACGATCATCCTGTACGTGAACTCAAACAAAATGCACAGCCGGTTCTCTTCCTATTTAACTCATTCATCACCACTAAACATCAGCTGTGATCGTAATCGAGTCCGAAACCTGTCACAGGTAAGAAAAGTGTGAGAAGTTTAATTATTTAAAATAAAAAAAAACAGGGATATGCAAAACTAAAGTAGTAGTAAACAGCTATTAAGCCTGTTGAGGAAATTAACTATATTATAATATACAATATGTGCGGTATCCGGCTGAGTAGAATAGATATACCCTCATTTCTTACCGATTTGTCGTAAAAGGTGACTATGGTATTTGACGTCAGGACGGCGGGCGGTCGTTAAATAACCAGCCAAATCCTGTAACATGTTTAAAAATGTTGTGCGAACCTTACTTTGAATGAGGGCAGGAGAATTAATGATATGTCAATGACAAAATATTCTGGAATCAAATCTATTTTTAATATATTAATTTATTGAACTAATCCTTACTTTGTTTAATTCCATAAGTAATGACAGAATTATAATTAACGGAATTTTTTTGATACCTGTATTTAGCTTTAGTTGTGCAAAATTTGATCAATATTGGTCTAGCCCAGAGTTCCCCAAACTTTTTTGTGTCGTAGACCCCTTGCCATGTTTTTCCGTGTTGGGTAGACCCCCTACTTACCTGATATTGATTTCCTGTAAATTTCTAAGTTTAGTGAAGTTTAGTGTTAAAAACTTAAAGTAAAACACGTGTTAATTTATAATTCATTGAATTTAAATTAAAACTACTCAAAATAAAATTATGTATCTGTTATGTAATGTACGTAACATTAAAGAAATAATTCGTATTTATAGAGTGACGAATTGAACAAGTAGCAAGTAGCAAGCTAGCGATGCTCTGAGACTGCGACTACGACTGCGACTCAGTTTTTTACAAGTTCAAAATGTATTGCGACCACAAAGCGAATATATAATAATATTTTTTTTACTTCATAGGTACTTTTATAAATAATGTATTAATATTATAAGATAGTATGTTGTAAGTAAATAAGTACTATCAGTGTATGTGTTGAGATCCACTATCGTGGACCCCCATTTTCATTTCATGGACATCCAATTTTTTTTTCTCTGACGTAAACCCCTTGCAGGGTGTCATAAACCCCTAGGGGTCGATATAGACCACTTTGGGAATCACTGGTCTAGCCGATGAATAGCCAAAACTAAATTAACAAATAAGTAGACTTTTGCATTTGCAATACAAGTATGGATTCTTTTGCAGCGATCTACTGTAAGCAATTTAATACTCGAAGACTAATTTCAGATTTTTTTTAATGCCCGCATAGACAACGATATGAAAAAATTATAAATATTAGACGTTATTTTATATAATAAAGGGAGCCCTTATTAAATGCAACGAAGCAAGTGAGCATCTTAGATCACACAAGAATATTTTTTAATCCAGCGGTCAAAGATATAGGGTGATCTACCTTTGAACGGAATTTATAAAAAACTCAAGGCTCTGAGCCTTCACAATTATTTCAAGAAAAGCGAACAAAAGAAAATGTGGGGACGCAAAAAATAAGCTTTGTTATCGAAATTGGAAACGAAACGAATATATCAGTAGGTACCTAAAAGAAAGTTGGGCTTCTGTTAGGGTGCCTTTTTTTTCAATTCGAACGCGTGTACAAAAAACACCCCTCCGCATATGAAACATTACCCCACAATACGTCCAATGGAGCCGTACCCAAATACGTCTACACTCTCATTTTTATAAACAGATTTTTTCCTTTGCGATAGAGCGAGACGGATCATCAGCTGTCATAATCCTATCATTGATAAGCGCGTGTACGAAAGAGACGGGTGTAAAGTAAAAGTTCAGACGGATAAAGAAAGCTCAGGTATGGATAAGGGTGTGGAGGGAAGAAAAAAGGGATACAACGTGGGGTGGCTACCACCCCCTTGCGAGTGGGGTGGTATCTGTCGAGGTTCGCATCGTCGCCGCTAGATGGGGGTGTTCGAGAAAGTTTTTTTTTTATTGAATTTCGGCAAGAGAGTTTTGGCATAATGATGATGGATTGTACGGTGGCTTTCCGCAGATAAGTTTTGGGGAAATTCCCGTTGCGTGTAATGTGTTTCGTGAGTTTTTAAATTAGCTGCAAGCCCATAGGAATATTAAACTCGAAGAAATTGGAATATTTTTGACATAATGTCATTTATAGAATATTTGTTTCGTGTTTAACTGTCGACCAATAAACACGGTTGAAAATAAATTTAAAGGGGTGATCTTATTGGAGTAAATTAACAAAACGTATAAGGTTTTTTTCAATTTGAAAGAGCATTTTCAGTTTAAAAAAATTAGTTTGAAATCTAATATTATTATATTTGACTGGCCCGTTGGCGCAGTGGGTAGTTATCCTAACATCACTCCGCGGGTCGTAGGTTCGATGTCCGCCGAGAGCCAACATTTTCTATAAACAATTTGTTGGTTTTTCGAGCCTGGGTTTCTATTTGTATTTAAGTATGTATTTAAAGTTATATATGTAGTATATCTACCAGTTGTCCGTCACCCATAACACAAGTATTAAGTTACTTTGGGGATGGACCGTGTGTGTAAATGTCTCATACATTTATATTTATTATTCAATTAGAAGCTATCGCTGTTGTTATTATCCCACAGTTGGGATTCTTTTTTTTTTTTACAGAGATAAGGATTGGTTGACCTACCATGCAGTTTCAATGTATGTTAGGCCCAGCATATAAGATTTAATTCTAAGAAATTTTTCAATGTGTAGCGAAAGCGAAACGTAATAGACAGACTTTCAAGTTTGTATTAGTATGAATAATGTAACTGAAAATAAGGTAACAGCCAATTACTATCTCACTGCTGGCCATAGATCTCATCTCTCCGTTTTTGGAGAGAAGGCTTAGAGCTAAGACCTACCACGTTGCTTCAGTGCGGATTGGTAGGTAACATTTATACCCAGAATTCTCGAGAGATATGCAGGTCTCCTCACGATGTTTTCCTTCACCGTACAGCGTGTGATAAATGCGTGCAATTATTAATTAGATACATAAATTTTATTAACCTTTCACTGAGGGCTAGACGGGGCAGCACCCCGCGACCTCCTGAGAAAAGCCCCCCCCCCCCCACAAAGTACGTCGATTTCGAAAAACGAAGAATACGGAAAAAAAATATTTTGAAGGCCCCCAACTAAACTAAATTTGGGACCCTACTTTATTTTTGCTCCAGGGCCTTTCTATATGGGCTATCTAGCTAAGCAGCTAGCTAGTACCACGGTCTCACAGCTTTAAAAAATATATGTGAACATTCATAAATTTAAAGAGCGTCGCAGAAATATTTTATATGAAATTAAAGCGAAACGTAAAGCGTCTATTATACATTTTGCTACCGAAAATCTTTTAATTAGGGTTGCCTCGGTGCAAATCTCACTTGTCAGGCGTGTGGTAGGTTTTTTTCGCTTTTTTCACCCTTTCACAGCACTACCACTAATGAGACATGCCCTTATGTCTGTCTGTGGATTCGTAAATGAGTCTAGGCTTGAAGTACGACACACGTAATTAGTGTTAACGTGGAGAACACATTTTTATTAAAAAATATTTATTTCAAAACAAACGGAGCGTATAAAAGGCGAGGTCAAACGGGGTGGATTTTTAGAGATCCGTAATTAAAATTTTCAACGTGACCCTTGTTTTAATAATGAGAATGGTCGTTGTAATTATAAACATTTCTTGGAACTGTGCAGATTTTTTTAATTCTGAAAAGGAAACCTAATGAAATTCATAGTCCCATAAACAGTAATATTATATATACGAATTTTTTTCTCTGTGTGTTATCTGTTTGTTCGTCAATATGTTACGTTTTCATAAACATAGATAAAATTTAGTACAATTGTATCTTATCTACCAGGCTAACACGTAGGATAAAATAATTCGTATACCTACAAGTACTGGAAAAAACATTAATTGCAATTTAAGCAATTAAGTAGTCGCTAACGAAGTCGTCGGTGCAACTAGTCTATTATAAACTAAATAAAAAAAATAAAGTCAACTATCGCGATAAGCGCGGCAGACATGACCACCCTCATGTCTTGCCGAGGTGTCGTAAAAGGCGACCAAGGTAAGTTAACCCGCCGTGTGGTATCCGGCTGAGTAGAACAGAACAACCTCATTTCTTACAAGCACTCAAAATCGCAAAGCCTTTTTTGCTTTGCGATTTTGTCGTGGAGTCTATCTCCTGATGATGCTTTGGTTGCGGGGCTAAACGATTGTTGAGTTTGTGATAGTGAACGTGTGTATTGCTTGTGTATTGTGGTGGCAGTGGTGGAGGTTTGTGCATGTGTTTTTACGAATCCTGCATGCAACGGGTATGGAAAAAAACGGATAGTCCACTATACATTTAGCACTATATATATTTTCTATTTACTGTATCGCGGATTATAGCAAAATAATTTTATGATTACTTTTGTAAGCTTACAATGCTCCTTCAGTTTCATTGTAGTTAAGATTGTTTACCCATAAAATAAGTTTCATAAAAAAATACAAATTATAAGCATTCGAAGCACTTTACAAAATCCTTTAATTTCAAATTAGAATCCAGACTTATACGATATAGAGACGTAATAATTTCCCATTGGCAAACAACTCAACCTTTAACAAATATCCAATTCCGCCTTCGTATAAGCAATAAATAAGAGGAAAAGCCTTTCCAGACGGTGGCTGGCGGGAAAAAGAGAGGAAAAAGTAAAAAAGGCAACGGATCGAAGTCTTCGTCCGTCGGATCCAATAATCCGGCCGTCTGTCCGCCTAATGTGATCGCAGCCTAATGAAAAACGCTCGAGCGGTATCTATAGTTCAATTGGATTTTGGTTATAGTCTGACTAATCCTACTTCCTATCCTACTTCCTACTAATATTATAAATGCGAAAGTTTGTGAGTATGGATGGATGTTTGTTACTCTTTCCCAAAAAAACTATTGGATGGATTTGGATGAAACTTTACAGTTATCTAGGTTATACACGGAATAACATATAGGCTACAATTTGTAATGATTTTATGTAATGTAACGATAAATGTCAATAAAGTCGGAAAAAATCTGGCCTCTGAGAGCTATCTTGGCGTACGCTGCCTAAACCATGTTACACAAAGATGATGTACCGTATTATTGTTTGTCTTTAATAGTTCCAAATAAAAGTCCACGACAGCATATATCTATCTTTTATGTGGAAGCCACTATGACAAAAATTGTGAATCATAAATTTAATTAAATTAGTTACTGTGGCAGACCGAATTCATCGCGCGCGAAGCCGCGTGCAAAAACTAGTTCTTTTATAATTCAAATCTACTCTCATACATACATCCATAATTCAATGTACCTCTAAATCATGTATGTTTTCTGTTATTTTAAGATTATGATGTACAATAAAGTATAAAATAAGTATATTTCGATTTCTAATATAATACGATTTCTATTATTTCGGAAGTCTGTTTATGTGTCTGTTATGCTTTTACGGCTAATTCGCTGGAACAATATTGATAAAATTTAGCACAATTACCTTAATCGCCGGGGTGACATAAAAGACAAATATCCAATTTTTCTTACTGAGAAAGGAAAAATAAAACATATTGCAAAATTAATAATAAAATTATTTGAAAATATATATAATGCTATATGTATAGTGGACTATCTTTTTTTTTACTTAGGAATTGCTTTGCGGAGATCCATAATACAAAATTATGGATCTCCGCAAAGTAACGCCTTATTTTTTAAATTATTTAAAGACATATTACATTATTGAGTTTACTTAAACAAAGTTTAACACTTGCACTGTAAGGAGACAAAGTGTTTAAAATTAAAAAAAGTTTATATAGTTGCGTCATAAGTTCCAAGACACTGTTTTTTAAACATACTCCAGTAAAAAAACAATTATTTAATTAGGCAAAAGCAAAAAAGACAATATCATACTTAGGTCCATTAAATGTTGAAAAATAAAAGGAATATTTATAGTTTCCTAAGGAAGAAAACTTTATCTAAATTTAAGAATTTTAAACACCATTTAAGAAAAATTACTATAATTATTACTTATTCATTCGGACTATTTATTAGTCATTCGATTTTTCTATTACTGTATAATATTTCTTCGGTATTGGACACATTCTTAGATAATATATTTAATATATTGAATTAGAATTAAATTTATTTTCTGAAACATTTACAGATTCGACTATAGATAGCTGAACCGGCATCGCGAATGTTAAAAAGAAATCCTGAAATGGGTTTACTTTGGTAACGAAATCAACATAAATTTAGAAGAAAATTAAAAATACGAATGCGTGTGCCATTATTATTAGAATTTATTTAATGCATTCTTTATGCGATCTATTTTTATTTAAACATACGTTATGTTTTTTAACTTTTTTGTCTAGGGAATATGTGTTAGAAATTGGAATATTAAAAAAAAAAGATCTATGGTATTTTTAAAATGGATTTGAAAGCAAAAGTAATAAAATTATTTTATCATTATACATTTTATCATTATAGTCCGCGATAATCGTGACATATAAAAATATAATCCTTAAAGGACTTGATTCCAGGCCGTTAAATAAACTAATAACAAAATAATATTATTAGTAACATCTGATTCTGAAAGGATTTGAAAGCGTTTTAAGATTATTACTAATCAATATAAAAAATATTTAAGATTGCTTGATTTTTTTCTAAATGAGCAATGGAATTTATTTCTACTGAATGAAAAGTTGAAAATGTCTCATTTTTATATAGTCTTTAAAAAAGTTGTTTACAGATTATAAACTTAGTTCAGCAGCCTACGCTGTTCGAAAGATAAGACAATTTACAGATGTCGAAACAGCGAAACTTGTTTATTTTGCTTACTTCCATAGCATTATGTCTTATGGAATATTGCTGTGGGGTATATGCGCGGATAGTGAAAAAATTTTCGTATTACAAAAAAGAGCCATACGTGGCATCTACAATTTAAGTCCGCGTGGTTCCCTGCGAGAGAAGTTTAAGGAAACAGGTATTCTAACATTTGCTTCACAGTATATTTTAAATAACGTAATTTTTGTATATAAAAATATAAAGAATTATAAAACGATAGGTGATGTATATAACAGACAAAGTAGGAACCGACATAAGCTTGCGACTCCTGCTTTGCGCCTAGCAAAAGTACGTAAATCGTTTGTGGGTTTGGGTATAAGATTCTATAATAAAATTCCGAAATCAATTTTGGTCATGCCATTACAGCAGTTTAAAAACAATGTTAAAAAGACTGATACAGAAAGCCTACTATACTGTTGAAGATTACTTAGATGATAAGGATGTGTGGATATAGGTGCACTTTTACCCTGTACAAGACAGTAATAAATAAAAGTAACTAGTTCTAAGATTTATATTTTAAAAAGAGCAATCGCCGAGTTTCTTGCTGGCTCTTCTCGGTAGGAACAGCTTTCCAAACCAGCAGTAAAGTTGACGATTCAAAAGCACTTGTTTACAAGTTTACTTGAATAAAGAATATTTTGAATTTGATTTTTTTGATTTTATAAAATGAGAATAGTTTAGGCAAAATAAATTTATTAAAAATCCAGTTTTCATCGAAAAGTAAAGCGATCGTTTACTATATCGATCTAAAAGAAAGCAATGTTAATGTAAATATTGCAAATAACGTGCCAACGAAGCCCGGGGGAAAGCATATACCTATTTCTTTTTGCGTTGTGATGCAAAACTTGTGATGTCACCTTCGCATCGAGAGTAAAGTTCCTTAAGAAAATTCATTCATTGAGCATCAGCTGATAGTGCGTCTCGCTCTTACCTGTGGGAAATTATATGGACGGGTATTCCATCTCACTTCAGCGAAGGAAGTAGTGACGTCATAACGAGGTCGTCTTTCAGATCCACTCATTAAATAAACAAGGAATGAAGTGTACGTTTCGTCGGAACGACCAATTGAAATAAAAGATTTTTATGGATTTTATGAATATTTACTTGGATTGTGATTTTGATTTATATACAATCAGTTTTTTTATTTATAACGAAAATTCAATATTAAATTTTCTCGTAAATACCTATACAAGTCGTTAGGATTGTCACAAAAATGTCAAATCTAACTAAACTAAATTATTCCATAATGTTTTCACAGTAAAGAAGATAATACAAACAGCGGCGTTTTTAATTATTCCGGAAAGTTTTAAACCATATATGTAGGTACATTTGTAAAACATAGTAAATACGAAAATATTATAAAGCAAATTTACTTAATGTCTGAAAAAGGGATAGTGGAAGAATAAACGATTCTATTGTATTTTGTGTCATTAAGGTTTTTAGAAAAAGCGTTTGGTTGGTTACATTGTTTTATCTTTTATGACAAGTAAAAACAACATTTACTTTTCTGTCTGTCGGTTTTTGATCTTGGCGTTTGCATAAGCAACTGATTTAATACAATAAATTGTTCCCGAAACTAATATTTATAGTTTCAGGGTGAATTAATATCAATATTTTATAACAGAAGTATACCTAACATATACATTACTATTACCATGGGTCATAACGCAAAAAGGCAAGCTGCTAGCAATTATGTTGTATAACCTCCTTTTAAAAACTCGTTTGATTCATTTAACTTTTGAATATTTTGGTGACATTTACTACAACCATGTTTATTTATATAAAATAAGTTAACTTGGTAAAAAAAGAAAAGTATAAGACCGAACATTTTCTGACGTCTGATTGAGAAACTATTGCGGTTTTCGGACGTCTTATCGCATGCCAGCTGGCATAATTTGCAATTTCTGATATAAATCAAATCAAATGACTCTCTTTATTTAAATAAGATTTTTCAAGCATTTTATAGTCGTTAAGTACCAATAAGATTAATGAAGCTACCATTGTTTCGGAAACCAACAAGAAATTCGGTGGTGAATCTCTTAATCAGTTTTAATTTAAGAAATTAGCTTCTTATAAGCCATGATTAATAACATTTAATGCCCGCGACTTTAGTACAAATATAAAATTTTGTTCATGGCCTTTCAACTAAAGTAAAGCATAGAAAACGAATAGCTAACGAATTTAAAATATAATAATAGTGGTGATTGAAGGTGATTATATGTGATTGATTTTAGAAACTAAAAAATTATAAAATGTTTGAATATTTCGAAAGCAGTCTTGCCGCTGTGACGCAGTTTGCGCCCGTTTTAATTCGTATCCCGACCCCGCTGTTCTTCATTATCTTATTACCTAGCTAACTTTGTGTACTGCGACCGCCATAGTTTAATACTTTCGCGAACAACCACTAGGTTAACAAATAACTATAAAGCCAGTCTGACTTACTTTGGAAAATTAACAGATCGAGTGCAAATATATTTAAATCAAAATCGGGTACTAAACTCTCTTTTAAAACTAACCAATCGCTTCGTAGTTTGTTGTGTAAAAATAAAGATACATTAGATAAGGGTAAAAAATCTGGGGTTTATAAAATTGATTGTCCTGAGTGTAACGGTACATATGTGGGTCAGACTGGCCGAAGTTTTGCGGTTCGATTCCGGGAACATATTGCTGCGTTTAGGAATAATAAACCACAAAATTCTAATTTTGCAAAACCTTTGCTAGAAAGCGGTCAAAAAAGTGCCTAATGACCATTCATTTCATATTCTCCACACTTGTGATAAGGGACTCCGACTCAATACGTTAGAGCAACTTGAGATAATAAAAAATAACAATGGTCACTTAATTAACGAGCAAGTAAATGTATCTAATTCCTTTTTGCTGCATGTGTTCGGAGGGGAGGGTTTTGGTGGGAGTTGAACTATTTAAGACTGCTTGTATGGGTAGCGCGGCGCAGTACGATTTTTGTCGTGAAGCCTATCCTCCTGATGATGCTTCGGTTTCGGGGCGAAACGATCGTCGAGATTGTGGTGGTGGGTGTGTGTGCTGCTTTTGTGTTCGTTGTTGCTGGTGAATTGCGCCTTGGGGTGCATGTGGTGGCTGGTCCTGCATGTATAAGGTGCGTAGATTTTACCTGCTTCATACACATTGGCTTTGCATACATTCACTTAGCCCGTGCGGATTATAGCAAAGTAGTTAGTTCTGTTATATTGCATGTAACCACTAGGTTATTTTTGTGTTGTCTTAAAACTATTAAAGTTAGTAGTAAAGTAACCGTTACTAACCCACTCAAGGAGTCTGTGCGTTTCCAAAAAGACGGGTAGGAGCTGCTAAAAAGCTGATTGGTAGGATCATTATCATCATCCTCCATCCCACTCTAAGTCGGGTCGGTACAACATGTTATAAACATGTTGTCACAGGACCGTCTGCCTGACGTCAACTTTTTTTTTATTTATTTATCTTTATTGTATAAACAAAAGGCGGACTTATCCCTAAAAGGGATCTCTACCAGCCAACCTATGAGTAACAGAAAGAAAATGAAAAGAAAAAAAAATTGATGGAAAAAAAAGGAAGGAAGAAAAATAAAAATAACGAAACACTATACATAGATTAAAGTTGAAAAATAAATGAATAAAATAATAGATAATAGTGATTATTTGAATTGATTCAAATGTAATTTAATATTGATAATAAGCTAAATTTAATTTAAATTACTTGAGACAAATATTTTTTAGTCTGTGACTTAAATGCTGATAGGGAAGGAGATTTGCGGATTGATACAGGGAAATCATTCCACAGCTTTACACCTTGAAAGCTAAATGATCTCCAGTAAGTCAGTGAGGAGCATTTAGGGAAGGCAAGATCTAATGTATTTAAAGATCTTAGCCGGCCACATCCAACATCCGACAAGAAGTTGAAACGTTCTTTAAGATATATTGGAATTAAAGGATTAAAGAGTACTTTATAAAGAAGTGATAGAATATGTAAATTTCTTCTGGATCGTATAGGAAGCCAATTTAACTTATGACGGAACTCAGTGATGTGGTCAAACTTACGCAGTCCATAAATATATCTAATAGCCACATTCTGAAGCCGTTCGAGCTTAGCCAATAGCTTTTCTGAAAGGTCCAAAAAAACAGCATCTCCATAATCCAATATAGGTAGCAATAAAGATCTAGCAAGCATAATTTTAGTTTCAAGGGGAAGGAATTTCTGTAAGCGCTTAATTCACATTCAAATTCAAAATATTCTTTATTCAAGTAAACTTGTAAACAAGTGCTTTTGAATCGTCAACTTTACTGCTGGTTCGGAAAGCTGTTCCTACCGAGAAGAGCCAGCAAGAAACTCGGTGGAGCTCTTTTAAAAAAGAAGATTCTTAATACTAATTACATTTTGACATAGCTATCCTGCACAAGGTCAAAGAGCAGCTATATCCATGCATTCTTATCATCAATGTAAGCCTCCACGGTATAATAGGCTTTCTGTATCAGCCTCTTTTTAACAGTATTTTTAAATTGCTGTAATGGCAAAGTTAAAATTGATTGTGGAATTTTGTTATAGAATCTTATACCCAAACCCACAAACGACTTACGTACTCTTACAAGGCGCAAAGCAGGAGTCGCAAGCTTATGTCGGTTCCTACTTTGTCTATTATATACATCGCCAATCTTTTTATAATTATGTATATTTTTATGCACAAAAATCAAATTGCTAAAAATATACTGTGAAGCTAACGTAAGAATACCTGTTTCCTTAAACTTCTCTCGCAGGGACTCACGCGAATTCAAATTATAAATGCCACGTATGGCTCTTTTTTGCAATACAAAAATTTTCTCAATATCAGCGCATTTACCCCATAACATTATTCCATAAGACATAATGCTATGGAAGTAAGCAAAATAAACTAGTTTTGCTGTTTCGACGTCTGTAAACTGTCTTATCTTTCGAATAGCATAGGCTGCTGAACTGAGTTTCCTTGAGTTTAAGAGAGTTTTACCACTAACTTTTTACCACTCTCGGTGAGAAATGAGGGTGGTCTATTCTACGCAGCCGGATACCACACGGCACTTAATTAGTCGCCTTTTACGACAACCTCGGTAATAAAATTAGGGTGTTCTATTCTTGCCGGATACTATATGACATAAATGAACATAGTAAAAATATAAATTAATTATTCAAGTACCAAGACATCGTAAACGAAACAGAAATCTTAAGACGGCGGCACCGAGTTGTTCTTAAAGGAGACGTTAATGCCCGTCGCCTTCACCTTGACCACTCTTAACTTTCACCCCAGTTCAGTTGCCCTGGCACTCGGGAACTAGGTCGATGGAAGGGTTCACTGTTTTAACAATGAGTTTTCTTGTTTACTTAAGTATTGTTTATTTGTGATGGAGTCTCTTTATAAATAGAATTCAACACGTGTTTTCAAGTCTATTAATGTTTGCCCGTGATTCATTCATATATTCGATATTAAAAGTTTCGCCGAATCTCTGTTACCTGGTACTCGGAAACCTTGTTTCGATATTTACAATGTCATTTTATTACCGACAAAGTTTTTCAAGTCCCTTTAACCATCACTGTTTTTGAAATTATATCTCTTTTTTATTAGTAACAGTTTGTCTATATTGTTTTATCTTGGAGTTACTTGTGTTCAGATCAAATTTATGTTGCCTGCCTGTTTTGGTAGCTGGAGTTGAGTTTTTTTACATCGAATACTGTACTTATCTATGAGGGAAGAGCTTGAATAAAAGGTCAAAGCTTTTGCTCTCAAGGTTTGTAAGCTTAATTTATGTAATTTATAGAATTAGGCGTTACTTTGCGGAGATTCATAATACAAAAGTAATAGTAAAATTATTAATAAAATTAATCTGCTATACAGTAAATAGAAAATATATATATAGTGCTAAATATATAGTGGACATACAGTATAAGTAACTTACCGTATCAAGTTAAAGGCTTCAGTAAGAAAATTATTATTATAATATTCTTTATTTAATTATTATAAATATTATTATAAGGCAAATTATTATTATTATTATATATTATATAATATATAATAATATAATAAAATATTATTATATTATTATAGTCGACACTGGACTCTATTTGAAATAAGTAATAAAATTAACGTAAATAACTCTTTAAATTACTACATATACTATATTTAATGCTGAACTCTACATAAGAATTTAGGTGTAAGTAAAGTTAATAAAAGCTTAGTGATTTCTAATTTAGATTATAAGTAAGCTATATTTCATTTAACTAGGTTTTAATTGAGTACCATTTAGTCTAAAGTGTTAAGTAATTAATCATTGAAAGTATTTTAATTAATCAACCAAAGCTTACATTTTAAATTAAGTTCTAAAATACTAAGCAATGCTTAATACATTGGCATTTAACGTAGAATCTATTATAAAACATAATCGTGCCACTTTAATAATAATTGGGTCAGAAAAAGCCCATATACCCACCCGATACACATCAAAGACATTTCCCGACGGCGGGCGAGATCAAAGCACCGACGGGCGAGTCTTTGAGGCAGCCGACGGTACGGTGCGTTTAGGATGCCTACTTGTGATATTTTTAGCTCTAACAAGCTGTAGTGTTATTAGAATTGCGTTATTAAAATTGCTATGTTGTGCTATTGGAATTTGTGGAAAAAAGGTGTGAGCTGACATCGTTTGTGGTCGTACTACAATGTGAATATTTTGAATGTTTGAATCGTTGAAAGATTCTTTTAATATCCTTCAAAATTATACACTAATGGTGACCCTTATCTAAGGGTTCAATGTCCTGCAAGCAACTATGAGTTTTCTACAATACATATATGCTTATGTTTAAAACTGTTTAGGATTATTTGTATGCGTTTATTGATCAATGTCGTGAGACAATTAATCCGTTACGAGCAGCGTGGCCCAGCGATGGGATAATAACAGGCCACTATTTCTATACTTCTTTATATCTAACAAAAGTTATAATAAAATTATTTTGCTATAATCCGTGATACATTAAATAGAAAATATATATAGTGCTAAATGTATAGTGGACTATCCGTTTTTTCATACCCGTTACATGCAGGAATCGTAAAAACACATGCACAAACCTCCACCACTGCCACCACAATACACAAGCACTACACACGTTCACTATCACAAACTCAACGATCGTTTCGCCCCGCAACCGAAGCATCATCAAGAGATAGACTCCACGACAAAATCGCAAAGCTTCTCTTCTCTTCTTCGCTTCTCTCTCTTTCTTTTTATCTGCCAAACTTATGAACAGTTTATTCATAGCAACTTCGCTGTTTATCAAAAGTAATTATCAATTCAAAACACATGAAAACTAAAAACCCCTTTGTTTAATAGGTTCCATTACTCATAGAATAGTCGTTGACATTGTATGAAGTAGGTGGGATAGCTGACCTATATTCAGAGAATCTGTTTCACAACATTTTCCCTATTTACCCTTCCTTCGTCCCTCCACATTAAGTAAGTTAAGAAATCAGCAATTTAGTTATTAATATTCTTCTCCTACAAAGGATGGACTTCAGTTACGATAATAAGCAACGTTTTGTAATCACTTGTCGACCAGGAGGGGAGGAGGGAGGTTTGCAAACAATCTTGGTGAATGTGTACGTAATTTGCATCCAAGTATTTTGGAGGCTATAAGCTCCGGTTCTACTATCCTAGCAGGAGAGTTTTGTCCATCAGAAAGATAGCAAATGGTCGTACTATTTCAATAGCTATCGAAAATAATTTTATATGAATCAGACAATTACAATTATAATTAATATGGAATAGTCTCGAGACAACTGACAATGTTTATATAAATCGTTTTTGTCTAGCGCGTCATATACAGATTGCTTATCTTCTTCGTCCTCCTTGCGTTGTTTTCCTCAGTGCTGAGGGTCGGTACCTTTTCCACGGATCACTTTTTCAATGGATAGTCGATTTCCAGATTTTGCAATCTCTTGCGCTTGCAAGGCATCGTGAAATTGAATGGAGAGCGACTTAGTAATCTGGTTGGACCAGCGAGTTGGACTGCGGCCTCTTGCTCTTTTTCCTTCCACCGAACCAGTGATCATCAGCTTCTCCGGGTTGTCACTAGTCTTCCTAGCTATATGTCCGAAGAACTTAAGGACTCTTCGGAGACACGTAGTTGAGAGCCTGGTGGTTACTTCTATGTTTTTGAGTAATGATGCATTGGTCCGGTGCTCAGTCCAGGATACGCCCAACATTTTACGCCAGCACCACATCTCAAAGGCATTAATGCGCTTCCTGTCAGCAGATTTGATAGCCCATGTCTCAGAAGCATACAGAAAAATGGAGAACACTTGTGTGATCTGACACCAGAAGGATTTTGGTCTTGCGCGAGATGTTGCGGTCCCGCCAAATTTTCTGCAGCTGTGACATTGCCGACTTTGCCATGCCTATAAGTCGGATTTCTAACTTTGATGAGCCATTGTTTGTAATTGCTTAGCTTCTTAATATACATAAATAAATGTTTGTCTGTTTGTCCTTTGCAGACTTCGAAATGCATGATCAAATTTTAATGAAAGTTTCAGACAATCTTTAGAATGACCCAGCGGATGATCCTGTGAAGTTAAAAAAAAACCATTTTTTTAAATTGTTGATTTCTGAATCGAGGAGAATTCGAACTGGTTTCTAGTCTCAGCAACGCGTGGCTGGACATCTAGTACTGTATAGAAATATAATCTTATAAGCTATAAGATTTTAATACGTACATTTCTTACCATGTTCAATTTGGAAACTTGTTAAGGGGAAGATGTAACTTTTATATTATATTAATAAGTATTTATATTTTATTAAACTGATTTCTAAAGTGATGTCACTTTTTGATAACCTCATATTCAATAAGTGTACTTAATTTGAGACATAAAGTAACAGTCTATCTGCTTTTTAGACCAGAAAGGATGGAGCTAAAATCCACCAAGCTGCTCCAATGCGGATGAACACTAAAAAACTTTGCGCGAAGTAGGGATTTATTCATGAGAAACTTCTTGAAACTCTGATTTTCTCGCGGATGAAACAACGGGCACCGTAGTATAGAAGACTTCTTCTCCGGCATCTTACATTTCTGACGTCAATCGATCGTAAAACTTCGCCACACACTGGATGACGTGATGTTATAGACGCTGCTAGTCCTCCAGTACCCTTACGTACAAGACATATCTCTAGTCTTTGCCAAACTGTGAACATCGATAGATAAAGTGGCACTTATAAAGATATAGACAAAAGTAAAATTTTCGACAAAAGTAAAATTACCCCTATTCAAGGCGTATTGTCAAACTTTGTACACGTGCAGTCTGGGGACGGACTATCCGCATCGGGCATACAGCGCTCTGCGTGTTCAGTACAACAATGTGCTGAGGGCGGTGCTGGGTAGGCATTGCAGTGCATCAGCAATGTTTGCAGATGCTCGCATAGACGATTTCTGCGCTATCATCCGCGAACGTGCTGTTTCAATGATGCACAGACTTGGGAGTAGCACCAACTCCCTCCTCAGCACATTCCCTTGTAAATGGGATAGTCCTCTATGGAGGACATAGAATGAAGTCCACCAGAATAAATTTTGTAACATAGGCTAAGTTTTTTGTTACTAACATTATGGACACAATGTTTGAGTTAAAATAAATAATAATAATAATAGTAGTGTGTGTATACCAGTATGTAGCCATGTATGCTAATGTGTGTATACTTTTAATTTTGAAGATAGTCTCCCCCTTAAACTTCCAGAACGTATTCCTTTGCCAAAGAAAAATCCACGCCGGATTAAAAAGGGATGCATTCGTGTGTGAACGCCACTGTATCTTATTCTCGGAACAAAGGATGGGGAAAACATTTTCTTTGTAATACTATTTTGCAGTTAAGGATAAGCTTTTGAATGCTACTAAATGTGATAGACACTTCAGCGTTTTATCTTATTATTTTCTTTGTTATCATGGGTCTGCCCATGTTTATTATGTTCATAGCCTAACCTAGTTCGTAGACTAAACTTTATAGACACAAGTCTTGTTTATATTATTGTTAGAAGCGAAAATAATATATTCTGTATAAAACAGGGCCATACCATTTGTGTTGTTTTGATTTTTTTATTCTGGTCATGTCTTCTCTCTTTTTTCTACACTCGGCGTTGTTATTTTTTTAACTATTTGAATTTGAACAACAATTTATAAAGACTTAAATTGTCTCAATACTATATTGCCAAAAAGATAACCTTAAATTTGGCAACAAACTAAAAAATATTGATTTTGATTTCGAATTCATATCTTACATCTTAACGATGACATAGGGAGACGCTGTATACATTCGGCCCAGATCTTAAAATTAGTTCTTTAAAGAAAATATACAGAAATATCTATATTATTGCTACCACTGGAGCACATGCGTTACCAAATATCAGTATAGTATAAGAATGTCTGTTAGGACCCTCTTTATATAGGATTGAAACGTCCCGATTGTAGAATATCCAATTTCGTAGCGCATTCTTTGATAATATTTGGACAAACAGCATTATCTGAACATTTTGTTCGCGAATGTATTTTAATTTAATAAATCGACAGGGGTCTCGGGTTCGACCCCGGGTAGGCATCTATGAGGTTTTAAACGCTTTCATTAAAATAAAGCGAAGAAACAGGCATTTTATTGTCTCCGGCTATTTACTACTAACAATTACGACGAAGCACGCATCATGATACATAGTCTAATCTACACATCATACATCTTTTACTACAGGAAGAGACCTAGAGCACTCTAAGTGGGGTTGGCACAACATTTAATAAACATGTTGTCACATAACTTGGCTATGTAATTTACGACCAGCCTGTCCGACGTCAAGTTACCTTAGTCGTATTTTACACCTCGGTAAGAATGAGAGTTGTCTATTCTACTCAACCGGATACCACACGGTGGGTCAACTCGTCTAAGTCGCATTTACGACACCTCAGTAAGAAATGAGGGTAGGGTAAACCTACCTTAGTCACCTTTTACTACACCTCGCTAAGAAACGACGGTTGTCTATTCGACTCAGCAGGATACCATAAACTCAAACCATAAACTCAAAACTCAAACTCAAAATATTCTTTATTCAAGTAGACTGTTTACAGTACTTTTGAATCGTCAAATGTTTTCAAGAAGTTACCACTGATTCGGAAGTTTGCTCCTACCGAGAAGAACCAGCAAGAAACTCGGCGGCCATTCTTTTTTCGTGCGTGTTCCTTTCTTGCGTGGTGCGTAGCTGACTGCAGTTAAGATATGCTACTATCACTCAAATAATCTTCAATTGTATAGTAAGCTTTATGTAGCAGCATCGTTTTGAGATAATTTCTAAACTTGTGTAAAGGCAAGTCTAGATAATGTTGAGGAATTTTATTATAAAAACGTGTACCGAGACTGACAAATGATTTTCGCACCTTTTGGAGGCGCAACCTTGGCGTCATTAGTTTATTTCGGTTTCTAGTGTGTCTGTCGTATCTATCACTATAAAGGTAAATATTTTTTCTTACAAATAGTATATTACTATATATATATTGAGAAGCTACAGTCATGACGCCTATTTCTTTGAATTTCTCCCTTAATGAATCACGAGGTATAATAGTTAATGCAATCCCTAGAAGTATATCTAGAATTAGTCTTTATGTAAAGATTTTTATGTAAGGTGATAATAATATTTTATGTTTCCACAGAACAAGATAGGGAGTGGTGCAACACAAAAAGTTTACAAATGACATAATATTAGGGAAGCAAGACGCTCCGGTGCGGGGGCACACAGTAGCCCCCATCGTCATTTTCTCGATGCCATAAATTTCGCAAATGCGTATCATAAATTTCGTCAACTCCCGCTAATGTAGCGTTATGAGACGAACGAAATAAGGTTACGTTCGACCGTGTTTTTGCGCTGCGGAACTTTAAGCATACCTAATATAACTGTCGCTATATTTGCGACTGTTTCGAGAAGTCACGAGTTCAAACCTCGGGCAGGCACTAATGAGATTTTCTATTAAAACTTGTGTCTCTTCCGTACTGGAACAGACACATAAGTTTTTTCTGAACACTTTTTTTCTAACATTAAAATTGATTAATTAAAAATCTTTTTCGGTTACACAATTTGAAGGCTATGATATCATCATTCTCATCATTCTCCTGCCCTTATCCCACTCCAAGTGGGGTCAGTACAACATGTTACAAACATGTTATCATATGATTTGGCTACGTATTCTGCGATCGGCCGCCTGCCTGACGTCAACTTACCTTAGTCGCCTTTTACGACACCTCGGTAAGAAATGAGGGTGGTCTATTCTATGCAGCCGGATACCACACGGCTCATACCTTAGTCGCCTCTTACGACACCTCGGTAAGAAAGGAGGGTGGTCTATTCAATTTGGAGGCTATGATAATGTACTAAATTTGTTTCTTCTATGAAAATGACTATTGCTTATCTCCCAATCCAATTTTTTTTCGAACTGAGTATGCTGTTAGCCCTAAGGGCATTTACAACGTCAGCGGGCGGGACGAGCGAACGCAGAAGCATCGTCGAGGTTGCGAAATGCAGAGAGTAGAGTTCAGAAGCTCTACTAGCATCGGGTAACGTCGTCCTAAGGGTGCCTCCTGTGAGACCAGAGTCCCAATCCAAACATATATTCCTTTGTTCTAACATTCTCTCTGTGCGTGCGACAATTCCTGGACACTCTTGTGAACTAAAAATCCTATGGATGTTTTGTGTTATGGTGTAAATAGGAGAAAGCTAGCCCCTACAACGGTGTGGGCCCTGAATCGGTCTAGCAGAGGAAAGGAAGGTGCTAGACTTCATATTTCTATTGAACATAATTTCTTGTTGGTCCTCCGACCCGAGTTTCATACCTCCAGGTTGTGTTTTTCTTTATTTTTTCGTAATTAATCATATTCCAGGCGGTGCCATATTTGTTACACAAAATGGCGGACGCCACGGCGTTAGATATTTACGAAAGAGACAATTATTTTTGAACTTCAAAGAACATTGGAACTTATTTCTGACTAAGAGCAGTTTCGTGCTCAAATTCCAGATTTAACAAGTTTCACAAATTTACAAAGATACAAGTAAGAATGAAAAACATTAAGCCAAAGTGTTTTGACAGAAAAGAACAACTTAAAATTAAAAACGATTTCACTGATCGTTATTTCAATATTTTGATACGCGTAAATAAAATAAAAAAATCGGATAAAGAGCAAAGACGTATGAGTACATTCCATCGTCAATCTATCAGTTTTCTATCTGACTCTAATATAAATAAATTGCCAACTTTGCCATTACCACCATTCTCTGGTGAAATAACTGATTGACAATCATATTATGATTTATTTCGTTCATTTAACAGTTCGGTTAACAATAATGCTTACACTGATGTCGATGTTTTACTTTCCTTGAAAAACGAACGTTACAATTTAATCAAATCACTTCCAATATCATAAGACAATAATTATTAATAGCATTAGATATTTTAGTGTCTCGTTAATTTTAGATATTACATCGTGTTGCGAAAGTTATTGGGTTTACGTAATTTACTTCACATATATCACGAAAATATTAGAACACTAGATGCAATTTCCCGTTCGTCATTGCAGTTTCATTTTAATAAATATTCTACTACGTAAAATCCTGACTGCATCCATGCGTTAACGTTTCGAATTATCATGAACAAATCCATCCGATATTCCTACCGTGCATATTCTTATTTATTTCAAGCAATACAACAGAACTAACTACTTTGCTATAATCCGCACGGGTTAAGCGAATGCATGCAAAGCCAATGTGTATGAAGCAGGCAAAATCTACGCACCTTATACATGCAGGACCAGTCACCACATGCACCCCAAGGCGCAATTCACCAGCAACAACGCACACAAATTTGAAATGGTGAATTGCGCCTTGGGGTGCATGTGGTGACTGGTCCTGCATGTATAAGGTGCGTAGATTTTGCCTGCTTCATACACATTGGCTTTGCATGCATTCGCTTAACCCGTGCGGATTATAGCAAAGTAGTTAGTTCTGTTGTATTGCTTGTAATATGGAATTCCGCAAAGTAACGCCTGCTTCTATAAATCTTATTTATTTATTTATTTCCTTATATATATATTTATTATATACTATATTTATTTATTTCCTAGAACGGGAGCTCCCGTTCTAGGAAATAAATATCAGCCAGTGATATTGTCGGTTATTCTATCGAAAGCGCGGGTGAACAAAGGCGCGAGAGCGGTCCAAACGCGTCGCTCCTTTGCAGCTAATGTGCATAGATGTGCGCGAATATTCTAGAATATTCGTGTACAATTTGTTGATGTTCGTTTGAGTGAGTCGACCAGAGTAAACATTTGTGCTGCACAATTCTGCACACTGGTGGAATTCCACCTTTATAAACGTCATCACAGTTTATTACGTTTGTCTAATTTTTCTGCGTTACCTAATAAGACCTACGAACTAGAACGAGATAGTGCTATCCGCTCCCTCCTATGGAGTAGTGTAGAGATGCGCATGCTTCATTGACGTTTGCAGCTACACAAAATATACTTAAATGACGTTTCTAATACTAACGATTACACAGCGTTCCATCGCTGTGAAATCGTTAGTATTGATTGAGTGATGAAGTTATCTAACGATGTTTTCGTCGATGTCGTCGTCACAGTGTTACACTGCGTTAAATTAAATTAATAATTGCGCGATTACATTGTGCAAGCGCATGCGCATGAGTCAGCTGTAGATGTGACGGGTGACAGCTGAGAGAGGGCTTTGAACTTGAAAACGGTTTGATTTGACAGACGGTTGAAAAAATCAGATTCTTTCGGATTCACTTACCACTCATTACTATTGTTTGTTTGTAGACTGCTCTAAAAGTCTGTACGTTATAAGTGAATTATAATCAACAATTAGAAACTGAAGCCTAATCTATAAATAACATCTTAGAAGCTGTAATTATTAACCCCGTAATCGAGGTTTATATTTACGGCTACAATTGCTAAATTATTCTGTGAGGTTCTCCACGTCTCCCTACTGGCCCGCAGTCGGTGTCCTGAGCATCCTGAGCCCACGTCCCCGCTGCACCCCGAGAAAAACAGGGCAGTGTGTTTTTTGTCTTACTTAGTGCAAATACAGGAAGTTCTCTCTATCAATTCTTTTATTTGTGTACGTATAGACGCAACAACAGGTGCATGCACCAAGGTGAATGCACGTATCCTACGTTAATCGTGCGTTAATTTTGACAAACCAAAATACTTAATTATTAAAAGTAACTCTGATTACAAAACATAGAATACCGGTAAACTTGTTTTATTCTTATTTCAATACAATCCCAATTATATAGCAATCTAATTTTCCAAACTGGGAACAACAAAATAAATTGTTTGAATTATTTCCGCTCGCGACAGCCGCGATATCGCCCATTAGCTGTAATCAAAAACAGACTTATCACTAATTATAAGTTAGTCCTGGAGGGGCAATGCGATGTAAGAGAATTGAAACAAAAAAAACGAATGCTGAAAGCGTCCGGGATGCACGATGAAAGAATATATCTGAGAAAGCATTATTGATTGATAAATCGAATATGCGTTAATACAAAAGTAATAATAAAATTATTTTGCTATAATCCGCGATACAGTAAATAGAAAATATATATAGTGCTAAATGTATAGTGGACTATACGTTTTTTCATACCCGCAATCGCAAATCGCAAAGGCTTTGCGATTTTGTCGTGGAGTCAATCTTCTGATGATGCTTCGGTTGCGGGGCGAAACGATTGTTGAGTTTGTGATAGTGTGTACCTGTGTAGTGCTTGTGTATTGTGGTGGAAGTGGTGGAGGTTTGTGCATATGTTTTTTACGAATCCTGTACGTAACGGGTATGAAAAAACGTATAGTCCACTATACATTTAGCACTATATATATTTTCTATTTACTGTATCGCGGATTATAGCAAAATAATTTTATTATTACTTTTGTATTATGGATCTCCGCAAAGAAAGCCTAATTCTATAAATTATTCGAATATGCGTTCTTAAATTTATAATTTTATAGAAAGGTAGTTTTAAGTTCTTCATGATTTGAATTATTCGCAAATGGAAAGTAGTTTTATGAAACCATCGCAGGCATCTTTAAGTCTTCTATAAAAACTTATTTACGCACTAACGCTACCATTTTTTGCAAAAACCTTAAGTAAACTGACATAACCATGTTTTTCATCGTGGTCTCATATACTAACCCATAAACACCAAGACCAAAAAATATTTCGTATTTATTAGCTTCAGGTTGTTTTTTTATTATTCGAAAACGAACTGCTCCCGATAGCGCTATGAAATCATATAGTTTTGTTACGTTACTTTGCGGAATTCCATAGTACAGAAACTATTACAGAACTGCTTTGCCATAATCCGCGCTTGTTAAGAGAATGTATGTAATGCCAAGTGTATGAAGCAGGCAAAATTCACATACCTTACACATGCAGGAGAAGTCACCACACTTATCCCAAGACGCCTCCGCCAGGAACAATGTACAGAAGCAATACACACAACCACCACCACAATCTCTACGATTGTTTCGCCGCGAAACCGAAGCACGATAAAATCGTACTGCAGTACGTAATATAGCTTTGAGTTATACTTATTATAGCACTGAATCTCTAGCTGGCGTGGCGTTAATATGTATGTACCCTTAATACGTTTAGGGTACGTGTATGTATCCTAGTTTACGTTGAAAATCATCAGAAAATCTGTGTATAGAATTGCCGTTATTTTTTTCTGCCAATCCGCATTTCCTAGTAGCAAGCAATCTTTTTAAATTTATGTCGTTATTAAGCGATCACCAGATCAGTCGGCGAATTGACGTTACTTCAATTTAACCCACCAAAGTTTTTAATATTGCCGTATCCTGATTTATAGAAGCAGGCGTTACTTTGCGGAATTCCATATTACAAGCAATATAACAGAACTAACTACTTTGCTATAATCCGCACGGGTTAAGTGAATGCATGCAAAGCCAATGTGTATGAAGCAGGCAAAATCTACGCACCTTATACATGCAGGACCAGCCACCACATGCACCCCAAGGCGCAATTCACCAGCAACAACGCACACAAAAGCAGCACACACACCCACCACCACAATCTCGACGATCGTTTCGCCCCGAAACCGAAGCATCATCAGGAGGATAGGCTGCACGACAAAAATCGCAGTGCGATTTGTATAATGTGCGTAGATTTTGCCTGCTTCATACACATTGGCTTTGCATGCATTCACTTAACCCGTGCGGATTATAGCAAAGTAGTTAGTTCTGTTATATTGATTGCCGTATCCATTTTTCGTTATAGACGATGTATCAAAATCGTTAAAACTCTCCGGACGAGAACAGAAATGGAATTATTAAAGACCGCCTCCAAGTCGTAAGCGAGTTATCTTAACCACCTGTTGATGGCCTAATTAATTCAATTTTCGTACGGCAGCTTAACACTTTTAGGGTTGCTTCATATATAAAAAATTGTATTAACTTTTTCTAAGCTGTCATAGTTGAATTCATTCGAAGTAAACTGTTATAAGAGACTCCACACCATGTTTACGTGCGATGTGTCAAAAATTAACAACTCATTTTGAGCTTAGTGGCTATAATTTATTAAATCAGAATTCAAAATAAAAAGAAAAAAAGCAACATTATATTCATACGGTTGGTATTCGTCAAGTGAAGAAAAACGAAAATAATGAACGATATTGCGAAAAGGGAAACAATTTTAATTTGGGATAAGGAAGGGGATGTAGATTTGGGAAAAATGGGTGGACAGAGCAGGTAAATAAGAAGGAAATGTAAAAAGAGAATATTGGAATTAAAAAAAACTATAACTTAAAGTGTTTTTTAATTTCGAATCTGTTTCGATGGCTAGTCTATTCTTACTGATTAAGTGTGAATGAAAAAGTCTGTAAAATAAATTTAATTTCAAAATGTATGTATATAGTACTGCATATTATCTGCTATACAAAGAAAATAGTAAATTATAGAATATACAATAGTATATTATGTGCATATAATAGTGCATACTTCCACCACAACAGTTAGCTAACACAGCACCAAATCAAGTGTAATCTCTAATAAAAATTGGGAATTAGATTTGAATAAGAAATCACGAAGATTCGCATTGGTCAACCAAATAAAGCCCGTAGTACAAGCAATATAACAGAACTAACTACTTTGCTATAATCCGCACGGGTTAAGTGAATGCATGCAAAGCCAATGTGTATGAAGCAGGTAAAATCTACGCACCTTATACATGCAGGACCAGCCACCACATGCACCCCAAGGCGCAATTCACCAGCAACAACGAACACAAAAGCAGCACACACACCCACCACCACAATCTCGACGATCGTTTCGCCCCAAAACCGTTTTGCTGCATGTGCTCGGAGGGGAGGGTATTGGTGGGAGTTGAACTATTTAAGACTGCTTGTATGGGTAGCGCGGCGCAGTACGATTTTTGTCGTGAAGCCTATCCTCCTGATGATGCTTCGGTTTCGGGGCGAAACGATCGTCGAGATTGTGTTGGTGGGTGTGTGTGCTGCTTTTGTGTTCGTTGTTGTTGGTGAATTGCGCCTTGGGGTGCATGTGGTGGCTGGTCCTGCATGTATAAGGTGCGCAGATTTTGCCTGCTTCATACACATTGGCTTTGCATGCATTCACTTAACCCGTGCGGATTATAGCAAAGTAGTTAGTTCTGTTATATTGCTTGTAATATGGAATTCCGCAAAGTAACGCCTGCTTCTATAAATCATTTAAAGCGCGTAGTACATTTTCCGTGTCCTTTGTTTATAAATTATAGTTACTTCCCAATCCATTGTAGCATTATGCATCTAGATAGATGCATTAAACATTCCATTCTAATTGGAGGTCCTGCACTGCTAATTCTAGTATTTGTTGCTTGTAGAACGGAACCCTGCGTGTAAATACTGTGCGCAGACTTTTCTGCGGTCAAGGTGTTAATTCGATTATTGCCATTTTTTTACTGTTCTTTCCCGTCATAACTTCGATAAAATTGAAGTTTCAAGATTTTAATCATCAGTTTGAGCAGTAATTCTTGTTTATTGTCCATTATTGTTGCTACTGGTTATTGTTTTGCGGGTTTATCGAAGCCAATATCATGATATGTTATTCATTTCTCATAAGCATTTTTAAATCGTTGTAACAGCCTGTTACTATGCCCACTGCTGGGCTAAGGCCTCCTCTCTTCGTTTTTGGAGAGAAGGATTGGAGCTAAGACCTACCACGCTGCTCCAATGCGGATTGGTAGGTTACACATATCCCTAGAATTCTCTAGAGATATGCAGGTTTCCTCACGATGTTTTCCTTCACCGAAAAGCGTGTGATAAATTGCAATTATCAATTAGACACATAAGTTTTTAATAGAAAAACTCATTGGTGCCTGCCCGGGGTTTGAACCTATGTCGTCTCTAGAGAGTCGCACGGTCTCACCACTAGGCTATCACAGCTTAGCTTTTTAAATCGTTAAACACTGTAATTGCTTCGAAAAACGTAGTAACACTTGATAACCGACTCGCTTATATCTTAACAGAATTTTTAATTAGTAAATTATTTTGAATATATTATAGAATTAGGCATTACTTTGCGGAGGTTCATAATACAAAAGTAATGAAAATATTATTTTGCTATAATCAGCGGTAAAGGAAAATATATATAATGCTAAATGTAGAGTGTACTATGCGTTCAAATACTCGATACATACAGGATGCGTTAAAACTCATGCGCTACCCACCACCAATTACACAACTATTCATAAGCACTGCACACATTCACTACCGCGGTCTCTTGCAAAATAATATTGTCATTTCTTTTGTAAATTCTTTTTTTATGTGGACCCAAATGTTTTCTTACAATTTGAGATTAAATTTACTTTGTTTAGTCAATGCCGATGCTTTGATTAATTTCATATCAATTATCTTGGATATGTTTAGAGATGCTATTCCCGTTAATGACATAAATATAATAAATACATACGACATTTGTAAATAAAATAGAATAGATAAGCCTCACTTCTTACCGAGGTGTCGTAAAAGACGAATAAGGTATGTTGACCCACCGTGTGGTGTCCGGTTGAGTAGAATAGACCACCCTCTTTTTTACCGAGGAGTCGTAAAATACGACTAAGGTAAATTGAAATCAGGCAGGCGGTCGGTTGTAAAATACGTAGCGAAATCATGTGACAACATGTTTGTAGCATGTTGTGCCGACCCCACTTAGAGTGGGATAAGGGCAGGAGGATGATGATGATGACTAGAATAAAGATTTATTTGACACTTAAACACAATAACGTGGAAAGCGTAATTGGAAAAGAAACAGTGCAGATATTCAAAGAAATTGACAAAGAAACGTTACAATTGTTGATTGGCATGCATAATTTCTGCAATAACTTAACTAAAAACAATAAAAAACGCTACACGATTCCCGCTGCGAAATGAAAAATAAAATAATTTGCAGACAGCTATAATTCCTTGTAACCAATATGTTTTTACGTAAGTAAATAAAAATGTTCTCAGATAAAAGGTAAAAAATCAAGCGAACATTCATATGAATCTATATCTATACTGTTAAGGAAGGTTCAGAAGTGAGTATTAATAAATCCTCAATCTATAATTTAATTTGTAGGTTAGTATCCGGCAATAAAATAATGCATATCGAGGCTTAGAGAGAGAAAATCGGATAGATTCTGCTTTGTAGAGCATTGTATCTGTCGCACAGACTGACGAACCCGTGTGAAACGTCATATACTAACTGAGTGACAGCGACAGCGCTCTACGAAACCGAGCTCGCCGGCTGTTTCTTTCTAAACATCGATGTCCATTATTTAATGCCGGGTACTATACTTCCTTGGTCGCAATTATGTATTAATTGAGACAAAGGAAGTACATATCCTTTATATAAGCAGGCGTTACTTTGCGGAATTCCATATTACAAGCAATATAACAGAACTAACTACTTTGCTATAATCCGCACGGGTTAAGTGAATGCATGCAAAGCCAATGTGTATGAAGCAGGCAAAATCTACGCACCTTATACATGCAGGACCAGCCACCACATGCACCCCAAGGCGCAATTCACCAGTAACAACGAACACAAAAGCAGCACACACACCCACCACCACAATCTCGACGATCGTTTCGCCCCGAAACCGAAGCATCATCAGGAGGATAGGCTCCACGACAAAAATCGTACTGCGCCGCGCTACCCAGTAGTCATCCTCCTGATGATGCTTCGGTTTCGGGGCGAAACGATCGTCGAGATTGTGGTGGTGGGTGTGTGTGCTGCTTTTGTGTTCGTTGTTGCTGGTGAATTGCGCCTTGGGGTGCTTGTGGTGGCTGGTCCTGCATGTATAAGGTGCGTAGATTTTGCCTGCTTCATACACATTGACTTTGCATGCATTCACTTAACCCGTGCGGATTATAGCAAAGAAGTTAGTTCTGTTATATTGCTTGTAAGTACATATCCCAAAACACAGGTCACATTACACAAGCTGGCTCGTTGCTATCTCTGTTTCCATGGAAACCTCTATTTGTTGTTAGTCGTTGCGCCGAGAACGCCATCGGCTATGTTCGTAGGACGTTCGGCGACAGCGTAGAGATCTGTCATTCTAAAAGTGCAAGCCCCTCCACCAAATTACATTATTTTAATGTGTGAGAGAAAATATTGACTGTACTATTTTATATGTGTGCGCACAGCAATTTCAAAGTTGACTCGACTCATTCGCGCACTTAAAGGTCAACTAAATGCTCGACTGGTATAAATCAAACATTTATATGGCGGAGAATGCACGCTTTGTATGAGACAACACGTCTATTCTGTCACGCGTTCCTATCATTTGTGCACTGGCTCACCAACCAATCTGGTTACACGGGTTACAAGTAACGTTTGCATAAAAATAAAATTAATATTATGTAATATTTATAATCAAATTTATGTTGAAAATTTTTTAAAATAAAAAGTAAGTTTTTAACGATTCCCTGGAGTAATAATAAGCGCTGTAGATTGTAAACGGGAAGTTCCGCATTCGAATCCTAAAAAAAACATATTAGTATATTTCTAAAATTTATCCCTGGTCTTGACTAGATAGATACTTCCGACGTACCCTTCTAACAAAGACGTACCACCAAGCGGTTTAGCATTCAGGTACGATGTCGTGTAAAAACCCTGAATGGTTACACGTTTAATCTCCAAACCCTTTCAAGAAACTTAAACTACATCGGCATCCATCAGGTGAATTCGCAATCAAGAGCTAGCTTGCCAACTTAATTTAATAAAGATCATATCATATATTCATTATGCAACTATTAGAATGATTAATAATTAATTAATTAATGTACAGAAGTCTGTTCATTTATTTTATTAGTAAAAAAAAGAAAAAAATTAAACCGCAATAAATATTTACTATTTTAACGCTATTCACTCACGTCGCTATCTTCAGATTCAACATTAATTATAAATTCAAAATTTTTCATATATTCTATCTCAATATCATTCACATTTCGACACGTATTTTCCCACATATCTCTATCAATCATGTCTATTCGTTCCTTAATTAAAGCAATTAGGCTTTAATGATGAAATAATGATAGATGTTAAGTTTTGCCCGTTTTTTTTCGCCACATAGTTTTATAAAATTCTCCATATTTTTCTATTAAATTTTTTTTTAATCTAATTATTATTTATAATAAAAAATAAAAAATATTTATTGTCTTTTTTTATGACATGCTAACTGTACTTTTGGCAATAGTCGATGCGTGCTCCTACGTTCGTGTCTGTCCGGCAACTGAGTAACCAATCAGAATAACAAGTTTGCATGTATTTCGTCTGTACATAAGTTTTTTGTGTGTGAGTAAAGACATTGGAGGGGCGTGCACTTTTAGAATGAAAGATCTCTACTGTAATAATTGCTTCTGGCGTCGCGGCGACTTCGTTATTCATCGGCTGCACTCGTAATTCGCACGAAAGCAGCGACCTCTTCTAATTGTCCTTTACAATACTTATTATAAAACAAAGTCTCAAAAAGCTATCTGTCTAAATGTGATCGATTTCTCACAAGTTTTAATTAAAATATAGCGCAATTCTTCCAGAAGGCTTTAGGATAATAATACATTACCGTTTTATGTCAATTGTGTTGAAGAGGTCGCGTGTTGTAAAAAAAAAAGTCACCAGCTGGGTGCTTTACTCGCGTGCGCCACCTAAAACAGCACTGATAGACTTAAGTACTAGAGAATTGTAGATCTACAAGGATAATACAAAAAAGTCCGTTATAGCGTGTCTCTGTTTATTAATTCAACTCACAATAAATACATATATGTTAAAAATTTCAATTCGGAAAAAATTGCGTGACACATTGATTTCTACAGCTAGTAAATAAATATAAAATAGACTTTCTATTTTTTTTATACATACATATAAACGTTCCGTATAGACTCCTCCTAATAGGCTGGACTGATTTCTATGAGATTTTCAGACATTCTTTAAATTCACCCAGCGGATAAGCCTGTCAAGTTTGGTGACGATTAGAGTATTTTTTGAACTGTCAATAATATCAGTTTCGTTTCGAGGAAATTTGAAACAGAATAAATGTATACATATATCGCATGCTGATTATTAAAGTGACCCAATTCACAATGAAGCTCACTTTAGTTAAATACATTGTACACCTAATTTCAATGCCATTATGATATCACGCTGCGAACAATTAAAAAAGCTAGTGTTTTCTCATTACTTTTGTAGGCGCTACGCTACGGTTTATTATATTAGGTTACTTTAATACTAAACGTACGATATGCAGCATATATTTCGCATTGTAGACTCCGAAACGGCCGCAGCGATTTTAATGAAATTTTCTTTTAAGCAATCTTTTGATTGAACCAGCGGGTAATCCTGTAAAGTTTGATGGCGATTGCAGTATGTTTTTGAACTTGAAAAAAAAACATATCAGTTTTCTTTTCAAAGGGGAATTCGAAACCACTATAAACGTATATTCGTGTATATCAAATCAAATCAAATCAAAATATTCTTTATTCAAGTAAACTTGTAAACAAGTGCTTTTGAATCGTTAACTTTACTGCTGGTTCGGAAAGCTGTTCCTGCCGAGAAGAGCCAGCAAGAAATTCGGCGGTTGCTCTTTTTAAAATATAAATCTTAGAACTAGTTACATTTATTTATTACTGTCTTGTACAGGGTAGAAGTGCACCTATATCCACACATCCTTATCATCTAAGTAATCTTCAACAGTATAGTAGGCTTTCTGTATCAGCCTCTTTTTAACAGTGTTTTTAAACTGCTGTAATGGCATGACCAAAATTGATTTCGGAATTTATAATAGAATCTTATACCCAAACCCACAAACGATTTACGTACTTTTGCTAGGCGCAAAGCAGGAGTCGCAAGCTTATGTCGGTTCCTACTTTGTCTATTATATACATCCATACGTTTTATAATTCTTTATATTTTTATGTACAAAAATTACGTTATTTAAAATATACTGTGATATATTTTCGTATATCACAATACAAGGGAAATAAATATTAAATAACCTTTCCTAATACATCGTTACAAAATATTTGTGATAAATTCAAGTATGTGTAAATATCAATTCACTTTCTTTAATAAACGCGTCGAATGTCCAGAGAACTAATTCGCGCAGGTGCTTTGAAGTCATTAAAAGCTGTTTATTACACTCCTTCACTGACTATCGCGGCTGCCATCTTGCCGGCGCCGTATTGTTTTTAAATTTATTGCAGTAATTACGTTCTGTTACGACAGGAGCTGGTGGACATTTGGAATTGATGTGAAAGTTTGCGTTTTTTTTTTTCGAAAAATTTTTACGATAATTTATTTCTTTATTCTTATCGCGTTTCGTTAAATTTACATAAGGTGTGGCGCGATTGCGATCGGGGGTAATGGATTGTAATGCAACCCTTGCGAGTAAAAACAATGTACTTGGCTTTGAAATATTTTAATAGGTTGTTGGGTTAATTTTATCGGCACACATTTTAGACTGGCCCGGCCATTATCAATAATTACACTAAGTTTTTATTTTTAGAATAACGTCATAAATGTATTTTTAAATGATTTATAGAAGCAGGCGTTACTTTGCGGAATTCCATATTACAAGCAATACAACAGAACCAACTACTTTGCTATAATCCGCACGGGCTAAGCGAATGCATGCAAAGCCAATGTGTATGAAGCAGGCAAAAACATTGCCTGCTTCATACACATTGGCTTTGCATGGCAAAAACATTGCCTGCTTCATACACATTGGCTTTGCATGGCAAAAACAATGCCTGCTTCATACACATTGGTTTTGCATGGCAAAAACAATGCCTGCTTCATACACATTGGCTTTGCATGGCAAAAACAATGCCTGCTTCATACACATTGGCTTTGCATGCATTCGCTTAGCCCGTGCGGATTATAGCAAAGTAGTTGGTTCTGTTGTATTGCTTGTAATGTATTTTTAAATGACATTTTTTCACTAGTAATATACAAAGGTCACTTAAGTAAATTATTTCTTAATTTTAATTCCATTTTTTAAAACGAAATACATTTGTTGTAAATAAAGAAATAAAGGAAATTGTTTTAATTTAAAATTAAAAGTTATATTAATATTTATAGATTAATCTCTTCTATTATCTTTGCAGTGATGTTATTTTTTATTTGTTAATAATGCCTATATTTAATCAAACCTTGATCGTTTAACCGTACGGAATATCTAGGTTATAGTAAAATGACATTTGCATCTGCTTACAAAGTAACTTAATTTACGTTTGCCAACTATTTGTTATAAAAATACAAATATGTAGCATTCAGTTATCGTTATTCCGCTGCATTATAAAATGTTTAAGGAATTACCACTCCTATAATATAAAAATATTTAATGGCTAACGAAGTCATAACAGTTAATTTGTATTTGTAGTAATAATTATGAATGCAATTATATAATAATATTATGAGACTACCAGACTATGATAAAATCCAGTATTTCGAAGAGATATTGTATGTGTATTTTAGAATGAAAATTTGAAGCAAAATATTTTACATTAAATAAATAAAATAACTACTTTCTAAATTGTGAAAAAAAGCCAAAATTATTAGGCGATAATTCACCGTTAAATATGGTGCTTTAAGTATTCTTTTTTCATTTAGTTTCAAGCGTGCAAAAAAGCTTTGGCTTTGCCTGGATGGTCTTGAAACTAGACGGGCTCACCCGATATAATAAGCAATAAACATAGCCGTTTTCTATACATTAACATATGAAATTCTAAACAAAACATAAAATAAACAATCTAACATTAGATTGCTAAAAATATAATGTGAAGCCTAAAGTAAGAATACCTACAGTTTGTTTTCCAAATTTGAATAAAATAAAGTTTAGTAGAAGAAAATCATAGAGTTATTATATAAAGAGAAGGAGAGACAAGCAGATCTGTGGGTTCTTTACAAAACATAAAATAAAATAATATTTGTTATAAGTTATGGGTATAGTCGAACAAAAATTAATCTTTTCTTAGCGGATTTGGAAACAAAAATAAAATTATAGTTTAATTTTATTTTAGTTACTATTCACAGTAAGTACTTCTCGACATTTGGTGATGATAGACTGCCGCTTCGTTTCTATAAATATAGATTAAATAAGACATTTTAGTAATCCATGGTGAAAGCTCAGCATAATAATCCTTGCTTATTGACAACTGACAGATTCTGTCATTTCTTTATTCCCGTACACTGGGCGTAGAGTTAGTTATCTTACTAAGACAAGGGAATGGAAGGAAAGCTGTGATAGCCCATCGGTGAGACCGTGTGACTCTTTAGAGACGATCATGGGTTCAAACTCCGGGCACCAATGAGTTTTTCTGTTAAAACTTAGTCCAATTGATAATTACAATTTATCACAAGCTTTTCGGTGAAGGAAAACATCATGAGGAAACCTGCATATTTCTAGAGAATTTTGGGGATATGTGTAACCTACCAATCCGCATTGGAGCAGCGTGGTAGGTCTTAGCTCCAACCCTTCTCTCCAGAGACGGAGAGAAAAGGCCCTATGCCCAGCTGTGGGATAGTAACAGGCTGTTACTTTAGGGAAGTCAGTGTAAAATATGCCATATTACTGTCTTCTTTCTGTGTGATTATACAAAGATGAAATATACGAGTTTCATCTTCATTATCGTCATTATTTATACAAAGTTACTGTTACTATTCCACTGGTGCGCATAGGAATCCTCTCTCCGTTTCTGGAGAGAAGGGTTGGAGCTAAGACCTACCACGCTGCTCCAATGCGGATTGGTAGGTTACACGTATCTCCAGAGTTCTCTAGAGATATGCAGGTTACCTCACGATGTTTTCCTTCACCGAAAAGCGTGTGATAAATTGCAATTATCAATTACGCTAAGTATTAACAGAAAAATCGTTGGCGCCTGCCGGGATTTGAACCTGTGACCCTTAAAAAGGAGTCGCACGGTCTCATCACTGGTCTATCGCAGCTTATTATACTTAGTTTTATAGTTTCATCATCATTATTCAGGCCCGCTTAAAACTACTCTAGAATAATAACTATAAATAGAATAATAACCCTACTCTAGTATAATAACTCATCATCCTCCTACCCTTAACCCACTCTAAGTGGGGTCGGCACAACATGTTAAAAACGTGTTGTCACATGATTCGGCTACGTATTTTACGACCGGCCGCCTGCCTGACGTCAACTTACCTTAGTCGTAGTTTACGACCCCTTGGTAAGAAATGAGAGTGAACTATTCTACTCAGCCGGATACCACACGGTGGGTCGACTTCCCTTAGTCGCCTTTTACGACACCTCGGCAAAAAATAGGTCGGTCTATTCTTCTCAGCTCGGATACCACACGCCATACTCTAGTAGGTATATGAGTTTAAATAAGATTTTTTGGCTACTATTGAAAATTATTGTTAAGTTCCTCAGCTCAACAATAGCCTACTACCGTTTTGTATCATTGCACTACTATAATCTTGTATTCGAACTTTTTATAGTAGATATTCTTATTCTTAAAATAACCTATACTGTAAGTGTTAAAAATAGTGTTTTAAAGACAACCGAATTTATTAAATATAGATGTACAACAAATTGACATCGCTTTGGGATTTTTGACGTGGAATATTTTTCTACATTCTTCGGTTACAGGACGAAATGACTGTTGATATTGTGGTAGTGAATGTGTGCAATGCCAGTGTAGTGTACTGGTGGTGGTGTTGATGAATATTAATCGTGGTGGTTTATTAAAAAAAGGTATCGCAATTATCATATGTTGGTCATACCAACCGAGTCAAGTCCTAATCTATTACATAATAAATACAGTGCTGTCAAATTAGCGTCATGTCATAAATAGACGGTGTATTCTCCGACAGGAAACGGTTCAGGCGAGCACCTGATGTGACATTTCTCAAACAATTACTGTCACATTTCTCATCAATACAGCACCCATTAGCGAGATGTTTTTGGTGAGTGTATTGCTAAATTTTGTCATTCTTTTTTAAACTCATTTTTTGCTATAAAGGGCTTAAAGGACTATATACCAGGCTGTAAAAAAAAAATTTAAAATTTAAAATTTTCGTTCTCGAAACTAGTTTTTTTTTTATTGTTTCTCACAATTATTTTAGAGAAAAAAATATAAATGAAAAAAATGATCATGAGATATAATATGTAGTCCGCTGATCGGCACAGAAACAAGATTTCAAACGTCTAGTATTACGGAATTTTGTAAGTGCGCATCAAGAAAAAATAATGTAAAAACCCCTAACTATACCATAGTTGAACAAGAGACCTCTTCTCTGGCTTTAGAGATAAAGAGAGTTTAAGCAACGCTCCTCCACTTGGTAAGTTACAAATATCTCAGAAATTCACCACAGAGCAGATTTCCTCGCGATGTTTTTCTTTATCGATTACCACGTTATCTTACTTTTGGGGTGGCTTTTTACTAACTTTGCAAGCTATGAAATTCTAGTATTTAAAGCAATTACTGATTATAATTATTTTGATGATTGAAAACATGATATTTTTTGGTATTTATTTCCTTTTTTATCTCGTTACTGAAGTTCACGTAAATTTGGTATTTCTTTATCGTAAACTAGAAATACTTCGCCCGCGTGAAATTCAGTGTTTCGCATGTTATAGTCGCTCGAGTCTCGGCATGAGACCATAGATCATGAGACTGGCTCTCTGATACCCTACACTACTTTTTATACCAATTCCCCCCTCTAAACTACAATCGACACCGATTTGTTATACTACCCCCACTAAAAATTGTTGTAAAACGACCTCTTCAACTCAATTTACGTGAAACGGTTATGTGCTATTAACCTAAACCTTTCGGAGGTATTGCACTACCTTTTAGTAAAGAGAACACTAAAATCCGTTCAGTAGATTTTGACAAAATCGATTACACACAGACAGACAGCTTTAATGTAAGCTGTGATAGCCCAGCGGTGAGACCGTGCGACTCTTTCGAGGGGAACACGAGTTCAAACCCGGGCAGGCACCAATGAGTTTTTCTATTAAAACTCATGTGTCTAATTGATAACTGCAATTTATCACACGCTTTTCGGTGAAGGAAAACATCGTGAGGAAACCTGCATATCTCTAGAGAATTCTGGAGATATGTGTAACCTACCAACCCGCATTGGAGCAGCGTGGTAGGTCTTAGCTCCAACTCTTCTCTCCAGAAACGGAGAGAGGAGGCCTATTCCCATTGTGGGATTGTAAGAGGCCGCTACTTTAGACAGCTTTGGGGACTTTATTTTATAATGAATATAGATAGATAACTAAGATATATAGTAACTATTATAAGGTTTGATATAATAAAAAGACAAAAAACATGTCAGGCTATGTTAATAGGTATTTCAACATGAAAAAGAACAATAGAAAAAATAAGGGACGATATCGCGAAAAAGAATGGTTGACAAAGGGAATTATATTTTTGGAAAAACAGAGTTTTTTGATTGCATAGGACTAGCATTATTTCGGACCGATTTTAAATAAGAATTAGATTATAAAGGGAACATTGAAATTAAAGGGACATACAATAATGTTAGATATGAGATTCATTTTGGTTTTTCGGGTACTAACATTTAGAGTGACTTGCACAATACGTACATTATGCGAACGCCTAAAATTCGGCAATTTATTGACAGATTACAACAAGCTTTCACCTTACGCCATATTTTACAGTAAAAATATATCCATTGTCTTTGGTGTAGTGACAGTACAAATAAAATGTAAGATAAATGAACCACTTTTAAATTTATCTCCGGACGTCACTTTAAAAGCTCGCCCTACATGGTCGCATTAGGCAAACCATTAGACCAACAACCGTAAATCCAGCGGGCATTTGAATAAATTACAGCCCGCTATCTACCACCAATCTTAAATAGGTATAATTCTTTCAACGGTGTAACTATCCACAATACAATTAAAATTCAACACGGAAAAATTATCTCGAAGGATCGATTATACCTTCGTGAGTTCCCAACGATTCCCTAAACATGATTTTAACCACCGTTCATTATGGTGAATTGGGGCCATTTAGACATGGGTCGAATAAATAAAACTTGAGTGGGATATTTGTACATTTTGGATTTGAAATAGGACATTTAAGGTTTATTATCTTGCCTTGCCTTAAATATTTAAATAGTGAAATTCAAATGAAACAGATATACATACATAAGGTAGTAATTTTTAAATGATTAATAGAAGCAGGCTTTACTGTTCTGGTTTCTCTAGTCATTTTTGATTCACGGCTCTCCATATTCCCGAGTTGCATTAAGAAAATAAAATTGAACGTAACATTTTACATATCATTTTTAGTCCCTACATTCGTATTAAAGAACTAACTAAATTAACTGCTTTGTTTACACCTTAAATGTTGCAATTAGATTATAAGTTTTAATTAGTTTATAAATTACTATGTTGTTCAATTGTAATCTGCCGTTTTCGCCTAATAATAATAATAAAAAAAATCAGATAAAATTGTTCATTTTTTGGTTCAATTATTTGTTTTTTATTTTTTCTGATACGAATATCAGAAAAAACCTCCTAATAGTATATCAACTCTCTTGTTCTGCAATCTGCTGCTAGATGAAGTTTTCTTCAAGATATTTCCATTCCTTGTGTTTTTTATAAGCCTAGGTAACTACAGTTTGAAAACTATTAATGCGATTATCAAAAAAAACAACTGAACATTTGTAGCAAAACTTTTAGCGATAAATCAGTATAACGCTAAAGGACGTTATACTGTTTTTTTAAGAAATTGAAATTAATGTAAAATACCATACTATTGATTGAAGAGTTGTTGTTATCTTACTCTATGGTAATTATGTTTTCTTACATGGGAAAACTAATATGGTATTCGATTTTATCACTTGACAGTTTCTATATACCTCCACGTACGCCCAAATCGATTGATTGTTTTTTTGCTGGTATCTTATTATTATACCTGCAATAAAAAACATCACCGAAGCTTTTTTTTTTACTTATCCAATCCTCCCCACTATCCCCATGCACACTTTTAATATAAATATTTATAGCAACTTATGGTAATGTATTCGGAGTGAAAGCGTTAATTCGGCTGGTTCGGTTAATTTAACAGTTTTTTTTAGATGATAATTATGTTATAGGAAGTAACAAGTTTATTGTACCACAACGAACATTTGTGGAAGCAAAACAACTTCTTTCAAATTATAAAACTAATTGGTTTTTATGGAATCTTCCATAATGATATACAATGTACTCTGTTATGATTGTTGATGATTTAATAAGGGCAGTGTTCTGTTAATGAAATTCCGTCCAGTTATGGTTTTTTTTTTATATAATAAATTGAAAAAGAGTAAATAAGTTACTAAAATTCCACAGCTTGTCAAAGATTATCAACCTGTATAGAGGCATAAGGAAATTAAACCAATCAAGTTACTGCAATACAAATAACGTATTTTAAATATTTTTTATTTTATTATATGTGCGTTACGTCATCATCCTCCTACCTTTATCCCACTCTAAGTGGGGTCGGCACAACATGTTGGCACATGATTTGGCTACGTATTATACGACTGGCCGCCTGCCTGACGTCAGCTTACCTTAGTCGTATTGTACTACGCTTCGGTAAGTAGGAGGGTGGTCTTTCTACTCAACCGGATACCACACGGTGCGTCAATTTACCGTAGCCGCCTTTTACGACACCTCGGTGAGACATGATGGTGGTCTATTCTACTCAGCCGGATACCACACAGCGGTTGTTAGTTACATATTATGCCTCAAAGATTATAGCTGATGGAGAAAAGAAATTCCGTATAACTAACATATGACTACTATTACCATATATAGTATCAGTATCCAAATTAATATTAGCCTACACCGCTCTCCAATACAGAGGTGTGAAAATCGTTAAAAACAATTAATTTCCATTACATAGACTCATAATGCATCCACACATCCATCAACATACAAACATCCACATACACACAACACACATACAGACACACACACAAGCACACAACTACACACGCATACACTGTAATTTAAAAGCTATTCTATATTGTTATGTTACTTTACGCTATAAATTTAGTTACCTTATTCATAATTATTATATACTAACCTGTGTCATGGAAGAACGAGACCTTCTGACACAAGTATTTTCTATGCTTACTAGAAGGTCTCAATCTGTATTTTTTAAACGATTTATTGAAATGTTATATAGTACTTGGTTCATCCCCACCCTTTATTTTACCTCTGAACACGTGCAACAAGCTTGAACTAGAAACATTTATCTGCTCGTTAATGAGGGTGCCATTGTTGTGCTTAACGATATCTAATTAATTTAATTCTATTAATTAACAATGCTTGTTTGGATATTGCTTCGCTTTGCGATTTTGTCGTGGAGTCTATCTCCTGATGATGCTTCGGTTGCGGGGCGTAACGATTGTTGAGTTTGTGATAGTGAACGTGTGTAGTGCTTGTGTATTGTAATGGAAGTGGTGGAGGTACGTGCATGTGTTTTTACGAATCCTGCACGTATCGGGTATGAAAATAGGGATAGTCCACTATACATTTAACACTATATAAATTTTCTATTTACTGTATCGCGGATTATAGCAAAATAATTTTATTATTACTTTTGTATCATGGATCTCCGCAAAGTAACGCCTAATTCTATATTAGTATAAGCCTTTTCTTACATTCCTTACACATTAGGCACGTTAAGCTCACTATGTAAACGTTAAAGTTTTATGATACCAAAGCGCTGGTCTAAATTAACCACGATTAAGATCTTATTACATTATGTTGCTTTTATGGAGGTGCTTGATTTACAAGCTGATGCCATTTGCGATAGTTTTAATGCGTTAAACTTTCTTCAAAGACGTGAATATGATAAACGCTCTAGCGCTTGGTAGAGTGTTTAACTTCATTAGTGCATTCCATTGACTGGTACGTTGGTGCAGTTGGTAGCGGGTTCGATTCTCGTCAGGGCCAACATTTTCTAGATACAATTACTTGGTGCACCCTGGGTGTAAAGTAAAGTAGCAGCCTGTTACAATCCCACTGCTGGGCATAGGCCTCCTCTCTCCGTTTCTGGAGAGAAGGGTTGGAGCTAAGACCTACCACGCTGCTCCAATGCGGATTGGTAGGTTACACATATCTCCAGAATTCTCCAGAGATATGCAGGTTTCCTCACGATGTTTTCCTTCACCGAAAAGCGTGTGATAAATTGTAATTATTAGACACATGAGTTTTAATAGAAAAACTCATTGGTGCCTGCCCGGGTTTGAACTCGTGTTCCCCTCGAAAGAGTCGCACGGTCTCACCGCTGGGCTATCACACCCTGGGTGTAACTCTCAAGAAATCAATGAGCAATGAATTCAAGTCTTGTATATCATAGACATACAAGAGGTCACAATAAGCTTGTGATTCCTGTGTCGCGACTCAGCAGAGTTGGCAACTCATTCGTTGGTCTTGGTATTCGCTTTTACAATAAAATTCCGCAATCCATACTAGACCAGTCTACAGAAAGGTTTAAATTAAGTGTAAGAGATATGCTTAAACGTAAAGCATATTACAAAATTGAAGATTACTTAGATGATAAAAATGCCTGCATTTGAAATTCATTTCAGCTTCATACAAGACTGCGGTAGAATAATGTAAAATTGAAAACGTTTAAAAGATTGATCCTCGAGTTTCTTGCTGGTTCTTCTCGGTAAGAGCAGCATTCCGAACTAGTTGTAGCTTCATTAATCATATTGATCCTTGGCGATTCAAAAGTTGAGCTTGAAAGCTTGAAAGAGCTTATTTGAATAAAAAATATTTTGATTTGATTTGACACACATCCTCAAAATTCTCTAGAGACATGTAGGATTCCTTACGATGTTTTCCTTCACCGAAATTGTAATTTAATTGCAATTATCAATTAGACACATAAGTTTAAATAGAAAAACTCATTACTGCCGGGTCTGAACCCGTGACTCCCTTGACAGATCCGCCGGGCTGTCACAGCTATTTCCCTTCTTTATGAATTTTTTTCCGATCCTTTTTATTCAAAAGAGTGGTTTGCCTTATCGGATCTAATATTGTTGGTCATTTATATCTCGGTTCACGTATTGACAACCAGATTCAAATTCCAGCCATTCAAATCATTACAGTACTTCTTTTACTTTTAAATAAATATCAAGTCGAGGAATAATTTTCGTTATGACCTTCGTTTGTCTATAACATTGCTAATATTTATGACGTAACGTACTAGTAACACAGTATACGCACGTATTTTCCTCACTGAAATAACAGATGGCGTCACTTTTTATTTTACTCCGCGCTATGGTGGTGCTTTCGTAGTTACATAAAAAGCCCCCATACAAAATATTCATTGATGTCCCCGCTTTCTAACGGCTAGTGGTCGGAGCGTCATTATTATACCATTATGACATTAGGACTTTCCACGAGTCCGATCATAGACCTCCATGACACGTCGTTTTAAGCCGAGGTTCGGCTTCATAGGAGGCGCCCTTAAGACGACGTTCCCAATGATGTTACGAGTCTCTCCTGAGGCTCGGCCCACCCCATCCCCGACGATGCTAATATACCAAGGCTAAGGCTTCAGAAAGTACGTAGATCGTTTGTGGGCTTCGGTATACTTTTTTATAATAAAATTCCTCAATCAATTTTGGACTTGCCTTTACACAAGTCCAAAAAAGCAATTAAAGAGACTCTCATTAATAAAGCTTACTATAATGTTGAAGACTATGTCAATGATAAGAAAGCTTGGATCTAAATTGCGACCAGCTATGTACTAGACGATATTATAATCTAAGTTTGTTAACAATAGTTAATACAAAACTGTAATATTTATTTTTTTAAAAGAGTGACCGCCGAGTTTCTTGCTGGTTCTTCTCGGTTAGAGCACCTTTCCGAACCAGTTGTAGCTTCAATTTAATTTTAATTTGACGATTCAAAGGTGCTTGTAATAGGCCAATTTGAATAAAGACTTATTTGAATTTGAATTTGAATTTGAGTTTGATGCTTCTGTGCTCGCCCCATATCTCCCGGTGACACTGTGAAAGCCACTTCGGCTAACAGCATTTTGACATTTTCTAAAAAAAAAAGATACGTAAGGTTCATAAGTTGTTTATTAAATACCATAAGTTTTGTTATTGGAATTCCAAAAAGTAAAACTTAAAATCGAGAAACTAGTTTTTCACCCTGTCCCACGGTACCCTAAGGTCCAATGGACGGTTTAAGCGCTCCCGACGCGTTTCATAGGTCAATTTACATTAACCACTATCTAACATCACAGTTAATTGTGAACCGATGGTTAACGGTCACTTATCTGATAGTTAACTGGTACACGCAACGATTTCTGTTGTTAAGGTAAACAGTTTGTGGCTTCAACAAAAATATCACAAGTATAATAGCATTTTCATCGGACTTTGTTTATATATTTTTTAATAAAATCCTCCCGTCTTGAGTTGTCTCCATTTCAAACAAGTAATAATAATAATTTTTGAAAACGAGTTATAAATCTGATTTAGCAGCGAAATATATAAATTATTCCATAAGGTGTTTAAAAGTTGTCCAAAAGCTGTGATAGCCTAGGGTGAGACCGTGCGACTCTTTAGAGACGACATAGGTTCAAACCCCGGGCAGGCACCAATGAGTTTTTCTATTAAAACTTATGTGTCTAATTGATAATTGCAATTTATCACACGCTTTTCGGTGTAGGAAAACATCGTGAGGAAACCTGCATATCTCTAGAGAATTCTAGGGATATGTGTAACCTGCCAATCCGCATTGGAGCAGCGTGGTAGGTCTTAGCTCCAACCCTTCTCTCCAGAAACGGAGAGAGGATTCCTATGCGCAGCAGAGGAATAGTAACTGTTACTTTGTATAAATAATGATGATAATGAAGATGAAACGTATATTTCATCTTTATATAATCACACAGAAAGAAGACAGATAGATCGCATTGGAGCAGCGTGGTAGGTCTCAGCTCCAAACCTTCTCTCCAAAAACGGAGAGAAGAGGCCTTACCCCAGCAATGGGCATCGTAACAGGCTGTTACTTTTTTTTTTATAAGGTGTTTTGTGACCTGTTTATAACAAAATATTATTAGTAAAATAATATTATAAGTAAAAAAAAATAGTCAAATAGTTCATATATATATCTCCCTTTTACAACTTGTTAATGTATAGTATTTATACATATATAATTTAGATTGAAAATAAATAAAAATAATAATTTAAATGTTTTATTACATTTTAACAATTTCATCCTTTATTGAAAGACGAAGAAAGATCTCCTGCCCTTATCCCACTTTAAGTGGAGTCGGTGCAACATGTTACAAGCATGTTGTCACATGATTTGGCTACGTATTTTACGACCGGCCGCCTGCCTGACGTCAACTTACCTTAGTCGCCTTTTACGGCACCTCGGTAAGAAATGAGGGTGGTCTATTCTATTCTGCCGGATATCACACGGCCTTTATTGAAAGACTAAGAGCAGATGAAATACTAACTTTATTTTCTAATTAATTGAAGCATGCGTTGCTCTCGGAATTCCATAGTACAGAGGTTATGATATAATTATTTTGCCACAATCCACGTCTGTTAAGAGAATCTATTTTATCTATTTAATTTAAAAAAATGTTCACATATCTTATATAGCTAGCTACTACACGACATAAACGTAATGCGATCATTACGATTTTGCCTTGGAGTCTATCCTCCTGATGACGCTTCGGTTACGGGGCGAAACGATAGTAGATATTGTCTTAGTACTAAAGTAATAATAAAATTATTTTGCTATAATCCGCGATATAGTAAATAGAAAATATATATAGTGTTAAATGTATAGTAGAGTATATTAAGCATAACAATGGCACCCTCATTAGCGAATTCAGAGGTAAAATAAAGGGTGGGGATGAACCAAGTACTATATAACAATGCTTGTTTGGATAATGCTTCGCTTTGCGATTTTGTCGTGGAGTCTAGCTCCTGATGATGCTTCGGTTGCAGGGCGAAACGGTTGTTGAATTTGTGATAGTGAACGTGTGTAGTGCTTGTGTATTGTGATGGAAGTGGTGGAGGTTTGTGCATGTGTTTTTACGAATCCTGCACGTTTTGGGTATGTAAAATACGGATAGTCCCCTATACATTTAACACTATATATATTTTCTATTTACTATATCTCGGATTATAGCAAAATAATTTTATTATTACTTTTGTATTATGGATCTCCGCAAAGTAACGCCTAATTCTATAAATTATGGTCTTAGTGTCTGTGTGTAGTACTTGTGTGCTATGTTGTTGGTGGTAGCGTTTTGTGATACGGGAACGTTGCCTGCTTCATACACTTAGTATTGCATAGAGTCTTTTAACAGACGCGGATTAAAGCAAGATACTTTTATCATATTTTCTGTAAAATAGTAACTGATTAGCATGCAGTTACTGCTCTGCGTTGTCTTGTAAAAGATGATAATTTTTCTCATCTTTATCTGCCGATCTACTTTGATCTCCGTTACTCCATAGCCTTGATTACTTCTACTCCAAACAAATCCAACGTTTTCGATCAACCATCTGTAACAAATAAAACGTAATTAATGTAATGGAACATACTTTCAATTTTCAATCTGTATAGAGTAACTTTTTATAATTTGTACTATTTAAGAGGCAAAGATGATTCGAACACAGCTTAAATGGCTCACAATACGGCAACGCCGTGACTTTCACGTTCTCTCTCTTCTGTACACTATTCTTTTTCATCCTAATGCACCTACCTATCTTAAAGAGCGCTTTACTTTCCTGGGCTCGAACTCTCTTCTTCGTTCAACCGTTTTTTAATACTTCTCTTCGTGTTGGACTTTTCTCTTGTCAAGTGAACATAAAACTGCCAAACATTTTATTTTATTCTGGACATGAAAAGATGTTCTGCGACGAAGAATATACCTGTTCACATTCTCTTTGTATAGTGAAGTCGGCGAGTAAAAACAAAATAATGTCTTTGATCTGTACTGTTAACAATACATCGTATGGATAACGTCACACCGAACAGCAGACGAAACTAAGTCAGAAGCCATCTTGTTTCTTGCTCTTCAAAAATTAGAGAAGAGAAATACTCCATTCACCTGAACATTAAGCAAAGCACATAATGTAAGCATTAATAGTACAGCCCATACTTGAACTCAATTTCGTTGTATAAATAAGTTAACTTGTTTGAACTGAAACTTTGTTGAGGATATTTAATTAGAATTCAGAAAGATCGCCCTGATATACTATATGACCGCAATAGTCACAAATATTATATTATTAATTCATGATGAAAGTAGAGTAAAAAATATATAAATGAACGAAAAAGATCAATAAAAATACTGCCCTATCCAAAGAACAAAGTCACGTTTCCTATGCTTACATATGGGAGATGTGAGTTTGTTTTTCGGATAGGGCAATAAATATTTAGTGTACCACACAAACAAATTCACACACACGAGACAAATTGGATGTTCTCAATTGTTACCCTCCGTTCGCAGGCCGATAATAGACTTAAGACGCCGGCTGGTCATTCCCAAGTATATAGCGACTCTTTTACCGTGAAAGCTGTGAAACTGTGGAATGTACTTCCCCGACACGTAAGATATTCTAAATCTATGGGAATTTTTAAACATCGGTTAAAAAAAATCTTAATCAATAATATAAAACTATTGTCATATGTATGCGTTTTTATAAGTATAGTATCTGTTATTATATGTATATGTGTGTACTTATTTGTATTTATGTATAGCAAATGAACATATATATTTAAGTATTTATGTTATTATGCTCTATTTGTGTAACACAGAATGTAATATTAATAAGTAAGTTTATTTTATTATGTGTAGTCTATCTTGTGCACCGATCTCAACCTGTCTCTTATCTCTGTTACTGTAACGTAGAAGTTGTCTGTAAGAGATCACTTTTGGTGATAAGACCGCTCTTACACTTCTGTTTGTTCTTATTTCTGTTGTGTTTGTTTTCTGTTTACTTGGTGTGCAATAAAGAATTATTATTATTATGTCTTAAGAAGAGTCACATTCGTTGTCATCTTAATCTGTGTCAGGCAATTTTTTTTGTATTATACTATTTAAAAGGCTAAGGTCACTTAAAATGAGCCAAGTTTTATACGCGTATCGGGATAGTTAATAGAGAGACTAATAATTTAACATAACAATACGGAACGTATAAAATTCAAATTCGAAATATTCTTTGTTCAAGTGGATTGTTTTCAGTGCTTTTGACTTAAAAAAATAGTCAAAAATTTTAAGCTGTAAGCTGTTGTACGCTTCCACAAATATCTTCCACCTCAGTCAAGTTAATCAAGTCTAAGTCGCCAAGCTACATAGTAATACTTATCGTAATATATTCACAGTACAATAACAAAAAAAATTATAGCATTTTAAAGTCCTTCCCAAAACGATGTAACGCGTCTTTCAGTCATTAAACACACTCAAATTAAGCAAGACATAAATTTCAACATCCGACATTTTATTTCGTGTATCGCATCATATAAGCAATTAATTTTAGAACGAAATTTATTTGGTATAGATCATTAACTCTCTCCAGGTCTGACCGCACTTTTATGATTATTATGTCATAAACATGTTTACTGCCATTCTAATTAATGGGTATGTTATTTTAGGCCCTGTACAATTGATTTAACAAGGTTTTTAATATTTCATCCAGTAATCAAATATTTTCAATTTTTTTAACGGACTTTGTCATTAGATTCTTTACTTTAAGTGAAGTTTACTAAATATAGATACTGGGTCAATCACTTTGTATTATGAATTATACAAGCAATACAACAGAACTAACTACTTTGCTATAATCCGCACGGGTTAAGCGAATGCATGCAAAGTCAATGTGTATGAAGCAGGCAAAATCTACGCACCTTATACATGCAGGACCAGCCACCACATGCACCCCAAGGCGCAATTCACCAGCAACAACGAACACAAAAGCAGCACACACACCCACCACCACAATCTCTCTCTTCAATTCTCAATCTTTCTCAATCAAAATAATCAATAATTCTCAAATTTCTCAATCTTTGAGATTGTGGTGGTGGGTGTGTGTGCTGCTTTTGTGTTCGTTGTTGCTGGTGAATTGCGCCTTGGGGTGCATGTGGTGGCTGGTCCTGCATGTATAAGGTGCGTAGATTTTGTCTGCTTCATATACATTGGCTTTGCATGCATTCGCTTAACCCGTGCGGATTATAGCAAAGTAGTTAGTTCTGTTATATTGCTTGTAATATGGAGTTCCGCAAATTAACGCCTGCTTCTATAAATCATGAATTATACAATTTAAATAATAATTTGATATTTTGAAAATCACAAATAAAATAATAAAAGTGTAGGCAGTAGGATTAACTTATAATCTAATATTAAATTAGTTAGAATATATAGTATAGTACCCGGCAATAAAAAATGCACATCGAGAACTTAGAACGAAACAGTCGGCCAATTTGGTTTCGTAGAGCACTGTCACTGTCACACACGGGTTCGTCAGTCTGTGCGACAGAGACAATGCTCTATAAATCAGAATCTAGCCGATTTCTCTCTCTGAGCCTCGATGTGCATTATTTATTGCTGCGGAAATGAAAAAATAGACAAACTAATAAACGCATTTATATTTTGAGTAAAGAACGTTTTTTGTGAGATGTCATGTTGTTCTTGTAAAGAGACGATATCTATAGTATATTATATTTCTATCAATAATATGTGGCAATAAATATTAATGTGAGTAAAGCTATCTAGGATAACTTATTACCATCTACTACAGATTTTTTGTCACTGTTATGGAAAATTATAAAAGTTTAAATGATTTATAGAAGCAGGCGTTACTTTGCGGAATTCCATATTACAAGCAATATAACAGAACTAACTACTTTGCTATAATCCGCACGGGTTAAGTGAATGCATGCAAAGCCAATGTGTATGAAGCAGGCAAAATCTACGCACCTTATACATGCAGGACCAGCCACCACATGCACCCCAAGGCGCAATGCGCCGTGCGGATTATAGCAAAGTAGTTAGTTCTGTTATATTGCTTGTATAAAAGTTTACTGCATAACGCAGTGGAAAGTTACATAAAGCGTACCTGTGTAGCTACGCAATATCGCAAAATATATGATATTCTTGGCGCTTTTTATAAATCAGCAAATATTTAATTTAAAAGCAATATTACTTAACTTTAACGTTCCCAGCGTTAAATTCGTCAGTTAATTAGTTTGTCAAATTACGTTAGTCTAAAAATTTAAGCAATTTTTTAAATTTTTCTCAAGGCTTTTGGTAACGCTGGTGGCTTTGCAGTAAAGGCCAATTGTATCATAGTTTTAAAGTCCCCTTTCAGTTAATATAGGTGCTTCGAATATAAATTAAAAAAAAAAATCATTCATCTATATCTTGATTACGCGCTAGCGATAGATCTGTTAAACACTTACATTAGAAAGAGACCGTTAAAATTACAATTTAGCCCCTCATTTGCCATGAATAATTTAACATAAAGTAAAGTAAAAAAATATATAAAGATAAATTAATTAATAAATTATGCTATAACAAAAATTTATAATGATAACTCTTTATAAAAAATCAGTATGATAGAATAATTGATTATATATTTTTTTATTATTAATTTATTCAAATCTAGCTTAATATTTATGATTATTATACAAGAATTAGACTATTAAGTCTATGCTAATTACAAATTAATAAGTTATTTATTGTCTATTATGTTAATTTGACATTAAATTATGTTCGTTTTTATTAAATTATGAAATTGAATAATGTTTATAGGTTTAGATAACACGCAATTGTTACGTTTGAGTATTGTTAGAAATAAAATTATTATCTTGAAGTAGTTTCGTATAATTAGTTTTTAAATTTATATATTTGTCAGAGATAATTTTCTTAGGAAAGATTTTTTTATTGGTTTTGTCCTAAACCAGAATATTGTAAATTATTCTGCTACCTTTATAAGATTATCGGTAAAATTATTTTTGTCATATAAACTCTAAGCAATATAACAGAACTAACTACTTTGCTATAATCCGCACGGGTTAAGTGAATGCATGCAAAGCCAATGTGCGTGCTGCGTTTAGGAATAATAAACCACAAAATTCTAATTTTGCAAAACATTTGCTAGAAAGCGGTCATAAAGTGTCTAATGACCATTCATTTCATATTCTCCACACTTGTGATAAGGGACTCCGACTCAATACGTTAGAGCAGCTTGAGATAATAAAAAATAACAATGGTCACTTAATTAACGAGCAAGTAAATGTATCTAATTCCGTTTTGCTACATGTGTTTGGAGGGGAGGGTATTGGTGGGAGTTGAACTATTTAAGACTGCTTGTATGGGTAGCGCGGCGCAGTACGATGTTTGTCGTGGAGCCTATCTTCCTGATGATGCTTCGGTTTCGGGGCGAAACGATCGTCGAGATTGTGGTGGTGGGTGTGTGTGCTGCTTTTGTGTGCGTTGTTGCTGGTGAATTGCGCCTTAGGGTGCATGTGGTGAATGGTCCTGCATGTATAAGGTGCGTAGATTTTGCCTGCTTCATACACATTGGCTTTGCATGCATTCACTTAACCCGTGCGGATTATAGCAAAGTAGTTAGTTCTGTTATATTGCTTGTAATATGGAATTCCGCAAAGTAACGCCTGCTTCTATAAATCATATATAAACTCTATACAAAGTCACTTTATTAACTTAGCAAATAATTGTTCTATTGGATTGGCCACAAATAAAAATTTAAATTTAAAATCTCAGATTTATTATTAATGATGTTAAAAATGATGATGATCAAAAATGATTTTGATGAACAATATATTATTTTATTACAGTTTTGATTAATTACTGGAGTAAATATATTTAGGCGTAGGAAAAAAATATGTTAAAGATATATCATCATGTCAAGATGGGAGTTGTTGATTATTATGTAACTAATGACGTACTCTTCACGCAACGTGTTATGTGCATTTTGTTTTAAAAATAAGAAATAAATTGAATTATTATTTTTAAATATACACCTGCGATATTAAATTATACGTTTTCACCAAAAATGCTGCTGTGATGATAAAAGAAATGTACGAATTGATTTCAGAAAACGATTGATAAAATCATTGAAACTTTGTCTTTACTTGTAAGGTATATTGTACCGATTAGAATTAATATTGATCATGTCATGCAACCTTATTCTTCGATGAAAATGTGAAAATTAGTCACATACGGCCTTATTCAACTATGTATCTTCGAAAATAACCTAGAAAATTCCTAGATCGTTATAAAGAGCTCGACGAGCTTAGGCCGGATGTGTAAAAAAGTGAAATTGGTCTTAAGTCGACATTCGACCTAATGCGTCCTTTAATATTATATTAGTTTTAACTACGTCTTTGTTTGCTATAACTTTAGTGCTAAAAATACCCTGAATATATTATACTTTACGTTATTTCAATATTCTCTAAATATATATTGGAATTTTTTATCCTATTTGTTGGCCCGCTGAATAAACTGTTGTGTGAATGTATCTTTACTCCTCTTTCGTACACGCTCCTTCTGCAGCCTTCTAAAGTATTAACATATGCTGTTCAGGAGGATCTATTTTTTTATCGGTAGACTTAGTTCATTTATAATACCCATGTACGTACTAAAATAAAGTATACCTCGATAAGTTGTACTAGAGTAGGGCAGCCATAGGCTGGTCAGGTATGTGAGAGTGTTTCAGCAAATAATAAGAGAGGTAAGATAAATCTTATATATTGATCTTTGTCTAATCACACATAATGAATAGATAGATAATATTTGCTTTCTCTATCTTATCGACGGACACATTTTAGGTTGGCTTCCCCAACTTCAATTTAATAACTCTACGACTACAGTGACTAGTAAAAAAGTATGTTTCTGTAATTCTTTTTTATGTTGCCCAACCTGATGGATCGTTAACGTTCTAAAACTGTTATCGCTCGTATTCATCAACTATTTAATATGCATTACTCAATAATGTTATTCACACTTTGCATGATATCACATTATCTTCGAGATACCGGGTTGACATTGATGTTCCTGATTTACATAATTAGCGTGCCGTAGGTTATTTACTCCTAAGAATTATCGCGCAACGGGAGCCATGGGTTATTCGAATGTTTGAAATTCAAATTATTCTGTATTCAAATACTTTTGGATATTTAAATGTTTTTACAGCTTGTAGCTGGTTCAGAAATTCGCTCACATATCTATACCTATAATATAACAAAGTCCCAAAAGCTACCTGTATGCATAGGATCGATCAATCTAAAAAAAAACGTAAAATCAATACATTTGTCACTTTCAGTATTTCATGTCGATAAACTTTGTCTTTTACACTAAGTAAATTGGCCGAATAGTTTAAAAGCTATCACGATATGGTTGACTTAAATGGAGCGCCATAGAGTGCCTCTTATGCGCGGGGCGCGAAGATTGTATGGCATCCTTTTGTTTTTAAGTTATACACCTGAAATTTTAGATGTAAGAGTAACTAAATAAGTATAAGCATATTTTTTAATATAAATTTAAAAAAAATTAAACCTAATATGATCTGCTACGAAACTTAATGTAGCACACCAAATTTCACGCGAGCGAAGCCGCGTGCAAAACCTAGTTTTCTATAAACAATTTGTTGGTTCTTCGAGCCTGGGTGTATATTTGTATTTAAGTATGTATTTAAAATTATATGTGTAGTATATCTACCAGTTGGCCGTCACCCATAACACAAGTATTAAGTTACTTACTTTGGGGTTGGACAACCGTGTGTGTAAGTGTCCCGTATATATTCTCGGAGAAGGTTATTCAATACTTGTATCCAGAAAGAGCTGCGACTTTTGCCAAGCAGTAGGCTGGTAATGAAGCGTTATTTTCATCCTAATATTGATACCTTTATTGACATCTTTTGACTTTTCTGCTACCACTTCATGTATAAATAGAATCAATAATGATGTGGACTTTCACCATACAAAACTCACGACATGCCTTCCAAACACTTTCGAAAAATCAATTTAACCCCCAAAATACGTATCATATCGCCACCCCACACTTCATAAGACGGCAAGGACAGAATATAGCAACACGTGCGAGCTAAAAGGAGATAAAAAACAAACAAAAAGTGCGGGAAAAAACATGGTCGCGAAAACTTCGTAGGGGTTGATTCTGGAGTGGCACATTAGTGTTCCCCGCACTGTGTTTGACTGGAGAGAAATGAATAATAACCGCCCCCCAACCCCGCGGGGGTGCAGGTTTTTATGACCATATTCCACCACCATTAACGTAAATATGGAATATTGAAAATTGTCTTATGTTTTTCTATTGGTATATAGTACATTGGCCCTGATATCGCAGTAGTGGGACTGTGCGACTCTCTACAGGGGTCATGGGTTTAAACCAATAAACTTTTCTATTTAAACTTTTGCTTACCTATATTATTTGCAATTTATCACTTGCTTTTAGGTGAAGGAACACATATTTATCTCTTGTGAATTCTTATGTTCTGTAGGCCTACCATGAACTTTTAGATAACGATTCAATTCAAAGTCAGTACCTAAACCGAACCGCTTTCTTTTCGTACCATGAAGTGTGTGATTGCATTAGTTCAATAATTATTGAATTTTTTGTACTATTTTGGGAAGGTTGATGCTCGCGGTACAGGGTGACCTAGTGCGAGCGTCAATAGATATCTGTTGATATCATTTATAATGTAATTGTTAAATTTAAATAAATAGATAAACAAATAAAATAAATTGGGGTCGTAATGTTTAAAAAGGATAATGTTATATGAACTATAGATAACTCTGTCTCTTTTACTCACATGTTTTTAGGACGCATTCCGAACGCTCATTCGGCAACGACTTAAAGTGTGCGTCTTCAAGACTTCATGTTATGAAAAAGCAAAACAATTTAGTTTACGTCTTCAATTGAGTCGCAATAAGAGTTCATGGTAGACCTGCTGTAGTCTGCCAATCCTCATTGGAGCTTGATCGCTCTATCATTCTCAATCAATTTCATTCATTCTCATCATTTCAATCACTCTCAATCGGTTCCAATCTTTTTCTCCAAAGAGGAGAGCGGAGACCTACGCCCAGCAGTAGGATACTAACAGGCTATACTTTTTTTCAAATAAGTTGCACCGGCGACTTAGTTCGCGTCAAATTGAAAAGCTCAAATAATAAATTGTGTATCTATTTTTTCTCGTCCCCCTTTTTACTTAAACCGGTATTGATTCAGTTCAAAATTTCATTAAAATAGGCTCAGCGGATGAGCCGTTAATGTGTAACACACTTTCACATTAGTAATAATAGTATGGTTTAGACATTTAAAATATTTCAATAAAATTACGTATGTCATAATGGCAATCACCATATTATGTTATATATGAAATTTAATGTGTTTATTATAATATTAATTAAGTATTCAAGCTACATTGTAATAACTATTGAAACGAAAAGCCAATTGAAAGTATTAATTGCGAATTGTTTTAATATCAAACTCTAATTAGCGGCGAAACTAACAATTTCTTTACACTTCACGACTTTTAAAAATAATTTAAATCGGATTAATTATAAATTTTATATCCATTTGTAATATTGCTATTAACATTAGCTTACGGCTATAGTCGTCGATTGTAAAACATTAAGCGAGAGCACGATCGCGTAGAGGGTATATCGTATAAGAATAGTCTTATTAGTAGCCTTAGTAGGCAATCCTATGAACGCCTATAACCGATGAATAGAAATCGCTAGAGGAAACGTATGATCGCAGGTATCGTATGATAATAAGGTTGATCATGTATACAGTTGTACGATAAGCATTAGATTGTCAGCTTTTTTAATGGCACATAAATATAGATTATTAAAAAGGACGACCGCCGATTCTAGCTGGTTCTTCTAGGTTAGAGGAGAAATAGAACCTCTGTGAACTAGTAGTAGCTTAATTGTAATTTGACGATTTGAAAGTGCTTGTAAAAGTCAACTTACATAAAGAATCATTTGAATACGAATTGTTGATTTAACAAAGGTTCTCTATTCAATAAATAATAAACATAGTAAAGTAAAGTAGTAAAGTAACAGCCTGTTACTATGCCCACTGCTGGGCTAAGGCCTCCTCTCTCCGTTATTGAAGAGAAGGATTGGAGCTAAGACCTACCACGCTGCTCCAATGCGGATTGCTAGGTTACACATATCCCTAGAATTCTCCAGAGATATGCAGGTTTCCTCACGATGTTTTCCTTCACCGAAAAGCGTGTGATAAATTGCAATTATCAATTAGACACATAAGTTTTAATAGAAAAACTCATTGGTGCCTGCCCGGGGTTTGAATCTATGTCGTCTCTAGAAAGTCGCACGGTCTCACCGCTAGGCTATCACAGCTTAATAAACATACAGCGTTTGTTTATTAGATAGATGAATAAATAACTGAATTTAAAAAATAAGGGTGAAAAATTGAGGATAATAGATTTATTATCCTCAATTTTTCACCCTTATTTTTATTATTAATCAATAATCAATCTAATGTCGTGTTGCATGCAGTAAATTTATTTTCCTGTTAATAGGCTTTCAACAAAATTATTTACCATTTTACTATTTAATCATAAAAGCTCTTATATCAGCGTTACAAATTAGGATATTTCACTTGTGCTTTAAATTGTAACTTAAAAATAATAAATGCTTTATACTTTCGTGCCCACAAAGACGTTAATCTTTTTATTCATATTTTAATATGTTTATTTTTTTTCTTTTCGTTTCTGTATGAAGGCGATCTATGTGACCACAATAATTCGCGGTTTTAGCAGGATGAATGTTGCTAGTTCCTTTCATATGCGGATATTGTTTTATTATATTATTTTAATTGAGGGAATGGCATATGTAGCACAGTTTATACGATTGCATTGCCCTCCTGGCAGAATGATGTCTTGTTTAAATTTGAATTAAAAACTTGACATCTATATATATATAACATATCTTATGTAAACAATTTTTTTGTTCTTTGAGGCTAAGTTTATATTTGTATTTAAGTATGTATTTAAAATGATATATGTATATACCAGTGGTCCTTCACCCATAACACAAGTATTAAGTTACTTACTATGGGGACGGACGATCGTGTGTGTACGTTTCCCATATATTTATATATAAATAAATAAATTTATATGTATATAGTGGTATATATATTTTGAACATTAGAGTTATACAGGGCGTTTTTTGGACGTTTTCCTATATTTTCGGTGTGGTAGTCTAAATAGAATGTAGGTGGAAGCCGCTGTTATAAGTAGGTTACTTCGAACCGTAGCTTTATCATAGAATACTTCGAAAAGTTTAAAGAGATGAACTCAAACTCAAACTCAAAATATTCTTTATTCAAGTAGACTGTTTACAGTACTTTTGAATCGTCAAATGTTTTCAAGAAGTTACCACTGATTCGGAAGTTTGCTCCTACCGAGAAGAACCAGCTAGAAACTCGGCGGCCATTCTTTTTTTTTAATATATATATTTTTTTACAATTTGATTGATGGTTACAAATTAATCGTTGCAGTTTGGTGCGTAGCTGACTGCAGTTAAGATATGCTACTATCACTCAAATAATCTTCAATTGTATAGTAAGCTTTATGTAGTAGCATCGTTTTAAGATAATTTCTAAACTTGTGTAAAGGCAAGTCTAGATAATGTTGAGGAATTTTATTATAACAACCTGTACCGATGAGTTATGGAGGGTAGCTTGTCTCTATGGAGGTCAACGTTTTGCATAAACCACAGATAATTGGTGGCTCACCATGTGAATTGGTTTTTTAATTTTTAAATTTAAACTATATTGAGTAGTATTCATAATTAATGTATAGAAAACGGCTATTCTCACGTAACGTGACGATGAGAACCCGCCGCGATAATGTCATGTAAACAGCTCATGAATAAGTGCCCCGGATGAGCTCGAAACTAGTCGGGCTAGCCGATAGAATAAGACGTTAGTATAGCCGGTTTCTATACATTAATTATGGGTCTATAATCTTTAGAGGATGATTATGGCTTCTTATGAACCAATTATGCGCCTAAACGTTTTATAATGAATAATAATAATAAATATATCAGACAATTATACACACGGTGTGTTATTACAGATAACTGGGAAATATACTACATATATAGTTTTAAATACATACTTAAATTAGAGCTGTGATAGCCCAGCGGTGAGACCGTGCGACTCTTTCGAGGGGAACACGAGTTCAAACCCGGGCAGGCACCAATGAACTTTACTATTAAAATTCATGTGTCTAATTGATAATTGCAATTTACCACACGCTTTTCGGTGACGGAAAACATCGTAATGAAACCTGCATCTCTAAAAAATCCTGGATATTATGTGTAACCTATCAATCCGCATTGGAGCAGCGTAGTAGGTGTTAGCTCCAAGCCTTCTCTCCAGAAACGGAGAGAGGAGGCCTATTCCCAGCAGTGGGATTGCAACAGGCCGTACTACTTGACATACTTAATTAGTAATACACACCCAGGCTCGAAGAACCAATAAAATTTTTATAGAAAATGTTAGCCCTCGGCGGAGCTGAAGGCACGCACTACCCACTGCGCCAATGGGCCAGTCAAATTATATCCATAACTTTTTCTCCCTATCACAAAAATCGATCATATTTACTATGCACTTAAAAGTAGGCCATGGTGTCACAGTTGATTAGGGTGCTCGGTCCCTCTAACCAGACGTGTTTAATGCTGAGGCTCTACCCCTTAATTTGTATATTGATCGAAACAAACCTGTCTTTTAAACGATCTTCAAGGAAAATAGACTCATATATGCCGCAATTCGATTCCGAGTTCGATTTCAATTAATTTTCAATTAATTAACAATGAATCACAACTTCGTTGATATCTTACAATTAAAAAAACTTGAAACTAAATATTTTAGACCAATTAGAAATCATTAAGCACAACAATGGCACCCTCTTTAACGAGCAGATAAATGTTTCTAGTTCAAGCTTGTTGCACGTGTTCAGAGATAAAATAAATAGTGGGTATGAACCAAGTACTATATGACAATGCTTGTGTGGATATTGCTTCTCTTTGCGATTTTGTCGTGGAGTCTATCTCCTGATGATGCTCCGGTTGCGGGGCGAAACGATTGTTGAGTTTGTTATAGTGAACGTGTGTAGTGCTTGTGTATTGTGGTGGAAGTGGTGGAGGTTTGTGCATGTGTTTTTACGAATCCTGGACGTATCGGGTATGAAAATTCGGATAGTCCACTATACATTTAACACTATATATATTTTTTATTTACTGTATCGCGGATTATAGCAAAATAATTTTATTATTACTTTCGTTGATATTATAAACAACTTTCTCGCCCAAACGATTATTTTTTCTACTAAAATCGATATTAATCGATGTTTTCACATAAAAACGCATATATGTATAATCCTTAAACATAATGACACATACGCTTAACTACACCTGTCTGGTTTTTTTTTAATCGTACGAGCGCAACTCAAACATCTATTGAAAACCCAAAACAGGGGGTGCCTCCCCCTTGCCTCCCCCTCGTTATTCCACTTCCCTTCTCCCCTTTCTTTCTACTAACTTCGCATCGTCATCCGTATTACTTCGGCCTTAACTTATGTGAGGGTACCCCGTACCCTAAGCCAATCGAAAATAAACTTTATATTTATCAACTTAAAAACTAATAATCTTTGTCATGAAAAACCAATTTATACTCTCAATTGCCACCTGATTTTGATCTTTATAGCCTGTTAGCAAGAGGCGAAGTTTGTTTGCGCAGTCCTAGATCAATTTTGAGATAGTAGTTGGTACTGATTCCTTTGCATTACTTTTTCGTTCCTTGTGGAGGTATACGAGTTAAGGTCTTGTGTAGAAGGCGCGTAATAGCTTTGTGTGTATTTATGTTGCTACTTATTGGAACCAAATAGAATGTGAATAATTTAATTTAAATCTCAATCCTATTGTTAATGTGTGTACTTCCTGGAATGTTAAAATAAAATTTTAGATAGTAGAAAAGATAAAATTGTAACTTAACTAAACTGTGTTATATGTAAAACAATACTGCTACTCTTACAATGTAGCTTAAATAAATTTAATTAAATAAATATATGGGACACTTACATACACGGTCGTTCGTCTCCAAATAAGACAAATTATAAAAATAGACTAAAAATTAATTAGTCTCGATAAGTTTACGATATAGAGGATTATATTACAAATGTAATCCTCAATAAATGCTGAAATAATTAAAAAAATACAGATAAATAAATACAAAACGATAGTTTATTTTTTTTCTAAATTATTTGTATGTATACACATACAAAAGACAAAACATAGACTTTAAAGGACTAGATTTGAAGCCGTTAATATTTTTTTCTTAAATAATGATACGAAAAAGTAAAGACGAAACGATTTTTATTTTATTAAAATTATTATTTTAATTGTTATCATATGTGAGCTTATTGTACTTATTTATTTACTTTATATTAAACATATTTCTTAATCTTACATGCAGTTTTTTATACAGTAAGTGTATGTATATACACAAGGTCTTTTGTGTGAGCAGTGAAACAAACATGAGTTATTCTACAATGCGTTCTAGGGAAATATTTATAATCCACTCTATTAAATGCGAAAGTATGTCTATTACGCTTTCAAGGATAATCCACAGGACCGATATGGATAAAATTTCGAACAACTGTAGCTTGACTTTAACAGTTTACCATATATAAATTAAAATACCACCCAATTGTCTTTTGGGAGCAGAAAAAAACATAAATCTAACTGAGGGTAGTAGTCGTAATTATAATCTTAAGCAATAAGAACGCCATAGTTACTTTAATAGCAGATAAACGTCATAATTCGACGTATTTGATTTCGTAAATACAGACGTACATAAGTTGAGTTGATCACTAACCTTCATACGATAGACCAACAGAGTTCTATATATAACAATAATATACTATTTTGGACAACCCTGTTTCTTATACCTCTGCTATACATTCTTCCACTGTCAACAATAGGTGAAAAGCGATATTACATCCGACTTGTTGATTCCTAATAAGCCGAAAGTCCCTTTTTGCTCAATATAACAGGCAATTAGTGGGTTTGACAAATAATTTCAAATACTTAGGGTGAAGTAATAAATTAGATACAACCTCCAAACTGAAATGAACTTTAAGTAATCGTACTTAAGGTTGAATATAAGTTTGCGACGGTGGAGTCAAGAGACAATGCAACCAAGAAAAGATGTTCTGTTTGCGTAATGACATCATTAAACGTTGTGGAAACATTGTCCAGATGAGGATCATCTCTTAGATGGCATTCAAGCTATAGGTTATTATAAATAAATTGCATAACGAAAATAAATATCGAAAATATTTCATCAAAATTTGTTTGCTCAATTATGTTCGTTTTGATGACTTGCGGGGACGATTGCGATATTTTAAAAAAATCGGAATCTTTTCTTTCTTCAACCAATGGATGTTCTGAGATTTGGGGTTAAAATTATCACTCAAAACGGACGTATGCTATTTGGTACAGCTGTCTCCTGTCATCTTTTGAAATTGTCTGATAAGTAGACTCTAGCAACATTACGTATTTCAGTGCGAATCACGAATCCAATGCATTAAGACGCCATATAGAATTAAGATAGAAAAGGCTCTTATAGAATTTTCGTACTATATGCCCTATAGCCGTACGGTAAGACCGTGTGACTCATTCCAGAGGGTCACAGGTTCAAACCCCGGCAGGTACCAATGAAATTTCCAGTTAAAACTAGTCGTAATTAATATTTGAAATTTATCACGCGAGAACCTACTATGAAGAATTCCTGGTACGAGTATATGTAACCTGCCAATCCACATATCACAATATAAATTCTCTAATCTTGGATTACCTATAACATAATAATATCATTATTTTTAGATTATGCAAAATAAAACTTCTATAAAGTAATATCTCAGTAAGTAAATTCAATTCAATAAACTAACAAGATATAACATCATAGATGAAAGCTAGAATTTATCTGTACCTGTCAACGATATTTCTCTTATTTATGATATAATATATAGAGGGGAAGTAATATTTTCACCGCGTAAATATTTTCTACGTTCAGAGTCTGTGAAGCATTTTTCAAGACAACCCTCCCTTGCGTTACTCAACGGTTTTTCATGTGTTATAAATCATAAGATATTGGTGGACAACTTTTGTTTAAAATGATAGTTATTTAAAATGATAGCTATTACTCTTATTATTCGCTAATAAGCATTTATTCTATACATTCATTTTTGAGAATTGGCATAGACATAATAGATAAAGGAGCCAACGTAACATAAAAGTAATAATAATATAATTTTGCTTTAAATCGCGATAAAAGAAAATATATTCAAACATATTTCAAATGCAACCTTCTTTATGTAGTTGGTCAATTTAAAAAAACAATAGCGCCGTCAATGTCATTGAGTTATCAAAAAAGTTATAATTCTTTTTGGGCTGACTTTTGAGAAAATTGCTTCTTATTATTTGAATAAGTGGAAAGGAAAATATCGTTGTTATATTCAGAAGTGGGATGGAGATCTTAATCCTCAAATAAAGTGTAAAAAAAGAAATGTCGATGTTATAATATGTAATGCTAAATGTAGAGTGTGCTATACGTTCTCCTGATACATGCACTACCCACGACAATACACAAACACTGCACACATTCGCTACCACAAACTCAATAATCGTTTCTCCCCGTAAGCATCATCAGGAGATTCCAGAACAAAAAGGTCTTTTTCCGAGGTGTGTGACAGTATGACAGTAAGCGGCTGCTACTATGACTATTGGGAACTACTCGGTAAAGGCGTTATCGGATATTAATGACCGTAGGTCCCAGGACTAATGAGGTTTGGAGTACGTTAATATATAACGCAGCCAGATGTTGGCAATATGAAAACATACTTGTAAAATATACTCCCTAAAATAAATGCTAAGACGAGCATTTATCTCTTTCCGCTTATGCCTTGCACCGCAAAGAACAAAGTTTCTCTCCCACTCTTTCTTGGCAGTTTTGATGCATCGCAATATTTTCGTGTCAGCCACATGCGCCCCGTGACGTCACGTGATATATTGGCTTTCGCCTCCATAATTGTAATCTCAGTCGATTACTCGTATAATGGACTTAGGCTTTAGTATTTCAGAATATTTCTGAATGCGTTAAGTACTACTTGATTCTAGAATTGATGTTCAGTACTGCGTACAGTCCTTTATAAAATGTTCTTACGTTCCACTGGCCCGTTGGCGCAGTTGGTAATGACCCTGCCTTCAGCTCCGCGGGTCGCGGGCCAACATTTTCTATAAAAAATTTGTTGGTTCTTCGAGCCTCGGTGTGTATTTGTATTTAAGTATGTATTTAAAATTATATATGTAGTATATCTATCAGTTGTTCGTCACCCATAACATTAAGTTACTTATTTTGGGGACGGATGACCGTGTGTATAATGTCCCATATATTTATTATTTGTTTATTTTATGTTCTTATGTCATCCCCGCCGTGTAGTATCCGGCTAAGTAGAAAAGACCACTCTCATTTATCACCTAGGTATCGTAAAAGGCGACTAACGTAAGTTGACCCTTAGTGTGGTATCCGCCTGAGTAGTGTATTTCTTTTAATCACTGTTAATCATCGTTATTTAATATTCTTGCTGGTTCTTCTCGGAAGGAGTAAACTTCCGAATCAGTGGTAGCTTCTTTAAAAACATATGACGATTCTGTACTGAAAACAGTCCATTTGAATAAAGAATATTTTGAATTTGAATTTTGAATACATTTATTGAGCCCACAGCTATCGGCCAGGATTCAGATCTTGTTATTCTTTAGCAATAGGCATTGCATTAGAAAAAAACTGCGTTTTGGCCATAACATACTGAACGTTGTATGTAATAACGTGTAATCGATGGTTACAGAAAATAGGTAATCAGAAGACATCTAAGCGCATGCGCCAGTATCACAAATCAAGAATTTCGATGACAAGTATAATAATTTTACAGGCACTATAACAGAACTACCTTGCTATAATCTGCACGGGTTAAGTGAATGCAATCAAAGCTAATGTGTATGAAGCATGCAAAATTTACGCACCTCACACATGCAGGACACCACACGCATCCCAAGGCGCCTCCACCAGCAACAATGCACACAAGCAGTACACACAACCACCACCAAAATCTCGAAAATCGTTTCGCTCCGAAACCGTACCATCATCAGGAGGATAGACTCCACGACAAAATCGTATCAAAGGTAGTTAGTTCTGTTATAGTGCCTGTAATATGGAATTCTACAAAGTAACGCCTGCTTCTATAAATCATATAATAATTTTGACGATATGTGATAGAACGAATCGATTTTTTTTAAGTTTGTTATCACTTCTTTATGGATGTTTAGATAGCTATAATAAGTATAGACTTATTATAAAACCATAATCCCCAAAAGCTGTCTGTCTGTATGTAATCGATTTTCTCAAAATCTACTGAACGGATTCCTGTACGGTTTTAACTCAACGTTGGTGTTATTCTTCCGAAAGGTTAAGGGTACTTAATAAATGTTATGACATTATGAAATAAGACGTGAGTATAGCAGGTCTCTCAACATTAATTAATAAATGTTGTTGAAGATGTCACGTGGTTTTTAAATAAAATCGCCTGTCGGGAGCTTTAATCGCGAGCACTGTATAAACTATTAGAGATACACTGTAATGATGTAGGAGAAAATTGTAGATCTATAGATCTACAATTTTCTATATATAGTTTTATATTTTCAATATAGTTTTATAAAACTAGTACAAAAAAGTTTAGGACAGCATGTCTCTATCTCTTATGGTTACCTCACAATAACTGATTTTGTTTTAAAAATTTCAGTTTGAGAAAAAAATTGTGACACGCTGATTTCCACGCGATTTTAGTCTCTTAATAAAGTTAACTTATCAGTATATTATTTAAAAAGTTTATATGCCAACAAATATTCAAGCGGCACTTAATCGACTATCGCCATGACAATAAATGCAACATAATACAATATTAGATTAAAACTTGTCTAATTTACTTTCGATTAAAGTTAGTTTTCAAGGAAGAGGCCTTATAAAATTAAGAAAGGGTTATTAAAGGGTAAGCTGTCGGAGTTTAAAGGGCTTCCTAATTGGTAAATTAAAAGTTAAAGTTAGTGAATAACACTTGTTAACTGAGCGGCTTCGTTCGATGAATTTTCGCCAGAATTTATGACTCATGTTTTAAAATATATGCTTATGCTAAGTATACTAATATTCTTACTCGATGAATTTCAACATATAAATCTATTTATAGATTAAACTATTCAACACAATCATCATCATTCTCCTGCCCTTTTCCCATTCTAAGTGGAGTCGGCACAACACGTTGCAAACATGCTGTCATGTTTTGGCTACGTATTTTACGACCGGCCGCCTGCCTGACATCAACTTACCTTAGTCGCCTTTTACGACACCTCGGTAAGAAATGAGGGTGGTCTATTCTATGCAGCCGGATACCGTACGGCTGAAACTATTCAACACAATAAAGAAATTATTATTAGTTTAGAATATCGCATTTAATCAAAAGTGGACTAAAAAGTCTATAAATATATGGGACACTTACACACACGGTCGTCCGTCCCTAAAGTAAACAACTTAATACTTGTGTTATGGATGACGGACAACTGATAAATATACAACATATATAATTTTTAATACATACTTAAGTACAAATATAATATAAACCCAGCCACGAAGAACCAACAAATTTGTTTATTGAAAATGTTAGCCTTCGGCGGGAATCGGACCCACGACCCGCGGAGCTGAAGGCAGAGTCGATACCCATTGCGCCAACGGGACAGCCCTCTATGGTTTCTCTGTTTTTAAAAATGACACCCGGTGTTTTTTATGAAAGCTTAGAGGTTTTTAATCCAAGACCGGCACCTATTAGACTTATTACAGAATCTTTATTTGAATTGAAAATTATCTTGTATTTAGTTCAATTTATTTTCTAGAGATATTTTATCTGTTACAACAATCTTAGAGAGAAAATATCCTGAAGTTGCTTAAAAACCGTTATAATTATATAAAAAATTCAAAGGTTTTTCATTAAAAAAGGATCAAACAGACTGAAAAAAATTACTATACTAATAAAAATATATAAAACTCTATCTTAATAGGCAATATATAAAAGTAAAAATTAACAGCCTGATTCTATGCCCACTGATGGGCTAAGGCCTCCTCTCTCCGTTATTGGAGAGAAGGATTGGTGCTAAGACCTACCACGCTGCTCCAATGCGGATTGGTAGGTTACACATATCCCTAGAATTCTCTAGAGATGATAGCGTGTGATAAATTGCAATTATCAATTAGACACATAAGTTTTTAATAGAAAAACTCATTGGTGCCTGCCCGGGGTTTGAACCTATGTCGTCTCTAGAGAGTCGCACGGTCCCACCGCCCACAGCTATAGGCAATACATAAATATACTTTTTATGATATAAAAAATATTGAGAAAAGCTACGTACCTAAATCTAATCGCGTACTTATAGAACTGCGCAAAGTAACGCCCATTTCTATGAATTAAAATATTAACCGCTTTTTACTTAAGGAACAAAATTGAATATGTAAAAGAACACTTTACAAGTTTCAACGTAACACCGGATTTTGAATATTTTACTTGCGTCTTAGTTTAATCGAAGCCTAAAGCATCTTATCTACCGTACAAAGGTAAAGATGGGAGACAAAAGGAAGCCGAAAGAGATGGAAAAAACAAAAAAATAGCTAACTACAAAGAGGGGCCCGCTCGTTTGGGCACGGTTTCCCATCTCACAGCGTCTACCTCATATGTATGGAAATAGGTTGTAAGCCCGCGTCGACTTAGGGCGTGCTCACCTTATCACATTTTCCATATCTCTCAATAATTTTCTCTAACTAAACAGCTTATTAAGCTTTCATAATTCATCCATATTATTATATTACCTATGCCGTGTGGTATCCGGCTGGGTAGAATAGACCACCCTCATTCTTACCGAGGTGTCGTAAGAAGCGACTACGGTAAGTCGACCCGCCGTGTTGTATCTGTTTGAATAGAATCGACCACCCTCTTTCTTACCGAGAGGTCGTAAAATATGACTAAGGTAATTTGACGTCAGGCAGGCCGCTGGTCGAAAATAGGTAGCCAAATTATGTGACAACATGTTTGTAACATGTTGCGCCGATCGATAAGGGTAGGAGGGTAATGATATTATTTATATTAAGTTGTGATAGCCAAACAGGGAGAGTTTTTAGACGTCAAACGGTCAAACCACGGGCAGGCAGTTATGAATTTTTTGTATTAAAACTTATGTTAAACTATTTAATAGATGCAATTAAACTAACGGTAAAGGAAATTATCTTAAGGAAATCTGCATTTCTCTAGATAATTCTGAAGACATGTGTAACCTATTAATCGGAATTGGAGCGTGGTGGTAGACTTAAGCTCCAATACTTCTCTCCAAAAAGGAAAGATATGGCTTGTGCCCAGCAGTGGCATAACAACAAACTGTTACTTACATTTATCGTTCTATCAAATAGAGCCAAATCGCGATAAAGCTGAATTACTTGTACATTAGATATGACGTTTCTGCAGGGTTGAATCCTCCCTTATCCCTTAGTCATGTACAGACTGGTATGACTTTACATAGAAGACTTTACGTAGGAAAACGAATGTTGCCAAATCCCTTGGCTCTATTAATAGATCTGATATAGATATAAGTACAGTATTTTGAAAGACTTTATTTGAAATAACTATTCAATGAGATAATGCGCTTTCACAAGAATAAGATGCGCTTCTAAAGTTATAAAACCCTCTCTTTAACTGTGTCATATACAGTTCCAAATAATTTAAGGTAGCTCAAAACTATTGTAATATAAAAATTTACGAATTAAATTAAATTAGGAATTAAATGTTGCAGTTAAGAGTAGTAAAGAGTAGTAAAAAGAGTTCTGTAGTATTGACAATATTGCTAGCTTGAGTTGCAGTTGAAGAATTCCTCCTCAACTTGTTTCTTTGTACAGCGATACATTTTGTTTAGGAATAGATTATGAATGTTAGTGTCATAAAAATAAATTCTTAGATAAAAACAATCTAATCTAATCGCATCTTTACCGCGCATCACGGTATACATAAATATAAGTCAGGTGCGCTCAAACTCGGGTTTACGAATTTATTTTTCTCCAAGATATTACTCGAGGAGATTTGTGGCTCACATAGTCCCCTTTTTATTTACGCCCCGTTTTCTTACATAAAAATTGCTATATAAAACTTGCTAAGGAAGATATATTGGATAAGTTTGATGGTCTTGGTTTGTTTGTTGAGTTCACTCGCGATATTTGATCGATGTTCCGGAACTGGACTTCAGATAATTTGATTGCGAACACCTTCAATGTAAATTAATATCGATCTGATCATGGCTATTGAACTGTTACGTGTAACGGCGGCCAGGGATTCAATCCCCAGCTCAGCAAGTAAATTTTATCATCAGTTTTACGGGGAAAATACCCATTTTAAGCTCTCTGCAAATCTAAATGATGTATGAACGAAATGCCTGAGGCATATCTAGTCAAATCAAATCTAAATATTTTTATTCAAATAAGCTTAATCAGGGATCAATATGATTAAAGAAGCTACAACTAGTTCGGAATGTTGCTCTTACCGAGAAGAACCAGCAAGAAACTCGGCGGTCAATCTTTTAAACATTTACAATTTTACATTATTAAACCGCAGTCTTGTATGAAGCTGAAAGGATTTTTAAATCCAGGCGTTTTTATCATCCAAATAATCTTCAATTTTGTAATATGCTTCACGTATAAGCATATCTCTTACATTTGATTTAAACCTTTCTGTAGACAGGTCTAGTATGGATTCTGGAATTATATTGTAGAAGTGAATTTATAGGAGACTCATTGTTGATGAATGCTTTACCGTTGAAAACAATCAGGTGGGTTACGTTTAAGCATGTATTGATTTCTCTACTGTTGTAAAACCAATAAAATTACTTGCGTTACTTAGTTAGTAAGTAATTTTTTCAAATTCGCAACGAAAATTTAAGTTATATAATATATTCTCAATTAATTACACGCTGGTATTACACAAATTATCCCCACGTGAAATAGGCCTAAGAACGCTTGCAGCATTTCCGCGTTGAATCGCTAAGCTAACACTTTGTGCGAAAAAGAAGCTAGCCATCTAATAAGTTATTTTTATATATTAAAACCATAAAATACTCTCAGTTTAGAATTTTCTGATAGAAAACCGTCAAAAGGGCATAATTTACTTATATCCAAGCATCCAAGACATTACCATGGCCCTAACAAGACACAATGGCTTCGCGAAATAACGTCCCTCCTAGGCTGCGAACGGCCAGTTTTACAAGGACCCTTACCTCCCTTTTCTATAAAAAATATAGCTTTAATAACAGAACAGTTGACAATCGCCTGCCACCCAAAAGCCTGGCATATAAGCTCAAACTAAATCAACTCAAAAAAAAAGATTCAAACAGATTTTTATAAGTAACATCAAATCATTATGTAGTAACTTTACCGCTCATGCAAATAATTACCGCTGCTGAATACTGCCAGCTAACAAGGCTGAGGTATAATTAAACACGCATTTTTATCATTTGTATAATCTTCGATTGCACGATATCACTTCTGTATAATTCAAGAGATAATTACAACGCATGTTATGGCAACACTAGAACTTAATTTGGGATTTTGTTACAGATAGAGAGAATTTTAAATAGTTTTTATAATTTTTAAATTACCTACTTTGCAACTAGTTTCATTTCTTTATTATTATGAAATGCTTTTTTAAAGACTACATTTTTGTATCCAAATTAAAATGAGAGTAAAATATATTTCCTCAAAATTCGGAAATAGAAGTTTTTAATCGAGTATATATACTTCGTAATTGTGTTATTAATATAAATTGTTTACTATTATAGTAGATATAGTATAAGAATATAAGAAATTAAATTTAGAGTCTACTTTTTATATTAAATATAATTAAAATTTAATGAAAATTTTCCTCTAGTTATTGTTCAATTATTTGTGCTTCTACTATTAAGTATAACTATTTATTTATTCACTCTTTGTTATAAATAAGTTTGGATTTATTTTATAAATTACAAGTTAAATAAATTAAAATTAGTTTTGCTGTTAAAAATACAATAAGTTATGGCAACTTCATTGTCAAATTGGATACCTGTTAAGATCATCATACGATGATATGATAATCATACTTATGAAAATAATTTTTATTAAATTCGATTATTCAGTCTCTTCCATACAATAAATGTCGCAAAAAAGCACCTTAAGCGAGAGGTCACGTTAAAATGGTCGCACCGCCACCCACTCGGCGTCACTCGTTGCTAGTGATTGATGACGTAGGCGTGGCAAATCCAATCATTATCTGTGATGTATGGCTTTGGTACATCACTACTTGGCTTTGTCGCGGATTCGAATATAAAATTATATCCATATTATTTGAATATAATTTCGATATGTTATTTTGCGGCTTGGAAGTATCGTGAAATTCTTATACAAATTATTTAAATCGTCGAATCGAAACTATGAATACCTAAATGAATTAAAATGAGATAATCAATTGTCAAAAAAAAGTAACGACAGGCCTTCTATGCCCATTTTTGGAGGGAAGAGGTGAGCTAAGACCCAACACGCTGCTCTAATGCGGGTTGGTAGATTACACATATCCCCAGAATTTTCTAGAGATGTGCAGATACACACGATGTTTTCCACCACCGAAAAGTGTGTGATAAATTACAATCATCAATTAGATACATAAGTTTTAACAGAAAATGGTTCGAACCCGTGACCCTTATCCTCTACTTACTTCCTTACCCTCTACTTATTTTGTTATTACAAAAATGCTAAATGCTAAAATGAATAAGAAACATACAAGAATCTATGCTCAGAAGTGGGTTGACTGAGTTGTGATTTTTGGACATCCATAGTATTTAATGAGGAAATAATAAGATAATATCACAGCTTTACATTCGTTATTTTGCAGTGGAACTTGTTCGAATTAATGACAATCGTTAATCATAATTTAATTATGCCACAATTATGAATTATTTCTTTACGAGGTGTTGGGTTACATTGGTCTTTTATTCTTCATGGCAAATTAAAGTTTTTAATTCAGCTGCCATTTTATATGGGTATAAAACTTAAGATCATATCTTAATTACATGTAATTTTATTTGTTAAACAGCCTTCTGTGTAATTAAATTTCAGCGAGGTCGTGTACATTGAATAAAAAGATTGAATCTTAAACTGATTATTTGAAAATACAATTTTATTGTTTCTGCGATTGTTTGAATTCTAAATTTAAACCTTTGAATTTTGAAATAAAGTCATGAACATGAGTTAACAATCATTAAATAATAACAATTTATAACATATCATGAATTATAACAATCATTAAACTCATTGAAAACTTGCAACATATCAATCTAATAATAATCGTTGCAACAACTTGCACCAAGTTGTTATTTACGATTTTAATCTCGTTGACGACATTTTATTAGTTACTGTATAATCCTTTTTATGTTTAAGATGTTAAGATATAATATTACACCACTATTTGTAGAAACAAGGTTATTTCAGTAATAGCTATATGATTCAGTATGGACTAAAATGTACGTGTACATTTGGTATGATAAAAACTGATATACAATATTTTACGCCATATTGTTTATGATTTAAGTTAGACGTCAATAAGACGTTAGGGACCTCGATTTTTTTCGCTAACAAGAATTAGAATTTAAGCTATCAATTTAATATCAATAAACTATCAATTATCACAAGCAATATAACAGAACTAACTACTTTGCTATAATCCGCACGGGTTAAGCGAATGCATGCAAAGCCAATGTGTATGAAGCAGGCAGGCTTCACGACAAAAATCGTACTGCGATTTTTGTCGTGAAGCCTATCCTCCTGATGATGCTTCGGTTTCGGGGCGAAACGATCGTCGAGATTGTGGTGGTGGGTGTGTGTGCTGCTTTTGTGTTCGTTGTTGCTGGTGAATTGCGCCTTGGGGTGCATGTGGTGGCTGGTCCTGCATGTATAAGGTGCGTAGATTTTGCCTGCTTCATACACATTGGCTTTGCATGCATTCACTTAACCCGTGCGGATTGTAGCAAAGTAGTTAGTTCTGTTATATTGCTTGTAATATGGAATTCCGCAAAGTAACGCCTGCTTCTATAAATCATATAAATTATCAATTATCAATTGAATCAATTAAGTGACGCAGTTTATTAATCTCATTTATTAACGAGATACACCTCTCAAAATTAATGTTAACTAAATAAAAATACGCACCTTGTAGGTATTGAGATTTGCAATTTATCAGAAGAAATCTAATTAGTAAGTCGACTTCACACCTCCCATTCCTTTCACCTCCTTTTTGATACTTTCAACGATCTTCCCATATTCCTTTAATCAAGGATTCCAAGATCACTTCTGTATAATTAACACCACTCATGTCCCGCTCTCAACGAAACTCTGCAACAGACTGAATCTTTTGAAAAAAACCCAGCATCTGCATTTCAAAAATGGAATACATTATTGCCAACCCTTGAATAATTAAAAATACGCGTGAACTCAAATAATCATCGCGAATTAACCCTTTGCATGCAAATTAGGTAGATGCGAAGAAAAAAAAAATCGGGACCGGTCTTTATTCCGAGTCTCCAGGTGCGTTATTATTTTAACAGTAATATTCATACATTACTAGTTTTTGCTCGCACTACCTATATTCAGACATATATTATAAATGCGTACGTCCGTCTGTCACGCTATCACGGGTAATCCGCTGGAGCAATATGGTTTACATTTGGTACATTTTAAGCTTATTATATACCAGTTACCAATTTCCTAAAAAAAGCTGTGATAGCCCAGCGGTGAGACCGTGCGACTCTTTCGAGGGGAACACAAGTTCAAACCCGGGCAGGCACCAATGAGTTTTTCTATTAAAACTTATGTGTCTAATTGATAATTACAATTTATCACACGCTTTTCGGTGAAGGAAAACATCGTGAGGAAACCTGCATATCTCTAGAGAATTCTAGGGATATGTGTAACCTACCAATCCGCATTGGAGCAGCGTGGTAGGTCTTAGCTCCAATCCTTCTCTCCAATAACGGAGAGAGGAGGCCTTAGCCCAGCAGTGGGCATAGTAACAGGCTGTTACTTTACTTTTTACTTTTTTACCAATTTCCTATTTTTTCTTCGGAAGCAGAGAATGAAGACACGACTGAGGGTATAAAACATTTAAGTTGCAAATGAAATCCCGGGTAAAGCTTGCATGTTATAAAACACAAAATCGCCTAGAACAATTGAACCAATCCAATATACATGTATAGAAAAAGATACACACTTTTATGATTATACTTTTAATATGGGTTATTTTAATTTGTTTAGTATTAAGTTTTTGCCTATATTTAACATTTTATTGTTAGTATCCTTAATTTGCTTTAATTTCAATTAATTGCGCGTGTACAATATATGTTTTTTTTTATTTAGCTTATATCACCTTCGAATAATATTATCAACACTAACAAATCTTAATAACTATAATGCGTAACCAAAACGTTACTTAGGTTCAAATTACAAATTACAAAAAAAATCTATTACAAATTTTATTACAGAATTATATTATAAAATTATTTACAGAAATTAATTAATTCACTTTGTTTTTTTATCATTTTTATATTGATTTAAATTTGTGCAATAAAGAGAATAACAAGAGAGCAACAAACAAACAGATTATTTTTCGTTTTTCGTTTTCTGTGCATAATTGAAATATTTTTTTTTAATTTGACTGGCCCGTTGGCACTGTGGGTACGGACCCTGCCTTCAGCTCCGCGGGTCGCGGGTTCGATTCCCGTCGAGCGCCAACATTTTCTATAAACAAATTGTTCGTTCTTCGAGTCTGGGTGTGTATTTGTATTTAAGTATGTATTTAAACTTATATATGTAGTATATCTGCCAGTTTTCCGTCACCCACAACACAAGTATTAAGTTACTTACTTTGGGGACGGACGACCGTGTGTGTAAATGTCCCATATATTAAAAAAAATTTTAAAAAAAAAATCATATCCTTAAAAGACAAATGCATATTGAAATAAGAACTAATTCAAACTCTTTTATCTTCATTTTAAATATAGCACATTGTTGAAAGAAAATTATAGACTAAAACAGTGGCAGAAACGGAAATTCTTTCAAAGATCACCAACCCACCTGCTCGAAGGGGGACAAAATTTGAATTTGAATGCAGACGCGGAAGGGTTAAGACGTTCGTAAAAGGAATGCATTCAATAAAAAATAATCTATAAATAACGCTGTTTTAAGCCTTATCTCATTGTGATAAGAGATATTTTAGACTAAATCACCTTTCAAGTAGTTAATTAGCAAACCTGCGGTAATCCTCGCAGAGTACGGTGATTCATTATGAAAAGAATTTGTTCCATTTATTTCTTTTTGATAATGAAGTATGGATGGAGTTATAAAGAAAAATGTCACTCAGTTAGGTTATTTTATCATTGTAATAAAATAGCGATGCATATTTAAGAACTCAGACATAATTCTTTGTTCTTATTGCACCACAAAAGTACATATGAGTTATTACTACTTAGTAGTATTTATTGTCTATAGCCAGTTACTTTATATTTTTAAAGGCAGAATTAAAAGAAGTAAAAAAATTATATCTGCACGTAACTTTTTTAAATGAATTTTATTAATAAAATACTATTTTCGATATTGTGATATAACTGTGATAAATATTATGAACGCATCTACATAAATGGAAAATATAAGTCCACATTCGTTAGAGGAAGTATCTTCCGGCATGTATATTTTATTCAGTATATTTAATGCCAGAATCAAAGTATCTTAAACTATTACGCACCTTATCGGTCAACCTAAGTATTTGACATAAAAAAATTACGTCCATAAATACGCATAGAACGGAACTGTTTTTACCGCCCCAATTTTGTTTATTTCTATAAATATATGTCAATATCCCGCCGTAATTAGCATATCACAGCTAATGTTGACACAGCTTCCTATAGTATTCAACCCCATCGATTACGCAGCACAAAGACAAGATTCTCACGTACAAGAATACGTCCGTTCTCACGATACTAGAGAAATTTATGAATACTTTAACGCATTATTAGGAAAAAATCTTTTATCATCACTATACACTCCGGTACTAGCCGTAGGATCTTAGAAAAATTTGAATATGAAGCAAAAAGGTTAGCCATTCTTTTGAGTGTCAAAATTGCTCTTCCGCGTCCTGTTACGAAAGATGCCTCATTTGAATATGAAACGCATCGAACGATTTTGCATGTCTATATCTTATTTAAATTAATCGAATGGCTGAAAGAGTGATTTTAACTTTTCACACGCCGCGATATGTTTTACAAAGGCGAATTTGGGTTAATATTGATTTCGAAGATTCTTTTGTAAATTGTAATGAGATTAAATATTTTCGTTCCGTTGTCAAATTTGTTGTTTATGATTCTCTGACGTGCAGAGCTTGTGTTTGTATGATAGATTTTATTGTGGTTCGTTCTCACGAAATCTTATAGAGTAGAATAGAAATACTCTTTATTGCACACCAGTACGTAAAAGAAAAACAAAAAAAACCATTAATTATAATGGTTTAATAAATCAATTTTTATTGTTTTAAAAATAGAGTTTAATTAAATTTTCTCTGCTAATTTTTTTGAATACAAATAAGGTATACTCAAACTTTTATGTAAATTGTTTGTGCGGAATAAAAAGATATAAGCTTATTTTTTTATTAAATAATATGATTTATAGAAGCAGGCGTTACTTTGCGGAATTCCATATTACAAGCAATATAACAGAACTAACTACTTTGCTATAATCCGCACGGGTTAAGTGAATGCATGCAAAGCCAATGTGTATGAAGCAGGCAAAATCTACGCACCTTATACATGCAGGACCAGCCACCACATGCACCCCAAGGCGCAATTCACCAGCAACAACGAACACAAAAGCAGCACACACACCCACCACCACAATCTCGACGATCATTTCGCCCCGAAACCGAAGCATCATCAGGAGGATAGGCTTCACGACAAAAATCGTACTGCAGTACGATTTTTGTAGATATTGAGGTGGTGGGTGTGTGTGCTGCTTTTGTGTTCGTTGTTGCTGGTGAATTGCGCCTTGGGGTGCATGTGGTGGCTGGTCCTGCATGTATAAAGTGCGTAGATTTTGCCTGCTTCATACACATTGGCTTTGCATGCATTCACTTAACCCGTGCGGATTATAGCAAAGTAGTTAGTTCTGTTATATTAAATAATATCTTGGAATTTATAAGTTGCCTTTTTGCGTTGAAATGCTTAAAAAAAATCCAATAAAGGAAAACGGTTTAAAGTGTAGGCAGCAGTCTTCATATGCAAATGCATACAAATAAATTCAAATAATACCTACAGCTTGTGAAAACGACGTGCAGATGCCATAGACTATTAATTATGGGAATAATTTATTGGATTTAAAACAAAAGATACATTCAATATCATAAATATTTATTCTACAATTATAAAACGGAAAAATCGATATAATACGAGCATCGAACATGCAAGTATGTGATAATCGCATGTTTCCGAAACAAGATTAATAACCTATTACAATAACAATCGATATTTATACCGACTACAATACAAAATAAAAAGTTGCACGGTCATAAAAATGGGTTTGAATAAATTAAAAATGCATTTGACATTCGATTATTTTAATTCGAAATTCAATTGTGTAATAGATTTTATATTTATGGTCGCTGTTGTTTTTTTTTGACGCGCCATCTCGTTTTTTCAAATTCAAATAAGTCTTTATTCAAATTGGCATATTACAAGCACTTTTGAATCGTTAAATTAAAATTAAATTGAAGCTACAACTGGTTCGGAAAGGTGCTCTAACCGAGAAGAACCAGCAAGAAACTCGGCGGTCACTCTTTTAAAAAAATAAATATTACAGTTTTGTATTAACTATTGTTAACAAACTTAGATTATAATATCGTCTAGTACATAGCTGGTCGCAATTTAGTTCCAAGCTTTCTTATCATTGACATAGTCTTCAACATTATAGTAAGCTTTATTAATGAGAGTCTCTTTAATTGCTTTTTTGAACTTGTGTAAAGGCAAGTCCAAAATTGATTGAGGAATTTTATTATAAAAAAGTATACCGAAGCCCACAAACGATCTACGTACTTTCTGAAGCCTTAGCCTTGGTATTATTAATTTATTTCGGTTCCTAGTTTGCCTATTACTAATGCAATTTGATATGCAATAGCATACATCGGTTACATTTATTATCTCATACTTTGTTAAAACGATAAAACAGCTGAATAATTTACATATGACACTTAGATGTTACTACATTTTTCTGTTTTTATGGTCGTAAATACATTAATGAAGTGCGACTTTTATAGACTTCTATAAAATTATATAGTTTTATAAAGCTATGTTCCAGTAAAAAAGATTTTTTTTATAAATGCAAAGTTTACCACAGAGTAACAAAGAATAAACTGTATGTCGTATTTGCAATGGATTTTTATCTATTTAGCAACTTATAAAAAAAGTTATTCATAGGAAGCAGAAACGTATACAGCGTCATGAGCTTTGAAAATAATGGGATTAAATTTAAATTCAGTTTTCAGGGTTTCAACTGCAGGTTTTCACCTTGAAAAGTACCTATGTTCAATTGTAAATATCAATCTAAATTGATTGTTAACACATAAGTTTATATTTTCTTAGCTTTTTTATTTTATTTGATTTAAAAAAAAATACGGTGAGGTAGAGCAGATCGGTGGTTGCTTTGGCGTACCGCCTATATACTGGGGGTCTCAAGGGGGCCTATATACAAGGGATCCGTAACTAATAAAAAATGTAATTACTCAACCTTCTCAGGGATAACAGGGAGCTGATAAGCAATATTATATCGAGTGTTTTCTTCTTTGAAATCTCTATTTGTACACGGGATATTTAAAATAATACAAAAATGATACGAGTAAGAAAAAAAACAACATGTCTACAGCGGCGGGCTTATTCCGGAATCAGAATGTATTGTAATCTTGAGAGATCTATAAAGAAAGAAAAAGACTAGCTAGTATTATCAATTAATCTTAACAAAAAAGACAACGCGGTCGCAATATTTCACGGGTTATTCACGAACGATTAACCTGAATTACAATGTCTTGCTTAGGACAATTTATTTTCCTTCCATTTTGTGTCCTTTTAACGCTCGCAGTTAATAATCCGTGAACGTGATTATTTAAATTCTCATCATTTTTAAAAGTAATTTTTACGAAAAACTAGTAAATAGTGTAAATTTTGTATAATAATGCAATAATGGTTTTTAATGTGAATTATAGCAGTATTGCAAACTAAAGACTTAATGCCAATGACTTTCCGTTTCATCACACACCACACTCACACATTCAACATAATAGTATATGACCACACTCACTCACACACTTCTTTCTTTCTCCTACCCTTATCCCACTCTAAGTGGGGTCGGTATAACATGTTTTTCTCTTCCATTCTCTTCTATCATTCGTCAACTCTGGCGCTACTCCTTTTATATGCATGTCATACTTCACACAGTCCAACCATCTCTTTTTAAGCCTTCCTCTAGTCACATATCCATCCACATTCATATCCAACACTCGTTTAGTCACATGATTTTCATCCCTCCTCATTACATGTCCATACCATCCCAATCTTGCACCTCTCATCTTTTCTATAATGGGCGCAACTTTCAGACTTCCCCTTATTTTCAGACAGATCAGACAACTTTCAGACTTCACACTCACTCACACACATGCACATATTATTGTAATATTTTATTTTTGTTTTTATAATATTAATTTAATTATTTTTGACTGTGAGGATGGCATATGTAACACACTTTTATATTATCGCAATGCCATCCTTGCAAAAAATGTCTTAGTTAATTTTAAAGTGTTTTAGACATATATTTTCTACTTACATTATCGTGTATTATAGCAAAATAATTTTATTATTAATTTTATAAACATCTAAATTAAAAAAAAACTCCAAGATTTCTGCTTGGATTTTATTTATTTATGTAAGTTAACTGCGTAAATGAGAATTAGTTTCAAACATTTAAGTCAAAAGCCGCCATCTTTATACTCTAGCAGCGGTCCAAAGAGAATCGAGTCATTCTATAATCGTAAGTGAACGTTAGATATAAGATTTAATTATAAAATTGATCGGTAATAGTTAAATGTTATCTTTATCGATAAATCTATTCGACATAAATATAAACTTTAAGCAATCAATGTTATTTTCCAGAGAGTGCCACCGAGTTACTACCAATTACTTTAACATCTAATTTATTATGGAAATTAATTACTCCACACAATTAATTACTTTGCTATAGAGTACGCAGAATATTTTACTATTTATAAGCTGAGTTAATTTTTGTCTTGGTAAGTCTAAGGATTTATCTATTTTTTATCTATTATTTTTAACTGGCCTGTTGGCGCCGTGGGTAGTGACTATGCCTTCAGCTCCGTGGGTCGTGGGTTCGATTTCCACCGAAGGCCAACATTTTCTATAAACAATTTGTTGGTTCTTCGAGCCTGGGTGTGTATTTAAGTATGTATTTATTTGAATTTATTCATTTAGTCATTTTGAAATTTGTAATAATATTAACATAAAATAATACATTAAAATAATGAGTAATTAATTAATAAAAGTTTTTATATTCAATAGACATTATTATCTCTAGATTAATTTTGTATTTTCTATTAATACGGCTGTCATTACTGTGCTAAAATCATGCATTCAAATCAAGTAGCGGTTTTATTTTCTAAGTCTATTAACATCAGTTCTTTTTCAAAAACCTTGATCTCCCATTGTCACAATATTCCAACGGAAACATTTTCTCAGATAATGTGTCTCTAGGACACGGATACAAGAGTATGTGATATAACGTCCCAATCGTTTTACTACTTAGATACTAGTCCTTTCCCTCTTCATTTAAGTAAATTTTATTACATAAATAAAAGCAAACTTAGTCACTGTTCAGGCCTTCAACATATCCACCAAATATGACATCCAAGACATTTTATAAATTTATTTATTTATTTATTTATGTACCAAAATTAAAATATATAAGAAAATACAGGTAAAGAAAACAAGTACAAAGGATTACTTATCTCTATAAGAGATCTCTGCCAGCGACCCTTGGTGGTTTGAAAGTAAGTGAAAACGTAGTATAGGTACATTAATAGTAAAACATAAATTATTAAAAACACTATAAAACAATTATAAATTAAATTTGGATAAACTTACTTTCTTATAATCATAAGAATTTTGTGAATCCATGCTAATGGGAATCTCATTTTATATTTATTATTTATTTATTTATAAATCAATAAGACTTTAAAATTCTTCATGCATTTTTAATAATATTTATACTTCAAAAATATAGAGGAGACAATCTCTTAACAACGACATTATGGGGCGTGTAAAAAACGAATGTCGCATCCGCACGGAATACATCCGCAATACATTTGCATACATTACAGAGACAAAGGGCCAACCGTCATAATTTTGATATTTAATTTTTTACAGTTACAAGTACCGGTTTTTGTCTATTGTCACTTGTATAAAATATTTAAATTGAAAACAAAATCTCCGGGTCGAAACAATACGTGCACCTTTTTTGTTTCTGCTTGCGTACGGTTGGTACCACTGTGCTAAATACAATGCATATAAAAATAAACCTTCTCTTATGTGGCGTAGAGTAAAAATTTAATTGTATGTCATTAGAGATGTGTGAAATTAGTAATAACAGCATGAAAATTATGCTTCATGATTTAGAGTGTTGTTATAATTTAATGCAATTTTACAAGGTGTATATTATTATTGTGAGGATGTGAATTTAATGTATTATAGAATACTTTGAAATAAGCGTTATAAAAAAATCAGCGAATAAAAGTAGTAGATTATTCATTACTATCAAAAACCTCTTTTGGTCTTTTTTAGTCATAGATTGATAAACAGGTTTTGACGTGTTTCCTTTACCCTGAAGCACCTTACAAATTTTAAATATTGATATTTGGAAACAAATGCACATGTTTTTTATAGGTAACTTATAGATTTGCCTTGGTTTCAAATCAGTACACCCTAGTCAAGAGTCACCCAATCTCACCATTTGGCTATCACGACTGTACGTTACTTAGTAGAACAAACAATATATGTTTATACAAAAATCTTTATTTAGTTTAAATTATATTAATAGGCAGATCATATTGTTGTCTCAGATATTTTTTATTGTTTAACTTATATTATAACTTAATTACCCTCGTATTTATTCGAAATATTGGAATATTACACATGAATGAAAGAAATCCTATTTTTTCAATTTAATATTTATAATAATGAATTAATCAAATATTCAATAGTCAAATTTAATATTAATATTATCAAGGAAAATGTAATAAATAGTAAAATAAACTATCGGATTGACGCTATCCCACGGCAGGGCAAAAACAGATTTTTCCTTCTCGCGATAAAAAAAAAACTGGGCACGAGCATAGTTTCTCTTTTAGAGTGAAGGACTAGAATTAAGACCAAGCTCCAATGCTGTCACTTTGAGTTTTGAGTTTGAGTATCAAGGCTTCTACACTACATTAACAGTTTTCCAAAATTGAATTGCCATCTGTCGGAAGTCACATGATTCTAATATTAAAAAATCGAACGGAAATAAAATCCGTTAAACCCGGTGCAAACATAAACATTAAGCCATTCGCAAATATTATGCAAATGACTTAAAGGTGTCGAAGATTAGCATCTTATTGTCGTACGATTGGTTCCGAGCACTGTTTGTGCGCGATTCGACGCGGACCGGTGTGATGAGGCCTTTATTTTATACGCATTATTTGCGCTATTATGTGTGAATATTTTAAGAGACATATTATTAACTAGTAATACCCGCGACTTAACCTGTGATAGCTAAGCGGTAAGCGGTGCGACTCTTACGTGGGGAACACGAGTTCAAACCCGGGCAGGCACCAATGAGTTTTTCTATTAAAACTCATGTGTCTAATTAACAATTGCAATTTGTCACACTTTTCGGTGAAGGAAAACATCGTGAGGAAACCTGCATGTCTCTGGAGAATTCTGGAGATATGTGTAACCTACCTTTCTGCATTGGAGCACCGTGGTAGGTTTTAGCTCCAACCCTTCTCTCCAGAAACGGAGAGAGGAGGCCTATTCCCAGCAGTGGGATTGTAACAGGCTGCTACTAACCGCGACGTCATTCATGCCAACTTAAGCGTTTAATTGTCCTCTATGCAATATATGTTTGTCCCCTGTTCCCGAATGAACCACGGGAATTATTATATGATATACCCTGATGCCTAAGTTTTATTTGTGCCAAATATAAACATTTTTTATCGATATGGGTCTAAAAAGATTTGCTCGTGAAAATATTACGGACAGACTCGCATTTATAATATTAAGGATAAGTGAGATATTTTAAGACTATTCCGACTTTTTACTGTTAACTATATGCTAAATAATTTATAGAATTAGGCGTTACTTTGCGGAGATCCATAATACAAAAGTAATAATAAAATTATTTTGCTATAATCCGCGATACATCTTGTATCGCGGATTATAGCAAAATAATTTTATTATTACTTTTGTATATGCTAAATAGTCAAAAGACGCAACTAAGAACTATATTATTTAGCTGTGCGGTTAACTATAATTATTTGTGTATATTTTATTCGAAATGTATGCAAAAATTAAATCAAACTAACATTATAAATTGGTTTTATTTCATGAAATTGTAATGTGATACTAAAAAGTTATTTGCTGCAATATTATATATGGGACAGTGTGTTTATTTCTTCACTTCTTCCTGCTTTCAAGTCTAAAGTTAAGAATCGATGTGTTTTTTTGTATGAAGGTAGTGAAGTTTAATCTTGTTACTTAGTCTGAGTATATACAGTGAGTAGTGAGTACCTAAACAAATATTTCCTAATGTTCATATGCACGCGACTTTGCGTGCATACTGGTCTGATTTTAATTACGTTCAGTATAGAGGTAGCCTTAAAAAAATATATTTTTTATTAAGAAAAAAATGACTATAGGTATAATATTTCTGTAGTTAAGCGAAAGAAGCTCCAGTTATTTCTTTTAATTCCTTACTTTACCTGTTCGAAGTTCACGCACAAATCAAAATTACCGTCTGTGGCAACAGACTCATGGCGGTATAACCATTGATCTGTAACAGATAGCAACGTTATTCTTGTTTCAAATTAGCCAGGCCATAACATACTTGTATAGAAAAGACTTATATTCAGTACAATGCCTATCCTTTGCAACCGCAACGATTTCTCTAAAGTAAAAAAACCATTTAAATCAATATAAACTCGCATAATTCTTCATGAAAACATAAATATGTCTTTAAAAATAGCACACCACCTGAACGTAAGCATGTGCTGGAAAATCAATACTGAGCGTGTCGCGAATGCGTGATTCCAACGAAAAACTACTACCCCCGACCCATCCACCCCTCGCTCCACGCGGATTTTTCTTCACCCACCCCCCGGCTTAGGGGAGACGAGGGAATGACGCAAAAAGATGCCCGCTTTTTTTCTCTCTCGTATGTTTTGTTGACTGTACCACACACGCGCGAAACGCAACTATACGACAGGGGTACCAAAATTCAAAATCGTACAACGCACTCAATGACATATAAACGATTGTCTTTGACGCGCCACAGACAAATGTCAATCGTAATTTGTACAGATAGAGCAGTTTATCGCGCAGAGGTTTTACTGTCAAAAAGGTTTGCTCGTACATACACGGGGGCATTTTCGTATTGGGGACCGCTCCGCTCGAATGCCTAATGACTTCTTATGATTTGATGTCATGTTACGTGTAAGTTTCGTCTTATTTGACTTGGCGTTGGGTTGAATGAACGCGAATTGTGTATTCGCCTCGCGGAATTGGAAATTTGAAGCAATTCTCAAAGCGAACACGTCCTAAAGGATATTTTGAAGGGAACGCTGTGGAGAGATTATATTTTGTTACGGTTTTCGCGCCATGCGGGATAAATTACTGTAACATAAAGTTACTAATAGAAAATGTGGCATGCCTGAACTAAAATTATATCCATTTTTAGTATACTTTAAAACCCCAACTCCTGGATTCATGGGATGAAATACTAAGGTAGATCGCGGCAGTCGTTCCTCTGCATATCTTTTTTTTATTAGTTTCAAAGCACTTAAGTCACACAAGTCAAAAAACTTTATGCAAGATTAAAGTCAAACCGAGCAAGTACATTAATCGTCGAAACGAAAGTAATAACTTGTAATACTAAATTAAGAACAATGTAACAGGAAGCTCTCAATAATTCCATAGATTCCTAGAAATGAATCCACAATTTTCACTAACTGTTTACATCGCCCGTAGTTTGAACCAATTACAATGCAGAGTAATAAATATACAGAGATGACTAAATAAAAAAAAAGGTGAAAACTTTGGGTAGAGTGTATGCTCTGTATACAGATGTCAAAGCGGTTATGACCTCGCGGTCAGTCGCCTGTTGCCTCATCAAGTAGGACCTTTTGTTCAATACTTTATTGCAGTACATCAAGATGATAGATAACATATAGTAAGAAATTGTGGGATAACATAAACGCCTCCGATTTATGACTACCACGATTGCACTGAAAAGTGTTTCGATCGAAAAGAAGAATACCATAGCTATTGCTAGTGTGTTATTTAAAAATGGAAATAAAGCCTCATAGGAGAAGCCTTAAAGACATTTTCCTCAATACAAATAAAGTTTTAGGCTCTTGTTTTCGGTCTCTATCTCGCTCGACGATTTAATAATTTTCAATATAACATTATATTGTGTAAATAAAAATCACTTTGTATATAATCATCCATAATTACTATGGTAATTAAGTGATAAGACTGGCTATGCATTTTTTTTGTATCGACTTTGTTGTATGAGCAATAAAGTATTTTATCATAACGGGTCCATTTTTCTCCTGTAGAAAAAATAATGCAGACGAAGTAGCGGCTAGAAATCAGTTGGTGATAAATGTTTTTGCAATATAAAATGTGACTATAAATTTTTATATTGTTATTGTTTCGATACATGGACGAGTCGACATGTTACATAAAGATTTTATTAGTTCCACATCAACATTCAGTTACAAGTAGGTACCATATGACACTCATAAAATCTAACTTTGTAGCTACATGAAATTGTCATAAAATTTAAGTGCTCGTTGTATGAAATCGCCATATCACAGACACAAGAAACCTTTTAATACCTACTTAGTACCTAGTAATAAACTTAACAGCACTCGTAAAGGACTAAGATTTATCTGTAAGCATATTGCTCTGTGGCGTAAGAGTTTTATGAAAGGGATTATAAGTCAATCTGAGATGCTTTCACACTTCCTTAAATTCTTATATCACATTATATAAATTACATAAAGGGTTTATTATCCTTATTATACTTCATTAATTTCCGGATTTGAAGAAACCGTGGTAGGAGACTCTATTAAAATTTTAAATCATAATTTACAATAAAGTACTTTATAAAAGTATTTTCAGCAAAGAAATTATAGAGTAAACTATTCTAAAATAAATTCTTTTTATTCATTTAGAGACCGCCTTATTTGAAAATCACTAAATAAACTCTTTCTTTTTAAGATTATTGTAATATTTTAATATAGTCATACAAATTATATTCTTTTAATTAAAATAAAATATAAATATATCACGATGGATTTTTGACATTATTCAATATTTATTTATTAATAAAAAAAATATATTATTATTTTTAATGTTACTGGCATTCGATTTTCGAATAACTTTTTATTTTTAAAGTCATTACCTAAATGCAAGCCTAAGATCGCTTTGAATAAGTCTTTTTAATACGTTAGTTTTTTTATATGTACTTAATATTAATATAAGCGTAAGTTGAAAAAAAATATTAAATCAACAGCTTTTTATTTCGTAACGAAGCTACTGTTCATAATATAATCGTTATCATGATGGATGATCGAGAAACTCGACCGTTTCGAACATATTACTTTATAATCTACACTTCATATCTCTATGTAAGTTAAACTTAAAGTTAGAATGCCGAGAAATCGACACCCTACCGATTTGAACCGGGGAAACCGAAAGCCGTATTGTTTTACCGTTATATTGATTTATTATTAATTTGAAGAGGATTTACGACATAGTATATTGAACTAAGATAACGTTGCGCCATGCATATATTAAACGAGCAGAGTTTAATATACAAATAATAATTAATAGAAAGCCTCGATAGCTGAATGGTTAAAGCATGTGATCCTCATCAAGTATTCACTGGTTGAAACCCGGGAATTTTTTTGTCAATGGAAGAAAACATAGTAAAGAAAGCTCTAGGTATATCCCGAAACAGTTCCTATAATGTCTTACCTGCTAATCACCAACCATAAACCATAGTTAATATATAGACACCAGCTATACTCGCGTCTTATTTTATCGGGTTAGCCCGACTAGCTTCGAGCCCATCGGGGGCTCTTATTCATGAGCTCTTTTCACGAAGTTATCGCGGCGGGTATTGAAAACCATAAACCATATTGAAGCAGCGTGGAGGATTTCAGCTTCAAACAAAATTGTGGAAATAGCATGTTGCTTTTATTACTATTACTACGACTACTATATTATTTACATATCTGTTAAATTTGGGATTAAATCGCGAAATAATACTAACAACTTTCGATCGTTTTTTTTATACTCTCTTGGGTGATGGATTTCCACACAAAATATTTAATTCTAGCCTCAGATATATCTATTCACAAAATTTTATACAAATCCATTATAACTTTGAATTTTTGAAACAAAAGAATCACGCACACTCACATAATAATATGGACCGTTTATTTTGAAAGTAGTGTAGGTCCATTTTTGAGAAAAATGAGCTATCACGTAATTCATGATTAATTTAATGTACATTTTATATATATAGTAAGATTACGCACAAAAAGTTAGTTGTTTTTTTTGTTAATTTACATATTTGTTGTTTTAGCGATTATTCTACAATACAAAAAAAAACATTTTACGTAAACTTTTATATACATTATTACCACAATCTTATAAAAGTAGTCCATGCAACAATTATACAGTACAATAAAAAAAAATGTATTAAATAACCGTAAAACTAAATTAAGATACGGAACTTTAAATAAACGCTTTACTTACTTTTACTACTTTAATAATTGAAAATAACTTGCATTATGCATTAAATTTAAGTTTAAATTGTTTTATTTTTTAAGTATTTTTTAATTTAACTTGAACTATTTTTATGTTGTATGATTTATGAGTGATAATTAAAATATATACGCGATTAGACCTTATGATGTAACAGTCTAAATACGTTATACAATGAGCGTATATAAATCTTTCAACTTTGTAGTAATTGTAAATTTCTATAGTGCTACTTTATGTAATTTAGATATAACAAAAAGTTTAAATAATTATATATCCCTAACAATGGCTACTGGACTAATCAGTAGCCAGTATAGGATGTTTATTTACATATTATCTCATTGTATATGTTCGCCACCGTAACGTTAAAATAGATAAGGTAATATTTTATTATTCAATATACGAACAGGTTGGTCTTTTTATTATATTTAAAGACCCATATTAAAAAAGTTTTTATAACACATCGCTAGTTTAATTGTGAAGCGAATTAGCTTTTTAGTATGTTTTCACATTAATATTGCTGATATAAAAATTCGCACGTTTAGTATTAAAGGGGCCTAATTCAAAATTAGGCTTAATTGAGTTAGATACATTGTAACCCTTATTTCAATGCTATGACGTCATGCTATTATTAAAAAGAGTTAGTATTTTCGTGCTCTTCCAAGTTATGGCTCTTTTTGACACACGAGTTTTGCTACGCTACGTTGTATTGTTATTTTATTGCACTTTAATACTAAACGTTTATACTTACTGTTGAAGCATCACAATATATACGTATATATAGTAATATTCTTATCGCACTGAAAAATATATATATGTATCCAAGAAAATTAGATATTATATCACAGATATACGAGAGGTCACTAAACTTAATATTCCTGCGTCGCAACTCAGCATAGTTAGCAAATCGTTCATCGGTATTCGCTTGTACAATAAATTTCCGTAATCCATACTAGACCAGTCTATAGAAAGGTTTAAATGAAGTATAATAAATATGCTAATACGAAAAGCATATTACAAAATTGAAGATAATTTGGATGATAAAAAGGCCTGGTTTTGAAAATCCTTTCAGCCTCATACAGGACAGAGGTTTAAAGTAAATTGGAAATGTTTAAAAGATCGACCGCCGAGTTTCTTGCTGGTAAAGAGCATTTCGAACGAGTTGTAGCTTTCTTAAATCTAATTGATTCTTGACGATACAAAATTAGAAAAACTTACTTGTATAAAGACTATTTTGATTTGATTTAAAAAATAAACTAGAACCGTATAGACTCTTGCGCAACAAAACTAGCAAATGCTGTGGAAAAAAACGTTCATAAAAGGGTGGAGTCTAACAATTGAAAGAGAACGAGATATAATAGAAAAAGACATAAAGTTAGGGGATGAAAGGGACGGCTGTAATGTTCTAATGCTATAAGCTATCAAGACTAGACGCAAAATGTTGTATATCCTTTCAGAGTATCTTTAACCTTCTTTATCTTCTTAAATAGTCTTGATTCAATTAAATGTAAATAATTTGTATTTTGTGTAAAATAAATTAATAATTACCCATTACTTGTTCACGCTGCAAGCTGTGATAGCCCAATGGTGAAACCGTGCGACTCTCTAGAGACTAGATAGATAGATTAGATAAGAGAATAGATAGATGATAATATTGATTGATTTAAATAAGTAAGTTTTAGTTTGTTTTTCAAATGCAGTATACGTTGGCATACACTACCGTGGCATCACAGGCTTTTTGGCTGAAAATCAGCGCTGCATTTGTGATGTTAATACAAATGCGGCAACATGCTGAGCTGAATGCCTTTCGTTGCTGCGCTATATGCGGTGGCATACTATGTTTTTATTTAATTATATTTGTACTATATTTTTGTAATAATAGTTAACATAATTTACTTTTATTATGATTATTATTATTTTGAAGCACCGTGTGTAGCGCATGAATGAATAAATGTGTTTTAAATAATAATATTGATAGATACAATGTATATATTCTAATTGTGAATAACGGAAAAGCTTAAAATCTTATAAGAATGTTACATGAATAGATATCTTATTTGTGTAAAGTTTGTAAAGCCAAAATTAATCCATGTCATATAAAATAACCGATCAATAATCTTTTCAAACACTCACAACTTTCCAAAATCCTTGTGGTATCCGGCTCAGTAGAATAGACCACCTTCATTTCTTGCCGAGTTGTCGTAAGTGGCAACTAAGGTAAGTCGACCCGCCGTATGGTATCCGGCTGAGTATAATAGAACACCCTCATTTCTTACCGAGGTGTCGTAAAAGGCGACTAAGGTAAGTTGACCCACCGTGTGGTATCCGGTTGAGTACAATAGACCACCCTCTTTCTTATAGAGGGGTCGTAAAATACGACTAAGGTAAGTTGACGTCAGACAGGCGGCCGGTCGTAAAATACGTAGCCAAATCACGTGACAATATGTTTTTAACATATTGTGCCGACCCCGCTGAGAGTGGGATAAGGGCAGGAGAATGATGACTCACAATTTTCCAAAACATACTTTTTAATATCTGAACTATCGTTATTACCTATTTCTACATAATATTATTTATCGTTCGAGTGACACAAATAAAATTCTTATTAGATAAAATTACCTACTTCTTCATGATACACGTAGAGATGAATTTAAATTCGTAAAATTGAACGAATGAGATGTAAGGTAGCAATTTGGATAGAAAATGAGACAGTTTACTTTAAAAGTCACGTACTGAAGGCGTTAGGCGCGTTTTATCTAATAAGAATCCAGATTGATGTTTCAACAACGGGTTATTGATTGAAACTAGTGGCGCCGTCTTGTGTTGAGTAGTTGTATTCTACTAAATGAATTTATAAGTAACTAATCAATATACAACGTAAATTTAAAAATATCATCGTGCTATTAGTAGTAAAAACAATTAAATATTATTTTCATATTTACATTATATTGTAATAATAAATTTGTACTAAAAAATATTATGTTGCATAGTGTTAGCAATTTTAACATTTATATAATAATTGTAAGTTGTATTGATATTAATTATTGTATTAAGTTAAGTGTATTTGGAAGTTTAAGTATTGGCATTAGCCTCAAGTTTAGGGGATATTAAAAAAGGATATGTTAATTCATTTTGGCGGCATTCTGGTGTGACGAAAAATAATTAATATAAAAGTAATTACGCGTAATAAAGTGTTTTAAGAATGGTTTTGATATATTATTGGAAACCTTCATAAGTATTTTAATAATAGTGACATCTAGTGACTGGTAGTGCCATAAAAATACTGTTTTACCGTCACACGTAAAAGACTTTCATCCCTCTCGAAATTTTACATTAGTGTGCGTGAACAAAAGTGGCGCTCAAAATTCAAAAGAACTTAACATTCGACGTAGTTTTATAACATTCTCAAGAATCCACTGCAGTTATATTTCAAAATGGCGGACGATTATACAAATAATAAAACTTGTATATTTAAATATTTCTATGTATTTCATATATGAGTCCCTGCGAGAGAAGTTTAAGGAAACAGGTATTCTTACGTTAGCTTCACAGTATATTTTTAGCAATTTGATTTTTGTGCATAAAAATATACATAATTATAAAAAGATTGGCGATGTATATAATAGACAAAGTAGGAACCGACATAAGCTTGCGGCTCCTGCTTTGCGCCTTGTAAGAGTACGTAAGTCGTTTGTGGGTTTGTGTATAAGATTCTATAACAAAATTCCACAATCAATTTTAACTTTGCCATTACAGCAATTTAAAAATACTGTTAAAAAGAGGCTGATACAGAAAGCCTATTATACCGTGGAGGCTTACATTGATGATAAGAATGCGTGGACATAGCTGCTCTTTGACCTTGTGCAGGATAGCTATGACAAAATGTAATTAGTATTAAGAATCTTCTTTTTTAAAAGAGCTCCACCGAGTTTCTTGCTGGCTCTTCTCGGCAGGAACAGCTTTCCGAACCAGCAGTAAAGTTGACGATTCAAAAGCACTTGTTTACAAGTTTACTTGAATAAAGAAAGAATATTTTGAATTTTGAATTTGAATTGAATTTCAATGAATCGGATAAGATAAATATTATTAGATAAATGTTATTTAGCATAAAATAGTTTATATTAATTTAAACTATTATTTTAGTGCTCACTTTTAACTTTACTTAATATTCATTTTAGATAAGACTATGGCAGATATTCGAAAGGAATATTATATCTAACTCATGTGACATAAAATTTTAATAAATACCAAATAATTGCTATTTTATCGTAAGCATAATTTTCTGATAACAGCATAATTTAAATAATTATCAAATAGCCAAAATTTGTGTATTAGGATTTTTTATTACTTTTGTAAACTGATAATTTTAAAGTTGATAAAATTAAAACGAAACGATGAGGTCTATTGTTAATTATTTATTTATACGAATTTAATGTTGTATTTTTGTTCTTTATCAGTTATTTACACAAGTTAATAATGAAACGTTACTTATTTTGATGTATATTATTATGGAATTATCTTATTTGCTAAGAAGTAATAAAATATTTTTTTTATGATAATAAATATTCTTTCTCTGTTTATTGATAGACGTATAGAAAAACTTGATAAAATAACTATAACCTGACAGTTATTTATGATCTACTGATAACCCTGACTGTGGCTTTCGATTACGAACAGAGAGATTTTGTTTTTGTATTAGGAAAACAAATAATGTAACAAATTAAGTTTACAAATAATACAAAAATCAGCAAAGTTTCCACAAGTTACTTAACACAAATAAGAGTAAATTAATTAGCTTTACAAGCATTAATAAAAAATATAGGTGTAATTTATTGATATAATTGAATATAGTTTAATTGAATATAATAGATACAATTAGACAAAGTAGGAACCGACCTAAGCTTGCGGTTCCTTCTTTGTGCCTTGCAAAAGCACGTATAGTACGCGGCAATAAATAATATACTTCGAGGCTCAGAGAGAGAAATCGGCTAGATTCTGATTTATAGAGCATTTTCTCTGTCGCACAGACTGACGAACCCGTGTGTGACAGTGACAGCGCTCTACGAAACCGAATTGACCGGCTGTTTCGTTCTAAGTTCTCGATGTGCATTATTTATTGCCAGGTACTATAAGACGTTTGCGGGTTTGGGTAAATGATTCTATAATAAAATTCCGAAATCGATTTTAGCTTTGCCATTATAACAGATAAAACACTTTTAAAAGAAGCCTAATAAAGAATGCCTTCTGTACTACTGAGTATTACTTAGATAAGAATGCGTGGATATAGCTACTCTTCGATCATGTACAGGAGTAAATGTAGACCGGTAATAACTATACTTTGTAAAGAGTAATCGCCAAGTTTCTTGCTGGCTCTTCTCGGTAGGAACAGCTTTCCGAACCAGCAGTAGAGTTGACGATTCATGACTTGTTTACAAGTTTACTTGAATAAAGAATGTTTTTTTTTAATTTTATAAATCGTTACATTTTGATAAATTAAATAAATTAAACAAAAATTAAGTTACTAAAAATATAATACTGTCTAGAGAAGTGTAAATATCCCGGATCGAACCCTATCTGCCCAATATTTTTTTTCAAGTCTATCTTAGCTTTATTTTGTAAAAAAATACCGGACAAAGCTTTGTCACGCAGGTACTATTTATTAGCTTCACTTTTTATATAAGAGAAAAGAAGGTCAATGAAATTAATAAAAGGGTTTGAAGGTTCTTTGATTGCGCGCTGAATACTCTACGGCTCTATTATCGGCATACAATAGCTACTTAGATCATTACCAATTGTAAGGATACTGCCGTGAGAAAGATCGTCTAAGTATGAAGTACCGCCAAATTTATGCCGCGAGGACTTTAGGTATTTTCTGCAGGTTAGGCTCATAAAAATCTATCTTATCTAAATAAAAAAAAGTAATGATAAAATTACTTTGCTATAATCCGCGATAAAGTAAATAGGTAAAATAAAAAGTAAATCCGCGGAAAAGTAAAATAAATATATAATTTCATATCACAAACCCAACAATCGTTTTTCCCCGCAACTGAAGCATCATTAGGAGATAGACTTAACGACAACATCGCAAGGTATGATAGTGAACGTGTGTAGAGCTTGTATATTGTGGAGGCGGTGGTGGAGGTTTGTGCATGTGTTTAACGAATCCTGCATATATACGGTATGGAAAAACGGATAGTCCACTATATATATATTCTTTTTAATGTTTCGCGGATTATAGCAAAATATTTTTTATTATTACTTTTGTATTATGGATCTCCACAAAGTAACGACTGATTCTATAAATTATTTATCTAAATAAATATTTATTAATACAGAGGACAGTTAAACACACGGCTGTCCGTCCCCAAAGTAAGAAACTTAATACTTGTGTTATGGGTGATAGACAACTGGTAAATATATACATATGTATATATATACATACTTAGATATATATATATATATATATATATATATATATATATATAATTCTAAATACATTACTCATATTTAAGCCAGGGTCACTGCGTACTGCGCCAACGGTTCAGTCCGATAAAGAAATTTTCGACATTAAAACCATGGACACCAACTTTTGAGTTGGTGTCCATGGTTATCAAATTCAAATTCAAAATATTCTTTAGTCAAGTAAACTTGTAAACAAGTGTTTTTGAATCGTCAACTCTACTGCTGATTCGGAAAGCTGTTCCTACCGAAAAGAGCCAGCAAGAAACTCGGCAGTAGCCCACTCTAAGTGAGGTCGGCACAACATTTTTTTCTCTTCTATTCTCTCCTATCATTCAACTCTGGCGCTATCCCTTTATATGCACGTCATACTTCATACAATCCAACCATCTCTTTGTAGGCCTCCCTCTAGTCCACAATCATATTTAAAACTCTTTTAGTCACATGATTTTTCAATTCCTCTTCAATCCAAGTCCTTCTCCTGCCTTTATCCCACTCTAAGTGGGGTCGGCACAACACGTTACAAACATGTTGTGACATGATTTGACTACGTATTTTACGACCGGCCGCCTGTCTGACGTCAACTCACCTTAGTCGCCTTTTACGACACTCATTTTCGATAAGAAATGAGGGTGGTATATTCTATGCAGCCGGATACCACACGGCACATACCTTAGTCGCCTCTTACGAAACCTCGGTAAGAAAGGGGGGTGGTCTATTCTATTCTGCCGGATACCACACGGCGATTACCTAAAAAGGCTCTTCAATCCAAGTCCATACCAACTTAATCTCAGATCTTATCTTTTATATAATTGGCGTAACTGACTTATACTTTGTAACTAATTGGTACATATTCGTATATTATATTTCGTGCCATTACCATCTAAGTAAAGTAAAAAATACTCTATATATGAGATACATCACATGGTTCAGTAAAAATGTGTATAAAAAAAAATCTATTCCAATTTAATTGAACTATTAATTGAACCATATTCTTACTTTCCCTTTAATAGACATTATTGCAATGCAACAAAGTTTAGGCCATGACCTCTGTATTACAAATAATTGATATAATTAAGTTACCAGAAATGGCTTTTTCAATTTTTCATGGACTTTGAGCCCTACAGAGCTTGCTTAGTTAGTATTCAGTTCATATTGCTAATGAGCATTGAGGGTAAGGTATTCGTTAACGAGACGTTAACGTTAACATTTGAGAAGGTAATTCTTAGAATTTCTAATTACAGCAGAACCTTGTCTAGCTCAGCTAATAAAAAGCGATCATTTTACTTTTTCACGCGTTATTTCTAAGTTCTACGACGTATATAGCATTATCCTCATTACGTGCGAACACATAACTTTCTGCGCTCGGTTTGACTTATAAAAAAAATCAGCAAAAAAAAATGAGAAAAAGAACAGAAGCAATTAAGTGCACTGCATAAATCTGCAGTGGCCGCGATCACAGTGTTCCAGAAACTTTTCTAAGAATACTAAGAACGGGAAAAAGACTCATAAAAATAAAGTAGCGGCCTGTTACAATCTCACTGCTGGGAATAGGCCTCCTCTCCGTTTCAGGAGAGAAGGAACTTCATCCGGTGCCTAGCGGTGCGCTGAAAAAAAGGCGATAGTGAAACAAGGTCATGAAATAAATGAGAGCACTCTCCGAAATATATCCGAAGAAAACCGATAGACAGGCAACCCTGCGCCGATGTTGCAAACTCTACAATTTGGCATTCGTCAGTGTTTCATCGCCATTGAGTCTCCTGGCACGTCGCTCCACCGAGTCCAACGCATCCGACTGTTATTTGGCAGATACGTGCCACAAATAGCAGCAGCAGGTTTAATCGGATGCCTGGCTGAAGGTCCCCGAGGGGGTCCTTGTTTCTGGTAGTCCCAATGCGAGCGGAGGCGGGCTTTACTCGGAGGAGGAAGTGGTCTCTGGCATCGGAGCTGCTGCCGGCAAGATTGGAAACAATGATACATTGCCATTCAAATTCAACTTCAAAATATTCTTTATTCAAGTAAACTTACTTGTAAACAAGTGCTTTTGAATTGTCAAAATCTACTGCTGGTTCGGAAAGCTGTTCCTACCGTGAAGAGCCAGCAAGAAACTCGGTGATTGCTCCTTTTTAATAAAATTCTTATAACTAGTTACATTTTGTTATTACTATCTTTTACAGGGTAGAGGAGTAGCTAAATCCCTGCATTTTTATCATCTATATAATCCTCAATTCTCATTCATTGCCATCATCACTGCACACAGGTCGGTTTAGCCGGTGAGAGTCCTATATACCCAGCGCTCGTTCCAATCTAACGGTGACAACCCATTATGGGTTTACTGATTGATAGAATTAGGCTGTACTTTGCGGAGATCCATAATACAAAAGTAATAATAAAAATTATTTTCCTATAATCCGCGATACAGTAAATAGAAAATATATATAGTGTTTAATGAATAGTGGACCATCCGTTTTTTTATACCCGATACATGTAGGATGCGTAAAAACACATGCACGAACCTCCACCACCGCCACCACAATACACAGGCACTACACATGTTCACTATTACAAACTCAACAATCGTTTCGCCGCACAACCGAATCATCATCAGTAGATAGACTCCACGACATAATCGCAAAGCTTTGGTGATTGTTTGAAAAGGATAACGTTATATGAACTATACATAACTATGCCTCTTTTACTCATATGTTTTTAGGACGCATTCCGAACGCTCATTCGGCAACGACCTATATAGTGTGTGTTTTTAAGACGTCATGATATGAAAAAGCAAAACAATTTAGTTTACGTCTTCAATTGAGTCGCAATAAGAGTTCATGGTAGACCTGCTGATGATGCTTCGGTTGACGGGGCAAAACGATTGTTGAGTTTGTGATAGTGAACGTGTCTAGTGCTTGTGTATTGTGGTGGCAGTGGTGGAGTTTTTTTCATGTGTTTTTACGAATCCTGCATGAATCAGGTATGAGAAAACGGATAGTCCACTATACATTTAGCACTATATATATATCCTATTTACTGTATCGCGGATATTAGCAAAATAATTTTTATTATTACTTTTGGGTTTTACTGATATAAAAAAAGACTAGAAAATCTTGAAGAATAGAAGTAAACATGGACTGTTGTTCCATGTTCTCTCTGTTTTTTTTTGTTTCTCCATAAGCTTATATCTGGCAACACAGTTACGAGAATCACGTGTGAGATTCGTCACGCGCTGCCGAGAAAAACATCATCAATCACCTCTATATAACTATGACGGTAATTATATTTTAGTGAGCCGGAAGACTAAAATAACGTGAACGAATTACTAAAGATAACTATTAAAGACTAGCCTGGCCCGCGTTATTATCTTTACATATTTTAGACCTCTGTAACCGAACTAGGTTTCCCTGTATTTCGGTATACAGCGCTCTTCCCGTAAATCGTAATATTTTATTATTGTAAAAACAAACTTTAATGCCGTGTGGTATCTGGCTGCATAAAATAGACCACCCTCATTTCCTTACCGAGGTGTCGTAAAAGGCGACTAAGGTAAGTTGACGTCAGGCAGGTCGTAAAATACGTAGCCATATCATGTGACAACATGTTTGTAACATGTTGCGCCGACCCCACTTAGAGTGGGATAAGGGCAGGAGAATGATGATGAAAAATAAACTATAATGTCGTTTGGTATTCGGCTGAATAGAATAGACCACACTCATTTCTAACCGAGGTGTCGTAAAAGGCGACTAAGGTAAGTTAACGTCAGGCAGGCGGCCGGTCGTAAAATATGTAGCCAAATCATGTGACAACATGTTTGTAACATGTTATGCCGACCCCACTTAGAGGATAAGGGCAGGAGAATGATGATGAAAAATAAACTTTAATATCGTTTGGTGTTCGGCTGAATAGAATAGACCACACTCATTTCTTACCGAGGTGTCGTTAAAAGTGACTAAGGTGAGTCGAACCGCCGTGTGGTATCCGGCTCAATAGAATATAACACTCTCATTTCTTACCGAAGTGTCGTAAAAGGCGATTAATGCAAGTTGACCCACAGTGCAGTAAAGTAGAATAGACCACCCTCTTTCTTACCGAGACGTCGTAAAATACGTAGCCAAATCATGTGACAATATATTTGTAACATGTTGTGCCAACCGCACCTAGAGTGGGATAAGTGCAGGAGAATGATGATGTAAAAATAAACTTTAATTTTATTAATGTAAACAATTGATATGTATGGCTTAAAAAAGAAAAGAAAAAGAAGGGTAGTTAAATAGGTTCCTCTCGGTGATTAATATGTGAAGTGCATGAGTATGTGATTTAACTATAAAAGATAGAGACATGCTATCGGTACTTTTTTATAGTATTTTTGTAGATCCGCAATTCTCTACATTACATTCTACATTACATCACATTACATTTCATTTCATTTCATTTCATTACCGTACATTTCCATAGTATTCGTATATCTCACACGGCTCACTGGACGAAGGCTAGCAGCAAGTGAGTTTTTTTTAAATCTCGCGACCTTAACGTACGAAATTAAAAGAAATAGTTGCTGTTAGGAACATAAGATAATTAGTTGATGTTGAAACACCAAAACTTGTTTATTTTCCCTATTTTCATAGAATTATGTCATATGGAATCATGCTATGGGGTACAGACGTTGATATCCACAGGGTCTTTGTATTACAAAAAAAGAGCTATTCGTGGTATTTATAATATGAAACCTTTTGATTTGCTTAGGGAGAAATTTAGAAATAGGCGTAGACTGTAGTTTCACAATATATCATTATAATACATTTATATACTATTTGTGCGGAAAAATATTCATTTGAATATTAAAAAGAGTGATATATATATATGTAAGACATACTTGAAACCGTCATAAACTAATGATACCAAAGTTGCGCCTCCGAAAGGCCCGAAAATCATTTGTCGGTCTCGGTACACGTTTTTATAACAAAATTCCTCGACATTATCTAGACTTGCCTTTACACAAGTTTAGAAATTATCTTAAAACAATGCTGGTACGTAAAGCTTACTATATAATTGAAGATTATTTGAGTGATAGTAGCATATTTTAACTGCACTCAGCTACCCACCAAGCTGCAACGATTAATTTGTAACCATCGATCAAATTGTAAAAAAAAGATTTTAAAAAAATCCTCTGAGTTTCTTGCTGGTTCTTCTCGGTAGGAGCAAACTTCCAAATTAGTAGTAGATTCGTGAAAAACTTTTGACGATTTAAAAGTACTGAAAACAGTCTACTTGAAGAAAGTATAGTTTGAGTTGATTTGAGCTGAGTACTTTTAACCTAAACCTTCCGGAAGAATTTCACTACCTTTTAGTAAAAACCGTAACAAAAACCGTTCAGTAGACAAAAGTAATAATAAAATTATTTTGCTATAATCCGCGATACAGTAAATAGAAAATATATATAGTGTTAAATGTATAGTGGACTATCCGTATTTTCATACCCGATACGTGCAGGATTCGTAAAAACACATGCACAAACCTCCACCACTTCTAGCACAATACACAAGCACTACACACGTTCACTATCACAAACTAAACAATCGTTTCGCCCCGCAACCGAAGCATCATCAGGAGATAGACTCCACGACAAAATCGCAAAGCGTTCAGTAGACTTTAAGAAAATTGATCACATACAGTCATCTTTTGTAGGCTGTGTTTTGTGATAAGTATAGATATGCTCACTTATACAGGCATATAAAAATAATTACGTTAAGCCGTGACTAAAGTATGGCAATTATTTATTCATTTTACCTTTCACCTTTGACAGTTCAAAATATATTCAATTAGTCTTTAATGACACTTAATGTGACGAAATTATATAATATACTGGTGGAATACAGTGGTTTACGAACTTTTTCCGAATTTTAGAAATTTTGAACATAAAAGTGGTTATTGTGACTTAACCGTGAGAGATAGATACATGCTATCGCTGACTTTTTTGTAGTATTTTTATAGATCTACAATTCTCTGCTACATTACTTTAGTGTATCTCTGCTGGTTTACGCAGAGCACGCGACTAAAGCTCCAAGCAAGCAAGTTTTTTAACAACTGCGCGATCTCTTCAACACATTTTACGTAATACTGATATGTACTATATACCTAAACCATCCGGAAATATTCTACCATCTTTTGGTGAAAGTCGTACAAAAATCCGTTCAGTAGATTTTGAGAAAATCGATTACATAAAGATAGACAGCTTTTTGGGATTTTGTTTTTATAGAAGATGATCTTATTGACGATTTACTGTCCTTGACTTGACTTTGACAGGTCTTCCAAAAACACCATTTTATTTATTGAATAACAGTTTTTAACACTTTAACCACTTAACGGATTACGAAATTTTGTGCCTCACTTAACTTATTATAACACATTTTTATTTAGTTTATTTTTAACCTAAAAGTTTACCTTACTTATTATACGTGCCGTGCTAATAATATGACATTGAATGAATGATTGATCACTTATTCTTCTTTTGTCTCACTTGCGCCTGTACTATTTAGTTTTTAGGTCAAGGTTCCATTATATTTTTGGAACTATAAACCGTCTTTTTTTTCAAAATACGTAACATAATTCCTTTGGTTAAAATGATTAACGGGTTTAACTGATTTTTTTTTAGTAGAGTCCTAAAAATTAATGTCGTATGGCTTGTATCAATATAAGATGGGTATAAGATTGTATATTAAAATCGGGAATCTATTCTATCTTTACCATTACAGCAGTTTAAAATACACTGTTAAATGGAGGCTGATACAGAAAGCCAACTATACTATTGAGGATTATATAGATGATAAGATTGCGTGGATATAGCTACTCCTCTACCCTGTACAAGATAGTAATCACTAAATGTAACTAGTTATAAGAATTATATTTAAAAAGAGCAACCGCCGAGTTTCTTGCTGGCTCTTCTCGCTAGGAACAGTTTTCCGAACCAGCAATATAGAGTTGACGATTCAAAATCACTTGTTTACAAGTTTACTTGAATAAAGAATATTTTGAATTTGATTTTTAATTTGAGTATATAGCTGGTAGAGTTGCGGATAGCTAGCTATAAATAATATCGTAACTTATTTATTATACTATCATGAATCAGTATGCACATAACCCTTCGTACTTTAAACAATGTCGGAAAAAAACCGAATGGCAGGTAAATCAGATATCAAGCGATGCATGAAAAATGACTCCATGCTCGAATTTAATTAAAAAAAACTCATTGACAATAGTAACAGTTCGCGAGGAGAGAAAAAACCCGCCCCTTAATAAGAAACAATGGTGTGAAATTTGACTAAATCCTTTGATACGTTTTGATTTAATACTGACGTATCAAAGAACGCGTTCGGCGCAACGAATGTCTGAATTTTGGGAACAAAGAAATGGTTTTATTATGTTTTTTTTAATTACGCAAATGCTGATTTTAATCAGAGAACTTTTTTATAGTTGTCACTGCTTAAGGGTATGCCTGTTACTAAAATTATAAATTTACTAGCTGTGCGTTTCGGCTTCACCCGCGTACAAATTAGTGTGTTTTATTCTTCTTCTTCGTCAGCCGATGGACGTCCACTGCTGGACATAGGCCTGTTCATGGGATCGCCACACCACACGATCTTGCGCCGCCTGGATCCAGTGGCTCCCTGCGACCTTTTTGAGGTCGTCAGTCCACCTCGTAGGGGGTCTACCGACGCTGCGCTTTCCGGTGCGGGGTCACCATTCCAGCACCTTAAGACCCCAGCGCCCATCGGTTCTCCGCACTATGTGTGCCCTGCCCATCGCCACTTCAGCTTCGCAACACGCTGGGCTATGTAGGTGACTCTAGTTCTTCTACGGATCTCCTCATTCCTGATTTGATCTCGTGTTTTATTAAAAAGTAGATATTGTGAGTTATTCATAAGAAATAGAGACATACTAACGCGGACTTTTTTATAGTATTTTTGTAGATCTACAATTCTCTAGTACATAACTTTAGCGTATCTCTGTTGGTTTATGCGGCGCACGCGTCTAAACCTCACAGCAGGCAAGTTTTACAACTGCGCGACCACTCTGTACTGATTGTGTAATCTCTTTGCTGACCTTAGATAGCAGAAAGCTGCACTTAGAAAACGTTTATTCGAGATTAAACTGGCAGAATTGAAAATAAGTTAGATACATTGTAATTCTTATATGTCGTGTGGTATCCGGTTGAGTAGAACAGACCACCCTCATTTCTTACCGAGGTGTCGTAAAAGGCGACTAAGGTAAGACGACCCGCCGTGTGGTATCCAGCTGAGTAGAACAGACCACCCTCATTTCTTACCGAGGTGTCGTAAAAGGCGACTAAGGTAAGTCGACCCACCGTGTGGTATCCGGTTGAGTAAAATAGACCACCCTCTTTCTTACCGAGGTGTCGTAAAAGGCGAATAAGGTAAGACGACCCGCCGTGTGGTGTCCGGCTGAGTAGAATAGACTACCCTCATTTCTTACCAAGATGCCGTAAAAGGCGACTAAGGTAAGTTGACCCACCGTGTGATATCCGGTTGAGTAAAATAGACCACCCTCTTTCTTACCGAGGGGTCGTAAAATACGACTAAGGTAAGTTGACGTCAGGCAGGCGGCTGTAAAATATTATATAATTATATATATAAAATTCGTATTTTATAACACTTGGAGTGGGATAAGGGCAGGAGGATGATGACATTGTAATTCTTATTTCAATGCCATCTATGACATAACGCTTTGAGTAATTAATAAAAGCTAGTTGTTTTGCTCTTCCAAGTTATCATTAACACACGAGCGTTACGTTACGCCTTTTGGCATTTTGCCACAAAATAACTTTTTTGACTTCGGTCGTTTTAATACTAATCCTGCGATATATACTTTGTATTAATATATATACATCAACGATTCAAGATATAAATTGAGAAAGAAAAATTGCATCACTCCTTCACCAACCATTGAACGCGACATAAAAAGCTTGACGCTTATACGTTATTATATATCTCACAATAATAATATTACAAAGCCGTGTAATGTGTTTATTAGAATGTAGTTTAAATAAATAGTCGCTGAACTGCACACGACAGATGAATACTGTTTAGAAAAGAATAGAACATACTTTATTGCACCACACAAAATTTACAATAAGTAATACGTGTTATTAAAAAAATAATAAGCTACTAATATTATAAATGCGAATGTCGGTCTGTTACATTGTTATGGCCGATCTGTAGTACCAATATAGATGAAATATGGCACATTATATGATAATGTCCGGGGTAACATATATATACTTTAAAAATCCTGTTTTTTCTACGGAGAAAGCAGGATATTGAGCAACGCCATCTATTGTATATATATTAAGGTTTTTTATTCTCAATCAATCAATCAAATCAATCAAAATAATCTTTATTCAAATAAACCATTTCAGGCACTTTTGAATCGTAAAGCATCAATATGATTCATGAAGCTACAACTGGTTCGGAATGTTGCTCTTACCGAGAAGAACCAGCAAGAAACTCGGCGGTCAATCTTTTTAATATTTTCTATTATACGTTATTAAACCGCTGTCTTGTATGAAGCTGAAAGGATTTTCAAATCCAGGCTTTCTTATCAACCAAATAATTTTCAATTTTGTAATATGCTTTACGTATAAGCATATTTTTTACACTTGATTGGAATCTTTCTGTACACTGGTCTAGAATGGATTCATTGATGTATAGATCACTATCTGCGAATGACAATTCTGTAAGTTAAAGAAATAGATTCTACATTACGATGTTTGCCTTACGTCGAAAAAGTTATTTTAAGAAAGTTTTTATATATTTCGGTTTTTGTTTATAAATAACTTTTGCTTATAAATTTAATCATAAAGTTTTATTACTACGGGCAATTAAACCGTATGATCTCGAGAAAACGAAATCTCTCTGAGTCTTCCGGGATCGAACTGATTTTTGTGATGGAGATATTTGCAGGATTGGAGAGTGACAGAAGCAAGTTTATTCCAAGACTACAGTCCACGCAAACAAAGTTGCGGGAAAAACTTAGTATACAATATAAAGAAAACAACAATATACTTAATTCTAAGTGATACAATAGGGCGGCCTTTTCTCTAACTAGCCATTTCTTCCAGGTAACTTTTGGAATGGAGACATTTATTCTGGAAAATAAGGTAGGTGGTGCTTAATATAATGTATACAGACACCAATAATAATAATGTTTCGTTTGTTTTATTTGTGAAGCGACGGCAAATGAATTTAATCTTGGGTATTAGCAATACTTGTGCAGAAGTGGGATAGTATACAGATATCTATCGTAATAGAAGAAGTAGAGTATATTACTTAAGATCCCAGCAAGTTAATGTTTATATAATAAATTTGCTTTTATTTATTCATTTATACTAGGATTATTAACAGGTTACATCTTAATCAGGATGTAGATCCATTTAAAGATAATCAAGTTGCGCTTTGGTTGAGTATTTAACCTTCAAATAGTATTATATTATATATATATACGCAATTATATACACATATACAGAATTTGCTAACGTTATTTACCTTGATGCTGCAGGGATTAAGGTGTAGGTATACTATCAACATAACTGCTATTTCGGATAGCCAGATACTAAATAATTGAACGTACCCACTTATCTGGTTATAGAAATTTAATATGAGGAAACATGGTAACTCGTATACCAATATATAATTCAAATGCTATTTTTATACTATTGATATTGGTACCCGCGACCTCACGTCAACTTTAATATTAAATACACCCTTAATATTTTTTGGTGTAACCGAAGGTACACTAATTTTTCTACAATCTAGTACATTACTTTAGTATTTATCTGCTGGTTTCCGCGACGCACGTAAGTAAAGCACCCAGCAAGCGTTTTTTAACAACTGCGCGATCTCTTCAATACAATTATCATTAAACCGTAATGTACTATTAATCTAAACCTACCGGAAGAATTGCAATACGTTTTAGTAAGAACCGTACATAAAGCCATTTAGTAAATAGGGAAGATTGAGAACCACATTGTGCCTTAAGCACAGATGTCCATGTGGATAAGAGGTAGATAGTTTTGGCATACATGGGCTTTCATGCCCAATGGCTTTTCTACCATGGTTCTCTTAATGACACCATCAGAAGAGCTCTTGCCACCATCGACATTCCTGCTTTTCTCGAGCCTTCCGGGATATGTCGGAATGATGGCAAGAGACCAGATGGTCTGACTCTGGTTCCTTGGGAACGGGGACGGGCCCTAATGTGTGACGCAACATGCGTTGATACGTTAGCCTCGTCCCATATCAGGGAAACGGTGTCAAGACCTGGAGCTGCGGCGGAAATGGCCGAATCCGGCAAGCGGCGAAAGTATGCATCTCTCGTTGAGAGTTATATATTTGTGCCGTTTGCAGTTGAGACCCTAGGGCCATTAGTTTTAACACCTCGGTTGATCGCCTCTTCGTGTGACAAGAGGGCTGGCTCCTTTTTCGCACAAAGAATTAGCGTAGCGATTCAACGCGGAAACCCAAAGAATGCTGGCAGTTCTTCGGACCATTCCACGTGGGTATGATTTGTATAGTGGTAGCGTGTAAGTAATTTAAGATAGATATAACTTGTACATTTTTGTTAAAAAAAATAAATGAGTAATTTACTACTAAATTTTGAAAAATTTATTGCATACACACATATATCTTTTGGGGACCTGTAGCTGTAGATGTACGAGTAGCCCTGTTTATATGTTTTGATTTTAACAAATTTTATCTATATTGCCGCAAAGGATAAGCCGTGAAAGCACAACAGACTGACTGACTATCGCATATAAAATATTTATTAATACTTCGGTTAATTGCGTCTTCCAGACTTATTGAATCATCTTAGCGATTCGACGCCGAAATGCTGCCTGCATTCTTGGGACCACTGGACGTGGGCATGATTTGTATAGTACTAGCGAGTAAGTAGTTTGATATGTAATGTATATTTACGTTATAAATAAATATATTTAAGTGTTCTTTTCAGAGGAAAAATCAGAGGTTAATATTAACCTCTGATTTTTCACCCTCTTGGCAATATAAGTAATGAGTCAAGCTTTTTTTTACACAATCTACAATCGAGTTACTATCTAGTTTATCGACTATTAATATAGCGTTTCAATACTCTGACAGCTTTCTAAAAATATAAATATGTACACAATACTAGAGTAAGAGTAAGAGTAACAGCCTGTTACTATGCCCGCTGCTGGGCCTCCTCTCTCCGTTATTGGAGAGAAGGGTTGAAGCTAAGACCTACCACGCTGCTCCAATGCGGATTGGTAGGTTACACATATCCCTAGAATTCTCTATAGATATGTAAGTTTCCTCATGATGTTTCCCTTCACCGAAAAGCGTGTGATAAATTGCAATTATCAATTAGACACAGAAGTTTTTTTTTTAATAGAAAAACTCATTGCCGCCTGCGCGGGCTTTGAACCTATGTCGCCTCTAGAGAGTTTTAATGTTTTAGTTGGATAAGAAAAAAATCCAATTCGCACAATGAACAGTATAGCCGAGTCGTTCGCCCGCACCAATAAACGTGATATTAAACATTAGTCATGTTTATAATGTTTTCAAGATGGCCGCCTGACATCGCGTGACTCGGGTCAGGTCAGCAAGTGACCTGCCTACACTTACGCTAAGTGAATATTAATTTGAACCAAATGTGTTTTAAAACTCTCAAACACGCTGCAAGCGTTTGGTTGATTTTATTTTTTTTTGTTCTCTGTATTGTGACATTACAGAGTTCGACGATCTCAGATGCACAACATTGCACGTGAATATAGCATGTTGTTTTTATTGATGACAGATTAAATTAAAGTCAGAAGAGGCAGGGTCCTCTAGTACGTTGACCCATTATAATAGTAGAAGTATCTGTTCTGGGTCGTTAGCTGATCGAGGTTCAAATTATATTCATTAAGGCTCCCAGTACTTGTTTTGTTAGCTGTGATAGCCGGTGAGACCGTGTTATTCTTTCGTGACAGTCACGGGCTCAAAGGAACCGATACATTTTTCTCTTCAAACGTATGCGTTCCATTGATAATTGCAATATATCTTACGATTATCGGTGAAGATATGTCACAAAGTGAGTAAACTTGCATTTTTGTAGGGTAGAAGTTTACTTCCTTTAGAGAAATATTTCCTGCTACGATTCTGGCATAAGAGCATTTATTAATTATATCTCATCTTTTATATAAATCTTATTTTAAACTACCTTTTCATTTATACAGAACAAAATACTTTATATACGTATGAGCTATTAAGTGCACCTGTACTTAACAACAAGGCAATTTATAATAGATAGTATCCGCCCTTAAACGCCCCTAAATAACCAACGTTTAAAACATAAAAAAGTGTTTTTTTAATCCTTTTAATATATACAAATGACGCAGCTAGTCCTGGGTGCGGCTGACTCGTGCATATACAAAAATGTCCGCAAGGGAAATAACAAAGATTAACATTTTATTGTAATTACAGGCAACACGCCTAGTGGCGTGAGACTAATGTTTGCTTATAGCCCGAGGCTTTACGATATCGTGAATTTTACTTATTGTGTAACAAATGGACACAATCTCCAATAAAATAATGATGCAAGTATGTATAATTAATATTGTGTTACGTAACAATTATAACCGAGGTGTCGTAAAAGGCGACTAAGGTAAGTCAAACCAACGTGTGGTATCCGGCTGAGTAGAATAGACCATCCTCATTCCTTACCGAGGTGTCGTAAAAGGCGACTAAGGTAAGTTGACCCACCGTGTGGTATCCGGTAGAGTAGAATAGACCACCCTCTTTCTTAACGAGGGGTCTTAAAGTACGACTAAGGTAAGTTGACGTCAGGCAGGCGGCCGGTAGTAAAATACGTAGCTAAATCATGTGACAACATGTTAACATGTTGTGCTGACCCCACTTAGAGTGGGATAAGGGCAGGAGGATGATGATGTAACAATTATATCGTTAAGCTGCAATGACTTAATTGGATAATCAAGTCAGCTAGCTTCCCTAAGAGGAAAACCCATACGCACAAAAGTGCACAAGTACATACACACAAAAGTGCACAAAAACGCATAATACGTACACTACTGGCTGTTAAACTCAGACACACACATAATGTGGTTTCCGTGTGGTATCCGGCTGAGTAGAGTAGACCACCCTCTTGTTTACCGAGGTGACGTAAAAGGCGACTAAGGTAAGTTGACGTCAGGCGGGCGGCCGGTTGTAAAATATATAGCCAAATCATGTGACAACGTGTTTATAACATGTTGTGCCGATCCCACTTATGGTGGGATGAGGGCAGGAGGATAACATACATAATGTGGTTTAAATCGTTAGTCAATTTTTTTAATACACAAACACACATACAATTATACAAAAACACGCACTGCCAGGACTATTAAACTGAGACACACAAAGTGTGCTTCAGATCCTTAATCTTCAATATGCAAATATTATTTTGAATTTTGTGCTTTTTGTTTGGTGTTTCGTTTGCTTTGGCAAACATGATTTTATTATAACTATATAAAAAAAGGTATCTATCATAGAAAATAAAATTCATTATTGTCTTTATATCGAGCCTTTATTTGAAAAATTGCAAATATTTAAACACGATTACAATAATTACAATGAAGTTATTTAAATCTACAATGTTGGAAGTAGACATTCCACTTGTGTTTTCCAGATAATTAATACATAGGTAATAAATATTAATAAATAAGAAGTATTCAAAAAAAATGTATGAAATTAATATTCAACTATGTTGCCTGCGTAATAAAAATGTGAAGTAAAAATTACCGTATCATTAGATAGGAGAATCTAACAGCTGCTGCCTATTACACATATGCTAATATTGAATATTTGCTAGCCATGTTGTTATACTAACTGCATTCAGGTCATAGATTTTGCAAACAGTATAGACGGTTTTTTTGTATTTATTTTTTTAATATTTTTATTTGATGCGTGTTTGGAAAACCGCCAATTCCCGGGTTGTAAGCAATCGTAGACGATGATCGTCGAGTATTGTTGATCATTCTACAGGATGCTCACATTTAATCGTCCGTAATCGTCGATTATGAAGAAAAGGCATTAGAGTAACATAATGTTGAAGACTATATCAATGATAAGAAAGCTTGGAACTAAATTGCGACCAGCTATGTACTAGACGATATTATAATCTAAGTTTGTTAACAATAGTCAATACAAAACTGTAATATTTACTTTTTAAAAGAGTGACCGCCGAGTTTCTTGCTGGTTCTTCTCGGTTAGAGCACCTTTCCGAACCAGTTGTAGCTTCAATTTAATTTTAATTTGACGATTCAAAAGTGCTTGTAATAGGCCAATTTGAATAAAGACTTATTTGAATTTGAATTTGAATTTGAACATATATTCAGTCCCAAAAATAATTTGCGTATCATTAAATCACACGTCATCTTTCATTTCCAAAAAGTTTCGGAATTCAAATTATGGTTCTTCTATTGATGTCCTAATTCCTTTTTGGTCACGTACGTATAACAAACATAGAACGTTTTAAGGTTTATAGTTACAAAAATAATTCACAGAAAAATATATATGAAAGAAAGTTAAATAACAATAGATTCTTAATAAACTTATAAATAATTTCTGTTCCATAATTGACAACATTGTACAATTGTTCATAAAGATGCTCAAACATGAATAATTTTTTAAAAACTATAAGTTGAGTTTTAGAGTAGATATATATTATAAATACATATGAAAAAAAAGCATTTCATTTTTGCGTTTAAGGCATTGTAATCTTTAACCATTGCCTGATAGTCCTCAACTACGTCTTTTTTGCACAATCCGATAATCTCATTCAACTCATTTAATCAAATTTACTTGAAAACTCGTTTCTGTCATATTTCATAACTATGTAATTTTGCGCTTTTTGATAATTTCCAAAAGTTTACGTTTCTGAATAAAAAGTAAAAAAAAAGTAAAGTAGCGGCCTGTTACAATCCCACTGCTGGGAATAGGCCTCCTCTCTCCGTTTCTGGAGAGAAGGGTTGGAGCTAAAACATAGCACGCTACTCCAATGCGGATTGGTAGGTTACACATATCTCCAAAATTCTCTAGAAATATGCAGGTTTCCTCACGATGTTTTCCTTCACCGAAAAGCGTGTGATAAATTGCAATTATCAATTAGACACATCAGTTTTAATAGAAAAACTCATTGGTGCCTGCCCAGGGTTGAACCTGTGTTCCCCTCGAAAGAGTCGCAAGGTCTCACCGCTGGTTTGTCATAGCTCTCATTAACTCGGCCTAAATTTTCCTCATTGTTTACTTTGCCATATGTAGATATTATTAAATTCATACTCTATGACCAGCAGCGTTCTAAGTTTAGAACTTCCGTTAGAACCTAGGCCTGTTTTATGCAAACGTTAGACATTTTTTACTTCGATCAGTTCTACTTAATTGCACACGCTCTCCCCCCATACTAAAACACATGTTATTTTAAAATAATATTAATTAACTACATTGTGTATTTTTTAAATGATAAAAATGTCTAATCATTATCAGTTTTGAAACTCTACAGTCCTGCCAAAAAGTAAAAAGTAAAGTAAGTAAAACTCTAAATTATATAATAAAACAAATTTAATAAGATACTACTGTCCATCTGATTTAGAATAGTATTTATTTAGTTTTTATTTAATTCTCATTTAAAGAGCTAGTCACATGTACTATGTCGCTCTGCTAGATCTATTATTTCTATATCTTGCCACGTCTGAAATATAGTTATATTTTGTTTATGTTACGGATTTTATTGAATTTAAATTACTTCAGTAAAATTAATACTTTCATTATTATAAGGTCGAAGGGTCTAGACAGGACAGATAATGTTGTGTTGAGGTCTTGAGAAGATACAAAAGTAATAATAAAATTATTTTGCTATAATCCGCGATACAGTAAATAGAAAATATATAGTGTTAAATGTATAGTGGACTATCCGTATTTTCATACCCGATACGTGCAGGATTCGTAAAAACACACTCCACCACTTCCACCACAATACACAAGCACTACACACGTTCACTATTACAAACTCAACAATCGTTTCGCCCCGCAACCGAAGCATCATCAGGAGATAGTAGACTCCACGACAAAATCACAAAGCTTTGCGATTTTGTCGTATTGTATTGTATTGTGGTGGAAGTGGTGGAGGTTTGTGGATGTGTTTTTACGAATTCTGCACGTATCGGGTATGAAAATACGGATAGTCCATTATACATTTAACACTATATATATTTTCTATTGTATCGCGGATTATAGCAAAATAATTTTATTATTACTTTTGTATTATGGATCTCCGCAAAGTAACGCCTAATTCTATAAATTATCTTAAGAATATCGCCATTTTTTTCTCCAAAGATTGTCTCTTCTATTGCAACTGAAAAAAGGTGTCAAAGTACTGAATGATTTTGAACATAACTGAAATAGTGCATCATTTCGCATCATCCATGTCACAATAAACCTGTATTCAATGAATTTTCATGAAATTAGACTAATGATCTTAGAACATATATTTATTACATCATTTTAAATGATTTATAGAAGCAGGCGTTACTTTGCGGAATTCCATATTACAAGCAATATAACAGAACTAACTACTTTGCTATAATCCGCACGGGTTAAGTGAATGCATGCAAAGCCAATGTGTATGAAGTAGGCAAAATCTACGCACCTTATAGATGCAGGACCAGCCACCACATGCACCCCAAGGCGCAATTCACCAGCAACAACGAACACAAAAGCAGCACACACACCCACCACCACAATCTCGACGATCGTTAAGCCCCGAAACCGAAGCATCATCAGGAGGATAGGCTTCACGACAAAAATCATACTGCAATTTATTACATCATTCTCCTGCCCTTATCCTAAGTGTTATAATGTGATTTGGCTAGGTATTTTACGACCAGCCACCTGCCTGACGTCTGCCTGACCTGCCTGAGCAATTGACCTTAGTCGTCTTTTACGACACCTCGTTAAGAAATGAGGGTGGTCTATTCTACTCAGCCGGATACCACACGGCGTTGATCTTATAAACATACATCCTTGACTACGATTTTGCGTGCTCAAATCTCAATGATTGAATATACTTTAAATAAACCTAACCAAGGTAGTATGACGATAAATTATAAAGTAAAAAAGGAACATAAAAAATTTGCTATTTATTAAGTTATATCAAAAACACTATTTGCCGCTTATAACTAACGTCGGCAGCTGTCGCAATGTCTATGTTTAGACAATCAATGACCAAGGTTCTATTCTCGACTGATGTAATATGCAGATGTTCCGATAACGGCGTCGCTTACACGTAATTTAAAACACCTGGTCTATCATGGTTCATTAGCTAAGTGACGTGTTAGAACAAACTAACTAGTATATAGGGTGCTCATTTCTTTAATTTAATACATAACACTGCATTTCACTGTGTAAGTGACGCCCTCGTATTATCACAGCTTTACATAGACCTTCTCTCAACGTTTTTGATGAGAAAGCTTGGAGGTAAGATTCACCACGCTGCTCCAATGCCGATTGATAAGTTACAAATATTTCTAGATTTTTTTTTTCGAACTGAATGCTGTTAGCCCTAACGGCTTTTACAGCGTCACCGGGCGGGACGGGCGAGCGTAGAAGCATCGTCGAGGTTGCAAATTCGATCTAAAGGTTCCTCACGATGTTTTCCTTCACACTAATAAAATACTAAAATATTCTATATTCCCTTCCGCGAATATAGAATATTTCTTTTTTGGATCTTACGTATACAGATTTATGAAGAATTCCTAAAACGCATTAACTACTAATCTCTAGAGATTTGGGACGAGAATTTCAATACAAAAATTTAGAATAATCTAAATTTAGGTTAAACGACGGCATTCGTCTAAAATTTGATTATTTGATGACGGCTGAGCGCTCTTTATAATAAGGTATACCTTATTATATTATTATATTATTATTATATTATTATATTATTTGTTCTTTCTGGAACACTCTGTATATATAGATTTCAGTATAAATGTAAGGATAATTTTAACGAATCTAGTTTCCTTACACATTTTGTATTTAATGGTGCATTTTATGGGTAATATTGAGAATGGAAATGCAGTCAAAGTATTTGTTATCGGTTTTTAGTATCATTGTTTCTTTTTTATTTTATTTTATTTTTTCTTTTTGTGTTCTTTTCTATATCGCTAGAATTTTTAGCATGTTATTCTATATTGCGGTTATCTAGAGCATCCATATTGTTTTACAAAGTTGGCAAGACAAACAAGTCTGCAGAATTACTGATATTCCTTAACACAAGATTCTTAGTTAGGAGTCAGATGTTCTCCCACTTCAACGGCCAAATTATTACTTTTCTGTTAGTACCATCTTGTAAAAGTGGGTTACGCGACAATATTGTTAGAGATAAATAGTAAATAAAATAGTAAAAATATTATCAAGAAATTATAAATTTTATGTAATTTCAACAACATTATTAATGTAGTCTGTAACTAGTCGGGCTAAACCGATAAAATACGACGTGAGTATAGCCGGTTACTTTACATAAAATATTATTAATGTGGTTAAAAAATCGCCACATTCCACATTTAAATATCCGATTAGTGCTGTATTTTTAATATTGTTTTAAATGAAATATAATTTTAATTTAAAGCATAATTCAAACAATAATTGTATTTTTACTCTAGAAATTTTACTTTAATTATTTTTTTACTTAAAAATCAATACCTCATCATCCTCCTGCCCTTATCCCACTCTAAGTGGGGTCGGCACAACATGTTACAAACATGTCAAATGATTTGGCTACGTATTTTACGACCGGCCACCTGCCTGACGTCACCTTCCCTTAGTCGCCCTTTACGACACCTCGGTAAGAAATGAAGGTGGTCTATTCTACTCAGCCGGATACCACACGGCATTTAAAAATCAATACCCAATAATATAAAATTACATACCCGCAGAACATACAGGATTTAGAAAATCCCATCTTTCCTAACGGTACTGAAAAGATGTTAATACATAATTGATTTTATCACTGTAGTGATCCTTATGTTGTTGTTAATATATAAATAATCTTCAATTTTGTAATATGCTTTATGTATATTTATTTATTTTATTTATTTTTTGATTCCAGATAATACATCCAAGTAGTATAAGCATATTTCTTACACTTAATTTTAACTTTTCTATAGGCAGGTCTGATACGGATTGCGGAATTTTATTGTCAGAGCGAATACCTAGAATCGAAACTTTTTGTTACCAACCAACTCTCGCAGCATTAAATAAATGAACAAAAAATTATTAAAAAATTACAAGCATACATAAAACAAGTTTATGCGCTCGAAAGTATTATTTTATTTTAATAAAAGTATTATATAAACGGCGCTCTTATCGTGAATTCAAAAGGTAAAATCGTAAAATCCCGTTCTGTGGGAACGGTGGCAATGACACTGTTGTTAAATGTTTAAAAGAAAAAAAAATATTGTCTATGGTTTTAATTTTGTCGCATTTGCATGCGTTGCCTGTTTGGAATAATTTCTAATGAATTGTATGAATAAATTATAAACAGGGACAATGTCTTCGAGGAGCTTGCGAGAAGGAAGCTGTAATTAAAATACGGAATGTGATAGGGTTGTTACTTTAAGAGTTTAGATTTAGTAATTTCCTAATTTGATGACGATTTCAAATCTCGGGGTCAAAGTTTGTAGAATTAAATATTACTTAAGTATTACTTTGCGAAAGTATATAATACAAAATTAATGCATATCTGTGTATTTTTAAGGTCTATTTATTTCAGCGTTGTTAAAATTTTAATATGTTCTATATTACACCTAGTATTTTATAGTTATCTGTTCCCTTATGGGGATAGTTAAATTGATTGCGATTCAATAGTAAAATTTTCATTTATGTAGAATTGTCGCCACTCACTCACTCGTACATAAACAACACACACGCACACGTTATCAATTACATCACAGGTTATTTTTTGTATTCCGTGTATAATAACTAAGAATATAATCTCAACTTCGTTTTATTCAAATGGTGTTTTATTACATATAATTAAATCATTAATGTTAGACTTCAAAACAATTTAAGTGTAAACAAAAAAGAGTTTGTTTAACTAATAACAAATAAATATGTAATGCTATTTTTCATATTTTAAAACATTGAGTAACTTTTCGGTTCTTTATAGTGGAAATTAATATGCAGAATAACAATAATAATTCTATATATGTGTTTGAAATGTATAGTAAATATAAATATATAATAGTATAAATATAATAGTTACTAAAGTAAGTAATTTGATAGTTGTGAACTGAGCTAGCTGACTAACCAATAATTTTTTTATACAAATTATTTACTTATCTCGAAAATCATTTCAGCTGCATACAAGACTGCGGTTTAGTAATGTAAAATTGAAAATGTTTATAACATTGACCGTCGATTTCCTCGCTGGTTCTTCTCGGTAAGAGCAACATTCCAAACCAGCAGTAGCTAAATTAATCAAATTGATCCTTGACAATTCGAAATTTCATAAAGATAATTTGATTTGATTCGATTTGTACCTTTTGCATTTTTCTCCGTTTCAACCCTACAATCAAGAACGGAACACTTCACTAGTTTACATCTCACTTTACCCCTTCTAATGATAATAAAAACCTGTTCCTTCTAACAATCACTTTTTTTGTTTTAGCATCGGGAACGTTTGAAGGGTAACATAATTGTGTCAACGCGCAGCATTGTGATGTATTTTTACCTTTGCAATAAACAAAGCAACGCGGAAGGGTTAGAACAGATGTGGAGCCGGTAGATTTTGCGACGCCATTGTCTTTAAAAAATAAGGTGTAATATGCAGATGAGTTTATTCAATATTTTTTTTACAGTTTGTGGGAATCGTTGACCCCATTTCGTTCGGACGTTAGTACTGCATTGTGCGATACAGCCTTTTGTTTTTTTTCAAACAGTTATTTCTGTTTCGTATCCGATTTAGTTCTGGTTGTTGAGCAGATGTTGATATACGCCGTTATGGTTTTATGATATTCAGATTATGGTGATTAATTGTTAAACTATTTTATGCTACGATATTTTAATACATGCTGCATAATTATACGTGCAAAGCGCAGTCGATATTATAAGTTCAGTATTGTTTATATATTTATTAATATACTGATATGTACAAATTGTTGTCAACAAAAAGTCCTCTGAAAAAGATAAGATACTTTTCTACGTATCTTTTCTACGATTCTTCTCAATCGTAGAGACGAGAAGAGTAATTCAAAATCTCATAAATTCATGTTAAAAGATATTATCGTACTCCTCCTGCCCTTATCCCACTTTAAGTGAGGTCAGCACAACATGTTATCAGCATGTTGTTGCATGATTTGGTAAGGTATTTTACCACCGGCTGCCTGCTTGAAGTCAACTTACCTTAGCCGCCTTTTACGACACCTTGGTAGTATAAAGGTAGTCTATTCTACTCAGCCGGATATCACAAGGCGGGCCAACTTACCTTATTCGCCTTTGAAGACTACTCAATAAGCAATGAGGGTAGTCTATTCTACTCAGCCGGATACCACACGGCGAAAATTCACGTTAACAGATAGTAACAACTTAAATGAATAGAGAAACAATAAATACTATATTCTTTGTGCAATCCTACTAGAACTATATAAAATAGGTTACAAAATTATTAAATATATTGCATTTACTTACAGGTTTCGCGTCCTTGTAGTTTGCCTTAAACTAAAAAAAAGTAAAGTAGCTGCCTGTTACAATCCCACTGTTGGGAATAGGCCTCCTCTCTCCGTTTCTGGAGAGAAGGGTTGGAGCTAAGACCTACCACGCTGCTCCAATGCGGATTGGTAGGCTACACATATCTCCAGAATTCTCTAGAGATATGCAGGTTTACTCACGATGTTTTCCTTCACCGAAAAGCGTGTGATAAATTGCAATTACCAATTAGACACATGAGTTTTAATAGAAAAACTCATTGGTGCCTGCCCGGGTTTGAACTAATGTTCCCCTCGAAAGAGTCGCATGGTCTCACCGCTAGGCTATCACAGCTCGCTAGGCTAGCACAGTAGCTTGCCTTACGATTATTTAATTAGTCAATTTTCGTTAAGCATAAATTTTTAAATAATTTATAGAATTAGGCGTTTCTTTCGGAGAGATTACATTAGATTATTAAAATGCGTGGATAGCTACTCCTCTACTCTGTACAAGATAGTATTAACCAAATGTAACTTATTATAAGAATTATAGTTGAAAAGAGCAACCACCGAGTTTCTTGCTGGTTCTTCTCGGTAGGAACAATTTTCCGAACCAGCAGTAGAGTTGACGATTCAAAAGCACTTGTTTACAATTTTACTTGAATAAAGAATAGTATAAAACAAAAGTAATAATAAAATGATTTTGCTATAATCCACTATAAAGTAAATAGGAAATATATATAATGAAAACGAATAGTCCAGTCTACACTTAGTGTTATATATATATTGTATTTACTTTATCGCGTATTATAGCAGAATCATTTTATTCATACTTTTGTCTTAAATTTTTAGATTGATTTAGTTATAGAACTATTATGGTCGTTATGACGTTCTTACGCGATGCAACGTCAAATTAATTTACGAAAAGTACATTTTACCTACAAAAATTAATTGTGTACGAATTATTTGGCAACTTTATCGTCTAAGTAGAGTCTTTTTGACAACTCTCTGTGCAAAAGTTAAAACAAAAAGATAACTTATCTGATACATTTGAATAACTCGATGTTATCTTTCAATTATAAATTAACGAAGCTCAAAAATCGCGTTAAGAAATATAAAGTAACACTTTGTTCCAATTATTATCTAGAAAAACATATATTAAGGTATACCTTGTGTTATAACAAAGAATAAACTATTTTTTACTTAGTTTGTTCATTTGAAATAACTTTAAGTGCTTTTAACTTAGATATTACATCAAATATTAATCATACAGATGTCTGAATATTGTATTATGTCCGTTTAATTCGTAGTTAAATATGAAAATAATTTAAATTAGGTAATTATTGCAGTCCTCCGTAAGATTTGTATTTCAAACAATTATCTTTATGTAGAACTGTGCTATTAAAAGTTTGCATAGTTTTAATGAGTTCTTATTTTTTCAATTAAGTACGGTGTGTTGTAAATCGTATTTTTTTATATAAAACCTAGTATACATGAAATCATATTACGTTTATGAAATTGTTTGATTATTTACAAGAAATCTTAGTACCTGCGGAATTATGATTATAGATATTAGAAATCACTTCAAATTCAAATTAACACTTCCACGTCGTTAATACGTCCAATAGCTGTAACTATATGTAGTTACAGATATTGGACGTACATATGTTTAAGATAATTCAAATTCAAAACATTCTTTATTGAAGTAAACTTGTAAACAAGTGCTTTTGAATCGTCAACGTCTACTGCTGGTTCGGAAAGCTGTTCCTACCGAGAAGAGCCGGCAAGAAACTCGGGGGTCGCTCTTTTCAAAGCATAATTCTTATTAATAGTTACATTTAGTCGTTACTGTCTTGTACAGGGTCAAGGAGTAGCTATGTCCACCCATTCTTATTGTCCAAGTAATCCTCAATAGTATAGTAGGCTTTCTGTATTAGCCTTTTTTTAATAATGTTTTCAAACTGCTGTAATGGCAAAGCTAAAATTGATTGCGGAATTTCATTATAGAATCTTATACCCAAACCCACAAACAACTTATAGTACCCCGCAATAAACAATGCACATAGAGAACTTAGAACGAAAGAACCGGCCAATTCGGTTTCGTAGAGCGCTGTCACTGTCACACACGGGTCAGTCTGTGCGACAGAGACAATGCTCTATGAAGCAGAATCTAGCCGATTTCTCTCTCTGAGCCTCGATGTGCATTATTTATTGCCGCGTACTATATGTACTTTTTGCAAGGCGTATGCAGGAACCGCAAGCTTATGTCGGTTTCTACTTTGTCTATTACATTGAGAACCTATGGGAACTCCAATCGATTGAACTATGTAATCTTTTTTCTTTTAATTTACTGTATAGTAAGGTAAAAGAAATTATATATTAAACAGTTCAGGCACAAAGGGCTACAAAAGCCTAATTTTTGTGTTAAATATGTATTATTATGTACGAGAACACACATAACACCTCGATTGATCGCTTCTTCTCTCTCCTTTTTCGCACAAAGAATCAACTTAGCGATTCAACGCGGAAACGCTGCCAGCATTCTTGGGACCATTCCACTTGGGCATGATTTGTATAGTAGTAGCGTGTAAGTAATTTAAGATAGATATAACTTGTACATTTTTGTTACTCATCATACTAATTATGGATCTCCGCAAAGTAACACCTATTTCTATAAACGGTATAATTTAAAAATATATATACTAAAAATTCGAATAAAACATTTTATTCTTCCCTTGTTTTACTTCATATTTGTTATAAATAAAAAGAAACAAATGTACGAAAAATACAGGCAGACTTGTTCTAAAACGCCGACAGAGAGCTGAATTATGCAATTCTGCACAAATTCTCGTAAATTGTGCAGAACAATGTATTCATTCTCAATAATAACAAAATCTACAATAATGTTCCTAATAGTTTAAGTTGAAAAATTAAATTATTAATTTAAATTTAATTTATCATCCTCCTGCCTTTATCCCACTCTAAGTGGGGTCGGTACAACATGTATTAAACATGTTGTAACATGATTTGGCTAGGTATTTTACGACCGTCCTGACGTCAACTAACCTTAGTCGGTTTTTACGACACCTCGGCAAGAAATGAGGGTGGTCTACTCAGCCGGATATCACAAGGCGGTATTAATTTAAATTTAATTAATATATATATTTAATAAATATTTGCATACCTTAAACGGTCAAATACACTGTTACAAAACTTATGTATGTAGGTGTCTTTATGCAAATAAAAAAATTACTATTATATTATTATTATTACATTATTAAAAACATATTCAAACATGTTAACTGTCAGGAACTAGAGATATATTTATTTTTAATCAGTGAACTTATTTAAATTACGTTTTTTATCTGTAGGCCTTCATGTAGTAATGCACCGGAACTATAAATTTTTAAATAAACCTTAAAATAAAATTTGCATGTTAAATTGAAAAAAGTTTACAGTATCAACATTTTTATGCTAATTTATTCAGTCATTTAGGACTTATATGTCCTACAAATAATCTTCTTAATTAATTTACTTCGCTTTTAATATTTCTTCGCGACTACGTAAAGTATATGTTATAGAAAGTTAGGTTTTTAATAAGTGCAATAAACTTACAAAAACGCTATACTTTCATGAACTTTTTATGGTAGTTAACGATGAAAACTTAGCTTATAAGAAACATATATAATATTTTATTTTATTTTTTTGGACACACGATACAGTTCACAACACGATTATAAATTAAAATGTATGCATATTTTTCAAATTTATAATAAAGTTGCAAAAGAGAGAAATAAAGAACATGTTGCAATGAAAAACTAATGCTAAATTAATTTATCTTATCAAAAAATTATTATATTATTATTATTATTATATATTATGAACAATATAATGGATAATTGATACAAAAGTAATAATAAAATGATTTTGCTATAATGCGTATTGCAATATTATTGAATGATCATTGATTTTATAATAATTTATGGAATTAGTCGTTGTGGTTTGCGGGTTTGGGTAAGAATCTTTAATAAAATTACGCAATTAATTTTAGCTTTTACTTACAGCATTAAAAAAAAACTGTTAGAGGGAGGCTGATACAGAAAGCCTATACTGTTGAGGATTACTTAGATGATAAGAATGTGTGGATAGACGACTAAATGTAACTAGTTATAGGAATTATTCCGAAAATAGCAACCGCTGAGATCCTCGCTGGCTCTTTCGAACCAACAGTAGCGTTGACGAATCAAAAGCACTTGTTTACAAGTTTATTTGAATAAAGTATATGTTGAATTTGAATCGGACCAGCCTTTACTACTCAACTGTAATTCACAATTCAAATATATCACTTTTACCAATCCGCCGCACAATTATTTTAAACATGGCCGACGAAATATATTCCGCGCAGTAATGAGTAATCAATGAAACCAACAACCGTGAAAATGATTTCGTGCTGATTTTTTCGAAAACGCTTATGCAAACATTACAATAGGGGTGATTTTTGTGTAAGAGTCCAATATATAGTGTGCTAACAAACTCGATAATACCTACGTAGCAGGGGGAATGCATCTGATTTGAGAGGAAAAAACTTTATCTCGTTGGGGATAGCTTATAAGGACCCGGTACAGTTGAGCAAAGCACACATATAAGTCTAAAAAATATTAACTAATACCTGTACATTAAGATAAGCACAGAGATCCTAATTTGTTTAAGTTTTAAAAATTAAAATTGAAAATATACACGGCGGCCTAGGCAAGAATTAATTTCCACTTGAAAACAATACTTCAGAGGGATGAGAAAGCATTTACCATTAAAGCTTTTATAATAATTATCTTCAAATTTTAATCAATTTACGTAATACCTCAATTAATACACAAAACCGTTCTTCATGAATTGATTGAAAAAATCGTTCAATAGTTTTCAAGTTTATAGCGAAAGACATATACGGCAGACTGACTCGGCCTTCGTGTTTATTTATTTACTATGAATTTTTTTTATATTTTTTACAATTCCCTTCTACATATTCCATAATCCTTGATGACTTATCTGCATATTGCACATTCGTCTTAACCATAAGTTATTTGAATACTAAACATAATTATACTGATTACTAACCTTAGAGTAGAGTAGGTAGAGTAATAAAATAAGTTAGTGAGGGTATATTTATGACAATACAAACAGAAAATAGTAATATGTGGTAGGTAATACTATTTTACTGGCCTATCGGCGCAGCTGATTCTACCATCAGCTCCATGGATCACAGATTCAATTCCCGCCGACGGCGTAGGTACAATTTCAAAAAATTGTTGGTGCTTTATTTTTAGGTGGATTTATGTATTTAACTATTTATTTAAAATTATACATGTATATCTTTACCAGTTGTCTGTCACCCATTACACAAGTATTAAGTTAGTTGGGGACGGACAGCCTAGTGTTTAATCCTAATAATAATAATAATAGCTTTTGATAATATTAAACCCTTTTTCACTTGACCGTACGCAATAAAGCAGGTTGCAAGCCTTGGATGAAAAGTTCATTTTCTTTAACGAATCCCTTCACATCGCAACCCCGCACAGGGCTTTTCCTGATACATTTTTAATAAATATTTCGGAGGGTGAAAATTTTTTCAAAAGAGCCGAATTAAAGTACCGGCTGTCGAATTTGAATATATATTTTTTTGTGTTCATTATTAGAATAGGTATTTTATAACCTTCGTTAATCTAAACGTTTCTCAAAAATTGCACTATCTCTTGATAAAAACCGTCCAGAACTCCGTTTAGTGGAATAAAAGAATATCGACCACATACAGACATACTGCTTTTAGGGACTTGTTTTATAATATGGTTAGATATCACATATCGAAAAAGTGCTAAGTATACTTGTAACGAACAAAGAAATTAAGGTAAATGATTAGTTTCACAGGTTTCATCCAGACTAAAAGTAGCAGCCTGTTACAATCCCACTGCCGGGAATAGGCCTCCTCTCTCCGTTTCTGGAGAGAAGGGTTGGAGCTAAGACCTACCACGCTGCTCCAATGCGGATTGGTAGGTTACACATATCTCTAGAGTTCTCTAGAGATATGCAGGTTTCCTCACGATGTTTTCCTTCACCGAAAAGCGTGTGATAAATTGCATTTATCAATTAGACACATGAGTTTTAATAGAAAAACTCATTGATGCCTGCCCGGGTTTGAACTCGTGTTCCCCTCGAAAGAGTCGCACGGTCTCACCGCTGGGCTATCACAGCTTCATCCACTAATAATTATATAATTATAATTATAAATGCGAAAGTTTGTGAGTATGGATGGATGTCTGTTACTCTTTCACGAAAAAACTATTGGACGGATTTGGATGAAATTTTACAGTTACATATGTTATACATCGGAATAACATATAGGCTACATTGGCTACAATTTGTGTTGATTTTATGTAATATAACGATACATGTCAATTAAGAAGGAAAAAATCTGGCCTCTGAGAGCTTTCTCGACGTACGCTGCCTAAACCGTTAGATTTAAACAAAGATGATGCACCGTAGTATTGTTTGTCTTTAATAGTTCTAAATAAAAATCCGCGGCAGCATATACGTGGACCCTATACCTTTTATGTGGAAGCCACTATGACCAAAATTGTGAATCATAAATTTAATTTAATTTAATTAGATACTGTGGCAGAACAAATTCCTCGCGAGCGAAGCCGCGGGCAAAAACTAGTTTATTATAAATTCGAAATTCCTTTAATGTTACGTTTCTCTGCCGGAGCAGTTATGATGAAATTGAACAAATGTGTACAATTTAAACTTACGTAAAATGGAAAATATAATTTTAAATAAGGCTTTATTGAGCTAGATACATAGTAATCCTTATTTCAATGCTATATATATCACGCTACAAATTATTATGTATAATAAAAAAGCTGTTTTCTTGCTCTTCCAAGTTATGTGTCATTTTAATAGTAAAGTTGTGATATTTAAAGATACAAAAATCCGTTTTTCTTTGGGAACAGAAAAATAGTACATAATTGAGGATATTCTAAAACTCAAGTGAACGAAAAGACCTAGAAACAAAGAAGAAACACATAAAGTTAGAAATATTTGTCTATGATTGATCAATACCATCGACATTTTTAACCTAACCACCATGTTTGATGAGAGCACGTGTCGAACGTGCGGGGGTGATTGAGTTTCTATGGGGTTACGTCCCTTGATGCAAAACCAATTTATGTATTATGTACTATTGGGGTCATATTATTACACGATATTGAAGGGGACTTCAGTAAACCATAAACATAGGTTATAGAGATGAAATAAAGATGAAAAAAACATTGTTTGATACCTTAGATATTTACTTCATACAAGATGTAACCGAAACTTAGTTCGGGTCAACATAAATGCTAAAATATACTCAGTTATGTTATATATGCTTTTCCCCGTTCATAATTGAAATTAAAATTATTCATTTCATTATTTCATTCAAAGCCCGCTTGTTTTTACAAGCTGAGAAATTATAATGAAGCTATCTATCATTAGTATGGGAAGGTTCTCTTACCGAGAAGAACCAAAGAAAAACTATTCCGACACTTTCCCAGTTTTCTGACGTCGGTCGGTCGTGGCTTCTCACCACCCTTCCGACGCCGCAATGACTAATCTAAGTCATACCATGAACCCTCCATAAAGCGTCGCCCTAAGCCGTGGTCCGGCCTCACAGGAGGCACCCTTAGTACAACGTTCCCCGACGCTAGTAGAGATTCTGCGCTATACTCTCTGCATTTCGCAACCTCGACGATGCTTCTGCGCTCGCCCGTCCCGCCCGGTGACGCTGCAAAAGCCGTTAGGGCTAACAGCATAGAGTCAATTCGAAAAAAAAAAATTGCCGACACATCCTTTTAGAATAATACTTGAATTTAACTTGAAAAAATTACATTATATATGTTTGAATATATCATGTAAATATTGAATGTAATAATTATTATTTAATTAATTTGAATATTGAAACTAAATTCAGAAAATCTTTCAAGCGGATTAGTCGCGAATGTGTTATAGAGATACAGTCTTTCGGATTAGTAATAGATATATAATGTATATTAATTGATATTTAATATTTTGAATTTGAATATACTATACCTATTGAATACCTATATTTTTTTGAAACAGGTGTAATCGTGTAGTAATAGTAGTAATATTCATCTGTAGTAGTAAGGTAATTTTTAATAATTATTAAGTTGTTTTTTTATTTTTTAAAACAGGTTTCCATTTTCTTTTTATCATAGTTGTTAAATGTTATATTAAATTATTATTATATGAGGGAAAAATTTACACATCGGTCATAAGACCTGTCGTAATGTATGGATCAGAATGTTGGGCAATGAAAAAGATGGATGAAAGAAGAGTACATGCAAATGAGATGAGGATGTTAAGGTGGATGTGTGGTGTGACAAGACTTGATAAAATAAGAAATGAGTATATAAGGGGAAGTCTGAAAGTTGCGCCCATTATAGAAAACATGAGAGGTGCAAGATTGGGATGGTATGGACATGTAATGAGGAGGGATGAAAGTCATGTGATCAAACGAGTGTTGAGTATGAATGTGGATGGATATGTGACTAGAGGAAGGCCTAAAAAGAGATGGTTGGACTGTGTGAAGTATGACATGCATATAAAAGGAGTAGCGCCAGAGTTGACGAATGATAGAAGAGAATGGAAGAGAAAAACATGTTGTACCGACCCCACTTAGAGTGGGATAAGGGTAGGAAAAAGAAGAAGAAGAAGATTATAGTTTAAAAAGGTGAACAATGAGATGTACGAAGTTACATTTCGTTGTTCACGAAGCTGTTGCTGACGTTGGTGGTGAATTAGATTAGTTTAGGGTATGGTCGCCACTGAAAACCAGTGTTGGGGGCTACCTCAACGTAAACTGAGCGGTGTTCCTTTTTAAACGTCACATTTCTCAACATAGGTGAAATTTAAATTAAAATTGTCCATGTAACTGCACTGTTTGTAGGGTAAGTGTGACAGTTGTCAATAAAAGGATTTTGATTTGATTTCATTTGATTAATCCGACTGTCAGTGTCCAAACAGCATGGGTATAATCCACCAATCTTTGTCTAGTTATCTGTCCATATCTGATGCTTCTAATTAAGTCGTTTTCTTTATGACGTGTGATTTTAATTTAAAGTTGAAGGGTTTAGGGGTTAGGCCACTCTAGGATTTAGAAATTATCTTTTTATTAATCGTTTTATATTTATATTTTATGAGTTAATTATGTTTATATTCAATGTCGAGATATTTCCATGTAAAAAGCCTATTTTTTCCGTCTCTATAGTGCCACCCCCCCCCCCCCCTCCAAGTGAACAAAAAAATGTAAAAAAACAATGTTTATCGCGGATTATGGTAAAATAATCTTATTATTTCTTTTGTATTATGAATATCCGAAAAGTAACGCCTAATTCTATAAATTATTAAAAAAACAACGTAAAAATAAAACATATATTTTGTAAATAAAATGGATACATATAGAATTTTTCTCAAGCACAATATACCTTATACTCTGTCTATTATAATCAAACGCCTGGAGAAGACGGGGCAAACGCAAAATGGCCGAAAACGTTTTCGAAGATTGTTTTTAATGGCTTTTTCTTTTCTACTCAATTTCGGGACATCCTTAATGCGGCCTTTATTGGCGGAGAGTTATTGAGTGACACTTTCTAACTTGGGGCTGAATTTTTTGCAAACTCCCGACTCTATGAGTCGAAATTAATTTGATTTGAATTACAGTCAAAGTTTAAAGGCAACTTGAAATGCCAGTTTCATAAAAAATTACGACTCTTTACGAAATGGTAAAGGAATAAAATATATCAAATGTCATTAACATTGCTCTTTTATATAACAGAAAATACATAGATTATATAATGTGAAATAGTTTGTCCGTTGGTTTATCCTAATTTCACGGCCTATCCGGGTAAACTAACAATGTGATTTTTTATATGGAGAATGGAAGGGAGACAATAACGTATATTTTATCTCACTACTGAAGTTCAGGCAAACGAAATAAAGTTTATAAGACTACGATAAAAAAAACTTCATTAGGAGCATTCCGATATAATTCGCAAGCCGTTTATTAAACTAATAATTAAATACTGCGATATGTCTTTTTTACCATCTTTTTCTAATAATTATTATATATACGGGTCCCTACCATCCCACAGCTGGGCATAGGCCTCCTATCTCCATTTTTGGAGAGAAGGGTTGGAGCTAAGGTACCTTCCACGCTGCTCCAATGCGGATTCGTAGGTTACACATATCCCTAGAATTCTCTAGAGATATGCAGATTGTCACCTCCCGATGTTTTCCTTCACCGAAAACCGAGTGATAGGTAATTGCAATTATCAAAGAGACACATCAGTTTTAATAGAAATACTCATTGATGCCTGCCCGGGGTTTAAGCCCATGATCTCTCTAGAGAGTTGCACGGTCTCACCGCTGGGCTACCACAGTTATGATAAAATTTAGTAATGCTTATTTTGCTTTAATTATTCGGCGAAGTTGCATCCGCCGTGGGCACGATTTGACTGAGCTCTTTCTAGCCCGTGGCTAAACAATACCAAACCATGGTAGACAACAAGTTCCAAAAACATAGTAGACAACAAGTTCCAAAAACATGGTAGACTTCAATCTATACTTATATTATAAACGCTAATGTAAGTCTGTCTGTAAAACTTTTATATCTGAAGTCGCTGAAGCGATACCGGTCCATCACATAGGTTAGAACACCATTTTTGCCTTCGGACACATGATAAAAAAATTATCATATGATATTTCTACAGAGAAATTGACGCGGACGAAGTGGCAGGTACAATCAGTACTCTCGAACTGTCTAACTCTAGTAAAGAAAATAAGAATAAGACGCAATTGTTAATTTTTGGTTATATAAAAAGTTGTTTAAATAGTAAAACTCTGGTAAAGGTCTGTTCTGGTCACAGCTATCATTCAAATTCAAAATATTCTTTATTTAATTAAAATTATAAAGAAGTGCTTATGATCGTCAAAATCTACAGTTGGTTCGGAAAGCTGTTCATACCGAGAAGAGTCAACAAGAAACTCGGCGGTTGCTCTTTTCAAAGTATAATTCTTCACATTACTAGTTACATATAGTTATTAATGTCTTCGAAGAGTAGCTATATCCACGAATTCTTATCGTCTCCGTAATCCTCAATAGTATAGAGTAGGCTTTCTTAATAACCCTTTTTTTTAATAGTATTTTTATGTAATGGTTAAGTTAAAGTAGATTGTGGAATTTTATTATAGAATCTTATAGCCAAACCCACAAACGACTTATGTACTTTTGCAAGGCGAAAAGCAGGAATCGCAAGCTTATGTCGGTTCCTACTTTGTCTATTATATACATCGCCAATTTTTTTATAATTATGTATATTCTTATGTACAAAGGGTAGAGCTGTGATAGCCCAGCGGTGAGACCGTTTCGGCGAGCGACCGAAAGAGTCGCTCTTTCAAGGGGAACACGAGTTCAAACCTGGGCAGGCACCAATGAGTTTTTTATTGAAACTCATGTGTCTAATTGATAATTGCAATTTATCACACTCTTTTCGGTGAAGGAAAACATCGTGAGGAAACCTGCATATCTCTAGAGAATTCTAGAGATATGTGTAACCTACCAATCCGCATTGGAGCAGCGTGGTAGGTCTTAGCTCCAACCCTTCTCTCCAGAAACGGAGAGAGGAGGCCTATTCCCAGCAGTGGCATTGTAACAGGCTGCTACTTTACTACTTACTTTACTTTATGTACAAAGAACATTTGGGTCCTTTAAAATAGTACATATATAGATTAATCATATTTATAGTGCTGAGTTATTTGTTAAAGGTATACTAGAATCGTCGTTTTAACGTGATGGCTGAGCAAATCCACGCTTAAACAAGTTTAGCGACGTCATTAGGGTTACTTAGCAAACATATTTAATTTGGTTGTAAAAGTACAACCATTTTTAAAACAATGCTTGTAAATCCAGGCGTATACGTACCTAATCTAATATCTAACCGACCGTAAGCTTTTGCCTCGGTGCTTGCAATCCAGATATCTTACGAGGGCCGACTTATTTTTCACCTCCAAGTATGCACCCTCGTTCCTAACTTCAAAGGAGGGTTCCCACCCCCTTGTTAACAAACTTCTACCTATCTGCATTTTTATTTAAGTTTCGACAAAAATTTCCACCCCTAAATTCAATTTTTTTTCTCGCTACAAATTAATTAGGGAACACGTTCTTCTGTCGATGATGCCGAGTTTAATTTGCGAGGGCTTCGGCTGGTAAATATGTAGGGATCACTGTTTTTGGGAGTTCATTGATTTTATTCAATTACTGACGTCGCTCGCTCGAACTGAGATTGAATGGAAAGATTTTTTGAGACTATTGCATCAAACATGGGAAGAATACTTGCCTATATTCTATTTGTATATTCTATTAACTAACGAGGCTCATTTCATATGTTTGTTATGTACACCTACAAGGGAAGAATGAAATGTTTTATTAGGATTTTTATTAAATATTTTTTTTAATTACAACGATTATAGATACAGACGTTACTTTGCGAAGATCCATATTTAGTATCCATTTTATTGAGTTTTATTTAATTTATTTATTACACAAAAATGTACAAGTTATGTCTATCTTAAATTACTTACACGCTAGTACTATACAAATCATGCGCACGTGCTGATTCCTTGTGCAAAAAAGGAGCCAGCCCTCTTGTTACCTGAAGAGGAAATTAAACGAGGTACCATTAATCCATTAACCGAGTATTAATAATATCCATTAATCCATGATATTTTTTTAGCTATATTTTTATCGCGGATTGTAGCAAAACTATTTTATTTTTATATTTATATATTTTTTAAATACTTTATTTTTAGAAAAATTACTTAGTTTTTAATTATTGTTATTAATATCACAAACCTAATCTTTACTCTAAACTTATAAAATAATTTCTATAATATTTTTCTAACTACTGACTTAGATAATTAAATGTAACTATTGGTAAATCTGAAGAAATGTTTTAATTACCAATGGGGTATAACATACAGTACCTCACGTTCTCTAACATGAAATCGCAAGTTATCGGTTTAAACAAGTAGTAAGATGAAGGTCAAATGCCATTTAACCGTAAAATTGTCAAGCGTTTTTTATCGGGTTCAGTGGAACGACCGGTTTGACTAACCAAAACCTCATTTCTTTCATCTTTCTTACACAACACACGGTAACTTATTCTCATATTTACAGCTTCTGTTATAAAACCCACATTAGCGCAGTTGCAAATAATTGTAAATCAAGTTTTGAAGGGACTTTTTTGATGAATAGCGTTGAATGAATTTAGGAACCAGTTCTGAATGTCTTCGCTGTAGACGGATTCGTTTACCGATGTTTTTACTTCGTGTACTTTGTTTTGTTTCATTGAGATGCGTAATTGAGCGTAAGCTTGGGAAAAAGCAAATGTCAACTGCAAATGTCAATGGGCTGTTGCACCAAACAAAAGTAGGTATGTCTTTGAAATCATTTGAAGTCTTAAGGTTAGCAATCTGTTGTTAAAGAGATAGTTTTTCCCTTTTTCTTTTTAAATATTTTATACAAACTATATCCGCGACGTCGTGGGCGTCAACTTAAGTGCTAAAATACGTTCAATTATGTATTACGTATTTTTTGGAATTGCCGAAGCAAAAACGGGATCTTTTCTTTCCTACATGTTAGCCCGGTACATAAGCTTAAATTTTAGCATATTCCATCAATATCGCTGCATCGGATTAATCGCAGCAACGTATAAACAAATAAAAGCAGATAAATATAAAAGAAAAAAACATAAAGAGACTCAGAGGAAGAGGACGGAAAAGACTCGCAATTATAATATAAATTTGGAATTTCTTCATTTATTATATCTGCTCTTCATTATCAGCGATGATTGTTGATCCTGTGATCGTTTATAGTCGGCACGATCATCGTACAAGTATGCACACGATCGCCCGTATTATCATACGATAAATACGATTAAAGGTATCACCCGACAATTTCCCTTGATGCGCGATAAACCAACAATTTCCAGATTGTAGGCAACCGTAGGCAATCATAGACGATGATTGGCGATTACAGGCAAGTGTGCCCTCTACCCCATCGTGCTTAATGGTTTGTAATCGCCGATTATAAACAGTTGCTAATACGTTGTATAAAGCAGAAATGTTTACAAATAATTGTAAACCACAACACCTTTATGTTGGGCACGCGTTCTCGATCCTTTTCTCTATTGATCTCTATTAAATCGATAGCTCGTGCTATAACTCTATACAACTGTATAAAACTATAAAAGCTATTGATCTTGAGATGATCATAAAAAGTATACGCATTTTCAACTTTAACTATACCAAACGCGCTATCCATAAGGTAACAGACCTTTTTGCATTGTTAACTTTTTTTTGTCATTTTAATCCCGATGTGCGAACCGAATATTAATTGTGGGACACTTTTTTTATTATTAGGGTGTTTTTTTATTATTTGCCACTTAACTTTATCACGGGTAACGTATTTTGAATGAAATGTTGGTAGTGATTTTTTAAGATGGTTCATGTCGGATTTTTTGCGATTTTCGTTTTTTGATTGAGTAAAAACGTGTGAGTGTCGTTAGTCTTTTTTTTCGTATTTATTTTAATCGCATCCCGGGTAGCGTATGTCGAATTAAACATTATGTAGTTTTTCAAGACGGACTTTACTTTGCGTTTGTTTCTATGTGTTAATTTTTTTTGTTATTTTCAAAAATCTTTTTTTAATATTTGTTTCTTGTATCATAGAGAGGATATTTTGAATAAGATGTTTTTGTTAATCTGTCTGCTACGGAGCTATGACGCCTTATAAAGAAAACTGATAAACTTCCACATAATTTTGGGCCAAAGATGTAAAAATACGAAAATAAATAATAAATAAATACATATATGGGACACTTACACACAACTGGGACCAATTAATATCATTTTTATTAGTGAACGATTACTAAAAATTTAGCTGATTTCGTAAGATTTTATCGCAGCTTGGATTATAGCAAAATAATATAATTATTATTTTTATTTTACACTTTGATTTGCATTTTGCCTCCGCCGGCAGAATAGAATAGACCACCCTCCTTTCTTACCGAGATGTCGTAAGAGGCGACTAAGATAAATGCCGTGTGGTATCCGGCTGTGTAGAATAGACCACCCTCCTTTCTTACCGAGGTGCCGTAGGAGGCGACTAAGATAAATGCCGTGTGGTATCCGGCTGCATAGAATAGATCACCTTTCTTACCGAGGTGTCGTAAAAGGCGACTAAAGTAAGTTGACGTCAGGCAGACAGCCGGTCATAGAATACGTAGCCAAATCATGTGACAATATGTTTGTAACATATTGGGCCGACCCCACTTAGAGTGGGATAAGGGCAGGACAATGATGGTAATGATGATTTGCATTTTACACATGATGGCTTTGGTATAGCTTTTTTCATACCACAAATACAAAAATCTGAATAATACGAAGCCATTAAAGAACTTTGAAGTGAGGGCGAAATTGGGCGTAAATGTTTTGATCATAAAAAAATTGAGGTAAAAATAAACGGTTCTTGTCATGGACAATTAAGAAGAAAAGAAATTGCGGCGCAGCTCATAAAGTAGAGAGGCTGATTTAGTTACGGCCCTCTCGGGGAAAATAAAGATCAAATTGGAAGATCGCAGTGATAAGGTATCTTTAAATTTATTCTCCAGTATAAGTAACTTTTTTCCCCGCTTAAAAATAAATTCAAAATTCTAATTCAAAATATTCTGTATTTAAGTAAACTTGTAAACAAGTGCTTTTGAATCGTCAACTTTACTGCTGGTTCGGAAAGCCGTCCTACCGAGAAGAGCCAGCAAGAAACTCGGCGGTTGCTCTTTTAAAAATAGAAATAACTAGCTTATTATACTAGTTACATTTAGTTATAACTGTCTTATACAGTGCAGAATAATGACTATTTTATACTAATATCTAAACCTAAATGCAGTTTTACGATTTCATTACGATTAGAATGGAGCCTATCCTCCTGATGATGATTCGGTTTTGGGGCGAAACTATCGTAGATATTGTAGCAGTGATTGTGTGTATTGCTTGCGTGATTGTTCCTGGTGTGGCCATTTTTAAGATACGTGTGGTGACTTGTACTGCATGTATAAGGTATGTGAATGTTGTCTGCTTTATACACTTAGCATTACATAAATTCTCTCAACAAACGCTGATTATAGTAAAATAATTCTATTATAGCTTCTGTATTAAGAAGCTGTGATAGCCCAGCGGTGAGACCGTGGGACTCTTTCAAGAGGGCCACAGGTTTAAAACCCGAGCCGATTTATAACTAAGAATGAGTTTGTCTGTTAAAACGTAGGTATAGTACCCGGCAATAAATAATGCACATCGAGGTTTAGAGAGAGAAATTGGCTGGATTCTGCTTTATAGACCATCGTCTCTGTCGCACAGATGAAACGTCACATACTAACTAAGTGACAGTGACAGCGCTCTACGAAACCGAACTGGCCGGATGTTTCATTCTAAACATCGATGTGCATTATTTAATGCCGTGTACTATATGTGTCTAATTAATATCTGAAATTTATCAAACGCTTTTTAGAGAAGGAATACATCGTGAGGAAACCTGCATATCTCTAAAGAATTGTGACGATATGTTTTACCTACCAATCCGCATTTGTGCATAATGGGTATTAGCTCCAACCAAGGTCTCCAAAAAAAACAGAGTATGCCTATGTCGCAGATTTCCTCACGATATTGAGGATTACTTAGATGATAAGAATGTGCGAATATAGCTACACTTATACCCTATACAAGACAGTAATGACTAAATGTAACTAGTAATTTGAATTATACTTTGAAAAGATCAACCGCCGAGTTTCTTGCTGGCTCTTCTCGATAGGAACCGCTTTCCGAACCAGCAGTAGAGTTGATTCAAAAGCACTTGTTTACAAGCTTACTCGAATAGATAATATTTTGAATTTGAACTTGAATTTGTTATTCTTTACTGAAAACATTGTGATATATTTCAAATATCAATTAGACACCGATGCCCGGGTTTGAACCTATCACACCACCGAAAGAGTCTCACGGTCTCACTGCTGAGCTGTTAAAACTCTCACGAGTCTAGGTTTGGTCAGACGAAACTCACATGAGTTTACTATAACCGAGTCCTTGCACTTGGGAATAACAGGTTAGCAATTTTATATCTATGTTGTACTGTTATACCGTTATAGCTGTGATAGCCTAGCGGTGAGACCGTGTGAATCTCTAGAGACTATCATGAGTTCGAACCCCGGGCAGGCAACAGTCAGTTTTTCTATTAAAACTTATGTGTCTAATTGATAATTGCAATTTATGACACGTTTTTCGGTGAAAGAAAACATCGTGAGGAAACTGCATATCTCTAGAGAATTCTAGGGATATGTGTAACCTACCAATCCGCATTGGAGCAACGTGGTAGGTCTTAGCTCCAATCCTTCTCTCCAAAACGGAGAGAGGAGGCTTTAGCCCAGCAGCGGACATAATAACAGGCTGTTACTTTACTTTTCTACTTTATATCTATGTTGAATTCTAGGCAAACGAAGTCACGGTCAGAAGCTAGTAACTTATAAGTTCGCAATAAAAGCATTCCGTGACAATTGTTAATAAGTTAAAACTAACAATGGTTGGGCGGGGCCGGTTAATGATAATTACCTTTTACGTAATTGGCTAACTTAGTGTGGGCGTGCGAGGTGCGACTGTAATTATGTGGCGATAGTATGGCCGGTGTTTTGAGGGCGGTGTAGCGTTACAATACATACTAATATTTCTAATGCGAAAGTCTGTCTGTTTGTTACACTAACATAGCTGAACTGCTGAACTGTCATTGATGAAACTTTGATATAATTGTAACTAAAATATTGGGCTTAAATAAAAAAAAGCTTAAATTCATTTCTGTACTGTAAAACAAAGCTCTCTAAAGCTGACTGTCCGTATGCGATTGGTTTTCTCAAAATCTACTTTACGGATTTTTGTACAATTTTTACGAAAAGGTAGTGAATACCTTTTGGAAGGTTTAGGTTAATAGTATTTTACGGTTTAATGTAAATTGTGTTGAAGAGGTTAAAAAGTTTAAAAAAAATCTTGCCTGCTCGGAGCTTTAGTCGCGTGCGCCGCGTATATCAACAGAGATGCACTACAGTACTGTACTAAAGAATTATAGATCTAAAAAAAATACTAATACAAAGTCCGCGATAGCATGTTTCTATATTTAATGGTTAACTCACAATTACTCATTTTATTTTCAAATTTTTTTAACACCCTGATTTCCACGAGCGAAACTGCAAAAACAGCTAGTCAATTGAAGATTGATTGAATCCCGTATTTCCTTCGGGTACAGGCAACTTGCCGTGGATTTTAAGCAAACTCTATTAACCTACAAGATTAGAGATCTCCATTTCACAAAGAGTTATATTTTAGATTAAGTTATGTAGAATTTAGTTTTATTTAGTTATAAAGAAAAATAGAAGAAAAAGATAGTTATAGAAGATAGCTAAAGCTGATACTCTTTGAAGCACACCTCACTGCTATTAGATATATCTGGCAGTCTTGAAAATGCCATTAAAATCATGGCATGAAAACCCTTAAACATTTAAAAAACTGATTACTACTAGAGACATTGAGCACAAAAATCTTCGAACAATGCGCATTGCCCTTAATGACTATAGGCCAAATAAAAAGGTCAGAATCATTCAGCGGGTGACGAAGCAAGCTGTAGTACCTCTAAGCTATGATCAAATTAGAAACCAAAATCTATAGAAGAAATACTACCGTCTCTACTACATATCTCAATGAGGCGGAAGCCGCAAGCAAGCAAGTTGTAATGAGTAGTTCACATTATGCAAATTTGCAAATTCTAGACCTTTATTCTAGCACTATTCTAGAACTCTAAAGTTCTAAAGTGTTCTAAGTTTCTATAAGGAAGGAAAGTGCCTATTAGTAGACTTACTACAAGATTAGCAGACGACCTCAAGAAGATAAGATATCTTGGTTAAACCTATCTCGAGCAGTAAACTAGTACCTGATGACCTTAGCAATACATGTTTTCAACGAATCAAAGATCTGATCATATCTAGCCAACCATCTAATAAATTGAACGTGCACTCCGGTATTCTCTAGAGCCTGCTGTAGTAGTGAAGATGTGATATATGGTATTAACGTCTATTTCGGAATTCACTGTCTTATTGGTAAGTTATATAAGTTGGAAGCTAGCCCTCATTTCTTACCGAGGTGTCGTAAAAGGCGACTAAGGTAAGTTGAGGTCAGGCGGGCGGCCGGTCGTAAATACGTAGCCAAATCATGTGACAACATGTTTGTAACATGTTGTGCCGACCCCACCTAGAGTGGGATAAGGACAGGAGAATGACGCTGATATAAGTTGGAAGCTAGGAATCGAATGTAGGTACTAGTGAAATTTCTCTTTATGACGCAAATCTATACTTATTATAAAATAAAGTCCCAGAACCTGTCTGTCTGTAAGTAATCGATTGTCTCAAAATCTACTGAACGGATTTTAGTACGGTTTTTACTTAAAGGTAGTGCAATTCCTCCGAAAGGTTTAGCTTAATAGCACATAACTGTTTCATGTAAATTGAGTTGCAGAGGTCGTTTTACAACAATTTTTAGTGGGGGTAGTAACAAAAAGAGGGGGGGAATAGGTATAAAAGCCGGTGTAGGGTACCGGAGAGTCAGTCTCATGCCGAGACTCGAGCGATTATAATATGTAGAGGTGTAAGAGTAACGACAAAAAGCAAACCCATATGTGTTCGTTACTACAAACAAGTAGTACTCTTTATTATCCTATCGGTACTTTATTCGTTACTTTCGATACCTAATACCATAGCATTAAAGTAACGTCTCTAGTCGTATTCCCGTACACCATGATGTCGGCCTGATATATACTTACTTGCATACCTAGCTGCGTAAGGTGGATTTTTTTTAGATATTTTTTTCAAAATTTTGATTTTATAAAAAAAAGGTTAGAATTGTAGAGTAATTAAAACCACCTACAAGTACATTGTAGGCGGAATTTGCTGGATTTTGCAATGGATTTATTATTTTGACTGTGAGAATAAAATAAAAATTTTCTCGCTTATAATGAAATTAAACATAAAATATGATAAAAAAAATATTTTAATGGAGGAGATTTCAAATAATTTAAAAATATTAATTTTACGGTTGCTAATAAACAATAAAAACATCGTTCTTCGCATGGTACGTTTAAATTCACCGAAAAGCGCATATTCAAACCGCACATTGGGTACCGTTTTATGTAGTTACTAATACGTACCGATACGAAAGATACGAGAAACGAGTAACGAAGCATTCGTGAGTAACGATTCGGTACTCGGTACTAGATGGCGCACCCGTTACTCAGTACCGAATCATACCGTTGGCTTACGGCTTTAATAATATGCCAAACACTGAATTTCACGCGGGCGAAGCCGCACGTATTTCTAGTACCTTATAAAATTCGAAGAAAAATTATAATTAACCTTACTCAAAAGAGCCAATTTGGAATTAACTAAAAATATTTCAAGATTTTAACAAAATAGTGACTAGTCAGGGCTAAATAGGGCTTTAGTGAGGCCGGGGATTTAGCAGCCTTGTTTAAATATATAAAAAAAACTACGCATAGAAGGAAGTTTCCACAAAAACAGCTTCGTTCGAAAAATATGTGATACATAGAATTTATGTACCAAGTTTTTTTTTCATAACTAGGTCGTATATTTAAAAAAAGACTCATTAGAGTTGATATATACATATTTTTCCATGGAAATTTTCAGTACATTGAGACCATTTTAATTGTTCGTAACTACGCAATATATCTAAAGATCATATCGCGTTGGAATTATTAGGTTGTCAAGTCGCGCATCACATATTTAAAATGTTATCTCTGCTAGATATTAATTAACACTGAACTTAAATCACTAAGCGAAACGGACTTGCTAATAAGTCGCGTCAAAATCTACACTAAAATAAACGAAACCTTTTTTTCCATCGAAATGGTGATATTCAATCATCATCATCATTCTCTCGCCCTTATCCCACTCTTAGTGGGTTGGACACAACATGTTACAAATATGTTGTCACATGATTTGGCTGCGTACTTTTCGACCGGCGGCCTGCCTGACGTCAACTTACCTTAGTCGCCTTTTACGACACCTCGGTAAGAAATGTGGGTGGTCTATTATATGCAGTCGGACATCACACGGCACATACTTTAGTCGATTCATACGACACCTCAGTAAGATAGGAGGATGGTCTATTCTATGCCGGATACTACACGGCAATGAAATTGTGATATACTCTGCTATTGCAATAAGTTATTTTTTTCCGCCGTGTGATATACGGTTGAGTAGAATAGACCACCCTTATTTTTTAGCAAGGTGTCGTAAAAGGCGATTAAGGTAAGCCGACCCGCCGTGTGGTATCTGACTGAGTAGAATAGGTCACCCTTTTTCTTACCAAGGTGTCGCAAAAGCCGACAACTATTAATAAAGGCTAATATAGAAAGCCTACTCTACTATTGAGGATTACTTAGATAACAAGAATACGTGGACAGAGCTACTCTTCGACCCTGTACAAGACACTAATGAGTAAATGTGCCACTAGTGGTATGAATTATATTTTTAAAAAAGAGCAACCACCGAGTTTCTTGCTGGGTCTTCTCGGTAGAAACAGAATTCCGAACCAGCAGTAGAGTTGATGATTCATAAGCACTTGCTTATAAGTTTACTTGAATAAAGAATTTGAATTTAAATTTGTCAGTTTCTGGGACTTTGTTTTATATAAAAGTAAAGAAAAAGTAAAGTAACAGCCTGTTACTATGCCCACTGCTGGGCTAAGGCCTCCTGTCTCCTTCTTGTTTTTGGAGAGAAGGATTGGAGCTAAGACCTACCACGCTGCTCCATTGCGGATTGGTAGGTTACACATATCCCTAGAATTCTCTAGAGATATGCAGGTTTCCTCACGATGTTTTCCTTCACCGAAAGGCGTGTAATTAATTGCAATTATCAATTAGACACATAAGTTTTAATAGAAAAACTCATTGATGCCTGCCCGGGTTTGAACCTATGTCGTCTCTAGAAAGTCGCACGGTCTCACCGCTAGGCTATCACAGTTTTGTTTTATATGTCAAATAACAAATAACCAAATATGAGTTACTGCTCGTCACCAACGTAAATATCAATTCAATTAAAATTGTACATTACTGAACCCAGACGTTTATATACAACGCAAAATGAAAAGCCAGTCCAATATGAGCAAAGATTAGAACATAATATAAACAAGACATATTAGACAGTCCCCAAAATCAATACCTATTATGTACCAATAACACAAACGAGCTTCCAAATGTGGGGTGACGAATTGTACAAAAAACCGTTAGGGTGTGTTACCCCACGTTTTTTGCCCGCACTTTTTCTAAAGGGGACGTCGGCTAAATCGGACGCCTAATGTCAAGTCTTTATGTGCTTATTTATGGTATGGAGTGCTGAGGAGACCGGCATAATATATAGATGGCGGTCCCTCATGCTTTTATACAATGGGAAGTCATACCACCCGTTTCGTGAATACTTTTCTTGACTCCCTTGTTTGCAAGTTGAAACCTCTGAAAATGTCGCAAGTCTTGACTTTTACTTTCATCTTTATATTTCGTAAGTCTAATTGAAATGGTATATTACAAGGTTCTTATTCGATTTAACTACGTCAAGCACTTTGTATGATAAGGGTTTTTTTTTACATAAAAAAGTAACCGACATTATTTAGAAAATTCTACGTTATTTTATCATGAATCTTGTTTTTTTAAAATGAACTGTGTATAAGATACGAATTCGTACAAATTTGAAGAAAAATTAGAATAAGAATAATATATAGTGTTTGGTTATTTTTCTTTTTCTTCCTTTTTTCTTTACCCATATTTCACTTCTTTTCATTTTCTTTCTTACTCAAAGGTTGGCTGGTAGAGATCCCTTTTAGGGATAAGTCGGCCTTTGTACATGTGCTTTTTTTTCTTTCTTTTTTTTCTCATTTTTATGTTTGTACAATAAAGAAAGAAATAAATAAAAATAAGCGTCCTGAATAAAAAAATTAGAATAAAAATCTCATTTTAAAGAGTGATGCTTGGCAAACACGCTATCAAATTGCATAAAAATATCTCCCACACGTTGGACCGACCAAATTAAGGCTGCAGTAGGAGGTCCTTTACACGAGGCTGTCAGCTAGTAGAGATAGATAGCGAATGCTTGTGAGATGAATGCATGATGACCACGACCTCTCTGACAAGATCGATACGACAAAGAAGAAGCTTGGCAAAAGTGTGCTCTCTTCTTATGAGAGAATTCACGAGGGTTTACGCTCGTCGTATAAATCTCCATTACGCCTGTCTAATGTGGAATGGCAGTCGCACAAATCCATTTTAGCTTTGCCATTACAGCAGTTTAAAAATACTGTTAAAAAGATGTTGATACAGAAAGCCTATACTATCTAAACTATACTGTTGAGGATTACTAGATGATAAGAATGCGGGGATATTATTTTAGGAATATTTATGCTTATGATAGGAATTCAGATTTTTCAGTTTTTATATTAATTTGTACTATACTAGCCCGTTCGTTCAAATCGAATTTCATCAATATATTTTTTTATTATACTCAAACTCAAACTCAAAATATTCTTTATTCAAGTAGACTGTTTACAGTACTTTGTCGTCAAATGTTTTCAATAAATTACCACTGATTCGTAAGTTTGCTCCTACCGAGAAGAACCAGCGAGACACTCCGCGGGCCGGAATTATTTAATAAGTACACTATCAATAAACATATTATAACATTAACATATACGTTAACCATTTTATATACATACATACTTAAAAACATACTGATATGAATATCTTTAATAAGTGTACATAATCATTTACCAAATAACATCATGTAAGCCAGAAATGTAAAAAGTTCTAGTTAAAAGATTAAAAATAATTTAATTTAAAGTTAATACTTACCAAAAAGAACTTAAAACTTAAAAAATATTAATTAATTATTAATTAGCTTTATTTCATAACTACTCTTAAATACTTAATAGTATTTGGTAAATAAAAATAAATAAGAACAAAAATGCGCTAAAAATTATGAACAACTATTTACGTCTTCGACTGTTCAAAGGTACATGCTTGGTCTAACGGATTAGCGGTGACAACGTAACAGACAGACAGATCGTCACATTTATATTATAAAAAGTAAAGTAGCGGCCTGTTACAATCTCACTGCCGGGAATAGGCCTCCTCTCTCCGTTTCTGGAGAGAAGGGTTGGAGCGAAGACCTACCACGCTGCTCCAATGCGGATTGGTAGGTTACACATATCTCCAGAATTCTCTAGAGATATGCAGGTTTCCTCACGATGTTTTTCTTCACCGAAAAGCGTGTGATTAATTGCAATAATCAATTAGACACATGAGTTTTAATAGAAAACTCATTGGTGCCTGCCCGGGTCTGAACTCGTGTTCCCCTCGAAAGAGTCGCACGGTCTCACCGCTGGGCTATCACAGCTCTCTATATTATAATGGATAGATATATATGACAGTAGTTAGAAAATTTCAAATGTGAAGCCCATCCGTGGATATAAATTACTGAGGCAGCATTTTTCCATTGCAAAATCGACAGCGGGGGTGACGCTTTTAAAGATGGCTGCCGTGCCTCTTAGCACCCTATTTTTGTGTTCTTGCCTCCACCACCCCCTGTTTATGCATTTACCCCCTGTCGCTCCGCCACCAAAAGTGCACCAAGTTTATTTCGGTTTAAAATAAAATTAGTTTGACTTTAAGCAGAATGCGAGTGTGTTTTTAATTGGTCGACTTTCGGCGCGGTTTTAATTAATGCTCTATTGAAAGAAACTTGGGTTTCGGTGTTTTTTAAATTAATTAAAAAATAAGATTTCCCGAGCTAAGTAAACGCGGTAATAACCATGAACTTGAGACTGAGCTGAGACGGTATTGTTTGGAACGAAAAATTTCTTCCATGATTCAAAATGATTATTTTTTTATTTACTTTAACAAAATCCACAGCTCTTATATTAATTTACAAAATATTAGTTTAACTTACAGCCAATTACGGATTTTAATTTTGCTAACAATATTATCAATATAATAAGGACGCCAAAGATGTGTGTGTATGTGTGTGTGTAAATGTGTTGCATGTGGGAGAAGTGTGTGCGCATGGTTGAATGCATGTCTATGCTATGCATGAAAATGCTTCAATTTGTGTATATATATTTATTTTTATAATTTTAATATGATATGATTATGATATTTTTTTTGAACACGTATTGCACATTGAATTCAAATTCATTAACATATTCTTTATTGAAATAGTGAATGTATAATAATATGTAATAGAATATAAAGTATATTTTATGATAATGATATATTTTTATTTATTTAAAGGCATTAAGAACCCAATAGACAAGAAAATAAATATATAGAGGAAATTGTTGCGATCTACTGATAATTATTTCTTGTTCTTTAATAACAACGATAAACAGATAGTCAATAGTTTAAAATAGTACTAAGCATCCCATCGCTCATTCTTTGGAGAATAGAGTTTGAAGAATTTCTAAGCCGGTCCCAAAGAGATGTGATTCAAGCTCTAATAATTGCATAAAAACCAGAACCTCCCGACTCGGCAAACATACGGTAATGCTCTTGGAGATCGGAATAAGTAAATAAATAAGCAAGTACTTTTGAATTGTCAACTTTACTTCATATATTCTACTGTTTAATACCAAAATACAAACTTTTAATACTGACACAAGTGTATCGATTGTCTAAATGATAATATTCTCAAAGTCAACCTTCGAGAAACGCCAGCTGAAAAATTCCCAAAAGCTTTGCAAATACCCGGCATTAAATAATGCGCTTCGACGTTTAGAACGAAACAGCCGGCCAGTTCGGTTTCGTAGAGCGCTGTCTCTGTCACTCAGTTAGTATGTGACGTTTCGCACGGCTTCAGTCTGTCTGCATGACAGAGACAATGCTCTATGAAGCAGAATCTAGCCGATTTCTCTCTAAGTCTCGATGTGCATTATTTATTGCCGCGTATTATATTAACCCTGGCTGTACTCGTAATAATCATAAAAAAATTAAATGTTATACTAAACACAAGCTTTAGAAATCTTACTTAAACTGTTTGTAAGAACTGTAAGATCAGAAAATCCACTGTGAGTAGCTGAGATTAGCTATAGGGGTAACAAATTGCGTTGAATCTTCCCCTACATCTGTACTATTTTAACTCAATGACCATCATATCTAAATATTTCAGAGTAAAAGTGAAAAGAAATTAAAATATTGTCCTTCTTTATCATACAAAGCATCAAAGATTTCCATCAAATACTTTTTTTTAATCTATTTGATAATAAAGGAATTGACAACAGCGAAAGTGCTTTTGCAAATTAAACTGTTGCAATATCAGACTTTCAAACTAAATGACGATTACGTTAAGTGCAGTAGAAAAACATTTATAATATGAGAATAAAATGTTTCTGTTGAACTTAGATATCAGAAATGCATTTGTCATTACTTTAGAGTTTTTTATTATTATTATTACTTTAGAGTTGTAATATATTAAGTAATCTTCAAGTAAAGATCATCATTCTCCTGTCCTTATTCCAATCTAAATGGGGTCGGCACAAAACGTTTTAACCATGTTGTGATATGATTTGGCTAGGTGTTTTACGACCGGCTGCCTGCCTCACGTCAACTTACTTTAGTCGCTTTTTACGAAAACCTCGGTAAGAAATGAGGTTGGTCTATTCAACTCAGCCGGATACCACACGGCGTTATCTTCAAGTAAAGACAACTGTAATAAAAAAATTATATATAACATGTCGCTGTAATTTACGGTATATATAATTTTCTAGTGGCAACTGAGACTTTGGTTTTGAAAAAAAATTTTCAATATAATTTTTTTCCTATTCGTGACTGAAAAACGGGAATTTTTATCCTATTAATTTAAACTTTCATTATATCGCTATCATTATTTAAATGACACTAAAGTTATGACGACTGGCTATCTCAGAAATAAATAAAGACCTTCTCCCTCGTTTAGTAGAAATTGAAGCATAGACCCACCACGCTAATCCCATGTATATTGGCAAGTAGCACTTGTTTCAGGGATTTTTTAATAGTGGATTTTTAATGATGGTTTCCTCACTATATTTTCCTTCACTTCACTGCCAGCGTTGATTTTTCATGGCCACTCTAATAAATTCTTAAGACGCCGCCAAACGTTTTTTAATATTTTTTGTTCTGCTCATCGCCACTTCAGCTTAGATATACTAATGATACGTAGTATATCAGAAAGCTCTTTGCATCTTCCGCTGGAAGATGCTCTGCTTACTTATTAATAATATCATCGTTGGGTGTGATCGGGGAAGAACGCATAAGCTCTTCTAGCTTAGGGGGAACGTCGTCCTAAGGATACCTCCTGTAAGGCCGGACTACGGCTTAGGGTAAGGTCTAGTGGAGGGCTGGTGGTATGAATGTGTTCAGTCATCACGCTGTCGGAAGAGTAGTGCAAAGCCACGACTGGCTGACGTCAGAAATCGGCTGGCGAAGACGCTTTAGACTTCAAGTAATAAGGTAAGTCGAAAGGATCTTGCATAATGTCTCGAATGCTTTCCATCCAAGTTGGCTAACGAAATTTGAGAAATATAATAAAGGTTTCCCAAAACCTTTCAGCGATTTAAGGTTACGAAAAAACTTCGTAATAAGTGCCGAGAATTTCGCAACTTTTTATTACAATAGGATACTGAAGACTCTTGCGAAAGTTTGTTGTAACTTTGTTTTGTAATAATTTAAAATATTTAATTGACTTTTATTGTGAAAGGATTGTAATATTAATTTAAAATATAATTACGAAATACTTGAAACTTAAGTAAACTTGTAAATAAGTGCCTTTGAACCGTCAACTCTACTGCTGGTTCGGAGAGGTGTTCCTACGGAGAAGAGCCAGCAAGAAACTCGGGGGCTCTTTTCAAACTATAATTCTTATTAACATTCAGTCGTTACTGTCTTGTACAGGGTACAGGAGTAGCTATATCCACGCATTCTTATCATCTATATAATCCTCAATAGTATAAGCAGGCTTTCTGTTTCAGTCTCCTTAAACATTGTTTTTAAAGTAATGTATAGTACGCGGCAATAAATAATGCACATCGAGACTCAGAGAGAGAAGTCGGCTAGATTCTGCTTCATAGAGCATTATCTCTGTTGCACAGATTGACGAACCCGTGTGTGACAGTGACAGCGCTCTATGAAACCGGATTGGCCGGCTGTTTCGTTCTGAGTTCTCGATGTGCATTTTTTGTTGCCGGGTACTATACCTAATAGTTTTCTGGAAATCTCTGCCCCTAAATAAGTCCTGTAGGCCTACCATGAACTTTTAGAAAACGATTCAATTCAAAGTCAGTATTTAAACCGAACCGCTTTCGTTCGTACCATGAAGTGTGTTTGAAACGGATAAGGTTATATGAACTATAGATAACTCTATCTCTTTTACTCACATGTTTTAGGACTCATTCCGAACGCTTATTCGACAACGACTTAAGACGTTGTCGAATGAGCGTCGAGTGTGCGTCTTTAAGACGTCATGGTATGAAAAACCAAAACAATTTAGTTTACGTCTTCAAATGAGTCCCAATAAGAGTTTATGGTAGGCCTGCTGGAATGTGTGTAAGCTGCCAATCCTTATTAGATTACAGTGATGGACATGTTAGACACTTTCCGCTTCAATCCTTCTAAGGAGTTAGGATACCTTTGTGACTTATAGCAGACCATTGCTTTACTTAGTTGAGAATTATATGTTTTACAGTAAATAAAACATCGTGAAGATATATACATATATTTACAACCACTGTTGCTAGGAAAAAAATGGCAAGTGAAGCATGAAGCAGAGGTTCTACTCCTTTTTCCGTAATAGACCACAATATCTTTAGATATATTTGTTTATTTACAATACAGTTTTGTACCGTTTAGATTATAGGATTGATGACAACAAGACAAGTCAAATTGTAACATCATGATAAAAGCCTTAAAAGGAAAAGACATTGTAACAAAATTCTTAACAATAATAAAAAAATTAACACACTATAGATACAGTTGGACCAATTGCATAAGTTGCTATTGAGAAACATATATGAAATTTCTACATATACTCAAAATTAGTTTTCTACATATAAAATTCGCGTCTTGTATGAAAAACATAACAAATAAATAAGAAAATTCTATGCTTAATTAATTTATGAACCAATTTTGTTTTCTTTGCCAAAAAAATTATGCGAGAGAATCGATAAAATCATCAAAAGGATATTGATCTTATTATTATGACAACATTATCAGCTTAAATCAATAAAATTATAAGTCAACACAACTCGAAAAAAAATTAAATTAAATTAAAAAAAATTAAGTTAAATGATTTATAGAAGCAGGCGTTACTTTGCGGAATTCCATATTACAAGCAATATAACAGAACTAACTACTTTGCTATAATCCGCACGGGTTAAGTGAATGCATGCAAAGCCAATGTGTATGAAGCAGGCAAAATCTACGCACCTTATACATGCAGGACAAGCCACCACATGCACCCCAAGGCGCAATTCACCAGCAACAACGAACACAAAAGCAGCACACACACCCACCACCACAATCTCGACGATCGTTTCGCCCCGAAACCGAAGCATCATCAGGAGGATAGGCTTCACGACAAAAATCGTACTGTTTTGGTGTTTGGCAGTACGATTTTTGTCGTGGTTTTGCCTGCTTCATACACATTGGCTTTGCATGCATTCACTTAACCCGTGCGGATTATAGTAAAGTAGTTAGTTCTGTTATATTGCTTGTAATGCTATGTTAGTTATTAATGAAGGCACAGATTACGAAACACTTTTGTATTCACGTATTTGATTCGTTAAGTTGTCAGCTTGCTAGCGTAAATATTTTATACATAGATAAAAATATTTCTCAATTATGCAGTTATAGCCAACGTTCAAGTGTAGTAAGTCTGTTATTGTTTGAGTTGGTGCGCAGTTTCGTTCGTTTTTTGTTGAAGTTGCCGTTGCTATTATGAACTTTGGAAACTTTACGTTGTAATTCTGAAGATCCCACTCAGACGAAATTTATTCATATTAATTTTCTTTATAATGTAACATTTTCGCATCATTGAATGTAAGTTAATAGCGGGCATTTTTTTTCGAACTGACTGTATGCTGTTAGTCCTAACGGGTTTTACAGCGTCACCGGGCGAGCGCAGAAGCATCGTCGAGGTTGCGAAATGCAGAGAGTAGAGCGCAGAAGCTCTACTAACGTCGGGGAACGTAAGGGTGCCTCCTATGAGGCTGGACCAGGGCTTAGGGCGACGCGTAGTGGAGGGTTGATGGTTTGACTTTGTTTAGTCATTGCGGCGTCGGAAGAGTGGCGAGAAGCCACGACCGACCGACGTCAGAAAACTGGGACCTCGTCTTCGCCGACGAAGACGCTGTGTGTGTGTATTACGAGTTTCTGTGTTTGGGATCGTTAGGGTCATATAGGACGCTTTTTGGACGCCTATATTTTCGGTGGTCAAATAGCGGGCAAAATTATCTTCATACCTTGAAGACAATGATTGAAGCTTCACCCACCAAGCTTCTCCTTTTTATCAAAATGTATCTAAGACATTGTATGACAAAAATTAACTTTATCTTTCTTACAAGAATAGATATTGCCTGTTAGGAAAAAAATGTTTTGTTACCCTCTTAGGTTTTCTGCCAACATATTTTAAAGCTTTTGAAATTAATTGATATTATCATTATTATCATCAATAATAATTTGCCAGCTACTTCAAGTGTAAAGATCCCCGTTTCAAAAATAATATCGATACAATTTTCTTTTAGGACGTGAAAAAAAGGACCAAATAACAATTATCCTTAGGAATTCATAATATAAGTAAAAAAAGTAAAGTAAAGTAGCGGCCTGTTACTATGCCCGCTGCTGGGCTAAGGCCTCCTCTCTCCGTTTTTAGAGAGAAGGTTTGGAGCTAAGACCTACCACGCTGCTCCAATGCGGATTGGTAGATTACACATATCCCTAGATATCCCATATCCCATATCCCATTCTCTAGCAGGTTTCCTCACGATGTTTTCCTTCACCGAAAAGCGTGTGATAAATTGCAATTATCAATTAGTCACATAGGTTTTAATAGAAAAACTCATTGGTGCCTGACCGGGTTTGAACCCATGTAGTCTATAGAGAGTCGCACAGTCTCACCGCTAGGCTATCACAGCTTTATAATATAAGTATGCACACATACTATATAAGTTTTGTAAGCAGCCATGCAATGTACACCATAAATAAAGCAAACCATTCTTCAATTAATATTTGCCTTGTTAATATGTCTGTTTGCTTTTTCTTTTGTCTATTTGATATGACCTAAGATCAATGTGTAAGGGTCTTTTTCCTGTTACCGTCGACCAAGCGTACTTGGGCAAGTAGCTAAATCTTGCAATAATAATTTCTGAAAAATATATACTTTATTAACGGAGGCCGCTTTTGCTTATTTTTTTGTTGTAATTTTTAATCTCTTTTGTATCTCACTTCAGTAAAATCGCTTAGATGATTCTTCGTGCGAAAAAGGAACCAGCCTTCATAACGCCAGAAAAGGCAATTAATCGGATTGTTAGAACAAAAAAGTTTTTTTTTGCACTTTGACTCGATAGCCCTAGGAGGTCCCATAATAGGGCAAACATAAATTTTAACTCTCAATGAGAGATGCATACTTTCTCCGCCTATAGAATGCAGCCATTTCATTGGAACTCGGCTTTTCGGCAATACTCGCAAATGTCTTTGATCGACGATCACCTAAAACCCGGTAACTGTCGATTTTCGATCACACATCAAAGTTAATTGCTGGGTGATTGAATATATCAAATGATAATACGGACAATCGTGTGAACACGCGTGATGATTTTCCGGTTACGGACGATCACCGATCAACGATCATCACCGATAGTGAAGAGCAGGTATAACGGCTATCACAGCGTCACCGGAGAGAACATGGAAAAAACATTTATTAAGCGAAATGTCGATGCTGTTTGCATAGACCTGAATGCAGTTAGTATAACAACACTGCAAGAAATACTTAATATTAGCATATGTGCAATAGGCAGCAACTGTTAGTCTCCTTTCTAATGATACGGTAATTTTTACGCTATATATTTTTTATTCTACGGGCAACATAGTTGAATTTAATTAAATTCAACTATGGTGCCCGTAGAATAAAAATTACATATCACATATGTAATTACATATCACATTTATATAAAAATTTAATGGAATTTCATTTTAAATTTTATAACTAAATTTATATTTATATTTATACAGCA